>JBAJHW010000005.1:182973396-185473396 GCA_037013535.1 Intellagama lesueurii | reverse complement strand
AAGCCAAGGAACTGTCTATTTTCCAAGTAATATGCAAATACATATAATTACATACACACAGCAAAAGCAAAGAAGCAACAGATAATTATGAAATATATTAATCTGTACATTGTTGCCAGGACTTCCTCTGATCTGCAGTTATTGAAAAATAGCTGCTGGTGTTAAATTCCAATGTCTCTAAACAAAAGCTACTCCAACAACTTGGCAGACGCCTAATATGGCTACCAGTGTTATTGCAAAGGCAAACATAACTGCTCCAGGATCTCTCTTCTTCACGATATGATACGATACGATATACCTTTATTGGCATTATACAAATACACAGGGGGAAGAGACACAATCAGCACCAATGAGGAAGTACTCTCTTCTTCACCTCCTTTTCCTACAGTTCTAGTTGGCTTCTCTTAAAGGAGCAGCAATATATTAACAATGAGAATAAGCAAAGGTGCCAGATTAAGTGAGACATAAAACAAATGACACTATTTTTCATATTGGCAGTTTTGTGATACATTCACTTTGCAAGAATGGCACCAAGGAGTGGAATTTATTTCCATCGTGGTATCTGTGCTGATTGGTCATTACTTTAAAGCACTAATACAAACCAGAGCACAGACAGAGTTCTGACTCCTGTCCTCTGTAGATGCTGGCCACAGAGACTGGCGAAACGTCAGGAAGAAAAACCTTAAGAACACGGCCAGACAGACCGGAAAACCCACAACAACCATCGGATCCCGGTCGTGAAAGCCTTCGAGAATACACTAATACAAACCTTAAAATCCCTAAACAATTTAGGACCTGCTTCCCTGGAACCTACCACACCAAGGTGACTGAGAACTAAAACTTGCAGCGGAGGCCAAATTAAAAAATATATATATATATAATTTGTAGTGATAAAATTCATGCATACTAGTATGCATGTTAGTCAACATGTATGTATGTTTGCATACTAGAGACACGATCTTCTCAAAGGTGGTACCCTGACATTCTTTTCATTCTGTGAGGCTTGTAAGGGCTCTTTATCTATTCATTTGTTAAGATTGCATCCTGCCTTCTTCTCCAAAATCAAAGAAGCATAGATGACCTGGCTGTTAAGAGATTAAATATCCCGATTACCAGAAATTCAAAACATTTTAGCAGTTTCACTTCTCCCTGAAAATATAAGTTAGTGGGAAAGAATGAAACCGTTCACACTTTGGGTGCCCCTTAGGAATATTAATATTTATTTATTATTTAAAATATTTCTATGCCGCCTTTCTTCTAGAGGATCCAAGGTGGCTTCATAGAGTTAGTTCGGACAGAAGCATCAGTACAAAAATTTGAAACTGGAAGATTTCTTCAGTTCACTGGAAGAAATCTTGGGAAATTGCTAGAAGTCCAAGGAGGTAATAGAGAAGGAGCAACCTCTGCTGCTCATTCCTGAAACCACTCAGACCCTTTTCAAGTGTTCTGAGACAAGGCTGACCCAAGACATGTTGCTACCTGAGACAGCACAGCAAATGGCATTTTTTCCTCCTAAACTGTGATATGTAGTCCCCGAAGCCAACCAAGCTATTGTGGTTCCAGAAACTGTAATTCCTAAAAAAAACCCTCTGCTGATATGTCTATAACTAAATGTTTGCTACCCTTTTATATTGCTCAGCAGCTTCTGCCTGACATAGCCACTTCAATTTGCCTAATGGCAGGGCTGGTCCTGTTGTAAACAAAGAGTGGTTTCAGTCTTCAAGAGGGCACATGCCGAGGTACCGTCCCCATCTTTCAAAACCCTCCATCCCACCCCGGTTCCCAAGGGGGATGAGAAGCATAACAGGAAGAAAAACTCTCAAGGGATCCTTCAGTCACTGTTGTGGCTGTGGTTGTTTCGATTTATATACCTCCCCATAGTGCTGAAACACTCTCTGGGCGGTGTACAATATAATTATGCAAACAACAACTTGCCGCCACCCCCCCCCCCCTGAGCTGGTTACTCATTTTACCAAACCCAGAAGGATGGAAGTCTGAATCAGCCTTGTATTGGCTACTTGAATCCACTGGGATCAAACTCAGGCTGTGATGGGAGCTACCACTTAGCATTTATTTTCTTCTAACCACCAGGGCAGAACTAAGGCAGTTAGTCAACTCAAAATGGGATGTATGCCTTCTTTAATTCTGCTTTCTTAGGTTTCCTTGCCCTAACAACCCATACAGAGCACAGAAGTAATGAGTTACTTGTTACTCTGATATAAATTAACTATGGTAATTATAACTAATTATTGGGGGGGGCACCAAGGGTGCAAAGACATTACATTTTGAAAGTATTATAACCAGAAGATACAAAGCTACTTTACTGATGTAATAAGTACATTTTCTAGTTATTTCAAACATTGCCTTTAAATGCTATTTTAAGAGGCATTTTGACAGGAATTTTTCAAGTTTTATGCCATTATCAATCCTATGCTTCTCTTTTAAAAAAGAAAAGTAATGGAATGTAACAGAAAAGTAATGTGCAATAAGTAATATAATGAGTTGCTTTTTTAACATTATAATGAGTAATGACAAGAAGTTATTCTTCAAATACCGTAACAAATAACTGCAACAAATTACTACTAATTTCCCAAGCTCTAAATATACCTAATTTCTCACAGTGCTTTTTCATATAATATTAGCTGTATTATAATTTGTCCCAATATCCTCACATGTATTATTTATACCTTCACTGGGCAATTACTGTGAGCAACCTTGAGTCTGTTGATGGGGAAAAGGCAGTACAGAAAAAATAATAATAAATAAAAGATTCCTAAAAGCATGATTGGCAATTGTTATTGCTTTACAGCCATTTTGAAGAACCAATGGCCATGAATCTGCACCAGAAGATACATATTCAACCTGAATATGGAATAGAAATTGCAGCTTGACACCTACATGGGGCACACTACTCATATCATAGTAGTACTACTCATAGCCGCCTAGAGTGGTCACAATTGACCAGATAGGCGGGGTATAAATGAAATAAATAAATAAATAAATAAATAAATAAATAAATAAATAAATATCAGGGGTCTATTTAATAATAATCTTAGAACTGCAGACCTGGAAGGGACCCTATGGATCATCGAGTTCAGCCCCTGTCAAGGAGGGATAGTGGGGAATCAAACTCCCAACCTCTGGCTCTGCAGCCAGAGGCCTAAACTACTAGCTCTGTGCTGTCTAAAGCAGGTATTGCCACAGCACTGGGGTATAAAACCTTGTGCCCTCTAGATATTTTGGTCTGCAACACCCAAAAGCCCAAGACAAGATGGTCAAGGTTGTGGGAGTTGGGCTCCCAAACACCTGAAGGGCATCACATTTTCCATTCCTAGGCAGACAAGGGCCTTTTCCAGGCCCACCAGGAGGTATCAGGAACAAAACCTGTTATCTGGATGTAGAGCATGTACTTTGCTCCTCAACTACATCCCTTCAAAATGCTGCAGCAGTATCTGTGTTAGAATAAAAAAGGGCTAACAAAACCTGAAACAAGTATATAATGCAAAAGTATCACAGGAAGCATTCAGCTCCAGAGTCAACCGCTCTTGATGACCTTGGCAGTTTCCATGGAAAGGGAACACACAATGCTCCAATTTATCTAAAATTGAGATCCTAGGGTAACCCGTCAAGTGAGTAATCAGAATTCCACTATACATGCACTCACTCTGGCAGGGCAGATGAGTTAACACAAGATAATTGGCCAATGTTTGTTTCTGCAACATCCAGTTCAAGCATTCCCAATGGAGCCTGATGGTGTACTTCCGAGCAAAGTAATAGCAAAACAGGCAGAATCCATACTGCAACATCTCCCTTCGTGCAGGAAATTCAAGGATGACAAAAAATATTTCTAGCACACTCATCAAAGTTCTTACTTTGGTGAGAGCAATGTTTGTTCAAAATCACCCATTTTGGGCACAGGTTTTTGCTTTGTTTGTTTTGCACAAATTGTCCAAAACTAGGACAAGTGCAAGGGGTGAGTTACTTACAGATATGTTGCATGAATTACAGGAACATTAATGCAGGGAAGAACTTTTTTGTCCCACTCTCAGTTGGCTGAGAACTTTCACAAACATTCAGTATTCTTTGTGAGGTATCCCATTGTGCTGAGAGAGGTCAAATCAAATATAGCTAGTATTCTTTTTACTCCTACCTCAGCCCATCCTTCAAAGGACTGAACAATTTGTGGTCAATAATATCAAAATATTCACCCTGCTTGTTCTATCATTATACCATTTCAAGAGTTTTTACAGTGGGGGGGGGAGGACCCCTTAAAGCCTTAAATAGAAATCTTGGCTGCACCCACAAGGACTTCCACATGCAGTAACTTTCCTGTGCCTGTGTACCATTATTCCCTTCCTCACATATGGCTCAGTTCCTTGCACTGGTGTTTTGCATCCATGTGCAAGCTGTTCATCCGCATCCACTGACATTCCTCTGGGTACCAGCCATGCATCCCCCTCCCCCTTTTAGCCTACACATTGACTACAGGAAAAGCAGTCTCACTGATGGGGCCAGCATCTGTTGATGCAGAAATAGGCCGCATTTCAAGTTACACACAGTTCTTCAGTCAAGCAGTAATATAAAACTAGGCTGTTCAGTTTCAAAGTGATGCACAGGCAAGCATCTCTTACCTTGCCTCTAGCTTGTCGCAGATCCACAACGGAGGGGGGGAAAAACCCACCCCACCCCAGGAAACTATTTTTAGCAGACAACAGCCTGCCATTACAATTTGCCTAGCACACTTCTGACTACAAATGATTTCTGAAGTAACTGTCTCTGAGCACATGGGGTTTCACAGCTGCTAATAATACACTTTCAAAAATCTATGCATGATCTTATAAGTAATGCTCTCCAGATGCTGAAAAGGTAAAACAATGGTTGCCATATGCTGAACTCAAGGTGGTGGTATGATAGTATTACATCGGTAGTATTTGCAGAGGAAAACTCAATTCATAGGTTGCTAATTAGAGATGGGCATGAACGGCCCAGAGTTTCGTAAGCCGCCCAGAGTAGGGGCATGCTCACTAAATGGGCGGGGGTATAGATTTAAATAAATAAATAAATAAACCACCGGTTCGGCGGTTTGTGCTGATTCGTTTAGTGGCCAAACCGGTGTTCAGTGCTTCCCAGCCCCACCTCCTCCAAAGGGCGCCCAATCAGAAGCAGTGCCCAGAGGAAGCAGGGCAGGGAAGCCAAGGTGCTGCCTCTGAGCGGACACCGGTCAGAGGAGACTGGGATAGGGAGTGTCAAACACCTGTTCAGCCACTAGCCCAACCAGGGGTTCTTGTCCATCTCTATTGCTAATCTAAATGGCCCTTTGAATTCTCCTCTCTTTCTACATCCTCCGTTGAGAAGAGGTCTTATCATCATGTTATCAAAATACTGAAATGGACTACCCCTTCCGACTCTAAGTGTCTTTTCATTTTAATAATTAAGGAGGGGAACTTTAGCACATTAAAAGTCAAGAGAGTTCTTAGATGTTGTGCATTCTTAGAGATTCTCTTTTATGATTATAGGTCTATATTGCCTGATACAGGACCCAATGAGGACTTCAAGTGTTGCTTAACCCTGAATACTGACCCCAGTTGGGAATCAATGCATTATAAGAGTGTACATGCACAATAATATAAATTCACAGGTTACCAGGGCAGTTCGGAAACTGCCCCCCCCCCCCCCGAGATACAATTGCATGCTGGTCTCCTGACACCCATAGGGAAGGAACACATAGGTTAGTCAAATATTTCTGACCCTGACAATGGCACCCTCTCATGGAGGGAAGAGAAATGCTGGCAGGGGATGGAAATTTAGCAGAGCTTGGAGAGAATTCATCACTTGCAATTTGTTGTTTCAGTCATTAACAACCATGAAAGAACTTTGCTTTTTTGACGGAAGAAACATTATTTTTCCTTGCAACATGAATGTTTTCTTCCTCTTTCTTTTATTTAATCCCAAATTCCACTTTCTTCCCTATTTCTTTTCTTTCTTGCTTCCTTCTTTTAAACCCAAATTCAAGTCACATGGTTCCTCTTGAAGTGTTAATGATTCAGTTTTCAGTGTGCAAAAGTTACTGTAGTAGAATATACTAGCACTATAACCTTAGGGCATTCATGCAAATTACATCATTAATGCATCTGGAAGTTGTTTTTGTTTATTGATTTATTTCATCTCTATTTCCATTTCTTACTAGAAAAATAGCTTTTTCTCACTCCCAACATGCCTACCTTTGCTTTCAGGGAAAAGGGGGCATTCCACTGGAAACATGAATTGAGATGGAAAACGACCTCCGTCAGGAAGAGAATAGAGCTTCCACCTGGAGGTGGAGGTGAATGGAGTCTCAGGTTATGATGACCACCCAACTACCCAACTATAAACCACCTTCCTTCTTCTTGTTACTTTACTTGCAAAGCAAGATGGACACTGGCATGTAAAATGATGATTTTGGCTTCTGGCACAAAGAAACAACTGACCCAAGAAGGAAATGCTGTGGCCCAGCTATGATAATTCTCTGGATGTTCCTCCTGAACCCCCTGAACATTCCCCTCTGTTTGAGGACAGAACAGTACAGTAATGAAGAGGGGTGGGATTTTCAGATTTTGTGGACTATACCACAAATACCACAGTTCTCCATTCTGGAGTTCCACCTACTTTGCGAACACAAACACATAAATGTGATGCACCTGGCAGAAAGGCCAAATTAGAAGGCTTGGAGGAGCAGTGAAGCCAGTCTCTGCCCAAGTTTCTTTCTCAGTCAGAAAGCTCCCAGCTAGCACAGGGGCAAGAAGAGGACACTTAAGCAAACCTCTCTAAGCCTCAAAGCCTTCTAATTTTGGTCATTTCCAGGTGCATCACATTTATGTGTTTGTAAAGTGTCTGCAATGTAGGTAGAACTCCTAGAATGGAGAATTCTGGTTATTTGTAGTCTAGAAAATTTGAAAATCTCATCCTTAGTAGAGAATGTTATCCAATTACAAGTATTGAAGTAAAATGTAACTGGCAGTCAAATCAACTTCTGCCTGTGGCATGGAGAAGTGGGTGCCATCTTTTTTATTTATTTTTTTGCCTCCAGAAGCAAAATAACTTGGGTCAACCAGACCTCCATTCCACACAGACTGGTTTCTCTTTATCCCTTTGAACCATGGATTTCACATAATGCAGAAGCAAATATTAGATGCTTAAGATACAAAAACAAGATGGAAAACCTAATTCTTTAGCTTTCAGACATCCCACCACCTTCATTCTTCTTTCCAGTATGCCAGTTTGCTATGCAATCCGGAATGCTGTAGTTTACTATATATTGTTAGGCAATTTTCTTGCTGTACAATAAATACAATTTGATTGATGGAGTAGCCTGCAATAAATCAAGCCAATCTGGAATTCTAATTAAGATCACAGAAGGGACTGGAGAATGTAAACTGCTTTGTTTGCAAGTCAGCTCCCTTGCAATCTGAATTTGTTGTGAGTGCTGCCTTAATCTAGGTAAAATCCCTAGTCACTCCCTGAATTATTAACACTGTTATTGTGGAAGCACACAGTTCAAGCTCTAGAAGTAGCTATATTCATAGGAATACAGGAAGGTGTCTTATAGTGAGTTAGTTCACACTGCTCCACCTAGGTCAGCACTTTCTACCATATAGACTCTGTAATAACAGAAAGTAGCTTTCCAGTGTTTTGAGGATTACACCCGGCATCTTTTGCATGCACATATTGGTGAGATAACCTCCATTCTTTTCTACCATCTACTCATCACTTTCTTTCTCCAAAAAAATACTAGTCCTGTGACACCAAAAGGAGCAGATGGCATGTTAAGAAGTGCATCGTTGCAGTGGCCAGACTTCGAGACAGCTTGTTCAAGGAACTCAAATGGAGGCAGGTCACACAATCAATGGAGCTTCTCCTCTCCTTGTGTCTGTTTGATGTTTTCTCCTGAGATGGCTAGAGCTATAAACTGGAGAGCAGCCTGAAATCACTGGTTATATCAAAAGAAGTCGGAACACACTGAAAAGGCCACAGCACTAGTGGCTCGTCTGGAGTGGTGAAAAAGAAAGTGGTACAAAGAAAAGCCTGCAGGAGGAAAGATTACAAGGAATATAGAAGTGCAGAGGATTAAGTACCAGATGGAATACAGATGTCCAAGCAATGCAGAGATCATATAGGCAAAAGTCACCTCTATCCCTATGGCAAAAAGAAGCATACCTTTGTGTCTAAAGGCAGGAAAAGGAGATCGACCTTTAAAATGATGGTGCTTGGCCACCTATGGATGGGAAGACTTGAAGCTCTGTGGCTAAATGCCAACTCCTCCTGCTGCTCTCCCTCCTTAGGTTCTCTTGTCTGCAAAGTCTCCGCTTCATCTGGAGCTCAGAGAACAGGCAGTGCAGGGAGTGTTTTGATCCCCAGTTTCACACCTGCCAAACATTTGAGAAAGCAAGAGAAGTTGATTTAAGCTCCTCTGCCTCCCCATCCTACTATGTAAAAAAAAATAGAGCACAATCATTACATAGCACCATAAATGTACATTTCACATTTTCTCTCCCACATTTCTGCTATCATCCCCCGAAGTGGCATACATTCTGGGTAGATATCAAGATTGCATAACGTATGTTGGTTTTTACCATGACCTCAAGCTCCACAAGCCAGTGCCAAATTCAAAATGGCAGGTGAGGTAGTTGAACCAACTTCGTCTATTGAGCCATACATTGGATGATCTCTAGATACAAGTACAAAACCTCTTTCTGATTTTTAGAGATGGGCACAAACCATGGTTTAGCATTATGGCCCAGTTCATCACAGCACCCACACAGGTGTTTCGCAGGTGCCACACACTTATCTCCCCCACCTCCTTGGGCAACTACTCACTCACCGGCAAGAGAGCACTTCCCTCCACCACCTCCTTGGGCGATTACTCACTCACTGGTAGCAGCATGAGCTTCCCTGTCCCACCTCCTCGTCTGAGTGGGCTATAGCCTGAGGAGAAGGGGGAGGGAAGCGTGTGGTACCTGTGGAACACCTGTGCAGGCGCAGAACTGGACTGAACTGCTGAAGTGTGGTTTGTGCCCATCTCTAAGAAAGACTGAAGTTTCTTATAGGTTAACTTCAGAGGAGAGTGCCATTGTGATTATTAAACAACTGAAAATTAGAAACCCATCTTTGACAAATTCTTCAACTATTTCCCAGTAGGTTCCGATTTGCCTTCTGCCTAGCCTTGGTAGTATAATTCAATAATTAATTCAATTTATATTAATGATATTGATTTTGTACCTTATTTATGTGTATTATATTAATCGATTTTATTTATCTGCTACATCTACAAACCACTTAGATAAAAAATTCCTTAGCAATGTACAAACAATACTGAATAATTTCTAATAAAACACTGTATAAATCTTAATACAATAAAGAGGAAAAGAAAGGTGGGCAAAAATGCCATTCTTGCCATCTCCAAGAATAATTCTGAGCCTTACTTTCACTTCATTCTAGGGTTTAAGCCAAAATACCTCTATCCATATAGAAATACTCTCACACACAGTCAAATTTATTTATTTACTATTTATTTATTTTAAATATTTTACCCTGCCTTTCTCCTAAAAAGGATACAAAGCAGCTTACAGTATTAAAAAAATAATATTATAAAAGCTAAAAACAATAGATTATTACAGTACTTTAAAAGAATTACACAAATATATTTAAAACTCACAGATAATAGCAGTATTAAAAACGCATTAAAACAACAAAAATAAAATATACCTGTTTAAATAAACAAACAAAACCTTAGTCAGCCAATCCCTAAAGGAAACCCAGCTTGAAAGGAAAGGTTTTTGCCTGCTTCTGGAAGGACAGCTTGGCCTCTTGTGGGAAGGAGTTCCACAGTCTGGGAGCAGCAACAGAGAAGGCCCTCTCCCACGTTCCCACCAAATGCATCTGTGACAGTGGTGGGACCAAGCAAAAGACGGATGATACTAAAACCCAGACAGGCTCATATAGGGAGATGCAGTTTTTGAGCTGGCCTGAACCCAAGCCATTTAGGACTTTAGAAGTCAAGACCAGCTCTTTGAATTGTGCCTGGAAATGGACTGGCAGCCAGTGGAGGTGGGTTATGTGATCCCTGTAACCAGCCCTTGTTAACAATCTGGCTGCAGCATTTTGAACCTGCTTAAGTTTCCATACACTTTCAAAATACTTTAAACATGTTATTCCCCACCCACCCCCAAATCCCCCTTTTAATCTTTCCTAAATCCTTCCTTTCTTTAAAGAAGTCCTAAATGTGGGGCAACAAGTGCCCAGGAAAGACTCCTGGAAGTGTTAATCATGTTAATTCTCTTCTACAGCATGCACAAGACTTCCGGGTAGGGATAGCACACTTTTCCACCCTCCAGACTACTGTCATATAGAATGCCCTAGACTGAGGACAGGACATTTGTTCAAGGTTCTGGGAGGCTTTACACAGAGTGTTTGCAACCATGCTGACTGGAGTTTGTTTCATAGAAAGAAGAGGTTCAAGAAACACTAAAAGAAAGGTTCCAGAAGCCTTTAGGGATGTCCCAAACTTTATTTCAAAAACACACACACACAAAGACTGACATTGAGTGTTTTGTTGTTGTTGTTGTTTAGTCGTTAAGTCATGTCCGACTCTTTGTGACCCCATGGACCAGAGCACGCCAGGCCCTCCTGTCTTCCACTGCCTCCCGGAGTTGGGTCAAATTCATGTTGGTAGCTTCGATGACACTGTCCAACCATCTCGTCCTCTGTCGTCCCCTTCTCCTCTTGCCTTCACACTTTCCCAACATCAGGGTCTTTTCCAGGGAGTCTTCTCTTCTCATGAGATGGCCAAAGTATTGGAGCCTCAGCTTCAGGATCTGTCCTTCCAGTGAGCACTCAGGGTTGATTTATTGAGTGTAGCACTCAATAAAGCGACTCGATGAAACAGAGGACTGTATTCCTCCTCCTCTAATAATCTCAGAACTGCAGAGCTGGAAGGGACCCTACGGATCACTGAGTCCAGCCCCTGTCAAGGAGGCACACAGGGGAATAAAAAAAAAAACCCAACATCTCACTCTTCAGCCAGATGCCTAAATCAAGCTAGTAGTTATGTGGAGGAGGAAATTTCAGCAGGTGTAGGTTGTATTAAAAGCTGCACTGCTGAGATCTCTTCTTAGCAACTACGAAAGATAGAGAGACTCTTTCCTCGTTTTTCTCTGGCCACCCTAACGCTAATAGGCAATATGTGAATCATTTCGAATATCCAAAGCATAAGAAAATAGGGATGGTATTAATAGTGATCTAGAGGCTCCAGAAAACAAGTAATATAGTGAATCAATTTGTGTAAAAGAAATTACCAAACTCTAAGACTTAAAATGTCTAAAGAAATATACTGAATCTAAATAAACAGGAAGTATCTGCTCTCTGACCACTTATTTCTGCTTTTGATGTTGCTGTTGCTACTTACTGGAAGGACGTAACCAAGCCGGAGGGATAAACAAATCCAAGGAGCATTTCTCTGAAACAAACACTGGCTTTGAAAAGAGAATTTCCCCAACATTACAGGATGGGAGGAAGGAAAGGGTTAAATTCTCTCTCCCCACCTGTCCAGGTTCCATTCATGAACAGAGAGACAGAGAACACTCCCCCACTGAGACAATCTGCATGATTCAAACACCTACTGATCAGGTTTGAAGATGCATTGAATGTCACATTGATGTATGCTTCTTTTGCAGGAAAAGGAAATACCTGCTCACATATCACCAACCCATCATCTCCTCTAGCGCTTGTCTGTGTAATATCTTTACAAATCCTTCACAATAGGACTGGACAGCCTTCCTGATTTTGCATTAGGCAGACTTCCTTTTGGCTAGGGCAAACCGAATTAAATTCATTCTATATAGTGCAGATAACTGAGCTGGATAGAAGTAGAAAATGGGCTGTACTAAGCAGAAAGGAAATGTTTTAAAATATGCCAAATGGTGATGGCTTTCTGAAATAACCCAGTGATCATCCAAAAGATGTTTATGTGGAAGGCCAGGGGAGGATCCCGATGTTACTGGCTTACTTCCAAGTACAAATAGGCATGCTGGACATGACTGCATCTTGAAATCGGCCAATGTAACCCAATGGCGTACACTGGACCTTCTGCCTATATGAAAGTAGAACTCAATTGACCTTTTTGGCATTCAGGTTTTTTTTCCAAAGCTTTTCTACAGAGTTGTTTGCACTAAATACCGCATATCTCCAGATCCACACATTTGACTAAATAATTACTATATTATATTACTGCATTAAGTGATTTTACAAAACAGGAAGACATACCAAATGGGCTTGGAAAACATATTTTTAAGACTACAACTCCCAGAATCCCTCAGTGAGCATATGAAAAACAGAAACATTTCCAAGATCACCAGCTGTTTTTTTTTCTTTCAGAAAAACAAGATGGAAGGAAAAAATACTTAAAAGAAGACTAAATAAATGCCTCATATGTGCACAAGTGCAAATATGCACACACATACAGACATGCATAAATTTCTCAGCCATTTCTACCAGAGAGAACGGTTAGGAAATTTATCTCAAAGACATACATCGAATGTCGAGTCCCAATTAGCTTAGATACTTGAATCAATAGAACTTATGAAGTCAAACCTTGAGAAAGATTTATTGATTAAATGGGTCTCCCCTGATTGGGATTAACAATTGAATTTAGGCTAACTAGCTCTGAATCTTAAAACAAAAGGAGACCATTCACTAGCACTCCACTTCTACAATATCACACTATTTCTCTCTCCCAGAGTTCTAGATATGGCTACCAAGTCTCATTGTTGCAGGTGACGTCCCAGGAAATTGCTATGCATCATCACATCTCCAGGCGGGGAGCGGGGAATCTCAGGGTGGGCAGTGCTGTACCAGGAAAGCATCTGCTTTTATTGTGTGGGGTGGCCTTGGCCGTGCATTTTCTCACTTGTTAGGAAACTAGCCAGATTTGTACAACCTTGTCCCCCTCTTGCAAAAACGTGTGGGCGTAGGTGTATGTGTAGTCTACAGAACTGCTAGTTAAAACAGAAACTTCTTGAAACAAGAGACCTTGATGTCTAACCCTCATTGTCCCAGAACAGAAAGGGATAGCTAGTAACAAGGAAAAATAAAGCCTTCTTGGTCACATGATTAAATGAGCCGCCATGACACAGGAATGTGACAGGAAATGTAACTCCAGATATTTCTGTTCAGGGAGGACTGTGCTCAGGATAAAGAAAATGTGATCAGTGAGACATAAGCCAAGATTGTTGTTGTTTAGTCGTTAAGTCATGTCCGACTCTTCGTGACCCCATGGACCAGAGCACGCCAGGCCCTTCCCCTTCACGGATTGCTGCCTTGTCGTGGCGAAGGGGCTTGAGTAATTCAGAGAAGCTATGGGCTATGCCGTGCAGGGACACCCAAGACGGACAGGTCATAGTGGAGAGTTCTGACTAAACGCGATCCACCTGGAGCAGGAACTGGCAAGCCACTCCAGTATCTTTGCCAAGAAAACTCCATGGACAGAAACAAAAGGCTAAAAGCCAAGATTACCTTCTGGACTATCTAGAGCTGGAAGTCCTGCTAACGTGTAGAATTAAAAGACATCACCGGCAACTCTGGGCCACCCAAGAGGGCCCAGAGCATCCCAGTGCAATATCTCCCAACCCATTGCACCTCCGCTGGGGCCACCCAGTTCACATCCCACTCTGCTTTCTCACAGCATATTCATGTCTTACCAGAGTGATTCCTCCATCTGATTCAAGAGCAGAGGAGTCCCAAAGTAAGTCATGTCTTGCCTTCATTGCCCGGAGGGACTGTCATTCAGACAGGCGAATAGTTCTGAAGGCACAGCACAAAAGCACGAGGAAGAAAAACGATGAAACCCTTGAGGCTGAGAAAATCTGAAGGATTGCGGGGAATGGGAAGAGAACAGAAAGTGTGCTTGTTAAGCCTGGGGGCTGGGATGGTGGTGGAGAAAGCCCGGCTTCCTCAAAATAGAAAACTCAGAAATTTGTGCTTTTTTTAACATAATCATCATTCGACAATTCCCTCCAGAAAGAATAGAAGTGGAGGGAAAGTAATTCCTATGACCTGTTTTTCTAGCAAACAATCACATATTTGAGGGGCTTCTCATCATCCAGTTGGTAGCACAGCCTTGCAGAGATGGTGACATAACCCACCAGTTGTGTTTGGCACTCCATGGACAGTTTAAGAGCATGACCATTGTATCAGACCAAAGAAGGCTAGCCCTGCCACTAGGCAGAATGAAGCAGTTACATCAAGTAGTGGGTTTGGGGAGCCATTAAGGGCAGTGGCCCAAATGTGTGGGATGTTATTTAAATCAGTGGAATGGGTGCTACCGATTTTTTTACATTAGCAAATGGTGGTGGGCAGGGTTTGCAAATATGGCCCAGGGGCACATGGAGCCCATTGACCTCAGGTCATCCACCCCTTCACTAATCTGAGGCTTTGGTGATTCACAGGACAGAGCGACTGGGACTACTGTCTAACTGTCTACTTCTAACTCTGACACTACCGATAGTCTGGACCTAAACAGAATAAAAATGGTGGAGGAGGTAATGAGACTTTGGCCGTGGTAACACCAGCAAAATGTCTCCCTGTGGTTACCTGACTTTTAATCACATTCCTGCTGTGCTTTGAGGTCAGGTGGCATTTATTCCAAGATGTACATCCCAAGGTCTTTTTGGGTTACCAAGTCATTTCCTTCCAATTCAACAAGCGCCTAGAGCTTCTTCTTGAGACCATTTGAAAGACGTTAACCAACATATCAACACAAACACCGTGGAAAAATATTTAAAAGTGTTAAAAAAAATTAAAGGAGATGCACAGTGACAGTAGTTCAAAAAAGTTGCAATAAGATCATTCACACATGCAGCAACATAATTTTTTTTTAAAGATCTGCAACAAAAAAAGGAGAAGCCTCTGGCCGAGCGAGAAATGGTCCGCAGTTAGCAGCTTGCCAGGTAAATGATTTGCTATTGGCCATCTGTCATGTGACTGCAAAATTTAAATTGTGAAATCAAAGGAGGAGAACTGGAAAACATTTTGTTGGTGTGACCACTGCCTATGCCTATAAGACAGCAGCGGGCTGTTTAGCTGAGTCTGCTTCTAGAACCTCCAGGAGCTGCACAGAGCAACAAAAATTAATTAATGACTTAATTAATTAAAGAAAAAGGCAAAAAAAAAGTGGGAGTTATTACAAATTCACTTCCAGTTTGATAAATGGGTAATTTGAGGGTAGTTAAAAGGTGCGGGAGGGCCTATGTGATCTATTTAAACCGTGAAATCTTTCCAGGAACAGCAGTTCACCTTCTCTTTTTTGTTGGAAGGCCAGGGACAGACAAAAACAGCCATCGGGGGGGCATACATAGCCCTAGGATCACATTTTGTCCACCTTTTCTCAAGGAACACGTTGATGATAAGAACACTTCTCTGTGTTCATTGTTCAAGCTTTCAAACCAGGAGCATTAGTTATCCTATGTTTAAGGCTAGGTTTTCAAGTAATACATTCAAGACATTTGAAGCCCTTTGGGACCAAGTGAAGGTCAAAGCACTGGTAAATTCAGTATGAAGGAATTGCAGTTTCCCTCCGCTACCCTCAGATATTTCAATACTTGAATGAAAACAAAACCTCCTGAGCTTTGGCTGCAATAAAAATCCATTCATTATTTGTTAGAAGGCTTCTTTCACGTTAGGAACATCATTAACAACAAGAAATTGGATTTAGAGAAGTAAACAAAGAAGCTGTCCATTTTTATTTTTGTTTTTCTTTTGACTTTCTCCTAGGAAGGATAAATAAAAGATTCTGTCCCCCAGCCCTCCAAAAAGTTAACAAAAAATGGCCCAAGGCAACAAGGGTGGGGGATGAGGGGGTGTATGACTAGAAATAGATTCAATAGCACAATAAGTGGATAATAAAAGCAGAACAACAATGCACTCAAGATAAGATTTGCTTTCGCTTCTGTTATGCCACGCACTGTCATATCTTACAATGGCTCCCAAACTACTTGCTGTTATTGCTCATTAAAAATAGAAAATGGAAGGAGTGGAAACAGGTATTATGAGGAAACTAAACAAAAGCCTGAGTTAGATTAGGTATCTAAGGGGCTTCATTTTCATATCTCACAGAGACATACTAGAGCAAATCGAATTCAGCAGAAGTCAATACAATTGTCGTGACATAATACTGCAGGAATAAAGAAGCAATACAGGTCACTGGGTTGCAAAGGAGAGAATATGTGTGCAGTTTTTAAATTCCCTAATGTGTGCCGGCACAGAGGCAGCTGTTGCTTTTCTCTCTAGTTTTTCTTCCAGCCCTGTCACCTTTCCCACTGTGCTTCACCACCACCATGCCTTCTCTGAGAACAGATATAGACCTGAAGACAGAAGAAACTGAGAAACAAAGGTAGAAACAGGTAGGAATCGCCACAGCTGCTACCCCTTGGAGACGTTCAACAAAATGGACAGGCACTCAAGAGTTGCCAGGTTTCAGGGTGCCTGCTGATGTCTGGGGGAGTTGCTATGCTTCTCCAGATCTCTAGGCAGAGAGATAAATCTAAGGGTGAATAATGTTTGGGGGGGAAACTGATCTGAATGTATTCTGTGCAGTTGGCTTTATCACCTTAGCATCCATCACCTATTAGTTTAGATGCAGTGCCAGATTTTTGCCCAAATTTTAATCTAGTGCCATAGATTAGGAGTACTCAATAAACCAAAAAAAAAAAAAAAAAAAAAAAAAGATTCACTTGAAGATGATGATAATGTTGATGATTTAAATGCTATGGAGCCTCCTAAACCTGACACAGTTTAAGGCCTAATCTGGTGCCTCCAGAAGGAGCCTGTTGTGGTGGTTTCGATTTATGTACTGCTCCCTAGTGCTAGAGCACTCTCTGGACAATTTACAACATAACTATGAAAAGAACACTTTGTCCCCCAGCAAACTGGGAATAAGGCAAAGCCAGAGTCCAAGACCAATAATGGACTCAACGCTACTATCATTTTTAATTTGCACTTGCATCCAAGAAATGTTGAAGCAGTATGTAAAGTCAGTACTTGTTCCAGGGGCTAGGGGAAACATGACATGCCCTCAGTGGGATTTATTTTCTGTATGTACAATATCTTAACAATATCACTGCTTCTCAGGGTAGGAACAAACAAAATGGCAGCTTTGCAATCAGAAGAGGGACTGCCTTAAGAAGTAAAGGGAATCTGATTACCCTCCCATATTGTTTTGCAGCTTTGCAAGTTACAAAGTAGCTTGCTTTTGTCTAGTGATTTGTCATTAAGAGGTAAATACCAGGCTTGGTTTGCATGTAGTTTGTGCAACATGGCAGCCATGAAGTCAGTGCCTCTGGATTGATAACACTTTATCTCCTTCTGCTTCCAAAGATGCCCTCTCATCTGTCTCTGTCTTTAGTCCCTGGCCCTCTCTAGGCACAATGCAAACAAATGCCAAGTGCCCAAGCTCTAAGTGACAGCAAGCTCCACCTCCTCACTCTTGTCATCACTTGTGTGATAAGAAAGGGGTTGTACACAGTCAGAGAGCAGCAGTTGTATCTGGAGGCTCTGGAGATGGGCTGAAGTCTTCTTCCTGAGATGCAGGCCTTGATGTGTTCCAAACAATTGTAACCCATCACATGAGCCACATGAGAAAATCTTGGGTCATGCATGCTATCTCCAGGGATGGGGACTTGAGTCATGGGACTTGCTGTTAAGTGGCACTGGAGACTCAACTCAGACTCAACTAAGGGTTCCCCCTCCCCCAATGACTCGGACTCAACTCACGACTCAGAACCCACCCACCCCTCCCTTTTTTTCTGGGAGGAAAACCTTGTTTTTAATAGGGACTTCGGCTTGGGACTTTGGCCCAAAGACTCGCCCAGATCCCTGTCTACCCCTTTGCCAAGTAATAGGATGTACTGGGAGTGACTTGTCCCCTGGAGCCACCATCCAAAGTACTAGAGCCTTCTGGGAAAGGTTGAGAGCATTTAATTTTGAATTATCTGGGAGAAGACTGTAGCCAAACCGTTTTCTCAAAGCATTTTTTAATGGAATTGCTATTTCATTTGTGAAATATTTCTGCTGGGGAAAAGAATATATCCCAGCTGGGTAGAGCAGTATATTCAGGAGGAGTTGAAAAGAAGGAAAGAAAACACCGGAGAACATAGTTATTTGCATTACAGCTGAATTTAAGAGTCAGCAGTTATTGTTGGGGATAACGATGCTGATCAGAAACAGTAAAAATATCCAGGCAATATTGTTCTACTATTCTAAGTGCTGTTCTATATTTCTAGGAATGGACTGGAGTGAGATGACATTATCATAGCTCTATCTATATTTGTGATGGAGAGTATAGACACAATAACTGGTTTTAAAAATTATTAGCATTGGGAGTATGTGCTTTTTCTTTTTCAGTCTCTCTCTCTCACTGTTTTAATACAACAAATTGGAACAGAGAATTTCCATTCATTTACTCAAGATTCATAACAGAAATATTCCCACATTGCCACCACTTACACGAACCAGGGACTGAGTCTGCACCAGCTGGTGGTTTGTGATTCGCTCTTTTACTATTCATTAGAAGGAGGGCAAAACCCATATATAGTGAAAAATGCAGCCTAAATGAATTTTATTTCTCTTCTCACATTTATTTAAGTAAGACAAGGATCGGCCTGTTCATACCCTTTCATGGACTCTACACAGTGGGACAGGGCTACAGGCTCAGGGCACTGCATCACAAGTTCTGTAGAATTACAGGAAATGGAAACCCAAGTCTTCTGCACACTTAAATTAGTAAGACACACTTGCTGATTTGGGAAGGCTCCCTTGATTTAGGAGAATTACTGCAACAGATGATGAAAAGCAAAAATTAAGATGTCTTTCCTTCAAACACTGAAGAGTACCTCTAAAACTTTCATACTTTAGCTTTGAAATCTCAAAAGGGCACCTGTTTATTTACTCGGACACATCAATATTGGCATATATAGCTCGGTATGCAAATGTGTTTATCTAAAATTGATTGGTTGGTTTAAAAGGAGATGATCACTCATCTGAAATTCTTTAAACAAGATGACAATATGTTTTTACAATTATCTCAATAACCTTAGAGGATTAGAAGCTTCTGTTTATTTTTAGTGGAAATGTTATTTCAGAATTCATATGGCAAAGATTGTGATTATTTAATCTCCTTGTGGGTGCACAGGATACTTATAATTTACTTTATTTTTCTCATGTTGAGCAAACATAAGCTTCCTTGTCTGTATATGATATATGTGCACCATTTTTCTGTATGTGGTATATGTGCATCATTTTCAAGATACAGGTAGGAAACTCCCATTTTAAAGGCAACCCTACCTCTAAAGTGATTTTTAAAATCAACACCACATTACACAGAATTTGATTTTGGCTTTTTTGAAAGCTCATTGAATTCTTGAGATAGATTCTAAGCCTGTGCAGATTGGGGAACAACATGTCAAGTACAACTCAATAGCCGTATAAATGGGGTGGCCCACCTGCATAAACTCCTGGTTTGCTGTACCCCTCAGACTGCAAAAACCACAGGCTTGTCAAGCAGCTGACATTACAGGAGTGGTGAGCTACAATTGTGTGAGAGGTGAGCACAGTTGGCCAAATGAGATTTTCACCTTTGCCTTACATTGTTTGAAGATTAAAAATTCTGCTCCATGTGGAGCCTCACCAAAACAGCTTTGTATCCTGAAAACTGAGGGTTTCCTATTATATGGAGAAGCTCCATGTATGTGAGATGGTCTCCTCTCCAGACTATTCTTCTTCAGACAGTAACAGTGACAGGAAAGAGTGGGGCCAGAACTCTCTCTTTGTTCACACTGTCAAAATTAACACTTTTCTTTCGATACTCAATAAGCACTGTAGCCAATATAGAAAACAGATAAAGGAGAGATTTTTCTGAGTGGTTGCTGCCATGCTTTGGAACTCTGTGTGAAGAGGAACTACTATGCCTCCACTCTACTGTCCTTCAACCAGCAGGTAAAGATCTTTTTATTCAGGTAGTCCTTTAGCAAGCTAGCTTCATTTGTTGGGGCGTATAACTGAATAGATGCTTTTTTCTTTTTCTTTTATTGTTTATTTATTTATTTATTTTTCTCTCTATCTTTCCTTTCTCCCTAGGTGGCTTATAAAAAGTCTTTAAAATCTGTAGGCCCTTGAAAGCATACTAATTAAACATTGAAACTACAATATACAAATATTTTAAAGCAGGACATAAAGACTATGAAACAGACGTTAAAAGTTATCCTGTTAGGGGGATGCTCTGGCTGTGGCACAGAAGGTGAGAGTGAGGTCCCAGGAGAAAGTGAGGATGCAGATGACCCACACCTGGAGGGTGGGGCAGAGGCTGGGATGGGTTGGTGGGACCTGGACCTAAAGAAGGAGGAAGAGGAAGATGGGGAGGAATGATCACCCTCAACAGGATCAGAGGGAGACCACTGGGCAAAGGCCTTAGAGGAGTCTCCTCCCACCTTCTGTGCCTTCGAGGAGGACCAGCCACTGTTGCTACTGGAGGACTCCTAGATGGGCAAGTGGATCCACTTCTCCAAGGGTAGAAGACCCTGCAACAAAGGCACAGTTGCCTGGCCAAGCCCCAAACCACCATCCCTGCCGTGCCCCATAAGCTGCACTGGTCAAGGAAGCACTACAAGTGCCTGTAGCACATCCTCCAGAGGCAGGGCTTGGACTTCAGGCCCTTCCCTAAAGGGTGTTAGCTGGCTAGGTGAGTGTTGTCAATTAGACCCTAGGCCCAGACTAGAAATGCCAGGGGCCTTGTGAACGGAACTCATGCCTGCCTGAGGATGGAGTTTGACAGGGAGCTGGTGGGATTAACTGAGCCACCCTGTCAACCATCAGGATAGGTGCACTACCAACCCTTGTACCCCCTTACTTTAATAAAGGCCAGTTCTGGTAGCAACAAGAGCCTGGACTTCATGCAGCCTATGGTCAAAGAGACCCTCCCCACCCGCCCTCATACTCTGGGTGCAGGTAGTGGCAATCACACCTCCCCATCTCAATTAATTCCCCAAAAAAGCCTCTGTGAAGAGAGGTTTCCAATTGCTGGTGGAAGGACAGGGGCCAACTGTATCTCCTGGGGAGAGGAGTTCCATAATCTGGGGACAGTGACAGGAGGGGGAAAAAAGCATGGCACCAACCTCACGAAAGATGCATGCAAAAGTGGCAAGACCAAGAAAAGTCGCTTCCATGTGGGTCTTAATGCTCATGGGGGCTTGTGTTTTAAATTATGTTAATCTTAATGCTTTCATTTAGTTGATGTATTTGTATTACGAAACAGGAACTTCCTAACTGTTAGAGCAGTACGGCAATAGAACCAATTACCTTGAGGAGTAGTGAGTGCTCCAACACCGGAGGCATTCAAGAGAAATTTAGACAACCACCTGGCAGATATCCTTTGATTTGTATTCCTGCATTGAGCAGGGGGTTGGACCCAATAGCCTTATAGGCCCCTTCCAACTTCACTATTCTATGATTCTATGTTTCTGGGAATAAGCCACCACAAGCCCCATTCATGGCACGGTATAAATCCGTCCCCCTTCACAGATTGCTGCCTTGTTGTGGTGAAGGGGCTTGAGTAATTCAGAGAAGCTATAGGCTATCCCGTGCAGGGACACCCAAGACGGACAGGCCATAGTGGAGAGTTCTGACTAAACGCGATCCACCTGGAGCAGGAACTGGCAAGCCACTCCAGTATCTTTGCCAAGAGAACTTCATGGACAGATTCAACCTATGTTTAAAAGAACTGGTGCTTTTGAATTGTGGTGCTGGAGGAGACTCTTGACAGTCCCCTGGACTGCAAGGAGAACAAACCTATCAATTCTGAAGGAAATCAACCCTGAGTGCTCACTGGAAGGACAGATCCTGAAGCTGAGGCTCCAATACTTTGGCCATCTCATGAGAAGAGAAGACTCCCTGGAAAAGACCCTGATGTTGGGAAAGAGTGAAGGCAAGAGGAGAAGGGGACGACAGAGGACGAGATGGTTGGACAGTGTCATCGAAGCTACCAACATGAATTTGACCAAACTCCGGGAGGCAGTGGAAGACAGGAGGGCCTGGTGTGCTCTGGTCCATGGGGTCACGAAGAGTCGGACACGACTTAACAACTAAACAACAACAACAAATAAATCCGTCAGTCAAACAATCTAGTTTCCTATCACTTTGCTGCATGGATGGGCAAAATTGGTGGACTACTTTCTAATGCTAGGATCTTTCTATTGCCCACCACCCTACAAAATGCATCAACTAATCCACTAGAGGTCAAATCTGTGTGCAAACTCAATGCTGCCTGAACTGTCAGTTGTCTCTTGAGAAAACATTCTGCAAAACATAAAACTGAAAAATAAAAATCAATCGTGCATTTAATTAATTCTACAGGATTTTGATTACTCCATTATTTCCCATTAACTACAAATTAACAGGCATTCTCATCAATATTTAGATTTATTTTTTTAAAAAAATCAGACAGGAGCTGTCATTATTGATGAAATAGAAAACATGCAAAAAGACACACAGCTGTTACTAGTTCTTTCGCTGTACAATACTGACCAGCTTTATCGACGCAAAATGAAAATACACTAATGTTTAATGGTTCTTCTCTGAGCTTGATAATGCATGCATATAGGTCCAGGACTATTTGTATCCTGTATGATCAGGTTTGGCTCATGCAGTACCAAAGAAAGACAAGACTATTTTTGCTATAGACTAGAAATAGGCAGTTTTTCCCCTCCAGATGTTGCTGAACTGGAGTTCCCATTAGGTCTGGCACACATCGAAAATGGTAAGGTGTGATGGAAGTGGCAGTTCACTAACATCTGGAGGCCACAAATTGGTTCCTGCTGTTGTAGAATCATGTATGGGTGTGTTCTGTGCCAGCAAGTCAGAACCGACTTAGAGCGACCCTAATAGGTTTTTTTCAAGGTAAGTGAGATATTTAAGGAGTGGTTTTATCATTTCCACTCCCCCAGTGAATTTCCATGGCTGAGTGGGAATTCGAACATAGATAGATAGATAGATAGATAGATAGATAGATAGATAGATAGATAGATAGATAGATAGATAGATAGATAGATAGATAGATAGATAGATAGATAGATACTTGTTCACCAGAGACCTATTCCATCACTTTATCCAATACAACACAATGGGAATCATTGTAGAATTATGGAACCATACAAATGAAGGCTTGGGAGGGATCCAAAGGGTCATTTACTCCCCCTTACCTGGCAGATGGCTGCCTAACCTATGTTTAAAAACCTCCAAATGCAAGAGAGTCCACCACCTTTCGAAGCCAGCATTCCATTTTCAAACAGTTCTTACCATCACAAACATCTTGCTAATATATAGTAAAAATTCCCTTCCTTGTAATTTGACGACTTTGGCATGTGCTGTGCTTTCTTGAGCAGCAGAAAACGAGCTTGTTTCATCTTCCATGCAACAGCTCTTCACATATTTCAAGACAGTTATCACACCATCAGGTCAGGACATTTTGGAGATCACTCATTCATAGGATTGCCATAAGTCGGCGTTGACTTAATGGCACAAAACAACAATCATACTACCTTTCAATCTTCTGTTCTCCAGGCTAAATATGCCAATTCCCATCAATCATTCGTTATAATGCTTGTTTTCCAGAGCTTGGCCACCTTTGCTCACCTTCCTCTGCATATGGTCCTGGCTGTCAATATTCATTTTAAAATTGCGGTACCCAGAACTGGACATGGCATTCCAAATCAGGTCTGAACAAAGCAAAACAAAGTACAGTAGTACCGATGCTTGTTTTGACATGGACACTATACATCTATTGATGCTGTATTTAAAAAAGCATTAGATTTTTTTCCCCATTGCATCATATTAATGGTCCCAGTTAAGTTGATTAAAAAAAAAAAAAACAAGGGCAGGCAATGCCTTTATTAGACTGGAATCACTGCAGATTCAGGCGGTGTAGATGTCGTTGTCTTCCAAATCCGAATAGACAAAGGGCTAAGAGACGAGGATACGGGGCAGGGATTCTGCAATGCTACCTTTGAGTGGGCAGCTGCTGGAGGAGGCGGAAGAGGGAAGCACGTGCTCCTGCTGCAACTGGATGATCACGCAAAGAAGAGGAGATGAGCAGCGTGCACCAACTGGTGAATGGGGGAGCCGGACAGGGGTGAGAGAAGGGAACACACAGCACCTGTGATGCTGCGCCAACAAATCAGCATGAACCTCCAAATCGAGGTTCAGGCTCATCTCTACTGGAAAATCAATGAAATCTACAGTATATGGTTTCACAAGATGGCAGGCTCATTTCTCAAATTTATTTTTAAAAAGAGAACAGAGCCTCAATATCTGTCCATGATGACTTTAGAGACTTTCCTGCTTCTTTTGCATCACTTACAGCCTAGGCTGCTGAAGAATCCTGCAGGACTTTTACACTTGCTGTCTGTAAGAGTTCAGTGGTCTAGAAAAGTGATTGCTCACCATGTTTTTGGGTTTCATCCAAGGATCACACAACTTTTTCCTTTTTTGTTTAATGTATAGAATCTCATTAACACTGGCTAGAAAACCCAGTTGTAAAACAACTAAACTGAAGCTATTCTACTTCTGACATCTCACAAGAAGACAAGACTCGGGGTCCACTCAGCCGGGGAAGCAGGAGCACACTGGTTTGGGCTGAAAGAGTTCGCTGCAGTGGGTGCAATCTCATTTAAAGGGGCCCTTCCATGCACCCATTCCTCCAGCCCAGCTTAAAAAAAATATAGTAGTCCTGTTGCTGAACCAGAAAGGTCTGGATGAGCATAGAACAGGGTTTGGCTAGTTTGCAGTTTCCTGTATGTTGTGTAGTTGAAGGAAAATTTATTGAATCTGACTGTGCCATAAGCAGTCCCAAATGAGAGCTAAATCAGACAATAATGCTGGTACAAGATCTAAACATGAGATGGCTTGACTTCATAAGGGAAGCCTAACTTGGTTCTGTGACTGCATAATAAAGAATGAAAGGAAAGGATAAAGGAAGCCAAGGCCCTGGTTTTGCAAGAACTGAACAGGGCTGTTGACAACAGGACATTTTTTTGAGCTCATTAATTCATAGGGTTGCCTATGCCCTGATGACACATAATAACTATACATCTAATAAATGAATAAATTGCAAGAATCCTATGGGTGTTTATATACGGATTCTGTAACTTTCTGTGACTAATGATGGGTCATTGACAAAGGGCTATGCTGCAAGCCAGGTGTGCCCCAGTACCTTGTCAATTCGTTCTGGCAAGCTACTCAAATCTTAGACACTCAAAGGCCACTCCCTGACTTGCATTAGACTGGGCTGACAAGGAAAAAAGGCATTATTCTTTTAAAAAAAGGAAAAAAAGGGCTTGGATCTGGTTGCCCTCTATGTTGGGACCATCTGCCAAGCCTGTTCTACATTCCTATTCTCGTTTCAGAGATCCTCAAGCTCTCAGTCTGCTTCAGCACACATTCCAGTAAGTTCAGAGATGGAAACTGGAGAAGACACTAAGGGTTAACTCGCACAGCGAGGTTCGTTGTTTAATCATTGGTTTATTAACTGGTGGCTTTTATGTAGGAACGAACATCTCAGACAGAACAGTTGATCCATGTTAATCTCAATGTTGTTGTTGTTTTTTCAAACATTGGTTCAGACACTTCAGCAAGTAAAATAGGTTATGTCCACATGCACTTGGGGAGGGTTTATAAAGATCTGTATGTTGGGGCTTTTCCCTCCTCTCCCTGATATTGGGTAAATTTGCACGGCCATGGTTCTGAGTAGGGATGTAGATATTTGCACATTTATTTGTCTCTCACACACACACACACAAATCAAACATTTTCTTCGCTGTGGGTAAAATTATGAGAGGTTTTGCTCTCTTTTTTTGCATCCTACAATTGTTTTCTGTGAAAAATTCGCATTAGTGGGATTTGCACAAAGAAGTCTTTGCACAGAAACCCTGAATTTTTGCACAAAATACATAGTTTGCAAAAAAAAAATCAACAAATTATTGTGCAAAAAATCCCCATTGTTGTTTCCTTACTGCTGCTGCTGACAAAACAATACATGCTCTCTTTGCCGTGATGCACAAGCACAAAATCTCACAGTGGTACATAGTTTTTTTTAAATGAGGTGTCTTGATGTGTTGAGACACCTCTTTTTGTCAAAGACAAATATATGAAAGTATGTGTTACGTTTTTACGTGTGAAAATCCTAGTGAAGCCATTTCAATGCAGAATGGAGACATCTAGTGGTAAGAAGCACAAATACATGATCTGGAAATTAGCAAATGGCATGTATCTTTTCTTGGGTGCCTTGTGATTAATAAACTGACATTCTGCAAATGAAGTAGAAAAAGCACACTATTAGCAGATACCATCAATATAATTTGGAATCCATTTGTTAATTGCTAGAATAACATTAAATGTAATTATACCCTTTAATACCGTATCTTTTCTGTGCTAAGATTTTAAAAACTGAGATAAAAATAAATGTTTAAAGAAAGACAAAGGCTAAGTCCTCTGCTTGGTGACAGTTATTTAGGTAGCTGTAGAGAAGAGAAAACCTGGGATTCATTACTGCAACTCCTAATTTCAAGAATGTGTGTTTCCGGAAACCTATATGCTGGGGAGCACCCCATAAGCTTGAGATTTTGAAAATACAAAATTGAGGGCAAAAGAGACTGAACTATTAGGCCAACCTTAGCCTGGACAGAACAGGGAAGGAGATAATCAAATCCATACCATTAAATCAATTCTGCTTGTGCAAACAGTTTCTCAGGAAGGTAGAAGGAAAACCATACTCAGGGTAAAGAGCAGTATGTAGGAAAGTTAACTCTTGGAGTACAATACCCAGAACCCCCCAACCAGCACAGAGAACACTATGGGAGTTTTAGTCCAAAAATAAACTTTTCAATGTTCTAGTAAAAAGTAGAATCATTTGATACTTTGGGATTGTCTCGTGTTAAACTTGTCAAAAAGTTCCTAGTGAGTTTTTTGGCTTCCTAAAATGTACCTACATTGTATAGTTACAGCAGTTTGATACCATTTTAACTATCATAACACCATGCTACAGAATTATGGGGTTTGTAGTTTCCTGCTATAGTCATATTTCCACACTCAAGCTAAAATGGAGCATTCTAAATATACCAGCAACCTCAAATTCCAGGATTTTGTCCACTGGATTCATAACTAGGAGTGTGCCATTTGAGATTTTTTTAAAAACTACAGATCCCATAGTTCTCCATTTTGGGAATTCCACCTGAGAAACACATACCTATAGGAACCTAAATTTAGCTCTCCTGGAAACAAAGCCTAGCTAAGAGGACTCTTTGGCCTAGCATAGGCCTAGCTCCATCTTAGCATCCTGTTCAGAAAGGACGCTTCCAGGTAGCCATAATGCAACTTCCTTTCCAAACAGGAAGCCAGGGCAGGCCACAAAACCTTTCCACCTAGGTCCTTTTTCTTGGTTGGATGTCTTCAAGTTGGAAACAACCTATATCAACCTTAACAGGGCTTTCATGGTACGACATTTATGGAGTGTTTTTGCCAGTTTCACACACCCTGTGAGTTTCCATAACTGAGTGGAAATTCAGACCCAAGCCTCCTGAGTCCTAGTCTGTGACTCCATCCACTACACCACACTGGCTATCTCAGCTTTTCTCTAGGTGAGCTATATTAAGGTCTCTGTTGGTGGTGGTCAGCTGGAGCTCTCAGAATGGAGAATTATGGGATTGGTAGTCCAAGAAATCCAAATGACACAATCCAAATTTCACATGAATTTAACTCATGACAGTTAAATTCATATGAAAGTGATATAACATTATAATGTAGTCGCAATCCTTTCTCTATTTCATCAGTGGCTACTACAAAGTCAATATATGTTGGTTCCAACTGATTGCTTCACATTATATTTGGGTGGTAGAAAACACCCTACGGATGTTCCCTCCCCCGTGGCATTGAATGTATGGTCCAACTTTGGAATTTGGGTTGTAAATCAAATTTGCATTAGTCAGTTGTCATCTTCCAGGGATATAATTCCTGTCCTTTATGATGAAGTCCACCTACCCAATGACAGCAAAGCATCCCTTCTGATGGCACTACTGAAAGCAGTTGCCTAACGCATAAACCAATTATTTTTTATATTTTTAAAAAATGTACCACATTACCATCATTGCTCTTCCATATATGATTTATCACCTACAAGTCTTCAAGTGGTATTGAACTGCAGCATTTGTAATGCCGTAATTAATATTCAAGGAAAGAAAGGGCAGCTTGCATGGATCAGGAAATGTAGAAGACAGATGTTTGGCAACTTTGCATAGAGTTCATTGCCGATGTCAGCCGGCTCCAAGAAAGCAGACAACAGATCCTTTCTTGCTAGCTGCAAAAGCAGGATGGTGAACCATGAAAGGATGCTTTTGGTTATTTCCTGCATGTTGAAAGAAATCTTTTGTCTTTCTCCAAAAACCTTGACAGGCAGCAAAAGCTTAAACCATGAACTATGCCCATACCATTGGCAGGAGCAAATGTTCAGGGGATGATGGGGGAAGGTACAGAGTCACAAAGCTTGATGGGGCCTTCAATGGAAGATCAAAAAGGCCCATAAATAGGCCATATGCCGCATCGATGGAACACACCAGTTGCACTAATATCATATCCTGTATTTAATGATAGCCTTAGGGCTGAGCAGAACCTGGAAGTAACTAGTTATAACTTATGTAACTTTAGATAATTCATTTCTTTGAGGCAATGAACAACGTAACTAGTAGTTAAACAGCTACTTTTAGAGGTTACAAGTAACATCTAAGTTCATTAGTTGACACGAGTAAAACTTGGTTTTCATGCTATTCCAGTACTGTTAAGATAGGCTCCCCCAAACTGGGGACTTCCAGATGTATTAAACTACAGTATCAGCATCAGAGCTAGCTGAGGATTATGGACGTTGTAGTGCACCACATGTGGAGGACCACAGGTTGGAGAAAGGCAATGTCAGACAAAGGAACTTGCTTTATATCTGGTCAGGTTATTTGTCCAACCAATCAAGCATTGTCTCTTCTGACTGACAACAGGTCCCCATAGTCTCAAGAAGCATCCTTGACATTACTTGGTACATGATTCTTTTTTTAACTTTTTTTTTTAACTAATACTGAACTTGGGACCTTCTGTGTATTGCACTTTTACTGTACTATTGAGATACAGTGCTTTATCACTGCACAACCCTTGTTCTACTATAAAAGTACCATTGCTCTTCCACAGAGCTTCCAGTAGAGTTCCACCATAATGTTCCTTCTCTTTATCTGCACTCTTTCATGAGGATAAGAGGATGAGGTAAACATTGTGTTTCTTCTTGTGTGAATTATTGCCTAAGTCCCATGAAACATATGTCTTTGATGGCATGGGGACCAAGATCACTGGCCCAACAGTTCCTTTATCTATTCAGCAATATGAGGGGAAAGTTGTGGAATTGGTTCAAACAGTGTTGAGCTAGCAGGACTAACCCATGGTATTTTGCCACCTGTGGAGAGCAAAATAGTGCCTCTTCTTCATTCTATGTATGGAATCTGGCCTGACCGGCACTTCAATCTTTTTCTAATGGGCAATGCCATACAATGCACTGGAGGTATCTGATAATTCAGAGAAGCACCAGCCATTTTGTGTGGTGGGAGGAACCACTGTGGAGTCCAAGAAAACACAACCAGGGGGGCTGCCACAGCTTTTCTGTATCACAATGGTGCCCAACCTCGAGTCCCAGATGTTCTTGGACTGCAACTCCCAGAATCTCTGGCCAGCACAGCTAGTGGTGAAGGCTTCTGGGAGTTGCAGTCCAAGAACCTCTGGGGACCCAAGGTTGGGAACCACTGCCCTATCATATGATGCCTGCCAGCACTTGCTATATTCTCTCTAATGGCAGGGCCAGCCTTGTGTCACAACATATTAATTCAACTTCTTCAAGAACATGAATACCATATACCTGTGAGCCCCATTAAAATTAAAGATACTTGATGCCTGGTTACAGTTACAATTTCTTTTCCATTTACTTAAATTTTCTTCTGCAAAATGTGGTAAGGTATGATAGTTTCGCTTCCCAGATTTCCAAAATGCTGTGCTGCATTGCGAGTGAGGAGGACCAGAGATTCTGTTTTTCATTAGAAGCAGAGCCAGGTATATTTTATTGGTAAATGAAGCACTCCTTTTATAGTTTATAAAACATGCCAGGCTCATTAGGCATGAAAAGTTCCTTTATAAAAATGTAAGATATTAATCACAGTCATTTGCCTTCAAGTCTCAGGCACTTCTCACTGGAGCTTAGCTTCTCTTCCTATCACACACACACCCCAAAATGAGGCTGAACATAAATTATATCCATCCTTCTAATTCAGCATTTGTCCAAAATATACCACAGCACCCAAACTTCTTTTGTTTTTCTTTTCTTACTGGAGGTCGGCATCATCATGGCCATTTTTAGTTTTGCTGAAGATGAAGAAGGGTGTCCATAACTTGAACTACCAGTTATAGAATGTCTGTTGTAATCTAAATAATTTAAGGTTAGCTTGGTCCTGAGTCATCAGCTGAGATCCATTATTTTTCCAGACGACCTGCTCCTAGTGGAGATGAATATTGCTGGAGCTGGTTTGTTGGCATGCATCAACACAGGTACCTGCACTTGTGAACTTTCCTTTGGGTCACTTGCTATAGAAATGATAATGAGGAGCACCTCTGCTTCAGCATTTACCATTGGCAAGTAGTTGCACACAACTACACTCAAGTCAGGTCAACAATGTCTATCAGCCAAGGAACGTTCTTATGACATTCTGCACTTTCCATCTCCTGTTGACGACAGCTTGTAGATACAATACTGGAAAATCAAACAGATTGTACAGTATCCTACAGAGCTTTTACTGAGTGGGAACTCCTGCCAACACAGTATAATAAGAGGGGAATCACACCATTTACACAGGTATTATTGTGCAAGCAATGGTACCCTTGAAGAAAATCTGCCCTTCACTTGTCAGCAGCTACAACTGCAAAAGCACCATGGTTCCATGGCGCTAGTCTTTCCACACAGCACAAGCTTAGCAGGATGCTAACCCTTTGGCTTTATCAAAGTTGGCTCATCTGACCTCTGAGTCTGTACCTGTATTCATCCTTGTGGAACACAAATGAATACCTCATTAAACATGAAGAAGATACAAAGGTTCCATTTTCAGCTATATTTTATTGGCCATGTTCTAAATGAAACAGATAATGAACCATTTAACAGAGCTGGATTTCCTGTGGTAAATGCAGGCCTAAAACACTAGTAAACCATATATGGGCTCCATTTTTAGTGTCTAGTAAAATAAAGAAATGTATTTGTAGTATTTCAGCATTCCTGCTTGACATTTATAATGCCATTCAACAAGCCAGTTTTATTAGATGTAGGATAAACGTGCATTTGGTGTTCTTCTGTACATGATTGGAAATGCCTTTTATGCCCTAAAGGATTTTTGGATGGAGGACAGATGATTTGGCTTGTGGGTTGTCATAAAAAAAGGCAGAATTTGCTCTTAAAAGTTGGGCAATAATAGCTGAGTTTCATGTTTAGAAATGTGCAGGGGTTTCTGGGTTTTTTTGATGTCTCTGTTGCTGGATTCTTTTATTATGACATCAAAATTAAAAAATACTAACAAAAAACAACCCCACCCCAAAGCTTGTTTTGTGCATGGAGAGATAGAATCCTGTCTCTCAGAGGATATACACACATCCCGCAATCTAACATACAAGCCCCTATACACCTTGGGATCAGGAAACCAAGTATTGTACTGTAGACTGTTTTACCCTATCTCTCTCTCCCTCTCCCTCTCTCTCTCTCCAACAGTTACCTAATGAAAACAGCGTTCTCATTAGGCGATATCACAAAGGTGCCGACGGCAACCTTCCCCATATGATTCAAGATACAAAAATGGTATGTGGCCTCAGACACCTGCAGAAAAATTACCTGTTTGGGTAGGCATTCCTTTGCTAGTTACAGCTTTCTTTCTTTTTTCACTACTCATTTGAATGTTTTAATTGCTCACTACTCATATAAACTGTCATTATAAACTGTCTGATAATTGCTTTTACAAAACAAAGCATCTACATCAAATGCACACCCACTCTTTAATCTGGGAGGGGCTACCATCCTGCCCTTCCCAGATTAAAAGCAAAGGAAAGTTTTTTTCAGAACATCTGTGGATCCTGAAGGAACATCAAAGAATGCCAGGGCTATAAGGTGGAAAGAAAGAACCACCCACCTTTTAATATGGATGGAACTCCAGGGAGGACTAGCCTCCGATCACATGGAGAACTGCGTTACTTGCATGCCACTTACTAGGCTACAGATTAGATTTGGCTGAACCAAGATTATGCTAAGAAAATGAAGTTTTGCACTGACACCATTCTTTGTGAGTGTGGAGGACAACAGGCAACTTCACACCTACCTCAGTGTACTCTATGCCCTGCAACATATACCATGGAGGATTTCATGTTAGATGCGCCAGATGACCTTGAGGTTGCCTGTTATTGGGTGAAAATTATCTAATATATTTATTAATTATACTGTGGTACTTTTGACACAAAGGGACGTGGTGGCGCTGCGGGTTAAACCGCAGAAGCCTCTGTGCTGCAAGGTCAGAAGACCTGCAGTCGTAAGTTCGAATCCACGCAACGGAGTGAGCCCCCGTCGCTTGTCCCAGCTCCCGCCAACCTAGCGGTTCGAAAGCATGCAAAATGCAAAAATGTGAGTAGATAAATAGGTACCACCACCACGGTGGGAAGGTAACGGCGTTCCGTGTCTAGTCGCGCTGGCCATGTGACCACGGAAGATTGTCTTCGGACAAACGCTAGCTCTATGGGTTGAAAACGGAGATGAGCACCGCCCCCTAGAGTTGGACATGACTGGACAAAATGTCAAGGGGAACCTTTACCTTTACCTTACTTTTGACACAAATAAAGAAGAGTTCTTTTCATAATGCATTATTGGTATTTTGAAGTGAATGGCTTGGAGATGCTACCGTATCAAGCAATATACAAGTACTAGAAACAAATGAATTAAATTTAATAAACCTAAGGATTCTGCATGCTGGCTGGATAACTCAGTGAGTTAGGCATCTGGCTGTGGAGCCAAAGGTTGGGAGTTCGATTCCCCACTATGCCTTCTGTGATAAGTATCAGCCTGTGTAAGTCATGGACAAGGTGAATAGTCCCAGCATGCCCCCAGAAGAAGGGAATGGTAAACCACTTCTGTGTATTCTCCACCTAAAAAACCCTGGAAAGGCTTGTGTTGTCAAGAGTTGACTTGATGACACATTATTGTTGTTGTTGTTGTTGTTGTTGTTGTTGTTGTTGTTGTTGTTGTTGTTGTTGTTGTTGTTGTTACTATTAAAAAACACCAGGCACAGTCAATCAAAACTATAAAACCATTGACTGGTATTATATAACAGATACAAATTTTAACAAAAAACCTAAGTATCAGTTAAATATCGGTGCAGTACGTATGCTGTTCCTAATATTGCTGGTTTTTGTAGCTCCGATGGTGTTATTTCTGAGATCTGCAACTGCTTGTAATACTGTGTGAAATTTCTTGATATTATTCCCAAAGCCCCAATGACTACGAGAGCCACCAAGGATGATGATGATGATTGATGATGTTGATGATGACAATGACAATGAGGACGATGACTACAACAATGCAGGTGTGTACAAGGGGTTAGGGCAAAGATTCCTAAATTTTTCTAGCATAGCCTGTGTCTTCAGAATAGAGATGGCAGGGATTAAGAGACTATGTCTTCTACCCCTGAATCTTTGTAGACCACAACCATCCCTTCTTTCAAAACTGGAAGTGAGGAGCCACTGAATCCTGCTTTTGAAGGAAGGCTATTTGTGGGGTCAAGCTAGAATCAAAATGGAGAATGTCACTTCCTGGAAACTCATGGGGGGTAAGATTCTCTATTTTGAAACTGAAAAAAGAAAGAAAAGAGAGAGAACCAAACCAATTGTATTGTGATTGTTGGGGCTTTGTTGGGCTGTATATGTAATTTCCACCCCTGCTTTTGAGGAATCTACACTTTGGATGCGCCGGTACAGATACAGAAGGCCTTGTGTGTAGTCTCCACTCTAGGACATGTTGCACACACATTGGAGTGGCAACTAGATGCCAAGGCAGTGTGGTGAGAAAGAGGAAAGCTGTATTATTCTCCGGCTAAGCGCCTCTGAAACAGAATGAATAGGGTTGTCTTCTGTCTTTATTATTGGTGCTTGGGAAGGGCACTAATATATTGTGCTGAAAACAAGATATACCATTCACACTATTTGAAAAACAGCGCTGACAGATTGCTTTGTGCTTGGGTGAGAAGTGGTTAACTGATGAAAAAAGAGTCAGTTCCTGGGATCTTCCCTTGTGTGGTGTCACTTTGTGAATGGTAATGAGCAGAAGAGGGTATCCTGTAGGCCATCTTGACTGCTGCCATTGGCGTTGTCAACATTCAGATTGCCCTTGGCTATGTAAAGCTTGGCATCCTTTTTTCCTACTGACAATGTGGGCCCAATATTGTGCAGCAATATTGGGCCATTTCCTGGTTTTTTGAATCGTAGGTACAGAAACACAATATCCCACATTCATAAACAGGAGGTTTAAAAAAACAAACTGAATTGCTATGTGTGCTGTCTTTGCCTTTAGCTGGTGGAACTCAAATGGTGGAACCTTGAGAGCTGTCATTTATACAGAGAGAGAGAGAGAGAGAGAGAAGGCCGTAACCATAAACGATGAAAGTTGCTGATGAATGAGTGTGGTATATTTGTCTTTTGCACTAGTGACTTTTATGCCTGTTATATGAATTGTGTGCCAGCATTTCTTTTTTCTATAAACCAAGCTGTACCAAGGGAAGCGCCTGGGAATGTCAATGGTCTGCAGCCACATACAAATGCTTGCTTGCTTCCTTGTTTGAGCTCTCCCTCCCTCCTTCCTTGAGACTTCAGCTCTTAATTTTACAGGCAACCTTCACTTTCCCAAGTAGCTATTTATGATGACTTGCTTTCCCCCACACACACTTTTTTTAACCCCTAATTCCTCACTGTGTGACTTAATGGATTTTCTCTCTGAGGAAGATTCTTTATTCCCTCCCTGCTGTTGAGTGTTTTTCATGGAGGCAGGTTTAATTATTTACTCTGCACTTCACGCTGCAGTACAGGGCTCGGCCATATTTCTTAAAGTGGTTGATGAAACATCCTTTCATGCCAACATAGGAAGACAGGAGGGGTTGAGAGTTTATGTACTTGTTTAACAGCAGAGTTGGATTAGGGTTTTGTTTTTAATGGGAAAATAATTTACTAAAATGGCAGTCCGATGTGCTATTTTGAATACATCCCCGTGGCCTATATTTAAGACTTGCCAAGTCAGCAGCATTCCACTCCTTGACACTTCAGGGCCAAACTTCAGACTACTGGGGAAGCCCCTGTGATGTGACAGGAAGAGTCCTTGTAATCTCACAATGGTGGAGCAGCTCAGGCTTGGGTGGAGGGCTAGAATTGCTTCTGGGCCAACTGTTTGTGGAAATGGACTCTCCTCTCCTTACTCTCAACATCATGCTGGGTCCAACTATATGCACTCACCCACTGTCTACAAAGTCCCCTTCTCCACAACTTTGATGTTGTTGTGCCAATACTGAATAAGCACATACACAAACAGACACCTTTGCCATGATCCACTGAGCTCTGGCACCAGGCTTTAAAGTTTACCTTCCGGGTAAATTAAAATGATCAGCTCTTCCACCAACACTTGCCCTGAAATTTATGTCCCCACCCAGAAACCTGGCGATGCAAATCAGTTCTTGGTGACCTAGCAACTACTCTGTTCTTTTTCTACAGCAAGATGCAAGGACTAACATTGGGGATTCTTCAGAAGAAGAGGTAAGAGTGAATCCCTGGCAGTGTCCCACATGGTTGTCTTCTGAACAGTTATCTCCATAACCTAAACACATGTGTATCTTATAATATTTATTTATACCTATTCATTGTATTATTGCTATATCTGCAACTCTTGTTATAGATGCTTATGATTAATCATGTAGTTAATACTACAGACAGTCTCAGATACAGTCATGATTCATGAGCATCAGCATTCCAATATGACCCAGGGGATGTCATTCACCCCCAAGTAATATCTAATTTAATATATGCTATTAATGGTCATCCAAAAATGTCTTTAGACCACTTCTATGTATTTATTCATGAATTTTATTTATTCCTAAATGAATTACTTAGCCTTTTTCACGACTAATGGTTCAATGGCTGAAATTCTACTGCTTAGTGTAGCAAGTCACACGTGAATAAGCCTATTGAATCAGTGAGGGTTTGGTGAGTCAATTCCTTTGTAAGTTCCATTAATTCAAATGAGCCTATTCTGCTTGCAACTATAGCAAAGCTATAGTAAGTTGCAACTACAATAGACCTGTTTGAACTTATGGAACTTATGGAGAAGATGACTCACAAATTCCCCACTGATTTAATGGGCGTACTCTACTGCAATTTACTATGCTAAGCAACAGGATATCAACCAATGTGGTTTTGATTCCAAATATACTCACAATATATCTCTGCAACAGTGTTGTTTCTGCACACCATGTACTTGTTCAAAGTGAAAATCTTGTCAGAAAAAAAAGATGGCTGGCAGTGCTAATTCAGCATCCCTAAGGATTAAATATGGGATTGAAACCCATATTTATATGACCAAAGCACTAAAATCCTCTGCCAGTATGAATGAATCCACCAGTTTGGTTTTCTGTCTCATTTACTAAAAATAAAAATAAAAAGCCGATAAAAATTCTCTTCAGAAACAAAACAAAATTCTCAGCTATGCCTATTTCGGGATGCAGTAAGAAATTTGTTTCCAAATTATACAAATCCTGTGGTATAATTAGACTACACCTGAATGGTACCTATCCCAGAAACATGCGCAAGGGAAAAGTGAACATAATAATCAACTACTAAAATGACCTTGAAGTGAATTATAAGGGCCTTCTGTTATATACAGTACAACCTTTTCTAAAAAGCTAGATGGTCCTTTAAAATATACATGGAAAACTGAGGAAAGTTATGAAGAGTTTCTACTTTGGACCTAAGCACAGAAACAGTTAGTCATATGATTGCTCTAACAGTTCATCTCTCCTCTTTCTCTTCCCAATCTATATTCATATCCTTGATATCTATAAGTGCAACCACACTGGAGCAGTAGCTATTTGTTATCGAATCATCGAAGATGCAGCGTAGTTTTATCATTGTGCAGCACCAGGATGGTCACAGGAAATGCCCCTCATATCTGGATGCAGTGTCTGCTGAAGCAGATGGCAAGATAAGCATGCTCATCTGTGGAATAATTGTAATAGCTGGTGGGTGTGTTTTGTTCTGAAAGGTGCTGCGTGTAGGTATGTCTGCCATATAAGCAGATAAAAAGAGCATCTGGCCAAGAGGAACACATTGCCCTTGGGAGCCCAAAGGATTGAAGCCTTGGCATCCAACTGTTAACACAGACATGCTTGGAAGATGAAGTGTCACGGGTGAGCCATTTATTCTTCAGAGGCAGCGTAGCTTCTGAAAACATATGTTCCTCACATTCCCATTTTTATGTTTCCTGAACCTCAGCCCCCAGTCCCTTCTGTCACTTCACTTTTAGATCCTTTTTTAAAACCAATTGTCCCCTGACTTAAAAGGCAGGGATGACTCAAATGCAATGTTTGTAGTGTGGGGGGTAAGGCTGCGGCTGCCATCTGGTCCCGCTCTAGAACAGAGCCAGCCCTACCATTCAGCAGAGTTAGACAGTCACCTCAGGCAACAGTACGTCAGGGCAGCACATTTGCTGCTCTCTCCTACCCCTTAGGAGGACCCTTAAAGCTCCAGAGAAAAACCACTATGAGTAGCTCTCCAGAACCGTCTATTTCCTCAGCTTTTAGCTAAGGGGGGTCTCAAGCTGAGCTCCTTGTAAAGGTACCTGTGGTTGTTACAACTACTGCCCCAGCTGCCTCATCTTCCTTGTGTGTGGCTTCTATTCTTGCCTCTGGCAGGTATGTTATAAAACTGCACATATTCAAGGAAGGGTCAATCACTTCCTGACTCAAGCAGTAGAAAAGGTTGGACCACCCATGTCCAGTAACAATTGTAAAGAGGCAACATGTGTTGGGGAGAGATGATGCAGTTCTTTCTTATTTCACTGCTGTCAACACAAGAACAGGTAGCAGTGGCACATGGTTCTTCATTTATCTAGAAGATTTTAAATACTGCCTTTCATGGAGGTTCCATGGGCGTTCTCCAGAAAAAGGATAAAACACATAAATAAAAATGATAAAAATATGTTAAAAGTTGAAATCCTGAGTAGGAAGAGCCATAATGGATCACATCAAGGGCCTATCTTGTTCAGTATTCTGACCAACATCGGATCAACCATGCAGCAGGTAATGGCAGCTGTAGCCTCTCACTCATGTTTCCTCCAAGCAGACTTTGAGGGGTCATACTGATTCCAGCTTAAAGCACTCTTTGGGCAGTTTACAAGTTAATTATGCAGGCTACACATTGCTAATAATAATTACTAATAACAATTACTAATTAGCTACAATTACTAATAACACTTGATTAACTTACATAAAATAATAATAACTGTGGGCCGTCAATTCAGTTCTGCCTTACAGTGACCCTATCCATGTTTTTTTTAGGTAGAGAGTAGAGATGGGGACAAATAAAAAAAATGGCAATTCGTTTTGATCCGTTATTCGTCAAGGTTAACGGATCAATGAATACGAATATACAAATATTCTTTGACGAATCGATGAATGGATCTGTTGATTTGTCTGCACTTTAAATGGCTATAACACTGGCCCCCAACCACCTAGAGACACCAAATTTGCAGGGAAGCTTCCTCAGACGCCTTTCTACAACTTTTGAAAGATTGGTGAACATTGGATCATGGATCCCCGAGTTATATAGTCACAAAGAGGACCACCCCAGGAAAGCTCCCCCCAGGTACTTAGAGACTCCAGAGTCACAACGGAGCTTCCTATGTCTTTCCCCAACACGCCTGCCAACTTTGGTGAAGATTGGATATAGGACATCCGAGTTATTCACCCACAAATTGGGTCCCCCAGGAGAGTTTACCACACAGCACAGAAGCCTATTCCACCTACCAGCCGCCAATCAGCTGATCAGAAGCCAATGGACAGCCACACACACACACAACCAGCCACCCCAACAGCCTACCCCCACATCCCCTTCCTTTCCCTACCTTAGCCCCCACCCCACTCCCACTGACACCCCCTTACCTTAATAGCTGCTGCCAAGGTCTCCATCAGGCTTTTGCAGCCACAGCGTGTAAAAAGGGAGACTGCCTGCCCTTTGCAAAGATGGCAGCTGTGGCTTCATTTAGGGTAGGGAAGCTGCAGCTGCCATCTTTGCAAAGGGCAGCCTGGATTCCCTAAGGCAGTGAGCTCCCGTCGCTTGTCCCAGCTCCTGCCAACCTAGCAGTTCGAAAGCATGTAAATGCAAGTAGATAAATAGGTACCACCATGGTGGGAAGGTAACGGCGTTCCATGTCTAGTTGCGCTGGCCATGTGACCACGGAAACTGTCTACGGACAAACGCTGGCTCTACGGCTTGGAGATGGGGATGAGCACCGAGCCCTAGAGTCAGACACGACTGGACTAAATGTCAAGGGGAACCTTTACCTTACTAGTAGAGAGTACTGAGAAGTGGTTTCTCCTTTCCTTCTCATCTAGAACTGTGCAGTTTGCCCAATGCTACACAGGCTGGTTCGTCTTCTGGGAGGCACAGTGGGGAACCAAACTCCCGAACTCTAATTTACAGAGCTATCCAGCTGGCTATTGATTAGCTTATTCTGTTTCAATTGTTGTTGTTGTTTAGTCGTTAAGTCGTGTCCGACTCTTCGTGACCCCATGGACCAGAGCACGCCAGGCCCTCCTGTCTTCCACTGCCTCCCGGAGTTGGGTCAAATTCATGTTGGTAGCTTCGATGACACTGTCCAACCATCTTGTCCTCTGCCGTCCCCTTCTCCTCTTGCCTTCACTTTCCCAACATCAGGGTCAATTAGCAACCCTCTTTTAAAGCTGTCCTTATGGATGACCAGCCCTCTTGTGGTAGCAGTGCGAAGAAATGAACTATATGTTATGTGAAGACCTCTTTCTGTCTGTGCTGAATCTCTTATCATTCAGCTTCACTGGATGACCTTGAAATGTAGCCATATAGCTATGTAATTTAAATATCAGTATACTTTGCACTGGATTTTGGAACAAAATGATTAAAATATGCAGCTTCCCTTAAGACAGGCATTAAGTAATTCCTACATAAGCCTGGACAACGGTCTATATACTTCATATGACATTAGTCCAAACAGGAACTAAACATGCTATGTATAGTGAAGTACTTGTTTCTTCATAAAAGATACAGCTGATGTACCAGGAGTAAGAGGAAACATGTCTTATCTTTGCCGTAATCTGGGAATCACGTAGCTGCTACAGATCAGGTAGAGTATACACAAACAAATTCAGTCTTGCACACATTTTCTCCCAAGCTGTGAACATCAGGTTTCAAAAATGGCATTTAAAGGATGTCATCCTCCAGAATCGGCTGACAACTATGTGGCCATACTGAGTCTGGCCTCATAACAAATGAGTATAATGCCATCAAGAGCAAATTGATCATCCATTGACAAACTGGACCCACCCATCTTTTAAAAGAGGAATAGTCAAGTGACGCTGCATCCCATGTTTACATGAAGACGACTTTAATTTGTGTTGCATTGGGCTGGAATAAGGGGAAAGGAAGGGGAGTTTTTGATCTGACTGGTGAGTTACATGGAATAGTGCCCATTATGTGGACAGCAAGAAGTGTAAAAAGAAAAGGTGTCCAAATAAATTAATTATGGTTTGTTCTCATATTCCCAAGAATTGGACTGTGACTCTTCCAGAGATAGATTGATTCCTTGTGTCATCATGACTCTTTATAAGCCATTGACTTAGATCAGGCTATAAAAGAGAGTAAATAAAATATATTCAGAAAGAGGAAATCTATAATATATTTCAAAGGAAAAGAAAGGTAAGAAAAGTAACGAGGTAACAAGGAAGCCCCCTAGCCCATGTGCTTTATATTGACCTGAAAGAACACATACGTTGCAATCCTATGCATGCTTGCATTAGAGTAAGCAGCCTTGATCTCATTGGCTTTATGTCTGAGCAGGTACGCATAACATTGTTCAATCAGCATTCTACATTTAAATGTATAAGAAATATAAAAATGACAAATCCAATCTCTCTTCCTCTTCCTTCCTGCATTTCAAAGTTCATATCTATTAAGATTGCTCCTCCCTTTTCCAACACAATCCCCATCCTAAAGTTAATGTTTTTGACTAAGGATCTGGAATCTCCCTTACCAGCATCGCTTACAGGTATTGTCCAAAAAAGTTACTTTCCAAGGTCTGGCCTCATCCCACAAAGTCAACAGTGTCTATTCCTTAAGCTTCCAACAGAAGTTCAGGCTTGTGTTTTTGCAGGTACATAACCAGAGGGTATTTCTAAACTGGAGGAATCCACATTTTGTATAAATGCTGAAAGAAATGGATGCACAATACTTAAAAGGGTTACCCTGGATTTTCTCTGAGGTTCTAATGAGAAAAGCAACCCCACACATACCATGAGATATGTTGGGCCTAATCTTTAACTTTTATTATAAATAGTCAGTGCTCTTTCTGCTCAAATAAAAATACTGGCACAGCTCCTTCCAAAAAATCATTTAAAAGAAACAACAGAATCCTTTTAAAGAAAATATTTAGCAAAAGCATTTACTTCAGAGGGTGGTTTAGATTCCATAATGAAAGAATTAAGAAAGAAGAAAGCATCCAGAGGGTAACAAATTTGCCAAAAGGCATATCTCTTCAAATGCTGATATTCTCCTAAATCTATTTCAAATAGGCTTACTAAACATAAGTTCTGCCACTTATAAAATATATACAAATGCACATAAAACATCAGGCTCATCTTTAGACAATAAAAATATTCCCCCATTTCAGCCTATTTATCTTTCCAAAGCTTCCATGAAGACATAAATCACCATAAAATCTGCTTAAATGTGGCCTGCTTATAAATCCTTCTAAAATAGGATAAATATCTGGGACTGAATCAGTTTTTCTTTAGAGAGAGAGAAAGGGGGAGAGAGATAAAGAGTTCGATTCTGTTCAAATGTTCTCCCTCTCTTCCAGATTTGCTTTCGCCCTGAGAAGTCAACTGTTGACTTGAGATGGCAGAACAAGTCACATCAGAGAAAGCACGGTACAGTTGAAGATAGGGCTGGGCAAAGAGACCCCCGAAATGGCCCTCTCCTGAGCTGCATAAACATGACAGATGCATAACTGGATGATCCACAAAGTGAACCAAAAATAAATATCAACATCTGTAAATAGGATTCCCAAAGAAACTGAGGAAGATTCACATTTCACTCTACGCTTCAACAGTGGTTTTCCCAGAGCAAGAATCGTCTGGCCTAGTAGCCTAACCTGGACTGTGAAATGACTCTAATTATAGCCCTACCAAAGAGAAACGGCTTAGAGCTTAACTTTAGGTATGGAAGGACAGATGGATGGATTCCAACTCCAGAATCCCCCAACCAGTATGCACACATAATTTCTGCATGTTCTGAAGAAACAAGCTCTTCAAGGAGGCCCATGCTTGTTTCCTCAGGATGTGGAGGGGGTGTCAAACTAGGGTTATATTTTCTGTGTATTTAGGGGGGGGGTGTCCTTCCTCATTGAATATACCTCAAAAGCCCAACACAGAGCACGGAGAAGTGATTAGTATTGTATTAACTAGGCAGCAATCTTGCACACACTTATCTGGAAATAAGCCCATTGAACTCAGTGAGCTTACATCTGAGTAGCCATGCAGAGGTCTGCAGTCTTAAACTGTGATCCTATGTATTTAACTGTGACTGAGCCTTCCTAAACCCTATGAAATCACTGTGTATAATGGTCAGGTTGATGAGCTAAGAAAGATCCTGTTTGAAAGCACTTGGCTACTAGGTGGCCTTAAGCCACAAATGATGACAGGGAAGCCTGTATGACACTGTGGGGTCCTAGGCTAGAGGAAGAAAAAGTTGAAATTGTCATTTAACAAAAGCAAAGATTAACTTTCAAGTAAACAAGTGTAAGATCAGACAGCAGGTTCTTTTAATCCAAAAAGTCAGGACATAAATCTCAAGACATCTTTGTCTCTCAGGAGTCATCGTTTGTACAGTGACCCAAAGAACAAAGACAAGTGGCTCCAAAGTTAAGATCTTAAAGCCCTAAAATAAAACACAAAAATAGGGATGAAGACAGTATCACTGCACAAGGAATTCCCATTGCCGCTTCTGCACACAGGTATTAATATTCTGTTACTCAAATCAAGGTGCTAAAGCTTAATTCCTGCTCCCATGTGAACAGAAGCTCCCTTCATTTCTTTCTTTCTAAACATAGCCCCTTTCTATGGATTTCCCAACCCACTGGACTAAATGGAATCGCCAGTGTGGGCTACACTGAAATTTGTGTTCATTTTCAGTATCTTAGCATATGAAACTGTTAATTTTGTAATAAATGCCATAAGATGTTTTGTCTCCTGAACTTCAGAAGAGACATCTAGGGTTGGAAATGGTGCCGAAAAGCTGATCAAGGCACCAGAGCAACTTCTGTAAGATTATTAATGATATTCTTATAGATATGTGTTAACTATACTCCCTTTGCATTATTGTCAGATTAGACAACAGAAATATTTATTCACACACTGTGTTGTTAAATTGTAGGATTTGCTTCCATAAGATGTAGTGATGAGGCTCCTAAAAATGCAAAAGTCTATACAAATCAATATTTCCCTTGCCATTTAGGATTCTAAAAGAAAATAATAAAAATATGAGAAATTTATATTAAAATTTATTCATTCATTCATTCATTTTATTTATCGAAAGCCTTTCTCCCGATATGGGGCCCCAAGGCAGCTCACAATATTAAAAGAACAGAATTTAAAACATAATTATTAAACATTTTACAATTAAACCGTATACTAATTAAAATGCAATTGAATAATTAAAAACAGGTAAACATTAAAAACCATCTTAACTGAAAAATGGGGTTCAGGGACTCAATCTTCTCAGCCTCTGGTCCTCTATGGGTTTTGAGTTTCATCTCCCAGATCCTTTACTATTGGCCCTAGTAAGTGGAGTAAGTGGGGTTTCTGGAACTTGAAGTTCAAAATATCTGGAAGATATTTCCAACTTCCTAAAGGTGGAAAACCACTGTGCCACAACGATACAGAATCTGGTGTTCAACAACAAGAACAAAACTGTTGTATCGCAAAGCCAACCATTCTGTTCTTGTTCCAACAGAACACTTGCAAACATAGGCAGCTGATAATAATAAGCTGTTATGGGATAAGCATGTGTAATTTTGCCAAGACTGTCATGTCTCTTTGACAATTGAATCTGGATGGTGCTGTGAGGCTCCCAAATCCTCATAACCCAGAGCTTCACAGAACGTGCAGTGATAACGTAGCAGTGTTAAGGTTAATGATGGTATTCAGAAGTGCACAAGCTACAGATTCATATGCTTTATCCATTCTGCTCCTGTTTCATATAGCAGAGAGTGGTTTGCTAAATCCCGCTCTCATTAACATGATACTGATCTGACCCCTGCAATCGCTTTTCAAAATGTGTGCTACGCCATTTGGGAGAGCAGGCTTGAAAACTCACTCATATTTGGAAATGTTGGCTCCTGTGGAAAGGCATAAATGAATCCTTTTAGGTTGGAACAGATGGCTCATATCTAAGACACTTTTCGTTGTCATTATTTTGGAAAAAGAAAAAGGCACCCATATTAAATATGCTAGAGTGAATACCCCAAATTTAGTGAACAGGGCCTTGCACAAATAACGGTCCCAAAATCCTAGAGATACATTGAGGAATGCAGTTGGCCACCTAAACATGATTATCACGTTCATTAGTGTTACATCTGGAAAGTAAGGAAATGCCTGTTTCTATGTATTCATAATATTTCTCAGAGATTGTTGGCATATACTTGTGAACATTAATGGTTCCAAATATTAGATAAAGTAAATATACTTTGATGTTTTTTTAAAAGTCCTCTTTAAACTGTATCACTTTATTATTTCTGTTTGGCTACCAAACAGATCAAAGATTCTAGTGAAATTTGCTACTGACCTCAATTTTCAGATGCATCAGATCCTTGAGTGAACTGTAAGGAGGGAATGTCGCATTATTAAGATGCACATTGTGCAGTATCAAAAGATAAAGACAGGTCTTTCCTTTACATGGGACAGCTGAAAGGAAACCAGGAAGCCCCAGAATGCCATCAAGGAAGGATGACATAATGGCTTCAGTATCAGGATGTCCTCCTGACAGCACTTAAGCCAACATTCAGTCAGTTTTGGCTTCAGCATTGGAGAATATAGGATTTCAGTTGGGGTCTTCTACCCATTATCGGTCTGTAAGCTAAGGACTGCTATGATGGGTAAAACAGTAATACTTCTACATTTTCCCCTCAAGAGTAGTGCTCCTCTATGAACCTGGAAGTTCTCCTGAAGATTTTTGTGAGGAGATTGGTGAAGGTAGAACTCATGCACCATTGCTGATCTTTCCCTCTGCAAATATACAACTGCAAGAAAAGTGTTGAAAATCTTCTATAAGCATGTACTCAGTTCGCATAGGATAACTCAAAAACTCCACCTAGTAATCTTTGGCTCTTCTGTATGATCACATCCAAGTTCTGAAACTCCCTCCCCAAGGAAATTCACCCTAACCCTACTACCATGCAGTGTGGCAGGTCAAGCCTAGGCTTCTCACCTGAGCTTTTAACTAGTAAACAGCCTATATGTGCTACAGTTGAGGGTATTGTTTTCAAGGATTGGTGGGGCAAATTTGCTATTTTTGTGTCATTGTTATTGTGGCTTGTAATTTACAATCTTGTTAGACATCAGGATTTAGAAGCCAAAAAGCAACATGTTTTAGATCACATCAGCAGGATCCTGCCTGCCATGTTACTTCTGAAGACTGGGAGTCTCTCAGAAGAGAAAGGAGACAGCAAATAGAGATGTGCAGATTTGTGCTTTTGGACCACAACTCTCTAGAATTCTTCATGCAAACACAACCACACATCTCTAGTCATGAATAGAGATGGGCACAAACTGGCACAATGGTGGTTTATGATAGTTCATGGTTCGTTGGTACCCACAAGCCACAAACCATGCTTCCCCAAACCACCCACAAAATGAACCACGAACTGGCCCAGTTCATGGGGATTTTTGGTTCATGGTTGGTTTCGTGCTCATCTCTAGTTGTGACACTCACTGAGTACCACAAAGCACTATTGACTACTCAGAAATTCAAAGCTAGGCTTTAAAGAGCTAAGCATGCCAGCTTCACTTTTTCCTGCATTCATTTTTTAAAAAATCTAAAGTTTTATTTGTCAAATTTATGAATAAAGTTGCAAATTCTTTGTAATTCTCATAAAAAAAGAACCGAATAAAATTTACACCGTCATCTATTAAAATCAGCCTGAAGAACTCTGAGAGAGGAAGATGAGCCTGTGTTCCATCCCTTCTTGTCTAAAACTTAAATAAAACTGTTAAGGTTGGTTTACCTATAAACATATTTTGTTTTCTAGTTATACCGTCTCAGCCACAGGGACTGTGAGAAATTTAACAGCCAGGGCTACCCCCAAGAAAAGTTGCTTCCTGGGGTACAGCATCCAATGGAACCCCGCTCCCCATGATAAAGTGCACAGTAACTAATGCTAGAACAGTAATTCCCAACCTTTTTTGAGTCACAACCCCCTTTTAAAATAGCCAAGTAACCTGTGACTCTCCCAGCCACATTTGCATAAAAGGGCATTTTTAATAGGTAAAGTCATCCCTTCTCAGAAAGCAGTGGCTTCTTTCTCCCCAGAGGGCCTGTTTCTCATACTTGCACATACATGCTAACTTTAATAGCCAGCTCCGAAAGGTCAATGAAGAAATTATTTAAGAAGGGCTGCAACTCATATAAGGCAAGCTGTGACCTCCCAGAAAACACTTCATGACTCCCTTGAGAGCCACAATCCCAGGTTGGGAAACACTTTGCTAGAGTTTGAAAAAGTTCCACATTTGGAATACAACACCCAGAATTCCCTAGTCATCGTTGTCAGAAAAATCCCAAAAACATTTCTTCCCATCCCTGGCAACAACATATAATTATGAAGTTAGGATTAACCATTTGCTTTCCTTTCATGACTCCTGAAATCTGCTGCCAAGGGCAGCTGCCTCATTCTGTCCAATGGTGGGGCCGGACCTCTCCCTCCTGTGCCAACAATCTGTTAGTGCTGCCACAGGTGGTGGTGCAGACCATACATTGCAACACAGCCTGCTCCGAACAGGGTTTGCCCATAAATGCAGAATTCTGCACACAAATTGCTCATTCTGTGAAGGCTGCTAAAAAATGGAATTAAAAACAATCTGTGCAAGAAGAGAAGGCCTTGGACTCCTATGTGCACTTAATATTTTCTTGCCAGAGACAAGTACAAGGAAATCTGTGAAATGCAGGGCAGGCTTGCTAAATGAGGCTCAATTCATTGCCTGTTCATTGTTATTCTAATGAGCATCTTCTCTGGATTTATGAGTTATTGTCTTCAGTGTAGTGCTGCTGCATAGGCTCTTTGCCACATTTTTACAGCATGAATGATATCTAGAAGACATTTTTCATAATGCGACTTGGTAAAAGTGTAATCAAATTAATTTTAAAGACAACTGTAAATCAGGCATTCATAATGCCATAAAATATCCGGACATACACTGATGAGTAAAATCTCACCCCCAAATTAATGCAGACATTTTAAATAGCATTATGGTTTGCAATTAAGCCATGCCAATCTGTTTCAGGAATAACTCAGAAAGAAATTTGTTTACCAGTTCTTCAAGAGCTGTGCCACAACTTAATGAGCATGTAATTTTCCTCCCTTTTTCTGAAGTGGGTTTAGCTTCTAATGTCTAAAGGAGTAAATATATTTCCACTGATTTGGCAGCATCTAAGGTCTTAATCAAATTCTCTTGTTTGGAGAGACGCATTAGGATCCAGAGCAGAGCCTGAGAAAACTACTTCTTTGGGACTACATGTCCCAGAATTCCTTAGCCAACATGGCTTCTTTAGAATACAGGTCCAAGCATCCCAAAGCTAGCATGGCCAGTGGAGAGATCATCAGAGCTGTAATTAGTGGTGGCTGGTGTCTTCCATTTCAGAGGTACTGTTAATCCACTCTGGGGTTTTATCTGCACTTTACAGGAGCTAACCACTTTACTGAACCAACTCTTTGAATTAGGTTCACTACATTGTATAAATCTTGCCAAGTGCAGAGTAAAACCTGGGATCCCAGGTATTGGACTCACCAGCCATCACTGGCTGGAATCCAAAACATTTACATTTCCAAACTCTGATCCAGGCTGGTACAACAGTGAAGGACAAGGGGACACATTTCATCTGTCCTCTCCCAAATTCTGTCCCTGATTCCCCAGGCAAACTATTTCCTAGACTCTCACACAAATTAAATCTATTGGTCTCATCAAAGCTGGCCCTCAAATGCACATGGCTGTTATGAGGGCCATTCTATTCTGTTAGGACAAGCAAATTTCTTTGTTTACCTAAGTAAGACTCTTGTGCATTCTTGTGTAACCTAGTATCTGAATAGGAGATGTTTCTTTAATGGACACAAATCGCGTGAATAGCATCCTACCTCATTTAATCCCAGGATGCCCAACCACATTTTAGTCGGGTAATGCAGCATACTTGCAGCCACCAGGTGAAGTTATTTTAGATTACAATATTCACAGAACACAAAGGCAAGCTTTTTGTGCCTGCACATATGCCATTTTCCCTCTGCATTATACTGCTTAATATTCAGCTGTAATGTTGCATTCCAGGATATTGTATTTCCCCCTGAACGTCTTGTTTCTTAAAAGGAAAAGAAGTTATGACAGATTGGCACATTCTAACTTTCTTGCAAGGTATAAGATTTTGAATGCATCTATTTGTTCTTGGGTATTGTGAATTGAGGTTTCCAATAGTAATAAACAGCATCAATCCATCAATTCTGGAACCATTTCATGAACATAAAAATATATCAGCAACCAAACTCTTAGGTGCAGAAATGCATCATACTGCCATGCTTCCGTGTGGATAAAGACTTCAGAGCTTGGAAAAATTGATTTTTGGGTTATAATTTTCAGAATCCTCCAGAACCTTGTATTAGGCAGTTCAAAAACTTTCCCCGGCTATGGAAGAAGTATCCAGAGTATGGATCTGGTGCCTCCATAAAGTAAAGGTACCACCAAAAACATCTCATGCTTAGCTCTGCCCACCACTCTTGGCTCCATATACCCCAAGTTCTTCCTGTTGTCAGATTACAATTCACATTAGCCACGTGTAACCCTGCCCTATCAGACATACTAACTAAAGAGACCATAAACTGCATGTCTGAATACCAGACGGTCACCCCAGCTCAGACAGGTCACTCCAGATTTGGTTGTCTTTCCTGAAAGAGGCTAGCTGTGGCATCAAAAAAACAAAAAATCTCTCTGGAAAGCGAGCAACTGAAATAGCAACCTGGCTACATGGAAAGCAACAAGAGTTCAAGGGGGGATATTTCTGCTCCCATATAGGAGCAAGAACCATGTAGAAAACAAGGATGGAGAGGACTTGCTGCTCCCCTTTAAGTTGCTGAAGTTATCCTGGTAGGAGCAAGTGAACTGAGCTATGGACAGCATACCTGGGATAGGTACGTAGTTTATTTGTTTTTATTATTCTCCTCCATTTTACCATTTTATTATGCTCCTCCAACTGCCTTGCCTTTATTACAGCTCTGTTCCCTGTAAGTTACTCTGGCCTAACTCCTCAGTTGCTCTTCCATTTACAGACCTAGGAAGTAGTACTGGTAGTTCTTCAAAGAGAGGATTATCCTTCTTAAATATCCACCCTAATCTGCCTCCCATATCCTACACTCTTCCCAACGGTCCTTCATCTTCCAAATGTAGTTTAGGAGGGGGTCCAGGCAGCTGCAAACAGAAGGGATGATCGGACTGTTGTCCACCAAGCTGCCTTCATTACATAACCATGCAGAGTAATGAAATCCCTCCCAATCAGCTTCTGGAGTTCGGGGACCCTTAGGAACGGTGTAGGATATGAGAGGCAGATTAGGATGGCCACATGTCTTTGTAATCACCATCTTGAAAAGTGAATATTTCTTACTTGATGACAGTCCTCTTTTTGAAGGCGTCTTCTATCTGAAAAGCTGTCTGGTCCAATTCCTGTTTAAAAATAAATAACCATAAAAAGAGAGAGTCGATCACAAGTTACGAGTTCTCCATCAGATATTAGCACCTAGATAGCAAACAGGGAACGCATACAAGTCTATCTGACTGCTTATACAATGCCCAAAAAAGGCGGAGGGGCATACATCGTTTAAGAAGAAGGCAAAATGCATAAAATATGTGCATAAAAGCTAAATGCTGATAGTCATTCCTAGACCCCTGCTCTCTCTTCTAATGTTTCCTTCCTTTTAAGCCACTCTTTGATTGGACAGAGGAAACCTTCAGAGGACTATTTAACACACATAGCTATCCTACGTATTTGAAAGATTTAGTGAAGAAGACCGTTAAAGGTCACATTATGGCAACACAAATCAGTCTATTTAAGTGATTTGCTTCCTGTTAAACATAAGTGCCCCCTTCATGGATCGCTGCCTTGTCGTGGCGAAGGGGCTTGAGTAACTCAGAGAAGCTATGGGCTACGCCGTGCAGGGCCACCCAAGACAGACAGGTCATAGTGGACAGTTCTGACTAAACGTGGTCCACCTGGAGCAGGAACTGGCAAGCCACTCCAGTATCCTTGCCAAGAAAACTCCATGGACAGAAACAAAAGGCTAAAAGATATGACGCTGGAAGATGAGCCCCTCAGATCAGAAGGCATCCAACATGCTACTGAGGAAGAGTGGAGGACAAGTACAAGTAGCTCCAGAGCTAATGAAGCGGATGAGCTAAAGCCGAGAGGACGCTCAGCTGCGGATGTGCCTGGAAGTGAAAGGAAAGTCTGATGCTGCAAAGAAAAACACTGCATAGGAAACTGGATGTAAGATCTATGAACCTTGGTAAGCTGGATGTGGTCAAACATGAGATGGCAAGAATAAACATTGATATCCTGGGCATCAGTGAACTAAAATGGACAGGAATGGGTGACTTCAACTCAGATGATTATCATATCTACTACTGTGGGCAAGAATCCTATAGAAAAAATGGAGTAGCCCTCATAGTCAACAAAAGAGTGGGAAAAGCTGTACTGGGATACAATCTCAAAAATGATAGAATGATTTCAATACGAATCCAAGGCAGACCTTTCAACATCACAGTAATCCAAGTTTATGCACCAACCACCAATGCTGAAGAGGCTGAAATTGACCAATTCTATGAAGACTTACAACACCTTCTAGAACTGACAGCAAAGAAAGATGTTCTTCTCATTATAGGGGACTGGAATGCTAAAGTAGGGAGTCAAGAGATAAAAGGAACAACAGGCAAATTTGGCCTTGGAGTTCAAAACGAAGCAGGGCAAAGGCTAATACATTTCTGTCAAGAGAACAAGCTGGTCATCACAAACACTCTTTTCCAACAACACAAGAGGCGACTCTACACATGGACATCACCAGATAGGCAATACTGAAATCAGACTGATTATGTTCTCTGCAGCCAAAGATGCAGAAGCTCTATACAGTCAGCAAAAACAAGACCTGGAGCTGACTGTGGCTCTGATCATCAGCTTCTTATAGCAAAACTCAAGCTTAAACTGAAGAAAGTAGGAAAAACCACTGGGCTAGTCAGGTACAATCTAAACCAAGTCCCTTATGAATACACACTGGATGTGAAGAACAGATTTAAGGAACTAGATTTGGTGGACAGAGTGCCTGAAGAACTATGGATGGAGGTTCGTAACATCGTACAGGAGGCAGCAAGGAAAATCATTCCAAAGAAATGGAAATGCAAGAAAGCAAAGTGGCAGTCCAACAAGGCCTTACAAATAGCGGGGGAGAGAAGGGAAACAAAATGCAAGGCTAACAACAAGGCCAGTGGAGGTGATGGCATTCCAGTTGAACTATTTAAAATCTTAAAAGATGACACTGTTAAGGTGCTACACTCAATATTGCAGCAAGTTTGGAAAACTCAGCAGTGGCCAGAGGATTGGAAAAGATCAGTCTACATCCCAATCCCAAAGAAGGGCAGTGCCAAAGAATGCTCCAACTACCATACACTTGCACTCATTTCACACGCTAGCAAGGTTATGCTCAAAATTCTACAAGGTAGGCTTCAGCAGTACGTGGACCGAGAACTCCCAGAAGTACAAGCTGGATTTCGAAGGGGCAGAGGAACTAGAAACCAAATTGCTAACATGCACTGGATTATGGAGAAAGCCAGAGAGTTCCAGAAAAACATCTACTTCTGCTTCATTGACTACGCAAAAGCCTTTGACTGTGTGGACCACAGCAAATGATGGCAAGTCCTTAAAGAAATGGGAGTGTCTGACCACCTTATCTATCTCCTGAGAAATCTATATGTGGGACAGGAAGCAACAGTTAGAACTGGATATGGAACAACTGATTGGTTCAAAATTGGGAAAGGAGTACGACAAGGCTGTATATTGTCCCCCTGTTTATTTAACTTATATGCAGAATACATCATGCGAAAGGCTAGACTGGATGAATTCCAAACCGGAATTAAGATTGCCAGAAGAAATATCAACAACCTCATATATGCAGATGATACCACTCTGATGGCAGAAAGTGAGGAGGAATTAAAGAACCTCTTAATGAGGGTGAAAGAGGAGAGCACAAAAAAATGGTCTGAAGCTCAACATCAAAAAAACTAAGATCATGGCCACTGGCCCCATCAACCCCTGGCAAATAGAAGGGGAGGATATGGAGGCAGTGACAGATTTTACTTTCTTGGGCTCCATGATCACTGCAGATGGTGACAGCAGCCACAAAATTAAAAGACGCCTGCTTCTTGGGAGGAAAGTGATGACAAACCTAGACAGCATCTTAAAAAGCAGAGACATCACCTTGCCAACAAAGGTCCACATAGTCAAAGCTATGGTTTTTCCAGTAGTGATGTATGGAAGTGAGAGTTGGACCATAAAGAAGGCTGACCACCGAAGAATTGATGCTTTTGAATTGTGGTGCTGGAGGAGAATCTTGAGAGTCCCCTGGACTGCAAGGAGATCAAACCTATCCATTCTGAAGGAAATCAACCCTGAGTGCTCACTGGAAGGACAGATCCTGAAGCTGAGGCTCCAATACTTTGGCCATCTCATGAGAAGAGAAGACTCCCTGGAAAAGACCCTGATGTTGGGAAAGCGTGAAGGCAAGAGGAGAAGGGGACGACAGAGGACGAGATGGTTGGACGTGGCGTGCTCTGGTCCATGGTGTCACGAAGAGTTGGACACGACTTAACAACTAAACAACAACAAAAACATAAGTGCACTCACATTAACATGGATCCTGCTTTTAGATTTAACACACACATCTTACAAAGCAAGCCTACCTAGCTTTAGTTGTGACTTACTACTAGATCTCAGCAATTGATTTGTCTATTTTCTTTTAAAATGTTCCTTGGAAATTCCATTCACCATTGGCCAAGGACAGGAGGTGGTTGTGCAGTATTCAGTTGTGTGTCTATGAACATGCTTATAAATTCTATATTTTCATGAAAGTTTTTGAAACCTGAACTGTTGTCTGTGTTTAGTCATATTATTGCTTTGGCTTTCACACCATCACCAGGAGACAAAAAGCGTGTGGGGGGAGGGAACAGCATTTTGCATGCAAATAGTCTTTTCCAAAATCTAAGCAGGCTGTTACATATGCAGATAATTCCCTGATCTGCAGGGATAAATGCCAGGCTGAAGAGGAAAATGAGGGATTAGCAAATGAATTATTTACATGTCTTGCTGAGGGGTTTAAATGTAAAGTTAAGTACAAACATGGTAGCAAAATGTAGACACCCAGCAAAATGTGGGCAAAACCGGAAAGCACAAAATATTGACCATCCATGTTGCATTTTAACAGGGCTCTCTACGTGGGTGCCCGTATCTAATCAGGACACAAATCTGGGGTTTTAGAACTTATCAGAGTTCTGTACGGAGTGATTTGTGTCTTATCCAATTCAGTCTGTGCCCTCAATTGAAACCAAAATGGCCATTATTTGTTTGTTTGCTTTTGCATTGACATATATGAAATCTGGAGATATGACATACCCTAAGAAGGGAAGAAACCTGTGTCCTTGGCACCTGAAGTCTGCTTTAAAACTGAGGCACTGTGTGGCCCATCCAAAGCAGGTTGTGTTCCAGACAAAAATCGAATTGTAAATTCCTGTTGTTTTGCTCCATCGCCAAATCTGATGTTTCCATTTTGATCTAGGCTTCATACCAATTGGTCTGAATTAGGCTGATGTAGTCAGAAATTTGTGGTTGGTTCCAATCTGATGCACAGACCTTTTAAAACAAACACGACTTGACCTGTAGGTTCCTGGGTTTTTGTTTTAGGAACTCTGTACAATTTAACAAGAGTTGGGGCTTCTCAACTGAGCAATTTCAACTACCAGATACGTCAATATACAAAATAAAAGCTGCAGAGGAAGGGAGCAATATTATGATATTTTACCAGCTCTAGCCAACACAGCAGCTTCATAATGTCCACCCACTGCATAGGCGGGTATTACTTACAAGTCTCCTCTCTGAGGCTAGAATGTACATTATTCCAGGTAAGCCTAAATTCAGCCCACAAGGACCTCTGGTCAAATTTAGAGCCTGCTGGGAAACAATCCTTGCACATGCCAGGCTCCTTCCCTCCTGATGTTCAGGAAATTGATGAAAACAGAATTATAAAAAACTGCCTTCGATAACTGATTGCACGGATACTGTTAATATTAATTTTAAATGGTTTTTTCCTTTCCTTTTCCTTTTGTATGAACTTAGTTCTATACCCATAAATTGCCATATTGTTGGCATATTTATTGCCATATGGGGTCTTGTGGGGTTTTACGTTTTAATCTGTAAACTCTCCAGGGTGGTGGTTGCACTAAAAGAGCAGTATATAAATCAGTCAAACAAACATATACCAGTTGGCTGAAGTAATACAAGTGTCTGTGTGCCGTCTTGAACCTCACTCCTTGTGGTTAATTAAATGCAGCTGGTGGATTATGTCCAGGCAGAACCAAGGTGTACTAAATACATATGTATATGAGCCAGTGGTGCCCCAAGCCCTGTTCTGGTGTCATAGCTTGAAACTCGGTAAGAGTAGAAGTGTGGGAGAGATAAGAGTGGGCACATAAATCCTGCCCCCCAATATCCCACTCCACCCAGAACACAAGCAGACCTTTGCCTGTCTACATTGATGACTTGCAGTGGCAACTCTCAGTGCACTCAGGGGAATTTGCTTACAGTGTTGCTGTCATTGGCAATCCTGCTGATCAAAGCTTTTGATCACACACAAAAAATTAAGCATAATCAGCAGAATGTGCTCACAAGCCCTGCTGCAAACCTTCACTGTATGGCAGAGCAGAGATGGAGCGGCATGGGACTGCGTCACCACCTCATCACCACACTTCCAAGCCCTACATGGCCACAGGCATAAGGCTAGCAGAACAGCACTTTTGACTCTTAAGCTCCTACAAAGGTCACCTTGCACCTCCATGGTTTCTGACAGCTACGACTGATTGCAGATACCCTGTTTATCTGATCATCTAGTCCCATCTCAGTCTGGGTTTAGGCATGGTTCTGGAACTGTCTCAGAGGAAAGGGACAGGGAAGTGTGATTCCTTTTTCTGCTCAGCGTCCCTGATGTTATTGATACCCGTGACCACAGAATCCTTGCAGACTTGTTCTATGGTATATTGTGAACCTTGCTCTTCAGTTGATGCATTCCTTCCTGCTGGATCATGTTTCTTGAGAGCAGCAGAAGGGAAAAGTCTTTGGACACAGTAGCACATATACTATGGAGCATCACAAAATAGTATTTTGTCTCCTGTGTTGCCTGATATCATTATGAAGATGTCAGAAGTGGTCATCAGGTAATTTGGAACCCAGACATCATGAATATGAATGAAGCCAGGTCTCCTAAACCCTAGTCTGACACTCTAACCATTATACCATATTGGCTCTCAAAACTGAGCCAACAGCCTAACCTCAAGGCAGACATACTGAGGTCCCAAGGTCACAGCCTCCCACATTATGGTGAAATGCACTGTACATTTAGTTAAGTAGGTAGGTATAGCTTGCCTTTCACCTTTGGAAGAACCAAGGTGGGTTAGAAAACTCAAAAAAGTGGGGTTTTTTAATTGCAACATTTTGAAAGTTGCATCTATGCATGCAAATTAATATGTGCATATCTTATGCAAATTCTCTTTTGTCTTCTTTTTCAAGCTATTTCTCTTTTCTCATTTTAACTATAGGTGATGTTGCTTTGTCTGTAAAACATTGTTATTTCCACCAAAAGATGAGATGAATAAAAGGGAGGCTGGTGAGCCACCAGCAGCCTTGAGGCTTCCATTCTTAGGTAGGCCTCCAGTGCTCCTGAAAATACTAAGTCAGCTGGAGAATTTTGGTCACTTATAATGGCCTGGTGTATGCTGTTTCCAAACTTCATGTTTTTGTACTAACATAACCAAACTCCTGTTTTTACACTTCCAACCAGAAAGCCCAAAAAAAGGGTAGTTGTGATGTTTTATTATGTTTTTGTGTCTTTGAATGGCATTGTTTATGGTTAAGTATTAGAACTGTATCAGTTGGGGGGGGGGGTTTGGACTACAACTCCCAAAATTCCCCAAGCAGCACTAGGAAATTCTGGGAGATGTAGTCTAAAAAAAATATGGCTGCATGTCACCAGTATGTATGTCCCAAGGTATGCAAGAAAAGTGGTTGACAGTGTGGGATGCCCGGTGTAAAGAAAATTTGCACATGGATGATGATTGGCTGGGAGAGGGGGAGGTGATTTTTGGAATGAGGTGATATGAGTCAGCTTAAGAGCATCAGTTAGGAATGATGGTGTAAGTTACTATTATGTATGTAGAAATTATAAGTTATTAGAACATTAATGTATTACTTTGGGGGCAGGGCTTTGAATTATAGCAGTGTCAAATTGCCTTTTAAAAGTAACTTTCTAAGCTCTGAGTGAGATTAGATGGGGATCACCCTCTACCTCACAACGCAGCACCTACTAGGACTGCATATTTATGATGAGCCATGCCTTATCTGGCCACTGCAACCTGTACAGCTCTGCAAAGCCCTGATGAATTACAGACAAGCTTTGGGTTTCATTATAAAACCTGAAACTCAGCCATATGCCTCCGAAGTGGGCTCAGAGCAGTCAATCTGCCAAAGGCATCTGGGTCATAGCTGTGTTCTCTCTCCTGAAGTCAACAGAGGCCATAGAGATTTGTAAAGGTATCCTGCACCTTTGAAAGGCTGGGGAAAACCCATTCTCCAGGTTTTTCATATCATGGACTGTAAGATCTTCTTGGTGAGGGAGGGAGGCTTTGCAGAACTGGCTCTATCTTAAGGCAGAGGGATGTGGCAGCAGATTTGGACTCTCATAAAAGAGCAGCAAACCATTTGTTATTTAATTTGTTATTATTGTGTTTTTGCTGCCAATAAACAGGAAAGGTATTTGTGGGTTTTTCTGCCTCATGTGCCAAAGTAACTTGGCTGGTTTTGGGAACTGTGCACCTTGACTTGACTGGTGGGAGCAGACAGCATTTGTCTTCTATCCACACTGTGAAATTTGGTGTGATCCGTCCGGTGCTTAAAAGGTCCTTATTATCTATTTTAACTCTTGGTGCCCTTCTGTGAAAGCAGAACAAAGAGCTATTTTGCACCTCAATGAATCGTCCCAAAAGGATTGTGTGCCCTAGCCCTGTGCCAGAAAGATACAGGCTGTAAGGAAATGGAAGGAAACTGGGAATTGTAGTCATACCAAAATGGAGTCTGTTAGGTTCTGTGTAAGATGAATGTAAAAGAGATGTTTTTTCAGGAGCTTGTTATGCAGAGTTGTTTGTCTAAGTCACAAGGTCGAACAGTCAGAGAGAGGAGACGCAACAAAAACCACTAACTTGGAGAAGATAAGACACCTGGAGCCTGGATCATGAGAATTTGGGGCTGTGATTGGAGTGTTCTGAATTACACCTACTTGGACTTAATTGGTTGACAGCTTGAAGGAGTAATTAGGAAGGAGGTCCTAAAGATATGTAAAATGAGAGGGTTTGTGTATGTGAAAAAAGGTTCGGTGAATGCTGTGGAATGTGAGACACAGAGGCTTGTTTTTCTTTAGAAAGAAGAAGCAGGGGAATAGCCCAACTTCTAGATGCCAACATGTAGGGACATAGAGCAAAGATGATTAACTAGCTGTTTTTATTTTAATTAGAAATTGTAAGTTTATTTAATTATTGTAACTGTCTGAAAATGCCTAATGCTTAAGCTTTAAAGCTACAACTGTAATCTAATGAATCTACTTTATTTTCTTAATAAAACAAATATAAAACTTCAACAGAGGACTAGTCTCTTGATACAGCAGGACTATAACTAAATCCAGTGTGGATGAAAGAAGGTTAATAGTGGCTACTGTAAGTAGAGGTCCTACTGTCCTACTTTTCAAGACTGGTGTGTATTCTAAGGAAACACATAGTCTATGTTTTATTGCTTTGGAAGCAATCAAGGTTACTTTTAAGGTTCAGGCTTGTCTATGGGGCTTACTATGCACTTCTGAGGCCTAAAATACATACCTCAGAAATAAAGGTGGTAGTTTTGCACCCAGAGGGACTCCCTGACCACGATCATTGTCTCTTTAGGGAGACGAGATCGTTACACGAGCCAGCTCTTAAAGGGGAAAGATGGATGATTTTAAGTAGAAACACAAGCGGATGAGGTATTTTTCCCCCATGCTAAACAGTACTATTAGGGTATGGACAGGCTCGTAAGTAGCAAATGTCTTGTGCTGGCTCTGAGGTCTTTTTCAGAGGTTTCTCCAACTCCTTCCATAATGAGAGATTTTAACCAATGATCAACCTACACTTTCCTGTCACATTCAAAAGTTGTCAACACATGAAGTGTCTGTATTCTTGAAGGCTTTCACGGCCAGGATCCGATGGTTGTTGTAGGTTTTTCGGGCTGTTTGGCTGTGTTCCGAAGGTTTTTCTTCCTAGCGTTTCGCCAGTCTCTGTGGCTGGCATCTTCAGAGGACAGGAGTTAGAATCTGTCTGTGTTCTGGTGTAGGATAGTTGAGTATTTGTAACTGTGGGATGAGATTTTTGTCCTTTTCAGGAGATTGGGTGATTATGGTGATCAGGGTGGTTTTTTGTTGTTGTTGTTATGGGTGTATTGTTGTGATAAGGGGGGGAGATGATCTGTCACTGTGATTGATGGGTGTCATTAGCTAGTCTTTTGTGTGCAGTGATCACCGGTCCTTGTGGCTGGGTAGAGTTCGTTGACCTTTTGCAGGCTATATTTTTCAGTGCTGGGAGCCAGGCTTTGTTGAGTTTTAGACTTTCTTCTTTTTTGTTGAAGCTCTGCTGGTGTTTGTGGATTTCAATGGCTTCCCTGTGTAGTCTAACATAATGATTGCTGGTGTTGTCCAGTACTTCAGTATTTTGAAATAGGATTTCATGTCCAGCTTGTTTCAGGGCATGTTCACTGCCGATTTTTCTGGTTGTTTTAGTCTGCAGTGTCTTTCATGTTCTTTGATTCTGGTGTGGATGCTGCGTTTTGTGGTCCCAATATATACCTGGCCACAACTGCAAGGTATCTGGTATACTCCTGCAGTGGTGAGAGAGTCCCTTTTGTCCTTTGCTGACCTTAACATTTGTTGTATTTTTGTGGTGGGCCTGAATACTGTTTGTAGCTTGTGTTTTTTCAAAAGCTTCCCCATGCGGTCCGTGACCCCTTTGATGTATGGCAGAAATACTTTATTTGTGGGTGGCTGTTTTTCTTCTTCAGTTCGGTGTTGTTTTTTCAGTTTGATGGCTCTTGTGATTTCATTCTTGGAATAGCCATTTGCCTGTAGGGCCCAGTTCAGATGGTTGAGTTCGGTGCTGAGAAATTAAGTTCCGATTCGCACAGTCTACCAGTGTTTTGATTATGCCTCTTTTTTGTTGTGGGTGGTGGTTGGAGTTTTTGTGTAGGTACCAGTCTGTGTGGGTGGGTTTTCTGTAGACCTTGTGTCCCAATAGGAGGTCAGGTTTGCGTATAACCATGACATCTAAGAAGGGGAGTTGTCCCTCTATTTCTTTTAAAAACATCCTGATCACCATAATCACCCAATCTCCTGAAACGGACAAAACTCTCATCCCACAGCTACAAATACTCAACTATCCTACACCAGAACACAGACAGAGTTCTAACTCCTATCCTCTGAAGATGCCAGGCACAGAGACTGGTGAAACGTTAGGAAGAAAAACCTTCGGAACACGGCCAAACAGCCCAAAAAACCTACAACAACCACATGAAGTGCCAACTTTTCTGAATGTATGAAAACGATGTCAGTGCTTCAGCTTCTAGACAAAGCCATTGTTAAATGAAACAGATGCAACCTACACCACATAATAGACAAGTCTACTTTAAGACTTGGAATAATCCAAGTTTTGTAGAGTCAATCCTTTACAGTAGGGGTTAGCAACTATCCACCTGTTTCAGGACTGCAACTCCCACAATCTTTCACCATTGCCTATGAAGGGTCAATAAGAGTTGTAGGTCAAAGACATCTGGGTGGCACAGTTGCCCACCCTCACTTTATGTAATAACATAACAACCCTCAGATTTAGGGCCAACCTACATGTGACAGTGATTGTGCAAATGTTGAACATGTACATATGTTATTAAGTACAAAACAACTGTGGGATGGTGTGTAACAGAGTTGGGGAAGTTTAACTCTCCCAATCACAGTCACAAAACAAACACCCAACAAACATCCTCCCTGAAGTTGGTCTTTGCACTGTGCAGGAAGCTTCCATGGACAAAGATGAGCTTTGCATCAAGACTAACACCAAAAGCATTTGGCCGCTGGAGGCAAGAAAAAACATACAAACAAGAGGGCATGCCCTCTCTTATTCCTTGTACAAACTACAACTGGACTCTACTATATCTGATAGCCACTGGCTAGCCTAGTGGGCAGAAAGCTGGCCATGTGGCATGAGAGTCGTGCTCTTCCTTCCTACACTTTGCTGCCATCACCCAGGGGTCTAACCCATGAGGCAGCTTCCTCTCTGTGCTCAGTGGTACACCCACAGAGACGTGGTTTTTGTGGGAAGAGTGCTATTTTAATGATTTTTAAAATATCTGTATGTTAACTAGGGACGTGGTGGCGCTGCGGGTTAAACCGCAGAAGCCTCTGTGCTGCAAGGTCGGAAGACCAGCAGTCGTAAGATCGAATCCACGCGACGGAGTGAGCTCCCGTCGCTTGTCCCAGCTCCTGCCAACCTAGCCGTTCGAAAGCATGCAAATGCGAGTCGATAAATAGGTACCACCTCGGTGGGAAGGTCACGGCGTTCCGTGTCTAGTCGTGCTGGCCACGTGACCACAGAAACTGTCTACGGACAAACGCTGGCTCTGCGGCTTGGAAACGGGGATGAGCACCGCCCCCTAGAGTCGGACACGACTGGACTCAATGTCAAGGGGAACCTTTACCTTTACCTGTGTTAACTTCTCTCATATAACATCACTTTTAATGCAGCCCTTATATGGATCTTTGCAATGTCCAGGGTATTTCAACTCCATGCCCTCAATCATCCTTACCCTGTGAGCCACGTCAGTGTCATTATCGTCTTCATGAAGATATGGGGAATAAAACTGGATATGGTTCCCCCGCCACACATACATTATTTACTGAATTTCTGTAGGGGGAATATTTGACCCAGCAGTTTTCTAGCTTTTAGCTGATACTGTGATAATGATAATGATGACGGATTAATTATTTCATCTTAGTTTTCACAGTAATTTTTTTGCATCTAGTTCAAAGCTGAGCTGCATGTCGGATAGCATGTTTGTGTCAGATCATCTGCCCACCCATTAATGAACAACTGATGTCTGTATTCCAATTTTATTTCTTCCCTCCCCCTGTCACATACATTTTGCCCCACATCTTTTCCTTACAAATCCTTCATGAGATTCATTCAAGGCATTCCCATCAGCATTTATTATTATTATTATTATTATTATTATTATTATTATTATTATTATTATTATTATTATTATTATTATTATTATTATTATTATTATTATTATTATTATTATTATTATTATTATTATTATTATTACTATTACTATTACTATTATTATTTTGCATTTTCAAATACTGCCCCCATATAGTTTAGGACTACCGAAATCCATTGAGCAAACGCCTAGGGTCATAACACTGTGGGGAAAAAATATATACATAAACCAACACCCCCATCTAAACCTTACTTTCTTAGAAGAAGGGCACACAGGGGACTTCAGTTCAGGAACAAAACACATATTTCACATGCAAAAGCTTTTAAATTCAGACTCTGGCACCTCTACTTTTTAAAGGCTCAGGTAGCAGATGATGGAAAATATCTCCACCAAGACCCCTGGAGAGTTGCTGCCAGTGAAAGTAGATAATACCAGGCTAGATGGATACGACAGCTTATGCTGCTAGAATGATATGAGGCTAAGCACAGGCAGGGAAGAGAGACAAAACAAGTTGGACACAAACACAATATATTCAACCCAAAAACAACAGTGAGGATGTTTGTTTTGCAAGATTGCTGGCCATGTTGCTTTTGGCAGTAACGTGAATTTAAAAAGCTCCCAAAATAACAACAACAATCAATGGCAGCAAGTAATGGCCCCAGGGGATAGAAATCAACTTATCATCACCCTAGCATTAGAATGAATAGCATAATTTGAATACTGATCTAATTTTGTTTGATACTATTGTCATATATAAAACAAAGCAAAACAAAAAGGAACAGTTGCAAACAGAGCAATATCACATGTAACAAGTGATCTGAACCAAATGAACCAGAGAGAAAAAGATGAATCTCTGTGTTTTAACCATTCTGTCCTAACTCTACAAGTTGATTGCTACTGTTAGATTTCCTTCTTTCTTTTTCCTCTGAGATTATTTTCTGTTTGCTGCTTTGCCTTTGCAACAGACTAGCAGAGTCATGCAGAATCTCCATCATGGGTGCCTGAGGAAACCTGCACGCAGGGAAGCCAGTTCTTAGGGTTTCTGCAAGCAACCTTAGAGATCTTGTCCTCCTACACTATCTCTAAAAATTGATTCCTTGAAGATAGTGAAGAGCAACTACTCATCTCCAGAGTGATTATGTCTCTTCAGCAGTCACAAGCTGAACAGAGGGCTGCTGTACTTTGCCAATATAATTACTAGATTAATCTTTACAAGATCTGCCACCCAAAACCAGATAAAAGGTCTATCTAATCCAGCAGCAGTGACCAATCACATCTCCATATAAAGGCCACAAAAGCCAAGAAGAAGACAGCAAGCCATTCCCTATCTCCTTCCTTCCAGCCATTTGTAGCTCAGATCACCTGCTTTGCATGCAGAAGATGCCCAGATTCAGTCCCTGACATCTCCTGGTAAAGCTGATCAAGAAAACCCTTTCCCATAGAGAGCCACTCACAATATGGAGTTAGGTCACCAGCTGCCACTGCTGGTGCGCACCTCTCCCTCATGTCACGTCCTCTAGATTCCACCTAGCATTGTTTTGGCCACTAAGCAGAAGAAGACTAGCAGCCCTTCTGCCCTTCCGTCCAATTTCTCTTCTCCTTTTCGTCTGGTGTCTCATATTGTAGATTATAAGGCCTGAAGGCAGCTGCTGTTATTATCTATATCATAAGCTACCCTGGGAGACTTTTGTGGCCGAATGGTGGGATATAAGCACAATAAACAAAGAAATAAAAAAAGAGATGGATCACAGTCTACCTTGGTACAAGGCAACTTTGTTATCTGAAGCATCTGAATGTATGTTAAGTTGCATTTTTTTTTCTGGGCAAATTGTTGTTGTTTAGTCGTTAAGTCGTGTCTGACTCTTCGTGACCCCATGGACCAGAGCACGCCAGGCCCTCCTGTCTTCCACTGCCTCCCGGAGTTGGGTCAAATTCATGTTGGTCGCATCGATGACACTGTCCATCCATCTCGTCCTCTGTCGTCCCCTTCTCCTCTTGCCCTCACACTTTCCCAACATCAGGGTCTTTTCCAGGGAGTCTTCTCTTCTCATGAGATGGCCAAAGTATTGAAGCCTCAGCTTCAAATAGTCATTGATAAATCTGTCCTCCATGTGTCTAGTTTCTGTTTTAATAGTGAGCTTATTCTTTGTGTATCTACACTTATGAAGCTCAAACAGCACCATCCATGCATAAGAGGGAAATATCAGCAAGCCTGGCACAATTCAGAGATGTGGAGAAGTACTTCTTTTTAAAAAGTCTTTAGTATGGCAACCTAAGGAACAAGAATGCTCCTATTCTCTTCATACCCTGTTTTTCCACATTTCCTATATCATGGCAAAACAATATGTTTTCCATCATATCAGAGCCTTCAAGCTCTTGATCCCATTTGTCCTCCAAACCAGAACAGGAAAACATGATTGAAACGTCTTTTAAACCCAGTTTGGATGATAAGACAAATCAAAGTGTTCAAACTGTGGTTTATTGTTGGAAGAGGATAAGTAGAACATGCAGAAGAAACAGGAAACAGGTTGAAAGCTTAGATACATAATACCCAGACCTTCAAAATATCCCCCTTTTTTTTCAAACTACACTTCCCAGAATCCCAAGCAAGCATAGTGTTGACCAGTTTTACTAACTAATCAGTTACACTAAATAATTTTGCAATTCACGGCTGGCCCTATTATTCTGCAGAGTGTTGCAGCCAACTCCAGAAGCAGAACTGCCATGTCATGAAACAGCTGCCAGTGGATCCTTTTTAAATGTTGTCACTATTGTATTTGTACTGCTGGGACTGGAGAGAGGTACTTGGGAGATTTTTTTTCCTATGATGATAAAGCTTTGGGTACTGCGCACCTTGAATTAAAAGGTGGACACCATTTGCTATGCTGTCTTAGGAGGCCAGATCTTTTAGGGTAGCCCTGCTACACTTCTATACTGTACTTATGAATGAGAAAGAAAAATACCTTTTATATTGTTAATGTTTTTACCTCTTCATGACTCTACTTAGTTTGTTCATTCTCTCTCTCTCTCATTCCCTCTCTCTCTGTCTCTTGTGGGAAACTCAGCTCTTGAGCCTTTTCCTAGCAGAGGAAATGTTACAACCTCTTTTTCATCTTATAGTGAAATGACAAAAGAGATACTAAATGACAGGCTTAAAATAACATAGTGGTCATGATGGAGTTACAAAGGAAGAGGGGCTTTTGAACGAATAGTTTTAATATTATCCACCTACGGGGTGGCACTGGTTTCACTGGAACACCTAACAGCTTGTGATATTCCTTCATCTACAGGAAGAGGTTCAAAAAGATCTATTTTATGGCTGTATTCAGAGAGGCTACACAGGCCTGCTAGTGGTAATCAAATCCCTGAAGTTAGTGCTAAATCACAAGGAAAATGCTGCAGTTTTATCCGCTAAAATCCATTTTTATTCACCTAGCTAAATCAGGATGTGTCATTTATCAAGCAGATAATTGAGGAAGAAAACACAGGTGAACAGAAGACCCATCATTGCTGGAATGTTGCCATACTAGAGCAGGACAGTTCTAAAAAGAGCTACAGAAGTGCATTAAAGATCCTTAAAATGCAGGGAGTGCATTAAAATACAGTCTATATTTCTGAAAGATGTCACGGGCATTTCCTTATCTTGATAGTTCCTCTTTGCAAAATGCTCTACAAATGTGGAGCTCAGAAAAAAGCCAAGAAAGGAAGGATAAGACAGAGGCATATAACATTATGTATGTTGTGAGGAAAGTGGATAGAAGCAAGTGTCCCTTCCCCATCTCATAATACTAGAAATCAGGGCCATCCAACCAAGCTGAGTGGTGGGAAATTCAAAACAGATAAAAAAATAGATACATTTCTTCTCACAGTGGATAAATGAGAAAATTTTCTACTACATGTTGTAGTGATGGTTAGCAATATGAATGGTTTCAATGGCTCTCATGGAAGATGAGACTGTTAATAGATAATATAATGGCCATACATTATCTCTTCAGTGTCTGAAGGTGTAATTCCTCTCAACTATGGTTTCCAGATCTCACAGCACTGGCTGGTCTCAGGGAATTGTAGTACTTCCCTTTTTCTCCACAGGGGGAGACAAATCTCAGTGTGAGTAATGCTAGAGAATGATAAATTGCACCCATCTACACTTCTTCTCAGCTGGCACCATGACCCATCGGTTCAGCATGAAAATGCTTGTATTTAGGAAGGGACTGAGAAGAAAGGTGGCAGGTGCCTGAACTTGGAGCAAAGCAGGGAATGGAGCACCAGTGTTGTGACTTGTGAAACTTCTTGTTGCACAAGCCCTGAAGCCCTATTAAATCCTTGTCTTCCACGCCTCTGTGACATCAAGGGGGCTTTCCCTCTGGTCTCTGATTTTGGCTCAGAAATTTCCAAGAATGGGATGCTGTTGCTCTGACAACCCTATTCATAACAGCAATTGTTGGTGTACCATGAGCCAGAGGATGCTTTTGCAACAAAGAGATCTGAACTTAAACACTGGGCCAGTTCAAAACATTTTGCTGCCTGAGGCAAAAGAAATGAGATGGTGCACACATTCTGTATACCAAAGCCAGTCTGACTGCCAGTTGAACATTTCAACACTGGTAAGGAGACAGGGTCCTGCACCATACTTGAGAACAGCAGGTTAGTTTCAGGATTACAGGACAGGCTGTGGTGCATACAATGTTGTACAAGAGAGATGAATTCCAAAGGAACAGCTGAGCAGGTCACCACTGCTGACCTCAAGTAATTGCCCCATTCAAACTAAGGGTAAGGCTAGCCCTGTTGCATTTTGTATACAGAACTCTACATACTATTCTAAAAGGCTTCATACAGTGTTGATAACACTCTCGGTTACTACAATAGAAGAAGCAAGTCCCCGTTCCCATTCTAATTTTGCCTCTTTGGGATTGGGCTCCTTTCTAGTTCAGAAGGGCTTAGTTCTCTGGTATGGTGCAGCTCACTCTGTATCTGCTAAACAAAGCATAGGAGATCTTAGGAGTATCACTCAGGTATCAAAGAATCTCCTGTACTGGGACATTCTCTTGAGGTCTCTTAACTTCTTTGCCAGTTTTGGCCAACTACATAGCTGGTTTGGGGATTGCAAAATTCATCAGCTGATTTTGTATTTTTTTAAAAATGACTCAGCTACACATTCTTTACCTGTACCTGAAAATCAAGGTTAATATTCCATAGATCAGTGGAGGCAAACCTTTTTGGGCTCGCGTGCCCAAAATGAGGGGAGGGGGGAGAAACCAGTGGCTGCCGTGCCGCCCAGAAGTCCGGAACCAGAAGTGGCGGTTTCAGGGGGAATCATAGGGACGGACCCAGAGGACCAGGAACAGGAAGTTTAAGGGGGAATCATAGCGACGAACCCAGAGGACCAGGAAGTGGCAGCAGAAGGGGGAATCATAGCGACGGACCCAGAGGACCAGGAAGTGGCAGCGGAAGGGGGAATCCCGGCTGCAGCCGGCTCATACCTCGCATGCCATAAGAAAGGGCTTTGCGTGCCACCTGGGGCACGCATGCCATAGGTTCGCCATCACTGCTATAGATCAATGTTGATTAAAAGCTGGGAGAAAGAGCAACACAATCAGCTAGGAGATCCCTAGTGTTAATATGATTTCAGCTGCCAGTAATACAGATAATAGAAGTCTGATATGTCACTTTCCAGATTTCATAAAACAGCTCTGTCCTAGGCCACATTTCTCCAGAGAGGAGGGATAGCAAAACTGACCTACTATATATGCCCTTGTAAGGATTATTATTATAATGCAAATCATGGTAAAAAAGGGGAAGCTCTGCAGATGTTGTTAGGTTTCCACTCCCATCAGATGGAGGCCTCCAGCTGATTTAGCCATTGAAGAATATAAGACTTGCAGTCCCAGACCATCTGGAGGGTCCTGGATTCCCCACCCCAAGGAATGTGAATCAAGATATATATTCCCTGCTGTTCATAATTAAACTGCTATAGATATGTAAAGCTGGCTGAAAAGCTCAGTGATTTAGGTATCTGGTTGAGGAGCTGGGGGTTGGGAGTTCAATTCCCCACTGTGCATCCCACAAGAGTCAGCCTGTGTGGCCTTGGGCAAGCTGTATAGTGCCAAGGCACTCCCAGAAGAAGGGAATGGTAAACCACTTCTGAGTATTCTCTACCTGGAAATGGTCACCACAAGTCAGAATTGACTCAATGGCACACAATTGTTATTATATAGATATGTAAAACCAAAGTGGCTGTTTTATTCTGCAGAAATCTTTGTTCTCCAAAGATCATCAGTAGCTTTGATGTGAGACCTACACAGTTTTACAGACACAAAGCAAAATCGCAGAATCTGGCATCTTTCTAAATCAGTTGCCTTCCACTACTTCTTTGTTTTCCCTCTACATTTGAATAAGCTACAAGAAAACAAAACAAAACATTGAATATTCCAGGTTAATGCAGAATCTTATGCTTGGGGTGTTTCTGGCTTCTGCTAAGCACTGTTTCTTCATTACAGCACAGTTTATATGCCTCTAAAATAATATTTTCCCCCAAAGTCTCCATTTCTGTAGATGGTGCTGTAGTGAGCAAAAAAGAAAGAAAGCCAAGGATTTGCAGCAAAGGCAATCTTGTTTTTGATTAGGGATGAAATCGCAGCCACTTTGCAAAGCTTTTTAAGTGAACATGCCAGTATGAATGCTGAACAGAGGACAGAGAGAGAAACTTCATGGCAATTATGTGTTAAGAGGATGCCAAGAGAACAGTATGATAAGGTCTAAGCTGCTGTTTCATTATTTGAGCTAAGCAGGCCTCAGCCTGGATCAGTACCGGAGAGAAGATGGAAAATGTATTGAAAACAATTTACAGTTGTTTGATAATCTGGATCAGTGAAGTACCTCTTCTTTCCTTCCCACCCGTTAGTTCCAACGACCCAAGAAAGCAGCAAGAACACCATCAAAACATCTCTTTAGATTTATGTCATATACATCAGGCCCTCTACAAAGTCAAAAAATGTTACGGTAATATTCAGTATTTTTAATAGCTCCCTAATTTCCCAAGGTTCCATGCAGTTAAGCATAGTTTAGGAAATAAATGAGGATAGATGCATGAATATGTTTGTAGACAGACAGATATCCTGCATCTATTTAACCTATTTAAAACAGGTGGCAAGAGACTATTTTTAAACCCATTCTTTATTGGTTACAGCTATATCCCATAGCTCCTAGGACCACCATTACTAACCTGATTTGAGAAGCTAAAGGAGGACCAGACCTGGTGAATATTAGGATAAGAAGCAGGTAGAGATAACCAGGAAATCCTACCTGACACCCTGGAGAACTGCTGTCATCAGAGCTGACTATACTGGGCTAAGTGGCCCTTTCTCTCCATTTTTATCTTCACAACAGACATGGGCAGTAGGTTTGGATGAGAGATAGTCCAAGGTTTTCCCCTAGGTGGACTTTGCAGTCATCCCTTAGGGATTACTTATTTCCTTCTGCCTGAAAGCAGCACAATCCTATTTGCGTTTATGAAGTCCCACTTTGTTCAAATGAGGTTTATTCCCATCAAAGTATATTTAGAATAGCAGACTTAATATAGAAGGCTGTGCACACTTTTCTGGGACTAAGCTTGTTGAACAGAGAGAGACTTAGTTCTGAGTCAATATGCATAGGATTGTACTGCAAGCATCCTTCCCTGGAGTGAGCTCCACAGAATATAGTGAGACTTAGTTCCACTGGACACTGCATACGATGTGCTGTACAGTTAAATCGGGGCTTTGACCTGGGGCACCCATGTTTAAAGGAAGTTGGCAATTGCTGCTGAAAGGGCATGAACCTCACGCACCCCAAGCACATATCCCACTTCCATCCACTCTACCCCCAGGCAAAACGAAATGCAAAACAGGAAGGTTCAGCAAGGAACCAATTATGGCACACATAGAAGCAGGCATTCTTGTCCATTTCTCTACCCTTTTGCCAAATATGCCAGTAACCCAAGCTTAACCAATAGGGAAGCAAAGCCCCCCCCCCCCGGAGCAAAATGGCTGGTCATGGCTTTAATGATGTAAATATAGAGAAAGAAGCTGTTTTAAATTGAGCTCAGCCATTGGTCCACCTAACTCCACTGTTTTCTGCTCCAAGTAGCAGCTGCTCTCTAAAGTAGTACTTCTCAACTTCTGGTATCTTACATCCCACCAATCTCTCTGCCAAAAGATTTGGATCCCATCATAATAGAAACCCTACTTTTTTCAAGAAATACATTTTTATGTTTGCAGACCTTCTACTATAGTTATCGTCTACTATATGTTTTAAAGTAATTTTAGATGCTATATGAAGCGAACAACACGATTGCCGTGAATAGTTGAAAAGTGTAATGATACTATTATTATTCATATTTGTTATGCAAACCCTGCACCCAAGCTACACTAAGTCTGTGTTGTCCGAAATGTAAATGTACCATCAGTTGAAAAGCTCTGCTCTAAGGCCTTCTCAGCCTTGCAACCTCAGAGATGGTGGGTCACGGGTAGCAGTCATGAAATCATTATGCATATGACCCCATGCCCCTGGGATCTCCAAAGGCGGGGGGAAATCCTTCCAACAAAGAAGACTTGGTGGTTTTCCTTAAACCAAAGTGCCTTCTTTATATCCAACTTGTTTTGCTTCCATCACCATCTCAAAGAGGTTTAGGAAACTGGAAGAGGGTTTTCAACCACTGTACTTCTGACTTTATTTTGGACGGTGATATGATCTGAGAGAGGGTAGAAAACTTGTTACTTAACCTCTGCAGCTTGTCCACCTCTGCCCTAAGTCCTTATGGATGGGTTCTGCCACTGAACATCAACCCTCTCCGAAACACAAAGTCCACAATATTGGTGATATGAGGATACTGACAGGGATTTTTGATGTGGTGGTGGTGGTTAATAATATAAACATTATTATACGATATCTGTCTCTTCTTTCAAGCTGCTTGGGGCAAGGATGTTTACCCATTTTATCTCCCTGGGGCTATGGGAGAGATGAGGCTGATATAAATAACTGGGCCAAACTGAAGAAGTAGCTAGCTTTTTTGGACTCAGTGGGTATTTCACCCCAGATCTCCTTGAGCGCAGTTCAGCATTTTCTCCAGCATTCACTAGCACATAGACTCATCAGCGGAAGTCCAAGGTATTTTGCTGTCTGAGGCAAAGGTCAAGATGGTGGTTCTTCTCCCATTGCACGTGCAGAAGGTGACTAGACTAACAATTCACCATTACTTCAGCACTGGCAACAAAGACTCTCTGTCAACTATACATCAGACATATTTAGGGAGCCCAGGGTGAATTATATAGGAGAAGGGAACACACATGAAGTCCATAAGTAATCACCAGAAGTCTGTAGCATCTGCTACCTGAGGCAACTGCCTGGCTGACAGGAGGGTCAGCCTTGGCATTGCTCTGCATTATATCATAATTATCTCCTCTCCCCCCCCCCCTGCCACCATGCAGGAGATTGAGGTGGATGATGTCCTCAGAGCTCTCTTCCAACACCATGATTCTTTCAAGGGGATAAGGATTTGTTTTGAGCAAGGTAGCCAAGCCAGCAAGCAAAACCCACAATTGTCAAGTTCCATTAATGTTCCTCAAAATGTCCCCAACTCTGAATATAGGTTTACAGTAGCTTGAGCAATAATTTTGCCTTCCAATGATTGACTCATGTTCTAAGAAGCCATTCAATGATGGCTACAAAGTGCCAGCAACACAGAACACACACATGCATGTGTCTTTTGGGAGACACTTATAAACAGCATTGTCTAATAAGTACCCTTATATGTTGTGTGTGTTTGTACACACAGACATACACTTCTCAAACAGTAAGAGAAGACTCTGTTGTGGTTTTTTCCCCCTGGTAAGCAGCACACAAGCAGAGAAAGCCAAGGGCAGCTAGTATTTCTATACTAAGATTTTTCCCTCTTGCTCTCTCCGAAATAATTCCAGTATCACAAAGCCACCCTGCCATAGAATACAACAACAAACTGTATGCTTACAAAATATTATATCCTGCAAAACACTCAACTAGAAGAAGAGTCCGCCTGGCTAAAGGGAGGGAAAAGGGAGCAGGTTTCTGACTGAATAGCTCACATCACACCATCTCTGTCATTCATTCAATAATTGGGGGGGGGGGTTGGGTAGGGGGAGAGAACAATCAGTCGCTCTAAACCAGAAAATGGGTAAGTATAATTGAGGGTTGTCAGATGTCCCTTCTTCTATCAGCACATCTTATCCTAAGGGGCGGCCTCTCATTTCCCATCATCCGCTCGCCCGAACATTCCTTTGTTTTCAAATTTTGATCCAGCCGTCCTATGAATGCTACCTTGAGAGGGCAGACATGAAAATACCACAAGGGGAAGGAGATGCTGAGGGGGACAGCTGCCCCACTCAAGCACGCATTTGCATTTCCCACCTCCTTCACAGTTTACTGCTTCTAAGGTACCCCAAATATTCTTTGCTTCCTCATTCTCATGATGTTGGAAACAAGCCTCTTTGCATGTCGTTGAGTTCAACACAATCACTGTCTATCTTTCCTGTCAGCAGTTCTCTCTCTCTCTCTCTCTCTCTCTCTCTCTCTCTCTCCCCCACACACACCCATCTTTATTGGCCTTGCGCGGGAATATCAGCAACCCAGAGGCAGCTAGCACAGTCAACACGGTGAAAATATCAAGTGGTATATCATTCAATCCACTAACACCACTCTCTTCTTTCCTTTCTTTCTTTGGCCCTCTGCATTCCCTCCCTCTTCAAAACAAAAAAGAAAGCTGGTTCTGTCTCTAGAGCCAAGCCATTTTTATTTTATTTTCTATTTTTGCAAAGCTCTAGGAAAGAAAAAGTAATCCATAGCCGGATGAGAAGATGGGAAACCTGCATTGAAGGAACAGAGAGGCTATGCAGCAAAAGGCACCCATGTAAACAAGCCGATGGTCACTGAGGATACCAAAACACACAAATACACGCACATGCACAAAGCAAAGAGCAAATCTCTTATTAGGCTGATCTGCAGGATTTTGACCTCCAAGAGAGGTGCATACAAACACTTTATATCTTTAATCGGGCCCGCATTGCAGAAAGGAAAAAAAAATGCTATCCAAACATTTTGTCCTTTTGTAATAGCCCGGCTGTCAAAGGCTACTCCGGTTAGGGGTACATTGATTTCACTGCAGTCTTTATAATAATGTATATAGGATATCCTTTCACAACACACAACACTTCCCCCTTTCTTCCTCTACCATAACACCGCACTGCCCTAAATTGTGGGTCTATTAAAAAAAAAAGATGGATTCCCCCCCCCTTCGGTTACAAGTCACTGTTATGCAAGAGAGTGATGTTTATGTTAAGAAATGACTTGCTACCGACAAAACACTTAATTTCCCCGCTCCCATCTTCACCTCTGGACCATCATCCCTCATACACACACACATACCCATATCCCACCAAGATAGTTTTCAAGAGAGAGGCGCACTTCGGGTTCCTTTCCAGATGCATCAACCGTTGGCAATTGGGGTAGGGGGGGGGGGGGGGAGAGGCGGAAGCTAAGCTGTGACCATTAAGGCGAAGAGTGGATTTTGAAAATGCCATAAACAGAGTCATTTACATTTAAAAAAAAAAAAGGAATAGTGGAAGTGACACAGCCAGGCACGGTGTAACGAGATCACATCTACATGACCGTGTCTTTTTCGGAGGTGGGTGTAGGGAGGGGAATGAAATGACAGGATGCTCCAGAGGACAAGGGAATGGAGGGCGCAGCACCACTGTTTACATCCCCCCCCCCAGCTTGCTCAAAGAAACTCAGGGCTGGGACCGTATATACACAGAACCTTGCCTATCACCGACACCAGAGAGACCCGCGAAATTACTGACCCCCAACGCAGCAAGCCCAAATATGCGCCTCCAGCTTCCAGCGGTGCAGCAGCTGCCTTCTTGCTTCGGCTAGCAGTTTACTTCATTAACCTGCCTCTTCCTCCCTCTCTGCTCCCCTTTCCACCACCCCCCTCGACCTACACTCACAGGCACACACCGCCCCCGCCCCCTCCTCTTTATTATTTTTAACAGCAATCAATATTCATCAGCCCGCCTCCACTCACAAAGACGGCGGAGGTGGGGGAGAGAAGGAAGGGAAGGAGGGGGTCGCGAAGCCCGCGCAATCCCTCCCAGCGGCCATCACTTACCATTCCTCGCCTTGCGGACTAGCCTCCTGACTGGGCTGAAGCAGGACCAGGACCAGGAGGAGCAGCAGCAACAGCAGCAGCAGCGACCTTACGTGGTCTTTCGCAACCGCCCCATTGTCAATAGTGGAGAGGAGCGGAGGCGGGGGGGGGGTTGAAAACACGGGGGGGGGGACGCGGGGTGTTCCGTGGGGAGGGGGAACGTGGAGAGACTGATGGGCAGGTGGCCGCGAGGCCGGCTGGTTGGAGGTGGTGGGCGAGGGGCGGGCGGAGGGAAGAATGGGAGGCGCGGACAAAATGGAATGTCTTCCGTGCTCAGCAGCAAGACCACCACCCGCCCAAACAGCGGGGAGACGAGTCCAAGGAGCGGCGAGTGGGTGAGGGGGGCCCGTCAGCAAGCGAGGGACCCAAGCGGGGCTGAGGAGGGGGAGGCGCGGAGCTGAGGGGGAGGAGCAAGGTGGCGGGTTGCTGAATCACCCTCTTTTACTGCCTGGAGACCGGGGTGGATGGTGCTGCTGCTGCTGCCGCTGCCGGCTGTACCATTGTGGAAGGCGCAGCTACCCGAGGAGATGGGCAGAGGAGGGCTTGGGGAATGGGGCTGCCATGGCAACGGGAAGGAGCACACATGACGTCAAAGCCCGGCGAGGTCTGGGGTGGGGAGGAGAGGAGGAGCGGGGCGGGAACCGCGGAGGGAGGGGGGGGAACGGCGGAAGGCGCCTCCTCTGCCGCGTTAGCTATTGTATCGCCGGGTGGAAATCGGGCGGGCGGGCGCAGAACAGCGCCGCTGGACCCGCTCCGGTGATGGTTTGGCAGGAGCATCTGTAAGACCAGCCTGAGTTGACTTGGGAGGGACCGGCAGGGAAAGGGCCTCCCTTCCTCCCCGTCCCTCCCTCCCGCCAGATAATTGGCGCATCACCTGCACGGGCAGCCCCGAAAGACGCCATCGGGCCAAGATCTGCCTGCCACTAACCATCCACGGGGAACACCCCGATGGGGAACCCACCTTGGGCGATCGCCTGTAAGGACCACTTGCTCTCCCTCCGGCCTTTCCAAATGGCCTCCTTTCTTCTACCAAACATCCCAGGCTTTGTCTCTATTGGCTTTGGGCCTGTGGATTTGAGAAAGAGGTGACTCAGGGTGCCACCCTGGCACGTGAGCAAACAAGGGGGACATGTGCATTGCGTAAAAATGCACGACCTAAATGTACAGATGCAAACTTTAGGAGTGCTTTTAAAAAGAATTGCAAGAGACCTACAACACATCTCCTCGGAATGGAGAAGGTCCTGGCCAGGTAGCTTAAGTGACTTCCAAGTCTGCTCTCCAGGTACTAATTGTGGGTGGGCAATTTCAGGGTCTCAGATCTCTTTCCATATAGTTCTTTAAATCAGAGTTGAATTCTACAGCTCTTAACAGAGGACCCTATCAACATGGAGGTTTTGACAGCCCTCAAAGAGAACACAGCGACATCTATTCAGCAATGCACACAAGACTTATAGAACATCTACAAATGGGCATGAATGGGTGGTTAACCTGATCTCCCACCCCATTCATTATATCAGTACCAAGCCACGACAGACTTCAACATTTCTTGTTACTCTAACTGCATGCCTTCCACCCTCTACATTAGACTTCCTCTACTGGCTGCCTTCCAGATGTGTTCAGAGTGCAACACCCATCACCCCTTATGCTCAAAGAAACTCTCATCCCCCCCCCGGGGGTGGGGGCTAGAGGTTATAGTACATCCTGTAAGGAAGGTGCCAGGTTTGTGAGAGGCTGATTTGTGTTTTGATCCTCTGCATCTCCTTGATGTTGCCCTCTTAACTTTGAGAATTCTAGGCCTCAGAACCCCCCCCCCGGGGGGGCGGGACATTGAAAATGTCACCCTTTGAAAATGTGCAAACATAAATGTGCAGTTTTATCGAGTGATATAAATCATGTCCTCCCTTTCATGTTCAGCTATGGATGCAAGATATGCTGTAAGCATCACTTTTTCCCTAGCAAAATGTAAACAGGAATTGCATTAGCCACATTGATATAATGCCCCCTCACACACACTACGGTACACACTATCATTCTTCCAAGTTCCTTTTCCAAAAAGCACTCTGCATTCTATGGTACCAAATATGCCCAGTCCTCATTTGGCTAGGGGTGGAGGGTGGTGGAAGCTGCCCTTCAGGGTTACTGAACTCCTGCAAACTTTGGAGTTCATCTGGGCATGATAATACTTCCTGCCAGCTCTTTTTCAGTGGCCCTGTTTTGCTTCTTGTCCTGTTGGCACACATCATCTGAGTTCACTGTTAGAATCAGTGATGGTCAATTGATGTCTTAGAGATGGGAAGCCCATGTGTGCTGTTTCTGCCTTGATGGAAAATATGTTTACCTTTTCAATTTCTCCATTTAATTAGAGTTTCCACCTCTAGATTTGTGGTAGCGATCCTCTTTTTGGCTGAGGTCATATTTCCTTATGGGTGGGAATTTGAGTTAAAATGGGGGAGCCTCTCCTCCTTCTATCATGCCTCCTCTGAAATCTGAGCCAGCCCTATTATTGGGTAGAGTGAGGAAATCACCTCATGCTTCAGATCCTGGGAAGAAGAAGCAAGATGTTAAAGCCAAGAGCTCTGTGTCTCTTAACTCCATTCCTTCAGGTATAGAGGAAACTGTTGCCCTGCATTTGAAATAATATTTTGGAGAATGTTTTAAATCTGTTACTTAGTTCCTTGGTATTTTAATGTTTTGTTTTTTTTAATGTTCCTAATCTGGTTTGATTGCTTCAATGTTATTGTGAATCATTTTGGCAACCCTGGTGGACAAAAAAGTGATGAGGAAATGCTTTAAATAAATGAATGAATAATAGCTAGGGCAAAATCCAACTGCAATTTTAAGTCAGCATAACACAAGTGGCATAAAACTCATTGACAAATTATCAAAAGGTTTCGAGTTAGCACAAGCATTTGCTTTCACACGCTGAGTTGTGTGACTTGACACACAACACCAAATGCCTACACTGACTTTTTCACTTTGAGCAATTTGCTTCTTCTGGGATCTTCCAGCTCATGTAGCATAACACATGATATTGAGGAAAACACATCTTGTCTTGGTGCGTAGTATATGGTGGGCAACTATTTACTGTTCTGCCTTACAAAGTAAAATATCTCGGGCCCAACATTGGACAGACCTTACATTTTATTTTTCCTTCTTTTTTCTTAGGCCTCTCCTTTTGGACAAAATAAATAAATAAATTCTGCAGCAATTGATTCCATAAGCCTGGAGTTTTTCCTTATCAAATACACTCAGATATGTCCTTTTTCTTTGTCCTGGATGTATCATCAATCAATTTCATTGGATAACATCCCATTCAACTGCTCTAGGAGATGGTAGAACATTTCTCTTTGTTTTTCCCTTTTCTTTGGAGGACATTTAATATTAGAAACCTCTGTGATGTCCCTGTTCAGTCTGTACTATCTGTGCCTCATCAAAATTCCTTTTGTGTAGGGCAAGAGAGGCGTAAACATCAAGTGATAAAATTTTTGTAATGGCATTATGATACTTTATATTACCCTGGCCATTACAGGGATGTGGCTTCACTAAATAGTAGAGGAATAATATTGGATGGTTCACAAACAACTAAGGTGGACAGGAGGAGAGCATGTCTTCTAACACTGCTGTTAAATTTTCTAACTAAAAGGTAACTAGTTACTTTTGAGAAATAGGAAATTAAAGTTTAACTACAGTGGTAACCACTGTATTGGGAACTTGCAACTATAGCCATAAACTATAAATTAATTACTTTTAGGATTTACTTTGCAACCTCTTCTCCAACACATAATTTCTTCTTTCATGACTGTAGCTCACTGAGTGGATACTATCACTTTAATCCCAAGATTTCTTCTGAACTCACAATGGATATGGGAAATTAGGATTCCACCTCCCATTGTACATCACATAGGAAGTATAACTCAATTCTATGCATGATAACTCCGGAAAAAAATTGTTTAGGATTGTAGGCTTTGGTTGTTTGCTTATTAAATTTATGGGCAGACTTTTTACCAAAAACTGGCACTTAATGTAATTAACAGTAATAACATTGGTCAGTATCCTGTTGGTGATTTCATAAGCTTTGCCAGACTTGCCATGGCTAATTGCAGAATGTTTCATGTTGGTTGCACAATCAGGTGCATGATCAGGCAGGCATCATCCACCTGATAGGCAGGCTGTCAATTAGCAATTAGTTGCAACAAGTTATGCAGCCATTACACAAACACCAATAGTATTCAGGACACTGAAGTAAAAACAAAGACACTGAAAGAGAAAAAAACTATTTTAAATGCCAGTAAAAGCATCCAGCCAAATAAAACTCCTTCAGCCATAACACAGCTGTCTGACAGAAAGACCTGTGCTCACCAACTGAAGGACAACAGAAAAGAGGACAATCCAACCTGCCTGGTAGGGAGGTCCAGATGTGCAAGGCACACCCTGAGAAAGCTCTCCATCATCTCCAAATATCCCTCTGGTGCAATGGGATCCAGAGAAAGACTTCCCCTGAAGATCTGAGGACTTTTGGTAGATTCCTAGGGGAGGACACAATCTTTCAGATAAATTGATCCCAAATCATATAGGACTTTGTAGATCATAACCTTCACTTTGAATTGTGATTGGAAACAGACGGGTGGCCAGGGAAGCGGTCATGACTTGGGAGTTGAGTGTTCCCAGCCTTAGTCAACAATCTGGCCACACCATCTGAGAGAGCTGAAGTTTCAAAATACTGTTCAGAAGCAGCCCTAGATAAAGCAAACATGATAGTAGCCCAAATGTGGCTATATCTGACATCTCCAGGAATGGACACAGGACAGTTGGCATACTGTCTTTAACTGGTAGGAAGGCATTCCTGGCCACTGTCAAAATCTGGCCAACCAGATTCAGGAGGAATCCAGAAGGAAACCCAAACTGCAAACCTGTGTTTTCAGTGATAGTTTGACTTCTAGCACAGGTTGAGTCCCTATTCCCTGATCTGTCCTTCAGCTGACATAGGATTCTTTCGTCTTATCTAAAGTTACATTTCTGTTTCTTTGTTCTCATCCAATCTGTTCTTCCTGCTGTGGTGGGGTGTTTAGTATTGTGTATGAATTAGACACGGCTGGCTGAAGAGCTCAATGAGTTAGGTACCTGGTTGTGGAGCCAAAGGTTGAGAGTTAATTCCTTACTGTGTCTCCTGGGAGCAGAGCAAGATGGTGCAGCCTTGAGCAAGCTGCCCAGTCCCAGGGCACACACCCACACCCACAAAGGAAGGGAATGGTAAACCATTTCTGAGTACTCTGGTTAATAGATGAGAGACCTCTAGGAAATACCAGGGATCATATTGTAAGGCTAGAAAAGAATCTTGCCTGAGATCCTGAAGAGCAGCTGCTAGTCAGAGTTGACAATATTGGGTCAGATGGACAGAGGTTTCTTTTTGTTGTTATGAGTCATCAAGTCATGTTCAATATATGTTGACCCAATGGATTAGTGACCTCCAAAATGTCCTATCATCAACAGCCCTCTTCAGCTCTTGCAAACTCAGGTCCTCTGCTTCCTTTATGGAGTCAAGCCATCACTATTTTGTTCTTCCCCTTTTCCTGCTGCTTTCAACTTTTCTTTCCATTATTGTCTTTTCCAGTGAGTCTTGTCATGTCATTATGTGCCTAAAAATATGACCATCTCAGTTTCATCACTTTTGCTTTTCACATGAGTTTAGGTTTGATTTGATCTAGGATCCACTTGTTTGTCTATCCAGTGGGCCAGGATAATGGAACAACTTTCTTCCAGCACCATATTTCAAATGTATCAATCCCTGTCTGCTTTCTTCACTATCCAGCTTTCACATGCAAACACAGTAACTGGAATTGCAATAGTGTTAATGACATTGGCCTTCATCTGCGGTGACACATTCTTATACTTGATTATCTCTAATTCCTTCATAGCTCCCAAGTCTCAGTCTTCTTCTGATTCTCTACCTGGAGTTTACAACTGGTCTGAGTTTAAGGTAGTTTGGAATATTGTTTGGAGTATATTAGCATTCCAAATTCCATGGTTTACCCAAGTAGAAATTTCAGTAGGTTTTTTCATACTCTGTCAGTGCTTCGTAGAACAAAATAAGAGACCCTACTTTGCAAGCCTTAAGACATGGTATCTAAAACTTTGCCCTTAGCTTTAAGATTTGGAGCATTGACCTGGAATTGCTTAGAAACAGTCATCTAAAATGCATTTGTAAAGCTTCTCAGAATGAATGCTGTTTTCGAGCTGCAATTCAGAACTAACCTTTCCCTTCCCTCTTTCTGTCCCATCCATCTCCAGCAGCTGGAAGTAAAACAGCACTAAGCAAGTTGATAAGTTGCCCAGAAAATGGCAGGAGACAGCTCAGCCTCTGGTATCAAACACAGATGAAACAGCGACCTAAAAAATATCTTTTAGCTTTCCTGCGACTCCTTTCAGTTTTCACAATGTTTGAAATTGATGGGACAAGATACAGAATAACAATGATTGGATATCCGGGCATTGTCAATGCAAAGAAAAGCTGCCAGCTTATAGAAAAGATATAGAACTTATACATAAATTGTTTTTCCTACCTTCCAGGTTCACTGTTTGTAGGACAAGATTTACAGACAGCCTGAGGGCAGAGTTTGATTGACAGCTGCAATGAGTGAAGCGGGTGGTACCCACATACACTGATGCCTGCCTGGGATATTACCTCCTGCCATGTGGTAGCAACACAGAAACCTTTGCACTGCATGTTAAATGGTAGAAGCCTACGAATATCCCACTCACCAAGTTGCCTGGGGCAAGGAGGAATGACCTCCAGACTGGGAAAGCATTAAAATGTTAGGAAATGCTCAGCTCTTCTTGTTGTTTAGGCTACCATTGTGCGCAACTGATTGGTGTGGATGGATGGGCTAACACATTCTTTTGATTTATTTACATATGGATCTCTTGCTTTGCGAAATTCACCTTCACACAGCAGCTTGTAACACCATAACGAATGCCAGCATCTTGTAAAACAATAACCCTCATGAAACAACAAGCTCATAAAAGCAGTCTAATTGTGAGGATACAAAAACTGGCTAAAATTAAAATGCAGGATAGTACTTTAATTAATAGCACACAAACAGAGACTCCAACCAGCAGTAAAACAGTTTTTTATATATATATAAAAAAAGCACACCCCTTTAATTTAAAGTCCAACAGAATGAAAAGATTTTCAAAAGCAATCCCTTTGGGAAAAGCCTTGTGCCTATAGAATATGAAAGATATGGACAGCGATATCTGTGAAGTTATCTGCATGGCTAATTATAATATATAAAATATCAAGGTACTGAAATATGGGTTGAATCCAGATTGAGTCTTAATTAGCATACGTACATCCATTGAAATCACTTGAGTCTTAAGTTAGTAATATAGTTAATCAAAACTCCATCAGTTTCAGAGTAAAAGGTAAAGGTAAAGGTTCCCCTTGACAATTGTCCAGTCGTGTCTGACTCTAGGGGGCGGTGCTCATCCCTGTTTCCAAGCCATAGAGCCAGCGTTTGTCCATAGACAGTTTCCGTGGTCACGTGACCAGCGCAACTAGACATGGAACGCTGTTACCTTTCCACCGTGGTGGTACCTATTTATCTACTTGCGTTTACATGCTTTTGAACTGCTAGGTTGGCAGGAGCTGGGACAAGCGACAGGAGCTCACTCCGTTGCATGGATTCGAACTGCTGGTCTTTCGACCTTGCAGCCCAGAGGCTTTGCGATTTAACCTGTAGCGCCACCACGTCCCTTCAGAGGATAGCTGGTCAGTATTCAATCTGGACCCAGGCTATAGCATGCAGCAGGGGTTAGCAACCAACCTTCCTGGCTTCTAAATCTGTCCCTCTGCATTTCCTGAGATCAAGTTATCTTGCTTCCCCATGATGCCACCATGTTGTACTTCCCCAGCTTTTGTGTGTGTTTGCCCTGTTCTAAAATGTTGAAGTACCCCTCCTAGCACTTAGTTACTGGCAGTCAGTGCTTTAAACTAGCCTGAGAGCTTCTCTGAAATTGAAACCAGCACCCAGCCCAGAAAGGGGTTCCTTGTGCTTTTTATACAAGCACATTAAGAACTGTTCTGCTGGAAAAACCTGAAGGCCTTGCATACAAGATATGAGAGCTAGAACAAGTTCTGTGCTCACAAGCTTTAGCAACTGGTATTGCTAGAGGCATATTGCTTTTGGTCTTGAGGTGGGATATAGCCATCATGACTAATAACCACTGGTATGTTGATGCTCTGTGAATTTCCTTAATTCTTTTTCAAAATTGCCCAGTGTCATGTTCATTGGCAGACCGTAAGTTGTCCAGAAGAGCAATGGAAACAGAAAGTGCAGGACCAAGGACAGCTTCTGGTGAGCTCCTTGAACTGGCAAGGATTTGAGCTGGGCTGCCAACTTTTATACTGCAGATTCAGCACTACTTCCTCCATCATGGTTCCAGCAAGTAGGAAGTCTGGAACAGAGGTATTACATCCTTGATCTGAAGGCTGCCACTTCATCACCTCTTCAGGAGCTGCTGCTAAGTAGACTGATGGTGTTGGCCTACTGGCTCCTAGAGGAAGGTGGCCCATCCCAGTACTGGAAACATGCCCAGGAGGTGTCAAGGTTGTTGTACGTGCAGAGTGCTCACATTCAAGTGTATTTGGTCTGGCCAGTTCCAGAGTATTAGGCCTGACCAGACATCAGGCCTAGTTGTCCCTCTGGGAATGAGAGACCCACCTAACTCTGGGGTAGAACCCAAACTGAATCTGAGTTCAAATCTGAACTAAATCTGAGTACTAAGCTTTTGAGACATGGCATCTAAGCAGTTGCTAGCCACAAGCATATCAAGTGGCAGGGAATTTCACTCCTTTGGGCTGTGGGAAGAAAGGCATCATTTTTGCCATTTCTGAAAATTCCATGTTTTAGCTTCCTTTGCCAAAGACTTTGCTTCCTTAATTTCTGCAAGATATACCTGCATAGAGCAATGATGGACAACCATCTGTCCGCACCCACCCCAGATGCTGGACAATTAACTTCGACTTCTAGAATTCTTTAACTTAGCAGATATGTGCGTGCCTTGCATTTTTACCTGCTTTAGGCCAAAGAAGCTAGTATTTTAGATTGCCATTTCTCTTGTACATAGGCTGTTGTTTATATATGTTTTGTTTCTTATACCCATGTGGTTTGATAGATGTGGCCTGTGTTGTAATTTAACTCCTTTCAAATAGGCGAATTGTAAATTTGCAGTGCAGTGCACAGGTTTGCAACTCTCTGCCCATACATGGCAGAATACTGCCTTGTAGGGCTGTTATTGATAAGCAGGTGCTTTTATCATTCTTTCTAGGAAAACTGGGGCATCCTTACAGGCCATCAGAAGTGGACTGGTGGAATTTTTTTAAAACTCTCCAAAAATATATTTTATAGTCCCACATAAGCTTGTCTGGGAAATAGGAAATATTTCTATATTTTCACATCTTCCCTAGGACCTCTGTTCCATTTCTAGGGGATTCTGGGACCTACAGTCCAAATAACAGTATCCCCCAACCTCTGTGCTACAGAATACTGTGTTGTCCAACAACTGCTCACTTTTGGGTAGCTTCAGGATATCAGTCAATACAATATCAGCCAATACAAAACGTGTTGGTGTGTACAGAATTCTTTATATGCAGAAGGTAGATTCTGCCTACATAAAAGCAGGCCCCTTGACTAAAATTGATTGTTCTTGGTGTATGACCCTTCACGTATTGAAGACTCTTGAACGAACAATAGAAAACAGTTGTCTGGCTGTTGGTTAGTAGGGTTAACCACCTATGCAGTTGTACAGCAGAACTGATGGTATGTGCAAGCCAACTCATAGTTGACGGAAATAGCTGGGAGACAAGAAAGCCTTAGTTCTTTCAGAGGTAGCAAAAGGTCCCCAAAGTAATTACAGTATTTGTCTTCCGAATAACCAGCCTAATAGAAAATTGCATCTTCCTGCTAGCTGTCTTTTGCGATAAAGGAATTGGACTTCCCAAAGTCCAGCCGTATCAGCTTTGCAGTACACGCACATCTAACAGCTGGCTTGTACTTTACTTCTCTCCGTGAGATGAACCAGCAAGTTGAAAGAAGGCTTAAAGGCAAGCTTGCTTATTGTGTGAAAAACAGAGCGGTGGTGGCAAGTTTTGAAAAGCAAGAGTTCAACTTCCTCGTAATCACTTCTCCCAGAAAAAATATCCACATGCATCAGAGAGAAAGATGTGAGTGCTTTCATTCATAGATAGACAAAGATATAAACTTTAAAAAAAATGTGTGCCTTCAAGTCAGTTCTGACTTATGGTGATCCTTTGCAGGGTTTTCTAGATAGAGTACTCAGAAGTGGTTTACCATTCCTTTCTTCTGGGGGTATCCTGGGACTGTGCAGCTTGCCCAAGACCACACAGGCTGGCTCTTCTCTCAGGAGGCACAGTGGGGAACTGAACTCCCAACCTCTGGCTCCACAACCAGAGCCCTAACTTACTGAGTTATCCAGCCAGCTATAAATCTTAAAGCATCATAATATAAAACTCCAAACAGATCTGTCCTGAATCTTAGAGGGATATTATTCATCACTTCGAATACAGAAATACAAATATGGAGAGGGGGAGTTTTACCATTATTAATAGCTTAAAAACCTCCACGATATAATACTCTCTTTTGTCTTTATGGTGTGGAGGTCACCTCGGCTCTTAAAGGCAAGGTCCTGTAATGCAAAATCTGGCCAGTTCTGTCAAGCTGTAAGTCTTCAAGTACAACCCCAATGGGAGATTGTATCTTTGCTGCCTCTAAGGGATCCTAGCAAAGTGTGGAGAGGCTCATTTCCAGAACAGCAGTCATCAGTGGATGAACAGGCCACAACAGCTATGAACCAAACAGCAGTATGAAATAGCTGTGATCTGGATCAGTAGAGGGGCCACTCTGCACCAATGAAATCATGGATCCTCAAGGCTTCCAAAATACAGTCCAAGAGGCAAACACTCTGATTAGGTACTCCATCATAGAACATAGAAATCCATAGCAAACTAACTGAAAAAGCTAATAAAATTTCACAGCTATGTTCACAGGGCCTTACAACAATCCTATGCATAATTACTTGGACATAACCTCCATTGGACTAAGTGGTCCTTACTTTTGGCTGCAGAGGTGTAATTTGTAAAACACACTGGATATAATCCTCTTTGTTTTCACAGAACATAACGGGTGAAGTGGTTTAGTTACACAAGTTGGACTACATCCCATTGCTTCAGATAGGGCATTCTGTTTCTGGAAACAGAGTTGGTGGGTTCCCCCTTGTGCAAGCCGTGGTTGAAGAAGAACTGTGTGTGTTGTATGAACCATTCCCTGCATGGTCTGGAAGGCTGGAAGGAACAGGCTAGGCACTGAGCTTTAACTGAATATCTCCCAACAGTTGAGACGCCACTTTTAGCTTCTAGTGGAAATAGAGGCAATCATGTGAAGAAGTAGCATGAAAGACACTCCATCAATAGAAAGATATAGACACACTCTTCTTGATTGTTTCCTTCATCCACTGACCTTTTTCGTGTTCCAAACAAAAGCAGAACCCAAAAATCTTATTTAGTGTTGCATTACATTACATTACTACTGTGATCCAAAAAAGCCCTGGAGCAACACTCCTTTCCCTCACTCAACTACGCCACTAGTGGGTGAAAATACACAGAATTGTTCTGCACCATGATTCCTGCACACATTAACCAAAAGACAAACCCTCAACATACAACTTGTGAAATGTTGCCATCTAGCTTACCTGCCATCTAACTTACCTTGTGGGATGTGGTGGCGCTGCGGGTTAAACCGCAGAAGCCTCTGTGCTGCAAGGTCAGAAGACCAGCAGTCATAAGATCGAATCCATGCGACGGAGTGAGCTCCCGTCGCTTGTCCCAGCTCCTGCCAACCTAGCAGTTCGAAAGCATGTAAATGCGATTAGATAAATAGGTACCACCACGGTGGGAAGGTAACGGCGTTCCGTGTCTAGTTGCGCTGGCCATGTGACCACGGAAACTGTCTACGGACAAACGCTGGCTCTACGGCTAGGAGACGGGGATGAGCACCGCGCCCTAGAGTTGGACACGACTGGACTAAATGTCAAGGGGAACCTTTACCTTTACCTAGCCTACCTGAGCATCTGCAATAGGGCAGATAGACAAGCCATTATGGTGTGTTTATTTGTCTAATAGTCATAGCCCATACCTTTTTAATGCAAATGCACAAAGTCCTCAGGAAATAACAGAAGGCTGGGAGGAGTCATTCATTTCCAGTTTCATTGCAATGTTAATAATACATATAATTAAACATTAATGAAGTAGATGGAAAATTTATCTTGTCAGATAACTGAATGCTGTGTAATACTAGAACAAAATAAATAAATAAATAAATAAATAAAAGAAACCGAATTAATGCTCATATAATCCACCAATAGGCTGCAATCCTATGTGCAATTACCTCCGAGTAAGCTCCAGCCCAAAATTTATGGGATATACATCTATATAGGATCAACTGCACAATAGCTTATTTGGGTATTGAGTATAATCTTCATAAACTCTGGCCATGATAAGAAGAACCAAATATGATGGCTAGGAGAATCCTCAGCGCTTGGGGAAGGTATCTTTTCGACTACAACTTTACAAATCCCCTACCTAACACTGTATAAAATGTAACTTTCCCAATTCTGAGAATTGTCACCTGTGATTGAGATCTGAAATGATTGCATGATTTATGATGGCTGACCTCCCTTCTCTTGAGCGCCCCTTATGTTTACTCAAGAATGAGGACAAAGCCAGTTTTAATCTTATCAGACAAACATGATGTAGACAATATCTCTCCTCTGCTCAGCAATCAAAACACTTTTTTCCCCTTTTCCATTCCTGAGTAGATGAATTCCCAGAAGTTAGTCCTGAGGTAGCTGTGCCATTTACCTTCACATGATAGGGAAAACATAGAAGTAAATTTGCCCTCTCTTCCAGTGAGCTGAGTCTGTTTTCTTCATTGCATAGAAGGGGGTGGGTTCTTCTTCATTCAGTGCTTTTTAAACACCTCAGGTTCCTTTAAAATATATATATATTTAAATGTCAGGGACAATCTAACAGGCATGCCCCATTAGTTGAGGAGGAGGGTCAGACTAGGCCATTAGCTGGGGTCTTTCCAACTTTATGAGGCTATGGTTCTGGTTAACAAATGTCAGAAAGATAAGGGACAGCACTTCCACTGGAATCCATGTGGAGATCTCAAGAGTGCTGCTTCAGAAATCATATTGTTTACCCATAACTATGGCATGGTATCTGCCTTTTTTATGCACTCATGACAGAAAGCTATCAAAACCTTTTGGAGGAGAACCCAGGTGCTCAATTCACCACATTTAAGGTATCCAGTGATCATGTGATGTTCACAGTGTGGTGGAGCATGAGTTTCATATATAGAAGGTCCTAGCCTTGGTCAATGACATCTCTCATTAGCCCTCAGTCTGTCATTGCCCTCAATGGGATATTTTAGTCCTCCAGAATCAATATTTTGATGCTAAATTCAAACAAAACTAGACCTAAAAGACAGGCACTTCTTGACATTGTCACCTGATGAGCTGTAAACAACATCCATGAGTTTCAGCCAATGGCCATGAATGGTTTTGCTTGTTTGTTTTAACAAAACAATTGCATAGCTTTTTTGTTCCCAACTGATGCTACATGTTAGGACTTACACATAACCTATGATGTTATTTCAGCAAATCATGATATGAAGAAGCAGAAGTTATATACTCTGATTGTCAGCAAGGTTGTTCCCATTTGTGGTAGGAGTATTGTAATTTAGTGGAAGTGTCCAAATCGAAAAAGGAGGAGGAGGGAAATATGTATTTCCATTAAATTCTAACCTAACCTCTAATTTCAACCATGCTTCTAGCCCTCAGTGTATTAGAATTACCAATGGGATCAGAAATTATCCTGGGATTTGCTCAATGCAAGTTTTCTTAAATCCCTGTGACAGCTAATGATGGGAATGAGGGCATCAACATAGAATATATATGGGTGATCACATAAACATTGAGCACTTCCCAAAAAGCTTGTGACAAAGTCCCTCATCAAAGTAAGGTTCCAAAGTGAATTGATCCTTCACACCTCATAAATCAAAAACTGTTTGTGGAACATGAAAGAAGTGATAAGAGACAATGGATGTTTCCTGAATCTGTGCAGTCACATTGAGGATCTGCTTCATGATCAGTGCTATTAACTCATTCATAGGTGACATGCAGATGATGATCAAATCATCAGGATTGCATCACTCCAGTTCTGGCTCGCCTCCACTGGCTACCCGTGGAGTCCTGGATCAAGTGCAAGGTTTTGACTCTCACATACAAAGTCTTCCATGGTTTGGACCCACATTACTTATCGGAGCATCTGGACCCCATGTAAACTGCCCGACCCACCAGGTCATTGCAGACAAGGCTCCTCCGGGTAGCCACCCCAAGGGAGGCCCATACATCCATACATCTTCTATGAGTGGTAGAGCCTTGTTCGTGATGGCTCCATCTTTGTTGAATCAGCTCCCGGAGAAGCTTTACCTGGCCCCCTTCCTGGCAAATTTTAAGAGGCAACTAAAGACATGGCTCTTCAGGGAGGCTTTCCACTCTGACCCTAGTTGATTGAGGCAATCTTACATCTCCGTCCAGCCATTTGTTATTCGTATTTTTGTTCTCATTTTCTGTTTCACATAGCTTTACTAATGTGCTGGCACCTTCTGTTTATATGTGGTAAAATTGTTTATGGTTTTATTATATTATTTGATTGTGTATTTATTGTGAACCGCCCAGAGTAGTGCTATGGCACTAATGGGAGCCATATATTAAATTGAAATAATATATAAATAAAATAAATAAGGGGACAGACATTTGGGGATCCAGCTTGTTTAGTTAACGTAAAAGAAAGCTCTGATCCAATACATAGGTTGTTCAGACCACAACTGTCTTTCTACTTCCCCTACAATTCCCACTCCTGAGTGCACAGAAGAGTTAAGTAATTTGAACATTTTGGTATCACTGTATCTTGCCTAGAACTGGATTTCCTGCAACAGACGATGGCTGCTCTCAGCAGCTGTACAGAAGGAAACTCTCAAACCTATTAGTTCTGCATCACACCTGTTTACTTGTGTCAGCAAGCATTACGGGTACCTTGCAAAGAGTGACATTTCCCAGCTCCATATCAGATTAGCGTCGAACCATATGTTTCTATTGATTCTGGCATGAAGCAGTATTCAGGTGATGACTCTATGCAAAAAAAACCCACACAACCTTAGCTCAAGAGGAGCGTAAATTCTCACAACATTGCAATATTGAGATTTGAAAGACCTGAGCTCTCTAAAGCAGAAGATTATGGCTGGTCACACAATACCCCAAAGATTCACACTCCATGAAACTGGAGTCCACTTGTAGCTCTCAAATTATATGTCAAGCCTCTCAACATCTGGGAAGACAATGGATGAACAATGTCTTACTTGGGTTGGTCATTGGTGTTAGTGTGCTTTGTTATATCCAAGAAACAAGGAATTGGGCTGTTCTTATTTAAGTAGACAAAACAGCTGTGTACTTGACTGCAGGTATCTACATTAAAATTCTATGCAAACAGACACAAATTCCATAGAATCTAAACCATCTATAGAAGGCATTCAGAACCATCTTGAAAAGCACCTTAATATTTTTATAATATAACAAAAAAAAAACATCACCTAAAAACACACGAACTAGTGTACCCTCAGCTCTCAGCTGGGAAGTAACCTGCATTGAATCAACAGGACTTAATTATGAGTAAACATGCTGATGTTTGGTTTGCAAAGCTTTAGTTGATGAAAAAATGGATGAACACTTGCAGGCCCAGTGTGAAAGCTCCAACCCATAATTCATGTTGTAAATGGGAACAAAGCAGTGAGAGTGGAGACAGAAAGGTTTACCAACACATGTTTGAACAGGGAGGAACTATTGTATTTTAGGGGCTAAAGCTAACAAACAGGTGTTGATAGAGAGATGGAGGTAAAACTGAGCATTCCAGCATTTGCTGGGGGGACTTCAAATATATTTAACCCACAGTGCAAAAGGTCTGTTCCACTGAAAAGAAAATTGACATCAGTCAGAAGAATTTCCTAATTTCCAAGGCTTTGGAAAGTGATTTTTGGTCTACAAGTTGCAGAATCCCCCAGCCAGCATGCTGGGAGGTACATATGCAAAAAAGCAGGAGACTGGAAGTAGTCCAAGGATGGAAGCATAATGAAAATTTCAGTGTCAGACTATGAGTCTTTTGAAGCAATCAGTGCATTTCCTACAGGAAGTTCAACTGTTTCAGGTTATTTGTGTGTTCATGTCAATGAGATCTTTTGTACTTTGTGCCTGAAGGCTGTGAAGCTTTATGTAGTGATCTGTTTGGCTTTGATCATTCAAAGCTGCTCTTTTTGATCATACAACTCTTCTAATATGGGTGTGATGGTTTGTTCCGCTGTACTTCCCTCTGGGAATTCCAATGAAATGGAAACTGGGATGTACACAGGTCTAATTCTGAGTTAGGTTTCACTAATTCTCAGCCCAAGAACATATTTTCTCCACCAAGTCTCAGCCCTGAAGCATATTAAACAAATATACAGTGAATAGGACAAAATGGTGGGCAGTGACTTAATTTTTAGTGGGATCCTTGAATGCACATCTTATTTCATTAAGGAATGTTATGTAATTGTTTAGGAAAGAACTGAATCCCATGAGATAAGGTGTAGGTCGCAACGTTATACCATCCCTTTGCAGATTGCTTAGGAAGTTCATCCAGAATTGATCCAATGGAAATTCTTCAAGCCAACACTAGGGAATTGGGGAACATTCCTAGGTTCCTATAAAACTTCCCATGGAGAACAAACAAGTAGTTTCCTGTGGCAGACTAGAGGACATAGGAGTGGGCCAGCCTGGGTGGCTTATGTATTCTAAGATTGGTCCTGAACATCCATGTTTTCAGCCAAATGCTGGATGTTTCATGCTTGTAATATGTTCACACTGCATAAAGAATGAAAACAGACTATTCTCTTCCGATAGATTTTTCAGGCAAAAGACAAGCAGTGAAGCAGACTCTCCCAGATAAATTGAGTCAGACCAAGTTTGGGCAAGTTAGATCTCTCAAGGTAACCAGGAATCAGAACCCTGGACAGTTCCTAGTGGGACCTGCTGGGTAAGTTTGAGCAAGATCCTGTGTCAGCAGAGAACTGAGGCCATCCAAAGTAGTCTGCAGACTAGCTATGTTTATACTATGACTGATAAAAAGAAAAACAGATAATCACAAAGCTAAATGAAAATATGCAGACAGAGGACCATGTTCTCAAGAGTGCTAATTACAAACATTTCTTACTGATCAATGGGGACGTGGTGGCGCTGTGGGTTAAACCGCAGAAGCCTCTGTGCTGCAAGGTCGGAAGATCAGCAGTTCGAATCCATGCAACGGAGTGAGCTCCCGTCGCTTGTCCCAGCTCCTGCCAACCTAGCAGTTCGAAAGCATGCAAATGCAAGTAGATAAATAGGTACCACCGTGGTGGGAAGGTAACAGCGTTCTGTGTCTAGTCGCACTGGCCATGTGACCACGGAAAGTGTCTTCGGACAAACGCTGGCTCTATGGCTTGGAAACGGGGATGAGCACCGCGCCCTAGAGTCGGACACGACTGGACTAAATGTCAAGGGGAACCTTTACCTTTAACCTTTACCTTACTGATCATTGTGTTTCAGGATACTGGCCTCCTTCTTCAGGAGAGACCCACAAATAACAAAAAAACTGAAGTTAGCTATAGCTATATTACAAAATCATACAGAGGGTTATTTATAATGCTGAAAACACTTGAAATAGAACTATTATGAAAAAGAACTGAAACATAATGATCATTTATAACCATTATGTTAAATGCCATGATCGTTATGTTTCAAATGAGATACAAAGCATTGACGTACATTTATTAATGCTTGGACATTTCAGAATTAAATGGAGCAAGTGTCTTTATCTTTGAAAACAGCTGAAGCAGTTGCCACAAATAATGGTGACCTGACACTGTGAAAACAACTGAATGTGAAAAAGCATTCTTCTTTATATAGATGCAACTAAACCTCAGATTGACCAAATGCCTCCTAAAAAGAAAGAGGATAATTTACCATGCTGGCATATTTTCTCATGAGTAAATTGTTACTCATTAGTAAATACATTGAAGGATAACAAATAAAGACAGACATAGAATGAGATCTCCTGCTTTACAAACCAAGGAAAAAGAATACTCATTGCAAATTTGAGGTTCTGGTTACAGCAAAAGTGAATAGCATATTTCACCATTAACTCAAGTGATGACCATTGAGTTAATGTGCCCCAATCAATTCTCTGAAGTGAAAACTTGTCACTGGACATGCTCAGCTCTTCCTTAACCCAGAAAAATTCATCCTTGGCTGTACATATAGTTGCCTGAAAGCCACCTACTAAGAAACATCTATTATATTGCTTCAGATAATACCAAGATTTTCATTTATGCATTCATGTTTTTTTCCCCAGCTCAGAGTTTCTTGCAGAACTACCAAAGGATGAGAATTAGGGGTACAGATGGGGCACCAGTGACCAACTCTTTTCTCTACAGAGTTAGAAGATGACTCCTCTATGCAAGCAAGTTTGCATACAAACAGGCAATGGCAGTGTGAGTGGTGATCTTTTGGTATATTTGTACTACTTAGAGATAGGAACTAGCCTTGCTGTGATCAAGCCATCCTTTAAGGTTTGGAGATCATATGTTGAAAGCTAAATAAACACTTACGTGCATGAATCACCAATCGCCAATACTGTGTAAACTTTTAAGAATATGATTAGAGATGGGCACAAATTAACTCAAAGGTTGTGGCTGTAGGAATTCCTGCCCCTCCTCCTCATCTGAGTGGGTGGCTGCTGGAGGAGGGAAGCAGATGTTCCTGCTGGGACTGAACAAATGCCCAAAGAGGACGGAAGAACAGTGCGCGCTTGCTGGTGAATGGAGAAGCTGACCTGGGGGGAGAGGGAATGCATGGCACTTATGGTGATATGCTGATGACGCACGACGACCCAACACAAAGGGATTCATGCCCATCTTTAGTGCTGGCCTCTGGCATTGTTTAGACTATTCTTTCATCAAGCCATTGTCATCACTTAGAGGGAGGTACCAAGTACCTTCCATGGAAAAGACCCTGATGTTGGGAAAGTGTGAAGGCAGGAGGAGAAGGGGACAACAGAGGATGAGATGGTTGGACAGTGTCATCGAAGCTACCAACATGAATTTGACCCAACTCCGGGAGGCAGTGGAAGACAGGAGGGCCTGGCGTGCTCTGGTCCATGGGGTCACGAATCTGTGTGATTATGTTTGGGAGTTGGGGGGGGTAGTTATAATGTTTATTTTTGTTATTAACTACCCTGAGTAATGCTTTGCATTAAGTCGGGTGGTCTAGAAATATATGCAGTAAATTAATTAATTAATTTCCGTAGATTGAGGAGGTGACTGTCAGCTTGGGGCCTCAAGATCTTTCTTGGCCCTGATCGCTTCCTGCTGAGAAAGGTCATCCTTGCCTTCGTCCTCCGAAGAGGACTTGGCCAGGTATGGCTGTACCAATGCCACACACCACACACACATGGACGTGCACTGCCAGAAAGCAGCTGTTATATCACAAAGCATCGGTCCCATCAGGCTTCAAGTGTCTAGCTCCAAAGGGCCCTTTCTTTCAGTGAGGCCCAATGGGAAGGGTACCGTGGATGAACAACTGTGCCAACTGTGCCACCAGTCACCCTTTATAGTCCCATCGGGCCTGCCTGGCCAGTTCCAGACAGCTCTGTTAGAGTAACAGAAGGGCACTCTTCATGGAGAGCAACAGTGGCCAGTTATTTGGACAGCCACAGCAGACACAGAGGGTGGATGTTGGCGGCAGCAGAAGAGGTGGTAATGCCAATGTGGCAAATATAGGAGCCAGTAATGGTGGCGGTGGCATGTCTCTTCTTGCCTTGAGGAGTAAGACAGCTTAGGTCACTGCTGTCCATTACATATTTTTAAAAGGAACATATAATATAAAATGAAAAAAATAAAATGAAAAAATTAATAAAATTGAAAGTCCTCACATACTTATTTTGAAAATTTCTAGAAAGGGAAAGTAGTCTTTGAGCAGTAGACTTAATTCGTAGTAGATTCCTTTTTCAGACTATTGAAGTACTGCAATAAAACATTAAACCAAGCAAAAGGTAAAAGAACCATCCGTTTGAACATGGTAATTTAAAAATGCCTCTGCAGTGAAAAACACGTGCATTCAATGTTTAAATTTTATAACAAGGTCTCCCCTGGAGAAGGCGCCTTCCCAGCTATGAAGAACCAATATTTGTAACTCATTTAGTACAACTTCCTCAAACCAACCTCCACGCAAGAGTGAAACAATTTCTACCGACTGGCTTGCTTTAGGGGGAGAAATGCATAAATATGATGATTTTCGTGAGTATTATTTGCTGACTCCTTCAATTCAGAATATTAGCCAACATGTCAATTTAAAAATGGTGCAGAATGGATAATTTATAAAACCTCACCTGTCGATTACACAGAGCCAGCTGGCACTGAATGATAAGTGAAATCATGACCAAGGGTTCTTTAAAGCTCACATTTAAAATAGCACCTATTAAGAAATGTGGAATGTAGTAGAATTCTGCTATGACTAATGCCATTTTAAAAATGCCAGTGCCTTGAACATTTCTTTACTACCATTTATTAACATATGCACGTACTGTATTTGTTGTGAACTGCAAGAGGGTATACAAGACATAAACGGCCTCTGTATTATCATACAATCAAACTGTAAAACAGCTTAGCATGATACCATAGTCACTGGTATCAAAACCTGCCAAATGGTCAAGGAGGATTGTTGTTCTCCTACCTTCCTCCAGAAGGAGGCCCTTTATCTGAGGGACCAATGCAATGTCAGTGTCAAAATCAGGCCTGAAGCTAGATCAAAATGGATCTGGAGAATCCACTTCATCCACAGAGCTGCCATGGTTCAATCCAAGGCCTTTCCCCAAAAGAGGATTTTTGTAAGTGGGTAATAGTTATTTAAGATACCCTGTGTGGCATAGTGCAGTGGTCCTCAACCTTGGGCCTCCAGATGTTCTTGGACTACAACTCCCAGAAGCCTTCAGCACCACCTCTGCTGGCCAGGATTTCTGGGAGCTGAAGTCCAAGAACATCTGGAGGCCCAAGGTTGGGGACCACTGGCATAGTGGACAGAGTAATAGACAAGGACTCAGGAGGCCTGGGTTCAAATCCCTGCTGAGTCAGGGAAACTCACTGTGGAAGTGAAACTGGTAAAACCACTCCTTAAATATCTCACTTCAAAAGCCTTCTTAGGGCCACTATCAGTCAGTTCCAACTTGACAGCACATAACAACAAATAATAGTTATTATTGTTAATCATAATAACCTTTGAATTGCAGAGCTGGAAGGGGCCCTATGGATCATCGAGTCCAGCCCCTGTCAAGGAGGCACAGTGAGGGAATCGAACTCCCAACCTCTGGCTCCTCAGGGAGAGATCTAAGTAAGCCAAAGCTACCTCTTCCAAAACTAAGCCACTGAGCTATCAGTCAGGCCTAATGGTAGTTTCCAAAATTATGGTTACAAGCTGAAGGTGGCTGGAGTTTCTTCCTCTTCTAAAGTGGTATAGGATGCCATAGAACATTCTAGAGCAGTAGCTGAGGGTAGCAGCTTCTTCAGCCCCAAGATTAGAAGGGCAAAACCTGAAACCAGCAAACATGCTCTTGTGATGTCAGAGGGCTTGACTCTTGTCTCACCAGTGCATAATAACGACTGAAATCCTGTTGCTTAGAGCAGTTTGTCATGAATAGAGTAGGCCCACTTCAGTCAATGGAACTTACAGAAGAATTGGCTCAGCAAATTCACACTGATTCAATGGGCCTAGTCTAGTGTGACTTACTATGCTAAGTAATAGGGTTTTAGCCAGCACATATGCATGCATGAGAGGCTGTGACAGACCATTTACAAAGAGATAGTCATATTTCTCTACTACGGCATGTATAACAAAAACTAAAATAAAATGTTGAGGTATTTTAAAGACTAATTGTCTTATTTCAGTGTGAGCTTTCCTGGATTACAAGCTACTTCATCAGACACAGCTGTATCTAGGGGAGTGGTTTGTAATCCATAAAAACTGACACTGAAATAAATCTGTTCCTCTTTAGGTAAAGGTAAAGGTTTCCCTTGACATTTAGTCCAGTCATGTCCGACTCGAGGGGGTGGTGCTCATCCCCGTTTCCAAGCTGTACAGCCAGCATTTGTCTGTAGACAGTTTCCGTGGTCACGTGGCCAGCGCAACTAGACACGGAACGCTGTTACCTTCTCACCGTGGTGGTACCTATTTATCTACTTGCATTTGCATGCTTTCGAACTGCTAGGTTGGCAGGTGTTCGTCTTTAAGGCGCTGAAATTCTTCCATGTTTATATTTTTTTAATACATAAGCTAGTGAAGATTTTCTGCTCTACTTTCTAAACAAATATTGGGCAGAATCCTGTTCCTTAGCATAGTAAATCGCACTAGAATAGCCCCATTGAGTCAATGGAGATTTAGAGAGACAGCTCCTCTATAAGGTCTATTGATTCAAATGGGCTTACTCTAACTATGACTTACTTTCCATTGTAAGCTGCAGTTAGAGTAGGCCCATGTGAGAGAGTGGGATATTCAGAGGAAATACAAGTAACTTGAACATGGCCTTCCTCCCAGATTTTGGAAGAGTTAATCTTTTTGGACTACAACACCCAAAATCTCTAATTCAACGTAGGAAGGGTGGATGATTACAAGAGTTGCAGTCCAAAATCATAACCTTTCCAAGCTCTGTTCCTCCATCTCAATGTTATGTGGCACACACAAGTCCTGGCATGCAGCAACTCCTTTTTATTCTCTTTGTGTACAAGAATCTACATCACAAATAGTCTCCACTTAAAAATAGGAAAGTTGTGTTGATCACTAAAGAATTGTTAGGCCAAAGCTGCAGACCTGCAGATCATATTTTCAAGGAAGTTCAACTGAACTTTTAAAAAGTCATATCGGAGTAAACTTGCAGAAGGTGAAGCTGTTTGTAGTGTGAGTTGTGGGGAAGGGCTGTCCTATTAACTTTCATTTTATTCAGTACTTATTAAGTTGTTAGGTTATTTCATTGTAATACTAAGTTCCCCTGTGTTTATTGTGTTGTTTGATATAGGTGTAGGGGGGGGGGGCAACCAATTTGGACTGCCTTAATGCATGTGCAAAGTCTGCAGGGGAGGTTTATCAGGAGCTGCCAGATCGTAGTGTTTGATCTGCGAGCTTGACTTCCAACTCAAAATCTCAGAGGGATGGAGTTAAATCTCAGTGAACCTCAGAGCCAACGTGCACACTTGACACAGAATGAGATAGCTGAATGAAGTGGAAGGATTCTGGACTATGCCACTGTAGACTGGTGGTAGGAGTCATATCTCTCAGTTTTTCATTAAGTATGAAAATACAAGAAATGTTTTAGGTGAACTAGTTAACCTTGAAGACATTTCCGACCTAGGAAGAATGAATCCTAGTGAAACGGTAACTGTGTCTACCCTGTCATTCTGTGTAGTGTATATATTGGCTTACAGCTTTGCTCCTTACAGCAAATCCCAGCATGTTGTTCCCCTTCAGTGGCTTTCTTGAATGGGAGAGAGTCTTTGGGTTTGAACCTCTGGATCAACAATGCAGACCCTGAGTTCAAATACCACAGTTAGGCATGCAGTTCATACCTGGCCTTGGGTGAGTCGAACTAAGGCGGTAACTATTTTGGAGAGCTGAATCAGAACAATTCGGCTTTGCTGCAATTTGATTCATACCCTGCATTACATCTGAAACCGCAGTCATTGCTCACACAAAGGCTGCGGACTGATTTGAGAATCCCATTGCTCACGCGTCAGGGTGAAGCAGCCAAAGCCCTGGCTGAAGTGTCTCAGAAATCCCCCAGAAGGGGTAGGATTCCTATATATGCAACCAGCATAGAGCCGCTGGAAGGGGGGATGGATGTGCTGGCTGGATGCCAGGATTCTGGAGTCAGGGAGAAGAGTTGCAAGTGTCCCCTGATATAGCTCAGAGGGACCAAGAGAGGGAGTATATGCCAGTTCAAATGTACCAGGCATTATTTGCAGACAAGTCAGGTAGAACTTCTCTGGCTCAAAGAAGTATCCTCTCCAGGGACCTTCCCCACTCAAGCTTCAGACTACTACATTTATGGAAAAAATTTCTGTAGAAAAATAACATGGAAAAGGGACCTCATAGTCTCAGAATAAAGAACATCAAAAGTTTGAACAGCCGTTTTGCAAAACACACCATGATGATTCACAACTCAGAATGATTCCATTCAGGATCACCCCCTTTCTATCACCCATCTGTTATATACTTTGAATTCCCCTGTTTGCATTGTATTAGGTGTGAACACTGAACTCCTAAGTCAGTCCGCAGGCCCTGTGCAATCACTGACTGCAATGGAACCGTAATACAGGCTGTGAATCAAATTTCAACATATTTGCAGCCTCAGGTTAGGCAGAGAGAGGGAAAGAGAGAGAGATTAAGATTCAAATGAGCCCTCCTCCATCACATACATTCTCTAGAAAGCATGGAGGCAGTTTGGTCGTGCTTTGGGCCCCTCTTGACCCCAAAGAGGGCCTGTTTTCAAAACCAGAAGAGCTCAGAAATCAATTCTAGATTTCAAAGAAGGCTCACAAGTTCTAAAACAGTGCAGGGTGTCCAAAATGTATCAGAACTCCCCCCTGTGCTCCCTAAAGAATGTAAGGAGTTTTTTGTATGGAAATATTGTGGTCTTGGGGGGCTTCAGGGTGTGAAAGAGCCCCTATGGACTGCATGCGGCCCTCTGCTGATGTCATTGGTCTGACAGTCTCTGACCCTGTGTCCAAGGTTTCGCTGGATCCCCTGGGCCATGACAGTACTCTGGGATGGCAGAGAGTGGATAGCAGGCTAGTAATTACTAAAACCTATAAATATATCAGTACATGAAGGGAAATTTATCTGAGCCTCTTTCTGTCTCTTTCAGTCTCTTCATCTCATACACAGCCAACCCCACCTCAGAGTTCTGAGAATAAAAAGGGGTGGAGTGGGGATAATAGTGCTAGTTCTCGGGAAAAGAGGTGGATAGGTGGATGGCTGGGTGGTTAAATGAACAGATGGATAGATGATCACAAACATCTTTGGAAAAAGACAGTATCCATAAGGAACTCAACGTGTGGAAGGAAAAAAGGGGAAATGCTGATCCCAAATACTGATTTGTATTTCCCCTTATCTCTTTTGTTTCCATTCCTAGCCTTACATTTTACTGAAGCCAGCATATCTGCCAGTTAGAAAGGACATTCAACATTGAAACCGCCAGGGCAGAAAAGAAGAGCAGTTGGTTAATGGTTTCAGGGCCCTCTCTTTAAGCTTGGAATGAGGAGCATTGGCAAGATGAGAGAAATGAGCTGTCAGGCTGTCAATAGCTCGCGCATCACTTGAGTCATTCCAAGTTGCCAGCATTGGTTCCCCTGAGTCTTTAGGGCAGAACTGTTGGTCGGTCGAGATATAACATGGTGGTAGCAGAAGTATTCTCCTTGGGCTAGCGCTAAACTGCGTTGACAGCAAACTGTTCCAAAGGAAAACAGGCATTATTGCAGGCAAAACACCAGGCAGCAGTGGTTATGAGGAGAGGAGAGGAAAACTGCCTGTTTCTAAAATGAGTCGGGGGGCATGGATGGGGAATTTGCCTTCTCCAAAGAGAGCATCAGAGACTCCAAAAAACCTGATATACTTTTATGTTCAGTAAAGGGGAAGAAAGGGATATCCAGTGTGGTGTAATGGATAGAGTAACAGACCTGGACTCAGGAGGCCTGGGTTCAAATCTTCACTCAGCCATGGAAACCCACTGAGGGTGTGGAACCGATAAAGCCACTCCTTAAATATCTTACTTACTTTGAAAGCCCTGTTAGGGTGGCTATAAGTTGGTTCTGACTTGACAACATAGAACAACAACAAAGGGGAAAGAAAAAGACAAAAACAGAATAATCTTGAGGGAAACACATCCTGAATTGTCGGACAGTTATGATTTTGAACCACAAATCAACACAGTTGTCAATATTTTAGTCCCAATAGTTGAGTAACCACTACTCTTATTATTTGCTATGCATACTTAGTTCCAGTGGTTTAGGTCTCTGGCTGCAGAGCCAGAGGTTGGGAGTTTGATTCCCCACTGTGACTCCTTGACAGGGGCTGGACTCGATGATCCATAGGGTCCCTTCCAGCTCTGCCATTCTAAGATGATGATGATGATAGATCCTGATCAATCCTGATAGCTCAGGGGTTTAGGTCTCCAGCTACAGAGCCAGAGGTTGGGGATTTGAATCCCCCACTGTGCCTCCTTGACAGGGGTTGTACTTGAAGATCCATAGGGCCCCTTCCAGCTCTGCAGTTCTAAGATGGTAAGATCATTATTATTATTTCCCCTTCCATGTCTCCCAACAAGCACTTGCCAATCTAATGCAATGCTCTGAGCATGCTCTGTTCTCATTGAGCTATTTTGGGAGGCAGGACTATCCCTCAGGGTGATTTCCCTCCTGTAAGATTTTCTTTTCTTTTAATTTCTGCATCCCTTCCGCTTCCTGTGAGCATGCCAGTAGCTCCATTTTGTTCCTCAGCAGTTCCATTTTGACTACAGTCCAGTTGGCGCTCAGCAGTTCAGTTCTTTGCTAGAAGAAATGGCGTCTGTGCTAGCCAGGGGAGGCAGCTGGTAGCCCCACAAATAGCATTGGGACTGGAACGCCAACCCGCTATCACCTTTGGCTATAGAGGTCTCTTGGGAACTGTAGTCCAACATCTGCAGGCCCGCAGATTATCTCTACATTATAGAATCAGGACACACTGTCACTTGGTTTATTCTCACACTGAAATAAATATTCACTGGTACCCAAAATTCATTGACTTCATCATTCAGATTCTGCATGGGAAACTTCCCATCTCAGATTTAAACCTGAGTTTTGAAATTTAAAAAAAAAAATCTTAAAATTCAAACTGAAAACACTTCCATCTTTAGCCTATGCTTGTTTCCTCAGACCTAATTATAATGGGGGTTTACCTTCAAGTAATTTGATAGAATGGCAGGTGCAGAACACCCCTTGAGTCACACTGGCTCGCTTATTTGTTGAACTGATTTTTCAGATTTAGATATGGAGAGATGTTGGATTGTCAGAAGGAGAGGGCTGCAGACAGGCCAAATTTAAAAAGCAGAAACCCCTCATGGATTCGGGGATCCTAATGTACTTTAATTCATTATGGGCCATTTTCTATAATTTTAAATGTCATTGTAAATGTATCCACTTATTACTTTAACACATTAATCAGTGGTTTTAGCAAATTTATTTTGCAGTATTTTCTTAAGATTTTAATATGAAATTGTTTTCTCTAGTGATTTAGTGTTAATACAGTAGCACTTACGTTTCCAAAGGCTGCAATTGAGTTGGATAAGGGCGCCAAAAAGTGCAGAAACATAGGAAGTTGCTTTACACTGAGTGGAGTTTTTGTTTCTCTAGCCCATTACTTATTGACCCTGATTGGCAAAAGCTCTCCAGTGCTTTAGGCAGGATTCTTTCCGAGCCAAGATGATGATCTCAGGGACTGAATCCCAGATCTTCTACGTGAAAAATAGGCCCTATACCCTTAAGCCACCACAGCTCCTGTGCAGGCACAAGCTCTGCCTCTGAGAATGTTTATGTCTATTAAAGCAATGATCTATTTTAAACATTTCTTCAATTTTGATAAGCCTCTGACTTAATCTTGAGATCTTCTGAGATATGGATATTTCCAGACGCAAAATAATTTTGTGTGTGGTTATTTCTGCCTTTAAATATTTGTTCAAGGTATCTTTGTGTATGTCTGTGTCTATGCATTCACATACACAACTATATCCTCACCCATTTTGTAAGGTAAAGGTAAAGGTTCCCCTTGACAAATGTCCAGTCGTGTCCGGCTCTAGGGGGCGGTGCTCATCCCCGTCTCCAAGCCGTAGAGCCAGCGTTTGTCTGTAGACAGTTTCCGTGGTCACGTGGCCAGCGCGACTAGACACGGAACGCCGTTACCTTCCCACCGTGGTGGTACCTATTTATCTACTCGCATTTGCATGCTTTCAAACTGCTAGATTGGCAGGAGCTGGGACAAGTGACGGGAGCTCACTCCGTCGTGTGGATTCGATCTTACGACGGCTGGTCTTCTGACCTTGCAGCACAGAGGCTTCTGCGGTTTAACCCGCAGCGCCACCACATCCCACCCATTTTGTAGATATCACTAAATGGCCTTTATGAGCTAGTAGTAAACAGGATGGATCTGCATTTATATGGAGGAGATGACTAGCTCTTAGAGGAACTGGGAATATTTTAAATCCAGTGTTCACATGAAATGCACTGCCGGAGAATTCATTTCCTTCAAAGATTTACTCAGCAAACAGCATCTCCCCACTGCCTTTCTAAAATGGTGAACTAGATGTATTTTCAGAGCACAGCACTCCAGAGCTGAAATGCCTTCTTTTTCTACGCTCTTGCTTTCCCCTCCAAGAATTTAGCATTTTCAAGAAGCTTGGGAACACCGCTATCTGATTCACCCCTGTTGACACTCATCATGTTCTGTTTTCCTCATGTTTTAAAGATGGTGGGAGGAAATTAGAGGACTCTCCTTAATTTCCTCCGAGGCAGACAGCTTAACGAACAGCACAGGCAGCGCCATAGTTCCAGATTATGGCAGACAAAGGCACCTTTTAAATTTCCAATTAAACGTCTTCAGGGGTTTATAACATCATGATTCCTACTAGGAAAGGCTCGGACTTGCTCAGTATATGACTTACAAAATTGCATTGGTTCCTATTGAGTGCTTGGAAACTTCTTGGTTTTGGCACTTGGACACCTACAAAGACTTCAAAAAGAGTATATTCTTTTATAAAAATTGTGAGGTTCCAGGCAGTTGTTAGCAAAGTATACAAGCCTAGCTTACTGTCAAAATTAAAGAGGCATGTGACTTGTCTTTCTCTAGCAGTTGTTGGGCTCTATCGATCTGAGACAATAAGACCAATAGTCAAGAGACTGTGGGAATTATAGCGCAGCAGCATCTGGAACTCTATAGGTCCATCATGCTGCATTACACTGATGGGCACAGATCCACAGAGTTGTCACACACATTTACCTATGTGAAATTAGCCTTTGATATTACAGAATAGGAGGATCAAAGTTTTTTCAAAGACTGAGAGAATTTTCAGCACCCTCAGCTAACTACAATTCTGAGAATTCCTTGCAGAAGCCGTAAACCCATGAGATTCCCTCTGGCCTTGAGAGTTTTCTCTCAATATCACTTGATTTATCAGGAAACTGCATAATTTGTACTGTATTTTCCAAGACAGTTGCATCAGGCGGTGGATGATGTACCTCGTATTCAAGTAGTTAGTATCTAGAGACAAGAGAGCAGAAGATACTGCTTTATACCAAGTAAAACCATTGATTGTTCTTGCTCAGTATTATCTACTAGGACTGGCAATGGTTCTCCACTTTTTCAGAGATACAGTAAGTCTTTCCCACTGAAACTGAAACCTTCTGCATGTAAAGTATGTGCTCTGTCACTGAGCTATAGCAGAGATCATACAGTAGCAAAAGCAGATGATCTCAGCCAACACAACTGTTATGCCAACTGATACATTTCTGCAAGGAGATCTTAGATCAGTCAGTACACAGGGGTTGTGCAATTGTGCCAACACGACAGGCTTCTGCTTATTCCAAAATAACTACAGCTTTATTTTAAATTTAAACAAAAACATATAACATACAAACTAAAATACAATTTAACTGTGTTCCCCACCACCATATGCGGGACCTCTTGCCATAATCTTCCTCTTCCTTATTATTCTTCTTCTTCCTCTTCTTCTATTGTCCTCTTCTCCAAAACTGCATTGATTCTTGATTTGGAGCTTTCCCTTTTCCTCTTATTAATACATATTCCAAAAATCTCCCCCATATATCATAAAAGTTATTTTTTTTCAACTCTCCTTTCTTAACCTTTAAGTTACAAGTTAATTTATCATTTATTGCTATATTCCATATTTCTTTATACCATTCTTCAATTTGCAATTCGACTTTTGATTTCCATTGCCTAGCTATAATCAATCTAGCTGCTGTTAATAAATTGGTTATCAATTCTTTAGTCATTTTGTCATATTCCACATTCTCAAATATTGATAACAAAGCAATCTCAGCATTAAATTCTATATCTTTTTCACATATGTAGCTTAATTCTTTAAAAATTTGTTTCCAAAATCTTTGCACTTTTTCACATTCCCACCACATATGAAAGTATGTACCAATTTCCTTCTCACATTTCCAACAGACATTCGGATGATTGGCATTAATTTTATTTAATTTTGACGGTGTTAAATACCATCTTAAACTAAGTTTAAAAAATTTTTCCTTTATTCTTACTGACATAAATCTTAACACCCTCATTTTCCATATCATCCTCCATTCTTCTTCATTTATTCTTTTCCCAATATCTTGCTCCCACACTATTTTTAATCCTTCTTTCTCACTTTCCTCTTCCTCTAAATTAAGAAGAAGTAAGTAAATTTTACTCACAGTACCTTTCACTGAGTCAGTCATCTGAATGTCCTCATATGACAGTAACAATTGTTCGTACTTTGTATATTCTCTACCTTTATTATATTTATTTACCCATTCATTAGTCCATCTTTCTAATTGTATATAATTCAACCATGAAATGCTCCTATTCTGAAGAGTTTGTTTCATTTGATCTATCGATCTCATTTTATACAACCAATCTTTCAATCTAATCACTTTCTTTTCTTTAAATAGATCCACATACACTTTCATATTGGTAGGAAAATTTTCTATTTCTGTCACTAATCCAAGTGGGGAATATGATGAACATAAATTCTTTTTGCACTTATACCATATATTTAACAATGTCTTTAAAAATGGGTTATTAATTTCCCTTATTTTATCTTTCTTAATTATACCAAATAAATATTTTTCTATATCTGCCTGTAATTCTGATGATTCCATCTTCCACCAAATTAGCCTTTCTGGATTATATATAATTTCCCCAATAAACCTCAATTGGTTAGCCAAATAATAATTTTTTATATTTGGTAAACCCATACCACCTTTTTGCTTTGTTCTATACCAATACTTTTTATTTATTCTAGATCTCTTCCCTTCATTACAGTACTTATTAATTATTCCTTGCCAAAATTTCAAATCATCCTCTGTTAACTGTATTGGTAGCATTCTAAATAAAAAATTAATTTTTGGTAAGATTTTCATTTTTATCAATGCAATCCTTCCAAACCAAGATAGCTTAAAATTACTGTATTCCTGTAATTTGTTTTTAATCACTTCCTTTAGTTTATTATAATTATATTCCTTTATTTTTTGAATATTTTTGCTAGATCTATTCCTAAATATTTAATTGATTTACATAATCTGAAATCATATTTTTCAACACACCTTTCTTGTTCTACTCTATTATGATTAAATAACATTAATTCAGATTTTTGCCAATTTACACATAATCCAGTTATTCTTCCAAATTTTTCTAAATGAGTTCTAATTTTATCTACACATTCTAACGGATTTTTCACTGTCAACAAGGAATCATCAGCAAATAAATTAATCTTTATTTTATTCTTTTTCCCCATACCTTCGATTGAATCATCATTCCTTATTACATTTGCCAACATTTCAATAATCAAGCAAAACAGAACTGGAGAAAGAGGGCAACCTTGTCTAGTGCCTCGGCCTAAAGCTATTTGTTCTGTAATCCCATCATTAACTATTACTACAGAGGTATTCTCCAGATATAGTTGATCTATTATCCCCCTAAATTTCTTTCCAAAACCCCAACCTTTTAACAAAATCTTTAATGTTGGCCATTCCACGCAATCAAATGCCTTAAATATATCTAATGATAAAATACCTGCCTTCAATTTGTCTTTTTCTATATTGTATAAAATATTCAATACCCTCCTAGTCAAATTCTCCATTTGTCTACCCTTTAAAAAACCATTCTGATCCTCTTTAATATATTTTATAATAAATTTATTAATTCTATTCGCAAGTATTGCAGTAAAAATCTTTGCATCTTGATTTAATAGTGAAATGGGTCTATATGAACTTGGGTCTGTTAAATCTTTATTAGGCTTTGGGATAAGAGTTATTAATGAATGTTTCCAAGAATCTGGTATTCTCTCTCCTTCCAATATTTCATTATAGAGCACTTTTAACTTAGGGATCAATATTGGTTTAAAAGTTTCCAAGCTTCCTGTACAGGAAGAGCATTAATATTAATAATTTTACTTGCATAAGAAACCAGATGATTTCTAGTCAATCCACTGAATTTAGGCCTAGCTTCCTCTTTACTCTCTGCTACATTACTAACTCCCCCTGTTATAGAGACTAGTCCAGATCTTAAGGGTGGGGTTGCTTTCAGGGGTTGACACAAGGGGTGTCATAGCAAAAATCGCTTGCAACCACTTGTTTACCAATCAGGCATTAATCTGCATGTTCTGCTTTCAAAGGCCACTGTTGGTGGCTCCTCTGAAGGATGTTCAGTGCACAGACAGGGTTCCACCTCAAGTCACCCAATGCGTTGCACAGCTGAGAGGAGTGGATTGTGTACACTGTGGGAATGACCCACAGATCTCCCCCTGTCAAATCTGTTATCTTATCCAGCTATATCACACTGTCTCTGAATACAGACTAAACTGTAATAAAAGCCTAATCTGATAAACAAAGGGAAATAATTTGTAGAAGAGATTTAAAAAGATGAAACCAAACACAGGTTTTCCTTGACTAGCTCCTTGTTCTGTTTCCACCCTTTCCCCTTTACTAGGAATGGTTTTCACTATATTTTTGGTTAATCAATCTTCTCTATTAGATCCATGCCATTGGAATTTGCTCTTTTTCATTTTTCAAGCATTGATTAAAAAAAAAAATCTACTGTGCTTCTCATGGAGCTGAAAATAAATACACTGAGGTGTTGCTGCTGCCTTTTATGAGTCATCCTCACCCCCAGCATGTTACAGCTGTTGCACACCCAGCACATGAACCTGTTTTGCTTCTCAGTCCAGATCTCACTGAAGGGATGTTGCAGCAGCAGAATGTTTGATGACTAGGCTCGCAAGAAGGTTGAGGTTCACAAGCCCTTCCCCTGAACTACTTTGAAAGGCAACACAAGTTATGTATGCTGTCCTTCTACAGAGAGTGCATCACATCCTCTGCAGCCACTGTTATCTAGGGCAGAAGTCTTGATTGTCTGCATGTTCAGATGGCTTGAGAAAGAACATTCCACATTTATTGATCAACAGGTATAGAGTTCCTCTGTGTTGCTCGAATCAACTGGGGGCATACGGTAGTTATCTTGCCTGTTGGAGGTAGGGCTAATCCCTAGAGCCTTCCCCTCCCCTCCCCTCCCCTCCCCTTGCATACTTTCATGAGTTCGGAGTGTCATGCAAACCTCTGCTAAGAGTATAATGTTTCACAGTCCCTACTTCATTCTGTGATTATAATTTCCCGGGGTTGGAATATTGTCTTTTTTTGACTGATGGGACACAGTGATCCCCGATCCCCAGCTGGTGGAGACACCAAATGCATGGGCTGGTGATGGCAGGACAGAAGCTGTCTGTGGTGTGTACTCAGCAGGGAAAATAAGAACGCCAGCTCAGAAATTGAAAGTAGTAAATTACAGTAATGCAGTTACCTGCAACAATTCAGAATGGTTATTTTGTAAAGTTGTTATTTTAAAGAAATGTTTAGCTCATGTGTGCACACAACTTTCAGCAGTTTCACCCCAGGTAGCAGGAACTGCAAAACATACAGGCTCTAAAGTTGTGCAGGTTTGTGCTTTGCGCATTGATTAACATATTTTCAACTAGAAATGTGGAGATTTGTGTTTATGGATTGCAACGCCTAAAAATCTCAGTAAACTTGTGTATCTCTAATTTAAACTTTATGTGTTCATTTTTTTCCAGCACCCAATATTAACACAAACGTATTATATTTCCAAGCTTACTGATGGTTAATAAAATGAATGCATTTTTCAAATGTTCACATAGCTCTGCCAGTTCCAGGGTGGGCCTACTTCCTGCCCTTTCTGAGTGCAGGTCAGGGAAACAAGGGGCAGCTTGGGATCCCCCATCCACCCCATCATCTCCCCTTTTCGTCAGTACTGTTGTCCACCCTACGACCACCTCCAAAGGCAAAGCAGCAAAGGCAACAGTCCCTGCCATTGGCATGGAAAGGTCTGTAAAGACCAATGCTTTTCTTTTCAGGCAAAGATAGCTCAGTGGTTTAAGGATCTGGCTGCAGAGCCAGAGGTTAGGAGTTCAAGTCCCTACTGTGCCTTCTTGACAGGGACTGGACTTGATGATCCACAGGGCCGCTTCCAGCTCTGCAGTTCTAAGAAAGATGAAGGTCTGCTAAACTCTGTGGACCTGGGGACATCCTTCCAGGGACCATAGGATTGGGACCAAAAGGATTTTTCTATTTTCTCTGATAGTATGTCTATGTGATAAGCCATTTTATCATTGTCACATGCAGAGCTTCTTAATACAATTATATTGATAGTTAGCCACCTTGGGAGTTTTTGTGGAAAGAAAAATAGGATGTAAATTGATGTTATGAACAAATGAAAATACCTTAAACTCGTTGGAGGAAAGACATACATAGTGCAGGAACTATGGAGAATCACAGACAAAGAATTTATTTTGCATAGCAGTTGATTGAAGCTTATGAGGAACTAGTCAAGTTTTCAAAGGCAGTAAACCAGTTGCAATATTCTGAAATGCTGCCATCAGCTGGTGGGTAGAGAGAAATTCACTGGCTTTTGGATGGATTTCTCTATTTCTTGAAAAGAAGAGGCAGAGAATTGCAAGGGAGAGGGGGGGGGGAAATAGAATTTCCTTCTGCAAATAATGTGGGAGAATATATGAACAGCCTAGAAATGTGAAAAGGGCAAAATTACTTTTGCTTATCTTATTAAGGGTTTGCATTAGTTTCTGAGGGAAGAAGATCAGATCTAATTTGTATTCTACATGGTAGGTGACAAATTACTCTGGATGCACAAATACTAGAGGGAACGGAGGAATAGTTAGTGAAGAAGCTAGATGTGGTCTTTAATCTTAACTAATAATTTGAAACTCACTGAGTGTGAATGTCCCATGGGATAGCTGTATTAGTCTGTACATCTACAGATATGTTGATATCTTAAAGATGACTGGATGTTCTACATTCTCATGCTGTTTCTTTCTGTCTTCAGCATCCAGTAGAAAGGACAAAGGAGATGTTCAACAAAGTGTTCCAGTGTGGCACATTCCTGTTCCAGATGCCAGCCAGCCAAGCCCTCCTGCATGGTACTCCGTTCCATCGTCCTACCCACATTTCCTGCCGTTCCACTTTCAATAGTAAATCCATGTTCACCAAACATGCTCAGCCATCACTGGGCTGTTTGTAGGACTTTCTCCCCCACCTTAAGGCACCCAACATATGTTTTCATACTTCTGGAAAACCTAGGAGTCCTCTTACTCTCCAGGCTGCCCACAACATTCAGAAAGAGAGAGTGTCAGTCTTCTGAGTCCTAGAGGGTTGTTTTTGTTTTGTTTTGTTTTTTCTCTCTGCCACTTTTTAAAAGGTATATTGTTCAGCCAGAAAATATCAGAAACCAGTGCTGTTAATCAGAGATAGGCAACCCAGTGCCCTCCAGATCTTTGGGACAACCACCATCATAACCCTCAAGAATTAGTCATGCTGTCTGAGGCTGATGAGAATTGTAGTCTATACTATAGACAGTATTTCAGTTAGTACCAATGAGTATGCAATACTAAAAGGATCAATTAATACAATACCAATGGACATGTTGTTGTTGTTTAGTCGTTAAGTTGTGTCCGATTCTTCGTGACCCCATGGACCAGAACACGCCAGGCCCTCCTGTCTTCCACGGCCTCCTGGAGTTGGGTCAAATTCATGTTGGTAGCTTCGATGACACTGTCCAGCCATCTCATCCTCTGTCGTCCCCTTCTCCTTTTGCCTTCACACTTTCCCAACATCAGGGACTTTTCCAGGGAGTCTTCTCTTCTCAACCAATGAACATAAGCAACACCAAAACACATTCAATGCAGTACAAAGAACTTTCAGCGGTAAGAGCTGTTTGACAGTGAGCAGGATTAGCTCAGAAGATGGCGGCCTTTCCTTCATGGGGGAGTTTGTTATGTGGGGTTTGTGAGACATAAGTTTTAACTTATGAACTGCCTAGAGTAGAGCTTGCACTAATGGGGCGGTATATAAATCCAGTAAATAAATTGGAGTTTTTAAAGCAGTGATTTTCTGAACTGGCCATGGATTTTCTGAACTGGCCATGGGCTAGACTAGATGACACTTCTGTTCCCTTCGAATTATGCCACTGATTCCAGACTGCCCATACCTGCTCAAAATAAAAAAATGGTGGCTTTGGTCCAGTTAAAGCACATTTTAATAGTTGTTCTCACTTTTCCAGTAAGCAGTTTTGTCACATGTTGGTTATGTTTATAGAGATGCTTCCGTAAGATTCAATGAATTTGTTAATCTTTTTTTCTTCCAAAGCTTTGTAGAGGAAATAAATTTTCCTAAAACTCTATAGCTACAGGTTTCATCATTTTCATGATTTAATGTTTGGTTTTTTTAACATTCTTCTCTCTGCTTCTCCCCTTTTGTTCCCAACTAGGTTTTGTCAGTTATAATCTTGGTCCCAGGTGTGTCCAGGATAAATAAATACTTAATTAAAAACGAGGTTTTGAATGCTCCCAATGATCGATCTAAACTAGCAAATAATCACAGCATCTTCACATTCCAATTTTCTTTTAAAGAGCCTTGGCGATGTAATAGCACTACCAATGGTTGAAGGCTGCCGTTAGACCTGTGATAAGCTGTGCGCATTAAGGCATGGCAGTTCACATTCGGAAGATAAATTCCCCCACGCTTATGCCAGAATAACAGACCTTGGGAGAGGACAGAAGGAGAGGGAGAATATCGTAATTTTATCATCACCATTGCCATTCCTATCTTTCTCCTTTTAAGAGATGGGATAAGTTCCTTTTTTGGAACCCAGCTCCCAGAATATCCCAGTCAGCACCTTATTTCTGTAAGATGCATATTCCATAATTGAATTACAGGGCCATACTTACCACGAGGCACAACGAAGTAGCTGCCTCAGGTGGCAGACAATTGGGAAAGCAGAAGGCGGCCACTTTACCCCCTTTCTCTTCAATCACCTGGCCATTTGTCTCTCGGTGCCCCTTGGCCTGTCCTGTACCCCCTAATCTACTTAGGGATGATGGAGGATCGTACTCCATTGCCAGTGTTGTAGTAAGATCCAGCCGCTAGTTTGCTCAGTTTCTGTTTACAGAATGGGGTCGCCTATTGTCCTTTGGCTCCAACGACACAATATATTGAGCGGGCCCTGTTGTGGCACTTGAAAATCTAAACTGTGATGAATTCTGACCTGTGCCTAATTGGTAGCTCAGAGCAATTTTAAAAACAAAAGGTTGTTACACAGACATATAACAACCTGAATCTTATTGGCAGTTTATATTTGTTTAACATGTTTAGGTTTATGTTTAGGCTGCATTAACAGTAGTATAGTCTCCAAATCCCGTGAAGCACTAATTTCCCTCTATTCAGCACTGGTTAGGCCTCACCTTGAGAATTGTGTCCATTTTTGGACACCACAGTTCAAGAAGGATGTCAGCAAACTGGAACAAGTTCAGAGGAGGGCAAGGAGGATGATCAGGGAACTGGAAACCAAGCTCTATGAAGAAAGACTGAAAGAACTGGTCATGTTTAACCTTGAGAAAAGAAGACTGGGGGGAGATATGACAGCACTTTTCAAGTACTTAAAAGGTGGTCATACAGAGGAGGGATCTGTTCTCAGTCATCCCAAGACATGTAATAATGGGCTCAAGTTACAGGAAGCCAGATTTCAGCTGAATACAGTGGTGCCTCGATTTACGAACGTCCCAACATACGACCATTTTGAGTTACGACCAGCTTGGGCCGCAAAATTTTGCTTCTACTTGCGACCGGAGCTTCAAGTTACAACCAGAAAAAGGCAAGGGAAAAAGGCGGGGAATTCAAATTGCTAACCGTTGGTGGCGAAGAGGCTGCTTCTTTGTAGCTCTTTCGCCCCAGCGGTTAGAGAGTGTGCGATCGGAGGAGGCTTCGGACTGCCTGGTAAGGTGCTGCTTTCTACTTTTTAAAAACCTGGGTGGGTTTTGCAGCGTGGTTTTGGGCTGGGTGGTGGGATTATGTTTCTATGCTGTGATGGGTCTTGCAAGGTTTGTTTGTTTTTGGGGGTTTTTTTCCCATTTCCGAAGGGTCTTGCACGGTTTGTTTGCTTTTCTTTCTTTTTTTCCTTTGGCCAGAACAGATTAATCGCATTTCCGAAGGATCTTGCAGTGTTTTGGGGTTTTTTTGGTGATTTTTTTCTTCGGCCAGAATGGATTAATTGCATTTCAATGCATTCCTATGAGAAATGGTGCTTCGACTTACGACCATTTCGAGTTACGACCGGAGTTCCGGAACCAATTAAATTCGTAAGTTGAGGCACCACTGTATCATAAAAAGAAAAACTTCTTAACTATTAGAGCAGTACCACAATAGGACCAATTACCTCAGGAGAAATCATGTGAGTCTGAGTGGCCAATGTCTATTCATGAGGTAGGCGCTGGCTGCATTCCTGGGCCCATGCCTGATTGGGCATGAGATCAGGAATGCAACCAGCACCTCATTAAGGAGCAGCAATTTGCCACCAAGGCATGTGCAGCTTCTTATACAAGCATAAATCAGCAATATGATTTTGGCTGTAGCGTAATTTCCTTCCCAGGTCTTCATAAGAATTCATCCTTCTTGCTTTCTCTTTCTCTCTCTCTCTCTCTTTATGACTTGGTTGACATGTTATTTCTGCCCTGTTAATGAGCAGCCCCCTACCATATTCCCGCTCCTGGCTGTATCATCCATTAAAACTCACTTTCAAAACATTGGCCAGCACGTAGTGACTTTGGGCCATCTCTGCGCCTGTCATTTGTGTAGAAAGTATGTAGAAAAACACAATAAGATGGCACTGATTCAAGACAGTGAATTCTAATGAATGATACTGGAAGTACGTAGGACAGCGGTATCTGCGGGATATTGGTCCCTCCCGCCCACCAATGCTGAAAACCACAGATGTATTGAACAATCTTCTATTTAAAATTATAGTTATCATAACAAAATGAGAGAATAATAACTATCGGCTTACACCATGGGTGGATAATTGCTTTGCTTTGCTTTGCTTTTGCTTTGCAGGTTCATATAGTCACATGCCCACTTTCTCCCCCTGGGTTCTGAGGTGTACTTCAGTGGATTTATCCACCCTGAATACTAATTGCTGGGCTTACTGTACAGGAAATATATACTTAAACAGGTTTCATTTAAAATTATGCTGTGTTTTAAAGGGGCTGAAGTGGCTGTCCTTTCAAGCCAACTCAGGTTTAAAGATCAAGAACCAAAGGAAGGGAAAGCAAGGAGTGAGAAGTTGCCCACCAGCAGATGCTGGACAACAGACTAAGCCACATTTACACAGGTCCCCTGATCCCCTGCATTACGCTGAGATGCGCTGTACTTCTATTTATATTGACACAATGAAGTCTAAATTTTCATCTACCATGTGTACTACTCTATGAAAATTTTCTGCAAACCAGTGGGCTCTTTGTGGTGCATTTCCTCATTTTTGGGAACCCAAATGGGACACCGAGAGATGGCCACTCTATCTACTATAGATGACAATAGAAACAGGTGAGAATCAGGCGATAGTGTTCTAATCTGAGATGGTAAATTCACCTGTGCCAAAAGAGACTGCAGGAAGGGATGACACTACCATGCAAACTTTTTGAAAAACAGCCCTACCAATTGCTTTGAGTTTGGGTGAGAAGTGGTTAACTAGTGAAAAAAGGAGTCCGTTTTGGAGATTTTTCCCTTGTATGGTGTCACTTTGTGAATGGTTGTTACACAAGGGACAACCTGTAGATCATCTTGACTGCTGCCATTGATGTTGTTAACGTTCAGGCTGCCTTTTGCCACGTATGTAAAGCTTGGCATCGTTTTTTCTGCTGGCAATGCAAGGCATGATCTTGTGCAGCAATACTGGGTCATTTCCTGACATTTTGAATCATGGGCACAAAAGCACAATATCCCACAGTCATAAATGAACTGAATTCATCTAAGGCTCTTCCACATATCACACTGAGCATAATAGGAATTCCCCTGATATCCAGACAATGTTTGCCTTATCTCATTTTAAAGCACCGTTCTATGGGTTCTTCTACTGCTATGGCCTCCCTAAACCCTTAGTTTGTTTTTTGTATTACTCTTCCAGAGGCGGAGTTTAGCGCTAAAGCATTCCCCATTTGCAGCTAGTTGAAAGCATTTGCTTCCACATGTGGAAGCATTCAGATCTCTACTACAGTTGATATAGCAAGCTGACTGATCTTAGTGTTGGACCAGTGAATGTAGGTCAGTGTTCCAAGCCAGCAGAAGCCCCCCCCCCCCAACCCGGGAAAAACCCTAGTTGGTCTGCAAATTAGCGCTGTGTCACCTCCAGCCTGATCCAGAAGAGTTTGGATGCAAACCCCAATAAACCTCATGATTTTTCAACACCAACAGATGAAAAATGGAGGAGTGGAATAAGGCAGTACAAATGCCTCATCTGGATATTACTAATATTAGTAAATTAAACCTCCTAGAAAAACAGAGCAGCATTTTACTTTAAAAAGGCAACTGGGTGGGCTCAGGATTAGCCTCTGCAGAGGTGACAGGGGCTACAGCATCTTTTCTTAGCTTCTGGCCCAAACTGAAAGCATTCCTTTTTGTTCTTCCAGAAGGCCGGCTAGCAGTAAGGTTTTCCGGGTTTGTCTTTTACACAGGCAGAACGTAACTGCTTTCTTATGTAAAAATTAAACCTTTAGAAGTCAGAAACCAAGCTAGAACTTTTCCCATAGGTATGCTATTCTTTTTAATTTTTTCATTTGCTTCAGGGAAGATTTTTCTACATGGAGAATCTACAATTCACAAATGACATTTTTCCTGTCTGCAGTGAATTAGTAGAATCCACAGAGGATTTTGTGAACCCCGTTCTGCTACATGTATAGATCAGGCCTAACATTTTAAAAAGTTTTCACACCACATTGAGGGAGACAATGTGGAGGAGCAGGTGATACCGAGATTTGTTCCATTGTTAATTTCTGCCTGTCTCATAATGTCTGAAGGATAATGGGAATGTAAACAAATATGTCACCTTGACATAAATCTACTCTTAATTACAGCTCTATCACATTATATGTGCGATGGCAATCTAGAGTGATGATTATGTTGAATCTGACATTGGAAACTCCATCCGTTTCACTTTAAACCAGTCCGAGGGGAGTGCTACAGACGAAGGCCCATTATAATGAGGATAAGCACGTCAGATTGTCATCTGGCAAAATGAGGAGCTCCACAAATCAACAACCCTCCTCTGTATAAAGGTGTAACTTCTTATAAATCTTGCTTAGGGACACCATTTTAATGAGGTCCATAAATCTGCGCTGCAGCATCCAGCATGCAAAATCCCAGCCAGGAGAACGGATGTGTTCAACAGCACTGCTAGCATTCATCTTTTCAGGTTCCATGGCCATGGTCCAGCAATTGCATAGCCAGATGGTAATCACTACTAGAACAGGAAACAGGATCTTAGTTTTGCTGATTCCATGCTGCTCCTAAATTTTTGCTCTAGGACTAGGAATCATGGCATCCAACTAATGGATAGGCTACACAAATCCCGATTGTGCCTGCCAATACAGCATGGACGGATGTGATGCTTTTATTAAGGACTAGAAACTTTCTTCACTCTGTTTTAATTAGAGTTTGCAGGCAACCTGCCTCATAATTCCCTTCTGACCTAATCTAATGAAGAATTATTGGAAGGGGAGATGTTTACCTATTATATGGGCACCTTCATTGTATTAGATTCTCCGTGGAGATTCAAAGGAAGTTGAAATCTTAGTTAACTCATGAATTTACATTAAGACATCATTGAAATTGCTGGCAATATTCCTTGGTCACTTCAGGGCCATCCAGTTGAAGTCCGATTACTACATGCAAGACATCCTACCCTGAAGAAGATTTGTGTTTTTGCATGGGGAGGAGTAGATAGAGAAGGACATTCTCCTGTTTCTTAGACTACCATCTACCTCCTCCAACCTAAGCCACTCTTCCTTCAGCCTAGACTGATAGTCTTCAGGTTGGTGATGCTGTTTCTTTCCTTTTCACATTTCCTTCCTGATGTCACACACACACACACGCCCAAAGGGCACATCTTGCCTTTTTTCCTGAGAGCTGAGAGGGCAGCCATGGCTCTCTGCATCTCCCCTTTATTAAGCGAGAACTAGAATACCTACAGGGACGTGGTGGCGCTGTGGGTTAAACCGCAGAAGCCTCTGTGCTGCAAGGTCAGAAGACCAGCAGTCGTAAGATCGAATCCACGCGACGGAGTGAGCTCCCGTCGCTTGTCCCAGCTCCTGCCAACCTAGCAGTTCGAAAGCATGTAAAAATGCAAATAGATAAATAGGTACCACCACGGTGGGAAGGTAACGGCGTTCCGTGTCTAGTCGCGCTGGCCACGTGACAACGGAAACTGTCTTCAGACAAACGCTGGCTCTATGGCTTGGAAACGGAGATGAGCACTGTGCCCTAGAGTCGGACATGACTGGACTAAATGTCAAGGGGAACCTTTACCTAGAATACCTGTTATCCTTCCTATCACAACATATTTCTGTAATAAAGACTAGCTTTCTCGTTTTCTTAGAATAACAAGCGTGAATATGAGTTATTTCCATGGAGGAAGTCTGCTCTGCTGATATTCAGAGGCTGAATCCACAAATTAAGCTGCAGCTTGTATTGCTCCCATGATTTAATGATAAAGAACCCTAACAAGGGAGTCCAGGGACCTTGCAGTTTGCCCATTCACAGTGAGCACCTGGACTGCAGATTTAGCAGGTACACAAGTCATCTGGTTGCTGTCTTCCCCGATATGGAAAGGGGGAAACTACATTATAATTTGGTTCGAATCATAAAAGTCCCTCCTTATGTTGAAACTGTACCTAGGAATGAGAACCTGCAGTTTTATGCAGTTTGGTGTCATCCCTTGTCCTCCCTTTTTGGGGATCTGTTGATGGCCAATTTACTATGGTGGCAAATTTGAAGCTTTCCTTTTGCTGTAGTATATTTTGACTGCCCAAAAGCTTTGCCCTTTGAGTAGCAGGAGCTGCTGAGAGTAGAGCAAGAAACTGCTTGCTCCAAAGACACCGACTATCCATGTCCATGACATTGAACCAGGCCCAGATATTAGGCTTTATGCTGAAACATAGTGAGGGTAATTAAACTACCATTGAAGAGCATGGGCTGCCCGAAGCATGAACTAGTCTATAATCACATAAACACTGTGGAGCATCCGCATTCTACATTTTACACAGAACATCTGGAGGCATATCTGTCACTTTCAAACTTAAAACTGCACCAGTGGGGCAGATGAGTCACCTGGAGATACCTGATTCAGGTGAAACACTAAACAATCACATTTATATTTCTTAACATTAACTGACGTTCTTCCTAAATATGTCCACCTAAAGGATTTCCCCCCTTTATATCAGTCTGGCTTAAAGTTAAGAAATATTTTAATAATGATTCTCAAAATCCGAAGTTGTTATCACTGGGATTGTTCCAAAGAGGTTACACAGTGAGAGGTCTACAAAGGTTCTGAACTACCTGCAACTTCTCAGCAGAAAGCTCTTAAGGTCATCTTGAAAAGCTCTTTGGAAGCATCAACCCTGCATGCTACAGCAGTGAAAAAGCTATGCTTTTTCAAAGGACTGGGAATAAAGCTGTGGCATTCAAATACATGACCAGCCCTATTGTGAGGCAAGATAAAGCAATTTGCTTCAGCTGGTTCTTTGGGAGGGGAGAGGAACAGAAGAAGGGGGAGCTAGCATTAGAATAGGGGCATCATTTGGGCTGCACTACTTACAGCAAAATGTGCCTTTTGCTAGTGTTGTTCAAAAAAGTCTACAGAAGTTACTAGTCCACAGCACCCCTGGAACAGAGCACTAAGAAGAGAGATACAAGAGAAATCTGATTCAATCCTTAGCTTGGTCCACTCCCACCATCCTAGACAGCTCATGAGATCAACCCAATTTGCACTTTGGAAGCCTCGTGCTGGCAGATGACAACAAAACGGTTCGAACAAAACGGGCACATTTGGAAAGTGTACGTGGGGAAAATCTGCATGTTCCAAATGCAGGTAAAACGCTGTTGAAACGTGCTCTGGACAATAGGGAGAATGCATCCAAGCAAATATACACAAATATGTGCCCAGGAAGGTACAGCACAAAAGAGAAGAGGAAGGGTTTTGTTTGTTTTGAAAATAAAAATAACCTGACAGACCGAGGGAAGGACTGCAACAGGAAGGTGAGAGATGTCTGCAAATCTTTATAGGTGCACATATATATTTTTAGCTGAGAGAAGTGGCCTCTTGCTCAGATTCAGCTTGGTCATTCTGAACAGGACCATCGGTTAGAGGTAAAATAATTGGCACAAATTCCTTCTACTGTCAAAGTCCAGATTTCCCAAAGTTAGATTCCAACTGCTAGTTGTGCAATAGGCTAGCCAGGTAAGCAATTAGGTTTGTAATGGAGAGGAAATGGCTATCTCCACCGTGGAATGAATGAACCTCCGCTGGGTGACCATATCATATGTCTTATGCCTTATGTTTGTCACATGGGACCAGGTTCAGAACACACATCGGTGCAACTACGCCGTGTGAGGCAGATGATGTCATCAGCTGCAGAAAATTTTTTTTAATTTAAAAAAAAAATGTGACTCCATCCCCCAGAGGCCTTGAGCTCCCTTTCATTGTGGCAAAAACTGTTGGGGACCATGGGATGAGGGGAGTGCTTAATTAGTAAAAAGTGATGCCCATGGAATGACTTTGCCAGGTGCAATTTGCAGAAATTAAAATCCTCCCCCCCCCCCCCCACTGAAGGTCCTGTGGCTCTCAAAGGTCTCCCATGATTAAAGAGATCCCATGGTAGCCTCTGGATCTTTGGGGACGGGAGAATTTTTTATTCCTGGGGGGAAAAACCCACTGTGGCTGATGACATCATCAATCTTATGTGGTGTAGCTTATGACAACAGGATTGTTATTTTCACTCCTTATGTCACCATTCTATTTGCTGTGCAAGATCATCGATTTTTACACTCACCCTCTCTCTTCCTCGTTCATTCTCTCTCTCTCACACACACACACACACAAAACACACAAAACACACACACACTTCTCCCTGTCTCACTCCTCTCATTAGAATCCTAGATCCATGTCTGCTGTTGGTACTTTGGTGGTCAATTTTGGTAGTCCTCACCCCCTCTAAAAGGAAGACTTTTTAAAAAAAAATTAGAGGGGGCAGGAAAGATATCCCTGTTCAAGGAGTTTCCCATGTAAATATTATAATTGCATGCAATTGAAACTCAGTGTTTGAATGAAACTAGAATACATAAAATGTGACATGTTGGTATGGGCTTCAGCAACCTTGTTCTGACCTCACTCAAAGGCAGTCTTTGATTTTGACTATGCCAGGTTATGAGTGAACTAGTATAATCTGGAAGAGTAATGAGGATGCATCAGGCAGATGCTTTTCTGAAGGACTTCATACTGGAATTCTATTGGACATAAAAACTCGCTGTTCTCAAACTCATAAGGGAGAAAGAGAATAAATTTACATAAGGTTAATCCTCTTCTCTTCTCTCTCATCTTCACATACAGTTCAGAGTGTGTCTCGATTTTAAATTAGCTGCTTATCCTAACAATGAAGAAGCCAATTTGTTTTACAAGTTTCAGCACAGACCCTCTTTTGCGATAGCTAACAGACTTGTTACGGACGCCCACCAGAGTCTCTTCCTCCTCAGAGAAAGGGGCGGAGAATCTACTCAGACTGCAGAGGTCTCGTCAGTGCACTCCAGGACTGGTTTACTCTAATGGGATTCTCCATAATTATGACACTTTAAAATTGGACTGCATGATGATCAAAACTATGGGGACTAAGTGCCCGTTTTTTCAATCTCGTGCACAGATGTTTAGGTTCTAATGGTTCAGTAGGGTTAGAAATCCTTACACTGGAAAGAAATACTTTAATAAGGAGTCAACTTATACCAATGGTAGGAGGGAAACCAAATCATCCCTAGTAGTCATTGGAGAAGGAGCAATGAAGAGAAGAGCAATGCTGGATCCAACTCTGGGGTCCCCAACCCCCGGTCCGTGGCCCGGTGCCGGTCCATGGGCTTCCTTGAACTGGGCCGCAGACACGGATCTCCGCCCCACCGCCCGCACGCACAGGGGGGGCGTGTCGCGCTCGTGGGTGGGCGTGTTGCGCTCGTGGGTGGGCGTGTCGCGCTTGTGCTAACCGTTCCCCCAGCACCCCTCGCAGGAGAGCAGCGCCCCTTCCCTGCGGGGAAGCCGCCACGGGGCAGCCCGCCTGGGAAGCGCCAACGGCTGGCCACCGGGCTCGGCGCCACCCCACCCAGGGTGAGTGGCCGGGCGGGAGCGAGCACGTGATCCTGCTGCTTCCTGCCCGGCCGACTCTTCCCAGGTGGGAAAGGTGGGCCGGGCCGGGCCGCACAAGGCGCTGCTGCTCGTCCATGGAACTTCAAGGTTCCGGGAGAGCGGCTTTGCCGCGGCCGCCGCCACCACCCCCAAGTGCAGCTCGCCTTCCAGGGCCTCCCGTCGGAGCCTCGCTCCCGCCCTTGCAGCGGTGGCTCCGTTGCTCATGGTGGCCCTACCCAGCAGCCCTCGCCTCCTCCTTCTCCGGCAGGGGAAGCATCCCCCACCGATGGAGCCCCACTTCCCTCGCCAACGGACGGCGCGCAGCCACCCAGGCAGGGAGGGGGACGCGCCTACCTTGGCCCCGAGACGCAGCCCTTGTGGTTGCTGGAGCAGGAGCAGTCCCGCCTTGACCAGGGGGTCCATTCGGGCGGCTGGCGTGAAGGAAGTGGAGCGACTCTGGATCCGGTAGCGCCACAGCCGCCCCTTCGGAAGGGGTGGGGCGCCTTCAAGGGGCGTCACTGGCCCCGCCTCTGCCGGGGGCCACGGGGTGGGAGCAGCATCTGCTGCTGTTCACCGTCGGGTGGGTCGGGTTGGAAAGAGCCAGCGCGGTGGCCTCGGCCGGCGCCCCAGGCGAACCCTGCTTCCTGCTCGGGGAGACCACGTGTGGCTCCGAGCACACGCAGAGTGCCTTGTTGGTCGATCGGTGCCTGTCGTCTGGAAGAAAACGTGGGCCCGCTGAGAGCCGCGGGCAAGCCTTGGCTGCGGGGCTGACCTTCCCAACCTCGGGGAACATTGAAGAGAGCAGAACCAGAGGAAGACCAAAGACAAAGTGAATTGACTCTGTGAAGGAAGAAGGCTCTAGGAGAGGAGCAGGACCGTTGAAGACAGGCTATTTTGGAGGTTACTTTTTCACCGCCCTCCCGCCCGCCCGCACTGGGGGCGTGTCGCGCTTGTGGAGGGGCGTGTCATGCTTGCGGGTGGGCATGCGCGCAAGCATGACACGCCCCTCCGCAAGCGCGACACGCCCACCTGCGAGCGTGACACGCCGACCCGTGAGCACGGGGGTGCCCCCACCCCCCAACTGGTCTGCGCACAGAGCCCGCACCCCCCAAACGGTCCGCGGACCGAAAAAGGTTGGGGACTGCTGATAACTAATTGCACACACCATCTAGCTTTTCATTTTCATGGTGGCCAACCCATTACATATGGGAAGTCCACAAGGAGAACATGAACCCCACACCCCCTCACCCTTGTGCTGCCCAGCAACCTGATGTACAAAGGCACATAGCCAGTGGCATGAACCACACTGAACCTGTATTTGGGAAGGGGCATTTCTAAATTAATAAAATAAAACTAAAATAATACATGGCTTTAAAATTATAGAACTTGTATGGATTCAGAGTAGAGATGGGCAGCCACCAGAAAACTAACCACGAACCACCCTGAACCCCTGGAAAAATGAACAGGTTCAAGTTCATCCCTGGGTGGGAGGGAAACATACTACATCCACACCCTCTGCCACCTGCCTGCCCCCTACCTGGTCCTGCCGCCACCGCCTCCTCCTCTGCCACTGCTGCCATCTTCAGAGACAGCAGGTCTGAATTCCCTTCCCAGAGCTGGGCCTGCTGCCTCTGCGCATACACTCACCTATCAGCTCCTGGAAGGGAAGCCAGGCGGCCGGCTCCGAAGATGCCAGTGGCAGTGGAGGAAACAGTGGCAGGACCAGGTAGGGAGGCGACAGCTGCAATAGGAAAGGGGCAGGTGGGCATCCGTTTCACTAAAGCAAAATGAAACACCAAGCAGAAAGACGTTTGGGGCTTCATTTTGTTTGCACGAACTGAACCACAAACCAAACCACGAACCAGCCCTGTTCATTTTTTTTTCTGGTTTGTAATTCAGTTCACGCCAGTCTCTGATTCAGAGGCATTCAATGAAAATGCTAAATGAATCCAAATGACCTATTAGCTGCCCCATTTTTATTTTTATTTTTGCTATTTTTAAAAAATGAATTTGTTTCACCATCACTCCATCTTCTTATTTCAAATTTATTCTTGCCATCTGGTGCTCTAAAAACTGGGTTTCCCTATGTACAGTAGGACACACACACCTATCTGTGAGATCAGTATCTGTGTTTTCACTTTTCCGCTGCCTGAAAATATTAAATAAAAAAACCCAGGAATACATATTTATATTAGTTTCCAAGATGTATTACCAGAACTGGCCACTAGAGGGAACCAGAGACTATGCTATATATTGTTGTTGTTTAGTCGTTTAGTTGTGTCCGACTCTTCGTGACCCCATGGACCAGAGCACGCCAGGCCCTCCTGTCTTCCACTGCCTCCCGAAGTTGGGTCAAATTCATGTTGGTTGTTTCGATGACACTGTCCAACCATCTCTTCGATGACACTGTCCAACCATGCTATATATAGGGTTCACCATTATCCGTGATTTCCAGCATCCATGGAGGGGTCTTGGAACCAATCCTCCTCCGGTATTGCAATCCTACTGTAATTGCATTTTCACTAGGTAGCACTAGCATGGCTTGTGAGTCTACCCATCTGTCTTAGTTCCACATTATTTTCACCCTAGCATTTGGTTGACTCTATTGTGTCATGTAAGGGAAACCTATTAGAATAACTGGTCAGCTACTAGATTAGTAGGAGAAGAGGACATACACAGACTATTAGTGGCAAGAGCCGTGATGTGATCTCCTCTGTCTCCTCCATTTCCAATCACAAATCACAAAGCTGTGTCCCACTCTATGTTGTTGAGCAAAGAGTGGGACACAGCTTGTGATCAATATGTCAATGCAAGCCCCTCAAGACATGAAAACCTCTCTGCCATGTTTTCACTGGATTTTTCCAGCTCTTATTTGCATTTTCCCTCATCCTTGTTTTGAGCTGAGACTTTGTGGGAAAGATTTCTTGCATAGAAATGCACTCATACTGGTTTGCACCTTTCCTAACGTATGCATTTTTATGCATTTAAGAGGCTCAGATCCTGTTGAAGTTGACGTAACGTAAAGTTATGGATGTGCACAGGGTGTTATACCCAGCCAGTGCACACTGCACGGTTTGATGGTGCAATTGATCATGCTTTTCACAGCATGACTGTCGTAAAACATGCCTGTGGAACTACTTCATAAAGATCACTTCCACCTCAGTGAGATATTTCCTATTGCTTGTGTAACATTGAGTTATGCCTACAGAGCCGCGCCACAGGAGTTCAGCCGATGTATGTATTGCTATACATTTTCCCCTGGATTCAATCTTGGGTGTGCAAATATTTCAAAGACAAACAGTTTTGGTTGTGCCTGTTCATTTGCATATAGTTTTTAAAGGGGAAGAAAAAGAGATGGTGAAAGATATAAACCTGGAGATGACCAGGTAAACCTGGTTTAAAAGGTTTTCTATCAAATCTACCGTGTATGAATCTGCTCCATCTCATCTATTTATTTATTTATTTATTTGATTTATATCCCGCCCATCTGGTATATTCTACCACTCTACATGACAAAGATTTTAAAATATGCTGTGTTTTTTTCTCTCTTTAAAAATCTGCTTTGCTTTTTTTTGGAGGGGAGGGGGGCAGGTAGAATGATCAAACAGTTTATACAAAAAGAGTTTCTGTACTCTAGAACCCTAATCAGAAGTATTTTGTTGCTGTTCACGTTTGGTTTAATATTCAGACCTTTTAAAAGCCCATGCAGCCCCACCAGTAATTGAATTCAGCTGCAGTCATTTGGAAAATGTGTTCATTTGCCCTCAGTAGGTATTGCAGAGCGCTTTTGATTTTTTCCCCTCCTCTAGTGAGAAAAGTAAGGAAACCAACAGAAAACCATTTCCTAGAAGGCATGCAGACTGCTTGTCACAGGCTGAAGCGGCTCACAGTCCGCATCGCTAAGGCTTTTTCCTGAAACTCATCAACATGAAAACATGAAAACTGTCCCTTTGCATTTGTATATTTATTATATATACAGGGGACAGATTATATTTGTCTTCAGTGTGGAAGGGATTGTCACTCTCGAATTGGCCTTCTCAGCCACACTAGACGCTGTTCCAAGTCCTCCATACAGAGCACGTTACCATAGTCTTTCGAGACTGAAGGATGCCTATACTATACTATACTATACTATATTTATTATATTTATCACAGAAGCACAAAAGACTCTCCCACTCTTAATATTTTTTTAAAATTCTAACTGTGAGCTCATGAACAAAAATGCCAACCCAGTCAAGAGTGTCCCCAGACCTATTTCATAGCAAAGAATGCTGGAGGGGACAATCCAGACTTAGGAGACTCAGCTCAGGAGACATCAGTGAATCTGCTGATCGTCATCTGCTCTGCATTGCTTCGGAATGCCAATTGTTTAAAAGACCCTTTCCTCTCAGTTCCAGCTAGTATGTTTTGGTCTGGCTAGGTGTGCCTTCAACAGTGCAGCCGACCTAGCAGAAAAGAAATGAACGCTGAGAGCCAAAAGAGCGTTGGCATCTGCACTGCCTACTGCCCCAGCTACCAGTCATATAGGCAGAAAAGTCGATGTTCCGGCCATGTGGAGCAGCACAAAGACCTGACAGTGCTGGCTGTAGCATGCAGAGAAGCTTGATAAAAGAACACCCAGCAGGCACTAACCTCTTGGGATCATTCAAAGTGCCTGGTCATGTAGCCAATCGCTTCATGTAGAAGTAATTTTTTAGACAGAAACTCCTGCAATCTGAGAATTGTAGCAAAATAAAGAGGAGGGAGGTTTGGGAAGGAAACTCAAGGACCCAGAGAGTCTTCTCATACATCCTACTAGTGTTCAGAGGAGGAACAGAAAAGGAAAGGACAATACTCCAGGGGAATGACCAGGGGAATAAAGGTGGTGCCAATGTGAGGGATTTGAGTTTTGGGACAATGGGCTACGTTTTCTGGAAGATGGACTGCTGTCAAGAGATGGGTTGCACCTCACAAGGACTGAAAACAATGTGTTTAGTCACTGCACAAAGAACAGACCGAGCAGCTCTAATATGGCCTGATAGTAATCTTCATTAAAATGTATGAAGGAAAGTAGGCTACAAATCACACACTCTCCGCTGTCTATATACAAATACCAGGAGTATGGGAAACTAACAAGAAGAACTGGAAATCTTAGTTTAGGAAGGTAAATATGACTTCCTAGGGATAACTGAAACTTTTCACATACTTGAAAGATTGTCATAGGGCAGGATCTGTTATCAGACATCTCAGAATGCAGGACAATGCATTCAAGTTACAGGAAACGAAATTTTCATTGACTATCAGGAAAAATTTCCTAACTGTTAGAGCAGTACAACAATGGAACCAATTACCTCATGAGGTGGTGAGCACTGGAGCCATTCAAGAGAAAATTAGGCAAACATCTGTTAGATATACTTTGATTTGGATTCCTGCCTTGAGCAGGGGTTGGTCTTAATGGTCTTATCAACCCCTTCCAACTCCATTATTCTATCATTCTAAGCTTTCTGAACTCTTGTCAGATATGCAACATAGATAAGACTTAGTGATGTAATTTCAGTTGAGAATATTGGAAATTAATATTTCTGGAATGAAGAGCATCAATTAGGAATGAAACTGTGAATGTGCTATGCGCACCAGGCAGAGAACTGCATACTGTACTCTCAAGGTGTTGCAGAAGCATGTTTAGAGGAAAGAGTTTCTGCAGACCTTGGAGAAGATAAGTTTCTGATTTGGTTGTGCAGCCAAGAAATCTGCCTTGACAAGGTTTCTTTCTGCCCTCATTTGTGTTCCTGGTTATTGGACAGGTTATATTGCCATCTCATAATTTGGAACCAATCCTATACCTCTTTCTGAGAAAACCAGTGTGACTTGTACAGCCAGGATTTGTTCAGGTTGCAGAAAGCCTGCCTCAACTGGATGTCACACAGAGTTATAATCACTGTGAACTGGAAAGTGAGGAATAGAATCAGAAAGTTCATTAAGATGAGGAGAGAATCCAGTCAGCTCATGGATGAGCACAAGGCCCATTCATAATGACCAAATCATATTTTGCTTGTGATATCCACACTGGGTTTGTGTGTTTATCCTGCTCTCACTCTCTTCCGGCTGCTCTTCTACTATTAAAATGTAAACAACCGCAGTTAGGGTTCCCCTAAGATGACCTCTTTCAGGATAGGTCATGTGAACTCCTTTGGGATTCTCAACTCACTATCTAAAGAATACTAATATAATAATGACTATTCTGTCTGAACCGACCAAGTTAGAAGTATAGCTGTGGGTGATATGAGGTAATTAGTTTGGCCCAGTAGATGGAGAATCTTCAGGAAAGGGCCTGGGCTTCTTGGTTTTGGTTTAGAAAAAGAGTTTGAGAGGCACGGAGTAGACGTGTCGATCCTAATCACCTTGATTATGTAATATGTTTCAGTTCATGTCCACTCAGGGAAATGGAAGAATAAATTCTTCCTTGTGAGCATTAGGCATTACTTCTGTATTCCATGGTTCCCACAGTTGGTTTCCCTGCATACTGGACTGATGATGATCAGGTTTTGGAGACAAGCGTTGTTTTTATGTACCTTCACATCATTCCCACTTTATCCTGACTCTCATAGGGTTTTTTGAAGTATGTGAGATGTCCAAGGAGTGGTTTAATGTTGCCACCCCCCGCCAGTGAATTTCCATGGCCAAACAGGAATTGAACCCAGCTCTCCAGAATCCCAGTCTATCCCTACACCGCACTGGCTGTTACTGTTGGAGACAATTCTGTTCTTTGGACATAAAAAGCCTTTGTGGAATATTTCTCCTGTCAACATCTGCAACAGTGCCTTTCTGTGTCACAGAATTTAAACGAATTCATGCATTAACCAATCCAACTACAGATATGCTGTTTGAATTGTTATTGCTAATTTGTTACCTGTTTAAAAAAAAATCGCAAACCTGGAACCTTTACAATTGGATTTGCAGTATTCATGAAAAAGTTATCTCCAAAGACATCCAGAGACTGGTACACTAGCAGCTTCTCATCAGTCAGCTGTCATTGAGGGACTAGCACATTACCATTCCTTGCAAGTTGATTCAATAGACTTCAATAATAACTGAATAAAGCAACCGTTGAAGTGGTGCTGGTGGAGGGAGACACACACACACACAGAGTATAAACTAACTTGCTGAATAGATGAACATGAAGCAGCCACCTAACTGGCTGGGTTTTTTTAAAGCCTATTCCAGCCAAAGACAGATTACAATCAGCCAGTTGAGTTGATCAAAATGGGATTATCAATACAGATTTATCAGAGGCATTCAACAGGTCTTGGACAGAAATATTTATATCATTACATTGGTTTGCAATGTATTGTTACATGAAAAAAGCAAAATGTGTGTCAGAATACTCTGTCTACAGGGGTGGGTTACCTGTACACGATCAGGGTCCTAGACCAAAATTATGCTTATACACCGCCCGCCTTGTGCTAGATACATCATACGTATATGTAAAATATAAAATTTAAACAGCAGATGGCAAATTAGTCTTGGGACAGGATGGTTTAATAAAGGATATTTTTGTAACCAGGACTGAAAGTAAAAATTGTCTCTTTTGTTCACTATGACTGTCCTGTCGGGGGTTTTCACCATGTTCTAAAATCAAATATGTTGGGGGTCTTTATTCTGCATGGCCACTAGAGGGAAGCATGGTGCCACATTTCAGAATTCCAACACAACCAACCGATCCTTCACCCCATAATTTTTATATTGGATCCTGTGTTATCATTCCGTGCCTTTGTTTGGACGTTTATTTTCAGTCTCAGAAACTTTATTAATTAATCTGTGGCTGACTGTTGTGCTTGCATATGCCTTCCTTTATTTATTGTCATTCTGTCAAATCAATTCAAATTTAATGGTAATCCCATTAATTAGTAACCTCCAAAAGGTCCTACCAGTAGCAGCCCCACTCAGCTCTTGCACATTCAAGACTGTGGCTTCCTTTACTGAGTCAATCCATCTCTTATTTCATCTTCCTCTTGCCTTCAACTTTTCCCAACATTATTTTCTTCCTCTTGCCTTCAACCTTTCCCAGCATTATTGTCTTTTTCAGTGAAGCTTGCCTTCCCATGATGTGCCCAAAGCAGGATAGTTTCAGTTTATTTATTTTTTTGCTTTAAGGATGAGTTCCACCTTGACTTGTTTTAGGTAAAGGTAAAGGTTCCCCTTGACATTTAGTCCAGTCGTGTCCGACTCTAGGGGGTGGTGCTCATCCCTGTCTCCAAGCCGTAGAGCCAGCCTTTGTCCGTAGACAGTTTCCGTGGTCACGTGGCCAGCGCGACTAGACACGGAACGCCGTTACCTTCCCACTGTGGTGGTACCTATTTATCTACTCGCATTTACATGCTTTCGAACTGCTAGGTTGGCAGGAGCTGGGACAAGCCACGGGAGCTCACTCCGTCGCGTGGATTCGATCTTACGATGGCTGGCCTTCTGACCTTGCAGCACAGAGGCTTCTGCAGTTTAACCCGCAGCGCCACCACGTCCCATTGACTTGTTTTACAACCCACTTATTTGACTTACTGGTAATCCATGGAATCTGCAAAGCTCTCCTGTGGTTGTATTTATATCTTGCCTTTCCTTCAAGGAGTTCAAGACAGCATACTTAGCTTTCCTCATCCCACTTTGCATCACAAAACCCTCTGGGTCTATCTGGGAAAGACTGCCTGCTCCAAAATTACCTAGTGGGTTTGATGGCCCATTAGAGCTATGTACCTTGATCTCTCAAGCTGCAGCCCAGCATTCCAGCCACTACATCATGCTGGCTCCTGGCCTCTTCTGTTCCCTCTCTGATTCTGGCTGGTTTTGGCACAGAGAACCCTGGCTTGTTGTCAGCCATTGTTACATTGGAACTGAGAGCCTCTGTCCAGGGTCTCCCTGGAGAAGCTGGCACGCAATGAGAAGAGATGAGGACCACGTGTTCAGATGCTTGTCCGCAATTTCATAAAAAGTCCAGGAAGCTGTGGGTGAATGTCTGAACACAACCATTATCTTGCCAAGGGTTTTGGAAAGGTCTGTCATTCACATATACTCCACTAGAGGGAAGTAAAAGTATATATCTGAAAATATTCATGCGGAAAGACACGGTTGCACAACAGTCACACTTTCGGCCTTCAAGGATGAGGATTCCTGTGAGAATCTACATCCAATGCAGATTTCTGTGGGGTGCAGAAGCCTTGCGCCAATATTCCTCACTGAAACCTCCCCTCACACCTGATTTTCATGGGTGGTTTACTAGAGGCTGCATGTAAAATGCCTTGCAAAACCTGGAGCCAACCTGGAATTTTTGAGGCCAGCGTGAGAAGAAAGAGAGGGAAGAACCTGATCATGCCAGTATCACCCCGTACTTTCTGTTGAGTTCTAGTTTCACTTCCATCTCCAGTTTCTTTCACGCAGGGCTTCCCCGAGAGCTCTTGGTAGAGAGGTATTTCAGGGCTCAAGCCTAGCTGGAACTGCTCAGGTGCCTCCAGAGGGGCAGTTCTGAGCATCACCACCAAGGAGGCAATGTGTAACTCTGGTGTCTTTTCATCCTTCTGTGTGGTTGTGGAAGACAACTGAAAAAAGCAGTGAGGGGAAACATGAACAATCACAAGGAGAAAACAAGACCATCCAGACTCCCCATAGAATTCCATATTTGGGTCAGGATATATGAGTATAATAAAAGTTTCATCAGGGAGAAGCTCCCATAATCCCTTGACACTTTCAGGCAGGTACGTATCTCCCAACCTTGCCTAACAGTAACTCTCCTGCTAATGGATACAAGCAGAACTGCAGTTGATATTCACACCATTTGGGATATCTGATCCTTTTTAATTACTACTTCCCACCCAAGTTCCAGCCATGTTAATGGAAATGACATGACTTTGGGGTGGATAGGGTACAATTTCCCTGAATAGCAATTTTTAAAAATTAACAAAATTCTATTGGCAGAGGAGCACTTAATTATTGAAGTAAGATTGCCCTATTTTCATCGTCACTTGTACATAATGGTAAAAAAAATATCAATGTGTTTTCAGTATAGGAATGTCTGATAAAAGGTGCATTTTTTAAAAAGTGAAAAGCCAAATACTACTAAAATGGAGATAAATAGCAAGGAAATGGCCGAAATCCTGTAGCTTAGCATAGTGAGTTGCATCGGAGTAGACTCGTTGAATCAGTGAGTTGATTTGGTGAATTGACTCTTCCATAAGTTCTATTGATTCAAATGGGTCTATTCTAGTTACTTTAGCATGGTAGGTTGCAAGTAGAGTAGATCTACTTGAATCAATTGCATTTACAGAGGAGTTGACTCACCAAATTCTCATTGATTCAGTGGGTCTCCTTTAGCACAATTTGTTACACTAAGCAACAGGATTTCAGCCAATGTCGTTTTAAAATAATTCTCAGAGTTATAACTTTCTTTCATTGAAGTGCTACTGTGAAAATACTCAATTTTTTAAAAAACCCTCTTCAAAAGCTTTTAGAATATGGATAATGACAAAATTAAATGTTGATGTTAGTTTTGAAAGAAGAAAGAGAAAAATTAAAATCATAGCATTGTTTTTGTTCTATTGATTTTTATATTGAATTATTAATTCATATAGAAATAATATGATTTATCCAAATATGCAATAATGCATTGCAATAACCTAAGCCAGGCAAATAATTTAGTTTAGATAGTGGGGAAGAAAATATAAGTAGATTTGCAGCTTGATATTTATTATTACTTTTCCATCATGTTCTTTTTCTGTAAAATATGTTATGATTGCCATAAAGTATTAATATAAAATATGGTCTCCTCCCCAACATAGTTTCCCTTTTCCCCCTTTATCAATCACATGTAACATTCCTGTATGAGCATCTGAATAAGTTTTGTGACTCAATAAAGCTAACGTATTTTTCTGTTCAGTAATTTGTTTTAATAAAACGTGGAATACCAGCAAACAGAATAACCAAGCTAAGAATGTTTGACATACAAAACATTCAAAATATATAAATCCAAAATACTGTAGAATATCTTGTGGAAACATTAAATAACCATTTTTAGAAACATAATATCAAATCAAGGTGTACACTAAAATGTTTTTTCCTAAAGTAAAAACGACAAAAATAACAAAAAGTAAAATAGGTTGACAAAATGATTCCCCCAGAAAAAATAATAGGGAATTTATGTCTCAGGAAAGGATGTACTGAGGCCATATGGGTCCTTGTGGGGGATGGGGGCCAGTTTAAAGGGCCTTCAAGGGGAAATTCTTTTGAAGGTTTCCTGAAATGGCAGCAGTTCTCTGCTGTGCCAAAAGAGACGAAGAAGGAGGAGAAAGATAGATGTTTGATCATTTCCAGGAAGGATGGCCACCCAAACACATGTGGTGACGTGAGAGTGTAGGTAACCTACAGCTCAAGAGAGGTAACCCTAGGGTGTGACCTCTTCTAGGGCCTCCCCACCTTCAGCACTTTTACCGCCTTAGGCAGATGCCTCCTTGAGCCTAATGGTAGGGCCAGCCCTATAGCTGGCTTCTTCATAGTAAAATAAAAGATGTTAGGAGATCTCATATGACCTTTTTCACTTCATATCAAGCTTGGGCCCTAAATCCTACATTTTAATATGGCTTGTTCACTCATCATTCCCAGAGAGTGAACGTTGAAAATGTCAATGATCCTTATTAATTCTGATGGGGAATTTCTTCTCTTGTTCACCTTTAGCTGTGAATAGTGGCTACGTAGCCAGGATTGAGACCCACTGTACAAGGAAGGCAAATGTGAAACTGCAGATGGTATTTTGAATACAATCTTGTCTCAGCTGCAAGACCAATCTGTGTTCATTACACAAGAAGGATTGTATTTGCAAGAACATCTGTTCTGCTGTAAAAAATAAACAAAGGAAACCCTTTTCACCCTTGGCTGTCTTCCTTTAAACGTTAAACCCAAGAAGAATGAACAAAGTCCTACAGCTGAAAAATTGAAATTGCTCACGTACAAAGTCTTTCTGCGTCCCTTTAGCGATTTTGAGCCTTTTGCCAGATGTGTAGTTAGAAGGCTACGCCAAAAAAATGTTGGAGAGGGAACTATATGCTTTGTAAAAACATTTAGGTTGTGAGGGGATGGAAAAGGGAGGAAAAAAATCTCTGGACTCAAGATGCCTAGTTCATTTAGAGCGGGCCACTGACCTTTCAAAGACTCCCTGGAAAAGACCCTGATGTTGGGAAAGTGTGAAGGCAAGAGGAGAAGGGGACGTCAGAGGACGAGATGGATGGACAGTGTCATCGAAACTACCAACATGAATTTGACCAAACTCCGGGAGGCAGTGGAAGACAGGAGGGCCTGGCGTGCTCTGGTCCATGGGGTCACGAAGAGTCGGACACGACTTAATGACTAAACAACAACAACAACTGACCTTTCACCAGAAAGGATTCAAAAGAGGACCCTGGTTTGCATGAGACTGTTTATGATAATTTATACAAACCGATGCCAAATTATACATGTTCAGAGAGAGAGTTATAAGACTCTATAAGACCCCCTCATCTTTCTCCTCCCTTCTAATCCTGTGGTTCCCAAACTTGGGCCTCCAGATGTTCTTGGACTACAACTTCCAGAAATCCTGGCCAGCACAGCTAGTGGTGAAGTCTTCTGAATCTTCCGGAGTTTTAGTCTAAGAATATCTAAGGACCCAAGGTTGGGAACCACTGCTCCAAACCTCTGGCAAAAGGGGGAGGGCAGGGAGGTGTAACAGCTACTGCTGTCTCTAGTGAGAATGAAGGGCACAGCATGGCATGGTTGTTGTTATGTCCATGTGTGCTGCTTTGTGTTTCATCAAAGAGGTCAGGGTGCAATGCTGATTCTGTGGGGCAAGGTAGCAGTGGCCCTGGTGTGGGTGTGCTTGGCACTTTACTTTCTGCGTGGCCTGAGAGAGCTTGGGCTGTCCCAGCCAGGTGACAGCTGTAATTAAAAAATAAAGAAAAAGGGGGTTCACTCAGATGTGGATAGAAAACTATGCTGAATCATGATGGAAAGGCTTGCTTTGCTGGGTGCCATCTTATTTTAAATGACCTTTCTGTGCACACGCAAGCCAGCCCTGATTGTTTCAGCCCAGTCCCCTGAAAACAGGAGCCCTGCCGCTGGACCAAAAAGGTCCAGATGGGGACATGGAGCTGGGTCTGGCAGATTTGTGTCTTCTTGTATGTTGTGTAGTCACCAGAAAATAGCGTAAACCAGACTGTGCCACAGGTGATCCAAAATGTGAGCTACATCGCTGTCTGATTGCAGCTTAACTTTCCCAATCTTGGGTCATAATAGCATTTTAAGGAAAACAGGTGAAGGGCCAAATAACCTTTCTCCCAATGTAGTGATTTTGACCATAGACTCACCTCCTACAGCTGCTTTATGTTCAGAGTAAAATGACAGGTCATGGATCTCCCATATATAATACAGTTTGGGCCCCAGATTGGTTAGCTTGCCAGTCTCTTAAAGCCAGCATGGTATTTTAAGGATGTAAATGAAATCTCCTCTTGACCAAAACGTTATTATATCTTTTAGACTACAGTCCTGTGGAGTAGAATCATGGAACCATAGAATGATTGAGCTGGAAGGGGCCTATAAGGCCATTGAGTCCAAATCCAAATCAAAGCAGATCTGGTTGTACAATTTTCTCTTGAGGGCCTTCAGCACTGGAGCACTCATTACATCCTGAGGTAATTGATTCCATTGTCATACTTCTCTAACAGTTAATAAGTTTTTCCTCATATACAGCCTTAATCTGGCTTCCTGTAGCTTGAGCCCATTATTACATGAGATGATTGAGAACAGATCCTGCCCCTCCTCTGTATAACTACCTTTCAAGTATCTGAAGAGTGATATCATCTCTTCCCTCAGTCTTCTTTTCTCAAGGCTAAACATGCCCAGTTCTTTCAGTCTTTCCTCATAGGGCTTGGTAAACCCCATTGAACACTGTGGGATTTATCTCCCAGTAAATATAAATACGATTACACCAAAATTAGTTACTCATAGAATAAACATACAGCAAATGTTTCAAAAAAAATATCCTGGGGGCTTTGTTAAAAAACAACTCTTTATAACTTCATATGGAAGGACCGCCATATGAACCTACCCAGCAATTAAGATCTAGCCAGGGGGCCCTCCTGAAAGAACCATCCCTCAAGGAGGTAAGAGGGATGGCTTGTAGACAAAGGGCCTTTTTGGCAGCTGCCCCCAGACTATGGAACGCCCTCCCGACGGGAGATTCGTCTGGCGCCGACGTTGATGATGTTTTGGCACCAGGTCAAAACCTTCCTGTTCCAGAAGATTTTTAAATAATATCAACTGCGGGTCCTGATGGCAATTTTTAGAGTACTGTATTTTTAATTGTATTTTAATTGTTTTATCTTTATATCTTTTATTGTAGTATTTAAATTGTTGTAAGGTGCCCAGAGACCTTTGGGTAGTGTGGGCAGCATATCAGTTAAATAAATAAATAAAATAAAACTTCTGCACAAAAATTGATTTTGAAAAGGAAGCAAGCACAGCTGCCACATCAAGCACAGAGTTTGTTTGATTATTCCCACGCCAGTCACACTGTCAGTATTCCATCTATATGATACCAATCCTGGCACCATATAAAAATATGCACCAAAGGAAATAGGACTGGTAAAGTTTTGAAAATTATGTGTAGGAGAGAGTAAGCAGAAATCAAGTGGAGGTGGGGCAGAGCGGATGAAAGCAAGTCCCAGCTGGGCTGAAAGGAAGCAAAAATCAGACAAGCAGACTGAGTGGGTGGGGATGTACAAAACGGTATGCATGCAGGGTGGATCTCTCCCATGGCTAGTTGTGTGTGTGTGTGGGGGGGAGGAAATAGAACAACTCAAAAACCTAAACAAGAATCTGACAAATTGTCAGCCAAGGTAGAACGACACAACCTCCTTCAGTTCTTGGAACAAAGCAATGACCTCTAGATGCCCTTATGAAATAGATTTAGGAAGTTTTTACTGGGGTAGGTATAAGAAAGGTAAAGTTCACACAATATATATCTATTATAAAGAAAAGCAGGTATATTGCAACTGTGGAAGCACGATTAAGGCACTTGAGGGTGAAAGAGGAGAGCGCAAAAAATGGTCTGAAGCTCAAAAAAACTAAGATCATGGCCACGGGTCCCATCACCTCCTGGCAAATAGAAGGGGAAGATATGGAGGCAGTGACAGATTTTACCTTCTTGGGCTCCACGATCACTGCAGATGGTGACAGCAGCCACGAAATTAAAAGACGCCTGCTTCTTGGGAGGAAAGCGATGACAAACCTAGACGGCATCTTAAAAAGCAGACACATCACCTTGCTGACAAAGGTCCGCATAGTCAAAGCTATGGTTTTTCCAGTAGCGATGTATGGAAGTGAGAGTTGGACCATAAAGAAGGCTGACCGCTGAAGAATTGATGCTTTTGAATTGTGGTGCTGGAGGAGACTCTTGAGAATCCCCTGGACTGCAAGGAAAACAAACCTATCCATGTTGAAGGAAATCAACCCTGAGTGCTCACTGGAAGGACAGATCCTGAATACTTTGGCCATCTCATGAGAAGAGAAGACTCCCTGGAAAAGACCCTGATGTTGGGAAAATGTGGAGGCAAGAGGAGAAGGGGACGACAGAGGACGAGATGGTTGGACAGGGTCATCAAAGCTACCAACATGAATTTGACCAAACTCCGGGAGGCAGTGGAAGACAGGAGGGCCTGGCGTGCTCTGGTCCATGGGGTCACAAAGAGTCGGACACGACTTAACGACTAAACAACAACAAATCTCTATTGGACAGCAGTTTACAGTTCTGTATAAATTATAAGAAATACAAATCATAATAATTACATTTGTATAATTAAAAATACTGTATAGTTATACCAAACTAAACAAACTAGTTTTTACTTTATAAAATTGTAGAGGTGCCCCCCCCTCATATCATGGCTGTCATGATTGTCCTCACATACCTATCTTGCATTTAACATGCTTTTTTGTTTGTTTGTTTGTTTGTTTGTGTGGCCATAACTTAAAGATGTTCTTGATCTGCAAGTCTCATTGCTGAAGCACATATCTGTGAAAAAACATAGTACAGTACAGAAAACACCTTAATAACAGGGATTGCATACTCCTGTTAAAAGCAAATTTGATATATGTCTCATGTCTGTACTTCAGGTACATAATTAAATGGATAAAGTCAAATAAGTCTTGAGTTTGCAGGACTTGAGAGGGGGTGTTAATGACCTTTCAAATATCATTAGTTCATAGGGTCTCCAGTAGTTAAAAGTAATGTGACAGCACATAACAACATATGTGTATGTATACTGTATGTGTTATACTGTATATAAATGTATTTTCATAGACACGTTCTAATGGGTGGTATATAAATCTAATAAATAAATAAATATTGTGTGTGCCTGTATATGTGTATTAATTTTCCCCTCATTGTACTCTTTGGAAGTATAAACTGTTCTACAAACTGCTTCACTATTTATGTGACGTTGCATAGCCCCTTTTCACCAACTGGAAAGGTCACCAGGAGATTTTAGCACTTCAGATCATGCCGATTCTAGATTTTGGAGAGATGCTCTTTCATCCCATCATCCCCCCCAACAGGGCCACTGGAAAATATTCAGAATATTTTCAGGCATGATGAATACCAGCTTTTAGTGTGTACTGGTCCATGGAGAAGAAAAACAAAACTGAAACACAAAGTCTGCTCGTGTGGGCATGTTGTTTTGGTAACTTGCAACCAGTAAACCAGAAGGGTTTAAAAAAAAAATGAATTATGGAACAAATTGTACTTTTGGCTTCAAAAAGATTGACCTTTTCCCCCAGTTCTTCTGATAGGGCATTGAGACAATAGCTGGATTTCACAGCTGAAAGGAAGTTGTTGAGACTATATTGTTTCCTCTGGCTAAGAAATTTCATACACACTGCCCTACCATTTTAAAAGAGGCTGTGAAAATGGGGAGCCTCACAAAATATTACTTGTTTCATTTTCCTTTTTACCTGTCAAAGAGTCTCCTAAGGCAGAGAATAAACAAACAAAACACAAGAGGCTGCTTTTAAAAAAATTCCAAGCCCACAATGAAAGTAATGGGGCAAGCCTGGCTGGACCATGCCCCCTGAACTCACAACATAATGATAATCAATCATTTCACAGAAAGTATGCCAGTTTTCAGGTTCACTAGATCTCTTGATTAAGCAAGATGTTACAAAAGCAGGAAGGGGTGTGTGTGAATTGGAGAGGGCTTGTTCTTAAAGTCATATACTCTTTACAGTATCCTGAGTTGTAAGGGAGGAAGACAGACATCCGAAATGGGTCTTATCAGTTGACGTGATCGTGCTAGATTTCACCCAGGGTGTCCCACAAACTTGCTGGGAGACGAAAGGCAAAAAGATTTGATCCTCTATCTTAAAAATATATATACAATTCCTCAGGATAGAAATAGGCATTCTAGATAGCTTGTCTTTAGAAGACAAAAATGGTTAAGGTTGGGTTGTATATGAGTGTCACAGCAGAAGCTTTTCTCACCAAAGTTTTGCAAACTGAATTTTGTGATTGATCTTCAGGACCAGAAGCATGGGATTACTTCTGAAGTCTGATATGTTAAAGGTGAAAAAGGACCTCAGTCACTCGCCAGCACTAACAGAAGGACAGTCTGTCTACAATGACTGGTTCTGCCCTTTCTTAGATAGACATCTTCATGAGCTGTAAACCACTTCTTCAGCTGCATGTGAAGAAGTGGGCTAGATCAGGCTACAGCCAAACGAAAACGTTCAATCTTCCAGGTATCACAAGACTCTGTTGTTTTTCCTGCATCAGATTAATGAATAACATGGCTATTCCTTTGGAACTTTCTATATTTTTTAGTGATACAGTGAAGAGGGCATCCCTCAAAACTGAGTGATTAATGGGCACAATTTTGCAAATGCATTTATCATACTACTGGTACACTAATGCCAATGCTACACAGGGGCACAGCTCTTCCTAGCAGAGCTTGGGAGTGTTGTTTCTCGAACGACAAGTCACAGAATTACCCACAACATCATGTTGGCTGGGGAATTCTGGGAGTTGTTGTCCAAAAGGTAAAATCACTAAGCTGTGCTTAGAGCTACACACCCAGCAAAAAAATTTAAATTGCTCCTCTACAAGGTATGAACATGACCATGAAACTAAGACCTAAGATAAATGCAAGCCACCCTCTGCCACTAAATTCCTGGCACAAGAAGCATCAGTATTCGCTTGCATCCATCATTTGATGGGAACATATATTATTCCCTTATTTTGCGTGATCTTCTGAAACTTACTTTTATTTGAACCACTGTGAGGCTTTAGAAATCAGTTGCAAAACCTGACTTCTGCTCTTGGTAAATAATGTTTTGAATTTTGCTTTTGGTAAAAGATGCTTTGAATTCTGACTGGAATATGGAGTTATATTATCTTTTTGAGTCTGGAGCATTTTGGTATAGATGGGTGAGAGACTAAGTCACAGCCTCCTTTTCAAAAACGGAGTAATTTCTGCTCTCTTGGTGATGAGATTCTAGCGGCACTGCAGTATTTTACAAATATTCGCCGCTCTGTATGTCCGTTCGCCTTTCTCTAGATCCTTTTGACTCTTGTGCACAACTAGTGCATTGTCAGCGTGAGAGCCTGTTCTTTACCATTGCTTATAGAAGGGCTTTTGTGCCTTGTTAGCCTTGTTCCCCTCTCGGTTTTAAGTAGCCACCAGGGAAAAACCTCTCCCCACCAATACCATTTGCCTTGTATTTTCTTCACGTCCCTTATGCACTAAGCTCTTTATTGGTGGTTCTTCTGTGACTTTCTCAGGAGCAAATTTATCTCTGATTGTTTTTGAAGCCCTGGAATAATGGGTAACGGGCCACAAAACTGTATTTCAAACACTGCCAACAATGGAACTGTGGGTTGGACGTAATTGCAATGACAACATATAAGGACACCCTATAACTGCTCTTCACTGAGGAAATACTAACAACATGTACTTTGCAGAGGCATTGAGATGTTTAGCTTTTGCTCATGCAGAAAATCAATCAGATAATAAAACCAGAAAGAGCCACTGCAACAGGTATGGAGATTATATGCTTGCAACCCAATGCCAGTCAAAATTTATAATCCTGGGAGAGATATTCTATAGAAGCCTAACAGTAGCTACTGCAGCACCAGATAATAATGTATACATTATACCGTGTAATTATTTATTGTTGAGATTTTGATATGAAAATGTATTAAATATTAATGTTGTATAGTGAAATGTAAAATGGCTGATTTTACCTGAGTCGCTGTACTGATTGTATTCAGGTGTGGGTATCAAGCATTAAGACTTAATGTTGTACAGCTGTGTACATGATGAAACTTTGTGTAACAGAAAATGAAGTAATGTATTTTCTGATTGGTCACAGAACCGTACATAAGTCATGTATAAAATGAACGTCTTTATTTGCTGTAAGTCAGATCACTTTTTCCTATGCTGTGTGTTGCTTCATGTCATGTTATGCTGCCAGAGGAATGTCTATTCTCTATGTATATATGTAAATAGACTAAGTTGTTGGTTTTACTCTCTCAGTGTCATAGTGTCGTAAGTATCTCTGCTAACCAATATCTCCTTACTCTGCTGATGTTCTGAGAATACACGCTATAATCAAAATTCTCAACAGGGTTATGCGCCCAGAGGAGATTGTTTTTCAAGCAGATAAGTGCTGAATATCTGGGAGGAAGAAACACGTAAAAGGCAAGACTGAAGTAGGAACGGAGCTGAGGTCTGACGGTGCTGAAGTAACTGAGAGTGGAAGTACTTCAGAGGACGAGGAGCAGACTGTAACAGCAAGTTCCATGATGCAGCAGGCAAGTGGAATAATGTGTACAAAACTAAATGACACTAATTACATGTCCTGGTCTTTTAAGATGGAGATGTACTTGAGGAGAGAGTCACTGTGGCAGTATGTTGAAAATCCTCCTGATGGTGATGATGATGAGGGACGTGCGAATGATGATAAAGCGAGAGCCACGATAATATTGTGCTTGGAAGATTCGCAACTGACTTACGTGAGGAATCTGAAAACAAGCCAGGAGTGTTGCAGGCACTCAGGAATGTCTATGTACGAGATACAGCCGGGTCCAAAATGGCTGTGGCACGTAAGCTATATCGCAAGCGTTTAATGCCTGGAGAAGCACAAGCACAGCGGAAGCTGAGTATGCTTCATTAAGTGATTTATGTGGAGAAATCCCATGGTTTGTGCAGTTACTGAAAGATGTAAATATGCAAATTGATTTACCTGTCACAGTGCATAGTGACAGCACCACTTGCATTCAGTTGGCAACTGAGAGTCAAATGAAGAGTAGAAGCAAGCACATTTGCATAAATTGCAATGGTCCGGCCGCTCGCCTCCCAGCGGCGGCGGAGGCAGCGGAGACCCAGCGCCGGGAGGCTGATCCTGGCTGGGATGGTCCGGCTGCTTGCCCCGGCCTTGCCCTCCGCCATGGCCAGCCCCGCCGGGGAGTGACTGCTATCAGAGGAGGCTTCGGACTGGTATGGTAAGGTGCTGCTTTTTGCTTTTTTAAAAGTGTTCTGGGTGGCTTTTGCAGGGTGGGTTTGGGCTGGGGGGGTTATGTTTCTGTGCTGTGTTGTTTTGTTTTTTGGTGGTTTTTTTTTTTTTTTGCAGTCCCAGCATGGGACTTGCTCCAATGTTTATTTTTGGGTTTGTTTTGTTTTTTGCAGCCCCAGCGCGTTCCTATGGGGCTTGCAGTGTTCTATTTTTATTTCAATTTTTTTTTTTTTTTGGTATTTTTTTAAAATGCTGGAACAGATTAATCGCGTTCCCATGCATTTCAATGGGAAATGGTGCTTCGACTTACGACAATTTCGACTTACGTCCATCTTCTGAAACGGATTATGGTCATAAGTCGAGGCACCACTGTAATGTATTTTCTGATTAGTCACAGAACTGTACATAGGTCATGTGTAAAATGAACGTCTTTATCTGCCGTAAGTCAGATCACTTTTTCCTATGCTGTGTGTTGCTTCATGTCATGTTATGCTGCCAGAGGAATGTCTATTCTCTATGTATATATGTAAATAGACTAAGTTGTTGGTTTTACTCTCTCAGTGTCATAGTGTCGTAAGTATCTCTGCTAACCAATATCTCCTTACTCTGCTGATGTTATGAGAATACACATTATAATCAAAATTCTCAATCCTTTTTGTATTCCTTTTGTAGACAGCCAATGTGAAATACTGGATAGAGTGACAGGTTAGGACTCACAAGACGTGGATTCAAACCCCCACTTCAATCTGGAAATTTTATGTGTGTGTGAGGGGGATGGGTGGCACTAGTAAAAACCACCCCTTAAATATCTTGACAACTCTATTAGGGTTTTTGTTGTTGTTTAGTCATTAAGTCGTGTCCTACTCTTCGTGACCCCATGGACCAGAGCACGCCAGGCCCTCCTGTCTTCCACTGCCTCCCGGAGTTGGGTCAAATTCATGTTGGTAGCTTCGATGACACTGTCCAACTATCTCGTCCTCTGTCGTCCCCTTCTCCTCTTGCCTTCACACTTTCCCAACATCAGGGGCTTTTCCAGGGAGTCTTCTCTTCTCATGAGATGGCCAAAGTATTGGAGCCTCAGCTTCAGGATCTGTCCTTCCAGTGAGCACTCAGGGTTGATTTCCTTCAGAACAGATAGGTTTGATCTCCTTGCAGTCCAGGGGACTCTCAAGAGTCTCCTCCAGCACCACAATTCAAAAGCATCAATTCTTCAGCGGTCAGCCTTCTTTATGGTCCAGCTCTCACTTCCATACATCGCTACTGGAAAAACCATAGCTTTGACTATGCGGACCTTTGTCGGCAAGGTGATGTCTCTGCTTTTTAAGATGCTGTCTAGGTTTGTCATTGCTTTCCTCCCAAGAAGCAGGCGTCTTTTAATTTCGTGGCTGCTGTCACCATCTGCAGTAATCATGTAGCCCAGGAAAGTAAAATCTGTCACTACCTCCATATCTTCCCCTTCTATTTGCCAGGAGGTGATGGGACCAGTGGCCATGATCTTAGTTTTTTTGATGTTGAGCTTCAGACCATTTTTGTCGCTCTCCTCTTTCACCCTCATTAAGAGGTTCTTTAATTCCTCCTCACTTTATGCCATCAGAGTGGTATCGTCTGCATATCTGAGGTTATAGATATTTCTTCCGGCAATTTTAATTCCGTCTTGGGATTCATCCAGTCCAGCCTTTCGCATGATGTATTCTGCATATAAGTTAAATAAGCAGGGAGACAGTATACAGCCTTGTCGTACTCCTTTCCCAATTTTGAACCAATCAGTTGAAAATTAGGGTTTTAGGGTTGCTGTAAGTCAAATATGTCTTGAAGGCACATAACAATAATCATTTTCATGGAGTATAAAACTGTCAGCAAATATATATTGGGAGAGGAATATTAATTCAGCAGTCGAGCACATGGTTTGCATGTAGAAGGTACAAGGCTGAATTCACAGCTATCTCTCCTTTAAAAGAAAAGGAAGAAGTAAAGGAGAGCCCAAAACTTGGAAGTAACAAGCTACAAATAACTGGTTACTTGTAAATAAGTAGTTTTTCTAATAGCTTAATTCATAGGGTCAACTACCTCTGAAGGGACGCAATGGCACATAAAAAAGAAAAGGTATAATTAAAGTATTTTACTACTATAACTTAACATGGGATAACTCCTTTTATGGTACATGGAACACAGCAGTTATTTTTACAGTATGGGGTGTAGCATCATTAAATGGTGAAGGAATATCACATGGTACAAGAGCCGGCTCATCTGGCAGCTGTGTGCTGTGCCTTGTGCTTTGTTGTGGATGTTGGGTCAAAGAAAGACATTGGATATGGTCTTCTCTAGTATATGCTACCTGTTTTGTGCTCTGATAACCCAGTCCAGAGCACATGCTGCAAATAGAGACCTGTGTTTGCTCACATATGTTTCTTAATAGATTTAGATAAATGATTTAAAATGAGCACTTCTGGAAGTTCATTTGTCCTTAGTGTACTGGAGTCGGGGGGACTCTCTTAGACATTGTCAAGCTTGTAAACATATGGGTCTTCAGAGGGAATGTTTTACAAGTAAACACAGTAGTTTTTCAGGTTAAAGCATTAAAGCCGGTAATAATTTACTTGCTCTCCAGCTGTACCTGTGCTCCCATAAAATGCAGCAAAAGTCTGCATTTCACAGTTCACAGCGACATTTCTGTGATATCCTCTTAATGTAGAGAAGTATTTCTTGCACAATATCCACAGTAACAATAAATGTATTAACTAACAATCTACCTGTTATATTCATTTTCAGAAAACTAGCCAAGTGAATCAGCCTCAACAGGGAAACAGATGCTGCAAGACTTCCTGTTTGCTACCTTATCCAGAATACTCACAGCAAGAAACTATGCATACATGCTGCAGAACTCCTTACAGGGTGGCCACAGTTACCATATTTCGGAGGAGGAAGAACTGAACATACAAGAGAACCAGTTGCCCAAGTCTGGTTCACCACGGCTTATTTCATTTGCAAATTGGTTCTTTGGGAGAGTTCTTGCAATTTCTTTATTACTGTTTCTCTGATCAAAGAGTTTGCTCTTTCCAATCTTTTCTTTTTCGTAATTCTAAAAATCTCAAGTAGCCCCTCCCCCCTTCCACCAAGCAACTTAGAGCAGCATAGATGGCATTTTGCTGTTTTACTTTCATAACATGTCTGTTCAGCTGAGTGATGGTAAACCGAGTGCTATCCTAACTTTCTTTCTCTGTGGACAGGGTGGGTAGTTTGCAACCCTCAAGTTATTGCCGGACTAAAGTCCCACCATGGAGAACAATTCGTTATGTGGAGACATGGGGAGGACTGTGAGATGCCCTCTTCTTGGATGCTTGATTGGCATCATTTTGCACCAAATCAAAACATACTTATTAGACAGACCCTACCTATGGGGTTTTTGCTTTGGTTTGAATGGATGGGTGTTTTAATTTCATATTTTAAACTTTTTGATTTTAAATTGTTTCAAACATCTAATGTTTTAACATCATTTTATATACACTTCTGTAACCTGCCCTGAGATCTTTCTATCTAGAAAACCCTGGAAAGGGTCACCATAAGTCAGAATTGACTTGACAGCACATGATTATTATAACAAACAAACAAAAAAGCAAGCAAGCAAACAAACAAACAAACAAAAAAGCAAGCAAGCAAACAATCTCTCTCATTGCTAGCTGTAATAGCCAATGGTGAGGGTACATATTTTCTACAACCCCCTGCAATGAAATGTTAGGGTGAAGTGTGGAGGGAAAGAGGGGAAAAATTACAAAAAGAAAAAACTATAGGAGGAACAATACAGAGGGTATAGAAAACGGGGACAAATACTTTTTATACAGTTCTAATTTCTGTCTTTCGAAATACTAGGTCCGTTGTTTGAGGTGATACACCCTCAGTGGAGTCACTCCTGCAAAGTGTTTTATTTCCAACCCTGTAATACTTAGTAATTTGCCACCCATTGGACATTTAGAATGTATAATTATCACACCCACTCCCTTAGTCACACCAAAATGATGCAAAACTTGGTTGGGTTCATTTGATCAAGAGCCACTTCCTCCCATCTCAGGTGCTGGCAGGCTGGTTTTGTTAATTCGTCCTTTGATCTTGGCTTAGGTCTCATTGTGACTTTGTAAGCCTGTCCCTAACAAAACTCCTCTACAATGTAGTGGTGTGTTCTGCAGACCAGGTATGTGTGGGTCATGACATTCCCTAAGGAGAGTTTTTTTTAAAAGCTGCTGGCAGCTGTGATCATCCACAGCAGCAAGCCAGTTACAGCCGTTTTCACCTCCACCCTAGAACAGGTTTTTGTGTAATGCCTATGCAAGGCAAAGATGGTAACTCATAACAAGAATATATTTACTGCTGGGAAAGTCTAGTTTCTGTCCTTTCCATCCTGTACTCAAGCTACTTGGAGAATTACAACTATGCTCAAAAGCAAGAGTGGATAACAGGTGATGCTATGATCATCCCTGTTAATAGAGAAGTCCTGCTTCTTGATCCCATGAGCCCTGTCTCCATTACAACACTGTAATAGCAGGCCGTCCTTCCTTCTGGCATTTCTGGGCCTCCTGGAAGTAAAATGTTTGTTTTCTTTGCTGCTGAAACAGAAGCAACAGCACTAGTACTGATGAGTCTCCTGAGGGTAATAATGCTGATTTGCTTTGCTGTGGGGCAAATTAATAAACTAATGTAAGATTACTGCGCTGTATAGTGAGCTATATAAACATGCAGTCTTACGCATATGCATATTATGATCAATAGTCATAACACTACCATCAGGAGAAACTGTGCTTGATGATATAAAACATGCAAAGTAAAATAAAGAGATTAGGTCCCTGCCCCAAGAAGCTTGCAGTTATACTTAGATTATCTAAAACTGAACACGGGCCAAGATGGGGGAGCAAAGGAAAGGCAGGAAGAACAGGAGAGGAAGGTGTGTTTATTTTCATCACCCTTAATTGTAGGATGTTTACTGACGGGTGGAGAATTTGTGCACCTCCACATGTTAGCGGACAACAAGTGCCAAAATCCTTGACAATTGGCTATGTTGGTTAGGGCTGCTGCTCCCTTCCTCTGCCTCCTCAGCTGGTTCAGCCACTCACCAGGCCCAGCTTGCTTGCTTTTTCCACCCGCTCCGCTAATCTCCCAGACATGAGCAAGAGCACAGACTTCTCTGACCTGCCCTTTTGTCTGAGTGGGAGATCAGCCAAGAAGGCGCAGCTGAGAAGCCTGAGCTGTTGCCAGGACTGGAAGATCAGTTGAGGAGGTGCAGGAAGCTACCACACTGAGCCTAGTGAGTGGCTGTCTCAGCCAGAGGAGGCAGGGGATGGGAACAGCAGCACCCGTACTGCCACCTTTACGAACTGGGACGAACCGGTTCGTGCCCATCTCTATTCACTACTTAATAGTGTATGCGGAAGAACATCATGACAAGAGGAAAGCCTACATGGTCCCGTCTGTCAGACAGTAGAAACACAGCTGCAGCTCACATATCTTTCTAACAAAACAAACACATAGGCACAGTCCCCTGAATATTTATTTGGAAATAATGATAATACTTCATTTTATTGTTTTACAAATTTATCACAGGGTGCTAAGAATTGCTTAGATTGAGAGGATTCCGGCCATGAAGTACCAGAGTGAATGAATAAAGATCAAGGAATAATAAAACACATTTTAAAAAGCTACTATACTTTGGCCATGTAATGTGTAAAGAAAATTGCTTCCTTTGCTTACCAAATGCTTTACATGGGAAAAGAAGTACAGACAGGGGAAGTGCTTATTGGTTGGAATCTCACCGGTGTTTGCCTAAGGCTTGTGTAACTTGCCATGGCTAATTGCAGCTATTAGAAAAGATGCCAGCGTGCAGTTAGGTTATGCAATAGAGAGCATGATCAGGCACATGATTGAGATGCACTCCAGCACTTTTCTGTTAGCCACAATTAGCTGCAGCAAGTTACTGGAGCCTTTTGCAAGTACGAGTAGGGTTCTGGCCATTGACTGAAGGATCTTGGTGGCTGGTTTAGATGCTATACAGCATTGTCGTTGAGAGCTGCCACATCTGGTCAAGCTATTCAAACATGGCATGAAAATAAGAAATTCAATTTCTGCAGATCACTCTTTGCTTATTCCATCTTAGGACATCATGAAACATCTGGACTTCAGCCATCAAGGCGTCTAACATGCCCTTTTGTTTTTGTTGCTAACATCTTAACATATGAAGAGATCTGGAGATATAAAAGCCTGCATACACGTTTGTTCTCTTTCCATTGGCCTAACAAAGTTATAAGTATGTCAAGTGCCACCAAATCAAATCAATGGATAAAAACATTGTTGAATCAAAAAATAATTAAAAATGAAGCTTTATTATTATTTTCAATATTTAAGGACGGAAATGAAAAATTATTCAATAAAGACCTAACTGCACATCTTATTGGTGCAGCAAGAGTTGAAATTGCACAAAACTGGAGAAATGCTCAAGATCTTTCAGTAAAAAAATTTGAGAACAGAATCTGGCAAATGGTCCTGATGGAAAAGCTGACCAATCAAATTAAAATATACAGAGAGGAAATGAAGCAGGATAAATTTATGAAAACCCGGCAACCATTATTAACATATGGAATTAGCTCAAGAAAAGAAGAATGTGATATGGGAAGTAATTTGGATTGCTGGCATGTAATATTTTAAAAAGAATTAATTAATTATGTTAAAATATGAACTAGATGTATAAAGAAAGACAATCTACTGAAAGAATATGTAAGTAATGTGATAGTATTGTACTACAATTCTATCTTGCATTGTCACACTATGGATGTTAATAAAATTTAAAATTATTTTTTAAAAAAACCCAAATCCAACTTTTGTTGTTTAGTCGTTAAGTCGTGTCCGACTCTTCGTGACCCCATGGACCAGAGCACGCCAGGCCCTCCTGTCTTCCACTGCCTCCCAGAGTTTGGTGAGATTCATGTTGGTAGCTTCGGTGACACTGTCCATCCATCTCGTCCTCTGTCGTCCCCTTCTCCTCTTGCCCTCACACTTTCCCAACATCAGGGGCTTTTCCAGGGAGTCTTCTCTTCTCATGAGATGGCCAAAGTATTGAAGCCTCAGCTTCAGGATCTGTCCTTCCAGTGAGCACTCAGGGTTGATTTCCTTCAAAATGGATAGGTTTGTTCTCTTTGCAGTCCAGAGGACTCTCAAGAGTCTCCTCCAGCACCACAATTCAAAAGCATCAATCAAATCATGAATCAATTCTTCGGCGGTCAGTCTTCTTTATGGTCCAGCTCTCACTTCCATACATCGCTACTGTCGGCAAGGTGATGTCTCTGCTTTTTAAGATGCTGTCTAGGTTTGTCATCGCTTACAAATCCAACTTACAGGAACACTAACAGGGTCTCTTGTGCAGAATTTTTGGTTAAATTCCTCTAGCTGTGTAGCAGGAGTGCTGGGATTCACGGAGCAGAATAGCTTCAAGTTCCCCAGAGACCACACCTTTTTCTCTTCAACTGGCACTTATATTCTCAAGAATACTTTGAGACATTAGTAAGAGAAAGAATAAACTTACAATTAACAGATAACAGCAAGCTATCAGCATGACCACTTTCAGCAAATGCCTCAACAGACTAACTGCTTTCAGCAGACTCAGGAGAGGGAGAGAGACACTGAGCAGAAAGATGAGACTCTCTTTGAATTCAGAGACACGGAAAGAACTATTGGTCAGTGCTGGACAGACTGACAGTCACGTCAGCCCAGAAATGTCTTTTCCAGCCAGACCTACTAAAGGCAGCATGAGAAGCTGCAAAAACTCTAACAGTTTTCAAGGGATGTGGAATATTCAAGGAGCCCTTTTACCAGTGTCCCCCCCCCCACGCCCTTGTGAGGTTCCATGGCTTAGTAGGGATTTGAACCCAGCTCTCCCCATCCCTAGCGCATTGCTCTATTTGTAAAGTAGACATTGTGTTATGCTATCCACCACATCTTCTTGGCTTTCCATAAAAGTATTGCACCAATTCACATGGACTTTCAATTTTTCTTCTTCTTATGGAGGGTGGGGGAGACACATCTACTTTTAAGATCTAAAGAACCCCAATACTTATTAAAATTACTATATTTACCCTTGCTTTTTGTGCGGCGACTGTTGTTATTATTATTGCTACCACTGTTATTCCTTTTAGAAGCCAGGGTGGAAGCTAAGCCTACTGCTCGCTCTCCTCTGCGAAATGTGAGTTTCCCAACAAGTTTTTTTTCAAAAGCAAAAAAGAAAGGAAAAAAAGGGGAAAGGGGGTGGAACGCGGGAGGTGGGCTGGAGAGGGGGGGAAAAAAGAAGAGCGCTTGGAGCAGCAACTAGGCCTCGTGGTTGGCTTAGTAACCAGAGCGCGGCTCGACCTGCCAGGGCCTCCAAAGAGGGCGGGCCAGCGGGAGAAGAGAGGGCGAGCGAAGGAGACAGGGACGGGATCCGGACGAGCCTGTGTCAGCAGCTTCCCCGCTTGCCCAGAGGGGCGTGTGAGGGAAGGAGAGGCAGGCGGGGGAGGCGCGGCGGCGGCGGCTGACAATGGTTACAGCCCTGAAGGAGAAGAAGGAGGAAGAGAAGGAGGCGGAGAAGCTGCTGCTGCTGCTTTAGAGGCGCGGGCGCGCAGGCAGCAACCGGGGCTGTGCTAGGAAAGGGGGAGAGGGAGAAGCGAGGGGTGGGGGGGGGACGACACACACAGGCAGGCCAGCCAGCTTTGCAGTTCCTTTCCCTGCCTCTTTATTCCTGGGAAGCCGCACGGCTTTCCTTGCAGGCAGAGGGAAACTTGGGAGAAGCAGAGACTTTGCGCGTTGAGCTGCCTCGCCGCTTGCCAAAAACCAGCCAGCCAGCCCACGTCGGTTGCGGGCTCGGCGTGCGTGTGTGCCAAGCGATGGGGGTCTCGGGGCAGACCGCGTAGCAGCCCGGAGGAGATGCTGCTCTCGGTTTTGCTAGGCTTCTCACCCTTCCTGGGACTTCTGGGCCGATTCCAGTTAGCCCCGTTGCGGGGGGGGAAGGAAGTGAAGACCAGCGCCGGTCCCCGTCCCCGAACTGTCGGTTCTGAAGCCAAACGATGAGTAAGTGAAGTCGATGCGCACCTTTTCTTGGGCCCGGGATGGGGGGTTTTTTGCAAGGGGCGGTCTTCCTTTTGTGCTGAACAGGGGATGATGACTTGGGATCCGTGGCACACAAAAGGGGGGAGAGGCGATCAGATCGCCCCTCTCCCCAAATATCCCCACCCGGTCACCCCCTCCTCATCTTGCCTGTTTACCATGGGTGTCTGCGTGGTGTGAGCCCCTCTCATGAAGACCTCGAAAGGCGATGTTGCTGGGAGGCACGTTGTTGGTGCGGATGCCCTTAGTTGAAAGTTTGAAGGGTTGCCATGTGTTCATTGACTCCTCATCCCCCTTGGCTGATAGAGGGGGGGATGATTGAAAGATGGGTGTGGGGCTGCTGTTTGTGGGCGAGGAGGAAGAAGAAGTGCAAACTAGTGGGATAACCCCCCCCCCCTGTTTCTCTGTGATCTTTTTTTTTTTTAAGTTGTGAAGAATTGGGATGGATTGTGGTGTTGTTTGGATATCCCCTTGCGGTCACCTACACTGGAGATGTGTGATGGGAAGACACCAGTGTGTCAATATCTCCCTCCACACAATGCTAAGTTAGAAAGGGTTTGGGGTGGGGGGGGGAAGGCACAGTGGCTGCTTCTCTTGGTTTTTTTTTTAATCCTAAAGCATCTGTTTCCATGCTAATCCGCTCCACGTGGAACTGTTATTTGTAATTCTACCTGTTTTCTTTGTTAAGAGTTTAGATACATGTGTTGAGTCTCTCTGTTTGGAGTTAGGATGATGGTTCTTGTGTTTTGAATGAAAGCCTTGTAGGCTTAAAGAGACTTCCCTTCTTATGCTGTTTCTGTAACCAAGGGGGACATTTTTGGAGAGAAATTTCATGGCACTTTTTCTTTTTGCTGCTCCATTTTGTGGCTGTTTCTTTTAAACAGGCCTGCCTAGCCTGCTTATTCCTTTTCTCCCCCACCTCTTAAATAATTGTGGAAAATCTGGCGTCTCCTCAGAAGAATGCAAGGGAGGACAGACACTCTCATACAAGCTGTTTTGCTGTTGTTATTATGGTTTCCTGCTTGTTCCTGTCCAAAAACCTCAGCATGGAGCAGAACTTGCTGAGCTTCACAAAATGGCAAATGTGGAAAACTGTATTGGATTTGGAAAGTTGGAAAGTTCAAAATGTTGAATGGCACCCAGATGCAAAATTTTTTGATGAAAGACTTTCCCAGTAAGCTTGATACACTATTCTCTTTGTGTTATGTGCTGTCAAGTCGGAACAGACTTATACTTACCCTAATAGGGCTTTCAAGGCAAATTAGATATTTAAGGATTGGTTTTACTAATTTCACACCCCCAGTGAGTCTTCTATGGCTGTGCAGGAATTCGAACCCAGACCTCCTGACTCCTAGTCCATCACTCCACCCACTACATCATGCTATTCTCTAGTCCTTCAAATCTCTTAAATCAGTAATCCTAGTGAGATCAGTCCAGCTCTGCAGAGAAGAGATATGGGGTGGGAGATAAGTGGAACTGGAATTAGAAGGAGAAATCTGGTAGAGAAGCCATGAGAAACAATATGGGTTTCATTTGATATTTATCAGCCTGCAATCAACACCTCCGCAAAACCACAGCTTAATCTCTCTTTCATATTGGCGAGTGTGTCATTCTCTCTAAATTGCATGTTTAAAACAACAAAGGCAGTAACTTCACAAGAGAACCGCCAAGAGTTTCTGTAGTACTCTAGTTTGTTGGGAATTAAAACTGGGCAACCGGTTTGGTTTGCTGGGTGGATCCCAGACTACCAAATGTAGGACATCCAAAACTGTGGGGTGACCCTTGGATGTTGATTATTGGTGTATTTAAAACATCTTGATGGGGTGAGTTTGATGTGTTTTCCTGTTCTTAACAGGACATAGACTGTAGTTATAGTGAGATTTGGGAGCTGTGGAAAGGAGATTGGAGTAGAGAGAGATAGTCTGTGCCCAATTTTGCTTTTAAAAAAAATGTGCATCTGGATAAATTTTCAGAGTGGTCACCTGTGTTAATAAAAAACATAGTTATGAGTTCAGGTATCACATTGAGCAATGACCTAAACACAGCACAAACCATGGGTTTAGATCAGGGTGGGTAACAATAAATGATTTTTTAAAATCGAATTGATTTAAACCACATTTTAATTTTTTTTAAAAATCATTTTTTTAATTTAAATCATCAAAAATCTGATTTTTTAAAAAGATTTAAATTGTGAGTTAAATCAATCTGATTTAAATCGGATACACTTTGTTTAGATTGTGGTTAAGAAACGATGACTTGCTAGTAGGGCTGAGTATGTGCATTACCAAAAAATAGATTTCAAGAAATCACATACAGTAATGGCTTTTTGTGATGTGTGAACATAGTCTCTGAATTGGAGGTGGGGGAAATCTTAAAGAAAGAGAAAGATATGCGTCCTGTGCATCAACTAAAAAGCACAGATAATAATATGAACACTTTCTCAAGATGCAGCTGTGTTAGTCTGTCTCAATGTATTGGCAAAATTAAAAGGGAAAAGAAGAGAGAGGGGAAATGCAAAATATTGTGAGACAACAGATTTATTACAATGTGAGCTTTTGTGGATCAAAATCCACTTCTTCAGACACAAGGAGTGCAAATACAAGTCCTCTATAGACAGCATCTTAAAAAGCAGAGACATCACCTTGCCGACAAAGGTCCGCATAGTCAAAGCTATGGTTTTTCCAGTAGCAATGTATGGAAATGAGAGCTGGACCATAAAGAAGGCTGACCGCTGAAGAATTGATGCTTTTGAATTGTGGTGCTGGAGGAGACTCTTGAGAGTCCTCTGGACTGAAAGGAGAACAAACCTATCCATTCTGAAGGAAGTCATCGAAGCTACCAACATGAATTTGACCCAACTCCGGGAGGCAGTGGAAGACAGGAGGGCCTGGTGTGCTCTGGTCCATGGGGTCACGAAGAGTCGGACACAGCTTAACGACTAAACAACAACAACAAATATATCCCCACTGTAGTGAGAATCATGCCATCTGCACCTGCATGTAATATTTTATAAAATTCCATGGCATTGTTCCCAATGCCCTGATGACTGCCTGGACCACTGAAATGTGTTTTATCTACAATCGAGTTATTTGTATTGCTAGAACTCAGTATTTTGTTAATTTTCCCATTTCTTTATCTTCTACTCTGGCACCCCTGGAATTTCAATGCCAATTATCCAGACATTTCTTCATTCTATTACTGTTATGTCTGGTCTATTATGCTCAAGGTGTCTGTCCAGTTAAATTCAAAAGCCCCACAAGAGAGTCTTAACTTGGTTGTTTTCTGACACCTTTTCTACCTGATGTTTTATTTATTTATTATTATTTATTTATTGGATTTCTATCCCGCCCATCTAGACCAAAGGTCTACTCTGGGCGGTTTACAAATTTAAAAACAATAAAACCAATAAGCATATATTATAAATCCAAGGTGGCGAAATTATAAGAAATTAAGATACGGCGGGAGGGAAAGCCTGCCCAAATAGCTAGATTTTAAGTCTTTTCCTGAAAACACCCAGAGAGGGAGCCAGGTGGATCTCCACTGGCAAGTTGTTCCAAAGACGAGGGGCCACTGCCAAGAAGGCAGTGTTCCCATGGGTTCTTGAATGCCAACATATTCTATTTTTTACATAATGACCAGGGTATTAATTTTTCATCTTTTACCATGTCTAGCTTTGTAATCTGTTTGTGCAATCTTTGACGATTCACAGGTGAGGTGTGACACAGTTGCATCGTTATCATTAGTATTTTCTTCATCACCATCATTTAATTACTTATACAGCAAGAGAGGCATATCCTCTCCAGTGCTTCCCAGCCTTGGGTCCTCAAATGTTCTTGGACTACAACTCCTAGAAATCCTGGCCAGCACAGCTAGTGGTGAAGGCTTCTGGGAGTTGTAGTCCAAGAACATCTGAGGACCCAAGGTTGGGAACAATTAAGAAACAGCTACTAAATTAAAGCAGAAATGTCAAAAGCTAATACAGGATATCTTGCACAGTAGTGTTTGATTCAGCAAATTTGTAGGTCTGGTGTAACACATGTTTTGCATTGAAAAGAACATAGGTTTTGTGTTTGGCATTCCGATTAGAAGGATCAGATAGCACAGTAGTTCTCACTCTTTGGTTCTCCAGATGTTTTAGACTCCAACCCCCGGAATCCCTGGCCTTGCTCTTTGGAGCTTCTGGGCGTTGGGAGACTAAAACATTGAGAACTACTCAAGTAGCTGTTGATGGAAAGTGTATTATCCACCTTTTATTCTGCAGAACCACTGAATAAAATGGTTGAACTGATACAAGGTAGCTTCTTCTAGTCCTTTCTACATTTCTAATCTCTACAATCCTTTATTTACTACTAGTTACACATATTAGCTGTATTTACGTCCCACCTTTTATCTAGTGAGATCAGGGTGACTCCATGGCTCTTCTCTCCCTTTCTTCCTCATGAGTATCTTATGAAGCAGGTCAAGCTGAAAAAAGGAAGACTAGCCCAAGGTCAACCTGGGTGTTTCCTAGCTCATTGGAGACCAGAACCTGGATTTCTTAAATCCCAGTCAGTGCGCTAGACTGCCACATCAAAAACTGCCGTTCTTTGGTGGTATGATAATTCTGCTTTTTAAAAAAGTTCTCTGAAAATACGGTTAAATCTCCCTGCACCTACATGTAAAACAACTGTGAATTTAGGATATAAAAAGTTTGTAGTGGGAAAAAGTCTAATAGTTCAACAGTGGGCTAAGAGTTGTTCGAAAGTCACAATTTTGCAACTTTGTGTCTCTCATAGGTGTGCAAATCTGTGATTCTGATCTACAAATCCCAGAAAATTCTGGGGGTTGTCCAAAAACATAAATCTGTACACTTCTAGAGTAGGGAGCTGCCTTGCACTGTGTCACACTATAGCTAAATTCAGTCTAGTGTTTTTAACACAGATTTGCATCAGCTTTCCTGTTTTTTATGCAAGTTTTTTTCCTAGGCTAACTTGCAGATAACAAACAGGGGTGAGTTGTTGTTTTTTTCTGGATTACCGACACAATAATTCTCCCTTCTGGAAGTTCTACCTACGATACAGAAACCTTGCAGAAACCTGAATGTGATGCACTTGGGAGAAAGGACTGAATTAGAAGATTGTGAGATTTAACTAAGCCAGATTTGCCTTAATGTCCTGCTCAGAAAGAAAGCTCCCACCTAGCACTAGAACAGGACCACAACACTTGGTGGAACTTGGCCCAGCTAAGCCTCCAAGTCTTCTGATTTAGGCTTTTCTCCCAGTTGCATCACATTCATGTATTTGTGGGATGTCTGTATGGTAGCTAGAATTCCTGGAATGAAGATTTGTGGTATTTGTAGTTCAGAAAATCTGAAAATCTCATCCCTAGTGCCAAGGATTGAACATGGAACCTTTTGCATGCAGACACAACCTCTCTTCTGTCTGAGAAGCACCATGGGTGCTGAGCAGATAAGCTGGGCTGGAACAGAAATTGAACCCCAGGGGCATCTAGGAATACATGAAGCTGCCTTATAGTTGGTTTACTAATTTGACCACCCAGGCCAGTATCCTCCATGCCAATTAGTAGTGACTCTCCAGCCTTGCAGAGAGTAGGTGAGATCTGTTCCATCACAGACTTGTCTGATCCTTTAAAATTCGGATGGACAACATTTGGTCCTCCACCTATTTTGGAATAAAGCTCCTGTGGTCTCCTACTGTTGGCTGTCCTGGCTGAGGTTTTGGAGATTGAAGTCCCAGATATCTGGAGTGCAAAACATTCCCAACCCTTCTTTTAAGATAGGATGGAAAGGGAATGTGAGAACTTTTCAATTCCGTCCAGATCATCTAAAACACATCTGTGGCCCCTGCTTACTTTGCAAGAGAGAATTGTTAGGCATGAAAGTGGATACAAGAGTTGCTTCTTCCTCTTCTCTCTTAATATCTCAATAGATGTAAGGTTAGACCCATACATTTGCTCTCTTAATGTGCAGTTAACGTCTCGCGTCATCTGTGCCTTGGGCTCCATTCTCAGGAGTTAAGAGATGTATTGAAAACATAGAGATGGCAGTGCTTCTTTTATAGAGGTTTTTGTTTACTGAAGTCATGCTGATGGATGGATAGGATTGTCGTCTTTCCATTGGTTTCAAAGATTTGGATTAGACCGGAGCAAAATGCCCCTGGGGTTTCAAGATTGTCCAACCTGAAATGGAAAATGAGTAGAGAAATACAAAAGTCTGAAAATCTTTTCAGGCAGTTTTAATTTACTTTGACCTCTTAGCATTTTCATGTTTTGATTTGTGGCTTCATTCTGTGCTGGTGATCAATATTGGCTGCCATCTAATTACAGAGGTACTGTTTGCATATTGTCAGAGATGGTTGAGGTGTTTTTTTTTTTTCATTTTGATTTTATTTTTTTGTTTCCACTGAGTGGATTCCACCTGAAAAGCAAGGAGAGAGCAGATAAGTAAGTAATTGTGAAGGGAGCTGATCCACAAAAAAGGGCTTTAATGATTACAGAGATATATTGTGAGCTGAAGCAGTTGCAAGGAAGGTCAAAGAAGTTGACAGCAATCCTCATTATCTTTGCTATTAGTTAGCAGAGCGGATGAACATGGAGAACAAGCCTTGGCTTGGCTGTTACCCACACCTGTGTTTATAGACTGTCTATAATTCTGTAGTTGGGGTGGGGGAGAAATCTTGCAGTACAAGATAATGTTGTGCATAACTTTTTCTTTTGCGTGAACCTTAGCCCATATTCTCAGTTCTTGCAAAGGTGTAACGTGATGGCCACTGAGAAGAGATATGCTTAATTATAGTGGCAGTTTCTAGAGTGGTAGATGTGGTAGTCTGCTTTTGTAAAAACTTTAGAAAGTCTTGTGGGCTGTTAAAGACAAGTAGTTTATGGTGGTATAGGTTCATCTTTGCTAATCTTGTGTCCTTGTGAGTGGGTTCAACTTTGGGAAAACCCCATTCCCGTTTTTGTTCCTCAAAAAGTGGAGACAGGCCTTCTTCATAAACGTTTCTTTTATTTTCAAATACCGGAGAACCATGAACAACAACTTCAGTTGGACCAATGGGTCCCTCAGTTTCCTTGCATTCAACATAGTCCCTTAACTCAGGCGTCGCAAGAGAGTTCACCATCGGGGGTTCACTCCAAACCGTTCGCAATCTGTGGGCTTTCTTGTGTGCTTCCTCAGAATGGGACATATGGTGCTGCAATAGGGGTGCCGAGCCCACTCTCCCTCCGTGGCATTTCTGGCTAAGGCATCACCACCGGTTTGGCCTCCTTCTTCAACGGATCTTCCTTCTTGGGATAGACATACACCATCCATTCCACTGGTTCGGCTTCCCCCCCCCAGCTGTATCGCGAATCCTTCCTTCCTTTGCCTTTTCAGCTCTTCTCCCTCTTTTCCTATCTTACTCCCCTCAGGTCTCGCGTTGCGATATTGCTGTCTCCTTTCTATTTCCTCTAGGGGCAGTTTCATTTTAACACCCTCTCCTGTCCAACGGTCTTCCATTTCTAACCAACCCCATCCTAGAGGAGTGTCTTCTTCCTTCCTTTTCTTTCTTTTTTACCTCAGCCTCCCAGTCTAGCTCTCTTTTCCCTTCTTCCTTCTCCTCAGCCCCTGTCACCCGATATCCCTCTACTCTAGGCTCCTCCCCTTTCTCTCGCCTCCCTCTCCCTCTTCTTTCCCGCTCTTTTTCTCCTCTATTCTCCATTGGGCCACTGCTGGTATCAGCGTATATACGCTGTCTCGTATCCCTCTGTTTTGGGCGCTGGAGGGGACGGCTCACACTCCTCTTTTCTGTTGGGAAGTGGTTTCTCCTCACAGTCGTCCAGATCTGTTGGACTATGACTATCATAAGCCCCAGCCAATGTGGCAAATGATCAAAAAAGAAAAAGGCAAAAAAAAAGTGTGTTGCTTATATACTGCCTCATAGCACTTAAAGCACTCTCTGGACGGTTTACAATTTAATTATGCAGTCTACACATTTCCCCCCTCCCCACAAGCTCAATTTACTGACCTTGGAAGGATGGAAGACTGAGTGAATATTGAGCCGACTACCGAAGATTGAACCTGGGTTGTGAGCAGAGTTTTGGCTGCAGTACTGCAGTTTAATCACTGCGCCACAAGGCTCTTATCAAGGATAATAGGAGTTGTACTCCAGAACTCCCAAAGAGCATTGAATTGCCTACCCCAATATGTTTTTCGGAATTACAGCCTTACTAAGTCCTGGGTAATACGTCTATCCTTAATTCCAGATAGTTTGTTACTTTAACATAGCTACTCACGATCACTGGCAGTTGACTTAAAAGAGACAAGTTTGGAACAAGGTCCTGCAGCGAGCCATATGCTGGTTCTTTTCTCATATTATCTTAAGCACCTTAACAACATCAAGGGTTCTTTTGCCTGTTTATCATTTAACCATTTTACAATATCTTGCCCACCCCCTTTTTTTGAGAAACACATTGGATGAATTATTATCACTTGCCAGCAGTGTTCCTCCTCTTTTTGTGAAAAATGAGCAAAATCACCACCGCCAACAAACAAAATAAAGTGGGCAAAGTGCAGACAGATGCAAACTCCTGCCATTCTTCACCATGGGCTACAGTGGCAACGAATGATGGGAGTTGCAGTCCAAGAAGATCTGGAAGGGTCTTCTGTGCCCACTTTTGAATACATAGGCACAGATTTGACATTAGAAAAGCTACTATACAGAAACTGATGGGAGGAAATTTCAGTCTCCTGAGAAACGTTTTCACAGATAAAAAAGCTGCCATGCTGGTTCAACAAAGGAACTAAAAGGGGAGTCTCCTGTAAAAGTGGTGAATTAGAAATTATGGAGGAGGTTGATTCTATTTTTTTAGTCCTAAACCTAGACAAGGGCTTTCTCCCACTGGTATTAAATGGTGTTTTGGTATCAGGTGTTCACAGCAGAGTTGGGTGATTGTGTTAATAGTCCCTAATAATGCCATGAATACTCACTGAGCTTTATCTTCTATATACCAGTGGCTCCCAACCTTGGGTCCCTAGATGTTCTTAGACCCGAGCTCCCAGAAGATAGCGGTGAAAGTTTCTGGAAATTTTAGTCCAAGAACATCTGGGGACCCAAGGTTGAGAACCACTGTTCTGTACATTTGAACTTTACCTAGAATTGCTGCAGACTGTACTGCTTCCATTGTGTGGCTATTTGGTCACATTGTTTACACTTCTTCTGTATGCCTGTCTCTGAGCGAACTGATTTGCCAGTTGAAAAAAAATGCATTGTGAATCTGATGAAGTATGTTCATGAGTGCTTTTCTTGTGATTAATCTGCTATTTTTTAAAGTGTTATAAAACACTCTATTTTTTTTCCTTTATAAGTCTGGCATGCATGCCATAGCCATTCCTGTGTTACATTGGTATCTGATGGCCCTCTCTAAAGACATGGTGGACATGCAGTAGACAAGTGTGGCCAATCAAAACTTTCCAAGTTGTGTTCCTGGTGACTGAGGAATTGGGGCTTACTTTTCTATGTTTGCTTAGAGAAGAGAAGACACTAGAATATTATTCATTTTCTGCTAAGGAAGCTGCAGGCCTTAGTCTGCAAGATCAAAGACGGGCTTTTGCGATAAAAACTTTCCAGAGTCAGTGGACAAAAGTCTGTTGATTTAGTTATGCTGGTTATAAACAAGATCTAGGCACAGGAAATAATTAATTTAAATGAATTGAAAGCTTCCTATTCCCCCTTTCAGGTTCTGGGGCTCCTTAGGGTTCCTTTTTGCCCCTGGGATGCCTGTGGGAGTCTCAGGATGGGGGTTGGGAGCCTTTAAAAGTAAAAAAAAAAATGCTGCCAAATTATTGCTGCCAGGATCAGGACCACCAGCAGTTATTCAGCAGCGATTTTTTACTTTTAAAGTCTCCCCACTATCCTGAGGCTCCCAAAGGCTTCCCCAGAGCAAAATGGATCTCTAGAAAACCTTGGAACCTGAAGGGGGGGATGGGATAAGAAGCTTTCAGTTCATTTAATAATATAATAATATAATATAATAATAATATTTATTAATATTGCGCTCTATACCAGAGCGCATTCCAATAGTCAAAAACAGTTAAAATACAACCATTCAATTAATTGTTTCCTGTGCTTGGGTCTGGTTTATGCTGGTGTAGCTAAACCAACAGGATTTTACCCACAGGATCTTCATAAGTTGGAAGCGGCTTGGCACCACATAACCCACACATTCCACGAGGAAATGAATGGAAAATATGGACATGGAACAGCCCTCCATGTAGACTTTAAAAAAAATAATAATACTCCTAACAACTCTTGTGTTGTGCTGTGGAAGCAGGTGTTATATGTGAACTAGCCTTCCCGGTCGTCTTCTTTTTGTCAGTTTCTGTTATGTATCCAAAACCAATATTCCTTATTGAATAGAAACTGATAAAGGAGCACAGCTGCTTTAGCAGTTTCTTGTGTCAAGCAGCCCGCATTATCTATTATGTGAGATAACCAGTGTTATCTTTTCCTCTTTATTTAGAAGGAATTGCATTTTCCCCATGATCAGTCAGGAGAGTCTATAGTTATTTAAAGATAGGATATACCTTAAGATAAAGCTGGCAGAATAGCTCACTGGCTTAGGTATCTGGCTGCAGAGCCAGATGTTGGGAGTTTGATTCCCTGCTCGGCCCCCAGGGAGAAAAGCCAGCCTCTGTAGCCATGGACAAGCTGCACAGTCCCAGGATATTCCCAGGAGAAGAAAATGGCAAACCATTTCTGTGTATTGCACACCCTGGAAAGTATTGCCATAATTTGAAATCAACATGACAACCAACAAAAAGAAGCCTTAAGGATGAAATTAAAGCAAGGTGCTTTTCTTGGTAGGAGACACTCTTTATAATTCATCCATTCAGCAAGGTGTGCAGGGTTTTTTTTTTCTAGCCTCTTCTGGTTTAATATTTAGAGTTTGAGATATGTGTAGAAGATTCCAGCAATAGGTGACATGGAATCATTAAAAAATAGAGTTGGAAGGGGCCGATAAAGCCACTGAATCCAACCCCTTGTTTGATTTCAGAATCCAGGTTAAAGCAAATGGCTGTCTAACTTTCTCTTGAATGCCTCCAGTGTTGGAGCACTCACCACCTCTTGAGGTATTTGATTCCACTGTTGTACTGCTCTAACAGTTAGGAAGTTTTTTCTGATATTCAACTGAAATCTGACTTACTGTAACTTGAGCCCATTGTTGTGTGTCCTTCACTCTGAGATGATTGAGAATAGATCCTGCCCTTCCTCTGTATGCCATTTCAAATATGTGAAAAGTGCTATCATATCTTCCCTCAGTCTTCTTTTCTCAAGGCAAACGTTCCCATTTTTTTCGGTCTTTCCTCATAGGGCTTGGTTTCGGTCCCTTTTGTCCTCCTCCAAACCTGTTCCAGTGTGTTTGCATCCTTCTTAAAGCCTGGTGTCCAGAAATGGACACGGTATTCAAGACGAGGCTTAACCAGTGCTTAAAAGAGGGGGAATTAGTACTTCAGTATTTGAGGGCCTTTTCATTTATTATGAAGTGAAGTCAGGTTTTCCACTGAATAGTGTCTTCCACATCAAGGTATAACAAATGGCTGGTCCTCAAGATGTTGATAGTCTGTAGCTCTGGCTAGTGGTGTTGTCAGTTGCAATATGACAGTGTTTGGAGGCCTATTCATTCTGTATTCCTGCTCTTCATGGTACTACATTTAATTGTGAGTTTCTGTCCAGCATGCAGATGTATGAAATACATGTTTACCTATTCAGATTTATTCCCACCTGGTGTTTGTAGAAACACCTGCAATATTCTAAGTGTATATTGGAAGATGTATAACATGTGAATCTACCACAATTATTTTTCTTTAGCAAAAAAAGAAAAAGAAAAAAAAAGAATCTGTATAGAACCCATTCCTGTGAGGTATTTCAGCTGCACCACTCGGCTCCAATATGTTGGACTCTCCCAAGTTGTATTTTGTTAGCTTTTTGGGCACTTGATTACTTTGGCATGGGACCACATAGTGAATAAATTTTGGAAGTGACTGGTCCATATTGAAAATTGATAACTGTCCAAAAGTCGGTTTGTCTTAAGAGTGTAGTTGTGCTTTTGTAAGAGACATGATGCATTGAAAACTTGCATTGCACTAAAATATATCAGTCAAAGTCCTCCTGCGTAGTGGTGTACGTTTTTGAGATAAATTACCCCAAGTTAAGAAATCAGTGTAGACATTATCATCTGCATACTGTCATTCTACTCAGTATGCAGCAGATAATATCTATGGTGATTTCTTAACATAAGACAATTCGCCTCCAAATTTATGCTCTTTACATTACGTCAGTGTAATTCAGCAAGAGGATTCGGGCCATCAAGTGTTTTTTCTGAAGGGAATTGTTCTGTAGTGTAGGGATGGGGAGAAGGCAGATAGTGCTCCTTTGGTAGACAGGCATATTATTTTGCTGTAAGTTGGCAAGGATTTCTGGCTCCCAGTTGCTTCATAATAAATGTTGTATAAAGGGTAAAACTCTCCTCTCCTCTTCAGGTTATTATAATATTTGATATATAGGAACTTAAGGTGTACTCACTTTTGTTGCCAGCGGTTTAGACATTAATGACTGTGTGTTGCGTTATTTTGAGGGGGACAGCACATTTACACTGTTATACCAGCTGTATACTCACTGCTTTACATTGTAGCAAAGTGTCATTTCTTCAGTGTTGTCACATGAAAAGATATACTAAAATATTTATGAAATGTGAGGGGGTGTACTCACTTCTGTGATATACTGTATACAGTCATGACCAAAAATATTGGCACCCTTGCAATTCTGTCAGAAAATGCAACCCTTCTCTCAGAAAATGGTTGCAGTTGCAAATGTTTTGGTACTCACCTGTTCATTTCTTTGGTTTGTGTTGGAACGACACAAAAAAACAGAGAAGAAAAGTCAACTCTGATACAATCCCACACAGAAACCCAAAAATGGACTGGCCAAAATTATTGGCACCCTGTCTAAATTGTAAGAAATAATTGCTTTTCAAGCATGTAATGCTCCTTTAATTTGTATTTAGACTCACCTGTCACAAGTAAGAGGTGTGGGCAATATAGTAATCACACTTGCAACCAGTTAAGATGGAAAAAAGTTGACTCAACCTTTGTGTTGTGTGTGACACTGGGCATGGAGAAAAGAATGAAGTGTAAAGAGTTGTCTGTGGATTTGAGAGAGAAAAATGGGGAAAAACATCGACAATCTCAAGACTACAAGTCCATCTCCAGAGATCTTAATGTTCCTGTGTCCACTGTGCGCAATATCATCAAGAGGTTTACAACCCATGGCACTGTAGCTAACCTCCCTGGACATGGACGGAAGAGCAAAATTACCGAAAAATTACAACAAAGGGTTGTTCGCATGGTGGATACAGAACCCAGATTAACTTCCCAACAAATTCAAGCTGATCTGCAGACACCGGGTACAACAGTGTCAGCTCGCACTATCCGTTGCTATCTGAATGAAAAGGGACGCTATGGTAGGAGACCCAGGAGGACGCCACTGCTGACACAAAGGCATAAAAAAGCAAGACTGGAGTATGCCAAAACTTATGTGACAAAACCACAATCCTTCTGGGAGAACGTACTGTGGACAGATGTGACAAAAGTAGAGCTTTTTGGTCAAGGACATCATGGCACTGTATACAGAAAAAGAAATGAGGCATTCAAAGAAAAGAACACAGTCCCTACAGTTAAACATGGTGGAGGTTCAAAGATGTTTTGGGGTTGCTTTGCTGCTTCTGGCACTGGATGCCTTGACTGTGTGGACGGTATCATGAAATCTGATGATTACCAAAGAATTTTGGGGCGCAACGTAGTGGCCAGTGTCAGAAAGCTGCATCTCCACCAGAGGTCATGGGTCTTCCAGCAGGACAATGACCCGAAACACACTTCAAAAAGCACTCAGAAATTGTTACAAACAAAGCACTGGAGAGTTCTGGAATGGCCAGCAATGAGTTCAGATCTGAATCCCATAGAACATCTGTGGAGAGATCTCAAAACAGCAGTTGGGAGAAGGCATCCTTCAAATCTGAAGGCCCTGGAGCAGTTTGCAAAAGAAGAGTGGTCCAAAATTCCAGTAGAGAGGTGTAAGAAACTCATTCATGGTTACAGGAATCGATTGATTTCAGTTATTTTTTTTCCAAAGGGGGTGCTACAAAATATTAGGTTAAGGGTGCCAATAATTTTGGCCAGTGCATTTTTGGGTTTCTGTGTGGGATTGTATCAGATTTGACTTTTCTTCTCTGTTTTTTTGTGTTGTTCCAACGCAAACCAAAGAAATGAACAGGTGAATACCAAAACATTTGCAACTGCAACAATTTTCTGAGAGAAGGGTTGCATTTTCTGACAGAATTGCAAGGGTGCCAATATTTTTGGCGTGACTGTATCTGTACTTGGGTTTGTAGGACAGTTCTGTGTGTACTGTGGAGTGCAGTAGACAATTGGACACAGTTCTTCATCTAATGTCAGTCAGTGGGATTTGGGGTTTTAGTGTAAACCCCTACCCTGTTGGTTCTGCCGCACTGAAGTCTGCCAGTTTTGGATAGATAGTCTAAGAGAAGAAAGTGACATTTTAGATAACCTGTCATTAGAGCACAACAACATGCACTAGTGTTGCACAGACATGATGCAAGTAGGCTTTGGCGTCTGAGAAATCAGAACCTCATGCTTAAGTTCTGCAAAACAAAGCAATATAACATGGCAGCTCCAAGGGAGGAAACTTCAGCCGTGAACAGTCGCATCCAGTCCTTAATGATTTTCCTCTTTTAATATTGATCTATATTAAACATCTGTTTTTGCCCTGAGAGTGTGAGCTGGAAAGTTCGTAGATCATATGTCTTACTGCCCATGGTTTCAAGTGACGTGAAACAATCTCCTGTCTGTCTTCCTGGGGATTGCAAATATAATGGATTGGAAATATTTTGAACATTTAAAATAATGACTATTGTTTATTGCTGCTTGTTGCTTTTATTTATATTGAAAAGAAATATACATTTCTGTGAAACTGGACCTTGCCTTGCAGATATTTTTTTTCTTTTTTGCTACCAAGTTTCCCCCTTCCCAACATGTATATGTATTTTTATATGCATTTTCCAAACATACACATTTTTATATGCATACATCCATTAACTCAGGCATTTTATATATTTGTTGTTGTTTAGTCATTAAGTCGTGTCCGACTCTTCGTGACCCCATGGACCAGAGCACGCCAGGCCCTCCTGTCTTCCACTGCCTCCCGGAGTTTAGTCAAAAGTTTATATATACTTTAGAATTATATGCAGTTTTTCCTTGTGCCTTTTTAGAGAATATATGCATATTGCTGGATGCTTTTCTCTTTTGCAGAAGCACTGCAAGGTCTTGAATGTATAAACTTTCAACTGTGACTTGCACTCTGTTCCAAACCCTGATTTGAGGGTCTAATTGTATACATCTGTCGTAAATTTATGGGTAACTGTTATTTGATGTAATTTGGGGGGGGGGGGTAGTATTAAAATGAAAGCGAGAAAGATAATGGAATCCTATAGTAGTGAAGAAATATGGTAGGAGACCTCTAAACAAAACTTTTATTGTAGAGTGGGTCTTCCCCATTTACAGAATGTCCTGTGGTTCCAGACATGGCCTTCCCTTTGTATCTGCTCTGTGTTTTCCCAGTACCTCTTCTTTTTATTTTTGCTTTTCAAAGAAAACCATTAAGGAGATAGAGATAGAATAGCTGCCCGGTGTCTTTTGAACGGTAGCACTAGAGCTTCCCCTCTGGAATCGTCCACAGCCTAAACTGTCTTTTGTCTCTACAGCATGAACAAAGAGCAGGAAAAATACTGGAGCATTCTGTGTAGGCCTCCTTAAGTTTAATTACCATTAAGTTAATGGTACATGTATGTGTGTCAACTATTAACTAATTATTGACACAGCCATCTGTGTTCCCTCCCTCCATTGTGCAGAGAACATCAGCCAAGATATGCCTGCCCATTTTGCTAGTGGAAGTTAAACTGGTAGGGAAACAAGATTATTTCCCTTTAATGCTTTGCTGCCCCTTAGGGATTTTCACTTCTTCACAAAGGGAGGTGAAAAAAAGTAAATTATATATATCTCCTTAAATGGCCTACTTCTGCTTGCGCTCTGTTCAGAGGTTAACGCCACCAATAGAGTGAAATATTTACTTCTTAGTTAGAAATATCCTGTTTTCCCTCCAAGCATCCCAAGGAGTATACTTAGCTTATCTCCTCAGTTGATACTTGTGACAACCTGATGAGATGGGTCAGGCTGAGAGAATGTGACTGGTCCAAGGTCAGGGTAGATAAAAATAATAATAATGATTTTTTTAAAAATCAAATTAATTTAAATCATGATTTAAATTTTAAAAAAATCTTTAAAATTTAAATAATCAAAAAATCTGTTTTATTTACATTGCGATTTAAATCAAACCCACCCTGTCCCAGGTGACCCCCGTATGTTCTGTGGCTTACTGAGGAGTAGCCCTAACATCTGCCTTTTTTTGATAGCATTAAAAAGAATTAGAGAAAGGTAATGGAATCCTGTAGTGGTGAAGAAATATCATGGGAGACCTCTAAACAAAACTTTTATTGGAAACCATAGTCCTGAGTCTTGATTTTGGTGTTCCTGTTACGAGCTTTTGAACGCTGTGCTTACCTTTGGGCCCCACAGGTGATGTAACAAGGTAATTAGTAGACAGTGAAGCAGATGGGCATCAAGAAGAGAAAAATCCTAGATAGAGGAGCGAAGACAAAGTGAACAGCATTATTGGGGCTGGAGAAGGATGCTTTTGGTGCCTTGTTTGTTACTCAACCCCCCTTGGAATGAAAGCACCCCAGCTGGTCTATGGCAGTGTCACAGCAGCCCAGCAGACACCGGACAAGTAACTCTTCTGTCTCTAGGCTGTCCTGCTGTCTGGCACAGAGTCCCTGGTTTGATATCACAGTGTGAAATGAGATCTAAACCACTCGGCAGACAGTTCTTGAAGACAAAATGAAACTCGACAAAACAAGGACGTGGCCCTTGCCCAAATATCACATGCATCTTGTTCATTTGCAGTTACTAAAATGGTTAATTCTGGTAAGTAGTAGAGGGTTGTAGGTATCTGCATACTGCCATACTATGCAGAATATACCTGGTTTCAGAACCTAAACAGGGTTGGGTCTGGATAGTACTTGAATGGAAGACCACTAGGCACTACCACGTATCTCCAGGTACAGTTAGGAACAACCCTTGCAAGAACCATGGACAGCCACTCACAATACTGGTCTAGATGAGCCAAAGGTCTGACTCTATATAAGATTGCTTGCTATGTCCCTGTATTCCTCAGGGGTCAAAACCAACCAAGCTCCTTTGTATGAGACGATGAAAAATCTTGTTGTGAATGACAAGTGTTGAGAAATAAGCTGAATCTGTCCTCGAGTCACTAGTGATGCAGTCTTTGCAAACTGAGTCCTAATGTAGGTTGCTTTGTACTCGCTTCCGGGAGAAACAGAAAAGAACAAAAGAAATAAAAGCATGTCGAAACATGCCTGGTATTTGTATAAAATTGCCCTGCGTTGAAAGACACTATGAGTGGCTAGCTTCTCAGTGTAGGAATTACAGGTGAATTGATGATATACTGTAAACTGGGAAGGGATGCAACAGTTTTAATAGAACACACACCTGTTCCTTGTTAAGCCTCTTTCCCAACTCTATTAAGATGGCGGCTTGGGAACAGAGAACAATGAAGAACATTTATAAAATATTATCTAGCACCAGAGTTTTGGGATTGCTATAAAAACATCTAATTGACCTCTCTTGATCAAGAAAAAATACATGGCTATGCAGTTGGAGAAAGAACTTCTAAACAAGTGTGAGCATGTTTCTTTAGCCAAGAATGGATTGTGTATACAAAGTTGCTGACTGGTAGGTTTGGAAATGCACAAGGGAAAACTGACAGCAAGGGGAGGCAAGTCCTGGTACCCTGGCTGGATCCTGACATATATGAGCTGTGAAACCTGGAGATGGCTTTGACTTGGCACATAATAACTCTCAGATTTCTGAATTGGGTGAGTATGGATTCCAGCCTCCCCATTTTCAGATGTTGCCTCCATCACACATTGTTTATGCATTTTCTCTTCACTCCAAGATGCTCACTCTTTAGACTCCTCCCAGAACCATTATGAATCAAGGCCAAGTTTCAGTTCAGCACGTAATGTCTCAGTGCGAGGCCTGTACAACTGCCAGGTTTCTTTGCTCCTAGTTTCCCCCTGAGCAATTAAGGCTTTGGCAGGGTGTCATCCTGCACACCTTAGCTTCATGTTCCCATTTGCCCATATCCTACCTTGAGCGTAAGCTGGCTGGATAGCTCAGTGGTCTAGGTATGGTTGAGAGTTCAGTTCCTTATTGTGCTTCCAGGGAGAAGAGCCAGCCTGTGTAACCTATGTGACTATGCATAAAGTTTTTTTGTATGTGTCATAGACAAAGATAAGAAAAATGATCCTGTCCTCAATTGCCCTGCTCAGCAATTGCAGACTCAAGCCCTTGGGTCTTTTAGGGAGTCAGTCCATCTCATATTTGGTCTTCCTCTTTTCCTACTGCCTTCCACGTTTCCCAGCATTATTGTCTTTTCCAAAGAATCCTGCCTTCTCATGATGTGCACAAAGTAGGGCAGCTTCAGCTTCAACATTTTTGCCTCCAGAGATACAGTTCAGGCTATATTTGATGTTCGACCCACTTGTTCTTCTTTCTGCCAGCCCGGGGTTTCCTCAAAGCTCTTCTCCAGCACCACATTTTAGACAAATCAGTTTTTCTCCTGTCAGCCTTCTTTGTTGTCCTACTTTCACACCTTTATGTAGTGATCAGGAATACAAGAGTGTGAATGGTCTTGGTCTCCAGTGACACATCCTTACACTTGATGATCTTTTCTAATTCCTTCATTGCTGCCCTTCCAAGTCTTAGTCTTCTTCTGATTTCTTGGCTGCTTTGTTTCATACTCTCTGTGTTTTAAGACTTGATTAACTCTCAGTTTTATATGAAAAGGGAGAAAAAAGACTCCTGAATTTGTGGCTATTGTCACTTAGAGCAGACAGAATGTGACTTATTTTGTTATCACCCGTATTATAAACTATCTGATTCACAGCTCCTTATGTTTGTAGTAGAACCTGTTCCCAGCCATTAATTCTGTACTGTAGCAGAGATTCCCTTCCCTCCTTTAATGCAATTAAGGAATCTCTTCCATGTGCAGAAGAAGACTGAATATAAGCCTCACCAGGTACTCAATGTACTGTAGCAGTACGGTATTTAGGCAATTACTGCTGTTGTACAGTATTTGCAGTCGAACAGTAATAACTGATGCCTTGACACAAGTCTAACTTGTTGGGAATTCTGTTCTAGTTTGCTGCTGTATTATAATACGTTTGTAATGTTCTAGTCTTAACATTGTATGAATTTGCAGCATCAAGTAAAAAATAAGGCAGGTAATAAACCCAATTCATGCCGCAGTTGTGCCAAATAACACCAGTTTAAGGTGATGACATAATTATCACTTCGGAGCAACACTAGGAAGTGAGCCATGTGGCATAGTGCTTAAACTGCAGTACCGCAGTCAAGCCTCTGCTCATGACCTGAGTTTGATCCCTATGGATTAAGGTAACCAAATCAAGATTGACTCAGCATTCCATCCTTTCAAGATCATTAAAATGAGTACCAAACTCACTGGGGGGCAAAGTGTTACTTGTATAATTATGTTGTAAACTGCTCAGAGAGTGCTCTAGCACTAGGGAGCAGTATATAAGTTGAAAAAACAGCAACAACGATGATAGTTTTAGTGGCTGTGTCCTTTTTGTGGCCTATTCTAACTATATGCTACATCATTTGTTTGCCCAGAAGGAGGATACCAAAGTCTCTTTCAGCTTGTCTTGAAGCTCTTAAGGCTTGTGTGTAGAGATCGACATGAACTGCTGCATCAGTCTAATAGGTGTTCCACAGTTCTGAGCCCCACCTCCTCTGGCAGGCACCCACTCAGAGGCAGTGCCTGGAGGAGGCGGGGCAGGGAAGCCAAGACACTGCCTCTGAGTGGGCGCCTGCCGGAAGAGGTGGGACTCAGAACCACGGAACACTTGGTGGACCAATGGACGAATCAGCACAGACTGCTGAACCAGCAGTTTGTGCCCATCTGTACTCATGTGCTCTAGCATAAATTTGTTGGTGACCCTGAATCGATGATTTCATCACCTTCTGCCAGTATGTAAGGAAATGTGTTGATCCCTTCATTTTGCAGTGTAGATTTAACAGACTGTCATATGACAGGTCTTTTTCATGGACTTGGAAAAGTGTGGGGGTTATACATACAAGATACTGCAACAGGGAGGCAGGTATATGAATTTGTACACTGTCACAAAAGAATCATGTCCCTGTATGTAGCATAGTTAGGGACAATGGGCAGAGGACAACTATGGCCAGGGACCAGTTCTGAACCTTTCCACTTTTTTACTGCATTCTAGAGATAAAATAGTTCACATGCTTCTTACTAGCAACCTAATTAGGCTTCTCATTGTCACTTTACAGTCAATCTGCTGGAGGAAAGGGAGAGATTTTTCTCTGTTCCCCCTGCCCTTTTTTTTTTCCATTTTGGTTGCCTCCAGAAATGTTAGAGAAGCACAAAACATCCATAGCTAGGCAGTCTCTCCCTATTTTTTTGCTTTGGGGCCACAAGTGTTTGGCTGTCCAGTGAGCCCTGCATCGTGTCATTGTTTTTGGAATCCCTGCAACAGATGGATGTTGTAATAAGTTATATTTTACTTTGTTTTTATTCTCTTTACCTGTTATTCATCTCTGGGCTCAAGTGGAGTATGACTTGCTCACAGAAGGAGCTTTTGCTTTCCTTGATTACTTTTAAACTAGATTGGTGGGGCTCTGAGTGGATCAAACCTGAGGTAACGTCTACCTCCTTTATAGTGCAGCATCCCAGATCTTTTGACTAACCAACCTCTACTTAAATACTTCCATCGACTGAGAGCCAACCACCTCCTGACACAGTCTTATCTCTTCACTCCCACCATTTGGAAACTTCTCCTCAGGTTTAACTCAAATTTGATTAATCCTATGTCTGGCCTCTTGAGCAGCAAAGAACAAGGCTATGCCATCTTGTGCAGGACAGCCCTTTAGAGGTTTTTGACATTGACTATCCTGTCATCCTCTAATCGCCTCTTGTCCAGGCTAAACAAACAAGCTCTTTCAAGCATTCTTCACAGGATTTGATTCTCATGCTCCTCAATGTTTTACAAGGGTTGCAGCTCATTGGCAAAGCAGATGACTTTTCTTTTCTGAAGGTCCAAATTTCAGCCTATAGCAGGCTCTGTGTAGAGTTAGGAAAGTATATAACAATTTGGAAGCCCACTGCCAGTCACTGCTGATATGACTGGGTTACATGGACCAGTACAAAGCCGGTTCCTATGTTTCTGCATGTTGAAAATTCTGTTTGCTAACTTTTTTTTTAATGTGGTCATGCACCAGAGAATTTTGTTGGGCCTACCTATTGGCAACTCATAAAATTACAAGCCTGTGGGTTGAGGCATACATTCATATATGTCACTCTGTCTGATTACAATGTGATGTGTCACTCAGTGACTCACAGCTGAATATGTGAGCTACCTCGATTGGAAAGTCAGGAGTTCAAGAAATGCTGCCAGAGATGAGACATAGGCAACTGTCAAATAGAAGACTTGTTACTCACAACAGAGTGGCAGAGGGCAGTCACGCCATGAAGCAAGCTGAAAGCAAGACTGTCATTCCCCAGAGAAAGTAGCTTTTCACATACTGTACAAATATTGTCAATGCAAGAGAGGGGAATTTCATATGGCATGGAATAATATGTTTTCCCACTAGTCTCTTCTATGCCCAAACTACTAAACCATGTGGAATTCTGCTATTTTAATTAGATAGCCTGCTGGGATAATCCACTTAACAACTTGCACAGAAATGATAGGTGTGTATAAAGTCTGTGGAAGAACTCTAGAAGCTGGCATGACAGTATTTTCTAAGGAGATGTTTCTAGTTTGGTATTCCCTGAGTACAGGTAAGGGTCATTCTGCATCTCTCTTCACTGCAAATTGAGTTGGAATAAACAACTTAATCATCCATGATTTGGATAGCTGCATGTTGCGTTGCTCCCTCTGGCATGTTCAGCCATCATAATCCTTTTTTTTTTTTTTGCCTTAACAGTGAATGAACGTTTAATATTCATCTCTTAGTTGCTGGTGGGCTGACTGCTCATCTGCTCATCACACCTTGGGTTCTTTTTGAGAAAAAAGGTGGGATAAAAATATTTTAAATAAATCTGCAGAAGCTCATTGTCATTTATGGAGCAGTGTCCTGCCTGGTGACCCATATGCCCAGAACAAATAGGTCAGTCAGGAAGTTTAATGTAAGGTAGAGTGTAGAACCAAGTGAATTGTGTGCTATCAGTGGTTGCTTGTGCAAGCAATTATTGGTTTGGAACTTGTTATTGATTTGGAATTTGACCTTCTCATTTCATTCCTACTTGTCACTTGACTTCTGTAAGCATCAACTGATAGAGTAAAAACACTGAAAGAATGGTCTGATGCACATTTAAGTTACAGTGGAGTAATGCTAGGGCCACTATGTTCTGTGCCAAAAATTAAAATTAAAAATAATTGCCCCAAATATTTGATGACATTGATATGTGAATAACCAAGGGGCCAACTATTTATTATAGGTAACCCAGTGTAGTGGATAGAATGATGGACTAGGACTTTGGAGAACAGGGTTCAAATCCCCACTTGGCCATGGAAACTCACTGGGGGAGTGGAACTGGTAAAACCACTCCTTTCAAGCTAACCACTCACTTAGCTTGAAAGCCTTGTTAGGATTGCTGTAAGTCAGTTCTGACTTTACGGCACAGAACACACACACACACATCCAATAGTTAGTAGACTAACTGAATCATGAAACATGTGGATGGTGACTTACCAAGTCCCCGTTGATTCAATTGGTCTATTCTAATTGGGACTGACAGATGGATTTTGGGCAAACCTTAATATTTTTTCAAATATATGTTTGTTACTTTCCTCTTCCTCCTCCTCCTCACCACCACCACAGCCACCAAATTTCTTCCTATGAGGGCTGTTTTAATTTAAGCCATTCTCTCTGCCGTATTTTTGTTTAACTGTGTTTAAGTAATGTAAGTTTCTTTACACCATATCAGCTTTGCTTGCTTCTCTTCCACCACCTGCCAACCTACATCAGAGCAATGCTTTATTTTGATTGGCTTGATGCCTCTTAGCAAACTGGAGTTCCCAGTAGGAGCCGAAAGAAAGAAAGAAAGAAAGAAAAAGAAAGAAAGAAGGAGGGAGGGAGGGAGGGAGGAAGGAAGGAAGGAAGGAAGGAAGGAAGGAAGGAACATGGGAAAAAATGCAAACACTTTCTGGAATCTCATTTGGAATGGCCTGCTTTGTTGTGGATGTTTGCACAAGGTGGGACAATGGCAATCCTATGTCTACTTACTTGGATTGGCAAGCTTCGTTGACTACAGAAGGGTTTACTTCCAAGTGAGATTTGTCCAATCTGACGTTCTCCACATGTGTTGTATTACATGTCACCTCTTTCCCAGTCAGCAAAGCCAGTGGTGGCTAGAGATGGTGGTACTTGCAGTCTAGTGTGTGTGGACAGGATTGTGTTGAAGAAAAGGTGTTCTCAATAAACATTCATAGATTCTTACTGTTCATTTCCACATACAAATAAAATGTGGCCAGCAAGCAACGATGCCACCTGTGTGCATGCTAGACAGCTTCTGCCATATTTTTAAATACTCAAATATTTACTGAGGTATAAATTTCCTCATATTGAAAAATGTTAGTGGTACTTTTTATGGATTTGGGAGAGATTGTGTGGTGTAGTAGCTAGAGTGTTGGACAAGAACTCAGGAAACTTTGATTCAGATCCCCACTAGACCTTTGATCAGTTACATTCTGTCAAACTGAACTACCTATCTTTGTTGTTAGGATAGACTTGGGCAGGTGGGAGAGCATCATGGAGGCTTCCTTGGCCTAGTCTGGAGAAAGGGGAGAATATAATGTAATACATTATTTTTGTGCTTCTTTTGATATTCAGTTGCTCTGCCATCAAGAGCAGCAGCTAGGTAATTCTGTCACGTGCCTTCTGCCTATGATCACAGTTGCCACACATTGGCCTCATTATATATATATATTTCCTCCAAGCGAACATACCCATTCCCCAAGTAGTGGACTTGCACTTTCTAATAGTCAGACCAAGAAACAAAATAAAGAAGGATGATGATTTATTAGCTCCATCCTCCCAGCCCACCCCACTCCACCCTGCTGAGCCTCAGGATCTGAAAGTTCATTCTAGAAAAGAGTTTGTGCTATTTTATGTCCCTGTTGCTTAGCCAAGGGCATAATGCATCCCTTTGTCCAGTAGTTCTAATAATATGAAAGGATTTATCGTCTGCACATTGTGAAAGTTCCATGAACTCTGGTTTCTGGCTGCAGCAACACTTGGCCTTCCATCATAAGAGGAGGTCTTATTTTCCTCTCATTTTCTGGCAACACATGTTCTTTCTTCCCAGAGTATTTGAAGGGCACTCTGTTACTTTGGTCTTTTGAAGTATAAAAATACCCTGAGTGCATGTAAGTAGTTAGAAATGAGGTATCTCTTTTCTCTGATATTTGATATAATCCCCTGTGCATTGAATAACCTGATTACTAAACCAAAGCAGATTCTTAAATTCTGGGGCTGAAATCCAGTAAAAAGTTGCAACTAGAATAGGCCCATTGAATCAGTGGCACTTACATAGGTATTGACTCACCCGATCCCCACTGATCCAGCGGTTGTGACTTACTGCTGGATTTTAGCTTGTATTTTAAGAATTTGTACAAGGCAAAGCTTTGAGTCCTTTTCAGTTGTCATTGTTTTACTAAACATGCAGGGAAGGGAGTACATGTTTGCTCTGTTCCCCTCATCTACAATTCACTTGCCACTGTACATGTGCAGAGTAATGGGGCTGGAGCATAGAGCCTCTGCCATCTGTGGAGGTTTTCTGGGCTTACAACTCACATTGTTAGCTTCCATGGGTAGCAAAGATTCTCTGCTTCAGATCTGTCCCTTTCTGTGCCTTGTGCCTTGAGGGAAGTGGAAGTGACCTCAGAGGGGGCCTGGCTAATGCGGTCAGTAAACACAGTTCAGTAACAACCGAATAGGGCTATAGATACAGAGAAATCTGATGTGTGAGGTGACTTTTGTAAATGGTTTGTATGCCTAAATTCCCAGATATACATGGCTTAGTTCATGCCTTAAGGCAGTGGTCCCCAACCTTGGGCCTCCAGATGTTTTTGGACTTCAACTCCCAGAAACTCTGGCCAGCAGAGGTTGTGGTGAAGGCTTCTGGGAGTTGTAGTCCAGGAACATCTGGAGGCCCAAGGTTGGGGACCACTGCCTTAAGGCCAAACCATGATGGTTCAGTGTTATGAGGCTGAGCCATAGTGAATTTGGTCACATCTGAACCCAAGCAAATTGTAGCAGTATAATGGATGTTCAAAGTTCAGCTATTCATTTCAAAAATCTGTTTCTATTAAAATATATATTTAAAATAATTCTGTAAAAATAATACTTTCAAAAATCAACAGCTACAGAGAGACTATGCTTCCCTACCATCATCATGCAGAGACCCCATCAACTAAATGAGGAATCTAAAACTGCCTAATTGCAAGATGTCTGCTGGGCAACAGAAGCCTGTCAAAGGAGGGGTGATCTCTCCAAAGGGAACAATGCCTATAGGAAATGTCACTAGTAGTTCTGTTATAGGTTACAGCTACAAACATTTGCAATGGTCTGAAATGCTGTTGTGGTACCCTTCTAAAGTTAGTGTGAAGGCATGTTTACTGATACGGACAGAGCACAGCCTTACCAATGTTCTGATAGTTGTGATTTCCGGAAGGTATATAAACGTATTGTTTTCTTTTTAAGTGTATAGAATGTGCAAAATACTAGAAATGGCAAAGGGGAATGAAAAAGAATCAGTTTTTTTTTTTTTAAATCATGATGTTCTGGTAGAGCCTTTTGAAATTTCCCTGTTAACACCAGTTTTTAAATAACTCTCTTATCCTAGCTATTCTTATATTCTCATGGTTGTGAACCAAAAGTGGCTAAGCTTCAAAGCACTTCGGGGCAGGGAAATTACTTACTAGACATAATCCTATTGGAGTCATTAAGATTTGTGTGGCTTGTTGTTACTAATTTTTGAGGGGCCACGGTGCAACTCAGTTGGACAGTCGGCTGTGTGACCAGGCATGTAATTGAGACCCAGCCCGGAACCTCAAGAATTAACCACAATTAGCTGTGGCAAGTTATGTAAACTTCACATGATAGGATTCTGGTCATTATCATGAAACATTGAGACTTAGATAATTGCTGTGAATAGTGTTGTTGTGAAAACTAGTCTCGTAATCATAGATTCCTTCAGGATCAGAGCTTAGTAATTTTAAATATTAAGAACAACGTTGTAAACTGGAGTTTTCCTGGATAACTACAGCAAGGGAAAATGGCCTCCAAAAAAAAAAAAGGCAAAGCAAAGTGTGCTGCTCATATAGTGCTTAAAGCACTCTCTGGGTGGTTTACAAGTTAATTATGCCGTCTACATATTGTGTGTGTGTGTCCCATCCCCCCCAGTAAGCTGAGTACTCATTTTACTGACCTTGGAAGGATGGAAGGCTGAGTGAACCTTGAGCTGGTTACCTGGGATTGAACCTCAGGTCATGAGCACAACTTTGGCTGCAATACTGCAGTTTAAAGTCATGAGGCTCTTTTCCCTTCCTACTCTAGGCTGGTAGGAAGGGAAACATAACAAAAATTGCTACCTACCTATCTATAATTTATTACAAATAGCTCTGTGTGCTACTTAATATTCCAGTTCTTTCTTTCTTTTAGTGTGGTGTAGTCTACTGATTTTGAAGATCACTCATTTATAGGGTTCCCATAAGTCAGAGGCTACTGGATGATGCGTCACAACCAGTTTTGTGACAGACTAGGCTTGAAGAGATGGAGGTTTGAATCTTGAGGATTCTGAATAAGCGTGCATAGGTTCTTACAGTTCATATTTGCGTGCAAATAAGTCTATAACTCAGTAGTAGAACACATTCTCTGCATGCAGAAACCGCCCAAATTAAACTTCCTACGTGGTCGCCATATTCAGTTTCCACACTTAACCTTAATTTAATGTAATAACAACGAGCCACGGTGAACCTTGGGTTCTCTGTGCTGGTGTGATCATGAGGAGATGGAAGTTCTTTCTTCTGATTTGGGTAACCCACAGTTTAGCATCTCACCCAAAGTTTAATCGGTGTTCATGTGAACTGAAGTTTAAATATGGAAGCTTCATTGAAGTCAACTGGATTCAGCCAGACCATCGTTCAGTAGTTCTCAACCTTTAGTCATGTGGAACAGGGGTGTGTTGAGCCAACAAACACATTCCAGTTTGGCTGGAAGCTGCACCTCCACACATCCGCAATGCTGGAAGCTCCCCACTTCTTGGGCAAAAAAAAAAAGTGTTGTGATTTGCTGCTAAAAAAAAAATGGCAGCATAGTTTCCAATTACTTTTCCAGTTTAATTGAAGTTTCTCTTAAATATTTAACTCGGCTTCTTTATACTTGGGATACAGGATGGTGTAGTGAACAGAGTGATGAACTAGGACTCAGGAGCCCTGGATTCGAATCCTCACTCAGCCATGGACACTTATTGGTGATGTGGAACTGGTAAAACCACTCCTTAAATATCTCACTTACCTTGAAAGCCCTGTTACAGTTGCTATATCAGCTCCAACTTGATGGCACATAACAACAACTTTATAATTACTTAGATGTTTAATATTGCTTTTAGAAGTAATTTTTTTTATTGAAAATTGAAATTTGCCCTAATTAGGAGATCTAGTCTAAGTATTTACAGGTTAATTTGTGCCAAGAAAGCAGGAAGTACTCAATCCATTTGGCAACTTCCTAAATCGGTTAGGTCAATTAAGGGATTAAAAAGACGACAAAGTAAATGCTGAAAACAATGGATATGTGCTAAATAAGTATAAATAAAGTAAAGTAAGTATCAAAGAGCTGCAGATAAGCATGAAAAGCATCCAGGAGCCATGCTCCCATCATGTCAGCAGCAGATTGCAATGTGATTTTTCGAGGGGTGTATGGATTTTTTAAGTAATTGGGGAATTTGAGGGGGGGGGTTCACTTGGAGAGCCATGAGATGCCCAGCCCTGCTCTAGATGTTATGGATTTCAATTCTCAAAATCCCTGATGATTTGCCATGCTGGCTGGGGCTTCTGGGAGTCGAAGTTCAAGGCCAAAACCTATTAGCATGTAGAAGAGGAATTACGCAATGGATTTTCCTTTCTGATGATTTATAATCTACACATGATCAGTGTGCAGATGATAACTCACAATTACACAACAATTTGTGACAAAGAGCTAGGTGGAAAGGAGGAGACACTTGCTCAATTGCCCTTCTGTGGTGGCATAATTGAATAGGATTCTGGCCCAAATCATGTGAAAGATGGAAGTTGGGAACTACTGCCATTGTTAAGATTAACCAGCTTGTCATATTCTGATGACATAGTAATGAGATGTGAAAGCTTTGATACTTCTCTTTGTGCTGCTCTCCAAAGGGGGATGGAGAGGAGGAAAAACAATAGCCCGAGGTTCTTGTGGTTCATTCTCAGTAGTAGTAGTTTATGAAAAAATTTTAGCATGATGGCTGAACCAGACCATTCAGAAATCAGGGTCAAATAGCAAAGGATATGACCCGTTGTCAGTCAGAATAGACAGTAAACCAATGATAGGAAGCTTGTCTGCGCTCAATGTTTTGTTAGTCACCTTGGGTCCCCATGTGAGGAGAAAGTTCGGATAGAAAACATACAAACAAAGGCAGGACAAAATCAATTTCAGAAGAGGTCTCAGGGGCCACGTGCTAAGAGAGGAAGGGATCAAAGGCAAAAGGAAGGAACTAAATAATATATAACATTTTAGCGCCTGGTGCCAGCAACCAAACCTTAAAAGAAGCATTTCAACTTTTCAGAGCTGGAGGGAGGAAGTGCAGATACTGGGAATGCATCAAACAGTTAAATTCATAGGGAAGAGAGCATGGCTGTCAGGGGACACTATAAGGGCTGGATCCAGACATCAAGAAGGCCCAGGTCCATTCAAGATGAGAGCCTGAGTTCCTCACCCTTATAGCAAATGAATTTTAAAAAAATCTGTGCTGCTATCTGTTTTACTTGTGGTTCTTAGAAGCTTGAGCTGACAACACTACAAATATTACAGCATCTTTTTATCATTGTCTCTCCCTTTACACATGGATCTGCATTCATTCATTCATTCATTCATTTTTCTCTGTGCAGATATGAAGCTTTCTATGCATTTCTCTCTAGTTCTTAATTTCTCTTCCCCAGGCTGCCATATGTGACTAATATGACTATCTCTTGGGGACTTCTTCCTAGGGTGGATTTGATTTAAATCATGACAAATCAAAATTTTTGATTTTTTTAATAGATTTAAATTAAAAATCAATTTTTAAAATTTAAAATCATGATTTAAATCAACTTTTTAAAAAACAGATCATTGATTTGTTTATCCACCCTGCTTCTTCCTTATCTTTTTGCCAATCTGGTAGCCAACAAAGATGATGAAGCTCTCTAGGTGAAATGTCTCTCTTGCTGGGCTGATACTGTAATTTCATTTAGAAGGTTTTAGGACAGCAGTCATTAGTGAAGATGAATATTATAGAAAATGCCTCTATGATTAAGCTATTAAAACCAGTTGTGACTTGTGGAAACAAGTTGTCTATATAAGAGCATTCTGCATGCAGCATGAGAAAAGATGATTGGAAGAAGCTTTGTTTCCTTGGATAAGGGAAAGCTGATTCCACAGCCTTATTCCATCTGCTGTTACGACCCAAGTCAGTTTAAAACACACAGTTTCCTGCTGTAAAGCTTCCTTTGTTTCAAACCCTTAATCAGATTTCTAGGGATCCCCTCTATTGACAGTGGCAACCTTTTCATGACAGGACCAAAAATAGATGCAAAATCCTGGCAGATTAAAATTCCACCTGTCCTGTAGGAAATCTCAGATTTTACTCAGCTGAAGAAAGAAAAATCCTTTTGACAAGATAGAGACAATTTGAAGGTCAAACAGTCTCAATCCTGGGGTCATTTATAGTTTGTGTTAACAGAATGAATCAGCAAGGTTGTGGCTATGGAGAGGGCAGCAGATAGCATCTGAGAATCAATGTATGTATTGTGAATCAACAGTCCCTTTCTATTGCATGGGCAAGTAAAATCTAGTCCAACCTACATACCAGATTTCCTCTTGGATGCATGCAGGGTTTCTGTCTGGGCTCTTGATTCATCATAGGTCATCCTTAGGATAAACGTAGACCCTTGAAGCAAACATTGCTTTACTGTGAGGAAGATCTAGACCAGTGATTCTCAAACTGGGGTCCCTAGGAGTTCTTGGACTGCAATTCCCAGAAGCCTTCACCACTTTCTATGCTGGCCAGGATTTCTGGGAGTTGCAGTCCAAGAACATCTGGGGACCCCAGTTTGAGAACCACTGACCTAGACCAGCTTACTTAATCTGTGTCCCTTCTAATGTCTTGGATCTCAGAGCTGCCATCCACCATGACTACTGATCATATTGGCTGAGTGGGAGATGTAGCCCAAAACATCTGGAGGGATCCAGTTTGGAGAGGACTGGTCTAAACTGTGCCTTAAGTGAGAGAATGACTTCACGTCCCTACAACTGTGACACCGGGATCCATTACTAATTCTCCTTGCATCCTTTTTTTGTTTTGTTTTGTTTTTGGGGACACTCTCAGAAATAGAGATTCTCACTCTCAATGGAACAGCTTCCAAATGAGTGTGAGAAAAAGGGATTTTCTACATAGATTTGATTGTGAATTTAAACTGCAACGATGGAAGGGTTTGATCCGAGATTATTATTTGTGCACTTTCTTGTGTTTTGAAGCATGGCATTCTGTATAATAGAAATATGTGAAAGTGTTTAACTTACCTGTGCCATTTCTGTTGTGCTTTATAGGTTTTAAAACCTGAATGAGGAGGGAACATGCTTCTGAAATGTTGGGTTTGCACAGAAGTGAACATTTCATGATTTTGCATGAATTTGGGTTTTGTATTTTTATTTGCTGTGCCTCTCGATTAGAGGGTTATGAAAGATGTTGTATAACAGCTATCATCCATTGTTTGCCTTGCACACCATGATGTTGTATTCTGCCAGGGCCAGACTTTAAAATTATATTCTGTTACTCAGTGTTTGAGAGATTCAATAAAGAGTATTATTTAAATACTGTAGAACACTGAGCACTCTTGATGGCCCTTTCCTTCATTATTTTAGACACAATCTGTTTTCTGTTAAGCAGCGTTCAAGGCTTTCTGTTACAAATGTCATAGTTCAGAAAGGAAGTTGAGTAATTATTTTTGCAGTTTCTATTTTCTGTTTTTCCTGCATGATGTCCAGAAATTAAAGTAATAAAACAAGATGGTAAGCAGAACAAGATCCTGCTAGTCTCTGTTTTATCATGCAGTTACGAATATATATATTTTTTCTATCTGGAAATATCAAATAGAGAGTAGATGGATAATAACTCAGGGTTTTTTGTTTTTACCTAAAGTAACCACCTCTGTCAGTAGAAGATAACTTGTAAATATGTGCATCTCTTTTTGATTTGCAAGCCATACTGCACCTCTGTGTTTCATCCTGTGCAGGAAATGGTACAATGTGGGAGACGGAGAGAAGGTTGCCCCTTCGTCCTGCTGTTCCTGAACAGTGGATCTGATCCAGTTTGTTCCTATAGCTAATTTAATTGAAAAACAGCAATGAGAATGGGAAATTCAATAATGGATTTAGCCACTAGCCTTAACTGCTGTGAATGTGTAACAATAGCAAGAAAATTAACTGTGGTTAAGACTAACTATGATGTAATGCCAGAGTTTAAAGCTGGGACCTAATATTGCACATTTGCCTCACAGAGAAGTTGTAAAGATGACTACAATGAGTATACATGCAGCTGTATTCTTTTAAATTAGCAAAAATTGATCAGCAAGATTTTAATAATAATAAAAGCTACTTGGCTTAATTATGTGTTTCTTGGGTAAATAAGATTTCAGTTATTAATAGCAGTAAATATGGCAACCCAATACGTCCATCTGACTATTTAAATAGGGTTACCAGTGATAATGAGCTCTTTGAAATGCTGCTAGTCACTTTCATTTATTAGATTACCCTCAGTTGTAATTGTTTGTATTATAGGTCAACTAAAAACGAAAGTGGTGGGGAATAGAAAACACACCTAGAGGGACACCTTCTGTTTCAGAGCAAGCTCTGCTGAGATGGCATGTAATCATCTGAAAAACAGAGGAGTTAAATCCATCACTTAGTTTAAAGCATGGTGGATCAAGAACTCTACTACTGTTTAAAGAGTCATTCACATTTCAAGGATTAAGTTTACTTTGTCATTGTAATTAGCCAGTCCTGGGAAGTAGCACAATAGAATAAGGCAGTTTGGCTTTAATGACTGAGCCACCTGTTTGAGACAAGGTAATGTTGTTTTTGTTTTGACATCAGTGTTCAGGGATGAATTTCCAGTGTAGCTAACTGGATAGGTCAGTGAGTTAGGTTTCTGGCTACAGAGCCAGAGGTTGGGCATTCAATTATCCACTTGGTATCTCAAAAGAATCAGCCTGTGTGACTTTGGGCAAGCTGCACCATCCCAGGATGCCCCCAGAAGAAAGAATGGTAAACCACTTCTGAGTACTTTCTATCTAGAAAACCCTGAAAACAGTCATAAGTCAAAAGGGACTTGACAGCACACAATTATTATTATTTGTGCATTGTGGACTCCAAATGATAGGAAACCAATTCCAAAGTATTAAACATTGTTGTCAACATCTGTTTTATATGTAATTTTTATGTTTGCTCCCAATTTACAAAACATATATATAAGAAGAAATACATTTAAGGTACCAAAACTTATGGTTTTGGCAAGAGTAAAAGGTGATAAAACTTTTCTTGATTGACTTGATTTGTATTCTGGCTTCCCCCCAAAACTGGGATCCAGAGCAGCTTTGTGGTTGTATTCTGTCAACTTCTTTTGACTTTATGGCAAAGTGGATAAAAATCAATGATTTTGTAAAAATCAAATTGATTTAAATCACAAATTAAATTTAAAAAAATTTAAAAAAATTTAAATGGTCAAAAATCTGATTTTTTAAAATTCAAATTGTGATTTAAATCATAATTTAAATTAATTTGTGGGAACTCTTATGAATTAACCATATCCAGAAGGTCTTTGTTTGAAATCCACACTCCTACTATAGCTTCTCTTCTGGAGCTTTAAAAAAAAGTGTGTGTATGTGTGTACATGTGTGTACGTGTGTGTACATATACATATAGTGGTGTGCTGATTTTGCATTGGAGGAGGCTCTCATGTAGAAGTGAACTACATATGGAGCATAGGAAACACCATGATGCTAAACAAACTGCAAAACGAAAGAAATTGTGTCGTCAGGAGGAACAAAACAAAGAAACTTGAGAAGGTGTGGATTTTGTCAGAGTAGTTTCTGAGACAGGTGTTACATGCTCTATCGTTGGGAAAAATACCAAAACTGTCAATGATGAGCCATTTTTTACAGGAACAAATGTTCCATCTAGATAAGCCATCAGCTAAAAATAGTAAGGATATTACTGTTGTATTCTGCTAGTGAGACATTAATTGGTGTGTTGCATTTAATTTGAGGGGACAGTATAGGGTAAAACATGGTGGCTGTTCTTTAAAATATATACCTGTTGTGATGAAATATGATTATTTCATGCATTCTCTAGATTTGGGATAGGGACTTTTGGCCTTCTAGTTACTTTTGATCATTAATATCATTACCTCTTATCAATGTCTATGCTGGAGGGGGGCAGTGTGAATTTTAGGGCAAAACATGTGGAAGACAGAAGATTCCCAATTCCAGGGATGTGGAGGTCTCTACATTTAAAAAAAGTTCTCGTAAGAGCAGCATAAAGCAGTCAGAGGCTTGCCTTGAATCATTGATGGAAGGACAAACCGTATGGTGAACCAGATATACTGTAGGTTGTATATTGGAGGCGGGAGACTTGCTAAATGTTTCAGTTTTTGGACAGTGGAAAGTCATCTTTCTGGAAGCCTTTGAGAACAGACTTGATGGACAAAAACCATTCTCCCTGTGGCTGAAAAGGCATGGATTCAACAGAATTAGACATAAAGAAAATGTGAGTGTTTTTTGAATCAGCATGGACAGAGTTTAGAAACATTACTTTTTTGAATTACTGTTTCCAGAATCCACTGGCTGGGGGAGTCTGGGAATTCTAGTCCTAAAAGGTAATATTTCTAAGCTTGGAACAATAGGATAGTGCAGAAGTGTTTGTGTTTCTTTAAATCGCTTTGTGTTTCTAGGCATGCTCTAAACTTTCACACCCACGTCCAGGTGGCTTACATTATAGGTATGGAACATAGAGGAATGATAGACATGAAGCACTGTGCTGCTTCCAAAACATCTGATTCCTGTAAATCCTCACAGATGCTCTTGTTTCACTCTTGTACAAGCAAAGACTTAACAGTAAATTGACAGCGAACCTTCCATTCTGTTGTAGGTATTATGTGGTGCATTAACATTTGATTGCTGTTAATCCCCTTTGGCCAGAATTTCAATACAGCTCTGACCTCAATGGAGAATGTAGCTGCACTGTCCAGTTATAGCAGTTTGATACCACTTTAACTGTGATATCTCCACCCTGCAGAATCTTGGGATGAGTAGGATGGTGAGGTACTTCAGATTCTCTGGTAGAGAGCTCTACTGTTGTAGTTCAGAGGAGACTGCTAGAACTCTCAACAAGAACATTCAGATTACCTCCCCAAACTATAAGACCCAGAATTCCAGTGGATGCAGCCATGATTTTTAAAATGGGATCAAACTACTGTAACTGGATAATATAAACAGCATCAAAGTGAGTGACTAAGATTTTGTATTTTAAGAATGACCCTTTTCTGCTAATTCTTTTTATCTTCCCTCTTCACTTTACTTTTCTTGTGGTGCAGTACTGCAGTCAAATCTGGCCACAACCTAAGTTCAATCTGGATGGGCTCAGGTAGCCGGTTCGAGGTTGATTCAGCCTTCCACCCTCCCGAGGTCGGTAAATTGAGTACCCAGCTTGCAGGGGCGGGGGGGGGAATATGTAGCCTGCATAATTGAATTGTAAACCTTCCAGAGAGTGCTTTATCTGCTATGAGGCAGTATATAAGCAGCATACTTGCTTGTACCTATTGTTCAGAGGGTTTCCTGCTTCTAGGCACATACACACACACCCCTTCCAACATTCATTTTTTTTAATTTTATTTCTTTAAGTTTCCAAAGCAAATACAAGAATACCAAATACTTACTAATACAATCTAAAACCCAGAATACCAAATACTTACTAATACAATCTATACCCACGGGACCCTTTGGAGCAATACTTTTATTATGAACCTCCTTTCCAAAATTGTATTGATTGTTGCTTAGAAGCTTTCCCCTTTCCTTTCACTAATACAAATTCAATAAATCTACCCCAAATAGCATAAAAAATATTTAAACTTATTTCCCCTCTTTTCATCTTAAGTTCAGTAGTCAATTTATCATTTAACGCAATGTCCCATACTTCATTATACTAATCTTCTAACTTAATATCATTTTTATCTTTCCAGAATCTAGCTATTAATATTCTAGCACTTGTCATAAAATTAGAAATCAATTCCTTTGAGCAATAATCAAGTTCTATCTTATCAAAAATTGACAGCAAAGCAATTTTAGAATTAAGTTCGATATCTTTTCCAAATATATCACATATTTCCTTAAAAATCAATTTCCAAAATTTCTGAATCAATTTACACTCCCACCACATATGATATTACGTGCCATCACATTTCCAACAGGCCTTAGAATAGTCTGAATTTATTATGTTCAATTTCACCAGAGTCATGTACCACCTTAAACTAATTTTTTTTAAAATTTCCTTTATTCTTACCGACATTAATCTTAAAACTCTCATCTTCCAAATTTTTGTCCAATCCTCTGTTTTAATTTCTGTCTTTAAATCATGTTCCCAAATTGATTTCAAACCTTCTATTTCAGTCTCTTTTTCCTCTTGTTCCAAAATTAGGTTATAAATTCTACTTACTACTCCCTTCCTCAAAGCATCTTTCTGCATGTCTTCATGTGATGATAGAAATTGTTCATACTTAGTACATTCTCTACATTTGCCATTAGTCTTCAACCATTCATTTGTCCAACTATCTAATTGGATATAATGATACCATAATAGTTTATTAGTTTGAAGTTTAACTATAATCTGATCCTTCGATCTCATTTTAATCATCCAATCCTTCAATCTGGCAACTTTTTTATCCTTAAACAAATCAGCTAAACCCTTCAAGTGTGCTGGGAAATTTTCTATTTCGGTCACTAATTTTAGTGGTGAAGCAAAGGGACATAACTTCTTTTTATTTCTGTTCCAGATATTTAACATGTTTCTTAAAAAAGGGTTGTTCACCTGATTTATTATATTTCTTTTTACTACATTAAACAAATATTTTTCAATATTCCCATTTATTTCTGAGGATTCCATATCCCACCAAATTAACCTTCCTTTGTTCAATATAATATCTCCAATAAATCTTAACTGATTCGCTATATAATAATTTTTTATATTAGGAATACCTAAACCTCCATTTTTTTGAGCTTTATACCAATATCTTTTATTTATTCTTGATTTTTTACCTTGATTACAAAATCCAGTAATTAATCCCTGCCAATATTTAAAATCTTCTTCTTCTAATTGTATTGGGAGCATCCTGAATAAAAAAGTAATTTTTGGTAATATTTTCATTTTGATCATAGTGATTCTCCCAAACCACGATAGTTTCAATTTAGAATAAACCTGCAATTTATCTTTAATATCACTTTTTAATTTGTTAAAATTTTGCTTCTTTAATTTTTGAGTCACTTTAACTATATTTATACCTAAATATTTAATATAATTACACAGTTTAAAACCATATTTATTTACAAACATTTCTTGTTCATATTTATTGTAATTAAACATCATTATTTGTGTTTTTTGCCAGTTAATAGTTAATCCTGTTATTTCCCCAAATTTTTCTAAATGATTTTTAATTTTATCCATACTTTCTAATGGGTTTTTAATAGTTAATAATGGATCATCAGCAAATAAATTAATCTTACTTGTATCATTTTTACCTAATCCTTTAATTAATTCATCATTTCTTATTGCATTAGCTAACAGTTCTATAATCATAGAAAACAATATTGGTGAAAGTGGACAGCCTTGTCTTGTACCTCGGCCTAGAAAAATCCGCTCTGTTAAACCATCATTAACTATTACTTCTGAAGTATTATCTGAATATAATTGATCTATAACCCCAATAAATCTTCTACCAAATCCCCAACCCTTTATAAGCAGCTTTAATGTTGGCCATTCCACACAATCAAAGGCCTTAAATATGTCTAGTGATAAAACAGTTACCTTTTTTTTTCCTTTTCTACCTCATATATAATGTTCAAAACTTGCCTAGTTAAATTATCCATTTGTCTTCCCTTTATAAAGCCACATTGATCCTCTTTAATATAATTTGCTATAAATCTGTTTAATCTATTTGCTAATATAGCAGTAAAAATCTTAGCATCTTGATTTATTAGAGATATAGGTCTATAAGATCCCGGATCTGTTAGATCCTTGTTGGGTTTTGGAATAAGAATCGTTAATGAGTGTTTCCAAGAAGGTGGCATTGTCTCTCCTTCTAATATTTTATTATAAAACATTTTTAGCTTAGGTATCAAAATGGAACTAAGATGTTTATAATATTCTGGACTCAATCCATCAGGGCCTGGTGTTTTACCATTTCTCAGTTTATTAATGACTTCAGCAATTTTTATTCTTTAATCTCTTCTTCTAATATTCTTTTATCACATTCCAGTAATTTAGTTTTTAAATTCTCATTTATAATTTTCTATATCCTCTTTCAGTACATTGTTTCACCCCTTCCAACATTCAGGTACACATGTGCACCCCTGCTTCTCATGCTCAGGTGTGTGTATACACACAGCATACCTTTTATATTACAAAATGAAAACTTTACAAAGTTTCCATGTGCATATCTGAAAATAGATATCACTACTGTAAATATACAGACTAGAAAAGTGGGTTGAATTTGTGACTGTTTTTTTGCTTCCCTCAGCCCTTCGTACGCTGTATGTAATTTTGTCATAACAACTTCCATTTTGCAAACACAACCATTAGAATTTCTTTCCGCAATAAAACATTTTTTCTTAATCGTCTGTTTTTTGTTTTAATTGAGAAGGGAAGGATTTTTTCAAGATGGTAAGAAGAGTCAGCAGGCAGCCCCCGGGTGTTTTTAATCCTTGAGTATTGCCCGCATGATTTTCCCTCCTTCCACAGTTATTTTCCATTGCAGTTTAAATAATTTATAGACCATATTATAACTGGGACATAGGGGACATCCTGGTTTGGGGTTGTCGTTGTTGGGGGTTTTTTGTTTTTTGCTTTTGGTCTTTTGACGTAGTTGTACAATTACACAATTCGCCACATCCTTTCTCCAGGAATACATTTGTGTGCATAGTTCTGCAAGTATGAAACGGCTCCAGGCGTTTTAAGTGAGCCCAGGCTACTAAACCAGAGCGCTGACTTCTCTTTTCTCGTATATGTTCCAGGAAATAACTAGCACAGGAGGACAAAAACCTCCAGCTAAGGCAGGTTTCTTTCATGGTACCTGAAACACTTTTCAACTTCTACCCTGGGAAAGAAACAGAGTTTTAAATGTGTTGGCATCAGGTTTTTAAACGGGGAATGGGTTGTTGCAGTGTGAAGTGCTCCTGCTCACAGTGCCAGCCAGCCAATCATGCACCTTCCATTCCATTTCCCTTATCTGTTCGGACTGCTGCTTTTTATGTATTTCTCCTAAACTTGGGGTTCCCCCAGATGTTGCTGATAACTCACCTTTGCTGCAGATGGCTGTGCAAGGATCTGTCTTTGAAGAAGCAAGTTTGCTCTTAGTATATATGAGAATTGAAAGCCATGGAGGGAGGGAGATTTTCATCTTATTTCAACATTCCTTGGTTTGTTTGTTTATTCATTTATTAGCACCCCATATAAGAAAAATTGGTATTTTCTAGATGAAGATTTTTAGTCTTCTCTTTGCTTGTGCCTGAAGTTGTTTTTTTCCTAGAGCTTTGAAAAGTTACTTTTTTTTAACCATAACTCTCAGAATACATGAGCCAACATGGCTGTGATCTCTTGACCTGGCCTCCTCATGAGGTCTTGTGTGTGTGTGTGTGTGTGTGTGTGTGTGTGTGTGTGTGTGTGTGTGTGTGTGTGTGTGCGCGCGCAGAATATGTGTGGACTTGCTAAGTCTTAGTTCTGACTTCAGCTACCACTGCCCTCAGCTGGCACGTGACCCCTGACAGAATACTTCTGAGGAAATGTGGTGCTTGACATAAGGGTTGCTCACCCTCATTCAGAGATAGTTTGTTTTCTAGCGAAACTGCATAGCCAGAGGAAGGTCTTGCTAGTTTCATTTCTTAAAACCCTGTCGGTCCACCTCTTCCAGAAGAAAACACTAAGGAAGTTGCATAATTCTTGCTATCAGGACATTTGTTCTCCAGAGGTGGGATTTCCTCAGCACCTGAGTGATCACACTGGCAAATTAAGCCTGTGCTTTCCAGATCATAATTCGTAATCATGAAGCAAACTATTTCCGCAAGATACAGGAGTGAGAAAAACTCATGCTGGGGAAAAAAGAATCTCTCTCCACTTAAGTGAGCACTGCTTCTGAATGTGAGCTGAGGGTAACATCTGTTCCCACTCCCCTTTTTTTCTGTTCTGTATGGGGTGGTGATGTTGCTTTTTAAAGTTGTGTTTCTTCATGTAAGGATGTAGATGTACCTGAGCAATGCATAACTTTATTCAGCCAGTATGTAGGTCTGAAAGTATAGTGGGATTAAGGCATTTGAGCCAACTTCCTCATCCCATCCACTAGTTATACGAGGCTCTTGTATATTCAGCATAAAGGTCTTCATAGGCACTGTAAGAGTATTCAACAGAATCTACATGCAGCGTTTCTATGATCATTTTCCCTTCTTTATTAGGGCCATCAAGAGTTTCTCAGATGATAATTTTAGTGCTACTAAAAATGTTCTGGTCTTCATAGGTGTGCTGGGATTCTGTGGGAACTGAGGATACCTGTGGGATTTGCCACAGAATTCAGAGTTTAAGGAATACCTGCAGAGAGCCTCGTGGCGCAGTGGTTAAACTGCTGTACTGCAGCCAAAACTGTTCTCATGACCTGGGGTTCAATCCCAAGTAGCCGGCTCAAGGTTGACTCAGCCTTCTATCCTTCCGAGGTCGGTAAAATGAGTACCCAGCTTGCTGGGGGTGCAATGTGTAGCCTGCATAATTAACTTGTAAACCACCCAGAGAGTGCTTGAAGCACTATGGGGCGGTATATAAGCCGCTCGCTTTGCTTTTGCTTTTAATTTTTGAAAATACAGTTTCTAGGCCTTATGAAAGAGTGAAGGTAAAGGTAAAGGTTCCCCTTGACAATTTGTCCAGTCGTGTCCGACTCTAGGCGGCGGTGCTAATCTCCGTTTCCAACCCATAGAGCTAGCGTTTGTCCGCAGACAATCCTCCGTGGTCACGTGGCCAGTGTGACTAGACACGGAACGCCGTTTACTTTCCCACCGAGGTGGTACCTATTTATCTACTCGCATTTTTGCATTTTGCATGCTTTCGAACCGCTAGGTTGGCGGGTGCTGGGACAAGCGACGGGGGCTCACTCCGTCGCGTGGATTCGATCTTGCGACTGCAGGTCTTCTGACCTTGCAGCACAGAGGCTTCAGCAGTTTAACCCGCAGCGCCACCACGTCCCTACTTGAAAGAGTGAAAGAGCTGTTGAAATTGGCAAGTTAAATTCTTTCTAACAGATTGTTGGATATTTCAGAAGGCCTTGGCCAGAAAATGTCTACTATACTGTCTTTGGGCAAGAAGATGTATAAAAACAGGCTATGTAACTTTTTCTTCTAATGTGCTACAGTGCCATCGTTGTGAATAGCTATGGTGGCTGTTGCAGCTGGCAGGTCAGCATGGATTGGGGATACAGTTAACCAGTGCAGTCTTATCTGACCCTGTAAAGTGCAAGTTCCACCTTAAAGCCTCCATCTGAGTAATGTGTCGTTCACTGCCTTATGGAAAAATATGGCATTCAGTAGTCCAGCACCAGATTTGCATGTAGAAGGTTCTGGTTTCAATCCCTGGCCTCAGCATTTGGTGGTGGGAAAATAGCATCAGAATTTCTGATGACAGAGACTGCTCCATTTTCAGTGGTTTACTGATGTGTAGGAAAAGCTCCTTTTGTTTCCTGTTGACCCATAGGCCAGATTTCGCCTGTCTCACATCTTCAAGGCAGATACCCTTTGATTTGTATTTCTGCATCAAGCAGGGGGTTGGACTTGATGGCCTTATAGGCCCCTTCTAACTTCACAATTCTGTGATTCAAGATTACAAATTCGATGTTCCTTCTGGCTGAGGATCTAAAACATCTGGAGGCAACCAGGTTGGCAAAGGGTGGCAATAGCCCTGTTAGGGTGGGAAGAATACAAAGCATAAAACATGAAATGCAAATATGATTTTCTTTAGTTAGAGAATGCAGACAGAGCAAAGCTGCTGTGAGCCAGAAAGAAAGAACAATATGATTTTTGCCAATTTATCTCAATTAATCTGTAAATATATCTAACATATGAAACTACCTTATACCCATCGGACATTTTATCTGTTGAGCACCAGTCAGACACAGGCAGCAAGTCTGCCTCTTTATGGGTATCTGTGATGTTTTCAGGAATTCAGATAATGAGTTTTGAAAGCTCATCTGAGTAGCTGCAACCTTCAGGAAAAAAAATCCTCCTGAACCATACACAAACACTGCACGGAAAGAGAGAACAGAATGGAATCTGGGCACATTCCTCAACAAGCGTTGTCTTGTCTTACTTCCTCAGGTATCATGCATGTATCACTAGCCGAAGCCCTGGAGGTTCGTGGAGGACCCCTGCAAGAAGAAGAGATATGGGCTGTGTTGAATCAGAGTGCCGAAAGTCTCCAAGAGTTGTTCCGGAAAGGTGGGTCCCTGACTGGCAGCGCAGGTGTGGTGTGGGGCACCTGAGTGTTTACCTGATGGAAGGAAGAACATTATTATAGGTTCATCCCAAAGGGGAAACATCCAAATAGTAGTAATAAACCAGAAAGTATTCTGTTTATCGAATGGCATCTACAAAATTACCATTCTATTTTCCTGGAAGGGAAAACAAGTGTCCTATATGTCACTCATGCTAGTGGCATTGTACTTACTAACCAGAATAATGAGTGGAAGACCAGCTTCTGTTGTTACTGCAGAAGTGAACGTAAAAAACTGAGATGGGCAACCAAACATTCCTGTGGGCTTGGCTAGATGATCAAATTGGAGTGGACTTGAGCCGTGTAAATAGGGTCTCTTAAGGTTGCATAGAGGTGCAGTATGCCACTTGGTGTGACCCTTGCATTGTCATACAAAGATTGGATGGTTTCAGGACCACACTGCCCATCTAGCAACCCTCTTTGGCCCTTTCTTTTCTTTGAAAGAAAGAAAAAATAACAAAACACAAAACAATCCCTGTTCTTGTCCACTCCTGTTTCCTCCTCTTTCTGGGAGGAAGCTTTCAATTCCCCCCCCCCCCCAAAAAAAGGCATAGTACATCCGCATTGCCCTACAAGACTTTAAAAACAACAACTACAACCCTCACTCTCTTTATCTCTCCCACTCTATGCAGGAATAGAGCAAGCTTTCAATTTGCCAATGTTGTTAAGCTATCTGGTTAAGCCATCTGTTTTGGCTTGATCCCAGCAATCGCACGTGCCAAACCAAAGCAGAGTGATCCTACCTGAACCTAAAAACCAGTAGCCCCTGACAGGGAGCCAAAAAGGTGTGAGTAGAAACATGTTAGAGATGGACTGGTTTGCAGTGGCACTTACATGTTGTAGTTGATGCGAAAAGGCACAAACCAGCCCGTCCCCAAAAGTGAACCAAACAGCAGGAAAACACCCATCTTGTCACATCCTGTGTTCCTCTTCAACAGATGTACTTTGGCTTAGGGAGCCAGCCAGCCGGCTGTGCCTTCTTCCATGACACTCCATTCCATGTATTTCTTTTCTTTTTGCTGGCTATACTCCATATTCCAGGGCTACTGAACATACCCAGGTCTCATTGGACTGCCTTTTTTTTTTAATGTGCATGCAGAGGAATTTCCTGTAAGGTCCATTTTAAAAGGGAGTTGTGTACCTCTGCAAATGTTACGTTCCTCTGAAGATGCTGCTCTCGTTCCTGTTTCTACTCTGTTTCTGCCAGCACACTTGACCTGCACTTGTTATTAGAAGGAGTGATACTGCTTTTTATTTGAATAAAAGGACTAGAAACTTACCTTTTCTTTTAATGAGAATTTAAACATTCAAGAAGGAGCTCTGCAGTATCTCTTAGGGGGGCAATCCCATCGTCTACAAGGTGGCTCCTCCCTCACCCCAGCAGCATGTAATAGGACTAATGCTGCTGAAGAGCAATGCGTCAGTAGCTTTGGTTTATCAGGATAATGAAAAGTTCAACCGAAGAAAAGGCTGTGCTGTAAATTCCCATCTGAAGCATTTGGAGATCTGGGATTTCACAATGACACATTTGGCGCCGCATCAAGGAGCAAAGCCTGGGGCAGTCTCTCCTCCTGCTCCAAACTCCTTAACACACACACACACACACACACACACAAAAACACATCTCAAAGGTCACATTTTTATTGCATTTCAAAAAAAAAAATTGCCCAGAAAAATCCACCATCTTCTGCACAATGTGGAACTGGGTCTTCTTAAAGCTAAATACAACTGTGGGCGTGTATTGTCTGTTTTTTGCTCAGAGTTGCAAACAAGGGTGAGAAACGCAGACCATGTCTTCTTTTAATTTCCTTGCTCTCTTTGTTTCTATCTGGCTGTTGTGCTTCTAAATCTAAATCTTTGCCAGTGGAGGCACAAGGACATTGTTTAGGGTATTATGTTTTTCTTGGGAGGCTTATATTTTCCTACCTTCTAAAGGGCTCCAGGGAGGGGAGGTAGCAACGTAATAGTACAGAACAGAGAGCAATTACGTATCAGTCATCACTACAGTAATAAAAATAATAATGATAATTAGTATTTGCATGGCACTAAGAGCTTCTGATCTCTCTCTCTATCCCTTTCTGTCTTTCTCTCCAGTTGTCGTTAACAGCAGCTCAATAAAGTAGATCAGTGATTTTGTTCCTATGTTGTACCTAGGTGTATGACTCTTGTAGAATCCAAAATAGGTGTAGGAAACCTTGGAGGGCTTGCTAGCTAAATGATTGGAAATGGCTAGTTTTGGCCATTTTTGTTTCATGTAGACGGGAAGTGCCCAGGTGGTCTCTGGGGCTACAAAGAAGGGTTCTGGGGTATCCATGGGGCTACAAAAAATGCTCTCGGTGTAAACTGTTATGCTCCTACCTCCAAAATGAAAATAAAATATTTAAAACACCCATAGTCTATTAAATGCTGTTCTGATGCTTTGGACTATAAAGTCCATCGTATCTGTGCATTGATTATGCTAATTAGGTCTCATGGCAAAGGCAAATGGTTCCAGGGCACTTCTGTTGTGATTATTTCAGGCCCAGATATAGCACAGGAGATGTGAAATTGGATCTCATTTTGCCTGAAATATTGAGATCCCATTTTTTTTCTTGGAAAGTTCAAGACTGTTGATGATTTGAGTATTATTCAGGCATCTTCACACATGCGGAGAAGAACACACTTTTACTATCCCATCTGGAATCATTTTCATCATGTGAAGCAACAGTTAGAAGAGCAGGAAGTTATTGTCTCTATGTGGGCTATATCATCTCCACATACAACAGGCAATGTCTGTGGAGATTTCTTAAGTTGAGGCAATTTGCTTCTAAGTTACACCTTTTGCATTAACTGTGCACCAGGATTTCAGCCAGTGTATTAAATGCATACACAATTGTTAAGATCTCCATCCAGCTTAGGAGCACTTGCCTATACAGTAGGACCCCTTATCCTTGGGGGATTGGTTCTACAATATACCGCGAATACCTGAAACTGTGAACGTATGAGCCCTGTGTATAAAACATACAATGAAGCAGGTCAAAGGCCACAAGCTCTTGTATGTTGTATGTAGGGCTGTGATAAACCATGGGAAAGTGAAACAATGGATACTGGTTCTGTGGATACAGGAGTCCTACTGTATAGAAGCAAAGCTTTGATAAGTTTTTCAGCAGTAGATCCTAGAATCCACCAGTGGCCATGCTGCATTGGGGATTCTGAGAGCTGGAACTCAAGTTCTGAGTGAGAATGTTTTGTGTGTAAGAGATCTGTAACATTTCAGGTGGTCCCAGAAGAAGCTCCTTTGACCCTTACTGGGATATCTCCATTGTAAGCTTTCTAGCAAGTTTCATTCTTAATAGAATAAGGAGATTAGGATGAAGCTAATAATACTTCGTAAATTTGTGTGAGAGTGCCCTTGAGCTAGTGGAGTACTGGTTTAATATCAGCTTCAAAGATTTAAGAGATAAGAACAAAGCCAGTTTTTGCTCTTGCTAGGGTTCCCAGACAACACCTCCAAAACAGGGGGATTAGATCTGTCCAACTTTCAGTGTTATAATGGGACTCTTATCCCAATATTGGTGGTTTATACAAAGTTGTATGAATGTTTTTTTCCTGAGATAAGGAAGAACAGAATGTTCCTGATAGCTGAGAAAGCCATCATTAACATTAATCTTACATCTCTTAGATTGAAGAAAATTCTGTTATTTGCTATGTGCCTTCAAATCACTTCCAACTGAAGGCAATCCTGTTTTAGTGACCTATGAGAGACCTATCAATAAAAACTCTGCCTGAGTCTTGCATACTAGAGGCCATTGCTTCTTTTATTGAGTCAGTTCATTCATGTTAGGTTTTCCAGTTAGCACTATTGTCCTTTCTTTTTAATCTTGCATTGTTGTGTACTCACGTCTTCTCAAAAATTTGAGAGCCTCAGTTTAGCCATCTTGAGTTCCAGTGAGAGCATCTGCAAAGTACTGTAGTGAGAAGCAGATTCTAAGAAGTAGAGATTTCTGTCCTTGGTTTTAATAAATATGAAAGTATGTTAGGAGTCAGTTACTTCTGGGAGCTTGAACTCTCTGAATTCGCCAAACAGTATGGCCAGTAATATGTCTGTGAAGATTCTCAGTCATCCAGAGGAGGTTATCTGGAAGTTGAGTCATGGCAACTGGACTTCTTTCTTATTCGGCTGAAATATTTCACTACTCATCCAAGTAGCTTCTTCAGTCTGAGGAGAGGAGTATAGCCAGTAATGGTTAGGGGATCTAGAAGTTCTAGTCAGAGAAGGTAACTTTTGTAAAGGAATCATTTGCCTTTATGGTCATTGTCTCAAAGGCCTAGGCTCTTTGAACTCCCCATGTCTTCTTTATACTGTTACTATTCTTTATGCAAAGAATACCTTATCTCTCATTATAGACGGGTGCTATGGAACCAGAAGCATTTTGTCTAACTTCAGTGCTTTAAGGTGAAGATGGTCAAGGAAAGACTACCTTTGTGCTTGACTCTGTGGCATGGTGGCACTTTTAGGGCATGTTGCACACAGAGAGGGTTATGGTGTGATTTCAGGGTCTTTAATGACAGGGATTTCTAGTAGCAGAGAAAGGAACCATTTGAGCCTGAGATCTGAGAGAGTCACTGCAGGTCAGAGGAAACAATACTGGGCAAAATGAATGAGCCATCCGACTAGATACAAGGCAACTTTCTACATCCAAGAAACAATTCCAGCCAGACATATCCTGTTCCAGGGCATGCCATTCTATTCCATTTTCCCAACAGCTGATGATCATGCTCAGGCTTGGACATTTTTGAGGCTCCTCTTTATTGGGATTTTTAAAGTCATAATTGTTTGCATTTTTGAGGGGTTAGTTTTACAGACCTTAGATTTCCCCAGAGTAGCTGAACCTGGAACCCTCAGCTTTTCCTCTGTCTGTCATCTCTTGTCCATGAATGGTTCCCCTTTGCCTACATAAACATAGATGTGCAAGAGAATGTTAGCAATTGGTAAACTTAGGCAATTCTAACATCAAGTTTCCACTGTGCAGAATAATACCACAGGATTGTACCGCTTGCACAGGAACTACAGTTGCACCAGTGGTAGCGTCCAGGAAGAAAACCCCATCTTCGTAATGCTTCTAACAAGCAGCATGCTATATTGGTGGAACTTTTCATTCAATATAAGATAGTGGTCTCATTCTTGAAATGTTTATCCTTCTGCAGCCAAAATGGCACCATGACTGCATATTAATAGCAATATGCAAAATATTAATATATCATTATATTAATATACTGTACACTGATTATAATATTATATTTAATTCCATAATTATTACATCAAATGTATAATCATATATTAATTTATTAAAATATATTCATGTATATACTTAGTGTACATTGCTACTAAGTAGTACATATATGAACATATTATACCCTGTTAGCACAGTATACTCATTGGGAGTAAGACGGCTGACCGATGATGATGATGATTGATTGATAAACAAACAAACAAACAAATAAATGTTCATTTAACCTTAGTATACACTAACAACAAACTCATTTGCTAAACATTTATCCATATAGAGCACCCTGCCGATGCAGTAGCTATAATTTTCTGTGTCATTCTAATGCAGCGGTCCCCAACCTTTTTGGGGCCGTGGACTGGCTGGGGGGAGCGAGCTCCATGTGCGGGGGGGGGCACCCCCGCGCGAGCGTGACACGCCCACCGCGCTCACGGGAAGAGGAGCCTGAAACTAGACCTCCCACCTCCACACTTGCAAGACATGCCTCCCAAGAGTCCTGTCTCTCCCACGGCACTGCCACTGGTGGGCATCACTTCTGGTGGGAGAGATGGCGGGGAGGGACCAGAGAGCCACCTGGGTAGTCTCCCCGCTAGTCTCACGACCGATCGACCAACCAACCAACCTTGCTACCAGGGAGGTGGGTGGGAGGACGGGATTCCCCCCCCCCGGCTTGCTCCACCTGGAGAGCAACGAGTGGCTCCGGCAGCAGCAAAGCAGCCCTTCCTCCAACCCTCCTCCTCCTCCTCCCCCCCCCCCCCCGGCCTGGCTCTTCTCTCCAGACCTTCGCTTGGTAGCGGGGAGCCAAGCAGCCCTTCCTAGCGGGCTCTGAGAAGGCGATCCCTGGCATTACCTTCACCTTTCCCCAGGATGCGGCAGCACAGGTTCTGCAGGAGGACGGTGGGAGACTTCTGATCCGGGCTCGCCATCCTGGCGTCGGCGGGAGGGGAAAACGTGCACCCTCACTATCGGTCCCCCACCCCAACCTCCGAGGGCCGCTTCTCCCCCACTCCATCTTCGCCTACCCTGTTATTTAAGGTGACATTTTAATAGAACTGCCGAAGGAAAGGGGGAGAGAGAGGGGCAGGGAAAACCACAGTTTTCAAACGTGGCCCCCCATAATGCCTCGCAGCTCAGGCGGTGTAACACCGTACCCTTTCCGTCGCGCAACTGCCGAAATGTGGCCAAGAGGTTCCGCGGCATCAATAAGCACCAACATAAAACACGGGATGGGGGTGGGATGGGAGAGAGTGCTTCTGCATCTAATTTCCTTCTCAAGCCAGCTCCTGACGTCAGACACTCTTCCTGATCAGTCAGACACTCTTCCCTTGACGGGGCCAGAATTAACAAAAATGGGTTTCTCACTCGTAAGTTGGCCACGCCGTTATGTCACTGGCCATGGCATGACGTCATTACCTTTAAATTCTTGGCGCGGGAGTGTGTAACATAAAGGCTTCAGTTGACCTACTTCCTTGTTCCGTGACACGCCCCTGCGCGAGCGTGACACGCCCACCGCACATGCGTGCAGAGATCCGTATCTGCGGCCCAGTTCCGGCAAGCCCACTGACTGGCACTGGGCCGCGGACCGGGGGTTGACAACCCCTGTTCTGATGTACTCTTGACATATATATCCATTCAAAACATCTATGTCACGTGCAGCCATCATATTTTTTATAATGAACTCAGACAAAGTCCATTGGAGGTGGTACACAAGATGTTAGCTAGGCTGCTGGATAAGACTTTGGGAGCTTTCATTTAACACAGAAACCACAGGTTTTCTAATTCTAATTTCTGTCATTTGTAGTAGTAGATGCTGAATAGAGAGAAAAAAAGGCAGGATTTTTTGGGCTTCATTTGGCATCAAGAGAAGGTATGTTATCATAGGTTAATTTGCACAAAGATTATGCAGGTCTGAAGATGCCTGTCACAGGACAGTCCTATTATTCCACCTGTTTAATTAGCTATATTAGCACTTGTCATTCAGAGGGTGTAGACTCAATCATGTATTCCTGCCGTGCATGTGGATGCATGCTATGTCTTGCATTCTTGTACTGCGTGAGGTCAGAATCAACAGGTCTTTCCAGTGATGCTTCTTTTATGTGTTACAGTATATGTACATGTAGAAGAGGTCTTTTTGTTCCTTGTGAAACTTTTCTAAACTAGATTGCTTACAATTATTCATTACAAGAATTGAAGGCCTTTGACTCTAAAGTATCGGATCAGCTAGCTGGGCTGTGAATTTTAAAGTGTGGTGGGGAGCAGGGGTAAGGACAGGGGGTGTGCAAAATTTGCCTGGTTTCCTTTCTCTTATGTGCAGTATTTTTAATTTTGAAAAAAAGTTCAAAACCTTTTAAAATTTAAGCTTTTTTCCTAGCCCAAAACCTAAAATTCTGAATGTTGTTAAACCTTTATCCTAGAAAAACAAACTTCTCCCATTTGTACTTGCCAAATTCAGTAGATGTAGCTAGGGGACTATATTGTACTTGCCTGCTTAGCAGCTGTTAAAAATGAGGAGCCTTGTATTAAAAAGGGCTGACAACTACTGTATCTTGAAAACATAAGCATTCAACCCCTGACTTTTAGGCACGCAAAGTCTTGAGCCTGGATAGACAGACCTGTCGGTTTATGTTTCCTCGTATTCAGTTTTTAAAAACTAAAGGTTTTTCAGTCCTGATGAAAAAATGCATGTTGGCAGATTCTTATTAAAACAACACAGAATCTAAATTGTCCCCTGTAGCTACATCAGTGTCACTCTGATCCTTACATGACAAAGAATTAAAAACAGATAAACCGATGTTCTTACACTGTAAGTCATACTGGAGAATGAGTGTACGTCCCCTGTAACTAACTCACTTTCCCTTCTGCAGCAGGAGTTTCCTCAAAGATGACTCCCTCAGCAATCTGACTTCCCAATTAATCCTATGTTTGCCTTCCAGTGACCAGTCACAAAACAAAGGCTGTTAAATTCAAGATTTGGTGCTGAGAAAAGTAGTGTGCTATGACCAATAGATGCCTTTTCACCACTTGAGGGAACACTGCTTTTTGACTCTAAAGCTGACCTGTTATCTGGAGACCAGTCAGTATGAATCCGATCCTTCTCTTGAATAGAGGATACCTCTAAGCTTCATGAAAGAGTGAGATAATAAGGTTTAAAATTTACTTCAAGAAGACCAAGACAATTTTGTACAGGGTTCAATAGAGGCCAGTGTAGGAAGTCCGGCAGTTGTATGTCTTAGTAGTCTTGTAGTGTCTTTGTTTTGGGAACATAGGGTGGTCATAGACAGATGATTACCTTACCCCAAAGTGGTGAATTCAATTACTAAAGTACATTAAATTTCATGTGCCAATGCCAGTGAATCATCCACCACATTGCGGATGGTATCTTGGCAGACTTAACCAATCGACACATAACGCTGGCATATTTATGCTCTAATTGGATGTTGGCTGTTTGCAGGGAGGTGCTGATTCTTATTATTCCAACAAGAAGGAGTGTTTTTTCCTGTTCCGGTGCTCATTTGGTGGAACAGGGAGGTTTTATGCAAACAGTGGTGCTCTGGTTATGGAATGTGAGATAACTCTATCCAGCCTTTACAACATCATGTTCCAGCTTCGTCTCAAACTAGATAGCAGTGTAAGCTTTGGAACATTTCACAGTTCACTTCTTCTACTGATGCCAGGCTTGGTTCTATTAAATGTATATGTATACTTTTTAAAAATGTATATATGGAATTTAGTAATCTAGCATGAAAAATGGCTTGCTTATTTAAGTGGAAGATTACAGTTCAGTGGATCCTCCTGTAATTAAATAAGTTGAAAACCTAGGTAGGCAGTGGGTACCAAAGATCACACACACTTACTAGTGATCCTTCATTTGTGTTGGAATAAAACTGCATAAGTAGGCAAAGGCTGTGCTTCTAATGCAAGAAGGTTCAAGCTGTTAGAACCTAAAAGTGTGATTATATTAAAGCCAGTGAGCCAGCTGTAACAATCAAGACACTTCCAGCAGTTAAGGCATTTCCTCCTTTAATAATGGTTTGTCTGTAACATATATTTAGCCCTCAGAGAGTTGCAGAACACACCCAGGTATCTGTAGAAAGAATTCAGATGATTTTACATTTTGATTCCATTCTTCTACCAAACAAGGAAGGAATTGTCGCACCAAATCTGTAAACTTTGTTATGGTGAGAGTGCCTAGCTCAAAATCAGGCCATTTACTTCCATCCTTTATATTTTTCCCTATTACACTGGGCTGTATGTGTGTGTGTGTCTGCCAGCTCTGTATTTATGTCTGCTTGCTTCATCCATTTGATGACATGTGCTGCAGTCCACAAAAGCTAATGCCATAATAAATCTTAGCCTTTGAGGTGCTACATGACTTTTTCTTTCTGATGAAATATGCAACCCCTCTGGAAAAAAAATGGAAATGTCTTCAAGGTGCTACAACACACATGTTCTTTTCCCTTGTTGTTACCCATTCAGCAACTTTTGCAGCTGAATAGATACTGGAACAAGCATCTTCTCTATCAAAGCAATGCTCTGTCTACTTGAGAAATGTTAGGTGACTAGAGGCTGTCAACAGGAATGGTTACACCTGCATAATATTTTTCCTTGGGCTTCTAAGATGCTCAAAACAACTATGGCTTTTCTTGATTTTTTAAAAATAACATTCTTCCATGGCTCACACCTTTTAAAAACAATAGAAGAGAAACACTACGTTCTGACTTTCCTTTGACTTGTACCTTATTTACCAGTATAATGATGCCGTCTAGCCTTCATAAGAACATGTTATTCTAAAAGGAAAATAAGCCACATTACTTTGCTTGCTCCTGGCAGTCCTTATTTCACTCCCCAATGTTTCTTTGACCAGGCTGCATATTTCTGGCATTAGCTCACCAAGCTGGTAGCTAATTGGTGAAAATGACATGCAACTGACCAGGAGCCATACTCCAAATTCCAGTGGTCTCCTGGAAATGAGATTAAAATTTTGTTTTGCTGGAAAGACCTCTTTTTGCTTTTTAGGGAGAAAGAAGGGAGAACTTTTCTTCCTTTAAGCAACAGTAAGAGGTGCTCTGGAGGGAAGAAACAAAGGGGACTCCCTTGAGAAACAGTGGTGATTTTCTTGTTTTCCTCTTCCACGGTTAGTTCTGAAAAGGATCTGCTGATCTCTTTATGGATTCTGTGAGTGTTATGACTCAAAGGGCATTTGAGTAGGAGGTTCCAAATGGCAAACACAGTTGTTTTTGCTCTGTTGCTTCTGAGGATGCAACTCTTCGGGATATAATAGGAAAAACAGATGACTCTTGGGGCATATTATGAAGAAACATCTTATGTATAATTGCATCCGTTGGAATTAACGAGAACAACCTTGTCCACAGCCTTAAGAAAGATAGGGTAGTATGAGCGTTTGACAAGTACGTGTCTGTCACAAGTTTCTGCCCTAAGACAAGGATCCAGATAATATATGAAGAGAAGCTAAACCAGACAGGCAACAGAGACTCTCGCTATGGTTTAAGACATATCTCAGAACAATTAGATGATGATATCTAAACATCAAGAGATGATCCTCTAATTCCAGGAGATCCTTCATGAGTGATGAAGGTGATAGAAGGGGCTCAGATACACAGAATGTGAAGGAGACAAGAGACAAACAAGAGTCTGAAGCTTTGAACCAGATAATACCATTAGTATTTAATGGTAAACCAAGGTATAATTTCTTGAACACTGGCTCCTTGTTGTGTCCTGAACCCATCCCTACAAATAAATAATTGTTTGTTAGCATGCCATAAAGCACTGTTAGAAGCTGTGGTTTGTTGGCTCACAAACATCAGCAAAGCAAAAATGAAATAGGCTATAAGTGGGAAAACAGGCTGTGGTTGGTTGGGTCATCTCCAGGATGATTCATTACTAACAGTAGCCATGACATGCAGATGTGGCCAGAAAGAGACAGAAGCCTAGGTCCAGCTGGTGGTCCTGACTACAGTAGACACTTTGAATCAGCTGTTGGATGATAATTCAACAGTTGCGTGAATCCCATTGATTCAATGGATCTGTCCTACTTCGGACTACTTTGTGGATGTAGGTCAAGCAAATTTGAGAGACAGAGAGGAAGCTGAAGGTTTGCCTTATGAATGCAGAGGCATTGACCCCAGAAAATTTTAGTGAAGTACAAATCCTACAAGTAAATAAATGTGTGGTGGATAGTGAATCTGTTTCCTTATGGGAGTGTTTGTCTTCTTTTAAAAAAACAAAAACAAAAAACGTATATATACCCATAAATAAAATAAATATGGTAAAGGTCTTATGTTGCCAGTGTCCTCTGTTATAGAGCTTAGGAGTAGACTTCGGTCTAGATGGACGGGGTATAAATTGAATAAATAAAGAAATAAATAGGAAATTCATTTTCTTAAACTTTTCAAACTTACATTGAAAAAAGAGAAAGCAATACAGATTTCACAGGTCATAAATAGCAGAAATATATACTCCATTTCATATTTTCTCATTATAATCTGTAATAAATATTGCTCATCAGTCATAACATTTATGAATATCTTGCAAATAATTTCTTTGCACCCTCTGACGATATGTCAGTTTAGTTAGGTGATGTTACATTTAAACCAGTCATTTACAGAAGGGGGCTTATTTTCCTTTGAGTTAGTTGCTGTATTAATCTTAACAGCAATAAACAGCTTGATACTAGTTTAGTATCTAATTCATTAACAAGTCATTTTATATAATCCAACAGAATTACTCTAGAATCCAATGGCATATTAATGCCTCACATATACTTAACAGACACAGTAACAACATGCCAAAAATATCTTATTTTCAGATAGGACCAAAATACATATGTATCTGTATGTTGTGAATTTCATCTCCAGCATTTATCCAACAGTGTTTTTGTATATGTAATAGCTAATTTATTAGTTGTTACATAAATAACCTTTTAATGACCTCTTTCCTGATGCAGTGAGAGCTATACCAGTTTCCTCCGTATTGTTTGAATGGTTTCTCAGTAATCAGTTTTCATGCTTCTCCTGTTGTTGCATGCAATCTTTCCCTCAGGAATCTGTGAGTAAAAGGGAAAGGGAAAAAGAGAGAGCTGAGCGTTAGTTTTCATACCCTGCCCTCCCATGTTTTTCCTATTATAATTCCTTGTGCTTGTTTCTGAAGAGGTTTGGCACATGGTTGTATTTGTCTGCTTGGCTGGCCGATTTCAGTTTGGCAAATTTTAAAAACCTCATGGTACCACTTTTATGTCTCTGTCCCTCAGGGAGGGGAAAAGACAAACTTTCGTCATTCTAGTCAGTTCTTTCTGTGATGGTTTTAATTTAGATCAAAGTTTAGTATTCTTTGACCTTCAAAATGTTATCTTTTCATATTGTTTGCAAGTGCTGGCATTATATACCTTTTCTGCTAGACAGAGACAGTGTATAAGATGTGGATGGCCAACCTGTGGTTTAAGAGCTACCGTGTGGGGTACCATTTCTGGAGGCCCATAGTTTTAGCCATGACATCCGGATGTACCCAAGAAATTTCATTTTTTGAGGCAAAATATAAGATTTTAGCTTTTAGTACTGTTTGTTTTAATATTGTGAACTATGTTGGAACCTCTTGAGGAGAAAGGTGCTGTATCAATATTTTAAATAAATAAATAATAAAATAATAAGGTAGCATTCCCGTCTGTTTCATGTGCTGCATTCGCTGAAATAGTTGGTGAACCTTTCAGCACTGACCATGAGATGAGGTCATCTGACTGACACACACACGTCTGAGGGCAGCAGGCTAGCTTAGGGGGGAGTGCAAGACAGACTGTGTGACGCCCTACAGCAGTGATGATGAACCTATGGCACGCGTGCCACAGGTGGCACGCAGAGCCCTTTCTGCAGGCATGCGAGCCATAAGTCGCCAGATCGCTACTCCCCCCCCGCCGCGCAGCCAAACTTGAGAAGGTAGCTGCAGCTGTGGTGCTGGCACTTCGACAGGCAGATCCAGAGCAGCTGGCGCTGGTGGCGGATCCAGAGTGGGGTCTCGAGGCACCTCCATGCCCGGGATTCCCCCTTCCGCTGCCACTTCCGGTTCTACCACCGCCACTTCCGGTTCCGCTGCCGCACCGCCGCGGCACACTGCCCCCTGGCCTTTTTGTTTTTTGTTTCAGTTTGGGCACGCGAGCCCAAAAAGGTTCGCCGCCGCTGCCCTACAGGAACAAGCAGGAGCTTGGGGAAAGAAGCTGGGCGATGGCAGTTGTCACACTCAGCCTCTGCCACCTAAGGCAGTTGCATCATTTTGTCTCACTCTGATGGTAATGACGAAGCCCTGCATAGCATGGCATTAGAACTCTATATTCCTGCTTGTCTCTTCCCTTGTGTATCTGTCTTGTCCCCTTATGACATAGCAGCCTTGGGCTGAAGTTGTTTGAAGGCAGGGAAGCTTTCCTCTGTATCATGTTGGGACTAGAATGACACTGGCTTAGGCTTCCAGACTTGACTGGTTGCAACTGTGCGAAAAAGTCCCACAGCAGAATCTGAAGTTCTGTAGGGATAGGACTAGAGATGCCCAGTTATGCTTAAATGTTTATATAGTTATGCTAAGTGTGTTGTTTTGAAATTCACTGGTTTGGTAAGTATGTGATGGGTGAGAAAGGAGCATGAAATGTTGGTAAGAAAAGTTTTTATTCTATGGGAGAAACTTGGAGAATTGAGGGTTGGTTAGGTTTTTGAAGAAGTCTGGGGGTAGAGAAATCAGGGAGAAGGTAGTTTTTAAGAAAAAAGCTGGGAGTTTTAGGTGGAGAGAGATGATAGGCAGAGTGAAGAACTGTAGTGGATGAATTTAAAGTCTAACCTCCTTTGAATGCTGTTATTATAATAAAATTTTGCTGTTTTAATTCAAGCTGAGTGGTGTGGAGTTCCATACCTGAGGGTTGGCTAAGCGGAGGGTGGTACATGGCCTTGAGGGAGGAGATAAACAAACACACACATAGGTGCAAATAAAGGCTGGTGGCCGTGAAAAAGAATGAGAGGGAATGTGAAGATTATTAAAGAAAACACATTTATTCCTGTGGTTATTTAAAGACACCATGATCTGAATAGTCAAGTGACAAGATCGTAGTTGTCCTCAAGGCCAGAGGTTCTCCACTCTTGAGACAAAATGCGGCAACCTTGTACTGTACAACATAGCTAACTGTATGAGCAGTTCCAAGTCTGAGGAAAATAAACAGGACTTCTATAGGCTTGATCTGCTGTCAGTTTTACGCCAGACTTGTAATCTACTCTTCCATGTGCTATTGCAAATATATAAAACATTTAGCATGTTTAATCTTTCAAGTCAAAAAGAGACTTTTTTAAAAAGTTTGTTTTTTTCGGTTTTCAACATTTGGCATACCATCGGAAATGGATTTATGGGCTCCCAGCCCAGAACAGCAAAGATGTGTTTTCCTAACAAGCAGTACAACAGTAATTTGAACTTTTGTGCGTACCTCAGCAAAATTATGTGGCTTTAACTCTTAAATCAGTATTCTGTTGGGTAATAGTTTTGCAGAAAGATACAGAGAGAGAGAAGGAAAGAAAGAATGACACCCCTCCTTCTCATCTGTCACCATCAGTTCTTGAAATCTATGGTTGACATTCAATCCAGAACCTCCCTGGTTGGATTTCAAGGGCTGAGTGTTCTGTACAAGCTTCCAGCTTCATGCATTCCAAGTGTTGCAGCTTCATGTCTGTGCTAGTGGTACAGAGAACATATGTCTGTAAATTGGCACAAAATAGCCTCTTGTTGGGATATCCAGAATAGTGGAATACAATAATTCATTGTAAGAATAATGCTGTGAATGCTAATTTCAGAGATGGGGAATGTGTGGCCATGTGGATTTTGTCTGGTCACTCTGGGAACATTAGATGGGTCAATCATCTAATCCAGTTCAGCTATTATAGTGACCAAGATTCCCAAGACCCAAGAGACTACTTTGTATAAGACTAAAATGACTTCTACTCATTCCCTACCCAGTGTTTCCTCTACTAGAGATTATGATGGTGCCTCAAGAGTTTCCATGTGTTTTGAATCAATACCCATTCCTTGTCTTCCTTGCACATAAAATATCTGCTTTGCTTACAAAATTAATGACAACAATCCACCAGGAAAAAACCCTTTCTTTTGTGAGCCAAAAGAGATATGATGAGCATCCACCTCATCAACATTGATCATTTTGGAAACTTCTTCTTCTTCTTCTTCTTCATCTTCTTCTTCTTCTTCTTCTTCTTCTTCTTCTTCTACTACTACTACTACTACTACTACTACTACTACTACTGAATAATGATAGTATTTTCTTTGTGGTATGTCATGATCTTCTTCCGATTATAATTTTTCAGGATGGCATCCATCACAGTAGCTTCATATATTGTCAGCTACCTTGGCCACTCCAACACTTAGTCACATTCAAGAGGAATTTAGACTGTTATCTGTCAGATATTCTTTGACTTGGATTCCTGTGTTGAGCAGAGGGTTGGACATAACGGCCTTATAGGCGCCTTCCATTATCCTATGATTATAGGGATACTTATAGATTGTAAACCAGATGGAGGTAACAATAAAAACATGAAAGGTGGAGCAGGTCTTCTTGACCCCCCCCCTCCCCCCAAAATGGACAAGATTATTCACCTGGTGGAAAATGTTGGTAGCTCAAGAAAAAAAGTAACTCCAATAGTGGCTAAAATGCTTCATATTAATATGTCCAATAGTTTTGTCATGATTCTGTACAGAGAGATTTATTGTTTCAAGATCTAAGGTTTCTGATGGTGGAAGGTTTTCATTCTTAGAAGGTCAAGAGTAGGCTGAATCGCCTCCGTGTTTGCTTTTCTTTATGGCAATATTGTTCGCAGAACATGAATGGAGGTTCTTGTGAGGAACAAGAATCTCGTTTCCCTCTGCATATTCCCACCACTACATCAAGGGACTGCAGAGTTTTGAGGTAGGAAATAGTCCTGACAACCAATATTTGGCAAGGACTGTTTTAAAATATTTTATATGAAGGCTATCTAGTGAGCTGCTTCGGTATTGAAACTGAAACAAAACTGGGAGGAAAGAGGTGTTTTAATGTGTAGAGATCAGCTTCTGTCTTTGATATTTTTGAAACTGCACCACAAATAACAGAAAAATTATCACTTCATCTGTTAAAGGTGGCATTGGGCCCTATGATACAAAATGTGGTGTGTGAAATATCATCTGCAGGAAGGCAACAATAGAAACATGCCTATGTATGTTATTTATAGATAAAGGACATAGTGATACCTTTTGAATCAGATACATTCTTTACGAATATATTATAGAGGGGTAGGACTACACAGATGCTGAAAGTTCTCCCTGTTTATCAGGCCCTTTGGTCAAAGGGTTATTCCCTCCGCTCCTGGTTTTCAAAAATAGAACTGGTATCTTTGCTGAAATTAGGTGTATGATGTGCACATGTATTGTTTTAAAAGAGAACTATACCCCCATTGGTTTATGGAAGAATTAATCTCCAGTATTTAGGTGGAGTTATTATGAGCACTGGGGGAAGTTTGAGGGGACATGTGTCCTTTGGATTGTATGTCCAAGACCATATAATTCTCATCCTGTATTAAAGACAAAAGTCTGAATATTTGCACATAGTATCTTCTGGTTGGGAGCTTTAAGCCAGAGGAATTGTCTTTTTGGAAGTTTATTTGGCTTGTAGGCCTAAAGCAGTTGTTTAAATTGTTTCCTGGTTCAGATGACACAGAAAATTGGTTTAAAGAACCAGGAGGTCCTTTTTTGCAGCTAGATACATGAGAAGTGCAGAGAGGAAGACGTGCTGAATGAAGCACCAATAAACTGTAGTTTGTTGGATTGTCTGCATGTGTCTGAACTATACATGGCATCCACACAATTGTTTCACAGGACGGCTGCCAAAACTTGCATAATTGGAGGAACAGTTTTGGTGAAAAAAATAATCCCTTTCCTGTTACTTTAGGGGAAGTACTTTAATTTTTCCCGGTTCCTTGCTTTTTGTTCATTTAATTTACCCAGTTGATTGACAGCTAAAAGAAGAATGATTAATATATCTTACTATGTAAGTATTCTCTATTTTTAAGTGTTTCTGCTATAAACTCTCCTTTGCGCTCCTTTCATTCAGCTTTTCTGTGTCAAATGAATGAACGAAAGACCATTCTGCTATATTAATCGTCCTTTATTTTTTCCCCACTTTCCAATACAGCGGATCCGACTGCTTTGGGCTTCATCATTTCCCCGTGGTCTCTTTTGCTGCTTCCATCTGGCAGCATATCATTTACAGATGACAATGTGTCTAACCAAGACCTGCGAGCTTTCACAGCACCAGAGGTTCTCCAGAATCAATCACTGTCATCTCTTTCAGATGTTGAAAAGGTACAGCAGTCTCTCTTCTGCTGTGTTCTCTTGAGTTGAATCTCGGACAAAGAAGAAGAATGGCAATGTAGAGTAAAGAATTTGAGACCTGAGGCACATCTTAGAATTGCATTATGAGGTGTTCTATTTTTTTGCACAAAATACAAGCAGATATCTTTTGAAAAAATCTGCAGAAACACAAAGAATTTTTAAAAAGTTCTTGTAATCTTGCCCAGCAGAGAGAAAACTTGGATTTTTTTTCATTCTTACCAGTGAGAGTGAAATAATAAGGATTTACATCCTTAATCCACATTGATTTGTTTCCTTTTTTTTTAATCTCTTAATTTTTTTTGGTCAGTTGGAGTAAAAATGATTAGGCAATACTAGAAGTATCAAAAAGATGAGCTTTTTGTAAATGACAAGAGCCTCCCAAATAAGATAATGGCAGAGATTATTATTTTAATTTCAGAGCCAACATATTTCTTAATACTTTGCAGGCACGTACACTCTGTGTTTGCAGTTACTAATGGTTTTTATTATTATCTTTTGCTTCTGACATAGTTCATCAAGAGAGCTTTTAAGCAAGAATCTATTTTATTTTCAGATCTTGTTCTTGAAATCTGAGCATGTCCCACAAAAGCACTGGAAACCAAAACAAATTGCCATTTATATTCGCCCCCGAAACAGAATGACAGGGTTGCATGAGCCAAAGGGTTATGACTTCATTCCTAAAGCAAAGAAATGATGTACTCAGTGATACATTTCTGGCAGACTGCTGGATAGACAAAAGAATGCCTTGTTGGTCATTCGGTAAATTTGAGCTTTAAAAAATAAATGAAGCCACTGTATTAACTCATGTGTTGCCAGAAATGTTCCATTTTTCATTCATTTGATGAGCAGGGTTTTTTGAAATCATCTTATTTCTTGCAAAGAAAAGGCAGAAATATTTTAGCCAAAACATGAGAAAAGCATGTGGTCACAGTTATACCTGGAGCATTTGGTACACCATTCACTTAACTGGTGTCTCTTGTTGTGTTGCAGATCCATGTTTATTCTCTTGGAATGACCCTTTATTGGGGAGCTGATTATGATGTTCCACAAAGCCAAGTAAGTCATGAAGATAGGTTATCATTGGCATGTGCCATCAAGCTGCTTCTGACTTATGGCAACCCTATGAATTAATGACCTCCATAAGGTCCTGTCATTAGCAGCTCTGCTCTGGTCTTGCAAATTAAAAGTCATGGCATCCTTTATTGAACTAATCCATCTCATGTTATGTTTTCCTCTTGTCTACTCCCTTTCTCTTTTCCTAGCATTACTGTCCTTTCCAGTGAGTCTTGCAAGATGATACATTACTAGGCCATATTACAGTTTTATGGGATATGATAGCCAGCCAGTTTTCATTTGCTGGAGCTTCCCTGCTGCAAATTGGTATGAAGAATTGCAAGATTGCTGGAGGGATATAGGAAGCATAATTTAGTGGTGCTTAACTTTTTATCCGCCACCACAACTCATGACTGCAGATGAGAGAAACTGGTGCCAAATGGGTGTGGTTTAGGGAGGAATAGCATGGCTGTGTGGCAGCAAACAGCTAGAGATTTTTGGTGTGTGCTTTTTATGTTGCTGCTGAACAGATGGAATAAAAAAATGTGAAGAAGTGCATAAAAGATGAGGACTGTGTGACAGGGCTTGTCATCAAAAGATAACGATCTACTGTGAACTCTGACAGTGAAATCCAAAGGCTGAAATCCAAATGCCTGTGAAAGCTAGGATGTAATATCAGTCAACAGAGGGTGTATGCACTGGGGAGTCTGTGTATCTTTCCAACAGAAGATACAAGGTGATCAACTAGTAATACAGGAAAAGGATTAAGTTATTCTCAGCTGTATGGGTGTTACCACGTAATTGCAAGACTTGCTCCAGCGGTCCAGTAGGTTTGTTTCCTTAGTTGTTGAGCTCATGATAAGTTTCTGGAAGGAGCCTGGGATTCTCACACCTATTAAGTCCCATGCAACACCACAAATGATTTCTGAGAGAGGCACAATCTGCATCAATACATCTCTTATTCTTATATTCATTTAAATTTCAGTCACTGGATTCCTGTTGGTGATTTACACAATCATAAGTGAAAGCATGTGTGATGGCTGATTGCCATTAATTAACAAGGTGCTGGTCACTTTACTGGTTGTATACCCAGGAACACAACCAGCACCTGATTAATTAGCAACAATTCACCACTGTGGCTTACAGGAGTTCATTTGACACACTTGGTTCATTTATACTATGAGTGAGAAGGATATTGGAATTTTTTTTAAATCAAAAGCTGAATATGAGCCAACAGTACGATGTGGCTGCAAAAAAGGCAAATGTGATTTTAGGTTGCGTTAACAGAAGCATAGTCTCCAAATCCCATGAGATACTATCCCCCTCGATTCAGGACTGGTTAGGCCTCATCTAGAGTACTGTGTCCAGTTCTGGACACTGCACTTCAAGAAGGATGCCAACAAACTGGGGCAAGTTCAGAGGAGGGTGACAAGGATGATCAGGGGACTAGAAACCAAGCCCTATGAGGAAAGACAGAAAGAACTGGGCATGTTTAGCCTTGAGAAAAGAAGACTGAGGGGAGGTTGTGCTTCTCAAATACTTGAAAGGTAGTCATACAGAGGAGGGGCAGGATCTGTTCTTGATCATTCCAGAGTGCATGACACGCAACAATGGGCTCAAGTTACAGGAAGCCAGATTTCAGCTGAATGTCAGGTAAAAATTGTTAACTATTAGAATAGTACAACAATTTAGCCAATTACCTGAAGAGATGGTGAGCGCTCCAACGCTGGAGGCATTCAAAAGAAAATTGGACAACTATCTGTGAGATCTGCTTTGATTTGGATTCCAGCATTGAGCAGGGTGTTGGACTCAGTAGCCTTATAGCCCCCTTCCAACTCCATTATTCTATGATTCTGTGATTTGTTGATCACCAGTAGGATTTTGGCCATTGTATACTTAGTGTCTAATTTCTCCAGAAGAAATCTGAATTTTTTTTCATATGTTGATAATGATTCTAGTTCCCCCCCCCCCCAATGTTTAGGATTGTTGAATGATTATTTTTAAGGTTTTATTTATAATCTGGCCATAAACAGTTGCACTCATAAGTAGGCTGTATCTATGGTTTCTTATTTCTGACTTTGTTTTTGTAATATTCTGCTACATGCTTGCAACTTGTCACAGGTCTAACTTCACATGCCCACTCATCCCTGGTTATCTGTGAATCAGGTGATGACACTGATATGTGAATAACCAAGGGGCCAGCTATTTATTATAGGTGACTTGGTGTAGTGTAGTGGATAGATTGATGGACTAAGACTCTGGAGAACGGGGTTTGTATCCCCCACTTGGCCATGGAAACTCACTGGGATAGTGGAATTGGTGAAACCCTTCCTTAAATGTCTTAAGGTAAAGGTAAAGGTTCCCCTTGACATTTAGTCCAGTCGTGTCCGACTCTAGGGGGCGGTGCTCATCCCCGTTTCCAAGCCACAGAGCCAGCGTTTGTCCAAAGACAGTATCCGTGGTCACGTGGCCAGCGCGACTAGACACGGAACGCTGTTACCTTCCCACCGTGGTGGTACCTATTTATCTACTCGCATTTTTACATGCTTTCGAACTGCTAGGTTGGCAGGAGATAAATGTCTTACTTGCCTTGAAAGCACTATTAGAGTTGCTATAAGTTGGTTCCAACTTGACAGCAGAGCACACATACACAATTCTAGAAAAAGTAGTTCCTTCTGGTTGTGTGAGATTGTCATAGCAGGAGCTTTTCTCAGCTCCCATAATTTGTCATTCGGTTTTGTTTTGTACTGGCCTTCAGGAACGTAAGCACACTCTTCTTCTATAAGTCTGCTTTCTCAGAAAAGAGAAGCTGCTGAAGTCACATCTCTTGGACTCTAATGTGATTTTAACTTCTAATGCCAAGTTGTCTGTAAAGTGTACCTTAGCCCCAGTCACTAATTAATTGCCCTAAACAGAGCTTCTGTAGTGTTTGATACCAGCTCACCAGGTGTCAATGCAAACCCAACATTTTTTCAGTGGAAACACATTCACACATTTATCTGAAAGCAAATAACTTAAAAGCCATTCATGTTAGAACCAATTCAGAAGTTGCTCTTAGAGGCAGATTAGCAAGCTGTAGTTTGGGGAACCAGCCATAGTTCTGAGATAGATCACATGATTTGCCTGTTGTAGTCCCTGGCATCTCCACGTAAAAGGTTGAGATAGCAAGTGATGAAAAACAGATTTGTCTGAGTCCCTTGAGTAGTGTTGTAATCAGAGTGGTAGATGATATTGTAGTCCCTGCTACTCAAAAACTCCCAGGGCTTCACTCTCTGAACCCTGGCTCCACTACATCACCACCATTAAGAGTTGCTGCTCATCATTCTCAAAGCAATCCTGGACCAATCATCTGGGGATCTAGAGAGAGGGAGAGGAAGAAGCATTATCTGATTTTTCCTGCAATTTTCTTTTTAATATTAGCCCATCAAACTTGGTGATCATTTAAACAGCATACTGCTTGGAATGTGCGAAGATGTCGTTTATGCCCGTGTGTCTGTACGGACGGTTCTGGATGCCTGCAGTGCTCACATTCGGAATAGCAGCTGTTCACCTTCTTTCTCCTATGTGAAACAGTTGGTGAAACTCGTTCTGGGGAGCTTGTCTGGGGTAAGTAATTTACAACTGAGTTGAGCAATTGCTGAAAGTTGGCAAAACGACCCACTTACTTAGCAGCCTCTTTGAAGACTGTGTTCTAAAAATGAGAAGTTCACATGGAGATTTCTCAACATTTTCCCCGCCTAGGTGAAAATCTTGTGGGCAAAAGAATTTGGTCTTGTGCTTCATTTGCAAAAGAATTAGTAATTTGGAGTATATACACGCCACACCTGCCTTAAAACCAGAGCAGTTCTCTTGTTGGGGCTGAATGGAGGTGACCTTGAATGTCTGGCCTGTATGGGATCCAGATCCATTTAAGGGTCATTGTCTTCCCTCTACAAAACCTTGCCTCTTTCAGTTAGGAAAAGAAATCCCTGCTATCTCCACTCAGTTAATGGAGATGATGGTGATTCTTTTTCCTTGCTCTCAGCTTGTACTTCTGGAGGCTCTTGGAAAAGCTGGCTAAGAGCCCTTTGCTCACCCTTTCCTTCTGTTTGTGGGGAAAATGATGGAAGAACAAAGCCTAATTCCTAATTCCTGTTTTAAGTATCAGATGGGAAAACTGCCTGGCACTTTGTTGGCATCATGATAATTGGAAGTGAGCTTTTGGTAGTGGGATCTGGTCCCTTTCACCCCATGTTAGTTCACCACTTGTTGGACTCAGCAGGGTTGCAAGTATAAATTCCTACCCTTTACCAATAACTTATGCAATTCTCTGCTGCAGATTATGATGAGGGTCTCAAGTCCCTGCTTTCTGCAAGCAACTTTAAAACCTTAGATGGCACTTAACAAAGAGCTTGTCAAATACATAGATAAGGTTATCAGTGGGTATGAGTCCTGATAAGCTTTTTGCTCTATATGTTCAGAGTCAATGTACTGCTGAATGTCGGGGAAGTCTATTGCCTTCAGGCCCTGTTTGAAAACAGAATATTGGACAATATCAGCTATTGTTCTGATCCAGGAGGAGTGCTCTTACATTCTCCACCTAGTTCTATGCCTCAGTCTGCCCAATGCAGGCTCTTCCTGTATATCTTCAATCTTATTAGGCAGCAACATAGTTGAAAATGTCAACTCTTGTCTAAGTGCTTGTGATTTTTATTTGTTTGTGTATGATCAGGGATGCAAGCCCATGCAGGTCTGTTTTGGAGTAAGGTTCTCAGCAAATGTTACAAGCCTGCATTGAGCAGGGGTTAGATGAGATTATCTCAAAGGTCTGTTCTCACTTTGTGCTTCTGTACCTATAGGACTGCACTATAGATCAGTGGTTCTCAATCCTGGCTTTCTAGGTGGTGCTGGACTTCAGTTACAAGGAGCCTCAGCCAACTTGGCTGCCGATAAGGATTTGAGGACAATATCTAGGCACTCATGGGTTGGGAACCACTGCTGTAGATCATGTTGATTAGGGAGGAACTGCTTTTATGAAAACAAAAATGCCTGTATTGCACAAGGTATCTTCTCCTTCCCCCCCCCCCCCCTTCCAAACTGCTTGCCTCTCCCTTCAGTTTGGTATTCTGGTTTATTTGGTTATTGCAACAATTAGGAAATATTAGTCACTGAGCAGCCCAATACATAGAGGTCTCGACTTGTTTACCTCTGTCCTGTAAAGAACTGTGGAAACTTAATCAGGGAGTGGAAATTCGTTAGAGGAGCAGGAGGCTTAGCATGAAGGGGCTTCGGTAGAAAATAGAAATTTATAAAATTGCTAGACAAACAGTAAAGTTTCTCATCCATGATTCTCAAAATTGCTTTGAAGAACCTGGGCAGGTCTTGGTTTGAGCAGGTTGTATTAAACATCTGGTGAGTGGAGCAGGTTGTGTTCTTTTAGGGAACATGGGCATATTCTCTCCAAACTGGCATCAGCTGTTACTTCTCCAAGCATCTGTTTGCTTTCAGAAGCTAAAAAGAAGCTTTAGACCTCTAGTTGTAACCATCTGGATTGAAGAACTGGGTGCCTGGCCATGGACCTGAATATTTTACCTCTAAAAGAAGCGTTGGTAGGCATGTCCCCTATAAGAATATTTAGCATTCATATTATTATTGTGCCACTGACTGTTCTTCAGGTTATGGTTATGAAAGAGGAACAACTATTTTGGAAACTCATATATAAGTAAAAATAGAAAGATTTGCTTCAGGAAAATCCATTTAGAGATCATGCAAGAGGCAAAATCCTGTACCTGGTTACAGAAGCTCCCAGAGCTGATATCCGAGGATGAGGTATGCTGGAACCCACTATAGAGGAGATCCTGTGTTGGCTGCCTGCCTGCGTTCATTTTGAAGGGCTGCACAGATAATTGGGTATTGACTGTTGTTGAAGCTACTTATATTGGTATAATTCCTTAGTTTTATAATAATAATATAGAACTGCAGAGCTGGAAGGAACCCTATGGATAATCGAGTCCAGCCCCCTGTCAAGGAGGCACAGCGGGGAATCGAACTCCCAACCTTTGGCTTCACAGCCAGATGCCCTGGAGTGCTAAATTCCAAACGTTCATTCATTCATTCAAAATATTTTTACCCGCCTTTCTCCTTAAAACGGACACAAAGTGACTTACATCATTGAAAGACAATATTTAAAGTTAGAAACAATGAGTATACAAAGGCGGCTTACATCATTAAAAGACAACATTTAAAGCTAAAAACAAGTATACAAATATTTAAAAGGACCAAACAAATACCACTCTGAGAAATGGTAAACAAAAGGAATACTAAAAACACATTCAAAGCAGTAAGGCATAACAATCCATCTAAAAACCACACAGCAGGTAGCTAGTTAGTGAGGGAAGGCTTGCCTGAAGAGAAAGGTTTTCGCCTGCTTGCAGAAGGACAGCAAAGATGGGGCCAGTCTGGCCTCCTGTGGGGAGGGGAGAGTTCCAAAGTCTGGGGGCAGTAACAGACAGTGTACCATCCATCTATTGCAATTATTCTGAACCTGGGGTGTGTATCCCCCCAGGGGTTTGAACCAGGACATTTAGGGATATGTTAAAAAAAATTGAATAATGGCAGGAAAAGGCACATACATCAACAGAGTGAGTCACTTACTTATATCCTGAGCAGTGAGAAACCCCTTGGCTTCTTCCTTCTCTCCCCTCCCACCACGTGAGAGCCCAGCCAACCAGCTTTTGTTTCAAGACAGTGTCCATTCTTGTTCCACTATTATCCCTGGGGTCTTGTGCCACCTGCTCTTTTCCTATTGAAGGCAGTTTCTATGGGACAAAATTCCTTCTGGATTTTAACCCCTTCACTAGTGCACTCATGCACACTACCAGAGGGGATGAGGAAGCAGCCTGAAGACGAGGGGATGGACAGTCCTCCTACCTCTGCCCCCTAATATGAAGGGTACAGTTTACGGAAATGGGCTGCCAATGGATACGCAATTGAAAAAAAGGTTGGGAACCAATGATCTATTGTAAATAGTTCAATGATCTATTGTAAATAGATGTCTTTCTGCAGCCATATGCAGTTGAGTTTCAGCTGTGAACAAAGTCTCAGTTATCCGGATCAAGTGCCATAACCTCATGGTTGTAAATGTCTTGGCATGTTTGGGATAGCGATCTTCCTGACAACTCAGTGATGCTGAACTTCATTGGCCCACATCCTTGTTTGCTGTGTTTTGTTCTAACACATCTCTTCAAATAATCCATTGGATCTCATAGACCCTAACATAAGGCTGGTTGTAAATTTATGCTGGCAAACCTTACTGAAAAGAAACAAGAGTGAGATGTTGGCCTGCAGCATCTTGTTTTGAAATTACACTGGAGACATGCTAACTGTGATATGATCAAATAATTGCCCTTCTTTCTGGCCTGCTTGCTTAAAATAAGGAATGACGGTCTTTCCAGGCATAGTCAAGGCCCGTATCACGTTGCAGAAAGACACCTGTACAAAGTTGGAGTTTTAGAAGAGGTAGCCGTGTTAGTCTATGCTAGCATGTCAGGCAAAAACAAAACAAAAATTAAAAAAAGAAGAAGATAGAAACATTGTAGCACCTTAAAGACTAACTGCTATATTTTAATGTGAGCTATTGTAGACAAGTCCATGTCTTGAGAAATGAGAGTGAGATTCATGTCTGAAAAATAAAGAAGACAAAAACATGATGCAACATTTTTGTCTTTTTTAATTTATTTTTGTTTTGTTTTTGCCTGACCTGTACAAAGATGTCTGTTGTGCAGTGTGTTGACAAAGCTCTGAGTCATCCCATGATGCAGCTTCCGCAGCATTTAGTCCTCGCTTTGGCTTCTGAAAGGCATGCCTCAGCTTCTGTTGATCAAATAATGAGAAGTCATAAAAACTTTGTGTGTTCTCCTTTGATCAAGAACTTTCTCTGCTTGGCCTTCAAAGTAAATTATACCTTGGCATTCCAGTGTTTTTAGGAACATAGGCCTTAATCGGACCATTATTTATTTAGTTATTTGGTTCATATTCTGCCTTCTTCCCAAAGCTGAGAACCAGGAAAGCTGATAAAAAGATTTTAAAAACCAGGTGCCAATAAGAAAGCAATACATTATAGAACACGACAGTTAAAAGTAGAGTTGTGCACATTTGTGTTTTTGGACTACAATTCTTAGAAATTCCCCCAACAGCACAGCCAACGTCCAGGCTGCCTAGAGAATTCTGGTTAGAAAACAATTCTAAAAATCACTACAACCCCTTTGAAAAACCCTTCTTCAGCATTCACTCCACGTTGCCCCTGCTCCACCCAACTTAACACCTGCTAGACTATCTGTCCAGAAGTATCTATATATGTTAAGGATTGAGCTTGCATCCTATAGCCTAGAAAGCATGTGTTCCCCCACTGAGCCATCACATTCAGCCTTCGTCGTTCTCCACTTCTGCTCAGGAATGGGAGGTTTCCTCTAATGGTTGACCAGGCTAGCAGTGTTGAGGGACATAGCAATGTGTCTGAAAACCACATATACTGTCTGTCCATATACTCAAGTACTTTTTGCTCTGTCTTTGCCACTAAGGAACAGTCCTTTCTGGGAGAAGACTCAGTTGGCACCATTATGCAATAAGATTAATACGTTCAAAATCTCTTGGACAGTAAGATGACTCTTCAGTTTATGAGTTAAAGCAGGGCTGGGCAAACATGGCAAGTCTGGGACCAAGCGTTCTGCCCTGGGATCTGCTGAAGGTCCAAGAACTCAGAGTAAAATTGTAAGTGACCAGGAGTCTTCAAGTGAACAAGGTGCAGGAAGGACTACATCTCATTTTAATCACAACTCCTGGAGGCTTTTGGAAGTGGTTGTTCTCTTTTTCCCAGCCAGTTTTCATTCTAGCAGGAGGATCTGGAAAGGTGCACAAAAATTGGCAGGAGAGCTCCTGAGTACTACATACAATTCATCTACAGTTGCAGCCATTCTCAGCCAGGGGTCTCATATGACCCCTGGAGGGACCCTGGAACATTTGAAGGGGGGCTACAAACTGGAAACAGTTCTTTACACACCACCTTATAGAGTTCGTTATGAGACTTATACAGTCCTGATTTGGCCTATATTTCTTTCATATTGTATTCATGGCTGTGGCCAAAAAAAAAAAAAAAAAGTTGAGAATTGCTGATTTAGTGGATCACAAATGAAACTCCAGCTTTGAGTTTATGACTTGACCCAGGAATTTCACTGCTTTCAGATTATTCTAGTTAGTCATATACCCTTTGATGGGAAATGAGAGATTTCACTGACTTTGATGTATGAACTGGCTCTTTCAAAACACACTGTGTATCTTAAATTAATATGAATGTGTTACAGTAGTTGAAATAAAAAGAATATGTGATAATCGTATTTTAATGCAACAAAATTGAATGTCAGTGATTCAAGTGAAGGTAACAAATGTTAAAAAACATTTGCTTTGTTATTAATCGATTTTTCAGTAAGAATTAGAATTTAACAGACCAAGGGTGGATTAGATTAATAGGAAGGCTGCCCCCCCCCCCCAAGTACTGGGAGGAAATGGAATTTGGGGGATGTTATCATGGTTTCTGAAGAATCTCAGAACTGTTTGAGCATTTAGAGACCTTGGGAAATGTCCTACATGCCTGTTATACTTAGAGCAAAGTAGATGATATGCTTAGCCTGCTTTTGGAAGCTATGCTCTCTAAGTAGTGAAAGGTGCTTGTTTGGCCTAATGCAGGCTTTTCTTACCTCTGTATCTTGCATTCCAGTTTGCTTAGTTTTGTGATTGGTCATTGAAAGGTAAAGAAGGGCTTAATTGTCAAAGCACTTATCTCTGTGGAAACTGATCTGTGTGAAGAAGTACAAGCTAGCTAAAGGAATATTCATTTCACCTAATCTCTTAAGTCCAGAAAACATCTGGAGAGCCAGCGTTTTCCTGTCTCTGCTCTAAAGATTGAAAAGTATGGAGCATACGAGATAGTTATGTGATCTTGTAGCATACTAGACCACTGATGGACAGCAGCAGCAGCAACCTTTGAGCTGCAGAGCTGGAAGGGACCCTATGGATCACTGAGTCCCTCTCAAGGAAGTGGGGAACTGAACTCCCAACCTCTGGCTCCGCAGTATCCAGCAGTTCATTTTAAAATTTCTCTGTTCAAAATGTTCCCCCACCTTATTTCATAGACTGTGTTTCACTGACTGGTTGTGAGTATTCAGTTGAAGCTGGGGGTTCTGAGATGCTCTTCCAGGTCATGCCCTAACAGTGTGGATGCCCAGCTGTGTCCTGTGCTGGGATCTTTCTTTTGCCAGCGCTGATGTGGAGGTTGTCATCATGTGATTCCATTTTCCCTCTGACATGTACAAACACTTTGAAATCGCCTCTTACTGAGTGACATTTCTCTTTGTTGCTGCTTTTAAGGTGTTTGAGGGGATCTCAATAGAACTTACAGGATTCAGAGAGAGCTTTTTGAAGGAGCAGTCATTTAATACAGTCATTTGGAAGTGCCCTTCCTACAGAGAGTAGCATTTGTTCAGGATCCATCCTAAAGAATCCATAATATCTAAGGTTATAGTCCCAAGTAAGAAAGAAGTGATGATATTTCTTAAAAGAGAAGGCAGCTTGTTTCTAAAGTCAGTCCATCCAGAAAGTGAGCAACTGCTTTGCATTACTTTCACTTTGGCTTTTGACGATTAAAATGGTTTCATATGAATAACCCTCCTGCATGCGGGGGGCAGGAGTGCATTTATTTTTAGCATTCCTGAAAAAGACTGCAAGCCAAGCCAAATATTCATCAAAGGAACTAAGAGAGGAGAGCCTGTGGTATAGCCACATCATCACCTTCAAGCCAGTTCCCAGTATAAACCTCTTTTTAGCAGAACTGTAACTAGCAGTTTTGGAACCCTGCCCTTCACCCTCTTATGGGTTAAACTTGGGCTACGTTCTGTTAACATGCATGGGGAAAGGCATGGAGTGGAATACTTGGATCTTGTGCGCAGGGGGAAGCACTTGGAGGCTGTATACAGATGTGGGGCAGGTGGCTTCATGCCCCTTCCATCAGCAATTACCAATAGGGGAGTTTGCACCCTTCCAGCAGCAGATTTTATGCCCTCTACCTTTTAATACTCTAGGTCAAAGCTCCAGTTGCTCCTCAGTAGTTACAGCTCTGTTTTATGGTTTGGTGTGAGAGAAATGTAATGGTTAAATGGCATTCATGTCATGATAGGGGAGAGATTGACAAAAGAAAGAGTCAGTAGATATGTGTGTACATTCCTTCCAGCTGGCTTAATTTTTAATGTGTTGCCTTCCGCCAGTTTGCCAGCATGGGGTTTTCAGCTTTGCTTGATTTAATTTTCATTTTTAACAGGTAGATCAGCTTTCCTGCATCGGGGACAAAAAGTTTCAGACTGACAGGAGCCAGGCCATCCGTGAAAGGCTGAGAGGGAAGGGACTTCCCACAGGTAAATATTTAGCAATGAAGGGAGTTGGTCTTGTTGTGGAAAACTAGATTGCTTTTAAATCATTTGCCTTCCAGATAAGGAATATGAAGCAGGGAAGAGTTTCTTCTGACGTTATGACCAACCTGACAGGTTTTGCCTCACAAAATGGATGGTTCACCTCATAGCCAGATAACACATTATTTGTCAGGAAGGCATTCTCAGGGCCAGGCTAAATGTGATGCTAATTGCTTGAATGTGCTTAGCACGTGTAGTTGCCAGAATGGAAAGACCAGTTGTGGTGAGGGGGTCCAGCACGATCATAAATACTGAGCCTTAAAGCTGGGAGGGCAGGCTCTTTTCCTCACTCTGTGATCCTTGTGAAAATCTCCCTTCCCAGCTGCTCGTAGGGCTAGAGGGAAAGAGCCACAGCAGTGGAGGCTTCCTTCTCAAGATAATAGTTATTTGCAGTTGCGGGGGCAGGTTTTCATTGGGATAGCAATGAGTGGAAGGATTAAGACATCTTCCCATCTCCCTGTCTGTTTGAGACATAAACAGAACACACAAGGCTGTTATTTACATTTAAAAACTACACACCTTAATCACTTCCATTCAGTGAAACTAATTAAGACTCTTGGGTTTCCCTGTACACCATCAGTAACAGAAGAGAGCTGCCTCCGGCTGTACCACAGTCGTATGAAGTCATAGTCTCCCTTATACACATACACAATTGCACACAGGCAAACATACACTTTTCCTACCAAGAATGTATATTTTCCATCACTCTGTCAAAAAGATACTGCTTTTCAGTAAATGGGCTGTGGCATAGAATAGGTGCAGTTTTTCTTTTTGTGAGGGTGAAACAATCAGGAAAGGGCACCCATGTATAAGATGTTTTCTCTCTGGTAAATAAAGCCAGAATAGGCTTGAAAGCTACAAAACTAGACCAGATTAACACAGCTTACTTGTTGAATTTTGTTATTATTGTTATTTTTTTTGTAAGAACTGGAATTGATTAAACAAGTAAGGTAGAATCTCATTGGTGTTCTGCTCCTCATTCTGAAGTTATCCTAATTTATGTTCATTCAGTGCTTTGTTTTGTTTCTTTTCCTCTTACCTGACTTAAAACGATGTGCATGACAATAAGCCAGTAATGATAAACATAATAAACACTACAGTAAACAGGCTGGTAAGTCCATGAGTGCCAAAGTGGTATTGTGGTTAGTGTTAAAGTAGGACTCAGAAGACTCTGGTTCAAATCTCCAGTGTGTCATGACGCATACCAGATGGCATTGGGCCAGTCTCATGCTCTCAGCCTGACCTACCTCACAGAGTCATCAAAACTGTACCTGCACATTTAAATTACAGAATATGTAGGAGAGTGTCGCCATTAAAGTAGCACAGTAGTTACAATTAGGTTTCAATAATGTGTGCACCATTTAATAATTCAATTTCTCTGCTACATCATGAAAATTTGCGAGATCTTGCCCTGAAGGGATCTTTTTAAGCAGTCCCCCACAATATTTTCATTATATACCAACCTGGTGGTCATTTATTCTGAAAAAAGTGAGAATTCACAATGAACTACAGAGGGGCAGAAAGGAAGTATTAAGTGGGTAAGGAAAGATTCTTGGTCTCCGTTTTCTACCATCTCCCAGTTCCTACCTTCTTTATCCCTTATGTTGTTTGTGTGTAAGTAGTAGGATTATGTGCAGTTAAACCAAGCAAAGGAAGGAGTAAGTAGGAAAGACGGTGCCTTCTCGAAGCTGGCTCCAAACTTTGCAAGTTAATTAGGAAGAACAATGAGGGACAGTTGCTTCAGCAGGTGGATGCGATCCAGTTATAATTAGGCATTTTAAATTTCCTATATACTGTCTTACAGTATTCAGTGGAGATTTTCAAAAAGGTTTTAATGCTGGGTCACACATTTGTGAATAAAAATAATTAATTAAGATATTGATAAGATGAAAGGTAAGAAATTAATACAATATAAAAGAAAGAAACAAGAATTCCAGAAGGAGATGTACAAGGAAAGGGGAATTTTTGAAATGTGTTATTGTAAGATGGAGGGACTAAAATGTTTTAAAGTATTCAGATTTCCAGCTAGCTAGGAAGAGAATATATTAGGGTTATGAGTGCTTTTTAAGAGGTTGTCTCCTGGGTGCTGGGTAGTAATGGTAGAGAAAAGTCTCTGGTTGTTGTGAGTGTACAGCATCTGGATGTTTGATGCTTGATAAATAGGATATCTATGATCAAATCAAAGAAGGAACCAAAGCCAAAAGAGAATTAAGGAGAAATTGGCTGACAACATTAAAAGCAGCTGCCTTGAAAGCAGAATAAAGACCCTAATGTTTTTGTTCAGAGAAGATCATTAGCAAATTATTTAAAAAGTGTTTCAGGGCACTTAAAATGGTAGGGAAAAGCCAGATCTGAAGGCACAAAGTCAATTAGCAGTAAGATGTTCAAGGCAGGAGAAGCAAATAACCAGTTTGTAGTAGTTATAAGAAAATTAAATGATGTAATTCAGATTTATTATATCATCACAGATGCATTCAAATTCAATAAGAGAAACTGGATGAGAATAACTGGGCAGGTCAGAGATGATTAATCTAGAAGGTGCTTTCTAAAAGAACAAGGGGACTTGTGTTACCTTAAAGACTAACAGGTTTTATCTGTCATAACATTTTCAGGACTGCATCCCATTCAGATGTTTTCTTCAGAAGTGGGCAACTGTCTGCAAAAGCCTATGCCAAATAGAAGTTGGTTAGACGCTAAAATGCCATAACTGTCTTTGTTATAATTACTCCAATGGAGTAATGTAGCTATCCCACCAAAATGTTTGGAAGAAGAAAGAATGATAGAAAGGAAGGAAGGATCAATGTAGATGAAACAGTTTCATGAATCAAAAAAGTAAAAACATTAGGAGTATCAAACCACAGAAGTAAGACTTACTAAACTTTAGTGTGAATTCTCTGATGAGATCAGTAGATTTCAGGCTGTCACTTGCTGTTAACCAATGCAGTTGTGTCACTGATGACAATTGATTAGATGTTATATAAGTGCATGCTGTCAGTATACTTCATGCTTGACAGTTTGGGGATAAAGGCTATATTTATCTCTTCGACTGAACTGAGCTGTGTCCTTCCAATGCATCCTTTGACCTTTCCTTTTTTGTTTCCACATGGAAACAATATGTATTTTCCTGGTCATGCACAGACCTCCATTGAAATTTCCATCTCTGTGAGCCATTGGCAGTAATCAGGAGGTTGTTTCAGAGTGAAGTTCAGGAAGATTGGATGAATCATGATACCGCTTGACTATGTTCTTTAAAAACTATTACTTAAGATGGGTCTGTTTTGGTCACGTTGTGCAAGACCTGGGCATGATTTTATGAATCAGGTACCATTTTTAATCCCAGGAGGGGAAGGGACAGAGAAGTTAAGAAACAGCTAACATAATCCATGGATTGTTGTCTGTATTAAATTCTGTATCTATATGTATTTGAAAGTTAGGATTTTTTTGAAACAAGCAGTTGTATTCCTCAGAGGAAAAAAATATGAGGTAAAAGAGAATACATTTTTTGGGTGGGGGGAGACGCTGTGGCTAATGAGAAGAAATATTGTTCTTTTTGACAGTACATGTCTTTCTACTTTTGAGAAATGTTCAACTCAGTTTTCTCTGCATGTCCAAGAAAAATTTCCAGAGATAAGAGTATTTATATTGTTGTTTGATAGCAGACAGTTAGTTGTCCCCTTCTTGTTAGAGGCAGAGGACAAAGATAGGGTCAAACTAGGTATTAAGGGAGAGACATAGAAGGGCATTTTCCCTTCTCTAGTGGGACCTTTTTCAAAGATGACATGCCTCAGCAATTAGTGTTGCAGATTAAAGCTGTGTTTGCCTCCTAGTAACCAATCACAAAAGAAAGCATGTTCAATGCAATATACACAGGGGAGGAGAATCATGTGCTACAAACTGATGTCTTTCACCACTTGGGGAATCAGCCAATAATAAAAAAAAGATAAACGTACAGTGGTGCCTCGCTAGACGATTGCCTCGCAGGACGAGGAATTCGCTAGACGATGGCTTTTTGCGATCGCTACTGCGCTTCGCAAAACGATGTTTCCGTATGGGCGATTTTCGCTAGACGACGACTTTTCCCCATTGGAATGCATTGACTAGCGGTCAATAGCTGTCAGTGCATTCCAACGGGGACCCGCGCTCGCTAGACGAGGTTTCCCTATGGACGATCTTCGCAAGACGACGACTTTTCCGTTGGAACGCATTGAAGAGATTTCAATGCATTCCAATGGGGAAACGTGCTTCGCTAGACGATGTTTTCGCAAGACATCGATTTCCGCAGAACGGATTAACATCGTCTAGCGAGGCACCACTGTATCTAGTTTGACCCTTCGGCATCACCTTGACATTGACGGAGAGTGCAAGGGATAGAGAACATGGGGGAGGGGCCCAGATGAACATTTGATGCATTGCCCCTGACCACTGACTGTGCTGGCTAGGGCTGATGTGAATAGCAATCCAACAGCATCAGAAGGACCATATATTCCCCACTGCTGCCTTATATGGATAAATAGCAACTATTTGTTTTATTTGGGAGGAAGTAAAGGTGTCCACTAATAATGAAGTGGACCAACTTTGCTCCCTTAATAATTATTACTCCAGCCTCTTGGGAAGCATGGCAGAAATATCAAACTTGTGTGCTTGTGTGCTAGAAAATAAAGTATTTGCTGTCTGTAAAATGACACAAATCCAAGAAGCATTCTTCTCATTCCAGGGAGAAGTTTAATGGCTGATGCTCCAGATGTTCACAAGGCTCCGTTCTCTCAACAGATCATGCTTAACAAAGGGCTTAGTAAGTCTCTGGGTTTCTTGTCTGTCAGAGCTTTGCAAGGTGAAGAGGCATTTTGCCAGGGCATTTCCTCCAATTATAACGCTGGCCACGACGATGACACAGATTCTTGCTGTCCTTACCAATATAGAATTGCTCAGGTGGAAAGGAAAGCCAACAATGCCCCCAAACGGAAAGTCTGGGCTTCTTCGTCAGATTTGCTATGTGCAGATGAGAAAGCCATGGAAAAAGACTATGTTGGGCATTCCCGCCAGCACCACCAACAAGCGGGGACAGTTTCAGGACGGATTTCAGCAGCTGCCAGAAGCAAGGAGGGCAGATACTCTGATGGGAGCATAGCCCTTGATATATTTGGTCCTCAAAAACTAGATCAGGTGTGCCATGGGCCGGAGACTTCAACCTCTGTGGCCTTGTCGAGTGCCTTTGACAGGATCAAAGAAAGGCAAAGGAAGCTGCAGTTACTGAGGGAAGCTATGAATGTTGAAGGTCAGTGAATTCTCTTATCCATTTATGCTGTATCTGTAAGGCCCCTTACATTTTTGCTCCTTCACACAGAGTATCATTTGGTTGAAATAGTTTATTATAAACTGTGTTTGCTGTATGTATGCTTTTTTTGAAGTGGTGATGTATTTTGTTTTGTTTTTTTTGAGTAATTACTTGCATTGGAGAAGAATCACATGCACCTCATACACAGTCTCTAGGTTTCATGGAAACTGTGATGTTTAGGCTAACTGGATAGCTCAGTGATTTAGGTATCTGGCTGCGGAACCATATGTTGAGAGGTTGATTCCCCACTGTGCCTTCTGTGACTAGAGCCAGCCTTTGTAGCCAGCACAGTCCCGAGGTGCTCCCAGAAGAAGGGAATGGTAAACCACTTCTGAGTATTCTCTGTCTGGAAAACCCAAAAAGGGTCACCCTAAGTCAAAATTGACTGGATGGCAAATGAGGATTATTATTATTGATACTTAAGAAGTAGGAACTTGATACTCAAATTGGAATGATGCTGCCAAAGTGAGAAATGCATACAAATAATTACCATTAAGCGATTTGGTGCAAAATTAGTCAACATAACAGTTTGTAAAGGATATGTACAAACTGTCTGTGCTTGCCCAAGGATACAGGACAGAGCTTTTCTCTAGCTCTTGTCTTGTGAAGTTAAACCTGAATTCAGTTGCTTGTTCTGGCTAGAGTTAATGGAATTTACACAAGTGTTGGTTTAGGTATTTAGCAGTTGACTGAGTGACCATTCTCTGGTTGGGACTAGCTGCTGTCTTTTGGCTTTTATAGTAAAGTTTAGGCAAGTCAACTCTTTCAGTTTAGATCAGGATGGGGAACATATAGGCGCTCAAATTTTCTTATTTGACCATAATTGCCCTCAGTCCCAGCCAGCATAGCCAATGATCAAGGCTGATATGAGAACTGCTGTGTAACGACATCTGAAGTGCTGCAGGTTCCTTAGCCATGATTCAGTTAACGATTCAGTATGTAGGTATGATAATGATAGCCTCACAGCTGCCACAGGGTTGCAGGTGAGAAGCCTCAAAACCAGGTCATGGCCCCAAAGCATGTGATGCAGCAACTTTGCTGAAGCTAAGCAGATTTGTGCTCTGGCTTTGGGGGAATTACATTATTACAATTCAGTTTTTAAAAATTTGTTCCTGATCTGTAACTCTGATGTAGGTTTCTCTTCTGGGCCGGCTCTGTCATTAGGCAAAGCAAGGTAGAAGCGTCAGGCAGTAAATGCTGGGATGCGGCCAGACACCCTGCACTTTGTCCCCTAATCTAGTTTACTGCCTTTGGGTGTGGTGGAAAAGGCCGCCCCATTGCTAAGTGCTGAAGGAAGATCGGCTACTGCTCCAGTTCTGTAGAAAGTCAAAATTCATAATTAGCTCTCACACCGAAAGTCACATTATAACCAATACTTGGCACATTCTAAGAGATAAAGTTACAAAGAGATTAGCCTTTCAACTTTTCGTCAGTAACCTTGATTATTTTTGTATCTCCCACCTGACATCATTATCATATCTTAAAGGTATTTGATGTGACGCTTTGTGGCCCTTCTTGGGCCCTGACAACCATTCTTCTAAAGCAAATAGATTGGTTTTGTTACTCTCTTGTAGCTTGGTGATCATTGTTTGGCTTCAATTAGTAGTTGTCCTTATTCATGGTCATTCTGTCTTGTAATGTGTATAAGCAGATGGTTTAATACAGAGTTTTAGCTACCTACTCTAGAAGGCAAAGGCAATTTCTGTTTTCTGTCACACTAAACATGTTTTTTGATGAAAAACACCTTTGACATAACCCTTGATTTTTCTCATCCATGTATCTTGCATTTAGCATACTTTCCTTTGTGATTGTTTGTTAGAAGGTAAACATAGGATTGATTTACAATTCTAAGGTGTGTACCTGTGATAAAATTAGTTTGAGGGGAGAAAAAGAAGGCTAATGATTGAGAGTATGTGTTCCCCTTGAGGTCTACTCTGATCCTTGAGGGATGCTCTTGGTTTTTAGGTCCAGGACTTGACAGTCTAGCATACTGAAGCTAGCATTTTTACCACTCCCCAGTTTTTCATATCATGTTTGTGGTGCCCAAACACTAACTATAATTAATTGCCTTGTCTTCACATAAATGTGGGCACATGATTAAGCTTGTAGTGTTACAACAAATGCTTCTGCAAAGCAAGGAGTAAGTTGCAACTACTACTTGAGTTGCAGCAATTAATTCTGCATGAACTGAGCAACCATTTCCCTCAAAACCTGAAAAGATTCCGTCATTTTATTTTGTGTGTGTGTGTGTGTGTGTGTGTGTGTGTGTGTGTGTGTGTGTGTGTGTGTGTGTGTGTGTGTGTGTGTGTGTGTGAATTTTGATTTTGAGAGCAAGAAACCTTGGTTCCATGAAGTTAATGTATGATTTTCATGCAGGTAAAAATGTCATGTAAGCAACATATGTTGTTGCTAGATATAACCTATGTCCTTTTATGTCTTCGGGCATATAGGGGTTAAGCACTGCTCTTTTACCCTTCTCTTCTCTTTCCATGTTGGTTGTAATGTTAAGATTTGTTTCTTGGTTAGAGATGGGCACAAACCACCAGTTGAACAGTGTGTGCCAGTTTGTTGAACAGCTGAACAGGTGTTCAGTGCTTCAAAGCTCTGCCTCCTCCGGCGGGCGCCCCCTTGGAGGCAGCATCCTGGATTCCTTGCCCCGCCTCCTCCAGGCGCTGCCTGTGAGTGGGTGCCTGTGAGTGGGAGATGGAGCTTTGAAGTGCTGGACCTGTGTTCAACCACAAAACGAACTTGCACAAACTGCTGAGCCAGCTGTTTGTGCCCATCTCTGGGATGTCACATCTACTTAATGATCCTTTAAGTCAGTGGTCCCCAACCTTGGGCCTCCAGATGTTCTTGGACTTCAACTCTCAGAAATCCTGGCCAGCAGAGGCTGGTTTGTTTATTGACATGAAGCTCTTGTTCTCTAGTTTAGGTGCAGCAGGGTATCCTGACTCAGAGGAAGTTTTTTTTTTTTTGTACAAGTCTAATTTTTATTTTTCCTTCCCCTCTTTTGTTCTAACGGTGGTAATTTCTGTAAAGTTTCATTTCAGACCTCTGCATTTGTAATCTGAGTCTCATCTTTGAGTTAACATGTTAGGAATGTTACACCAAAGCCAGTGTTTGTCAGGATGGGATGGGAGGAGCCCCAGTACTCATTTATGGGTTCATGACCATAGTTTCTGATCCAAACCAGGCCTGTCTTACATCTTTAGCATCATTCTGTATATAGGGCTGGTATCCTAGACAAATTTAGAGGCCTCATTTCTTAGATGTAGGAGGTGCCTGGTGAAATCCATCTTGCCAAGAACTTTTGGACTTTACATCTAAGAATAACTTCCCTGGCAAAATCCATCTTGCCATGGACCTTTGGACTTTAAATTCTTCACACTGGTGCATGCCGGACAAAGTGTTCCTGATCCACAAAACCTAGGAGATTGTATGATGATTTTTGTTTTAGTGATCTATAAAGGCATTGTGTACTCTTACATTTGTATTTTGTATAACTATATAACTGCCCTTTATTACAATTTAAGAACAAGAAAAATTTGTGCTGTTTTCCCCAAACTGTTTCTTTGCGTAGAACCAAAAGATTGCATCCTGTGGTGGCTTTATGTTAGCAAAAAGCACTGAGACTCTATGACAGTAGTGGAAATCCTGTGGAAGTGCTGACCCGTCCGTCTACCAACCTCAGCCACTTTCACATCCTGAATAGCTACGTTTGAAGATCAATGGACTCTGTTAGGATGTTTATGTTAGTTATATTTAAATCTGGCTTTTTCTCCATTGAACTCAAGGTGGTCTATACCATTCTCTCATTTCTTTCTTCACCCTCACAATAACCTTATGAAGTTGGGTCAGGCTGAAATAGAGTGACAGGGCCAAGGTTACTCAGGGCCAAGGATTCTGAGAGGAAGGCTAAAAACGATATCCCCGATACCAGTATTATAACCTCCGTAGCACATCGGCTGTCTTTGGTACATCCATTAGGATGAGCGTGATAGAAAAGCTTTGGTAGAAAGACTTAGGGTGGAATAGAATGGTATGGCCCATTTTGCCCCAACGTGAATGTTTTATGCTAGTACGAAGGCAGTATTGGATACATTACAAAATGTTGGCCAGCAATTACTTTGTGGGAGGGGAGAGTTAAATGCTGAATATTTATGCATAAAGTGATAAATCTGCAAACACAGACCTGCTTGTTTACCATTTTATAAAGGAAGCATTTTCTTGCAGTATTTGTCTGGTTCTTCATTTTCCTTTCCTTGTTTTTTTTCTAATGCTGATAATTTTTGTCACATCAGATTTGAGGAAAAAAAATAGGAAAAGGCCATATGGCCCTTAAATCATGTTTCATTCCCAGAGTTAGTGACTGGTTAAATCTTAAAACAAATTCAGGGTGGATCTCTCCAGTTATGAAAAGGTAGAAATGTTTTAATGTAACAGAACTCCACCCTAGTTACAACACTGTAGAATAAACAGTAGTGACATGCCATATTTGATGTAATGATTGATATTATTCATTTTCTGTTGCGATACAACAAGCTTATTCCTATAACAGAAGAAATTTAATCTTATTTTTCAGCGTCAGTGTTCAGCTAAACGTAAGAACAGCCCAGCTAGAGGAGATCAAAATTCCATCTAAGTCTGTTTTCTATTCCTTATAATAGACAAATTACCGTGTTTTTCTGTGTATAAGATGCCCCCATGTATAAGACACCCCCCACTTTTCTAACCCGAAATTTCTTTCTTTGCAAGAAAGTGGAGGGGGAAGGCAGGGATCAAATTCCTGCTTTTCTCCTCCACTTTCTTGGAAAGAAAGTGCTTTCCCCCTCCACTTTTTGCAAGGGGAAAAACAGCTTTTTGCAAAGAAAGTGGAGGGGGAAAGCGATTCCTCCTTTCCCCCTCCACTTTCTTGTGAGGAAAGTCCTTTTCCCCTCCACTTTCTTTGCAAAAAGCTGCTTTCCCCCCTCCACCTTTTGCAAAGAAAGTGGAAGGGGTGCTTTCCCCCTCCACTTTCTTTGCAAAAAGTGGAGGGGGAAAGCAGGGATCAAAGCACTCCTTACTACCGTGTATAAAACGAACCTCAATTTTTCCTCTAAGTATTTTAGGAAAAAGTGTCATTTTATACATGGAAAAATGCAGTACATTTATTTGTTTATTTATTTGTACTTTATATTAGGATTGTGCCTATTTGCATTTTTTGACTACAACTTCCACAACCCCCTAGGTGTTCTGGGATTTGCAACCATATATATATAGTTGTTTCTAATTTGTATAAACCACTTAACACCTAAAAAATTCAAAGCAGTCTACAACAAGACAGTAGGAATATAAAACAATATATGAAATAAATACACCATATCTAAATTATCTATAAGAATAAATGCATGCTGGTTTGAATGATGCTGGGGAAAATAAGTATGTCTTCAAAGTATGACTAAAAACAGGAATGGTCACATCATATCTAATATCAAGGAAGCGTTTTTCTGCCTAGAGAGTGCCCCTTGTGCTAAATGCCATTCTCCAAACAGGTGCAAGGCAGATCTCAGAGTGTGTGGCATCAGCACACACCTGTTTCTCTGCTCTTTTCAAGAGCAGAGTGGTAGACCAAGTGCTGCCTCCCAGATGTTGACAGATTGCACGTCCCATCAGTCCTTGCAAGCCTAGCCAATGGTGTGGAATTAGGACAATTGAAACCCAACATCTTGGAGGACCTCACTTGGCTCACCCCTCTTGTAAAGCCATCCAAGTTGGGAGCCATGATAGGTCCCATTCTGTTAGGGAAGTGTCTCTGTTTCCCCCGCTCCCCATTTATACCCCGTAGCTGCAGGGCGTGGTGCTCCTTTCTTCTTCCCCTTGTGGTCCTTGCCATTACTCTCCTTGCTTGGTCTCTTTCTAGCAGTCCAGCCAATCAGTCTGGTTAAGGGGTACTTGGCATACCAGAGAAGGGACGTTCCCTCTCTAGTCTGCCTGGAATATTTAGAAACATAACCCCAGCACCTGCTTGCTTGGTCTAGTCAAACCCACACACCCCCTGTGCTATTTTGAGGCACTCTTGCATTTTATTGTGCATTATCAGCTTTTTGCAGCCTCCGTGTTCTTCATATAGTTCTGCCACATTTTTTGTGCAATCGTGTGTGTTGCAGCTCTGCTGGAGGGAGTTAGGGCACTGAGCGGATCTTGTTTCCTCCTATTTGGGTGTGTGTGTGTTTCTATTTAAAAGATCTTAGGTAGGAAAAATGCAGATGCATGCAAACAAGATTCTGGCCAGTGCTTTCCCATTTCAGGGCTGTTGGAGTGCTTTGTTTTCAAGTGCCAGAGAAAATGCAGACATTTGCATCCATGTGAGCTTTCACCCTCTCTCATCCTGCCTTTTCCCCACAGTTTATATGCTGGGGATAGGGGTTCATTGGTCAACAGATAAGAGTGTGTGCTGCCTGTGTCGGTTACCCTCTGGTGCCCCAAGTAACATCAGCTGTACATAATACATTTCTGGTCAGTTTTCACTAATATGTCTATGAGAGGACTATCAAGTCTTATTCCTTCCTTCCCTCCTTCATTCAAATAGCAGTTTGTATGTATATCTAATTAGACATCATTTATTGTACTTTGTTCCCCTTGTAATTTTCTTTTTTTGCATGTGTGTACCTTGATTTCTGCATATTTTCCTGCCCTGATTCTTTAATTCTACTTGTGATCCTTTTAAGTAAAACTGACACTGCTAATGTTGAACTGAAAACATTTTTTAAGCTTTTAAAATAAAACAATGGACTGTTGATATCATGCTGTATGAGCAAAAACTGTTCTATCCCAAGCATTTGTTTACATACCATGTTTTTTTATTGCATTATTTTCCAAAATGAGAAAAGACAGAGCCAGATTGACAAATTTAGCAAATAGTTTCCTGAGCCTAGACCTCAACTGTTTCAGTTGATAAATCAATTTTAATTAATTATGGTTGGCAGATGCAACCCTAGCCAAATGTTAACCATGGTGCTGTGGTCTAGAGCAGACTAAAAAAAATGTGTGCTTCCTTTGCAATACCATTCTCAACACCTCTTTTCCTTGCTTTCTCCCATTGTACCATTCTCATGCCTAGTTATGATTCTGCAGTGACCGCTATTAACAATACTGTTGCTGTTGTGTGCTGTCAATTCGCCTCTGACTTATGGTGACCCTGTGAATGAGTGATCCCCAAAATATCCTGTCCTCAGCAGCTCTGCTCAGTTCTTGTAAACTCAATCCTGTGACTTCCTTGATACAGTCTCATATTTGGTGTTATTCTTTTCCTGCTGCCTTCAACATTTTCTAGAATTATATTCCTAAATGCTAGTTCAGAATCCATTTCTGCACTAAAATTAAAGGACGTGCTTCACCATAGTTAACAGTGGTCAGATATGATGTGAAATGTTGGTTCAGGAAGTGGATCTTGGAGAGTTTAATAGGGAAGAACAAGAGCATTTGCCAGAATTTTATTCCCATAGCTCCACGCATATAAGTCTGATGATGTAATCAGCCACGTATTTTACCCTTTAATTAAATCCTTTCTATCCTCTCTCTTCCAGTGTTCCATGGATCTCTAGGGATCCCTTTCAACCTAGGAGAATCTTTGGGGTCCTCAGGGCCAGGACGAAACCTTTAAAAATGTCTGGAAAATGCCTCCTGCCAAGACTGGGACCAGCAGTGGAATTTTTTAAGGCTTTAAGGCTCTTCCGCGCCCCGCCTCCTGCCCTGTCTGAAGGCACTCAAAGACTTCTCTCAGTCAAATGGGACCCCTGGAACCAAAGAGAGGGGAAATAGGAAACTTTGAATTGAAGATCAAAGTCTATGGCTGATCTTATGCCCACAAAGCTTAGAAAAGTTGCTTTAGACAAGTCCCAGAACTGTCCAGTCAATATGGCCATGCTAGGAGCTATAGTGCTAAAAAGTAACAGTTTCATGATCTGGTTTATATCAGTACTGGCCCTTAAAACCACCATAAGAGCTAAGAGGCTCATCCACATTGCCCAGTGTTGACACTGTTTGGTCTGCATCCATGTGAACAGGATCTTAGAATTAAGTGTGATGTAGAATTGTGCAGCAGTTCACAATTTTGGCCACATATTTCTCAAACAAAGATGGTGATTGCATGGCATTTCATGGTATTAAATCCCTGTTGAGCTTTTACACTCTTCTTTGTCTTAATGAAAATTGCAGAACATACACGAAGATATAAATCTTATCACAGTGACATATACAGCACAGACAGTGAATGCCCATCATTCATTTCTTCTGAGGCAGATTTCAGACAAGGTAAGAAATGTTTGAATTCCTTCCTTCCTTCCTTCCTTCCTTCCTTCCTTCCTTCCTTCCTTCCTTCCTTCCTTCCTTCCTTCCTTCCTTCCTTCCTTCCTTCCTGCCTGCCTTCCTTCCTTCCTTCCTGCCTGCCTGCCTTCCTTCCATCCATCCATCCATCATAATTTTGTTTTCGTCAATCCTTCTCTTTACTTGTTGATTTGTGACCTTACAGCTGAGATTTCTACAATCATTGAATCATAGAATTGGAAGTATCTCTAAGGGTCATCCAGAAGTTCCTTCTAGTGTAGGTTGCTCGCAGCTCCTGCACCTCTAAGGAATGGCTATCCAACCCCTAATCAAAAATGTCTACTGAAGGACAGCCACCACTTTCCAAAATAGCCCATTTCACTGTTAAATAGCTGTTAGTCAGAAAAACTCTTTCTAATGTTTAATACAAACTTTGCATCTTATATTTTGAATCTTCTGCTTTCGATTCTGCCCTCTGGTGCAGTGGAAAACAACTTTGTCATTTATAGTAGGCACACTTGGGGTTAAGAAAGGAACCAGGTACAGTGGTGCCTCAACTTCCGAACTTAATCCGTTCCGGAATGATGTTCTTAAGTCGAAACGTTCGTAAGTCGAATCAGCATTTCCCATAGGAATGCATTGTAAACCGATTAATCCATTCCGGCTGTTTTTTGTTCTTATGTAGAGGCGCTGTTTGTAAGTCGAAGCATTCATTCCCGTAGGAACTAATGCAAAACCGGTTAATCCGCCCTCTACCACTAGGGGGAGAATATTTTTTTTAAGATGACCTAAGGTTAAAAAAAGGGCAGAAAAGGAGGGAGGGAGGAAACGAACACCTTTTAAACAGAACACCTTTAAAACCAAGCAGCTTTAAACCAAACCAAGCACCTTTTAAACCAATTTTTACATTTTAAAATTACAGTACCAGGCAGTCCAAAGTCCATTTCCCGCTTTTTCTGTGGTTTTTTGTTTTGTTTTTGTTTTTGTAAGTTGAAGCTCCGTTCGCAAGTCGAAGCAAAATTTTGTGAACGGAGCTGTTCGTAAGTCGAATTGTTCGTATGTAGGGGCGTTCGTAAGTCGAGGCACCACTGTATAAGTAAGGAAGAATAAATCTAAAAGAGTTGTCCCAGGGTCCTTCTGCATCTGTTATAAGGAGAAACACCCTGGCTAGGCTGTATGGGAAGTGATCAACAGGAAGACAGAATTAAAAGGTGGAAAGAAGAAATAAAAATATAGGGTAAACACAAATGGAAGTGGATCTCACACTGAAGGCCTAGACTGAAAGGGAGCAAGTCTACACTCGACCCTGGACTGTGGGCCAGTTAATGCGTACCATACCTCAGCTTCCTCCCAACACACTTTGTTTGTTTGTTTGTTTGTTTGTTTGACTTTTATACTGCTCATCTGACTGCCAGGGCCACTCTGGGCAGTTTACAACTCGAAAACAAATAAACAATAATATAAAAACAATATACATAATAACAATCAAAATCAAAAATTAAGCATCAAATAAACATAAACAAGCAACACGATTAAAAACTAGGAATAATTAAGATAATTTAAGGCAGTGTGTCGGAACGGATAGTGTAAACCGCTGGAACAACCACTGTGTTACGATGTTATAAACTCCAGGAAGGGCTGCCTGAAAAGCTGTGTTTTCAGTGATCGTTTGTATTTTTATCCTGCCTAAAGCTAAAAACAGGAAGTATACAAATATTTTAAAAGAACTAAAGTATTATATTGAAAATAGTAAATAAAATCAATACTAAAAACACATTTAAAAACAGCGGTTGTCAAGGGCAGGAACATTAAAATGTATCGACGGCCATTTTACCCATAATATTACTATGTTGTTGCAGATGTGAATGTAGGTATGACTGAAGGTAGTCTTCTGCATCTGTTGTAATCTTTGATGCTATTTTAAGAGCTCCTTTTTGTCTTGCTGCTTCTTCACACACCAGCAAGAAGATTTGAAGCTCTAAGGGATGGCTCCACCAGTCCTTCCCCAGCAACAGATGATCCTTCTCTATCAGGTCAACTCCAGGGGCAAAGATCAAGGTAAAAATTTTTTTGAAGAGGGGCTCTTATTTTAACAAATGCCTTAAAATCCTAAGGCACCATTCAGATGTCAACACATTTGGTTTGAGCATGAATGAGCGGTAAACCTTATCCTCGTACTGCTGCCTCTTCTCCTGCGTCCGGTCGCAAAGGAGACTTCCTTGTTTCTTTACAGGATTTTCGTTCACTTATCCTGATTTGCAGGTAACCTTTAAGCTTCACTTTTCTAGTATGTTTACCAGAGGGAAAAGAAATAAGAAGGTAGGAAGCTTTGTCTAAATCCAGCAGTGCAAGAGGAGGAAGAGAAGGGTGGAGAACAAAACCATCACATACACTAATATTCAGACCATGGTTTGGGGGCCTTGTTACATGTGAAGCTGGCCTGAACTTTGAATATCGAAGAATTTTTTTTTCTCCTTTCTTTCTTTGGAATCTTATCTGCAACCCAGTATGGGGGCATTGGGAGAGAAATTTTCAACTCCAAAGGGTGTGGAAATGACCCACCTTGTGCTAAACAGAGCTATTAGTATGAAGGATAGAACAGGCATTTTCAAAGATGGCTCCAACTGAATATTGCATCTATGGTAATTGCAAGTCTCATGATTTGCACATTGTGCAAACAGTTTGCAAAGGACCCTAACTCAGTAGATAGAGCACATTTTTCCCATTAGCCCCTGAAATCTTCAGTCTGAGCCGGGAAGGCCCTGAACAGCCACAAGATGTAAAATTTCCGGAAATTTTGAAACCATATAAAACGGCTTTGGAAAAAAATGAAAAAGCTGTTTTTCCCCCAAATTTTCTAGTGTTTTTTTTCCCCAGGCCTTCCCATTTCTATACAAGATACATTCCCAGCTAGAGATGTAAAATTTCTGGAAATTTTGAAGCCATATAAAACGATTTTGGAAAAAACACAGAAAAAAACTGTTTTTTCTCCCAATTTTTCTGGTTTTCCCCCCGAAGCCGTTTTATATGGCTTCAGAATTTCCAGAAATTTTACATCTCTTGCTGACACTGCATCTTGCTGACTGATATTGCAGATGTATTTGTTCCAAGGCAGCTTCCTATGTAGGCACTAGATCAGAGAGCGAAAGGATACTGAGTCAGTTCATCATAGAATGCATCCAACTGTACTAATTGCAACTACTATTGTTGAATATTCAGTTGTTGGCTACTGGAGCTTTCTTTGAAAATGCCTGATTTCTTTATGTATTAATAAATAGATACATTATTCAAGAGTGACTTCATATGTTCCATATGAAAGGGGAAGAAAGCATAAGTGCTTCCGGTTAACACATGTTTTCCCATATTGTCTGTTATAGGACTTTTTATATTTGTGCTTTACAACGTATCAGTGAGGGACTAGTTTTGCAGAGGAGAATATTCTAACATTGTTTTGAACAATAAAAAGAAATATGAGAAACAGGAAGTGTGAGGTTTATTTGTATGCTATTTTTCTGTTTGATAGTTTGTAAAAGCCATAGTTAGTTATTGGTTTAAGCCAGTCTCAGTAGATCTTCATGAGCATGTTTAAACCTGTTAAGAGGAAAGGTTCCACAATCTCACTGATATTTGTTGTCTTGCCCAACCATTTTTATAGCTAGGAAAAGTGTTTTGAGGCCCCACCTAAATCTGCTTTGCTCAGTCTTGAACAGCTCATGCTTTCATCAATCTTGAGGTGAAGTCTGAAGCAGAAATATTTTTGACTCATTTCCTAAGAAATATGTGGGTGTACATAGACCAAGAGGGTTTTTTTTTTTTTGTATTTTTTAAAGATCACATCAATCTATCTTGCCATGGGCAGGAATGAAATATGTGTCCTGCAACTTGAGAGTATGTTTGTGTGGCCTTGGTTGACGTAACCAGTTTCAAGTGGTTGGCTGGGCTTCTGGTAAAGCACTCATGGAGTGTGTCTTCTTTTGAAATCCTCCTGGATCCACACTGTTGTTGGAATCTTGCTGTTTCAGGATTCAACCCTGGTGATAGAGCGTTCATTGGCTCAAGGGTTTTAGTCTACAAAATTAAACTGGAAGTAGGATCTTAATTTACATCATCGTTTTCCCATATGTTACATCTGTCAGAATGCTTTGGCCAAAATCCTGTTGAGGATGTGCATATGAGCAGTTATGCAAGTGCTTTCTGCTTTTTCCTGTCTGGTTGTCGCACTTTAAAAAGTTTACAGAATGCACAGCACAGAAAGTACCACCTGCTGCTTGCATAGTTTCTCTTACGTGATCACGCAAATCAGTGGGATCCTGGCCTTTATTAATAGTTGATGCAATTTCCATTGTTCCCGAATCTGGCCTCCAAGGAGGGGTCGCTTTAAAGATATCCTTGTTTAAGGAGTGCTTTCCATTCTGCATCACCCCTTGCAGAGGATAATTCAAAATATCTGTGATCCAGGTGAGGTTATCTGGAAGTTGAGTCATGGCAACTGGACTTCTTTCTTGTTAGGTTGAAACGTTTTGCTACTCATCCAAGTAGTTTCTTCAGTCTGAGGACAGTTGGTAGGAGATCCCTGATATATCCTCCACATTGGTATCACTCCCCCCCCCCCCACAGAAGTGTGATTTTCTTTCACTCCCATTCCTTTGTCCTTCTAACTAGCCTATTCAGAGTGTGCTTTCTTCACCCTTCGGTCATTGGGCTGCTGTACTGTCCCGTGAGTAAACATCCTCATGACAAGGCACAACAATTAAATCTTTAGGGTGTAATTAATTCACTGCATTTATGTCAGCAGACTTAGGAGGTAATGTAGCAGCTGTTTGTTCATACGGGCATTTGACTGGTGAAGGGTTGAATCCTGAAACTGCAGAGTTGAATTTTGAAACAGCACAGTCCTGACAGTAGTATGGATCTATGGAGAGTGACGGGGCTGACTGGGTATTCTGGCTGTTTGCATTTTTTTTGAGCTCCATGACTTCTTGGTCTTTATCCCTTCACTTCGGTACATCTTTACTTTGTATCTCTTCATTAGTCATCTGTGTGGTCCCAGAAATTCTTACCTTGCAATAAATCCTTGTTTCAAATGTTTCAATTTCTCTCTCTCTCTTTTTTTTTTTAGTAATGAGTTAAAATCCACAATTCCATCTATATACGGTAGTACCAGGAAACATAGGCCTGCTGTGTGTGCTTTGTCAAAGCTAGTTTTATACTTTGCTACACATTACATTCCTTACCTTAGGGAAGCTGTTCTGGGCCATATTTGGATTTTTTTTGCATGGCGTATTCCCAGTCTTCATTCAATCAAATTCCAAGATACTTGAATTTGCCAGCTTGCTCAATATGTTTGCTGTGGGTATTCAACTACATTTTATGGTCTACTTCCTTTTTACTGATCAACATGAACTTGCCTTTCTTAACATTCCTGTTTAGACTGTGCTCATTCCTTCCTTCACTGGCTTCATTAGGTTTCTAGCTGCTGGAATTTCATTGCCAGCCAAAATAGCTTTAAGCAAAGTAGACAGCATGGCTCTAATTCTTTTTTCAACACACTGCACCCTATTCTGTTGTAAATCAGTGCCACCCACCTTTATCCACCCACAAGAAAACGTCTTACTGGCTGCAACCTTTGCTCCACTTCTTAATCATTTCTTTGCCATTCAGGTTAAATATGACTACAACGGATGGCTGGCTTATTCTGCCTTCGTATTTTTCCTGTTCCAGTTCACAACCCTCTGAGATAATAACAGTAACCACGAAATACTAATGCTGTACTTTTGTCCTTCGTTAAAAAAAGCCCAACAACCCTGTTCTCAGTGGCCTGCCCTTAGACTCAACTTGCTTAAATAATCCTTAAATAATCCTTCAGAAGCTGGAGTTGAAACAGTTCTGCAAGTCTTACTGGAAGAGGCAAACACTAGAAAAAGCAAAAGTGAAATCATGTGGAATATGTCCAATGAATCAGTTAATTCTTTGACATCTTCCAAGTTCGTGACAATGGTACTCAAGCAATGGATTAAATCCAATGTTAGTCCCAATGGAATTGACCCATTAAAATGAATGGAATTTTTACTAACAAGCAACATAATTCCCATTAATTTAAATGGGTCTTCTCTAGTTGAGACTAATATTAGATTTAGCACAACGTATTCCATTTATTTATTTTAAAAGTATTATTTTTAGGACAGCCAAGAGTACAAAAAAATAAGCAGTGAAAATGCTTCACCCCAGTAACCCCTAATCATTCAAATATTTTCTTCATTTTAGGTTCCAGACTTGTCTGAGTCCCAAAAGAACTGAACTCTAATGATTGATTTGTTGTATTGATTACTTACAGATAAAATAGTTGAATTAGCTGCAGCCCCTCAGCTCACTATAATTTTAAGATAGTTTTCTGTTGTTGAAAAGAATCTGGTGTAATTATAAGACGTAGAAAAAATGTTGATCTTTGATAAGTTCATGTTGTAAAAAAATGCCATCCTTATTCTTAAATGTTACGTTGTGCCTCTTTTCTTCACTTGCCAGGACATATCAACTGACCCATGGTCCCTAGTCCAGAAAGCTCACTGAGTATATTTGATTGTCTTATAAAACACTTCTTGCTCACCTCTCCACTTCTTATATACACATTAGCTACCACTTCATTGCCCTGTTCTTATGCACTCCACCTATGCTCAGAGCCTGAGGTATCCAAAAACGTTTGAGGGCTTTGTCCCCTCTTTATTGACAAATTCCCACTCAGGGTACAATCAAATGGGGATTTTGTTCCACAGTTCAGTCTGGTTTGGGGATGAGCTGGTTCGCTCCCTTTTCTAGTAGCTACCATGACATACAGACAATTGCAAATCAACCTGCCGTGATCCACGCTTGCCTGCACCTCATTGCATCCCTGTTGGGGACTACTGTTTTTGGGCGGTGGGAAGGTTGTGGTAGTAGGATAGCTCCAGCGTGTGTGATTGCCGAGATTGAACCAAAGCAGATGAGTTAAGCTGTCGCTTTGCTTCAACTACTTCTTGATACTGGGAAATTGAAAGTTTCCTCCTTTTCCCACCACAGAAGGGAGGAGAGAGGATGCAAACATTTTTAAAAGCCCTTGTAAAGCAGTACTGAATTGGTTGCTCATCAAGCCAAGTAAGCCCTATGCCACTTGGAAACATTTTTTTAAAACTGAATTTCTTCTTGTTGTTATTTTGCAATTTTCTTCTTCTTCTTCTTTTTCCCTTAACCTTTAAAGAAATGAAGAGTCAAATAGGGTTTGTTGATATGTGGGGTGGTTTCCTGCCCTGCAATCACAAAATACTTGCATCTGAACAGGTTCTTTAAGCCTGGCCATACCTAATAAAAGCATTGTCATATTGTGCCCTGATGGTAGGCTTCCATTGTTTCCTTCCTTCCTCTCTCTCACCCAGGCAACATCTATTTTCATCAGAAATGTTTTAAATAGGGGAGGGCAAAGTCTAGTCTGGGGGGTATGTGCAGTCACCAAGCACTTTTGGTAGTTCACAACTCCCTCTTAAAGGGAGAGTCACTTTTTTTGGCACAGAGAAGTTAAATGCCCATCTCTCGCTTCACTGTGTCAGGTCTCCTACAATCAGATGTGGTCCTTCCACTTCACACTTCATTCTGCATTCTGTTATTCACCCCTTAACACTGGCTTCTTTTTCTAGACCTCAGTAGGGAAGGGTGCCTCGATAAGTACCGGAGGCAGTCCATTAACATAGCTCTGGCTTTCACCACAATCCCATTTTCCAGCTGACTGATTATCCTACCAGCACCGAGTTAATAAGTAAGTCCTGTGTCCTGACTTATGAACACAAGCCAAGATGCTCTCGGGTGGAAGTTACACATTTCAGCTGACTTTGAAACCTTAACGTGATACAGTTAAGGAAAGACTTGTAGGAGGAGATATTCCTGATAAGATTTTGCATTTGTAAAGATAACCTTTTTGTATATTACAAAATTTCTATGTAGAAGATACTTCTGCTTAATAATTAATGTGCAATATGAATATGAATAGGCACTGTGAAGTTACACACACTGGTGTAGATATCCTTTGATTTGAATTCCTGCATTGAACAGGGGGTTGAACTCGATGGCCTTATAGGCTCCTTCCAACTCAACCTATTCTGTGATTCTAGTCTTAGGCTGTGCACACATGTGCTGTACATAGATATGCTTTATAATTCTGCATATGAGCCTGTGAGATATTAAGATTTTTGGGCAAGTCCCTTCTTCTAACCCCTGTTGCCAATTGAAGCACATCTAGTGAGGACATGAGAGTAAACTTGAATCTGAACAAGGTGTAAACAATGCCAGAGAAAAACATCTACACCCTGGAAAGGACTAGTTTTCTGTACCTGCATCTGACATAAAGAAATTATCCAAGTCAAGAGCAATGCAAAAGTGAATACCTGAAATTACAGAACTGATGAAGAATGTTGTAAGGTGTGAATTGAACTTCAGTCTGCTTACTCTTCCCCACTCCGCTACACTAATGTATTCTTCTATAACGTCAGGACTATTGCAACCCTGGCCATGCTGGAATGACCCTGAAGGCAACTGGACATTTCAACCAAAATCTATTTACACACCTCTGTTAGCTGTGCAGACATGTGCTCGTTAACAACCTATTCTGTGTCAGTAAAATCGGGTATCAATGTGCTTCCACATTTCAACGCAATGTACATTCTACATGATGGCTTTTATCTTCCACAGACTGTGGAAATCTCTGTTAGGAGATGCTAGTTTGGCCCTTCTTTGTTTTCTTTCCTATAGTAGGAAAGACTTTTCTTTAAATAAAGGCAGGGTTTTAACATGTAATATGATCTGTTGCTGAAGGCCAGTTAAGTTCCATTTCAGTGTTGTGCTTTTATCCCTTATGCACTAGGGAAGGACCTGTTAGTTTTCCAGAGACATGTTTTGTTCACACAAACCTAGAATTGTGATGCAGGCATTCTGTGAAATTGTCATCTGAAGACTTGTGTACAGGGTTTCTGTATTTCACTCATTTGCCATATACCGTCGTTTGATTTTTCTTTTACACACAAGAAAGCACCTGGAACAAAATTTGTCAGAGCGGATTTGTTGCTTTTTGCCATTGGGGCGCTTCTTTAGCCCAGTCAAATACAAAAAGTGCAGAAACTAAACCTAGCCCTCCAAATGGCAGAAGAGTTGGGGTTGGAAGATACATGGCGTGGACATAATGGAGAAAAACTACAATATACATTTTACTCGAACCAACATAGATCTTGGTCTAGAATCGACATGATATGGACAACGATGGATTTGAGGTAAGGAATTGACGAATTGAATATACAAACAAGTACATGGGCGGATCATAATCCACTTTAAATCGTTTGGAAAGAAAGGAGAAAACAAAAGGGAAGATGGACCCTTAACACGGCAATTTTGAAAGAACAAGAATTCATAGATAAAGCTAAAAAAGAAATGCAATATTACTTTAAAGAAAACAAAATACAGCATTCTTCATTACAGGTGATATGGGATGCAGCTAAGGCAGTATTCCGTGGCTTTGCAATTTCATATATAATTAAAAGAAATAAAAAGAGAAAACAAGGATACGACAACATGAAAGAAGAACCTAAAAGATTGGAATTAGAACTTCAAAATAACCCTAATAACAAAGTGGTGAAAAAGGAAATGGACTTGTTGAAACATAAATTGAACCTTATGATACAGAAGAAATGGCACAACAGATAAAAGCTACAAAACAAAAAATTTTTTGAAAATGCAAACAAGCCAAGAAGATGGCTAGCTTATAAACTAAAGAAACAGAGAGAAAAAATACAAATAGATAGATTAAAAGATATAAAGGGTACTTTACAAACTCAAAAAAGTCAAATACATAGTATAATAATGGACTTTTACACCAACCTCTATAAAGCACATGCAACAGATAGGAAGAAGATAAAGGACTATTTGGAAAAAGCAAACCTTCCCAAACTACCTGAAGAAGCTAAAAAGATAATAAATGCAGAAATAACATTGCTGGAAATTATGGAAAGTATAAATAAACAAAAAAAAAAGAGAAAACCCCAGGCCCAGATGGACTCCCCGCCGAATATTATAAAACATTTTGAGAGGAATTAGCGGGACCTCTGAAAAACGTTTGCAACCAAACACTTAAAAGAAGCAAAGATTCCAAAATCTTGGTCAGAGGCAAATAATACACTAATACCTAAGGAAGAAGCTGATCTGACTCAAATAGGGAACTATAGGCCGATTTCTCTTCTTAATGTGGATTATAAAATATTTGCGTCCATTATGGCGGAAAGACTTAAAAAATATCTTACACAATTTATACATGTAGACCAAAATGGCTTTCTCCCAAAAAGGCAATTGAAGAACAATATAAGAACTATAGTAGACATTTTAGAATATTATGAAGCACACCCGGAAAAACAAATGGCTCTCCTATTTTTGGACGCACAAAAAAGCTTTTGATAACTTAAACTGGGAATATATGAAGAAACAACTTGAGATGATGGACTTTGGAGAAAACTTCTTGAATATGATAGGGGCAATTTATACAAATCAGTCAGCAAAAATAATCGTTAATGGAGAAGTAGCAGGAAATATTGAGATTGCTAAAGGAACAAGGCAAGGATGTCCACTTTCCCCGTTGCTATTCATCTTTTCATTGGAAATATTAAACAGAGAAATTAAACAGAATCAAGGAATACAAGGAACAAAGATTAAAGACGAAGTTTATAAACTTCAAACTTTTGCAGATGACCTGGTCTTTATTTTAGAAGACCCATTAAAATCAGCCCCAATTTTACTTCAGCAAATTGAAGAATTTGGCGAGGTAGCTGGATTGAGAATCAATAGAGAGAAGACGAAATTCTTATCTAAAAATTTAACCCAAAAACAAAAAAGTCAGCTCATCTTAAATACAAACATTCAAATAGCAAAGAAAGTAAAGTATTTGGGAATTTGCTTGACAGCTAGATGCTCTTCATTGAAAGAAGATAATTATGTGAAATTGCTTTCGCAGATTAGGTAAAGGTAAAGGTTGCCCTTGACATTTAGTCCAGTCGTGTCCGACTCTAGGACGTGGTGCTCATCTCCGTTTCCAAGCCATAGAGCGAGCGTTTTGTCCGAAGACAGTTTCCGTGGTCACATGGCCAGCACGACTAGACACGGAACGCCGTTACCTTCCCACCGAGGTGGTACCTATTTTATCTACTCGCATTTTTACATGCTTTCGAACTGCTAGGTTGGCAGGAGCTGGGACCAGCGACGGGATCTCACTCCGTCGCGTGGATTCGATCTTATGACTGCTGGTCTTCTGACCTTGCAGCACAGAGGCTTCTGCGGTTTAACCCGCAGCGCCACCATGTCCCTTCCGCAGATTAAGCAAGACTTGGAAAGGTGGGAGAAACTACTACTCTCCTTTCTAGGAAGAATCACAACGGTTAAAACGAATATCCTCCCCAAACTACTCTTTCTCTTCCAGAATTTACCAATTAAGCTAGAGCAAAAGTTTTTTGAAGAATTAAACAGCCTAGTTTCAAAGTTCATATGGCAGAAGAAGAAACCGAGAATTAAACGCAAATTACTACAAGACGCCAAAGAAAGAGGAGGATTTGGCTTGCCAAATTGGAACTTATATTATCAGGCAAGCGCATTAACGTGGATTAGGGAATGGGTAAAACTAAAAAATAAGAGAGTACTATACTTAGAGGGACACGATCTGTAAGTAGGATGGCATGCGTTTTTATGGTACGGAAGGACTAAAACTCATAAATATTTTGAAAGAAATATAATAAGAAAATCTCTTTTAAGGATTTGGGAAAAAGTTAAATCTAAAATATATGTGAAAATACCTAGATGGGTCTCACCAATGGAAGTGTTTACATATCCAAATTTGCTAAACTTCGAAAAAAAAATAACTACTTATAATGAGCTTTTGAATTCTGAGGGACTTTTGAAGACAAAAATTCAATTAGAGAACCAAGGACTAATCTTTTCATGGTGGCCTCAAATGCAAACACAATCAATTTATAATCAAGATAAGAAGGCACAAGGTTCTTATAAAGAATATACAACATTTGACAAAATATTACTTACTATAGAAGAAAAACATTCAAAAATTGTATAAATTTTTACTGCAATGGGATACACAAGATGAAGAAGTTAAAGATACAATGCTAAAATGGTCCCAAAACTTTGACTATAATATAGAATTAGAAAAATGGCAACAACTTTGGACAAAAAATTATAAGTTAACATTAGCAACTTCCTACAAAGAAAATTTATATAAAATGTTTTATAGATGGCATTTGTCACCAGCTAGACTTGCAAAAATGTTCCCAAATATGTCAAACAAGTGTTGGAAATGTAAAAATCATGAAGGAAGTTATTACCATGTATGGTGGACTTGTGATAGAGCAAAAAACTATTGGGCTAAAATCCACATGTGGATTAAGCAAATGTCAAAACAGGAAATAGAATTTAAACCGGAAATATTTTTGTTAGGATTACTACTAAATACTGTAGATATACAAAGCTATTATTTAATACTACATGTTTTGACAGCAGCTTGGTTATTATGGGCACAGGTTTGGAAAGATGAAAACCCACCAAATGATGATATGATAATTAAAAAAATATTAGAAAGTGCAGAAATGGATAGATTAACTAAGAGGCTAAAGGGACAAGAAGAATCATCTTTTTATTTAAGCTGGAATTTATTTTATAATTGGTGGAAAGTAAAAATCCCACAGTAAAGGAACAGAAAATGAATAAAACATGGGATGTTATGAATAGGATCTCATCAGAAGAATTGTTCAAATATACAAGATTGCTTCTATGTTGAGCCTTAGGCTTTTTTTCTTTTTTGCATTTAGATTATCTTTGTTTATTGTTCGACAATTAGAGATTCTTACACTTTATGTTTACTGTTTAAATGTGCATTGTGCAATATATCTATGTTTTCAAATCTTCTGTTAGAAAATAAAATAAAATTTAGAAAAAGCAAAATATGGCTCCACCATCTGGCTAAAGTAATAAAATGCCACTTGAGGTGTAATATATTAGCCCTTTGAATACAGCTGCATTACTATGGCAAGGAAACAGAATAAAGCTGCATTTTTACCAATTGGGGGGGGGGGAAGTAAACCTAGCCCTAACCCCAGCCAACTCTACCCCTAACTTTACCTGAGAGCCTGGTTCCACTAATGAAATAAAAGAGGAGAGGGATTGTTGTTTCGAATTCAGTTGGATCTGCAGAAGACAAAAACTGACTACCTCTGCTGCTGCCTCCTTCGGCTGCTCTTGCTGTGCCCCGGTGGCCGCCTGCCCTGAGCCCTGGCCGGCTGAGCAAGCCCTCTGTCCAACCTGGCTGTATCCTAGACCCCCACCCACCCATCCCCAATGGCTCAAACAAGAGGCTGGATGCTGGGTAGAAGCCGGTTTCAAGTAGCGGGAGCTCCCATCAGCTGTTTGGTGTGGCACCCCACCGGTCAACTGATCGGGCCTTCAGAAAGGCGACCACGATGATCTGATTTACTTTTTAAAAATTACTGTTGTCTGGTATAGAGCTGTATCAGATAGCAGGATTTTTTAAAAAAAAAAATAATGTGGACTAGAGGTGTTAACATATGTCAAATCGATTCCACATCCACCTTAAGATAAACAGACCTCTGGCAAAGGAGTAGAAGAACCCGCTGTCGCTCACAATAACATGATCCCCTGTCACGTGCACATATTTCGTGTGTTCACCAAAATTTAAATTGAATTTTTTTAAAAAGCAAAACCTGATTCAATAGAGGTTCTTATTGTCATTGGGACCAGGTTCTAAGCTAAACTCTACTGCTTATCCTCAGTTCCTTAAAATTCTGGTGGGGTCAGAAAACACCCGTAAACTTATTGGGTGTATATATATTTTTTAATCCTTGTGAATGATCGGGTTATCTTTTTGGTGTGTTTTAATCAAAATTGTGTGGGTTTTTTTTTCTTTATTCAATCTTTATTTTAGCTGCTTTGATCACCTTTTCTGGCAGAAAAATGTGATAGAAATTTAGCTGAGAGATAGAGATATTAATAAGTAATTACAGCAAGCCAGGGATGGCATAGACAGTTGTTGCATCTGATAGACTATCAGAGGGATACATGTTGGGAATTGTTTTTTACATCCTTGCTTGCTTAAAGGATCAGAAGTCCTCCCCATCTCCTTGCCATGGAAATAATGTAGATTGTTCTGTAGCCAAACCATGTGCAGATCAACTCGGAGGTAACAAAAAAGTAGTAGAAGAAAAAGACACAACTCTCTTGTTCTTCTTTTAGAAGAATTGTCAAAAGCCCCTATTTTCTGTTATTGATGAGATATCATATGTGTCTACATACTGGTTTAATTGTACTGTCTTCTGTAATAGTGCAATATGTTTGGCCAACAGGATGCCTAATAGTATACCCTGCCTTCCATGGTGATCAAATTTTCTCCCCCACAATAGACAATATGAAGCACCACTTGAAAGCAATCTTTTAAGCCAAGAAGTCATGCTAAAACGCCAAGAAGAGGAAATGATGCAGCTGCAGGCTAAAATAGCACTCCAGCAATCACGACTGAGCCTCTATCCTGGAGAAACAGTGAGACCCTCGATGCTTGATATGACAAGGGATCCTCTGAGAGAAATCGCACTGGAAACAGCCATGACCCAAAGGAAACTGAGGGTAACAGAGTGTGCTCTTCTGTATACTTTAATCTGTTGAGTTATAAATTAGATGTTGGCTGCTGATGGGTGCTTGTACAGGAGCTTGTTATTCATGTAGAGTGCATCTGTACATCAGGGTTATACCAGGTTGATACTCCTTTGCCATGGCACCTGTGAAGTTTTATCAGGTCACCGCAGAGAGGATTCAGATGCACTACTCTGGTTTGGGTGCTTGCCAGGCAGATGAGTGTACTAGTGATTTGGAAAGCTTCCTGCAAGCCCTTTCCCCCATCACCCTTTGAGCCACTTGCTTCTTGGTGTTCCAGGGAGAACAGAACAAGCAGGTTGTTGCTCCTGATTCCAAACCAATCCTGCAAGGTAGAAAACTTAAAACCCAAGTGCGTACGACACTGGGTTTAGTATGTACAATCCTCTAGCTGTCTGAATGAAGACACAGCTGTGAAATTTTATTATTTTACTGAAGAAATTTTAAGAAAAGCATATAGATTCAGAAGTAAGCTGATTGACTCCAGCAAAATAATAGTACTAATATGAAGCACTTTCATTATAAGGCTGAACAAAAGCAGTTTCAGAGTTCGAGGCAACAAGGAGTCATTCCCACTAAAGCAATAAAAGTTATCTAATCCTAATCTATATTTACAAAGTAGCATGGTTCCAAGACATGAATCCAACATGGTAGCAGTCTGGATTACATTTTGAAGCAATAAAAGCATAAAGGAACTCAAAGCTGCTAGCAAAGAGTTGCTTAACTGACCTGTTGTTCCATTTGACCTTATATCCCATCATCCCCTCATGAGCTGGCCCAACCTTTCTCACTGAATTACAAGGGCATACGTTCTTAGTTACCTGAGCTCAAGTATTTTGAAGAGAAATTGAGGGAATAGTTAACCTCTTTTCTGCTGGTTCCATCACAGCACCAATCTGTGGGGTCCATGCTGGAATTTATTGTTTTATGAGATACTGGAATTCTCTGCTGTAGTTCAGGTGAATGCATTAGAGCTCCCAAATAGGTAATTCTGAGTACCTCTGAGGATTCTGTAGGATGGATCCATGTTAATTTGAGAAGGTCATGAACTGGTTCATTCCAGTTTGTCCGTGTTCGTAAAGATGGCAACACAGGTTCTGCTGTTCTCTTCCCCACCTCCTCTGGCTCAAGTAGCCACTTACCAGGCCCAGCTTGCTTGCTTTTTCCACCCGCTCCACTAATCTCCCAGACATGAGCAAGAGCACAGACTTCTCTGACCTCCCCTTTTGCCTGAGTGGGAGATCAGCCAAGAGGTTCAGAGCTGAGAAGCTTGAGCTGTTGCCGGGACTGGAAGATCAGTTGAGGAGGTGGAAAAAAACAAGCAAGCTGAGCCTGGTGACTGGCTGTTTGAGTCAGAGGAGGTGTGGGAGGAGAGCAGTAGCACCTGACCTGCCACCTTGGCGAACTGGGACAAACTGGTTCGTGCCCATCTCTAATGGAATTAAAGTGGCATCAAAGCATATATATAGCATGCAGATGCTGAAAGACTGGTGGCTGTTTTCAGCAATATCTGTGCAGACTAAAATTTGTTCATATGAATTCATTGTATTGAACAGAGTATTATGTGTGCATCTCTCGCCCTCAGCACGCACGCACACGCACACACACACACACACACACACACAGGGTAAGTATCCATATATGCTCTTGAAGCTTGTCTGTCTTTTAAAAACTCTATTCATTCCTTAGATTCTTATTAGGAAGGTTGCATGTTCCAGCAGTAACAGAGGTAATTAAGCAAATGATCTGGGACTACCATGTCTGGTTTTGACACTAGAATGTTGAAAAACCAGAAGCTGTTTTGTTGATTTCCTAGAATATCTCTAGGCTACTGTCTATTACTCCAGTTGTCCCAAGTCCTTTCCAGGTTATTCATGAGGCAGTGTAGGAAGGATCTTGAGAGCCCTGGCTAAATGGCTCCTTGGTACGTTGCACGTATGATCACTGATAGCAACTATGATCTGTGAGCTCATTTCCAGGCAAATCCTGGTGCTTTGGAAGCTTATCATGGATTCTTGTGCTGGAAGGATCAGTGACACCAAACAAGCTTCCCTGAAAGGAAGCTTTCCCATTATTAGTGATCTGTTCTAATTGGAGAGATTTTGGTATGTCTTCACATTTCATGGGGTGTTGGAGCATTCAACAGACATGGGCAGTACTGTGTAAAAGCCAACCATGCATACTGGAGCATTCATTAAATGCAATCCTTTGCACTTAGTGAATTTGCCATGGCCAACAGGTCTGCGAGGACTTGTTTACCTAAAGGCAGAAGATTTAAAAACCATTGGCATGTTGGGTAGCATAGCTGGGTTGCAGCTGCTCTACAAAGAGGGTGCAAAATATGTACATATATATGTTGGCAATATTGTTGAAGTTGTAGTGTCATATTTTAATGTCTCATGAGGGGGTGATCACAGGAACAGTGTTTCATGAATTGTGGATGTCATTCTCATTTCTCCTGCAGGCCTTCACTGTGGTAATATCGGATTGGATGGGAGGGTTCAGCTAACTGTAGAGTTTCATATTGATCAGTAAACGTGTTAATCAATTTCTCTCCCATTGCAGTGTCTGAAACTGTTTCTCCTTTAGCATGATGGAAGATTGCAATGTGAAAGGCTGATTTGTTAGTCTGTTATGGTAGGCACGTGTACACAAAGTCTTGTGGCACTTTAGAGATGATCAGATACATTTTGCCGTAAACTTTTACGGATTAGAGTCTACTTTGTCAGATGCATGAAATGTTATTCTCAGTTTGTAATCCTTGTGTATTTTCCAGCAATTGTCACTATCACTGTTACAAAGTTTGCAATTGGTTCTCAGTCTTGGGTTGCTTGAACTCTGAATATTGATATGAAATTCTGTGATTTGCAGAATTTCTTTGGTCCTGAGTTTGTGAAAACAACCATTGAGCCCTTCACCTCCTTGGACCTGCCAAAGTCAATTTTGGTAAGATTTCAATGGTTAAGGTACCACAGCAGTAGTGATATAACTCGTTACTAGTCCATTTGTATGATGGCTACATGTTTTTTTCCTCCTGCAAAACTTCCTTCTCTTTATTAATCTTTTCCTGCATGCCCCTCATCTCTTCATGGGTTAAGATGTCCAAGTGTCATTTTTCCAGGTAGACCCCTCCCGTTGCTTCCATTGGCTTAACTTCTCCGGTGTCACAAGAAGTGTGGGTTGGGTGGCCTTTACTTTTGCTCAAACTTATTTTTGGGATCCAGAAGCAACTTTTATCAAATTAATCTGTTGAGTATTGCTCAGACATTGTGGGCTTTTAGTGCCTTTTTAAAATGGATCACAGTGGAACACGGTTGCATATATTTGGAGAAAATGTTGTCATATAGATTTTCCAATATTTCAGACTCCTCTTTCCATCTTGAGGATCCCAAAGGCTTCCCCAGATCAGATGAGATCCCTATGGAGTACGTCAGAATGTAGAATGGGGGAACAGCAAACTTTCAGTTAAATTAAATTAAAAAGTAACACTGCAGGTTGATGACGTCAGTGCCATTTATGCCCATGTAGTTGTGCCAGCTAGATTTTAGCCAGTAGGATAGTGATCTTCTCATATTTGAAGGGCTGTAATTTGGAAGATACAAGGGACGTGGTGGCGCTGTGGGTTAAACCGCAGAAGCCTCTGTGCTGCAAGGTTAGAAGACCAGCAGTCGTAAGATCGAATCCACGCGACGGAGTGAGCTCCCGTCGCTTGTCCCAGCTCCTGCCAACCTAGCAGTTCGAAAGCATGTAAAAATGCGAGTAGATAAATAGGTACCACCTCGGTGGGAAGGTAACGGCGTTCCGTGTCTAGTCGCACTGGCCACGTGACCACGGAAACTGTCTTCGGACAAACGCTGGCTCTATGGCTTGGAAACGGGGATGAGCACCACGCCCTAGAGTCGGACATGACTGGACTAAATGTCAAGGGGAACCTTTACCTTTACCTAATTTGGAAAATAGAGCAAGCTTGTTTTCTTTAACTTCAGAGTGTAGGAGCTAAGGCAGTGGATTCTAATTATAAGAAAGGAGATTTTGCCTAAACATTAGGAAGAACTTCTTGACAGTTAGAGCTGTTCAACAGAAGAATGGACTACCTTGGTGGGTGGTAGATTCTCCTTCATTCGAGATTTTTAAACAGAGGTTAGATGGCAACCTGTTGAGGGTGTTTTAACTGATCCGTGAGGGGTTTGGACTCGATGACTTTTGGCGTCCCGTCTAACTCTACAGTTTTATGATTCTATGTAACCATGGGCCATCCATCCTAGATTCTCTGTCGTGATGCCTGAACCATAAGTTCTTGTTTGTCTTCCCCAAACAAGTCAGATTCATAAGCTATGGTTTGTTGTTGCTTTGTAGCATTGGGTGTTTTGAGAGAGACAAGGCAGAATCCTCAGCTCAAATGTCACGGTAAACAAACCAAGGATAGAGTTTCAATAATTTAAGGTCAAAACAGACATCATTAGAAGAGGCACATGATTTTACTGTGAAATTAACTTGTCATTCTTTCAAATAATTCTGAGGAACTGTAACCTGCCTAGAGCTCTCTTGTAGTAGATAAATGGGTTCTCGGTTTTGGAAAGAGCCAATGGCATTTTCTACTTGCCATGCATAACCCTTGTCATACAGTTCTTCTGCCATGTGATGGCAATGCAATCACATATGTATCTCATGCAATGCAGAACAAAAAGGGGAAGAATGAAGACAGTCGTCGGAAAGTAAACGTCATGCTTCTAAGCGGGCAGAGGCTGGAACTGACCTGTGACACAAAGACTGTATGCAAAGATGTGTTTGATATGGTGGTGGCCCATATTGGCTTAGTGGAACATCACTTGTTTGGCTTGGCTACTTTAAAAGGTAAGGGCACTTATTTTTCATGGCACCTCACAGCCTGCATATTGCCACAGGAATGCAGAAATCTTGGTCTCTTTAAAATTATGTCTAATAACCGTTACTACAACTCTTGATCTGAACCAGAACCGTGGTGCAGAGGGAGAGGGCATTAACTGCACCATACTGATGAAAATCTTCCTGAAGTTGTTACAGTGGTGCCTCGACTTACGAACTTAATCCGTATTGGAATGATGTTCTTAAGTCGAAACGTTCGTAAGTCAAATCAGCATTTCCCATAGGAATGCATTGAAAACCGATTAATCCGTTCCGGCTGTTTTTTGTTCTTATGTCGAGGCACGGTTTGTAAATCGAAGCATTCGTTCCCATAGGAACGAATGCAAAAGCGTTTAATCCGCCCTCTACCACTAGGGGGAGAATTTTTTTTTTTAATCTAAGATGACTTAGGTTTAAAAAAGGGGCAGGAAAGGAGGGAGGGAGGGAACGATCAGCTTTTAAACAAAACACCTTTAAAACCAAGCAGCTTTAAACCAAACCAAGCACCTTTTAAACCAATTTTTACATTTTAAAATTACAGTACCAGGCAGTCCAAAGTCCATTTCCCGCTTTTTCCGCGTTTTTGTTGTTGTTCGTAAGTCGAAGCTCCGTTCGCAAGTCGAAGCAAAATTATGTGACTGGAGCTGTTCGTAAGTCGAATTGTTCGTATGTAGGGACATTCGTAAGTCGAGGCACCACTGTATTTGCCCCAGTATGAAAAAAAAACAACGTTCCGGTGCACAAACTACTAGAACCTTGTTTCTTAGCATATAAAGTTGCACCGGATAAGGTCCACTGAATCAGTGGGGATTTAGATTCAGGTTATTTGATGACTGAAGGTCCAACACATTACTGGCGAATTGCATGAGCTAGGATGGGGATTCTGCATCTAGTAGAAAAGAAACCCAGCCATACATTGGCCTAGTTTCATATGGTGCTTAGTAATATTTTCATGTGGGCTTCAATCTGCCTGCAGACCTTTCCGCTTTTGAAATTATGCTCACTTTGGCTCTGACTCCACTGACTTAGGACTGTGATCGTGCCTACTTTTTAAAGGTAGGAACTCCTTCTCCCTTATGTCCATTGAGACGTGGATGTCTGCAGGAGCCTGTTTCCCATCAGAGAGCATCTAATGAGTCCTCTAGCAAGCCATCCCATTACATCTAACAAACCTGTGATAGAGATATGAAGCTAGAAATACATTACTATTGTGTCCCATAGCATGTGCCCTGTTTGCAGTGTTTTGTATTTCTAAATGTGTACATGCATTGCATAGTGGTAGCAGTTTAATACTACTTCAGCTGTCATGGCTCCGTTCTGCACAGACCTGTGATTTATGGGTAAGCTGCTTAGAATTCTGTGCTAGGGAGCAATCATGCATGCACCCCCCTGGACCTAAAGCAAAGAATTACTAATATATTATTAAACTACAGATCCCAGGATTCCATAAGGTGGCTCAGTGGCCATTACAACAGCATCAGACAGCTGCAACTATGAGGCGTAGATATAGTCTTAAATCTCTCTTTTAATAAAAGCAGTTAATAATACAATCATATACATGCCTGCTCTAAATGTAGGTCTGTTGAGTGCAGTGGGGCTTACATACTTCAAGGAATTGAGAAATAGGACTGGGTTAGCTGGTGGGATAGTGGAGACTCACTCTGCCACTTTGGGGTGAGGTACCTACTGTGGTGTAAGATTATAGCCTAAAGGAGACAGTTAATAAGCAAGCTGAAACTGAGGGAAGTTAGCAAATCCTAGTCCTGCAGAAGGACTTCTGTAATTTGATCAACCATGCTTATTTAATAGCTTCTTTTTATCTTTCTTCTGGTGGCAGATAATGAATTTTTCTTCATCGATCCAGAGCTAAAACTGACTAAAATAGCTCCTGAGGGCTGGAAGGAAGAACCAAAGAAAAAGAGTAAAAGCGCAATAAATTTCACCTTGTTTTTCCGCGTTAAGTTCTTTGTGGATGATATTAGCTTTCTGCAGTGAGTATACATTGGCTGCATTCATACCTTGTTTCCCCGAAAATAAGACCTAACCTGAAAATAAGCCCTAGTATGATTTTTCAGGATGCTTGTAATATAAGCCCTACCCCCAAAATAAGCCCCAGTTAAGTTAAACCCCGCTTCCTCTACAAACAGCACAGAAATACAGTGGTCTTTTTCCTAAGGGGAAAAGTCTAGTCCCTTTTCTGACCTCTTTTAGGTGTGTGGTTGAAACATAATTATTTTAGCAAGGTTCTTGTGTATTTTTGTTTTGCTTGGTTCTGGGTTGGTTGTCCTCTGTCTTTATAAACGCTCCTTGGCATTTCTTGTAGTGAGGTTTTGAGCACCACAATGCCTCTTTTAAAGTGAAAAGTTACATTGATATATTTGATGCAGGCGATGATGACTGCTGATGTGGTTCCCAGTCTCTATGGACCCAAGTGTGATTTTGTTGGAAGGTTTTCCACCTACATAGCTTAACTTTCTTCAAAGACTGGAACCATGGCAGTCCACTAAAATTCAGGTGATAGAAGCACCTGTGCATATATGCCCTACATCATTTTCACAATGTCCAGATTACTGGGCTGTTGGGGTTTTTTTTAATGTTATTATATGGCCACATTCTCTGCTAGAGATGGAAAACTTAGGAGGAAAAGATTGGCTGATAGTTAGTGAATTCTTACTGCGACAGCTACCACCCTAATAGCTGACCTTCTAACCTTTTCTGCTAACTTATCCATCGGTATTGATGAAACTGATCTACTGGTTGAATAAGCCACTTTGGTATTAAAGAAAACCTAAACTATGTATAATTATTATATGTACACCACATTTTCTGTTTGTTATCTCTCCCTTTCCCATCTCTTCCCTCTCCCCCCCAAAAAATCAGGCATACTCTGACTTGTCATCAGTACTACCTGCAGCTAAGGAAAGATCTTTTGGAGGAGAGGATGCACTGCGATGACGAGACAGCCTTATTGTTAGCTTCCTTAGCTCTGCAAGCAGAATATGGAGATTACCAAGCAGAAGTAAGAATCATTATTTTGTCTGTTGGCAACCACCAGATTATATTGTCCAATTCAGGTGTCTGTTGCATAGCTGTTTTGACACAGAGGAAACCATGGAGTTGGTTTTCACTCAGAGAATCAAAAATAAGTAGTTTGAAACCAGCGTGTCTTCTCTGTTTGTGGTATTGAAGCCAACATGATTCAGTTCTTTGGGATGTTAATTCGAGATGGGCACCAACCCAGTTCATCACAGTTTCATCCCAGTTTATCACAGTTCATAAAGGTGGCAGCACAGGGCTCAATAAGCCACTCACTAGGCTCAGTGTGGTAGCTTCCTGTAGCTCCTCAACTGATCTTCCTGTCCCAGCAACAGCCCAGGCTTCTCTGCCCTGCCCTCTTGGCTGATCTCCCACTCAGACATAAGGGCAGGTCAGAAGTCTGTGCTCTTGCTCGTGACTGGGAGATGAGCCAAGGAGGTGGGGAAAAAAAAACACTGGACCTGGTGAGTGGTTGGATTGGCTGAGGACGCAGGGGAGGGAAGCAGCAGCACCTGTGCTGCCATCTTTACAAACTGGGATGAACTGGGACAAACCAGTTCATGCCCATCTTAATAGAATATCAATGACAGCAGGAGTTTTCCTGTTGAGAAAGAGAAAATTACAGTCAGGCCCAACTATTAGACTATCCTTTCCCAAACTTCCTGTATTTGACTTAGATTTATCTTTGAATTAAAATTGAAGACATGCTTTAAGTTGTTAGCCAAAAGGTTTTGGTTTTCTTATAACAAGTTTTGCCTAAAGCAGGAACACATGTGCATTAAAAAAATAACAGTTTTAGTGGATAGGCAGTTCTACTGTGTCTGGCTTTGCTCTGCTTGCAGAGCTTCGCATTCGGCTACAGCCAGAATGGGTCACACTAGCTTTTTCTTCTTTTTCTAGGTGCATGGGTTGTCATATTTCAGAACAGAACACTATTTACCAGCAAGGGTGATGGAAAACCTGGACCTATCTAACATCAAAGAAGAATTGCCAAAACTGCATAGCACTTACGCTGGTGCTTCTGAAAAAGAGGCTGAATTGGAATTCCTTAAGGTTAGTACAGGTGGTTGCATGAAAGGTAGTCTGTTTTTAGAACAAGTGTTTTATTCAAGTGGAAAAAGCCAAGTGGAAATAGTATGGAAGACCACTTTTTATATGTTATAGATGCTGGATCCCCCATTTATCAGTGTCATTTACCTCTCTTAAGTGTAAGGCAGAAGTCATGTATATCAGTGAAGGACTGGGATCTCTGATTGTTTGAGGCTTCCATAGGTTTCTTCCTAGTGTATTTGCACATGTGGTTTTCCCTTGAGGCGTTAAAGTGACACAGAGTGGACGTCATAAATGGCATGTAACTGGAGCAGGAGAGCATTCCACTCAGAAATGGTGGGATGAGGTGTCAGTTTACACACTGTAGAAATGTGAGGAATTTTTCAGTGGTGGTTCCCAGTTTTGGAAAACCCTTTCCCTTGCCACATCTGCCACTGTCTATTCGTTTTCTCTCTTCCTCTAAGCCCAGTCCTCACAGTTGTTCCCAGAAAAAGAATCCAGAATACTTGAAGCTGTTACTTCTTCTCCCTGCTCTGGTTTTTGCTGTCACACTTGTGGAGCTTACATGAACAGTCAGCGGCAACCTAGAAGACAGGGACAAAGTTTCTCCAAGGGTCTAAAGACGTTGGAGGGCACATGCTTCTGCACTTGCACTTATCTAACCGTGCCCATCCCTTCTACAAGACGCCTGCTGTTCTTTAGTTCCTGTAACGTGTAAAACATCCCCTTTTGGAACAAGGAGAGAGAATGTGTGGCTCTCAGATGTCTTTGGATTATAGTTTTCACTGTCCCTGGCTATTAGTCATTGTGGCTAGGGCTGATGGGCTTTGCAGTTCAATATCAGGAGAGTCATGTGTTGCTCCTTGTTGCCTTAGGAACATAGGAAGCTATTCTGTGGAGTTGCTTCGTGGATCAAATCCTTGCTCCATTTTAACCCTTATTGTTGACAGTGACTGGCAGTGGCTCTCCAAGGTGTGGAGATGCTGGGGGTTGAACCTCTGAATGCAAAGCATGTGCTGATTTTCTGCGTGTTCACGCATTGACACTTTACCACTAATCTATAGCTTTAGAATGTGCAATCCCCTGATTCTGTGGATTTGATTCCTACTGAGTCTTGTGGCTTTTCTAACTATGGTTAAAGTTGCAGCTGCCTACAGGTAACCATAGCAGTTGCCTATGAAAATAGCAAAAAGAGCAACCAAGGTCTGCACTAGGTGCAAGTTCGTACATTACAATTTAGACAGCTCAAATAGAGCATCCTGCAAATGGAGGCTTTCTCTGATTGCAGGAGCACGTTGTTGCTGCTTTTCTTTTAAAACATACAGTATTGGTTTGTTATTTTGTGGAATTACCTTGCGGATGAAATCCTTCCTCCCTCTTAGTCCTTATCTTCAAATTTGTTTTTCTCAATTTTTTTTTCTCCCTCCCTATTTCTTTTTTTTTATTTTATTTTTTTTTGGTGTAGATTTGCCAAAGGCTGACAGAATATGGTGTTCATTTTCATCGTGTGCTGCCAGAGAAAAAATCTCAAACTGGAATTTTGCTGGGAGTTTGTCCCAAAGGAGTTCTCATTTTTGAGGTTCACAATGGATCCCGCACACTCGTCCTTCGTTTCCCGTGGAGAGAAACAAAGAAAATATCTTTTAGTGTATGTTGGTAACATTTTAAGTAAAACTTCTGGCTAGTTGCAACTTAAACCACCTACCCGGTTAGATTACTCACATAATTCATATTATACTGTAACAAAGAAAAGAAGCAGGATGTTACAAGGTGCTCCATCCTATGCAGTTAATGGCTCAGTAATACGAACCAGATGCCTCAAGCAATGAGACAAATTGGATGATGCAAGAGAAGCTGAATTGGAGATGAGAATGGAGACACCAGGGGCTGTTACTGAATTTGTTTCTTCTGAACATGAAGAAGCTCATTAGTGAAAACCAGTAATGGAAAACATACGGTATAGTAGTCCTTCCAACCCACACTATTTCAGAATGTAGGGGGGGGGGGGAAATGGTATATGATCATTCCATTTCCTCTTCCTTCCAAATCTTCCTGCTCATGCCAGGTATTTAGGTTGGCTTTTTTCTTTGGTATGCTACCTTTCTACAAGCAAGGAGGCTTGTTTTTAAAAGCAGGAGTGCTTACAAACCTACAAGTGGTTACGCTCTCAGTAGGATTGTAACGTACTGGATTTTTCTTCTGAATATGAAGATTGGCTGTGAGTCTCACCAACATGAAAGAGCATAATCAAATTAAGCACCTGTAAGTTATTGTGATTTCCGTAAGAGAGCTAATCTGATGCTGAAATTTCACCCAGGGAAATCATTGGCACTTAGAAATACTTAATTTCTCGTGACCAGTGTTTTGCTCCCTTGCATTTCACAGCCCATTCCTTGAATTGGCTGGGTGCTGCCACTACCAGGTCTTCCTTATTGCTGCCACAGAGATAACTGTATCTCGCATGGGGTAGATGCCGTAATGTGTGAATGGCAGGCCAAATACCATATTCATAAAGATGTGTGTGTTCAAAAATGGAGCATGGCCAAAAAAAAAAAAAACAGACTAAAACAATTTTTACACTCTCTGGGCTAAAGTCAGTAGTTAGTTCCAAGTAGAGTGAGACCCATTGAATGAATTAAGTTGTTTAAGTCAGCACTTACCTAAGTTTCATTGATTCATTGAATCTTGTGCTGGCTGAGATTGATTGTTGAATTTAAACTTCTCGACTCCCTATCACAATAAATAATGAAAGTAAAACATTTAAGGGACATTTGATGCATGTTAATGTTTTATATTAACATGGGGGGGGGTCAGCCGATCGGTCGGTGAGGACAGATGATACAAGAGGACCCTGGCAGACAAGCAAAGGGCCTTATTTCCTTTACTGTAGTCCTGATTCTACTTGACCTTCTTCCTCCACAGGTATTTTAAAAAGAATTTTTAAAGAATTTAAAATACCTATGTCAAATGCTTTTGGTTGAATTTCACTGTTATATAATTTCTAGCCACATGCTGTACATGAATTGCAAATTTTGTGCTTCTGTTTCGTAGTTTCAGTATAGCCAACGCAGCAGAAAGTTTGGCCCGTTCTCTGTTCAAGTTTTATTTCATATTGAATCACGATCCCTGTCTTTCCTGACTTGGAAAGCAGACCCGTTTTTCATTTTCTATACCTGTCTCCCACATTGCAGAAAAGGAAGATAACTTTGCAGAACACATCTGATGGTATAAAACATGCATTCCAAACAGAAACAAGCAAGACTTGCCAGTACTTGCTTCAGCTCTGCTCTTCACAGCATAAATTCCAACTGCAGATGAGAGCCAGGCAAAGTAACCAGGATGCTCAGGAAATGGGTAAGCACTAATAAAGGCTAGCTGACGTTTTTGGTAGTGTTGTTGTAATTATGAATATCTCTAAGGTCATTGTGCTGCTTTGTGTAGGATTAAGCTACTGGTTTTCTGTGGGCCAAACTATACATTACAGATGGCCTGTCATTTGAAGTTGAAATGCATTTGTGTTCTGGAGACGTGATTCAGGCAGACCTTCATGATTCAGCGGTAATACTGACACAATGAAGTGTCTGCTTATCTCCAGTTACAAAACAAAGCAAACTAATTCACAAACTACAGAAGGTGGCCAACGCTCCTGTTGTAACAATGAAATCTGGTTAACTGTTAAGGAACTCCATCTTTTAATGATGGATTATCTGTAATGTCTAGTTTAATGATGATTGAGAGGAAGACAGGGTTGCTTCCTTTGGAACCACTCAAGCTAGAATTAAACAGTACCATGAATGCATGGGTTGAAAAGAACAGGCAAATATATCTGAGAACACAAACTTGGTGTTAAGAAGAATGTGTATTTCCATTTGATCAGCCTATTCTTTCCCTCCCACCATGATGATATAGACCTCATCAATCAGATTTGCTAATTAAGCCCATGTTTACCTTCCAGCAGCTAATCGCAAAACAAATAACACTAAATACAAGACATGTAGTAGATGAAAATCATATGCTGTGACAAATAAATGCCATTCACTAGTTGGGGGAGCATCTTTGTTGGAAAAAAACATGGTAAATGTAACATTTAGCTTGACCCAAAGGAGAACTTAGTTTCAGCATATTTGTGCTTGGAAGTTGTGTGGACTTTAGGCCATTGATCTAATTTGTTATGGTCAGCTGTAATTGGCAATTGTTCTGTAGAGTCCTGTCTATCTTAAGTATTTCTGATCTGCCCTGTATTGACAGATCTCAGGGCCTGATATAATCAATAAGCTCACATTGAAAGATTGCATAATCGTTCATTATATGTAATGTTTTTGTTTTTATTTGATTGTATTATAGTATATTATTACTCTCCTGCTCTTCTCCTGTTTGCTTTTTGTGTTCTTAGTTGTGTACACCCTTTGGGGTAGAGTTTTCTTATTTCGTTTTAATCTCTCTGTACAGAGCCATGTACACTACTGGCACTATGGGAAGGAGGAAAGTCCATGCACCTTTGCTTTTGGCTTTTACCATATACAGTAGAATGCACATGCATGTGAACATAACAGACTGAGATAGCAGAAATGAAAGAACATTTCTAGGATAGACTGTGTGACGGAGTGAAAAGCTGAGAAAAAGGCAGCAGCTCAGAGAAGAAAATTCAGCTTGGGGATGTCTAATAAAATCCCAGCAAACAAGGGCTTGAGGTGCATGAGAAGGAGGATTAGTTGCAAATGGCAAGATAATTGTTTCTTTCATGTAGAATCTTTCTGAGAAGAGTCCTGTGAACAACGCTGTGCACTTGGGCTTAAAGAACAGAGATTCAAATTCTCGAAAGAGTGCGGGGAAAAAAAGACTTACAAATCTTGGCTAAAGATTAAAAGTAACACAGACAGGCTTCAAAGAACTGAGTGAGTTCATGCTGGATAAAGGAGGCTACATGATAAAAGTGAGTGCATTTAAAGAAGCTCACGCCTCAGCGCTGTGCATGTACGTAGGAGTTTGTACTGTAGCCAAGAACCTTGTTTGTCCACTCCCGCCACCAAAGAGTTTGGCAGGCCTGTGGAGTTCCATTTATTTTCATACAGAGTCACACTTTGAAGAACTGAAAATTCAGCCCCTGTTTAGCTTGCGAGGAAGACTGTCTCACAGCATTTGGATTTTGAATAACCTTTCAGAATTTGAGATGGTAGTGATCTTGTTGGCCTTCCTGAAGATCTTTAAGTACTGCAATTTTAGATTTTTCCAGAATCCCCCCATTCTGAGGGTGTTTGGAGGGATGAGAGGTATGGGTTTATGCGTGTGATGGCCACCATTCATTCCCCTCTGCCTGAAAATGTTCCTCTGATTTGGTTATCTGATTAAATTTAAATGATAGTCTTTATTGTATGGAACATTAAGAATTTGTATATTTATTATTTGTTTCCTTTAATCGTAATCTCTTTACCATTGCAAAATTTGCCCCCTTCAAAACAAAAAACAGCTGACATGGTCCCTCATTCTGTGAATGGGCCTCAAAAGGGGTGAGGCATTTCATTTGCCCCTATAATTTTTGATTTAATTTAAAATATTTAAACTCTATCTCTTAAATCATGTACATTTCCAAAGCAAACAATACCAAGATGTTACACTGTGGTAAAATTATAAAACACCAGGAATAAGACAATCAACAATACTTCAGAATCACAGTGCAGAAGTTCAGCAACATTGGCAGATGTTAGAAACAAGTGAGAACGGTAAAGTCTTTAGAAATCTTTAGGAGAAAGATGTAGGAGAAGAGTCTGATGAACAGATGGGACAAAGCATTTGAAAGGTCAGGTGATATAACCAGCACTTCTGTATTCCTTCCTGCCACTCCCTTCTCACAACAAAAGGCAGGGGCAATCTAGGGGTTAAACTGGGTGATTCATATACGTAGTGTGTGTTTTACAGAGGTAATCTGCCAAGTGATGAAGTATAGTTGTTGTAACGTGATTTTCCTCAACTATGTATCTGAGGTTTAGTGTGCTTTGTTCTGTAATTGATCATTGGAAGGTAAACAAGGGCTCAGTTTGCAAGTCTTAGGTGCATGTTTCTGATTAACCTTAATATCTAATTAGTCCCTGGGATGGCTATCTGAAGAAAGTCTTACAGGCTGGACTAGTTCCTGTGAGAGTAGGTGGGCCTTTGGGTACTCTGGTCCTGGAAGGTTTAAGGCCAGCACATTGAATTATGACTAGAAACTAATTACTAACCACTGTAGGGTTTTAAGTTCTATCCACATGATTCTAGTGCTGCTTGTTAGTTCCAGATAGCAGCTTTGTATTTTGCATTGCTTGTCATTCCCAGACAACCTCTAAGACAGCCCTTCCTGACCCCAAAATAGAAACAGAGGTCCCAGCGGTGGTTTTTATCTTCATAAAGAGTATGGCTGCTTTTAAGCTTCCTTAAAAACACTTAACATAACATTAAGCCTGCCTGCAGTTCTAGAACCTCAGTTGGACTGTGGCTATTGAATGATCCCCTTTGTCTAATGTGCTCTGGGTGAGCCTGGGGAACTCTAGGTCACAGCAGCCATCTTTAATGCTTATAGGTTTTTCTAATCCATAAAGAAGGTATCTCGTTTCTCTCTCCCTTGTTCATGTGCATAAACTTGTTCTGTCTCCTTGCAGAGAGAGCATCCTTCCGGAGCCTCAACCTCCACACTGATTCTGTCAAAGGGTTTAACATGGGTCGTGCCATCAGCACTGGCAGCCTGGCTAGTAGCACCCTAAACCGGCTTGCCGTCCGCCCGTTGTCAGTGCAAGCTGAGATCCTCAAGAGACTCTCTCACTCGGAGCTGTCCCTCTTCCAGCCGGTGCAGGGCTGTCCCAGAGATAAAAGTGAGAAGCCCCCATGGGAAGAAAGACCCCATATGATGAGCAAATCTTATCATGATCTGACCCAGAATCAAGTGTCCATCAGCCCATTCCGGAAGAACACTGTCGGCCCTGTGGACTCCTCCTCCCGGAGAATGGAGGAATTGATGGGGAAGATCTTCCAGCAGGTGCCGAAATCTGATACCGAATTAGTGACAGGAGGAACAAAACTGAACAAGTAAGGATTTCTCTCATGGGTTGATCTGGGTATTGCAGTCACAGTAGAGAGCTACTCGAAGGGCCATCTTTGTAAATCTGCTCGAAACATTAAGTGGCAATGTTTGAACCAAGAACAACCTACAACCCTCCAATTCTGTTGGACTCCCTTCCTCTTTGATCATTGGTCCTTCTGGTTGAGGCTAGTGGGAATTCTAGCCTGGAACATCTATGGAATCTCCAGTTGTCTTCCCCTGCAAATGTTATCAAGGCCCTTAATATCCATTATCAAAAAGCAAACCCAAGTGTGATGTGATTGGGTGGTATTTATTTGGAAAACGTAGACCTTGCAATATGTCCATGACAACTAATGACTGCAAACACCCATAACCTCTGACTGTTGTCTATGCTGGCTGTGGTTGATGGGCATTGGGACCCATAATGTCCAGAGATTACCAGGTTGCCCTCTCCTGGCTTAATGCTCCTCATGCTTAGGGACAAAATGCAGTCAGCGCCTCCATTCCACTGGTGTAGAATGGAGGCATTGTATCTGTCCAGAATAGGACACAGGGCAAGAGACTTTACATTGTTGCACCCATTGCAAGGTACACCAGCACAGGTAAGCATTTTTCAGTGGCCTTCCTATAAAGGCTGTAGGATCTGAACTAGTCTTGTGTTTGTGCAAGTGGCTAAACTAGGTTAACCACAGATATTAAAATGTAAGTTTCCTACTCTACTCCAAATCCTCTTCCATGATGAGAATCATTAGCCCTGAATGGCTAGTATTATCAGGTGAAAGGCGAGTATAGTTTCCTTTTGGGACTTTTACTTTAACAGATAGAAAGTCCTGAGCAGTTTTGCCCCACTGAATGTTTCACGGCCGAGGGTCCTGCCTCCAGCTACCATAAGCTATTCTCAGGAAATACTGCAGTTTTGTAAACTTAAAGGGTTCACTTTCATTCCATCATATTAAAATCTCTTTGTCGCCAGCTCTTCATATTTATTTCCATGTGCTTTGCTTCCATGCACCCAGAATAAACTTCTTCATGCGTCATCAATTTCCATAGATATGTTCTTTAATATAAAAAAGTGTACATCTTTACACCAGTTCGTGTTTCATGTGTCACATTTATTTATAGCATTTTCTTACGTTTTCCCTTGTCCCCTCCTGCTTTCCCTCTTCCTTTCTGTTTCTCCTTCGCTATTTCTTCAATTGCCTTCTAGTTCATACTCTCATGCAGGTTTAAGTGCCAGCCTAGAAAGAAGGAAAAATGAATCTGATACTTCATCAGCTGAAGATACTGGCCAAGCCTATGTTGTAGGTCAGCACTGGTTCATTAAAGTTGTACTGTGTCATTTAGAAATATAATCAAATTTGAGAACAACTGCTAAATCATTATCTTTTACTGCACATGTGTTTTTGAGTTATCACTAACCTTAATAGTTTGTGTGAATTTATCATGATCATCACTGTTTGTTCAAAATTTACAGTTTGTTGCTTTGTCGCCCTTCTCAGCCCTGAGTTCCATTCTTTTAAAGTAAATAGATCGGTTTATTTTGTTGTTTGCTAGTTTAACTCTCTTGAAGCTTGGAAATCATTGCTTATCATCAGTGACCAACTGTTTTTGTTTGAGGCCATTCTGCCCCATAACATGTGTAAGCAGAGTTTGATAGTCAAAGAGATGGGTCAGTATATGTTTCACTACCTACTCTGTACCACAAGAGCAGATTCTGCCTTCTGTCAAACTGATGTTTGTCACAGTTTTTGAAGAACTCCCCCAGGTTACGAAAGTTGTCTAATTATTCTAGTATTGGATTTTCCTCACCTCTGTATCTTGCAGTTAGTGTGCTTTATTTTGTGATTGGTCATGAAAAGGTAAAAACATGCTTAATCTGGAAATCTGATTGCTGAGGCACATATCTTTGAGGAAATTCTACTGTGGGAGGTAAATGGGTAGTTTAATCATTGAGAATATGCATTCTCATTAATGTCTAGTTTGATCTTTCGGTTCTCAGATATGTATGCCTGCTTTTTGCAGCAATCATGCATGATGGTTGGTGGAGGAAATATGCATTTCCCATAACAACTAGTTCAACCCATTACCATTAGTGGCTGAGGGAAGGAATTTTAAGTTTTTACATGCCAGGTCAAATTGGATTTCTTTTGCTTCTACTACATGTAGACATTTGGAGCAAGTGACACTTGAGGAGACATGAGATCTTATGCAAAGAACATATGATGCCACAAAGATGTTGGAGTTGATAAGTGTGAACACAGTAAAAATGGAGTTGGTTCATTCAGTAGCATTGTTCTTTGGTTCATTTAGGATCTGTGTGCTTTGCATTAGATTTGAGTTACTACTTTTCATAAATGCTTCTCAGATGACCCATCCTAATAATTCATGTAGGAAGAATATTTGCTTTCCCAAAGGTTGAGATAATGTCGAGGACCATCATGACTGAGTTATAGGAACAATTTGTTTTAATTATATATTTAGTTTAAGGGAAGCTTTGATTTCAACGGTTGGAGTCATGTTATATCTTGTTCCAAGAAATAAGTACAGCCTACTATGTGTCAATGTTAAATTTAATTTCTATAAACTTATATATGTTTGTATGTGTGTATCTTTTTGGTCTGCAGATGTTCTCCAAACAAAGCAGAATACAGGGTCATTGCCGGAAAGAGAAATAAATTTGGTAAAGTTGAAGAAAGATGAAAAGTATGGCTTAGGTATGTTGATGTTACTTGGAAAGTTGTGTGCAAATACGGAAACAAACAAAAACGGAGCATATATTATGTCCAGCTAGAATACATTGCAAAAATGCCTTTGTTTTGGTTGGTATTGACTTCAAGATTGAAGAAATGTCAGACATGGAAGCAAGCTTAATCTTGTGGGAACAAGTGATTACTGAGTCTGCAGCACAGTCTTGGGACCTACCTGGCAATGCCAACCCAAGGGAGGGCTGTAATTTAGGAGTATACATACATGTTTTCTATGTAAAAGGTCCCAAGCTCAGCCTCTTGGTAAGCTGAAAAATCACCCACCTTAAATGCTAGGGCCAGTTTTAGATGATAAAACTCACGTCAGCCCATGTCCCTGCTGGGTTTCTGATCACTGATCATTTCTGCTGTAGTTGGGGGAGGGAAAGTAAGAGGTAGGTCTGGCTGCCAAGGGAGAGCTTGCAGGCCATGAAGACTTCTCTCCCCTGGGCTGGAAATTCAACAACCTTATCTTGGGGTGTTTTGTTCTACAGAAAGAAATTGTTGGCAAACTGCAGGCAATAGATTGGTGACAGTCAGCTCACAATTGTGGAATTTTAAAGATGGCTAAAGAGCTGTTTTTAATAGGGTTTCAGATCACCGGTGGGGAGAAGGCTGGAAAACTTGATCTTGGCATTTTTATTCTTTCAATAACTGCTGGAGGACCTGCTGACTTGGAGGGGACGTTAAAACCAGGTACACCTTGGGACTTCTGTGTCCAGCAGAGAAAAGGGGGGGGGGGGGAGACAGAGGCATAGATAGAACATTAAATATTCATGGCCTCTTTCTATATTTTTTATAATCAGCATATCAGACAAAAGGTATTGCATGTTTAATTGATAATTTTAGACATGAATGGCATATACGTTTGCTACTTGTTTTGGAATAATGAAATAATATAAACGAGTTCTTTCTGGGAATTACAGTATCTTTAAATGCCATCTGCTATTGATGGCATTCTTCTTGTTGTTGTTATTAAAAATATCAGGCATAGTGAATCAAAATAATAAAAAGATTGGTGTTGTATAACAGATACAAGTTTTAACCAAAAAACTAAGTATCTGTTAAATATTGACGTAGTATATACTCTGTTGTGGTGATGATGATCATGATGATGATCATGATGATAGCCAACAATTCTTTCTAGAAAAACGCTTTTAGTAAAGTGTTTTCAGGGCTTAAATGAGCATGACACAGAGGGATCTGTGATCATAAATCTTTATGAGGTGGTTTCTCCCACTTTACAGGTGTGGTAGGATTTTCTAATTTGATCATGGAAACATGTACAGTTTGTGTATGATTTCATTTGTACATGTCTTACTTAGCCTTCTCCTTTTTCCTCAGCACTACTTTCCAGATCAAGGGAGAAACCTGAGGTTGTTTCTTTGAAGTTAAAACCAAGCCAAATCACACAAGAATCTTAAATACATGTCACATATTACTTCTCTGCTTAAACAGTCTTTATGACTATTAGGCATCATTTTGATGTGTGTAGTAATTCTACTGGAGGTTTTGTGTTTACGGAGTAGTCCCAAAACTTCGGAAAGTTGCTTTTTTGGTGACTTGAACTTAAACAATCCTCTGGTCAGCACAATTGTTGTTCTGGGCCATAAAACACATGCACACTTCTTAAATTTCCTCTAAATATAAAAAATGAGTTTAGTCTGTTGCTCAAAAGTTTCATATGTTGCTGTGGCATGTTACTGCACAAACTCTCTTGATGTTAACAAGGGCTAGACCTAGTTCAGTGCACAATCCAGTGAACACATCAACGAATTGTGTGAAAAACCAAGAAACATACGTGTTGGATTGCTCGTCTCTGATTTACTCTCTCTGTGTAGGAGACCGACTGATATCAGTGAACAGCGTGAGCCTAGAAGGGGTCAGCCACCACACTGCATTAGAAGTTATTGAGCATGCTCCAGAAGATGTGACTCTTGTAATCTCACAGCCCAAGGAAGGATCTGCCAAAGGTAGTTCACATATTGTAAAGCTGGTGTTTTTCAAATGTCCTTTCATTTAGATTTGGGCCGGGGAGGGGAATCAGCAATTTGTGCCCTTCCAGAAGTTGATGGAGTACAACGTCCATCATCCTTACCCATTAGCTATGCTGACTAAGGCTAATTGGGTGGGCAGGCCAACAGCATCTGGAGAGCTGCAAGTTGCCTATCCTGCCTTAGATAAATAGTATGTGGTGGGGTGGGTCAAGATATAATCCCTCTCAGGAGAGATTTCCCCCAAAACAGGTGTACTCACTTTCTACAAGTACAGTGCCATTCACAGATGGTGCTTCTCCCTGATTTTTGGGGATTCCTCTGAAATCTCTGAATTATCACTGACTCTCAAATTCAGCAAGATTCTCCAACTTCGTGGCATAACATTTTTTAGTAGCAGGAGAGGCTGACATTTTTGGGATGGGACACAGAAGTTTACAAACCAGGATCTCAAACTAATTTAAACCATGATTTAGGATCCTGGCTTATTTCGTAATCCTAGTAACAACAGTTTGTGAGTTTGTAACAAGAATCTGTGGTTAATAAGAAGGGAGGAAAGAAGAGGCAGTACAAAAGTAGAGCAGATGGGCAGAAGGGTTGTGCATTTTTTGGATTATCAAAGCGTTTTACTTGTGTCTGAACTAGGGCACAGTATTTGAAGGCACTTTAATAATGTTTGGATGTTTTCATTTGCCCTTAGCATCATCCAGCTTCCTCAGCGGCATTAAGGGCTATTTAAAAAGGCCTTCACTGATGCCAGACAATGAAGCAGAGTCATTTTCAGAAGAACACAACAGGCCACTAAACCAGCCGAGGTCCCCTTCTGGGAGCTTAACTGGCCTTTGTTCGGGTAAACGGGATGGAAGCCTGAGCTCCCAAGATTCTCGGACTGAGAGTGCCAGCCTTTCCCAGAGCCACCCAAACGGTGTCTTTGGCAGCCATGTCAGTGACCGGGCCACGCAGGAATTTCCACTTCACCATGAGTCTCAGCTTGCCTTTTCTAAATGTGGTGAGCAAAACGGATCCTCTCTGGAGAGAAATGCGACAAAGCCCAAAAAGCCTGAAATGGTGGAGACGATCGAGTATTCCGACCGGGGGGATTCGGACATGGATGAAGCCACCTACTCTGGCAGCCAAGAGCAAACGGCAACCAAAAAGGCACCGTCTATTTTTATAGCCTATTCCCCCAACTCTATGTCGTTTTATGTATGACAGCATATATTTTTTTAGAAAGGAAAACAAAAAAAAGATTGTGGGTGGGTTGATACATTGCAGCATCATTTTCTTTGTTTAACTGCTTTTGCACTTTGTACTAACATTTTGGGTACAGGGTTCTCTGAGGTGAAATGCTTTGCAAGTGTATCAGGATATGAGATCACTGAAAAGACTAGACCAAGAGTCTAGTTTTGCTTCTAAGGAGCAGCTTCAGCTTGCTGGCTTTTAAGCAATGTAAGATTAATAATTTTTTTCCGACTTGCCTGGGAAAAAAGGGATGCTTGGAAAGTTTGAGTTTATTGAGAGCTCTTTTTTTGGTGTGGATATGAAGCCTTTTATAGTGGAAGATTGCTTACCTACAACACAATGACCTGCTGAAAGGGAGAGTCAGATTCCATTCTTGTGAGCAAGACCACTTTTAAGGGATATCCTGACAACTTTGACACTCAACCCAAGCGTGGTGAATATGCAAAAGGGAGCTGGGATTTTGCACCTTTAACAGTGTGTAGCAGAGGGAATTTCAGCTTGTGTGACAGAACTAGAGGGAGTGTGGTATAGTACCTAGACTCAGATTGTTTTGGACTTGGGAGGTCAAAATTCACATCCAGAACTGCTGGATAGCTCAGTGGTTTAGGTATCTGGCTGCAGAGCCAAAGGTTAGGGGTTCGATTCCCCCACTGTGCCTCCTTGACACGGGCTAGTGCCTTCACATGCACCCGCGCGCATGCGCAAATGGCGGCGCTCGTGCGGGCATGCCGGAGCGCACACGCAGGCGCAAACGGGCGGCGCGGGGGTGAGTGCGGGCGGGGGAAGGTCTCTATCGCCGGCCCGGTCTGTCCCAGGCCAGGGACCGGCACCGGGCTAGGGACCGGGGGTTGGGGATCGCTGTTCTATGTGTAAGGAAATGTTACAGTTAGGTTTTGGAAACCCTTTGCTATGAGGTTGCCTCGGAACTTGGTGAAGTTACCTTTTCCACTATAGCTCTCCAAATCCTCCAGTCAGCACAGCTGCTGGCCGTCCCTGTCTGAGAGATCAGGGAAGGCGCATTCCAGAAAAGTAGGGTTTGGGGTTTTTTTCCCCAAAACTTCAAGGTGAGGCTTGTAAGCAAAAGTGTCTCTGAAGCAAACTTTACTCCCTGCACTGTTGTTTGTGGTTAGCAGAGTTGCTACCATGCATGCCTGCCACCTATAGTAAACTTCACGAATGCAGTCTAATGAATTTTTGCACACAAGCAAGTTCCACTGACGTCAAAGATAATTTGGTCTATGTTTGTGGCCCAAATTTCTCTCTTCCGCAAAGTATCCAAACAGCTGCTAATGAAAGAAAAGATCTACAAATCAGCCAGTGTGGAGCACGTTGACGCCATACTAATTTCAGTGAGAAAGCTAGAACTAGAACTTCTTTCTGACCTGTCTAAACAGGAGCTTTTTGGCACTTCTGTTAGGAAGAAACTATGAGTTCCCTGTAGTCAGCTGATTACCTGCCGAGTCATATAATGCACCCATAAATCAGCTGTCTGCATGCCTGTATCGTAGTGCATGGCTTGGTTTCACAAGGTTATTGCTCTTGGCATATTGATGCCTTCATCTTGGAGGCCAGTTGGTGTGGATTAATTTGCCCATAATATCAAGTGCTACCTTTGCTTAAAATATGTTGAACCACTGGATTAAGCTAGCCTTCTCCAATTTGAGCCCCTCCAGATACATTGAACTACAACTTCCATAATCTCCAACCAGGGTGACCAATGACTGGGAATGATAGAAGTTGTAGTCCAACACATCTGGAGGACATCAGATTGGAGGAGGGTGGGTTAGATAGCAATTGAGACAATTCTGCTTACGTTTTGATAGAAGATAGTGCCTCCCTGGTATTTGTGTTTGTGTATGTCGGTATTTATGTACATATACTGTCCTTTTTCTGTTTCGGTCCTTTGCCTGTCTCTGTCAATACCCAATACTGTCATCATTACAAATTACTTCCTTTAACAGAGTATCTTTCTTTTTGTCTTGTCCTTTTCTCTTTTTTCTTTAAATCTTTTTCAATAAAGGAGTCTTCCTTCGTGAATTTGGCCAACTCAATGAATTCTAAAAAGTTTTCTACGCCGCCTCTTAAACCTGGAGATATCTTTGAGGTCGAACTGGTCAAAAATGATAACGGCCTTGGAATAAGTGTCACGGTACTGTTTGACAAGGTTTTTAGATGTTTTCTCTTTTTCTCCACGCCAAGCAACCTGTTAAAATGTCTGGTTTACAGGGAAGCAGTGGACCTTAAAGAGGCACTGTCAAGTACTTACCTGCTGCTAAAGTTTAACCTCTCTCAACAGCCCTCCAGGCTGCACTCATGCACGTGGTTAGATGTCTGCAGATGTAGGGTAACTCCACAAAATAAAGAAAAATGCCCCAAACCCAGAGATATTGTACTTTGTTCCCTGCAAAATGCATACTTCCATAAAGTGCTTCAGGTATGGACATCGTGGCTTTTTTCCAGGATTAAAACTAAAAACATTATTTCTCTACTGAAACAAGTTTACATGTCTGCAACATGTAAAAGAACCAATGATTTAAAAGCTTAAAACCAGTAACAGTAACACTGGTTGCTTACAAGAGCCCATTCGGAAGGCAGAGAAATTCAGAACAAACCATATAATATGTAATATCTTAAGGCAGAGCCAAATAAAGCAGGAGATCCATTCAGATGAAAAAGAAGCAAGTAGGATTGACTGTAAAGAAGAATCATGACTGATATGATTCTGCTTTCCCACATCCTGAGATCCTAACTGGTACAGAAAAAGCAACCGCACCCTAGAGCAACCTAAAGACTGATAAATATGCCGTTCCTTTATTATGTAGTTGAATCTATTCCATTAGTTGAATGAAATATTAACTTCAGTTGGAGGAGAAGAGAGAGGAATAATTAAGTCATGGTTGCAAATAGCGTAGTTGAATAGGAACTGAATGCAAAAAACTACAGCCAGAGAATATTCAGTTAAAATACACAAGATAGGAAGTATCATGTTGACTTGCAAAACCTGGGCGTTTCTACAGCCTTGTACATAAAATCCACATTTTACTTATATCCATTTCTCAAAAAGCAGTCAAAATATGTCACATGGTCCTGATTTATATGTGAACTATGAAGTCTCACAGCATAGTTCTGTCACAAATTACTACAGTGAAAGTGATACAAGAAAGAAAATGTACACTTTCAGTGATGTGGGTGATCTGTCAGGGGTAACTGCACTTTTTGCAGTGGTCTCCCATGCCTCAGGAAGGTCAGCAAAGGAGTCAGTATAATTTTCTCTTGCAGAATATGGTCTCCCTCTGCTGGCTACAAAGCAGAATATCACCAACTATGAACTGATTCAGGACGTAACCAGGTTGCAATCCAGTGGTAATGCTGTCCAGGTGCCAAGAAAGTAGAAGATGACACTGTGGTGTCTTCTCTCACTTCAATTCTCAGACACCCGTTCATTCATTCCTCTTTCATTTCCCCCCTTTTCCCCTTCCAAATAAGCTGGGGGAACAGTTGGGTAAACTGACAAGGTAGGAATAAGGTAGAAGAACATGCAGTTTCATTGGCTTCTGTTTGTTCAACATGTTTCTGTTGTTATGTGCTATCAAGTCGCTTCCAACTTACAATCACCCGACAAATTAATGACCTCTGACAGGCCTTATTGTTAGCAGTCCTGCTTAGGTCTTCCAAATTAAAAGCTGTGGGTTCCCTTATTGAATCAGTCCATCTCACTGTTCAATTTATTAAATTGAACCTTTCTGGATTGCAAGCATGGTAATCTTAAACCTCATTGTTTGCATGCATTTCCGGTTTTTAAAAAAAACACCAAATTGAGCAAGATCATTCATACTTCTGTGTTATGCAGCTACTTGACAATGTCACTTTAAAGACAGACTCTGAAAGTAGATCTGTGATACTATGTTCTTGCATTTATTGTTTGTGGGGATGTCAGAAAGTCCTTTTCACGGCAATCTTTGGTTTAAAATCCAAAGATGTAGATCAAAGCATTGCATCTCACAATGTTAGAGAACAGGTTAGGAGGAAAGCAGCTCACTTCAACTGTAGTCCTGGCTAAAGTAGATGCATTGCAATCTGTAGCACGCCAAGTCTTGTTCATTTCAGTGGCCCAACACTAGATTTAGCCCAGAAAAAAAGGGTAATAAATGCCAATAACTAGAAGAGCCAATTCACCTTTTTAAAAAAGAAACTCCAGGTTATTTTGCAAGGCATTTCTCCCAAATTGTTAAAGGAGTTTCATCCTTTTAAAAATGGAATAGCTTGCAGTGAAAAGAAGGTCTTGGAAAAAGCATGCTTTACAGTTGTGCTGTATTGTGTATGCTTTTATTGTATAGTTTGTAGTTGTCCTATATTGTATATATTTTGGTTACAGTTTCCATCCTGAAGCCCAAAGCACAAGTATTTTGCTGATGCAGCACTGAAGCCATTTTGCTCTACAGTCCTGCACGGCAGCCTCTTTGCAACCTGATTTCTTCTGGATGTGTTGGGCTTCTTCCTGTCCTCTCAGGTCACCCTGTTGGCTGGAGGGATGGGATCTGTTCATCCAACACATTTGGAGAGCCTTGGAGTTTTTTGTTTTTGCGCTTGTTTGTTTGGTTTTTTGAGAGGGTGGAGGTACTATACCCTTGTCTGAAGAAATTGAACACAGTAGGACTTTCTTTCATATAAACAGGTAGTAAGATTAGGCTGTTAATCTGAAAACATGAAAACTGTATTAGGTTGTGGTTTAGGAGATTACAGACCCCTCCCTGACCTATGGTAGCCTTTCCCCAAAACATCTGTCCAGGAATCGCTGAAAGTGGTCATATTTCCCCTGGTAGTGTTTTTCACAGTGTTGGGTAGGAAAACATTTTTTGGCAACTGGGTCGTTTTCGTTATGGAGAGGCAGCATTCAGGAAAGCTGCACCTGTTGAATTCTTGTCTGTAACACAGAGCTGGGCATCTCATATTGTGATGGGGAGGGAAGAGATATTGATGCTCGTCGTAGCTTTCCACAGGTTGGATGATGTCATGGGACACAACTGTGCCCTTGGCATCATTGGGTCTCCCACTGAAGCTCTGGGCAGAGAGCAGTTTTGCTCAGTGTGACATGACACAAAAGATTCATCTCTGAAATAGTTTTAAAATGCCATTTGAAGTAGCTTTAGGAAATAACTCGAACACTCTTTCCTTACCAATCAACTAACATCCTATTCCTTATATTACTTTTGAAACTAAACTTCATTACACCTTTCCTCCCTCCCCAGGAACTGGTTACATTATATGTAACCTGTTACTTTCAAGCTCTAGATAGGATATAACAATGGGACTTATTCTCCCCACCAGTGGTAGTCCAGGGCTTTATAGAGAGCCATAAGGAATTGGGTAGGGAAGAGCCGGAGCCTCTGCAAACTATATTTGAGCCCTCCACAACCCAGATCAGGCCTACCAGCTGAAGATATCCCCACTCCAACGTCCAATAAAGGCACAGAGATCGGGACACGAAAAAGAAATTGTGGCTACCATATTAGCTGTTCTGATCTTAAAAGAAACCAGCACCTAGACTCCCAAAGCTTCTCTCTCCTCCCTCCCACTGAGCGTTCCACAGCTGTAGAGGAACAGCTGTTAATCTCCGTCCCTGTTTATATCTATTTCTGAATGGCTGAAGGTGCATGAAACAAACACAGCCTGGTGCTTTTCCTAACATTCACAAATACTGTCTTCTCAGTAGTTCTTTTTTTAAACACCTGTAGCTGTAAGGTTTCCTTTTTCATCCACACCCTTATCAATTCATCTTGCAACTGGCAAATATTGGCATGGGGTTCAGAATGACTTTATTCTGTAATGGTCTGAGTTTTACCTTTGGCTGCTGCTTGAACTGGCTGATAGCTTTGCATGGGTATTTTCTAGATTCCTTAAGGAATTGGTTTTGTTTTTGAGGCAGGGATCAGACACTTAACATTCTGTGTTAAAATATGTGGTTTTCAATGTATTAATCTGTAGGGTGGTGTGAACACTAATGTGAGGCATGGGGGACTTTACGTCAAGGCCATTATTCCAAAGGGAGCAGCTGAAGCTGATGGCAGGATTCAAAAAGGCATGTATACTTATTTTTACTTCCACATCAAAGCTTTATGGAATCTTGAAACCTGGTAAACAGAGCTTGGGACACTTACGCTTTTGGTTTACAATGTCTATTATCCCCCAGTTGTGTTGGCTTGGTGATTCTGATACTTTTGCCTGAATAAGTCATTTTCCCAAAGTTCTACCTGAAGAAATGTGAAAATGTAAACATGTTAAAATATTACCTTTTGAGAAACAGGGTCTGAATCAGAGCGGCTGGGTGTGAGGAGCTGCAGTAATTTCTCTGGGCCCTAGCAAAACGTGTCCTAGCTCTTGCCCCACCGCATTGCTCACCAAAGTTTTTTATTCTGTTCATAGTGTGTGCAAAATGAGGGAGTAGTTTTTTAAGAGACTCAGTGGTAACGGAATCTGAACACCTATTCAGGGTGGGACCGAGACAGTTTGCTTCCTATGGCAAAGGATTAAGTGGCACCATCTCCCTTTTCCAGCATGGAAAGCAGCTGGAGCGGCCATTGAATTTGATTTAAAAACTGGTGATGGGACAGCGTTCTTGAAATAAAAGGCTAATTTAGGGGGACCAGGACAGACTTCAGAGCATACGGAGCCCTGTGCTTTGACATATTTTTATTCCACCTTTCTCCTTAAAACCCAAGGCAGCTTACAACATTGAAAGACAATATTTGGTTTGGAGGCTGAGGAGAAACGGGGGGGGGGGGGGGCAACAACAGTGCCACCTCGTATCTGCCACCTCAGGGTGACTGCCTCGCTTGTCCTAATGGTAGGGCCGGCTTGGCATTATTTGACTGTGATGCAAAAGGTCACATGTCCATATATTGGGGGGGGCAAGTTAGACTAGGTGTCCCTTAGGACTGTGTTCCCCAACCTTGGGCCTCCAGAGGTTCTTGGACTTCAACTCCCAGAAATCCTGGCCAGCAGAGGTGGTGGTGAAGGCTTCTGGGAGTTGTAGTCCAAGAACATCTGGAGACCCAAGGTTGGGGAACACTGCCTTAGGACATCCCGTTCAACTGTACTTTTCTGTGATTCTGTGTCACAGAAGAAGCCCTATTCAGGTATTCTAAAAAGAGTTGATTTAGAAGTGTGAGCTGGGAAAATGTTCTAGACTCATCCCCAAGCTACTGATGTCTCCATGGGGAGAAATGACTGTGGAGGAAAGTTTCTGCCACACTTGGAATTTCTCCATGCATTTGAGGATCCAGAAAAATCACGGTTTGTGAGCACATGGAGAAACTCCTTGTGCTTCAGTTTGTTTCCTGTTCTGGCTGTTCGTGTGGAAACAACAACAGGTAGGGGAATGGGCTCTAGAACTCTCTCCATGTTCACAACTTTCAAATTAATCTCTCTCTTTTTTGAGTGCCTGGATAGGATGTATGTGTACAAGAAATCTCTCAGAGACTTCTGGCTTTGTATGTACACGTGTGTTTTTTGTGGGGCGGGCAGCGACAGGGCCCTCATCCCATGCCCCGTCAACAATCTGGATATCCCTAATTGGGCATATCATGATTCCTAACAAATACTGTTATACAAATATAATGGAAGAGACTAATCTATTGGCACCTATTAGACTTCATAACCACACAAAACATAAATGTTCAGAGGTAATATAATCAAATGTTTCCCTTGCGCAAGCCGCGCTTAAATAAATGGTGGTTCAATGGAGCTCAAACAAGAGAGGTTTGCAGTGGTCTTTGCCCACTTACTGTATAGATGTTTCCTTTTTCTCCTATCATTATTGATTATTGGTTCCTAGGTGACCGTGTACTTTCTGTGAATGGGGTTACTTTGGAAGGAGCTACCCATAAACAAGCAGTGGAAATCCTAAGAAATACTGGCCAGGTAAGAGGCTGGAGCGTGGTGTGGACCACTTCCTTCCTGTCTTGCATTGTTTCTGTCACAGGAAGTCTCTTGCAAAGGAGGAAGAGGAGGAACCACCGTCCACTGGCCCTGAGCACCAACTCATTCTCTGCCATGATAGTCATGCTTTCCTTATTCTGGCAGCAGCTGCAGGGATGCTAGGCAAAAGCAGTTGCTGCCAGAGTAAGAACCGGCCATCTGGCTTTTAAAAACGAGATGTTGGTGCTGCTGTTGTTCTCCAGGATGGTGACAAAACATAGTAACTTCTTAAAGAGTAAGCCTCATCAAGTTCCTTATGCCTTGCTTTGGCTGCTGGTGCTAAATGGAGGGCACTTGCTAGGTTGAGATGCCAGAATAGGCAAAGTGGAACTGAAATGTATAGGTAGGTAGGTAGGTAGGTAGGTAGGTAGGTAGGTATCTATCTATCTATCTATCTATCTATCTATCTATCTATCTATCTATCTATCTATCTATCTATCTATCTATCTATCTATCATGCCCATCTAGTGGCTAGGCCACTACTCTGGGTGGCGTACAATAATATAATGTAAACATATAATAAAACTACAGTAATAAACTAATAAAACATTACCTAAAACGAAATCTCTAAGAATAAAATAACTAATGCAAAAAAGTGTCAGAGTAAGAATGGTGTGTGTGTGTGTGTGTGAGAGAGAGAGAGAGTATACTTTTTTGCATTAGTTATTTTATTCTTCGAGATATATTCTCCATGCGGATATCCATATGAATGCCATTTCAGTCAGCCTGTATGTTAGCCATATCCTTGGTTTCATTGGCTAAGTGGTGTCTCCATGATTTAGGTAGGCCTAATGAATTTGCGGGTATTTCTACAGGAGGTTCACCTGGTGTTAGAAAAGGGTCAGCTTCCCACAGCTCGAATGCATGCTCCAGTTACACCACAGTGCACAGCTCTAAGTCAAGCTAGTCCCCGTGGAGGCCCAGAGAAACCTGTGAAGAAAACATCAAGTACCAGAGAATACAACTTCGTCACGGATGGTGAGATCCTGTTAGAATGCAAAATGATTGTGCACCAGCTACAAGAGAGATATGAAGAAGTACTGTGTGGCAGTTTGGCACTTTAGATTGGGTCCTTCATAGCAGTCTGGAACCTCCCTGAGCTGATCCAGACCCCAATTCCAAACTTTGACTCAGAGATCCAAAGCAGTGCATCTTCTGTGCTCTTGAGACTGACTTGAGCCTCATGGCACAGTGGTTAAACTGCTGTATTGCAGTAAAGATTCTGCTCATGAGCTGAGTTTGATTCCAGCAGACTGCGTCAAGGTTGACTCGGCCTTCTATCTTTCCAAGTTCAGTAAACTGAATACCCAACTTACTCCAGGAGGGGCAACTTGTAGCCTACATAACTGAAAAATTGTAAACTGCCCAGAGAGTGCTTTAAGCATTGTGGGCTTCGCTTCTATATTCAAATGGTTATAACATGGGGAGGGGTGTTTTGCCACACATCACCACAAAGAGGATTCACCGTTCCAAATTTCAGACATACAGTAAAGCCAGCCACTTCCAAAATGTGTTAATGTGTGGTAGAAATGCCCACCCTGTACCCTGCGTAGCATAGTGAGAGATGGAAAAGATGGAAAGGCATAAGCAATATACATGTCTCCTGGGGTCATCCTTTGATTTGTATTCCTGCACTGAGCAGAGGGTTGAACTCAATGGCCTTGTAGGCCCCTTCCAACTTCATTATTCTATGATTCTGTGCCAGCGGCAGGGAGGAGTAATTATCCCATACTTAAAACCAAGAAGAATTCTACCCTATAAGAAATGTAGTGTAGGAGAGGGAAGAAAAAGTAAGGATACTTAGTATTGTTTCTCTATGGACAAACACCAGGGGCAACGGCAGGAACTTTGGTTTGGCTGATATCAGACAGAATCCCTAAACAAAGGCAAGGTAGAATCCAAGTGACAAGCAGAAGGAAAAGTGGGGGAAGAAAAAGACCCTACCATACTTAAGAACTGAAGCCTAATCACTCAAAGCCCAGACAAAAATGCAAGCACCTGATGCAATCGTACACACCCTCAGTCTTAAAGTAAGTCAAAGTCAAACTAAGTCTGTATAAGTTAATGTAACACCAGCCCTAACCTGGGTAACGCCTAAGCTAAATGAGCAGAAATACAGCACTCAAGCCAAGATAAAATCCAACTGAACTGACATAATGACCCTCCCCACTCTCTCCATGATTGGAGAGTGTCAGGGAGATCCTTCTCCTGGATTGGGGGAGTGAAGCTGTAGATCAGCAAAGCCCAACCCCTCTTCATAACCTCTTACCACGTCAACATCCTCCTCACATTTTATGGAGTCTGTCTTTATTCTTTGGTCCCTTTCCCTTTCCTTGTGGTTTTGCATGTCTGGATATATATGCATGTATATATTTAACCCTCTGAATCCTGAAATTTTTTCAGAGCATCTTGGGGCTGCCGCAGGCAACTCTGGAACTAAACGGGGACTGTCTACTGCAATCTGGGTCATCCCAAATAGCCCCAGTTTAGCTCAGAATTCAGGATTGGCTGAAGCGAGTGCCCAGATGTGCTGAATGCTATTCTAAGATGGATTACTCTTCTCCATTTTCATATGAGAGGCATGAAGATATTCTGTGTTTAGGCTTCCCTAGCTGTCAGAGCATTTTAAACTGCCTGTCAATCAACGTCCAGCTTTCTGTATGTTATGGATGTACTTTAACTGTGTCAGTTTTTGAACTTACGGCTGGTTCATGACTAAAGGAGCATCAAGTGCCTTTATGTACGTAACAGCATGATTCACATGGATGTCCGTCTCCGTTTTTTTTCTTGCAGACAACACATTTGAGGTGAAGCTGGTGAAAAACAGTTCAGGCTTAGGTTTCAGTTTTTGCCGGGAAGACAGTGTCTCCCCAGAGCAGCCCGGTGCCAGCATAGTCAGGGTTAAAAAGCTTTTCCCTGGGCAACCTGCTGCAGAAAGCGGGCAGATTGAAGTCGGTGACATCATCCTAAAAGTCAACGGTTCGTCTTTAAAAGGATTGTCCCAACAGGTTAGCACCTCTCTGTGTTCGCTTGTTTCAGTTAGAAGACATCCCTTCACTTTAAGCCATCACTTTCCTGAATGCATACCTGAAAATGCTGAGCTTTGTTTTCCATCTCTTGTGCCTGCAGGAAGTCATTTCTGCTCTCAGGGGAACATCCCCTGAAGTCACCCTTCTCCTCTGCAGGACTCTCCCTGGAATACTACCAGAAATTGATCCTTCTTTGCTGGTAAGAATTTCAATATGTTGAGTTTGTTGAAGGCTTTTTTTCCCTATGTGCTTCTTACAGATTTCACATAATAGATTTCCAGTTTATATATTATTTTGTATAAACTGTGACAAAACTGAGAGGACAGTATTAAAACAGAGACATCCAATTTTGTAATTGCAAAAGCAATGGGATGCAGAGATTTCCCAGCTGGACTAAACAAAATGACTCATGATGTGTTTCTTCTGATAGATATTAAGGAATGATTATCTTGATCTGTCTTTATATTTCGGTGGGGTACCTTCAGGCGTCTGCTGAAAGCTTAAGATTATTGCAGGCCATCAATCCATCTTTTCTGAGAAGGAATCACTATTTCTCTTATATGTGAATCTTTCTGCAAACTTTTATGAGGGTTCAGTTGACCCCTCATTAGAGTGAGCCCCACTGCTCCCGCCCCTTGTGGGGGTTGTCAGGTAACCATGCCCCCCCCCCCCCATGGCTGTATCTATCGACTCCACATGGTCTGGCTCAACAGGTGTTCTTGGAACAAGGGAAGAAGAAACAACAACTTCAGGAGTTTGTGCCACTCCTATTACTCTTCTCAGGAGTGAGGTTGACAGCCTTGCACAGTCTCTGCTTGGTCTGGGCCCCTGGTTAGGTTCACTGGTGCTGGTGAGTCTTTAGAATCCTTCCTCAGATGACTCCATGGGGGACCACATTGGGGGACCTGAGGAGTAGCGGTTTGTAAACCTGTAATTCAGGCAAGGCTCAGGACCTTCTAGAGTCAAAGGCTGCTGCAGTGGATGCTGCTGCTGCAGCTGGAGGTGCCACTAGCATTCCTTCTGCCTTTTCCACTTCCAGCATCGTCTCTGGGTAGGTGTGGGTCCCGCTTGGCCTGGTGCAGACTGATGGCAAGGGTCTCGGCATCAAGGCCTGGTGTGGCTGCTCAGACTGGGGCCTTCTGGTACACGGTCCTGCCCTTGGGGTACACAAAGTGCAACGAGGAACCCTGTCCGGGAATCCTTGTGGTAGATGTCATTTCGGTCTCCCTCGAGCTCTGGAACTTCCTTGACACTGTTAGTCTTTTTGACCACATCCTCCATCTCCCCAAGCTGTTTCCTCCTCCATGCCAATGACTTGCCTCCCGAATCCAGCCCTCCTCCATCCCTGCTTCTTCTAGGGCATCTCTTATAGCCACCAGCTGCAGGGACATTCCCTGCTCCCCACCCTCCTCCAGGTGACTTCCCTCAGTGGCAGCCCCCTCCCCCTCCAAAGTCAGATACCCCTGTCCCATGGACATCCCAAATCCAGCGGTAGCTAGTTCTGAAAGTCTTGCCTGGGTGTCTGGGGTGGGGGCTGACGGCCTACCAGGGGTGCCAGCAGCAACCGCCTCATAGGCAGATGAGATGGCAGGAAAAGTGCATCTCTGAAGCTAGTGTTCACCTGGGAGGAACCCTCCCCACTTGATAGCAATGAAGGAATTCCTACTTACCCCCAAAGCAAACATCAGCTTTAGAGGCAAAGAGGGATTCTTCCCACCGCTTGCAATGTGCATCTAGCAGGTTACATGCAAAAAAATATTGTTGAATTTCACGCACCAATTGGCCCTCCACCTCTCATTTCCTGCCGCTATAGGAAAAATGACTCCAGCACTATCAGTACACACTCTATAGTCGTTTTGCAGAAATACTGTATATATATATATATATATGACAAAAAGAGAAAGAAAAGGAAATTACATGCAAAGCAGGGTTATGAATCAGCACAGATAGGGATAGGGAATACATATCCTATAGAACGGTAGGATGCTGAAAATAAGGCTTTATTTGCATTGTCTCTCCCCCCCCCCCCCCGGCCTCCACTTTTCCAGGTCAAGTAGGCCTCACTTTCCGGGCAAAGGTCAAAGTAAGGGGACTTATTAGCCCAATGTTTTTGTTTTGATTTGGTTTTGCTTTGCTTTGCTAAAGAGCCTCTTTTAAAAAATGACCATCTCCTCAAAACATGCTTTTTTTAAAACAAAGCTTAGCAGGTCTTTTGTGTTTCCTGTGACTTTCCTTCCTTCCGTAAGAACCCGAGGAACTGATCCTGACAGTGATGCCTTTCAATAAATGTAAACGTATTATTGTTAACGTTTCTGCCATTTTGCAAAATATTTTTTTCTTTTTTACAGACCCCTATCCACTCCCCACCACAAGTTTTCCCTGACTTCAGCAAAGGAAACCCTCAGCCGACCAATGGAGAGCCAGACGACAGCTCTGATGAAAACGAAGGGACAGACGTGAGCAAGAAACGGATCAAATCCCCATCTCGGAGAGACAGCTACAGTGACAGCAGTGGGAGTGGAGGGGAGGAGCTTGCTGCAAACGAAGCCCAGATAACAAGTATGGGGTGGAGTCCTGCCTTGTACCAAAGCCCCAACAGATCGGCAGCTCAAGCATGTAGTCCTTATGAAACACCCTGCGACCTAGAGGAAGATCTTCGTACAATATATCACCCTTCTCATGAATCGTCTAAGAAAATAGAAATAGAAGACAGGCATGTTTGGTTGCCCTATTTTATGACTTGTTTTCCTTTCATTGCCTTGCTTGATGTTCTTATGAGGTGTTGTGTGACTTTAAGCTGTAGTAAAGTTATGTGGGGCAGCCATATTTGAAGTGGATGTGTCTGCCTCTCCATTTATGTATTAAGAAGGACCACCGGAAGTTGTAGTGTAATGTGTCCATCGCTGGGGACATTGCAGGACTGGGGGGGTGGGGGAACATTCCCCCTATTGCTTTAAGTATCTTTTTGTCACATCCACCTCAGCTGATTCTTTCTCTAACACTGGAAGCGAGCCATCCTAGGATTATTGTCCCAAGCCCAGTGGACCATGGGGAACTGCAGAGAAGAGTGCTCATACCTTCCAGCCACACACTCCTTTCAGTGGAGAAAAAAAAGGGCCTCTCTCCTGAATACGTGTACCTGAATTAAGCCAGGGTAGGCAGTCTGAGTTGAGATGGGGGCCAGAGGTCTGTAGACCCACCTCTGGGTGCACTGGTCGAAACCTTCCCGTGAAACCAGGTGTGATTGGAAGTCTACTTTCAGTTTCATATAATTGGTCTTTTGGAAGTAAAAGAAGATGAAAGGGACTTGGAAAGAGAACCGACTTCCCTTGGAGCTTCTGGAAGTGGTAGTTCTTTTCTTTCTTTCTTTCTTTCTTTCTTTCTTTCTTTCTTTCTTTCTTTCTTCCTTCCTTCCTTCCTTCCTTCCTTCCTTCCTTCCTTCCTTCCTTCCTTCCTCCCTCCCTCCCTCCCTTCCTTCCTTCCTTTCTCCCCCCACCACCTTTTTTTATGCCAGAAAAACATATTTGCAGGGGGGAAGGGCAAGTGTTGCACAGATGAAGACGAGCACATGTGGCCGGCAGTCGACAAGATTCCCAGCAGACGCCAATAAATGTTGCTCCCTCCATCAGCTCTCATTTTACCCTGGGAATCCTGCTTTGGAATCAAGAGGCAAAGTAACACGCTATCATGAGCCAATTTAGTAAATTTCACCCTACTGCAGCTGCCATCAATAAAAATCCAACTTTTTCCTTGCAACCTTGAAGCCAGCCTAATTTTTTATTCTTTTTCCTTCCCTTTAGTACCTCTCCGTCTCCTCAACTAATAATGGACTTGCCACCAATACCAAGCTGTAGAACTGCCGTCCCTGCCTCAACTGAGGAGAAACACAGCTGTCCTGTTCTCGAGCTCACAGCACCACAAGGAAGCCTGACGTCACTTTTCAACCAGCTTGAAAAACATGTGGATGAATATGAACCAGTAATTATCCACTTTGTTTTTCTCTTGTAGGAGGGAAGGAGGGTCTGTGTGCATGTATGCGAAAAGTTGCAGAAGCTCAACAAACCACAGAAGTCAACATAGTGGCTGTGCACCAGGTTTCTGCTGTAACTCTGAGCCAGTTTGCACACTATAAAGAACGTTAGAACTCTAGGAGAAAAGTTCTTGACTGCACAACTGCTTAATAACAACAACAGTACTAATATCAAGAAATTTCTATAAACAGTTGCAGGTCTCAGTAGTAACATAATCAGAGCTGCAAAACAGGCAAGATTAGGAACAGTGTATATATTACGTCAGTATTTAACAGATACTTAGGTTTTTAGTGAGATTTGTATCTGTTATATAACACCAGTCAGTGTTTTGATAATTTTAATTGACTGTGCCTAGTATTTTTAAATAATAATAATAATAATAATAATAATAATAATAATAATAATAATAATAATAATGATGATGATGATGATGATGATGATGATGATGATGATGATGATGTGCCATCAAGTCAATTCTGACATACGGTGACCCTTTTTAAGGTTTTTTAGGTAGAGTACTCAGAAGTAGCTTATCATTCCCTTCTTCTGGGGGGTACCCTGGAACTGTGCAGCTTGCCCAAGGCCACACAGACTAGCTCTTCTGGGATGCACATTGAGGAACTGAACTCCCAACTTCCAGCTCCATAGCCTGATACCTAACTCATTGAGCTATCCAGCTAGCTTCAAACTCCTTAGGAACATAGAAAGCCACCTTAGACTGAGTCAGACTGTTGGTATCACACAGTATTAGATATGTATACAGTGGTGCCTCGACTTACGAACGTCCCGACAGACGACCATTTTGAGTTGCGACCAGCTCTGGCCGCAAAATTTTGCTTCGACTTGCGGCCGGAGCTTCGAGTTGCAAACAAAAGAGGCAGGGGAAAAAGGCGGGGAATTCAAATTAGAGGGCTAACCGTTGGTCGGGGAAGAGCTTCTTTGTAGCTCTTTCGCCCCAACGGTTAGTGTGCGCGCGTTTGCAGAGAGGCTTCGGACTGCCTGGTGCTGCTTTCTGCTTCTGGGTGAGTACATTTACAGGGTTTTGCAGGGTGGGTTTTGGGTTTTGGGGGGGTTATGTTTCTGTGCTGTGATTTTTTTTTGTTTTTTGGTGTGTGTGTTTTTTCAGCCCCATCGCATTCCGATGGGGCTGGCTGTGTGTGTGGGGGGTGTTTTTTTGATTTTTTTTCCCAACCCCATCACGTTCCGATGGGGCTGGCTGTGTGGGGGGTGTGGGGTTTTTTTGGATTATTTTTCACCCCCATCGCATTCCGATGGGGCTTGCAGTGTTTTGTTTTGTGTTTTGGTGATTATTTTTTTTGTCTGGAACGGATTAATTGCGTTCCCATGCATTCCTATGGGAAATGGTGCTTCGACTTAACGACCATTTCGAGTTACGCCCATCTTCTGGAACGGATTATGGTCGTAAGTCGAGGCACCACTGTATAATATTAGTTAAAACCCTTGTTCCTTTCTATTTAGGTTGTCCCAGTGAAGTCAGACCCTAAGAGATTCCTTGCTTCAAGGCTAGAGCAAAACAAATTGTTTCTCTTGAAGTCTCCATAACTTTTGCAGATGGTTTTTGCGCAAAACTAGCATCTCAAAGAAAAGAAAAGCATGCACATAGAGAGCAAGCAAAGAATGACAGGCTAATTGTTTGAGAAGATGAAAATGTCCCCTCTGATGCTTCTAATCCATAAAACACCCTGCAGGAAAGCAGCAGGCACTGCCATTTTGCAAAGTTTTGTATTACAACACTTAAGCAGAACACTTTGCTTTAGACTTGTTAAAGCGTTATTTGCACAACTTTAACCCATGCAACAACAACAAATCTCCTTTTCTTGTTGAGTGTGCCACAAAATTTCTTGTAGAATAAAGAGAGTAGTTCTGTAGTTCTTAGTCCTTGTGTATGAGAATGTGACAACCCTTCACATCCCTACACAGGATTATTTACATTGACTGACAGCAGCTGCCTAGGTTTTGGACAGGAATCTTCTCCAGCCCTTCTTGAAAAAGCCAGTAATTGAACATGGCAGCTTCTGTGTGCAGAGCATGGATTCCATCACTGAGCTATGCGCCTGCCCCCAAAGTAGACCTAAAGGAACTTCTTGGAACTTTTTATCTGGAAGTAAATGGAAGACATTGGGTTAGAAAGGAGGCCGCCTGAAGCTCTTGAGTCTTTATGTAAACATCAGCATTGTTCATCAGACTATAGGAAGCTTCTTGTACCAGTTTTCAAAGAAGCAGCCCTTTTAGCTTGTTTCAGCACATTGGCCAATAAGGGGGAGGGGAGGTCAAAATAATGAAGCACTTTAAAGACTTTCAGTTTTATTTCAGTTTGAGCTTTCATTACTCAACATCCAATTTCTCAAACCAAGCTCCCACAGCAATAAAACGGTTAGTTTTTAAAGTGCTCCATTATGTTCTCTTTTTTTCTTTACTTTTTTTAAAAAATATATATAATACCAGTTAATCCATCAAACTCTCCTGTGTGCTTTTACTAATTCCCAACCTGCCATGTATTGAAATGTTCCTTTTCCCTGCAGGAGGTAGAGCTCCACGTTGTCCTGACGAAATCAGAAAAGGGTAGCCTTGGTTTCACTGTGACAAAAGGCAATGACAACGTGGGCTGTTACATCCATGACGTCATTCAAGATCCAGCCAAAAGTGATGGAAGATTGCGTCCTGGAGATCGCCTGATCAAGGTGAGGCGCCATTCAAATCCAGAGCCCGTAACCTGAGCAGAGTGGAAGCCCCGCCTCCAAAGTTGGGAACAAGATAACCTCCTCCAGCCTGCTTGGACCATGAGTTTTTTAAGGGCACCTGTTTTGTTTTGTTTTCCCTGACATTGTACACCTCATACAGAAGAAAAGGTCTGAGAGGGAATCTTACTGCAACCTTTATTTTATGTCCATTTTACTTTGTATTATTGGATGTTATGCAGTATTTATCATTTTACTTCTTGTACCATGTTGACAATCACTCTCAGGGTCAAATTAGATGCTACAATTGACACATTTGCAGAAGAGATGCTCCTTCAAATGATGAAAGACATAATGTGACATGTTTGCCTGAGCATCTTTCATTTAGCGTTCTTTGCTTTGTGATTGGTCAGTGGAAGGTAAACATGAGCTTAATTTGCAAGTCTGATTGCTGAGATACATATCTCTGAAATAATCCCAGTTTGGGAGGGAAAATATGTAAATCATAGGGAATATTCCCCTTAATATTTCATCCACTTTCTTACTGCTCTTCACCTTCACAGGTTAATGACACAGATGTCACTAACATGAGCCACACGGATGCAGTCAGTTTCCTCCGAGCAGCCCCAAAGACCGTCAGATTGGTGCTTGGACGTGTTCTGGAGTTACCCAAAATACCCATGATGCCACACCTACTGCCTGACATTAATCTAATCTGCCATCAAGAACAGCAACTGGGTAATGCAGAATTTCAGGACTGTTGCCACCAAAATAGAAGCTTCATTCATTACTGTAGAAGCATTACTCTTGTACTCCAAAAGTAGTAAATGAAGAGGGCATATAAGGAGGTATTCCTTTTCCCTTCCCCCCCCCCCCCCAGGCATCTCCCTTGCAGGTGGTCATGACAGCCTTTATCAGGTGGTGTACATCAGTGATATCAGTCCCAAATCTGCGGCAGCCACGGAGGGGACACTCCATCCTTTGGACATCATCCACTACATCAATGGGGTCAGCACTCAGGGGTTGACTTTGAAGGAAGCAAAGAGGACTCTGGAGATGTCCCTCCCAACAGTCCTACTGAAAGGAACGAGGTACTTCCTAGGCGCAGCCACTTGCAGAGATGGCTATGTTCTGTAGCTGTCAGAGTGTTGAACTGGGACTTCTGTAACCCAAGTCCTAGTTCTCCCTGAACCATTCTGAGTAACCCTGGGCAAGTCACCATCTGTCTCAACCTGACCTACCTCAAAGGACATTTGGGAGAATTATGTGAGAAGGGAGACATGTGTCCTGTCTGAAGCTCACTGAATGGGTTGCCTGTGTCAGACTTCTCTTATTGTAAACAGGCCCTTTCCCCTTTCTCTTGGAGTCCTTAAATGGAATCCCCATCTCCTTCCGGAAGTGATACAGCCTGGTAATGATTCTTCACATGCTCCAGGAACTTTTCTTAGTTATTTTTAGGACATATTTTAAAAAGCTTTGATCAACAGAGATCAGAAATTTTGTAGGACCTTTTCTCAGTAGACGATTTGGTGAAACATTGTACTTGCTCTCACCATATATAATGGATGAAATCTTGTTACACTTTGTGTAGCATAAAGTTATGCTTATAGAATTTCACAGGAAGTTTCACCCAGCCAGTCAATATGTCTGATTGTGCATATGACTGACCACACAAATGGCATCTGTGGAACGTCTTCCTGGATAAGACTTCTGCCTTGATGCAAGTTTCACAATGAATCACCCAATGTCATGTTATGCAGGCATAGTTATGCAACAGGATTTCAGCCAGTGATTTCTGTTTCTGTGAGATAAAATGTGTTCTGAATCCTTTGCATAAATCTAACACAGAGTATTGTCTTATTCCAGAGATGGTCATCCAGTGTTCCCGAAGGCTAAAGATCCAGATAGCTGTACTCTGGGGTTGATCAAACATAATGGTAAGGATGCAGCTCTATATAGTTGACTCTAGTGTAGGCATCCTTCAGTCTTGAGAGACTATGGTAACGTGCTCTGAATAGAGGTCTTGGAACAGCATCTAGTGTGGCTGAGAAGGCCAATTTGAGAGTGACAATCCCTTCCACACTGAAAGACAAATACAATCTGTCCCCTGTCCAGCTCCCTGATTTTGCTGGTTTCGGGACTGCCGCTTTGGCTTGGCCCGCTGAACAAGGGTCTCTTCAAATTGGGAGAGGCCATGCTGTACCGCCTGCCTCCAGGCTGAACGCTCAGATGTCAATGTTTCCCATCTGTTGAGGTCCATTCCTAAGGCCTTCAGATCCCGCTTACAGATATCCTTGTATCGCAGCTGTGGTCTCCCTCTGGGGCGCTTTCCCTGCACTAATTCTCCATACAGGAGATCTTTTGGAATCCGACCGTCAGCCATTCTCACGACATGCCCAAGCCAACGTAGATGTCGTTGTTTCAGTAATGTATACAGGCTAAAAATTCTAGCTCGTTCTAGGACTACTCTATTTGGAACTTTGTCCTGCCAGGTGATACCAAAAATGCATCGGAGACAACGCATATGGAACGTGTTCAACTTCCTCTCCTGCCGTGCACAAAGGGTCCAGGACTCACTGCAGTACAGGAGTATACTCAGGACACAGGCTCTATAGACCTGGATCTTGGTATATGCCGTAATCTTCTTATTAAGCCATACTCTCTTTGTGAGTCTAGAGAAGACGGTAGCTGCTTTGCCAATGTGTTTATCCAGCTCGACATCTAGAGAGAGAGTGTCAGAGATCGTTGAGCCAAGGCACACGAAATCATGAACAACCTCCAGTTCTTGTGTAGAGATGGTAATAGAGGGAGGTGAATCCACGCCCTGGCCCATGACTTGTGTTTTCTTCAGGCTGATTGTTAATCCAGCATCTTGTCAGGCCTTGCTAAAACGATTCATGAGTTGTTGGAGGTCTTCAGCAGAATGGGCGACAACAGCTGCATCATCGGCGAAGAGGAAGTCCTGCATGCATTTCAGCTGGACTTTGGTCTTCGCTCTCAATCTAGAGAGATTAAAGAGCTTTCCATCTGATCTAGTCCGGAGATAGACACCTTCCATTGCAGTTCCAAAAGTGTGCTTCAGCATGACAGCAAAAAAGATCCCAAACAGAGTCGGCGCAAGGACACAGCCCTGTTTCACTCCGCTTCAGATGTCAAAGGGATCAGATGTTGAGCCTTAAAAAACTACAGTGCCCTTCATTTCCTCATGAAAGGACCTGATGATGTTAAGGAGTCTCCTTAACTTGACTCCTTGACTCTAGTAAGAACAGAAAAAGATCCATGCTGTATCAGACTGCAAGTCTCTCTTCTCCACCAGTCTATTCACACATTGGGGAACCAGTTGACTTTGGGAATACATTCTAAGCAGGGCATGAATGTATCAGCACCTTGATTTTGCTTGTTTTTGCTTTTCAGCCATTGATGCATAGAGGCATACTGTCTGTGGTGCTAGGGAAGACAGATAGCTATATTGACTAATGGCCATTAATAGCTCTAACATTCATTAATTTATATAATCCCAAAGCCATTCAAGTTGGCAATCTTCACTATATCTTGTAACAGTTTTAAACTATGTGCTGTATAATAGCTAACCGTATGGGCTCAGACACAAGAAACAATGACTTAACGTCCTCTAATGTTATGGATGGTTTCTCACAGTGTTATCCAGCTGAATTTAATTTGCACTTACTTGCTAATGGGCAGATGTCAACAAACCTTGGATCAAAGGAGGGGGCCTGTAATGTCCTAAAGATTGGAAAGGAGGAAAGGAATTCATCTTTTCATCACAGATCTGTTGTGTTAGGAAACATAAAGGCACAGAAGGAGTTTTACTGACAAATAACCTGACCTCTCTGGTTTTTAGGTCATTTTCATGGAGAACTGTATGGCAAAACAGAAATAGGGCATGATGCTTGCGTGGCCAAGGTAAGAACCTGGGAACAGTCAGATTATACCCATACTTGTGGCTGCAGCCGGAAATAGTTATGGAACATAATGTGTCTGTTTAAATGGGAACAATTTGGCATGTGATAGATACTGTGGGGGACTTTAGTTTGTCAACATCTGGGGCGTGGGACTCACCAGGAGTTTCAGCCTAGCAACCTGGGACCATTCTAAAGAACTCTTGTATTTGGTGAAGAGAGACATGGAATAAAGTGGTGGAACCTATATATTGTCTAGGCCAGTAGGATGAGATTGGCCATTGCACTAGCTCTGTGCACTCATCGTTCAAGTCACAAGGCAGGAGGAGAGTGGGATGAACACCCTTACTTGGGCCATGGACTGCCAGTGGATGGCAGAACTTCCACGACCCACTTATTGATTCTTTCTTCCTACTGAAGACCCAGTGACAAAGCATATCCATAGTGACCCACAACCTGATGGATGTAAGCCGAGCCAGGGCTTTGGTTGTGAGAAGAATAAATGTACATCTTTTTGTTTTTGTTAGGTGAATGGTGAAACAAACAACAACCATCAGTCAAAAGGACCAGCACAGATCACTGTATCTAAGGAGATGTCTCCAAGTAATTCTAACAGTCAAACTTCTGATTTTTCCAGCTATAATAACAACTTGGGTAAGAATAACAGTCTTACTACAGCTTTTAGAAGTATGGTGGAACAAAATACTGTGAGGAAGACAGTTTGGGGTTTTTCTTGTTGTTTTTTTGCTTGTGTAATGCCTTTGTATTCTGCATTATATTGGCCTGTCTTACAGTATTGATCAATATGGTCACATTGTAATTACTCTGGTTGATGGTTCACTTCACTTTATATGATGCTTTGAAACAAGATGGGAAATGTGTGACCTCAGTTGCTGCTGAACTCCACTTCCTATCAGCCCCAACCAGCTTAGCTAGTGATAAGGTATGATGGGAATCATCACCATCAAGAATTGTTCCCCACCCCTATAACTTTCAGAGGACGTCAGTTAAGAAATTTCTGTAGAAAACGGTCAAATGTTTTAACTTACAAGAGATTTCTTAACTTACGAAAAGTTTAAATTTAGTACAATTATTGTTCTCTGTGATTATTTTATTTAAAGCAGAGATACAAGATGAAGATTCTTATGATGAGGATGATCACAATGAAGTCATTCGGTATCTTCTGGATGTTGTAGATGAAGAAGCTCAGAATTTATTAAACCGTTGTAATGCTGCATCTGGGACCCACCTGCCAGGTACAGTTAAGTAAATGATCAGAAAATCCTACACGAAGGCAAAAAAAAACCCCAAACCAGCATAAAACTCTTAACAGAGACAATTTCAGAATTGATGTCATTTTGCAAGATGAATTTTTATAAAGGCTACAGCAAATTTGTTTACTATGTTACGTATGGTGCATGGTGCTAATTTGGTTTGCATATCCATTAACTTCAAGGAATACCTTTTCTCTCTAAAATCACTGACAGGAGGTACAAGCAACATTGTTTGAAGTGAAAGTGATACTGTATGTTCACAAATTTCTTCATCTATATCAGCTGTGAACCTCTTTATGCTATTGTGTCAGCATGTAAAGCTTCAGGCCCCAAAATGGAGGCTCTGTTTAAGAATAGATGGGGAACCAAGCACTGGCAAGGGAGCGTGTTTGAAGTGTTTGTGTGAATTTTGTAAAATTGCATACAACTATCCATGAAAAAAGGCCTCTGTGGCCAAGGAGTTCTTCCTGCTCCTTTCCCTTCTGTATTTTTAACTGGACACTTAAGTCTCATGTGCTTCAATAGCATTTTGTAGTGAATGTCCCCCTTGCACCACTGGATTGAAAAGAAAACTGTGCATTTAATAAGCCATTGCATGAATAGAAATACCAAACAGGATATTGGCTGCTGGTTTTAGTGGGACTAGACCAGAGGTCTCCGAACTTTTCACTGTGAGGGCCATATAATATATTTTCCACCTTTTTGAGGGCCGAAGGAACACACACACACACCCGCCCACCCACACAGGCCTGCGCACCTGAGCCTGTGACTTTCGCCAGGCTGGATGTGGCCCATGGGCCGTAGTTTGGAGAGCCCTGGACTAGACCATGGTCAAATTAGCCTGGATCCAGCCCTCTGAAATAAATAAATACCTACATATTTGAGATCCTCAAGGTTATCCTTAAGATAGGAAGCACCCTCTGCCCCAGTGATCAGGTTTCCTGGGTCACCCTGAAGGATTATGTGACTCAGGGCAAGTGTAACATTGGAGGCTGCACTGGTGCCCCATACAAGCACCCACATATGTGTGTACAAATTTTGTTCTTCTTACTTTCACTTACTACAAATGACCTGAAACAAGAAACTGAAGAAAAACATACTTTAAAGCTAATCAGAGGAAGATCATCTTTGTAGCTACAGCTCAAACATACCCGCACACTTTGTGAAAGGGGCTACAGACGTTGGCTTTTTGCCATCCTAACCCTCTGAACGGTCACCACAGTCAGTACATTCAAAAAATACCACTGCCGAGCTCAGCGTATTGGTCCCCCAACATATTCTGATAAATGTACATGCTATTGTCGCCAATTGACATTAATTGGCAGTGTGTAAATTAAAACCTATTAGTAACTCTTTTGATATTGATGTTTCCTTGCATTGCATTTTTCCTTTCTATAAAAGCAAATGGGAAACTTACTGAAGAGAAATCGGAAGACACCGATTGTGATGGATCGTCACTGCCTGAAGATTTTCCAGAGGTAAAACGCATGTAATGATGATCATAGCATTGCTATCATTTCTAAAGAGATCACTATTAAATTTCTTACATTCTCTGGTTCTTCCCTGTACTCTCCTTTTTCCTGAAAGCTTCTCACCCCACTGTTATCCTATTCATTTAAGAGCAAAATAATGATCTACCTATCTGCAGCCAAGTTGTCCTTCCCCCATCCCAACCAACCTTCCACTTTCTGATGGGACAGTCTTTTTAGGTCTATCCCACAAAGGTAAATGCGCTGGGATACATTTTAATTGATGGCCCTGAACAAGGCCTGTAGGCATCCTTCAGTCTCAAGAGACTATGGTAACATGCTCTGAATAGGGGTCTTGGAGCAGCGTCTAGCGTGGCTGAGAAGGCCAATTCGAGAGTGACAATCCCTTCCACACTGAAGACAAATATTAGCTGCCTTCCAATGCTGCTTTGTTTGAGACATTCTTGTTCTTCTAAACTCAATTAGTTCTGGAAAGGCAGGAAGATCTGTTCTTAGACAAAAGTCCTACCATCCCTACCTCCATATTTAAATGGTACTGTTATGTTTTATAATTGATTGCAGACTCTTTTAATCCTTTTCCCCCTGTAGCCACCCCAGATAAATGGCTGTGAAGATCACTCTGATGATAAAAGGATTTCTGAAAGGTGAGGTCATTTCCCGGAGATGTATAAAAGAACTGGTAATCCTGAGTTTAATACTCAGTGACCTTTGGCTAGAAACTAGAATCCTGGAGGCACTTTTTTCTCCCTAAGATTGAGTATAGGACAGTTTCACTAGTGAGCTAAAATAAGGAGCTAAGCAGAAAGAGATCAGTAAAGCAAAGGTCCTTTTAGAAGGAGTTCTGAAACAGTTGAAACCAGAGGTGGAGAAAATACAGTCCCCAACACCCCTGGTGGCCCCCAGTACCTTCCCAAAATATAATTTCTTTTTTTAAAAAAAATAGGTCAAAAAAACACACCCTTGTGTCATTGTGGGAGGCGATTTTGCCATGTTTTAGGGATCCCAGTACCCTTACCTTAACACTTTTTTTTTGTAGATTTAAAAAATTGACCACTGGGAGGCATGAGTGGGCTTTCTCAGTTAAAGAAGGTGTTTTAAAGAGAAAAAAAATCTGGATAGGCAACTCAACATGGGAGTGGGTGAAGCTCTTCCAAATCCAGGAGTGGACAGGTGTGGCCACCTCTACTCTGGGCAATGGTGAACGTGGTTGGGGAGGTCCGACTCCAGAGGAGCAAATTGAAGCACACGTTCCCGCTGTGTGCTCGGACTACCAACCACCTCTAATCCAAGAGTTCCAACATGTGAGACATTGTGATGATTCACCTTGACTGCCAAAGTGCCCAAGGCCAGCCCTCCTTGATTTCAACCATTTTTACTCCCTTCACAAGATTAGGCCAATTTCATTATATGAAAATACCATTATAAACCAGACTCCTGTAGCTTATTTCAGCAATCTTTGCCTCTGGCAATCCACTCAGTTCTGTGGTTGAAGCTTTGTTCCCTTAGATGTTCAGATATTTACCTAATGGCTGCCATCAAAAATTAAAATACTTAAGGTATGTGTGTGTTTTTTAACATCAGTGACCATAGCCTGTAACAGACTGTGGCCTCTGTATGTGGGGTTATTTTTATGCTTGGGATTTAAAGGGCACTTGTTCCTTTTCAGATTTTTAGAAATGAAAATGTAGGATATTTTGGCTTTTCTTATAGAACCAGCAAGTAACGTGATGAGTTTATGCTGTTATTTCATGTGTCTTGTTGTGGAGATGAACCTTCATTTGCAGATTTTTCTTTGTTTTGACACAGAATGTCAAATAAGATGACCCTCAAAATGTAAACAAGAACTAGCTACATAATAAAAACGATATTGAGAATTAGCTTCTTTAAATAAAATGTTCTGATTAGGAAGGTTTTGTTTTAGAGTACATCATTTCAAATGTTTTTCTCTCAATATTTATTTTTTGTCTTTACCGAAGATGGGGGTCACTTTTTTTGTCTTTTAAGGAGGTGTTTGTCTTTTTAAGATTGCCTCATCAATTTTCAATGGATCACGGAGATGACGACGAAATTACGTGGGGAAGTGACGAATTGCCAATTGAATCAATAAACCATCAGCAGCCTTTTAAAGGTAAGCAATTATTGGAATCTCCTTTCTGTAGATAAGAAACAAATCCAGACATATGGTTATACTTTAGTGACCACCTCAGCCAACTCTTGGTGTAGCTGTGCAGATAGGATCAACCTTGATTGCTAGTGAAAGGGGTCATTGTGGAGCCCTCAGAGGCAGAGGGTGAGTTTAGCTTCCACTCCCATTGTGTCCTTGAGGGTGCACTTTTTTGCTTTTAAGCTGCCTTAAACTGAGTCAGGCATCTAGTCCAATGTTGTCTACTCTGAGTGGCAGACACTCTCTCAGAGACTCAGGTAGAGCAGTCCTTTCCACCTGAGTCTTCTTACTAGAGGTATCAGTGGCTGAATGTGGAATCATAGAATAAGCACTTCCAAGGCCACTGAGTCCAACCCCCTGCTCAATGCAGGAATCCAGAGCAAAGCAGATCTGACAGACGGTTGTCCAATTTTCTCTTGAATGCCTCCAGCGCTGGAGCGCTCACCACCTCCTGAGGTAATTGGATTTGTTGTCGTACTGCTCTAACAGTTAACAATTTTTTTCCTGATATTCAGCCAAAATTTGGGTTCCTTAACTTGATTCTATGATCAACTAACTCTTCTCCTGGATTTCAGTGGAAGTTGATCATAGTGAGTTTTTGTAGGGTGTGGCTCAAGACTTTCTGAGCAGTCTCTAGGCACCAGTTTTCAAAACTACAGTTTGTTATCTCACCTAACTTCTCTACCAAATTCCATGAATTGTCTTGCGTTAAAAGATAAGACACATGTGAACATCCCAATTGGCTCAGACCAAAGGCCTACCACATTTCAAAATGGCCTCCTTTCCTCACATACCTAAGATCATATGTAGCCAGTGGGCTACACTTTGCACACCTTTGGCCTATCTAGTCCCATGCACTGTTCCCACCAGATGAATCTCTGCAGTCCAGAAACAGGATATGAGTGCAACAGCACTCCTCTGCTCATGCCCCCACCCCAGGAACTGATTTTCTGAGTCATATGGCTTCTCATCCTGAAGGTAATTTATAGCCATCATGGCTGGTGGACATTGACAGCTTTATTCTCCCTGAATTTATCTGATCTCTTTAGAAGCCCTTCAGGTTGGTGACCATCATTACGTTTTATGACAGCGAATTTCATAGTTCAGCAATGTGATGTGTCAAGAAGTAATTCCCTTTTTGTCTGTCCTGAATCTTCACTATTTGGCTTAAATCGGTGCTTCCTAACCTTGGGTAACCCAAGATGTTCTTCAACTGCAATTCCCAGGCACCTTCACTACCAACTGTGCTGGCTGGAGTTTCTGGGAATTACCCAAGTTGGGAATCACTGGCTTAATGAATGACTCTGAGTTATAGTACTATGAGAAAAGGAGGGAAACGGTTGAACTGTGTTCATTGTACATGGAAAATAGTGACACAGATTGGTGGTTCTATTTGTTTTCATTCAGTTTGAATCAGCATTAGTACAAAACTGGGGAAAACAAGGTATTGTTGTTAGCAAATAATAAAGCATGAAGGATAGAGTGATAATGAGAGGAGAAACAGTTTACTAGGCATTTTATTTATGGGGAGCCTTTACAAAAGCTATAATCATAATATGTTTCCATCAGGCACTGACAATTTGGAACATAGTGCAAGCTACCATGTAGGTACCCACTACTATATTTCATGGGCTAGGCCCCTGCAAAGTAGGCTGCCCTCTTATGTGGCATTTTATAGAGATCAATAAATCCATCTCTTTTCTGTGCCAGATTACCCATTAGTCGCAAGTGAAGAATTTGCTGCCTTTCCAGTCGTCCAAGTGCTTCCTTCAGGCAGATACACCGGGTCTAAACTGAAGGCGACTATACGGATGCTTCGAGGCCTATTGGAGCAAGGAATTCCTTCTAAAGAAATTGAGGTGAGCGAATGAATCTTCTTGTCGGTGGTGCTCAGACTCACCCGGTAGTAGGAAGAAGCGTGGGTTTTGCATCTCAAGTGCTGAGGAGACTGGAAACACGGCTTTCCCTTCCCTTTGGTACTCAGTGGACCTGCAGAGAGCTGGTGAGCTGAACGCTGCCTCCATTACCCTTTCTGCCAGGCTTCGAGTTGGCATTCTGCTTGGCAATAGGGTCCCCCCCCCCAATTTCCTTATATGTTTATTTGATGTTTTGTTTATCATTTGTTCTTAATTTTATTTAAAAACTGTTTCAAGATGATGGGCATGTAACTTTGTGATTGGAGCCAGGTTCATTCAGTCAGTGCTGAGCACAACCTTCTTCAGCAGGCAACTGGAAGATTTGCTTAATTTGTTTCATTCATTATCATGTTATTGTTTTCATGGATAGTGAAAATATTAAATTTATTACAATAGTCATTGCACCGACTTTTGTTTTATCTTACTTCATCTACATAGCTCAGAATAGCACCCATATGGACGTTTTGGTAAATTTATCTTTATTTAAGCACATTTAATTTATTTAATTCATATTGCTTCAAAGACCAATTACCCACTAAAAATTATTTGATCAGCTGATAAAATCTAGTAACAATTTGTTGACAAATGCAGTCATTTTGATGGTGGATACTCTTGGGTATGAAGCCAGTTTGGAGTCCCATCAGGGGTAGCAGCATGAAATCAGTGGGATTTACATAAGTGTTGCCCCCGCCATTCAGAAATTGATCCAGTGCATCTACTCTGGTTTAGCAATAGGATTTAGGCCTTAGTGGGTGGGTAGGTACTTTCCCCAGCCTATTCATTTCTAAATATGTTACAATTATGTGGTTTGTTAGTCATACTATTAACTAACAACCTTCTCCCCTTAAAAAAAAATGTCCTTCTGTTTATTTCAGAATCTTCATGACTTAAAGCCTTTGGATCAGTGTTTGGTGGGTCAAACAAAAGAAAACCGGAAGAAGAATAGATATAAAAATATACTGCCCTGTAAGTCAAGAGAAGTTAAGTCTTGATTTCCAAAAAGTCTGTTATAATTTAATGCATCTGGTCTGGTCTGAAGAAGTGGACTTGTCCATGAAAGCTTGCATTAAAATATAGCAGTTAGTCTTTAAGGTGCCACAATGTTTTGGTCTTCTTTATTTTTCCATTTTCGTTTTGTCTTTGCCTGACATGCTAGCATAGACCAACACGGCTACCTCTTCTAAAACTCCTTTCCACAGTTTGTCATTGTGTTCAGAGCTGTTCCAAGCTATGTTGAGGGAGAAATGAAATTATGTAATTGAATATAGTTGTCTTTAATCTTGTGACAGAAGATGTTAACATGGCTCCCTTACCTATGAATTGGGCTGTACCTAATCCCGTGACTGGGACGTGGTGGCGCTGCGGGTTAAACCACAGAAGCCTCTGTGCTGCAGGGTCAGAAGACCAGCCGTCGTAAGATCGAATCCACGCAACAGAGTGAGCGCCTGTCGCTTGTCCCAGCTCCTGCCAACCTAGCAGTTCGAAAGCATGTAAATGCGAGTAGATAAATAGGTACCACCTCGGTGGGAAGGTAACGGCGTTCCGTGTCTAGTCGCACTGGCCACGTGACCACAGAAACGGTCTATGGACAAACGCTGGCTCTACGGCTTGGAGATGGGGATGAGCACTGCACCCTAGAGTCGGACACGACTGGACTAAATGTCAAGGGGAACCTTTACCTTTACCTAATCCCATGACTAAACCTAAGAATAATGAATTTAAATAATTGCATATTTTTCACATTTCAATCCCTTTGGGTCGTTTGCTGCTTTGACCTATAAGCTGCCCAGGCTTAGCCTCTTTTATGTTTGAAAGCTCCATGCACATGGATGGCATCGTAATGACAAAGTTGAGGAAGCCAGTACAGTGTAGTGGTTAGAACATTGGACTAGGCTTCAAGAGACCTGGAATCAAATCCTCACTTAGCCACAAAACTCCCTGAGCTGGTCATATGTTTTACATAATTATTCTGGGGATAAACTGAGCTGGAAGAGAACTGACTATACCGCCCTGTGCTTGCTGAAAGAGAGGCAGGCTATAAATATAACAAATAATGAAACTAACAATGGCAATGAGGATGACAAACTGCCTGGTTCTTCTTACAGATGACACCACAAGGGTGCCTCTGGGGACCGAAGGTGGTTACATCAATGCCAGCTTTATCCGGATGCCAGTGGGGAGTAAGGAATACATTTATATTGCATGTCAAGGGCCCCTCCCAACTACTGTGGCAGACTTCTGGCAAATGGCTTGGGAACAAAACTGCACCGTCATAGCCATGATGACCCAGGAAGTAGAAGGAGAAAAGGTCAAATGTCAGCGGTATTGGCCCGATGCCCTTGGCAAAACCACAATGGTCACTGAGAGACTCCGGTTGTCTCTTGAGAGGCTGCAGCAGCTCAAAGGGTTTGTCATTAGAATCATGGAGCTGGAAGATATTCAGGTAAGCAAACAAAGCATCCCACTTAAACACTTTGTAGCTGGCTGGATAGCTCAGTGGCTTAGGTCAGTGATCCCCAACCCCCGGTCCCCGGCCCAGTGCCGGTCCCTGGCCTGGGCCAGACCGGGCCGGCGAGAGAGACCTCCCCGCGCGCACTCACCCCTGCGCAGCCCGTTTGCGCCTGCGCGCACGCTCCGGAATGCCCGCACGAGCGCCGTGCCGCCATTTGCGCATGCGCGCGGGGGGGGCCCGCACAAGTGTGCGCTGTCGTTCACGCATACACGCGAGCGGCCGTGCGCATGCGCAAAATGGCGGCGCTCGCGGGCGCGGGCGACCATGCAAGGGGGCGCACGCGCTTGTTCACGCATGCGCGCGCGCGGGGTGTGTGTGCCCCGCTTTCCCCAGCCAGTCCGCAGACCGGAAAAGGTTGGGAAACAGTGGCTTAGGTAGAGCCAGAGGCTGGGAGTTCATTCCCCACTGTGTATCCCAGAAAAGCGAGCCTGTGTAGCCTTGGGCAAGCTGCAGGGTCCAGAATGCCCCCAGAAGAAGGGACTAGTAAATCACTTCTGAGTATCCTCTACATAGAAACCCCCTGAAAAGGGTTGCCATAAGTCAAAAGTGACTTGATGACACACAATTATTATTACTATTATTAACGCTTTGTGAGAGAGTGTGGTTGAGAGAAGAAAATGCAAAAAAGTTTTCTGTAATCTTGGGTTTTGCATAGACCGGTTGTTGTGTGTGTTGTATTGGATGGCTTGATGGTCCTCTGCCCCTCTGGATGGTGGTGTGATATCAGAGTAGTTTCAGTACAGGCACCAAATGTTCTGCCTTAGCTCTCACCGTTGGCTCTTTGCTTTGGCATTTGTGTTATGTTGTACAGGACCATGGGAGGAAGGGGGCTGCTCTAGACATTTAGACCACTGTCCAGCTCACCGGAGAGGACTTGGCATCTGTGAAACATCCACACTCAGGACAGCCACAATCAGATCTTAGAAAAGTTACTTTTGGGGTCCGTAGCTCTCAGAATACCCCCAACCAACATAGCCCTTGGCTGGGCTAGGTAACCTGAGAGGAGTTGTTCCAAAAAAGTAACTTTTCCAAGCTCTGCACAAAATCTTCCTGGTTAGGGCATCTCTCTCTCCCCACACACACACACTTTTCCCCTCTCTGAGAAATAAAGTTAACACCATTCAGATGTGAAAAAGAAAGGGAGAAAACTGAGGGTCAGGATAACTGTAGACCGGACTTTAAAACTGCTTATGGGGCTGCCAGGAGCCCATGCTGGATTTGGTTAGAGAGCTGGAACCCTTCTCAAGAGCTTTAATTCTGACTTCTTTATTTATTTGAAATCTAGACAGGTGAACTCCGGCATATTTCCCACCTAAACTTTACTGCCTGGCCTGACCACGACACACCCTCTCAACCAGATGATTTGCTCACTTTTATATCCTACATGAGGCACATCCACAAATCAGGACCAATCATTACTCATTGCAGTGCAGGCATTGGACGATCAGGGACACTTATTTGCATAGATGTGGTTTTGGGACTGATCAGCCAAGATCTTGAGGTGAGTGAACCTTGGGGGACACTCTTAATTCTTCTCGTTACAGTTCTTTCAGCTGCCTTGCAAGTTTGCTTCTGTATTTTTATGAAAGGACCCAGTGTGGTGCAGTGGATAGAGTGATGGACTAGGACTCTGGAGACCAGGGTTCAAAACTCTACTTGTCCATGTAAACTCACTGGTGAAGTGGAAATGATGAAATCGCTGCTTAAATATCTCCCTTACCTTGAAAGCCCTATTAGAGTCGCTATAAGTCAGTTTGGACTTGACCGCACACGGCTAACTCAATGAAAGGAGTTGCAGAAATGATTAACTAACATACTGTGTTTTTTAAAAAAACTTTTAACATTCCTATCCCACTAGCAGTAGACTAATTGAAAATCATACTGCAATTCAGAAATGTGTGGAGATTAGCCAGGCGCTTTGAAGAATCCACTTGTCAAAATGTACCAGGTTGCACAGTGCCTCCTGCCACTGTGCCGTGTTCATGACTTTTACCTGGCCGCGATTGATTTCTCTGCAGCCAGAATGAGGTGTTTGGTAGAGGATCCATATCTAGGAACTTTGATCTCTGTTGTTAGCTATAGTCACAGTGGTATGGGCTGCTATAGAGAACTGGCAGGAGTGGAGTGGGAAACTTAATTATTCTCCCACCTATAGACGTTCACCTACAGTGCCTTCCCAAGTGCTGGTTATCCCCTCTGGGAAGGGCTCCAGCTATGTGCTTTCTTTGTGGCAGGAAGAAATGACTGGGGAGGGGGCCTTCATGGAAAATTAGCAGGTGGGGAAAGGGTCAAGGACCTCCCTGACTGCAAATCACTGCCACCCCCTGCTAGATTACAACTGTTTTATGGAGATCCTAAGCCAGCTGCTGGTGAACAGGTTGGTCCAGTTCACCTTTGCACTGGTGCACCTCGTGTTTCATTAGACTTGGGCTTTGTGATTCATAACACCCTATTTGCTGTTTTGCAGTTTGATATCTCGGACGTGGTTCGCACAATGCGCCTGCAGAGGCACGGCATGGTGCAAACTGAGGTACGTGCATTCATGGCCTGCAGCCAATGTTTCTGCTTCTGGACTGTAGAGACTAGAGATGGGCATGAACTGTTGAACCAGCAGTTCGTACCAGTTCGTTTCTCAGCCAAACAGGTGTTCAGTGCTTCCCCACCCTGCCTCCTCTGGTGGGCACCCATTCAGAGGCAAATGTGCATATGCTGTGTGTCATTTGATTCATTTCATCCTGGATGTAAGTATTTGTAAGAGGGTAAGAATTAGGAGGCCGTGTCGTGGTGCAGATTCAACACTTGACAACTCTGTTTCAAGAACCTCAGGTAGCAGAACTGAAACAACCCTTACTGGGGGGAAAAAAACACTTGAGGTGTACTGGTGAGACTGTAGACTGGACCTGGGAAATCTGGAGTCAGGTTTCCACTGAGCCGGGAAAGCCATTGGGTGGTTTTCAGCCAGTCACGTTGTCTCAGTCTGACCCACCTCACAAGGACATGGGGAGGAGAGGAGGTAATACTGCCTTGAATTCATTGGAGGAAAGGTAGGATATTAACACAAACAAATAAGTTCATGGAGAGTACTTCTAATTAGGCCAAATAAGTCATGATCTGCACAGACTTGTTCTTTCAGCAGCTTAATAAGCACTCAGTAGACAAGGATCCGATAACAGAAACTCAAAATCCAGAGACATAAATATACAAATGTAGGAGTAGGTGATAGCTTTATAGATCACTAAAGAAATCATACAATTTGCTAGCTTTCCTGGATCAGGGCCCACTTCATCAGGCTTGCACCGGCATCTTGTCATTAGTGCAAAGAACATAAAGAGTCCCAAAAGTTCACGGCAGACGGATATTGCCAGGTGCTTTTCTTAAATGTAAGTTAGGGAAAGATGCAGGCTGCATTGGAGGTGTGGTTTTGAAGTTATGGCAGAGGAAGCTGTTGACTGGATATCACGCCCCAGGGGCATCTCCCATAAAAGGGATCTCAAATAACATGGAAGGACCTCTTCCTGAGTCCTTGGAGAGGTGATACCCATTAGCTTAGAGTGTTAGATTCTACTGGGCAAGATGGACAGATATAATCTTCTTCCTTACAAGAGAGTTTTTTCACACTTCCTTTGATTTGGCACAAAAGTAACAAAACATTGAACAAATAAAACAGATCCCCTTTTTTCCCCCAAAGAAAAAGAGAGCACTTGAAATTCACATGGGCCTGGGTTTATTGAAGCCCAATGCATTTAGAAATCCAGTCCTGCAGCAGCAATCTTAATTTAACACTGTTCTTAACTCTGAGATTCAGCCCATCTCCCAGAGTGCCACAGAGTTAAGAAGCATCCTTTAAGATTGCCCTTCAAAAAGTTTTTAAAAGGATATTTCAAAAATGTGTTGGGCTTCAGTGACCATGGACACATTGTCTTCTTCTCTGTTGTGGCTTTTTTTTCTACACCATATTTGTGGAATTCGCCATGCGATTCGTCCTTGCCCTGTGTCAGCCTCATCAGTGATGAGAAGAAGGCAGACTGGAGACCATCATGGGCCAAAATCACCAGCACGTGTGGACTGTGATTTTGGAATGCATGACCTGACATTCAGACCTTTCCAAAACCACCTTGCATGTGTGACCTGCAGGTTAAAAGAAAGGATTAAGTGAAGGAAAATAGCTGAATGGTAGAAAGGAGCAAAGGTACCCAGTGTAATGTAATGCAGCGGTCCCCAACCTTTTTGGGACTGCGGACCGGCTGAGCCTCTAAGGAAGGCGGGGGGGGCGGGTGTGCACGCACTCGGGCACATGCACGAAGCAGTGGGGGAGTGCCCACCAGCGTGAGCGCTCCCCCACCCCTTCGCGCAAGCGCAGGGGGGCCTGCATGCCCGCATGCCCGCACGCCCACCCACCCCTTCGCGCGGGCGGGCGTGCAGGCGCCCCTGCGCATGCGCGAAGGGGTGGGGGAGTGCTCACGCCGGTGCTGGCACGTGCACAAAGCAGCTGTGGGGAGGGGAGTGTGTGCGGGGGGGGGGGGGGGCGGGAGGTCTGTCTTTGCGGCCCGGTCCGGCTCAGGCCACGGACCGGCACCGGGGTTGACGACCTCATGTAATGGATAGAATTACGAACTAGGACTCTGGAGACCAGGGTTCAAAAACCCACTTTGCCATGAAAATTCACTGGGGAAGTGGAACTGATAAAACCATTCCTTAAATATCCCACTTACCTTAAAAGCCCTATATTAGGGTCACTATTCATCAGTTCCAACTTTATGGCACATAACTTACTAGTAAGGAGCAAAGCTGCTACTTTTGTTATTAGTGGTGGATTAGAATCTCTTGACTGTTAAATGGGTTCTTTTTTTTCTTACAGCTGTTACGAATTTCTATTACAGATAATTTCTTTTTAATTTCCCCCTTTTGCAGGACCAATACATCTTCTGCTATCAAGTTATCCTGTATGTCTTAAAACGTCTACAAGCAGAAGAACAGCAAAGAAACCACTGAACTCTTAAAGCTGGATATGCATTAAGAGAAGGAAATGGGAAAAGACTTTCTTGAATAATTTCGGCCTATTTACACTACAGAATTTAAACTGGTGTAACATTCATGTTGTTTCCTTCAAGGACTGTGGTTCTGTAATACAAACTGTAAACAAAATATTGTTAGAAACCTCATCTAACTACAATTCCCAGGTTTCTTTGTGGGAAGCCATGACACATTTGCTCAGATAAACCAATCTTAAGTGTATAGTGTAGGTTTGACCTTAGGTTATTCTGCTGATACAATGCCATTTCCTATGTCTGTTAAATATCAAGTACAGCTGTATTACCACCCCTACCCCCAAAAGGCTGGGGTTCTTATTTACCATTTGTATTTAATAATGCTGCATTCTTGTAGCCTTTTCAAGATATGATACCCATTTGGCATTTTAAAAACACCTCTCTCTATTTTTTTTAAAGTATTAATGCTTCCTGCAGATCCCACGCACACCTCCACAGCTATATTGTAGTATATTTCTGATAATAGGGGTGGGTGGGAAATGGAGAACAGTATTTTATCCCGGTGAACTTTCTTACAGGTAAATTTTTATTAGTCTATTTTTACAGTTTGTTTATAGCACAGCTGTAATTTTTCCAACATTTTTAATACAATAGAACTTTTTATAGAAAATACTTGAAATCAGTATTTAAGCTTTACAGAACATCATATTAGTGTAAGGAAAATAGCAAACGTTTACTGTATCACAAGTTACAATGTTTACTTTATATAGAGTTTTGTGTATATATTTATGTACTTTTACCAAAAAAAATGTTGAATTATAACTTGTCTTAAGCTTTTAACTGCTGAGGCATCTCCACAATGTAAATAAAACGACACTTTTAAAATATGAAGTGCAGCAATCCTGGCTTCTGTCCTCCTATGTTTATTTTCTCCTCATCAGTTACTTTTCCTCTGCCACTCCAGGCATTCTGTAATATATTTGATATGGAAATACAGTGGTGCCTCGACTTACGAATGTCCCGACATACAACCATTTCGAGTTACGACCAGCTCCGGCCGCAAAATTTTGCTTCAACTTGCGGCCGGAGCTTCGAGTTACAACCAGAAAAAGGCAGGGGGGAAAGGCGGGGAATTCAAATTGCTAACCGTTAGTGGTGAAGAGGCTGCTGCTTTGTAGCTCTTTCGCCCCAGCGGTTAGAGAGTGTGCGATCGGAGGAGGCTTCGGACTGCCTGGTAAGGTAAGGTGCTGCTTTCTGCTTTTTAAAAACTGTTCTGGGTGGGTTTTGCAGTGTCATTTTGGGCTGGGTGGTGGGATTATGTTTCTATGCTGTGATAGGTCTTGCAGGGTTTGTTTTTTGGTTTTTTTTCCCCATTTCCGATGGGTCTTGCGGGGTTTGTTTGCTTTTGGGTTTTTTTTCCCCATTTCCGATGGGTCTTGTGGGGTTGTTTGCTTTTTGGAGTTTTTTCCCCCCATTTCCGATGGGTCTTGCAGGGTTTTGCATTTCCAAAGGGTCTTGCACGGTTTGTGTGCTTTCTGCTTTGCTTTTCTTGTTTTTCCGATGGTCTTGCACGGTTTGTTTGCTTTCTGCTTTGCTTTTTTTGCATTTCCGAAGGGTCTTGCACGGTTTGCTTGCTTTCTGCTTTGTTTTTTCCCCATTTCCGATGGGTCTTGCACGGTTTGTTTGCTTTCTGCTTTGCTTTTTCCCCATTTCCGATGGGTCTTGCACGGTTTGTTTGCTTTCTGCTTTGCTTTTTTTGCATTCCCGAAGGGTCTTGCACGGTTTGTTTGCTTTTCTTTTCGTTTTTTCCTTCGGCCGGAACGGATTAATCGCGTTTCCGATGGGTCTTGCAGTGGGGTTTTTTGTGGGTTTTTTGGTGGTTTTTTTCTTCGGCCGGAATGGATTAATTGCATTTCAATGCATTCCTATGGGAAATGGTGCTTCGACTTACGACCATTTCGAGTTACAACCGGAGTTCCGGAACCAATTAAGTTCGTAAGTCGAGGCACCACTGTAGACTTAAACATACAGTATTTGGAAATCCTGCAGCAAGTCACTATTGCTGTGAAATTGACAATGCTCCTTGTACAAAGGCTGAAGCTATTTCTTCCTGATTCCAAATCCTGTAAAACAACGGACTTTAGGGGCATACGAGTATGGCCAAGCCTATAGAGAAACAACACAGTATTGACATAAATGTAGAAGAGAAAATGGCTCTCAGAATAGATTTCAGGATTGGACCGGGAATTTCTAGAACTACATACAGTAGTTGACATAGTTGATTCCTTCTGGACTGATCAAATATGTGTGTTGTTTCGAGATCAGTGCTTCATCACATAGGGTTTCTCTTAGTTTTCAAAAACAAAACAAAACATCCCACTTTGTCCATCTGTTGGGATTTGGCCACAACAAAAGTCAAATCTCCACATTACGAGACAAGCAGAGATGATATCTTGGAGAAAAAGATCTTGGAAGCCACTACATGAAGGACAAATAATTTTTAAGACACACACACAAGATTTCAGACCTACTTTGATGGTGCTACAATAAAGCCAGCAAAAAAGAATGAACATGTCATGCCAAAGAACCTCAGAAGATTCAGTTTATTGCAGGGCAGGTTGAAGTGGGAACAGCTTACAGACACAGTGGCTTGTCTTTCTGGCACCACAACACATCTGTTTATGTGCTCTGTCTGGATTTTGTGCCTTTTACATACCAACCACTGGAGGCCATTAAGTGCAATACTAACAATCCCTTTTTTCCCTTTATCAGAGCTTATTTCAGTCTGTCTCATGACGAACTATGCCGTGAAAACCATTCTTCCTGCTAATTTCCTCTGCTAATTTCTTTTTGTGGGAGTTACAATTTTTGCCCTGCCCTTCCTCTAAGGAGCTCCTAGTAGTATATATGGTCTCAAAAAGATGAAGAACCAGTGGAATTGGAGAGCTATATCTACCACGCATACGAAACATACTTAGATGGTTTATGTTTTGCAAACGGTGCCCATAACATTTCTGATCTAACTCAGGAGGTGAGGGAACAGTTCCAGGGCGCCCAGTAAGTGGCAAATGTGCCAAGCAGCTGTTTGAAACAGGAAAGGGAGAGCAAGATAAATGCATTTCATCACACAACTGAGAGGTGTTATTTCTGATTTTGAAAATAGGCTTCTCGGGTAGAGCCCTGGAAGAAGAATTGGAGATAGCCCCTGCTGCTCACAGGATTCTTAATCAAATTTGAGATCCATTTGCTGAAACCTACCTCCATGCCAAGATAGCTGCTTCCTGAATTGGGAAATATAAATCAAAAGCTTATTAAGTACACAGCAAGTCTATAAGAATTTTGTTGCCGTGATTGATTTTCTCTTGTAATGAAAAAGAATAAGTGTGCTGTCACCTGGGGAGGAGCACTTCAGTCAATCCTGTCTTCAGCTTTTAAAAAATGTGTTCATAGTCATGCTTCTCCTCTGTTAGGACCAAGCAAAATTGCCAAACTGGATTTTGAATTGTTTTCATGCGTCAACATGGCTGATTTTGCTTTCTAAAACTATATATGACAATAATCTTATTGCTAAGGGAAACTGCATTAAGTCTTGGCAGGAAATTGCTGCTCATTAATTAGGTGCCAGTTGTGTTCCCAGCCATGGACCTGGTTGCACGACTGGGCATGCCACCAGGAACATAGCTAGGATCTTGTTAATGAGCAATTTGCCACCAAGATTTCTGCAACTTCTTTCTCATGAGCATAAATTGGAAATAGGATTCTGGTGTACGTGATTCTGGAAGTAACCAAAGGCCAAATAAGGGATGCTGCAAAAAATAAATTGCACAAAGAATTACTCACACAACCGTAACAGATAATTGAACTTCCATACTAACTCCTTCTTCTGCACAGATGGAAGCAGAGTTTGGCAGCTTTTGTCTGTACTGTAGACTAACTGTAGCTTATGTTGGCTGAAACCAGCCTAGCTTGTTTTCTTTTTAACTGCAGTTAGCTGAAACAAGCCAATCTCATGACTTGGGTTAGGAAATCTGTTTAATTTTTATCAACCATTCTTAAGATAAACTACCGTTTAAAACTCAGATGTTAAAAATATGTGCTTAGTTGAAATCTGAATGAAACCATGATTAAGTGAAAACAGAAGTGAAAGTTTCTGAGCTCAAAGCTATACCAGGTGGAAACAGACAGGAGAGTGGGGAGTATACAGGCCCAAGGCATATGATGCAACAATAAACCATTGTTTATTCTTATGTCTAAATAAGCCATAGGCACAATTTATAGGTCCAATTGCTAGTCTCAACTAAAGCAGACCCATCTGTTCCCAGTAGACTTACATATGTGTGGACTTACCATGCAGCAATTGCTTCAATAGGTCTACTCTAGCCAAGGTTAGCAATTGTATTTATGCAGTAGTATTACTTCCTATGTTTTTCCTATAATGATGACCATTAGGGAAAAGTGCCCTTTTTCCAACTCTGCATTTAATCATTACAATGATGTTTCTAGATGTACATGTTGTATTACAGGTGCAGGGATACCTCTGATAGCTTACTCGCTTTGCTCGTTGACCTAGTGAATGGTTGGACCTTTCTTGATAGGTTGATTAGACTGTCGCAAGTATAAGTAAGGCCTAGCTGGAAGAACTTGGGGGCAATGGTTTTCTTTCCAACAGTATTCTGCTTTTCAGTGCAGACTCTACTTGCTGTGCAACTTTCTTTTGAAATTCAATGTTCTCCATTCTTCTGAACTCCAGAAGCCTTGCTGTCTCTATCACTACAAATCAGAAAATAAAACAGAGCAATGTAATGCAATTTTCCTGAAAACGTAAATTCTTCAGAACTCAAATGATGACCAGCTGCCGTATTCTTCAAGGCTATCAGTTCTCACAATTCTGGACTGATCATCTAGAAATGTATTAATTGATTGTACGATCAAAATGGGTCCCCAGCACCACCAAAGAGGATTTCAAAATTGGACTTCCCATCAGTTGTTGTTTTTTTTGAGGGTGGGGAAGGGAGGCAACAAATGTGACAAAAGTCCCCTCTATGTCCACTAGAGGGTGCAAAGGAGCATTTGATGTCAAAAGAGAAAAAAATGGGAGGAAAATGTCCAGAGGCAAGGTAACCCTCTGAGGACTGGAAGGGATTGAGGGAATTGTCAGGTCCCTGGAATTATCCCATATTTGATTCAGTCCAATATCCTGCCATCCAGACTGGCCAGTCAAATTAGTCTGGGAAGCCCCAAAGTCCACTCTTGCTGCTTCTAAAATTTAGATTCTATGAAATCAGCTACTGTGGTCATTAATGGACCCTATCCTCCATTAATTTGGATCTATATTCTAAATACTCAAAGAACTTCAATAGAAAAATGGTCCAGAAGATTAATTACTAAAAATGCTCCAGTGTTCACCACCACATTTTGTGAAAGAAAATTCTATAAGTATACATGAAAAGAGCAGTTCGGTTTGGGAAGAAAGGGAATGAGGGCCTCACCATCAATTCAATTCCCTCTTGTGATCAGACTCCACACCGTTGGAGTTTTTTGCAACCTTGTATGCTGCCTTTAGTAGGTTAGGCTGGGAAGGACTTTTCTGGACTAGGGTGACTGTCAATCTGTCCAGCACTAACCAATCATTCCTTCCTGCCTCTGAATTCAAAGAGAACTCCACCTCTCTGCTTGGTGTTTTTTCCCCCTCTGAAGAGTCTGTTGAAGTCTGCTGTTGAAGGCAGTCATGTTTGTCAATTTGATGTTTAATCTGTTCAATTATAAGTAATGAAATCTTTTATTCTCCTATTGTCTCAGTGTGAGTTATTGAGATTGTAAGTGCCAGTTGAAAAAAGGGGTGGACTACTCTGGGAAACTTAAAGCTATTGTGCTCTGTGAATCCCTGCACTTCTACTGCACAGCTAGAGGAATTTAACCAAAAATTCAAAAAACTGCAACACATACATCATCACCTCTAAGCCATTACACTTACTCTGTGCAGAAGGGACCTGTACTTTCAAGACAGTTGTCACAGGTCGCAGTTTGAAAGGAGAGCCCCAACAGATGTCAAAATGGAGAGGGTTGGTTATTATTTCTTTGGATGCTAACAACAAATGTTTCGTAAGCTCAGCAAATTCTACACGATCATGCCTGCAATATCAACATCACAATTCAGCAAGATGTTTTCTGCAAGGAAACACCAGGAAATGGGTCGAAATTTGTCTGTATGTTCAATCACATAATGAATGTTGTGTGATTTTTCCTCCTTCGTTGCTCTTGCCACCAGACACCATCTGTATATTTATTTCTTCATTTTAACAAGAGAAGTAATTTCATTATTTCTGCCTGTTATATTTACATCTTGCTCCTTTCCCAGGGAACCCTCACTTTCGTCAGCACACCAATCTGTAATGTTGGTTACACCAAGAGGTAATGATTGGTCCAAGGACACTCATAGCTAAGTTGGAGGTTTGATCCTGAGTCTGCTCAGTCATAGCCCGGAATTCTAACTGCAAAAGAAAACTGTCTTTCACAACAATAAGTTCACATTAAGGAAAGTACAGGAGCACAGTGCAGGACTGATACACCTCCATAGCGCTAGAAACTAATTACCACTGGTGAAAAGGCAGAATTTCCTCCTTTTATGACAGTGGTAGGAATTTTTTTTAAAAAAAATTATATATTTATTTAATATACTTGTGCCTGATTAGCACCAGGGTCTATTCTTGGCAATCTACAATCAATAAGAAATCCAAACAATACCATAACAGATCATGAGTAATAAAAGAAAAGAAAAATAATCAAAATCAAATCAAACATAGAACCTGAAATCTAAACCTAAATGATGGCAAGACAGATGGCATAAATGCATTGTGGCTCAAGAGAGGATGCCCTTGAAAGCTTCTCTACACAGCCTTGTCTTGAGCATCCTCTAGAACAGGGGTCCCCAACCCCCGGTCCGCAGCCCGGTGCCAGTCCGTGGACTTCCCAGAACTGGGCCGCGGATCTCCACCCGCATGCATGGTGGGCGTGTTGTGCTCACGCGGGGCATGTCGCACTCGTGCGGGGGGCATGTCGCATTCTCGGGGGGCATGTCGCGCTCATGGGGGGGTGTCGCGCTCACGCAGGGGGCATGTCACGCGGGGGTGCCGCCGCCCCCCCAAAGGGTTGGGGACCGCTGCTCTAGAAAGCTGGGGGGGGGGGTCTGTTATCTTCCAGATATTGGTGGACTCTTAACTCCTATCAGCCCTCAGCACCGGCCATGGCGGTCAGAGATGATGGGAGCTGGTTTCAACAACATCAGGCTCAGAAGTGATAAGCTCTTCTCTAACCTTTTTATTGAAGGCTGTATTTTTTCATGGGTACTTGACAGCCGCTACTACTACTAATATTCCAGCACAGCAGCTCTGTGTGTTCATATTGGATGTGGCTAGGAACTCACTGATAGGACACAGTCAAACATGTACATACTGTTCCAAATTTCTGTCTGATTTGCTACCGCCCACTTTGACCTTTATCTTGCACACTCATGTTCTCTGTCTCTCTACACCTGCTCCTCCACATCAGGACACTGCCGGGTGAGGGACAGATCAAATTTGTCAAAAGTCTGAGTTAATAATCTGCATTTGAAATCAGACTGAGAGCTAGATCCTATATGTAGTGTCTGGTTGCCCACACGTAAGTCCCCATTGAAAAAAAATTAATTATTTTTTAAAAATTTAAATCATTGCATATCATCTCTATTTCATCTTTAGAATGTGGTAAGCAATACATACACTTCATAAGCACTGTGTTTCAAGACAGATGCTAGTTTTTGCTTCCTGTACAAATCATATTCCATGACAGATGGGTGATGTCGCCTCTTTACATGCACATACTTCAGGAACAGGTGGCTGTCTTAATGTGCTCAGCTGCAATAGAAAGATGCAGGGAACGCTTAGCTATACAGCTCAGTTCCACTCCCTAGATACTTCCATGCAACAAATATATTGAAATCAATGGCTATAACTGAAATATACAAAGTAGCAACAACTGGCATATTAAAATGACTTTAAAAATAAAAATCCAAAACTCCTCAGATTATCTTTCAGATTTCTAAAAACTGGCACATCCAAATTTAAATTCTTCCTTCAGTGTATTGATGGACAATCAGTTTGAAAAGGCTAATAGCTCAGTTGGACAACACCAAATATTTTTGAACTACAACTTCCACGATTCCTTACTACTGGCTCAGCTGGCTAGGGCTGATGGGAACTCCAGGCCAAAAATGCCTCAAGGCCCATAGTTGCCCACCCCAGTTTATAGCACTGAAGCATGAGAAACAGGCAATAAGTTCAGAGGATCTGAACAAACCAGTTTCAATAGACAGACCAACATACAGTAGGTGGTTCAGAATGCTGGCAATGTAACAGTGCTTCCTTCAGCTTCTAAGCCAGTGATTCTCAAACTTGGGTCTCCATATGTTCTTCGACTACAACTCTCAGCAATCCTGACCAGCACAGCTAGTGGTGAAGGCTTCTGGGAGTTTTAGTCCAAGAACATCTGGGGAATTCAAGGTTGGGAACCACTGCTCTAAGCACTAACACTGTCTCCACATAATAGATTTGAACTACACACCGCCAAATATAAATATCACATCTTACAGGGAAAGGATGATAGTTCAGAGGCAGAACACAGGGTTTGCATAAAGCAAGTTTTAGTGAAATATCTGTTGTTGTTTTGTTTTTTAATCTTGGGTAGTTGCCAGTCATTGCTGAACATATTCCGGCACAGCAGCTCTTCATGTTCACAGGGATATTGGCAAATCTTTGGGTCTAAGTCCCAAGTCCGAGTCTGAGTCTGTGGTACCAAGTCCAGAGTCCCGAGTCCCAAGTCTTGAGTCCCTATTAAAAACAAGTTTTTCCCCCAGAAAAAAAGGAGGGATGTAGCACCCTCCTGTATCTGTTTGCTTAAAAATACTGCCTATTTTACTCAAGGGGACTCACTCCTTAAATTGTGTTTTCAATTGCACCTGTATGCCTAGTTATAAAACTTAATTGTCAAAGGCATTGATTCAGTGTCTGTCCAAATCTAGACTCAAATATTTCTTTTTCTTTTTCTTTTAAAAAACCCAAAAACCTCACTTTGTGCTTGTTACTCACCTTGTGCTTGTTCTCAAGGACTGTGCTTCTGACTTACTTCTTTCATAATTAAAGAAAGTGCTCTAATCGTAATCAAAGCACTACCCTTCTGGAAGACCAGTTTTGCATTGGGTTCTTAATACTTGGCCTGTCATGGTTGCCCCAAGACCAGTCCTCTTAGCTCTGACAGCTCACACAGATTTACTGCTGATGTAATAAAGAGTTTTGTAAAGCATCATTAGTATTCATGACAGGAAACAAATATGTTCAACAAGTCTGAGGATGTCTCTTCACTACCAAACTATATTTGCATATGTGTGATTTTTATACACACACACACACACACACACTACTTTGACATCAATTCCCACAGAGATGTGCCAGATTTGCAACGGACCAAAGGTTCTTAGCTTTGTATGAGGCTATCATACCAAAACAATGACATTTCTCAGAGCTTCCTGAGGAGACAAAATGTACCTTCCTTAAAACTGTTAAATCTGTGTTTTAAATATGTTGCACAGAGTCTGTGGCTGGTCAGAGAGCTGAGCTATGCACACATAAATACAGGAACCTATGAAAGGGGAGCAGGATCCCAACTGCTAGTCATTCACCCAATGTAAACAAGCCACTGCTCATGGCAATCTGCATTTTCAGGTCTGGCATGAAGGTGAAGCTATGTATATGTGAAGGTATGTGTAAAAGCAACATTCAGGCAATATCTTCATCAGGACACAAGGCACAAAAAGCCTGAGAAATCATTATCGCCATAGAGGAGGAAGCATAATATGTTGGAATTTTTACAACCACGTATGTTGTCTCTACTAGGTGTGGCTGGGAAGGACCTTTTTGGGCTAGGGTGACTGTCAATCTAACTAATCGTTCCTTCCCTGCCTGTGAATTCAAAGAGAGCCCTGCTTCTCTGCTTCATGTCTGTGTCTCTTTTCTCCCTTTTGTCTGTTAAAGTGTTTGCTGAAAGTAGTCAGTAGTTCTGTTAGTTTGCTGTTGATCTGTTCACAAATGTAAGTAAAGAAAATGGCTTTTATTCTTTTTTACTATAGTATTTGAGAGTGTGCTATTGAGACTGTAAGTGCCGGGTAATGAAGAAAAAGGAGTGGATTAATCTGAGGAATTTGAAGCTATTCTGCTCTGTGAATCACTGCATTTCTGCTGCGCAACTAGAGGAATTCAACCAAAAATTCAAACCTCTGCAACAGAGTAATGAGGTCTGCAGGTAAATTCAGTCCCAAGATGGAGACTGAAAGAAACACTAGCCTGGTGTGCAAATACAAGATTACAATTGCTTATACACGATGGGGTAAAAAATCAAGCAAGAAGGAACTCTGATTGATGTACATTTGTACACATCCAGGCTGTGTTTTGTCCAAACACTGCCTGTGTGCCTGATAAGCAATACTAGCCAGCAGGTGTATTAGCATCAGAGGAGAATGGATAACAATGCATTCCTCTCCCGAATGCATCGACACAGGAGGTTTGTCCGAAATACCCTCATCATACACCCAATCCAAACAGATACCAGCTAATTTATCCCACCCCAGACAGTCACTGAAATGGTGAAAGGAAGAGACTGATATCTACATTTTGTCAAATTAACAATCGGCAAACGATGCCTCACAAGGCTCCTGAATTTGAACAGATTGCATGTCACTTCACTCATTCCTGAGAGTCTGGCAGTGAGATAAATTTCACAGAGGGGAACAGGAAGATTCTGATCTCCATATAAAACTTCTGTTTTATCACAGGGGAAACACTGAGGGGCATTCTTCTGAATCCTAATTCACTCCTTGGCCAAGGTAGCTTTAGCCAGAGACACTGAGAGAAAAAGAGTGAGAAGACAAGAGTGAGCAAACAAGCCATAAACAGATTATAAAAAATAAGGACCATATCTTCCAGGATTCAAAATGTATGCAGTACAAAGATTTTTAAAAGGCCAGGGTTCTCTCTCTCTGTGTGTCTATCTATCTATCTATCTATCTATCTATCTATCTATCTATCTATCTATCTATCTATCTATCTATCTATCTATCTATCTATCTATCTATCTATCTATCTATCTATCCTGCCCATCTAGTGGCTAGGCCACTAGGGTTCTCTGTGTGTGTGCGTGCGTGCATGCGTGTGTGTGTGTGTGTGTGTCCGTCCGTCCGTCCGTCCATCCATCCATCTATCTCAAAAACCTGGGACAGGCTTTTCTCTCAGTTCTATCAACTTCACAAAACAACCTAGTAGGCACACAAGAGAGGGCCTTTTTGGTGGTTGCTCCCAGGCTGTGGACTCCTCATCACCTTCCTTCTTGTCATCCTTCACCAAAAGGCAAAGCCCTTTCTGTTCAGGTGGGCACAGAAGAAGCTTTAATGGGGAGGCTGCATTTAAAAAAAAAATCGAATGGTTTAAAGTCCTTTTATTTATTTCATTAATTGGTTTTAATATAAAAATATGCTTAACTGCTTTTTAAATACAGTACGACCCCTGTATCAGTGTGATCTGTATTCGCTGATGCACTTATCCATGGTCTGAACATTATCAAAATATTAAAAGAAAAATCATAGAAATATGTATTTCTACAATGTTATTGCCAGAACTAGAGGGGGACAGAGACCATGCTATGTATAAAGTTTGCTATAATCTGCATTGAGTCCCTTTATCAGAAGAGAGATGAGATAAAAATGGAATGAATGAATGAATGAATTAAGCCAGATTGTCTTAATTAATTAATACTGGCAATATGGGATGCAGTAAAAGACGAGAAACAAATGCATACAATGGTTATTGTATTTAGTCTTATTTGCATTTTTCCTCAAAGGAGCTCTTGGTGACATACATGTTTTTTTCCTCACGCCTATGAGCCTCATAATAATCCTGTAAGGTTAAAAAAAAAAAAGAGAGAGAGAGAGATTGAGAGAGAGATGCATCAATCTATGAAGTGGGGGGGGGGGAATCAAACATCCACCATTAGATTGTATGTTTATCAGAATGAACCAAAATATCACCAAAGACTGTGCAGCTACTGAGTTCTGGATGCTATCCGTGTGAGTCTGGACTCAAGGTCTATTCTCACTCATCTCATTTTCCATTCATTACCGAACCTTCCCTCTTTACAAGTCACATAACATCTGTTTCAGTTCTAGCATCTTCTTTTGTAACCACACAACACACTTAAGTGGAAAAACTATGAAATACACCTCAGGCTTCCAGACCCTCAGGGTCTTTTCCTACTGGCAGAGTTCTCAGGAAAAACAGCCACTATTGACAGCTTCATAAAAGCTGACCTTGCAGAAATCTTTGTATGGGTTCTCCCTCCCTCAAAGGAGAAATAAAATAATAATACTCCTAAATATCAGGCAGAGAGATGGTGTGCAATGTGTTGGTAAATTGTAAACAAGCTCTCCAAAAATCTTGGTACCGGACTCCATCTAGTGGCTTTCTGATGCAACAGCTGCCTTTGCAAACCAGAAATGAATCCTACGCATTTAAGGTGCTGTGTGTATAAACATTTTCATTTGTGATGCATTTTGGATATTTAAATATAAGTATGTAAACCTATGTCAGTAAACTGGCTTGGGATATCTAAATGAACTTTAAATGCCCTGACAGGATTCCATATATATATTATAGTAGGGGGTAAGCACACATTTTTATCAGATATTTTAAATACGTTTTAATGTGTTCCAACTTGTTTAGAGATATTTTTAAAACTCTGTTGGGTTAATCTTGTTTTAATGATAATGTCTACTGTGATTTTAAATATATATATTGAAAATCACAGTATTCCACAGTCCAGCCAAATACCTAGCTCACTGAGCTATCCAGCCAGATCTATCTATCTATCTATCGATCGATCGATCGATCGATCGATCAATCGATCAATCGATTTAGATATAGATATACATACGTTGTACACCTGGGAGAAAAGTAGGAGTATAAATTAATTAAGTAAATGAATAAATAATGTCAGAATACCTAATTCAATTGATATTTTTGCTTTCTGTTTTATCCCATAGTCACATGCTAGGTTCCTGCTATTTTATCCCATAGTCACAGAAAAATGTTAATGGGGTATCCTATAGTTGTGTAGTAGGATTATAATCCTATGTGGATGTTTCATTTTATTTTTTTTGGAACAAAACTATTTCTATGTGTAACAGTTAATTTTTATTAATCAAAATATCACAAAAGACTGTGCAGCTACTGAGTTCTGGATGCTATCCGTGTGAGTCTGGACTCAAGGTCTATTCTCACTCATCTCATTTTTCATGTTGCCTAGCAACAATTACTAGCTGGAAAGCTGATTCAGCAGGAACACCGATGATATCTAGTTGCCATCTCCCTAATTATGGTAAGATGTCTTGGATTTCTATATAAATTACAGTTGTTATTTCTAAATTGCATTTGTACTTGTATTCTAGTAATATATATTAATCCTATGCATGTCTGTGTAATCTTTTGCTGCCACCTCCTCCTTCTCATTATGATTTCCCTTTTTGTTGGCAATATATATTTGGTCACCTTAGCTGTCAAATGACAGCTCTTCCCACACAGAACCATAGTAGCCACTCCATGTGGTGGAATTTTGATTATTATGAGACAGTTTCCATGAACCAGACCGATAGTTATGTCTCTCAGTACAGATGCCAGGGCTTCCACCTCAGGCTGTGATCGTGGGATTATGCACATAACTTTTCCTATTTCCTTTCCTCCACACCTTGAAGGTTTGAGCATCTGCTAATCAGATGTGTATTGTCCCTGCATCTTGAGGTTCCATTTCTAGTTATTTGTTGTTGTTTAGTCGTTAAGTCGTGTCCGACTCTTCGTGACCCCATGGACCAGAGCACGCCAGGCCCTCCTGTCTTCCACTGCCTCCCGGAGTTGGGTCAAATTCATGTTGGTCGCTTCGATGACACTGTCCATCCATCTCGTCCTCTGTCGTCCCCTTCTCCTCTTGCCTTCACACTTTCCCAACATCAGTTTCAAAACATTGTTTTTTTGACTAACTCCCAAAATGTGCCTGAGGAGATTCAAGAATTAGTAGGACAGAAGGTAACTCATCCAAGCTCAAGGTTTTATTTTGTGGCAAGGTTTTATCTTGCCTCACAAAGGGCCCCCTTTCCTGTACGTTCCAAAATGGGCTGACTGCCAAACTACTTAAGTTTACCATCTAAGTGAAGGAAATCTATCTGTCAGAAGAAGATAGATTTCCATTCAGACTCTGGAATCCCAAAGTACAAGCCAACACCCTGCAAAACCTAGTATATAAAGTCCAAATATTGGTTTCAATTTTGTTCTGTTTTGGGCTCAAGAGCTTATTAAAAGCATTAAACAGTTAATACAATTAATTGACTGCATTATTTGACCTAATCTGACCTTCATTTGAACTACTTTGATAACTTTTGGGGCTGGCTTCCCATGACTTCAGCAGTTCCTCGAAATGTACAAATATTCCAGGCAAACTTTTCTTCAGTTGGAAATTCTGTTTGTGCATGTTCTTCGGTGAAGGATAACATAATCAGCCTTATGCTGTGAAACTCACACTAACTGGATTTCAGTCATTGTAATACAGACATGCTGACACCTTTCTGCAGGTGAAGTACCTGTTAAAGATACTAGATATTATGCTAGTAGCAAACATTGAGTTATTGATGTTCTGGACGCCACACTTCAAGAAGGATGCTAACAAATTGGAACAAGTTCAGAGGAGGGCGACAAGGATGATCAGGGGGCTGGAAACCAAGCCTTATGAGGAAAGGTTGAAAGAATTGGGCATGTTTAGCCTTGAGAACCTCTTCATGGATGGCTGCCTTGTCAAGTTTTGTCAAGAGAACAAGCTGGTCATCACAAACACTCTTTTCCAACAACACAAGAGGCGACTCTACACATGGAAATCACCAGATGGGCAACACCGAAATCAGATTGATTATATTCTCTGCAGCCAAAGATGGAGAAGCTCTATACAGTCAGCAAAAACAAGACCTGGAGCTGATTGTGGCTCTGATCATCAGCTTCTCATAGCAAAATTCAAGCTTAAACTGAAGAGAGTAGGAAAAACCACTGGGCTAGTCAGGTATAATCTAAACCAAATCCCTTATGATTACACAGTGGAAGTGAAGAACAGATTTAAGGAACTCGATTTGGTGGACAGAGTGCCTGAAGAACTATGGATGGAGGCTCGTAACATTGTATAGGAGGCAGCAACAAAAACCATCCCAAAGAAAAGGAAATGCAAGAAAGCAAAGTGGCTGTCCAACGAGGCCTTACAAATAGCAGAGAAGAGAAGGGAAACAAAATGCAAGGGAGATAGGGAAAGTTACAGAAAATGGAATGCAGACTTCCAAAGAATAGCAAGGAGAGACAAGAGGGCCTTCTTAAATGAACAATGCAAAGAAATAGAGGAAAATAATAGAAAAGGAAAAACCAGAGATCTGTTCAGGAAAATTGGAGATATTAAAGGAAGATTTTGTGCAAAGATGGACATGATAAAGGACAAAAATGGGAGGGACCTAACAGAAGCAAAAGACATCAAGAAGAGGTGGCAAGAATACACAGAGGAATTATACCAGAAAGATTTGGATGTCCCGGACAACCCAGATAATGTGGTTGCTGACCTTGAGCCAGACATCCTTGAGAGTGAAGTCAAGTGGGCCTTAGAAAGCTTGGCTAACAACAAGGCCAGTGGAGGTGATGGCATTCCAGTTGAACTATTTAAAATCTTAAAAGATGACGCTGTTAAGGTGCTACATTCAATATGCCAGCAAGTTTGGAAAACTCAACAGTGGCCAGAGGACTGGAAAAGATCAGTCTACATCCCAATCCCAAAGAAGGGCAGTGCCAAAGAATGCTCCAACTACCGTACAATTGCACTCATTTCACACGCTAGCAAGGTTATGCTCAAAATCCTGCAAGGTAGGCTTCAGCAGTATGTGGACCGAGAACTCCCAGAAGTACAAGCTGGATTTCGAAGGGGCAGAGGAACTAGAAACCAAATTGCTAACATGCACTGGATTATGGAGAAAGCCAGAGAGTTCCAGAAAAACATCTACTTCTGCTTCATTGACTATGCAAAAGCCTTTGACTGTGTGGACCACAGCAAACTATGGCAAGTCCTTGAAGAAATGGGAGTGCCTGACCACCTTATCTATCTCCTGAGAAACCTATACGTGGGACAGGAAGCAACAGTTAGAACTGGATATGGAACAACTGATTGGTTCAAAATTGGGAAAGGAGTACGACAAGGCTGTATATTGTCTCCCTGCTTATTTAACTTATATGCAGAATACATCATGCGAAAGGCTGGACTCGAGGAATCCCAAGCCGGAATTAAGATCGCCGGAAGAAATATCAACAACCTCAGATATGCAGATGATACCACTCTGATGGCAGAAAGTGAGGAGGAATTAAAGAACCTCGTAATGAGGGTGAAAGAGGAGAGTGCAAAAAACGGTCTGAAGCTCAACATCAAAAAAAACTAAGATCATGGCCACTGGTCCCATCACCTCCTGGCAAATAGAAGGGGAAGATACGGAGGCAGTGACAGATTTGACTTTCTTGGGCTCCATGATCATTGCAGATGGTGACAGCAGCCACGAAATTAAAAGACTCCTGCTTCTTGGGAGGAAAGCGATGACAAACCTCGACAGCATCCTAAAAAGCAGAGACATCACCTTGCCAACAAAAGTACGCATGGTCAAAGCTATGGTTTTTCCAGTAGTGATGTATGGAAGTGAGAGCTGGACCATAAAGAAAGCTGACCGCCGAAGAATTGATGCTTTTGAATTGTGGTGCTGGAGGAGGCTCTTGAGAGTCCCCTGGATTGCAAGGAGAACAAACCTATCCATTCTAAAGGAAATCAACCCTGAGTGCTCACTGGAAGGACAGATCCTGAAGCTGAGGCTCCAATACTTTGGCTATCTCACAAGAAGAGAAATCTCCCTGGAAAAGACCCTGATGTTGGGAAAGTGTGAAGGCAAGAGGAGAAGGGGACGACAGAGGACTAGATGGATGGACAGTGTCACCGAAGCTACCAGAATGAATTTGACCAATCTCCAGGAGGCAGTGGAAGACAAGAGGGCCTGGCGTGCTCTGATCCATGGGGTCACGAAGAGTCGGACACGACTAAACGACTAAACAACAACAACAAGCCTTGAGAAAAGAAGGCTGAGGGGTGATATGATAGGACTTTTCAAATATTTGAAAGGCTGTCATACAGAGGAGGGGCAAGATCTGTTCTCGATCATCCCAGAGTGCAGGACACGCAACAATGGGCTCAAGTTAAAGGAAGCCAGATTTCGGTTGAATATCAGGAAAAACTTCCTAGCTGTTAGAGCAGTACAAAAGTGGAACCAGTTACCTCAAGACTTGGTGAGTGCTCCAACACTGGAGGCATTCAAGAAAAACTTAGATAATCACCTGGCAGATATGCTTTGATTGTATTCCTGCACTGAGCAGGGGGTTGGACTTGATGGCCTTGTAGGCCCCTTCCAACTTCACTTTTCTATGATTCTATGATTGCAAGCAGAAATATATGATAACTTAATGCTTCTAGGTATACACAGAGTGCCTTTTTTTACCAGTGAATGACCACAGCACAACTCCACACTACTGATAATTAGGGAGCAGGTCTTTGAAACTACAAGCTATAGCTGAAATCTGCTCAGGATAATCCACTACATTTTCCCATCCCATCAAATTTGATCCCCCCATTCCCATCCTTCAGTCAGCATTCCATGGCCGCTGGGCATGTTCAGTTCAGGGGATGTGTCTAAAATTATTTTCTGTTAAGTACAAGATCCTGATGACATCTCCCTCGTGTGCATGTATGGAACTGAACATCATATATATATATGAGTGTGGCCAGCCACATGTGGGAAGGTGCCTCGGGTATTCTCAGTGATGTCCACTAACCATTATTGGTGTAACACATGATACCTGGACACCATGCTTTCCCATTGGGTGCTATCTTCTAGAATTCTCCAAAGCTCAGGAATGTTCGTCTTTTTTAGGACTCCAACTTCTAGATTTCCCCATCCAACATGGCCATCTTGGGACAAAAATCCTGGATAAGTCAAACTAATCAATAAAGAATGTTAACTGCTCGATAGCTCAGTGGTTTAAGTATCTGGCTGCAGAGCCAGAGGCTCGGAGTACAATTCCCCACTGTGCCTCCTTGACAGAGGCTGGACTCAATAATCTGTAGCGTCCTTTCCAGCTCTGAAGTTGTAAGATTATTAAGACAGCTACCTGAGGCTCAGAAACAGAGGGCATGGTTTATTTCTAGGAACCCAAATGATGTCCAGCACACAGTATTTCCCTTCATGGATACTGCAGGATGATCCACTTGTTGTTTCCTTGTTATTATCAAGATCTTTACAAAGTTTTCCTTTCCTTTCCTTTTTTAAAGTTATGAATTTGAATTTTTACTTTTCATTTCGGTACTGTGCACAGACATAGCTCAATGTACGGGGCGAGGGTGGGAAATGCACTGTCAGCCTAAAGGAACAGAACGTTCAACGTACGTCTTGGCTCCAGTTTTGCCAGCCAGTTCTTTAAGCAAGCCAAGAGGTGGATTTGTTTTGTTTTCCGAGGTTTTTCCCCCCCACCAAAGGGAATAGCATTGTCCAAAGCGGCATCTTATTCCAGCTGGAAAGGAAGGGAGAAATTCCTAAGGGAAGATATACAGTATTTGAATAAATTCGCTGATCTGAGCAAGCACACATTATTAAATTATGCATTGCAGTGTTGACACTTCCCTAAATATTGCTGCTTTCAGCAGCTCTTTGTAGCTTAGTCTGTGTAAAGAAAGCTGTTAAAATCAGATAAAATTGCAAAGGAGAAACACTGCAGCAACATAGAATCGTCCTGTATATCTTCAGAATTCCATCCATTAAATTAAACAGGGTGAGCATTTTAGAACAGGACGCTTACATGTATTTATTTATGTTTCTTTATATATCCCATTTTTATTCTAGCCTTCCTCTGAAGAATTCAAGAGTACTTCTAAGCATCCCAAGAACCCAGAGTCTATGAAATGGGTAAACCAGAGAGGAACTGACCAAATCTCGCAAAGTAAGCTTCATGCCTAACCTTGAACCTCTTTCTTGGAAGGTAGTTTTGGCTTGCAGCTCAGAAAGGTGTTGGAATGGGGAGTAGATATGCATGGTGCTGAGCTATGCTCTGTCTGATGGGTGAGAAAATAATGTTCAAATTGATAAGAATTATATCTGCCCCTGTCCACTTCGTTTTTGCCCGAGTTTATGCCCTTAGCCTTGCCCATTGCCAGAATGTAGGCCCCTAGACCCTTTAAATATGGGAATTTGTTCCCCGGGCCAAAAAGCTTTCTTCAGTCCTGGCATAATGATTAGCATTGGACTAGAACTGTGTGTGTGTCTATTTCAAAGTCTGTCTCAGTCTTTAAACACATGGTTACTGTGGTTTAGGGTGCCACTACGTAGTGGGGAAAATATGAATGTATCCTCTGTAAAATCGTAGCCAGGAAGCTGGTTTTCCCTGAGTTCATTTGCTTCAGTCAGCCACATAGGAGTCAGCAGAGAGAGAGAGAGAGAGGAGGAAATTGGAACTCAGTCTTGTTTTAAGCTTGTTAACTATTTCAATCCTCTTCTCCCCACACCTTGTGTCTGGATCTGCTTGTTTCTCTCTTCCCTTCTCCTTCAGAAGCCTTGCTGCCCTGGAACTTGGACAGTTGGGTGACCAAAGATGGGGAGTGGGGAATTGGCAGAGAGAGAGAGGGGGGGAAGTTTTCAGCCAACCTTTTCCCCAGCTTTTCATGCCAGTAGCCAAGCTGATTAAAAAAAATGTTCAAAAAAGTTACTTTTTCAAGCTCTATCTCCACCTGCCAAACTGGAGCTTAGAAACACCCATGCTCCTAATCTCTTTTGTTGTGGTGGTCACTTTACACATCTTATCTTATCCTTTTCCTGGCAATCCTGTGAATTTTGCAAAGTTTCTGGAACAGTAAGCCCGCTCTTTTTTAAAAAGTGTGGTTTGTGCAGGAGGAGGCATGAAACTTAATCTTGCCTGCCTGTACTCAGCACCTCTTGGGAGATTAATGGATCTTTTCTTTTTTACCAAGGTTAGTTTATTTTGGTGTTGTGATAAAGTTGTGAAAGTCTGTCCCTGAGCAACAAATGGTCTCCTCTCAAACATTTCCTGGGGAGGAGGGACGTTCATGATTTGTCCATATTGCTGTACTCAGAAAGTAAAATGGTATAAATAACATTAACTCTCATACTGATAACGTTGATTTTGCATTCCTCTAACGTTAATTTTAACTTTGACTGATGTAAAAACATCTGGTATTTTAAATCTCTTTTGATTTTAGTTCTCTTGATTGCTAACCATGTTGGTCAGAATCTTGTTCATGATTTCTGTATGTGTCAGTCAAATTGCCACTAATTAATGAGGCACCCTTCACATTACTAGGGTGTGCCCCTTATAATGCAGCATTACCAGGTATACTCTCAGAGCTCATGTGTGCACGCACACATTACTATACAGGTTTTCCTCTGTACCTCAGTTCAGCATGTTGTGAAGGTATGAGTATATGGAGAAAAGCAAGAAAAGAGTGCTGTGTGCCGAGCTTTAACACATATGCTGCTCTGGACTGCACCCATAACATGCATGCCTTTAAATCATCATTCACAAATGTGAGAATGAAAAACTTGATATTAATTTTCAATGAAATACAACATTCATAGAAGACGTCCAATTCATAGCTAATGAATGCACATGACATGAAGCAGTGCTCTCATTAAATTTTGTAGAGAATCATATTTAGCAGATTAAGAAATTAAAAGATTTAAATGAGAATGTTTGGTTTTTGGCTAAATCCAACATTGCTTTTGCCAAGGGTACATCAGTTTAAAGCAGTGTGACTTAATTTTGACTAACAAGTCCAATCCATTTCAGTAGCTCTTCTCTAGATAGGACTAATGTGGGATCTGATATTTAGATATTTAACCAGTAAGGTAGTCACGGTATCACATTTGGTTAAGGTCTACTAAAGCTGACATACGTGGTAAGGGTAGGAGAAATGTGGTCATCTAGATTTTGTTGAATTATAGCCAACGGTGAAGGGTAACAGAACTTGTAGTCCAACATCAGACTGTCAGACATTAAGTTAGGCATTATAGGTGAAAACAAAGTAAAAATTAAAAATAAAAAAACCAAAAACATGGTGGCACCTTAAAGACTAACTTTTATATGTTTTAATGTGAGCTTTCGTGGACAAGTCCACTTCATCAGACATAAAAGGTGGAGATATAACATGGCAAAGATTTATACGTGGCATCAAGGTTGTGGTTGGGTTGGTGAGAAAGTCAGTGGGTGTTGAACATTGTGATGATGGTGTCTTTGATATGCAGGTCTTAGTAGAAGCTTATGTTGTAAAGAATGTGAGAACCTCTGTCATAGATTAACAATGGTAAAATAACAATGGTAAAATAACGGTGGTAGAATTAGGTAAAGGTAAAGGTTCCCCTTGACATTTAGTCCAGTCGTGTCCAACTCTAGGGCACGGTGCTCATCCCCATCTCCAAGCTGTAGAGCCAGCATTGGTCCGTAGACAGTTTCCGTAGTCACGTGGCCAGCGCGACTAGACACGGAACGCCGTGACCTTCCCACCGTGGTGGTACCTATTTATCTACTTGCATTTGCATGCTTTCGAACTGCTAGGTTGGCAGGAGCTGGGACAAGCGACGGGAGCTCACTCCGTCGTGTGGATTAGATCTAACGACTGCTGGTCTTCTGACCTTGCAGCACAGAGGCTTCTGCGGTTTAACCCGCAGCGCCACCATGTCCCTTTGGTGGTAGAATTACAATGATGTTAATCAGATAGGCTATTTACAGTCATTGATGAACTTTTTCCCTTCAAGCTTTTCTTTGTACGGTAATCAGTTTTAACGTGTGTGAATTACTCCAGACAAGGGGTGACCAGGAGAGCAGAGTGGAATCTGTTTTGCCTTAGAAAAGGGAAGAAAAATATCTGGGAGATATATCTGTGAAGATTCTCAGTCATCCAGATGAGGTTATCTGGAAGTTGAGTCATGGCAACTGGACTTATTTCTTATTAGGTTGAAACATTTTGCTACTCATCCAAGTAGCTTCTTCATCCAAGTAGCTTCTTCTGCACTGCATCTGGGAGATGCAGTACAGTACGTACAATATTTGTAGTGTTTATGTTTATCTGGTAGTGCTCCTAAATACCTTGGCTTATATTAGGTCCTTTGATATGTGTGTCTAACAAGTGTATATATTTTGTCTCATTGTTTATCTATGACAGCATTATAGGTAAAAACAAAATACAAATAAAAAATAAAATAAAAATAAAACATAATACAAATACAAGAACAAATTTAAAAAGACAAAAATGTGGTGGCACCTTAAAGACTGTTATATATTTTAATAAAAGAACATGGCAAATGTTTATACATCCATCAAAATATAGAGATCAAAATACAGAATCGTGGTTGGTTGATAAGAAAGCCAGTGAGTGTTTAACATTGCGGTGACAGGGGCTTTGATAGGAAGGCATTTCATGAAGCTTGCATGGTAAAGGATGTGAGAACCATGTCATAAAATAACAATGGTAGAATATGAATGTTAAATTAGACTGGCTCATATTTTATCTTTTTTTCGTGTCTGAGGAAGTGGACTTGTCCATGAAAGCTCACATTAAAAAAATATAAGTTACTCTTCAAGTTGCCACCACGTTTTTGCCTTATTTGTTGTTTTACTTTTATTTATGTTGTTTATTTGGATTAGTTCCAACAGATTTGTTAGACCTTCTGTAACACCACCAAGAAAGATCTTTCTTCAGCGGACAGCAGTCTGCAAAAATAAATAAATAAAAAATGATGCCCCCTCCAAAGCCAAATCCTTGTTAGCCTCTCAAGTGCTCCGAGACCCCTGGATGTTTTCGCTAATACCTATGCGGCGCTTGTTATTTTAAAATGGTTGCAGCTTCAGAGCAGGTTTGGCATTTTCAATCCTATCTCTAACCTTGGAAACTAGATAAAAAGCAGGAGTAGGTGATACCTTTAATGACTATTAAGAATATATTAAAACAAAACAAAACAAAACATGAATTTCAGACATTAAAAACAGCACATAAGTTTGGAACTGCCCACAAGAACGTGATGCACAGCCTTGAAGAATATGATTTATCATCGAAAGCTTGTTATTTGTTTTTGTATATATATATATATAAACAAATAGCAAGCTTTCGATGATAAATCATATTCTTCAAGGCTGTGCATCAAGTTCTTGTGGGCAGTTCCAAACTTATGTGCTGTTTTTAAGGATGCAGGGAGTCTTCTCTTCTCATGAGATGCAGGAGCCGGTGATTCCTTTAGTCGACCATTAAGAATATATGGTCGACTAAAGAATATATATATTCTTAATATATATATATTCTATATATATTCTAAGAATATATATATTCTTAATGGTCGACTAAAGGAATCACCGGCTCCTGCATTTGGCCCTGTCCTGATTTTTCTTGAAAACTAGGCAGCTTTTGAACAGCCCCCAAACTTGAGCCTTCGGGTTTTTCCGGAGACCCTTCGGCTGGGGCAGGGTGGGCGGGGAAAGAGGGCGTGGTGGGGCGTTCTGCCCGGGAAGGGGCGGGCCTGGAGCTGAGGAGGCGGGGCTAGAACCTTCCCGGAGCGGCTGGCTGCCTGGGGCTTTGGGGCAGCCAATCGCAATCCAGGTTTGGCCCTTCCAGCCAGGATGGCTCGCCCCGTGCAATGAGGCTGCAGCCGCCGCAGCAGCCACAGGTTGACGGGGACGGGAGGGGGGGGGGGGAGGAAGGAGAGCCAGCGAGCAAGAAGGTCTGCAGAGCAGCCTCGCTTCTCAACCTCAGCCGCTGCGGGAGGGGGAGGAGCCCCCCCCTCAAGCTCCCCGCCCCCGTTGCCCTCTCTTGCCAGTCTGCAGAGCTCGCGCAAAGGTGAGAGAGCCCCCTTTGACAGAGAACAGGCGAAAGCGAACTCCAGCCCTCCCCCCCCCCATGCAAAGAATGGGGAAATGCCGAGTGTTGGAAAAGGGCATACAATGAGACCAAATGGGGTTTGCAGGCTCTTGGTTTTTTCTGCACATGGGTGTTGGGGGGGGTGTCCCCCCTCCCTTGCTCTCGGGGCTCATCCTGCTGCCGTCTTCAGGCGCACTTGGTCTCACCGCGTCTCCTGCCAAGGAAATAAAAAAACCCGGCAGAGGCTGCAGAGCGCTGGAAGGTGCAAAGCCTGAAGCCTCTCGGGTTTGGGAGGCGGGTTGTTTGCATGAGAACAGCTGCGAACTTCGTGCCCGACGGTCAGTAGGGGGAGAAGTTGTCTTTGGGGGGGGGGGCGGGCAAGGTGGGGTGGAGAGACTGGAGGCGGCCTCTGGGATAACGACGAAGACTTGGCCCATTTTGAAACTTGAGACAGACTCGGCCCTAAAGATGGATAGATCCCTAGCTGACGAGTTTGGCTTGAGGTGGCTTCTCTGCTTCGAATGGGGAACCAGCTTGTTTTTTTTTTGCTGCTCCTTGTTTTGAAATCGCTCATTGCCTATGTTGAGTGATGAGCTATGGGGAGGGAGGTTTAGAAAAATGTACCAGCTGTTTTCTTCTCTTCCTCCCTGTACCTAAAAACAGGTGCCATGCATTTGAATTTTTTAAAAATGCATCTCTTCAGTTGAATATTTTTGTTGTTTAGTCGTTAAGTCGTGTCCGACTCTTCGTGACCCCGTGGACCAGAGCACGCCAGGCCCTCCTGTCTTCCACTGCCTCCCGGAGTTGGGTCAAATTCATGTTGGTAGCTTCGGTGACACTGTCCAACCATCTCGTCCTCTGTCGTCCCCTTCTCCTCTTGCCCTCACACTTTCCCAACATCAGGGTCTTTTCCAGGGAGTCTTCTCTTCTCATGAGATGGCCAAAGGATTGGAGCCTCAGCTTCAGGATCTGTCCTTCCAGTGAGCACTCAGAGTTGATTTCCTTCAAAATGGATAGGTTTGTTCTCTTTGCAGTCCAGGGGACTCTCAAGAGTCTCCTCCAGCACCACACCAGTTGACTATAGTAGCTACTTTATTTGTCCACTGCTTTGCTTTGTACAGTATTTGGTTGTGTCATGTCTACACTGGATGGAAATGCCCTGCGCTTGTGTGAGAGGCATAAAGATAAAGGAGTGCGAATGTTAAAAAAAGGTCACAAGACTTTTCTAGTTTTGCTGCAACGGACTAATTGGATTGTCCTTTCGAAAGGTGTGCCTGTTGAAACGTGTATATAATTAAATACAGAGTGGCTGGAGTCCAGTAATAATTTGCAACCAAAGTAGGTCTATTGAATCAGTGAGGATTTGATGAATCAACACCTGTAAGTTCCATTGATTGAGTAGGCCTACTCTAGTTGTGACTTGATACTGCCTTTCAGCTTGTGTGTGTGTGTGTGTACACCTACCAATTGTATCACAAGGGTGAAGTGAATGCTGTTTGCCCTGAGGGCAGTCGATGCAGGGGTGCGAAACAGGCCTGCAACAACTTGTGATACATATATTTATAGCTCTGAAGGTATAGTTATATTGAATTTTGTTTCGTAAGCTTCTTTGTCGGAAGGTGTCTTTTGAATATGTTGAGCGTCAAGAAGTTCAGAGTTAAGAAAGAGAAGAGGACTAAGGCCTGCCCCAAATCTTGCCAATAGTGAGACTGGTGTTTATGACTGATCTGTAGATGTAAAATGTCTGATATTTGCAAAAGGAAATGTGTGAGGTAATCTAGAACTCGTCTGTGGTTGTTGGTAGCAACAGGTTGCAAAACCTGTCTTGAAATGAACGCTGAATGTTTAGGTAAACACTAAATAATCAACCAGATTATGAAATGAACAGTTTAATAAGGCAGAATTGAGTTTGTTGCCATGATGTAACATTTATTGTTTATGCTAGCATATGGCCTGTTGTGAAACGTTTTGCCTACAATATGCTTTAGGAAGCTGCATATGCATTTGCCCGCTAGAGGCCACTCATTCCACTTTATTCCTGCCAAACCATCTTTTCTGACCCTCCTAAGTTAGCCTTTTTAATTCTCTTTGCAGTTGGGATGGCCACAAATTCTGCATTAACTAAGAGACAGCTGGTCAGTGACAAACTGTCAAAGCTGGTTAAGGAGGACCCTGTCTCTTTGAGATTTGTGATTCCTGTGACTGCACATAGTATAAGGTGCTCCTTGTTGCTAGATTTGTAGTAAATATAGTTGAAAGATTTTTAGCTTTTAAGATTTTTGAATCAGTTCCACATAATAGTGGTCTGCAGCCAATGAGACATGCATACTGCTGTCAACGCTTAGAAAACTGGCTGTGCTGCTTAAGATTGTACAATGCTTTGGGGGGAAAAACAGTTAGCTTGTCAGGAAAAGTCATCTTACCTCACAGTATCAGATTGTGGTTGTTTTTTAAATTCTAATGAGTGATGTGTTTTGCATTATTTTCATTTGGAAGGATAAAATTTCTTCTGGCGCCTTAAAAGTTTATTGTGTCCACTCCCCCCCCCCCCCGCCAGATGTATGAAGTAAAGATGTCAGGGTGTAGATATGTATAACGTGTGCTGCTTATATACAGGCGCATAGTGCTTAAAGTTCTTTCTGGGCAGTTTGCCATTTAATTATACAGGCTACATTCCCCCCCCCCCCCCCCCGAGCTGGTTACTCAATTTACCAACTTTGGAAAGATGGAAGGCTGAGTCAACCTCGAACCAGCTACTTGAGTCTGGGATTGAACTCAGGGTCGTGAGCAGAGTCTTTACTGCAGTTTAACCACTGTGCCATGAGGCTCATGATTCTCAAGACATCTAGATCCTGAGAACAGAGAGAAGGAAAGGGCAGTGTTTTTTTTACAAAGTAAGGATGCAATGTAATATTGTTATATTGAGCACAAATTAAATCAAAACCTAGTTTAAAATAGAAAGTCTTGTGCCATTTGAGACATGGGCTTTATTTCATTACAATGTCCCCAATTCTGTCTTTTCTATTGTCATGATGTACCTACTCGTGGCCACAACGATTTTTGTTCCACTGTAGTGAAAAGGGCTGGGATGCTGAGTGGCCGGCAGCCATCTGACTTTGGGACAATTCAGTCAATGTTGCCAGAGCTGGAATTTAAAACTCCTGGTTTGGAAGGCCTCGTTTTGAAACTGGCATAAACATCTAGCCATGAGTTTCAGAACTCCTGTATTTTTTTCTGCACCATCCGAAGAGGAGTGGTGCGTTGCCTGATGAAGGCCCAAAAGCTAGCATTTGTTTGTGATTTTTTGATAGAGGTATCACCTACCTTTTCCTATACGATGGCTGGTATTCTGCTAATGGCTTACTTTTGGGGCACTGTAAAATAGGTGCATTAAGTAATTGCCTTTTACCAGGGAACTTTGTGGAACTCCACCAGCTACACTTGAGAGTTTACCTAATCTATCAGGCATATATTTTGATTTCTCTGTACAATATACAGTTCATGGGGTGGAGAAGACCATGGCTTCCATCTACTGCCTCTTAATTGCCGCCTGGCTCTGATGAGTAAACTTCAAAGTTTCAGTGTTTTTTTAAAAAAGTAGATTAACAGGAGCCCAGCCCCATGTCTGCTCACATGTGGTTCTTTCCTTCTGTTGCTGCCTACCATCATATATAGATCATGTTTTACTGTCTTTGTTGGGTTTACTCTGCCCAGAACCCTGTGATGAAGGTAACTGCTCCCATTTTACATATGGTGAAGGCAGGCTAAGGCCAAACAATGAGCTCATATCATTGAGCCCATGTCAAAGCCTTGATGTGTGTCTCCCTCTTGAAATTGAGTCACCTTTTTCAGTGTCTTCCATCTCGCAATCATGGATTTGATCCACTTGTATGCCGGTTGGTTTTCATTGTAAAATATACGTATGGAGAATTGCTCTCAGTGAAACTAGGGAGACATTAACATGGTTAACTTGGGCTGAATTGTATACATTATGTGGTTACTATGGATGACCTGATGCTCTGTTTGAAATAGCACTCAAAAGCAGACTGGCATGCATCCTTTTCGTATAAGCACACACCATGCAGGCATGTGTATTTGGCCATCACACATGCACACAGAAGCTTAGGCACCCCACTGCAAGTTGGAGGGATGAGAAAGAGCGGCTTAGTAGGAAAATCTTAACTGGTGCTGCTACTATTTTATTATTATTATTATTTTACAAAGTTGTTTGTCTTCAGTCTGATGCATTTTCACCGGCAGTTAACTACAGCTAGGATTTAAAATATAAGAATGTGAAATAGCAAATCAACAATCGTTTGTATCATAATGGGAGTTTGGAGTTAAGTCAGCTCTCTTTTCATTGAGGCAGGTGAATATGGTTCTGTGTAAAACTTTATTTGCTCTGTTGTTCCTGATATTCATGTTTTAAAGGCTGAAGCTCCAAATTCCATTTCAAGATAAAAGTATTCCTTAACTGATATAATTTCTGACACTGATTTCTGAGGTTTGCCAGATTCTATTGGAGGAGTACAATGATGTAGTCAACCTCTTTTGTAATTTTTGTTTCCTTTGCAACGTGACGTAAGTCCTACTTGCTAGTGTTTGGATGTTGCCATCCTGTGCAAGAATGAGCTGGTTCAGGAGCCACTGCATATAAGAATGTAGACATTTGTTTAACAGGCCTAGGGAGAAAGGCAAACATTTTTATTTATTTAAAATATTTCTGTCCCGCCTTTCTCCCCAAAACGGCCCAAGGCAGACCCAACATCATACTGCTCTGTAGTTAAGGCAAAGAGCAGTTACTAATGTGGCTCAAAGCTCCTAGTTATTTAAAAGTGCCATACTAATTACATGTTGCACTTTCTCCCAGGATTGTAGTAGTAGTTGTTATGTGCTATCTAATTGCTTTGGACTTATGGTAACCTTCTGAGTGCTCAGACCCACAAGACAGAGACTCCAAACTCAAGGATTTACAAAATGCATTCCTACAATGCCCACCCAAGATGATTGAGGTACAAATTAATAGAGCAACCTGCTACAGAATAGACCCAGAAAGATAAATACAGTGGTGCCTCGCTAGACGATGTTAATCCGTTCCACGAGGATCGCTGTCTAGCGAAAACATCGTCTAGCGAAGCACGTTTTCCCATTGGAATGCATTGAAATCGCTTCAATGCGTTCCAAGGGAAAAGGCACTCGTCTAGCGAAAATTTCCCATAGGGAAACCTCGTCTAGCGAGTGAGAGTCCCCATAGGAATGCACTGACAGCTGCACTGACAGCTTTTCACCACTAGTCGGCGCACTCCTATGGGGAAACCTCATCGTCTAGCGAAATTCCCCATAGGGAAACATCGTTTTGCGAAGCGCAGTAGCGATCGCAAAAAGGCATCGTCTAGCGATTTCCTCGTCCTGCGAGGCAATCGTCTAGCGAGGCACCACTGTAAATGAACACCACTTGTTGTTGCTTTCAGTCCACAACTGTGACCTCTCACACGCATCATAAGTGATCTCCAACCCATCCTCGATAATAACCCTTCGCTCTCCCAAGCCCTTGGTGGCAGACCCATACTGACTTATAGACAACCCTCCGACCTCAGACAACTACTGACACACAATGGAATAATATGCAACACTGACACAGAGATGGGAATGAAATGATGCTGGAAACCCAAATGCCTGCTCTGCCCCCACATTTATTTGAGCAACACAGTGACTGGGCCTTACAATGTCACACACAATATCAAAGGCACTTTGACGTGTTCCTCTACCAATGTCATTTAGCCATTTTTTTTCTCACATTTTACAGCACAAGCTTCTATGAAAGTCCTGCCTATCAAATATGCTATCATCACAATATGCTATCATATCAAATATGCTGTCATCACACACTGACTTTCTTACCAACCAACCAAGATATCTGTATTTTGATATCTGTACTTCAATGCCACATGTAAATATTTGCCATGTTATATCACCTTCTCTCATGTCTGATGAAGTGAGTTTGTCCACAAAAGCTCACAATAAAAAATTATAAAAGTTAGTCTTTAAGGTGCCACCACGTTTTTGTCTTTTTTTTTTTACACTTTTTATTTTAATTTTGTTTTCACTTTGAGTGTCTGACCTTCAAAACATTCTTTCATTAACAGCCTTGCTCAGTTCTTTCAGACTGTGGGTTTCTTTATGGAGTCAATCCATCTCATATTCCTTATTCCTCTTCTCCTGCTGCCTTGAACTTTCCAAAGCATTATTGTCTTTTTCAATAAGTCCTGTCTTCTCATGATGCATTCAAAGTACAACAGCCTTAGCTTTCTCATTCTTGCTTCTATAGACAGTTTAGGCTTGATCTGATATAGGACCTGTTTGTTTTTCTGGTGGCCTATGGTATTTATAAGGGTTTTTTGTTTTTATATGTTTATTATCTCAATCCTGTTTTTATAGTTATGTTACTTTCTTGGAAGCTGCCAATAAATAAATTAATAAACATTCTCAAAACTCTCCTCCAGCACCACCGTTTAAATGAGTTGATTTTTTTTCTGTCAGCATTCTTCACTGTCCAGCTTTCAAATCTGTATGCAATAACCAAGAATACAGTAGCGTGGATGATCTTGGCCTTGTTCTCCAGCGACACTTGCTTACATTTGAGGATCTTTTCCTGTCCCTTTATTGCTGTCCTTCTGAGTCTCAGTCTTTTTCTGATTTTTTGGCTGCAGATTCCATTGGGAGTGAGGTCTGAACTGACGTACAAAATGTAAGCAATTTCAGTTTTTTTTAAACTGTCCACATCAAAGTTGTATAGTTCCTCTGTAGTCATCATTTTTGTCGTCTTAATGTTTAACAGCAGTCCTCTTCATCAGACATGAGCAAAGGAGATATAATATGACAGTCCTGCTTTTCCACTTTCTTTTTTTACCATCAACTGAAGTTGTTTCAAGTCAATGCTGCTTTCTGCCAGTAATACAGTGTAATTGGTGTATCTTAGATGATTGATATTCCACCAATTTTCACTCCCTCTTCTTCTAAATCTGATCCAATTTTCTGTATAATATGTTTGTTTGTTTCATTCATAGGCTGCTTTTCTCGCAATTGAGGTGACTCGTGGCAGCTCACTGTGTTAAAAAAATTAAAAACACAATACTGTAAATTATTCTGCATACAGATGGAACAAACAGGGAGATAAAATACACTGTGGTCTAAAACTCCAGATTATTCTCCAAAGATATCAGGCAAAATCCAAAGGTAGAAAAAGGGGAGAAAGACAAAAACCATGTGGCACCTTAAAGACTAGCGATTATATTTTTATTGTGAGCTTTCGTGGTTCACTTCTTCAGACATGGAATAAAATGAAATACAGAACCACAAGTAAAACATTAAAGATGATTAAACTCCAAAGATGATTCCTCCAGAAAAGGGGTAAATACTACCTAGGTCCTTTCAGCAGTCCACATACATTAAATCTAAACAGGTATTGCTTGTCTAGTTCAATTAGAAATGTTTTAAATTTTCAGTTATGAGACTGTTTCCCCCCCCCCCCCCCCAATTCATAGCAACTTTGGAGAGGAGAAGGAAGAGGAAGTAGCGATGGCAGGGAGGTTTCATCACACCCCTGTTTGTGGATCAGCCATCCTTGAATTCTGCTTTAGTGACTCCTCTGGTGCTGCTTTTCCCTATGGTCAGAGGGGGGGGGGCAGTCTCCATATCTGGGAGATCTTTGTCACTTGTTTTTCTTCTGGTTTTGCAATTTTATTATTTTCATCTTCTTTATTTCTCTGTTCTTTTTCCTTTCCCCCGGTTGCTGCATTTCCAAAAATCCGGGCAGGTATAGAAGAAATCTCTCCCTTATACTTTGGAGAGCCACTACTAGTCAATACTGCCAGTAAGGACCTAATATGGACCAATGATTTGACCCACTACAAAGCATCTTCCTGTGATTCCACTTGTCTCACAGTTTAAGTGTGTGTCTCTGGGTTTTGTGTGTGTGTGTGTATGTTTTTTTTAAAGAATGGTTGAATATTTTGAATGTCATGAACCTGTTTGAAGATTATGGTCAAATCCTGGCCTCAAATCTGATAAATAAAAAGCTGGTCTAAAACTGTTAGCATGGTGGGGCTTGACTCAAGAAAACATTTTGCTACCCTTACAGGCATGTCCACCCAGTTATTGTACACCGCCTCACTGTTGCTCCAACAAAATATTGCTTGCTTAGAAATTGCATGGCTTACAAAAAACAAAAACAAAAACAAAAAAAAAGCCTTGCTAGCGGATTATAACTCCTTTGGCTCCCTTCTGTTAACCTTTTTCTTTGGACGTTCGTGAAGTTTCAGCAGTAGCCTTTCCTTCCCCTGCTCTCCACTTCCTCTTATTGTAAAAAGAACACTTTGCACTCGTTACCATAAGTACTAAGTCATAATAAATCTGTAGAGATCTCTGAAGGAAGTTGTCTATCTAGCATGTGTCTGCTTTGCATTGCTGCTGAGCATTTCTACCAGCATTGCTAGGTTTGAAGCCTACAGTTGGAAGTAATGCTGGGTTTCAGTAAACCACTTAAAAGAGGGCAGACTTCCTGTGTTTTGCTTTGAAGGAAGCCCCTGGCGTCTTAGAAATGTTTAAATGTTGGAAAAGACTGTGAGTGAGAATGTGTGTGTGTGTATACTCTTGTGTGTATTTGTGTGCTGGAAAGGGGAAGGAAAGACTTGTGTTGAAAAGTTGAGGAAAGAGCAATGCATATCTAAAGCTCCCAGTGTTTGCTTCACTAATTGTTTAGTTTATTGCAGTCTTTTCCTCTGCTCTCCCTCCCAATTTTTATCCTCACAACAACCCTGCGCAGTTCGTTCACTTGATGACTGTTCTCAGATGACCTACTAAGCTTTTTGCAAGGCAGAGTATGGCCCCTCAGATGTTGTTGGGTTTCAACTCCCATGGTTCCTCACAATACAAAGTATTGTATGTAAAGCAAAGCGTGCTACTTAAAGCACTCTCTGGGCGGTTTACAGTTTAATTAGGCAGGCTACACTTTGCACCTCCCACCCCCCCACCAGCAAGCTGGGTACTCAATTTACTGACCTAGGAAGGATGGAAGGCTGAGTCAACCTTGAGCCAGCTACTTGGATTTGTTGGAACTGAACCCACGTCATGAGCAGAGTTTTGACTGTAGTCTGCAGTTCAACCACTACGCCACAAGACTCGGTTTTGGTTAGGGCTGATGGGAGTTGTAGTCTAACGTCTGGAGGACCGAATGCCCACCCCTGAAGTAGGGCTTTGAACATTTGCTAACCTTCCAGGCATGTTCTATCATGTGTGGTTATTGATAGCAGTGGTCAGTTGACAATAACTGAGAAGGACTACTTAAAAAGAAATAGTATTTAGAGTGGCTTTGAACCTAATTGCCATTATTATTATGTATCTATTTACAAATATCTATACATCACCTAAGTGTATAACAATAAACATACAATATATACATACATTCACAATATATACATTTAGAGGGGACAACATACAATATAGAGGGAAGGCTTGTATAAATGAGGAGGTGATATGGATTCAAGTTCTGCTTCAGTCTTTTCGGGTGGCCTTGGGTATGTTATCCTTTGTCAGATATAATTCTTCATGCATTCTCGTACAATGAGAACAAGCAAGAATGGAAGTCGTAGAGGTGGAGACTACCCAGTCTTTCTGCTTAGAATGGCAGCATCCTTGATGGGTGGCCATCAAGCCTTGTGACCAAAACCTGGAAGAAAAAAACAAGTGTTAGTCCAAGATTTAAATAGTTAATTAGATTTTTTAAAAATTGAAAAGCAACAGTGGCATAACAACTTCAGTAAGACCATCTGAAGGATCAGGAAATAGCAAACAAACTTTGAAAATTCATCTAAACTGGACATGAAGTAAAAGGGCAAAGGGAGGGTGGATGAGTGAAGGAAAGATGGTTTGACTTGATCAAAAACTCAGTTCTACAGTTAGAATATTGGAAAAGAGAAGGCAGTGGCATTGCATAGGGATTGCTTTGTAGTCTAATCCACCTGAAAGGCACCAGTTTGAAGAAAAGAAGTCATGTTGCATCAGAGCCTACTAGGGTAATATTTTGTTTTCAAACGCTTTTTGGGTTGGAGTGAGCAAAATGTGTCATCCTAAAAATTGTGGCATCCTATAGGCTATCAGGGTCTCTCTCTCCTTTGGCACAAACTTCTGCAAACTGTGGACAAATTCTTTAGTTGCAAGGAATGCAGCCTCAGTAGACAGATATTTATACAAACATGGGGAGGACATGAATGTGAAATATAATATACATATAAAAGGTCCATCACAATGATGGGCTTAACAGTGGCACATAAGGGTGCTTAAAAGACCTCAGGACCTACAGGTACAGATGGCAGTAAATAAAATTTATTTCAGTCAAAACTGAGCACAGACATGTAGAGAGATGATTTCGTTTGTTTGCTTAGAATCTAGCATACCAGTGAACTTCTTACTTTGAGAATTTTTATTTATAAAATTGTTAAATTTATGAAAGGTGTCGCACTGTTAATGCAGGGATAATAAGATAACTTTTGGGAAGGGCTTTGCAGTTTAAAATGTTATATGAACAGTGATGGTTTTAGTATTGTTGATGGCTGATTACTATTTCTTCTTTTCTAGATGAGTTGATTTGTACAGAATTTGCAAGATGGCTTCCGCAAACACAAAAACTAACAAAAACAGGTAAGATCTTAATCTGGGGTGAGGATACTATTTTCCCCCACCCTAGTCTGTGTTTTAACTGATATTGGGCAAAGTCCAATTGGCATAACTTTGTGATGCAAATTGGATACCAAAAGTATTTAATTTAAAATAATTAAAAGCTTCCTATCTCCCTCCCGTTAGGTTTGAAGGCTCCTTGGGGCTTCCTTTTACCTTGGAAAAGCCTTTAGGGGCCTTGGAATGGCAGAGAGAGGGGCATTAATAGAAAGAAAGAAAACAAAAAACACTGCTGGATTGCTGACAGCAGTCCTAATTCTGATGGTGATGATCCAGAGACAACCTTTTACAATTAAAGGCTCCCTCTCTGTCCCAAGGCTCCCAAAGGCTTTACTCAGGGCAAAAGGGACCACTAGGAACCTAAGAGAGATAAGCTTTTGATTACTTTAAATTAAATGCTCTTGTGTCCTATCTGGGTTACAATAGTACAAAGTTACACAAAAAGATTTTGCTCTTTAAAAGAAACTCTTCTTGATTTCTCTCTTCTCCTGCTCCCACTGGTACCCTTTCATCCATTAATTAAAAAAACAAACCACATTGCTTTATGATTTTTGCAAGAACAAAGCATTGTCTTCTTTTGTTTGTTTGTTTTAAGCAAAGTAGTTGTAGCTCTTTTTACTACGACCTGGGACACTGCATACTTGAGACAACAGGTATCTAATATGCTCTCACTCTTCTGGTTTGCTGTGTTTGTGTGTATGTATGTATGTGTGTGTGTATGTATGTATATATATTCTTGTATATGTGTGTGTATTTAGAAGAACTTCTAAAGAGAACTTCAGTTTTTTTGTTCTCTCAAGAAGCAAGCCCTGTCCCTTTTTGATGTTGCTGTAAACTTAAATCTGTTCCTGTTTATATTTGCCACAGAAGAAATTGGCTCTGGCCTTAATCAGTAGAAAGTTAATTGTAGAAGGTATTTTGGTGCCCAAGATACAGAAGACCTGTAAAATAGCATAAATGAAAAACAGCAAACTGTTTTTCCATGGGATAGATTTATCCTCTTAACCTCATCCCCGGAGAACTTTTTTTGGCTCTTGATTTTAATTAAGAATTGTGGAATTATAAAAGAGTTGCCTTTTATAATTTTGCGTGGTAGGTTATAACACATTTGAATCTCTTTTTCCAGCTTAAACATTCTTAAAGCAAGGTATATATAAGCAACGTATTCCATTAATATTTAATTTAAATTTATCATTCCATCAAAGAATACCCTAAGGTTCACGTGTACGAGAAAAGAGAAGCATTTTTTATTTGTAAGAAATAATTTTAGTCTTCTGTGTCATGTTTCTTCTTTGGATATAATTTGTCTGTGTGGATTCCTTAACCTGACTTGCAAACACAAGGAGATGCCTTATACTGAGTGAACCGCTTGTTTCATTTAAATTAATACTGCCTTTCAGCCAGACATTACTGAAGCAGATCAATCTGCATTGTCTTATCTTAATTCAACTGCAGCATAACAGATAGTTTACATTTGAAATAAATAAACTGAGTAAATCCTCTCTTGAAATCTACTCTGAATAATATCCAAACCTGCCTCTCTTGCTCATCCCGGATCAGGCATCTGAACAACAATGAATCTGACAGCTGTAGTGAATTTGTAGAGTGAATTGCATTCTGCCTGTGGATGCTGTCATTTGTTCAGCTGAAATATAAATCAAGTTATTTAACACTCTTTATCGCCTGCTTTCTCACTGAATTGCTTTCCAACTCCAGCAGGAACATATAAGCCTCTGCATATTTTAAACTGGGCAATCTTTTTTTAAAAAAAGGATTCACTACTTATAAAACAAAACAATTAAGCTGCTGAAGTGGCCATAGTGTAATGTCTGCTGCCATTGGTCAGGACGATGCAAATTCCAGTATAGTATAGCCAAGACGGGCAATTTGCCAGTGTTTCTAGGCTCTTTCTTGTACCCCTTGGCACATTCTCATATTAGGTTACAGCCAGTCCAACTTTGGCTCAGCCATCCACGCTGATCAAGCTACAATCTGTCTTTCAGAGGGTGTCTAAAAGAGATGTTGTGCAAAGCTAACTCTATGTAGAAAAGACAGTATGATTGGACTCGATGGTCTTATTGCCCCCTTCCAACTTCATTATTCTATGATTCTGTGGTCTGAGGGGATGCAGGGAATGGGGAGCAGTTATTTTAGCCTTCGAAACCCTCTTCCAGCTGGTCCCTCATCAGAACTAATGGTGCTTTTATTGAGAAGTTTGCTAGTCAGTTTACTTGCAGCCCTTCAAATCTTTAAAGTTGGCTATCATATTGCCTCTCACTCTTCTCTAGGCTAAAGATAAACATGTCCCTCAGTTGTTCCTCATAAGGCTTGGTTTCCAGACATTTTCCCCATCCTGTTCACCCTCCTCAAGATGTTTTCAGTTTGTCAGTATCGCTCAACTGTGGTACCCAGAACTGGATGCAGAATTCCAGGTGAGATCTGACCAAAGCAGGACAGAATAGAACTACTACTACTCTTGATCTGGACACTATACTTCTGTTGACCCAAATGAGTGTTGATTTACTTTATTTGCTGCCTTGTCATCCTGTTGACTTAAGATATAACCTTGGGGTCTACTGAGGCCCCTAGATTCTTTTCATGTGTACCACTGGCAAGCCAGCCGTCACCCATCTTAAAGTTGTGTGTCTGAATTTTCCTGCCTAAATGTAAAGCCTTAGATAATATTTTGTTCTACTAAAACTCATTTTATTTGTTTTGGCCCTGTTCTCTAGTCTATTTAGGTTTTCTTGAATCCTAATTCTATATCTCCTCCCAGTTTGGTGTCATCTGCAAATCTGATGAGCACTCCCTCCACACCCTCATCCAAGTGATTTATAAAGACGCTGAACAATAGTGGGCCCAGGACAGAACTCTGTGACACCCCACTTATCACTTCTGTCCAGGATGACAAGGAGCCATTGGTGAACACTGTTTGGCTATGGCCTATCAGGCAGCGACAAATCCACCTAATAGGAGCACAGTCTAGCCCACTTTTTATCTGCTGCTAGAATATCATGAGGGACCTTTGTGAAAAGGCTCCCTGAGATAAAAATAGATTATATCCTTAGCATTTCCCTCATCTGCCAAGTTTATGCCTCTGTCAAAAAAAGAGACAAAGTTAATCTGGCATGTCTTTTTTTTTGGGGGGGGGGGGAGAAACCCATATTCTTAGAAATTACAGTATTTTCTAAATGCTCATAGACTGACTGTTTAACAATACGTTCTAGTGTCCTTTCTGGTATTGATGTCAAAACTGAGTGGTTGGAAGCTGCACCTATAGTTTTGGCCCAGGAGATATTTGCTAGATTGTGTTTTTTCTCCAAGGAGGTCACAGTGGTGTTTGTGGCTTTCTAATCATGTTTTAGCCTCACAGTTACTCTGTGGGGTAGATTGGGTTGAGAGAAGAGCACTCTGCAGGGGTTCCAAAGAAGTGAGAGGGCTGAATGGGAGAGCAGAGAGGGCTGCACACACTTGCCTTCCCCTTAATGTTTTTAATTCTCCAACCTCCCTTTGCTTGAGCTTAATTGATGAGGACCCTGATAAAATGCTGCTGTTATGTGCCATCAAGTCATTTTTCAACTTACAGGAACCTGATGGATTAATGGCTTTCAGATGGTTTTACCATTAACAGCCCTTCTCAGGTCTTACAAACTAAAGGTCACCGATATTGTAGGAGGTGAAATAGTTGTGTGTGAGCATAGAGGGTAGTGCTTTAGTTTAGTCCTGTTAGTTTCTAATGAAAGTTCAGGCTTTATTTGACCTAGAATTCATTTTTAGACTTTATTTCTAATAACATTGTTGAATACAAATAGAAGCTCTGCTCGATTACATTTGTGTGATGAGGCAAGGGTGGACAGTGAAAGGTATGGACTCGGAATGAACTGTGACGTGAGGGGAGTTCAGTTGTCATCTGTTGTCTTATCCCTGTCCTCTTAGTTCATCAGTTTTTGGGAATGCTTCCATAGAGATTTTACATTTGGCTGAAAAGTGGTCAAGTGAGCTTCACGCCTAAATGGGAAATTTTAACTGGATTTTCTTATCCTATCCAGCACTGTAAAAACCACAACACCATATTGGCTTTCTTTGAACAATGATCTTCATTTTTCTGAAATACTAGTCTTAAGTTCCTTTCAGTTCCTCTTTTGATCTAGACTGAAGCCTAGAAACATAACCAGGCCTGTGTATGTCCATGTCTTTTCTAATCTGTATTTTGTGTTCCAGCTAATGATGACAAGATGGGTGTTAGATGCTGGGTATTATAGACGAGGCTGCCTGGTTGACAAGTCTGTAATGGCACCGTGTCAATTCCTGCTGTGAAGTGGCTTAGTAGTTATCTGCAGTGGTGATCTTGGGATTTTAGTTCTAGCTGACAACCCATTGTTGAGTGAATTCTGGAGAGAGATGGAGGTGCTGGATTCCTGTAAGATACATAGGAAGATTCTTGGTGCATTATTATTGAGATAGTAGGTTAAAAAAAAAAGAGAGGCACATCTGCAGGTTCAGCTGGAAGACTGGTTATTTTGGCTGTACAGTACAGTAGAGAGATTGTGGAAAGCCAGCTATTGAAAACGCCTTCAATGGGACTGGGGCCAGAAGTCTGTTCCCAGATGAAAAGCCTGTAGTGTGCTTGCTTGATGTACTCAGAATCACAATAGGCAGCTGACCCCTTTCACCTCCCGCTGCAAAGGAATCTCTGTTGGCTACAAACCAGGCTGTTAAGACACATCAGGTTAATTGATAGACCTTCTTTCTCCTGTGTTTCAGACCAGTATGTGTGTTTTAACAAACCTAAAAATGCGGGTGTGGGTGTGTGAGAGAGATTGAGAGTAAGACCGAAGGGTTTCTGATTTATTTTTTTGGGGAAGTGGCATCATTGAAAGTTCACAAAGAATACCATCTGTAAACTTCTTTTTAACCCAAAATTCCTTGGATTGTAGCATATCTCGGCTTTGCCGGTTTGGCTTGGAGTTGTCATACTTACATGTATTATTAGTGGAGACCAAAATGATGTAAACTGTTTGTTAGTGTTCCCCCCCCCCCCGCCCCCCGGAACCTTTTTTTGTGTTTTTGGAAAGGTGGTTTATATCTTTTTTTTTTTTTTTTTAAAAATACTATCAATGCTGCTTGGTGGTTTTGATTATCACCTGCTCTTTGTGCTCCCTGCTCTTACCCCTTTTTCTGATTAAAAACAGCAACAACAAAAAAGAAGCTAAGATTGGTAAAAGAAAGTTATGTTCTTTGCGCTTCATCTGATCTTTGTGGACTATCTATATAGGAAGAAAAAAATCTGATATTCTGGGCTGTTAGCCTTTTTACAATGGGCTGACCAGCTTTTCTTTTCTTCAGTGATGGGTTCCTTCCAGCTCCTTAGTCCACAATAGCTCATGCTGTAATAAATTTGTTAGTCTTTAAGGTGCCACAAAAACCTTTGTTGCTCTTTCTGGAATAGAGAAATCCCTTGGGAAATTCTCCTTTTTAGTGACTTGCAAAATTGAGACCTGAAGCCTGTGTCTGGTTATAATAAACGCTGCATGAGGGGAGGAAAACCCTTGTCACAAAATATGAGAAGTAAATTGTACACAGTGTGTGTGTGTGTGAGAGAGAGAGTGTGTGTGTGTGTGTGTAAATACACACAAACACGTGTATACACACATGTATATATATATATATGCACACACACACATATATATACACACATATATTCTAAACAAGACATTACATGCTATGTTTTACTTTGAGAAACTACCCTGCAAATTTTATAAATTAAGGTACAGAAGCTCCTGAGTTAAATGCAAATAAATATATGTTTTACTGGAACTTAGAAGCAGTCATTAAGAAAGGGGTTAGCCCTTGTTTCTGCTTTTATTGCAGGGAGACCAGGCTATTTAAACATATGTATGCTGTTCGCAGCTGTTAATGCTGCACATTTATTTTGCCATTTTACTTTTCATTATGATGTGTACAGAGCAAAGTCTGAGTTGGCTCTGTTTTCCAGGATCCACACAAACTTTTAAAGGTTCAAATGCCTTTCTTTATGAACATTTATGTATCTTCTCTGGTTCTATCAGTGATTCAGGGATCAGCGGCTGATGACATTTGCATTACAGTAATAATCTTTAAAAAGGGAATTTTACTGTTTGTGAACAAGTCAAGACTTTAAAAAAATAGTTTGCAGTTTTAAAATGCTATATGGAGGGAGGCAGAAAGTAGATCAAGATCAGCCAGCAGATCTTTGAATCATACGTATGCAGCCAAGCAGTAAGATTTCCTGAAATCCAACGCTTTTAACTGTTTTCCTGCTAAATTAGTTTTCTGAAATAAAAAACACATGAAGAAAACAGAAATGATTTATATGTGAGAGAATATTTGCAGGATCTCTGTTTCTTTCCCTGGAAACAAACTCCTGTGTTGAGCCCATGTTTGAGTCACTTGATTTATATCTGTCTTTCTAATCAATCAATTGTTATTTACGGTCAAAGACCAGCAATATATTACAAATAAAATATATTACAATTAAAATATAATTTCCATAACCTCTAAAAAACAGGTGATCCATTTTAAAGCATTAACTTCCATGTTAACATCTTCCTTTAAGATATCTTTCTGATCCACTAGTGTATACCCAGCTCTGGTTAATAAACCTCAAGGCTTTAGTGAAAAAAGCAAAGCAGAGCCTAGAAGGCTAATGTCAGCCCGTCCCAATACTAATTTAACATTTATCAATAATTTTATTCTTAACCTTAAAACATCTGGTTTGCTGAATCAGAGTGAAATCTATATAATAAGGCCATTCCTATCAGTGGATGACACTGCCTTGTTTCCAATGTTGAAGAATGATTAAAATGCTAATCCAGCAGTTTCTGTACATGGAGGCAAAGTCTATTTTACTCTACACCAAGCGACCCAGAATGTTTCAGGCTGTCCTTGGACCAAGGAAAATGCTTCCAAGAAACACACAAGTGACCTTTTTTGGACAGTACCTGTCCACTCAATTAAAATAAACTTCCTGCTTCTGAAAAATGTGTTATATTTTAATACCAAAATTCGTATTCTCCTGGGATAAATTCACAGAGGATGGCTGCTTATACCGAAGACAGTAGAGAGAGGGAGGCTACTGGATAGAAGAAGGGAACAGACTCTAGAAAGTTGCTCTTTGAAAATAATTAGATAATTATATAGTTCAGAGGCCTCTAACAGTAGTTGTGTTTAACTGCAGTTGCATTAAAAGTAGCGCTTTACAATTCTGTTTCTCATAAGTAACTACTACAACAGTAGCATTTGTTTTCATTTTAATGCTGAATGCTACAAATAAGTGAATATGAATGCTACAAATAAGTGGTTTTTGTGGGAGCAAACACAGGACAAAAACAGATATAAGAGCCACCTGTGACTGAGAAAGGAAAATTCTTAACTAAGCTGAATATCTGAGCATTGTAACACCAGTTTATCTCACCCCTGAAATTATGCAGATTAGCTTGTCCTGCTGGGTGGTTGGTCATTAGGACATCAGTATACAAAGATGAGGAAAAAACTGTGTGGCCTTGTACACAAACCAAAGGCAAAGGCAGGTGATATCTATCAAATCACTAAAAAAAATTCACAAAACATAAGATAGTTTTGGACTTCACCTAGGATACTGAATGAATGCAGCCTTCTGTCTGACAAAATTGGGAGTGACATTCCAGTCCACGCTACCAAAGGTAAAATTGGAAACATCTCCCCTTCCTCCCCAGTCTGCGGCCTCCATTTTGAAACTTGTTTTAAACAAAGGAGCCCATCCCACATGTCTGGCCATGGTTTTGGGCACCGTTATGTTTCTTCTACACACATCCTCCCACCTCCCAGCTCTGTGTTGCCTAGCCTGATGGAGACTCATGCAGGGTCAAAGGCTACCTCATGTTTGAGATTTGTTAGTGGTTTAATAAAACGATCATCCTCCCCCCCCCCTTGTCTTGAGATTGAGGGCAGAAGTACGGGATTCCTACAGTCTGATTTCACAAATCCCGGAAAACTGCTTCCTTCACCTCTTTGCAAGATTAACATGTGTGCAGCTGTAATTACGGATTGGGGGCTCCTGCTAGTCATTTTCTGACTCTGCTCTCCTCCCCTTTTCTGAATTATTGCTTCCTCGGCACCTGGTATAACATGTCAGCACTTGAACCCAGGTTTTCCTTCTCCACACACTAAGATCACTCTGCAGTAACTATGAAAGTTATGAAGGTCTTGCAGTTGCACCACAAAAAGAGTAAAGTTACCCCTTGCTGAGTTACAATCATAATATAGTGATACCTTAGTTTTGGCTGAAAATGCAATCAAGTTGTGAAAATGAAATGAGAGGGTTTATATTTGTATTGGTCTTACACGTTTTTAATCTTGACATCTATATTTAACTCAGTTTTAGACTTAAAACATATTTTCATCACAAATGGGAGATTTTTCTGAGGTTGAAAGTGGGTCTGAAACTGAACAGATAGAAAATAGGTATTAAAACTAAGCAGATCCAGGGTTCGCTACTGCCTAGAGGGGATGTTGTCCACGACCCTTCATTGTGCAGCTTTGCTGAATCTAGGTGTCTGGCAGCAGAGCCAGAGCTTGGGAGTTCAATTCCCCACTGTGTCTCCTTGACAGGGGCTGGACTCGATAGGTCCCTTTCAGCTCTGCAGTTCTAGGATTATTATTATTATTAATGTTACATAAATGCAACAACAATAACATAAATATTAATGTTACATAAATAATGGGAGTCAAAGCTGATGCAGAGTGCAGTTCTATTACTATTGCATAACTAAAGAGGGTCACTACACATGTTGGATTTAAGGGGGAAAAGTTTCCTGCTTTGGAGGTTGTTTCCAGAAAAATCTCAACTGAAATGTTTCTCTGGAAATTAACTACTGCCAAGTAAGTAAGCACAGTACTGAGAACTGCTGTAGTGTAATATTTGGTCTACCTGGGAGATCCTAATTCAGATCCTAATAGGTTCAGATACTAATAGGCGGGGAAGCTTAGTTGGTGGCTTGACTCTGTAGTTGTGAGGATAAGATTAGGAGGGGTGATGTACTCTGCCCTGGAGTTTCCTTGGTAAAACAAAAATGTAATTACCACCTTATTATTTGCATTTACATCCTACAATTCCCTCAAGGAATTTAAATCAGCATAGATAATCCTCCCCAGACTCTTCCATCCTAACACTGGCCCTATCAGGTAGATCAGGAGGAAAGAGTGAGAGAATGGTTGTCCCACGGTCACCCAGTGATATTTGTGGCTGAGGGCGGATTAAAATGATTAGGGCTGCAGCCCAAATAAAGACTTGTTGTTGTTTAGTCGTTAAGTCGTCCGACTCTTCGTGACCCCATGGACCAAAGCATGCCAGGCCCTCCTGTCTTCCACTGCCTCCAGGAGTTTGGTCAAATTCATGTTGGTAGCTTCGATGACACTGTCCAACCATCTCGTCCTCTGTCGTCCCCTTCTTCTCTTGCCTTCACACTTTCCCAACATCAGGGTCTTTTCCAGGGAGTCTTCTCTTCTCATGAAATGGCCAAAGTATTGGAGCCTCAGCTTCAGGATCTGTCCTTCCAGTGAGCACTCAGGGTTGATTTCCTTCAAAATGGATAGGTTTGTTCTCCTTGCAGTCCAGGGGACTCTCAAGAGTCTCCTCCAGCACCACAATTCAAAAGCATCAATTCTTCGGCGGTCAGCCTTATTTCTGGTCCAGCTCTCACTTCCATACATCGCTACTGGAAAAACCATAGCTTTGACTATGCGGACCTTTGTCGGCAAGGTGATGTCTCTGCTTTTTAAGATGCTGTCTAGGTTTGTCATCGCTTTCCTCCCAAGAAGCAGACGTCTTTTAATTTCGTGGCTGCTGTCACCATGTGCAGTGATCATGGAGCCCAAGAAAATAAAATCTGTCACTGCCTCCATATCTTCCCCTTCTATTTGCCAGGAGGTGATGGGACCAGTGGCCATGATCTTAGTTTTTTTGATGTTGAGCTTCAGACCATTTTTTGCGCTCTCCTCTTTCACCTTCATTAAGAGGTTCTTTAATTCCTCCTCACTTTCTGCCATCAGAGTGGTATCATCTGAATATCTGAGGTTGTTGATATTTCTTCCGGCAATCTTAATTCCGGCTTGGGATTCATCCAGTCCAGCCTTTCGCATGATGTATTCTGCATATAAGTTAAATAAGCAGGGGAACAATATACAGCCTTGTCATACTCCTTTCCCAATTTTGAACCAATCAGTTGTTCCATATCCAGTTCTAACTGTTGCTTCCTGTCCCACGTATAGATTTCTCAGGAGATAGATAAGGTGGTCAGGCACTCCCATTTCTTTAAGGACTTGCCATAGTTTGCTGTGGTCCACACAGTCAAAGGCTTTTGCATAGTCAATGAAGCAGAAGTAGATGTTTTTCTGGAACTCTCTGGCTTTCTCCATAATCCAGCGCATGTTAGCAATTTGGTCTCTAGTTCCTCTGCCCCTTCGAAATCCAATTTATACTACTGGGAATTCTCGGTCCACATACTGCTGAAGCCTACCTTGTAGGATTTTGAGCATAACCTTGCTAGCGTGTGAAATGAGTGCAATTGTACGGTAGTTGGAGCATTCTTTGGCACTGCCCTTCTTTGGGATTGGAATGGAGACTGATCTTTTCCAATCCTCTGGCCACTGCTGAGTTTTCCAAACTTGCTGGCATATTGAGTGTAGCACCTTAACAGCGTCATCTTTTAAGATTTTAAATAGTTCAACTGGAATGCCATCACCTCCACTGGCCTTGTTGTTAGCCATGCTTTCTAAGGCCCACTTGACTTCACTTTCCAGGATGTCTGGCTCAAGGTCAGCAACCACACTATTTGGGTTGTCCGGGACATCCAAATCTTTCTGGTATAATTCCTCTGTGTATTCTTGCCACCTCTTCTTGATGTCTTCTGCTTCTGTGAGGTCCCTACCATTTTTGTCCTTTATCATGTCCATCTTTGCACAAAATGTTCCTTTAATATCTCCAATTTTCTTGAACAGATCTCTGGTTTTTCCCTTTCTATTATTTTCCTCTATATCTTTGCACTGTTCATTTAAGAAGGCCCTCTTGTTTCTCCTTGCTATTCTTTGGAAGTCTGCATTCCATTTTCTGTAGCTTTCCCTATCTCCCTTGCATTTTGTTTCCCTTCTCTTCTCTGCTATTTGTAAGGCCTCGTTGGACAGCCACTTTGCTTTCTTGCATTTCTTTTTCTTTGGGATGGTTTTTGTTGCTGCCTCCTATACAATGTTACGAGCCTCCATCCATAGTTCTTCAGGCACTCTGTCCACCAAATCGAGTTCCTTAAATCTGTTCTTCACTTCCACTGTGTATTCATAAGGGATTTGGTTTAGATTATACCTGACTAGCCCAGTGGTTTTTCCTACTTTCTTCAGCTTAAGCTTGAGTTTTTCTATAAGAAGCTGATGATCAGAGCCACAATCAGCTCCAGGTCTTGTTTTTGCTGACTGTATAGAGCTTCTCCATCTTTGGCTGCAGAGAACATAATCAATCTGATTTCGGTATTGCCCATCTGGTGATGTCCATGTGTAGAGTCGCCTCTTGTGTTGTTGGAAAAGAGTGTTTGTGATGACCAGCTTGTTCTCTTGACAAAACTCTTATTAGCCTTTGCCCTGCTTCATTTTGAACTCCAAGGCCAAACTTACCTGTTGTTCCCTTTATCTCTTGACTCCCTACTTTAGCATTCCAGTCCCCTATAATGAGAAGAACATCTTTCTTTGGTGTCAGTTCTAGAAGGTGTTGTAAGTCTTCATAGAATTGGTCAATTTCAGCCTCTTCAGCATGGGTGGTTGGTGCATAAACGTGGATTACTGTGATGTTGAAAGGTCTGCCTTGGATTCGTATTGAAATCATTCTATCATTTTTGAGATTATATCCCAGTACAGCTTTCCCCACTCTTTTGTTGACTATGAGGGCTACTCCATTTCTTCTACAGGATTCTTGCCCACAATAGTAGATATGGTAATCGTCTGAATTGAATTCGCCCATTCCCGTCCATTTTAGTTCACTGACGCCCAGGATGTCAATGTTTATTCTTGCCATCTCCTGTTTGACCACATCCAACTTACCAGGGTTCATAGATCTTACATTCCGGGTTCCTATGCAGTATTTTTCTTTGCAGCATCGGACTTTCCTTTCACTTCCAGGCGCGTCTGCAGCTGAGCGTCCTTTTGGCTTTGGCCCAACCACTCCATTAGCTCTGGAGCTCCTTGTCCTTGTCCTCCGCTCTTCCTCAGTAGCATGTTGGACGCCTTCCGACCTGAGGGGCTCATCTTCCAGCGTCATATCTTTTAGCCTTTTGTTTCTGTTCATGGGGTTTTCTTGGCAAAGATACTGGAGTGGCTTGCCAGTTCCTCCTCCAGGTGGATCGCGTTTAGTCAGAACTCTCCAGTATGACCTGTCCATCTTGGGTGTCCCTGCACGGCATAGCCCATAGCTTCTCTGAATTACTCAAGCCCCTTCGCCACGACAAGGCAGCAATCCGTGAAGGGGAAAAAAAGACTATCAATTGAATAATCATATGCATTTGATTTGTTCTAATGATTTTTTGGTAAAATGTTAATTGTGAAGCAAGGGATATATTACGTTTATTATATTTCAGATGAAGACATGGCAGGCATCGTCTTAAAAGAAAAACAGACCACCAAAATCTTGGCCTTTATTATGATTAACTTGAAAACACACAAAATATGCAATGTTTTGAGCTCTAGATAAATCTTTATAAAGCTAGATGGTAAAAAAATGGGGAGTGGTGAAAGCACGAAAGCCTAAATACAGGGCTGTGTAATTTGAGCCTTGGAGAACTTCAGTCACCAAAATCCCAGTTTTGAAAGGAGGGCTTGTTGAATCAGTCAGGCAGGTACCATTTCATCTTTGGTTGCCCACTTTGGGTTTAGCTCAGGGTTCCCATCCCTCCACCTTTTTTTGTTTTGTTTTGCATCCTAGAAGACAAATTGTTATATGTGAGAAAAGGAGGATTGCTTCTTAAATAGTTTTATTGAAATTTTAGAATATTGCTCCAGCTGTTGCAGTTTTTAAATATGCATTTGCATTTTTAAAAAACCAAGTATATTAAAAAGGAGACAAAACCAGGCTCAGCGGGCCAATCAGAATATTCTTAATGGCTGGGTAATCAGTGTAGTCCTAAAAAGGCTTCCGGCTACAAGGACAGGCAGTGGCCTCCATGCGGTCATCCACCGTCGGAGATATAATGTTGGGTTGGGACCGATCACGGGCTAGATAGGTGCAAGCCGAGGACTGCTCCCTCCTCGTTTGGTTTGTAAGGTATGGAAATAGCTGCAGAGCGATGCTTTTGCATGGAAGGCTGGTGAGCCGGAGTTCACCCTCCTTTCCCACCCAGGTGCCGCCGCCCCCCAGAGCCGCTGTCTTTGCATGCCCGCCGCATGCATGCATGCCAGCACAGTGCCAGACGGCTGGGAACTCCGCGTCCCCGGCTGGTGCAAGTTTGCACATTGTTAAGGCTTTTGGCACCGGCGGATAACGTTCGCTGCCTCTTTCCCTCCGCCTCCCTTCCGAGATCGGGCAGGCGGGGCGTGAGTCTGGGAAGGCTGCTCTTGGCTGCCTCCCCCCCTCCCTCCCCCCTCCGTGATAGGGTCGGCGCCCGGGCTTGTCCCCCCCCCTCCACCCGCCCTTTTTCCTGCGCTTGACAAAATAACATGCCCATGTAAGGAGGAGGTTGGTGCCGTGCCCGCTTCCCTTCAGGGGACGACTGTAATGAACGGTGTGCTTTTGCACTGGTGGTGGTGGAAGGGAAAAACTTAGGGCAATAGGGTTTAGGGTTCTGTCTGGTTTACACACACACACACATATACACCGCTCACACCCCCTCCCCCCAAATATATGAATGCATGTGTGTATATATAAAAAGTACACACACATATACTTTGTTGTGTGTGTGGTGGAGGGAAGAATGTTACAAGAAGATTGCTTGGGGTTTAAGAATGTTTTGTTCACTTCGGTCTAGATGGGCGGGGTATCAATTAAATAAATAAATCATTAATAAGGAACTCACCCCTGCAATCCCCGTTTTAGCACAAGTGGGGGGTTCTGAGTTGGCTGATTTGCCCGCGCCGTGGAAGAAGGAAGCCTTTGGGGGGCAGTGGGCGAAGCCCTTCTCAAGAGGTTAATTGAATGTCGGATTTAATATAAAGCCACCCCCACCCCACCCCACCCCCGACTTGGCTGGCTTACCTGTTCAGCTGCGGAGCCAGAGAGCGGCCAGCCTCCTGCTTGTCCGCCTCCTCCCTCCCTCCTCCCCCCCCCGTCGGCGTAGCTTCCCCGGGCGCCGGTCCTGGACGGGCCTTGCAATGCCTCTGTTTGGCCTGAAGGGGGGCTTTCGGGTCCCCGGATGTCTGTCAGAGTTGATGCGGGGCTGAGCCTGGGAAGTCGAGAGCGCCGGAGCTCGGGTGGGAAAGCGGGGGTGGGAAGAAGTGGCTGTGCGTGTGGGTCTCCCTTAAAGTGTTGGTTTTGAGCGAGCGAGCGGAGGCCGGGAAGGCGAGCCGCCGCCGCCGCCAATGGAGGAGACGTTTTTGGGTGCTGGGGGATAGGGGCAGCGCGACGACGACGACGTCCGCCGATGGCCAGGAGACGCGCCGCTTGCTAAACTCCGCCATGGCTGCCCAGTCAAGGTAAGGACCGGAACCAAGAGCCCGAACCGGGACTGTTTTCGAGGCGGTTCCGGGCCCGTCTCCCCCGAGGACCTCCTTCCCTTCGGGTTCCCGCGGTCGGCGTTTGCGCGGCGGGGATCCCGGGCGGCGTCGGGTGGGTGGTCTTTCCAAAGTTTTGCGGCGCCTTGTCTGAAAGAGGGTTTGAGCCGTGTGTGTGTGTGTGTGTGTGAGGCTGATCCTTCCTCCCTGGGAAAGGTGTCCTTCGATGTCCACTTCCCTCTATATCGCCTGTCGTCGTTTCTCCCCCCCCCCCCTTCTTGAAATGTCATAGGGAGCATTTGAGAAAAGCAGGGGGAAAATCTGTTTTCGAAAGGCGGGTTGGTCGACGGCGTTTTCTCCCCTTCACCGCGTCGTTACAAATAACGTAGGGCGAGAAGGAACGGTAACGCAACGGATCTGGCTGGGTTTAAAGTGGGTTTCGGTTCTCGGTCCTCGGCCAGCCTTCTAAAATGGTCGATGGCCGGGGCGTTTTGCTCCGCAATTTGCTGAGTAGGCAAAGGCTGAGAATGCTCGGCGGGGGTTAGGAAGGGGGAGAGTGGGTGAAACGAGAGTAATTAGGGAAGGTAAAATGAATCCAGGTGTCCATTTTATAAATGGTTGCCCTGAATCATATGGGGCTACTCCTTGGTGGAGGGCTTTTAAAAATAAGGTGGTGTTGGCCTCTGTTCCTTCCATGGGGAATATTTTTAAAAGGTGCTTTGAGAAATCCCCAGAATAAATGTGGGTTATCGGCCTCACTTCTTTGTACAAGAAGCCTGACTGGTTTGGTTAGGAAGTCTTTCCACCCTTCAGATTCACAGTCAACAACCTCCCAAGACAGGCAGGCTACTTCAGGATTAAGTTTGGCAATGGTGTTAGGGAGTCATATAGGTTCCTGTATTTCTTCTCTGCTTGGAAAGCAGGAGCTAGAAATAGGAAGCGAGGCATGCTGGGTAAAAGTGACTGGTCACCCCTGTTTGGTATGGATGAGTAAGTGGATGCTGAGTTCTTCTTGCATAAAAGTGCAACTTTATTTTCCTACTGAAGGGTAATATAAGATGGGAGAAAATACTGCAAAGAAAGCCATGCTTGGGGGGGTAGGGCATTGTGAGAGTTTAAGCTGCCATAGTTTGGAAGGATTAAAAAAAAGTCTTGTCTTATTTATTCTGTGCCTAGTTTAGTGGTGGTCTGCTTTAACCTTCTAGAATATTCTATGGTAAAAGTGCCAGCCTCAACATTTGTCTTTTAAGCTGGTTCTGTGAGTTGGGGAAATCTGGCATGATGAGGCTGCTGCTGCAGAAGAGACCATCATGGTTAACATTATAAGTATTATTTAGGAGGTCATATAATCAAACTTGGACCAATTTTGTACCTATGTTGCACTGGAGAAATAGCACTGCGTATGATTTCTGCAGTGGAAACATATCTACTTCTAAGTGGGGAGAAAGAAAAAGGTATTATAGAATACAGAACAGCAGGAGGAATGATGTCAACCTGCAGGCACACATTTTCAACTTTGCATGTAAACACAACAAATACACAACTTAAATTAATTTTCAGAAAGGAGGCCATGGTAATCTGTTTCAGCATGACCAAATTTAAGCAGTGTTATGGAACCTTTAAGAGCAGTAGTTTATTTTATCATGTCATGTCCCAGATTGTCCAACAACAGAGACCCAGAAGGAGTTTTGTATGTGCAGGAGAAGCAGTTTATGTAATCCAAGATAGGATTAGGAGGTAATATAATCAAACTTGGACTTATTTTGTGCCTGCTTCTGATGTTGAGGAATGAGTGAGAGGGAAAGCATTGGACTCGACCAATTTTTCATATAAGAAACAACAATAAACCCAATACAATAATTGTCATAGTAAAGAAGTGTTTGTGCTTTTCTGTTGTCTGCTTCTCTGAGAGATTTGTGGAGACTGACTTAAAGGAATCATCCCCAACTTGGTCCTTCAGAGGTACTGAACTACGCTCAGGCAGCAGAGACACCATTTTGGGAAAAGTTAAAGGGTATTGCAGAACAATCTTTAAATTAGAGAATTTCATTGCACAAGAGTGATGTTTGTGTGTCTGGCTTCTGTGTTCCCTTTAGAGGCCTGGGTTCAGTGTATGCATTGCTGAAGCATGGTCAGCAGTGACTATGCTGAGCACTTGTTAGGAACACTGAATACGGAACCCTGTTTTCTTCCCTCCAAGAGATACAGTGTACACTGGCAGTCTTATTCACACACACCTGGAGTGACTTCCACTGAAGTTTATTGGATCCTTTTGCTAACAAATGAGTACAGTTGGACGGAAAGTTAGTTAACTGGGTTTATTTGGAAAGCAACTGGCCACTGTTCTCGAAGTTCTGGATTTTGGGGTCCATGCATTCTCATTAATCAAAATGTATCTCTATCAGCCCTGCATGTTCAAGCCTCTGAATTTACTTGACATTTCTCACACACTCATATGTGGCTTGTGTGCCCGCATATACCTGTATTACTCATTGGTAATAGACTGATGACTGGACAGGAAAAACCAGTATCTTTTGCCAGGTTTACTCATAAACTATAATGAAGAAGTACAGTATGGATCGTATTACTCCACACTGCAGGTGGGGGATAGATTTTGTTACATTTTCCTTGCAAACAGAAAAGGGGGACAAAAAAGAAGTGAACTGAGTTTGGGATCAGTAGTATGACAAAGTGGCACCACTAGGCACCACTGCAACTCCCAGTCACTTATTCTCCTATGCTTAACTGGTGGAGCTCTTGGGATGGGAGCCAAGCAGCTTTCTGGCTCCAGTCAGCCTGAGGCAGCTTCCAATATTACATTTCCAAGATGCAGTGCTCAATGCTGAGCATTGCATACAGGCTGGTAACTCTTAAGGGAAAGTACATTTTTCCTTGAATACCTGGGGAATTAAACGGCTGACTTCTCTGCAGCCAGGTGTTCCAACTCATTGAGCTATCCCAGCAGTCAACACAATCTTTCAGGCTTTCTTTGCATGAAATAATGCCTCCTAAATAGAAAACTGGGGCTGGGGTGTTATAGTCTGTGCAGAGAAAATATGAAAGGTTGCACCTTTAATCTGCAGTGATACAGTCCACCTTCCACTTTGCAAAAGTTCCCCTCTGGCAACAAGCAGGTAGAGCTGCTATTTGCAGGGCAGGTATGGTATAGAAACAGGGCTGAAATGCACAAATTTAATACCAGCTTGTTGGATTAGATTACTTGCTTTATGCTGTGTGCTTCAGAAGAAAGCAACTTCAGCAGGCTATCTCAATGTTTTTATACACCCTGCAGCTCTAATATATTGCTCTTATATGTAATCTAGGGTGTCTTGTCCCATTTTTTGTTTCCACATTATACTTGAGTTGCATTAATCAGTATTAAAACAGAATCAAACAGAGAAGAAACACAGGAGCAGTAGGTGTTGAAATAAAATGGAAATCTTGATACTCAAGCCAGTCCTGGTTTGAGTATCAAGATGATCATCGTTTGGGATTTGTGAAAGTCAGAGAGTCTATTAGGAAGTGGGTCTGGGATATAGCCCTCCGAATCAACAGAGCACAGGTCCCATATTACTCAGTGGCTGGGAATCATAGTAAGAACTTTATCCCAGCAAATTACTTTTATAATTTAGAATTTCTGAGACACTGGAGAGATTTTACCCTGGCCTGTTTCAGTGCTCTGCATTCAGCCTTTTTACAAGGAAGATACATATATCTTACGGATAACGTTTTTGCTCCTGCCAATCTGATCTGGTTGAAGTTGTGAAGCATGTCCTGTTGTACTGCACAGTTTATAAAGATTCGCACAGCCTACTTATTTCCTCAATATTAAAACATTATTTATTTTTATTTATTTATTGCACTTATACCCCGCCTATCTAGTCGAACGACCACTCTAGGCGGCTTTAGACCACATTATCCAGGTAGACCCAATAAATTCTATATTGGTCTTCTCTTCTCTGATTCCTCAAGTGAAATTACAGCTAAGGTTGCAACATTCTGTGCAGTGACTTGTACAATAAAAAAGCAGATGACTGAATCAGTGCAATAATCAGATTAGAAACTCACACTTAATTGTAATCTAAATTCCAGTCTGCCTAGTATCGATTGCAAATACGATGTGCTTTGTTATTGCAATTTATTCTTGCATATCTAATATGGCTGACCTATTTATGGCCATAATAATCATAAAGTGAAAGTAGTCCCTTTGTATCTGCCTTGTAGGGAAGCTCCAGTACTAGCTCCAAAACTAGATTCAAACCTCTAGGCAGAGTTTGAACACAATTGGGCTGGTTGGGGCAGAGACCGTTTGACCCTTCAGGGGTAGTTGAACTTCCATGATTCCCCTGGTTAGCTAGGACTGAGGTGAGTCCATTCCTCCAACCACCACATAGTTTGCATTGTGGTCTTAGCCCTGACTAGAGATGGGCATGAACCGCTGGTTTGGTGGTTTGGTGTGGCTTGTTTCCTGGTCGAACAACTGATCTATTCAGGACATTTTTATGATGGAAATAAGGAAACCCTGGATAACTCTGCCAAGGTGCATGTCTGTTAGCACTACCAATAAATGGTGTAAACACTAATTTTCTCTGCTTCCAGAAAGCCCCGGGAGGAATAGTTCTGTGAAGAAAGCAGGGGTTACCAACTCTCTCAAACAGAGTTCTCTGCACCCTTAGCAAATGGCAACTCCCAGAATACCTTGAGGAGAAATTCTGGCACTTAATGGGTATACGTTTAACTATAATTCTCTCAGTAGTGGGAGAGGAGAGGAGATGGATTTTCCCAGCAACCAGTATATTGCTGTGAATTACTCTTAAGGTAAGAAGTTGGTCTTGAATGGGAAATTAAATCCCATTAGCTTTTAAAAAAAGTCATGTGCCTGGTAGAAATGCAAAGTGTTAAAAGTGATTTGTTGATAAGGGTTGGCACAGTTGCCTGTATTTTCAAATGTAAGTTGGGGGCCGGGGTGTGGGGACTTGAAACAAGCTTATACAGTGGTGCCTCGACTTAAGACCATAATCCGTTCCAGAAGATGGAACGTAAGTCGAAATGGTTGTAAGTCGAAGCATGCATTCCCATAGGAATGCATGGGAACGCGATTAATCCGTTCCGGCCACACACAAAAATACCCCCCAAAAATAAAATAAAAATAAAGCACTGCAAGCCCCATAGGGCTGCAAAAAAAAACCAACAACAACAACAACAACAAAAAAACCACAACCCAAAAATAAACAGAGCAAGCCCCACACTGGGACTGCAAAAAAAAAAAAAAAAAAAAAACACAAAACAAAACAACAAAACATCACAGAAACATAACCCCCTCCCAGCCAAAACCCACCCAGAACAGTTTTTAAAAAGGAAAAAACAGCACCTTACCTTACCAGGCAGTCTGAAGCCTCCTCTGATGGAACTCTCTCCCAGGCTGCAGTCAAGGCGGCGGCGGCGGGGCCGGCCATGGCGGAGGGCGAGGCTGGGGCGAGCGGCCGGAGGTCCCGGCCAGGAGGAGCCTCTCCTTCCAGCGGGGCGCGGCCACGACGGTGGCCCGGCTCCGGTGGCTGCTCGTCGGGGCTTCTCGCCGCTGCCGCCAGCTCCCAGTCCTTGGCACGGGGGCGGAGGGGGCCCTGATCCTGGATGAAGGATCCTCCCGCGCCGCCACCTCCTCCTTCCTGGCGGGCTGCGCTCAGTCCTTGGCCCTGCGGGACCGGGACCCAGCAGCAGCAGCAGCATCGGCCCAGCGGAGGGCGGCGAGGAGCGCCGAGGGACGCCCCCACCGCCGCCTCCCCCCGCTGCTGCATCCCTTTCCCTAACCGTTCGGGTGAAAGAGCTACAAAGAAGCAGCCTCTTCGCCACCAACGGTTAGAAATTTGAATTTCCCGCCTTTCCCCCCTGTCTTTTTCTGGTTGTAAGTGGAGCTGTTCGTAAGTCAAAATGGTCGTAAGTAGGGGCGTTCGTAAGTCGAGGCACCACTGTACTGCAAAAAGGATCTCTTGACCACTGCCTCATTTCATGCCCTCTTCACATGGGGTCGTATGGAGACAGCTGCTTTTTTGATCTGGGGGCTGCATGTAACTCTCGTGATCAAATTGGTAACTCCAGTTATCTCCCAGAGTGGCTCATATCTAGGTTGCCTATTAAGGGAATGGCAGGTGTCAGCCAAGGGGCTGTGCTTTTCCCAAGTTTTTTGTCTGTTGGACTCTTTGTATTGATAGTAAATTGTCTCTTCCTTTCATGCTACTTCTGCAGATTGAGAAAGGTTGCAGGCTCAATTTTTCAGCTTGCAACCATTTTTTTAGCAATGCTTACCGACAGTGAGGTGGCCCACGTCCCTCCTAGGGCCATGTAGGCCACCCAAAATCTAAAACCAAACCAAACCACATCCCTTTCCAGTTGGTGTTTTTGATGTTAAACAGCACAGCAAGCCCCGCAGCCTAAGAGGAGAATTACTGCTGCTGGAAGCTTCCAGAGATGGCAGTTCACCTTTGGGGTGGGTACTGGGCTGGGAATAGGCTTCTTTTTTTCTTTTTGGTGGAGTGTTGCAAACCCAGGAGCCAATAAAAAGTGCCTTGTGGGGCTGCCCTTTGCTTACCCCATACATGCACTGTGCTTTGCACGTTCCAGAAATTGTGTATGTGTGTGCTGTTAAGTCAATTCCGACTTATGGCGACCCCTTCTAGGATTTTCTAGGTAAAGAATACTGAGAAGTGGTTTCCCATGCCCTTCTTCTGGTGGTGCCCTGGGACTGTGCAACTTGCCCAAGGCCACACAAGTTGGCTCTTCTCCTTGGAGGCATAGTGGGGAATCGAACTTCAAACCTCTGGTTTCACAGCCAGATGCCTATCCCACTGAGCTATCCAGCCACCTCTTCCAGATCATAGTAGTGAATGTATAGCTGTTAAAATATTGGCAGATTATAGTTGCCTTTATTCCTGTCTATTGGCCATGCTAGCAGTTGGAGTCCAGGAGTATTTGGAAGGGTACAGGTTTCCCACCATGTTCCAGAACCTGCATAGAAAATTGGCAACTGCTTTCTACTATGTGTTTGCACAGTCAATGCAGCTGCAGGGTGTCCAGCAGATGTACTTAGAAAATGTCTGGGATGAAACCTGGTCCTTTCTGCGACTACAGCATGTGGTTTAGTACTGAACTAGCATCCATTAGCATTGCCATCTTTAAACACTGCAGCATAACTGCGAGTTTACATGGACAGCCTCTAGACTGTGAGAGCCAAATGCTGACATTGCCTTGAGTGGATTCCTAAGCATAGCTCTGTATATTTAGATCTATTTTCCATAGGATCTGCTGTTGGAACATAGAATCTGCTGGAATCTTATCTGAATCCAACAAATTAAGTTCTTGGGTAAGAGCTGAGAAATTATGATATGGGGTATCAGAAATGAGGTCCAGTTAGGAAATGTGCACATCAAATTATAGTTAAAACTGTAGAGCTACGTAGAAGGGACATTGTGGATCAAGAATTCCAGCCCCCATCAAGGAGGCACAGTGGGGAATTGAACTCCCAACCTCTGGGTCCGCAGCCAGATGTCTAAACCACTGAGGTATCCAGCAGTACATGTGTTCATTCTTCACTGTGCTGATTGTTTCCAGGGGCTGTTTATATACATTGCACTTATTTTTTAAAAGAATGTGGCACCGTGGCAGTCTAAGAATGATGGCTGCCATGGAGGGCAGATTACGTATTTAATAAATTATTTAGTTTAGGAAAAATCTGATTAAGAGAACGATTGTAAAGTGCTACCGTTCTCAGTCCTGCCTAATCTTAAGTGAACGTAGAATTGCAGTCTTTGCAACTGCTTTAAAATGGTTAAATTTAAGCAAGTTTTCCAGCACCTGATTAGTGAAAATCTCTAGTTAGTGTCCTTTTAAGCTTTTGCTGGGAGTTACCACATATTTTTAGACCTGTATTGTGTTTAATTTTATAGTCAAGAAAGTTTTCCTAGCCATTAGTAATTGGAAATCCACCCAACTCCGTTTCACTAGACATTGCTAGTATATTTGCATTTCTTTTCACAGTCGACCTTTACTAGTTTTTGAAGATTCTATATTTTGTTTTAATATCGGCTTGTGGAGTTGAGCAGTGCACCCAACTATAAAAACAGTCTTGTGAGACCTTAAAGACTAATGAGTATTACTTAATATAAGTTTTTTGTGGAGTGTTTTATGGGTACATAAAAACAGTCAATGTATTTTCTTCAAAAATGTGCGACTTTACACTTCCAAAAATACTCAGCTACGTTTTCGGTCCTACTATATTTATTTCCCTATTTCCATTCTTCTAACTCTTGCTTAAACTAAAACAAAAACAAAACCCAACCCTGAAAAAATACATGTAGTTTGCATAGAACAATTGCATCCTCAGAGCAAGAGCTACAGAATTTGCATTCTCATATTAGGGTTTGTTTACTGGAGCAGAATGTGATTTTTTTCCCCGTGTAATGTATCTACAGCTGTTTGTCTCAACACACAGGGCTGCGTATTGTTTTTCTTTAGTTAAGTATGTGTATTCTGTTTCAAGGATTGTTAGGGTTTTATTTAATAGTGTACTCTCTTTGGGTGAGTGCATGTTGCTGAACCAGTTTTTGTGGTGAGAGCTGGGCTGGTCAGAGGTGGTGTCACAATGCTAGTGCATATTGTTTTCCAGAGAGACTTGGGAAAGGCTGTAGAAACTAGATTGTGACATACAGCTTGCAGGCAGTTATATAGGTATGGGTAGGGGGATAAAAAAATAAATGATGACAATTGGCTTTCCTATTACACTGCCTTTAAATCATTGCAGTGATTCTATCAGAGTAATCAAGAGTGTTTCCAAATAAGGCTTGTATCATGCTGTTATCCTTCCTCATTCACTTTTATAGAGGCTTCTGGTGACTGTCTTCTACTTGCAACCCTCCCTTGGTTTTTTGTGTGTTTTTTTACCATTTCTTCCACATTTATTTCTTATCATGGAAATCTGTTAAGGAGAAAAAGATAGAATGGCTGCACACCGCTTGCTGATTGATAGCATGAGGAGTCCTTTGTTTGGAAATGCCCCAATGGGGAGCAAAATATTGGGACTTCAACTCCCATGAGCCTGCGTAACATTACCAGTGATAAGGCATTGTGACGGGAATCCCACCGCTGCCACCAGTTTGTGACCAGCCCGCAACCCAGACTTGTCACTTTTTAAAAGAACTTTCCATTAAAGGGCTTGACCCCGGCCTTTAACCACATTAGACCCAGTGGTTAAAGAATGAAGCAATGATACTCTGTTTATTACAGAGTAGCAATAACTTGGGAAACAAATCTGTGCTTCGTTAATTTTTTTCCCCCAATTACAGCCCAACAGCCCAAGCACACCCTCCTTTGTCCATTACACTTTTACTTCTTTTCATCACCCTCCAGTCCTCCTCCTTCAGGCTCCAGGATAGGTTGGCTACCTGCACAACCCAACCAATCACCTTGCTTCCCTGTTACTGAGCGTATTGGTCAGGTTCCTGTCACAGGCATGCTAGGAGGACTGAAATGTGCCCATTCCAGATGTACAGTATTTGTAAACTGTTTAGTTTTAGATAAATCATTCTGTATCAACATCTTTTCTGCATAAGCTTGGGTCAAATTTTTGTGTGTTCTGTGTTGGAGTATGGGGAACATGTGGTTTACTTGGGCTTCTAGTCAGACTGGTTGGGTGTCTTTATCCTCCCATGTAAACTGAAAATAAACCCTAAATAACCTCTAACTTTCCCTCACAGCTGTGCTTTTGGAGGAAACTTGGAAATTCTGAGTGTTGACTATTAGGGAGATGTTGAGTTATTAATAGCCCTTTTATGAAAGATCTTCTTTCAGCTTGTTTAGATGTCACGTCTTTTACATAGCATATGATAGCAGATACCTATGGGATACATGGGATTCCTTTATAGTATTGCATTTTGGCAGCGCATTGGACATGTTATGTGAGATTTAATGATGGATACTACTGACAGAATCCTGTGATAATTTCCCCCAACTATTGGTATATGCCCAATCAGACTATGGAATTTCTGTTTTTCTTTCCCTCCCTTAAAAGAGAAACATGTTGTCTTTCAAGATGCTTGAGTTTTATGGTTGAACGTTTGAACATGAGATGCTTCCCCTTCACCTATGGTGTGACAAGTGGGATGATCCAGAGCAGTGTGTGCTGTGTAATTACACTATTGATTGGGTAATTCTTTGGGTAGGAGAACTTGAAGCCTGGGATGGAGAGTTTTGATTCTTCACTACTCTTCTTGGCAGTATTGGGAAAGCTGCACAGTCCCAGAATGCCACCAGAAGGAGGAACGAGTAAACGACATCAGAGTACTTAGTACCTAGAAAACCATTGGAAGGGCCATCATAAGTCAGAATTGATTTGAAGGCACATTGTTATTAATTTTAATGATGCATTTGTAGACTGCTACAAGGTGGCATTTATCCTTGTAGATAATTCTGGATGATCACAGGAAATCCTGCATGTGTGTTGTTCTTTAGATGAGTTTACACTTATGTGATTACTTCTTGATTTAATCAATGGCTGAAATCCAGTAGTACGTTGTAACTGGACTAGGCCAATTGAATTGGTAGAACCTATGAAGGAGTTGACCCACCAGGTCCCCACTGATTTGGTGGGCCTACTCTAGTTATGACTTACTGTTGGACTTTAGCCATTGAGTTGCAGTCTTTTCCTTGTCGTGTTGCTGTGGGATCTTAACAGTGATACCAGTTGGACCTGTTGCCTGTCTTCTGTTTAAATTAAGTTCTATCAGTTTTGGGTTTTTCTTCTGCACCTATCAAGGTCTTATCCTGGCTCATACATGAGCATATATTTGACCCTAGGGATTCCAAGTACAAATAGAGATCAGCATTTTTTGGCTTCACCATCATATCTGTACAATGGGAATATTGTTGTGAGTGGCAGCTATATTGCCTGCTCTGAGCAGTTGGGATGGGAGAGGAAGTGTACTGAAAAGGATGTTACTGAATAAAAGTTTCAAGCACTCTCCTCAGACTGCTTCAAGGCTCTGGATCTAGATGTTGTCTCCATTCCATTGTTCACATACGGAGATTATATTTCAATGCTGTTAAAAAGGGGCAAGACACCTGTTTGGATGAATGTAAGATGGAACATTACAAAGAGAGAAGCACAGATGTAATGAATGCACATGGCTTCTCTCTGTTCTCTCAGTATTTTCTTGCTCTGATTAAATATGACTGGGTAATGGCATTAGGATAGACTCTCATTATTGCCTGTACAATTATGTTCTCGAAAATAAATCCATTGAAACCAGTTTTCAGGAGCACTACTAACTTAACATTGGTTTGTAATCGTATGCTGCAAAACTGAGAACAGTCTTCTATTGTTGCTGTTTAGTCGTTAAGTCGTGTCCGACTCTTCGTGACCCCATGGACCAGACCACGCCAGGCTCTCCTGTCTTCCACTGCCTCCAGGAGTTGGGTCAAATTCATGTTGGTAGCTTCGGTGACACTGTCCAACCATCTCGTCCTCTGTCGTCCCCTTCTCCTCTTGCCTTCACACTTTCCCAACATCAGGGTCTTTTCCAAGGAGTCTTCTCTTCTCATGAGATGGCCAAAGTATTGGAGCCTCAGCTTCAGGATCTGTCCTTCCAGTGAGCACTCAGGGTTGATTTCCTCCAGAATGGATAGGTTTGTTCTCCTTGCAGTCCAGGGGACTCTCAGGAGTCTCCTCCAGCACCACAATTCAAAAGCATCAATTCTTCGGCGGTCAGCCTTCTTTATGGTCCAGCTCTCACTTCCATACAAAGCTATGGAAAAACCATAGCTTTGACTATGCGGACCTTTGTCGGCAAGGTGATGTCTTCTATTACTGTGACATGTATTGCAGTGGAATACTGCATTATATAATGTGTTGTGCCATTGCTTGTTATGAACAAGCTTTATCGTGATAACCTGAATGATGACCCTGGGAAACAATCCCAGTTTCAGTGTGGCGTTGGTCTATAGAGGTGCATCATTCAGCCCTCATATCTCCCATAAGGATTTGACGTAATGCCTTTCTTTGAGAGGTTGCGTCAGTGAAGGGCATCCCAAGAGCTGGGAGTGAGAGGCTGAGTTTAAATCAGTGGTATTTGGGGGTTTCTGGTAATGAAATGAGCCTGCAGGCTCTGGGAATGCTGTGTATTGTTTGTTCTACTTCCCAGGAAGCTATGGAGGAGCCAGGCCACATATGTGGTGCTCTTTCCAAGTACAGCATAGATAAAGGCGAATATTTTATTCTTGTACATTTATTGTAGACCTGTATATTCTAGCCAACAATAAAATTCTCAGGCTGGCTTACAAAATGTAATTTAAAAACATACTGGAACACATTGTAAGCTACAGAATTAACAGGAACAATACAAAAATATACCTAAAAACATCATAATTTCTTAAAAGATGAAGTGAAATTCTTAAAAGTGAATTCTTAAAAGATGAAGTGAAATTACAGGTTCTGACACAATAGAGGGTCTTTGCCAAGCACTAAAATTATGTTAAACTAGGTGCCAGGAAACTTAATAATATCACTGAATCAGAACATTGTCTATTTAGCCTCATATTGTCAACTTCGAGTGGTGGCGGCTCTCCAGAGATTCAGGCAGGAACCATTTCCCTAGTTCAGCCTGGAGAGCCAGGTGATCCATAGCGGTCTCCTATGAGTCTTTGGTAGGCCGGGATCTGCTTAACAAAATCAAATAGTCACACTCCATAGACAGACTGGGTACTAGTGTAAAAGGTTGAATGCTAATGGTGCAAATACACAAGTACTGTCCACTTAAATATAGGTGGATGGCCATTGTGCTTTCAGTGAATTGCATTCTGACTTTGACATGTTCAGTGAGATTAGATAGTACAGTCTGTGGGATTTTACTACTTCAGGCTGCAAATTGCAGATAACCGTTTTGACTCCAAGCATACCAGGCAGATATTTTCTGACCTAACTCTCTTCTTTTATGTATGCAGTTTCCCTCAATATGCTACGTTTTTCTTCTTATCAATGCAGGAAAATTGAATAATAGAAGTATAACAATGAGTGTCACAGGTCATTAAGGACTCTTACAAACCATGCTAACATTCTGTATTACTTATGTATGTCTGTGTGTTTGTTAAAAAGCACTGTAGCTGAAATTTTCTATAAACAAAATAGATAAGAGTACAGCTTTGAAAAGGGGAGTAAACCCGAGAAGGCAAAATTTAGATAATAGGCTTCTATCACAGAGTAGTAAGTTGCAACTAGAGTAGGCTCATCTAAACAGTGTAACTTACAGAGGAGTTGACTTACCAGATCCCGACTGATTCAGTGCGCCTGCTCTAGTTGCATCTTATTACTGGATTTCAGCCAGTGAACTGAAGCGTTTTCCTTATCTTGCTGCGGGTGGCTCATAGCAATAATAGCTCCTTAGCAGTTGATTAACTAACTGGTCCGTTTTGCAGAGCAGAGCTTCTTTTTGCAAAATGCCATTCTGAGACCAAGAATTTGCCCTTTCCTGTCCTTCTCAATCATCGGTTGCCAGTCTCCCTGAGTCATATATGCTCCAGATGTGTTGGGCTATATAGCCCATGATCCCAATCCCCGCAGACAGGATATGATGGGAGTTGTAGTCTCCGGTATCTGTGTAAGTTGCCAAGCTGGAGAATGCTGCTTAACTGTGCTGCCAGCTCTGTTCCAGGTTGCTCTTTCCTCTTACTGTAACCAGTCCAGACTGCTGCCACTATTAGACAGAAGTGAAGAGTTTGGATCATTCCTGAGTCAACTCTCTTCTGGGAAATGGTCTTACTAGACCGCAGAGTAGCATGTTGTTATAATAGTGTGATGTTACTAGTGAAAAAACCCCTGAGCTTCCCTGTTTTCTGGGAATTTAACCTTGCTAAAAACACTGTCCTGCCCATTTTATCTTTTGGGGGAAGTATAAAAACAGTGTAAAAAACTATACAACTTTAATGTCGACAATGAAGAAATTGAAATAGTGAAAGATTTTGTATACCTTTGTTCAATTTTTAATCCCAATGGAGACTGCAGCCAAGAAATCAGAAGACCTAGACTAGGAAGAGCAGCCATGAAGGAATTAAAAAAGATAATCAAGTGTAAGGATGTGTCACTGGAAGCCAAAATCATCCATGCTCTTGTATTTCTGATCACCATGTATAGGTGTGAAAGCTGGACAGTGAAGAAAGCTAACAGGGGAAAAATTGGTGTTTTTGGAAATGTAGTGCTAGAAGAAAGCTTTGCAAGATAGTACAATCTCACAAAGCTCTCCTCCAGCACCACATTTCAAACTATCTCTGGAGGCCAAAATATTGAATCTGAGGTTGTCCTATTTTGAGTCACGAAAAGGCAGGTTTTTCTGGAAAAGACAATAATGCTGGGAAAGGTGGAAGGCAACAGGAAAAGAGGAAGACCAGGGACGAGATGGACTAACTCTGTAAAGGAGTTAGGCTTGAGTTTACAAGAGCTGAGCAGGACTGTTGAGGACAGGACATTTTGGAGATTGCTCATTCATTCTGTTGCCATAAGTTGAAGGTGACTTGACGGCACATAACAATAACAACAGCAGCAGCATCTCAGAAGCTACTATTTAGTTTGAGAACAGTAAAGTAGCTTGGAGCAGAAGCCAATAGTGAAATGACACGTTTTTCCTGGGACATCCCCAAGCATGTTCTGACTTTGGTTCTTACCATAGGAACACAGTCTGCTTTGGAAGCTTGCGCAGGACAGAGTAGTGCTGGTTAAATGGAAACAGTGGACAACAAACAGAGTAGAACCTGCCTCAGTGTGAAACATTGTGTTCATGGTGGCTCACAGTGTTCTTTGGCATGGGTTTAAGATTCTTACAAACACAGGCCTGGCTAGGCAGGATCTCTGAAAATTGTAAAGCACCTTGGGAATACACAAGTGCCATGGACATGGCTGAAGAGCAACAGAAATGAATGATTAGATTATCCTTGTGCAGCTCTTGATCCTGGCATTTACTTCATTCAGTGTGATTAAGGAACAGGAGAGGGGAAATCCCCACCTACTGTTGCAGAATAATAACAGCAGCAATCAATTTTATGTGTCTGTTATATTAATATTCTTCCAGCATGGCCATTGCATGGTGTATAAAAAGCAAAATTATTCCAGAATGAAAAATTAAAGTATTTGTGGTCCAGAAAATCTGAGCAGCAGTATGGTCCTGTACCAATTTCAACACTAATTTCACCCATTATCTAAAACATGGTCATGCACATTTTTCTGATATTTGTAGGGTTTTGTTGTTGTTTAGTCGTTAAGTCATGTCCGACTCTTCGTGACCCCATGAACTAGAGCACGCCAGGCCCTCCTGTCTTCCACTGCCTCCAGGAGTTTGGTCAAATTCATGTTGGTAGCTTCGATGACACTGTCCAACCATCTCGTCCTCTGTCGTCCCCTTCTCCTCTTGCCTTCACACTTTCCCAACATCAGGGTCTTTTCCAGGGAGTCTTCTCTTCTTATGAGATGGCCAAAGTATTGGAGCCTCAGCTTCAGGATCTGTCCTTCCAGTGAACACTCAGGGTTATTTCCTTCAGAATGGCTAGGTTTGATCTCCTTGCAGTCCAGTCTCAAGAGTCTCCTCCAGCACCACAATTCAAAAGCATCAATTCTTCGGTGGTCAGCCTTCTTTATGGTCCAGCTCTCACTTCCATACATCGCTATTGAAAAACCATAGCTTTGACTATGCGGACCTTTGTCGGCAAGGTGATGTCTCTGCTTTTTAAGATGCTGTCTAGGTTTGTCATTGCTTTCCTCCCAAGAAGCAGGCGTCTTTTAATTTCGTGGCTGCTGTCACCATCTGCAGTGATCATGGAGCCCAAGAAAGTAAAATCTGTCACCGCCTCCGTATCTTCCCCTTCTATTTGCCAGGAGGTGATGGGACCAGTGGCCATGATCATCATGTTTTTGATGTTGAGCTTCAGACCATTTTTTGTGCTTTCCTCTTTCACCCTCATTAAGAGGTTCTTTAATTCCTCCTTTAAAACCTGTAGGTTTTTAATTTTTTAAAAAATTTAAAATATTTCTATCCTGCTGTTCTCCTAAAAAAAAGGACCCAAGGTGGGTCATTGTTCGTGGTTTTCAGATGAATGTATTGTTTTGTGATCTTTAGAAGTTTTTGGTATGTAGAGATTTCTGAAGCAACATGCCTTCATTCCAGCAGTAGCCTCAGGAGGTGCAACATCGCTATATATATTTTTTTTGCAAGGAACTGTCTTTTTTATTTCTGTTTACAGTTGTAGGTGGTGCTTTTGCTAATAGGATTGCAGTCTTAATTCAACATTTCAAAGAGTTATTGGGCAAGGAAGCTCAGATTGAGCACAGAGTCTTTGCAAACAAACAAAGCAAGCACACGTGTGTATGTGTCAACAAGAGCAGCTGAGGATAGCATCTTTAGGTGGGGCAACCTTGCAATATACGGAGGTGCACAGTTAGTACCTTGTGAAAGGCTTTGAAGGTTGAATTCAAAGCATCTGTTGAGGGTGTGCTACGTGCTTATTTGAAACGATGCATCTGGTTTTTGCAAAGGATTGTACATCTGGCAGACTTTTAATATTCCAGGTTGGCTTGCATTACACCATCATTCTTCCCACTCAGCTTTTGAGTTCTAAGTCAGCCTTCCATGTACCTGCAGCTGTTTACTGTTTAGATTGCTTGTGCAGCTGAAGCTAACCTTTTACCTGCCAGCATAATGCTGTACAACAGTGCCGCATTTCTCTCTGTACGTGTTAAAGTGCTAGTAGAAGACTGTTGTATCCGACTGATCTAGCTCATAGGGTTGTTGTAATGCTTGTGGATCCCACCCACATGCAAGATGTTCTGCAAATTTTAAAATGCTGTTAGTAAGTATAATAATTGCATGCTGTCAAGTCAATTTTAACTTATGGTGACCCTTTTATGGGTTTTCTAGGTAGAGAATATGCAGAAATAGTTTACCATTCCCTTCTTCTTGGGGTGTCCTGAAATTCTGCAGCTTGCCTACACCTACACAGTCTGGCTCTTCTCCCAGGAAGGACAGTGGAGAATTGAACTCTCAGCCTTTGGCTCTGCAACCAGATACATTGATCACCAGCCAATTTAAAAGAAAATAAATATATAGCCTGAATGTGTAAGAAAGTGATATTTGGCAAAAATTCTGGGGGCTTTGGATAGTTTTTTCACTTTGTTTTCCTTGAACCATAAAAAATTGAATGGTGTGGACAGATTAGATGGTGGTGGCGGCTTTCCCCCCCAAAAATATTGCTAACCTGGTTGATTTACAGACTTCAAACCAATATGGGCCCACAGTTTGAGCGGCCCACTCCCCACACTTAAAGATATGACTAGTTACTCAGTAATGGAGTGAACAGATAGCTTCAGACAGTTGACGAAGCTACCAGCCGATGTTCCCTCTAATTTTTGCTAGTGCTGCATGGGGCTCTGCCCCCCCCCCCCCCCGGGGGGGGTGTCTCTAGCAGCAACTGGAAATAAATGGGCAGCAATGTCAACCTGGCTGCATGAGATCAATGCACACACACCTTAGAGGGAAAATTGCTACTAGCTCTAGACCATCAATTTGGATAAGGTGGTACACGTACCACTGGTGGAGCACAGAAATGGTTCAGGTGTGACACAGAGTTTCAAAACATCAAACTATGGAATTATTGATTATGTTTGGGTTTAATTGTGGCAATAAAATGTTTCCCCAGTAATGCTCTTATGATTGTTTTATTCACTGTCTTAGTGTATAATAGTAGCTGTAGCAGCAAAATGTATGCTCAGTGGTATTATTACATTCTTAGCTGCTAACTGAATTATTATTTTTAGATTGTATTCACTCGTAACGATACTATAATGGTTCTTTGATCGATTGATGGGTACAACACAAGATGTCAGATGCTGAGAACCACTGCTCTAGTCTAGTGTTGCGTATGCTTAAATCGCTGTGTTCTTCTGCAGAGAGAAACCTTTCACATCAGTGCCTTTTACATGGATGTGCCAGCGATTAAATCTGGAACATACTGCTGTTCAGCTCAGTATGGTCCGCTGAGAGGCAAAATATGTGCTAATGTTAATTGTAAGCATTAATTTGATACTTACAGGAGAAATGTCTGGTGTTCAGTAGCTAACCTTTTGGGCTATCATAGAATGGCAAAGTGATCCGGACCGATGGAGCTTTAGTTTCATAAAATCTGGAATACCACAGACCTGACATTCTCTGTGTAGCTGATACTGCAGTATCCAGATATATTCCTTCCAGATTGCCATTCATGGGCTTAATAAGATTTATGTGCGAACAGTCTTGTGTTGGAGTTTATTATGCTCTTTATAATGAGATTTTCCAAACATCTTTTGATAAAATCAGGTTTAGAATGCTACAAGGATATATTAAGAGTGCCATGTCTTTAAGACTTAACACAATCTGTGTCCTACTGATGCTTAAGTACAAACTTCATTCCCCTTTGACAAACAAAAAGTTAATGTTTAACTTGACAGACGGTAGCATGGTCCATTCTTGGAACTGTAAATAATTCTGGGATAGGCCTTTGCTGCTTGCTTTTCAGTGTACAGCCAAAGATACAAGATATTTCTTGTGGAAGAAGTATGTAAATTGGTTGAATTGGACAAGATCCAAAGGGGTCATTTAATCTCAAACCCAAAAGAACATGCTGTACAGGGCAGCCCATGCTCTTCTCCAGCCCGGTGCCCACCAGTTGTTTTCGGCTGTAGTGCCCACCAGCCCCAGCCAACATGACTAATGATCATAGAAATTGAAGTTTAGGCTGTTTGGAAGGCACCAGCTTGGGGAAGGGCCGTATAGTTTTGGCAGGTGAACACTGGTGGTCTAGATTCCCTTGATGGTATGACCTATCACCTTGCCAATTCTGGAAATAGTAATTGAAAGTGAAAAAACAAACAAACTCGGAAGGTAACTATCATTTTTAAAAAAATCATAATAGTAAAAGATTAAACCTTTATATACAGACCCAATCATTTACAATAAATCTTGGGGATAGTAATGAGAGAATGAGCAACTCAGTGACACACTGCTTGCCCTGAAGATAACATGGGTAGTCCTTGTTATAAAGTATGGTAGGTTTATGAAGCCTGGGATAGGTCTAGAAAGACAGTTCTTATGGCCCAACTACAGTCTGTCACAAGGAGATTCAAATGAAATACATCTTGGCAAGAAATAAAAGTGTTCAAGGTGCCTGTGGTTCAGCTGTTTCTACGGTGAAACTGTTGAGCAAAACAAAAACATTGTGTTGTGTTCTGGGTCTTTTATTTTACCTTTGTTCTCAGGGTATGTTTGTCAGGATATTTCACTGCTGGAGTCTCTGTGCTGTGAGTATCAAATGAACCATTAGTACTTTGGCAGATGATGCAGCACTTCCAGTTAGCAGCTGAGGTTGGCATGCTTTGTGCATAAGTGAATCAAGATGTCTTCAGTATAATGTAAACTGGAGTGAATTAGGCACAGTGAATCCTGCGGTGCATCATTCAGTGAAGTGAAGCTCATTAAAACCTTTCACTTTTGAAATTAGAAGGTAGGAAAGAGTGGAATTCAGTGCAGTGCCAGGTGGGCCTGGCACATTGAGTTGTTTTAAAGGGGTTGACTGTGTTTGCTTGCTTGTTTTCATGTTGAGGCTTCAGTACTTGTTTTTTTAAAAAATTATTATTATTATTATTTACATGATGGTTTCCGTATTTAACCTTCTATTTGTATTAGGTTAAAGAGGGGGGGGGGGAAATCAGAAATATTTAGAAAAGTAAATTATTTGTGAAGAGACCACATATGGTATTAACAACATGCCACCCCTGAACACACCCAGCCTTGTCAGTTTTCAGAGCCTCATCAGGGTCAGGCCTGGTTAGTAGCTGGACAGGAGGCCACCAGGGGATGCCAGGAGTCTTCAGAGAGGGGAAAGAAAGACTATCATGAATCTCCTTTCAAACAGAAGGAAACTGCCCTGGTGTGTCCTGAGAGTTGCAAGACTTGATGAGAGAGATGGGTTTTTGGGAAAACAAAAGAAGCCAGCTTTGGAGTGTTGACTCCACACTGAGGGAAAGCAATCAGTCTTGTTGTACAAAGAATCCTCTTGGCTTAGCTCTTTCAAAGTCCTCGCCAGTAAGAATGCACTGGAATCTCCCTTACTTCCATATCATTTAATTGAGTGACCTGTCTATAGCAGCTCAGTGTCTTATTTCATAGGAATGGGTTCATGAAGAGACTGGATGGAGATAAAGTTGTCTGTGGGTATTTTCACATGCTAAACATTTTCAGTAGTGTGGCAGCAGTGGCTTGCATCTGACATGCAGTGTCCACTTTTCTTATGTGACAATATGGGCAAACCTAGGTTGGGCAATGAAAGTATTCTCCATTGGCACCAGGCTTGGATATGTTAGTCTCCTTTTGCTATTTATTCCTTCTTAAAAATCTAAGAGGTGTGCTCAACAAACCACAATGTGTAAATTGGCCCTTGTTAGGCTGTGACCTACTGCTGCAGATATAAACAATTTTAACTCAGAGTAACTTCATTCTATGCCTATCTGCTGCTGCTTTTACTATCTGTTTGATTCTCCTGTCCGACTATAAGCCTGGCTTCTTGCAGTCTGTAAACCTACTTGACCATATTGTAGACATAGAAATAATGAGCTAGGTAGGAAGGTCAATGTGCCCATCATACAATACTTGTATTAGCGTTTACACTGCTAATATAGCAATATATTTAAATGGGGAAGGAGACTTGATTGTGGTTGGGTGGAATGTGTGAGATTTCTAACTCTTTATCAAACACCTTGCTTCTGCTCTTTTTTGGGGATAAAGAAGGAAGGCTCCAAGCCACCTAGACTCCCCTTATGGACCAGAAAATGGGCAGGGGGAGCATTTTGGCTCACCTGAGTCACTTAACGGATATAACAGTCTCCCTCGCTGGGACTGTCACTTTTGCAGGATTAAAACAATGGCAGAGGTGAGGCTAGCGTGCTTCTCTCCAGCTCCCTTTCAGAACAAGTAAAGAGAGCTTGTTTTTTCAGCCAGCAGCAGCCAGCAATTCCTTCATGACTTCCGATCTAGAACAGGAAAGGCCAGCAGAGGGTGTGCACATTTGACCTTCTTGTAGTCGAAACCAACTAAGTGCCCTGGCTGCACAGCTGCCAAAATACGTCTTGCTGTCCTTATCCTTTGGAGTTGTGGAGGTTGCAGTTTATCCACATAATTACTGGGGACCAAGATTCCCTCTAAGGTGCGTGCGACTCGGCCCCCCTCTGCCCAGGGCTCCTCTTCCCCCATGCACTGATAGTGATTGTTTTCAGCCCCTTCAGCTCCAGTTGTGACAGAACCCTGTGGGGCCCCCAAGAGTCATGCTCGGGGGGGGGGGGGCGCAGAGCCCTGCCCAGTGGGGCTGAAAATTAGAGGGAATGTTGCTGGGGATTGAAACCTGTTTGCACCTTTTCTCCCTGTCCACCTCCCTTGCTCTTTCAGAGCAGTATTAGAATCATTCTATTGCTGTTTTTATTAGGAAATAATATCATTAATATGCTCCAAGCAGGGAAACGGGGGCAGGTTAGTATGCTAAAAGAGATTTAATTACTAAGACTGTTCAAGTTCTCTGTGTGTATTTGTGCACTTGTGCTTTCTTTTCCAAAATTAAAAGGAGATGTGGAACAGCAGGCTGAGTCGATGGAATAATTGAGAAATTCTGTAATGGTGAACTTTGGCGTGTAATGGACCTAATGCTGAAAAGGGCATCCTTGTTCCCACTTACGATACAATTCATGTTGTTCTAGTGACTCACAGCAGCCATTCTCAAAGGGAGGGCACATATGTCCCCCTGGGGGCCACTGGCACATTTGAAGGGGGGGGGCATAGACTGGGAACAGTTCTTCCCACACCACCTTATAAGGTTTGTTATGCAACTTATACAATCCTGCTTCGGCCTGTATTTCTTTCATATTGTGTTTATCCCCATGGCCAAAAAAAAAAGGTTGAGCTTGACTGACTTACAGGGTGAATCTTGAAAAATGCTAGACCAATTAAAATATATCTGCACTAAAGCTTATAAGGAAAATCTAGCCATTTCAAAGTCTTTCCATTTAATAGTATGATGGATGACTGCTAAAGCTGTTGAACCTCCATTGCAGTGTTCACCCGTCTGCTGCCCTTCTTTAGTACAGAGCAATGTGAATCCCCAAAGGGAAGCATCCAAAGCCAGTAGTCCCAAGAAACAAATTCAACAGAATTCTCAACACTGTTCAAGCATCAGGGTTCATCCTTCAGGGAATCTGTGAGTATATATATATACTGAAATTGGAGCAAGAATATGGTAGGGGAAATAAGATTACTGTGGCGGATCCAACTCCCATATGTTCTTTTTATACAAATCTTTGTCTGTGTCACTTCTGCACACCTTATGCTGGAGATGCAAACAGAAGTGCAATGCACTTTTGTGGCTCTGTCTTCTTACAGGTTCTGTATAATTGTCTGTTACTCCAAGATATCTTTTTTTTTACATACTCTTGAGTACAGTTAGGGAAGGTGTATTATCAAGACAGATCTAATGGTAATTGGAATGCAAAACACATTGTGACTGTCTTCCAAATAAATACTGACGACTCTCCTCGCCCTTTGCTTAAAGACCCATGGGAGATCTTCAGGCAGTGGCTGAACAGTCATAGGTTGCTGCTGAGCCCATGCCAGTCAGCATGGTAGAAAAGCTAAATCAAATTATGGAAGTCCCATTCTTTTAAGAGGTGTACTCTAGGTGGGATCGACTGTTGGGCTTAGTCTTTCAAACGTTTCTTGTTATGTTTCTACCAACTTCAGGTTGATAGCTTGCCATACCTTTTCCAAGTCTGCAATTCTTTTCTTCATCAATAATTAATTATTACAGTGCTTTTCTGTTCATTACGAGTGCCGTGTGTATAATTTTGGTCACTTTATCACATTGTAGTCTTTTCACTCTGATGTGTTTGTCAGAGAGAATGTGGTACAGGGTTATGGTACTTTGCCAGTTTTGAGTAGGGAGTTGCATAGGTGGGTAAATAAAATGTAAAACCATAAAAGCTATATTTTTCTCCCACTGGATAGCTTCATTTGCTTTTTAAAATTTAATCTCCTGTCTCTCTGAGTTTTTGTATTTACTGTAATTCTGATAGGAGCACACATTTATACAAAATTGCATTGTTTAGGCATCGGGCTGCAGAGCCAGAGTTTGGGAGTTCAATTCCCCACTGTGTCTCCAGGGAGAAGAGCCAGCCTGTGTGGCCTTGGGGAAGTTGCATAGTCCCAGGGCGCCCCAAGAAAAGAAGGGCATAGGAAACCACTTCTGAGTAGTCTTTACCTAGAAAACCTGGAAAAGGGTCGCCGTAAGTCAGAACTGACTTGAAAGGCACATGTTTATTATTTATTTTTATGAAAATGATATTTCTGTAAATGTTGAATGCTAGTTTTTCTTTGCTGAATTTGTTTTGTTTGGTGCCCAGTTTGAATATCTTTGTGTATAATTAGATACATGGTAGGTTCTTGCATAGCATGAACCCACCTGAGTGTAAAAGAAAACTATGTTAGCAGCCACTAAACAGAAAATGAAATGCGGGAATGAAAGTGGTAAGATTTCAGAATGTATTTGTTGCAGAAGTAGTTTTATAATATTTGAAATACTACCTACTCAGGAAATTACATTTGTATAAACAGCTGTGGAGCCCAGATGCCTTTTGGATAGGAAATGTTGATGTTTTGTATATTTATAGCTACTTAAAAAGCTGGAAAGCAGTCATAGCCAGCAGGAGGGCAACTCAGTGGACTTAATTGTGTTTTTGCAAAAGAGGAATTGTAGATAGGTAAAATCATTCTTGTATTCAGTGAATGGAGGGGTTTTATACAACGGAGGGTTTCTGAAGCCCAAGCTTTAAAAGAGAGAGAGTGAAAGAGAGGACATTACAGTTAACTGTCTTGGTGCGGCAAGGTAGTATTTCCCCCTTACCTCTTCTCCCATTTGTAAAGGTGAAACGTTGCACTATTGACATAAGACATGGGCATACTATGTTAAGGGAGAATTCCATTATTATTTCCTTTCATTTCAAGCTGTGAAGAGCAAAACGCTATTTAGTAGGTTGCTTGGCTTACAGATTATGCAGACTTGGCTTATAAATTATGCTTGGTTTAAAAATGGTGTGGGTGAGGTGCATTATTTTACTGTACAGAGACACTTCCAGCAGACTGTCTGTATTTTTAAATAATGTGGAAAGGAACACCCCAGTGGTGCTCTATGAGAGTTATTCTTACAAATTTCTCCTTTTCAGGATGTGTGAAAACAAATTTCTCCTTTTCGGGATGTGTGAGAACAGTAACTTGCAGCAATTCACCCAGTGGTTTTTGTGGTAGCTGATTTGTGTGGAGGTCCTACTTCCCCCCTGTTCATTTGTTATTTGCCTGGATCTCAGAAACATGCTTATTGAGGACCAAAAAGCCCTTCCTCATCTCTCCATTGTTGCTCTCCACATGAACAAGGACCCTAATTTTTTAAGGTGCTTGGTCTCAGGTAAAGCAATCATATAAATAAGGGTGCTTTTATTCAGGTACATTGCTTGCCGTGAGTGTGAAGGCTGGATGGAGAGGGAGGGGCTAGTTGCTCTTCTCTTTTTCTCTTAAAAAAAAGAGAGGCAACAATGACTAAATAGGACTGTTGTGTTAAGCAGCCACGGCAGTACAACCACCCCCACAGTATTGCCATGTTCTAAATTCATCTATTCAGGATATGGTAGCTACCACACAGGATGGAGGATTCTTTCTAATCATAGCTTATGAATGTAGAAGAAAGAACGTACCTCACGATGAGTCAGTCCGTCTATTTTAAAAAGTACGAGTCTAACCTCAGGCCATTCTGACAAGCAAATATGCGTTAAGTGCAGAATTCCATGTTGGGGACAGGCCTGGGCCTATAACCACTCACCTGGAAAACTTCTTAAGGTACCCCTCTCCCTACACCAGCCTACTTTGGATCTACTTCTTGTGTGGTACTTTTCTTCCAATCTTTTTAGCTCTTTCAGTGGCCTGAATTTTGAAACGTTGATCTGCTGCTGATAATTTAATGTGGCTTTATGTCTCACTGGCCTAAATCCTGTTGTGTATCATAGTAAATTGCACTAGATTAGTTCCTTTGAGTCAGTAGGGTTGATTCAGTGCCACTACACGTCCCATTGATTCAAATGGACTTACTCTAACTGTGACTTAATTTATGCATAGTAAGTCGTGGTTAGAGTAGGCTCATTTGAATAAGTGGAGGAGGAGTTGACTCACCAGATCCTTGATTGATTCAGTGGTTCTATCTTAGTGTGATTTGCTATGCTAAGCAATAGGATTTTGGCCACTGATATTCTTCTTTAATAGGTTTAAGGGGGAAATTTAAATTAGTACTATATACCATGGCAGCTATTATCTGATCATAATTAAGTGTATGCTACTAAAGTGAGGAGGAATTAAATAACCTCTTAATGAAGGTGAAAGAGGAAAGCGCAAAAAATGGTCTGAAGCTCAACATCAAAAAAACTAAGATCATGGCCACTGGTCCCATCACCTCCTGGCAAATAGAAGGGGAAGATATGGAGGCAGTGACAGATTTTACTTTCTTGGGCTCCATGATCACTGCAGATGGTGACAGCAGCCACGAAATTAAAAGACTCCTGCTTCTTGGGAGGAAAGCAATGACAAACCAAGACAGCATCTTAAAAACAGAGACCTCACCTTGCCGACAAAGGTCCGCATAGTCAAAGCTATGGTTTTTCCAGTAGCGATGTATGGAAGTGAGAGCTGGACCATGAAGGCTGACTGCCGAAGACTCCCCTGGACTGCAAAGAGAACAAACCTATCCATTTTGAAAGAAATCAACCCTGAGTGCTCACTGGAAGGACAGATCCTGAAGCTGAGGCTCCAATACTTTGGCCATCTCATGAGAAGAGAAGACTCCCTGGAAAAGACCCTGATGTTGGGAAAGTGTGAAGGCAAGAGGAGAAGGGGACGACAGAGGACGAGATGGTTGGACAGTGTCACCGAAGCTACCAACATGACTTTGACCCAACTCCGGGAGGCAGTGGAAGACAGGAGGGCCTGGCGTGCTCTGGTCCATGGGGTCACGAAGAGTCGGACACGACTTAACGACTAAACAACAACTAACGTTACTTCTTATTTCCTGGTTTTTTAGTTGTCCTGGAAATAACAGAGGTCACTATAGTGGGTTCCTGTGAGACTGTACCAACAGATAAGTGGGAGTTGGCAGCTGCCTGAAATGCTGGTGTGGGGGCTGCAGTAGTAGCCTGCAGCCAATCATCCTGATGGTATTGACCTTTCCACCAAAAAAACAAAAACAAAACAGAACCATGTGTGCCCCACAGCCTGTCCTGCTCCCCCCTTGAGGGAACCTGCAATTCACAGATGCAGTGGAAGATATGGTTCTGTGGCCAGTTCAAGGGTGTGCGTGCACACTATTTTGTTTTTTGCCTGAAACACTGGGCCAGCCCTGGCTCCTGGAGTGTTCTGCCCTTCTGGTATATTTAAAGTTAAACACCTCTGTAAGTTGCAATGCAATCAGAGGCACACATCTTTGAAATAGTCTGGCAGAAATTTCTGTGGCTAGGATTAAAACAAAACAAAAAAACACACAAGGAGAACAGGGTTCGAATCCCTGCTCAATCATGGAAACTCATTGAGGGAGTGGAACTGGAAAAACCACTTATTAAATATCTCACTTAACCTTGAAAGCCCTATAAGGGTCACTGTAAGTTGGTTCTGGCTGGACGGCCCAAAAATACATGATTAAGTCAGAAGCTTGTGATGAAGAACATATAATTGAAATATATTACAAACATTGCTGTTATTGGAAAGCGTGAGCTGAGCCTCTTCTGCTTTATACTATGATCTGTATCTTGTGCTTTTGTGTTGAAGGTGAATCTCTAGTTTTCCTCTGATTACTGTTTTAAAGACAATTAAAGCCATGTATTCACTAGATGTTGAAATTTAGGCAGAAATAATGTCTCGACACAGTTATCAAGTGCAACCAGCAGCATTTCAGTGGGACAACTGCTGGAAGGTAACTAACCAGGAAAAATGGCCACTGCCTAGGTCCATTTAAAGAGTGAATGATGAATAGGCATAGAGGGTGCTGTATTTGATCTGCACAATGAAATTATCAGAAATAATATCGTTTAGCACATTTATCTTCAACTTTTCAGATACATCTTAGATTTCAGTCCGTAAAATTTCTTTTTAATTTTGGGTTATAGATGTTTATCATTTTGCTATGCTCTCATTTTTATACCTTTTTTTTCCTTCTGTCTTTATCCTTTTATTTTTCTTTCATTTTTAAAAAGCTCATCAGCCATTTCACGTAGGCATTAAGACCTTGTAAGGCTTCAGGTTGAGGTGGCAAGAGGGTACATAACTTTCCGGACAGACTTTTCAATCCCCTTTCTTAAAATGTGTGCCAGGGGAATGTCGGTAAGTTAGCTTTTTTGCCAGGAAGAGCTGTGAAGGCTTCCAACCTTGTCTGCGTTCCTTTAATTTTTAGGAAATGTTTAGAAACAAGCAGTTGCTGTGTTTTGCAATAGAAACTGTTTTCGAACTCTTCCATTTCCTACTTATTGGCTAAGTACAAGCCAAACAATGCCTTTCCTGAGCTATTAAGGTAGCATGAGAGAAATAAGGGGATGTTGGTCATGCAGCAGGGTTCTGTATGCTCCTGTGTAAATGAAGAATGGCAGGCCTCCTTTAGTTTTGGCAGGCTTAGTTATGCAAGCTTCTTGCTGCTGACCAGCAGATATGTGCAAACTTGTCTCCTGAGGCACGCACACCTCCATATGCAGGCATGCATTTGTAAACCTTCCTTCCTTCCTCTCTTCTTCCATCTGCACCAGCTTATTTGGGAGCTGTGCAGAGCAAGAAGAAAACAGCTGTTGCTGGGAATGCCACTCCCACCATGCATGAAAGAGCTGAAGGGAGATCCTTGCTCTTTTTTTGTTCTCTTGCCACTTGCATCTCCTAAAGCAGATCCCAGGGCTTCCTGAATGAGCAAGTGGGTCATCTGCGAGGAGGCAAATGGATGTGGAAGGAGAATGGGTAGGCTAAAATATAACAATCAAGACACTGGCCTTCTCCTCTAGGCTAGCAAAGTCATCCACTCACATTGCTGTTTAGACTGAATTGCACAGGAGCATTATTAATGTCTGTAGTTTCACTTGTAAGTTGCGTCCCGACGACTTGCCAATTTCTGGCTCCACTTATTTTCTGTTTCAGTATATTGCTGTCAAAGCTATAACCATTAATTTAATACACAGGGGGCTTCCTCTACAGTAGGGCTACAGAACCTTTGGCCCATCCCTACCTTTGCCTCTTACTGCCCAACCCAAGACGTCCCAGCTCAACATGGCCAGTGGTAAGAGATTATTTATTTATTTGACTTATTTAATTTATTTGAAATATTTTTCCCCGCCTTTCTCCTTAAAAAGGACCCAAGGCGGCTTAACATCATTAAAAGACAATATCAAAAGTTAAAAGCAGCATATAAATACTAGAAAGGATCAAATAGATACCACTCTAAAAGATGGTAAACAAAAGCAAACATCAAAACACATTCAAAACAGTAAGGCACAACTATCCATTTAAAAACCCCACTCCGGCAGCCATTGAGGGAAAGCTTGTGTAAAGACAAAGGGAGACAGACTTTATGAGAACAGCATCTGGACAGCCAAAGGTTGTCCAAAGTTGCTACAGGAAAATGTCAAAGGAAAAAGTTACTCAGATGGAAGTCATTATTCAGATGTAAGATGGTCTACTCTAGAATGAAACGAGAACAATTTTGGAGAAAGCTTAAAAAATTTGAGGTTTCCAGATCTGTCTTTTGGATTTCACCCTTGTAGATCTGAAGAAGAAACAAAACTTCAAGAACTTTTTGCCTGTGGGTAGCATTTCATACATCTTAACAGCGGCTTATGGTCCCTTAAATTTGTTACGCTTTAAGGGTACCCTGCAGGTGCACTCTCATGCTTAAAATTCAGCTTTAAATTTGACTTTGCTAATTTTACCTCATCTCTTCAGTTCATGCAGTTTATAAAATTCATTTCTAGTTCTGATTGGCTTCCTTTCTGTACCTGAGCTAAAGCAGCTAAAAATAAGAGATAAACAGGTTTCTTCAGTAACCAACCATTTATTTTACAAAGTTTGTGTTGCAAATTGTGTGTACATCAGTCATAGCTCAAATCTTCAGTTGTTTACTGCAAAATTAGGCATTTTGAAATTTGGGTTACATTTTTCCCCCACTACCCTTATCCTCATGGTGGCTTGGCTTATGTCAGTGGTCTCAAGACACCACAATTTTTTCTTTCCCTTGAACTTCTTTAAGCTAAGAACTCCTGCCATTTCTTAGAAATCTTATAGCTTGCTGCTGTCATTCATGGAGCCAGGTCAAGAGAAGGGTACCTAGTCCGTAATGCACTTTACTAAATAGTTATGTCATCTTTCGCCATGTCCTTACATTGATGTTTTACTGAAGAATACTGGAACTGTACCAAAACTGACAAAAAGTCCATTGCCACAGTAAAGACTTAACACATTTTAATTGGGATAAACTTCCATGGACTGTCGCTCACTTTCATCAGATGCAACAAGAACTGTACCATCATTTTGGCAGAATTAAGTTTGTCTGGGAACTGACTCTTACAACTTGACTCAAGTATGCTCAGTTTTTAAAATCCTGAATATTTTTAGTATATTGGGAATAGAATTATGTGCATGTATGAATTTGAAATGTAAAGATGTACGTCCTGAGTTATGAGGAAATGTTTATTTTGATGTTAACACCTTTGGCAGAATAGAGCTCCATAGCTTGTGGGAATGGTTGTCTTTTTTTGTGTGTGTTGTGAGTCCTTGGCACACTGTTGCAGCCAACACCACTTTGTTCTTTGGGATTTGTTCCCAAGTGAGAGGTATATAGGATTTCAACCTTCATTTAGAAGGGTGCTCTAAATTGGATATTATCATTTCATCCAGCTTGCAAAACTGCATGTGACATCTGTAGGTAGTAGGAACAGCATATACTCGGTCAAATGCAATGCCAGAATACTGACCCAATTGTAGTCATAATTCAATATTAGCTACAGTCTTGCTTCAGAATCAGTAGGTCTTGGGAGAAGCTTTTTATTAGAAGTGTTAGGGAATTAAGAGAATGTTCTGTACTCTGTGAATATGTGATATGACACCCACAAGTCATGTAATAGCTCAGCTGATCTCCTTACTAGTGTCTTGGCTCTAATTGAATTATGTCTGCACGGAAGAAAAAGTGATGTATGCAGAAAGGCCTTAAGAGGCATTGGGTGGTAATGCTTAGAGGCATGTTCTAGAAGTGGGGAGGTATTTAGTTGTTACTTTTACAGTGGTGCCTCGCTAGACGATTGCCTCGCAGGACGAGGAAATCGCTAGACGATGCCTTTTTGCGAGCGCTACTGCGCTTCGCAAAACGATGTTTCCCTATGGGGAATTTCGCTAGACGATGAGGTTTCCCCATAGGAGTGCGCCGACTAGTGGTCAAAAGCTGTCAGTGCAGCTGTCAATGCATTCCTATGGGGACCCTCACTCGCTAGACGAGGTTTCCCTATGGGAAATTTCGCAAGACGAGTGCCTTTTCCCTTGGAACGCATTGAAGCGATTTCAATGCATTCCAATGGGAAAACGTGCTTCGCTAGATGATGTTTTCGCTAGACAGCGATCTTCGTGGAACGGATTAACATCGTCTAGCGAGGCACCACTGTATATCACATTTCTACCAAGTGAGATCAAAGCAACACACATAGCTCTCTTCCTTTCCAGGATTATCCTAATAACTAGCCTATGATTGCCACTTGGTCAGGGCTATCCAGTGAGTTTCATAGCAGAGAGGTATGATTTGAAGGCAGGTCTCCCGAGTCCAATAGTCTAATCTCTACACCATACTGGGTGTTGTAAAGGGGTGCTACCATATCTGTATTGTATGGTCTTTGTACATTTATATAGAAGGCTACCCATACCAACCAAAAGAGATACCTATTATTTATTTATTTATTTATTACTTTAATTTATATACCGCCCCATTAGTGTCAGAGCACTATTCTGGGTGATCTACAAACAGTGAAAACCAACTCCACAAAACAAGACACTGAATTGCAAACAACAATAAAGCATAACCTAAAAAAATAACCCAACATATTAGGAAATGGTAGCGATGGCATATGTGTAAAGCTAAGCGTATTGCGGCCTGAGTATGTTACTATGGGAACATGGTTTCTCGTTTGGAAAGAAGAATGCAGGCACGCCGAAAGACCCACATAATGCTGGCTGCCAACGTATAGAGTATTAAAATAAATTAAGTGATGTTGTATTTAAAATAACTAGTGGAGGAGAGTGATAGACTGACAGTGAGCTGGAGCAGGTATTTCATCCATCTTAACCATTGACTATTTCCTGCTGAAGCTGCCCACCTGTTCCTTCAAGGAAATACTTTATTCTTTGTTCTCCTTTGCTTCTGCAGTGGAAAGCTGGCGATGGCTCCTTCATGACCTGAAGCACACTTGCATACATAGCAGCTAGCTTTAGAGGATTCTCTGCCCAAGTCTAGGTTTTACCCTGTTGTTATCCTGAATGGATTTCTTGGACTAGTAAGTGCAGGTTTTTCTGTTACTGTGCCAAGAGCATCCTTGCTTCTGATTTGCAGCCATAAAACCACCTGACTTGTATACTGCCTTCAGCTAACATACTTATCAAAAATTCTGACGAGGAGAAGGATCAAAGGTTGCCTGTGCAACGTGAGGGCCAGGTGAGGGTGGAGCGTAAGGGCATGGTTTTTGGTATGGCAGCCCCCATGAACTACTGGCCCATGGGCTGGAAGAGAGGAAGAAGAGCTGAACCCAGGCTTCTCAATCTGCAGGAGGGGCCATGGCTCATTAGTGATATGTATGTTTCATATACTCAGTGCCCCAGGTTATAGTGCTGATATCTCCAGTTAAAAGGGTGAAGTAGCATGTAGTCAGGAGAGGTATGTTTCTCATGCTGCAGATTCTAGACAGTTGTTGCCAGTCAGAGTGGGAAATGCTGAACTAGATAGACTGGCCTGATACAATACAGCTTACTCTGTTCCTAAGTAGGGCTGTTCCTTTTTTTGGAGAAAAGCCTGTTAAGGCAGGGGTCCCCAACTCCCAGTCCGCGGGCCGGTGCCGGTCCGTGGCCTTGGCAGGACCGGGCCGTGGAGATAGATCTCCCGCGCCCCCGCACACACTCCCCCCACGCATGCCCACACGCATACATGGCCCGCCCACCCGCATGCACAGGTGCCCCACCCACCAGCGTGTGTGTGAGCGTGCCCTGCCCCCGCGAGCGCCCCCCACCCATGCGCGTGAGTGCGCCCCACCCATCTGTGAGTATGCCCCACCCATCCGTGCATGCGTTTGAGTGCACCCCGCGCACAGACCCCGCCCCCCCAACTGGTCCATGGTTCGGAAAAGGTTGGGGACCACTGGAAAATGAGGCTCTTGCTGCAGTGTTAAGCAGATAATTTCTATTTATATAGTGGTTTTTTTTAAGTTGCTGGGGGTTATCAAGCAGAGGGAAAGCACTTGCCATCAACTTAATAAGCTATTCTCAAGGGGCTGGAGAGATATGGTCCCCTGGGGGGCCCTGGCACATTTGAAGGAGGCCACAGACTGGAAACAGTTCTTCACAAACCACCTTATAAGGTTCGTTATGCAACTTGCATAATCCTGATTCTTTCATATGGCCCAATAAAGGTTGAGAATGGCTGCACAAAATTATTGTAGGCCAACATTTATGGAGTATGAGGGATAGACCTGTAGAAATCAGCAAAGGTATTTGCCCCTTAGGCTGGAAGGTAAATGACTCACCCAGCCAGTTTTATAGGATTGTAGAGACCATGAGGGTGAGATAACTATGTATTGTAATTCAGTCTGAGCCCCGAGCTGTCTTTGGAAAAAGAAGAGCTGATCAGATAAGACGTTTTTCCAAACCTGAAGTAAATTTTTGAAGTAGACTTAGTTATATTTGTATCTTTATTTTTGTATCTGAATCAGTGTTTGCAATTACACGAAAGGTTCTGTGCTGGGATAAAATGGAATTCATATATGAAAATTGCAGCCATCTTTTCATCAGTGGTAGTTGCAGTTTCTGCCATAGACAATATTGCAATCCACTGCGGAATTTTCTCGTGCAGGCAACATAGCAATATGGGAGATGTGCTTGATCACCATAGCCTTTCATTTGCACAGGAAGATACCCCGTTAAGATGGATGGTATATGAGATTGAGAAGACTCATTATTTCAAACAAGTGTACACTTTTGACTCCAGGCAGGTTATTGATTTATTTAGGATATTTTCCCCATCTGTTTGACTCACAAATGTTCCCAATGCAGCTCATGGTAATGTCTTTAAATAATATACAGTATATTGCTTAAAACTATTAGAAGCCAACAGAAGGCATGGCAGTTTTGCAGTGACTCAATATATTCTAAGATCCCTTTTAAGATAAATCACTCATTTATTAATAAGGGAACCCCAGGTTGGGGCTAGAAAAGGATACCACCTTAAAACACAGGGATTTGATGCCAGTTGGTGTTGACAATATTCGACTGATCAGTAGTCTGACTTAGTAGCTGAAATCCGATTGACTAAATCCACATGCACAAAGAGAAGTGATACCATCAGATGTGGATGTTAATATTTATTTAAAGTTTACTGTCTCTCTCATACCCACCCAGCCAAGGTTCTAAGGCTCCTTAGGAATCCCTTTTGAGTACCCCCCCCCCAAAGATAAGTGATGCTGTCAGCTGTGGACGTTAATATTTAATTTAAAGTTTACTATTCCCCTCCTTCCCCCAGATTATGACGCTCCTTAGGGATCCCTTGTGACCTGGGGTGGCTGTTAAAAATACCAAAGAATTGCCACTGCTGGTCCCACAGCAGAATTGACCACAAACAGGCAAGTATCGAAGTCCAGCTGTCTGTCTTCTTGTGGCCCCTGCAGTGTCTGTTCTTGGAGTTAGAGAGAGGGCTGCCGGACTAAGGCTGAGATTTCTGGCTGCTTAAAACCACGATTGCTCCTGCTCGCCCTCTGGCACTTTCCATAAAGCTGGGGAAAGTTAGCAAAGTTTTTTTTTAAACTGCTTTTTCCCAGCTGGCAGAGAATTAGTGCATCTAGTTTGCAGGGCTAGTGTGGGGTCCTTCTCCTTGCCTTTTTTTTGTCTAGTAGATCGCTTGGAGTAGCATCGGTTGAAGTAAATTCCTTCTGTGGTCTGCATGTTTTCCAGGATTGTTGGATTTTCCCCGACTATTACAGAAATTCCTGTAAGTAGAAACATGTCTTGGCAGTTGTTTTGGTTTTAAGTAGTACGGTTTCACCTCTCTTTCCCCCACTCCCTGGTAATCATGTTTATGGGAGCTGGAGTGCCGTTGTGGTATGCCTACTTCATTGGCAAATGCAAGACTTGAACCAAAGAGCCCATGATTTCTAACTCCTAGTTGCCACAAGGAGTTAAGGAATTGCCCTCTACCTGAGCCTTTTCCCATGAGGCTGGCTGAAGTCTCTTTGCAGGCCAGAATCTTCTTGTTTATCTAACATGTTGCCCAGTGTCTTTAGTGAAACTAGAAAGCTAGTCATTCTGAAATATTTGATTGTATATTCTTTGAAGCTGTTTTTATATATCACAGCTTTTGCAAAGCCAAATGTAGGGACAAAGGTGTTCCAGGACAAATAAATTAGTTTTGGGGCATTCTTTTGCAGGCCTCAGTGATGATGATGGGTAATCAATAATAATAGCTAACTTTTTTATTGGCCTTTAAAGGTTATATATTGCCTCACGTTCATTTGCTCCAGTGGTCCTGTAGGCTAAGTTCTTATTAGCCTGTATAATGCAGATGGATGAAGTGAGGCTGAAAGGAAGAAGCTTTCCTAAGGCTACTGGTGAGTTCATAGCAATGGCAAGATTGGAAACTCATAGGTCTTTCTCTTTAACTACCATTTTGTGCCAGCCCTCTCTTACCAGCAAATGCTTACCATTGTAAACGGAGGCATAAGCACCGCCATTTGTTTTCAGAGATTTGTTTTATGTGTTCACTACATCCATCTGTCGCAACTTCCTTCTGCATTCCTATCACTTTAGGGTGGGTGCACCTTAAAATGTGTCAATTGTTGGATGTACCTTTTCCTTCACTTGCAAGAGTCTACTTGCAATCTGTGGTCTGTTTTTTTCAGGTGTGAATGTGAGTTGTTCTCATGTATAGGAAACAGTCCCACCTGCTTCCCTGTTGAGATGCTGCAGAACTTGCCCAGAACTTTGCTTACATTGTTCTTCACAACTCAGTGTGTGTGTGTGTGGGGGGGGGCAAGGGAGTCAGACTATACCCACTTATCTGTTTGTGGCTCATGCTAGATGGTGGCAAAGTGATACAACCTGGGTGCTGACTTCTGTGTGTCTGATATCTGAGTATTAAATGGTGGCATCTAGAAACCTGATCAGCACGTCTGCTTTCTCCTTCACTCTCTCTTCCTGCAAATACTTTCTTGGCAGGACATGGTGTTCTTTCGGAGTAGGGAAAAATGATATTGTTGTGTTTCTGTCCATGGTTTTTAAACTGTTGGTTAACGTGCATTTTTAACAGGTGTCAAAATACTGAAGGTTATTATGTAATTGACCTTACTGTAGGTCCAACTTTTGTGCTGGTTGCATAATGCCGGAGGGGAGGGGAGGGGTTGCTAGGAGTATGTTCTCTGATTATTGGAGTTATCTGACAAGACTATAATACATGGAGATCTTTTCCTCAATGCAGTGTTTGTGAGTGCACTTACAAAAAAGGGACACAGTTTGATATGGGATTAATCATCTGCTCCCTATCCAAATGGTTCTTCTGATGCAAACAGCTGATAGAGGAAGAATGGGTGAGCAGTTCATCTCAGGGAAGGATTTTCTGACTGCCATATCAAACTTCCTGAAGCCTAGATCAGTAATGCTCAGTAATGCCCTGCTAAATGCTTCTAAATTAGGGCTCTCCTACACCGTGGCCAGGTCGTGCGCATGTGGTTTTTCTTTTTTCCAAGAGTGCTGGCTGCTGTTAAGTGCACAGAGCTCCCTGGCAACTGCTGATCAGTGTGTGTTTGTGTTGGACATTTAAATGTGTGGGGTTTTTTTTTTTAAGTGATTGAAAGCTTCTCTGACTGTCTGCCTCCATACTTATTCTGGTTAGTTCAGTGTAACAGAGAAGTTATGCACTGCTGTGGTTTATTCCCCCTCCATTTATGCATCATAAATAACAATTTTTTAAAAGTTAAGGATTTTTTGTTTGTGTCTGTTTATTTGTTTGTATTTTCTTTTGCATTGCATTGCTTGAAATGGTTGTTCTTTCATGGGACGGCATCTTTCTACTGATCCCATATTGAAAAGATATATCTTTAGTTTCAGAGAAGCAGAACCTGTTCAGTTTGTGTGTGTGCTGTGCTGTGCTTGGCCTGCAGGTCTAACAAGTTGCCTGCTCGTCCCTTCTGAAGATTTTCAGATAAACTTTCACTTTGTTTATGGGTAGCCAAAGATGGGTCGGAAAATGGAGAGGGATTGTGGCTTTCAAAGCATTTTGTTGGAAGGAAGAAAATACGCAAAAATAATTTTCCTTGCAAAGTTCTCTAGACTTTTCTCTTTTAAAAACCAAACATAGAACTTTCCATTGTAGAGTTATTCCTGATTACATGCTCCAGAACTTCAGATTCTCAATGCAGACCTACTCCAGTATTTCCTGCCAAAGTAGAGGGTGTTTCTTTGCAGTTGTGGAGAGAATATTTAGGCAGATTGATCTCTTTGGAAATGATTTTCTGAAATTTTAGATGCATAATTTAGTGTAGGGAGATCTGAAGAATTGTTGGGTGTGATTGCCACCTTTCTTAATGAACTTGCTTGAATGCCTTGAACATCAAGTGGGCATGGCAAAAAAACCCCACCAGAAGATGTTTCCTCCACCCGCCTGGTGGTAAGTGAGCACAAAAATAATGCTTTAAATTTAGCACGGTAGAGAAGTTTAAAATGGAGAAATGGCATCTTCGCACTCACAGTCAGTAATGTGGACATGCAGGAAAGGAAGAAGGAAAAGGAAAAACAAGAAAAAATTGACTAAGGTCTTGTGAATTTTGGTATCTTCCCTTATGTTATGATGAATAGAATCCAGTATGAATGCTATAGGTCTAGTTTGACCTTTGCTTTACAGACAGAGATGATAGAGTTTGCCTGCCTCTCTCCCTCCTTGCAGTTCTGCTGCAACCTTTTAACAGCAATGAAACAAGCAGAGACTTGTCAGGTGAAGCATTTTCCAGCCTCCAGATGCAGAGCTGGGTGGGGTGGAGTCTTGTCCTATTCTGCTTGCCTGTGGTCAGTGCAATAGTTATAGACACAGGAGCTGGCCTGGGGAGGGGGATCAAACATTTACAACGCTGTCAATGTTTGATCTCCCCAATTTCTCTTATCAAGCTGACTGCTTGCTGCAGATTTTTCTCCTTTGTTGTCTAGTACTTTGATGTGCTAATTAACCCTCCCAATTTGGCTGCATGTAAGCACATTCCATCCTTTGTATGCTGTGCTAGCTCGCTCTCTTCTCCCTTTGTTTTGTTTTTGATCTGCCCTGCTGAGATATAGAATAGTTTTGCTCTTGCATTTAAACCAGCAGACTGATCCAGCAGAAGATAATAGCTGGAAATCTACTTGGTAGAGCTCTGGCTAGTGGGACAAAACAACATACCAGTGCCCTGGAGGTGTCTTCCAGCTTGTCAGACCCTCCATTAAGCAGATCCTCTAATTCTAACCATTTTGCACACGAAACAGGAAGCCAAGCATTATCAGTGTTCCTTTTCTTATAACAAAGCATCTCCACCCTCAGTATCCTCAAAGTCTAGGGGTGGTAAGTGCTATGTACCTCTTGCTCACCTTGTCGTTTACACCTTTCCAAATAGTTTTCTGTTTAACCTAATGCTAAGGTGCTAAATGGTGAATGTCTGGGTTGCTTTTAGGGTTATTCTGCTTTGACATCCTGCTTTTGGAGGGAGGGTGCACTTACAGGTCAAAGATCATCTGAGCCAGGTTCAGAGATCAGTCTCAAGTGAAGGATGATGTCTATTACAAGCCAACAGTGCCTTGAGAGCCACATATTCTCCATCTTAGGCTTGGGTATTAAGATCATCAGGAGAGGCCTTTCTCTTGGCCCCACCACTTTCACATGTGTGTTTGTTGGGTATACTGAAGAGGGCCTTCTCTGTTGCTGCCCCAGATTCAGGAACTCCGTTCCACAGGAGGCCAGACTGGCCCCATCGTTGCTGTCCTTCCTCAAGCAGGCAAAGACCTTTCTCTTCAAGCAAGCTTTCCCCCAGTGACTGGCTGCATGAGTGGGATTTTTAGATGGATTGTTGCACCTCACCACTGTGAATGTGCTTTTGGTGTTGCTTTTATTTACTGTTTCTTAGAGTGGTATTTGTTTGGTCCATTTTAGTATTTTTTTTACTTATGGTTTTTAGCTTCAAATATTATCTTTTAATGATGTAATCTGCTTTGGGTCCTTTTTAAGGAGAAAGATGAGGTAAAAATATTTTAAACAGGCAAATAAAACACTTGTCCTAGTTTGCAAGAGGTAATGGAATACCAGTCCTTTTCAGTGTATCTAGTCATAAATGTTGATGTTCAAGGGGGATTTTAAGGCCCAAGGCAAAGGGGACGGAGAAGGAAATATTTTCAAGCACAAGAAATGACCATAAATGTTGGGTTTCATCAAAGAATGTTGAAAATCATCACGTCGGCTATGCGGAAGCAGTAAACTTGGATAGCTAGATGCAAATCTTCCAACAAGATTTGGAGCAGAAAGCGCTATGTAATGTTGTTCAAAGAGGGCAAACGGAAAGGCAAGGAAAGTTAGAGACCTGTGGGGAAGGAAGATGGACTGAATTTCACAGCAGTACCAGATATTTTTTTGGTGCTTTGGCTGCCAGCTCTTCCATGTTAGAAATTTTCCCATAGACATTTTACTGAGAAGCAGAACTAGATTCTCCATGACTAATCTGGTGATAAATACCAGTAGACAATTTCATTAAAAAAAATATGAAAAGGTGGAGGGAGAACCCCACCCTTGATTTGGAGGAACTTTAATCAGTTGCCTCTCACGCCGGAAAAGTTACAGTATTAATGAGAAAAGGGTTTGATTAAGGCTCATGGTTTCCGGCTGTTGTATTAAAAGGAAATGTACCTCCTTAATCTTTAGAAGGAAGAGGTGCTGTATGTTCTAGAAAGGAAACATGATACACATTTTGTATTTTCTCTCCACCCTTGTTTTTTGCTGCAGGCAACTGTCTGTAAATCTGGGTACAGTTTAGAAACCATAAACACTTCATGGGCCATGGATATGTGAACAGAAGTTGCAACAATGGTGGAGATTTTGCTCTGGGTGCTTTTTGTTCAGAAGAAACAGTGAAATGTTAAAATCCAAATCTGTCGAAATGTTCATTCAACTATAACACTCAGTAGCTTTTAAAATGAGTTAGTCAGTGTAACTTTGGCCACTTGCTGTCTTTTTGACGGATACAGAATAAAGCAGCTAACATAAAAGAAACAAAGAAAGCATGTGAAAACACACAATTCAAACATCAGCCAGCAGTAAAAACAACAGTAGAAGAAATAAAATGAGTTGTCATTTGTCCCCTATTAAAAGCCTTGGTGAATTAGCAAGATATTCCCTTGCCCTCCGAATCAGCAGTTCTTGAACTGTGGTTCTAGAAATGTGTTACACTTCAACTCTAGAGGACTAGAGTTTGAGAAGCACTTGATCAAAATGCTAGTAGGGGATACATATGGCTTCTTCCATGCATTCAGTGAGTGCACAGAGATTGTAGCAACATTGTTTGGAATAGCTCCGCTGCTGTCATCATCATACTTTCTCAATCTTAACCTTTATCAGAAAGGGTTTTCTGCATGTAAAGGTGTAGACAATGACCACATCTGGGGCAATGTTTGGATTTTTTTTTAAAAATTGTCTTTTTCCTCCCATGTTCCTTGATTTTGGTACCACTAGCCTGGTGAAGAGTCCGGAAGAACCTGAAATCTTGTATGTTTTTGTGACATTTTTATTGGCTTTAACTAAGGTAGTGATTCCCAGACTTTTTTTGACTCGTGTCTCCCTTGAGCGGCAGTGGCAGCAGAGCAGCAAAGGGGCTCAGGGCGGACATGGAGGCGAAGAAGTGCCAGCTCGACAGAGAGACAAAAGATGCCTCAGTGCCCCTGGCTGAATTTGGTGGCTCCCCAGGGCACTGCAGCGCATACTTTGGGAAGCCCTGAACTAAGATGTTACCAAGTGCAGATTAAAAAACAACAACAGCAACTCATTAAGCCACTCTTATGAAAAGAGTATGCTTTGTTCACACCTGTTCTAGAACCACCCATGCCAGTGTGTTAAAGTAATGGATGTGTTTTTTAAAAGTTGTGATGAATCTCTGAATCTTAAACATGTTTTTTCTTAGGTTTTGGGAAATTTTGCATCTATTTTTGAAAGCCATTTTGTCCTCAGCATTGATGCACGTTTTCAGGAAACTTTCAAATTGATTGGGTCCTGATATTAGCATGTTCAGCTTCAGCAGACAAAATGAAATATTGATTGACTGAAATCTTTTTTTCTTCTTCTTACAATTTTATTAAACAAAATCATACAACTGTGAGAACATTTACTAACACATAACAATTTTTTTTACAAATCGTGGTCCCTCCCTGGACCAACTTCAATTCTCAAATTCTAATTTAAAGCTTTTCCTCCCCTTCTGGGAAGTAGGGTGAGAGTAAGAGGAAAATAATTGACTTTTATGTGGTTATAATCTTTGTGATGATCTTGTAAATGCATCAGGTGAGAGCTGAACAGAGGAGATATTTAGCAGATCAGAGTAGTAAAGGCTTCTGTATTTTGCGGAGCAGCTAGTTAACAAAGGAATGGGTTTGGAAAAGCCACTGCGAGTAGAACAAGTATGCAAGCTTTCCAGCATTGCAGCAAACACCGCCCAGGCAGAAGTGGGGGAAGACAGCAGCTGCTCATTAGCGAAATATTTCCCTTTTAAGAATTGCAAAGCAAGTAAGTGGCCTCTCCATGCGAGAAAAGGATAGTCAGCTGTTGTGCCCAGTTTGTAGTTACCATGGTAATGGTAGAGTGGCAGGTTGAAATAAAACACAGCTAATTTACCTTAGGACCACAACATCCATGAGTGCTCTTCCCAGCAAAGTGATTCTAGAGGCCTGCCTGTTTGTGCATCTATTTAGCAAGCCGTTGAAATTGACTTTGCCACTTGTACTTGGTTTCTTCCACTTTCCATCCATCCATACGTGGAATGGAAACTTTATGGCGGTAGTGCAGACTTCCTATTTAACTAGAGCAGACCACAAATCCATTATTAAATATATTGGAGAAGAACCTTCACATTTTCTGCTGCTCACTCCTACCATTCTCATTTCTCCTGTTTTTAATTCATTGAGGCTGTAACAAAGGTGCAAGGCACACGTGTGAATATCGGTGGCAGGAACTGGTGACAGTGCTTTGCCTTGTGCAAAGCTCTGCATAGGAAGAAAGGAGGCAGAGGTTTAGGCTGGGAGAGGAGGAAAACCTGCATAGGGGCCCTGGAGAGAGAGAGTCTGTGGAAAATTATCAAGAGAGAACTCAGCCAAGAAGGAACCAAAAGCTTGCTACATATAGGGCAACTTAGCCCTATTTTCCATGGTAAGAACAAGGACAGTGACGGCAGCCAAAAAATGAAGGAGAGTTATGAGGATAGCATTGCCTGAATGAGGTAGAGCAATGGTTGTGTTAAAGCTTTGACCAAATAGTTTTTATTTTAGATCTTGCATGGCTGTTCTGTGACTTGTAGCTTCTGTGGTCAGTACATCCTTGATGACCCACAATGCTAAGATTGCAACCTGGGCAAACCACTCCTATCACCCCCAGATCTGTATGTAGAGCTATGTTCTCTTTATGACTTCCTGACTCAAAACCCAAATGTAAAGGTTTACTGTGTTTTCCCATTAATAGCACATTATTTTTTTCACAGTGAACAAGGAAATTGGTGAGCCCACGTAAACCACTCTTAGATTCAAACTAGTAGATAAAATAAACCCTGTCTACCAGAGAGCCTTCTGTTCCACAGAAACACTTCTGCAGTATTCTTACTGTTCCTTCTGTGAAGCAAGTCATTCACCTTTGAATCTTCCAATAAAAACAAACTGGGTGTCTTCTTACTGACACGTTTCCATGTCTTCTGTTATTAATTCAAAATTCTTTGCATTCCTAAGCAGAATATAGTCCTGTTGACTTGGCATTGGATGTGTGTGGTAAAATGTAGCTAAAACTGTAAGTTACTAATAATAATGCTCTGTCGTTGTCTACCACATTTATGCATGGATCATGTGAAAAAGAAACATAAAATAGACAATTTCTGAAAGGTCACTTGATCAGTTAATGGGCATAACACATAGACATTGTAGTCCTTTGGCCCCTTATTTGCAGCCTCATGTAGTTTCCCCTTAATTGACCATTGCCAACATCTGTACTTTTGAATCACTCAGTAAATTGTGTCGTAAAGCAGTCTTTTCAATCTTGCTGTCTAGCTCTTGAGTGTTCGCAGGTGAAATACTGTCTTCTACTCTTGCACAGCTCTGTGGTGTTGGGGGTCTCTCTGATACTCTCCTGCACTCTAGAGTTGCTTCAGTTGAAGTTAGCTTGCAGCTCTGGAGGAAAAGTGTCCCCCCTAAACAAGTCATGGGTGAGGGTGGGAGAATTCAGCTCACCACACATGCACAACCCGATGAAATTTCTCATTCCTGACTTAATGTAATTGTGCGAACAGTTAAAAATGTTCCATAGGCAAACAGATTTGTTTAACATACTCTGATGCGGTGCAGTTGTTTTAGATTATCAACCAGTCTCTGAGTAAACATTCTGGCTAAAATCCAGTTTTTAGTTCCAGTTGGAGTAATACCCATTAAATCAGTGGCTAAATGACAAGTTAGCGTTTACCTAAACCCCAGTCAGTGGGTCTACTCTAGTTAGGATTAAGAATTAGATTTATGCTTCTCAGTGAAATCTCTCAACCTCCCCTGCCATCACTTCTGTTAAGTGAAGTTGAAATGAGATGTGTTAAGTTTTTCCTTTACCAACATTAGTTGCATTCCTAAATCCATGTACTTTGGATAGAGTTCAATTGAACTCTTGATAATTTAAGCATGCTTATTTAATAATACAGAACTATTGTTGTATTGTAAATTAATATAGCTAAAAATTGCACTTTCTGCTAGCCGAGAATTAATTGCAAGACACCAAGTCTACCAATAAATTGCTTTTGACTTGCTGAATTTAATGAGGCTATTGCAGCATCTTTTTCTACTTAATTGTGTCAAAGGTTGATATATACAAGTTGGAAAATGGGTACAATCAATTTGCGAGCCCTGTAAAGCAGTGCCAGTTTTCTTATATAACACAGTTGTCTCCTGGCATTGCAAGTCTGTCTTCTCTGCTTTGTGTTGATAAGAGAATAATAACAGTTGGTTTAAATGCTCTGGTTCACACACAGCAGTTGCTTTTGAACAAATCAACATTCTGGGGCTTCTCATGAGCCTGCTTACACAGAAGACCATGGAAAAGGCAGTGGTCTGTTTTTCTTGTTCCCAGTGCATAACTGTGAGTAATAAAACTCCAGCTTTGGTCCAAGCCTGGAAACCAATAAGTAAATGGGTTTGTTGCAGTTTTCGTAATCTGGGCAAAAATAAGAGCTGGTGAGTTGTGGAGTGTTCCAAAACAAACAAGTATGGATTTAAGCTGCAGGAAGACTGGTATAATTCCCTGTTCCATCTCAGGCACAACTATATCTCTGAATATCTCATTGTTCCTATTCAGAATGACTACAGGGGGCCATTTTATTTTACTTTTATTTTCAGGATCTGTTATGTCATCATGCAGTCATGTTCTCAATGCACCTTACAATAAGAATAAAAACAAATTAAAAGGCATATAATCACAAAGGTCAGTAGTACAACATACAAAAATAAATGGCAGAAGTGAAACTCATTAGGAATGAATCTGATTAAACCACTTGGGAAAAGAAAAATATGTTAGAATAACAGTAGATTCGTTGCCAGAGAAAGTGTACTGATACCACTAGTAACAAAACCGTCTTCCTGGTAGCCCCAACTGTACAGCACCAATGAGTGCCTCTGGAGAAAGGCTGGGGAATAAGATCTTAAGTTTTGGGTAGCTGCATATACAGAGACCAGTGTGTTTTATGGGCATCTTGGTCCTAAGCTGTAAAGGACTTTGTTGATCAAACCGTGTTGCAGAGTTGGAACATGACAGGCTGAGTCCCAGCTAGAAATCTTGCAGTTTCATTCTGAAGTGACAGAAGTTTCCAGAGCTTCTCAAAAGCAGCTTCTTGTTCCAAACACAAGGTTACCAAGATATGGATAAGTGACTCCAGACTTCCCCTGTCCAGGCAGAGGTCTCTATAGGAAGGTAGATGGTGTTGAATATGAGTGTATAGTGTACATTCATCAGTATTTGGAGGTTGGGGACAGTTCCTTCAATTAACTTGTGTAGCAGTCTGCTCTCCTTTCTTCTGAAGTCTTTAAAATACAGTTAGGGTGGCATTTGATGAAGACATCTTGGTTGTAATGTATTGTCAGAACTCTGTATATTTTGCATGAATGCTAAAATGCTACTGCAGTCAATCTCAACATCAAGTGCTCACATATACTTGAAAGGGACTTTAAATTCCTTATTGCAACAAAGTCTGGGAGTTTCCACAAGACATGAAGCAACTGAAAGGAGGAACATCTCTTCCCTGCAACCCCTGAGCCCTCCTTGTAGCAGGATTTGAACAGAGATAGGTAGTTCCTGTGCTAGACTAGCTGTCTTTTTAAACTGGGAACCCTCCAGATGTGTCAGATTACAGTGCAAATACGAATTACCCCCATCTCTACCAAGGACTAAACCACATTTTTGTTCTTTAACAGGGATTATATTTCTAGGGGAGCCATTGTGGTGTAGTGGATAGAATGTCAGACTAGGATGCAGGAGACCTGGGTTCAAATTGATGCTCAGGTACAGAAACACCAGGGGGTGGCAGTGGTGGCACTGGTAAAACCGCTTCTTAAATATCTCGTATACCTTGAAAATCCTATCAAGTTTGTTCTAAGTCAGTTCCACTTTGTCACATTTATTTCCAATAAGCAAGGGCTGAAGGGGAAAAACTGCTCCCCCTTCCACTAGTTTGCCTGTTAACAAGATGCAAAACAGGCAGCAGGAGTTGCCTCCCTGTACTCTGTAATAAAGACCATGACTGCGATATATGAACTTTAATACTTCTTCAGAAAGCCACATTAAACCCTTACCTCAGGATCTCGGAAAATAGGTTTGTTGGAGCATTTTGTTATATTCTTTCTACACCCAAGTATGTTGCAGACTTGACTTGTGCCTGCCCTGAATGCTTAGGGGTGCATGTTTGTGTTGTTGTGGAAGATCAGCACCCTCTACAATCACCCTGTTTTGTTTAATGACTCAACCTTTGCAACTCTCCAAACGTATCATTTCACTGTGTTGGAGACCAAAACACTAGGTAGTAAATTTCCCTCTTCTTGTCCCAACAGCTTGTACAATGAAGACAGGAATTTGCTCCGCATCCAAGCAAAAGAGAGGAGGAATCAGGAAGCTCACCAGGAAAGAGAGACATTCCCTGCAAATATCCCACTCTTTGGAGAACCTTACAAGGTAACTCTGCCACCTCTTGTTAGGTTGCAAGGCAGACTGTGCACAACACAGCCAAGAGTCCTTTCCCTGTCAAACAGATGATCTCTAGGGCAGCCACCGTGGCTGCCTGTGAGGTCCTGCTCCAGTTACGGGTTTGAAGACCCTTTCTCCACATTGACTTCCCCAACATGCTGTAGATATTTTGGACTACAGGATCACTGGCCATGTTGGCCAGTTGAGATGGAAACTGCAGGTGTGATACTTCATGTTCTCCCTTGCCTTTTAGAACAGAGGTGGGCCATGGTCTAGCCCAGGCATTATGTGCAACCCCCACTGCCCCTACAGCCCTCCCCTTGATTCTTTGGGGTGGAAAAGGTGACCCACTACTCCCAGAAGCCTCCAGAACTGGTAATTCACCTTTTAAATTAAATTCCACCTCCACACACCATTTAACACGCCATAGTAGCCATTTGTCAAACCTGGAAGTAGACTTCCAGTCACCTTTTGCTCTCCTGCCCCCACTCTCAGGAGCACAAGGGGGCCGTTTTTGTCATTTATGATTCTTTTAAGAGGATCCTACGGGCAGAAAAATTGGTCCCTGGGCCCACTCCGGTTTCCAGTCTGTTTTAGGGTCAAGACTCTTTTACTTCAGGACATACAAATGAAAATGTGCAGAGGCCTATAACACAATGGCAGAACATGTGTTTTGCCTGTAAAGGTCCCAGATTCAATCTTGCCATTTCCAAATTAAATTATCACCTGTAACAGGGCATAGAAAAATCTTTTGATCTGTTACTGCTAAGCTATGCTGAGTGAGTTGGAAATCACTGAAAAGTAGCTTCACGAGAAGGAAACTCAGGCTTGCTTTCCAGTGGGTACATAAGTGTTGGGACTTTAAAATACCCCAAACACTTGGCTTTTATTATTTTGAATTTAATTTTTAAATAAAACATTTATTTATTTAAAATAACTTCATTGCATTTATTGAAATGCCTCAAACATATTCAGTTATTTGTATTTTGGTTTTAATTAACTTAAGGAGCTCTCCTCCCTTCTACATCTTTTCGCGGCTACTGTGTAAAGAGAAATGTCTGTATGTGGCTTGGGTTCTTTCAGCTCTGTTAATAGCAAAATCTTTTAGAAGCTGAAGATGCCCTTCATAATTTGTGGGTGTATTTGTATTTGCTGCATTGTGTGACAGCCTTGAAGTATTGCTCCAAATTGATGTTATTTCACTTCTTGAAAAAGTTTGAGTAATGGGAGCCTTTGCTGCTAATTGATTAGCAAGATCACGTAATGGTTTAGGTAGCTGGCTGTGGAGCCAGAGGCTGGGAATTTGATTCCCTACTGTGCCTCCAGGGAAAAGAGCCAGCCTGTGTGGCCTTGGGCAAGCTGCACAGTTTCAAGTGCCCCCAGAAGATGGGAATGGTAAACCACTTCTGAGTATTCTCTACCTGGAAAAGCCTGAAAAGGATTGCCATAGGTCAGAATTGACTTGACAGAACATGATTATTTTTCTCTCTTAATGGGATCTACGAGTTTCATCATTCCTCCACATGTCATTTTTACCAATAGTTCCTGCATTTCAGTTCTTTCCCTCTCTTCCATTCTGTGGTGTTTCATTACCTATTTCAGATCAACAAAGCAGATGAGCTGTCCAACCGACTTCAGAAAATGTTTGGCAATTATGAAGAGATGAAGGAGCTCATTGGGATGCCCAGCAGTGTCATGTCTCTGATCCCTCCACACAAGCCAGGTCGCCCACTGTTCCCTGACAAGACCAGCAACGTCCTACCCCCCTCATTCCACAACAGCAGCCATCCTTACAAGCCCTTGGGACCGCTTCCTGCGAGTGCTCCTCCTGCAAGTAACTCAGCTCACTACCAAAAGGCTCACCCGAAGCTTGAGCCAACCTTGCAAAGTGGTGGGATGTCCAGCAGCCAGAAACGAGGACAGGAGCAGAGCAGCAAGACTCAAGAAGTCCCGAGTAACAGGCACCAGCAGAAAAGTGAAAGAAGCATTGAAGAAGATATTGCACGTGAGGTGCAGGCCTCCCTTTTGGAACTTTCTCCCTTGCTGTCGAGCTTGTCTTCCCCGGTAGGACCTTTGTCACCGTTACATTCCAGCCAGCGTGTCAATTCCAGGCCTCGCAGCAGCAGCAGCAGCAACAAAAACCACGGGCAGAAAAGCTCTCCTGCTCAAGAGCTGGTGGCTGGGGCGTGTGATAACGAGACTCAGGATGGTTTGACCTCCGCTGTGGCTCCTGCTGCCCAGCCTTCCAACCAGACGTTTCCATCATCCCTGTCATCAAAACCCAGTGCAATACAGCAGAAACCAACTGCCTACGTTAGACCAATGGATGGTCAAGATCAGGCACCAGATGACTCACCGGAACTCAAGCCACTTCCCAAGGAATACCATGAACCATCCTATGGGAAAATAACCAGCTTAAAAGCCAATCCCAAGACCAACTTGCCTAAATTGAAAATACCTGCCGAACCACTTGAGGTTGGTAAAATTACTTTGCTTTTTTGGGGGGTGGCGGTGTTGTTTGACTTCTGGTGTGCAACAAAAGTGATAGTTGTGTTTATTTCTTCTGATTTTGTGGAGGGGTGACCATAACAAGTAGAAAAGTGATCACTAGTTATTTTTTAAGAGAGTCATCAAAGCTGAATATATTGCACAAACTATGCTGATTGTAATGAAAATCTGTGGACTTAGAACATACTGCTATTCATGGTAAGCCTCTGACGTTCACTTTTCCGTTCATAAGTGTCTTGTGGCTTTCTAAGCGTTCAAGCTAATATTCAATAAGCTGCTCACTTGTTTTCTGCCTCTATCTGAGGGCTTAGAATTCATCTTGAGGCAGTCAAAGGCAATGGTCCCTGGTGCACCGTCTCTTCCTTTCAAACACTGGAACTGCCAAGTTCCAGGTGAGGACCCTGCACTGTCTACATCATTTCCTGGCAGAGGTTCTGGAACTTTGGTCTTTATCAGGAGAAGTCCTCCTGCTGGAAACTGGGAATCTGTGCAGCAGGAGTAAGATTTGGAGGCAAGTAAAGTGCAGGCAGAGGGACTTAAGTAGAATGGAAGTGAGCACAGCTAGGTTTCATTCTGTTCACCAGAATTTATGAAGTCTTTATCACCTTATGTAAGCACCTTCCCTCCATGTCTGCCAAGCATTTTATGGTGAAGAGTGGCCAAAAGTGGTCCAAAGATAGAGTTTCAGTTACACTACCCTATGTTCGTATTTTGTTTAGTGTGTGATATTGGGTATTTTGTTTGATGTGTGATGTTTGGTTTTGGAGAAGAGTTTGGTGTGCCTTTTCTGGTAATCAACACTATCTGTAGTTAGGCAGCAGTAGTTCTGTATTTATTAATCTAAAACAGGAGTCGGGGGTTTCGCTTTAATGCACTGTTAGGAGAACCGAGCACCAAAGAATGAAAATCTGAATAAATAATTTTTACAATCAGATCAAATATTTCTGGTTTTGCATATTTATTTAGAACACTCGCTTCCCAACTTAGTCTCAAAAATTGAACCCACCGAAGGAAGCTAAGATAGCAGATTAAACGCTATTATAAAATAGTTAAGCTACAGAGGAAAAATTGCAGAATAAAAACAAAAACACAGAGACCAGAAAAGGGGAGGGGGCCCCCGCAGGCTTGAAACATTGTCAAATTGTCCTGCCAAAACAAAAATATTTTCAGTTACTGATACAACACCACGAGGGAAAAGGTCAGAGCAATTCTTGTCTTCGGGAAGCTGAAAGAAAGCCCTTTCTTTCATTATTTGTCCAGATAATAGGTTAAGAATGATGTCAGTGTCTAATAGAATTGACTGCTGTTGAGTCCTAAAGCCATTAGGATTTTTTCTCCACTGTTCTTGAAAGCCACAGAAAAAATAATGCTCTGCCTCCACTGTGATTCCCTTGACATCATTTCTTTTCTCAAATACTGACTGGCTCATTTAGTGTTCAAGGGTTGTGCGTTACCTGCAGCTGTGAAGTAATTGCTGGCAGCCTCTGCTCATGGCGGCACTAAGGAGTTAAGCCTTTTCATTTAACAGAGGACTTGGCTTTCCTTTAGAGTCAGTTAATCCACTGTGAGTGACTATGTAATGACTCATTTTGCATTAAAACTGCATTTATACAAGTCTTTCTGATGATGCAAATTTTATTGTCACCAGCATCAGTATTCAAGTAGCCAGTCAGGACTCATTCTCCACAATGTTCAATTACAGTAAATATGTAATAAGGAATACTTCAAAAGAGAGAGAGAAAGAAAGAGAATAATTTGAATTTTTGATAGTCCTCTTTTGACATTTTAAAATGCAGCTTAGATTTTTGTGTGTTCTGACAACAAGTAAAAGTATTGCTTCAAGATGAGCTTGCAATGTTTATGTTACAAATATGACTTGAAGACTATGTTAGTTTCATAACTGCTCTGATGATAGAATGGGAACCTCATGTCCCCATCAAATAGCTGCTGTGATCACAGAACAGTACATGTACCTTAAAAAAAATTATATGTTCATTTAATATTTGATCTTTGTTTTAGATTTAATCAAGAAGGTCAGCCAGTTGGTCTCACTGCATTTGTATAAACATGGCAGACTTGTGATGACCAGTCAGCACATATATGGGACGGGTGTGGGAGGAAGACACCAACCAAGCAAGAAGCTCTAGTACCACTCCAAGTGAAAACTGTATTTTCTCCAGGCATATATATTACAAGCCCACAAATGTGGATAGAATGGTCCTACATGTATCTGGCTACTGGAAGTTCCCTGCTTCTTGTGTATTTTATGGCCATGTTCTGTCTGTGACGCCTCAGGATGTAGACCCATAGCATAAAAAAATAAAAATTAGCATTTGGAGACAATTTAAATCTGACACCCTTACTGAAAGAAAGAGGTTTTATGGCCCAGAGGTTTCTTTCTCAGCCAGAGTGAGTTCTGCCTACAAGAAGCTTGTTTTTCGTTATATTTATTGAGCACTTCATGGGACTTGTTGAAATACTAGGTGGGTAATGGAAGATTTAAGTAAAAACAACACTGTTGTGGTACCACAAGGCATCTAGTTTTAGGACACTTGTAGGAAACAGACTTGCGCAGTTTTTGCCAGATTATGTCACATAGTATAAATGGGGAGGTGGTCTGTGTTGAGATCAGAGTGGGGAATGTGTAGTTTTCCAGATGTTGGACTAAGCTGCATTACCACTGGTGAAGGATGGTGGGAGTTGCAGTCTAACAACATCTGGAGGGCCACAGATTCATCTTCCCTAGTCTGTTATTCATGCAATAAGGGCTTGGCATTCCACAAACGAGCAACATTCCCTGCTTTGTGTTTCTTGTATTTACTGTTCAATACAGCTTAAAGCTTGTGTTGTTCTGGCCTGCCATAAGCAATCCATATCAGTGGCAGGCTCTGTTGTGCCTGGAGGAGCATATCTAATTCCCATGGGGAATTATGTCAAGTGGTATAGTCATTGAGTGGGAAACATGCCACAAGGAAGCTGATCTCCTTCACAAGTATAATGTCTACACTGTTTCTGTGCCGGAGCAGATGTAATGGGTAGAAAGAGACTTATGCTGTTAAGGTGCTGTTCTTGGGATCTGAGCATCTAAGTGTAACTATAGTACAGAAAAGTTATTAAAAAGAAAAAAAGAAATGGGGTGGGGGTTAAGCAGCCTTGCTTGTCCAACACCTGGCAGGTATGCTAGACTGCAGGTTCCATCACCCACCAGCCAGAATGGGCAAGAATGATGAGGATTTCTGGATACCCTATGTGATGGAGGGAGGGAGGGAAGGAAGAAAGGAAGAAAGAAAGAAGTAGAAGAAGAGGGGGAAGGAAGGAAGGAAATCTTCTTGAATAATAACCACTCCTTTTTTCTAAATATTTTTTTAAAAAAACTTGGCCTTTATTTTTCTTGGGCACTGTTTGAGATAGAGATAGGTTGGAATTCCTAAAGAGAACGTGGGATCAATCCGTGAGAGCAGCAGTGGTCAAGCACCATACTGGCATCCTGTGGGAGAGGCAGGCTAGACTACTGCTCTGCCGTAGAGCTGCTCTTTCCATGCACAGATCAAGAAGGACTGTACCTTTTTACCACGAAACAAAAAGCAGGTAACATTCTGCCACTGCCAATTACTTCCAAACAACAGTTTAGATTTGGGGCAGCATTAAAATTCTCAGATTTCAAGCAGGGTGAATAAAAATCAATGGGTTTTTATGCCAAATTGATTTAAATCATCACACTTTAAATTTTAATTTAATTTTTAAAATCATGTTTTTTGTTTAAATCATCACACACATATGATTTTTAGTTTAGCAGCTATTCTGCCAGAGTTAATATATTGCAGTGTTCTTAATCGGTTTCAGTTAGGCCAATACTGTATGTCCATGATTGTGATAATTGGTGGTGGTCCCTAGAGCTGCACTTTGCAAACATGACATCAGTGCACAGCCTATATTTTATTCTGTGCAGTTGCATATCCAAGAGGTTGGTCAGACAGACAACAAAGGCTGTATTGAGGATTGAGATGTGTTCATTTTTAAGGTGCCACAGAATTCTCTTTGTAGATATTGTGTGTTTAAGGGGCTTAAGCTCTTGATATTTTTAAATGGTTTAGGACTAGCTTTTGAAATATATCCAAGAATATTGAAGGAACTGGCTGAAGAGATCTCAGAACCACTGTCTTTTATTTTCTTCACATCATGGAAGATGAGTGAAGTGTTGGATGATTGGAGGAGGGCTAACATTGTCCCTATCTTCAAAAAAAAGGTTAAAAGGAGGAATCTGGAAACTACAAGCCAGTCAGCCTGACATCAATCTCAGGGAAAATTCTGAAGCAGATTATAAAGCAATCACTCTGCAAGTACATTAAATGCAGTAATAACTAGAAGCCAACATGGATTTGTCAAGAACGAATCCTGACAGACTAATCTGATCTCATTTTTTTGATTGAGTAACCTCCCTGGTAGATGGTGGGAATGCTGTAGACATAGTATATCTTGTCTTTAGCAAAGCCCTTGACAAAACTTGTGGATAACACAAGTGTCAGAAGGATGCACAGTTGGTTACAGAATCATACTCAGATAGTGCTTATCAATGGTTCCTTCACAAACTGGGAGAAGATAACAAGTGGGATACCATAAGGCTCACTTGTGGACCTGGTGCCCTTCAACATTTTTATTAATGACTTGGATGAGGGAATTCAGGGAATACTTATGAAACCTGTGAATGACACAAAACTGGGTGGAATAACTAATACCTTGGAAGACAGGAACAAAATTCAAAAAGATCTCTATAGACTTGAGCACTGGGCTGAAAACTACTGATTGGAAATTTAACAGGGATAAGTGCAAAATTCTATAGCTTGGGAAAAAACCAACACAAAATGTGCAATTACAAGATCTTGGAATTGTTGTACATCTCAAGTTGAATATGAGCCGTCAGTGCAGTTTGGCTGGAAAAAAGGCCAATGCTATTTTAGGCTACATTAACAGAAGTAAAATCAAAATCCCATGGAGTACTAGTTCCCTCTTTTTTCAGCACTAGTTAGACCTCATCTTAAATAGTGTGTTCAGTTCTGGACACCAGACTTCAAGAAGGATGCTGACAAACTGGAGCAAGTTCAGAGGAGGGCAACAAGAGAGATCAGGGGACTGGAAACCAAGCCTTTGAGGAAAGATGGAAAGAACTGGGCATGTTTAGCCTTGAGAAAAGAAGACTAAGGGGAGATATGATAGCACTTTTCAAGTACTTGAATAGTACTTGAATAGTCATACAGAGGAGGGGCAGGATTGGTTCTCAGTCATCCCAGAGTGCAGGGCATATAATAATGAGCTCAAGTTACAGAAAACCAGATTTTGGCTGAACATCAGGAAAAAACTTTCTAATTGCTATAGCAGTACAACAGTGGATCCAATTACCTCAAGAGGTGGTGAATGCTCCAACACTGGAGGTATTCAAGAGAAACTTAGGCAACCACCTGGCAGATATCCTTTGATTTGTATTCCTGCATTGAGCAGGGGGTTGGACTCTGTAGCCTCATAAGCCCCTTCCAACTCAATTATTCTATGATTCTATATTATGTGGGGTAGAATTTTCATACAGTTAATGTCCTTTAGCACAAAGGACACCAATCCAGCACAGAGTCAGTCATACTTGATTCTAGTGATTATATAAATGGTTTTAAGCATGCATTAATTCATACCAGATTTTGGACAGTATGTTTTGCCACATTATCATGTGTATTATCATACAGTTGAACTACTATACAGTATCTTGCTAATAAGTATCAAGTCATGCTACATACGGGCCAAAATCACGGGACATATTAACATCCCTCATAAATGTTATAAATATCCCTTTGCCTATACCTTTTAACCCATTGGCTACTTTCGGGTAATCTCGAGACATGTCTAGAAATGCAAAATCCCAGCCTGTTGTTTACCTGCACAGGTATGCACCCCTTCCTCTTCACCACTTTCTTAACTTTGGATTTCTGATTAGCATCTAATTTTTCTGGAGGGGCAGCTGAGGGTTAGTGAGGCCAGCACCTCAGTTTCCACCCTATGCTACATTTATGTCTTGGGGTTTGTGTGGTGTATTGTGGAGGACAACTCTAAATAGATTCCCAAATTGATTTTTTTTTTTGCCTTTTCTTCATTTTAAATAGCTATGGAATTTAAATACTCAGTCTGTGTTTTTATTATACATTGTAAAAGATACTATACGGATAGATAAAGGCTGTGGTTCTCTATCCACTAATTTAGTGGTAAGTCCCATGCCATTCAGTGAGACTTCTAAGCATGTATTCATAGTATTGCCCTGAAAATGTAGCAAAACAATGGTAAGGCATAAAAAGCATAACATCTAAACATACCCTTTGTCCCTTTTTTTTTTTAACTTTGAGGGAAAGCAGGGCCTGAAGAACGTAATGTTTTCTCCATGTGGTTGCCTTCAAAGTATTAATGAGAAAAGAGAGGCTGACAGGTGTAAATAAGTCTCGCTCTTGAGCGTAGGTGTGGGCACTATCCCATTTTGTAAGAAACAGCTGCCAGTCCTAATGGAAATTGCCAGTTCTGGAGGAAAAGGGTTTTCATACTGCACATGTGTTTAATTTTGTGTTGTGTATGTGTTTAATTTTGATTTCTATAGTTATTATGTTCACTCGGCAGTTCATAACATTATGTTATAATGTTATAAACTGCCCAGAGTGGCCTTGGCAGCCAGATGGGCAGTATAAAAAGTCAAATAAATAAATGAATAAATAAAAACGATTAAAAAAATAAATAAATAAAATGAAAACTATTACTAATATATTTTAACTGGTGTGTGTATAGTTAATTATTTAATGGTAATATAAAAGCTGAGAATGAGTGGGAAGAATAGCCTTTAAATAAATGAAGCTTTCAGTATGAATTTTAAATGCATAAATATAAAAATAGGGAAAAAGCTATTTTGCAATATGTGCGTTTGTAGGTGATTCCCACTGGACCAGAAGCCTTGCTTTCCCCCTTCTCGCTCCTTCCTCTGATACAGCCGTAGCTTCTTCATTCTTTTTAATCCTGGCAATAAAAATTTAGCAAAACCAGCCATTAGGGGAGACCAGATGAAACGCCTTCACCGGCGTGTCTTTCCTCCTGTTTTCCAATAGCTCTCTGCACCGTCCTTTGCCCAAGTCAAAACTGCCGGAGGGACAGTTGTTGTACAAGGAGCAGTGGGGGCTACTGCAAATATTGCTTAGCAACCGTGTTCTTGAGGGAGCGTTTTTTTAGGAGAAGAGCCAAGGGAGTTATGCCTAGGAGCGCTGGCTGGCTTCGCATGGCTCAGTGTGAGGGAAGAGATTAAAAAGTTCTTTCCTGTCAGGGTTACCACTCCAGCTGCCAGCAGAAAAGAAGCTCACCGTATTGACACTGATTACAGCTGACAAGGGAATGTATGAAAACAGGAAACCTCTCTTGCCATGTAGGAAGGCAGAGAGACATGTTCACAGAGGTAAGTTTCCCCCAACCCCGCACAAATACAAATTGACCATGGTTATTCATGGTGTTTTCTAAGAGGGGAGAGATGGATTTTGGGGTGGGAAGCGAGGCAGGTTGTGGAGGGGTAGAAAGCGGAAGCTGCAGCCAGATGTCGTATTTACTCCATCTATAAATAGCCAATGGAAGGACGTCTTTGTGAGAGGGCCATCTGGCTTGAGCAAACAGGTAGAAACGAATTCCCGGCTTATGCGGTTCGTAAACAAGGATGGCTTTAGAGGCAGAGGCAGAGCTGTGCCACTCCTCCCGATCTTCCTTCGTAAATAATGTGACAGATAATTGATAGGCTTCAGTAGTTTTGGATGCCTTTAGCCTCCGTTTGCAAAAAGCTGAAGAAAATTGTGCAGAGACCCAGCAAAAAGTATATCAGTTAGGCAGGGTTTCCACCTACTTAAAAAGTGGATTCAAATAAAACAGAAGCTGTTTGCTTCCAGGGGAGTGTTCTTTAATAGAAAGTTTAACTTTGTGTGAAGATTTTTGCTCATGCATGTCACTGTTTTGAAGTAAGAAAATCACACCGTAAAGGGAGCAAGTGGCTGGTTGATGTGCAGATGATACAGACTTTACATTAATTTCATGCAAAATGCCTGAGTTATTCTTGAAGTTGTTTCCATTGTGACCCTCTTCTGAAAGAATGTGCCCATTATGGGATGTATGGCACAGTAGAGGACAGTCACTGTTAACTTCAAAGTTATTTTTTCTTTTTGGTTGAGTCTGGGGGGAGTAAGCAACCACAAGGATATTGTGTTGTTGCTGAGAAATTTCAAACAGATGCAGAAGAATTTTGGTGATACATTGATTCATGTAGAAGGGCGTGTGACATCAGCATGACCACTTTCTGGGAGTATTTGAAACTGCAACAGAAATCAAATCATGGTAGGCACAGTTGAAGTCAAGCGGGTAAAGTGCAGTCAAATGACAGAACAAAGTCAAGGAAGCTCCCTTCTGCATAGGGCAAATGAAGACAGTACCTTGGATAGTTCCAGCTGGTCCTGCTGGCTGAGATTGTCCCTATTAAAAGATATCCCTATTTTCTCTGTGCTGAGACAACATATACTAGCAGATGTTGTCTCAGCAGAGTTATGGCCAACTGATACATGACACTGGCTATGACGACCTGTAGTATGGTTATTTGTCAGGTCCACCCTGAAGGCTTGTGAGAAACTGGACTGTTAAACAGCCTGACCTGATTTTTGTCTTAGACATCGAGGAGGCTGGAACAGGGAGTGTCTTTTGGGAAATCATCCTCTGAGTGAGAGGATGTTGACAGAGCTGGCTCCTGGATAGGAGGAAACAGGAAAAGAACATACTCCCGTTCCCCATCCTTATTGTCATTAGAGTCCTATGCTGCGTGCTGAAAGGTCTAAGGACCAAAGGTCATTTACTTCCCTTAGGTGTGTACACTTCCTTTCTGCTTCCAGATGTGCATGCATTTCTTATTTTGTGGATAAATCTGTTGGACAGGACTTGATGTTGAACTAGGGTTCTTCTTCGTGGCCTCTGTGAATCACACCCTGGGTGATTCGCGCCTGCGTGGAGCCTCATCGGAAGATTCTAGAGCTTCTGCGGTAGCAATGAACACATTAGAATATGCCCCTCCCCACCCGTATAAGTACCTTGGTGCCAAGGCTCCCCTTTCAGTTTCTTTCAACAGCCGCATTGAGAGTCTCATAATTCTGCTTCTGTGAGTAAAAGAGAAAGAGAGCTTATTCTTGATTCCTTCCTGTTATCAATCTTTTTCTTTTAAACTATTAGATTAAACTCATTATCATCAGAGATTTTTTTTCCTTTCCCCTTGCTCGGCCTCCAGCCGCAGCACCCCCCCTTCAATCATCGGTTTTTCTCCTCAATTATTTCTCCTATTCATGGCCCTTTTGGGCCTGTTTAAGCACTGCGTTGTCTGTGATAATAAGATCCCACTTTCCGACGGACATGCTAAGTGCCTTTTCTGTTTGGGAGAACAACATCAAACTTCCTCCTGTACCCATTGCAAAAAAAATAAGCGCTGAGTTCTTCGATCTCGCCTCTCGAGGCTAAAACTCCGACTTTGGGAACAATCCTTACAACCAGTTCAAATGGCCCAACCTCCCTGTAGGGCCACTTCCCAAACCAAAGTAATGGAAAAAGCCGTTACTGAATCATCGAAACAGCGTCTATTGGCTACGCCAGCTCATTCCGATTCTCCATCTGCATCGTCTAGGACCTCGAAGACACACAAATCGAAACCCTCGATACCGAAGTCCTCGACTGCGAAAACAACTTCTAAACGTCAGAGACCTACTGAAACTGCTCCAGCTCCGGAGCCTGTTCCTCCTAAACGAGCTAAACAGTCTAAGCCTGCAGCCATCCCACCACAACCACAACAACTCTCTGAATCGATTTCGGTCGGATCTCCCTCAGATGATGACAGACTTCCGTCCCATCAACCCTGTTCTCAGTCTCCAGAATGGGATGATAGAGTCGACTGACTAACGTCCTCTCCTCCCAGTCCACAATCTTCCATTTCTTCCAGCAATCCTTCGGTTATTCCATCGCTCGAGGATTCCCATCCTGAACGGCTCGACACCATTCCATATTCGATGCCCTCGGATCGCCCACCGATCCCTAACCAGAACTGTCGACATCAACAAACTCGACAGCTCGCTTCATTGTGTGTGGTTCAAACCCACGCTCAGCACGCACATCGGGTTGCCATTTGCCCCGACCAGTGCTCTGCTCGACAAACTGCACCAACTAGTTGACCAGGTGTTTTACCCGGTTCGATAATACCATCTAGTAGTCGGCCTACCTCTCGACAACCATCGGTGTCGAAGCGGCCACATTACCGAGAGGTACCTATACCTCAACCTGCTCCCCACTTGGTATAGAAAAAACCTCGAACATCGAGCAGATTTCATCCACACGTGAGGCTTTTGCAGCCCCAGCCTCTCGATACTTTCCTACTACAATCGATGACGAAAATCACTCTTCACGCTCGGCATCGCCAGCGTCCATTTATTCTACTGCTATGCCATCGCATCAGCAACCTCCGTTTCGACATCACAGAGACACAGGCTCTGATATCGACGATCCTCGATATTCATCCTGGTCCATGGACACACGCTCCATTCCATTACATCAACACAGTTCCTGCCCTCCGGTAAATCCAAGTCATCGACCCTGGCTCCGTTACGACCACCGAGCTCGACACCGAGGTCCATCCCTACCAATCAACGTCCGTCGACGCTCAACCACCATCTTTCGATGTCGACGATCCTCGACATCGACAGATGTCCATGGACATGCCGCCTCCATCTTTTCCGACTCTTAACCAGCAATACTACGAAACTCAGCCTCTCGACACCGAAGTCGATTGACAGTCCGTCGACTCCAGACGCGACCTCGATGGCTCTGACCATGGATCTCGGCCACAGACTCCATTGGTATTACTTACCTCTCCAGAGTCGGACATTGTCGATACCGACCCACCATCACCGGCAGAGGATTTCCAAACCTATGCCCAACTTATGATTCGCATGGCTAAATCCCTTGATCTGCAAATCCACTGACCATCGACAGAACCAGCCGATCATCTGTATGATCCGATCTCTAAAAATACAACCACTCCGGTACACATATCGATGTTGCCATCTCTCCTTAGTACTGCGCAGAGATCCTGGACAAAACCAGCTTCCTCCCATACCATGTCTAAGCAGATTGATAACCTCTATAGAATCCATGACCCAGGAGCCATTTTCCTCCAAAAACATCCAGCTCCAAATTCTATATTTATCGAAGCCTCTCAATCGAGATCTTGACACGGACAATCTCTCATACCACCAAATAAAGACAGCCGATGAATAGACTCCATGGGTAGGTGGCTTTACTCTTCTGCAGCCTTCACCATACGAGTCACTAATTATCAAGGAGCCATAGGAGCTTACCAACGCTTCCTCTGGGACAACATGTCCACCTTTATTGAATCCCTGCCAGAGGATAAAAAGATACTAGCTCAAACCTTCCAACAAGAAGGTTTCTCCATTGCTAAACAACAGATGCTTTCCGCCCGCCACACCGTAGACGCTACAGCCAAGTCCATGGCCACTTCAGTAGCCCTACGCCATTTTTCCTTGCTCAGAACGGCTGGCTTAGCCGAAGATGCTCGGGCACGTATCGAAGACCTCCCCTTCGATGGAGCAGGTCTTTTTCATGCTGAAACTGATGATATACTAGAGAATGTACAAAAGAAACGTTCAGCAGCCAGACGTTGGGGAGTTTACCCTTCCTACCAGCAACGTCCTCAGCAAAATCAATGGAAACGACCCTATAACTCGTACCAGAGGTTCCAACGAGACCCTCCACGACAAACCTCTTACAATCCATACTTCAAAAACCAAAGAGCCAAAACCCGGCAACAGTCTGCCACTAGGCGGAATGACCGGAAACCCAAACACCAAGTTTGACGTTCCTCTGACCGAGATCGCCACCCACCCCACCAACCCTGCCCTCTGGAAACACTTACCTGCATGGGAATCCATCACCACAGATTCCTGGGTACTCTCCATCATCAAAAACGGCTACCGCATCCACTTCTTCGAACTTCCTCTGACAACACACGTTGTTACTCCTCCGTCACAACCCCTGCAAGAAGAAATAACAAATTTACTTCTCAAAGATTCCATACAACCCGTCTATCAAAACAACACCGGGTTTTTCTCTCGCTATTTCACCGTCCCCAAGAAAGACAGGGCTCTTCGCCCTATTCTAGATTTAAGATTATTAAACAACTACATTGTCACCACAAAATTCCTCATGGTTACTCTAGAATCAGTTCTTACCTTACTTTGAAAAAACGACTGGTTCACCGTCATAGACCTAAGAGATGCTTACTTTCATATTGCAATACATCCCGCACACAGAAAATTCCTTCGTTTCCAACTTGGATCACAAGACTCCCATTCGGCCTTGCAACATCTCCGAGAGTGTTCACCAAGTGCATGGCACTGGTAGCCGCCTACCTCAGACTTCAAAACATTCTCATCTTTCCATATATCGACGACTGGCTCCTTGTAGCACGCTCCCGTCGCAAAGCTCAACAAGACACCCATTTCACCCTTGCCCTTCTTCGCGATCTCGGTCTAACTATCAACGAACAAAAATCAACATTAAAACCTACAAGGCACGCTCATAGACTCCACACGAGCTCGCGCGTTCCTCCCTGCAGAAAAGAGACAAAATCTCTTCACCTTACTTCGCGGCTTCACTCCGCATGCCTTGATACCTGCCTTAATGGTGCAACAAGTTCTAGGCACCATGGCCTCTATGACGTCAGTTGTACAACATGTGCGTCTCAAAATGAGATCTCTCCAATCCTGGTTTCTGGCCCTATTCGATCCACTAACAGACTCTCCCCACACTCTCCTAAGAGTCACTCCAGAATTGGCCTCTCAACTTCAATGGTGGCATTCCCATACCAACCTTTCTATCGGGCGACCGTTCCAACAACCTCGCCCGCGAATACAAGTCACTACCGACGCCAGTCGCACCGGCTGGGGGGCTCATTACAAATCACTCACAGTCCACACCAAATGGTCTCACAGAGAAAAACTGCTCCATATAAACGAGTTGGAGCTACTAGCCATCATAAAGGCCTGCAAGGTTTTCAGAAACCTTCTTGTAGGAAAAATGGTACAGATCGCCACCGACAACACCACGGCGATGTACTACATCCTAAAACAAGGCGGCACCCACTCCCCAGGTCTCCTCTACCTAGCAGTCGACCTCTGGGAGTGGTGTCTGCAACATCACATCTGTCTCACAGCCTTACACATCGCTGGTCAAGACAACGACCTAGCAATGCCCAAGCTCACAAGTGGGAACTAGATCAATCAGTATTCGGCCAACTATGCCGGAAATGGGGCACACCGACTCTCGATCTCTTTGCCTCCCGAGCGAATCGGAAATGCCAACTGTATTGCTCCCGAGCAGGAATAGGAAAACATTCCCAGGGAGTCGCATTTGTCGGCCGTTGGCCCAAGACTCTTACCTACCTTTTTCCGCCGTTCCCTCTCCTCCACAAAGTTGTCGTCCGTCTACAAGACAAAACCAATGCCATCGTTATAGCCCCTTGGTGGCCGAGACAGACTTGGTTCCCAGTTCTCCTCAGTCTCTCATCAGACATCCACCATCTTCCCCGCCTGCCACACCTTCTCACACAGAACAACTCCCAAGTCCTACACCCGGACTTACCTGTTCTGCACCTGGCAGCGTGGAGGATTCTCCCTCGTTAATGAACGTTCTTCATCATGCCAAAAAATCATCCACAAGGAAAGCCTACCTGTACAAATGGAAGAAATTTCAATCCTTTACCAAATCTTCCTCATCATCCTCCATCAATCCATCACTTTCCACTGTTCTCCGCTTCCTCCTACATCTCAAATCCAAGGGCCTCTCCATCTCATCCTTGAGAGTCTACCTTTCGGCAATAATATCATACCAACCTCCAAATTCTCCAGCAGCAAACTTCTTCAAACATCCAACAACGAAACGTTTTCTGAAAGGTCTCATATCTACCCCGATACTCGACCTCCCTCTCCACAATGGTCACTAACTCTTGTTTTGAAACAGCTTACCAAAGCTCCTTTTGAGCCATTAGCTACAACTGACTTAAGACTCCTCACCTTTAAAACAGCTTTTCTCGTAGCCATCACCTCAGCTCGACGAGCTAGTGAATTGGCAGCTTTACGCTATGACTACCCTTATCTACAATTTTTCCCCAATAAGGTGAAGTTATTCATGGACATTTCCTTCCTCCCCAAAATTGTCTCTCAATTTCATCTTTCCCAGCCAATTGTCCTTCCTTCATTTTTTCCGTCACCTTCTTCAAACCAAGAAAAAATACTCCATACATTGGATGTCAGAAGAGCTCTTGCTTTTTATCTCCAACGTACCCAACCTTTTAGACAGTCATCTCGTCTCTTCATAAGCCATCAGCTACCTACAAAAGTCTGTCAGGTGACTTCCCAATCTATCTTCAGATGGGTAGCCTCTACCATTCATTTGGCTTATCAACTTGCTCGACAACCGGCCCCTAGAGTGGTTCGCCCTCACTCCACCAGGGCAGTGGCAGCCTCTACAGCCTTTCTCCGTGGTGTACCTCTTCCGGACGTCTGCGCCTCTGCCACTTGGGCACAGCCGTCCACGTTTATCTGTCATTATAGACTCGACCTCCGGCAGAAGTCTGATGTGGCATTTGGATGTGCTGTTCTAGCCTCTACCTTTGCGTGACACCCTGCCTCCGGGAAAGACAGCTTATTAGTCACCCAGGGTGTGATTCACAGAGGCCACGAAGAAGAACGACAGGTTACCCACCTGTAATTGTAGTTCTTCGAGTGGGCCTCTGTGATTCACACATCCCTCCCATCCTCCCCTCTGTCACACCATTGTTTGCTTACTGTTAAGCGGCGGTTGACACAACTGAAAGGGGAGCCTTGGCGCCAAGGTACTAATACGGGTGGGGAGGGGCATATTCTAATGTGTTCATTGCTACCGCAGAAGCTCTAGAATCTTCCGATGAGACTCCGCGCAGGCGCGAATCACCCAGGGTGTGAATCACAGAGGTCCACTTGAAGAACTACAATTACAGGTGGGTAACCTGTCGTTCACTCTGATTCATGAGTCCTGCTCAGGACAGTACTGAAGAAGAAAGTGTGCTTGCTTCAGCCTATGCCCCTTACAAAGATAAAAAGTGAATGTGGTTATTATTAGAGCTCTCTGCACCCATCTTGATTTTTCACTTTCCGTGTATGTTATGTCTGTGGTGCACTTCTGGAATCTGCAGAGCAGTTTTTACGGCCCAGCTGATATCCTAAGTAAACATTGTTTTCTCTAGCTGTATGGTACAATCCATAACAACATTAAGGTGTCCCTGAAGTGAAATTTATGTGGAAAATCACAGGGCCAGGGCCAGGTATGAGAATTGCTCTGTCCAGTTGACCATTGGTGGGTTCATGTTGATCCTCCCCAATGGGCTGACTTAGTGGTGAAAGTAGCGAGCAGCAATAAAAATAAAAATACAGTGTTTGCAAAAATGCTTCTTGGATTGTCCGGCTAATGGGCTAATTAATTACAGTTAGTTTTGTGTTTACTTAAACCATGGCTAGTGTCCACTGCATTTTATTTTAACCTTTGGGGTATAAATGATACAGTGAGAATATTCAGTCTTCATATGGTAAAATCATCTGTGTCTTGGGGGCTATATAGCTCTGCTTTGTTTGTTTTCATTTTCCTCACTGATGGATCTGTCCTTTACTAACTAAATAAATGGCTGCTTTATCAATTATTCACTTGCTTTCTTTCCCTAAGGACTTTTGTCTTCCACTGACAGTTAAATCAAATGCATGTAGGTTTATTTGATTTTTTTCTATGCCAGAGATTTTGCCTCTGCATTCATATACCCCACCCCCATTCAGAATGACGTTAATTGATGGCTTAGAATGCACGTTTCAATAAAAGGTTGCAGGTATACGAAAAGCCTGTTTTCTGCACTTTACTGAGTGAATTTGCAGCAGTGCTGTGCACATGAAAATACATCTGATGAATTTAGTAGGATTCAGCTATAATGCTCTTTATTCAGGTACACCAAAAGTCCATTCTCATGGGCTTGGCATTACATCATGACGTGGTTCTGTTTATATGCTTATGAAGATACTATGCATTGAATAAATGTAGCAGTGTGCAATTTTAAGGGTATCTTGGGTTTCCTTAAATGTGCAGAGTCCAGGAGAAGCATGCTGTAGGCCTGGAAGTGGAGAATATTGTTAACATCATCTTTAGAGGCACACTGAACGTGAGAAAAAGCAGTTGCCACACCAGTCAGGTTCATTTATAAAGGCTACTCTATGTCAGAAAGTCATGTGGATTATTTCTCCCTTAATCTCATGCCTAAAGATGCATAGCAAGTATTATTTGTTCCATTAAATGGCTGCAAAAATCTCTCTGCTGTTCTGTGGCTACTGGCACACGTGCATTTTGGAAGCACATGGCTTATTTAGCATTATGTGTGTAGTTTAATTTATTCCTGATTCTGTCAGCATTCAACTGACTAGTGATGTCAAAGCAGTATGGACAACGATAGATGGAAAAGAGGTGACCCCCTTGGATATTAGGTACACAGTCACCAGGTTGCAAGGCATCTTTGTAGCCTGTTGTCTGATGAGCATTGTAGTATGATATGTCTGGTGCAAAACGGAAGTCTTGCTTTGCCTTAAGAATGCCGAGACTTCTGGGAATTTTTTCCCCTCTATTCTAAAAGTACATTGTGTTAGGTTCATAACAACCATGCATCTTCATCACAGCAAAATGGCTTCTGATATTGGGTTCTTTGTTGCCTTAAGAACGTAGCTTTATAACAGTGGTTACCAGCCTTGAGTCGCCAGATGCCCTTGGACTCAAACTCCCAGAAGCCTTCACCACTAGCTGTGTTGGCTAAGATTTCTGGGAGCTGAAGTCCAAGAACACCTGGGTTACCCAAGGTTGGGAACCACTGCTTTATAAGAATGCCCCTACTGAATGACTTCTTGGTTAGCGGTGACTGTTCTAGGCTGTATGGGAAGAGGTGGTATCATGAGGGTGTCAAGTATAGTTTAAGCCTGATTGGAAAGGAAAAGAAAGCATATTACTCCCTTCTCCCAGATCTTTCGTTCATTTAAAGTAATTTCGAAGTCCCAGCCCTACACTATGCCTTTAAATGGATAAATCAGTCAGATCAGTCCCACTGACTTTCAGTTGATCGAAGATTGCCTTAAGAAAGAGTGTTTGAATAGGTTATGAACCTTAATAACTTTAGGTATTTGCTTTATGTCTACAGTGCCACCTTGCATCATAAAAACAGAAGATGTGTAATAGTGAACAAAGCTGATGAGTAGTGGCAGAACTGTAGCCAAACCAGAACCCCTAAGAAAGAAATAAAAAGTGTCAGCATAGTTTAAACAATGCTGAAGTTAAAAGGAGCCTGCAGAATCATGGAAAGCAGACAGCGCTGGTACTCACCACCCACCAAATAGACTAATGAGGACTGATTAGGGTAGTGGGCAGTGGTGACCGAATGCCCTGTTTGGGAAAAAAGAACTGACAACTCTAAACAGAAGCTCCTTTATGGGGGTTGGAAGCATTGAAACATATTGCTGAAAGTAGCACTTCTAATATGCCAGTTATTATGTACACAACCTGACTAAAGGATACTAGTCAGAAGTGCACAAACAAATTTAAATCAGTTTTTTTTTAAAGGAACTCACTGTGTTATTCCTTACTTTTCAGAGGCAGGCTGCCACCTCATTGCTGCCATGTAATAATAATTATGTGCCTCAAATTGATTCAGAGTTATGGCGACTATCCCAAGGTTTCCCAGGAATGAAGTACTCAGAATAGATTTTTACCAGTGCCTCTTTCAGGTAGTACTGTTGGATTGTGCAGCTTGTCCAGGGCTGCACAGGTGACAGACTACACATCCCATCCACTGTGTGTCCCCAGTGTGATCTTGGCACCCTCCATCCCAGGAAGCGCAGTGGGAGTTTTGAACTCCTGCCCCCTTGACTCTGTGGCCAAGCACTCCGGCCCACCAAGATATAGCAACATTGCACTAGTAATTGTGTTTTGCCCTTACAGCAGTCCAGAAAGCTGTAGCAAAATCTAGTGGCCAGTTCTGAAATTGCACCTTGCAAACTGTAAAATACAGAACGCAAGCGCCAGAAATAATTCCTTTAGACTCACAGTAGATAAGAAAATGGCAAAAAACCTGAGAAATTCCTCGTAAAATGCTTTACAGTGCTCCAAAGTAATTTCTGTAGGTAACTAGAAACTGGTACTTGTTAATGCCTAAAAGTAGTACAACTATTTACTATTTTTCCTTTACTATTACATCTTACCCAGAGAACTGGTTATATATTACTTGTAACTAGTTACTTCCAAGCTCAGATTCCAATGTTGTGTCACTGAAGCCAAAACAGCATCAACACCCAATACAAAGAAATTTGTATCAAGGAGTAAATAAAAAAAAAAAGCCTTTTGACTTTTACATGGCACTTAAAAAGCAACAAGGAAGGCACCAGTCTTTCAGTTGAGGTAACTTTATTGATGGGTACAATTACATACATGTTAATTGGGAGTAATATGGGTGGTTAAAGCTAGCAATTTCAGACAGTAAGGATGGCAATAGATATCTGTGCTGTTTGTATGAGAGGCAGCATGCTACTGAATATTTGTTGTTGGGGAAAACGAGTACAAGGGAGCAGTTATGGTATCTCCTGTTTGCTGACTTCCTATAGGTATTTTATCGGCCCATTATGGGAACACAGTGCAAGCCAGCTACTCAGTTTACTGACCTTGGAAGGATGGATATCTGAGTCAACCTTGAGTTGGTGTCAGGATCAAACTCAGATTGTGAGCAGAATTTTGATTGCAGTACTGCAGTTTAGCCACAGCACCACGAGGCTCTAGTTCTCTAGTGCACTGGTTCCCAACCCTGGGTCACCAGACTGCAATTCCCAGAAATCCTGTCCAGCATCATTAGTGTTGAAGGCTTCTGAGAGTTTTAGTCGAAGAACATCTGGGGGACCCAGTGTTGAGAACCACTGCTTTAGTGGGATGGAAGCTATACTAATCCTGGATGATCATGGGTCTTTTTGTGGTAGGAAGGACAGAATTTGTCAACTCCACACAGTTTAGATGATTGCCTCTTTTTAGTGATCTGCACTGTCACATGCATCGCATACCCCTCTATTCTGCCCATCCTTCTACGTGTTCTTTTTTCACAGATGGGCAAGTGCATGTCAAAGAGGAGAAATAATATTTATATTTCCGTCTGTCTCCTGTGAATATGTGTGTGTGTGTGTGTGTGTGTGTGTGTGATTGCACAAAGGTGGATATTGAAAATCTAGTATGAGAAATTGAAACAGATTCTGGTATAAGTTTTCCTGCTTCTCTTTAAATTAAACAAACAACAACAAAAAAGCCAGCAGCAGCAAACACTTATGGCTGTGGGCCAAAAGCTATAAATCCAGACTTGATGCACTGCCTTCCACCTTGAAGGAGGCACACCTTATAATTCCATGGAGAAACTAGTCTTGGCTGGCTTACGCTTTCATAACATACCTTGCCTGTTCCACTGAGGCCTATTCCAGGTCCCACTGCAAATACATTCAGTGTGAAAAGCTTGAGCAGGCAGGGCTTCACTATTTTATGGTTGGATTTTCCTCTCTCCTCCCCCCCAGCAGTAAGTTACCTTTGTCTGGAAATGGCACCAGTAAATATTGACAAAAGTGATTTCCCATTAATAGGGAAAGAAAGAATATTGGTAATGGTTGCAGTGTGGAGTTATTGTCATAATGGCTCTGTGTTTGGAAGCGATAATCCCAGGGATCTTTTGCTGACTGTATTTTGCTCAAATCATTTCCTCAGGGTACAGATACCTCCATATTCCCCTCTCCAAGTCATCAGTGACACTTCTTGCATAGCAGCAAGTTGTCCGTTCTGAAATTATCACGAACAGATCCGGCATGAATTCTTTAAGTCATTTCATTTTTGTGGATTTACAGAGTTTCCCTACAGCTAATCCATACATTTCCCTGAGTTTCTGCTATGTATAGTCATTAAAAAAAAGACAGTAAAACATCAATTCACATATGTGCTCTTGGCAGTATTTTACACATGTGAATGTACAAACACACAGGCAAATTATTTGTAAAAGGGAAAAAGAGGGAAAAGTTATAACCTTTTGGGCCTCTCTGTATGTTTCTTGAGACATCTAACCTGTGATTTCTGGAAATGAACTTTTTACTCATTAATCAAAGGAATTATGACAGTAGTCTTGCTTCTAAAGATGTGAAAGGCTGGGGAGAGGGAGAACGTTAAAAACAAGTGCTTCTGCCATGGTGGATTTGATTTGAATCACAATTCTGAACTGAATCACAATTTGAATTTTACAAAAATCTTTTTTTGACCATTTAAATTGAAAAAATTATTTTTTAAATTTAAATTGTGATTTAAATCAATTTGATTTTAAAAAATGATTGATTTTTATCCACCCTGGATTCAGTGTATTTTTAATATCATGGAGGACAGACTATTTTCAGATTATACAAGAGCCCTCCCCCATTTTTCCGAGGGTTTTTTCTCCCATTTTATCTGTTTCTCTGCTCCTTCTAAATTGGCAAAAACGAGGAGATGCCACAGATGCTTAAGTATCTGGGTGGGCAGTCTTGCTTGGAATCACTTTGAAAAACATTGAAGCTTACTTGAGTGTTCCGGCACTCAATGCTTCAAGAGACTTTTCAATTGTTGGATTCTCCATGAATCATCAGAACCACCAGAGCCCCATGTCAGCAGAGCAATGCAGCATATGGTTGTTGACATCACAAAACATTTCTGATATTTCCAAGTAAATCATTACTGTGGTGCTTGATTATATATTATCCCAAAGAGCAAAATGGTCTACTTCAGTAGGGCTAAAGGTAGACATGGCTCCCCAGTTGCAATAAGCAATAATTCTTTTGGGTTTGGGGTGCAGAGTACACCATTCTGAGTGTCTCACATTTCTTTTCCAAAAGAAATTGGTTCCAAACCTTTAGGTTTAGGATTAAGCTTTGAAAGAACATCATAGGCCTGGTGCGAGTTCCAGATGTGGTAGGCAGGGCTTTAGTTTTCTACCACCGCCCAGTTTGTTTATTCTTGAGGTGGATTGATCCCATGCAACATTAATAATTACTTGGAATTTCCCAAAATTATTGGTCCCGCTAGTTTTTCTTTGTCTTGTAAATTGACTGCAGTGATGCAAACACCTGCTTTTGTTACTTCTTTATTGAGTTGCTCAGAGTGGGTTTCTTGGGCTTTTCAACTGATTTTTAAAAACTTCTGAGGCAACATCTCATCTTAAGGTGGTGTTCTACAGAAGCTCACTTACTCAAGGCAAAAGACACATTGGTACTTTTTACTGTGCATCATAATAGCAGGTATGGCTGCTACATCTATCTTAAGAATCTCTTCTCTGAGTCTAGCTGTGGATTTCCTGGGTTTACCCAGGATTTGACTTAGATAACCCTTGGCACCCTTTTGACTGTACAGTTCTGAATTGGTTCAATTGCCTAGTCTCTTAGTGACTTCTCTCCTGTTTCCTTGCACCCGTGGATCCTTATGAATAGCCACAGAGTCTGTTCCTGAGGATAGGGCCCTAAGTTGAGCATCTCACCAGCAACAGCTGCATGCTTGGATTTGGCTGGCTGGCTGCTAGCTCTTTAGTAGCCTGGTCATTCACATTTCCACCTCTGCTCCTCATGTGTTCTGTCATCACTTCTTCTTGTACCGTTGTCTCAAAGCCATTCAAAGCCTGGACCCACTGCTGCTGACTGTATCTTTTGATGTAAGTATAGTTGTTCAGATCCTACCTTTTGCGGTCTAGTTAGGGTCCTTTGCTCTATCTGTTCCTTTTGGGTAGCTGCCTTCTGTACTGTGCAGTTTAGATCAAGTATAAGGCAGTGATAGTATTTGTGGTATGAAGAGCTGCTTTAAGGAAACCAGAGATTTCAGATTGCCCCTTGAGTTTGTAATTTGTTTCATTGGGTTAGCATGGGACTGCTCCTTCAGAGTGGCAAGAATGTTCACAAAAGTTTTATTATTGGCTTATTTTCTTGGTGGGGGGAAGATTTTCTATAAAATGCTTAGGAGAACTTTAAAAAAATATTTAAGATCTTCTGTTCAGTGTAGCATATCATAATACATTTGTACCTGTATGCCAGTAAACATGGATGGCAGCTTCAGGGAAAATACAAAACTAAAGTCATTTTTAACTTTTGTGAATGGCTCCTCAGCTCTTGGCACTAAGTACCTTATGTTCAGGACGTAATGGTGTTTTTTTTTTTACAATGTTTTAGGGCTTCTGTTATGGAGCAGGTCTCTGTTATTCAACCCATGTCACTGCAATGTGATATTTGCATATGGAGAGTGGCATCTGGAACAGGGAGAGAATTCCTAGAATCATCAGTAGTTAAAGGCAATTATCTTCAGATATTTACAAAAACCACTTGAGACCAGAGTTGTTGAAAACACCTACTTCCTCTATCCTTTCCATGCGTTATTAGTGAACTGGGTCAGAACTTCATGTATTTGGTTAATGTTCTGTGTAATTAACATTTTAACAGCTGTAAAACATATTCCAGCAAGAAGCAGTTTTTTTTTTTGAGGAGTGTCATAGTCTTTCCCCTCCGATTTTTTAAAAAAATCCATGTCTGAATAGACAAATTTCAAAGTTTAATTTAAGGGAAGTATCTTTCAGAGTGTGGGCAGTATGCCATTATTAACTATATTTACTGATGATCAGGCATTGATTTAGTGAAATGCCTATCTGGCCCTTATAATCACATTCAGCAAATATGGCATGTTTTCTCTTTTTTATAAAGGATCTGGGAAGCTTCTATTGTTTCATATTGTACAACTTAACCTTTTCTAAGCTCTTCTAGATTCTGAAGTTTTGTCAGTAATGATGTACTTAATTGGCAATTGGAAAAAGAACAGAGAAGCAGAAAACCTCTTAATTAATGAAGTAGTAGTTGTTGTTGAGTGCAGGGTGCACAACTAAGAGAGCAATGTGTGAATGTTTATATGTGTGTTAAAATTATTTGCATATGATTAAAGGCAGTGAGAAGAAAAGCATGCAATATTTTCTACCAAGAGAGCGTTTGCATTTTCTTTCTTGCTGTAGTAGCCAATGCAGGTTGGACTTGAAGAAAGTATCATGTACAAAACTAGGTGTGAGTGGTTATTTATAATTATTTTCACTTTTTCAGTAACTGAAGCACAGCTAAGTTTCATTTCACTTGTAACTTAATGTAACTGATTTTAAGTTACTTAGTTACATGGATATCATATTGCTAAAGGTGGGGAAGGTGTCTTACGTGGTTCAAATGGTGGCTCATGCAATGCCTTGTATTGGAACCTTGCTCTCTGTGGTGCTGAGATGACAAAAAGTTGGACAAAGAGTGTTTTGCATCACAGGCCATCATCTTATAGCATTCAGATGGCTTTTTTTTTTTTAAGAAAAAGTCGTAATTAAAAGTAACTATTTGGGTTACATCTGAGAAACTTTAAAAATAGTTACTGTACTGGATACCTAGCCAGTGGAAGAAACACATTTGGAAATGCACAGGCTTTATATTTGATGAGTTTGCAGGTGAATGGAATTGTGTAATTGTAGAGCAGCTGTTAAAGTATTATTCTATGAGTGTGTCATATCTAGATAGTGGCTGGAAAGCACACTTCGTTATTTTTGAATGATTAATTTTGTATCTACTTATAGCATGTTCCAGCCCAGCATGGGGAACATGATTTTGGTCTGATTAAACAGGAATGACGAACCTGTAGTTTTTCTAGTGCTGTACTACAATTCCCATAATCTGTGAGCATTGGTCATACTGGCTTGGCCTGATGTTGGTTTATGACAGCTGGCGGTCACAGTTTCCTCACTTCTAAATTAAATTGTGGGAATGAGAAATAAGCCTGTGTCACTGTCTCCTTGTTACTCTCCTCTTGAGCCTGGCTTCTGTTGAGATTTTATCCTTTCCTCCCACATTGTTCAAACTATTGAACTGTGGTTTAAGGACTTCCACCCAGAATATGAAAACATGGTCAGCCCCTGAACCAAAAAAAGATTGTATTTGATGAAGTAGACTGTGTCCACAGAAGCTTATGGTATAACTGTTATACCATAACTGTTTTACTATAACAAATCTGTGAGATGATGAGGTGCCTAGATTTCCTGGATTTGCTCCAGCACACTAACAAGGGTGCCTCTGTAGGAAGGGTTCCATGTCTTTGCAATCTGTTTAGCCACTGCCCCACCTCCCCCCTGGTCTTGGAGGACAAGATAACGTGTGTTGAATGTACTCCCAACATTTATTCCATCAGGGGAGGACACTGTATCATTACAGGGATGATTTTTTAATAGAAGCCCAGCCGGGGTGAGGAGAGCTGTGAGTCCTTAAAACATTTAAAGAGCATGGGTGTGGTTCAGGAGTTTACCCAGTTATCTGGGGCCCTAATATTTTAGTGGCTCAATTACTTGTATTAACTGATTGATGCCATAGCTCTAGTTTGTAAGTAACAAAAAAACTTAAAAAAAGAAAAGGAAAAAAAAGAAATACAAAAGAAACAGACTTATGGCAGAAACTCTAAAAATAATTTTAATAGATAAACACGGAATACCAATTCTGCTTGTAGAATTGCAATCAGAGAAATGGAATTATGCAGATTAGCTATCTGTGCATATATTTCCATGCTTTGTGGGCATTCTGCTTTGTGAAATTACACCTTTTGTTTAAGCGAGGGAACTGCAGTGTGCATTTTGTTGTGCTTCTTTGGTATGCTTTTGTTTTGTAAACATGGTGAAGGTCAGGAATGTGTGAGGCAGTATCGATTGATTTTCTGTAAAAAGATTTTATTGTGAAGAATCCTTTGTATCTGGTTTGAAATCATCATTTCTGGTCTTTACTGTTCAGCTTCTTCATAATCTGCAGGAGCGATGTCCTTTTTAAAAAAATTAGAGATTTTCAGGATGTCACTGAAGATGATTTATCTGGCTGTGAAATTGTAACCAAACTGCTTCCCCCAACTCTTAAATGCTTACTGTGGTCTTTCATATTTGAACTTTTCACAGAAATACGCAGAGAACTTTTTCCAACAAATTCCAGACAGGTAATTGTTAGGATCATTTCTGCAGCAAAAACAACAAGGTGCCTTGACACTTTGAAGACTGTCAGCTTTTATTTAGCACTAGCATTTATAGGCTGCATCCCACCTCTTCAGATGCATACAGTATAGCCTCAGCAGACAGTAATTTATACATGTGGAGGAGAGCAATGTGAAATGTAATAGAAATGCACCATGTTGTCCAGCACGGTCATAGTCTTAACAGTGGCCCTTGAGGATTGATATTCTACCCTGTAATGTGCTGATTTCCCTTCTTCTAAACCAATTATTCTCAGCCTTGGGTCTCCAGATGTTCTTGGACTAAAACTCCCAAAAGCCTTCACCACAAGCTATGTTGGCCAGGATTTTTGGGAGATGTATCATCATCTCCCAAAAATCCCTAGAAATACAGAGCTGGAGGAGACCCTATGAATCATCGCGTCCAGTTCCTTGTCAAGGAGGCACGGTGGGGAATCGAACTCCCAGTCTCTGGCTCCGCAGCCCGATACCTAAGAACATCTGGGGACCCAAAGTTGGGAACCACTGTTCTAAACAGACCGAAGGTGGGAGGAGGCTTTGGCGAGGATGAGCGTTTATGCTGCATCAAAAGAGGCCTGAAAGATAGACTGGGCTAAATAATCTATTTCTGGCTCAGAAAAGCTGTAAAATCTTGATAAGAATGTTTGGATTCCTCCAGCTTTTCTTGCTTGAAGCATACAATGCAGCCCTTGTTTAAAAAGCGTTTTCATGTAAAATACTCGAAGGGGGGAGGGGCCATCCAGTGTCATTTGATGAAAAGAAAACTAGAAGTCCCTGGAAATCTTTTTCATTTCCCTTGTTATACAGGCAGAAGGGGGTGGAGAAATTGCCTTCCCTTTTATTGGTGAAATGGAAGTGTGCTATGTTTCCATTAGTTCATGACTGGAGACTAACCTGGAGCGTTATGTATAATCATTAGCTTTGTTAATCCCCTCAGCTATTTTGGGAGGCAATCTGTCAGGAGTATTCTTTCTTTGTCAGACCTGCGTTCAGGGGAGTCTTGTGTGTTGTGTTATGTGCCAGCAAGCCTTATCTGACTCATAGCAACCCTAATAGGGTTCTGAAGGTATATGAGATATTTAAGGAGTAGTTTTATGAGTGCCCCCCCCCGTGAGTTTCCATTGGCAAGCTGGGATTTGAACCCAGGTCTCCTGAGTTCTACTGCACCACTCCAGCTCTTGGGGGTGACTGGAAGTTCTTAAAATAAGGTGCGAATGCTCAGGCTTGCTTACAAATCTAACCTACTTTGGGAGAGATGCACCAGGTGTTGCCCTTTCACTTACTGTGCTGTAGTTGTAAGAGAGATCTGGCATTGATCATAAGAGTTTCATTCTGAACCTTGAGTTAGAGTTGGAGTGAATGTGTGTTTGGGATTAAGCCACTGGGATGAGGAAGGGCTGTATTTCTGGATAAGATGCTGTTTTAAAAATGGTCCATACTGCGTAGGTTATCCAGTTAGGAGATATGCTTTAGATACTATTTGAGTTGAGTTTGTGGTGTAGAATCATAGAATAATTGAGTTGGAAGGGGCCCATAAGTCCAAAATCAAAGCAGATCTGATCGATGGTTTTCTGATTTTTCCCTTGAATTCCTCCATCATTGGAGCGCTTGCCACTCAAGGTAATTGGTTCCATTATCATACCGTTCTAACAGTTAAGAGGTTTTTCTGGATTCAGCCTAATCTGGCTTCCTGTAGCTTGAACCCATTGTTATGTGTCCTGTTCTATTCCTTTGATCTCCTTGGCAGAAAGGCAGGAGAACAGTTGCAGGCAAAACAAGCCCAAGATGTACTGCACATCTGATAAAGTGTTGTCCATGAAAACATGTGCTAAATAAAACGTCTTAGTCTTTAAGATGCCCCAGGACTTTAAGATGCCTCCACTCCCAGATGTGTATACTATAATTAATTGCAACAATTACATTCAGCCATTTTACCAGTGAACTAACACTCTCTCTCTCTCTCTCTCTCTCTCTCTCACTCTCTCCACTCCATCTTCACAATAGCCCTGTGAGGTTGAGAATGAGTACACAATAGCCCTGGGAGAGAATGAGTAACCCAAGGCCATCCAGTGAGTTTCACGGCTCAGTCTGGTTCTCTAACCACACTCTAGCCTTTCCTGTTCTATAACTACAGGCTCAAGAACGTTCAAGCAGAAATGCTGGTTACTGCAGGATCTGGAATATAATGATAAAGTGTAGCCACACAGCTGGAAATCTGCATAATCAGAACTGCATAAGGAGATGCCTCAGGGCTGTACTGTTCTGCTCAGTGCACTGCAGGTCCCACAACCCCTTCCCACTACAAGGATGAGCCAGCTGGCTTCAGATTCCATGCTTTCTGTTCTTGGGACAGAAAAGCTATTTTCCTCTCCAGTGCTACAGTCAAGAAGACTTTTGGTGGAGTGTACGTGTTGGCATTTCAGAATCAAATCTTACTTTGTTTCCTTGCACAACTTACATTCTTGGGGTTGGAGAAGCGATGTGTAAGTGGTCTGATGGTTGTCCCACCCCACCCCCTAGCAACTTCCAAGAGTTTGTGCTTGTGCATGTGCCCATGTGTAAGCAAGACCAACAAGTGTGGGTTGAAGAGAGTGGTATTCTTAGCCTATGGAATAAATTCAATTAGTTTTTTTTTCTCTCTCTCTCTGCCAGCATAGATTGGCTTCTGGCTACCGTGAAGGATCTCTAGGCTGCTGGAGCTGGCCTGGCTGCTGCTCTCTCATGGCATCAGGCACCCCAGCCATCAGGGCTGATTCAAGTGTGTTAAGCACAAATAAATTCCCATATCCAGCTATTCTATGGATCATGTTGGTCTAAAACAAAGAAATCTCTAATCCATGTTCCCAACCGTTAGATATAAAAATAACCCATATTAAGACCTCTGTACTAAATACTAAGATCAAAGCATTATTTAATATTCTGGTGTGTGAACAAAATATGGTGAAACAAACCGTACTTCTGAAACATAATGGAGAGCTACAGTTTGTTCAGAACTGCTAATAGAGCTTTAAACTTCCTACATTTGCATGTGACAAAGGGGAAGTAGGAACAGAAATGTAGGGATAAGACCTGCTTCTGTTAATAATGTTAAATCATTGTTTAGTGTTATATCTGAACTGGGCCGGTGGTGCCATTAGGTTTCCATAATAAAACAGTTTAAACCAATAACAGCTTAGATCAGTGGTTCCTTACCATGGGTAACCCAGGTGTTCTTAGACTGCAACTCCCAGAAACCCCAGTCAGCACAACTAGTTGTGAAGGTTTCTGGGAGCTGCAGTCGAAGAACACCTGATTTACCCAGGGTTGGGAACCACTGGCTTAGACCCCAAATCATGACATGAAGTTCTTAACAATCAAACAGTGGATTAGGCCTGCTTGTCCACTTTCATTTTTCACCTTCTCCTGAATTATACGTGCAGTGACCTCCATAAGTGGAGTAACAGATGTAACTCTGGTTTGTCAATCAGACATTATTCCTTGATCATAGTTTAGTGTAGTATCCAAATTGAGTGAAAAGCATGCTTTGGGATGCCAGTGAGCTTTATGGTGAAGGAGCATTCTGAATTTCAGACATTCAACTTCAAGTCATCTTCTATGAACCTGTCAACTTACGATTAGTGATGTTATGTGCTATCAAGTTGTTTGCCACTTAAAGTGATCCTGTGAATTGATGACTGCCAAAAGATCCTATCATTATTAGCCCTGCCCAGGTCAATGACTTGTTACCCTGTAGACTAAAGCATAGAGTTAGATCAAAATAGTGTCATTTCCCGCATCTTCTTCAGGAATGTGACTGAACGATATTATTACGGGTTTACTGAAACTTCCTTTAGTCTGGATCCACAAAAATTAATTGATCTAGACAGAGCTCTATCTGATCCACTGGATTTGCAGTTGCATAGTCATTCACAATTTACTATTTTAGGCCAAAATCTGTAAACAAATTTCAGCCAAATATTCAAGCAGAAAATTAAAATTTGGGTTAATAAGACACTATTAAAACACAGATCTGAAGAAGCCACACTACACAGCAGAGTGACCTTCGTCCTACAAATGTATAAGCATCTCAATAGCAAACTAATCCAAGTTTTGTTGCTAGGATTTTTAGGTGTGCATGGCTTACTTCAGGCTTCATGAAATGGCATTAAGCAAGGGAAAATGCTAGAAGCTGACTCCTTTTTCCATCACTTGACCACTTCTCACCCAAACTCAAAGCAATTGTCATAGTTGTTTTTCAACAGTTGTGAATGATAATGAGCACAAGAGGGTCTCTTGTAGACCATCTTAACTGCTGTCATTGCTGGTGTCAACATCCAGGCTGCTCTTGCTATGTAAAGCTTGGCATCCTTTTTCCTGCTGTCAGTGCAGGCATAATGTTGTACAGCAATATTGGGCCATTTTCTGCTGTCTTAAATCATGTCTACAGAAGCACAATATCCTACATTCATAAACCAGGGTGTTTTTTTCCTGAAGAATCACATTAGTTGTAACTGGTAGTCATCTGACCACATCCTGACCAGCTTCATAGAAATGCATCAGGGAGGGAACTTCACTTCTCTCTTAAAGTCTTGTGTGAGTTTGTTTGCATTCCTTTCAAAACATGCTTCCCTGTGGCTCAGTTTTCCTCTCTTGCTTTTTGGACTGGAATGAGTATGGCACAGGAGTTTCATGTTTTTTAATGAGAGTTGGGGATTTGTGCTGGTAACACATGCCCAGAGGCCCTGGGCATAGTTCTTTCACATGCAGCAGAGCAAAGTTTGGTCATGGAAACCCACTGCTGGAACTAAACTCTGCTGGTTCTTGGTTGAAATGAAGCCCTGGCAGAATTTCCCTGGAAAGATATGAGATGAGCCAAAAGGGTGATATATATTGGCAGTGCTGATGTGCAACATTGACAGAGAAGAGTCATAGCCTCAGTGGTAAGAGTAGCTTAAATGTGATTTTAAATAGCTGTGTTTTCCGTTGTTGTGCACCGCCTTGGGACAAAGATGGGACATAAATAAATGAATAAAATAGCATTGTAGAGACAGGGTGCTTATTATAGCATGTGCATTGCTGCAACAGACTAACACATCTACTCCTTTGGAAACTGCCCTCCTGTCTGTGGCTCTTGGCTTTGCTCACCTCATCTCATATATTACAAGCTCTTGTGGGGTTTGCACTAAAGTTAGCAGGGTGCATAGGAATGAAATGACAACACCACTGGCAGCTTTGAGCCCAGTTTCCCTTGCGTTTGTAGCAAACAGGCAACAGCAACAACATCTCTACTTGGCAAATCACCCAGTATCTCCCTGAGAGAAAGAAAGAAAACCTTAATTCTTGCTAGAAATGGAAATGAAATTAATAGAAACCAAATGCATCTGTCTTGACAGGCACCTTGCATTCAGAACTGAACAGACTGGACATTCCCCTATATTACTATTACTGTACTAATTAAAGTCAGTAATAGTAATATGGCTAGGTTTATATATGAGCATTAGAAATGCCATCCGAAGGGGAGAAGGCTTTTCATTCATACTGAAATTTAGACTCTAAAACTGTTTTGCTCAAACAGTCTGCCTCTTCTGAAAGCGTGTTCCTTTTCATCACTCTCACTTTTATTTTATTTTATTTTATATATTGCCTTCCTTCCGATAGGGAAACCTAAGCAGCTCACAACAATTAAAACCGTGCAATAATAATCAATTAAAAATCCCACACAAAACTATATATATTAAAAAAACAGTTAAACATTGGTCAAGATTAAAATCAATTTTGAAAAACATTTAAATGCTTTAAATGCAATAAATATGCATTAAGGAAGATAAGAAGCTTCCTCCCAGTCAGGCTGTTGGCATCTACTTGTCATTGAGCAGCTGGCTGCAACTCTTCAGGGTCTAATCTGTGGGTATTTGCTTTTTGTAAGATGCCCAGGATAGTGGATATAAGTAAAAATTAATTAATTAGCAGAGGACTTTCACATCAGTGACACACAGATTCTTTTTTTGCTGTGAAGATCCAGGATTGAAATGGGCATCTTTCACATGCAGTGCATGTGCTCTTAGGACTGAGCCTATGACTCTTCTCTGTCAACTTTGCACATCGGCATTGCCAACATATCACCCTTTTGGCTCCTCTTAATATCTTTCTGGGGAAACTCCACCCATCTCCTCTGTTTCTCCAGATGAAATTGTATTTGTATTGTGCTTATCGCTGCAGTGGGCATGGCTGAATCCCAAACTCATTCATGCTGTCACTCCAGAAGTCTCATTTTCTACAGTCACCCCATAAACACCCCATTTTCATAGAGGAGCACCAGCTCTCATTCTGCCTTCATTTCTTTATTCATTTAAAGAATGCCCCCACATCCTATTTATCTTCTTGCTTCCCATACCACAGAATGGACAAAATTATGTGCTTCAGCATCCTCATGGTGGGATGCTGCAACCCGCCCGTAGTAGTTTTGGGCATATTGCACACCATCAAGACACACAAAGGAAGTACACTCCAAGCTGATGGATGTTTTGTTTGTGTGTGTGTGTGGTCCACCAGAATGAAACCTCAGACTTGGCCATGAGAAATGACAACTCGGCTGCGTACTGCCTGGGTGGCCTTAGTTAGGATAAGCCTCCATCTTTCAGATTCTCTTCCTAATCTGTAAAATAAGAGGAGAATAAACCTGCTTCACAGGGTGTGAAGGTGGCCACGGGAAAAATGCTAGATGAAACATTTCAGCCATAATGACATTTTGGAGTGAAACAGACAGTGGTGGTGGAAAGACATCTTGTTTGCATTTTGGATTCTTCTTTCCCAATTCCAGAGGTCCGGCAGGTTCCAGGTGATTACTGGGACCGGAAGTCTAGAATTACAGTATAGGAAAAAAAATCCTACCCCTAGTAGGAGCTCCGTTTAACTTTTGCCTAATACTAGGGGCTGAAGAGTTACAGTGTAGGAAGTCAGGAAGGAGGAAAGGCTGAAGGAAGAAATCTGAAATCAGAAAAAAGTAAGGGAGGAAATTGAGGCAGGGGTTCAGCATGTGAAATGAGCAGGGAAATCTGCTCCATCCGAGTGGACAGAGAGTGGTCTGGGGGCAGCATATATTCCTTAAGGGTTTTTTTTTTTTTTTAAAACAGCCTGCTCAGACTATTCCACTCTGTTGCCAAAAATTGATTTTCCTTGGTAAGAGATGTGAGAGCCAGAGCTCCTGAAAATCTCCAAAAACAATTCTCCTTTTATATAGAGTGCAACCCCTGCCCCCCTGCCTTGGGTTTAGTGCTAAGAATACCAAATTGGAAGTGAAAATTGGAAGTGGACTTCCCACCCCTTCTAGTCCTGTTTTGGATGGTTTTTGCATTCTTGGTGGAGATCCATGCAGGCTCTGGAAGATTCATGGGACACAAAATTTGCATCTCTGACATATAGAGATTTCTCTTTCCTGCCCTACATAGAGTATAGGAAAGTCGGGTCCACGCTGGGAAATATGGTAGAGCAGACAGATTAAAGAAGCAAGGCTGAAGATCCTGGAAGCGCAACGGTGCAAGAGGTTGAAATATTGATTAAAAATAGTCTATTTTTTAATCAATATTTTAACCTCCTGCACCCTTGCGCTTCCAGGGACTTCAGATCTCTAGTGGCACACTCTATACCGTGCTTAGTATGATTTCTTTTTTTTTTTTTTAAAAATACATTTTAGGGTGTGTTTTTTCTAAACACAACTCTTTTAGTTTTTTCTGTACATTTGGATCTGCTGTAACAGTTTACTGTTGGGTGTTAACGCTGGTTAAAAGTTGGATTAATATGCTGGAGTCTAGATGAGACTTGCCTTCGCCTCTTGTGCGAATGAAAATTACTGTGCCAGAAAGAAAATTAAAGCACTTAAGCTTGGTTGTGGGTGTGGTGGACAAAGGTGAATTTCTAGGTGTTTCTGTAACAAAGCAATGGGTGTGGTGTAAGAAGAGAAGCATTTTCTTCTTTTACACTTACTTTGTGGGCTTACCAAGAGTCAGCAAATACAGTTTACTTACAGAGCTTCCATCTTAAGATGTGAGGCCCAGTTCTGTACAAGGAGATATGACCAGATACTCTTTCAGGAATTCACACAAATATTTGTAAGAGTAACTTCCACAACTGAACTGGGCCAGGCAGCAGCCTTAGTTGGTGGTCTTCCCACTGTTGCGCTCCATGCATTGGCTGTTACTTGTGGAGACCAAAATCTGTCTTGGGAACACACAAGCAGGAAGAGGCAGTTCCAGCCTTAAGTGGGTCTGGTCGTATCAGTGTATATAAATCGCACAATTTTCTGTTATAATACATCACCTCAATAAAATAGCTTTCCAATCAAATATACCAATGGTGGTTTACATTTCTTTCCATGAATTTTGCACCAATCTGTGAAATAATTGCTCCTCCCCACCTTGTTTTTCAGCAGTCTTTCTCCAATGAAGTTCATTGTGTTGAAGAAATTTTAAAGGTGAGTATCTTGCATGGTCAGCATATACTTTGAGAGAGAGAGATTTTGGTAATAATCTATATTTTTAATGTTCTATATATATATGTTGGCAGTTGCTGGGTGTGACTTCAGAGTTTTTTTCTTCATCCAAATGAGTTATTTCAGTATTGGGTTCGAAACAAAATAGTACCTTTTCAGTTTTTAAAGGATTTCTTAGCCATGGACATAAAAGGTTCACTGCGAATCCTGAATTTTCAGTAACCAGCAAATTTGGTGATTGCCTGATTGTTCCTATGTGGCTCTTCCTCAAAATGAGAACACCTAATCCTTAGCAAATGTGACTGCAAGGGTAGGGGTGCAGCTGCCCTTCCCCACAGGTTCTGGGGAATCATTGTGGGCTCTGGCTCACAAAGGATGCTGATCCATGCGCTAATACAACTGAGAACATATCTACAGTAGAAAGTTTCGGCCTCAAACCTAGTCAATCTTCTTAGAAGCCAAAAGCTGGCTTCCCTTCTAGCTCTGCAGTTCTAAGAGTTTATAAACAATGCTTGCACATTATTGGTTAACCAGTATTTTCAGCAATTCTGGCTCATTGTTCTGGGCAAATGCAGCCAATGTGTTACTACTGCCATGCTCCAGTAATATTTGGCAACAAAGACATAAGAATTCCTTTGCTAAATGAGATCATTTTTTTCATCATCATTTTAGAACTGATTGTTGGAAAGGATCTTATGGATCAAGTCCAGCCTCTGTCAAGGAGGCACAATGGGGAATCAAACTCCCAACCTCTGTCTCCATAGCCAGATGCCTAAATCACTGAGCTATCCTGAAGGACCATTTCCGTATGTGTCCAGATGCTCTTTCTCTTGCCATCCACAAGCAGCTTATTTGTCTGTTTCCTATAGTCTCATTCTCTGTGGTATACTGCTTCAGGACATGATGTTTCATTTAGCCATTTTACTTAATAGCCATCAATAGATCTGTCTTTTAATCCCTACAATCTTTTTAAAGAATGGTGTCTTAATGTAGTGACCAGGCTGTTGAAAAACCTGGCCGTCTTGACTCCAGGGATAGGTTGGTACTGTCCTGTTAGAACTAACAGGATTGAGTGAAGAGCCCTGTTTGTGATCAGAGCACTGATCAAAATGTGTTCATTTTGGCTGTAAAAATGGCCAGGATTCTGAGCACTGACAATGCTTTTGAGGTGGCTGAAGCGTGAGGCTGTATGGAAGACCACTGGAAAACCACTTCATTTCGATAGCTTGTTTTGTTTTGGGGAGCAATATAGATGCCTCTAATTGTACACCTGAAATTCTCAGGTGTGACTTTAACACAACATTTACTTACACAAAGTAGGTAGCACAGGTAGATTGATTAGAGAGCCTTCATTGGCTCCAGCTCGGTCTTGAGCATTCTGTGCAAAACAGCCCAGTGTTACCAATTCTGTCAGTTTTCAGCTGTTGATCTGTGGTCCTTTGAGTGGCATACAGAGAACATGCCACCCATTAGTGAAGGCCTTCTCAATGAGTAAAATTGCAGAGGAAGGCCAATTTGGGGTGTGGGTTTGGAAAGCAGCAGCTAAGTATCCCTGCTCTCCAGAGCAGCTGCTCATGTTGTTGCTAATGTGCTTTGTCCTGTGCTTTGCTGCCTTTGAATAGTTCCTGTGTATTACCGTGTTTCCCCGAAAATAAGACAGGGTCTTATATTAATTTTTGCTCAAAAAAATGCATTAGGGCTTATTTTCAGGGGATGTTTTATTTTACAGTCATGTCATCTTCTTCTGGTTGCTGCATAATGCAGCACAATGATGGAGAGCGGGGTTTCACTTAACTAGGGCTTATTTTGGGGGTAGGGCTTATATTACGAGCATCCTGAAAAATCATACTAGGGCTTATTTTCAGGTTAGGTCTTATTTTCGGGGAAACGGTATAATCAGAATGGTGAAGAGCAGGAGAAATATGGTGGTAGCAGGGAACAGAGGGGGGAAAGGACAACATGTTTAGTGCTAAGCACAATAAAATATGCTGGTTATTTGCATATGTTGAGGCATTTTAATGATAATGTGCCTTCTTCATGAGAAAAAACAAACAAACATGCATGAGACAGCCCTGATTAAATAATATATACAGCCAAGAAAATAGCAAATGTTTTATGGCTCCAAATAAGAATTAAAAAGAAAAACAGCACTTCTACAGGGGAAAGACAGATTAAAAAAAAATGCTTCCCCCAGAATCTGGCCATGAGCCAATCAGTGATCTAAAAAGCTTAAATGTAGCAAACAATATACAGTATTCACTATTAAAATATTCCATTTCTTCAGAGTGCATCAGAAGAGCATAATGTATCTCTTCCATTCAAGCCAGAATACTTAAATACCAAGGAACTATAGACTTTGTAGTACAATCTTCCTGTGATATGTGCAGAAAAGCTACTTGAAACACAAGGGAATAAAATTGCATCACGATTTTCCTGTCGTTTCCCTGCATGTATGATTTCCTTGTGTCCTGCATCTGGAACTGAGGATATGTAGGAGATAAAGATTAAAAGTTGATGGCTGTTGTTCCTCTCTCCCTCCCCAAGGAAATGACCCATTCATGGCCGCCTCCTTTGACAGCCATCCATACACCTAGCACATCTGAGCCTTCAAAGTTTCCTTTTCCTGTAAAGGTAAAATATTTTGCTTTGTTTTCCAATCAGTTCAAATATGTACATGCACACATACATTTCCACCCATTTCTAGCATTTGTTATGCTCTCCGAGTTGGGGGAAAAACTTTTAAAATTATGCCTTTAAAGAGTGTTGTTTCCATGGAAACTGACGGGAAACTATTTGATTTGTATAGGTTGCTCAGAGTGTATGTCTATAATCATCGACTGTTTGTGTTTTTATACAGTATACGGTGCATACAGCTTAGGATGTACCAAAACAACAACAACACCCTGTGCATTTTTTTTAAAGGGGGCTAGCAGACTTCCTAGAAGGCATGACAGTGCAGTTTTTGCAAAGCAGAAGGTCATAAGTCATATTGCCTCCTGGCAGCTTCACTGAGCAAGTAATAACAACTCAACAATAATACTGTACATCTGTATCATATTCCCAAAACTTCCATCATTCTGTTATTTATCTCAGGACTTCTGCTCCCTCAAACAATTCCACAATTTCTCCTTTTCTACCAGTTATGTCTGCAACTGCCTCCCAGAATGTTATTTGATCTCATATTTTGTATTCTTTTCCGATTCCTACTCTAAACTCACATTTTCTCTAGAACATTTGTCATATTTTAATCCCTGTATTTTATTAATTTTGTAAACCACCCTAGAATCTTCACTGAAGGACAGATCAAAATATTTAAAAGAAGGCAACTTCAAGCATATTTCATATAAGAGAGTTGAGGCTGGGAAACGTTGGCGTGATTAAGTGCATCAGATTAGTTCATTGCATAATTTGAGACCCCAGTTCCTTAACTATTGTGTGACACATAAATCTTACAATTTTTCTTCTTTCTAGGAAACCCAGCATGGAAACCCAGGATCAGTGATACAGAGCCAGAGTAAGTAAGAAGACTGAAAAATATTTATGTCTTCCGTGAATATAATCTGCTGTGTTGTGTTGACATGTGCTCATTTCAGTGAAGTCTATGTAGAAATTCCCATTCAAGCTCCACTGAAATGAAACTAGTGCCTGATGAGTCTAGGACATTGTGTATGATACATAAGCCACAGCCATTTGTATGTTCATAAGATGAATTTTTCATATACTTTAAATGTATTTAATCACAGAGTTGGAGGTGGTTTTATAAGTCTGATATTCTACACAGTGCAGAAAATCAAAAGCTAGAATTTCTCCCATATACCGTACTTGAATCTCCTGTAGAGAAGACCTCCAGTGCAATGCAAAGCAAAAGCAAAGGGTGTGCTTATACCGCCTCATAGCTCTTGAAGCACTTTCTGGGCGGTTTACCATTTAATAACGCAGGCCACACATTGCCCTCTCCCTGCCCTGGTGAGCTTGGTACTCAATTTACTGACCTCAGAAGGAATGGAAGGTTGAGTCAACTTTGAGCCAGCTACCTGAGACCATCAGGATTGAACTCAGGTCATGAGCAGAGTATTGACTGCAGAACTGCAGTTTAGCCGCTGTGCTACAATGCTATAATATCCTTCTTGATTCCTTCTCTGGACTAAACAGACAGAACTCCTTCAGCTTTTGCTTATCATGCTGCTCATTCACATCTAGTTTGTGACTGAATGCAGTCCCAATGTCCCTTTCAGATATGCAGCTGCCAAGCCAGCTGTTCTCCATCATGTACCTGTATATTTATTTGGCCAAAATGTGGAATTTCCTGTTGTTGTTGAATTGCAGTTTTGTCCAGTTTTCCATTCTGTCAAGGAAATTTTGCATTTCATCCCAGTCTTACTGTTTATCGATTAATTATGCTACTTACTCAGTCTCAAAGTGATACTAGCTGTCTCTCCCAGGGTTACATCATTTGTAAATTTGGCACATATTCCCTCCTCTCCTTGTCTGAATCATGGGCAGAGAAGCTGTATGTCATGGGCAGCATGTAGTTTCATGTGGCCTAATAAAAGATGGAATATACAGAGAAAGGGATGGGAGAGCATTATTATGCAGTATCGTAGTGCTGCTTTATGCATCTACTTTCTGGACTCTGAGTTTTCCCTTTAGCATCAGGTTTACCTGCCCAGTCTGACTCTTCTGAGGGTCAGCCAGGTTTAAATCCAGCTGGTCTAGAAGAACACTTAGATTTTTTTCAGGGCATATCTAGATCCTCTAACATGGCAGTTAGGACATATGGCTACGTATTACAGGATCTTACAAATGAATGTGGAAAACTGTCAGGAATAAACTTTACATTAGTCACTACATCTGGCAGTGTGTAGATTATACACTATGATACTGTGTAGACGATATACTATGAATTAAAAATTGCCATCCTTAATATTGCAATACAAGATAATTGAGAGAGAAATAGGATAGAATGTTAACCGAACCTATGGGTGGAATGTTAACTGAACCTATAATGTTTGTTTGGTTTGCTGTTGTTTTTACAGAGCAATATGATGCATCTTCTAAGACATCAGTTTCTCAGCAAGGAACATCGTAAGTGGCTACACTTATTCTTCTGAATACTTGAACTTCTGTCATTGGGAAGTTATGGACAGAGCTACACTTTTATTTTGTTGTAAGTTCCACTGGACAATATGTGATGTGAAGACCTCTGCTCAAGACACTCAGCAGGTCCTGCTGGTTGGCAGGCCCTCCAAGAGCTCAGATGAGACCTGGACCATTTCAAATTGTGAAACCCCTTCATTGTTTGGACTTTAGTGAAGCATCACAGTATATGGTAGAAAGTTCCAAATTCAACTCTCAAGTCAAGGAAGACAGCCTAAGGGTTAAAGTGGAGAACGATGCACCCTTGGCTGAGTTGAGGCTCCCCTGTGAGATGAGGTCCAAGGCAAATAGACCCCTGCTGGGCTCTCACAGGGCCTGTTGATTAGAGTAGACAGTACTGCTTTACACTGTGCTTATGTGCTTAGAAACATTGACTAGGGCAGCGGTCCCCAACCTTTTTGGGGCCGCGGGCTCCATGCGCGGGGAGGTGTCACACTCGCGGGGGGAGCGTGTTGCACTCGCATGTGAACGCGACACGCCCCCCCGCAGGCGCAACACGCCCACCGTGCAGGGGGGCGGAGATCCGTATCCACGGCCCAGTTCCAGCAAGCCCACGGGCCGCGGACTGGGGGTTAACGACCCCTGGACTAGAGGAAGAGAGAACAGATCTGGGAAGTGCTACATTTTTAAGCAACCATAGAAGAACCAAACCGTAGACAATTACGTCTTAATATCTAGAGTGTTCCTCCTCTATCTGTTTCATCTAGCAATTGCAAAACAAAGAGGTGATCTAAATGAGGGCACATTTTCTTCTTGAAGATTCAAATCTTTGGCAAGGCTTTTAAGGAAAGACACGGGTTCTGTCTTGCCTGGCTGCCTTAAGATGCACATCTAACCTGATTTCTTGGGTCAGCAGATCTTCATAATTTGTGTCGCTCTGTGCTTCTAGTAAACAAAACATTTACACCAGCTATTACCAGATGTCATCACTTGTGTAGATAATTTTGCTGCTGGAAACTAGTAGGAACAGCTCTTGTGTTCCTAATACATTTTGAAGTGGTTGTTTCTCTACTTTACATTTTCAGTTATTCTCAAATGTCCTAACTCATTCTTCAGTTTGTGTAGCTTTTTGGGATGTTTGTTTAATGGATCTTCTGCTGGGAAAGTAGAGCTGTATAGCATTAAACTGGCTGGTACAAGTTATTGAAATGAATTAGTAAGTGGGCGCAATCAGCTGGTGGCTCACCCCTCAATGCCACTGTTCAGTGGAATACCAACTTGTTGTGACATGTGAACCTGTCCATTGTGTGTGTGTGTGTGTGTGAAATCCCCAGGCTCTTGTTCTGAGCAGAAATCACCTCTGCTGCTTTAGTTGTGACATTAGTTAAACATGAAAGCGAAATTTGATTGATTAGCTTAATTAGAGTAGTTTTCTCTAGAATCCTTGTTCAGTAATGAACTTCTGCAAGGCGGATGACTGCATTGATGACTTTCGCCGCCCAGAGTAGTCTAATGACTAGATGGGCGGGATATAAATTCAATAAATAAATAAATAATAAATAAATTTCTGGGGTTCAGATAAGACGGATCTCTTGCTTCAGCTTCCTAATCAGTGAAGAGGGAAAGGCCAGTCAAATAAAGTTGGAAAAGGGATATCAGTAGTGGTGTTCAAATCAAGATATTGCTGGTTGCGTTTGCATTGTGCCAGCTAATTTGTCTCAGATACAAAATTTGCCTTATATCAGTGATATATGCAAATTTTAATTGGGACCTGTGTACGCTATTTTGATATCAATGTCTTTAATGGTTAGCTTCCATTTTAGTTTTGTTTGGATGTCATTGGTCACATGAATTGTATGAAATTTGGGGGGTTATTTCAGGCAAAGTGTGGCCTGCAGCTGTGCTGCCCCAAAGTGTTTTTGACTCTCAGCCTTGTCAGAATTTCTCACCCCAGCTTGTTTGAGCAGATATTTATATTTATAATACTGAAGTGTTTCCGTGAAAGGTTCTTCCAGTTAAAAAAGAAGACAGTGCTATACCCGGTTTGTCCCTTACCTACTGACATGCAGAAGTACAGTATCTCAGAATATGGAAGCTCTGTTCATCTACTACCTGTTTATACCGCCTCCTGGTTAATCCAGTTAATTATCTCTGTCATTGCTGAATCCCAGCCCCAGCCCTGTACTTATCGGTTGGTTTTATGTGCCCTTGTTCAGCATAGCCTTCTAGCATAACATAAATTTAAAAGAATAGAATAATGCAATGCTGTGGCTTAAAAAGGGGGCCTATGGAGGTAGTTTTGACTGAAGCAACCTGATTCATTAAAGTTGATTATTTCCAGCACCTGGATGCAGTTTATGCCAAGTAACTAAGCAAACAGGAATTTGTTCAATGCATGTCAAGTCGTTATTTGTAACATACCTTTTCCATGCTCTAGATCAGTGGTTCTTAACCTTTGTTACTCAGGTGTTTTTGGACTGCAACTCCCAGAAGCCTTCACCACCAGCTGTGCTGGCTGGGGTTTCTGGGAGTTGCAGTTCAAAAACACCTGAGTAACAAAGGTTAAGAACCACTGCTCTAGATCAGTGACAGCGAACCTTTTTGGGCCCAAGTGCCCAAACTGGGGAAAAAACAAAAAACCAGCAGGCGGCGGGCAGCAGTGGCACCGGAAGTGGTGGTGGCGGAACCGGAAGTGGTGGCGGAAGGGGAATCCCGGGCATGGAGGTGCCTCGAGATCCCACTCCGGATCCGCCGCCAGCGCCAGCTGCTCCGGATCCTGGCCCACCGCCTGTCGAAGTGCCAGCACCGCGGCTGCAGCCGCCTTCTCAGGTTTGGCTGCGGGGGGTGGAGTAGCGATCTGGCGACTTATGGCTCGCATGCCCGCGAAGAGGGCTGTGCGTGCCAGCTGTGGCACGCGTGCCATAGGTTCGCCATCGCTGCTCTAGATGTTGTTTGTGAGCCTGATTTTGTCTCTTTTGCTTTTCTTCCACCCCACAAAACCATTTTAAATGTGGATAATTAGTGACAGATTGGTTTTTGAGGAATAGGGAACCTCTAGGACAAATGCCAGTCTCTTTATAACAGAGACTGAGGCAGATGATTCCATATCCATTCAGGCCAGAATTGCTTGCATTTTTCTGGGAATCATCAGCTTCTGTCCCTGCCAGAATCCGTCTAGTGGGACTATATTCTTTGATGGGTTCTGCTCTGGTATATTACAGTTCCAGTGTTTAGTCTGGGCCTCATTGCTGTTACTCTTGCACATAGAACATAGTCCTTGAGCCTTGCAGTGTTTTATCACGTGCCCGTCTTAATGCCCATCTTACAAAGACAGCAGAACATTCTCCATTTCCTTGCTAAGGAGAACTTTTATCAGCAATTAACCAGAATGACTGATACCTGCGCAAAAGTGCAGATGAAATGACTCCCCCCCCCCCCCCAAAGATTGGTCTGTAAAAGCAGAATAATCACCATTTGGACCAGGGATGTAATTATATATGTGTTCCATATTTGTTTGTTTTTAAATTAACGAGATCCAGCTCTGATTTATGTGTGTGTGTTGCTCTGTACAATGATGCCCTTTCTTCCTTCCTTTCTTTAACGCACATGACCATCTGAAACCCCAGCCACCTTGAGTCGCTTGCTTTACAGAGTGTAGCTGACTTGAAAACAAGCAGCATTTGTGCTGGTTAATTAGAGGCTAAAATCTCTCTGCATCTGTGGGCCCAAATTAAGCATGCAGCTTTACAGAGCAAACGTGGATTTCCCAGAGGGCTTTTCATTCCCGAGTTCAGTCCTTCAGTTTAGCACCTGGCTTTGCTGGAATGGAAGCAGGTTTTAGAGTTTAAAAAGAGCAGGTGGCAAATTCATTTTCATGGAGTGCCTAAGGAGAGACTAGTTTTTTCACTCAGTGTGAACACTCTTGTTTGTATGTTATTTTTTTTCTTGTGAGTGATTTAATTTTTTTTTTCATTTTCTATTTGTAAACACACACACACCTTCCTTTTGAGCAATTTGGTTTTCAGAGATATTTTCATTTTCCCTCCTACAGATATTGAGCACAAGAGCAAGTTTGCCACCAGTGCAAGCTCCTAATACTTAACTCTATCATACTGTGAAAGCCTGTCAAAAAAGGTTGTATTTCTATTCTTGAATTTCATGTTTTTTTGGATCCATGAATCAAAGTGAGATGACTCTGGAAAACTGGCTTTTAAACCCATATAGAGGACATTCCCAAAGTATCGTTTTCCAGTGTCTCCTCATTTTGATCATGGATCCAGAACTCATGGAATCAAGAATAAAAATGCAACATGTTTTTTACAGTATTTCATAGTATGATACAGCTAGAGTTAAACATTAGAAGGTTGCATAGATTTTGGCAGAAGTGTTGCGTCTATGCTTAATACAGTGGTGCCTCGACTTACAGATGTCCCTACTTACGAAAATTACGACTTACGAAAAGCTCCGGCCGCAAAATTTTGCTTCGACTTGCGGCCGGAGCTTCCACTTACGAAAGAAAAAAGGCAGGGGAAAGGGGTGGGAAATTCAAACCGTTGGTGGCGAAGAGACTGCTTCTTCGGCCCAACGGTTAGGAAAAGGGAGGCTCAGCCTCCCGGGCTTCCAACACCGCCCAGACCGCTGCCGCCGGAGGCCTCACCGGCTTCCCCGCCGCTGCGATCGCGGAGGCAGCGGTCGCCCAGTGCCGGGAGGCTTGAGCTGGCCGGGTTTCTTCGGCCGCTTGCCTCCCGGCTCGCCTCCCGCTCACTCCTCACCGCCCTCCGCCATTTGAATTTCCCGCCATCGGCCCACGGAGGGTGGCGCAGAGCAAGCGGGAGGCAAGCCGGGAGGCGAGCGGCCAAAGCACCCCGGCCAGGCTCAAGCCTCGTGGCGGTCACAGCAGCAGTGGAAGCCCGGGAGGCTTCGGAGGCTTCGGATGGGTAAGGTGCTCCTTTTTAAAAAAAGTTGTTCTGGGTGGGTTTTGGAGGGTAGGTTTGGGCTGGAGGGGTTATGTTTCTGTGTTGTTTTCTTTTTTGGTGATTTTTTTTTTTTTTTTTTTTTTTTGCAGTCCCAGCGCGGGACTTGCTCCAATGTTTATTTTTGGATTTGTTTGTTTTTTGTTTTCGATTTTTTGCAGTCCCAGCGTGGGACTTGCTCTGTTTATTTTCATTTTATTTTATTTTTTGGTATTTTTTTCTTCGGCCGGAACGGATTAATCGGTTTTCAATGCATTCCTGTGGGAAATGGTGCTTCGACTTACAAAAATTACGAGTTGCGGCCACCGTTCCAATACGGATTAATTTTGTAAGTCGAGGCACCACTGTATCATATGCCCTGGAATGCTACCAGCACCTTGCTAATGAGTGGCACTTTGCCGCCATTCTTTCATTTATACATAGTTGCCAAGATAATTTTGGATGAAATGTTTAACTTTGGTTGGAACATTTCCTGGCTTTTTAAATTGGAAAAAAATGGGATTTTTAAAAATAAGTTTAGAAAATTAAATATGGTTGTTCCCCTTAAATTATTAACAATATGTAAGAGTTAATTGAAATCTGTGCCTATGAGCTGTCCTGAATCATAGGTACAGCTATGATTCACCTGTCAAACTTGGAAAACCTTCCTTGATTTCTTAATTTTAAAAAGCTCCTAGAAACAATCCCATCAGATTCTTACTGTATTATTAGTTCTTCTGAAAGCTTTTAAAAATGTGTTGATGGGGGCAATTTGTGTCTCCCCAGCCCCCCCCCCCCCCCGGAAGAAGCTGTTCATAAGATAATAGAAAAATAAACGGTGTCATCTTTGGATAAGAGATGTAATCTTCACGATCTTCTTACATAATGTCATTTTCTTTGAATAGGGGCATAATTGCAGCGGATATGTCTTCATCTTAGATAATAAAACCATGTTACAATTTCTTTTCCCTCTTTTTCTTTTTTTTGAGTAGCAGATTATCTGCATGTTGAGTTTGGGCGGTAGTCCTTTCATAATACACTTTGAGTCCAGGCTATCTGAAAAAATTGTATTCTTCCGTACAAGCCAGTATGGAATTTGAGATCTTTATGAGCCCCTTCTCTTGGGGATGCGGCCACCCCCACGCTGTGGGGCTTCCCAACCAAGGAAGCAATCTGCCCCTCTCGTTCCTTTGCATTTCTGCCATTAGGCTTAATTTTATTAAGACATGTCTTTGGCACTTAAAACTGGGTTGCTGTGAATGGGCTTTCAATCTGAGAGGCACTGTTGGTTGGTTTTTAATATTTTTTAAATTGCTTTTTAAATTGTCCAATGTTTTAATTAGTGTCTCTCATACAAGAAGCTGCCAAAAGTCAATTAGTTTATCATGGATTAGGCTGCACTTATGCTTTTGTGTAACTTTGCTCATGAAGTGTCATGAAGTCCTAAACTGGGGTGGGCAACTTGTGGCCTCCCAGGGCCCAGATTACCCTGTTCTTTTTAAAAATGGCATAACTTCCCCATCCTCCCTGTAGCTCAGTAGCGAGCCATCATCAGAGGAGGCCTTTCTCTCAGTCCCACCACCTTCATAGGTGTGTTTGGCGGGGACATGAGAGAGAGGCTTCTCTGTTGCAGCTCCCAGACTCTGGAACTCCCTCCTACAGGAGACTAGGCTGGCCCCATCTTTGCTGTCCTTCTGCAAGCAGGCAAAGGCTCTTCTGTGAGCCTAACAGAAGAAAAGTAGAACATTAATGTACAAATAATCATCCAGTGTGCAAGTATTTTCAGCATTCTTAACCATGCATTGTCTAATCATAAACTGCCAGTAGTGAATTTTATGGACATGGCATCATTATTTTTTGACCCCTGGTTTGAGAATCTAGCATAGGAAATGTTTTTATTTTCTTTAGCACTGCTCTGAAACACCATAGGAATGAAGGAATGGTCATTATAATGTCATGCACACATAGAAAACTAATATTCATTAGCTTACTTTTGACGTTTCATTCTTGGCCTCCAAAAGTGCTGTGAATGCTTGTGTTTTATCTTTTTGGTAACTGATTGTTTGCTGTTGCTTAAGTTGGTTTGAACCAGAACTACAGAACCAGGAAGAGAAGAGACATTCATGTTGAAATCTTATTATTAGCCCTTGGTAAATATATGTCAGATTGCCCTCTGGGCTTTGTGGTTATGCTGATATAATCCCTTGATAGATTGCCTCCCTTGCATAATAGGATCCATTGTATACCACAAATACCGAAGGACCAAACTTCATTATGATGTGTTTACATTTACAATAACTGTGGCTTAACAAGGGACTGATTACACAGCTAGCAACACTACTTGATACTTTTCAAGTGCCACAGAATTCTTTTGCCTGTGTTGTAGTGGAATCAAGGGGCCACAGCGAGATTTTTGGCAAAGATTCCTATCAGTGAAACAACTGGCTTGTTTTTCCAAGCAGACTACTGCAGCATAATGGTTGCTGCACAATGGTGGAGAGCGGGGTTTCACTTAACTGGGGCTTATTTTTGGGGTAGGGCTTATATTACGAGCATCCTGAAAAATTATACTAGGGCTTATTTTCAGGTTAGGTCTTATTTTCGGGGAAACAGGGTATTAAGAGAAATCAATATCATGATTTAGAGAAGGATGTGGAACTAATTGTCCTGAAAGCTGTCACATGTGATTTTGATTTGATAAAATAACAGAAAAGCATCGTTTTAGTTTTTATAGCATTTTTCATTGCACATCACTCTTATTGTATACCAAATGCTTGGTTTGAAGACTATAAACTTTCCCCTAGATCAGTGGTTCCCAGCCTTGATCCCCAGATGTTCTTGGACTACAACTCCCAGAAATCCTGGCTAGCACAGCTAGTGGTGAAGACTTCTGGGAATCCAAGAACATCTGGGGACTCAAGATTGGGAACCACTGTCCTAGCTGCTTTGTTTTTTCATATATAGAGATTTTGTTTTGTTTGGATGAGCAACTAGTTGCATTAGTCTGAGGTCTGACATGGTGCTGTCCAGAAACAGGGTTACTTCTTCGTCTGCAGACCTCTGTCCCCTCCCCGCCCCCCCTGTTTGTATGTACAGCTTATATGTGCACACAGAGATAAATTGTGGATGATACTAGCTCATCTATGAGTGCCATTTGGCATGTAGCAAACACTTCAATATTATCTGGCTAAGAATTCTCTTCTTCCTGTGGTTTCATTTGGGTATGGTTATCCATTACTTCCTCCTTTTGAGAATATTGTTTGTTTGGTATCAAGCTGCTGCCAGGATTACCCCCCTCCCCGGCAAAGTGATCATGCGTCAGTGTTTTGAGAAGCTGCTGGATGTACTTTCTGGGTGAAATCTGTGATGTAAATGGAAAAACAAATATTTGCCACTAGAAGCTCACTTGAGCACAAAAAGGGTAATTGTTGGAAGTAAAGAATCTTTATTTTTATATTATCAGAATAAAAGGTAAAACATCTAATGCGATGGCATTTAATTGTTCTTGTTTTAACATGCTAATAATGCAGCTTGTGTTGCTGAGGGTTTTTTTTTTTTTTGCATTTGTTAGACTACAGTAGGATTTTGATAAATAACTGGTGTAAATTCTGTTGATTCAGTGGGCTTACTCTGATTAGGATGAAGAATTGGATTTGGTTTATGACGTTTAGATTTGTATAATTTCACTATGAGAAGTTTGGAAGAAGCTGGTTTTAAATTTAATGGATGTCTTTGTGCTTAGGAAGGTGGTGATAACTGAATTGCTGGATTATGATTCTTCTTGCTAAAACAGAATTCTTTAAGTGTGAGCTAAACTATCCTTAATTTAAAATAAGCAATAAAACAAGAATAATAGTGGGGTGGGCTTGGATCCTGAGTTCCCATGAGTGGAATACTGCAATGCAACAAGGCTGTATGTGACAATGTGGGCAATGCTTTTGAGGGTTGCACGGAGGAAGAAATGGTCTTCACCCTTTCTGCACAAGAGCCTCCGCCGGATCTCAGTCCCTTTAGAAAATGAAAGGAATTGAGTGGCTCTAACCTATTGTATATATTTTACCATTAATCTCATAACACAATTTGAACTGTGCAGAATTGATTTTTCATCTTGTTATCAGAACAGCAAGCTCTGTATCCTTAGAAAACCATTTGTTTTCACTCATCATGTCTGATTTGTCTTCACTCATCATTTATGTCTGTTCTTCTTGATTTAATGGGTTTTACTAAACCCAGGCTGGCAACAGACATTAGCATTCATTAAAATGCCCTTCCTTTCACTGCTAGCTTTTAAGTAGATCCTGGCTTTGAATAACCAGGCAGGTGACTTTCAGTGCCTTCTGACTTCATATTCAAACCTGTCTTTCCCTCCTTTCTTCCCTTCTCTACTATCTTTCTTAATTTTTTTCCTGACCACTTTCCTTCAGTCCTCCTTGCTCCCACCCAGGTGGACCCACTCCTGCCCATAACAGTTGTGCTCATATTTATTTTGCTTTGAATTAAATTTATGAAGGTAAGGGTGATTGATGAATGGAATATTTAACTGAAAGGCAATTGCAGGATCTGGGTGGTAATTGGGGAAATTAGTTGCAGTTACTCCATGCAGGTTGCCATCAGGTGAGAGACTTGTTAAATAGTTGAGACTACATTTTGGTCCAAAGTTTGCCAGTTGTAGCTGTGTGCCTATTTACAAAGGAATGAGCCTTGTTGTTGTTTTTTAATTGCCAGCCACTCTGTTGATTTGCACATTATTTCAAATAAATAGCAATTGAAGAGAAACTACTGATTGTTTTGTTTGAGATTATTTTGGAGGGAAATTAATCAGCAGGCTTTGCTTTCTGTGAAATGTAGGCAAATAGTATAGTGGCTTTAGTTGTAACTACTTTAAAGTTTCCGTATGTTGATATATATCATCATCTCTAAATACTATGCAGCTTCTTGTTTTGTGGGACAAGACCTCATGTCTTTTAAGTGCCCAGCAATGCCCTTGACATTAGCTTTGTGAGGAGAGACATAGAGAATATGAAACCCCCTTGTTTTATAGACAAGTAATTGAGCTCAGCCATTTTATCATGCAGAAATGGAGCCTGTGTTAAGTGCAGACCATTTTCCAAGAAAAAATATTGAGCACAGACAATCTTGAGTGCAAATAAGGCGTTCAGCCCAGGACAGAATGCTTTCCAAACCGAGCAATATGTTGAATGTAGATAGATTTAAACTTTGGAAATGAAATTCAGAATATTGGCAGCAAAATTGGGAACATTGCATTCAAATAACACTGTCATTTCCAGCAAACGTTTACTCCAATTTCAAGTGTTGATCTGCAGTGACACTCATTTTCCTTTCAGAACGTTGCATGAAGATCTTCAACTCAGTGATAGTGAAGATGGTGATGATGACCAAGTCAGTGTGTGTATATAAAATCATAAGTTCTATAAATGTACAGAACACCTTTTAAAATCTCTATTGTCTGTTTTCCTAATGAGATGGTTTAAACTAATCTTTCCTCTTCTTTTTTTGTTTTTGCATGTTTTCAGGTTTCTGATAAGCCATCTTCTTCCTCAACACCTCCAAGGTACAGCTTCTTTGGCAACAGAGAACAAAGATAATAGAGAAAGGGAGTGGGGGAGACATAATGTTTGTGTTTAATGTATATAAACAGAATTTTTATGTGGAAGTGTCTCAAAATGGGTCCAGACTTAAGAAGACATTGTGAAAGTGCTGAACATTATGCTGATAGCTTGGAAGGCTGATTTCATGATAGCTGACATTGGCAAAACTTGGGAATTGTTGCACTGGATGTTTGTCCTCAGAACTTCAATTACAAAGATAAATTTATAACCAAGATTCTTTGGTTTCCTAAACTTGAGTGATGGTATGGAGAGTAGGGGATGAATTTGCAGGGGTGTCCCACCATCACTCTTTATTCAGAAGTATTCATCCTGTTTTCAGGAGTGGTGTAAAATATTTACAGACAGACTGAACCATCATTTGAGAATTAAGATCCATTGTTTCTCCTTGCTTTCTCCAGCTTGGCTTTTACCACCTTGTTCCTTGTTTTCCTTAACCATAGATTTGCATTACATGTAGTTACAGTGAATGATGATTAATGCAAAACAGAATCATAGAATAATTGAGTTGGAAGGGGCTTATAAGGCCATCAAGTCCAACCCCTTACTCAAGGCAGGAATACAAATCATAGGACATCTGTCAGGTGGTTGTCTTAAGTTTCTCTTGAATGTCTCTAGTGTTGGAGCGCTCAACACAGAACCTGTCCTAACCGTATTTTCCAAAACCACTTGGAAGTAGGATTCCAATGTCCATCCTTTAGTTTAGGGAGAATTCATGTTTTCCATTAATGCACACATAATGGCAAATAACAATAAAAGCTACAAAAGGAAGGGGGAGATGAGGAGAAGAGGACAAGGAAGGAGCAGACATCCTCAAGGCTGATTCCCAACTTAAAAGATCTCGCTTTGGCATCTGTTCTAGGTCCTAACGTTATCACCTTCTTTCTGGTGAGATCCTTGTTTCCTTAAACAGCTGTATGACATAAAGAAATTGAGCATGCTAACCTTTCTCTATCATTGTCTCTATCCTCCTGGGAAAGACTCGCCTATTGATTTTCTACCTGTTGTGCAAATGTTTAAGGCACTAGAGCCTTGACAGAGAAAAATTGGCAGCCTTACACACTTCCCAGTACAAATAACATGTGCAATATAAGGCTGTACTTCCGGGATCGAGTTTTCCGTGTTGCCTCAGATCATTCAACTTGCTTAATTCCATGTTTTTAGAAACTTGGGACACTCAAGTATAGACACAGGCAGGGCCTGTTAGGAAAACAGAGGACCTTGTAACACTTTGAGAGGGAGGGAACAGATGGAAGCTGCAGTCCAATGAGCACTCATCTGTAAGTTCCTTGAACTCAGTCAAGGAAAGCTGTACAAATTTTTAAGCTGTAAATGTTTAACTTATAACCTCTTTGACTGCAAAGAGAAAATAAGTAATCCTTGCTGTTTACTAGGAATCCTTGCAGAGTATGTTAAATGTTGCTGTGTTTCTGCTGCTTTAAACAGCATCAGACAAGCATCCTTCAGGGTATATATAACAAATGTTTCTAAATACAGACTCATTTGTGGAAAATTTTACATAGTTGACCAATAGTAATGTTATAGCTTTCTTTTTCCTCCCACGTACCTGGAAATATTTCAAACACATTTTGCCATGGAGGCAACAGCCAGGCCAGCAAAGGGACTTAGTTCTGAGCAGAAATGTTCACATGGTGTATTTTTTGAGGACAGATCTAATGTGGCTGAGTTAGAGACCTTCTGCTTGCATGTTGCTTGCTGCAGTGTCCTGTTGCAATATGCAAAAACAAGGACAAAAATCAGAGTCAAAAAATGAATATATTATTTTAAAAAATAATATATTAAATTTATACTTATAAAAAGTCCAAGTTGCATAGATTTGGGACATAACTGTCCTTTTCTTGGGAAAATTGTATCATTTGACCTTTAGATTAAGCATATTTCATCTCATCTGCATTGTTGGCAAGTATATCAAAAAAGCAGTCTGTCTCCCAATTGTTTATGAAGGCCACTGAGTCTGTTGTTGTGCATTCTTTCCTTTCTGTCTATTTACATAATATGTGATTGTGTGCTTGTGCGCAGTCCTAGATTTTCATTGTTTTTGCCATGATGTGAGTTGGATTCCAGTGAACAATGGGGGACCGTTTGAAACGATGCTGGCCGAATTGTTTTTCCTAGCGGTGCTGTGTCAGGAGGAGGGGTGGGAGCACAGAAAGATGATCCTTGCCCGTTTCTAATTTTATCTCATGGTGTTGGCTTGCAGTGCCCCACAATCGCAGCCTGAGAGCCTGGCATTGGCACATTCCAGCAGCCCGGAGTCTGGAAGCACAAGTGACTCAGACAGTTCTTCCGACTCTGAGAGTGAGAGCACCTCTAGTGACAGTGAAGCAAATGGTCCCCCTACAAGAGCCTCCACACCTGAGGTACGGTCCACATGTTCTGAATGCGAAAATGGGGTGACGTGCATGGCCAGCTGTAGACCCTCCCTCTTTGAGTTTTCACAGCCAGTCAGATAACTGTTCTTTGAAGAGGGTCTTGTCAATCTGTTGAACCAAGCTGTCGGTCCCTTTCCACTCACCCAGTATCTTGCACTATCTGTTTGAGTGCATTCGTTTTACTCTTGGCAACTCCTGTTATGTGCATGAGAGAGGGTCTGCCCAGGTAGTAACTGTGACCACATGAAAGCCTCTTCTAACCAGTTCCTTCTGCCCCGTAACTAGAAATTTGTAGACCGAACCACAATAAATGATTGCAAAACAAGCAGAAATTTAAATCAAAGTCCTCTAATATGTTCAAGGTGTACTTTAATTTATTGGATGTAGGAGTGCTGAAATGCCAATTGGTAACCCATTGACTTTCCATGCACTGGCTGGGACACTGAAGAACAGAGTAATGGTGTGTGTGTGTGTGTGTTCGTTCCCCTGGATCTTGTGAATCAATGGATAAAATGTTGCTTGAAGGAGTTTACTTGGGTCTCTTTAAGTAGAAAGGTTAGAGATGTCATGTTGCTTTTGAATTTTTTGAATTGAAAGTGGAGATACTGAGAAGGGGCCTGGATAATCCTTGAGTGAGGGCAGCCCTCCTGCTTTACCTTGTGGTTACATATCAGTTTCCCACTGTTGCCATATTGTGATGGTTGATTTCAGCTCACTGACTGATATTCAGTGACAAGTTGCAACTAGAATAGGTTCATAAAATCAGTAGAACTTACACAGGAGTTCACTCACCCAATCCCCGCTGATTCAATGGGCCTACTCATGAGTTACTACTGCATTTCAATTACCATATATATTGTTCCATTTTTCTCAATGCCACCAGGGGCTCTTTAAAAAAAGTTTGAAGCAAGACAGATAAAATTGGCAAATACATGCATGGTGAATTCTCCTGTCCCTGAATTGGACAGTGTGTGGAAGAAACAGATTCCTAGGGATCTGTGGAAAAGTGGCCAATGATATCAACTGACTCTTCAACACACATCAAAGATTAAAATTTAATCTGAATATGGATGAAGTTTTAATCTTTTGTCAGGTATTTGGGCCACGGTATTCTCAGCCTTGGAATTCTATTTTAACATTTTGGGATATAAGTTCTATATTCTATTTTGTGTATTTATTTATGGACAGATTGAACAATCTAATTTTTAATTCCAGCTGTTTCAAAATCAAATTTTGGTAGAAGATTTGATGATTTAGCATGAATCTATCTGGAACATGCAGATCTATAGGAATACTAAATGAAGGGATCTCCCTCCTTCTCTTTTTTCCTGAGACGAGACTCTTTATGGTTTCACTTGGCTGGTTTCCTTACGTTTTGAAGGTCTACTTGACCTACTTGGGAAGGCAGAACAGAGGGGAAAATGCCAGTGCTTTATAATCAAGAGCAGGCCTATGTGAAATTATTTCATGACCAAAAATGTGTCTCCATCATTTGCTTTATGGTTAGTGGTGCATTGAAGGGCAATGGAATGACGAAAATCTTTTCTTCTTCTTCTTCTTCAAGTGGTTTTTATTAGTCAACTTTTCTTGATTTGGAAAAATAGACAGTAATACTTTTTAAAGCAGGAACAAGAGAGAGGAAAAACGTCCTATCCTTTAGAAAAAGTGGCTGATTGTAGGCACATCACATAATCTAGTTTTCACTAAGTCTGTAAACTTACGTTTGCATCTCTTTAAGCTGCTGATAAGGGCTTATATGACCAAGCACTGGTCCACAAAACATAATCTTTCTGTATAGAACGTTTTCATATCAGGGATAAGTACTCTAGCATAGCTCCACTGCTGACATGATTTTTCTGTATGCTAATACAGTAGGACACACACCCCCCCCCAATCTGTGGGATCACTATCCACTGATTCACTTATTTGAAATAAGTAATACTAAATACTAAATAAAAAACCCCAGAAATATATTTTTATATATATTTACAAGGTGTATTTACCAGAACTTGCCACTAGAAAGAGCCATGGACTGTGCAGTGTATAGTATCTGATACTTCTGCGTTTTCCAGCATTGGGGGTGGGGGGAGGCTTGGAATCGATCCCTTCCATATACCATGGTCCTACTGTATTATTATTACATAAAAGAGTGCCTGAAATATTCTGAGCTGATGTTTTGAGCTGGAGATGGTGCCCGTAGTTATGTGGGAAATGAAAGACCATTCTGGTGCTAAGCGGCTACTGCTTGCAGGATCACCATCTTACAGACACTTTGCAAAAGGGAAAAAGAAGTAGAGGGTAAGAGGAAAGTATAGCAACTGCTGTTTTTGGCTGTGAGTAGAGCCAGATAGGTCTCCCCCTTAATGCTCTTGCTTCCCCAGCAGGTAGCAAAAACCAGAGCAAAGATGGGAAAGTTTACTGTTTTGGGCCACTGCCCTACATGGATGAGCAAACAAAAAAAAGCCCAAATTGTATGAGCAAGGCAGCTGTTAGTTTTATGCATAGACCAGACTGCAAGCAGCTCTTTAAGCTGAATGTCTGTAATTAAGGAGCGGAGGAGTTCTGCCAGAGCTTTTTATTGCTGTTTCAATTAGTGTAGAGAGAATTAAGATGTTATTAACATTTATTTTCCCACCACATAGCACCATCAGTGCAAGAGAGCAATTCCAACTTCACCCCCAAAAGAGTTTAAGACTTTAAACTAGATACAGGGGAAAATAATAGAGAAGAGGGAAGGAAGTGGATGGAGAGGGTAAACCAGAAAGATAAGCGTTCAAGGTGGCAGCTGTGCTATTCCCTTGCAGCTAAAACAATAAAGGTTCCTGTGGCACCTTTGAAATTAACAGGTTTTACAAGACACAAGGTTTTGTGGACCTCAGCCTAGATGCGTGGATTCTCTTAGCTGCCATCTAATAGGTGCCACAGAACTCCTTGTTGGAAAGAATATACCATTGTTCCCATTAGGCTTGGTTACATACTGAGGTACAAAAAACTGGATGTAGGAGTTAGAGGTTTATCATTGCCAGTGGGAAAAGTGGGGTTAGGAGACTGTTTTGAAGAAAGTAGCAGAGGCAGCATATATTTCAGCAAGGGAGAAAGCATGTAGTCGTTTGGGGGATAAAAAGACATTTGGATGACCAAAGGTAGTGATTTTTTTTTTCACTTGAGGTTCTGTGCCAATGGAAATACATCAGTGGGAGTCACCATTGCTTATCCTTTTGCTCAATTTAAAATGTAAGCTGTGTCCCAAGAGATATGGAAAAGAGGAAATAATGCAACTTGATGTACTCTTCGGCAAATAATTTTTTCCCTTCATCTCACCGTAGCCTGATCCACAAGCAGCTGAAAAATGGCAGCTGAAAAACTGGTGGAGACCCAGTGAGCGTGTCCTTGAGGACGACCGCAGTAGAGGGAGTTTCCAGGAGGGCAAAAGCCAAGGGAAAACATTTAGTGGAAGTAGTGCCAACAGCAGCAAAAGGGAATGTCCCCAGCCACCAGATGGTCACTCGAAAACTGCCAGCAAATCTTCTCGGTCATCTCAAGAGGTACATCTCCCTACCAAACGGAGCTACCAGAAGTCTCCCGTGCCCACGGAAGAGCCCTTCCACCAGACAGTGGGCAGTAAACAGCCCAGGAAGCCCAACAAACCCACAGTACAAGAGGAGCCGAAGAGAGGCTTAACAGTGGAAAGTGAGCCCCCTGGCCTTTATGGGGCCAAGGACCAGTCTTCCAAAGACAAGCCCAAGGTGAAAACGAAAGGGAGGCCCAAGTCTGGCGATAAGAAAGAACACAAAGCCACTGTGCCGGAGCCCTCTGAGAGGAAAAAGCACAAGATATTGCACCAGTCCTCTGTTAAATCATTTTCAGACCGTGATGATGGAAAGGACAGAGTGGTTAGCAGCACTCTGGAACAATTGCCCCTCAGCCCACTAAGTGAAAGCCCTAGGGTTCCTGCCACTAGTAGAAGTGGTGGTGGCCCCAAAGGGACTGTTGTGGTCAAAGAGAATCTTCACGGAGACAAGCTTCTCTTGCCTATCAGGGATAAGAAGCTGTTATCACCCCTGAGGGATTGCCCAGTTCCTCCGGCACTTGTGGTCAAAATAGAGCTTGCTCTTCTCTCGCGCATCCCCGGACCGGAAAGGACAGCCTTCCCCAAAAGACCTGAGGTCAAAGAGAGCCACAGTATGAATAAGCAAGATGCAGACAAAACAAACACAGATTTCCAGAGCAAATCTCTCAAAAAGAGAAAGGTAAGAGATTCCAAGGAACTAGTAAACACATTGTAAACATCATTAACAAGATGTGGTAAATCTAGCTAAAAACATGTTTTGCCTTAAAGCTAGCCAAGCTAATTTTTTAAAGTGACAGTGTTTCACATGAGTGGGTTTTTTCCTGTTTGATATGTATTTTTCCTTAAAAATATATCAAAATAGAACTCGTAAAATGTTTTCCTTCTACTTAGGTGCTCTGCTATTCCTAAGAATGAATTTGATTTAGGTTACCTCATCTACATACATAGATGGAGTCTGTTTTGGCTGAGCAGTCTTGATTAACAGTGATATAGCTCAGTGAAAACATCAGTTCAGTTACTCAGTATTGGAGAAGAAGACAAATACCATCCTAGGGATTTTTGAGAAACAGATGGAGATGAAAACGCCAGCATGTGGCATCCTTGGGCAGCTGTCAAAGCCCGCCGGTACTGCCATGTGCCTTAGGCCCCTTGTGCTGTTCAGGTGGATCTGCAAGCTGCCATTTGTATTTCCTATAATTCCTTGAAGTGTCCAGACATCAGGCACTCCAGATCACTGCGGGAAATTACGAATGACTCCTAAACCCCTTCAGATTGGTGCTTCCCAAGCACAGATAGATAAACTCAAGGGAGCCTTTGACTCAATAAGGGTGCCTTCAGACACAGCTCTCATGCCTGGAGTGGGTTCCCACCAGTTCCACCAGCAAACATTATGCAGTTCTGGCCACATTGTAGATACTTGTAGTGTCTCACGGTGGTCCCCAACCTTGGGCCTCCAGATGTTCTTAGACTTCAACTCCCAGAAATCCTGGCCAGCAAAGGTGGTGGTGAAGGCTTCTGGGAGTTGTAGTCCAAGAACATCTGGAGGCCCAAGGTTGGGGACCACTGTCTCAAGAGACAAAAGAAGACGAGGGGCAGAAGTTACCAAAATAGTTGTGGGATTTAAGCCCTTGCCTGTGGGGAAAGGCTACAGTGTGTATTTGGGCTTTTAGAGACAGTTCTAATGGGATGGGACACTGGCAGAAACCGAGCCATTGAAGAACCTGTGCTCGTTAGTAGCCCTCAATTAGGTGAAGGAAGTAGAGTGTTATGGCCATGTTGACATGATAGAGCTTTATAACCCCACCCCACCCCACCCCACTTTTTTTTTCCTTCCCTCTTCCACACATGGGCTTGGGCAGTTGAGAACAGTTGTTTGCTTGGATCTTCCCTAAGTATTTGAAAATTCAGTCTGCTCCGTTAATGAGCTAGTTTGAGTGGTATGTAAATACAGTCATTGCTTAATATTCAACTCGGTTGTGATTGCTTTAATAATTCTTGGCCTCATGGCTGAGAATGCGCATGTCTCTTGGAGTTTACTTGCTGGTTTTTCTAATAAGATCTTCTGCTTAAATGCACTTACGCACCAAGACTAGCTCAAAACCTGGTATCTTTTTAAAAAAAACTGTGTGTAAAAAAAACCCTTCAGCTTTTTCTTGTTCTTTTCTTCCTGTCAAATCTGATTCCTATTAAAGTGACTTTAGGGAATCCACGTGGGCTAGAGTCTCTAGTGTGCTATTTCCTTTGGGCAAAGAAAGACATGATTGACTGCCATTAATGACTGAGCCAGAAGGAACCTTATGCATTGCAGCCTCCTTCGCTGCCTCTACCCCCACTTGTGGTGTCTGTTTAATTTGCATGCCCAGCAGAAGCTTTATTCCCAAGCAATAGGTTTAAGGAGAGGCTTATTGGAGCTATCACAGGTGAGAAGGTTGAAGAGGGGAGAACATCAGCCATCAGTGGGAATAATCCTGGAGCAATTATTCATTTGTAATTACTGAATCTGCTAGTAGTTATGCAAGCTCACGTGTGTACTGATGTATGCCTACAATTGGATTCTTCTTGAGTCAAAGGATTATTTTTTTAAATTCCATTATCAGCAGGAAGATGCTCTGAGAAACGATCAGAAAAAAGTCAGGCTGGATAAAGAAACCAAACCATCCTCATCATCAGGTCATAAAGATTCCAGTAAAAACAAGTGAGTGGAAAGCTGTGGGATAGATACGGTTTTACTTTTTAAAAAATAAGAAAAAGAATGCTTGGAGTCGTGTCGACCCTTTCTTGTCCTTTGAACTTGGATTGTATGTTTTGGCTAAAGAACAGCCCAGAGAACTCAGTGTAGAACATGGGGATTGTAGCTGTGCCTAACCTCTCCTAGTAGTGATAGCACTGCAGGCTATTGGAACTCCATCAGAATGGAGTGAGATCCAGAATTCCCCAAAACAGGGTGTTTAATATACATATTGCAAAACAGTTGGCTAATATTTGCTTTGCTCTCAACACTGTGTTTGCTCAAACTGTTCTTGTCCCTTGGATTCCTTCTAACGCACCTGGTAGGTTCTGAGGTTTACAGGTAAGGATCCTAGTTTTTAAACTACACAAAATTTCTAGTTATTAGGCTAAGGAATTCATACATCTTGGTCCAGCTGGGCATCCTGTGTGTGCGTGTGTGAGAGCAAACATTGGTACCCTTACTTAGAGCCCAGAAGGGCAAAAGCAACCACTGCATGTGTGGTTCTGAATTTATTCCAGAAGTTGGAGATGTGCATGCAGAACTCATAGTCAGACAAGTCAAATAGCATTATTTGAGTGCTTAATGTAGGGACTCCCACCAAGTCCTGCATTTTCCTTAGGGGTCTGCAGATCAGTAAATCCTTGTATCTGCTTTCTACCCCAAAAATCATTCAGACATGGCTCCATACAAGATTGTGCTGTTGTCCCGCCCCCTCCAATTCACACGCATTTCTCTGACCATTTTTAAAAAGTACTATATGTGTTTTTCTGTCCATTTGTCCCATTGACATAAGTGTGTTTTTGAAATGAGCATACATTTTATGAGCTTTTTTAAAAAATAAAATGCATTTTTAAAAGTATTTTTTTGGATTCACAGCTTGTAAATGTGTAGATTTGTGAATGCAGATTGTGTTTGTGGGGAAGTGAATTGTGCAGACCCAGAAATTTCCCATCTGACCCTATATTTAGGCCAGCAAAACACCTGACCTGCAGTATTTGGAATATTTTGCTATGTTGTGTTCATCAAGCCCTGGTTGTTCTGCACATACACATGCAGGGGAATCAGGGCTGGCCATAAACAGTGCAGATAATAATTGTCACATGTGTAATCACATTATGTATGTATAGAAGAAGAAATTAAATCAAGATAACCTTTTGGGTAATAGCTGGTCTTTACAGTAATCGGTTTGGTTCAGAGCTTGGAAAAAAGTACTTTTTCGGATGGTGTGTCCCCAAAATCCCCATGGCCAGGTGCCAAGAGGTGGGGTGGGGTTTCTGGCTGCCTTAGTCTAAAAAGTAATTTTTCCTGCCCTTGGTTTCACCATGAAAAATGCCGCTTCACATTCTTCTTCTGCCGTGAAACTTACAGAATGGCCTTAGGCAATTTATCCAAGGTTGACAGTAGAATTATGACACTTCTAAGACTAAGAAATGTATTTCAATGTGAACGTTCATGGATTACATACAGTCTTCTTCAACCACTTCTTGAGTTGTTTCTGAAAAAGTGGATAGTAAAAGGGTCACAATTCTTTTGTTTTTGTTTTTTTCTGCCATTGTTAATGGCTACCTCTCTGAAAACCTCTCCTGTCTTCCTTCTGGAGTTTGCAGAACAAGACAGAATTAATATTGAATGCTGTAATTCTAGTAGAGCCTTCTTGGCTGAAATCCTGTTGCTTAGTATAGTAAATTGCACTAAAAAAGGGCCATTGAATCAGTGAGGATTTGGTGAGACACCTCTTCCAGAGGTTCTACCGATTCAGTGGGCCTACTTTAGTTCTGACTGAACTGTACAAAGCAACAGACTGTTGGCCCTGTATTAGACAATTTGTTATTATTGCAACTTTTGAGTGACAGCCTTAGTTTTTGGCCCCATGTGGTTCAGAGAACCTCTGAAGACACTGAATGAAAATGCAAAGTGTTTGCCTACTCAGTCCAAAAGCTGCATGACTCGTACTTTGCAAGTCCTCCTGAACACCAGCCATCTCATGATTGCACACTTCTGAAACAGAGGCGAGTTTCAGAAGTGGCTTCTTACTCCCTGGGTGGGGGCAAGTATAAGGTTTTCAGAACAAAACTTTTCAAAATCCTGTCACTTGTCTAAACACATGGGTGCGGCTTGAAATATCTCTTTGGATCCCAGGCATTGCTGAGAACCAATCGTTATGCTTTTCAGCACCTGAACATATATCCTTAATTGACCCGTGTTTTATCAGGTCATTTAGCTCTCAGTTGTCTTTTAGAGGTTAACAGAAAAGTAGATTATCCTGTAGGTGGTTTTTGGCTTTTACTTCTGCATATTTTTTTTTATTTTTAACTAATTGCCAGAAAGTCCCTGATTGCTCAAGATGAAGCCTAAACAGAGCCAGAATGCGTTTGAATTGGGATGGATAGGCACACTGACCTACATCCCATTTTCTGTATATAGTTGAGCTAAAAATGTTTTTTGATTCCCCTCCCCCCGCAATTGATAGGATTTCGAAGCTACCGGCAGAAGCGCAAAGAAAAGAGATGCCTTTGCCGCCGGCGCCTCCCGTGCAGCCTTCTCAGAAGCCAGCCAAGGTAGCCCAGAAGAGGCCAAAAAATGAACATGAAAATGGTGCCTGCAGCCAGCCTCCTGGCCCCATTCTCAACACTGCCAAGATCAAGGAAAGCCACAAAGATTCCTCATCCTCTAAGCACAGGAAGTTGGAGGGGAAGCCTTCTGAAAGCTCAAAAACCAACAAAGTAAGTGTGCGAAACTCATGTTCTGTTTTGTGGGGGAAATGTTGACTGCTGTGTTATCTAATTCCTGCTAGTTTGCTTCCCGGAGGGGTCAAGATGGCTTTGGAGAGGAACCACAGGGCTTAGCTAGAAGGAACCTTCGGCTTGATCCTATAGGGCTTTTCCTATGATAATATGATTATGAACCTTTTCAGTCCAGAGCACCACTTCACAAGCAGAGCTCCTACTATGAAATTGTCTTTCAGATGTATTGATGCAAATGAGACAAGCTTTTCTGCCCCCACTACATTCTCTTTCTTGAGTTTTTGTGAAAAATAGTCTGCCAGTAAGTACACTTATTCTGTGGTCTTTTTAAAGTTTCCCTTGCTCGTTGGAAAACCAGTGAACAAATGAAGCCTGTACTGAAATTTGTCCTGGATTTCCTGAGATTGTTATCAAATACTTGCTTGATAGATTGTGGAAGAGTTTATCGGGTTCTGAATTTTTTTTCAGTTTGTCACTCGCTTGTGAATGCTGAGAACACTCTTTTGGAAAATAAGTGGAGATTTAGTTAACTAAACTTCAGAGTGAGAATTTTCAGGCTCTCTGAGGTAACCTGAAGGACTTGCATCTAAGTTAAAAGAAGCCAGCCTGCGGTTCACTCAGCATGTGAGTGAAAGGGTGGACAATGGTGGGATTAGTATTATTTCCTAACATTGCTGGAGGCAAGTTGAATTGTTTCATGCAGCATTGCTCACACTGGGCTTTTGTATCTGTGGCTTAATGCTTTCACTAGTGTATGAAATTTCTGGGTGTGTAGTCAGAAGCCACATTTCTTTAGCCTGCATTAAAAAAAAAAAGATGAAAAGGGATGTCGTGGGATGAGTAAAATGCTTGTTTACTTTGGAACGGAAACCTTTTTGTGTGTGAAACCTTTTCTGAGTACAGCTACGTGACGTTTTTCCTCTCTGATTTCCCAGGGATCTGCAGAAGACCGTTTCCCAGTGCCTTCTTTGCCAAATGGTACCTCCAAGCCAATGAAACCTCAAAGCAAGCCGCACAGGTAGGAACACTGTTGGGAACACTGAATTCTCCTTTAACCTTCTTTTTCCTTCCCTTGTGAACCACTCAGTTTGCCTTTCTCTTAAAAAAAAAATCTTCTGTTGTCATTCAGTCAGTCAGTCAGTTTATTTTTACGGTCCTTAGACCAGCCATACAGGGAAGAAAAAAACCTTTACAAGTTTCCAAAATTCCAGATATTTTGTTAAAACGTTTGGCATTCAAAGACAATTTAAAATCTAGTATCTAGTTACCATAGAATTTCCGATACTCGAGTATCGCCATACAAAAGTTGGCTACTTGGTAAGTGATCTTGGGGTCTATATCAGAAAGAAGAAACTCAAGTCTGTTTTTTTTTTCCTGAACAGCCAGGAATTTTTTTGATCAGTGAGTGGGTGATGATCTCTTTTCAGGCCATACTGTAATGCGGGCAAGTGAAGAACATGTGCTCTATAGTCTTCCTTAAGGGACAGGTACAAAACCCTTCAGAGAAAAGGATGTTCTTGTACTTCCCTTTAAGTATTGTCACTGACGTTTTTGCAGTATGAGTGCCATTTTGCTTCCCTGCTGCATAGTCCTTTATCTGACGGTTTGTATATGTGGACAAAAGCCTGCTATGGTGACAGTACAACTTCTGATTTCAGCTACATTTTCAAAGTGTGGGTGTCAACAATAATTGAGATTATGCCAGAATAGTACGTCATTGTGTATATTATCTCCTGTTTGATAAATTTCACTTGACGTTCTGAAAAATAATTAAAGATGCATATTTCACACTAAAGATTAATTCTGAGTCATATCCCAAGAAAACAGTTCTTAAACTGCTTTTTTGTATGCATTTTCCATGTCAAAAAAGAGATTATTGTATGCAGAAAACTGCCACATTTGGTGAGAAAGCTTCAGCATAATCCTCTCCCTCCAGTGCTAGCTTTGTATATGCAAAGAAATTTTTTGCAAGGAGCGTCAGATATTCACATGTGTGCACACAAGCACACATTTGCCGAATGTTGCCACTGGGGAGAAAGATGGGATAAAAATTAAATAAATAAGTAAAGCACATTTGGGAAAGAGAAGAATTCCTTGGTTTATCAGCGTCCAAGCTGTTAATGTGTGTTTTCTAAATGCCCTGCTATTAGTTCAACTATTAATACAATCTATAAAAAGCAAATACTTGGGATATGTATTCATTTAAAGTAGTTTTTTATTTTTAAAAAACTTTATTTGTTTATTTAAAGAACCACTTTCTTTCACTGTCTTATTCCAGACAAAATCCAGTGGAATTTCATTTAAAAGAAGCCAAAAGGTTGAAGCACAAAGCCGATGCAATGGTAAGCTCTTTGGTTACTAGAAATAGTCACAACGAGGTAAGGAAATTTGTCTAGGAATACTGAAAGGTTGTTGTTATATGCTTTCAAGTTGAAACCGACTCATAACGACTCAAATAGGGCTTTCAAGGTAAGTGAGATATTTAAGGAGGGGTTTTACCAGTCACCCCCTGAGTTTCCATGGCTAAGTGGGAATCCAAACCCAGGGCTTCTGAGGGATGCCCAGTGTGGTGGAAGTGTTTACGCTATACTAACTTAGTCTGGGCATTCCTCTGAGAGGTACACAGATAAACGTAATTGGTTCCAAATAAACTTTACTGTCCAGGATGTACCAGTAATCTTACTTACAAAGAGCAACCAGGTGTCAGCAGAGAAGAGCAAGGGTGATGAATTGAAGAGCAAGTATGATGGGGAATCTGGGAAACCAGAGATTAAATCCCACATCTGCTATATAGGCTCACTATATGATCAGTATTAGCCTGTTACTGGCTTGAAAATGCCCCAGTAAGTCCTGTTCTTGTCAGTCTCAGTTCACATCTGTACGAAAAGGGAGCAGTGCAATGTAATGATCAGGGCTGCTTCAAATGCAAAGCAGTAAAACAAAAGTGTTGAGCAGCAGAAATGCTTCAACTCCCATCCACTTTATTAAAGTGAAAAAAATCTGGACTATTGATAGTTTTAACTCGGATTTGGGTTTAGATATGCAGGGAGTTGAATACTACTTATCCCATCTTGTAGCACAATGGATGTACCTAACCTTTTCTGAATATTGTGGAAGTGGGCCATGTTAACTGTCCTTTGGTATATATGGAGCTAATTCATTATCTAAGGGTTTCCTTTAAATAAAAAAAAACCTAGATAAGGAATTGATCTATAAAATCTCATGCATTTTGGATGTTTTGAAAAAACCGCTGCAGCATGTTGTCAAACATTTGGCACATGCAAGCACCAGTGTGTGCTCATAGAGGCCTTCCTTATTTACTTGTGAAAGTAAGGTCTCAACTTTATAATATCTTCTGTTTCTTACTTTTCTTCTTACTTAAAGTGTTCAAAAGCTTTTTACTGATTAGAGATCCAGCCCTGTTGCATAACACTGTAAAGCAACAGAAAGAACACAGCACCACCCCGTACCAGTTTCTCAGCATGTTGTGTTCTAAAGAGTGATGTAATAATACTAATGGCAAGTGTGAAACATGTTGAAATTATGTATTTCCTTTGAATAGTCTTGTTAAATGTCTGCATTAGAACTAGCAGGAGCTCATATGTTCCATTATTTGAGTAAGGCAAGGAGTACCCTTGAATGGACATTAAAGTTGACAAGGGTAAGGCTAGGTGCAGTGAGGGTAACTGTCTAGACAGTGAAGTCCACAAAGGATTTGAACTCTCTTTCCTGGCTGACCGCAACACCTTCTCCTCAACAGACAGACAAAGTTGAAAAGGCCTTCAAGTACTTGGATGCTGCCCTGTCTTTCATTGAGTGCGGCATTGCCATGGAATCCGATCCCCACTCGCCAAAGCCAGCGTATACCATGTTTGCAGAGACCATCGAACTCATCAAGTAAGTGGCTTGTAATTTTCTGGCTTTTCCCTTTTCTTTCTTACATGTAGTCCAGCTTCTTAACCTCTCTGCCTGTGGGATATAGCCGTCGTTTGCTCTGTTTTGTTTCTGCGTTTGTAGACTGGAGCCTGTTGACGTTCGTATAGGGTAAACGTATTCTTGTGAAGCTGCACAGAGTGTTTTGCCCTGCCTTGTAGCAAACCTTGAAACCTGGCAAATTGGACAGATGGGCTTCCCTGTGTGGAAAAAGGGGGCTCCCAAGAAAAGGAGCCATCACCAAGAAAGTTCACTTCCACCCCCTGCATTCTGTAGTGGAAACAGCACCTAGATTATTATTATTTTTTAATGGAGAAATAGTATCAGTCCAGATTGTCCTCTACTCTAACTTTTAATCCATTGTTAGAAGTATCTGGAGATTATTTACTGCTATATCCTCCTTTTCTTATGCACATACTCTGCCCTGCCCTGATTCACTTGTGGTCTCTATTTATAGCACTCTTTATCCGTCAGAACCACCGCGAACTCTGCATCCTAGAAAGGAATCTGTGCCATTCTCCACCTTTGTTTCCCCTTGGTCAGGCTTCTCTGTCCCTTTCTATGTGTTTCCCCTGAATCTGCAAAGGCAATTTCTATTTCTAAAGCTGAGGTGGAGCTGTATCTGCCAGGTAACCGTGGGGCCTGGGCCTGCCCAGGGCCATGCCATCCTTCCTCAAAAATGCCACTTCCTGGGCTTCTTTCACACATCTGATGAACTAAGGTATTGCACAGGAGTATTTGCACCTTGCTTAGTCTAAGGATTGGGGCCTTTTTAGGAGAAAGGCAGGATATAACTATTTTAAATAAATAAATAAATAAATAAGGCTTGATTTAAAAGAGAATGCTCTTTTAAGCTCACTTCTGTTCTTGACAAGGGAGGACAGAATTAGCCCCTGTCATAACTGTTGTCCTGGCCTTAGGGTCACGTCTCTTTGTGCCAGCGCCTCGGGAGTTGAATGATGGGTGCCAGAAGGAATCAGAACACTTTCTGGCATCTCTTGGCTCTGGTGAAACTTGGCCGTTCTTCCTGAGAATTAATGTTGAAGGAAAGTTCCACATAGCAAGAGAAATGATACGTTTTGGCCGATAATGTATAATGTCTGGCTTTCGTTGATGGTTTCTTCTCTGGTTTTACTTGTTTGGAAATGCTATTATTTTTACTCAGATGCAAAAATGTAGTAGTTCTGAAATCCCTTCCATTTGTTTTGCAAGAAGTGGGATTTTGGTTTTTTTTTTTAACTTGCTGCCTTTCCCCAATGAAAGAAAAGAAGGGAGAGAAAAAGAGCAATTGTGCCTTCGGCAGTAAGATAGTCCTGTGAGGAACCATCACTCCCCAAGCCCTGTTTCCAATCTGAGGGAAAATGATAGTCTGCGTTCATTCCCTTCCTTGTTCCAGGAAATAGGAGGACTTGATCCAGGGTCTAGGTGGGCAGCTTTGGAGGGTTCAAGTGTGAGTTTTCCATGCAGACTGACCAAGGTCTGCATTAGCCCCCTCTCCTCATGGAGGGGAAGGCGGGCCAGATCTAGTTCCTGGAATTCTCCTTTCTTATTGCTTTTGTGGCATAGAGGGAATTTTTTTATTCTTGGATGCTTCTAAAGGGGGTATGGGGGAGCGCAGGGGCCACAGAAACAGCCTTGAGCTGTGTATTGTTTGACCCATGGACCACACTTCGCTCACTCCTGATTTTAGAGGATCAGAGCTCTACCCCACAGGGTGCTTGAAACACCCTCCCTGAACCACCCCCACCACCGAACCACACAACCAACCCCCCCTTTGTGATTAGGTTTGCTTTGATCTCTGAAGCAGCCATAGTGGCGAAATATTCCGGCACAAGTCACACGGGGGGTGGGGTGGGGGGGAATAGGGGACAGGATGCTCTGCAGCAAAGGTCCCTTCATGGGTAGACCTCTTTGGCCCTCCTGAGAACCACAGGAGTTTGTAAAGTAATAGTAACATTAAAATTTTAAAATGTTTATTTGCCCCTTTAACAACAACACCAGGGTTACAAAATACAGCAATATTAGGAATAGCATACATACGGCGCCGATATTTAACATACTTAGGTTTTTGGTTAAAACTTGTATCTGTTATATAATACCAGTCAATGTTTTAATAATTTTGATTGACTGTGCCTGGTATCTTTGAGTCATCATCATCTCGGAACTGCAGAGCTAGAAGGGACCCTATGGATAATCAAATCCAGGTCCAGTCAAAGAGGCACAGTGTGGGATTGAACCCCCGATCTCTGGCTCTCCAGCCAGAGACCTACACCACTGAGCTCCCTAGGGAGAATTTTACAGTGAAATAATTTTTTTCTTAATGTTGCATGTGGCTATCTAGAGGAGGAAAAATTGAATAAGAGCAAGTCACACAACCTGGAAGTAAGTCACAATAAATATTGACTGTTCAGGTCTACAGTGTTCCTCCCCCGTGCCAGCACGACAGTAAAGAAGCACTGTTCAATTGCCAATTCAGTAAGTCAAAATTTATGTTATTATAATTTTGTCCTTACAGGTTCATAATGACATTAAAATCCTTTGCGGACTCTTCTACAGCCACCCCTGAAAAAATCTTCATTGTGTTTTGGTGAGTGGGACTTTGTGCTATTCTGTAGCATTTCAGTTTGGCCAGCACTATTTTTAAAAACATGGCATTGATTTAAAATAAAATGTTAGTTCAAAAATGCTTAGCTCAGCCATGAGTCAGATAGCTTTGGAAAGCCCTTAACCCCTCTTCTGCTTCTGCATTGCGAGAATGACAGCCTTCCCCAAACTGGTGCTATCCAGATGAGTTAGACTACATTTCTCATCATCCTCAACCAGCATCCCTTGGGCAAGAACATCAGGAGGGTGCTAGGTTGGGGGGTGGCTTGATTACACATTGACATATTCTAGCTTTTTCTGCTGTATCATATGCTATTTATCAAAACAGCATTTTGATCATGAACGCCTATCAAACAGGATTCGTGTAAACACCCCCCCCCCCCCCAAAAAAAAGCCCATTGGGTACAGCAGGATATAAAATCGTACTCTGCTTTTTTCATTAAAAAGCACTGCAATCTTGATTTCGCTGGTTTAGGCTTGAATATGCCCTCGGTTTTGTGTTGTGCATCCATAGGAAGGGGTCATGGCTCACTGATAGAGCATATGTTTTACATACACCAGGTCTCAAGTTCAGCCCCAGGTGAAACATCCTAGATAACATGGGTCTGTGTTCATGGTGTTTTCACAGCATGCGATGCCAGGCCATTCTGTACATGGCAATGTTTCGCTACAAAAAGGACACAGCAATAAAGTATTCCCGGACCCTGAATGAACACTTCAAGGTAAGAAGAGGAAAATAATGGGGTGTAAGTGTGGGAATTTAAGACTGGTTGTTAAACAACTTGAGACATGAGCCTTTGAGTGGGGTCCAGTCATAATGCTGTACGAGTTAAGCTGAGCGGTTGAAAAAATGAGTTTTGTTTTGAAATATGGATAGAAGGATTCCTTGTGTACAATGCAGCCAGTCAGAACAGGAAATACCAGACTTAGATTGGGTGATGTAACTCATGACAACTTCATATGTTCTGTGTATTCTCAAAATGGCTGCTAAGCATATTATCTGCACGAACTCTGTTCTGGTTCATACGTAACAATCTCAGTCAATAAATGAAGGTATCAGACAGAATCACTTACCACTTGCATTTTGTCTTCCCTTTTCTCTTATGCCTGAGTAATATTCTGTGGAGATTTGTTAAACTAGTTAAACTGATGGACCATATCTCCCCATATAATGGCCCTTGGGTCTTAAGATCTTCCAGGAAGGCCCTTGACTTGGTCCCATCATCCTTACAGGTACATTTGAGAGGGATCTAAGACAGCGATCCCCAACCCCCGGTCCCTGGCCTGGGCCAGACCGGGCCGGCGAGAGAGACCTCCCACGCCCCCCCCCCCCGCGCGCACTCACCCCCGCGCCACCCGTTTACGCCTGCACGCATGCTCTGGCATGCCCGCACGAGCGCCGCGCTGTCATTTGCGCCTGTGCGCGGGCCCGCACAAGCACGTGCTGCCGTTTGCGCATGCGCACGAGCGGTCGTGCGCATGCGCAAAATGGCGGCGCGTGCTCGTGCGGGCGCCCGTGCAAGAGCGTGCGCACACTTGTTCGCGCATGCGCACGAGCGCGGGGGGTGCCCTGCCTTCCCCAGCCAGTCCGCGGACCGGAAAAGGTTGGGGAACACTGATCTAAGAGAAGGCCTCATTGCTGGCTGTTCCTGGGTTGTGAAATGCTTTCCCTCATGAGGTTTGACTCTCTAAAGGAAGCTACAGGTTTGAGTTTGCAAGAGGACAGGACATTTTGGAGATTGCTCATTCATGGGATTGCCATAAATTGGGGGAGACTTGACGGCACATGACAAGAACAAGAGGTTAGGTCCCCCCCCCGCTGACTTTTTTGAGCAACAAGTGAAAATCTTTCTTTCCAGATACACCTTTATCATCTGATTTTAACATACATTAGATGCCTTATAGTTGCTGCTTTTTTGTCCTTTAGAAATGTTTTAATATTCCTGCATTTAATTGCTTTTTAATGGTTTGTTTAATTTGTTTTAAATTCCTGTTTGTCTTAATTGTGTGTGAGCACTTTTGAGTTCATTCAATGGGAAAAAAGCAGTATATAAATGAAAATAAATAAATAAATAGTTTTCATAGTGTTCAGGCTGGGAGACTGGATTAATCTCTTATCGCAATCCAAGTTTGCAAACCATAGTTTAATCCTGGTTTGTACCTAAGAATTATAGTTAGAATTTAAATCACAGTTTTTCAGTTTGTGCTTAATGTAAAACCTTAGTTTAACAAACTTTGGTTAAGGTGCACAAAAGGGGTAGGTAGGGAACATGCAAGTGTAACTCCGGTTATCATTCTGACAAACCTTGGTTTAGCAGACCAAGATTGTTACATCCGAACCTGACTGTTGTCATAGAAGAGACAGATGTAAACCTAAAGTGAAACTGTCAGACCATCCTGATATCCTGTGTAAGATCACTGCATTGTACCTATATCTTCTTATTCACACATGTCATGGCTTGCCTTTGTTTGACTGCAGTCAAAAATCTTAATGTGGAAACTGCCAATTCAGTGTTATTTGTAAATCAAGAAGTGTTTCATTCTTGGTTACAGAATTCTTCAAGAATTACACAAGCACCTTCTCCATGTGTTGCAAGGTAGGACTGAAATATATACATAATATGTCCACATCCTTGTTACAGAAAATAAAAGCTTTGAGGGGATGCTGCTCATATTTTGAATAGGCTACGCCCGCCTCCCTTGTTTAATGCTCCTAAATACTTGTTTTTCAAAACCAGAAATGGATTCTTGAGCCACTTCTAATTTCATTCTTTTGAGACGTGGAAGTTTTTCCAAGAGGATCCCGGGGCAGAAAATGAGCCCCCAGGCACATAAAAGTTGTGTGTGCCTGTTGTATAGGATTATGTGGCCAGTCTTTTCAGAGCCAGTAAAATGTAAAATTTGTCTGGGGAGATCTGAGTCCACATCCCTCTCCTACATTCAATAGTCTGGGGCCAGTTGATCCCTCCAGCTAACCAACTGTGTAGGGCTGTTGTTAATATGAATTGATATCATCCTGCATTTGCTGTTCTGAGTCTTTTAGAGAAAGAGCAGGATAGAACTTACAAGAAAATATTTATCTGGCTTTAGCAAAAGTTTGGATATTTCAAAGAAGAGCAAAATGGGCATTTCTGTGTAATGGGGGGGGGATACATCTTGAGAAGCTCAGTTAATTGAGGAGATGCCACCACTGATTTGAGAATGACTGTGTTAGAACAGAAAGAAAGGAGAATAAGGGTACATCACAAATGAGCAATTAGATGGCAGCTCAGTAATCACCTCAGGGTTATCATCTCACAGGCCAAAGAAGTTTCAACAAGTAGTGTGACAAAAAAATTAACCACATCTGTGATTGGTCAGGCATTGGCACACATGATGATGCCGCTTTAAAAACAATAACCCTAAGCTTCACTTTCTGGTGACTTTACCTTTTCAGCTGCCACCTGGATCATTGATCTAATTCTATGGTTTTTTTCCCCTTCCATATTTGCACAAAAATGTTCTTGGGAGGGGTCTGAGGAGATGTTCCTCACAAAAAAACCCTCCCCTTCACTAGAATCATAGAATCACGAAGTTGGAAGGGGCCTTATAAGCCCATCGAGTCCAACCCCCTGTGTGTTTATTCAAGAAAAGAAAGCCGTTTTCTTGAATAAATACACATGCTACTATTAATTGACAACTTGTGTCATTGGTACCAAATGGGAAAATGAGACCTGAGATGGCTGCATTTGTACGTGGGGGTGGGGTGGGGGTGAATTGCCCTGAAGGTTTCTTTACATTTCTGGAAACCTTGGGATTCCCCCAAACATCCCAATTGCCTCCCTCTTGTTTCCTAGCAACACTGTTTTGCTGTACAACTGTCGTACCTCTTGCAGTTGAGCTCCCTGTTAGTTTCTGTGGTGGTGTTGACGATGCTCTTTGTTTTCCTCTTCAGGAGTACGGGCACCCCTTCACCTCTTTCCCCGATGCCTTCTCCAGCTGGATCTGTAAGCTCCCAGACAGGGTCCAGTGCCAGCAGCTGTGGAAGTGGCTCTTCAGTTACTGTTCCTCATTATATCCCGACCATAACCTCTTCCTTTGTCAACATCACTTCGTATATTCTCTACGCCTATGATCTCTGGGAACAAGCTGATGTTTTGGCCAGGAAGAATAAGAGTAAGTTATTTGTTACCATGCATTCCAGCTGACATCATGCGTGCCGCATCCTGAAGCTCTTCTTTCCCTCAAGGCCAGTTTATCGGGTTCCTTAGCAAGACAATTTTGAAAGATCCCATAGCTTGGAAGCCTTTCTCTGAAAGGTGCCACATCTGAAAAAGGAGATGGTTTGCGTGATAATCGAATCCCGGTGAGCTGCTGCCAGGCAAAGTAAAGTGGGCTAGGTGAACTAGTGCTGAGCTAGACGGATCCCGCATAAAGTAGCAGCACATACGTATCTACATTATATTCGCAGCAGTAGATGCTATAAAATGAGGAGGAGGAGGCACACATTTGTGAAAACACAGGGAAACGGTGAGGGATCAAGACTAGGGAGAGGTGGTTGGCCACAAATTCCCAGTGAATATCCTATTATGGCAAATGCTATTCTATCCGTGGCATATATATTTGTTCTGAAATGCACAGGTCAGCGGGCTTGATTGGAGATGATATCCTGCATCTGTACTAGAGCAGCATATTTATTTTATGGAGCTGTTAGCATTGAGCAGGGCATGGGGATGCTATTGATTCAAAGGATCCAAAGTGCTTCCAGGCCCCAGTCACACCCCCATTCTGGGCTGGCAGCCTAAATTTCCCTCCCATTGCTTGTTAATCTAATAAAGCAGTGCCTCTTTTTTGGCTGCTCTGACGGAGTATGAGCACATCAGGGCTTTATCTCAGAGGCTCCCATTTAGGGCCTGTCTGAGATAATCCTCAGAACTGGGCTGTTAATTAGATCAGTCGTTCCTTTGTGCAGAAAAGATTTCAGGTTGATCCAAGAGCTATTGGGCAAAAGAATAAATAAAATTAAAATAAACACGCATACAGAGAGAGAGTTAAGATCAGTAGCTTTTCGAGAAATTGAGCTGTTTTTATAGTAGCAGAGCATTAGACTAATTATAAATGATGTGCTTAATAAAAAGTCAGTAGAGGTAAAATTTCATTAATATGTGGAAGATGTAAAGTTAAATCCTTTCTTCAGATGTTTTTTGTTCCTGGTGATAAATTTTATCTATTGGTCCTAAACAACTTCAGGTTTAGAATAGCTATAGTTCTGATCCAGCCACTCATTTTCAATAGCAATTCTACAGCCTCTTAATATTTCTTGCAAGGAATATATTAGAATAACCCTTCTTTCCCCTCTACATTTTTCTTAAGAGAAAGCATACTGAGTTCGGCATGCATAAAACAAGAAGGAGAAAAAGAATCAAGATTATGTGTCAGGGATACCCAGATAACCTTCTAATAAAAGCTGAATTCAGTTGCTGTGTAAATTGCTCAAATGAACCACTTAAGTGTTATTATTCTTGCTCTGGACAATATATTCTGTTTTGCAAGACATGTGGTAGAGCATGGAATTAATTATGCAGGACCGTGCAGACTCACCACCAAGTTTTTCCCAACTGAATTACCATTTGAGCGCTGCCTGGAGAATCTCAGGAGCCAGAGACTTTCAAACATATCTTGGTCTCCATAAGGAGTAGAAACTTGCTTCAGCGTTAAAATGTTAGCTGCAAAGATCCCTCTAAGGCACGCGGGACTCCGCCTCCCTCCGCGCAGCTTCCCTCCTTCTCCGCGCAGCCCCTTTTGTTCCCGTAGCAACAAAAACCCCCTGCACGTCGGCAGCGGAGTCACTAAGGCAGCGGTCCCCAACCTTTTTGGGGCTGCGGACCGGCTGGGGGGAGCGAACTCCATACGCAGGGGGGGATGTCACGATCGTGCGGGGGTGTGTGTTGCGCTTGCATGCATGCGCACGAGCGTGACACCCCCACTGCGGGCGTGATGCCCCCCGCGCAAGTGTGTCATGCCCACCGCATGTGCGTGCGGGGGGCCAGAGATCCGTATCCTCGGCCCAGTTCCGGCAAGCCCACAGACCGGCACTGGGCCGCGGACCAGGGGTTGACGACCCCTGCATTAAGGCACACAGGGGAGAAGTCACGCACGCAGGAGGCGGAGCTCCGCCCAGCAGGGCTGAAAATTAGAGGGTACAGTAGTACCTCGGTTTACAAAGAAAGTTTCCCCAGGATGCATTGTGCCTGGAGGTTTATAGTGCCACCCCCGTTCCTATGGCAATCCGCGTTCCAGTTTACAAATTTTTCGCTTTACATAATGTCCCGTAGAACGCATTAATTTCGTAAACCGAGGTACTACTGTCCATTGGTTAGCTCTCATTCCCAGGAAGTGCCTTTTCCCCTCAAACCTTGCAGAACAGATGCAGATGCACTGCTTTGCCTGCCAACCGTAGGGTATTTCTGTACATTCCTTTAAAAGAAGTTGGGGTTTTTTAGCTAACAAGTTAAATGGTGTTGAACAGGTACCAAAAGAGCCCAGAGTAATGCCAGCTCTTTTCCTCCTCCTCTTTCAGAATTTTTTTCTGAGCTTAGTGCTGCCGCCTGCACCCTCTCCTTGAACAGCAGTATGATTGAACTGGTACACTACACCCGCCATGGTTTGCAGTGGCTGAGACTGGAACCAAATACGCCTTAACTGGTGCTTTTGAGGCAAGAACCTTGCCTTGGACTCTTTTGCACTTTGAATGCCTCAGAAATAGCCTCCTGGGCTGACTTGCTGGATACAGAAAAAAAAGCACCTGGAACAACAATAGAATGGTGTGCGTGATGGAAGAGAGATGGTGCCCACCCAGAAATTATCAAAGACTATGTTTCTGTGGTGCCAGGAGGTCACCTGGAAGATTAGTGGTGGAAAAGAGGCCTCAAAGTGGAGGATGCCTTTCTTTCTTTCAAAGGACAAAGTGCAATTTTCTCTCTCTTTTTATTTCCCCCCCCCCCTTTCATGGTTTCATTGTGTCAGTGGTCTATAAACATTTCTACAAAAGAATAACCAGCAGGACAAAAGCAGGCAAAATAAGTAAATAAACAAATCAACACAACACGTGAAGAAGTGCCAGTGAGAAGGAAATCCACCTACCCAAAGAATTTTCTGCAACACCTCAAACAATGCAAAGATGTGGGCCCAGCATAGAATTCAGATACATCTTTCTTTTTTCCTTTATCAACCCTAAATGCAATGTGTAGCATCAGCCTTTGTTTCAAGAGTACGGGATGGACAGAGAATCAGGGCGGGGGGGGGGGGGAGAAGGGAAATCTTTGAACAGCACAACTCAACCTTTTCTTGCTTTTAAAAATGGCAAAACAACTGGTCTCTCCGTTTGCCATGTGTAGCCCTTTGTTGCACTACTTCCCGTTTTTCTTGCTGCTTGGCTTGTGACTCACAAGAGGCCCATTGGCCTTGCTTGTGTCACTTCCCAGCTCCTGCCCCTTCCTTTCCGCCATTCGTCCTTGCTTGCATATGGTAGCAACAGTGCACTAGTCCCAGGCTGTCTCGTTTTCTTGTGATAACGTTGTGTGCTTGGGGGCATTGGCAGTCCCATAAAGAAAGCAGGACCCTGGGACTCCACTGACAGAAGCCACTAAGAGCAGAGGATACCTAGTGGAGGAGACATCCACCCTGCTTGTCTGCCCCCTGTGCTGCGGGCTGGCAGGTTTGTCCTTGCAACTTAAGTGAATTGAGCAATACTGCACTAATGAAATGAACTGGAATTGCTGGCAACTGCTGCTTTCATTCCTTTTGAATCTGCTGTTCCTTCATTTTTGTCCTACTTCATGCAGTGGAAACACTCCCCTCAGAAAGTGTTCCAGAAAAGGATCTTACTTGCCACGTACGTCCAGGCTTTACATGGCAAGAAGTTCAGGTTTGCAGGAGGAACCATCTGTGCACAGGAAGCAGGCCCTCCGAGGATTCCATGGTGCGGCAGATACAGAAGAGAGTCTGCCAGTTGGAAGGGTTCATATTAGCTGTATGAAGAGGATTTCCTCTTTTAAATCTTCTATATAGGAGCAACTTTGCAGCATGCCGTTTCAGCTCACGTTCTGTGTCGTGGCAGGTTCAAATGTTTGCCTTTGGTTCTGTACGCCCAGTTTTCCATGTACATTGGCAGGTGGTACACCGGACTGTAGGGTTTGGCGTGGTTGCTTCATTTTGTTAGATCTGCCAAGGTATGAACCTCTCCACCCAGCCCCTGCTGGTGCAATGCAATGAACGGGCAATTGTCTTTGATTTGCAAGCAAAACGATCTACTTCTTTCAGAGGTTACAGTAGAAAAGAGTGCCTTCAGGACTGCCATACCTCCTGCTGCATTTGTCTCCAATTTACTCTAAAAGTAATTTAAAATTTTGTTGTTGTTGTTGCCCTCCTCTTTATGGTGCCTTAACTCTCCCATTTACACCAATCATTACCTGATTTTAAGATAGACCAGGAGGAATATTGTTCAAGTGAATTGTTCTTGAGCGCTGTGTTAGGCTTTTCTTTTCAGCTGACTCCTAATGTCAGAGTTGGTCATTCATGTGTGTTTGTCCCATGTAAGAGTACTGCTTTGACCCTTTACAGGAGCTAGATCTGTTTGGCAGGACCTGTTATGTGCCTGTACATTTTGCTTAATAAACGATGCCTGTATTTCCATAAGGTTTTTTAGGAAGGCTTGTTCCCCAGTCTCTTCAAGACAGCTTCAGCAGTTCTCGGAATACATCCTTGCCAAAGGGCATCATGAGGAAGCATGTCTTGAGGAACGTTAAAGCCTTCATTGATTTCAAGGGCAAGCATCTTTTGCCCATGAGAAGTAAAGATTTTCCTTAGGATTGAACTGGATTTGTGATGGAAAATCTGCATCCAGTGGACTCGTGCAAAACAATCCCCATAAATTGCAGTCAGAAGTCAAGAGGGCCTAAAGGTTCCTACACTCTGGTTTCCTGTTGTGATGCAGTAAACCCTTCCCTTTACACTAGTGAACCAACTGCCATTCAACCTGCAGTTTAAGAAACTCTTGGCTACCCATTTCTCTTTTCTTTGATACCTCCTCCCCTCTGCTTTGCAGCTGTTGAGCAGAGCCCTGAGTGTCCAGACTCCCACCACCACCATCCTGTTGTACAGAAATGTGTGGAATTTCATTGGAAATTAATCATTGATTATAATTTTAAAAAAACTGCAAGAAGGGTCAAGAAGGGAAAACAAATTGAGATGCAGTTGGATTTTCCTGGCAAAGGATGCAACATGAAAAAAGATAGGAGAAAATGCCAGTTGTTCCTTAAGGGGTTGGATCATGGTTTGAATTCCTTTTTGAAGATCTCTGAATTAGTCATGAGTGGGAAGCAGGGAGACACTAACCTTGCAAACAGGTCTTACCTTGGCCAACCAACCTGCAATCTCAGGACAGTTTCCCTCCCTGTGTGCACACTGCTGCCCACCTCAGCATGGTGCCTGAAGTACCTTGTTGCTGCTTTTGTTTTCTTGAAATACACTTTAAAATTACGAGTCCCCAGCTTAACCTGCCTGTTGAGCACTTTATCCATGGGGTAGTCTAATCTGTGCTGCTCCCTCTCCTGCCTGTTCATTTGCTTCCAGGACAGTGATAGGCTTGAATGTCAGTCTCCCGAGTTGAGTAGAAACCCATTCAGTTGCTGCCACTTTCACATGACCGTGTGTGGGCTGACAGAAAAATGAACATCTTAAAGCAAAGCACATGGGCTTTTTTTTTTGTCCTGAAACAAATGAAAAATTAAATTGATTTTGTTCCAGAACGGCCTATTCCAAAACCCAGTGGGAGCAAGGTTCTTAATTTCTATCGGAGTCAAGATGATGCATTGACTGGAACACCCCACTCCTGTGTGTTCTGCAGTTCCTTGTTGTACATGCAATTGTGAGGACGCAAGGGATGAATCCAAATACTTTTTGGGGGTGGGGGTGGGGGGTTATGTGTAAAGACCAATTGAATGGATGATCAGAGAAAATAGCATTTCACTCCATACTAGACTCTGGTGCTCCAGACACGGATGAAACATCCATGGATCTGGGGCCCAGCTTTAAGGAGCAAGATAGAAACAGAACATTGTTGTCATTTTAAACACAGGTCAGTGGAGCTGCAAACTCAAAGCAGCCTCCTTTCCCAGATTATTTATTTAGAATGATAATTAATGTATTTAAATTGTCAATATTCTATATATCTAAGATGCCATTATTTAATAATTTGCAAGTTCCATTGACACTGGAGATATGGACTGAAAGTTAGATGGATGAAAATTTAATTTTTAAAGGGCAGTTTCTCTCCCTTCCCCACCTTCCCTTTGTCCCTTTGGTTTCTTTATTAAAAAATAATCTGTACATTTAAATTTATTATTAAGGGGTGTTGTGTCTCTCCATCTTGTATATAACATTTTCTGCCCTGTATATTGGTGGTATTTCCAGGTTGATTTGTTTAATTCATGTGGGGTAATAAAATAAATATTAAATGAAAACTGCCTTTTTCCTTGGCCGTTGCTTGGGATGATCTCCGAAACAAGAAGATGCATAAACCATAGATAACAACGTTCTGACTGAGTAGCAGAACTTGGCCATCTCAGCTTCAAGAACAGAATCTCTGTGCTATTTCAGAGCCCTCTGTCCTCAGCATGAATACTAAAATAATCCTACCACCATAAGTTACTCAACACCAAAATCATTCTAGGACGTCCTGTCCTGCTTGATATCCTCAGAGCTGAACAGAACACCCTAACTTAGAAAATGTGTCTCACGCTGGCCTCAACTGCCTTTTTGTCTGCATTTTTTTATCCCACCATAACAAGAATGCTAACATTTTTTAAATCTAGCATTTGATTGGACCCAGATTTAATCATGCTTATGGTTGAAATCAATAAGCCATTAAGTTGCACTGTTTTCACTGGGCCTATTAGAAATAGGACTACTATAAGATAGATGTGTGGAGAAGGGTTGTTCAGTTGAAATTCTCAGTATTATTTTAGAAGTGTTTCTCTAAATGCATGTTTGGGCTAAAAGTTAGTCCCAGAGCTGAAAACATTTGCCACCTTATGCTCTTGGTGCACAATGCACTTCCACTTAAAGGAATTCAAAGCACAAAATAGGAACAGCTATATGATACAGCTTTGGCTGAGTAGCATCATTTTCTATGCAGTCATATCAAAATATTAGTACCCTGCCTTTTGTTCTAAAGAGATCTACAAGGCTATGACATAAAGGTAAGTAATAATGTCAAGATAAAAATGATACAACAGATGATAACCACTCTAGGCATTGTTTCCTGCTGTTATATTTAATTAAAGAACCGGGAAAATACCAAATGTGTAGTCGCAGATTAATTAAGTGGAGTCAGCAGATTGGAAAACAGTCTCTACACAGATTCTGAAGGTCATTAAGGGGTGAAGTAAGACTTCCAGGAGGGAGTTCTGTGGGTCTGGTGCCAAGGCAGAAATGCCCCAGCTACATCACACCTGTAACCCTGATGATGGCTGGTGATGAAGTAGGGCCTTCCAAAAAACTTGCAAAAAGTATGGCCAGTCCTTGAACTATCCAGAACCCAGACCAGACATATGATGTGTGTGGAAAGGCATGGTGGGTGAATTTTCAATGGCTTATTTGCTGTTACTCTCTAATCAACAGACTATGGTTCATGCTGACAGGAGGAAACAAGTTTCTATCACCCACACCTTACACTTAACGTGGAGTTTCTGATTTAGAAATCTTATTTTTAAGGCCATTACTTCAAGAGCACATAGAAAATTCTTCTATGGCACATTTAAAGACGATTCACACATCAGGTTTGTCTGTTGTGTTCAATTTATTACCTCTAAACTCCCTACAACCACATATGAATAATCTTGGTTTTGCCTAGTGCAATTTGCCAAGGCTTTTCCTCTGCTGTTTGCACGAATTAAAAAGCTTTGTAGTATAGTGCAGTAGCTGATTCACGCTATCTCAATTTCTACCAAATGTTGGATAGTGGACACAGGTCAGAGTAGCTGCTCCGCAGCTGTTTTCCCCTCTACTCATGTCAGAATGGACACTGAGCTTCCTCAGGGTAAGGTAGCTCTAATGGCAAGAGCATCACAACTGGACCTATACATTAAAATGAAATGTTTGGTGCTTCAGCATCAAAAGTACCTTCCAGTGGGTCCTGCATACATGTCAAGGGGAGCGGGGGGAATCTATTTAAGTACTTTTTGCATGTTATAAGAAAGCTTGCAACTTGGCATACGCTGTGTAGATTGGGGCAGCAGGAATAAAAGTGACATGTTTATGTGTGAAAATTTAGACATGGACACCAGATGAAGTATCTCTGTGTCCCGCCTCCACATGCTATGCCACTGCTCCTGTAAGAGGATGGTAATCTATGGTTGTCTTCCCCCCTCTGCTGGAAGAAACTACTTAGTGCAACTTGCCAGACATGCTTTTTTCATAAGGGGACAAGGAAATGGTGGCCCTCAAGTTCCTGGATTATAATCATTACTGTCTTGATTTAGGCTGTAAAACTTGGCTTTTGTGACAATGTTCGTGCTTGATCTCTTTCATTGGTAGCTCCTCAGCAGCATAACCTGAATATCTGCTCGCAACACATATTTTGGCAAAAAGTGGAAAACGTTGGAAGATTTGTTCCCCTCTTTTACAGGTTTACCAGACTTGAGGGGGGGGGGGGTATATGACTAGTCTTCCCTTTGTTTGTCTCTAAGGATTTTCGTCATCTGAACATCTAGATTGTGCTTGCCGAAGTCCCATGGCTTCCCAGAAATGCTTTAGCAGCTAACAAAAATGAAGGTTCGTCTTTATTTCTTAGTACATGTAGATCCAAATGACTCCAACCACTGCATCATACAGTACTTTCAAAAATATGTCGCCAGAGAGACAAATTTTAAGAGCAACTTCAATCCCCAGAATTCAATATGTTGATTATTTAGCTGTTTGAATGTGAACCATCCAAACCATCCTCTACCCTACTATATATGGACTTCCACCCAACTGTGAAATAACACGCACAAGGCTAAACAATGAACGCCTTTTATTACAAGTTTTCCATTTTCCATACAACACATTATGCCACATTCTGCACTTTGTTCACTTGGTACCACACACTTGTACAAAAACAGATTTTAGAAGCAGCAGTGCAACAGAGTAAAGCAGCAATGTGTGTGCTTTGTGACAGAATGACAGAGAGAATCGTTAAATAATTGTTTCTCCAAGAAACACAGTATTTTCATGCCCAAATTGTGCTCTAAGCCAGCTTTACCCATCCAAAATGGTTTGAGCATTACGTTTTGGTCATGTACATTTCCTCTCAAGTAATTATCACCAAGCTGAGATATGAATGAACCATATTTTTCTCTATTGTGTTGTGGCAACACCCAACTCACTGAGTGCCACTGAAATTGCATGACTCCTTGTATAATAAAGACTGGCATGTTCTATTTCTTGACCTGTGAACTTTTGCTATTTCAGGCATAACCTGTCCTGGGATAGGTTTATGAAGCCTATTTTTGGAATACAGCTGTACGTAGTCTTACACACAGGGCTGCAGGAGCTGAGCACTAAGTAACCAGACCAAGAGAAGTCCAAAGCAATTCTAATCTAAAACAAGAAGGTGGATAGAAAAAGTTTGATCTGCTGTATTATATATCAATTATCTTTAAACACAAAATATTAGCACATTTAAAAACGTTTCAACTAATTTGCACACAAATCTAATTGGATCTTTCCTCCTGAGAGCTAATCAAGCATTTTAACATGATATGCTATCTGTTTCCTCTAAGTAGCAATAGCCGTGATTGCACATGAAGCATCCAAGTGATCAGCTTCGCTGTGGTGGCATTCCAAAATATTAGTACTCTCAGCAATAAGGGAAGGGCCATATGCAGAAGAATAGGGTTAGGGCGAGGTGGATCTACTTCCTTATCCACAGCTCCTTGTCTTGGAAATATTGTAACTATAAACATTTTGCCCAGACCTCTACCAATATTCACACAGAAAAACAGTGCCAGCTTTCACAAAGATTCCCCCATCCTGCCAGTATAGTAGTGCTGCAGATGGCTGGTGGCAACACGGTTGGGAGAACCTTGCAGTGATTCTTTCTAACAGAAAGAGATTTGATACAGCTTACTGTGGCTTAGCCATATTTTTCAAAACTTGGAATTCAGGACCAAAGTAAGGGGGGGGGGGTGTTTCATGTATGGGCCATGGACACAAACACACACACGTACACAAAGAACTCAAAAGACCTGCTGCTTATGTTGCTAGGAATGCAAACAATACAGACTAACCAGAGAATTCATTTCAGAGTTGCACAGATCAGACTGGCCACCTTGCAAGTGATTTCCTGAATGATTGTCCCACACTTGATTATCACCATGTTACAAAGACATATGTTTATTTTCGCTGTGGACTATACAAATAAACACGGGGAAAAACAAAATGAGAAGTCTGAGAGTGGAGTAGTTCTGGACGCAGATGCAAAGTCTGCAATTTTAGCATCTGCAGCACAAGCAAGTGATCTTAAAAACAAAGAGAACGGGTTGGCTGAAATGAAAGGGTGAATTCACAATCTGCCACATTTATTTGTATTTATGCACGCTTAATTAGGATTAAATTGAGATGGCACATCCATCACCAAAAAATTCTAGATTAATTCCGTCAGAAGCAACAAACTCCTCTTTTAGAACTGAACTTCTTTTTCTGCTGTTAATGGCTTTTTTCTTTTTTTGCACCATCATATTTCTGTTTGCAGGAGGCTGGGATCCACATGGCTAGTTTGGGTTTGCATAGTACGACAAAATAACACACTCACTCATAAAAGAAACACTTCTTCAGACAGAAAATACATACAACCCTTAGATTGTTTTTAGAGGACTGTTTGAAAAGTAGTAAAAGCGTTTTAAAAGAACAGTTTTCTTGAAAAATACAGATGTATCTCTACTACCCTTGGGGAAGTAACAAAAAGCTTGAGATCAGAAGCCTTCAAGTATAAGCACACTGGAAGCTACATTTTAAACAACCACTGAAGACTTCTTCCACTTGCTTGAGATATGCCTTGAAAAGTTGCCACACCACTCAAATCTCCATGTAAAATATTTTGGGATATTTATACATATTTGGAAGTTCGTTATGTCTTCACAAGATGGTTGTGAGGTCTTGTAATACTTCAGAACAATTAACAAACTTCAACCCCAAATCACATGCAATCCACCACATTGCTGGAACCTTGACCCACGTCACGGATTTGGCTGCCAAGACAAGCACACACAGCTACGCCAGCTCCTGCTCTGCAGTGAGATACTGAACCCACAAGTTCCCATCTAAAAAGAAGAAAAAGTAATAGTTGCTTTTCCCAAAATATATCTGACATGTTACATGAAAAAGCTCAGCACGTAGGTGAGATGAATCTACTAGAAGTTTAATTCTGAGAACTATTTATATTGTACTTTTGTGGCTCAATCAGGATCACTGTCCATCAAGAAATAAACTTGAAGAAATAAAAGAGTGAGCATTTATATTTAAACATCAAGAACAGTCAGACGAAAGCATTTAACTATCGCACACAGAGAGAGGGTCCATCAAGGTCCAGTCAATTCACTTCAACTCTAATTACTGCTTGCGGTGGATGACAAGGGAACAAAACAGAAGGGAAATGGACAGGTTACCCACCTGTAATTGTAGTTCTTCGAGTGGACCTCTGTGATTCACACCCTGGGTGATCCGTGCCTGCGCGGAGTCTCATCGGAAGATTCTAGAGCTTCTGCGGTAGCAATGAACACATTAGAATATGCCCCTCCCCCCTCGTATAAGTACCTTGGCGCCAAGGCTCCCCTTTCAGTTGTGTCAACCACCGCTACATTAAGCAGAATGGCGTGACAGTGGGGAGGACGGGCGGGATGTGTGAATCACAGAGGTCCACTCGAAGAACTACAATTACTGTCGTTCTTCTTCGTAGCCTCTGTGAATCACACCCTGGGTGACTAAAAACCTGTCTTACCCAGAGGCAGGGGGTCACGCCAAGGTAGAGGCTAGAACAACACGTCCAAAGGCGGCATCAGACTTCTGCCGGAGATCAAGTCTATAATGCTGGATGAAAGTGGACGGCTGTGCCCAGGTGGCAGAGGCACAGATGTCTGGAAGAGGTACGCCACGCAGGAATGCCGTAGAGGTCGCCACTGCTCTGGTGGAGTGAGGGCGAATCACCTTCGGGACTGGTTTGCGTGCCAGCTGATACACGAGGTGAATGGTTGAAGCGACCCATCTAGATATAGTTTGAGATGTCACCTGGCGATGTTTAGTAGATGGTTGGTGACTTATGAAAAGTCGAGGTGAATGCCTGAAAGGTTGGGTGCGTTGGACGTAAAAGGCAAGGGCTCGCCTAACGTCTAAAGTATGGAGGATTCTTTCTTTAGTTGTGGACGGTGACGGGAAGAAGGAAGGAAGGATAAATGGCTGAGAAAGATGGAATTGAGATACGACTTTGGGGAGGAAATAAATATCCATGGATAGTTTGACTTTGTCAGGAAAAAACTGTAAATAAGGATAGTCGTGACGTAAGGCCGCTAAATCACTAGCTCGTCAAGCTGAGGTGATGGCGACGAGGAAAACTGTTTTAAAGGTAAGTAGCCATAAATCAGTTGAAGCTAAAGGTTTGAAAGGAGCTTTAGTAAGTTGTTGCAGTACTAGTGTTAGTGACCATGGCGGGGAAGGCGGGTGGGTATCTGGGTAGATGTGAGATAGACCTTTAAGAAAACGTTTCAATGTTGGATGCTTGAAGAAATCAGCTGCCGGAGAGTTAGGGGGCTGATAAGAAACTATGGAGGAGAGGTAAACTCAAGGAAGAGAGGGAAAGGCCGCTAGACTTAAGATGAAGCAAAAAACAGAACAGTAGCAAGTGATGGGTTGATAGAAGGCAACGAAGAAGCTTCGGTGAAGGATTTGAATCTGTTCCATTTATACAGGTAAGCCTTTCTAGTGGAGGGCTTACTTGATTGACGGGGGATGTTCATTAGCGAGGCGGAATCCTCCACGCTGCCAGGTGCAGAACAGGTAAGTCTGGGTGGAGTACTTGGGTGTTGTTCTGCGTGAGGAGGTGGGGCAGGCGAGGGAGGTGGTGAATGTCTGATGAGAGATGGTGAAGGACTGGAAACCAGGGTTGTCTCAGCCACCAAGGGGCTATAACGGCAACGGGTTTGTCTTGTTGTAGGCGAACCACGACCTTGTGGAGAAGCGGGAAGGGCGGAAAAAGGTAAGTGAGGGTCTTGGGCCATCGGCCGACGAATGCATCTCCTTGGGAGTGTTTGCCAATGCCGGCTCGGGAGCAGTATCATTTGCACTTCCGATTCACACGAGAGGCGAAGAGGTCGAGAGTTGGTTTGCCCCATCGTTCTCATAGGCGAAGAAAAACTGATTGGTCTAACTCCCATTTGTGAGCTTGAGAGTTTGTGCGGCTGAGTAGATTGGCCAAGTCGTTGTCATGGCCGGCAATGTGTAAAGCCGTGAGGCAGATATGATGTGCTAGGCACCACTCCCAGAGGTCGACTGCTAAATAGAGGAGACTTGGAGAGTGGGTGCCACCTTGTTTCAGAATATAGTATATCGCCATGGTGTTGTCGGTGGCAATTTGTACCATCTTGCCAGCGAGATTTCTGAAAGCTCTGAAAGCTTTTATAACCGTAAACAGCTCTAATTCATTGATGTGAAGCAATTTGTCTCTGGAAGACCACTTGGCATGGATTTTGAGAGATTTGCAGTGAGCTCCCCAGCCTGTGAGGCTGGCGTCGGTGGTGACCTGTATTTGTGGTCGTGGTTGTCGGAACGGCCGCCCGACGGATAGGTTGGGAGGAAAATGCCACCACTGAAGTTGGGAGGCGAGTTCTGGGGTGACCCTTAAAAGAGTGTGAGGAGGGTCTGTGAGCGGGTCGAAGAGGGCAAGAAACCACAACTGAAGAGATCTCATCTTGAGACGTACGTGCTGCACTACTGAACTCATAGAGGCCATGGTGCCTAGTACACGTTGCACAGTTAAGGCGGGTACCATAGCATGAGGAGTGAAAACTTGAAGTAATGCGATGAGATTTTCTCTCTTGTCTGGAGGAAGAAAGGCGCAAGCTTGCGTGGAATCTATGCATGCGCCTATATAATGAATAATCTTTGTAGGTTTCAAATTTGATTTTTGTTCGTTGACAGCGAGACTGAGATCGCAAAGGAGGGTAAGGGTGAAGTGAGTGTCTCGCTGGGGCTTGTGACGGGAATGAGCTACGAGGAGCCAATCGTCGATATATGGAAATATGAGAATTTTTTGCAACCTGAGGTAAGCAGCTACTGGTGCCATGCACTTGGTTAATACTCTTAGAGCTGTTGCAAGGCCAAAAGGAAGCCTTTTGAATTGGTAGGCTTGTAATCCTAGCTGAAATTAAAGGAATTTTCTGTGTGAAGGATGTATGGAAATATGGAAGTATGCATCTTTGAGATCTATGACAGTGAACCAATCGTTTTTTCGGAGTAAAGGGAGAACTGATTAGAGGGTAACCATATGGAATTTTGTGGTAATGGTGTATTTGTTTAACTCTCGTAGGTCTAAGATAGGGCGAAGACCTCCGTCCTTTTTGGGTATGGTGAAATAGCGAGAGAAAAACCCTTTGTTGTGTTGTGAGATGGGTTGTATGGCGTCTTTGAGGAGTAAATTTCTTATTTCTTCTTGTAGGATTGGAGATGGTGGAGTGATGACGTGTGTTGCCGGAGGAAGTTGGAAGAAATGGATGCGGTAGCCGTCATGGATGATGGACAGTACCCAGGCATCTGTAGTGATGGATTCCCAGACAGGTAGGTGTTTCCAGAGGGCAGGATGGGTGGAGTGGTGTGCGATCTCGGTCATGGGAGCGTCAAACGTGATGTTTGGGCTTGTGGTCGTTGCGCCTAGTAATGGGTTGTTGGCGGGGTTTATTTCTTTGATTTCTGAAATAGGGTGTATAAGATGTTTGTTTTGGAGGATCACATTGGAATTTTTGATATGAGTTGTACAGTCGTATCCACTGATTTTGTTGGGGGTGTTGTTGATAAGATGGATAAACTCCCCAACGTCTAGCTACTGATCTTTTCTTTTGCACGTTTTCCAAAATATCATCAGTTTCAGCATTAAAGAGGCCTGCCCCGTCGAATGGAAGGTCTTCGATACGTGCGCGAGCAACCTCAGCCAGGCCAGCTGTCCTTAGCCAAGACAAACGTCGTAAGGCTACTGAAGTGGCCATTGACTTTGCTGTGGCGTCTACCGTGTGCCTAGCAGAAAGCATCTGTTGTTTGGCAACGGAAAGACCTTCTTGTTGAAAGGTTTGGGCGAGTACTTTTTTATCTTCTGGTAAAGATTCGACAAAGGTTGACATATTGTCTCAAAGGAAACGTTGATATGTACCCATGGCTCCCTGGTAGTTAGCGCCACGCATGGTGAATGCTGCTGATGAATAAAGCCATCTTCCCATTGAGTCAATCCTACTGTCTTTATTTGGTGGTATGAGGGTTTGTCGATGTCGAGATCTGGATTGTGAGGCTTCAACAAAAATAGAGTTTGGAGCTGGTTGCTTTTGAAGAAATAGAGCTCCAGGATCATGGACTCTGTAGAGGTTATTGATTCATTTAGACATGGTATGGGAAGAGGCTGGTTTTGTCCAGGATCATTGAGCGGTGCTGAGTAGAGACGGAAGCATCGAGATGTGTACTGGAGTAGTTGTATCTTTAGAAATTGGGTCGTATAGATGATCGGCCGGTTCTGTCGAAGGACTGTGGATTTGGAGATTGAGAGACTTAGCCATACAGATCATAAGTTGGGCGTAAGTTTGGAAGTCTTCCACTGGTGATGGTGGGTCGGCATCGACAAGGTCGGATTCCGGTGAGGTAAGTAATACTGACGGCGTCTGAGGTCTGGATCCGTGATCGGAATAATCGGGATTGCGTCGGGAGTCGACGGATTGTCAATCGACTTCGGTGTCGATAGGTTGAGTGTCATAGTATTGACGTTTGTGGCTCAATGTCGATGGAGGCGGCATGTCCATGGGCATTTGTCGGTGTCGAGGATTTTTGATATTCAGAGATGTCATCCAAGTGTCCATGGACGTTGTTTGATATGGTTGAACGTCGGTGTCGAACTTGGGGTCATAGTGATGTCGAGTTCGATGGCTTGGTTCTATTGGGTGACGGAAATCGTGCGTCGATAGAGGGACAGAACGAGTGTCCATGGACCAGGATGGATATCGAGGATCATCGATATCAGAGCCTGTGTTTCGGTGATGTCGAAACGGAGGTTGCTGACAAGCTGGTAAAGCAGTGGAGTATGTAGACGCTGGAGATGCCGAGGGAGAGGAAAGGTTTCCCTCATCTGGATTAGCAGGAAAATGTCGGGAGGCTGGAGCTGTAAAAGCCTCACGTGTAGAAGAAAATTGCTCGACCGTCCTGTGTCTTTTAGGTGCCAGGTAGGAAGCAGGTTGGAGTCCATGTGGGTCAGACGGTGATATGGCCGTTTCGACACCGATGGCTGTCGAGATTGAGGCCCACCATGAGAAAGTACGGCCGAGCTGGATAGAGCAACTGGCCGATTGGCGGTTGCAGTTTGTCTGGTCGAGCACTGGTCGGGGCAAATGGCAACCCGATGAGAGTGCTGAATGCGGGTCTGAGCCATGCGTGATGAAATAGAAGGCTCCAGGGACTGTTGGGGCCGACGTCTCTGAGGTGGTCATGGTGGACGATCAGATGTTACCGAATAAGGTATGGTCTCTAGTTGTTGTTCGGAGTCGACCCTGTCAGGTGAAGCAACTACGGAAGGGTTGCTTGAAAGAACAGAGTGTTGAGGACTGGGAGGAGAAGATGTTAATCGATCGACTCTGTCATCCCATTCCGGTGATTGGGAGCAAGGTTGATGAGAGAGGATTCCGTCATAGTCAGAAGGCGAACCAATAGAGATTGATTCAGCGGTTTGTTGAGGCTGCTGAGAAATGACCGCAGCTTTAGATTTATGCTGTTTAGGTCTTTTAGGCGTAGAAGGCTCCGGAACCGAAGAGGCTTCGGTGGACATTTGACGTTTAGTGGAGGGCTTCGATATCGAGGATTTCAGTATCGAGCGCTTCGATTTATGGGTTTTTGAAGTTTTAGATGAAGTGGATGGAGCGTCGGAGTGGGATGGTGTGGTCGATGGACGTTGTTTTGAGGCTTCAGAAAGAGCCTTCTCCATTGCTTTGGTTTGTGAGGTGGCCTTACAAGGAGGTTGGGCCATTTTGGTTTGTTGAAGGGATTGTTCCCAAAGACGGAGTTTTAATCTGGATAAGTGAGAACGGAGGACTCCGCACTTTAAATTCTTACAATGCTGGCAGGAGGACATCTGGTGTGCCTCTCCCAAGCAAAAAAGACACTTGGCGTGGCCGTCGGAGAGTGGCATTTTGTTATCACAGACCACGCAGTGTTTAAACGGGCCCAAGGGGGCCATGAATAGGAGAAAATAATTTGAGGAGAAAAAACCGATGATTTGGGGGGGGGGGGGATGCTGCGGCCGGAGGCCAAGCGAAGTAGAAAAGAAAAAAAATCTCTGATGATAATGAATTTGATCTAAAAGTTTAAAGGAAAAAAGATTGATAACAGGAAGGAATCAAGAATAAACTCTCTCTTTTACTCACAGAAGCAGAACTATGAGGCTCTCAACGTGGCGGTTGAAAGAAACTGAAAGGGGAGCCTTGGCGCCAAGGTACTTATACGAGGGGCGGAGGGGCCTTATTCTAATGTGTTTTTTGCTACCGCAGAAGCTCTAGAACTTTCCGATGAGGCTCCGCGCAGGTGCAGATCACCCAGGGTGTGATTCACAGAGGCCACGAAGAACTTTCTTCTGCTGATTTTTTAAATTTATTTATTAAAAAAAAGCTTTCAATTTATTTTACTTCTGAGAAGTTTAAGGAGGAAACAAGGGACCTTGCTATGTCTAGGACTCACACGCAAAAAAGAGTGAGGGGATCTTCTCCCAGAGGCCTTGCTTGATCAAGGCTCGAAATCTTCTGTCCTACCTCCTGTTATATTCTTTTCTATTTATCCCTCTCCAAAGACTTTGTTCTTAAAAATGAAAGCTGAAAATTCAGCAAATGATATCCTGGAATGAGGCAAGTCCCTAAGAATCTAGATGTAGAAATTCCAAAATGGCTTTATATATTTAACAGAGGTCCTGCAGATGGGATCATTCTGCAGTACCTTGGAAATTCTTAAGTACTTGGCAACCAACTTGATAAGAGCAAGGGAGTTACCTGTTCCTCACAGGATCAAAGGTTTCCACTGTATTCAAGTAAGCATTTCCATTGTGACCTCCAACAGCAAAAATTCTGCCCATTAAAGTTGCTATGCCAACTCCACCCCGAGGAGTTGTAAGCTCAGCTACATATTCCCACTTATTACTGCGAGGATCAAATCGTTCAACAGAGCTAAGTGGTGAATTATCATCAAAGCCACCTGTATAAAGACATATATACCACAGGAGCATGAATGTATCAGATTAAAAGCAATTCAGACTTTATACATAGTAATTTTATCATAAACAGTTTTGCAAAACAGAGCTATAGCATGTGTATCACTGACCCAGTTGCAGAAATAGCACAAAAAATATAGGGGATCCATTCTATGAACTAAATTTCTAAAAGATTTATATAAAGTTACACTTAATCTATTTCTCGCACAACCTGTGAGAGGGCATATAATATGTTAACAATCAGAGAGGACTATGAGTTCAGTGGCCTACCTGTTAGCTGACAGTTAGATAACATATTTACTGCCAATAACAAACATATTTACACAGTAAAAAAAATTATAACTGACTACAGCAGTGGTTCCCAACCTTGGGTCCCCAGATGTTCCTGGACTAAAATTTCCAGAAGCCTTCACCAATAGCTGTGCTGACCAGGATTTCTAGGAGTTGTAGTCCAAGAACATCTGAGGACCCAAAGTAAGGAGCCACTGGTCTATAGCATGAGTGCACAACTGTAGCCTCCACAATTTTCTGCAATTCAATGCAGCTTATCCTAAGATCAGTCAACTAACACATTACATTGTCATGCCTGTTCTTAACTGTAACATGCAGGTTACAGCAGAGCTAGAGGAAGATGAGAGTGATTTGGACAAATAAAGGTTGGGCACTACTCACCAACCACATATAAGCAGCCATGCAGCTCACTGACCCCATTGCCAGCTCTCCGCTGACCCATTTCTTTCACTTCTATCCATTTATCCAGGTGTGGATCATATTTCTCCACACTAGAGAGAGACGCTACACCATCATTCCCACCAACAGCATATACGTAGTTCTGCAAAGAGGAAAAGAACAAAAGAATATTATGTGCAAAAGATGCACTTAAGGATGAATTAGCAGGTACTACTACAGGGCGAAAAACCTGCTTCAGCCCCTTCTGCTCCCACAGTACAAAATCCCCAGGTTAAGACTTTGGCAGAATATAATCATCAAGCAACACTAAAACGACTGGAGGATTTTCCATGAAATTTACTGGCTCCCTTCCCAGTTTTTGAAATTATTGCCAATGGAAACTTTAACTACACTCAGATATGAACTGTAGTTTATTTATAATCCAGTTTAACAAACAGGTTACAGCACTAGATAAAAGTTTATTTTTATACAATGTCTTCTGCCTCAATATCCTGTTTCTTATTTAATTCTTCATTTCTTCAAAAGTGGCTCCTTAAGCAAGGATAGTGCAGAACAGTCGAGAGATTTGGACCTCCATACAAACTGAGCATATTCCGATGATCATGATGCCAGATGTAGCATTTCACATTTGCCTCTATTGCTTTCCCTTTAACCCGATCAAAATAAGCACAGTAGCTTACCATCAGAGCCACAGAGCCAACTCCTCCCCGGGGCGTATTCATAGGTGCTACTCCACTCCAGTGATCAGATTCAATGTCATATCTCTCCACTTCACTGAAGCAAGTATTATCATCTAAGCCTCCTATAGCATAAATGGGTCCCCCAAGAGACGCAAGGGCGATTCCTCTCCTAATAAAAAACATGCAATCCATTATCTGACAGTAATTATAAAAGAAACTGGTAATGGAAGTTACTAGGAATAATTATCTCTAACCCAATTCAGCAACATTTTCCAAGAACATGAAGTATAATACAACTAACTCCAAATGGCAAACCACAATCTGAAACTCTGCAACTGCTTCTTTATTCAATAAAATAAAATAAAACAGAACAAAATAAAGAGGCAGAAATTTCAGGAGTAGATATCAAAACTGACCCTTGAACACATGACCCACTGGAATTGACGTTATTAAAGAATGTATTTGAGATCATAAATTATGTATAGTTGTTTTTTTAAAAAGACACAAATACACTTATCCAATTCTATCTCATATCTAATATGCTGCGATACAAGGATATCTGCAAGTGGGATCTGAAGGCCTTAGGAATGGACCTCAACAGATGGGAAACCTTGACATCTGAGCGTTCAGTCTGGAGGCAGCCGGTGCTTCATGGCCTCTCCCATTTTGAAGAGACCCTTGTCCAGCAGGCCGAGGCAAAGAGGCAGTCCCGAAACCAGCAAAATCAGGGAGCTGGACAGGGGACAGATTGTATTTGTCTTGTGTGGAAGGGACTGTCACTCTCGAAATGGCCTTCTCAGCCACACTAGACGCTGTTCCAAGTCCTCTATTCAGAGCACGTTACCATAGTCTCTCGAGACTGAAGGATGCCTAATCTCCAATATTCCACATCCAGGCATAACACAGATTCAAGAACTGTATATTTTATTTATTACATATTCTATGTCCTCGTATTGTAAATCCACAAGAACAAATTTCATTAAATCTGTTCCATTTCAATTCTTCTGTGACCCTGTCCTATACACAGTCCATTATAATCAGTCTATTTCAAAATCTCATAGGCCAGGCTTCTTTTTAATAGAGAAGGTTCAACTCAGGTGTACCTACCTCTTAGTATTCATTGATGCTTTCATCATCCATTTATTTGTTAGAGGATCGAACATTTCCATGCTGCCAAGATGTTCATTTCCATCATGCCCACCCACTGCATAAACTTTCCCTGAAATATATAGAACAATTTAGTCATCAGACAAACTGGTATTTCTGCAAAGGAGAAATAACAGCAGCATATTTACGAAAGTCATGTCTGCCTGCTACTAACAATACCACTGAAAGGTCAAGTACTCTGCATATTTATTTATTTGTTCATTTCATTCCAATTCTATCCTGCCTTTCTACCAGTGCAGGCAGCCAAAACGGCTGATAAAATTATCAAAAACAAATTCAACTAAAACAAAACAGGTTGAAATTAAACGTATAATACTGTTTAAAGCTTCTTCATTCTCAAAGGCCTACCTGAACAGAAAGGTCTTTGCCAGCGAAAAGACATCAGGAAAGGGGCCTTCTAAGAAAGAGAGTTCCACAACCTAGAAGCAGCCACTGAAAACCCCCACCAGTGCCTGTGAGGGCACTAGGACGAGGAAAAGGGCTACCCAAAGATTTTAAAGTTTGGGACGGCTCATATAAGATGTGGTTTTTCAGAGATGCAGCCTTGCACACCACAAATTTAACAAAATATTTTAATTTCCAGTATCTACATCTTTTGGGAGAGGTATTTGTCAATTTAACGAGTAAAATATAATTAAACACAGCTGGCAGGAATGACATTCAGATTTATGAAGAATTATTAAGAGTTTTAAAAAGATCCAAAATCTTTGCCATATGGAGCACCTTTTTGAGTGTCCATAACACTTCACATACATTATTTTATGTACTCCTTGCAACAGATGTCTGTCCCTCCACAACCACCCATATTGGAATGTGTTTAGTTAGGATGGGGGTGAAGGCGTTATTGTTTGCTTTGCCTAGACTGTAGAATTCCCTCTATGCAGAGATTAGTTTGGCACTCACCCCAATGATCTTTACTGGCATGTGAACCCTTTTCTCTTCTGGCAGACAATTATCAATGGTTTAATTCTCTTGGACTTTTAATTTCTAAAACCCCTGTCTGCTTTTTTCCTCTCTAGGCAATATTTTACCATTTTATTGATTGGTCTTAATTGTTTTGATTTTGCTGTGAGGTGTCCTGGACATCTTCTTTTAATGGAAAGACAAAATAAAAATAAAAAGCTAAGAACTATCTAGTTATTGTTGGAACCAGAAAATATTTCTGTAATGAAGACATGTACTACATAATCCAATCTTTTGGTTAATGGAATGCCTGTGTCATAAATAACAAGTAGAAAAAGAAAGGATTTTTTTTTACCAACCTCCCACTGAGATTACACCCACATGCCTCCGCCTACTATTCATCTCTGGGCCAAAAAACCAGCTGTTGTTATTTATCGAAAAGCATTCAATGCTGCGAAAGGGGTCACCAGATCCACCACGGCCACCAACACAGAAAAGGACACCTTATAGGCAAAAGACAATGAAAAATGCACATTTTATTTTTACGAAGATCAGCATTCACAGTACTGAATGCTGCATACTGTACACATTAACACCCTAGATAAACAAAAATAAATAGTAGAAACTGGTCTGTTTGGTTGACTTAAGGTTATTTACCTTTGTTGACATTTAACATTGACACTCAATAACAGAACTTTCATGATTCCATCCCAATTCGGAGCATAAGGAACTGAACTGAAGTTGCTATACAGGTGTCCCTACAAATTACTAGTACCCTAAAATGTTTCATGGCCTACCTGTTCATGACTATCTAGGACAACGTGCCAAAGGTAATTTCAGCTACATTGCTAGAATGTTATTACATTTTAAGTCATTCCCAAGTGAATCAAATTTAAAAACCTACATGGCTACAATAGAACTTTTCATAAAAGGATTTTTTTACTATCAGCTTCAATGGAGATAATTGCACGCAATAATCTTTAGGTAGGAAAGTGCTGTGTCTTCTCCTGTGTTAGGAGGATCAAACATCAAACAATCAAACATTTCACGGGATGCCAGGAGAACTGACAGCCTGTCAGATGTATGATTCTGTAAGAAAGAAAGAAATTCACTGGCTTGATTCACACAGACAGCAGTTCCGGCGATTCCTTTCTGAGCCTCAAGCTCACTTACTCGTCACCTCATCTTCCCACTGCATAATCTATTTCTCTCCCTTGTTTCCTGGTTTAACCAAACTATTGTTTGCTGTTACATCTAAATGAAGCAAATTATGGTTTTATCAGACAATGGGATCTGGAGACAAAACTTGCTCAAGTGAGAAAAGAAGGGAAGAAAAGTGAGGTATGTGAGCCTGAGCCAGGTATTCTATGATAGAAGAGTATTTTAAAATATTTTAATTAACACCTAAATAATGTGAACAGATTAAACGTCTTAAGAGATATGAAACACTGGTATATAAGAAGCCAGTTAGTTACCTGCTGTGTGTTTTCTTGGTGTTGTCCGAACAGAATATTCAAAATCAGGTACTGTGTGACTGCTTAAATGGAGATGATAATTCCTTGCTTCATCCAACAAATCCCTACATTTCAGATTCTGTTTGACAATCTCTTCTTTTGCCACTACTCCCATAAGAAAACAAACGGGCAACAGAGGCAGGCGAACCTAGGGAAGAGATATTGCAGAAGTTCAACTAAACAGGCCCTACCAAGTCTTACACTAAATGGTCCTTGGCAAGTGCTAAGCAGACATTCAAAGGCACTGAAAGAAAACAATCAGTACTCTTCTGCCTGCTTTGTGCTGTAGGTACTGCCTGAACCTCTTAGTGAGGTTGGCTTGTGTTAGCAGTGCTTTCGCTGCAATACAATCAAGTGCAGGAAAGTATGGGCTCATTCATTTCAGGATGTGACCGCAAGGCAACAAACAACCAGTTGGTAATAGCCAACTGGCAATATGGCACGAAATATTTCATCATCACACTGGCTAAGGAATATGGGATTTTTCCTACTGTTTTGCTGGTGGCCACATGGCCAATACTGGCTTCTCAAATTGTGTGTCTCTAATTAGATTACAACTGCAAGATGAGTGAAGGTTAAAATGATTAAGAGGCACAAGAAGAGTACACAAGAGAAACCTGAAGCATAAGAGCGGCAAAGGAAGGCTTACCAAACTTCCATAGCTGACTGTCTCAAGAGGCCACTCTGGCCACAATGCTTTCTGGGTCAAGGCCAATCACACTTTAAGGTTCCTTTCCATATAAGTAGGCAATAAATGACAAAGGTCAGTTCCATAATAATTCAGCATTTAGGGCCAGTGTGCCTCTACCTGGTTCAAGACACGATGCAGAAATTGCATTCCTATCAAGCAAGCTGGTATTGAAAGAGCAGGGCCAGCTTTAACTAATCATGTTGCTGAATTACTGAATGGTGATCTACAACTAATTCCCCCTTATGAGCCCCGAGTCTTAATTACACGATGGGGACTCCAAAGAATACACAAACAAGTCTAATTCATTCCCTGAAAGGGGACAGAGGTTGCCCGGACACTTCATCTTCGTGCAGCTTGTTCTTACAACACCATGTAACTTTGTTCCAATATAGGATGGAAATATCCTTTACAAGTAGACAATAATAGATAAATAATGCAGATTGTAGACATACTCCAAGAAGAGCCATAAAAACAGAAACATTCCTTTGGATAGTACAGCATTTGTTTCATTATGTCAACCTTATGCCCTGTTTACACATGCAGGGTCATGACTGATGACTGCACCAAAATAACAACCTACACAAATAGCCATAGAAACATCACTACAGATAAGAAGTTTCATGTTGCCACAGATACTGTGCTGTTCAATGTTGACATCTCCAGCATTCAACTGCAAGTGATCAAGTACTGAGTGATGACAAAATGCTGGAGTTCCTGAACTGACCTTAACCTGTATGAAGGGACAATATATGTTTTCAAGAAAGTAATGATCTTTTGGGATTTCAGAAAGCCCTAACAGAAGGGCTGCTAACTTCAGGTTGAATGTTGCTAACTCCAATTTGTTACATAAAATGCAAAACAGAAAAGTTGTCTGGAATATAACCCGTCCGTCCTACATCCATTCTCATCTTGTCCTTACCTGAGAAAGTATTCCATCTAACCACATAGCATGATGCTGTGGGTTGGCAAGAAGCCATTTAATAGCAGCACCATAAACCTGCTTTTCACTCTCAATGTTCAAGTCATTTGAAGATAACAGTTTATGAAGGTGCTGAGGCGACACACTCACGAAGTCTTCACACTCCACCACTTCAGCAAAATGTTCACAGGCATAGCGATCAGCCATGTCCATCAAGTCAATCCGGTTGTGACTCTCTGCAAAGGCTCTCACTGCCAGGCAATTCGAAGGATGGAAGTGCAGTTTCATGTACTCACAGCAGGCTTTGGCTACTATCTCCACCTGGAGAATGCAGGCAGCATATAATAGAGGCTGGACATTGTCTACTGTCAACGTCAGTCGAGATGAATAGACAAATTTGACTAAATCTTCTATAGCATCACCATCAAAGTCTTTAATCTCGATCAATGTCTGCTTTGCTTCTGCCATTTCAGAAAGAAACATGGCTCGGAAGTAAGGAATAACACAAGCCAGCACAAGCTTGTGGCAGGAAATCAACTTAGAACCCACCTATTTGGGAGAATACATATTGGTATTAATACAAGCTTTTCTCTATTGAAGAACAGAAGGAATATGTGCTTCCTAAGGCTAGGTTCTAATTTACATAATTATAGTATGTAAGAAGCCACCACATACTGATCTACTATACTTCCTTTAAAATCTAGGAGAGATAGGTTACCAAAAAATGTGGCTGACCTATTTTTTATTCCTCACATGAACCTCAGTTTCATAATTACACAGTGGTTTCCAATAGTAGAGTAATTCATTCTTTCTAGTGAAACATTACTAGCAATTTTATGTCATCATTTCTGTTTGCTAGTCTTTTAACTATACAGAAGCACAATCAGCTAAGGCAGCCAAAAGGTTTATTGCCGAAAGTGATGAGAGGAATCAGCTGTACATGCCTTTAGACCAAGTGCTGTCACAAAACAAATATAGACATTATTATTCCAGTCAAGACCTCTGTATTATAACATGGGAGAATCTTAAGAGTACATGCTAAGCAACAAACATGGCTAAGTACATAATGTTTTGGTTATCTGTCATTACGCTAACAAAAAGTGATAAAACATATATGGACTAAACAGAGTAAAATTTCAGCACAGAATCAAAAATGATTTATTTCCCATTAGACATTGTCAACCTGAATAAAAAAAGCTTTATCCACATATCTTGTATGCTTTTAAAGATTAAAAGTCAGTTGGTTATAGAAATACACTATATTTTCTCTCTACGAACTGAAGTTTAGAACATTACAGAAGGGCCATTATTTTCATAGATTTTTTTCAGAATGTCTTCAAAGAGCTCTTGATACTGTCAAACAGGATCTTCATAAAAATACTCAAACTTCTTGAGACAAATGGAAAACTGTAGACTCCATGAGAGAACTTGGCAGAAAAGCACACCACCCTAAAAAATGTCAGGCCACAAGAGAAGGTGAAATCTGATTTCAGAAACTAACATCAGATCGAACTCCATTAGTAGTTCCATTCTCATTCCACTTTATTTACCAGCCTATGTCTTATTCTGGTCTTGCAGAAAGACTGCACACCGTCCAACCCAACAATACAATTTAAATATAAAAAAAATTCTCAGATATGCTAGTACTGTATCAACACCTTAACAGTAAAAGTGAAGTAAAGATGTGTCTAAGCACTCAACACTGAGATTAGCTAAAATTGCTTCTGGCAATAAAGTAATCTATTTGTTAATGAAGGATCCCCTTTGTTTGCTTATTCCCATCCTGGAGTATGTATCTTAGTCATATAGATAGAGTGCAGAATGTTGGAAGCAGATGCTCATGTGTTACAACATCAAAACAACAGTTTCAAGTGGATGTCATTTGCATCAGTTGATTGGGTTTATACAGGCACTGTGGCTTATATAAATGAGCTTCTTTGAACTATGTTTACGGACTTTCTAATTTAAATTCAGATTACTCCATGAAATCAGAGGTTGCCCACAAGCATTGTGTTGCTAGATTTGCAGTTTCTAGGAGTTGTTAATATAAGTGATGGCAAGAACATTCACATTCAAATAATTAAAAACACGCAAAGATAATTCAGCATGCAACTTCAGAAAATACACAGAAATATGGAATATGTATCAATACCTTTAGTGTAACATCACAGAGCTCCCCAGCTTCATAGAAGCGAAGGAGAGAGCTGTGGAAATCCTTCCAGGCTTCATTTGCTTCAAATACAAATGTTTCTTCTTCCCCATCATTGTTCAAAGGTGACCTTTCTTGTTGCTGTTGCCTTTTTCCTTTTACATGGTGCTTTGCATGCTCCAGGACGATAGAGTCAGAAGCCATTGGCTGTTTGTCTCCTGTGTTTATTGACAGTCTCCATGAAAAGCCAGAATATACTGTGCCAAGCCAATTAAGCTAAACATCCAATCTTCAGTGGAATCATCATCTTCTAAGTTTACTGTAGGGAAAAAGAAAGAAAAAGAAAACTGATTAGACACATTCTTTAGTAGAGCTCTTAAAAGTATATACTGGTCTTACATACTTTATTATCTTTTATTATGCCTCTTGGAAAATACCCAATAAATTGGAAAATTAGGGTTGTGGTTCATGATTCACTTCTTTAAGGATAATAGAAACAATGTTAATGTGTTTTCACAAGGACTAAATCAAAGGCACTTTGTGCAGAATGAAAACAGTGCAAACTGTATCACCTTGGAAATTTTATTTACGCTTCCACTGTTATCTTTTAAGGAACCTAGCAGTTTTAGGTCCTTTCAGAAGAGAATGAAACATTACTATTAAGCTCTTTCTTAGAATTCTTTTCTCTTAAGTCACAAGCACCTTAAGACATGTAGGGAAATCACATTATAGCCCAAACGATGCACAAACAACACATTTCTGAGCACCCTGAAGGAATATATGTGATATTGTTGAAATGGTGAAATAGAAATGATTATGAATTACATCCAAATCAAAAGAATGCACCTGGTAATGTTTTTAGAGAAACCTTGCTTTAATTACTGATATGGCATCAGAGCTGGCTTTATATTCCTTTTATAAAAGAAGTTCACATGACTGAGTCCAGAAACAAGAGAAAATTGAAGCTTGCCGACAAGGCATTTGAGCAATCCATCGTAAGTACAAAACAAACACATTTTGTTTCTCCTGACAAATGGGGCAAGACATTCAAAATCTCTAATTTATCTTTCTTGTCCTTTACCTCATCTAGCCCATCCTAGAAACCTGCCAAGTACCTTTATACCAACCTTTGCTATCCACATGTAAATTCTTCTAGCAGTAAGCAGAGAGATCACCTGAAATGTATCTTTTGAAAAGTCACTACTGAACATCATGTAATCTGGATCCTCTCCTTTCAGCAGTTAACAGGACACCCATTGTACCAACTTGGCATTGAATAGTTGCCAATTCTCATCCAATCTAACTTCTGCACTTTAAACAAATGATCTTCAATTGTTTAAAATGTCTCGAAGATTCTGCAGTGATAAATCAGAACACTGAAGAAGTTCAAACTCTCTTTTAACAATGCTCCATTCACTTCAAATTGGCTGAAATCCAGTAGCAAGTAGAGTAGGCACACTGAATCTGTGGAGATCTGGTCAGTTACCATATTTTTCCGTGTATAAGATGCTAATTTTTCCTAAAAATCATTACACTAAAAATTGAGGGGTGTCTTTTACACGGAAGCTGAGGAGAGAACAAAACGGCCCGTGCCTTGCCTCTGTAAACAGGCTTCCTTCAATCATGAGGCTTAGCTTCCTACAGTTAAGGGACTTAGCTTCCTCCAATCATGAGCCTTATGGAACTGACGTCAGCTGATGCTGAACAAACCAACTGGAACACACCTCATTGGAGGTGGAGCCTGTAGGCTCAGATTCAACAGGGACTCCTAATGTCCGAGCATTCTGAGCTCAGAGGCTGAATACTCAAAGCTAGGTTTTCTTAATTTTTGATTTAGAAAAGTGCGGGGTTTTTTTTTCTTATAAATGGAAAAATACAGTAAGTCTTTTGCAAGTTCCACTGATTCAATGGGCCTACTCTATATGCGTCTAACTACTGGATTTCAGCCAATGAATACAAGCCCTTCTCTTTGGCTTCAAAAAAGGGACCTTTTCTCATTGCTAAACAAACAGGCAAATTACCAAATTCATAGGTCTCAGTTTCCACTGCCATACCAACCACCTTTATCCTGGAGTCACTCTTGGCCTAGCAACAATACTTCATCATTTGCTTTGCCATGCAGTTCATGGCTACTTTGAGGAATGGGTAGCAAAAGCAAACCACACATCCCCTGCCTTATTAAACCTCATATGTTACAATAAGTCCTGAATAATTAGATGAACATACCATCAGACTAGTAGAAAGCAGCAGTGATTTGAATAATTACTAGGGAAGAGTATAGTGCAAAAGCAGTATTACAGCTCAGTGTTAAGATAAAAGTCAAGACTACAAAATGTTGACAATGAAGAAACAGGAATAGTTAAAGGTTTTCTTTACCTTGGTTCAATCATCAATCCAAATGGAAACTGCCAAGAAATCAGAAGTTGTCTGAAACTTTGAAGGTCAGCTGTGAAAGAATTAGAAAGATCCTGAAGAATAAAAGTAAGGATGCGTCCCTGGACATCAAGGCCAAGATCATTCATGCTATGATATTCTCAATGTTGGTATAATGGAAGCTAGACAGTGAAGACACCTGACAGAAAAAAAAACTTGGTTTAATCAAAATGAGGTGTCGGAGGACAAGTTTACAGATTCCATGGACAACCAAGAAATGCAAATAAGCAGGTACTAGATCAGATCAAGCCTGAACTCCCTCCAGAAGCACAAAAGACTAAACTGAGACTATTGTACTTTGGGTATACAAGACAAAACAGAAAAGAAATCATGCTGGAAAGGTCAAAGGAATTAGGAAAATACGAAGAACATACAAGGACTGACTCAAGAAAGGATGCCATGGCCTTCAGTTCGCAACATCTAAGCAGGACTGCTGTTGATAGGACCCGCCAGAGGTCACTAATTAATAGGATCACCTTAAGTTGGAATCAACTTGATGCCACACAACAGCAAGCTCCTCCACATATTGGGGAACATGTATTACTAAGTGCATGTACAAAGCCTATGTATGCATGTAGACAGGGCCTGATGTCACACTCCTGCTTCCCCCACTACTCACCATCTAAGCTACAATCACATAAACGGAAACAGAAAAGTAAGACATAGATTATATGCTTATAAACACAGATATAACCTTTGAGGCATTTCCTGCACCCATTGCTTAATACCACATCTAGTACATCAGGGAGAAGACTGTAATAGGGCATAGCAGAACCATAGCAGGAAAATCGACAGGCCCAGCTACAAAACAAAATCCGATCGGCTATTCTGCATATCTTCCTTTCCTTCTGCAGATAGTTGGGACTCAACCTACCAGACTGGATACTTATACCAAAGCGGTATCACACCAAGTCACACCAGGGAGGGGATGGTTCAGTATGCACTATAGAGAACAGTGTGCAACTGTCTTTGATCTTGCCTTATGTCACTACTGCCCAGTTAGACATTATTCTATTTAATGCATTTCTACTCTGTCATTTAGGGCAGCGGTCCCCAACCTTTTCCATTCCGCAGACCGGCTGGGGAAGGCGGGGCATCCCCTGCGCTTGCGCGCATGCACAAACAAGCGCTCTCTCTTGCACGGGAGCGCACGCGCCCGTACGCAAATGGCAGCGCGGCGCTTGTCTGGGCGCGCTTGCGCTCGTACGCATGCGCAAACGGCGGCGCGGCGCTCGCACGTGTGTGCTGGAGCGCACGCACAAACGGGATGTGCGGGGGTGAGTGCGTGCGGGGGGGCGGGAGGTCTGTCTCGGCGGCCCAGTCCAGCTCAGGCCATGGACCGGCACCGGGTCGCGGACCGGGGACCTCTGATTTAGGGTAAGCTCTCACAAGGCAGTTTGCAATTAAAAAACTTATAAAAACAAGCCAATTGACAACCATTGAAAAACAGCGATAGATAAAAACACACACAGTAGTCAGGAAGTTTTTTTTAAAAAAAATCAGGAAACGTTTGATGAATTACAAAGTCTGTTGGGTCCACTTAAAGGCCCAAAGAGAGAAGTCCAAGTGTTTGGGGGGGAATTCCACCTGTGTGGTGCCATGGCTAAAAATGCCCAGCCCCAGATATCCATTGGCTGGATACAGAGCAAGATTTTTTAGGTCAATCCAAGGATCTGAAGAGGTCAGTTAGGGTGTAATTGATTCTTCAAATAACTACCAACTGTTCAGAACTATAAAGGTAAAAAAACAGTACTTTACACCGAATTAAAAACAAAGGCAACTAATTTAAAATTGTGTGATACTTCATATAACACTATAGCATTCAGTTAGCAACCCAGAACAAAACACAAAAGTGGACTTTAAAAATAAACACCCAGTGGTCAATATCCTGTTCATATCAGGTGTTAGGCGCTGCAGCAAGGAATTGTGCTTTGCAATTGCACTACTGGTGGCACATCCCTAGCATGAGCAATTTGCAATGCTGTGCTGAAGTACTTTGGGGATAGCACTTCCATCGAGGTGCTAGCACAACTACCACAGGTGCAAACTCGAGTTGCGTGCACGTAGTTGTGCAATAGGACTTTGACCAATGTTTACCTGGAAACATATATTGCTCTTATAAGTGATCTCATCATACTAGCACCTATGGCTCAAGGCAGAGCCATCAATATAGAGACTGATGACACTACTATGTACTCATACCTGGATGTTAAGAATCTCTTTGCTGAGCTGTAAGACTGTATCATTTAAGCACTATTCTCTCAGCATGTAATTTAACAGAACAACATTCTTAAAATTCCTGTGCACAATGCTCATACAATGAACACTACTACACAGCAATTCATACAATAAACACAAAGGCAACACAAACCCTACAATGAGGCATTCATGTGTCGGTTACTCAAATCTCTCTTCATTAAATGTCAGAAGTACAAAAGAACATTTACAGAGCTTTTATCACATTTCTAATCCAAATAACAATCTGTGTTTTTCAGAATTCTGATTACAGCCCAAAGCAGGAAGGAAGCAATTAGACTGTGGTGCAAACAGGTTGAAACCATAGCATGAAACATTTGTTCTCTAAAACATAAAAGCTCCAAAACTGTTCACAAATTATACTAGGTATCCCCCCCTCACTTTATTATTCAAGTAGAAAAACATACACTGTTCAAAGGTAATTTCCTTTTCATAAGAGCACCACACTTCCTTCTTTGTTATATATCCTCCTTCCATTTCTCCCTCATTCTATAGTAACTTTATTTCAAATTTACCATTTTCAGTTCATTTGTTTTTTTCTCTTCCTGTCACCTACACATTTTTGCCCTCTTCCTGCTTTCTAATCTCTTTCATTCTCCAGCTCCCCTCTTTTAAAATGTCCAGGAAAATAAGGAATCGGACCCTTGGAAAACCCACCCTTGCCTCTTTTCCAAAAGCTCAGCAAAACTTTCAAACCAGGTCTTTCCCTTCCCCCTAGCAGTATTTCTTCCTGTAAAACGAGAGAGCCATGTGCAAAAACCCAAACAAGCTCATGGCCCTACTATTAACCCTCCTTGATCTCCAGCTGCTGCTGCTGCTGCTGGACCAAAGTTCTGAATCCCATCATCCCCAGGAAGCATAGCTGCTGATGGGAGTTGCAGTCCAGTAACACCTGGAGCTCCAAAAAAATGGGGAAAAACCTGTAACCCTTCCCAAGAAAGAGCGCCCCTCTTTTCAGCACCCCATCGCCAGCCTGCCATATAAATTATATATAAGGGCAGATGACCGGCGTTGTCCCCCGAAGCGCCCCCCCCCGCCCAGTTCCTTCCCCTCCCCTCCCTCCTAATGGGCAGTTACCTGGCGGCCGTTACTTCTCGCTCGCGCGCGCGCACTTTCTATCTCCCGCGCGCCGCTGCCTTCCCACGCGCGTCACCGAGACACCTACCCCGGCAAATGGCATACCCAGCATCAACTCCATTCTCTCTCGCTCTCCCGACGCGCAGACGCAGTGGCTGAGAGAATAGCTAGAAGATGGAGGCGGGCCAGAACCCAAGAGAGGCGGGACGGAGGAAAGACAGGAGAGAGGGGCGGGACAAAGACGGAAGACGGCCGCCCAAGCAGCACGCGTGCGCCCTAGAGGAGGAGTATGAGATGGGGAGATTCCAAAGGAAGGAAGGAACTGCGCACGCGCGGGGGTGGGCGCTGTTGACCGCGGTTCTGTGTATAGAAACGTAAAGCTTTCTGCGCATGCTTGGTTTAGCAGCGGAGCGAGGCTTGCGCGGGTGGTGGTGGTGAAGTTCTTTTAAGTCGTCTCTAACTTTTGGCGACGCTATGCATGCGTGGTGTTGTTATTATACGCCGTCAAGTCGCCTCCGACTTATAGTGACCCTATGCACGAGGGATCTCCAAAATGTCCTGTCCTCGCCTGCCCTGCTGAGCCGTTATAAACTCCAGCCTGTGGTTTCCTTTAGGGAGTCAGTCCATCTCCTATTTGGTCTTCCTCTTTTCCTTCTGTTTTCCACCGTTCTCAGCATTATTGTCATTTCTACACAACGCTGCCTTCTCAGATTTAGATTAGATTAGGCATCCTTCAGTCTCAAGAGACTATGGTAACGTGCTCTGTATGGAGGACTTGGAACAGCGTCTAGTGTGGCTGAGAAGGCCAATTTGAGAGTGACAATCCCTTCCACACTGAAGACAAATACAATCTGTCCCCTGTCCAGCTCCCTGATTTTGCTGCTTTCGGGACTGCCTCTTTGCCTCGGTCTGCTGGACAAGGGTCTCTTCAAATTGGGAGAGGCCATTATGATGCACCGCCTGCCTCCAGGCTGAATGCTCAGATGTCAACATTTCCCATCTGTTGAGGTCCATTCCTAAGGCCTTCAGATCCCGCTTGCGGATATCCTTGTATCACAGCTGTGGTCTCCCTCTGGGGCGATTTCCCTCCACTAATTCTCCATACAGGAGATCTTTTGGAATCCGACCGTCAGCCATTCTCACAACATGCCCAAGCCAACGTAGACGTCGCTGTTTCAGTAATGTATACATGCTAAAAATTCCAGCTCGTTCTAGGACTACTCTATTTGGAACTTTGTCCTGCCAGGTGATACCAAAAATGTGTCGGAGACAACGCATATAGAACGTGTTCAGCTTCCTCTCCTGCCGTGCACAAAGGGTTCAAGACTCACTGCAGTACAACAGTGTACTCAGGACACAGGCTCTATAGACCTGGATCTTGGTATATGCCGTCAGCTTCTTATTAAGCCATACTCTCTTTGTGAGTCTAGAGAACATGGTAGCTGCTTTGCCAATGCGCTTATCCAGCTCAACATCTAGGAAGTGAGTGTCAGAGATCGTTGAGCCAAGGTACACAAAGTCATGAACAACCTCCAATTCTTGTGTAGAGATGGTAATAGAGGGAGGTGAGTCCACGCCCTGGCCCATGACTTGTGTTTTCTTCAGGCTGATTGTTAATCCAAAATCTTGGCAGGCCTTACTAAAACGGTTCATAAATTGTTGGAGGTCTTCAGCAGAATGGGCAACAACAGCTGCATCATTGGCGAAGAGGAAGTCCCACATGAAATGCCCATGAAGTGCCTTCTCATGAAATGCCCAAATTAGGACAGCCAGTTTTAACATTTTTGCCTCCAGAGATAATTCAAGTGTGATTTGATCTAGGACCCACTTGTTTTTCTTTCTGGCAGCCCAGGGTGTTCACAAAGCTGCCCTGCAGCACCACATTTCAAGCAAATACTTTTTCCCCTGTCAGCTTTCTTTACTGTCCAGCTATCAAACCTATATATAGTGATTGGGAATACAAGAGTGTAGATGAGTTTGGTCTTGGTCTCCAGTGACACATTCTTACACTTGATTCTCTTTTCCAATTCCTTTATTGCTGCCCTTCCGAGTCTCAGTCTTCTGATTCCTAGACTTCAGTCTCCATTTGGATTGATGATTGAACCAAAGTATACAATATCTCTTGAGAGACCCCTGGACTGCAAGGAGATCAAACCTATCCATTCTGAAGGAAATCAACCCTGAGTGCTCACTGGAAGGACAGATCCTGAAGCTGAGGCTCCAATACTTTGGCCATCTCATGAGAAGAGAAGACTCCCTGGAAAAGACCCTGATGTTGGGAAAGAGTGAGGGCAAGAGGAGAAGGGGACGACAGAGGACGAGATGGTTGGACAGTGTCATCGAAGCTACCAACATGAATTTGACCAAACTCCGGGAGGCAGTGGATGGCAGGAGGGCCTGGCGTGCTCTGGTCCATGGGGTTACGAAGAGTCGGACATGACTTAACGACTAAACAATAACAACAACAATACAATATCTCTAAGTATTTCAGCCTCTTCCTTGTCAATGTGGTACAGTCAACGTCTTTGCTGTAGTCTATTAAGCATAGACTGATCTTTTGAAATTCTTTGGTATGCCAGCAGATGAACTAGTTGGATAGCTTAGTGAGTTGGAGTACCGGAAGTCAGACATTTGATTCACCATTCTGCCTCTTGGGAAAAGAGCCAACCTGTGTAGCCTTGGGAAAGCTGGGCAGTCCTAAAGTGCTACTATAAGGCAGCACTTGTAAATTGAGTAATTTAGACAACTCTGGCAAGGGTCACCTTAAGTTGGAATCAACTTGGTGGCACATAATTCTTTTATTATTGCTAAATTAAATCTTATTTTTAACATTTGTAATCGTCTTGCTTCTCATTTCCCTCACCCATACGCCTCTGTGTCCTGCTTAATCATAATTTGGGGGGAAAATTAACTAGATAATCTTGTATGTGCAGAAACCTCTCTGACTAGCAGGGGCTACCTCTATGACTAGCAGTCCTTTCAAACTGTCAGCTGTAGTTGTGGTTTCACTCATGTCCAAATCATGGTTGCAGGCTTGAAAAGGTTCAGACAGAATAGCACTTCACCATTTTGGTTTGAGCTTTACAAGAGCTGAAGACCTCCTTTTAAAATATTATTATTTGAAAGCTAGCAGTCAGGGCAAGCTAGTGGGTCCCTGAGATGTTGGGATGGGAGCTACGATCAGGCCATGCCTAAACTTCAGTTATTCCATAAACTGGGCAGGAACACGTTTGTTTGGGAAGAATGTGCTGCATAAGAGATTGCATTGCACTCTGAGGCTGTATATTTGTTGAAATAATGAATGAATGAATAAATAAATGACTGACTGAACGAACGAATGAACAAACAAATAAACATTTTGTTTCATTTTATGCTTCCTTTTTTCTTGTACGAGAAGGCTTGGTAGATGATTGAACCAAGGTATACAAAATCTCTTAATTATTTCAGTCTCTTCATTGTCAATGCCGTGTGGTTCTGTAGTTCATCAGGTTCTAGCTTTTTCAGTGTCATGTGTCTTGTGCTGTAAACATCTCTGTAGGTTCCTGAACAGTTTAAAGAAAGCTCTTTAAAAACAAAACGAAGTCTATTTATCAAACATAAAACATGTTTTTGACAGTAGTCTTTTCAGAAATATTTGCACACTTGTTGCCTGAGAATATCTTCTATAGCCCACAGGTAAGGCTTATGTGTGCTCTGACATCCCCACTGCAGGTAAAGCCCTTCCCAATTTCAGGTGTTAACACCTGGCTTTCAATTCTGTGTTTGTGTGTCTGAGAAAAAGTAGAGGGAGAGAAGCAGTTCAGTGGTGCCTATACCTGCAGAATGGAAAGCTCAGCTCACTGGGTAACTATATGAGTTAGATCAGGGGTCTCAAACATGCGGCCCGGGGGCCATTTGCGGCCCGCCGGATGATAGTTTGTGGCCCCCGCCTTGCCTGCCCCCCCCGAAGCGCCCACGCGTCCTCTGCTGTCAAGAGTCAAAAAAAGCCTCGCCTCGCTCACTGGCTCTCTCCCAAGACAGTGCCTCTTGCACCCTCCATCCGGAACTGCAGCCTGCCAGCCAGCCTGCCTGTCTGCCGGCTGGCAGGCTGCAGTTCCGGATGGAGGGTGCAAGAGGTGCTGTCTTGGGGGAGAGCTGGCGAGCGAGGCGCGCTGCCGGCCCTTTTCCCCGAGCGCCCGAGCTGCCGCCGAGCGATGCCTGAGAGCGGAACTTACTCCTGGCCCGTCCTCGAAGAAGAGCGCCTCCAAACCGCCAACAGCAGCTGCCGCCGCCGCCTCTTCCAGGGAAGCGGCTCTCTGGCTCTCTTTCTCTCTCAGCACCCCCAGCACCAGCCCGGCCAGCGGCCGCCTCAGCACCCGGCAGTGCCTCCTCCTCCTGCTTCAGCCGCCTCGGCTCTGGAGGCTGCCTGGGCTCGCCTTGCAAAGTTTGCTCCTCTGTCATGGTGGGGGTAGCTGCTGCTGCTGAGTGCGCCTTTTTTTGATGGGGGGGCCCTCAGAGGAAGGTTGCCAGACCTCCCTGTGTGTGTTTGTGTGCGTGCGCGCACACACACCTGTGGGGCCCCCCGCCCCGTTCTGTTTAATTTCGTGGGTACCAGTGGGGGCTTTTCTCCTTTGGCAAGGCGAATTCTGTGAGGGTTTTTTTAAAATTTTATGTCGTGCCCTCCTCCCCCCCCCCCAGCTAAGTGGTCGCCGGCGCTCCCTCCCTTCTCCACTTCTTCGTCCTGCTGCTGGTGGTGGTGGTGGTAGTGAAGAAGGAGCCGGAGGGGGTCATGGCCGGCGACGAGGGCTAAGCGCCCCTCCTCCTCCTCCTCCTCGGAGCCCCAGCCGGGCTAAGGAAACTCCTGGGCGGCTTCCTCGGGCTCTTGCTCTGCTTGGCGGAAAATCTGATGCGGCCCAGCCTCACCCAGACTCTGCCTCCAACGGCCCCCAGGTAAATTGAGTTTGAGACCCCTGAGTTAGATGGATACAGAGATTGGGCTTTGGTTCTCCAGTGTGCCTCCTGGTAGCAGAGCTAGCCTGTGTAGTCTGCATGTGCCCAGGGTGCCCCCAGAAGAAGAGAAAATAGCTTCTGAGTACTATCTAGCCTAGAAAACTGGAAAGAGTCACCATAAGTCAGAATTGATGGTACACTATTATTATTATTATTATTATTATTATTATTATTATTATTATTATTATTATTATTATTATTATTATTATTATTATTATTATTATTATTATTATTATTATTATAGTACTGAGAGGCTGCTCTAGCTGCAGAAAATACCGGTTACAGCACATACATTAAATGTCATAGAATGCAGCTGATGACCTTAGCAAAGAGAGCATAAATTATTTCTGGAGCTCATGTGGAGAGTGGAATAAAAGAGGGTAACGTGGAAAATCTTCCTTTGTATAGGATGTTAATTGCCCATTGAATCTAGGGAAGGTTTGTGTTATAGGAAAAGTGGATATTTTTTTTCACTTAACATAGTTAACAATAGACAAATTGAGTGTGTTTCAGCTCTCACAATTTCCAGTGGATCCTGGAATGCATGAGCACCATAAGCGGCTCAGCTACAGTAATAGATAGAGTTGACCTAAATGGTGCTGGCTTTAGTGGCATTCACCTTGTCAGTCGCAGCTGGATGTTGGGAGACTCAAGGAAATGACAGCCCCCCCCCCCCGGCAAGGCTAATCTTCACTCACCACTTCCCATTCCTGTTCAAAAATCATGAACTATAGTACTTACCATTTCTTCAATAGTTGAACTGTTCTTTTCCCCCCCCCTTCAAAAGCCGTGGGTGTCTCTGCTGATTTCTTGCTGCAAAATAATAGTCAGTTGATGAACGTCAAGAATGTGACTGATTTGAAGCCTTCCATGAAATGTCACGATGTGGACTGTTTCCCTCAGACTTAACCAAGATACAGTCTCCCAGGATTAGTTTTAAGAGAAGTAGCCATGTTAGTCTGTGGAAGAAGTGTATCGAGACAAAAAATAACGACAGAAACAATAAAAAAAATTAATAAACAGCAAAAATGTGGGAGCACCTTTAACTGTCACCTTTCAACACGAGCTTTCGTGGACACATCCCCTTCTTCGGACTGAGTGAAGTGTGCTGGAGTGAAACAAAAGCACAGGTTGTATGCAGGGTACGGACAGGAATGGGATTAACAATGTGAAAAAAGCATTATGAATGAATGAATTTAATTTATTACAAAGACCAGCACCAAACAAATTGTGCAGAACACAGCAAAACAGAACATGCCATGTACATTATGCCAAACAATACATCCACAAAGTATGTAACAATAGCATTATTGACACAAGCAATTCGCCGTGTTGATGGCATCCTGGTTTCAGTGGATGGTCCTCCTCTTCCAATGAGATGCGAAGTGGCAGACGTCTCAGTCAAGGGTCAAGTCCTGGAAGGTCCTTTAGGAGCAGTCGATGAATACCCAGATTCAGCATCTCTTTTGGATGAAAAGTCTAGTCTACTCAGCTCGCAGCAGGGGGAGGCAATGTGCAGCCTGCAGAATTAACTTGTAAAACACCCAGATAGTGCTTTAAGCGCTATGGGGTGGTATATAAGCAGCACACTTTTAGTCTATACACAAGATTGGAGGGAGAACTAATTATTAAGATATTTAAAGTGCTAAGAATTCCTGGTCAATATTTAATCCTTTTGACATGCTCTGGAATGTATGCATGTATCTTATCTTAGCTGTTTCTCTTTCAAGTCTATTTTTCCTCTGCCATAGGCTTGCAGGTCATTTATAGAGTATCCAGAGAGATGGACATGTATCTCCCAGGACACACTGTTACTTTTCTCCTCTCCCGATTATCTATATTCCAACTGAATACATAGTCAGCCCTCATTGGATTGCTCTGAGATTCCCACCACCCAAGTTTTTGTTAAAAACTTTTGTTGCTGTTGTTGATTCGGTTCTTTTGCAAACCTTGGAGTTTACTTGACTTTATTTTAAATTTCTTGGGATTGGGCATGCACATTGTCTTTGGACAATGTACAAAAATAGATGGAATCAGGGATAATTTTGTGATTCTGGATGGATTACAGGGAGGAGCAAAAATGGTTAGTGATTTGAAAGGAAAAAGGAATACAGTAGGCTGAGCCGCTGGAACCAAAGACAAAGATAAGTCATGGTTGAAACCCCCAATAAAGCCCAAGATCAATCCTGGACACTTCAGGCACTGAGGGCTGAGACCAAGGCCACCAAATTGTTTATAGAATCGCAAATTGCAGCCACTCTGCTAGCCATTTTTAGGAGCTATAAGGCAAAAGCAAAGACCTGTGGCATTGTTCAGATAGTTTATGCTTTTCTTTGTCCTGTCACTCATTTACAAAACTACTGAGGTGTTATACAGCTATTAAGATTAAGTACGTGTGCGATGTTCTGGAAGGATGATTTCTGCATGGGCTTTTGAGTGGATAGATGCGCAATTTTTTAAAAAAATATTTTATTAACATCCATAGTATGACAATGCAAGTTAGAATTGTAGTACAATACTATCACATTTCTTACACAGTTTATCAGCATTATCTTTCTTTACACATCCACTAGTACATATTTTAACATAATTAATTCCTTTAAAATATTACATGCCAGCAATACAAATTACTTCCCATTTCACATTTTTATTTTCCTGAGCTAATTCCATATGTTAATAATGGTTGCCAGGTTTTCATAAAGTTATCCTGTTTTATTTCCCCTCTATATATTTTAATTTAATTGGTCAACTTTTCCATCAGGACTATTTGCCAGATTCTGTTCTCAAATTTTTGTACTGAAAGATCTTGAGCATTTCTCCAGTTTTGTGCAATGTCAGCTCTTGCTGCACCAATAAGATTTATTATTATTTTCAATATTTAAAGTGAGCTGTGCTTGGGAGGACATTTCATTTGGTGAGGGTTTTTTTTTCTAGGCTGACCTTTGCTCTCCCTGACCACATGGTCTGAGGGGGCGGGGGTTTAGCTTTAAATGAGTGCGAGTAGAACCACGCGCCATTAGGCACGCGAAATTCTCTGATTCTATTTTTGACTCTAATCTGGTAAATAGGAAAGCCAAATAGCATTGCATACGCCTGGGGGGCAGGAAAGTTTTAGGGGTCGGATCATACTTCCGCACTATTAGGGAGCAGGCCGGGTAGGTGGGGCTCGTCAGCCTTGGAAGGCTGCCCATCTAGGAGAAGGAAAACTCCAATTTCAAACCTCCACTGCCTTGTGGCTATATCCACTGATGGAAAAGGCTTCAGGAGTTAACCTCGAGGCAAAATCCGGAGCCAGAGTCCTGGAGGCAGCTCGTGTCATTCTGGCAACTCCTGCGACGTTGCTGGAACCAGTTGTATTGGCTCTTGCCTTTCCATTGGACTATTTCAGCAACGTGGAGAGGGGGGATTTGCTGCTTGGGTAACAGCCTATCCTCCATATTATTTTACCCAGGCTTCGTGCTCTGGAGAGGCTGTTCCAAGTCCTCCATGGAGAGCACGTTACCATGGTCTCTCGAGACTGAAGGATGCCTAAACAATTTAAGGATGGAAATGAAAAATTATTTAATAAAGACCTAATTGCACATCTTATTGGGACAGATTCACAATTAGAGCCCTGCATAGCCCTCACGGATCATAAATGTTTGCATTCCTCTCCTCAGTTTGTGGAAAAGTTTTTGTTTATAATAGAGATTCACAAATGCTCAGAAAATATCACAGATCTGGGGATGGAACAGCTCAGAATATCTCCAAAAGTCTGGCCCCAAACTGTATGTCCTTCATTTTGGGGGTGGGATTCTGCCACCCCTGTTTGAGACCAAAATGTGACAGCAAGGTGTGAATGTAAAGAGAGAGAACAAGGCAATGTTTTTCTTCCCCTCCCTGAAAGCCACCCTTTGAAATAAGGCCATTACTTGCCCAAGGGATTTGCTAAGTTGATACAAAGAATCTGCAGAAACAGTGGCACCTCTTTGGCCCAAAATGAAAAGGAACATAAAGCCACTGATAAACCGTAACAACACAAACTTAACATTTTTACTCAGAAGTAAGGGTGTGATCAAACTGGGAAGCTAGATTGCATTGGATCACGCTGGAAAAGATCACTTTGCTGGCTGCAGTTTCCTTTAGAGCAATCCTTATGTGCACACATGATTTAATCCCCATCGCTCCAGCCCAGCTCAAAAAAAGAGAGTAGCCCTATCATTGGACGAACAAGCTTGGGAACAAAGCAGGGTCAGACTGGTTCGTGATTTCCTGCACATCATGTAGTTGCCAGAAAATAGCTCGAACCAGGCCATGCCACTGATGGTCCAAAATGTAATCAATATCACTATCTGATCCCACCCCAAGGTCTGGCCAACTTCAGTACTGCTGAAGTAAAGCCATACTGTATCAGTCTTGAGTGATGGCAATTAGAGATGGGCACAAACTGGTTCGTCCCAGTTGGTAAAGGCAGCAGGTGCGGCTGTTCCCCTCCCCCACCTCCTCTGGCTCAATCAGCCACTCACCAGGCCCAGCGTGGTAGCTTCCTACACCTCTTCAGCTGATCTTCCAGTCCCGGCAACAGCTCAGGCTTCTCGGCCCTGCCCTCTTGGCTGATCTCCTACTCAGACAAAAGGGCAGGTCAGAAGTCTGTGCTCTTGCTCATAACTGGGAGATCAGCCGAGGAATTGGAAAAAGCAAGCAAGCTGGGCCTGTTGAGTGGCTGAACCAGCTGAGGAGGCAGGGGAGGGGAGCACCACCCCCTGTGCTGCACCTTTACGAACTGGGGCAATCTGGGATGAACCAGTTTGTGCCCATCTCTAATGGCAATAATTTCAACAAACTGAAAAAGTGCTTCCAGTTTTCTGTTTGAAACAGGAAGACACTTTCCAAAGCACATTGGCATAAGTCAGTACAACAAACCCTCAACCTCTTTAGCTACGTGCGCAAAAAGCGTAAAAACACACACTTTTGGTATGTCTTGGGATTGGGGCTGGCTCACATTGTGGCTAACTAACTTCAATTGGTTACGTCAGCTCTTTATCGGATTTCTTTTACTCATTGGTATATTATTTCTTGCTTGCATGTGTATGTATTGCTGCGCTCTCCTTATTCAGTGTCTTCCAAAACCGTCCTCTATGCCAAGTCCTTCAATGTATATGGTATTCTCTAGCTTACCCTCAACCAGCTCGCAGGTAGAACTGGACTCAGGGTATGTTGTTATTAAATCAGTTAAGCGTTCATCAGAGCATCTGTAAAAGCGACCACACTGATGAACAAAAGGGAGGAACTGTTAGTCTACATTTATGAAATTGTATTACTGTATTAATTGCTATGGTTTTTCCAGTAGCGATGTATGGAAGTGAGAGCTGGACCATAAAGAAGGCTGACCGCCGAAGAATTGATGCTTTTGAATTGTGGTGCTGGAGGAGGCTCTTGAGAGTCCCCTGGACTGCAAAGAGATCAAACCTATCCATTTTGAAGGAAATCAACCCTGAGTGCTCACTGGAAGGACAGATCCTGAAGCTGAGGCTCCAATACTTTGGCCATCACATGAGAAGAGAAGACTCCCTGGAAAAGACCCTGATGTTGGGAAAGTGTGAAGGCAAGAGGAGAAGGGGACGACAGAGGACGAGATGGTTGGACAGTGTCATCGAAGCTACCAACATGAATTTGACCAAACTCCGGGAGGCAGTGGAAGACAGGAGGGCCTGGCGTGCTCTGGTCCATGGGGTCACGAAGAGTCGGACACGACTTAACAACTAAACAACAACAATTAATTGCTATACATTTTCCAAGAAAACTGCCAGTCTTACGGGAGTGTTTTATATTGCAGAAGTATTGTGCCTTCGTTACTCACCTCTTGCCATGCTTACGTGCACGTGTGCGTGTTTCTGGCATTTCTTAATGTTGCTGTGCAATCAGTAGGAAGAGATAACTTGAAAAAAGGGCCTTCAGCAGGGCTGGGACAATACAATGTTCTTTATAAAGGATGGCAGTACTGTCCTGAAAGCAGTCCAAACCTGCTCTCCAGGCCTTGCCCAACACCTCTTCAAGATGCCCCTTGAGTTCTTTTGCATAAGAAACTGATAAGCTAAGGTATACCAGTCTGTTGCTATCTTTGTTAGGGGTTTTTGCTCACCTTTAGAGCACCACCACTAGCGTGTATCTTTCGGCTTCAATCAAATTGTGTTGCACCACGCCAGTCTCCTTTTCTTGGTCTTCTGCCAGAGACTTCCCCACCCAAGCTAGGTAACAGTTGGCCTGTACTTTTTCCTTCTAGGAATATTCAGCTGATTATAAAAGCAACAAGGGTGTCCAGCTACTCCTTTTCCTTTCTAATCCCCAATTTTAAAGGCTCTCCGGATATTGCAGTTTAAAATTTTGCACAAGCTTATGTGAAAATCTGTTGACAGCTAGAAATCTTCGGCTAAACACGTGACTCAGTTCAATTCAATATGTGAAAATCAGATTAAAGTTGTGTTGCAAACCCCCCCCCCCCGCTCCTCATCTACCAATCTTGGTCTCCTTCCTGTGCCTAATAGTAGGAGTCACCCAGCCTTGATAACAAGGTTAGGCAAGGTGAACTTTGGTATGCCCTAAATTCCTTCTTTGAGTACCTAATGAACTGATCCTGTTGTCTTCACGTCACAAACTCTGATTGGAATCCACACCTATATGACAATCAGAACTGAAAGAGGCTTTGAAAGATTAATAAGATATGCACAGTCACATCCCCACCACAGATCCCCTGGAATACTGGGTGCAGAAGAGGGAAATGTGGCCAGCCCTGGGCGACACGGCTATTGAGCCAACACCAGCATGGAGAGTGAACATCTCTTCTCTGTCCCAGGGGATGTCCTGAGTCCACACCGTTCCCACCTTGTGGGTGAGAGGTTGGAAAAGCTGGCTTTCCTGAAGTTTAACCTCCCTCTTCTGGGCTACCCCACTCTGCCTAAAGCTTGAGGGAGTGTAGGAGAGTGGGCAAGCACCATGAGTGCCACCCGTCACAAACTAAAAAAGGAAATACAGGACAGGCTAGGTCCCTCCGAAGCTTAAAATGCTGTTTTTCCCATCTGTAGATAAGAAAATAAAGAATTTCAAAAAGTTGCCCTAAACCCTAAGTCTCCCAACATATTTCTTCAGCATATCGCGTGTTTCACTCTTCTCCTTCAGCAGGTAGGTGACACAGTACCTCAAGAAATGAACCACAAACATTAGAATATATCTATCATGTCCCAGTGATGGGACATTGAGTGGCCCACATAAGTCACTGTGTATGAGATCCAACACCCTGGTGCTTCTTCTCTTAATCCTTGGCAGGAATTAGGGCCTAACAGTCTGACTTCCTTCTTAACCTCTGATTCTGAAAAGAATGTGTTGCAGAGTTTTGAATTTCTGGTAAAACATTTTTTTCTATGCAGTAGAAGTACAGAGATCCACAGAGGAGAATAGCTACAAGTTCCCCAGAGAGCCCATCCCTTTCTCATTAACTGGCACTTAAGTCTCAGTAACACACTCTGAGACATTTGTAGGACAAAGAATAAAAACAATTTATTTACTTACAATTGCTTAAAATTAAAGATTTGTACATGCTGCTTTCTTTATTGCACATGTTCTAACAACCAAACAAACAGATCAACAGCAAACAAACAGCTCTGCCACCAGCCCAGGAAAGGGAAGGAAAAAGCACTCAGCGGAGATGGGGCTCTCTTTGAAATCAAAGGTTGGAAGGAACGATCAGTTAGTGCTGGATAGACAGTCACCCCAGCCCAGAAAAGTCCCTCCCAGTCACACAAACTACAGACAGTATGCAAACTTGCAAACAAAATTCCAACAAAGTGTGGAGTGAGCAGGCAAACCCAAATGGGGGGGGGGGGGGAAGAGAACTTGATAAAGCCAGTCCATTTCACGGTACCCAAAAGACCCAAAAATGAATGATGAGCCCCTCCCCAAAATCCAAAACTAATTCAATTTGAAAGTTCTTCCTGTGCATATCCCTAAAAGGCCTACGTCAGTTTCTTAACTAGTGGCAATTTTTGAAGATATTTACGCTGATGGATTTAGGCTATTGGGTGTAGCTATATCTTATTCCGAGCACAGTCTGAGCACTGTTTAAAACTCACTCCATGAGAGAACACAGGGTCCAGATCAGTATACCTTACAACTACCTAACACTGCCCTAAGAGTGAACTTTGTGTCCACTTCCAAAACTGCAATAGCAGTGCCAGACGGATGACTTTAATTGCATGTCATGAAATAAAGGGGGAGTTTAGAATAAGCCCTGATGGCACAGTATGTTCTATATATAGCATTATTTTATAATAAACATAAAATCATAGGTTTGAAGATCTAAAACACAGGTTATAGAAAATAAAAATAAATAATAATAATAACTCATGGGACGTGGTGGCGCTGTGGGTTAAACCGCAGAAGCCTCTGTGCTGCAAGGTCAGAAGACCAGCAGTCGTAAGATCGAATCCACACGACGGAGCGAGCTCCCATCGCTTGTCCCAGCTCCTGCCAACCTAGCAGTTTGAAAGCATGTAAAAATGCGAGTCGATAAATAGGTACCACCACGGTGGGAAGGTAACGGCATTCCGTGTCTAGTCGCGCTGGCCACGTGACCATGGAAACGGTCTACGGACAAACGCTGGCTCTACGGCTTGGAGACGGGGATGAGCACCGCGCCCTAGAGTCAGACACGACTGGACTAAATGTCAAGGGGAACTTTTACCTAGATACTTATGCAAAATGGTTACAATCTTGTGGGGAAAAATTAACTTCATTTTCAATGACAGCTCCTGTTGACCCTTCACTGCAGCAAACTGATAGTAAAGTGTTAGTCAACATTTCTTTCAAATTTCTACCAAAGAGCCAAGCTATAAAAGCAGCCCCAGCTTCGTAATGGTCAGCTGAAAGAAGCGTGTGCTAGAGGTCAGTCGCCAATAGGAGTAACAGAGTACACACAGCTACAGGTTGCTCCCAGTGTGGAAAAGCTTGAGAAGAGAATGTATCTTTTACTTGAGTTCCCATTGTTTCTCCTGATAACCCTCTACTCCTATTTAGAGGCAATTGTCAAGTTTTTCATCCCTGTAAAGAAAAAGTCTATCTCTGGAGAAATAGCCCTGATTACTGGATCTGGCCATGGACTTGGGAGAGCCACAGCTTATGAATTTGCAAAACGTCAATGCACGGTAATTCTCTGGGATATCAATAAGGTAAGAGAGGCCATCATATCAATATATGCATTTTTTCATTTGTTTTATAATTTGCACACAAATATGAACACTTGTTTTTATAATGTTTATGATCCCCTTGGGAAGACTTTGTTCTGAAAAGTATGATGTAAATTACCTTTTTTTAAAAATGAAATGATAAGAATATTCAAAATTAGGAGGGTACAATCCTATACAGCCTTATTTAGGAATAGATTTCACTGAACACACTAAGGTGAATTGTGAATTGGTAGCTCCAGTTTTGTACTGCACATTTTTGGACTACATGTGTAGTAACTTAAGTTAAAATCCTAGTAGGCTGTCTTTTTAGGATCAAAGAAGATGGGAATCTAACACAATTTGGACTTGTGGTCCTGATTCAAGATCTAATTGTGCACATAGAAGCTATGGTTCTGTGTTAAGTCAGATATTTGGAGCATGGAAAGAATTCTCTAGTGTCTTCCATTTTCAGTCAAACTTCAGGTACCTAGGCTGAAAAGGGTCAAACCTCCACTTCTCTACCACTCTGCCTCTTTCAGAAAATTGCCCCCTGTGCAGTAATTAGGCTTTTAAAAATCTTCATTGATACCGAAAGGAGATATATATACATATTTAAGCCTAAGCACGATACAGGATTTAAGAAAGGCTGCTGCGGGAGGAAGGGAAGAGTTCAAAGGGAGAGACAGAGAAAGAAAAGAGGTAGAAACACAATAGAGGTAGATAGCAAGCTGTAAATGGATGCAAGAGAAGTATAAATAGGTGTGAACATGTGTGTGCATTTGTGTGTGAGAGAGAATGCACAGTAGTTCTGGCCTCATTTACTTTTGCCTCAGGCTGTTCCACTGGTAGCTGGCTCATTTTGGTCAGTGGGGCAAAGTCAGTGCACAGATGGTTGGAGTCAGGATAATAGGCAGAGCTGGGGCAAAAGGGATATTCAACATAATTACAGGCAGGGAAGCAAGGATGCATTCTCACATGCACATAGCAGAAAAGAAACACCAGGAAGAGTGAACTGGTTACAGAAAGCCTGGGGATAAGGAAGGGTAAGGCTCCATTCATCCTAATACTAGGGCGGGTTCATACGGGACCTGATTTGTATTCCTGTACTGAACAGGGGGTTGGACTTGATGGCCTTATAGACCCCTTCCATCTTCATGATTCTATGATCGATTGCAAGCGTCCCCCAGGGCCATTTTTATGGACCCCAGCCCCCACCCACTCATGCATTTTCAATTTTAAAGTTTAAAAAAGATTTCCCTCCCCCAAGCACACCTACTGGGTGAACCTCCGCTGAGCTCTGCCCACTGCTGGCAAGTTGTCTTTGTAAGGTTTCCTGTGAAAAGTAGGTTTGCTGGCAGTTGTCAAGCATAAGGAAAGACTGTCCTCGAGCTCATTAAACCCTGGGGCTTTGGGACAATCCTGTGTGGGTTCCTGTCGCTGTGAATGAGGAAGCCATTCGAGTATAAACTCATCAGACATTCTGTAGATGGCTTTTGTATCTGGATTGCTCCAACCGTAGGACCAATGAAGCTATGCTGGTCGACATAACGGACAGGATTCTGGCTATAGAATCATAGATTTGTACAATTGGAAGGGACCCCAAGGATTGAGTCCAGCCCCATGACCAAGCAGGAGCACAGCTAAAGCATTCCTGACAGGCGACCATCCCACCTCAATTTAACACCACTGCCACCCAGGGAAGGGGAAAGGTGGTGGAGAGAGAGTTTACCACTTTCTGAGGGAGTCTGTTAAAGCTCTTACTTGGCACCTTTGTTAAACATTACAGCCAAATATCTTTTTTGGGGAGGCGGTTAGTGAGTTTGCTGAAGAAAGCTAGACAACCATCTCTCAGATTTGGATTCCTGCAAAGAACAGGGGGTTGGACTCGATGGCCTTCCAGGCCCCTTCCAACCCCACTGTTTTGTGATTCTATGAAGCTTGAATTAGGCTAGGTTGCACCACAGATAAGCCAGCCCCTTGTCCTTTGCGCTCAGGAAGAGATTTCAGGAAAAGTTTAAAGAAAATCACACACACCAACATCTTCTGCCATTGCCTTGCTAGTTTTCACATTTCTGGAAATGCCAAGGCCCTATTGAATTTGCTTTGTTTTTACATTCCGAGCCTGCATGCTTGGCAGGAGCTGAATGAATCAAATCGTGTAGGATTGCTTCTTCTTGGTCCTTTTGGTGGTCTCAATGGGGATGACAATATCATTGCCTGACTATTTTCTGAAAGTGTCAAACTGGAGTCTCCTAATATATGTGGCAGCTTTTCTTCTTTTTTTACAGCACCCATAGGCAACGTAGGATTTCTGTGTTGACATCCTTTTCAGCTTTCCCTAACAAGGGCTTTGCCCCAGACAGATTTCACAACGGCCTTGTTCTCTTTCAGCAAGGTTTGATTAATGACCTGTTAAAGTTTGATTAGCAACCTGGCTGTCTGATTTACAGCTGAATATGGCTATATGGTGAGCCTGCAGCACTTGCTTCAACCGCCCTTTGGACCAATGGCCTTGATTATTGTGATGCTTTCTCTCTTCCTTCTGCAAATGGAGAAGAAACTAAAGCTGTTTCATCAGAGGCAGCAGGACAGCCCTTGATTTCTGTCCTTGTCCTTTCGCAGGACTGGTGGCATGCTTATCCACATCTGACAAAGAAAGGGCTGAGAAACGTGGCATGTAAACATGAATACAGTATGACCCCCATATCTGTGGGATCAGTATCCACAGTTTCACTTATCCATGGTCTGAAAATATTAAAAATATTAAAAGAAAAAAAAACCCAGAAAAAAAACCTATTTTCACATGTATTATCAGAACCGGCCACTAGAGGGAGCCAGATACCATGCTATGAATACTTGTTAGTGAAGAATAAATAGAGTGGTCTCTTGTGCTCTTTAGTAGCCATTTCTGGTGATCTATGTGAAAATATTTTTGTTTTTGTTTTTTCTCCTTTTTGATGAGCACCGCGCCCTAGAGTCGGACACGACTGTCAAGGGAACCTTTCTCTCTCTCTCTCTCTCTCTGACACACACACTATTATCTACGGTTTTCAGTATCTGCAGGAGACTTGGAACCAATCCCCAGTGGATATGAGGGTCCTACTGTACATGTCATTCACTGGTGCCTGGTCCAACATGGGAACATTTATGAGATTTGGCTAGAAAGAAAAGAATCATGATAGTGATGACAGCAGCAGTAGCAGCCTCTGGCAATCTTGGGGTTGAAGACATAGCTGTTGCTCTGGAAACAATCAGGTAGCCAAGAAATTCAAAACAAATCACTGCTGTTGCCACTGCCATCATTGTCCTCTTCTTCTTTGTCCTCCTTCTCACTTTTCCTCTTGCCATCAAGCAGAGCCAGGCATAGTTGAAATAGTTTTCCAGAAATAACTAAGCGGTGGAGGCAGCACAAGGATAACAAGAAACGAGGCCCAGCAGCAGTGAGGCAGGAGAGCACCCTGGCAGAATGGCAAAGTGTTGGCACATCAGTCCATCCTGGGAGGATTAAGCCCAGCTGGCTTCCCAAGCTTCAACTTCTTCAGTGATGGGTTGGAGGGAAATAGAACACTGTGGGGTTTGGATTAAGGCTCGTAGGGTGCTCTCTGAGGGTGGGGTGGGGCAATAGCACAACTCAACACAGCCGGGATTTCTATCTTGAAATGGGAGGGATGTTCTCCCAGATTCGAACTCTTTTTTCCCTCTCTTGTCACACTTTTGTACCCTGATCAGTCAATCGTGATTGTCACTACAGCTTGTTAATATTTTCTCATGGTTCCTAAAGTGATTTAGTGTTCCTACTGCACCCATAAGGAGGGAAAGTTTCGGTTTGTGTAGCAAGCTTTCAGGTGGTTAATTGGTAACCTTTAAAAAGCTGGCTGGCTGGCTCAGTGAGTTAATAGGCATAACAGAGGCTGAGAGTTCAATTGTGTGGTGCAGGAGAAAAGCCAACCTTGTGTAGTCTTGGGCATGCCCCACTGTCCCAGAGTCTCCCCCAGAGAGGGGAATGATAAGCCACTTCTCAGTATTCTGAGTATATGTAAAAAATACTCAATATATGTAGAAAAACTCAGTATATGAAACTGTGGAAAGGGTCTCCATATGTCAGAATTAACTTGGAAGCACAAAGCTATTGTTAAAGAACCTGAGCTGTATCACTTCTTAAGGAAAACCTTCCATACAAGGAAGTACAAGAAGTACAAGTAACCTATAATGCAATCTTTTAAAGCCCTACACTATCAAGTTGTTTTCGTAATACTGAGAAGACATTTTAAGACTATGATTTTTAGCTTAATGGCACAAGGACACTGTCTTTGTACTAGAGAAGAAAAATTATCATAAGAAATATCAATAAGGTCCTTTTTATCTATCATGTTGTGGATTCAGAGGAGAACTGTATTTTTTAAACATTGCTTTCCATTTGCAGAAGGGTGTTGAAGAAACAGCGGAAGAATGCAAAAGACTGGGGGCCACTGTACATGTGTTTGTGGTGGACTGCAGCAAAAGAGAGGAGATCTATAGCGCAGCAGACAAGGTGAGAATTCAGCTCCAAAGTTTTCCCAAACATGTTAGACAAATATTTGTGAGAATAATAATATTTTTGAAACAAAAAGAAATCAGGTAAAAATTAAGGAACCGTTATCATTTCAGGTACCTTTCTTATGCCTGCGCCAGGGGTTTGCAGTGCAAAACACAGATCTGGTGTGAGCGAGAATTTAACTAGCTTTGGGGTGGGGTGAGGGCTATGTTTATCTGCTCAGTGAGGCTCATGGACAAATCACACCTCGTAATACATGCACCTAATACATGCTGGACCTGTCAAAAGTGGCCCACTGCAGGAAGCTATAGGTGCAGCACATGTGCTTGGGGAAACAGAGACACTGGGAAATCCATAAATGTCAAAATGTTGTCTTTAAAAGAGAGCTTGGAAACATAACTTTCTCTGCTTTCCATAACCCGAGCCAGCCTGGCCCCAGAAGCTACAGTCCAAAAAAGTAACCTTTTCAAACTGTGCTCAGAACTGCTAATTGATTCCCAGTATAAGATACTTTTAATCTCCAACTCTCATGTGCTTGCTCACTGACACTGGAGACACTGCCAGCAAGCAAAGATCGGCTTTGAAACTCCAAGTATGTCACATATGGACAACATAGCTATACAGTAGGACTCCTGTATCTGTGGGATCAGTATTTACTGATTCACTTATACATGGTCTGGAAATATTAAAAAATTAAAAGAAAAATGCTCGGAAATATATTTCTAATTATGAAGTTACTAGAACTGGCCACTAGAGGGAGTCAGAGACCATGTTATGTATAGCGTTCACTAGAGAAATATATTTCCTCAATGTCATTACCAGAACTGGCCACTCGAGGGAGACAGAGACCATGCTATGTATAGTGTTTGCTATTGTAATAGCATTCCCTATAACCCACATTTTTCAGCATCTGCAATAGGGCTTGGAACCAATGCCCCACAGATGTGGGGGTCCTACTATATTCAGCATGCCTTGTGTCTGTTTAACTGAAAGAAGATTTCTGTCCTAGTCCCAACGCTTCTGCCATAGTTCAGAAATCTATTCCTGTATCAGCAATTTGGCTACAACAGGTCGTTAAAAGTGAACAAAACTCCGGCTACACAAGAAACGGAACCTTTTGTAATCTATGCGCTTCATTTCTTTAAAAAGGTGAAAGAAGAGATTGGGGACGTGAGCATCTTGATGAATAATGCTGGTGTGGTATCCCCAACAGATGTGCTATCAACCGATGACCATGACATTCAGAAAATGTTTGAAGTCAACATTCTTGCTCACTACTGGGTAAACCCAACTTTAGTACTGATTGTTGTGGATTAGATTACATATATTGAAAGAATAAAAACAGTGGATGGGTTACTTAGTCATTTGGGTACCTGGCTGTAGAAGCAGAAGTTGAAAGTTTGAAAGTTTCCCCCATTGTGCCTCAGGGCAGGAGGCTAGGTGGCCCTCTCTAACTGTTGCTCTGCTCAACTCTCTGGCAGGGTTTTCCTTTTGCCTGTTGTTGGACATAAAATGTGCAGGTCGGGAAAAGATATGCAGCTGGGAAGCCGACAGATGTGAAATTGGAAGATCTACCTTAGAGCTCCCTGTTCGACATGAGTAAAATTGGAACCAGATTCTACTGCATATGGGATCATCGGGGATAGGAGCTCCACGTGCAGCCCCTTTTTTTATTTGTGTTTTTTCAAACACACGAATCTGATTGTTGGTTTATTTCCAGCTGCATGATAGAATGTTGACTTAGATCGCTTGTTTTATTTCACCATACATGTATGAGGTTTTTCATTTGTCATAAGCTTATACCATATTTTTCGCTCCATAAGATGCAACTGACCATAAGACGCACCTAATTTTTAGAGGAGGAAAACAGGAAAAAAAATATTCTGAACCAAATAGTGGTTTCGTTGCCTGCGGTGGGAAGCCAAAGAAGATTCCCGGGGCCTGCTGTCAGGCTTGGGTTGGGGTCGGGGAGGGTAAAAAAAAGACTGGTTGGGGGGGGGAGGAGGAGGCTGGAGAAAGAAGATGCTGCTCTTCGTGGAGGTGAGTGAGTGAGTGGGGGTTGCTCCACGTGACTCTCTCAGGCGGCGCGTGCCTGGCAGCCCTCCCGCCAGGTGGGGGGGGATAGGATTGACACAGCAAATATCTGCCTCGTCGCCCGTGCGGAAAGGAAGCTTGCATTCAAGGCACCATCGGGGGTGAAGGGGTGTGCGTGTGGAGGGGCGGGGGGGAAGTCAGGCGGCGGCGGTCCAGCAGTCGCAAAGGGAAGAGAAGGCGGCCAGCTAGCCGGCTGACTCGTGCGCGCATGGACACGCGCTCCCTGGCGCTCCATAAGGGCGAGGAAGATCACGCGGCCGCCGGGCAGGTAAAGTGGCGGAGGGGATTTTCTACGTTGGATTAACGAGGATGACTCAGGAGAGAGAGGTGTTTTTTTTTTTTACAGTATTCGCTCCATAAGACGCACACACTCCCCCCCCCACACTTTTGGGGGGGGGGAAAGTGTGTCTTATGGAGCAAAAAATACAGTAATTCCTGCTTTCAATCTGTCATAAGGACCAGCTGACATCCATGGAAAGTTAGTTTCTCTACTTCACATTTACTTTCAGACCATCAAGGCCTTCCTACCAACGATGATGAAGAAGAACCATGGCCATATTGTCACAGTGGCATCTGCAGGGGGACACTTAGTGGTTCCTTTTCTTGTTGCTTACTGGTATGTATGGCAAAGATAGCCCCAATCAACAAGAATGATGTTCTTGGCTAGCTGTAGGGAAAGCCTCTAAAAATATTCTACAGGAAAGCCTAAATCCAATTTTTAATCTTTACTAAGTAGAGTCGTTTGAATGAACTAGACTTCTTAAATCAACACTTACGTAAGTTCCATTGACTTAGTGACCAAATCCTGTTGTACAACAATCTGCTACTAGTCTTGTTTTGGCAGAGGGAACATAGCTTCTCCATCTCCAACTTTTCCAACAACATTTAGTCCTATAGGCACCAACGGAAGCTATTTTCCATAACAATCATTGCAGCTCAAAGGGCGATTGAAACTTTAGGGAAGGAATGGGAAATTTTAAATCTCCTTTCCCCACACCTTGTGTTACTCATGAAAATATATGCCCATGCTCCTGGTGTCATTATTTTTTAAATAGTGACATAATGACACATTTCACCTCACCCGCAGATATTTTGTATGTAGGTCTGAGATCACAGCAGAGGGTGTGAGAGATCTGTATGTGTCGATTCATGACATTATGTGAGAATTGCATAACGCAGGAGCCAAATGAGAGAATTATTATACAGCCCACTAAAATAGTATCTGATTTCCCCCTCTTAGCTCAACCAAATTTGCTGCTGTCGGGTTTCACAGAGCACTGACCCAAGAGCTGTCTGTACTGAGGAAGAATGGAGTTAAAACGTCATGTGTCTGCCCTATGTTTATAAATACTGACTTTGTCAAAAACCCTTCTTCAAGGTACTGTATCAGGAAAGTATTCTATTAGCTCTTACATATTCCGCCCTTGGAAGGATCTCTCTGTGTTGCTCCTGTTGTTTACTATTTCCTTTCTGTTCTATAGCTCAAGGGAGGAGAACTCTTGGCCCTTCTAATATTGAGGAACGGCTGCTTGCACCATTCCTAACAATGATGCAGGATGGGTATCCGAGCCTGATGGGTAGCCGAGTCCAGCAACTGTAGGAGCATGACTTCCCTAGTCTTGTTGTATCTTGTTGTGCTCTCTTCACATCAAAAGAAAAACAAAATCTAATTAAGCTTGTACCAAAAATGTAAACATCTTTCTTGTCTTCTGAAATCAGAACCGATTGAGCTGGCAGCTTTAGGTTAAACTCCACATCATCTTGGAGATCCATGACTAGAATTTCTGATGTCCTTATTTATTTAACCAATTTAAAAGCACAGGATCAGTCTCTTCACTAGAACCACCCAAGCTTCAGAAGAAAAGAATGAAAATTGCTTTTTTGTTTCTGTTTCCTCTTCTTCATTTTTCATTATAAATTGGTTTTGACTTGATGGCACAGAACAACACCACAGGTTCCCCACCCCTCTTTACCTGCTCTTCTATGTTTTGATGCTAATTTTCCTATTCCTTATTTATGCTACCTGATTAGGTCCAGGAAGCATCACGGCTCTCTTGACCACACAATTCTTTGACTGTTTTATCCCCATGTGACTTTTGCATCGGCTTCAGCTGCTGAGTTTTGATCTTGTAAAGATTACCACCCTTTCTCCCATCCCATCTCATTCCTTTGGATGACTGTAAATACTGTATTTTTGTTATCTTCAGATTAATGCCAACCATGGAGCCTGAAGAAGTTGCAAAGCATGTAATAAATGGTGTATTAACCAACAAGAAAATGATTTTCATTCCACCATTTCTGAAATTCAGTATAATGTTGGATAGGTAAGTAACTGTGGTGAACAGTGACAACCGACTGCTGTATATTAACTTTCAATGATTCAGGCCTAATCAGCAATTGGGTTACTTGGCTTTTAGACAGTCAGTATATGAGGGATTAAGATTTTTTTCATCTCCATTTCCCCAGGTTGCTTCCAGTCCGTGCAGCTGCAGCTTTCTGGAAGATGAGTGAACTGAAATTTGATTTTGTTGTTGGATACAAGGATAAGGAAACATAAGATAATGGATTTCATCTCTAGGCCTGAATTTGACTTCAGTTTTTTGTTATGATTTCTTACCTGTTTGAGCTGGTTTTGTTTTTATCATTTCCAACCAATGTGGCCAATTGCATGTTGCATATAAGTCAGGGACATGCTACCGGGAGGACACTGTGAATTGCGGTCCAACACACCCAAATGGGAAAAAACTGACCTAACTGGTTGAGAAATGTCCTGTGCATGTAATTCCCCTTGAATGTCATTCATATCTATTATTTGAACATCATGTCTATGCCATATGAAATGGAGAGCAGAAGTTTTCTTGCCATTGAAGTAATTCTCTCTCTTTTTACTTTAAAAAGTAAAAAGTTATCCATATACTTTCCTCCCTGGTATGATCTTTCTTTTGGGAAATTAATGAAGCCACACTCATCTGATCCCTTTGGAGAAAAACATAAGATAACACCATGGAGCAGTGGATGTATTCTTAGATACCTTGTAAAGAACCTTTACAACTTTCCCCTGGATATATTAGATGATGTAAGAATCCAGTAAATAAACATGTGTGAAAAAGAAATGTTTCTACTGTATGACTCTGGGTGTAATGCTATTGAAAGACCAAGATGGATGCATTCTTCATATTTTAGAAATGGATTGTGGGTTTGATCACATGGGGAGATAGTTTGCAATTTAGACCCTCCGTGGGGTGGTCCGGGGCAATCTGTTTCTCAGTGATCACACAACAGACAAGGAAATGTGCTCCAGACTGACCCCAATCCATACCCAAACTGAACCTTTTTGGTTCTGCTATAGGGCTTCTGCTTCTTGGGGATGAGCTGGGGAGATTCCCTGACAGATGGAGGGACTGCTTTAAGGGAGATCACTCCTGTTAAAGTGACCCTTTCTGGTGCAATAAGGCATGTGCCTTTGCAGGCATCTGATCACACCTTGAATTGGGTACAGCAAGAGGTCAGGAGTTTGATTCCTCACTGTGCCCTGAGGGGGGGGGGCAAGCCAGCCTGTGTAACCTTGGGCAAGCTGCATGGTCCCAAAGTGCCCACAGAAGAAGAGACTTATACATCACTTCTTAGTGCTAAATATCTAGGAAATCCTGGAAAGTTTCACTGTAAGTCAGAACCACCCTGATGGCACATTAAGAGATGGCACAGGAAAGAGATCTTGGTGTGCTGGTGGACAGCTCGATGAAAATGTCAACCCAGTGTGCAGTGGCAGTGAAGAAGGCCAATTCCATGCTAGGGATCATTAAAAAGGGGATTGAAAATAAAACAGCCAACATTATAATGCCATTGTACAAAATGGCATTGTAAGGCCGCACCTGGAGTATTGTGTAAAAAGGGGATTGAAAATAAAACAGCCAACATTGTAATGCCATTGTACAAAATGGCATTGTAAGGCCGCACCTGGAGTATTGTGTACAGTTCTGGTACCTCAAAAAAGACATAGTGGAACTGGAAAAGGTGCAGAAGAGAGCGACTAAAACGATGACTGGGCTGGGGCATCTCCCTCATGAGGAAAGGCAACAGTGTTTGGGGCTCTTTAGTCTAGAGAAAAGGCGCCTGAGGTATAAATTGAGAGGTATAAAATCATGCAGGGGATGGAGAAAGTGGATAGAGGGAAGCTCTTTTCCCTCTCACGCAATACCAGAACCAGGGGACATCCACTCCAATGGAGTGTTGGGAGAGTGAGAACAGACAAAAGAAAATATTTCTTTACCCAGCGTGTTGTTAGTCTGTGGAACTCCTTGCCACAGGATGTAGTGATGGCATCCAGCCTAGATGCCTTTAAAAGGGGGATTGGACAGATTCCTGGTGGAAAAGTCCATTGCAGGTTACAAGCCCTGATGGGGATGTATAATCTCCAGGCTTAAAAGGAAGGTACTTCAAAATGCCAGATGCAGGGGAGGGGTATCAGGAGACAGGTATCTAGTTGTCTCGTGTGCTCCCAGAGGCATCAGGTGAGGCCACTGTGAGATACAGGAAGCTGGACTAGATGGGCCCTTGGCCTGATCCAGCAGGGCTCTTCTTACATTCTTATGTTAATTATATCATTATTATCATCACCATATTAGAACTGCAGAGCTGGAAGGGACCCTATGGATCATTGAGTCCAGCCCCTGATAAGGAGGCATAGTAGGGAATCAAACTCCCAGCTTCTGGCTGTGCAGCCAGAAACCTAACCTATTGTATATAATGGTCCAAGCCTCCGCCAAAGCAGGAAATCCATTGCTAAAGGATGTTGACAACTGCCATCCACTCACTGTTTAAAATTTCTGACAAAGAAGTGCCCACCACCTTTCTATTGTCAAATAGTTCTTCCTGTTTGGAAGGTCTTCCTAATGTTTATTCAACATCTCATTTCTTGTCCTTATATGTATACAGACTAGAATCAAAGCATCTCTCCCCCCCCCCCCCTTTCAGACTGGTTAATTTTAAGAGACCAGACAACTGGAAAAACTGCATTGAAAGCAAAAGGACATGATTAGACTTCTTTACTGAAAGAGAAGAATATATACTTTACAACATTGTACCAGCCCTTTTACTTGGGATGAGAAGTGTATGAGATTCTTTTTACAGGTTACAGATCAGGTGTTAACAAAAGGCATACCAGGAAGCCTCGTGTCTAGAAGGAATCTTCTAAACATCTGAAGAAATGGCTTCAGTTACCCTGTATAAATTCCCAGGAGGCCCCAATAAATTTAATCTTGTTTCCTCTCACATTGAACAGCTGCATCAAATTTTATTTTTAGTAAGCTGATGAAAGCCACCAGGGCACGCTCTGGCAGAATTCTGTAAGAAATACACAAATATCAAATTGCATTGATACTCGTCGGTGTGATATACAAGTTAAATAAGTAAGTAAATGAATGAATGAATGAATAAACAAATAAATAAATAAATAAATAATGAAAGAGATGATTCATTGAACGAGCACACCCACCATGCCTGAATCAAGGCTGCTCTAGTGAAATTGATGGGAGGTGAAGACCGACCAACCAACTCTGGAGGATGCAGGTTTAGTTAATTTATTTATTTAAAATATTTTTACCCTGCCTTTCTCTTTAAAAGGACCCTAGGCAGCTTGGGTCCTTTTTTCTCTCTCTAAGCCAGGTTCCTACTCCTGGTTTAGGAGACAATTCTTTTGTGTAATTAGCGGTCTTTTTTTCCCTTTACCACACACAATTTTCATTTAACTATTGTCAAAAAAAAATTCAGCTCTCTTGTCCTCTGTCCACCACACATACCTTTCCATCAGCAAATGGCATTTCAGAGTCCGTGGAACAAAAATCATTTTTTGGTTGCAAAGTATCCCATCCATAAGTTTAGCTACCACGTTCTCAGGCTCCACAACAGGCAATAACCTGGAGTTAAATGAAAACATGTGTTAAAGAATCGCTCCTTGTGACACAGAATTGCAGCATGGGAAACATGGTGGCTTGAGATTGATCCGAAAATATTTGTTGTACATTTACTCTCTGGCTGCAGTTAGTAATCATTTTTAAAGAAATGATTGATGGTTCATTGGAAGGACTGTAGTAATCTGTGAAACTGATTTCATATGCCTGAGGGCAATTTGTACTTAGAATCCTATATATGCTTACCTAGAAGGAAGCCTCATTATATTCAGAACAGCTTATTCTCAATCGGCAAGTGTAGGATTCCTCTGTCAGATGGTTTGTCGCATCATAGAGTCAAATAATTTTTATTGTGCATACGGTTTCATGGACGACAGCCCTCCTTAATCAGGTGCAGTTTATGAAAACTTACAAAATACAGTAGCCTAAAGTTTGTGAAAACCTACCAAACAAAACTTATTCGTTTTTATTAAAAGGGCCACAAGAACCTTTGTGGTTCTAGCTGCAGCTAATTAGCGTAGCTACCTGCCCCTAGCTCTGGAAATTTCTGTCAAATGCGTTTTCTCAAATAGCATGTGCGCAGAGGCTGGCTGAGGTGGAGGATAAGATGGCACCCCTATTGCACTTATGGTGGATGCAATTTCAACACTGATGGCAGAATGACATCCTTCACTTCATCTGAAGGCTGCATTCTGGCTTACAGCATGTAGCACAGGCTACTAGGAACATACAGCTCTGTCTTCCAACAGCAGACGGTGGCCCGGGTGGTGGCTGCTACTTTTATCCCCTTGCAGAGCTTGAGAAAGACACATTTTGGCCATAACTTTCAAGAGTTCCTCAGCCAGCATGGAATTCTGGAGTTGTTATCAAAAAGTATAACTTTTCCAGGTTCCTCGGCCCCTGCATCACACCAGTTGCTTCTGCCTGAGGCAACTGCCTCATTTTGCCTCCTGCCAGAAATGGGGCTACTATTTCCTTTTGAAACTGAGGAGAGTTTCAAAAGTAATTTGGTGGTGACATGAGGACCAACAGTTGAAAGCAATAATATCCAGGGAGTACTTGTTCACACTGTGGGGTAGTCGCTGCTCATTCTGGGGTTGCTCAGATTGTTCTGGTAATTTTTTGTTGCCAATTTCCATTGATCATCCCGGTATTACTGTCCAGCGTCCACACATGGGGTGAGTAATTTTTTCTGGATACACAGGTGACGTGCTGGCTCCTCCTGTTTATCACCTGTCCATATATGTGAAGAATTACGCCCTGACATTTCATTCCCAACACAGATGGCCCTCCCCTTTTGCCAATATTCTCTGCTCTCCCCCCACCTACTTCACTCTCTTCCCTTCCCTTCTTGTTTTAACTACCCACCATGGTTGCACTTTTTCAAATTTCGGGAAGAATGCTTTCTAGTTGAATTTTTGTTTAATGTTCAGTTTTCTCTTTTGCCCTACGGTGCAAATATAATGTCATTAAAAACCAAAACAAAACAAAAAAATAGGATGCAGGAACAGCTGTTATCTTCTCTGCTCTCCCTCCACTGACTTCACTGTCGTCTCTCTTTCTTGCTCTCAAAATGTCACATTTTCACCCCCAGTGTTTTCTAATCCAATTAAAAAAAATAGTTTTCACTTATGACTCTATGGTGCAAAAAGTGATAACATACAAAAAAGCAGAATGCAGGAGCAATTGATATCTCAAGAAAACTAAACAGGAGCAGCAGTAAGGCATGGAGGGCTAAAGCAGGACCAACAGAAAAATGTCCATAAGGAAACAACATCAAACAACTTGCTCCCACAGCGTGCACAAATCAGGACACATCAGTGCTAAAATGGGGTCCACACAAGCAGATCCTGAACTGGAGCAAAGTAGAAGAAAAGCACATCACTGCCCAGGGGTGGTGTAAACACCCCCTGCCCCAAAAGCAAGATACAGTGCATATTCTTTTGTATTGCTTGGACTCTGTTGACACTAGTTTCCCGCTTCACCATCGCATGGGCACCCAATGCTGAATCATTGGGATCATTGGTATTGGTATCACGCAAGCGAGGAAAGCCGGTCATATGTTCCGTGTGCACTGACCCTGCGTTAATGTAAACTTCCTATCTAAAATCTTAAGAATGGACTTGATGCCAGCGTGCTTATTCTTTATTTATTTAGTTTAAAATGGGAAGGTAAAATAAAGAGTATCTCATATATTGCAGGGGAACACTGTAACTAGTACTACAGCCTGGAAAAGTTACCCTTTGGGATTACAACTGCCAGATTTCCCTGGCCGGCACTTTCTGACAGCAGTGATCCAAAGATGTAAATTTTCCAAGCTATGACTCGCAGTACTTGAGTCTCCTTGCAGCTTACCTGGTACTCAGATTTTTCACAAAGTCATTGTTTATAAAATACGGACAAAGGCATGTGGTCTTGATCCCATCTTTTCCCAAGGCAGCCAGCTCTTCCGTTAAACTTTTATGGAACCCAACAGCAGCAAACTTGCTCGAACTGAGGAGAAGAAAACAGGTTAGGGTGACCTTTGCATACATTTCATCACTGATCCACGGTTATATGTGGCTTGACATAATGTGTGTGCAACATGCAGGTCTTTAAAATATATTCTTTAGCAGTCCATAGCTAAGATAAACAAGACAGTGGGACCAAACCAATTAGGGAATTAATCAGAGAGCTTATTATTTATAGCATTGAATCAATTATTTTAGAATATTATAATAATTATTGTTCTTTGCAACTGTGCACTGATGACTTCCCCTTCTCTAATATCCTCCTTCAACTAGGAGAGACTTTTCACATCCACATTTGGCCTAGTGACTTGTTGTTGTCATGGGAACAAAGGTGGCCCAAGGAAGCACTAGGGGAATGGGCAGTGATGAGTCATCATCCACACTCCCCCAGTAACCAGGAGGCAGAAATGAACTGATCATGGAAGAAAGAAGCAGAAAAGGGAGAGGTTGCTTTTAGAAAGCAGAATGAATTAGAGTCAGAGAATGGAGGGCTTGACTACATGGCTTTGCTGGCACAGGCTAAATAAGGGTGCCAAGGAGGTCTGGTATGCCCTTTGGTGTGATCTTCGCCTCCTAATGGCATGTGGACCTCAAGAGACACTATTTGGTCTGCACTAGTCCGCTGTCAACTTGCCAGTACAGTAGGACCCCCGTATCTGTGGGGGATCAGTTCCCAGCCTCCCCGTAGTTACAGCCAATACAGTCTGTTGGACCCAAAACTTTCCTGTTCCCATAATTTTTGTCTTGATGGGGCCTCTATGAGTCAGAGCCAAGTTGAAATCTTCTCTTGTTGCTCTGGAGAGAAACAGTCTCAAGCTGCTAGCATATATAACATGATGTTCGGTTCCCTCTAATGTCCAGTCTGACAATTCTTTTTGAAAATCTGTATTTGTAGGTACTTTCCTTTAATATTTTTAGTATTTTCAGACTGGGATAAATGAATCTACGGATATTGATCCAGTGGATAAGGGGGTCCTACTGTATCATGAAGTGGCTTAAGAAGGAAGCCACTTCACGGTATTGGCAAATTAAATACTTCCTTGGCTCCATGGAGGGGCACAGGAAGTGAATCTTTTAAAAAGTGTATTAGGGCAGCGCGTATGCACTGCATCACTTTACAAAAGTAAAAGAAAAATTGAAAACTTCCTCAAGGAAGCGAGGGGGGGGACAAGGAGGATTTTTGTTTGCTTTTTTTCTTAACCCCTCTTTGTGAAGCACAACCATATATACCACAGGAACATGTGCCCCCCCAGATGTTAGAGATCAATTTCTTTCACCTGAAGCTAGTGCAGCCAATGCATAAGCATAATAGTCTCTTGAGACTGAAGGATGCCTACAAATAGGAATTGCAATCGTAAAACATCTAGAGGGCCACATGTTCCCTATCCTTGGTTTACGTTGATGCTGATGCAATATTATTCATAACACAATGATGCCCACACCTTTACTGTCATTTAGTGAGACAATTTTATTCTGATCCATGCGTAATCTTAGTCCAAAGGCCAAGAAGTAAAAACAAAGTATCCGTAAGTGTTAGAAATATCTCTGTCATAACATACCAATAAGACACCAGGAAAGGGAGAGTAACATGTCCGGCAGCTGACGCAACGGTTACAATATGACCATGGTTATTTTTCATCATTGTTGGCAGAAACATTTTTGTTGTCTTGAAGAAAGTGTTAAAGGAAGAGGGAAGAAAAACCTCTTTAGAAAACTGCATGTCTGGCATTTTTCAGTTAAATATATGCGTACATTATTAAGAATTGCCCTGTTTAAACTGTAAACTGTTCATCCTGCATGTTACGCAAAATTAATGTTTGAGTTTATTCTTTTGCAATATTGGCTGACATCCAGGAGTCAAACACAACTAGAGTAAGGGCCATTAAATAAGTGGTAAGTGTGACACTTACCAAAACCTTCTGATTCAATAGGCCTACTCTAGTTGAAGTAGGGACGTGGTGGCGCTGCGGGTTAAACCGCAGAAGCCTCTGTGCTGCAAGGTCAGAAGACCAGCAGTCGTAAGATTGAATCCACGCGACGGAGTGAGCTCCCGTCGCTTGTCCCAGCTCCTGTCAACCTAGCCGTTCGAAAGCATGTAAAAATGAGAGTAGATAAATAGGTACCTCCACGGTGGGAAGGTAACGGCGTTCCATGTCTAGTCGCGCTGGCCACGTGACCACGGAAAACTGTCTACAGACAAACGCTGGCTCTATGGCTTGGAAACGGGGATGAGCACCGCCCCCTAGAGTTGGACACGACTGGACTAAATGTCAAGGGGAACCTTTACCTTTACCATTTACTCTAGTTGAGACTACTGGATTTCAGCCATTGTGTTTACTTCCTTGTTCCCTGAGGGAAAGGTTCAAAGAACTTTTATCAATTTATTTATTTAAAATATTTTAGAATCATAGAATCATAGAAAAGTGAAGTTTGAAGGGGCCTATAAGGCCATCAAGTCCAACCCCCTGCTCAGCGCAGGAATACAATCAAAGCATATCTGCCAGGTGATTATCCAAGTTTTTCTTGAATGCCTCCAGGGTTGGAGCACTTACCAGTTCCCGAGGCAACTGGTTCCACTGTCGTAATGCTCTAACAGTTAGGAAGTTTTTCCTGATATGCAACCGAAATCTGGCTTCCTTTAACTTGAGCCCATTGTTGCATGTCCTGCACTCTGGGATGATCGAGAACAGATCTTGCCCCTCCTCTGTATGACAGCCTTTCAAATATTTGAAAAGTCCTATCATATCACCCCTCAGCCTTCTTTTCTCAAGGCTAAACATGCCTAATTCTTTCAGCCTTTCCTCATAAGGCTTGGTTTCCAGCCCCCTGATCATCCTTGTTGCCCTCCTCTGAACTTGTTCCAATTTGTTAGCATCCTTCTTGAAGTGTGGTGTCCAGAATTGGTCACAATACTCAAGGTGAGGCCTAACCGGTGCCCTATTCTTCTCCTTAAAAAGGACCCAAGGTGGCTTACATCATTAAAAAGAAATAATATTAAATTTTAATATTAATTGCTAAATATTAAATGCTAAAAATTGCAGGTTATTCAAATACTAGATTAGAATAATATTATCAAAGCCATTGACTTTGGGAAGAGAGAAAAGGCCTGTGTAACAGTTCATGTTCTATACATTATGAGTGAATAATATGAGATGCAGATTAGAGGCAAGTATGTAAACCTGGATAGTACTAACCTTGCAATGTGAGTTCAGCTGCTCCTACTTATATCATACAATCATGTTCTTGAGATATCAATATTCTAACTGCCCTGTCTTATCTGCATCATTAAAGTCATGGTGAGCATTGTTCTCATATTTTTAGGAATTTAGCTTCTGGGAAATTGAGTGCTTGGATTAAGGATTATTCCTATCATATAATAGTAGCCATACATTTAGCATCAATCATATTTAAGAATGGCCTATCTGGAAGGACTTGGTTCTGCTTTTAATTCATAATTATCATACTGTCTACGTTCAGATCATCATAATAAACCAATAAATGAATGAATCTTGTATTTTCCACAGAAAGATGCTTTGACCCTGCCTTTGTGCAGATGATTGCACAAACAGGAAAACCTCTGCTCTCCTTTTATGCCTGCAGCATCAAACTGTGGTGAAGAGCTTTAGAAAAAGATAGGATATGAAGATATCGCTTGAAGTTGTCTTTTTAGCCTACCTTGTTCTGAAGATATTAACTATTGTGGCTTGGGATGTAACTGCACAGCTAGATATATGCAAAATTGCACCAAGAAATTTGGGTTTGCTTTGGTCTGTTCATGTTAGCTGGCCACACAGAAAAGAGGAGGAAATTGGCTAAAAAGTCTTGTTTTCAGCTTCTTAGTGTAGCTCTCCTTTAGCCCTGCAGGAGGTGCAGTTACAGGGAAACTATCTAATAACTTGTAAACAAGGGTTGAGTGGTGATTTCTGCCTCTTGTTTCCTCCTCTCTCTCTCTCTCTCTCTCTCTCTCTCTCTCTCTCTCTCTCTCTCTCTTTGTGTCAAGATGCCCTAGCAAAACAGTGCTGGCACCAAGCTGTTAAAAAGAAGAAGAAACAAATGCCATTATTTGCAAAGATCCAACCCTCCTGGGCTAGATCTTTGCCCCTCGCAGCTGCCACACCATCATATGAACCACAGGCCACACTCTTTTGCATCAGTTCAAATGATCACACTGCAAATAGATCCGCTGTGGGAAAAGTGGAAGCCCCAGCAACAAAGGGAAAAACTATGGATTTGTTGAGCTGATTAACATTTCCTTTCATGTCATGTAGTCAATGGAGGAAAAAAAATGCAAATCAGACCATCTCAACCTGTAGCATTTAACACATTTTTGTCAAAGATAGTCAAAGCATTGGATAAAATGGAAAACTGCAGCTAACAGAAAACTCTGCAGTTTGTTTGCCAGCTCGTATAAAAGGACATACAAAGAGGCTGAACAGGGAGAGAAGGATTTAACAATCCAATGGTATTTACCCAATAATGAGCAAGAATGTTGACTTCAAATGTTTTTTGTATTTGCTTGTCCTGGGTGGAAAGAAGATCTGCCGTTGTCACTACTCCAGCATTATTCACTAAGATACTGACATCTCCAATGTCTCTTTTCACCTTTAAAACATGAGAAACAAGTTACAAATCTTCTGCAATGCACAAGGTTCTACAGTGATGTTGCAAATCATTCCCTTTCCAACATTCTTTCCCCAATTATGCCATAAACATGACAGCACACAGATTTAGTTCTGCACCAATCTGAGCACTGGAAAACAGCCACAAATATACAGTATATCGATACACCATAGATTTACAGATTTCTTTGTACGTGCATGGAATTGTTCTAAGGAGCAAATTCTGCAGTAAAAATGACAGTGTGATATGAACCCCTTCTGGAAGGGACAAAATGGTACAGGTGTTCTTTACAGCAGCAGAGATTGTGCAATTATTCTTTAATGTAAATTTCTGAGGAAAGAAAACAGAAGGAGGAAATAGCAAGAAAATGAGTGAGTCCAAGATAGTGCTCTATGGATCTCCACTTCTAAAAAACCCATACATGGGGATGGATGATTGCATAGTAAAAGCCCACCTTGAAAACACACCCAGGCAAATATGTAGGACTAAAATGCAGAGTCATACCAGTGTCCCACCATCTGCACAAAGGTATTTGTTTCCTCTCCCTCCTGTAGCTATCTGAATTCTGTGAAAACCCACTCCAGACCATTTTCCAGTGTCCTAGAGTGGTTTGAGGTTCATGGAGGCAGGAAGGGGGTGGTATTACCACCTCCCATTTCCTTTGATGTTCCCAGTTTTGTCAAAGGAGCCACAGTACAGGATCCTGGGCATAAGCTTTTGCAAAATGACCTTGTTATAAATATGTTACAGAGGGTGTTTAGTATCATCCATATGCACTATAAATAGGATTTGATGACCGAACATGGACGCATGTCAGGGATGTCCTTTTCTACTCCATCACAAACATGTTGTTATGCAGTTGAGAGCAGGAAGTGGCAGAAAGGGTAAACACAGAAGCCAGAAAAGGTATTGGTTTGTTTTTCAGGTCTTCACTACAGCTTTTTAGGCCTGTGAATGTAAACACTTAGTCCTGTTTACAAATACGAAATTGTTATTGCTTCATAGCCAATCAAGCTGTGCACATAGACAGAAATTTAGCCACTCTTAAAAAAAATAGTTCTTGGCATCTAAGTACATATAAACAATCAGGAAAGCATAAAATAACAAAATTAGAATTCTCAAGGAAGTATCAAGCTGTAAAATTAATTGGAAGAGCTTGTGAAGCAGGCAATAAGTTCCATTTTTCCATGGGTCACTGAACAAATTTAGCCGTCGTAGAGGATGTATAGCAGTCTGTACCAGCTAGCAGAAATAAAACTGTACATACAGGAGAATTGTGCTTGATCCCAGTTGTTGAGGGTTTAAGATATTGATCCCTCAAATCTGGATACAGAGGGCATTCTGTTAGAACATGTACCATGTCCTCCAATCTTAGAACATCCTGCCTAGCAGTATCTGCCTGTACGTACCATGTTGGTCCGTTTAACGTCTCTGAATCTCTTTCAACTGTAAGGAGTTCCATCTGCATTTAGTTAACAGCTGTCTCAGCTCATGTGAGCTAGTAAGGGACAAATAGCGAGCATATTTATCCTGTTTACATATTTCTCACCTTCTCTGCAGCACTGTAGATGTCCTCCCTGATGCTGCAGTCTACCACAAAGGCATGAGCACTGGCTCCCAGCTTTCTGCATCTTTCAGCTGTTTCCTCCACACCATGCTACAACATGTGGAAAAGTAGAAACATGGCTTATTTCCTTGCATCCTGTCAGGAATGTCCAACTTGGGTTGAAAGAGGGGAAACGTTTAATATGAATATGATTTAGCTCCAAAAGCTATTGATGTGCTTTCAAGATGGCAAATCAGGCTGCCTTTTGCAAAGTGGTATAATTAAAATTATAAAAACAATGGCTGAAATCCTCTTGCTTTCCTGCACAGGCGGAAGGCAAAAGTCGTAACATTCACTCACATCTAGCCAGTTTGGTGCCCACTTGAGAATCAAAGTAGGGACTTGTTAATTGTTGGCTAGAGGCATGTGAATAATATGCCGTTTGCCTTCCACCTGCATAACATTGCAACAGGATTTCAATCAATGAGCATCAGTAGAAATTATATAATAAAACATGGGGAGAATCCAAGCAGGGCTTTGTTGGTTTTCTTTTAATATGATTTATATGTCTTATATGGTTTTAATATTTTCAGCTGTATGTTTTATAATATTTTGTAAGCCACCCAGAAAACAAACAAACAAACAAACAAACAAACAAATAAATAAATGGCTGGTAAGTTGCTATTAGAGTAGGCCCATTGAATCAATGGAACTTATATGAGAAATTGACTTACCAAATCTCCAGTGATTCAATGGGCCTACTCTAGTCACAACTCACCATGATCACCACGCTTTTCTGCTCCTCCAGAGGGTAGGACTCAAGCCAATGTCTTCAAATTGCAAGGAAGGAAATTATGAGTCAAGTTGGTTTTTTGGGGAGGTTGGTGATTGGGATCTTAATTTCCCTCCAACTTGAGGGGGTACGTCTACAATTATTGGCATTCTCCAGGCATGCTAATGCCTCTCTCTGTGTTGGGATGGTACCATTTGGCTGTAAAAGGATGAATTCGCTTAAGAAATAACCTTGCCATTTGCAGATGGGATATAAAAGAAGAATAAAGGTAGAGATAGACAGCTTAAGGCCACATCATCAGCAAATCGATTATCTCACATCAGATCACCAGACAGGCAACTGATACACTATAAATATGCCATTGCCTCCACCTCTTCCTCAGACTGCTTTATGTCAGGTCATTGTTAATGCTTTCTGCACGAGTTCTAAATGTAATTGCAGCCAACTTGTCACTTTTATCAAGGATAGTGAATTTTGCCTGAATGCTCACTGTGCTGTGTTCCCTCCTCAACACTGTGACTAAGTTGCTGAAGGTACAGGGAAAGCGACCAATTCATTTTTAGAGTTCACTGAAAAGCCATGTTGTTGTTGTTCTCAAAAATCTGCAAGATAGACCTTTAGTCTCATCCAGCACATCTCTCTTTATGTTCCTGACATCATAATTTCAATTTTCTCCTGCTATTGTGTGTGTGTGTAAAATTCAAAACTGCCAACGGAGTGTAATTTTCTGAATTTTCCCATGTGTGTTTCCACCTCCTTACAATGTTATCCTTCAAGAAATAGAAACCTTTCAGAGCTCGGTGCCTGAAATGTCACAGATGCAAGCAAAGCCACGCTGTCTCCCAAGACAACAAGAGCAGGCAAATCTGTCAAATGTGAGTTGGGAGAGGCTGCGTTGGAATAAGCTGGATCTTTAAGAGCCTCTTGGCAAACAAAGACTGCACCTGCTCTGTGGGTGTAATTACTCCATACATTTCAGTTTATCTCTGGCTCACAGTTGCACAAAGTTTCTGTTTGCACCATCATAGAATCACAGAATACTGGAGCTGGAAGGGGCCTATATGGCCGTTAAGTCCAGCCCCCTACTCAGTCCTGGCATCCAAATGAAAATATATCTGACAGATGGCTGTCTAATTTTCTCTTGCCTCCAGCACTGGAGTGTTCACCACCTCCTGAGGGGCACACTAGTGTCTCTTCGGACAAATGCCAGGGAATGGAGAATTGCACGCATAACTGATGGTTATGCCTAAAAGAAACAGGATCCTGGCCCTTGAACCCATCTGCCCAGGTCTAGTACAAAATACTACATTTAGAAGGAAGGAATCCTGTTGGTGATTTAGGCATGCATAAGTAAATTTGTGTAACTCACCACAGTGAATTGCCACTAAATAACAAGGCACTAGTCCCGTTATAAAATGTGCACCCAAATGCACAAGGGGTGTATGCTTAGCAATGGGAACACATAACTCACCAACAGGATTCTGCTGTTTGAGTCAGGAATGCATTAAGTACCAGCACTGAATGGAACTTACCACTCTAAACAAGGAAACTGACTCCTTAAGAAAACTATGGTAAAAATTCTCCCTTTCTGTTTAAGTGTGTACCCAGCAGCGGAGAAGGTAGTTACTCTGTTGCCTCTGTGGTTAAACATGTAGTGATCACTGATCAGAAATCCTTTACAATCTCCTGCAAATCACCTTCTGTGCATCAGCTTCCATGCACACCTGCTGTGTGCTATCATCCTGCAATGAAACTGCTCTGCCAGGAGCAGGAATGAAAAACAGAAACATTTCCTTCCCATTGAGGGAACATCAACCAATCAGCTTTGATATTTTAACCAAAGGATAATCCCTTCCCTCTGGCAACAGTCTCCATAACACATGGTTTACATTAAAAGAAAAAAGAAAAAAGACCACACGTTTAAACATGTCAGATAATCCTCAAGAAGACTGTTCAAAAATGTTCATTCCTCAACCCTTTAATGAGAAAAGGGGCTCTGGCACTGCTGTCTCTGTAAGAAATATTTCCCCAGCGCTACAAAATAACTTGTGAACACTGCCATAAGTGCACAAAAATCAAGTCACACAACAGAACGTAGACATGAGCACAATTCGGCTGCAAACTGGGCAAATTTTATTATTTCCTCTTCCCACACAGAAAACAGAAGCTATGTCCTTACCAAAGCCAAACACAGGATTCAAAACTAAGCACGTTTACCTTGCCAATAAACAGCTCTGTAATCTATGCACCTTAAACCCTCGTAAGCATGGAGCGAATTACTTATTAATTCACCACAATTGTTCGGGAATGTCCGGGTAGTTTATTTTCTGCTACCGTTTCCTCCTTGCCTCTCTCATCCCCCCTCTGCAGCATTTCTCATTCCTTTTACTTTTATCCTTTAAACATGGAACAATAAATACCTTGTTGATATCCCAGAGAACCAGAGTGCTGTGCCGTTTGGCAAATTCGTAGGCTGTGAGTCTTCCAATGCCATGTCCAGCTCCCGTGATTAGCACAATCTCCCCGCTGACTGATTTTCTTTTCACAGGAATGAAAAGTTTCACCAAGGCCTCCACATAGGAGTAGATTACGATGACGGCAAACCAGAGGAGATCAAATATGAGATTCATTTTCTTTCGTTGTTCACATCTGCACACATGCTAGCCTGGTTGGGCTGTCACCTGGGTGGAATTTGCTTTGCAATAGGCTGTTCGTTTGCAGGAGAAATGAAGCAGCCTGATTCCTATCTCCTAATTGATTCATATGAAGGAGGAGTGGAAATTGGTGGAAGAAACAACCTTAATTTAAGATATGCAGATGACATCATTTTGCTGGCAGAAAGCAGTAATGACTTGAAATGACTGTTAGTGAAAGTGAAAGAAAAAAGTGCCAAAGCGTAATTGCAGTTGAACATTAAGAAGAGCGAAATCATGACTATAGGAGAACTACACAGCTTTAACATTGACAATGAAGAAACTGAAATAGTTTGAGATTTTGTATACCTTGGTTCAGTCATCAATCCTAATGGAGCCTGCAGCCAAGAAATCAGAAGAAGACTGAGGGCTCGATCACACTTGCCAGAAGAATTCCAGTTATACTGTTTTGGCCATTATTTGGATCATTTCAACATTTTCCATTCACATGATGCATAACTAACATTGATTCATTTGCCCCAGCAATTGGTTTATTTCCTCCTTGCCGAGAGGTTTATTTTAAAATGTACTGATCATGTATTGCTTCATTCCTTATTGTTTCAGCGTCTGTGAACGTTGCTGTCGATTTATTTCCTTTGCAAAGGGATTGGGATTTTGGGTGCTGTGGTCACTTCATGGTCACTCTGCTTGTACCCCTTTTTAAAAATTTATTTTAAAGAAATATCAGTATATCACTAGTAGCAGTGGCCGCTGCTGCCACAAAAGCAACATGAATACATTGCTCAGCCTTCCCACCTCCTTGTGGGTGAAAGAGGGCTTGAACCAAGAAAAGGATATTTCCTGCTTTGAATTTTAAAGAAAGGGGTGTTGCATTAACTTCCCCTTTTTTTAAAAAACCCTGATCTTCACAATACTTTGCAAGTCTTTTAAAACCTGCTTCCTCCTCCCGATGCTTTGCAAAAGTGAAAAGAAAAATGAAAGCCCAGAACTGAGAGGTAGAGATATGCCAGGAAATAAGGAAAAGGGGGAAAGTGAATAAAGGAGGGAAGGGAAAAGGGGAGAAGGAGAGAAGTCTCATACTGCTCTATCAATATATCACTTTTGTAATTTAAAAAACAAGACAAAGGATGGCCTGATTGCCCCAAGAAACAGTAGAGAAAATGAATCAATACAAATTTAAAGAGCAGTGTAGTCTCCTATAATGGTTCAAATAGAAAGAAAAGTAGTGATGCCATTCAAAACAATGTAAATGCTCCTGCCAATATATATACTAGATGACCACTGGAAAAAAAATGTATTGGTACAACAGAGGGATAAAAATAATTGGTATAACCGGGGTTATTTTCTCGCGTGTTACTGAGCCCTGAGACTTGGAAGGTCAGGAATGAAGGAATTAGAAAACATACGCGTAATCAAGTGCAAGGATATGTCACTGGCTATGAAAACCAAGAACATCCACATTACTGTATTTCCAATCACCATGTATGGATGTGAAAGCTGGATAGTAAAGAAAGCTGACAGGAAAAAATTTGATTCATTTGAAATGTGGTGTTGGAATAGAGCTTTGCGGATATTCTGGACTGTCAGAAAGATGAACAAGGGGGTAAGGTAAAGGTAAAGGTTCCCCTTGACAATTTGTCCAGTCGTGTTCGACTCTAGGGGGCGGTGTTCATCCCCGTTTCCAAGCCATAGAGCCAGCGTTTGTCCGAAGACAATCTTCCGTGGTCACATGGCCAGTGCGACTTAGACACGGAACGCCGTTACCTTCCCACCGAGGTGGTCCCTATTTATCTACTCGCATTTGCATGCTTTTGAACCGCTAGGTTGGCGGGAGCTGGGACAAGCGACGGGCGCTCACTCTGTCACGTGGATTCAATCTTACAGCTGCAGATCTATAGACCTTACAGCACAGAGGCTTCTGCGGTTTAACCCGCAGCGCCACCACGTCCCTTGAACAAGGGGGTACTAGATTTTAAAAAGCCCAAACTATCTCTGCAAAAATGTTGAAACTGAGGCTGTCCTCAGATTCATGACCTTCAGATGCATTTGACTGCAGCCCATCGTATTGGCAAATCTGGAAAGTTTCTAGTTGAGGGAGGTTGTGGGATAGGAAAATATTGTGGATTTCTCTATGATATTCTGCCAGCATATCTAGCTTACAAAATCAAACAATACTTTGCCATATGTCTTATATGCTCTTGAATTCTATTGGGCAAAAATCCTGTTGATGTAAAAACCCAATACTGCTAACACAGCTCAGGCTGATTATTTAGTTTGCAGTCTTCATCTTCATTTTGAGCTCTTTTCTGTTTCTCTTTTCTCCTTCAACACTGTCCAACCTCTGCAATGCCGAGCCTGAGGAAGAGTTATGCAGGATTTCAAAAGCTTGCCTGCTTATGATATTTTGGTGGTGATACAATCCGCCTGTTTTTGGACTTTATTGCTTAAGCAAGGTCTTCTTCTTAATGGCATTCTCAGAGATGTGACCCTACAGGCTGACAGGGTTTCTCTGGCTGGTTATGTGTGTCACACAACAGACAGAGTGAGTTTCAGTAGCAAACATTATTGCTTTTGAAAGCAGGAGAGTCCCAATGCACTGCAGCACATACAGAGGGAGGGTCTCCTTGAACAAATGCACAGATACCTTTAATAAGGCCTCTAGTAGAAAGTTCCAGCACAAGCAATTGAGCATGTTCATGTTTGCATAATTAACTGCTGATACAGTATAAGCAATTTATGAAAGAACAATGTATCTCTCCCTGATAGGCTGCCAGATTGCACAAAGCATGCATGATCAGGGAGTGCTTATCTTGAGGTTATAACATTCTGCGCATGTAACTTACTGGCAGTAAGATAAGGTCTTCCTCCACTTCTTCCCACACAATATGTTCTCTGGTTCTGTCCTCACTGGGTAGCTTTGGACCAGTTGCTCTCCCTTTGCCTCCTTGAATAAGGTTGGTGGCGTTGTGTTGAAAGAAAGGTGGCATAATTAACTACATTTTGCTAACCACTTTTGGTGCTTCAAACAATCTCTTAGTTTGCCACTCACACTTAGAGTGCGACTACATGGTCATATAGGGTGGGATTTGATCCTTTTATAAACCGGGGGAATTTGAAATATTTCGTGTCTGTGTGACATCCAAGGCTGATTCAACTTGTTCCCGCCTATTTAATGCCAAAGCACCTTTTTTTCCGCATGCCTGTCGAGGGCTTCAATTTTTTTTTTTCATGACGGGAGGCTTTGATCGTATTTTTTCTCCTGCAGATATTCCTGTAAAGATAGAGGTGTGCCTTTAGCCACCTAGTTTGGGCAGCCCACCATAAGGGAAAACAGTCAGGGGTTTGAAAGGCATGTGTGCACACACATACAAAACACACTGGGATTTCCCCCCACTGTCCCAAATACTCTGTACCTTTGGCAGAAGTTCAAATGGAAAATGAGAGGCTGCAAACAGGGAAAAAGAGGGGGGGATCCCAATGTGGGGGGGGGGGTGTATGCCAGCGCAAACACATACACACAAACATGAGCATTTCAGGGCCCCAACTGTTTTGGGGCATTTTCTGACATTATTTGAAATGTGCATACATACAAACACACACACATTTCACTGGGAAACACCCCCCCCCCCAATTCCAAGTGCTTTGTACCTTTGGCAGAAGTTCAAATGGAGAATGGGAGTCAAGGCATTCAGCCAGCAAATAGGGAGAAAGAGGGGGGCTCCCAGTGTGGTGGTGCTGGTGGTGGTGGTGTGTGTGTTTATGCACACATGCATTTTAAAGTCACAACTGCTTTCCCTTATGGGACATTTTCTAGCATTATTTGAAAGGCACGTGCACAGACAGACAGACAACACATTGAAATTCCTCTGCCCCCATAATTCACACATCAGAATAGGTCAGTAACAGGATCATCACTACCTCCAGACACTTGTTCTCTCACACAAACCCATAAAAGGATCACAGAGGCAGGGCTAGAGGAAGAAAGGGCAGGCAGAGATGAGGCCAGAGGAAGGAAGAGAAGAAGGGGGAGGGTTGTGGGCTGGTATGTTACTCCCATCATAATGTATAAAGAGTGAAATTAATCTGCAGCCTTGAGTGAGCACTGATTGTGATTTCAGATGTAACACAAGCTGCAAGTCAAATCGCAGCAAAGCCAAATCCTTCTGATTCAGCTCTCCAATGGAGCCATACCCTAAGTCCCAGATAATCTTCTGGACTTCCTCTGGAGTAGCAAAAATGAGGGAAAGGAGAGGTGAGATCAATTTTGGTACAACATCACCTCCCTGACAACTTCTGCTGTCTTTGGAAATACGAGATACTTTATCAGATATTCTCGAACAGTAACGCAGACCCAGCCACCGTTTAGAAATAAAATAGTTGAGTGTGCTAGGAGTGGAAGACAAAGGCAGAGAAAGACAAACAGGCTGCTGGAGGGACCTCAGAAGGTCATGTGGTGTGCTTTGATCATATATTTGCCTTTGGAAACACTTTGTTAAAATTTTATTTAGTTTTTGCACAAGTACAAAAAAACTTTACAGTGGAAAAAAAAATAAGTGAGCCGCAAGCAATCACTAAAGTCACTCAGTGAGGTTGGAGCATGCTCAGTGGTCCCAGAATGCTTACTAATGGTTAAGAAAGGAATACCGGAAAACTAGATGGAAGAAAGCCCGGTTGGGGTGGCTCCACGCTAGAGCTTAGAACATTACATTTAAAGATGAGCTAGTTCTTTTCTTTGTAGTGTTGGATCATTGACAGGTCATTATCATTAACATTATCCCCTCCACCAAAGTAATTTGCTGCTTTCAGCATTATCAAAATGTTATACTGCAATGGCCACACACCAGAAAAATGAAGGGAAATATTCTCCAGTTCTCTCTAGTGGCCAATTCTGATACTGCACCTTGAAAACTGTAAGTGAGCAATAGAGTTTGGATATTTGTATTCATAAATAACCCCTTCACGGATTGCTGCCTTGTCATGGCGAAGGGGCTTGAGTAATTCAGAGAAGCTATGGGCTATGCCGTGCAGGGACACCCAAGACGGACAGGTCATAGTGGTGAGTTCTGACTAAACGCGATCCACCTGGAGCAGGAACTGGCAAGCCACTCCAGTATCTTTGCCAAGAAAACTCCATGGACAGAAACAAAAGGCTAAAAGATATGACGCTGGAAGATGAGCCCCTCAGGTCGGAAGGCGTCCAACATGCTACTGAGGAAGAGCGGAGGACAAGGACAAGTAGCTCCAGAGCTAATGAAGTGGCTAGGCCAAAGCCGAAAGGACGCTCAGCTGCGGACGCGCCTGGAAGTGAAAGGAAAGTCCGATGCGGCAAAGAAAAATACTGCATAGGAACCTGGAATGTAAGATCTATGAACCTTGGTGAGCTGGATGTGGTCAAACAGGAGATGGCAAGAATAAACATTGACATCCTGGATGTCAGTGAACTAAAATGGACGGGAATGGGCAAATTCAATTCAGACGATTATTAACAACAGGTAAGTTTGGCCTTGGAGTTCAAAACGAAGCAGGGCAAAAGCTAATAGAGTTTTGTCAAGAGAACAAGCTGGTCATCACAAACACTCTTTTCCAACAACACAAGAGGCGACTCTACACATGGACATCACCAGATGGGCAATACCGAAATCAGATTGATTATCTTCTCTGCAGCCAATGATGGAGAAGCTCTATACAGTCAGCAAAAACAAGACCTGGAGCTGATTGTGGCTCTGATCATCAGCTTCTTATAGCAAAATTCAAGCTTAAACTGAAGAAAGTAGGAAAAACCACTGGGCTAGTCAGGTATAATCTAAACCAAATCCCACACAGTGGAAATGAAGAACAGATTTAAGGAACTAGAATTGGTGGACAGAGGGTGGACTGGAGGAATCCCACGCTGGAATTAAGGTTGCCGGAAGAAATATTAACAGCCTCAAATATGCAGATGATACTACTCTGATGGCAGAAAGTGAGGAGGAATTAAAGAATCTCTTAATGAGGGTGAAAGAGGAGAGCGCAAAAAATAGTCTGAAGCTCAACATCAAAAAAACTAAGATCATGGCCACTGGTCCCATCACCTCCTGGCAAATAGAAGGGGAAGATATGGAGGCAGTGACAGATTTTACTTTCTTGGGCTCCATGATCACTGCAGATGGTGCCAGCAGCCACGAAATTAAAAGACGCCTGCTTCTTGGGAGGAAAGCGATGAGAAACCTAGACAGCATCTTAAAAAGCAGAGACATCACCTTGCCGACAAAGGTCCGCATAGTCAAAGCTATGGTTTTTCCAGTAGCGATGTGTGGAAGTGAGAGCTGGACCATAAAGACGGCTGACCGCCGAAGAATTGATGCTTTTGAATTGTGGTGCTGGAGGAGACTCTTGAGAGTCCCCTGGACTGCAAGGAGAACAAACCTATCCATTCTAAAGGAAATCAACCCTGAGTGCTCACTGGAAGGACAGATCCTGAAGCTGAGGCTCCAATACTTTGGCCATCTCATGAGAAGAGAAGACTCACTGGAAAAGACCCTGATGTTGGGAAAGTGTGAGGGCAAGAGGAGAAGGGGACGACAGAGGACGAGATGGTTGGACAGTGTCATCGAAGCTACCAACATGAATTTGACCAAACTCCGGGAGGCAGTGGAAGACAGGAGGGCCTGGCATGCTCTGGTCCATGGGGTCACGAAGAGTTGGACATGACTTAACGACTAAACAACAACAACAACAACGTATCATAAAAGTGACAAGCTTAGAGTTTTCCAGTACTCTTTGTAAGACTAAGCATTGCATACATTAAAAAGGCAACCTTCTGAGTCCTCCATATCCAATAAAAGTATTGCCCAAACTGCTTTCGAATTTGGTCTCCTGTGTGTGTAAACCTGTCTTAGTTTGGCTCAGACAGGCCCGGTGATGCGCCAGCAGCAGCACCACCCAGAAAACGTCATTCCATTGTAGCCTTGAGGAAGAATGCTTGGAAATTACATTAAAGTGTGCTCCCGAGCATAAATTAAACTAACTTTTACTTGATAGGAAGATACTTGTTCTTTATTTTGGAAGCTGGTCTAGATATATTTGAGAATGAGATGCTCTCCAGCAGAAAATTTACTACAGCTATCACATGCTTGGGAAATACTAGGATAATGCAATATTGTGGTTGACTTCTATCAAAAGCAACAGATGGGGAAGGAGATTCAATGGACAAAATCCTGTTTCTTAGTCTAGTTAAGTGAGTTCTAGATAAAATCAAACTTGAATTATCTCTGGAGGCAAAAATGTTGAAACTGAGGCTGTCCTACTTTGGGAACATCATGAGAAGGCAAGACTCTTTGGAAAAGACAATAGTGCTAGGAAAGGTAGAAGGCAGCAGGAAAAGAGGAAGACCAAATATGAGATGAATCAACTCTCTAAAGAAAACCACAGGCTTGAGTTTACAAGAGCTAAACAGGGCAGTTTAGGACCAGGCATTTTGGAGATTGCTCATTCAACTACACAACAGTTTAGTTAAGTCACAACTAGAGCAGGCTCACTGAATCAGTGGGGATTTGGTGGGTCATCTCTCCCACCAGTTCCATTGATTCAGTGGGCCTTGTGACTTACCACATTAAGCAACAAGATTTAAGCCAGTTTATTGTTGTGTGCCCCTGGGTCTCTTGACACTTAGATGACTCTATGAGTTAATACTCTGGAAAAGTCTGCTATTAACTGCCCTGCCTAGGTCATGTTATTGTTATGTGTGCTTGAGTTGCCTCTGAGTTATGGCGATCCTATGAATGAGTGACTTCCAAAATGCCCTATCTTTAACAGTCTTGCTGAACTCTTGCAAACTCAACCCTGCGGCTTCCTTCATAAAGTCAACCCAGATAAGAACAGCAAAGACATTTAAGTGTACGTGAATGGTGGCGAGATGCTAATTCTCCTACACTCAGAGTTAATTCCCCTCCACGTAAATGGTGACAAATGCTAAACACAATGCTGATTTGTATTCTTTATTTTTAAGAGGAAGATCACTGTTTCGCAGCAAAAAGTATTCAATAAAAATTTATTTGAGATCGTTCAATCAAACATGACAAGGCAGATCAGTAAGTTAAAATAGGTGTATTTTTCTCTGTAGTTTATGAGATATAACATTGTAATATCTTCTGTGTTGACGTTAATCAAATAAATGGAAGATTAACTTGCTTTCAAATCTGATAGTTTAGAATGGATGCTTTCCAAAAGCAATATAACCATCACTCAATTAAAAATTATGCTTTCACATTGCTTTAGGTGCAAATAAATGTTCAGAAGAAAAGGCTGATATATAATGTAAGAAAATTACACATCACTTTTTACTTACAGTTGTTTCAAAGAAAAGGGTGATGCTGAGGATGCATTAAAATCTGCCCTGAAGATTGCAGGAGAGAAATTGGAAGACCTCTTTCACTTTCTTGCCATTACCTTTAGAATATAAAATCAAATTTATATCTCAGTGAATAGTAAGTTATTTCCTCCTATTTTGTTAAAACATTCTGGCAGCAGAGTTCAATGTTTTTCATTTATTTACTAAAAGTGTATACTCTCCTTGACAATAAAGTAATGTCAGCCCTAAAGGGTGGAGGAGTTCCACTATAGCACATGTATGTGCTATAGTGATGCAGCCCAATTTTGTTCATAATTATTGTTATAATTATTTAAAATATCTGTTCTGTGCTTTTCCCCTTAAAAATGACCCAAGGCGGCTTACATGGATTACAAGACAATATTTTAAGGCTAAAAACAGTGAGTCTTCAAATACTAAAGAGGACCAAGCAAATACCGTACTAAAATACAGTAAACAAAAGCAACACCAAAAACATATTCAAAGCAGTAAGGCACAAAAATCCCTTTAAGAACCCCACTCAGGCAGCAATTCACTGAAGGAAAGCTTGTCTGAAGAGAAAGATCTTTGCCTGCTTGTGGAAAGGCAGCAAAGATGTGGGAAGGAGTTCCAAAGTCTGGAAGCGGCCACAGAGAAGGTCCTGTCCCATGTCCCATCAAACACACCTGTGAAGGTGGTGGGACCAGGATCCTCTCCTGATGATCTTTACAGCCAAGCAGGCTCATAAAGAGGGGTGTGGTCCTTGAGATAGCTTTGACCCAGAAACGGGCACGAACCCCCCAGTTCGGTGGTTTGACCCGGTTTGTGTCCTGCTGCAACAGGTGTTTGGTGGCTTGGTGCCCCATCCCACTGCTGGGGGGTACCTCCTTAGAAGCAGTGCCTGGAGCAGGCAGGGCAGGGAAGCCAGGACACTGCTTTCAAGTGTAAACTGCTGAACACTTGTTCTGCAATAAGCAAAGCAGACTGAACCACCAAACTGGTGGTTCGTGCCCATCTCTACTTGGATCCAAGCTATTTAGGGCTTTATAGGTTAGAACCAGTACTTGACTTGAATCATATGATGGACCCTCCTCTCTGGCAAATGCAGAAAGGAATGCTGCTTGATGCACTTGGGGCAGAACCCTGTCGATTGCTTCTGGAGCATGAGACTCTGCAGGCGGTGATGGAGCCAGCCACCCAGTCTCTACTCATCCTCCACGGTGCAAGTGGAGATGATGGTGCATGAGAACGGGAATGCTGCTTGCACCAAGGGGTACTGATTAACTTCCTACACAAGATCCATAAAGATAATTCTGCTTGCACAATGCCTGTTGTGCAAATAGAGTGATCAAACAGTATCCTGCCCTTTGCATTTACAGGATTGTGTACGAAACACACCAGGAAACATTTGAAGCAAACTGGAACACATGATTGAATGTGGGATGTTTTAGAGTACATGTTTCTTCACAATTTGTTTTCAGTCATTAGTATGAAACATAAGGGCTGTGCCTCCCTCTCTCTGTCTCTCTCTCTCTCTCACACACACAGATTTTATATGTTATATATAATATATGTAATATTCTCTATAATGGCTTTCAGTATATACCAAGAGAGGACATGTCTTCTGGGCTGCTATTTCTGTTGGTGAAAGTGATATTTCTTTAAGTAAAACAGCTTGTATAGAAAGCATACAAACAGCATCTGTTTCAATTGTCTCTGGTTCTAGTAAAACATTCGGTAAAACCACAAATGTTTCCTCCACTTCTCTTATACATAGAAAAATCCTTTTTTTTTATGAAAGAGGAAACTGGCATTTTTACAGTACTTTAATACTTTCTGGCTATCTTGGTTTTTCTGTATTAAGAAGCATGTAAACTTACTTGTTGCAGCTAATCTGTGATCTAAATTATAAAACTCAGAAATAAAATCTCCACAGGGTGTTACTGGACTTCACAAAAGCACGTAGAACAATGTTTCAAAAACAGGACACTGTTCACCTCAAACTAAGCACTTCACATTCATAGAATCATAGAACAGTGAAGTTGGAAGGGGCCTATAAGGCCATCAAGTGCAACCCCCTGCTCGATGCAGGAATACAAATCAATGGATATCTGCCAGGTGGTTGTCTAAGTTTCTCCTGAATGCCTCCAGTGTTGGAGCACTCACCACCTCTCGAGGTAATTGGTTCCATTGTCTTACTGCTCTAACAGTTAGGAAGTTTTTCCTGATATTCAACCAAAATCTGGCTTCCTGTAACTTGAGCCCATTATTGTATGTCCTGCACTCTGGGATGATTGAGAACAGATCCTGCCCCTCTTCTGATTTTAGTTATATAAGTTTGTCAGTATCCTTCTGATTTAGTTATATAAGTTTGCCAATATCTCATACCAATCAGTGAGGTTTATAAAAGGCTATCTTCAGACCCAGAGTCATGTATGTCTCCATTGCCCTGGACCTTTCTGTGTTTTAAGATAGGACCACTACCAAGGAAGACATCCTGAGCACATCAAAGCTAATTCAGTCAATGTTTTGATTTCTCAAGATCTTTGCTCCTTTGTCTTGGTGATGCAAAGAAGAAGACTATCCTGATCTCCAGATGTGATGAACTACAATTTCTACCACCTCCAGCCAAAACAGCCACTGTTATCCAAAACACCTGGAGAGTATCAGGTTGGAGAAGACAGTTGTACATGGCCTGAGAAGTCTATCTTCCTGCCCCTGATATCCTGTTGCTCAGGGCAGTAACAGCTAGAATAGGCCCATTGAATCAGTGAAACTTATGGGGGAGTTGACTTACTGAATCCCCACCAATTCAATAGGCCTACTCTAGTTACAATTTACTATATTAAGAAACAGGATTTCACCCTGTATCTCCCAAGCTAAACAGAGGGGTGAGAAGGATGTTTTCTATAGAATATCCTGTTACTTTAAGTACAGTGCAAACACAACTTGTGGTAATAGGTCTGACTAGCTACATTAGGACTTACATAAGTATAAAAGTACTTACCCCCATAACAGGTGGGAACTGGAAGCCCTAAAATGCACAAAAACACCGAATTAAGACTTTTGAAAAGGTGTTCGGTGCTAACCCAAGTCACACGAGTAGTATGTAGACATGGGCACTTCGTATTCATATCCAGGGGATATGAATATGAAGTGTAGCACCATAGGAGTTACAGTGGTCCATTCCCTCCTCCCAGAACCAGCCCAGTCCACTCACTGGGCTCCGCGCAGCGTGTGCATCCATCAGCATTGTTGTTGCACCAATCATGGAAGCAGTCTGGCTGGTACTTCCCCTCCTCTCCCCACAGCTGACTGTTGGGGAAGCGCCAACCAAACTACTTCTGTGATTAGCACAACAATGATGCTGATGGACCCATCTACAATTACCAGATGTAGGGTCTTCTGTGGCTGTTTGCCACTTTCTTCCAGTAATGTGTGAAGGTAGGCAGAGTCACAGACATGTTCCCCTTTCGAATGAACATGGCACTCCTTTGTTAGCTTGGTGACATTAACATAAAAGGAACTGTATCACTGACTTGACCCATATACCTTCTTTGACCACACGAGAGGTGGGAAGAAGTCAGGTGAAGGTAAGTTTCACAAATATGTGGATTACAAAATCATAGAATCATGGAATCATAGAATCATGAAGTTGGAAGGGGCCTATAAAGCCATCGAGTCCAACCCCCTGCTCAGTGCAGGAATATAAATCAAAGAACATCTGCCAGGGAGTTGTCTAAATTTCTCTTGAATGCCTCCAGTATTGGAGCACTCACCACCTCTTGAGGTAATTGGTTCCATTGCTGTACCGCTCTAATGGTTAAGAAGTTTTTCCGGATTAGATTAGGCATCCTTCAGTCTCGAGAGACTATGGTAACATGCTCTGAATGGAGGACTTGGAACAACATCTAGTGTGACTGAGAAGGCCAATTCAAGAGTGACAATCCCTTCCACACTGAAGACAAATACAGTCTGTCCCCTGTCCAGCTCCCTGATTTTGCTGGTTTCAGGACTGCCTCTTTGCCTCAACCTGCTGGACAAGTGTCTCTTCAAAATGCAAGAGGCCATGATGCACTGCCTGCCTCCAGGCTGAACGCTCAGATGTTAAGGTTTCCAATCTGTTGAGGTCCATTCCTAAGGCCTTCAGATCCCGCTTGCAGATATCCTTGTATCGCAGCTGTGGTCTCCCTCTGCGGCGATTTCCCTGCACTAATTCTCCATACAAGAGATCTTTTGGAATCCGACCAGCAGCCATTCTCACGACATGCCCAAGCCAACGTAGATGTCGCTGTTTCAGTAATGTATACATGCTAAAAATTCCAGCTCGTTCTAGGACTACTCTATTTGGAACTTTGTCCTGCCAGGTGATATCAAAAATGCATCGGAGATAACGCATATGGAACATGTTCAGCTTCTTCTCCTGCCGTGCACAAAGGGTCCAGGACTCACTGAAGTACAGGAGTGTGCTCAGGACACAGGCTCTATAGACCTGGATCCTGGCCCATGACTTGTGTTTTCTTCAGGCTGATTGTTAGTCCAAAGTCTTGGCAGGCCTTGCTAAAACGATTCATGAGTTGTTGGAGGTCTTCAGCAGAATGGGCAACAACAGCTGCATCATCGGCGAAGAGGAAGTCCTGCATGTATTTCAGCTGGACTTTGGTCTTCGCTCTGAATCTAGAGAGATTAAAGAGCTTTTCATCTGATCTAGTCCGGAGATAGACACCTTCTGTTGCAGTTCCAAAGGCGTGCTTCAGCATGACAGCAAAAAAGATCCCAAACAGGATCGGTGTGAGGACACAGCCCTGTTTCACTCCGCTTCGGATGTCAAAGGGATCTGATGTTGAGCCATCAAAAACTACAGTGCCCTTCATTTCCTCATGAAAGGACCTGATGATGTTAAGGAGTCGAGGTGGACATCCAATCTTGAGAAGTATTTTAAAAAGGCCGTCCCTGCTAACCAAATCAAAGGCCTTTGTAAGATCTATGAAGGCCACAAACAGTGACTGTCGTTGTTCCCTACATTTCTCCTGCAACTGTCTGAGGGAGAATACCATGTCAGTGGTGGACCTATTAGCTCGAAATCCACACTGTGATTCTGGATAGACTCTGTCTGCAAGCACCTGGAGCCTCTTCAGCACAACACGGGCAAGCAGCTTCCCTACAATGCTGAGAAGAGAGATGCCACGGTAGTTATTGCAGTTGTCCCTGTCTCCTTTGTTCTTATACAATGTGATGATGTTTGCATCCTTCCTGTCCTGTGGTATTCCACCTTCCCTCCAGCAAAGACAAAATATTTCATACAGCTCGGTGGTGATGATCTCTTTACAGCATTTCAGCACTTCAGCGGGGATGTTATCCTTCCCAGGTGCCTTGCCGGAGGCGAGGGAATCCAAGGCCGCATTTATTTCTGCTAAAGTTGGTTCGCTGTCCAACTATTCCAACTATTCCAAGACAGGCAGGCACTGTTATTTAGTGCCTCTTTGGTTACTACATTCTCTCTGGAATATAGCTCAGAGTAGTGCTGCACCCGGCGTTCCATCTGCTGTGCTCGGTCCTGGATGATCACGCCTGTAGCAGACTTCAAGGGAGCAGATTTCTTCTGTATTGGACCTAAAGCCTGCTTGATACCATCATACATTCCCTTGATGTTACCTGTGTCCGCTGCTATCTGTATCTGAGAACAGAGCTGAAGCCAATAATCATTAGAACATCTCCTGGCAGCCTGTTGGACGTTGCTACGAGCAAGTCGAAGAGCCTGCAAGTTGTACTCACTAGGACAGGCTTTGTATGCTGCTAGAGCTCTCCTCTTTTCCTCGATGGCTGGCATCAACTCCTCCGAATAGGCTTCGAACCAGTCTGCCATCTTTTTGGTCTTCTTGCCAAATGTGGACAAGGCGGTGTTATAAACAGCGTTCTTGAAATGTTCCCGTTGTTCAGGTGCATTTGCATCAGCTGGGCCTGGAAGGGTTTCCTCAAGTGCTTGGGCAAATTCCTCCACTTTTCTTTGATCACGAATCTTGCTAATGTCAATACGTGGTCTTCCTTCCTTTTTTGTGTGATACAATCTCTTTGTTCACAGTTTTACTCTACTACACACCAGGGAGTGATCAGTATAGCAATCAGCACTCTGATAATTGTGTGTGATCGTAATACTAGGAAAGCTAGAGCGTCTAATGAGGATCAAATCAAACTGATGCCAATGCTTTGATCTTGGATGTCTCCAGGAAACTCTGTGTTTTCCTGATATTCAACTGAAATCTTGCTCCCTGTAACTTGAGCACATTGTTGCATGTCCTGCACTCTGGGATCAGACTCATCACTAGGGGAAGAGCCAACTCTTTAACACCAGTCTACAATCGAAGGTCTGCACCATTTTAGCCCTGGACATGCACTAAAATTCTTTAAAAATAAGAATGAGACATGAGCCAACATCCAGTTTTGATTTTCCTTGGGGTTTTTTTTTTCTAGGCTGTGGTGGGGCTTTGACATTCTCCCAATGCAAAAACTGCTGCTCCTGCAGAGCCCCAAGGGCAGACAATCCTATTTTTGTCCTCCACCTCCAATTTTTAATACTCCCCCCCCCATTTGCGGTGGTCATTTGAAGCTTCAAAAATGCCCTTGGGGGGCCCTAGGCATTGCATTTTGCTCACACCTGCACCAGCAAAAGGGAAGGTGTACATGGTAAAACTGAAGCAGAAGATGAAAATCAGTTTGCAGTACAGGGAAGAGATTAATCCGTGTCATTATTCTCCAACTCCCATTTTTGCTCTTCTTGTCATGTCTATTTCATTCCTGAAATAGACCGTATTTTTCCATGTATAAGATGATACTTTTGTCTAAAAAATTTTAGACTAAAAATTGAGGGTCGTCTTATACATGGAAGTAAGCTGAGGAGAGAACAAAATGGCCCATACCTTGCCTCTGCAAACAGGCTGCCTCCAATCATGAGGCTTAGCTTTCTACAGTGAGGAGACTTAGCTTCCTCCAATCACGATCCTTATGGAACTGATGTTAGCTGATGCTGAACAAACCAATTGGAACACACCTCATTGGAGGTGAAGCTTGTAGGCTCAGATGCAACAAGGATTCGTACTGTCTGAGCGTTCTGAGCCCGGAGGCTAAATACTCAAAGCTAAGTTAAGATGTCTTAACTTTGGGTTAGAAAAGTGAGGGGTGTCTTATACATGGGGGCATCTTATAGACAGAAAAATACGGTATGTGTCAAGCCCTGTTCCCAAGCTCATATATATATAACATAACAAGTTGTTTTTAAAATATAACAAGTTCCCAAGCTTGTTATGTTATTCATTACTCTGCTCAGACATCAGGCTGTTATTTTTAGTGTTAATGCATCAGCCCAGGAAAGTAATTCATTATATTGCCTGTTACCATTAAGTTACCACTCTAAAAACGCTAAATGAAGAAAAATACCTCAACCACCCTCCACATTTTTTTGCAATATAAACTACAAATACCATACTAATAAAATTAGCAGATTAAATAACAAATAGTTTGGTGTCTTTTCATGATGACTAAAATCTGGTGCTTGAGGTGAGGAAAGACTATCCTACTCTATTCAGGATGCAGTGGCACATCACAGATTTCTCAGAGAAATATTTTGTGCCATGGTGTGGGCAGTTTTTAAATTGCGTTGGTGGCATATAAAGAACAAAGCCAATCTGTGGACAAGTTACTGCTGGGCGAGCAAAGCACCTGGGCTTGCTTAACACAGTCATATGTGCACGATCATCTTTATAGTGTACAGTATTGCATCCTACTCAATGAACACAGAGTAAATCCCACTGAATGCCATGAGAATATGCCTAAGCAGTCTTTAGTGTGTGTGAAAGGATTGGCTGTAAACTTTAGCAAAAACCCACTCCCCTCACTTTGGATGTTTAAGGGTTAGGGGCTGGTGATTAGTCTGTTGGGATTTCCTTTGGTGTCTAGCTCAGAACAGGGAAAGGAGGGAGAAATAAGGCAGTGAAGACGAGAAATTTCCCCAGTGCCATCTGCCTGACCCACCAGATCCTCCAAGGCTAGACTCCTCCATGTAGCCACCCCAAGGGAGGCTCGAGGCAGGGCCTTCTTCACAACGGCACCGACTTTGCGGAAGCAGCTCCTGGAAGAGCTACAATCGGCTCCCTCCCTGTTAATGTTTAGGAGGCAACTTAAAATGCTGCTTTTCAGGGAGTCCTGCCACACTGACCCTGACTGATTATACACCTCCTGTCCTGTTATTACAGGGAAAATTGCTTATGGTACCATTTGGTTTTATGCTGTCAATTGTTTTAATTTTTATTATTTACTTGTATATTTACTTTATCCCCTTCATGGATTGCTGCCTTGTCATGGCAAAGGGGCTTGAGTAATTCAGAGAAGCTAGGGGCTATGCCGTGCAGGGACACCCAAGACGGACAGGTCATAGTGGAGAGTTCTGACTAAACGCGATCCACCTGGAGCAGGAACTGGCAAGCCACTCCAGTATCCCTGCCAAGAAAACTCCATGGACAGAAACAAAAGGCTAAAAGATATGACGCTGGAAGATGAGCCCCTCAGGTCGGAAGGCGTCCAACGTGCTACTGAGGAAGAGCGGAGGACAAGGACAAATAGCTCCAGAGCTAATGAAGTGGTTGGGCCAAAGCCGAAAGGACACTCAGCTGCGGACGCGCCTGGAAGTGAAAGGAAAGTCCGATGCTGCAAAGAAAAATACTGCATAGGAACCTGGAATGTAAGATCTATGAACCTTGGTAAGATGGATGTGGTCAAACAGGAGATGGCAAGAATAAACATTGACATCCTGGGCGTCAGTGAACTAAAATGGACGGGAATGGGCAAATTCAATTCAGACGATTATCATATCTACTACTGTGGGTAAGAATCCCGTAGAGGAAATGGAGTAGCCCTCATAGTCAACAAAAAAGTGGGAAAAGCTGTACTGGGACATAATCTCAAAAATGATAGAATGATTTCAATACGAATCCAAGGCAGACCTTTCAACATCACAGTAATCCAAGTTTATGCACCAACCACCCATGCTGAAGAGGCTGAAATTGACCAATTCTATGAAGACTTACAACACCTTCTAGAACTGACACCAAAGAAAGATGTTCTTCTCATTATAGGGGATTGGAATGCTAAAGTAGGGAGTCAAGAGATAAAAGAAACAACAGGTAAGTTTGGCCTTGGAGTTCAAAACGAAGCAGGGCAAAGGCTGATAGAGTTTTGTCAAGAGAACAAGCTGGTCATCACAAACACTCTTTTCCAACAACACAAGAGGCGACTCTACACATGGACATCACCAGATGGGCAATACCGAAATCAGATTGATTATATTCTCTGCAGCCAAAGATGGAGAAGCTCTATACAGTCAGCAAAAACAAGACCTGGAGCTGATTGTGGCTCTGATCATCAGCTTCTTATAGAAAAATTCAAGCTTAAACTGAAGAAAGTAGGAAAAACCACTGGGCTGGTCAGGTATAATCTAAACCAAATCCCTTATGAATACACAGTGGAAGTGAAGAACAGATTTAAAGAACTAGATTTGGTGGACAGAGTGCCTGAAGAACTATGGATGGACGCTCATAACATTGTACAGGAGGCAGCAACAAAAACCATCCCAAAGAAAAGGAAATGCAAGAAAGCAAAGTGGCTGTCCAACGAGGCCTTACAAATAGCAGAGAAGAGAAGGGAAACAAAATGCAAGGGAGATAGGGAAAGTTACAGAAAATTAAATGCAGACTTCCAAAGAATAGCAAGGAGAGACAAGAGGGCCTTCTTAAACGAACAGTGCAAAGAAATAGAGGAAAATAATAGAAAGGGAAAAACCAGAGATCTGTTCAAGAAAATAGGAGATATTAAAGGAACATTTTGTGCAAAGATGGACATGATAAAGGACAAAAATGGTAGGGACCTCACAGAAGCAGAAGACATCAAGAAGAGGTGGCAAGAATACACAGAGGAATTATACCAGAAAGATCTGGATGTCCCGGACAACCCAGATAGTGTGGTTGCTGACCTTGAGCCAGACATCCTGGAGAGTGAAGTCAAGTGGGCCTTAGAAAGCATGGCTAACAACAAGGCCAGTGGAGGTGATGACATTCCAGTCGAACTAAAGTCCGCATAGTCAAAGCTATGGTTTTTCCAGTAGCGATGTATGGAAGTGAGAGCTGGACTGTAAAGAAGGCCGACCGCCGAAGAATGGATGCTTTTGAAGTGTGGTGCTGGAGGAGACTCTTGAGAATCCCCTGGACTGCAAAGAGGACTAATCTATCCATTTTGAAGGAAATCAACCCTGAGTGCTCACTGGAAGGACAGATCCTGAAGCTGAGGCTCCAATACTTTGGCCATCTCATGAGAAGAGAAGACTCCCTGGAAAAGACCCTAATGTTGGGATAGTGTGAAGGCAAGAGGAGAAGGGGACGACAGAGGACGAGATGGATGGACAGTGTCATCGAAGCTACCAACATGAATTTGACCAAACTCCGGGAGGCAGTGGAAGACAGGCGGGCCTGGCGTGCTCTGGTCCATGGGGTCACGAAGAGTTGGACACAACTTAATGACTAAACAACAACAAAAATATTTACTTTATATTCTTGTGTGTGTGTGTATATATATATATATACTTGTATATTTACTTTATTATTTAATAGTATATGTTCTATTTTGTGGTAAACCACCTAGAATAGTGCCTTGCATTAATGGGGCGGTATATAAATTAAGGAAATTAAGAAATAATAAAGACAAGGAAGAAATGCAAAAACCTTTTAAAAAAACACCTTCACATTACTGTGGGAAAAATGTCTGGTGAGCTGGCAAAAGGCAGTAGCAATGTGCAGATATTCCATCCACGTTCCACCAAAAAGTAGTGAATTACAGCCATGAGAGTTTAAAGCAAAATAAAATAAAATAAAATAACAAAAACAAACCAAAAATCTTAGTTCTAGTTCATTGCTCTAAGATGAAGATGGTGATGAAAATTATTTGTTACTCCTGAACGATGAATTACTTCTAAGCTCTGGTCTTCAGATTTTAGATGACAGAAATATAGTGTAAAAAAATATGCTTACTGCAGAAAAATATGCTTACCGGAAAAGGATATCCAGTGTAAAGGGGCTACAGAAAGAAAGAACAGAGGGAAGTCAGTACACTGAATTCTGTGAGTGGATATTCTGGTGTTAGTAATGGGCAAATTCCTACACTTAATTGAACGAGTCATCTGTATAAATGATGAGGGAATGTCACTCTTTTCTTCTCCACCCACCGTGTTGCATGGAGTGCACAGTACATGCTAGCACAATTTGTGCACAGATTGTCTCCAGTGGTTTCCTCAGATGTTGAATAAAAGGCTATCTGAGGGCCTTCTTAATTCCATTTCACATTATGCCTGGCAGGAAGACTAAGCTTTAATGGAGGCCGGCCCACAACATTTGGCTGACTGAGGCCAAGATAAGACTGAAGCCTTCCCTCACCCTTCCACACATAGTAGGTCACTGTACAAGGAAATGAATTTTACTTCAATTATATCAATGGGGCAGCATCTTCCCTAAGGCCCACAGGCCAGTTGGCTCAAAACAGATATTAATGGGAATGCATATATCTTCCCATTAACACATTTTCTCTCTCATAACTGAATTTCTTCAGGGAAAGGCACCTCAGCAACAAGACTTGCATTAAGCCCATATTTGCAAGTCTGATAAAGCAAGATACAGAGAAATCACTTGCAATGACAAACAGAAATGTTTTACCAATCAAGGAAGCACCTCATCTACACGTATCTCAAGCATACTGTGTAGTAAGACCTGCAGATATAAGTTACAAGGGCTGGGTTTTCTTTTGAGTCTCATGGAATGGAGATATAATATGACTTAATGCATAACAGTGATCTTACCAGAAAAGGATATCCAGGGGGAAGAGTCTGAAAAGAAGAAAGAAAGATGAAAAGAGGTGGTAAATGTAGGAAGAGACATAAACATTCAAACACCCTTCCCATAATATATGGAGGATTTAGCCTGGAACAAATGAATTAATCACTGCAATAAGCAGTTCCTTGAACAATGACTATCCCATTGATACATGTCAGGAATGTTGGCAAGTCTTTGGATCCAAGTCCCAAGTCCACGTCTTTGATACCATGTTCTGAGTCCTAAGCCCCAACTCTGAGTCCCTATTAAAAACAAACTTTTTCCCAGAAAAAAGGGTGGTGGTGGTGGGTTCCAAGTCATGAACTGAGTACAAGTCATTGAAAAAAAAAAAAAGAGTCGAGCTACCGGTGCAACTTAAGTCTGATTTGATAGCAAGTCTCACGACTCGAATCCCCATCCCTTATACACGTTCACCCTTATTAGGGTAAGTTTTCATCTTTAATTTTTCTAATGATTCTTTGTTTGAAATATTCCCTATACAGTAACCAGAAAAGCAATCTTGTTGTTTTTTTTAAGGTTCAAACTAAACATAAATCATGAAACCTGGCAGGGAAAGTGAGGGTAGAGCAATGGTATAGAAAGCAAGTTGAATTTTGGACTTACGGGGAACGTTTGGTAGAAAACCTAAGGAAAAGAGAAATCATGAGAATAATTGCGGTTTTGATAAAATAACCGTCATTTGGGTTGTATTCTTTCAGACATCTTACAACAAAGAATAGACAAGACAGTCGAGGATTTACTTGGTTAATCTGTGGGTCAAGGTACACAGCCAGCTTCAATAACTATCTTATGAAGATCCACTTCTTCACAAGGGCTGCAAATGGGCATTTCCCTCCAGATAAATGCAGTTCAAAGACTGGGAACAAATGCATGGGAGTGAAATGCAGGAAGCTGCTTTATCCTTACCAGGCCAGGCTAGTCTCCTTATCATCTGCTGTCTACTCTGAGTAGCAGACTTTCTCCAGAAGATGAAAGAGTTGGTCTCCTCCACCAACCTGCTACTTGATCTTTCTCACTGAAGATGCTGGGAACTAAACCAGGAACATTCTGTATCCAACACATGTACTCTCCAACTCAGATATAGGATCCTACTGGCATATACAACAGTTTTATATTGGCTCGCTGGTCCATCTAACCCAGGATTGTCTACTACAGGAGTGGACAACATAAGGTCTGTAGGTACCTCTGCTATCTCAATATCCACGTACCCCTCTGAATTTTTTTAACTGGAAAAAAAAGATTGGCTTACAAAGTCCCTTTGCAGACATGAGCGGCAATGTTGCTCTGTTGTGAGGCCACTTCTTCACCTTTAATTTTTAAAACATACAGTGGTAGCATCTGGATGGTAGAAGGGCCCATTTTGGTTAAAACACCCTATTTTGGTAAAGAAATATATGCTTTTTGGAGTTGGGATTGTGGGAATTATCCTCCCAGTTCCAGGGACAGGAATGTGCGGCGCTTGGCCTAAGTCTGATCTACTGAGCCACAAGTAAAGGGAGGACATCTCTTTCACTGGCTACCTGAACCATTCGGCTGGAACAATTGGTTATTGAACTTGGACATTTCTGCATTCCAAGCACGTGCCCTGCCAGTGAGCGACTCAGTCCCTTGCCAACAGCCAATTGCCTGGGGGCCAGTATTCACAAGGCGAGGGAGCCCAGAAAGGATCCCTTTTGACTTTTGGATTGAATTTGTTGCATTTCAGGTCATCTGTGTGTCAAAAATAGGAACTTCTCCGAGAGAGAGAGAGAGAACTTAAGACGACCAGAGTGAAACAGTTCTCAAAGTGCCTTGAGTAATTTGTTACATTATAGGACACTGAAAAGAACAACTATTTGAGACCACTTATTACTACCGTTTGTAATATGCTGATATTATATGCCATTCTGCCAAAGTGTGCTTGCAAATGGAAAGTTTCCACTTCTCAGAGTGATAGGCATTCTAATATCTAATGTCTGTTCTTCTTACTTCTGTTGTGACTTCACCAGGAGTCTAAGCAGAAAAAGCGGAGGGGTTATTTAATACTACAGAAGAGGAAACCTCAGTGGCATTAGATGCATGAGGATGGCCAAACGAAATTTTGCTCATTCTCTGTTGGTTACATATCCTGATTGCAAAACAACCCTCCAGTTCTGTTATTGCCCTGTAAGACATCAGTAGGAAATTTCCTTTAAATGATTTAAACACAATGATTCCCTGTGCACCCCATACATTTTTCTGGAAGTATGACAAAGAGAGAAAGAGTTAATCTTGCTGAGCACAGACCAATGTTCCCAGAATGTGCCAGAGTTGAGCATCAGCAGATATTGGGGATGGGGGAAATACTCCTTTCCCCAGCCCTTCCCAGAGTGTCAAACATCTGGATGCTAAATGTAGAGATCTAATTTGTGGATTGGGCAACTGTGGCTCTTTAGATGTTTGTTAAACCCTCCACAACTGACTATGACGGCTATTCTTAATGGGAGTTGTAGGCAAGAGAGAGAGAATGAGAGAGAGTGAGAGAGAGAGACAACTAGAGCAGTGGTTCCCAACCTTGAGTCCTCAGCTGTTCTTGGACTAAAACTCCCAGAAGTCTTCACCAGTAGCTGTGCTGGCCAGGAATTCTGGGAGTTGTAGTCCAAGAACATCTGGGGACCCAAAGTTGGGAACCGTTGGTCTAAGGGGATATAGGCGCTCAACACTGCTGTACCTCTAGGTGTGAAATGGACATATGGGAACCCCAGTTTGACTCACACGTTATCTGCTTCATAAATGTCCCTCATAAGGACAAGCTTGCCTCAACCCCATGGAAATATATGAACAAGGGCACAGCAGGGTATTCCATCTTGGTCTTTTCTTCAGAGCCCTGTCTGCATGTCATGTCTAAATCCTTAATGTCCTTTTTCTGCTAGAATTCTCACATACATAGAAGTGTAAAAATTACCTGTGTTGGGTCAAAAGGCAACAGGATAGGTATGAACTGTAAAGAAACGAGATTATTGAACAGAGGCACTAAGATATTCATACTTTGTGCTTGATTATTTTCATTGCTACCTATGTTCTTGGAAATCCACTCTTTATATGCCTACAGCAAGACTGGCAAAGAAATGGAGGTTTTCTAGAGAAGTGATTTACAATTATTGGAAACCATGTACATGCTGCTGAGGTATGCCCTTAGCAAAATGCTCAACCTCTAAAAATATTTTTCTTCTTCGCAGGAAGTACTAGGCTATCAAAACAAGCACTTCTTGTCAATAACGATGGAAGGATCTATCTATTTTATTTTCTCCTGTATCCGGTTTTTGAAACCTCAGGTTTGTACCATCCTTCTTTGAAGAAAGTTGCAAGTTTTTGATAAATTCTGTAAAAATCACCTGCTAGAAAATTCTCTCTCATCTTCACTGACTAAATTCAACAGACTGGCTACCGGTTTAAGTAAGCAGGGTGCTTGGGTAATTCAGTGAATAGTCAGTTCTTGCCATAAACTCAGACTTGTAAGTTATTCCCCTTTCTTAAGTGTCATGCTGCACTTGCCTGTGGTTGTTGGGGCGAATTTGGTTCAGATAAATTTGGTTGAGGTAAATATGGCTGGAACGCTGTATGCAGTGGAAGAGGATGCTGTAGAAGTAGAAAGGAACATAAACGACATACTTCTGAATGAACTGGGATTCTAAAAAGTTTGAGATTTGCACAGGAATGAAGGGTTAAGACAGACATAACAGTTGGCAGCACAATGTTACAGGAAGCCAGATTTAGGGTGAATATAAAAAAAAATGTCCTTACTGTTAGAGCAATATGACAGCAGAACCAATTACCTCAGGAGGTGGTGAGTGTTCCAACACTGAAGGCATTCAAGACAAAATTGGAGAACCATCTGTCCGATCTGCTTTAATCTGGATTCCTGCAGTGAGCAGGAGGCTGAATGATGGCCTTATAGGCCCCTTCCAACTCAATTATTCTAAGATTCTTTGTTTCAGACGTGTCTTTTGTAGTATTTAGATTAGATTATGGAAATGCTCCCTATGTAAGTCTTATGTTCTAAGGCTTCTTTTATATACCAGTGGTGTCTGGTGCCCTTTGAGGCTGGCAGAGTAGAAGGCATAGCAACTGAAAGTAGGTAGAATCAGAAATGCCAGCTGGGGCCAGAGGCAAAAGTGGATATTTGCCTATGCTCACACAAAGACCTCCCCCTACCCGTCACACATGCATACATACAAAGAGGATGGCAAGCATGCAAACATTCACACACACATTAAAAACCTGCAGAAGTGGAATGGCTGGAGTAGTAGTTAAAGTGGCTGCCTATTCATTTACTGAGACCTTTTTAAATGTCGATACAGACTTTGAAGTTTTTGTTAATTCAGACTTAATAGTTTGTTAGTTCAGACTTTTAATACTCTGAACTAAGTTCTTTGAAGAACCGCCTAATCTGGTGTGAGATGCCTGTCCCCTGGTATCAGTTTTAGAGGTCTTGCACTCTGAATTGTCACTGGAGCTATCAATGCTACCGGTATAAGAGACAACATCTTTTCAGTGGTGGCCCCACCTATTTGGCATTTGGCATAGAATGCACAACTTCCCCCTATCTGGATGACTTTGAACCAGAATTTAAAAGGACATTTGGGATGCCTTATATCTGATGTTTTTATGTGTGCTTCATGTTTGTGGAAATATTATGAATAAGGCAGTGGTTTACCTCATTGCTAGAGCTTGCTGACCTCTGCAAAATAGACAAAATAGGATTAGAACTGGAAAATGCTTTGATTCTCCTTCTGTGAGACAGGGCCTTGAAAATTTTAAAAAATCTCACTCTGAACCCAGATAAAAAACTCTTATCTAGTTTATTCCCTATTTCTTTTGCTTTTGAGGCCACAGTCGGCTTAGGCCTTCCTTGTGACCACCATTGTGTTCTTGGGATTTATGGTTTTAAAATAAAATTAATAAACAATGAAGCAAAACAGGCCAGGCCTAGCCTTTATGTTGCCTGGGATACAGCAGAAATTGGTACCCCAAATCAGCCCTGAACCAGACATGGTATTTTGGCACCTGGGGCAGAAATCCCAGAAGTGTATCTCTGTCAGGGGAAAAAAATATACAATGGTAAATACAAAACCTGACAGTCCATGTTGGGAAAATATCAAATATGAAGCAGCCCAAATTGGTATGGCCAACTTCTTTGAATTGCCCTGTATACTTGTTCTTAATGAGCTTCCAAATAGGTTAATTGGGCAAGAACAATTGTATTCTCTTGACATTATGTTCCATCTGTAAGATGTGAGGTAATTGGCCTGACATTTTTCTTATCCCCTTGTTCAGTCCTACTTACATGGAGTGGGTTACCAAAAGCTATGCTCAGCATGTAGGAAAGAACAATTAGCAGTTTCATGTTGGTGGAGAAACCTGGAACAACACTGTTGAGAAACAGTTCATTTCATTTTATCCAGGTCGATAAAGCTGGGATTCTTAGAAACACAGGCATCATTCACACAAGGCAATGCCGTTCTCACTAGTACCAATCCACTGTGAAGGTGGCTGGTAAGCAACTCAGGGTGTGATCAGATGGTGATCTAAGATTGCCTTGGATTGCACCAGAAAGAGTCACTCCACTGAGTGTGATCTTTAAAGTGACTCTCTAAAGCAGTTCTTTTGCCCATGTGCGATCTGGCCCCAATTGCTCCAGCCCAGTTCCAAAAAAGAGCAACCTTGCCACTGGACCAAAAAGGGTTAGGGTTAGTGTTGGAGTTAATCTTAGCTGGTTTGTGATCTCCTGAATGTGGTCTGGTTGCCAGAAAATAGAGCAAACTAGACTGTGCTGTGGGCATTCCAAAAAGTTACCTAAACTGCCATCTGATCACACCCTCTATTTACACCAAGAATGCATATGGAGGAGTAGACAAAGACTAGACCTATGCTAACCTTCCTTCAACCTAGACTAGACATGGGCTGTTTATATTCATATCCCTGTGGATATGAATATGAATAGCAGCAGCACAGGTTCCACAGAGGCCCATTCTCTCCATCCAGAACCAGCCGGTCCACTCACCATTCAGTGTGAGGCGTCCGTCTCCATCGTCATTGTCATTGCACCAATCATGGAAGAAGCCCATCTGGCTTTTCCCCACCTCCCCACACAGCCGACCATTCATTGGCTGAGCAGGGAGATTCCCCCATCCCACCTCCGCACTGCAGTGGATGACTGCATGGGGAGGTGGGGAAGAGACAACCGGGCTCCTTCCACGATTGGTGTGAAGATGATGCTGATGAAGCTACATGCTGGGCACTGAGGTGAGTGGACCTGCTGGTTCTGGGGGGAGGGAATGGGCCTCCATGACACCTATGGTGCTGTCTTTCATATTTGCATCCCCAGGGATACGAATATGAATAACCCATGTCTAATCTAGACTTATTCTAAGGGTTGATGACATCAACTTCCTTTTCATCATGCTCTCTTGACTCTCCTTTTGGAGAAAACAGAGGAAGTATCTTGCCTTTGTCTCTGAGAGGCAGGGCAGTTATGGTTCCTCACAATCAAATCTTAGTTAGCTGGAAACAGGATTCCTATTAGAGAGGGGCACAAACCAAAAATGAAGTTCATAAAAATCGCAGGTTTGCTGGTTTGGGTCAGTTCGGGTTCGTCCAAACAGACGAACCCAAACCAACCTGAACTAATTTTTTTTGGAGATTTAACAAACTTCCTGGTTTGTTCCCCCTCCCTACCTTGTGCTGCCTCCTCCTCCTCTTCCTCCTCCATGACTGCCACCATCTTGAGAGACAGCAGCCCAGCTTCCTTTCAGCTGATGGGCAGGGACAGCAGGCCTGGCTCCCGGAAGGGAAGCCAGGCCACTGTCTCTCAAGGTGGCTGCAGCAACGGCAGAGAAGGAGCCAGCAGGAACAGGCAGGGAGGTGGCGGCGGCAGTGGGAAACGGGTGAGGGGCAGGCTGAAGGAGTGGGGGGTTTAGTTTTCCCTCCCCCCAGGCACAAACTTTTTTTAAAAAAAAATGAACCAGTTTGTGGTTCTTTTTGCTTAAGTTCAGAAAATTCATGGTTCATGGATAGCCAGCAAACCATGAACCACCATTTTTGTGGTTTGTGCCCATCTCTAATTCCTATCACCTCTGTACTTCTCTAATAAAGATCAGAATAAAATTAAGCATATAAAATGCAGGTAAAATGCTACAGCAAATAATTATTGTTTAATTTAAATAATTATTAATAAGAATAGTAAGATAATATAGTTGAAATATATATGATCACCAGGGGACATTTTTTAAAAAGTCTTCAGTAAAGCTAGCTTAATATATGAAATATCATATAATAATGTGTACCTGCCAATAGAAATATTATTTTATTTAAAAAAAACTTATTGCCCAGAACCCTGTTGTTTTTGTACACACACATATAAACAAAAACAATGGAGTTGACACACCTATCTGAAGCTAATCAATAAAGTTCTAGTTGTGTGCCTGGTTGCATGTGGGTCATGTGACCGGGAAAGCAGCAGCACCTCATTAAATAGCTTCAATTAGCCACTACATTTGCTACATTTTCACTTCTGCATACATTAAAAAAACCCAGGATTCTAGCAGTTATCTCCAATACCAGCAATTAGAGGCTAAAAATAATGAATTTTTAAGTTCAGATATAATGGATATTCTAGCAAGAAATGGACCATGTCCCCTGCTTTCTGATAACTTGCATTTATTACTTGCCTTTGTTCCTGAGAAATGGGGCAGCCGGCATAAAAAGCTCCCTGTGGCTACAGTGTAATAAGCTCATGCTAGGTCTCCTATCACCTTTCCTATCCTAATGTATTTCTCTAATAAACACCATTCCCCTCATTTTACCACCTTAATTAAAGGAGTACTACTGTCCCCCTTTAATATACCCAGTAGGACTGGGCCCTTATTCTAAACTGTACAAGAATCTTTTTCTTAACTCTTTGCTTCAAGACAAGCTGTTGAAGAATCAAGAAGTCAGTTGGATCTAGTAAGCTCAATGTGAGTAGCCAGTATTTATATACTGTCATGATAAATGACTTCAGTATATTTTAAAATCCGCAGAATTCCATGATTCACCCCTTCGTTAATACCTGTTGGATAAAGAGTTTTAGGTTTGCACGAGTGGTTTACCTTCAGAAATCCCTGGTCTAATCGTCTCTAATTATAAGATGTTGGTTATCTTCTAACCCCTGAGGTCTATATTTTTCAAAAGAGAGGGAATGACTGGGACTCAACCCCATCCCAGGTGCCAAAATGTAGAGGCTTGGTGTTGAAAGGGCCACAAACTGATCCCTCCCAAATGTGTCTATCACCTCTAGAGGCCCTTCTGCCGAGGAAGGAAGCACAAAACCACGGGAGTAGAGAACAGCTTACTTTCTCCGTGGATCCCTGCCCCCAAATCTGTTCTCTCAATACAGAGAGGCAGCAAGGGACCCTTCACAAACCTAGATGCTAGCTGGGTCTCCATATCGGCACTGGCAACACCATCAAGAGCCCCAACACCATCCGCCACAACACCAGGGGTTGATTTACTTGTTCCTCCTCCGTTTGGTTCTAGCTGTGCCCCTCTGTTTTCTACATAAGGCAAACAGGACAATCTCTGTGCAAAAGAAAGAATGGAACATGTCTGACATCAGGAGTACTAACTCACATAAACCGGTTTCAGAACACTTCAGCCTCCAAGGGCACTGTGTTATAGATTTGACTATGGCCGTTGTAGAAAAAAATGAATTACAAAGGGGGATTAGAAAGAGAGACCATCAGAAATTTGCTACATAAACAAGTTCCAGTGCACCTCTGAGGACCTTGGTAGTGATCAAGGCTTTATAGCCCACTACATTTATTAATAACTGAGCCTTCTGTGATATCTTATGGGTATAGAACAGTTCTCTCCTTTGACGGACTCTGGCCTGTGTCCCAGAAACATCTCTTAGCATTGCTATGCCAGCCAAGAACTATTTAGTTTGCTCCATCCAAGTCATGTAGACAAGCCCTAATTTACAGCTTGACAGTCCCACTCTTCTGTTAATAAACCACTGGCACTTTGTTTAGTGTCTGTATCTGCACCAGATTATGGGAATATGTACAAATATATCAGCTGCATCTTTACACTCCAGTGTCTGTGGAAGTGGATTTTGATCCATAAAAGCTCACACTGAATTAAAATTGTTAGTATTTAAGATGCTGCAATATTTTTGGTTGACTTTTTCTTTTCTTTTACCTGTATGGGTACATATAATTTTCCCTCAAGAGGTGAAAAACATTTGTTTGTCACAGCATATAATTTTCTCACCTATGCATCTTGCTTTGTGACTAGTCACTGGGAGATGAATGTGGGCTTAATTTGCAAGTCGAATTGCTGAAGATTGCTCTCTAACGAAATAATGCTGTGGGAGTAATAGCAGGGTATACACAATCCCCTTAACATCTATTTTGGCCCTCAGTAATTCTGTGGAATGGCTTCTGAGTACTTCTGAGTACTTCTGTATTTCAGTAACTCTGATGAAATGGCTTCATGGATCTCAGGAATTCTGAGGATATGGTTTTCATACATTCGTGGCCAGAGTATTTGTTGACTCAGTCAAAGGACATGCAGGAGCTTATCAGATTGACTTTAGAACTTTATTTTAACAGTGGTGATGGGTCAACGCTGGATTCAAACATGAAAACTGGATTATATCTGAATGTGCATATTTTAATAAGGGAAATAAAGGGGGGGGGGAAGCAGGGACAGATTTTATGGGAAAAATAAATGGATTTACAATGCCAGCCTCTAGGACTACCCTAAAAGGTGCTGTCTAAGCACACACATATTGTGCAACATGAAAAGGAGAAAAAATAAAAACAATAAAGATCTGTATACTCTTCAGAAAAAATGAGGGTATATGGCTCATAAAGATGGCTTTATAAAGATGGCGGTATATGGCTAAGATGGTGTGGAGTAGTGGATGTTGTAGGCTACCATCTTTGAAGATTGCCCAGATTGGGAAAAGCTGATTAAGCATTACTATCAACTGCAGCCATTCACTTACCAGCATCAGTTAAAAATTCACTTCAGCAATGGCACTATGTGAAACAAAGTGTCCTTTATGTAGACCAGTGGTTCTCAGCCTTTGGTCCTCCAGATGTTTTGGACATTAGTTCCCAGAAGCCCTATCTAGCAAAACCAATGATCAGAGATTCTGGGAATTGCAACATCTGGAGGGTTAAATATTGAGAACCACTTGTATAGAAAGGTTAAAGCTGCCACCTTGAAATGAGTCTGGAAAATAATTGGCAATCAATTCAGATATTTCAGTAGCAGGATATTATAATCATTGACTTACTGGTTAGCAGCCTGGCCACCACATTTTATACCAACCAAACCTTCTGGCCACTCTTCATTGGTAGCTCCACATAGCATGCATTTGCACATTCTTAAATGTGATACAACTAAGACATGAAAAAGTGTTGTCAAATCATCAGGTTGCCTAAGGAAGAGTTGCACCTGGTGTACTAATCACAACTGTGCAAATGAACACCTCATGGCCACTACCCCTTGAAGATCCAGGAAGAGTATAAGATTATAAACCAAAATTCTGGTAACATCCAGCAGCACATACAAGTTACAAATCTCATCCCAATCACCCAACCAGGTTTTCTACTGATCATCTGCACCTCTGTCTTCTCTGGGTTGAATAGAATAGTTTATTTACAGTCCTTAGACCAGTCACATATGTATAAAACCTTATAAAACCTTATAATTTCTAACTTTCAATATTCCATTAGAACATGGTAGCATGCATACAGCTGGGAGCTACTATCTAGTTGGAATCTGACTTCCGCAATCGAAGTATTGCTGCACAGAATTTTGCAACTTGACAGGTGATCTGCATATCAAGATCCGAGAGAAGGAACTCAAGCCTGTTTCCCTCTGAACGTCCTGGGATTCTTTCTATTAAGGGGGTAATAGTCTCTTTGCGCACTACGTCATACAATGGGCAGGTGAAAAACATATGCTGTATGGTCTCGATCTCCCTCAGATGGCAGGAACATAACCTTTCAGCAAAAGGAGTATTTTTATACTTTCCTTCTAGTACAGCAGAGGGGAGGGCCAAACACCTCACCAAGGTAAAGGCTCTTCTAGTTCCTTTAATTTCCAGAGACATTAAGTATTTGGCCGGTTCCATACAGTTTTTGATGTAAGTCCTTACTGCCATGTTTTGAATGCTAGAGAGGTCTGTTTGATGTTCATTGTCCTCTATTCTTTGTTTGACTATTTGCTTTGCCTGCTCTATTCCAGAAGATATAAGTGCCTGGGGCGAGAGGCCAATTTTTCCCAAATAACCCTGGACAGATTTGACCCACTGGGATTGATAATTATAGTTAAATATCAAAGAAAATAGGCCTTTTGGGTTTAACTGTCCCTTTAGCCATATATATATATATAGATTGGATCCTAATCCAGGCTTCTACTTTAAGGCATCCTGTTTCTAGCCTTATCCTTGCATTTGACACGCATCCTGGGACCTGGAGTATAGTTCTTAGAAATTTGGATTGAACTATTTCTTGTGATGCAAAGTGAGAGCTGGGTGGCCCCATGAATGAGCCGTACAACAGCTGAGCTAAAGCCTTTGCTTTGTAGAGTTTGAGGGCTGCTGGTATAAAGGACCCTCCTTGGGAGAGATAGAATTTTACTATACTATTTGCCGATCTTTCTCCCTGATCTGCTGCATAATTACTATGCTGAAGCCTAGATCCCGAGGCCTGTAGAACTACCCCCAGATATTTGAAGTTGTTCACCTGCTCGATACTGTGTCCATTTATTTGCCATGACTGAATCTTGGGTCTACGTCCAAAGGCAACTATCTTGGTCTTCTGATAGTTAATAGTCGGGAATTTGCTTTCACAGTATGAGGCGAGCTTCTTAAGTGCCCTCCTCAACCCTACGGGGGTTCTGGATAGAATCACTGTGTCATCAGCATAGAGTAGAACTGGCACTGTTCTGTCTACAAGTTTAGGGGAATGGAGATCAGTGGTGTTAAGCCAGCTTGATAGATCATTTATATAAAAGATGAATAATGCTGGTGCCAGTAGGCAGCCTTGCCTAACACCTCTGTGCGTTTGCACAGATTTCGTGAGGTGTCCTTGTCTGCTGCACCTGACTCTCAGGTATGTTTCTTCATGTAGGGCCCTGATTAAATATAAAAGTCTTTTGTCTATAGATGAGTTTGTTAATTTGTCCCAGAGGTGTATTCTAGATATAGAGTTGAATGCTGATTTAAAATCCACAAAGGCGGCATAGAGTGAAGTTACTCCTTTGGCTGATTATTTCTCAATAAGATGTTGTATAATTAGGCATTGATCTATTGTGGATCTCCCTGGCCGAAAGCCTGCTTGTTCTGCCCCAATGATATTTTCTACTTCGAGCCAATCCAGGAGTTTATCTAGGAGGTGCCTTGCATATAGTTTGCTTATAATGTTCAGCAAACTTATTGGCCTGTAGTTGGCTGGGTCTTCCCTTTTCCCCTTCTTATAGAATGGGACCACTATGGCCGTTTTCCATGATATCGGGATATGGCCTGTGTCATTGATATGTGTGAAAAGAGGTGCTAGAAAGGAGCTCCACCATATCTTATGTTCTTTTAGGAGTTCTGGTGGGATGCCGTCAAGGCCTGGGGCTTTGCCATTTTTCAGCTGATCTATATGAGCTATAATTTCACCTGGGGTCACCGGGGGCCATTTGGAAGTGCTTCCAAGAGTTAGTGGAGAGGGGGGGTACAATGACATCCTCATACATGCTTGTAAAGTGGGATACCCATTTATCTGGTGGGATACAAGAGGATAATGGGTGTTTGGGCTCCAATAGTCTGCCTGAAATTAGTTCCCAGAAAAGGGATGGATTTTTGTCTTTTGCTGCTTCTATCACCTTCCTCCATAGTTCTCTCGTGTGTTCTCTTTTGCTGTGGTGTATCCGCTGTTTGTATTCTTTTTTATGTATCAATAGTTTTAGGAGGGCCTCTTTTTTGACATGGTCTTCTGCTCTCAGGAATTCCTGGTATGTCTGGTTTACTAATTGTTTTGCTACCTTACAGCTTTGGTTGAACCAAGGTTTGGATTGGTTATATGATTTCTGAAGGTTTCTACTATATGAATGGACAAGGTGTGGATTTAGCTGTTGTAGGAGAAATTCATATATATCTATAGGATTCCGGTGGGCTGGCTGGCTTCCTACTGGATTAAGGGCGTCAATCAGATTTTTCGAGGTTAAAAGCTGTTTTAAATTTTGTGCCAGTTTAGGTGACTGTCTTACTCGGCAGCCCACTCTTTCTAATGCTGTAATTTCAGTATGATATCTCGGTTCTGTGTTTAGGTTTCTAATGTTTAGGTGAAAACTTAGATGTAGGGGGAAGTGATCCCCCTCCATGTAAGGAAGTACTTGGAGAGTTTCAACCATGGAAAAGAGCCCCCTGCACACCAGGATGTAGTCAATTGTGCTAGCTTTGGATGCTGCCATAAATGTGAATTTTCCTGGAGTATCACCTGTAATTGTGCCATTTAAAACTGAGAGGCCCAGTCTGTAGGCAAATTTGTACAGACAGGCCCCAGCATAGTTTGCATTTTGATCTTTAGATGCCCTCTCCTGATTCAGGGTCCCCACAATATCATTTCTTATATTGGCTATCATCTTAAATTTGGTTCCCAGACAGTCGTCGTCTGGTCTCATACAGGCGTTTAGATCCCCACCAATCAGGACCAAAGCATCCGGATGTTCCATGATAAGCTCTCTTGTATAGTTTTCAAGGTCTATCCAATTTCCTTCTGTTTCTGCTTTTCTAGATGTGGGAGGTAAGTATATGTTAATGATCAGTAGGGTTTTCATACCCCCTATTAGTACTACTGCCATGGCCAGCTGTCTCAAGGGGGGTTTCATCGTAGATTTCACTTTCAGAGCCATTGATACCAGAATGCTCAACCCCCCCCCCCTTCAGTCTCTGGGTTTAGTTTGTTCACCCTCATTTAGTCCAGTATCAAACTCAGGCAATGTTCACAGCTGTCAGTTACTTTGTTGAAATGCACCTCAGTAGTTGTGTTGTGTGATAGCACAGGGAGTCAGGTAACAAAAAGCAGTAGAGCTGAGTGTCATCAATGTACTGATGGTATCTTGCTCCAGTGGATCTCTCCCAGTGTTTCCAGTCACGTAGATGTTGAGCAGCACAGGAACAGGACCAAATCCTGTGGAATACAGCAGACCAGAGGTGGACAGCAAACCAGGCCTCATGCAACCTTCCTTCATGTTTTATTATTATTGCTTTGTTTGTTTTGGCCCTATTGGAGTCTCCAGTGAAGACATGAATGCTGGCAAAAGCTGAAGGCAACAGGAAAAGAGGAAGCATGCCTTGTTTACTTGTTTAAAAAGCTCAGCCACCATGGCACTGACAGATTCTGCAGCAGCAGAGCAGGGGAGCAGTCTAGCTTCTTGTGTATCCCCATAGGCCCCCAGGTTGGTCCACTGAAGTTACCACTTGGTCACAGACTAGTGGGTAATGGCTATGGTGTCAAGCAGCATTTTTCCAACACCACTTTTTTGGATGTAACTTGACAACTGGGACTGGAACTAGTTGTTCCTCAAAATTCAACCTTGTCAAAGCTCAGCCCTGTCAATTGGCTTTATGAACAATATGTGTGCCAATTCTGATAATTGGCTTCTAGCTCCAGAGTCTTATTATGAAATATACAATACCTTTACAGTATTATACATTATATGGGATTAAATAACTGGTATAGCAACGTGTTTCTAAAAACCTTTCCTCTCTGGAATTTCAACATATTTTAAGTCTCTGTTCCAAGAGCACCCAGCCCTCTTTAGTACAGTGAATTTATCTTTAAGACTACTGCTAACCACAGTGTTTAGTCATCAATGGCTTTATTGCCATGGTTTTGCCATGGGACAAAATCTTCACAATTGCTCTTATGCAATTGCCTCATGCAATAAGAATCTGATCCATGTGTCTAAATGCGTTAACACTAAGGCCTACATCTAACTGCTAGTCCCAATTAGCATAGAACTATTGAATCAATAGGAAGCTAGAAAATCAACAGTTATCTACATTCCATTAGCTGAAATCCTGCTTCCTAGCATAGTCAGTGGTGCTAGACTAGGGCCACTGAATCACTGGGGATTTGGTGAGTCAACTCCTCTGTAAATTCTAGTGATTCAAGTGGATTTAATCTAGTTGTGATGTTCTACATTAAAGTACGACACAACTAGAGCGGGCTCATTTGAATCAATGGAACTTATGGAGGAGTTAACTCACTAAATCCCAGCTGATTCAGTGGGCCTACTCAGGTTCTGATTTACTACACTGAGCAACAGGATTTCAGCCAATGATTCAGTGGTCTACTCTAGTTGGGAGTACCAATTAAATTTAAGCCTAAATAAGTACCATCTCTTTATTTGATCCTCCTGTGCATAAGCAGCTGACTGAAATGAAGATGAAACCCACAGTTGGATAATGTCTTTATTATGTATTAAGTCCCCACTGCACCTCTTTGACAACAGCTGGACTCGAACATCCACAGAGTCTCTTCCAGCTCTGCAGTTCTCAGATTATTTAACTATTAGGACTTTCTTGTTTATCTGCATAGATACCTTGTTTTTGTTTCTGTTTTTGTTTTAACTTGTCTGGGATTGCCCTGTAATGACTAATGTACATTAGTACATGTGTCCCACTCTCCTCAGGCATCTTAGTTCTCTCTATCCTCACGTATGTTCTGGAACCTCACTGAACAGTCCATGCAAGCAGATGTTGGTTAAAACCAGCAGGAAGTAACTGCTTGAAGGGTTTCAAAATTACCATTGAAGCATTTACAAAGTGAAGAGTACGATGTTGGTGATGACTGTTCTGTATCTTCAGCCAGAAGGGCTGCTGGGGCAGGTGGTCAAACTCTTCAAACTTGTGTTGCATTGACAATTTCCCAGGGTTAACAACAGAGGTGAATGCTTCTCTGAGGAGTTATGAAAACAAATCAACAGTAAATTGAAGACTGGGATGAATGCAATCAAAACTACTGGTAATCTCATTATTACCCCTCTGGTAATCTCATCTAATCTCCTCCCTCCCTCTCTCTCTCTTCCAAACATTATCCAAACAAAATTCCCCTCACAGCCCAATTTTCATTCCATGTTCTCTTCCACATCAACCTTTCCCCTCTCCACCCACTCTAAACACACATCACAAACACACTGCATTACAAAATGTTATATACGGCACAATGGCCTAACAAAAGGGGCAAGTTAAGCTTCATATGCTGAAATACTTTCCCGTGTCAAACCTATAGCAACCACTGGGATTTTCCAATGACATCACCACCCTATGGATTAGACAACAGTAATGCCAAATGCCACAGAACTGTGGAAGAACATGTTGCATGGGCAGCAGTCTCATATCTGCAATTACTGTTGTTTTCTCATGGCACCATAGAAGGCCATAGCAAGGGCAGAGCTGTTGCCAAATAATGCACAGAGCATTGCTGAACTTGCAGGATGGCTTAAGTCATGAAAACTGCTGTAATAAACATCAAATACATGACACATATTGGCCAAAATCTTACTGCATGCATAACCCAAATGCATAACTTTTGGTAAGCAACTGGCTGCAAGACAGAGTCACTGTAGCTTTCAAGAAAGTAGCCGTGTTAGTCTGTGCAAACATATACAGATAAAAACAAAAACAAAAAAGAACACAAAAACGTGGCACCTTAAAGACTAACAGTTGTGTTTCAGTGTGAGCTTTTGTGGATATACCCATGTCTTCAGATATATTAGAGTGAAGCAAAACCGTAGGTTATATGCAGGGTGGGCACAGGAGATAGACTAGCAAGGTGACAATAGCACAATTGTCACAAACAATTAATAATAATAAGGTTGGTTTCAACAGATGGTTTCACATTTCCTACGAGGTGAAGGGGCAGAAGCATCAATCAAGAGTCAATATTTGGAGAGTCCATTACTCTGTACAATCAGGCAGCTGTTGATCATTTCCCAGAATCTAGTCCATATACAAGATTGTGAGGAGACCTGTGAATTAATATATATAATGAGCAAAAAATCCCTGGTTAATATTTAATCCTTTCGATTCGTGCTAGGATAATGTATGCATCTTACCTCAGCTGCTCCCTTTCCAGTCTCATTTTCCAGTTTTGTTTTGTTTTTTACCATATTCACTTGTAGGTCATTTATAGCCTGTTCAGGAAGACTGAAATGCTCTGAAAGAGGTGTTTGTCTCCCACCCAAAATCCGCCTGGCCCCTTCATTGGGAACTTTCGAATGATCACTAAAAACATGGTTATTCAGACAGACTTTCCTGGACTATATTATATCCTGATATTATATAGGTTGAAAAAACAGATATTTGCTAACATTCAACCTTCCGCCATGCTTTCCTTATTTCATTTTAATGTTTTATTGATATTATTTTCAGCTGTTTATACTGTATTGATTATTCTATATTATTGTCCTGTTATTGTATTGTTCTGCCACTATATTTTTGTTTTATTGTACTGTGTAAACCGCCCAGAGTGGCCTGAGTTGCCAGACGGGCGGTATAGAAATCAAATAAATAAATCAAATAAAAAGAAATTGTGTGTTGCCATTTCTGATGTCAGATTTACATCGGTATCCTCTTGCATAGAGATTGTCCTCTTTGTTCTTTTCCTATTTAGAGTGCAGTTGGGCTTCGGTGGAAATGCAGATGAAGAAGTAAATGAGCCCCTGATGTTGTCGGTGACATTGCTAGGGCCTGTAATTGTGCTGCCAGAGTAGATGCAGGGGCTTGGAATGCAATGAATAATTTTTACATTGACTTTGTAATTTGCAGCAGTTTGCTGCCAACTGTTATGCCACTTGAGTTATATTGGCAAAAGGATTTTGGCCATTATGTTCATTTTTTTTTTATCACAGGTCTAATTTCCAAGATGTATCCACTGCCTCTATTGACAAGTTTAGAGTCTTTAGCATCTGTTGCAAAATGTGAATAGTCATTACAGGTCAATCCTATACATGCCTACTACTAAATTAAGTAACTCTTGTTGAGTCCAGTGGAGCATACCTTCAGTTTAGAGGGCAGTATCGGATTGTACCCTTGATTATTTACTAGGTACTACATCAGTGTCAATGCTCTGCAGCAAATATTTGTATATGATCCATACAAATATCAGCAGAAGATGGATAAGTCATACAAACAGGGATATTATATCGGCTTTATACTCCAGTGAAAAATGTAGCTCTGAACTAACTAACAGCCAGGTATATTATGCAGCCTGGGGAAGTGTCATATTCTACTGTACATACCACCATCTTGAATTCTTGATGTCATTATGCGTGCCCATTAGAGATGGGAGTATTCGTATACGAATACAAATATCCCTGCACAGGTGGCGTTAACGAGGGCCCAGCCCCATGGGACCAGACGGACCACTCACCAATCCGCCACGGACACGGATGGCGCGATTCTACCAATGGCTCCATAGCGTGCGATCCACGCCACTCATCAACCTTCCAGCGAGCTTGTCCTCCGGCCTCCGGCCAGGAGTGGCAAGCGGATCACACACTATGGAGCCATTGGTAGAATCATGCTGTCCACATCCGCGGTGGATCGGTGAGTGGACCATCCGGCCCCATGGGGCAGGACCCTCATTAACGCTACCTGTGCGGGGATATTCGTATATGAATTTGTATACGAATACCCCCATCTCTAGAGCCCATTCATATGTGAAATATTAGCAGCCTTGTGCTCCTTTAGTGTTACCATTCCACTTATTATGACTGTTGGTAACTTCCTTGGCTGTGGTCTGCAGCTGTGAGATCATGTAAGTGGATGGCTTATATAGGAGGTGGAAGGTCTACTTCTGACTAATTTTTAGCCAGACTGTCCTCAGGGCAGGAGCTTGCATAAGTTTTCTTCCTCCTCCTGAGTAGATTCATATTTAATCAATGAGGTACTTTAATAGTGGCCTAAAAGCTCCTGTTAGTGTTTTGCATTCTCTGTTTGCACAGAGTGAGCATATGGCCGTACAACCTTTCTCACCTGTTCTTTCAGTGCAAGGAAAAGGGTGGAGGGGTAGGATTGAGCTCCTTGCCTTTACAGGGAGGGAATAGCCCAAACTTGCACTATGTTTACATGTCGTACAGTGTAAGACCTCTAGAAGGCACCATAGAACAGATCAACATATGCAGTGAAACACAATTCATGTTCCAGCTGCAAAACGTTCCATAATTCCAACATCCTATATCTTCTAAACCTATCTCAACATGACTTGTACACAATTTAAAGAAATAAAAAACTTTTTTTTGCTTCCAGATTGAAAGCCAAAATGTGTTCCAGACTTCACAGGGAGGAAGACAGATCAAAACTTAAAAGAAAAGACATACGACTTAAATCAACTATTTTGATCTTTCTTTTCTTTGTTGTGGATACATATTGTTTTGTTTTTGTGTTTTAACTTCAATAAACTGCATAACAGCTTAATAAAACCTGAGCTGTTCCTGTATATTTCTGCATACATGTGACTGTGTATCTGTGTGCATGCATGCGTGCATGCCTTAAATTATCCTTTATTTTTCTTAAAAGATCACCTTGAAAAAAATTTAACCATAATATGTACTTGTGGGTATAATTTGGAAAATTATATTATATCATGTTTGGGAACATCCAGAACTAACAAGGACAGGCAATAAAGATAGAAGTTTCTGCTAATTCAGGAATGGGTTGGGTACACAAAAGCATTCTATCAGCCACTATCCTTTCTTGGGCCCCAGGAAGTAGATGGTGATATTGGAGCTGCAGCTACTTCCCTTGCCTTCTTCAACACAACTTCTAGCTTCTTTTTAAAAAACAGGTAAGAGCCAAAGGAAGTCCCTGTTCTATACACCGCACCTTCTCATGTTAGGAGATGCAGTATCTCTTTCCTGGTACCTGTCACAGCAAAAACACTGAGTCAGATTCAGATAGAGAGCACAATCCTAACTAACCAAGATGTTTGAGGTCCAGTTGAGTTTACAGTAGACCAGCTGAAGCTGCGCTGATTCCAAACCCCTGCCAGCCTATGAATGTTGGAAATTAGGGCTACTCTCACCTTGGTCTAAGCTTGTGTTGACTTACTGGTTGTGTCCCTGAGCTGGAGCAGGTTTTGATCTGGCATGATTCAGCTCCTCTACTGCTCTGCCCCAGTTTTGGTCATTCTACTGATGAATTTCAGTCAGCATAGCAGTTCCACTGGCAGACCCTGGCAGATCCCTGAAATCAGCCAATGAGTACATAACAGTGACTGCTAGTGAGCAGGGAAGTCAACTAAGAGGTAAATTCTATTAATTACTCAGTTCGACAGAGTTTTCTTTGAGCAGGTAAGTGTATATACACTTCAGCCATGCTGGGGTTCGGGGCACCGGACTCCGTGTAGTTCAAAATCTGTGTATAACTCTTATCCCCCCCCCCACAAACAACTATAAGCATAAGCAATTGATTAAAACACACACCAGTTGTCTCTCTTTGGATTCTTTTCCATAGCATTGACAATCCATGTGTAATGAGCCTTAAAAGTTGTTATGACCCCCTAATCTAGAGGCTTAATTAGATATATTGTGTTTGGGGGCAAGTAGACCACTCTGATGCCTTCAGTGTTGAACTCGTGGGGTTCTGGGTGACCCATGGGCACAGTATCGTTCTTTCTCTCTTTCTGGAAAAAAACATATGTATAAGCAAAACCATGCTGTTCAGACTCATGCAATTCAAGAGAGAAGTGTATATAGGGTTTCAGGCCAACTCTATTTTTTATTCTATGGTTCCTGGGGATGTCTTTTTTATAATATCATAATGTCAAGGTTCATGCACTCTTCTTGATAAAACAAAAGGTATCACAGGAGGTTAGAGGACTTACTAATTGGGGAGGAAGACAAGAGGCTTATTTTATCCCACACATGAATCAGGACACCTCTGACTCCAACCAGATGCTAGTATTCTGGTGCCACCAAATGGCTAAACTGCATTAGCATGCTATTCATACAAGGAGGAAAACTATGCATTCCACCCTAAGGTCCTTGCAGGAAGGGTGTAATAAACTTGCAATAAATAACCAAATGTGCGGACAAAATGTGTATTATTTACCTCACATTCTTGTCCCCCATTACCTCTTCAGAGAAGAAATATTGTATAAGGTGCAACTATTTCTGTTATAATCACAAAGTAGTGACGAGAAACATTCTACTAAATATTCTAAAGCTTCCCTCCCTAAGTATACTGTTGAACCTTGTAACAGAAGGCAGAGTATTGGTTGTTGTGTATATACATGGGAATAGGGGGATGTACATTTGGTTATGTGCTTGTGTGTGAATAACACAGAGCCTAGAAATATTCCAAGAATTTCCCAGTGGCCGTGCTGGCTACCAGAAACTGGGTGGTGAGGTAGCTTTACCAAGCTCTGGAAAAATAATATAGGTTTATGCTTGCCACAGAATTATTCATTTGTTTCCTCTCTGTATGTACGGATGTCCTATAGCTGTCTGTCTGTCAGGAATTCTTTAGCTATGGGTTTCCTGCATTTTTAAGGAATTGGACAATTTGATCCTTGGAATCCCTTCCAGTTCTACAATTCTGTGATTCTCTGGTCAGAATCCAGTTTGTCACTGTATAATGTAAAGTTCTACAGGTGTAACTTTGCTGGGAGTAAGGCCCAGGCAACCACAGGTTGTGCAATTAGATTTCACAGTTGGTGGTGCAATTCCTGTCACAAACAAATGCGCAATGTGCTGGTGGAACTGCTTCATGGATTGTACGTCCGCCTTGGCACTATTGTTGCTACCACAGGCACAACGTCAAGTTTCGCCTGCATAGCAATGCAACAGAAGTTCCGCCTCTCTTCCTTTCTCTCTGTATGCCTGCCCACTCTGAGTGTTTATGCACAAAAGTGTGTGAATGTGCCTGTCTGGTGTGCATGTCCGTGTTTGCTTCTAGGTATACTTGTGTGTATGAAACCAATGCAGGGAGGAGGGAAGAAAGAGGAAAAAGGAGAGGCTGCCTGAAGAGAGAGTGTGTGTGTGCATGAATATGTCTGATGGTGTTGATGTGTTTAAGAGTATATCCACTAAGGATGTGTGTCAGAGAGATTTCCTGGTTCTACTCTTGGCTTTGCCCATCACCCTTAGCTCTACCCCTTACACTCCACTGAATATTAGCTGCCCTGTTCTTTAGTCCACCAGCCACAGTGGGCACCAGCTGCCACAGATTCAAAGATGGATATGCTATGTTGGCTTTTGAGGAAGAAAATCCCATAAGCAACCATCTCTCTTGGATATGCAATAAAAAAATAAAACACAGCAGACACCAGCATTTAGAACATAACTGGTTTCCTGAGGATGTATGTAAAACAAACAGCTGTAAGGTGAACCTTACATTCATAGTAGTTGTCTCCTGCTTCTCTTGACTTGTGTTTTCAGGGCTAGATGTTGGCAAATAATTCTTGTAGTTCTGTGTAATTTATCCCACTCCTCCACATGGTAGCCATTTGTGTGCCTCCATTTGTGGGAATTGGTTTTTCTGTAAGATCTGGTAAACACACAACTGCTGGTATCAACATAGACTTTGGAGTATCTCCAAAGGAACATAGGGTGGAGGAAATCCAAATCTATGTGCCCCTATTTAGACATGGACCTAACTGATGGGCTGATACACACGTCTAATTTCAACCTGTGTGGAATGGGGTTGCACTTCCCTTTCACTCTGGCTCGGTATACTCTTTAGTTCATCCCTGAATGTGCATGACCTGGTTTTCAGTGGTGGCCAGGAGTTCATCTCTACAGTAAAGCCAACGTGCAGATATGCCTATTCCTGGAGGTTTGGGATCTGGGCATGGTAACACTGGTGCTAATTATGTCCCATTTGAATGATTGTAATCTGATTTATTGAGAAATATTCAGAAAATTCAGTCAGTCCAACACGCTGCCGTGAGACTGATGACTGGAGCCAAATGAGAGCAACAAGTGACTCTTGTATTAGGACAGCGTCATTATCTGCCAGGTCCATTCTGGGCACATTTCAATGGCTTGCAATTTGGAACCATGCTTTCTGAAATACTGTATTCTCCCATACATACCTGATTGGGTGTGAATATGTTTGAAGGAGTCATTTCTTTTGATCACAGGAATGCTTGGTAGAGATCTGACAGAAGGCTTTCTTGGTGGCTATTCAAAAATAATGGAACTCCCTTGCCACAGAAAGCTAGGCTGGCCTTCTCTTTATTATCCTTCCGCCGCAGGTAAAGAACTTTTGATTAAGACTGGCCCTTACCTTCTATAGCTGGGTCATCATTGAACGGGGTTTTAACTAGCCATCACTTGTTTTTTATGCAGGTTTTTAACTATGTTCTAAATTTGTTTCTATTTTAACTCTCTTTGTTTTTATTTGAACTCTAGCGCCATATTGAGATCTAAAAAAGAGCGCAATGCAGAGGCATCATGCTGGAGAGAACAGCATGAGCATTATTTTCCTTGCCAAGGAAAATTAGATGTTTGGAGTGTCCTGCTTGAAAATCCCAACCTATCATAAATACTGTGCACTTCAAGAGAGGATCTCTCCCTTGTGTCAACAGGATGTCTGTGCAGAATGTTCATGGCTCAGTTTAAAGCCACACGAAGCCCGCCCACCTGTTAACTAGGCTTTGCTCTATATTTAGAAGAACATTTCTCTATATTTAGATGGCGTTCAATCAAAATAACATGGAACACAAAAGTAGTTTTCTCTAATGCAGAGTCTCTCACACACACCCCACACCCACACACCCCACACACTCCCATGCCCCCATACATATTCTAGTATATGACATTACCTAGTCATGTGAAGTTGATCTTTTCCCTCATCAACATGGCCTGCTCTAGCTAGCATATTCTAAGAGTTGTTATCCAAAAAGGTTACTTTCTGTCTTCACCTCTATCACCTCCTTGTAGGCACAGAGTTCTGGGTAGCATTGTTATTGTGATCCACTTTCAATACTCCTTGTGAGTTTTCAATTATTAGAAGAATTTTTGTAACGTGTCCTTTCAGATTTTTTATTCTCCCCAGGTACTTTACAATAACACAGCACAAGATCATTACAAAAACAGCTTCTTGATTTCCATGTCTTTCATGGTATGATGCCACAGGAAACCCATGACAGGATATAAATCAATAAGCTAGGTAAGTCAGGTTGGAAAAGAGCAAATAAAAACTTTAAAACAATGGAGCAGATAAAACAGTTACAGCATCACAATCAGTTAGAAGCTATTTAGAATGAAAAGATTATTAGACCTCCTCTGAAAGTCAGCAACAGAGGAGGACCAATTGCAATTTCTCTGGACAGAGTATTTAGGATATGTTGACCACAACAAGGAAACACCCTGTCCCAGGTACTTTCTAATTGATGGCCATTAATTAGTAACATGTAGAACAGGCACAGTGTAAGTTCACTGGGGCAACTTAAATGAATACTAATCAAGCTCAAAATTGTAATTTACTTTTTACAAATGTCTTCTATAGGAGGCCCATACTGTATACTTATATAACTGATCCATTGACTCAATTAGAGCAGACCCACAGTGTCAACTTAGCATTCAACAGTTGGTTCAATAGGACTGTCCTAGCTGGGATTCGGAATAGGATATTGGCCAATATGTTTAGGTACAAGGGAACCAGGGTTAGATCCAAGTTTTTGTCAGCCTTTGCATGACAGGATGTTCATGGGTCCTTTGCCCATCGTTTCAGCTGTTGCTTTTCCTCTTCAAAACACAAGTCCTTCCTCTTGTTCCTTTGTCCTTAGCATCTTCCCTACCTCCTCATGCCTCACTGAATGCAACTGAGCTTACTTTTGAGTAGACGTGTGCATGATTGCATTGTTAGTGTTGGCTTTGCAGTTTCATATTCTATGCTTTCTGTGCAACCTTATATTTAAATATTGGTAGAAAGCCAAAACCAAGGTGGTTGGTCTCGTTTCCTTTGACTCTCCGCAATTTGGATATTTAAAAAAATCCTTAGAAGCCAGACAGAGTTGTTGGGGGGGGGGGGGAAGCGTGGGAAAGGTTGTGATTCAGCTTCCGCTTCCACCTTGCTTGATGAGACACATTTCAAGAGGTGGCTGGTCTGGCTCACAACCACTGCTGCTTCCACTCTTCAGGTGGGCAATATGTGGTGCAACAGTGAGGGATGGTTGCCTGGCTAGTGAAGTTCGTCAGATGACAGTGGGCCACTTCCTATCTCTCAGGGTCAAACCGGACATGGGAAAGCATATTCCCTATGATTAGCATATTTTCCTTCTAGCAACAGCATTTTCTTAGAAATTAAGCCCATGTTTACATGCCAGTGATCAGTCACAAAACAAAGCAAGCTAATATGCAGTATGCAAAGGTGAGCCAAAAACACAAGGTATGACAAACAGATCTCTTTTACCATTTCAGGGAGCACTGTTTTAAAGTATGTGCTAAAAGTACTCAGTCTGACCCTAGGCTTTACTTTCTTCACAATATTTCTGTGAGGATAAACCAGAGCATTAGAATCAATTGTTGGACTTGATGGCCTTATAGGTCCCTTCGAACTTCACTATTCTATGATTCTATGACTCATACCTACATTGGTGAAAATTGCCCCCTAATTCCCACATGTGAGCTTTTATGTATTCCTGGCCTTTATTTGTGGATGGGAATAGAGGTTACAACAGGGAAGTCCCTATATGATCTTGCATTCACCATAGCTATAGTTGCCTATGAAATTAATCCAGTTCAATCTGTATTGGGGACAAGGATATCTGCTTATCGTAAGCAGTTTTCCCCCTCTCTCTTTAGGGAATCATAGAGTGGAGTTCACCTTCTGTGTTTAGTACAGATAGAAGTTAAGGTTAAAGGTGTGTACATCAATATGCCTATGTTATGAATGAAGGGAAGTTCAATTTGTTCAGAATTTCCTCAATTTTATGAATTTCTGCTTTAAACTGAAGATTTTTTCTTTTTTTGCTAATGAACTTAATGGTTTATCAATATAGATAAACAGCTAGTTTTTGAGTGAATAGTATTTGTGAGATGATAACCAAATTCAGTGCCAAGATAAAATGATTTCAGGATTTTGTTTTGCCTTCGTAGAGAAAATTTAATTGAAAAAGGAACTGATTAGAGATGGGGACGAATATTAAAACGGATCGTTTTTTCCGACGAATATAGCCGATTCGTTAAATATTTCTCAAGCCGTATTTGTGGGTTCCAAACACCCCCACGAATATGAAGGGATGAATATTTACCTGTTTTTATTTGTCCTTCGTATTAAAAAACAAAAAACAAAAAACACAATTCTGCCTACCGGCCACCGATCAGCTGATCGGCGTCAGAAAGGCAGCCACCACCCCACACAGCCACCCAATACCACAGCCTACCCCCACCACCTTCCTTTCCCTACCTTAGGCCCCACGCCGCCGCCCCGACACCCTCTTACCTTAATCACTGCTGCCAAGGTCTTCTGGCCTCGGAGCCATGCATGTAAAAATGGAGACTGGCTGCCCTTTGCAAAGATGGCGGCTGCAGCTTCATTTAGGGTAGGGAAGCTGCAGCTGCCATCTTTGCAAAGGGCAGCCTGGATTCCCTTAGCCTGCCTTAAGGGAATCCAGGCTGCCCTTTGCAAAAATGGCAGCTGCAGCTTCTTTACCCTAAATGAAGCCACAGCCGCCATCTTTGCAAAGGGCAGCCAGTCTCCCTTTTTACACGCCGTGGCTGCAAAGGCCTGATGGATACCTCAGCAGCAGCTATTAAGGTAAGGGGGTGTCGATGGGAGTGGGGTGGGGGCTAAGGTACGGAAAGGAAGGGGGTGTGGGGGTAGGCTGTTGGGGTGGCTGCCTATCGGCTTCTGATCAGCTGATTGGCGGCCAGTAGGTAGAATGGGCTTCTGTGCCGTGTGGTAAACTCTCCTGGGGGGGACCCAATTTGTGGGTGAATAACTCGGATGTCCGATATCCAATCTTCACCAAAGTTGGCAGGCATGTTGGAGAAAGACATAGGAAGCACTGTTGTGATTATGGAGTCTCTAAGTACCTGGGGGGAGCTTTCCTGGGGTGGGGTCCTCTTTGTGTCTATATAACTCATGGGTCCATGATCCAATGTTCACCAAACTTTGTTTGTAGAAAAGCGTCTGAGGAAGCTTCCCTGCAAATTTGGTGTCTCTAGGTGGTTGGGGGCCAGTGTTATAGCCGTTTAAAGTGCAGACGAATCGATGGATCGATTCATCAAAGGATATTCGTATATTCGTATTCGTTGATCCGTTAACCTTGACGAATAACGGAACAAAATGAATCGCCATTTTTCTGATTTGTCCCCATCTCTAGAACTGATCAATCCTGATCTTCTGATACGCTTGTCTAAAACACGCATACATATATTTTCTGCGGTTAGAATTGTTATGTCTCATTTCCAAAACAACCTGCAAGAGAAACTTCCCCTTTTGTGTTTAATACATGGTGGTTTGTCTATTTAAAGACAGTCTCTTCCCACAAGAATTGTTTTGCCAGACAGATAATGACTGGGATGAGCACAGTTATTTAGACTGAACACCTTCTTTGACCTCGCTAAGTACCAGAAAGGTAACTTTATAAAACAGCTGTCTTCTGTCAGCAAACCTCTTCCCAATTCTCTACCTGGGCCTAGTTTATGCAAGCTGTGAATAAAAGCTTGTGCAGTATAGTGGTGAAGGCCTTCTCCTTCAGCCTGGTACCCTCCATATATGTTGGAGTGCCTGACATCATGACCTGGCTATCCCCAGCCAGATCAAAATTCAAACCTCAGCAAGTGACCTTAAGTTAGGGTACAAATAGATAGTGAGGAAGGTGCTTGTCTAATCACATTGATCTCTTTGCTAAGACAGATCTCCCTTAAAATGACCCCTCTGTCCATCAGGGAATCTCTTCAGCCCAGCCCCCCAAAATAGTAGCCCTACTACAGGATCAAAAAGGTCTAATCTGGGCATTGATTAGGTCAAACTGGATCTCTATTGCCGGTGTGTTGTATGAAATGTTCTACGAGTGGTCCAAAATGCAAGCTGTATGCTCACACCCTTAATCATTCACTCAAAGCTCAACTTACTTCACAGAATTGCTTTGAGGATGTGTTGAATGGGGACGTCTTGGATCTTCTCAAAAGGGTGGCAAGATTAAAAATTGGAAAATATCCTTTGAACCCAAATACGAAAGAGAAACTAAATCTTAGGATGTTGGGAAAAAAATAGGTTTATTGTATTTTTAGAAAATGCCAAATGTGTTTCGGCGAAATCAATCTGTCACCTTCTTCAGAAGGAGCAAGAGGGACCATGCATGGGTTATCATTATAATACGTTCAGACAACATTTTGCTAGACATGTTAAAATCATTCGTACAATACATGCAATCATCCAAACTGTCATTTCCATTCTTTTCAGATAAAATATCCATAAGGCATATTCCTGAGCACATTTAAATAACAATCATATTTAAAATATGACAATAATTTAGCAATGTGTAATGAAGATCTCTTTCAGACTGATTCCCAGCTCCACTAAAGTTCTGATGACATAGCAGTTATTTTCAGGGTAATCATGAGAAATCCAAAGGCTGATTGCCTGATGGACCCAGGAAGTGTGTGCAAATACTGTGAAAATTTACCTCAGAACCTGCTTCAGATTTGTTGGCTGGTGTTTTGGCAGACATCAAATGGCTGATATGACTGACTTCAAAAATAAATATAAACTGAGTTGAAAATACTATAAGATCTAAATGTCATGAAACAGTTCCAAATACCTGTCAGCTATAAAATATTGTCTAATGTAAAGTACTACTGACTGTTAACTATGTAATAAAATTAAATGCAAAAAAAACCCCAAATAAAAAATTGTGAACATTGTCAAATGCTAAATGCCATTGCACCTGTGCAGTTATCACAAATGGCCAGATGACAGAATTCCACCTGAGCTTACATGTGTGCCTGTGCACGCAAGTTTGAGCAAGAGCTATAGACCTCAGAAATCATAATAAATCGATAAAAAGCATAAATGAATTCTTTACACTGGATTGCATAATCCAAAACATAAGCTAAATTAGTGCTTGGTAATGTTGTTGACATTAGGTATACCACTTTTCCAAGCTTTAAAGCAGAGTATGGTGTTCCTTCCTGACCCACTACACACAGAACTCATATATTTAGACAAAACTGGAGGCATAATTATACCTCACAAACCCAAGAGGATATTGACTTCCTCTTATGAGAAAGCTTTAAGTCATTCTATAGGAGTGTTCCCTACCCAATAAGACCCCTGAGTTTCTTAAATTGCACTTGAGTTCAGACAGCTGCCTTGACTTCATTTTTCCATCTGTCATGTATTAAATATGGTTGATTATATATGTGGTCCACTGGTTGTTTCCATTTATGATGGCTGCTTTGTCCAGACTACAGAAACTTCAAATCGTATGCTAGAAAACAGTTCCCAGACAGTAACACTTTTGACTTCAGGCAGAAGATTCCACGATTGAACACCTCCCCATGCCATGTTGGTGGACTAGTGGTGGCGGCGGCATGGCACAGATAAAATCAATGCAAGAGAAGAGTATTTAGTTTCACATTCTTCCTGATATTATGGGGAATTTTCGTGTGCATTGATCTTTTCCCATGAGAGAATATTCAGATAGGTGACTCCCTTTTCAGCAGCCAGAAATGGCATAGCCTGGCAGCCTAGACTTGAAACCTGGCCTTACTTTGTGTACACAGGTAGGCTTGCCAGGTCTACGGGCAGGTCTGTCATTGCTATGCTTTGTCAGGTCTTCACACCGCAGGACAAATCTCAGCATAAGCACTACCGATGGAGGAGAAAGTCTGAATCCCTCTCTGTGTCTATCTCAAGGTATTGCCAGAACTCACTGGCTCAGGACAACAATAGATATGTCTGTGTTGTGCTTGTGCAATATCAGAGCGCAAAGCAAACCAAAACAAAACAGGAGGAAAGAGAGGGAACTGGGAGAGAACTGTTGGGTACATGAACTTGAGCTCATCCTACCATTTGGACCAGTGCAGAGAATGGCGTATCAGCATCGCAACTTGTGACCCTTTTTGTCGCACAAACCATGGCCGCAGTGATGTACGTCCTGGACAAAGGCCTCTCAAGTGCTGACAGTGAGACTCCCATGAGCCCTATTTCCAGTGTAGGGCCTGGAAAAGAACTTCCCATATGCCATGCATGTGGTAGGGGATGTGAGCCTTAGTGGGAAGGGTGGCCATCACTACAGGTGCTGAGCACATTTTGCTTCCAGCCCATCTGCTGAAAAATGTCCCTCTGTCCCACCTATTGTCATACTACCTGGTTTTACCAGATTCTGGGCTCATTTACATGGCTCCCCTTCATGCCCATTTCCACAGACAGCTGGCCTGAAGCAGTTTGCCCCCACACTTTGCCTGCCCTACCTCTTTAATATCATAAGGACCCACCGGAATCTCAGGGAATATCCTTCTGGCTTGGCAACCCATTACATAAACTTTTAACTACCTATAGCTGAAGAATTACCTGTGGGGACCCAGGAAAACATGAGTTGTTTCAAGCTCTCTTGTAGCTTCCCTTTGAGGTGAGGTCTCAAAAGTGTATTATCATCCTAACTGTGAAATATTGTCTCCCGGGAGGTTTGCCCAGTGTTTATCAGATCTAGCTAATCATTTTAATCTTAATCATTTTTCTTCTAAAATGGATTCTATGTTCTTGAATGTGCTAATTTTTTTGCCAATTTAGTTATCCTATTTTGAAAATTATTTTTTCTTATTTTAATTTTACAGAAACATTCCGAGGGATTTTCTTTTTAAAAGACAGACTATAAGTAATACATTTGATAAATGTTTGCATGTGATTTAAGTAAGATTATCTGAGTGGAAAGTCATCCTCTTTAGGATTATGATTAATTAAGGCAAAAACCACAAGCGAGTTCTTATCAGGCTTTAGCAGTGCACTTAAAAGTGTTATTAAAGGTGACTGGGAAGCTTAGAGGGTCTGACGTTTCACTTTTGTTCATTTTTATTGATTGATCTGAATGACTTTTGCACTTGCTGTTGGTTTGGATGAGTCAATAATAAAGCAAGAAAAACTATAAATAAACAAGGCAATTGTTGAAACAGACAGGTGACATGGCACCTCACCAAAACAATGATTTTTTAATTTAGAATTGGGTGAAACTGAACTTAAATTTGAAGCCATGAAAGAACTAGACATTGATAGTATTCAAATTAGGTAGCTTGAACATCCAACATTATTTATTTATTTATTTATTCCTAATTACTTATCCCCGGTCCCGGAGACAAGCGCTTAGAAACACTGTCTCAGCTGGGGTTGCAAACTCCTAGACCAAAAACTCCTGAGGAATCTGATGGCCTGGAGGAAATTGCTGAGGCAGACCGAAGCCTCTTTCCCATCCCTGCACGAACTCTGGCACGGGTGGCAGCAAATTCTAGCTACTCCAGCATCTGGAGAGGGACCGGCAGGTCCAGAAAGAGCAACAACCCTGGAGGCTGAGATGCTGGGCAGGACTGAGAGGGAGGCTATTCCATCTTGGACTCTAAGACTTAGTGCCCTGAGCGAAGAAATACGAGTTCTCTAATAATATTATATGGTCACAACATAAGCGGCTCTCTTGTGCAGTGATGACGACTCCACAAAGACTCTTGGACTTCCTCTCACCCATGAAGGGCCTGGAGACCCACACAGATGCTCTTGTAATAACTTCACTGGTTAAATAATTTTTGCCTAACTCACAACGCAGCCCATTGGTATCTAGGCATCTCTCCATTTTCCTCACCCAAACTTGAAAAGCACAGGGAGATGGAGTTACTGTTTGGAAAAAAAGCATGAGCTCAAAGACTCTTTCAGGTACCGTTTTACTACTCAGCTTCTTGGTTTCCAGTAAATAGAACTGTGTGCTCCACTAACTGTCATGCACTTGACCACTTTCTCCCCATGGACTGGATGACAAACAGATTCTTTATACCTGAAATTCAGCCACATTGTCTTCTTTAGGTTGCTTCAAAGAGCCATAGGGTTAGAATTTTGTGAAAATAAAAACCATACTTTCCCACCTTCGGTTTTGTTGCCGATGTGTGATGAGCTTTTAAGAATGGTTTCTCACACTACGCTTGGAAGATGTCACTGCACTTTTAAGAGCCGTGCTCACATCTGGAAACTGTGTTAATTATGTTTTGATTAGGCAGTGGAACGTAGGACACTGCTCAACACTCTCTAGTTTTAGTTGTAGAAGGGATAGCCATATTAGTCTGTGCAAGCATTATAAGTGAAAACAAAACAAACAAACAAAAAAGACAAAAACGTGGTGGCACCTTAAAGACTTTATTTTTTAATGTGAGCTTCCATGGGCAATTCCTCTTATGTCTGATGAAGTGGACTTGTCCACGAAAGCTCACATGGAAAAACATAAAAGTTAGTCTTTAAGGTGCCACCACGTTTTTATCTTTTTTTTTACTTTTTTTAAAAATTATTTTCACCTGTAACTCTCTAGTTTGTTTCAAAAGTGGAACACAAATAAGATATTGAATACAATATGTACATAACCTCTTCAGTGCTTGATGTATTTAGTTGTCCCCCTAACTAAATCTTCCATGACTTGATGTCTCCCAGATGTACTGGACTACAACGGACATCCTCCTTCTTTCCATGAACAGGACCTAACTGGACAGATGGATGAACATTTTTTGAATACTGGAAATGGGATAAAATGTTCCACCATGTTTGAGGCCATGAGACATTTTAGGAGGTTGTAGGACCAAGCTGTTTGGCATGTGTAGCTTTGTTCTCCAAGACAGGGGAATGGTTGGGAGACACGGAAGGAAAAGTCAGGAACTTATTGCTGCTGTTCTCCAGTATTTCCTCATTCTGCCCAATAGTAGGGCCTGGCCCTATATAGTCATTATTCCCTTCAAGTGATGTTTCTCCTGAGATTTATCAAATAACAGGAATTGAATTTGGGCCTTTGTTGCATGAAAATCATGTACTGTCATTATAAAGAAAAGTAGAAGACCCTTCATATCAAGAAGAGAGCAAAGGGAAAACCTAAATGAGCAATGAAGTGGGGGAAGTGAAACACCGGCAAGAAAGAGAAACAGGAGGTAGGGAGGCAAAGAAAAGAAAGAGCCCAGGGCAATAGAGCACAGAGCTAAGCGTTATCTAAGGAACTTTGCGGTACAGTGGTTAAATTGCAGCACTGCAGTCAAGACTCTGCTCATGACCTAAGTTCATTTTGACAGGCTCAGGTAGCCTGCTCAGTAGCCTTCCATTCTTCTGAAGTCGATAAACTGAGTACCCAACTCATGGGGGGGGGGGAATGTGTAGCCTGCATAATTAAAACCTGTAAACCACCCAGAGAGTGCTTTAACTGTTATGAGATGATATATAAGCAGCACACTTTGATTTTGCTTTGCTTACTCCTAATGTTCTAACAAATCTGGAATAGCCCCACTTTACTCCAGATATGTGGAACTCCAGTTTCCAGCTCATGGCCATTGGGTGTGAATTATGGGATTCCAAAACATCTAGAGGGTTCCAGGTTGAGACATCCTGAAGAGGCTCTGTTAGGAGCATTGCCTTCCTGTACAGTCAGGTCTGTAGGTCCTGACTGTACAGGTCTTCCTGTACAGTCAGAACGACACGTTCTCTCACACTTCACTGACTTTTAAAATAATTTTCACAAGGGAAGTCTGGATTTATCGTGACACATCAACAGTCTCTGGATTTATCACGACACATCCTCTATCATGGCCCTTCACTTAATCAATGCCCATCTCAAAGCCAAACACCGTTTTTATTGAGAATGGCTATTAACCGGAGAAAGTTGCAGATTATAAAGTTGGACAACCACAATGGGAAAATGTCTGGGTCACCGTGTCTGGAGGCACTGCTGATTACTTTAGCCAGCTGATTCTATATATTTAAGAGATGCTAAACTGGTTTCATGTGAACTTTTTAATTAAGCAGAAGGAAAGCAGTCTAGTCACATTGGAACCAAGCTGGTTTTTGGGGGTATGACTGTCTCTTGCCCAGTTAAGGGAACGTGGGCAGTTAATATGTACTTCACTGCCAACGTTGTGTCTTCCAGCACCCTAAGAGCAATGATTGGTTAGTATGATGCCCAAGCAAGAGTTTAAATTTCAGAAGGTTCAAAGGTGGCCAGCAAAGCTTCTGCTGGACTTGTTGCAGTGATTCCAGGTATAGAAGGTGCTGCTTTTCTTGGAAACCAAGGTAAGTAATCCTCATCCTTGACCATTAGCTGCTTTATTTTGCTTAAAAGATCAGAAGAGTCTTGTGGTGCCTTAATGATTCACAGTTGTGTGTGCATGTGGCATAAACCTCAATAGACTCAAGCCCAATTCAAATTAAAATACAAAGCAGTATTTTAACTGCTGCAAATCTGAGATAAGATAGGGAAGTATGAACAGATCATGGGAATCCCCTGCAACATTCTATTTAGGCTTCATTATAACAAACCTTGAATGTATGTACTATTGCTTGCTGAGACAATTTCTCAGAAAGTTGAGAAAGTAATCTTGCATTAGGATTGGGTGAGAAAACTATTCTGAGTTTGGGCTTATCCATTTGCACTCCTGAGAACTGAATATAGATGCAAACACAATACACAATATGGGGTCTGTAGATTTCTGGGCTTGCCATGTGATTTGCGTAGAGAGACAAAGCTTTTGAACTATACATGTATTTGAAAAGTGTGCATGAAAATGGATATAATTCTGAAATGGAGTATATACACAGAAATGTGCTTTAATCAATGGAATAAGATGTTTGCATTTGGAAAATGTGCACAATTACTGGATACAGTTTTTAAAGTACCTGAATATATGCATGAAATTTCACATGCACAAACAAATCCAGAGGTGACACAAGCAAGAAAGAGCTCCAAAATGCAAATCAGAAAGCTTGGACAAGTGTGAGGTTTACAAACTCTCATATCCTTCTCCTGTATGCAGGGAGACTGCTCAATTCCCAGTTCATTGACCAGGATTTATTCCATCCAACTGTATAGTGGACCATTCAAGCAGATCAAGATATGACAATTTTCAACCATGACAATCTAAGAAGAGCCCAGGCAGATCTCACCAAATGCTCCATCATCCATTGTAGCTAGTTATGCAGCTTTGATTCCAAGATATACTTATTACTATTCAGACAATTTAAATCAAGACTGCTCAGGGAAATCTAGTAATAATAATAATGATTCAATTCTATCTCATTCTACTCAGAATGGCTTGTGTTAAACCATACATAAAACACTATAATATGCATGTTTTTAAATATACTTAGAACAGTCCCTAAGATCAAGGCAGACTCTCCAGGACTGGGACCCAAACTGAAGTAATAGCCGGATCAATGAAACAAATAGTAAAATCTTATTGAAGTGAGGGAAAGTCTTTAGCTACTATCCGGAGGAACTTAGAGAAGAAGTCTGCTCAGCTGGAAGAGTGTAGTAGGGTCTTGAAATTGTGGCGTAGAGAAAGACTAGACCTCAGTGTTAGGGAATAAATTTTGGGTGCCTCAGTTTCAGGCCCTAGCATCTCCGGTTAAAAAGGGTCTCCACACAAAAAGTTACTGTTTTTGGATAACAACAGTCAGAACCTCCAGTTAGCAAAGCAACACCCATGAATTTTGAGAGAGGTAGTAAAGAACAGAAACTTTTCCAACTTCTGAAAAAGGAACGCTGTTTGAAAAGACCACCTTAGAGACTGGTTGAAATGATAGATGATAATGGGTACAGTGGACTAATAATTGCTTGTGTTTTTTTTGTGGGTTTTTTGTTATATTGGTAACTGCCATTCTTAATGGGTAGTTTGGTTACAATAAACAGACAAAGGGTTGACTTGTTATAAGGACTCTACTGAGTGTGAACATTTCAGGTTATTGTGCATATGACTAGTTTGCGGGCTCATTCTCCAATCCTACTGATCCTTGGAAAGCTAAAAGAGCAAGAAGCCTCTCCAGGCTTAAAGGGAGCCTCAAGGTTTGCGTAAGGGGAAAACCATGGTCTTGGAGGGAAAACAAAACATGATTGTGGCACAAACGAAACCCAGCTACCCAATGAGGACTGAGCTTCCTCAAAGGGCACAGTATGCATTGCTGATGGTCTTAGCTGGGAAAATGGAAAAGAGAGAAAAGAAGGCAATGGTATATCTTGGAAAAGGTACTGTTCACTTGCTGGAACCCAGCACAGGATGTATGTTTGGATTTATCATTCACTAAATCATTTGTTTCTTCGCAGCTCATGTGTAAGGTCAGACTGTCCGTGCCAATGAGGATGAAGAGAACAATTGTGTTTCTTTGTATTGTTACAACGGCCTGGGCAGCCCCGGTAAGTTTCCCCCCCATCCCCCAAAATAGCTGTCTTTGATAAATGTGAGATCTATTCATTGACACAGATGGGAAGTAAGATGTGTGCATTGCTACAAAGGAATATAGCCTCACATGAAAGGAATGGCTGCTATGTAGCATTTCATTATACATAATTATACTTTAAGAGAACTAGAAATAGTTAGGGGCATGGCAGAGGGATGTCTATGTTGCAGGGTTTTGAATTTGTGGCAAAATTCATTTTGCTATGCAGTAGGGAGTATAGAGACTCCAAGAGGAGAATAGCTACAAGTTCCCCAGATAGTCCACCCCTTTCTCATTAACGGGCACTTAAGGCCTCAACAACTCATTCTGAGACATTTGTAGGAGAAAGAATAAATACGTCTCTGTGACCAGCCTCTACATAGGCTTGCCACTTTTTAAAATAACCTGCCTTTAAAGGGTTTGATTTCAGCCATAAACATACTAGATCAAAGGATTAAAGAATAAAAAAATGATATATTCTTTATTATAAAGTAACAATTGGTGAAGAAAACAGAGTTCAACATAAGTTCTTCTCAAGTTACAGCCTGCTGCTAAAATATAACCATCGTCTCCAGATACAAATTAACTTCTCCCCTTCTCTTCAGCATGTCTGGCTCCTCCTCCATCAGGCTCTCCTGGATAGACTCACCTCCTGCATTCCCCAGCCAATCCTCTTATTTCTCCTGTTACCAGGCAAAATTGGCTAGGGTTCTGTCACAGTCTCATTGCTTACAATTATGCACAGATCAACAGCAAACAAATAGCAAACATCTTCAACAGACTAAAGAGAGGGAAAGGAACACTCAGCAGAGAGATGGGGCTCTCTTTGAATTCAGAGCATGTGATGGAATGATTGGTTAGTGCTGAATAGATTGACAGTCACCCCAGGCCAGAAGTCCCTCCCAGTCACTCAAACAACAGGCAGCATGCGAGGTTGCAAATAAAATTCCAACAGACTATACAGAAGGTTGCAGTGTGTGGCATAATGAGGCCAAGCCAAGCAACTTGCGAGGTTATAAACAGAGGTTTTTTTTTGACTACGGCCCTCAGAATTCTCCAGGAAGCACAGACAGGAAATTGTCATCTCTAAAAGGAACTTTTCCAAGCTCTTCAGTATACAGCACCTAACTGCAACTTTTCTAGCCTGTTAGGCCTCATAAAAGATGCGCAAAAGGCCTCTATGCCATTGTTTCACTACTATGTTACCATGCCATATCTTTTCAAAGGATTCCCTGCTCATCCTCAAGAAAAGTTAATTATTGGTGACTTGTTGCAGGGGAGTCTGCTCTTTATTAATGTTGTTATTTGTGGGATATTTATGTTTGAAAAATTGCTGATTGGTAAATAATTATTATATGAAAAACAGGAAGAAGATATGAACATCCAGATTGCTAAGGGCCATGCATTGAATAAAAATGACAATGTGCAAAAAATTTTTTTTACTCAAATTGTATGCAAGTTATTTGTGTTGGTGGATGCTCAGATTAAATCAGTACCTTTGTAACCTGTTAATGTCCTGCTTAGTTCAAGCCTATTTTTCATACAATTCATTCTGTTTACAAATCAGACAAAACTCTCATGTGTCTTATATGCTGATTATTGCCTGTAATTAATGTCTAATGTTACCTTTTCATCTATGTTTTGTGTTTTACAAGCTCTCACCAAATGATCGAAGAAATGACGATAGCATCAGGGCAAATCAGGTAAGCAAATATTTGCAAAATCTCTTTGTATCTGTATGACTTGATTTTTCAGGATCATTGTGACACATCCGCTTACATGCATTCAAGATTGTCTGTCTTAGGGCTTGGCTACATGGCTTGGCTGGAGTGGGCTGGTGTGAGCTAAACAGAGTTGCTTAAGTTCAGGTATGCCATGTAGTACCATCTTTGCATCCACATGGCACAGCAACCCTATTTGGTCTGCCGTACCTTTTAGAGGAAATAAAAAGAATTGAAGACTTCCTCCTAGAGGTGGGAGGAGACAGAAGGAGGCAAGGTGGAGATTTCTTCTTCTTTTCTTTATAGCTTTTCCATCTCTGGCAAAGCGAGTTAACTTACTGGGCTGTAAAGAAAGGGAAAAAAGTCCTGCATCTTGCCTTCTTCTGTCACCTTCCACTTTCAGGAGGAAGCCTTTCATTTTTTAAAAAAATTGCTTTGAAAGGTACAGAGAATTAAAAAATGTTTTGCTTCCTCCCTCTGCTCCACAGGCAGAGAGGATAAATGTTCAATTTATCGGTTATCCCATATCATTATGTGGTGAAACTGTTGGTATAAACCACTAATAATATGAGGAAATTGAAAACCAGTCAGCAAATTGAAGCAGGAAGCTTCAATTTGCCATCTCACTTTGGTTTGTTTCCAGTGATCACACATGCTGGAAATGAACCAAAACGGAGAGATGCTACTCATACCAAAAAAGTAGATGTCCCTGACGGGGCCAGAAAGGAGTGGGTAGGAACACTCGGGGGTGGGGACGCTGGTTCACTCCAGCAAAGATGTCATCTGATTTCTGGCTTTAGGACTAACCAGCCTGTCCCTGCAGTGGACCAAATAAATGGTGGGCTAACTGCTTGTGTAGTCACCCCCTTATCAAGTTTAGTATATTTGGTTAAACCACAGAAGCCTCTGTGCTGCAAGGTCAGAAGACCAGCAGTCGTAAGATCGAATCCACGTGACGGAGTGAGCTCCCGTCACTTGTCCCAGCTCCTGCCAACCTAGCAGTTCGAAAGCATGTAAATGCAAGTAGATAAATAGGTACCACCACGGTGGGAAGGTAACGGTGTTCCATGTCTAGTCGCGCTGGCCATGTGACCACGGAAACTATCTTTGGACAAACGCTGGCTCTATGGCTTGGAAACGGGGATGAGCACCACGCCCTAGAGTCGGACACGACTGGACTAAATGTCAAGGGGAACCTTTACTTTTACCTATATTTGCACAATTTTTCATGCTTGTTTTAAATCTGACTCACTGAGGAATTCCTCAATTGGAAAGAAAAGACAAAGGGGCAGGCTGGCAATATTGGGCTGCAGATATGAGTCTATTTGGTGAGTGTGAGCGAAAGGCAAGGAAGAAAAGAAGTCCTACTTACAAAAAGAGTTGCATATTATAGCATAATATGGCCCCGTGGTCTACAGATCTGCTGATAGAAACCGCTCTTCCTCAGGCAGCAGCTGTGGATAGTCTATATACAGTAAATGTCATGATATCTCTTCAAAATGGCAAAACAACTCTGTTGGGGTGTCTGGCAGCAACCTGGATCCGGTAAGCACTTAATATAAGTAGCAAGCAAGAAGAAGCAGTTGGTATGCACAAGGTGGAAGATAAACAACATGTCTGGTCCTGCTATTAATACAGTGGATGTTTTCTCGATCTAAATTTCCAGAATGATATCAGTAACAGGTTAAATTTAACCATTATATGGTGTACTAGTATTTTTTCCTGTATCACAACACTCCTCATTCAAGGTTGGCCATACCGTGAGGCAGAGTGACTTAACTGCCTCAGGGGGCAAATGTTAGAGGCTCAGTAGGGACATCCTCCAAGCTGTTCATCTTGAGCTTGTAGTTTGTCCCATCTTTCAGGAGACAGAATGGTTTGTGCTGCATAATGTGTCTCACACATCGCTCTAAATTAACTCTAAAAGACCTTCTTGTATTACCCATGTTGATACAAAGCTCGTTTGCTGCTACAGTCAGGCCCTGGTCTCACGAGGGAAATGTTTTCTAGTTCTTCCGATACTTTCCCTACCTGTGTTGTATTGAATCATGGTCACGTGGTTTATATCCTGGGATGAATGTCTCAAGAACTTTTAGCAGTACCGATTTATTTCCTCCTATTTGAATCATTATGAACAGCTACACCATGGTACTGGTTTATTTTCTCTCTTGCTTCAAGGGACAATTTAGCCCCTTGAGATATATATACACCTCTATGGTGTTCCATTATACCTCTGTGGCCCAGAAAGTTCAAGGAATGGGGTGTTGTTGACCTGGGAGCTTTAAACAGAGAAGAGGATTTTGTCAGACATTTTAAGTCAGAGCAACTCAGCTAGCCTCTGACAGGTAGGAGAAGAGCTGAGAAAATGGTGGGGCAACAGACTTAATAGCGCTACTCTTCTGGTGCTTCTCCTTGTTGGAATAAACAGAAATGTCAGGTGATGCTATCTTTACACCCAGATGTGTCGTTTTGATCCCGCACACTTCTTTGAAATCTAACCTTTCGCCCGGGCCTAAATTGGCACTTCCTGGAAAACTAATATTTAAGGAACAGTGGTTTTCCTGTCTGTGCAGAACTGAACTCCCGTTTTAGCTCTTGTCACAGGTTCTAGCACGTGGCCTTACTCCTGAAAACAGCCCACCCACCTGCCATTGTACCCATCGCTCAAGGCCAAACAAGTTCAACTGCAGCTTGTTCACCAGTCAGAACACACCGAGTCCTATTATTTTGGTCACTGAGGAGAAAGCTTTAAGAGAATAAAAATGGGTCAGAGAAAGATTATTGAAAATATATTCATATTGCTTGAGGAAAACAGATAAGAGAATATGAGAAACAGAAAGATACAATAAATAATAGTTTTGTTTTTAAGAATTCAAATGAAACAACACAGTGTTTGAGGTTTTGTGGAAGCTTTAATCAAATACATAAGCTTAACACCTTGGCTCCCCTAGTTTTATCCAAACAAGGCTCTTTTCAAGCTTGGCAAAGTTGACCTTAGATATTTGGAAGTGAAGAACAAGATAGGGCTCCTCCTGTCCAGAGTTGAAAGCTGTCAAAATGGCAGTTCAGTTTTCTTCAGTGTTGCTTATGGAACAATGTCCTCTACTGCAGTTGAAGACAGCAAGTTAGCTTCAGATGTACAGCTAGTTTTAAGAGGGGGGAAATAATATAAAGATAAGCTGAAGTCATCTGTAACTGAGCAGCAAAGCTGTAGAAAATTACTTTCCAGGTCTACAACTCTGAGCCTAGCAATCTGGCATTTTAATTCCCACAGTGGCCCGTTAGATGTCTCCAGGAACCCTACAAGCAAATAACTTGACTGTCATCCTAAGGTAGCTAGTACAGGTCATTTTGTAAGCTTGAGTTCACACAAATCAAGTGGCTATTCTTATCATGTGGTGTAATGTAAAGTAAAAATCTATAATACAAAACAAATCCCTATTGCATGGCTCACACTTGGAGTCTCCCCCTCTGGCTCAGCTTTTCTTTTATTTCTGTCTCCTGATCTTGTATTTCTTCATAGGACGTATTGAATACAATTTATAACAGAGCACATGATGGTGCAGCAAACAACACAGGATTTTATGACAATGGAAACCAAGGAAATACCATTGAAAATAACAGTTGTATCAGTGAAGGAGGTGATGGTGTTGGTCGTCATGAACAATGCAGAAGAAAAGAACCCATCATGAATGCAGATGTGGTCAATGCAACTGCTGATGTTGTTAATGAAAGTGGTAACGGGGATGGAGGATCCATAAACCATCCTAGCCATGTGAGAATAAGCGGCAATACAGAAGATACTGCCATAGAAATGAGTGGAGGAGAGACCCTTAGGAATAACTTGGAAAATGGTGATGCCAGTAGTGGAATAAGAGAAGCATATGTTAATTATACAGCCCAGACAGAGATTTCTGAGATTGGTCAAAATAATGTGAGCAGTAATGGAGAACAAGCCCATGTTAACGATACAGCTGATGCAGGATATGGTGGTGACACTACAGGAGAACAGATTGACCAAGTTCAGAATCCGATTGGTACAAATGGAGGTGACCAGGTGAGTCATGGCCCTGAAGGCAACATAACAGATGTTTTGGGAACAAAAGTCCATGGAGAACGTGCACACTGGGTAGACATCACAGAAGGTGGCAGTGGTAATGGTGGAAATCCTGATGAAGAAGGTTCCACTGATGGCAGGGGAGATGAAGATTCAGAAGGGACACCAGATCTTGGGGGAAATGAGAGTGAAGAGCAGAACAATGGAGGCAACCGTCCAGCTGATGGTGATGGTACAGAAATAAGCAATCCCAATACAGGAGGAGAGAGTGATGGAAGCCACATGGATGACTCGCTCAATACCAGTGAGCAACAGAGCTCCCAAGATAATGAAGATACAAGTGCACAAAATGTCCAACAACCAACGGTCATTGAAAATACAAGGAATGGGGTAAGCTCAGCATATAATTGTTGTTCTACATTTTATGGGGAAGTAGGATCTGAATATCTCCCTTCCAACACATTGTTCTGCATTTCAAGGGGATAGAATGTCTTGAGAAAGGCACCTGCAACTCTTCTTAATTCCTTTGACATTCTTAAATTAGAGATCTATTATCAACAGGCAGAGGAGCCCTATTAATGTAGTTAGATTCACTGGTAGCAACTTTGGCCATGTCCAGACTGGCCCTTTTGGTGAAAAACTAAATAGGGTTGGTTGAAGTCAGGGAGAGAAGCAATATGCCATTGGGTGTGATCCTCATGTCCAAATGCCATATTGACCTCGACCCTATTTCCGGTATCATGAATGTCAAGTTTGTGCAAAGCCAGAGTTTAAGAGACAGGCAAGGGTTGGGTGGGCTCAAGTATGACTTGGGAAGGCAGCAAAGGCAGAGAAAGAGAGAGGCAAACTATGCATGGTGGTGCTGGAGGTGGGTGGGGGAAGCAATCCATCGCTGGCCAAAAGCAGACAGGCACCTGTTTGCCTTTGTGCTTGCTTTTGGCTACACTTAGTTTAGAGAACAGGAGGGAGGGAGGGGGAGGCAGAGAGAAAGAAGCAGGACACACAGAGAAGGTGTGTATGCAATCTCCCACCGCTCCCCCCGATCTTGTTAGTGGGAATAAAAGAAAGGGATTCCCCCCTTTTGCACCTTGTATTGTACACACACACACGAAAACACGGGGATTGCTTGAAGGGTGCAGATTAAAAAGGAAAGTGTGTGTGTGCATCCAAACAAGAGACCTTCCCAACAGGATCTCTGTGTCCATATAAAATTAAAAGAGACTCTTAATACTCTGCTGTGGATCCACACACACCTCTCCATTCACACTTTGCCTTCCAGCCATCCATGCACATTTTTTCTTCCTCTCTTTTACACACAACAAACCCCCACAGAAGAAAAAAAGAAGAAGAGGGAATCCCACCCCAAAATCTTTCATTGCTTTCTTAAGTTGCAAGGTTTTTGTTAAGCTCCAAGCGCATGAACCCTCAAACATGCCTGCTCACTCCATGTCTTCTGGCAAAATATCTATAGCAGAATCAGGGGTGAGGCGGGAGAGAAAATAAATACTAGAGCATCACTGATGTACTGAATCACTTAGATGAAATTTTAAAAAATTATTTGCCTTATTTGTAGTGCCAGTCAAGAAACTGCCTACAGCCATGGTTTTGATTGCCACTTCACACAAAAGCAAAATATTTTTTAAAAATTTAATCTAAATGATTCAGTGCATCAGTGATGGTCTAGCAGATGCAAAAAAAAAACAAAAAAAAAAAAACCCTCAAAATTAATTTCACTTCCACTGCCCCTCCACAGAGGAGCAGGAGAAATGTTCAATTTGCCAATATCCTGAAATGGCTTGTTTATTAAGCCACTTCAACAATACCAAAAATTCAAACCAGAAGGTGCCTTGGCAGCTTTGACAGTTGGAAGGCTCAATTTTAGTTCACTCCCAGCGATTGCACATGCTGGGGATGTACTAAACGAGAGCACACCAACCCACAGAAAAAAAGTAGAAACTCCTGACAAGATATGTCGGAAGGACATTTGTCCTGCAATTTGGTGCATTGTGAGGGCAAATTGTTTCACACTTTTTTTCTGGTGACCACATGATGAATGAACCAATTTTCCCCCAGGGCACCCCAAACCACACCTTTTTGAGTCCGTATAAGGGACTTCTACTTTCTTACCTTTCAGTTTCTTGAACTTCAAATCCTTCCTCTCCCCACCATGAAGCAATTTGTGAATTTTGTCAAAGTATTTATAAACAACTGGAAACAAAGTTCTACCCAATTTTCACCAGCCAAATACAACAGAGGCAGCTGTATCCAGCAGAGGGAAGCCCATCTTGCACCTGCCTGGCATCTAGGCATTAAAGATGAGATGCCTCTTTTATATAAAAAAAGTGGCAACCCTAATCCAGCTCTAAGATGGTTAAATACCTAAGGTTTAAAACCCAGACTTTTTAAAGCACTGGGTGGATGGATTTCCAAAATTTGGAAAATGCTTCTCAAAAAGAAACTAGAACAAAGTTCCCATTCACCTCTACCCAAAGTATGCCAGCTTTAGTTTTTCACTGGGGCACTAGAAGTCACAGTGGACATTGCCTCTGAGCATGTGCAGATCTCAGCAAATGTATGTTGCTCATGGTCTCACAGTTTACTTCCATTCCATGGATGTTTTCTTCCTTTTGGTCTCCAGGATGCAGATAGTATCAATCGAGCTACGACCAATGGTGCTGCAAATGGTGGGAACATAAATGAAAATGGCAGGAACCCAGTCCCAGGCAACAGAAAGGCCACGGGTGAGCAGGTGACCACCTCTCAGGCTGCAGGCAGGCAGAGGACTGAGCCTAGAAGTGATTCAGAGGACAGTAGTGGCGTCCAGGAGACCGGCACAAATGAAAGCAACAGCGTTTATAGTTTGAGCGATGAATTAATGCAAGGGGATGAACCTCATGAAGGCCAGGGGTCTGAAGACACAGAGAACAGTAGCCAGCAAGATCCCTCTCTTGATGGAAGCAATGGAGAGGACTCAGAACAAAGTGCTAATGAGAATGAGGGCAATGAACCATCTGAGAGCAATGGGGGAGACAGTGGAAGTCAACCAGAGGATGGCACACTAGGCAGCAAGGAGAGTGACAGTCAACCAGCCAGCAGTCAAAGCCAATCTGAGAGTAGCAGTGATTCTGGGAGTGACAGTGATTCTGAGAGCAACAGTGAAAGTGATAGTGATTCTAAGAGTAGCAGTGAGAGCGAGAGTGATTCTGAGAGCAGCAGCGAGAGCAAGAGTGATTCCGAGAGCAATAGTGAAAGTGACAGTGATTCTAAGAGTAGCAGTGAGAGTGAAAGTGATTCTGAGAGCAGCAGTGAGAGCGAAAGTGATTCCGAGAGCAGCAGTGAGAGCGAAAGTGATTCCGAGAGCAGCAGTGAGAGCGAAAGTGATTCTGAGAGCAGCAGTGAAAGTAATTCCGAGAGCAGTAGTGAGAGTGAAAGTGATTCCGAGAGCAGCAGTGAGAGCAAAAGTGATTCCGAGAGCAGTAGTGAGAGTGAAAGTGATTCCGAGAGCAGCAGTGAGAGTGAAAGCGACAGCAGTAGTAGCAGTGAGAGTGATGGCAAATCTGAGAGCAGCAGTGAGAGTGACAAATCCAGCAGCAGCAGCAGCAGCAGCAGCAGCAGCAGCAGTAGCAGCAGCAGCAGTGAAAGCAGCAGCAGTGAGAGCAAAAGCAATTCTGACAGCAATAATGAAGATGACAGCAGCAGTGCTGAGAGTGAGAGCGAATCCAATGGCAGTGATGAGGATGACAGTGAATCTAATGGCAGCAGCGAGAGTGAGAGCAGTGCGCCTCTGAGTGCTGAAAATGACACCGCCAGCAGTGACTCGACTGATACAACGGAAAATGCAAGTGACAGTGAATCTGGGGCGAGCAACAGCAGCACTCCATCAGAAGATGCGGGGAGCGACAGTGAATCCATAAGTGAAGGCAGTGAGAGCAATGACTCAACCAGAGATTATTAATCTAAAGTGAAGAACAGCCCAGTAAATATGCCTTGCAGCTGTGGAAGAGGATGGGTGGATGGATGGATGGATGGATGGATGGATGGATGGATGGATGGATGGATGGATGGATGGATGGATGGATGGATGGATGGATGGGGAGAGGGAGGGAGGGATGATATATAGAAACATACAAAGCTGTCAAAAGTAAATTTACCTGGAAGCATCAGCTCTTGAAATCCACAGGACCTTCAAGTAAGTGTGAGTAGAAAGGGTCAGAATTAATCTGGGAAAATATTAAAAGTGCCATATTTAGTCACCAAATAAAGGAACAAACTTGAGCAAGACAATGCTGTGTTCATGTTTTCAAGTGCTACAGTTTAAGACAGCCTAATTAAAACCCAGGTTTTGATATGCATCAAAGACCAAATGTTCATGATGGCTTGCTTGTATGAACGAACCATTATGGATACAACAATTGGTAAAGAAACTGGTCTGGTTTTCTTTGCAACCTTGCTTAATATTTTGGTCCCAACATTACATTCATAACATTAAATGAGTCCTGTTTGTAAACTGCCAATAAATTATTATTTTTTATGTTGTCTTGTGTATTTTTTTTTTTTTTTTTAGAATTGTCCATCCCCTTTTTTTGTTTCTTTAAGAAAAGAACATTTATCCTTTGGAAGAAATTTATTGCTTGGAAGGAGGCAATCATCTTTGCTCTGAATCCACCATTGGTAATCTTCAATACAGTCACTCATCATGGGCAAAACCTCATATAAAATATAAGTTGGACACAAGAATGTGTTTTCAAGTTGAACAGGCACAATTCAGTGAAAGCCAAATTGAACTGTGAGAATTCTACCTCTCTGACTTTTCCTAAGCTCTCCAAAGAATATTTTATTTTGCATTTTCCTTTTCCTGATTGGCTGAGGTTGCTGGACAGCTATGTTTCCTTCTGAAGGGTGGAATAGGTTCCTTACAGATTTATATAGCAGACATTCTGGCCACACAGAAGTAAGCACACCAGCAATACATTGCACAGCAATTTGATTTCATCCTTTGGTTCCAAACAGAGTTATGTCCCACCATATCCAAAACTGTTCCCCCCCACCTTCCAAATTCAGTTCCACTGGAGAAGCAGGTAAAGATTTTCTGCTGATGCTTATGGAGATGATCTCCATAGCTTTCGAGTTCTGCTCACGGAGTTGTTGCTTCTTCTTGGTTTACTGTGATGGAGAAAGGCTAAGTCTCAGCTGCAAAACAAGATGAATGAAAAGGAAGCTGGTGACTATTGGCCTTGTTCATACAAATGACAGAAAGGAAAAGGTTGCAAAAAAAAAAAAAGTGAAGGCTTGAATTAAGGACTTCCGTTGTTCAGACGTTTGATGTGTTTTCTGAAGGGAAGCACACATTTCAAATGTTTGAAGTTTGCCCTTGTTTCTTTTGTTCATGAAAGCTGAGAATCCCACCAGGAGCGAGCATTTTCCTTGAGTCAAAGGCATTCCCTTTGTAAGTATTTTGACCAACTGACTATTTCTAAAGTACAAAGTTGAAAAGCACAAGAGGTTTGCACTTATGTAGTAACCTACACAGAACCTGCAACTGGAAACCAGAGGTTGTCCACTTTGCTGGAGTGGGTGTGGGTGGGTCTGTAGAGCAGAGAGCTCCTTTCCTTCCAGCTGTTAGGAGAAAACTCTGATCTCACCAGCAAGGAGAGTGGCTTCCTATGACAATTGCAGGAATGGGAAAGAGTGGGGGACTTTGTAAGAGCAATGGGCACAGTCTTCTTTGATGCCTACTTAAAAGAGCAATGGAAGGAGTCTATTTTTCCTTTACTCCATCTGGCATCTCATATCATTCTCTCCCTTCCTCGGTCCTCTAGTTGAGATGTTGAGGCTTGTATTCCTTGTCATGCACCAGTAGCATGAGTGGACCTGTGAGGAGGAATACAAGCATCAGCTTCTTAACTAATGGTCATCCATAGAGATGGGCACGAAATGAACTATGAATCAAAAACTGGACTGGTTCATGGTTCATTTCACAACCCAGTTTGGGGATCCTGTTTTGCTGAAGCAAAATGAGTGCCAAACTTTTTTTCCTATTGGCATTTCATTTGCTTTGGCAAAAAGGGATGCCCGCCCACCCCTTTCCCACTGCCCTGTAACCTCCACCGACCAGCTCCTGCCACCCTGCCATCCCTGCTGCCCCCACCATGGGTGCCACCCCCAGAGGCAGCAGGCCCAGCTTCCCTGCCAGGAGCCAGCCACTGTCTCTGAACATGTGCCCACAGTGGCGGCGGAGGCATCAGAAGCAGGTACACCCCCCCAGGCACAAACTGGGGGTGGTTCATGGTTAGCCATGAATCACAGACCATCATAAACCATAGGTTTTCCAGTTCGTGCCTGTCTCTGGTCATGAAACATTTATGCTGGTTTACTCTGACATACTGTATATAAATAATAAGGTTTCTGGCCAGTGTGAGACAGGGCAACTATGGCTTCTTTCACTTCCTCCTCTCCAATCTTATCTCCTGCTCCCATTCAGTGGATAGGGATGATCACTAGAGATGTCAGAATAGCTGACTGGAAATGTGGAGAATCTAGAGGTAGAAGAGGAATCTCTGGGTTGCAAGCTGGCAGCTCACAATTGACCTGTCCACCCGCAAGAGAAGCCACTGCCAATCATTGAGATGGAAACCCTGTGGAGCACCATCACAGAGATGTTTGTGAGGTGTTTTTTTTATATAGTCTCCTTTTAATGCTTTTTAAAACTTGGCTTTTCAGACCAGCTTGGGAGAAGCCCTTCCTGGCAGCTAATCCCACATTCCTTGTGGGTGTTATAAGGAAGTGGCTGAACTGTGTGTGGGGAAGTGGGGAAGATTCTCTCTGTTGTCATAGCTTTTCTGCTTGGATAAGCTTTCTCTGCCTCCAGTTCCTTGTGTCTCACTAACAGGATGTGGCAAAGTTTTATTTCAGTCTGGGTGCAGTCGATGGTACAAGTGTCCCTACTGCCTCTTCAGAGGGATGGAAGAATCATCCTATTTCCAGACCAGGCCACTTTCTGTGTTCACCCAAAAGTCTAATTTCTCCCCACATGAATCTGTGTCTTTTAAAAATTATCCAATAAATGTATTTAAAAGTACATTCACACTTATATTACCTCAAATTATATGTTTTAAAATGTACTGGAGCTCAAAATAAGTATTGTAAATGCATTTTATTTATACCATCATCATCTTAGAACTGCAGAGCTGGAAGGGGCCCTATGGATCATCAATTACTTATTTGTTGTAGTTAGAATATTTAAAATAGACTAATTCTAAAGGTGGGGTGTCCTAATGGATTATTGAATTCCTCTCCCTGGTTACCATCAGGTATACATAAGCAGGTGCTGGACCCTTTATTTGTTAGCTTTAGTAAATAGCAGGTTCTCACCTATCTATCTATCTATCTATCTATCTATCTATCTATCTATCTATCTATCTATCTATCTATCTATCTATCTATCTATCTATCTATCTATCTATCTATCTATCTATCTATCTAATTTCTATATTGCCCATCCAGGGAAAAGCCACTGCACTGGGCAGTTTACAACAGTAACCCCCGCAATCATAAACTATAAAATGAAATTTAAACATGGCAACAACATAAGGACAGTGACAATAAGGCCATGTGGTGACAGCTGAGGTAGATGATATAACTGAGGGTCAACAAAAAACTAACAAAGGGAAGGAATACCACTGAAGGCTTCTTTAAAAATCTCTGTCCTGACTAACTTATGAGGGGCCTGGAGGGAGGGCACCACAGATGGAAGTGAATTTCACAGAAATGGGGCCACTGCCAGGAAGGCCTAGTTCCTATTTGACATCTTCCAGGCCTTCTTTGCTGTAAGCACCCATAGAAGCAAGGCCTGTGAGGAACAGGTGACATGGGTAGCAGTTCTGTGGGAGAGACGCTCCAACAGGTATTGAAGTCCCAAACTGTTTAGGGCTTTGTAGGGTCAACACCAGCACCTTGAATTTGGCAATTACCTTCCTCAGAGAATCTGGTCCAAAGGACCAGAGTCCTGTTGAGTTACAGAAACCATGAAGGGGCAAGCACGTAAGCATTCTTTCCACTCTGGGAAACTCCTTGAGTCTGGCCTTGCACTGTTTGTGAGATCAGTTGCTTGACCTGTTTGATTGGTCATGTAACGAGGGCCTGCCAGAGTGGGGGAACACTTAACAGGATTGCTCGTCCGGTGCAAATAGATACTGGCAAAGCTGTTTTGAGCAGAGCTGCCCTACAGCATTAGGTGAAATAAATCCAGTTGATGACTATATACTGATCTGCCCATTCCTCTGAGAAGAGTTGAACATATTCCATATCTACTCCATGGTCACTTTGTATTGAACATGGTCCACATTGTTATTCCACATTTATTTGTATTGAAATCTTCAAAAATCTTCAAGCACCCCACCATTTTGTAGCGGATTCGTTACTGAAACACTGGACTTCTCAGGAATGGTGAAAACCAACGGATAAAAAGTCACTAGCCTAAATCCAATGTAATGGATGGTATCCAGTTGCACAGCTCTGCCACCATAACAAGAATGACATCATTGTTTGCGGCATATTGCCACTGATGAAAGAGTTCCTTTTTTTATTTTGGAGTTCATACTACTTTGTCCCATTGCATATAAACCATATGCACCCCAAAATTTAAAAAAGAAACTATTCCACAGCAACCTGCTATTGTTGATGATGTCATTGATGATGTCCCTCTACATAGGCAGAATACAACAGAATATTTGCCATGCTACTAGGTGAAAATCCTCCTGGCTCAATTACACTGATGTGCAAGTATTTATGCCTCTGATTATGCAACCACGTACACAACAAAACCTAAATTGGATGCCTCCTTATGCTAACCTTGAAAATAGGCAACTGTACTGCAAAGATTGTGCTATCCCAATGTCACCACTGGATAGACACCATTATAGTGTATAGTTCAGTGTTAGAGTGTTCGTTCTAAACCTAGGTCTAGACTGAATTTCAAATCCTGGTGACCTGTGGTCCTAAGGGGGAGGGCTTATATCCCGTACCTCAAAGAGAATCACATATATTCCTGGGCTCAAACTACTGGCTGCCCTTACTTTTAGAAGATCATTGAAACCATAATGAAGCTAACAGATAAAATTCTAAAGTCAGAATTTGGTGCTTCTGACCCCATAGGAAACAACCCACTTTACATTAAGAGAAATATGGAAAAGCTGATAGTTTCTTCATCAGTAAGCTAGCCAGAGTAGAAAAGCTAAAGAAAATTCCAGTGGTGCACTTGCTTCTCCTGTCTCTGGCTGTAGCATGGAATTTTGTCATATCACAACCACAAAGGGCAAAGTCAGCAGTTTCACATTAATTTGGAAGGTGCCACAAGTATCTTCTTACATGGTGGCTTTACGGCAAGAAGATCTGGTAGCCCACAGATTTTTTTCCCCTGGAAACTCTGTTCTTGGGAGCATTTTAGCACAAGCATCAACTTCTACAATACATACACTAGCAGGAAGCAAACCCGACTAGAGTATGACAACATTCTGGCTAGATCAGTGGGTGACACTTCGATGGTTTATACTTGTAAACCTGCATGCATGAGAAATGGCATAAATTAAGAAATCCAAATGAACCCTTAGCAAGATCTCTCATTAAATGTAAACTAGTCTAGTCATTTTGAGAACCACAGCTTATTTTTAGGAAAAAAAATATGCCTCTGGAGGCAGAAGGAAAGTGTAGGCAGGCTGGATGCCTGATGACACCTTGTGACATCATCCTCTTCCTCAAGGCTGCTGATTGGTCCTCTGGTTAGCAGAAGCAGAGTTTAAATTCATGCAATGTCATAGAAGATAATAAAGAACTCAGATCTGAGAATAAGATACACCATTTATCTGCTGGGGCAGAGCTACTGGTAAAACACACAACAATTCTTGGAGAAACGCAGTTGGGGAAAAAGTAGACTGGTAAGAATATTATTTTTTTCCTTTTTCTGATGTTGTTAATACTGACAAGATGTATGGGTTGGTCATAATGAGAACACTTAAAGAGTAAGGAGGCTGTGAATGGTGAAGAAGGAAAATGGTCCTTCAATGGTCCTTCAAACACTTGAATGTCAAAGATTAGAATAAGTACCTTAAAAGTAGGTTTACACTAGAAGGGTTTGTATCATTTTGATGATTAAAGGTTTTGATAATTAAAGCTTTTGATAATTTTCAAAAATACAAAATTGAATGCATGCTAAAATCAAGAATGCATTGAATGCATTTTGCCTCCAAATTAATTTCAGCTTTGGTTATAGCATGTCTGTTACTTCTGTGATTTTGTGTGACATGTTACTCCACTGGCTGAACATACCAGACTGATTCACACAGATGAGTTAATTGCTTGATATCATATTATAAGTAAACTTACAATCTAATGATTGCCATCAAAATATAGGAAGGGTCCCTACAAAAGTGTTATCACGTCAGTTGATGTGAAAATGCTAGTTGCAGTAGTGTTGAGTCTGTGGTAGAGTGATGCATGCAACTGCTTGCCTGACGCTAGTCAAGAAATGATAAGCATCCATGCACAAACTTGCCATTTCTATAGCAAGTGTTTTTCTTGTTCCCACTGGGTAGCATCTTAACTCTGCTGCAAGGGTGTGTCCTTCCAGATCTTGCTGGTCTGCACTTCCTACCATTCCTCTCCTACAGCTATGTTGTCTAGACCTCACAGCAGTTGCAGACCATCAAGGTCTGAAGGGACACGTAGATAAAGAAATGAAACATTTGATAATACACATAATTACTGTAGCTAGGATATAATATGGGAAATATTGGAAGAAAGCAGAAACATGGTCATCTTAAAAAAGACGCAAAAATTTGGAATGATTTTATAGCTGGACTCGAAATATGGACATAAAGCATAAATAAAAGAAGAATGTGAAGGTCCAATCAGGGAATGGAGAGATTAGTAACTATACCGTAGTAATTCTGGTAAAACCTGTTAAGTTGTTCTTTTTTGTTATCTTTGTATTCTAGTATAATTGTATAAGTGGATGTAAAAGTACCCTGTCGCTCTCTGGAATTTTACCCTTCTCCTACCCATGTCCACTCCCCCAGACCCCTATCCCTAATCCTATCTCTATTGAAAATGATTTTTTTAAAAAAAAGGGCTGAAGGGACACACATTCCCTATTCTTGATCTCCAATTACTTCCTCCGTGGCTCTTTGGAGCATCATAGAATATAACTACATAGCCTGTATTGGTGGGCCAAGAGAGAAATGTATGTATATTTCAGTAATCCATGGCTGGACAGAATTAGTCCAGAAGGGTGCATTGAAACTTGGTTTTCAGATATCCACTCACTGTTTATTACAATGTGTTTTGAGAGAATTACTCAACATATATGAAGCTATGTCACTCATTCTCCATGACTTTTATCACAGAAGCAGTGTAAACAGCTCTTTAACTTTTCAGTTCAATGTGTGGATGCATAGGAAGGGGAGAAGGGCTGGCTCTATCAAGAACCAGCGATTGTTAGAATGTTCAGCTAGGACATGGGAGACATAGATTCAAATCTCTTCCCACTTACCTTTTAAGTTTGCTTACCTAACAGAATTCTAGTGAAGATAAAAATGGGGAGGAAGACTATGTACATGGCCCCAAGCTCCTTAAAGGAAAGGCAGGCTAGAACTGTTACAAACAATCTAATGTAGTGCACAGTGAAGAAAATTTTCATTTTTTCACTTACCTCCAGGTGCAAAAGTTCTCAGACTTTCTACACCTTTCCACTCTCCCAACTCTACCTTTCAACCACTTATAATCAATTCCAATTTCTTTTTTTGCATCCATCCCAGCTATTTCGTTCCTGGTACCACTGCCAAATACCCAGGTATTGAGGTAGAGTAGGTGCCCAATGCCTGGAGAATGTTCCTGGAGTATATTTATTATTCATTCATTTATTAATTTAGTATCATTTGTAGGCTGCCTATCTCCCAATGAGAGGAGTCGTGGTGGCTGACAACGTTAACAGCAAGTAAAATTAAAAAGCACAATAAATTATACATTAAAAAGCAAGTAAACTCTAATAATAATTAAAATACATTAAGTGATTAAAAGCATTTAGAACTTTGAAAACAAACTTACTTAGCTTGAAAACAAACCAGCCTCCATGGCTTAGTTACAGTTATCAAAACCTACCTGAAAAGGTGGGTCTTCAACGGTGGGTGGAAGGATAAAAGGAAAGGGGTTAACCTAAGCTCTAGGGTACATTCATCAGGCCAGATCGCATTTCATTTTTTTCTCTGGCCACACCATTTTCTCAGAGATAATATGTGTGGGCAAATCAGACTTGCAAATCAGGCCTGTTTTTAATCTCCCAATGACGCAAGCAGATGAAGACCTTTCTCTTCTCTTCCCTCAAGGATTGGCTGTCTGGGAGGGGTTTATAAACAGAGTGTTGTGCCTTGTTGCTATGAATCTGTTTTGGGTGTTGATTCTGTTTACCATTTTGAGTATGGCCGTTGCTTGATTCTTTGTACACTTACTGTTTTAAGCATTTAAATATTGTCTTTTAATGCTGTAAGCTGCCTTGGGTCCTTTTTAAAGGAGAAAGGTGATAATAAATAAATAAATAAATAAATAAATAAATAAATAAATAAATAAATAAATAAATAAATAAATAGAAAGCATACTAGAATGCAAGAGGCAGAATTGAAAAAAGTTTGTGCTGGGACAAACAGATTCCCCCCCCCCCTCCACTCCTTAAGGGACTACTGCCTCTACATACAAGCTAGGTATAGTTAGATCCTGTGTGTATGAACTAAACAGGGCAGACTTCTGATCTGTTTCTTCCCTTTCTCACCCCTCGTCAATCAACCCCTTTTCTCTCCCTCCTTCCCTCTCACTCGAGCAGTCATTATGACCACCCATTGTCCATTTCTTCTTTTCGTTCCTTTCTGCCCTTCCAGTTTTGCATGCTACAGTCTAACCAACACTTACTCTCACACTGTGCCTGCAGAGGTGCTGGCATCTGTCAAACCAGAAGACTAGAGCCTGGAATATTTACTTCCTCAAGCTGTGAGAAAGTTGTAACAACAACAACAACAAAAACTTTTCCAAGCTTTGCTAAAGATGATGGGATAGACGGATGTGAAGTAGACATGCCCGGGGGCATTGGGCAAGCTACAACCCTGAAGCCTGCCTGAAATGGTGCCATAGTCAGGACAACTCAATGATAAAACTTAATAGAAAACAATGATTTTGTTCTCCAGAGAATGCATGTTCATGTGGGTATTTTGATATATGTTGGTTCTTTCAATTACTTAAGAAAGTAATTTGGAGCATAATTGTCTATATGTCTATTTAGAGGCAAACTTAATATTTAATACCCTTTCATGACAGTTCAACCACACAGCCTGGGATCCAGGGTTATTTTACACAATTGAGACCTGCCAAAATCCGTGGGTCTCAGTTATGACTACCTTGTACCATTGATTTGAGTGAGCCTACTCTAAGCATAACTATGTCTGAATCCAACTCGGTATATTGTGTTACATGTGTGTGTATGTGTATCATTCAGCATGGAAACTTTGGACACTATTCAAAGATATGAATGTCATACCAAAATGTAAACACTGGGCCATGCTTCTGTTGACATTTCAGCATTTCTGGGAATATAACATGAACTACTGTGAAAACACGATAGGACAGAAGGAATGATGGCTCTACACCATTACTTCAATTTCTTTGACAAGCACTGATAATTCTATGATAAAGTAAGTTGCAACTAGAGTAGGCCCATCTGAATCAACAGATGTTATGGAGGAGCTGAGTTACCAAATCATCACTGATTCAATGGGTATACTCTAGTGCAACTTACTGCACCAAGCAACAGAATTTCAGCCAATGTCTTATAAAGTTTTATCACAGGCAAGTGCAAACCTGAAGGCAACAACCGATACCTCGTGATCCAAATCTGGCTTGTCAGAAACCATCATTAAGCCTGCTACTGGTGACATTTTGTTCCATCCTTTTAGTTTTAGCAAGCTTGGTTTAACTTTTTCAGCATTAGTTGGACAGAAGGGAACAGTGTTGAAGGGCCCTTTATCCTCTCTGTCCTACTTTGGTCAATACAACTGCTCAATTTTTAAAATTCTCTGTTATTTGACACTTTTCTTTTGATGTTGTTGTTACAGACACAAAATGAATATGAAGAGGAATGCTCTCTTATTTCTCTCCCTGTGGGCGCTATCCTGTGCTCGTCCTGTAAGTATAGTTCAAAGACTACATTGCAAGCAAGCATTGGGGGATTTCAGCTTGTTTTCAACTTTCTTGCTGAAATGAAGAGGATGTAAAAGCAGTTAACTCAGGCTGACTTCCTTGTCAAGCGCTTCTGTAACAGCACTCATATTTCTTCTTTTTACCATATCCAGGTATCCAGACACCATGGTGCACATCACAGGAGCTCTGAAGAACATTGGGTAAGCAGATAATTCTATTTTCATTGTCCTTAAACGTGGGACAATACACTTATCTTTGTCACAGACTTATTTTTGTCATTTTTATGATGGGCATAGACAGGCTCTTCTGTCTAATAAGTTAAGTTCCTTTTCAGGTAGATATTTTGATGCCTGACAACTTATATTCTTGAAAATAGGAGATGTCTCCATCACTAGAACATTAGCAGTATTCTTGTGCAGTGCAATAAAAACAAGAAACCAAATGGCATCCAAGCAAGAACCTGCATGATCTGGATGATTTTATTATATACTGGCATGGTGTTTGTACATAGAGATTTTAATATATATAAATGATTCTGTAGACAATGCATATGGTACTATCAACAGGCTCGTGAAATTGTTAGCAATCACACAATTTTTGATATTTACTATTACATACAACATGCACATCCAAAAGAGCACCACCAAAACAGCAATAACGTATCATCCCTTCTTCCTCCCAAAACACGTTCTATAGGCTACTGCAGCTGATGAAAGCTTGAATGAGGTTGCTGATTCCACAGATGTCAGTGATGAAGACATAAGCAGCACATTCAGCATGAGTTCAGAAGCCAGAAGAAAAGATCCTGGTGATGGTGATAGTGACAGCAGAAGTACTGAAGGTTTTCCCAGGAAGGTTTCCAGCCTTAGTCTTGAGAGCCACCCAGGCGATGACCATGAATGGAGCACTCGAGACAATGAGGATGACTATCATTTCAGACTCCACCAAACATTCCACAGGAAATGGGCAGAGAATGAAGATGCTCATGACCATTCTTACTTGAAAGAAACAAATGGGGACAGTTCTGACGACCAGCCTGCTGACCGAATGTCTGTGGTAGGTACTCAAATATTCTTGTATAAACCTTGGAATTGCAGTCAATGAAATTATTTGCCTAATGTGAAGAACTGGAATTTTCACAACACACAAAACTGTTACTTGGCCATTGGGAGGACCTGGAATTGAAAGCAAATTATCTGAATGTAGTTACTTGTAAGTAAAATGAGTGGCCATAAAATCACAGTATGGATGGATGGAAGGATTTCTTCCACCTCTTATTTTTTAGGATGGTTCACACAGCCCTGCATGCTACTCTGAATTCTGTTTAACTAAAGTCTTATCTCATGGAGGACAGTCATGTGCAGAACAAGGAAGGATGTTGACTTGCTGATCCTCATCTCTCATGTTCCACTGTTGGGCTTGCTCAACATCCACAAACTGAATGTGGACATCTGAAGAGGAAGGCATACAGTTGTTCCTCTTCTTCAGACATCCGCATATAACATGCAGACAACTGGGAAATGGGCAGGCCAGCTGTGGAATGACTTGGCCGGATCCTGCACCACAAGAGCACTTATTGAGTCTACCCCAACATGTGACTGCCTTGCATGTCAGTAATACATAAAGAGAGCTTATGGGAGTTTTTGAAATGAATTCCAGAGCTGCAGAATGCTCTAGTTTTCAAGTCATTTGGCTTCTCCCATGTGTTACTCATGTGCACATTTATGGAAATAAAACTTTGCAGTCTTGGTGTGGTTATGTGTACAACTGCATCAAGATTCTTTTTCAGGTAGTGTTTTACTGATGTGCTCCACCCCTTGATAAAACATTGCACAAAAAGAATATTGATGCAACCATATATATACAGTCACATCAGGTTTGCTTTCCCCTCTTTTATTAAGAAACACATTCATAACACACATCAGTACTATAGAGACACTCAGAAACTAAAAAAATGCCGCAAAAACAGTGCATAAATAGGATAAAATTGAGAAACATGGATGATTCCTGACATCAGGTCTACATTAATAAAAATGAATTTTAAAATGTATTTTATGTTTACTGCTTTGAGGGTTACTCCTAAGCCGACAAGGTGGATCACAATGTGATACAGTTTTGCAGATGGTTCCTGTAGGATGGGTTTAAAAGTAAGCTGTGTTTGGTGTATATAACCTTTAAAACAGTTAATGCTGTAAGAAACAATGATATCTTGGGTTTTTCTCTCCATTTTTCTTTTTGCACAAAAGGATCAAAATCAGGTTCACAGTGATACCAGAAAATCCAAAGAACAGTTTGATGTTGAAAATGATGGTATGCTTTACACACCTGATCAAGTTTTGTATACTTTCGTGGGGAAAGGAGGAAGTGACCTGACACATGATGAAGACATCAGTGGTGATGATGCTTTCGAAAGACATAATGAGGAAGATCCTGGATATACTGTGCCTCCGGGTGAAAGAGATGAGCAGCAAAATTTGGTGACGGATGGAGAACAAGATGGTGACAATGCTATAGGGCGACACCCTGCTGACAGTAGCAGCAGCAGCAGCAGCAGTGAGAGCAGAAGCCTTGATAAAGAGGATAACCACATAACTGATTATGGCAAAAGACGTGAAAGCGATAGTTACAGCAGCAGCCAAGAGGACAGATATGATTTTGATGATGAAGGAATGCAAGGAGATGACCCAAGAATCTTTGACAACCATGACAGTCACTCTTACATGCTCCATGGAGATGTCCATTCCAAAGAAAGCAGCCAGGACATCAGCAGAGAGAAATGGAAAGGAAAAGGTAGACATCACAGGAAGTTAATTGAACATTTTTCCAGGAAAGTATATCATTATGTTGATGCTGATTCAGAAGAAGATCATAGTCCTGAACAAGAAGAGAGTAAATCCCTGCAAGAGGATGAAGTGGTCTCTAAAGAAGAGAGTCAATCAGTAGAAGACTTCAGAGAATCAACAGAAAATGTTCCCAGTAAATCCAAGGAAGATGTAGCCAGTCATTCCAGAGATACTGTGAAAAGTTCATCCAGAGGCCATAGACACAGTCAGTCTCAAGAGAACATCAAGAGCCGGTCCAGGGAAGAGGACAGGCACAGCCGGTCCAGGGAAGAAGACAGGCACAGCCGGTCCAGGGAAGAGGACAAGCACAGCCGGTCCAGGGAAGAAGACAGGCAAGGCCAGTCCAGGGAAGAAGACAGGCACAGCCGATCCAGGGAAGAGGACAAGCACAGCCGGTCCAGGGAAGAAGACAGGCACAGCCGGTCCAGGGAAGAGGACAGGCATAGCCGATCCAGGGAAGAGGACAAGCACAGCCAGTCCAGAGAAGAAGACAGGCACAGTCGGTCCAGAGAAGACGACAGGCACAGCCGATCCAGGGAAGAGGACAGGCACAGCCGATCCAGGGAAGAGGACAGGCACAGCCGATCCAGGGAAGAGGACAGGCACAGCCGATCCAGGGAAAAGGACAGGCACAGCCAGTCCAGGGAAGAGGACAGGCCCAGTTGGTCAAGGGAAGACATACACAGTCACTCCAGAGAAATCATAGCTAGCCAATCAAGAGAAGATGAGAACAGTCATTCTAGGGAGGAGGATGACATGGTATCTACTGAAGACTTAAGGAGTGAATCCCATGAAGACAGCACCAGCCATGAAAAAGATATTGAAAAGTCTAAAGAGATAAGTGACAAATCTGACGAGCACAGTGCTAGCAAATCTAAAGAACAGGAGAGTTACTCTGCTGAAGATACAGGAAACGTTACACCCAGAGGTAGTGAATCCAGAGAGGTTAAGAGACATCACAGCAGATCAAGTGAGAAGAGCACATCTACAGAAGAAAGTGAAGAATCACCTGAGGACACAAATGAGTCCAGCCAGGCTGACAGCAGGTCGTCCCACAGCGCATCGTCTGAGAGCAGCAAAGCTTCTGAAGAAAGTGAGGGCAGTGATGATAGTGATTCGCATCTTAGGTCTGAAGAACGGCAACCACAGCAAAACCTTTCAACAGAAACCAGTGAATCCACAGAAGAGGAGAACAGTTATTCTATAGAAAGAGACAGTCATTCCAGAGAGAACACAGCAAGTTCAGAAGGTGACAGCTGGTCCAGAAGCATGGAGCTTGACAACCGAAAATTAATGTTCAACATCGATCATAATAAACCATTGAGCGATTATGATGATAATGATTGCCAGGATGGCTATTGAAAACAAACAAACCCAACTCTACACAATCACTTGAGCAGGGTGGATTTGACTGAAATCAAACTGATTTAAATATCAGTTCACACCATGATTTAAATCACTAGTCAGTAATCATTTTATTTTAAAAAATCTGATTTACATCAAAAAAATTGATTTTTTTTTTCATTTAAAGAAGATTCTTCAAATTGGAATTTTAATTTTTTAAAATTAAATTGGATTTTAAAATAATGAAATGCTTACTAACTAGTGATTTAAATTGTGGTTTAAATCATGATTTAAATCAAATCCACTCTGATCTTGAGGTCAGGATGGAATCTTTTCTTCTAACTTATTTTACAATTGTAGCAACATGAATAATGATAGCTGAAAATTAGTTGCCACAAAATTCTATTTAAAGCAAAATATGAAGCAAATTGGAAGGTTCCTGCTTGGATTAATCATGCCCCTAAGGAGTTTCAAAGAAGGCAAAATCAGTTTCAATAAGATTCACTATGTCTTTGTGTTGTCACTGAGTCCTATTGAAAGTAAACCTTAAGGCCAATTAAGAGCATCTTCCCTAGGAAGAACAACTGATGTATTATGAGGGAGACTGAAATATTCTGATAACAGTAGGTACCCTCAGTGAACAGTGGCAGCCATCTGGTACTGATGTTAGTCTGTTTCAGCAATAGCAACAGCAGAACAAAAAAAAAAGTATAGTGGCACCTTTAACGAATGTATTTCAAAGTAAGCTTTTTTGATTACATTATGAAGAACCCACCTCTTGTGTCTAGATAAGTGGACTAACATACTGATATATATTTGTTAAACAGGTGCCACAACATAAGTGGCTGTTGCTGTCAATAAAGTCCGAGGACATGTAGATTATCACTGTTGGAGCTGATATCTGTTCCAGGTATCTGTTCCATTTGAAAGGAAGACTTCCTTTATGTATCTAAGGCTGGGTTGGACAGCTGTAGGAGTCTAGATATGGTTAGACTACAACCTCAGTGTTAATTGGTTGGGTGGCCTAGACTGATGGGAGTTGCAGCCCTGAAGCATCAGAGGGGCCACACTGCTCACTACTGACTTAAGGAAACATTTTTCCCAATGAATTTCCATATTAGAAAGGTCTTACTTTATGTTCCATCCAGTGAAGAAAATTGTAGTGGTCCACAACATAAATTTTCTGTCACTTGCTCCACAACTGTGGAATGCCTGTGGAACCGAGGTTTCTGTATGTATGTTGCTTGTTTATGCCAGGCATCAATTGATCACTATTTGTGGTGTCATGATGAAGAATACATTATCTTCCCTCCATTCAGGTGTAATATTTCATATTTGATGAGGACATATTGTTTTCCAAAAGTTCATTTCTGGGTGAATGCTCGTCTTTAGTATGAGCACACCTTTAAAAATGGTAAATACATACCAGCCGGGCACCAGTGCCCCACGATTAAACGATGGTTTGATTGGAGATGTGTTGGGTTGTTCCACTCATTTTTAAAGAGAACAAAATTGAGCAGGTGTTCTTCTGAAACAAAGGTGTACTCATACAAGGCAAAGTTGGACTCTCTGTGTGTGAAATCTGATTTACATGCAAGGTTCAGCAGACTTTTTTCCAATCCATAATTCCTAGACTATGGGGTAGATGCCAGTTCATGCTCTAAAATTTTCATATTTTCTCAAGCTCATGCACGAAGATGGGCAGAAAATCTGCCAAAGACAGGGAAGGATTGTCTTCCATTTAACTATGAAATCAGACCAGACCATAGAAGGTGTTTATAAATGTGCACAACCATACCTCAGAGTAAGTAACACATTACAGATGTGAGATTGATGCCTGAGCAACAAGAAGACTAAGAGGAGAATGAGCTCCATGGTCTGTAAAACAAAAAACAACCATCCAAATACAGACTAGGATAGACATGGATTCCTAAAAAAATGGTAGGCAGCTCAAATATGTATATGTGTGAGAAACAGAAGCAAATTTATAAACAGGAGCAATTGCACAGAAAAGGTACCTGTCATGTGTTAAATACCTGTGTATATCAGCTGGCCCTGCAGCCTTAGAGGATTATTAACATGGAATGTCTACAATATGTTGTAATAAGTGTGTAGCTGTGTTTGGATATATTGTGGTTTTTTAAATCTCATTTTATATGAATGATATTAAGTTAAAAAAAAACAATTGTCTTTGTATGTTGAAATAAAGATGTTTAAATGACAAAAAAAGATAGAGTTGTCTGACCTAGTATATACATTTCAAATGACTGTAATATATTGTACCTCAGTTTGTATTTAAATGAGCAGAAGCAGTGGTACGAAAAATCTATAACTGGAAGGGTGTTATAATAATAATCTTAGAATTGCAGAGCTGGAAGGGACACTATGGATCATTGAGTCCCTATCAAGGGGGCTTAATGGGGAATCAAACACCCAACCAGATGCCTAAGCCACTGAGCTATCCAGCAGTCCTTATACAGTCCATAATTCCTCCCTCCACAAGTCTGTAAGCTTAAGAGCTGATCTCTTGGTTTGAAATCACACCACAGAATACCCCAATTAGCATTACTGCTGGCCATGGGGTACTCTGGGAGTTGTAGTCCAAAAAAGCACCTTTCACATCTCCAAGTGAAAACATTCCTCTGTACTATATATCACTAGGAATCTGGAGCCGGCAATGTGAGCAATGTAAAAATCCTAAAACAGCAAAGGGCTGCAAACTCAGTTAAGCAACAAATGTATCTGACTGAGGAGCCAGGTTGGAATCAGAGACTTCACAGACAGTAAATTGAAATTATGTTTATAGAGGGGCAATCCACCCCTGGCTTGGCTATGTTGAGCCACTCTTCACTTACAAAATGGTTTGGCTAGTTTCTCATCCAGTCTGAACTGGATCCTCCCCCATGTGCTCCCAGATATTCATAAACAACGAATTCCTTTGATCAGCAGAGGGGAACTCCCTGAGACATATGGAAATTTTTTTTACCGGAGATTGCAAGGTCTTGGTAAGCCCCAGACTCCATGGCTGTGAAAGGCTAGCTCCATGAACTCAGGAGAGATTACTACTAACTGTGCATAACCTCTCTCAGTTTCTCCCAGGAGCGGGGATTGTTTGAGGCAGGATGGTTCAGAGGGGCAATAAACGGGGGTTTTTTTCTGCAGCTTAGTTTGAGCACAAGCATTTGTAGCTACTGATGTGCATCTCTTATGGAGAAACCATGAAACCCCCAAAGTCAGTATGTGTACAAAAGTCCTATCAAACTTGACTAGCATCTTTTATCCATCCATCCATCCATCCATCCATCCATCCATCCATCCATCCATTTACAGCCCCCTTAGTGCAAATCACTATTCTGGGTAATTAACAGTTGATAAAATCAAACAGACAAGGGGAAAAGACCAATGAAAATCATATAGGTAAAAGTCAAATCATTTAAACCCAGAACTGAGATAGTGCAACGTTTTCATAATAGATCAGATCAACTGCTGAATTCAGAGCTGCTGTGCCCCTTTCTAGACAGTTCCAGTGGCAGTACTTTAGTGCACTAGAGCAGTGGTTCTCAAACTGGGGTCCACAGATGTTCTTAGATTGCCATTCCCAGAAGCCTTCACCACTTGCTGTGCCAGCCAGGATTTCTGGGAGTTGCAGCTCATGAACATCTGGGGACCCAAGTTTGAGAACCACTGCACTAGAGAATGGCCTAGCAGGCTCTCTCTTCTGATAAACTGACACAAAAAAGGAAAGAGTTAAGGTGCTAGTCCTCGGATTGTCATATCTGGGACTTTACTGTGGAAACTTTTGTCCTCAGCAAACAAGCTAGGACAGTAGTGGCTATATATTTTTAGTGGTGAGAAAAGGCTTATTTATTTATTTATTTATTTATTTATTATATTTTTATCCCGCCCTTCTAGACTATGTCTACTCAGGGCGGCTCACAATAAAATTATTCATAAAACAATTAAAACCATGAATTAAATCGACAATGTTAGTATTGATCAAGATGGAAAATAGAACAAAAGACTAAGTAAAAGTCAGAGTCAAGTATATATCTTGGTATATACCCCAAGGATATATCAAACATTCCCACTCTGGAACTCTTTTCCTGCAGAGGTGCGATTGGCTTCCACTCTCTTGAGTTTTTGAGAGCAAGTTAAAATCTGAATTTTTACCTAGGCCTTCACAAGCTTCACCCCTTTGTAAAATTATGTTGTAGTAAGTTTATGCCGGCCCATGGTTTGCCATTCTGAATCTGGGATTCTTCCCAGACGAGAGGTTTTATGAGGGGGGTTGTTTTTATATGTTCATTTTTAAAACTCTATTTGTATATTCTTGTTATTTTTTGGAAGCCACTCAGAGTAGTGGCTTGTCCACTACATGGACAGGGTATATGTTTAAACAAATAAAAGAAAATACAATCCTAATCAATATGAGGAAGAAACATTAGGCCATTTCCTGGACAAGACAGAACATTTTAGTCAGGACTAAAAGTCTTTCTGAAACGATATTTTAATATCTGTGCTAAATATCTGTGGTGCTCTCCACGTATTCCCCTCTCCTTATGGACACTTACCTTAACAATAGTTCTTCCCAGACCTTCTCAACCCTCCTTCATTGATTTGTATGGAAAAAGGGACAGCATGTGCAATCATGAAAGGCAAGGTTTGGGGGGCACATTGATTCTCTCACAGCATTCTGTTTTTCTGAGAATGACATACAAGAATGTGTCTTTTCCCATCGGCCCTGTTTCCATTGCTACCCTGTTCCATAACTCCTGCTATTCAATAATTAATGTCACTTGATTTTTCAGCAGTTTCCACCCACCGTCTCCTTCCTCCTTTCCTGGCTGCTGCTACATTTATGGTTTAAAGATTGCCAAATGGGATTGTAAATATTGATCTGTGTAAGGATTTCATGACTAATAATTCCCCATTATAATGATTCCTTGGTAACACTCATCACCCTCTGACCAACAAAACTCTGTTATGGGAACACAAAGAAGTAGCAGCGATAAGAAGATGGCAAAATCGTTGATGATGAAGGATCTAGAAATACAAGGGAAATCAATATGCATCCACAGATATACATTTATGTGTCTGATAAATCTTTCACAGCCATTTCCTCTTAACTGTCTCATACATTGTTTCCTTCAGGCAGGCATGCACACATATTGGTGATCATATACACTTGATATCTTTACAATCACTAATGTTGCTGTCTTCTTATTGCTTTAACTTCCTCATGTCTCCATAACAGAGATTTGTGGTCAAAGGATGATAAATGTTAACTGGAAAGGAGTACAAAGAATGTCAATAATAAGGAATTATGGCCTTGAGTTGAGCAATGTTTCCTACTTATATGAAACACAGATGCAAACGCACACAGAGAGGTCCCTCTGTTACTTTCATTAACAGGTTCCGAACATTCACTAATGTATATTGTCTTTTCTCTTCTCTGGAGTCCAACTCTGTTCCTAGAGCTTGCGTGATAGTGAAAACTCCTGAGCAAGTAGAATGCTGATCAACATTCAGTTCTAAGGGCCAGACCCCTTCTGAAATGTTGGGAGGAATTGCATATGTGTGACTGCATCATTCAAGGACAGACCTTTCCTATACTGGAATTCAAATAATAACAACACCAAAGCTAAATATTAGGGAGAGCTTGCTTTAAACAAACAAACAAACAAACAAACAAACAAACAAACAAACAAACAAGGGCAGGAGAAGTGAAAAAAGGTTTTTTTAAATTCTATATAGACTATTGTCGATGCACTGTCAGTTATATATATATATAAATTATATATTTATATATATATAAAATTTATATCTTTATAAATTTATAAATAAATTTGTAAATTTATAAATATATAAATTTATAAATTTATATATTTATAAATTTATATATATATAAAAATTAAAATCTTATCTTTGCCTTCTCTTAAAGGGCAAACAAGAAACTGCTTTCCGCCAAAGCAATCACTGTGGATTCAACTCTAGGCAGTTTCTCAGCCAGCCCTTTAAGGCAAGTAAAAAAAAAAAGAAAAAAAGATTTTCTTTATATATATATATATAAAATAACTGATGTAGCACATCGCCTATAGTCTACATACAGTCAAAAATATTTCCCCCCACTTCCCCTGCCCTCTGCCGAGCAGGGGAAGTAATTAATTTGCCAATATCCTGAAGTGGCTTGCTTACAAAGTCACTTCACGATATTGGCAGATTGAAAGAGGAAGGCTTGCCTTAAATCAGTTCCAGCGGTCACACATTCCATTATTTGGCTCATGTTCTGATCTGTTCCTTGCCTTGTTCTCATACAGAATATGTATTTGAATTCTCACAAAATTCCAAGTGGGAGAAACAGCATGAAAGAGGTTTAAGTAACACTCTTATCAGCTTATTAGACAATTGTGACCAAACCTGTAATCTGTAGGTCTGGTTTTAAGAAACTGAGAAATCATAAGTTTTCAGAGAATTAGGGCTATGAACATGAGTGTTGTATTTTCCAGAGACAAACATACTCTGTGTTTTCAAACTTGTAGTTGTGTTAATCTATTTCAGCATGTTCAACAAAAAGGAAACAAAAACAACAGCATCACCTTAAAGCCTAATAAATTAATTTCAGTTGTAGAAGGGGGTAGCCATGTTAGTCTGTGCAAGCATTATAGGTGAAAACAAAGTAAAAAAAAAATAAAAAGTAAAGAAAACAAAAACATGGTAACACCTTAAAGACTAACTTTTATATTTTTTTCATGTGAGCTTTCATGAACAAGTCAGAAGAAGTGGATTTGTCCATGAAAGCTCACATTAAAAAAATATCGAAGTTAGTCTTTAAGGTGCCACCACGTTTCTTTTTTTACTTTTTATTTTTACTTTGTTTTCAACTAAAATTAATTTCAGTGCAAGCTTTCACAAATTGCAATGCATTTCCTCTTTTTTTTTTTTTTTTTTTTTGTAAACCCAGCTAGAGAATTTAACACAACACAAACACTGAACTACACCTGCTGACCAAAATCCTGTTAGTTTCATCTGCCAGGATAACACAAATGCTGTCAATCTTGTTGGTGAATTGCCACAAATTTGGGAGTCAACATACACAGTTGCTATTATGCACAACAGCAGCTACTTACGCTAACTGCTTCGCTTGTGGTGATTTGCAAATGTGATTCATACCACTTACATTACAACAGCATAAAAACCCAATGGCTGAAATCCTGTTACCCAACATAGTAAGTCACCATAGAGTAGACCCATTGAACCATTGGGGATTATAGAGGAGTTGCCTCAACAAATCCAGAATGGTAGTCCTACTTTAGTCACTAGTTGTTATGCTAAGGATTTCACCCATAAAATTTGGGGCATTGCTTCAGTTATCCTCATAATCCTTATATTCTGAAGCATACTTATCTACTGTTTCAGTTAGGACAGATCCTGGTATGAACCATGTAAGGCACAAGAATCAGGTCACAAATTGGAAAGGGTGGCGGGTCATACTCCATCCCACCCCACCCAGCACTGGGTGTTGCAGCAAATATTGTTTATTGCGGCATTGTGGGTGCAACGCAACCCCCAGAATGTATGAAAACGTTAACCTAAAATTTTCTGCAGAAAATGCACTGCAGCTTTTGCAGCAGCCAGCAGGTGGCGCTACTAATCAACCTCAAGGATCACAGCTGGCCTATTGCTTTCAGGCTGGAAAGGGGATCGCTTAAACAAGCATTCCACACAGGTATCTCATGCTGCAGCTGGAGTGACGTATTCCAGGGTAGAATGTGAGAATTGGAGGATTTCCACAGCTGAGCCCTCTTGGAAATCAAATGCAGCACATCAGGGCTGTGTGTGGGTCCCCAATCCTATTTGCAGATCGCATCAGGGTTTCTGATTCTGATTTCCCCATTTGGTCCAGAGTGTTTTATGCCCCATCCAATTCATCTTGTGCTCTAGATTTGAGTGACCCTGTAAATTCCTATTGACTTGCATTGAAAAGCAAAACGGCTCTAACTTTTTTGTTCTTGGACTGATGTACATGAAACATGGAGACACAACAGACCCTAAACAGAGGAATAAGTCTCTGAAATTTCAGACAGCTAGCTTCAGGGGTTTGTGTACAGTAGGATCATCGTATCCATGGGGGATTGGTTCCAAACTCCCCCCTCCATAGATGCTGGGAAATGTGGACACAGTGAATGCTATCCATAGCACACACTCTCTCTGGTTCCCCCTAGTGCCGTGATGGCAAATCATTTTGATCCCGAGTGCCCAAACTGAAAAGAAAACAAACAAACAAAAAAATCCAGCAGGCGGCGTGTGGCGGCGGTGGCGGAAGCGGACGTAACGGCAGAAGAGAGAATCCTGGGCACAGAGGTGCCTCCAGACCCCACTCCGGATCCGCCTCCAGTCATGCCCAACCCCGCCACTGCCTATAGCTCGGCCGGTCTGCCACCACCACCGCCAGCTGCTCCGGATCCTGGCTCGCCACCTGTCAGGGCGCTAGCACCCCGACTGCAGCCGCCTCCTCAGGTTTGGCTGCCGGGGGTAACGATCCAGCGACTTATGGCTCGCGTGCCCACAGAGAGGGGTCTGTGTGCCAGCTGTGGCACGTGTGCCGTAGGTTCGCCATCGCTGCCCTAGTGGCTCCCTCTAGTAAATACACTGTGGATTCTGTTTTTTTTTTTAATATAATATTTTCCAGCAGTGGATAAATGAATCCACATGTGTTGATCCAGTGGATGATGGGGTGTTATTATCTTTAAAGTTTTCTGTATACACACACACACAAACACAAACACATACTCTCACAAATAACTAGTACAATGAAGGGTGGGTTCATGTGTCCCACCCAAAGTGACAAACTGATTTGTGAATTAACATTCCTTTGCTCTAAAACAATGGTTCCCCAGATGTTCTTGGACTGATACCCCCCAGAAACACTCACCACTAGCTGTGCTGGCCAGGATATCAGGGAACTGTAGCCCAAGAACATGCGGAGACCCAACATTGGAAACCACTGCTCTAGAACCACATCTAGCCTTCTGGTTCATCCTGGTCCTCATGCAAATCAGCCTGGATCAGGTCCCATTGGCTAGAGATTTGAGTTTCTTCTGTATCTGGTGCATGGCCCTCTATTCCAATCCTTTGTGTGGAGATGAACCTCTACTGTGAGGCATAGGCTTTGCAGGCAGATTGTCCCAGGATCAATTGTTTGTGTCCTCAGGTCAGGCTAGGGAAGAATTCTGACTGAAACCCTGGAGAGCCACTGCCAGTCAGAGTTAACAGTACTAGTCTAGATGGAGCAATAAGCAACAGCACTGGGCTAGATAGAACAACTCAGCATAAGGCAACTTCCTGTGTAAGAAAAAGCATTCTATTCCCACACATATTCTGGAAGGAGGCGTAACAGCCAATGTTAGAATGAATTGTGGGCAAACTGGAGCAAGTTCAGAGGAGGGAACAAGGATGATCAGGGGACTGGAAACCAAGCCCTATAAGGAAAGACTGAAAGAACTGGGCATGTTTAGCCTTGAGAAAAGAAGACTGAATGGAGATAGGATAGCACTTCTCAAATACTTGAAAGGTAGTCATACAGAGGAGGGGCAGGATCTCAGTCATCCCAGAGTACAGGACATGCAACAATGGGCTCAAGCTACAGGAAACCCGATTTAGGTTGAATATCAGGAAAAACTTAAGTGTTAGAGGAGTACAACAAAGGAACCAATTACCTTGGGAGGTGGTGAGCGCTCCAATACTGGAGGCATTCAAGAGAAATTGGACAATCGTCTGTCAGAATTGCTTTGACTTGGATTCCTGCATTGAGCAGGAGGCTGGGCTCGATGATCTTATAGGCCCCATTGCAACTCAATTATTGTATGATTCTATCATTGGCATTAAAATGAATCTGTGGTGTGCTTATAATCCTTAGTTATTAAACCTCTTCTCAAGCAGGTAACTGGAATAACTCTTTAGTTACCTCTGCCCTATCCTTTGTGGGTATCCTTTTGCTGAGTTTTATAGTTCTTTTGTCCCTGGCAACCAACCATTTAAACAGATGGAGAATGGATAATATCAACCTCCCCCAAGCTTTTCTGTTTTGATGCGCGTGAAACTAAGAGCCCAATAATTATTTTTCTGCACTCAGTACACACTTGTAACATGTTCTCTCTCTCTGGTCCCTTGTGTGTGTGTGTGTGTGTGTGTGTGTGTGTTGTATACAGCTGCTAGAAGGCGCTGGAGCAATTTTTGAACAGCATTGCCCACTTAGGGATAATTAAATCTTTCAGCTATATTTCCTTCTGCATTAATTTTTTTAAACCCCCCAGTTCTTTCCATCCTGAATGTGATGATATTTTCAAATTTGGGTAAAGTCTATACAGAGATTCATATCTAAATATTTAATCGTTAAGCAGGATCTAGATAAATAAACATGCCAGTTTGGGCTACCACACATTCATTAGGGAGAAAAAATCCAATTCAAAAATTTAGTCCAAGTCAAACTTCATTTTTAAAAAATATTCTTTTGATTTTGAATAAAAATAAATGGACAAATGTCAACCTGTTCTTATTACAAACGATCTTACATGAAATTCTGTCCCATTCCTATATCCCCAAATAGAATGAACATGAGAATTTTTAAAAAATACTTTTAAAAAAACTCGAATAGAATATGTTCAACCAGCCCCCTCCATGCCAGCATTTCCTTGGGATGGAGAAGCAATCTGGGAATGCCCCTGGGTGAGATGAAATGAAGTGTGTGGAAGGGCAAACATCCAGCCACTGTGCCAGGTGTTTTCCACACCTGCTCTATGGTTACGTATTAATGTTACCCTGGAGTTTGCCAAGCTCTAGACACCACCCTGGAGTCCGACAAGTAGAAACACAATCGGTCATATTTTTGTAGCAACATTTCTTTCAGATGTTATGACTTCCTAAGTCAAAGAAGCTTTTAAAGAAGACGTTTACAGGCCAGCTTTGTTTCCCACCTTTCTCAGGGAGCACAGAAGGTGAAATACCTCTGGATGCTGTGTCCTGGAGTATTTATACCCTCAAGCATCCTTCCTGGATGACTGAGGTTAAGGTGGTTTGCTTGCCTCTCCTGGCAATTTAAATAGATCAATAAAGCTACAAAAAGAGCCACATTGTAACTCCTGGGAAGGAGAGTTTTCAACCTGTTTCTAAGGCACTTATTGTTCCTTACGGATCCCCTAAAATAAAGCTGTTTCCATTTGGGGTGTTCCAAAGCCCCTCTGAGTTTCGGTGTGGTTTGGCTACTTACAAAGCCGCTTCAAATATTTTGCTTGGTTCTTTTAGAAAAAGAGTTTGTGTAAAAATAGAAATGGTTAATACAAAGCTCAGTTATAAATCATGGGCACAATCCACCAGGAGCTTTTCCTGCTCAGAGGAGTGAGGTCTCCTTTTAAAGAGGGTCACACCCCACATTGAGGTTTTCATAGTCCCTTTGGCACAATGGAAAAATGAATAACATGTGAAACACTGTTGAGAGAAAACAACAAAGCATCTTGTGGCTCTTTAATGAGGAACGGAGTTACAGTGACTGTAACACACAATTTTTGCAGATGACGGCTCACTTGTCAGATCTGTGAAATGTTATCCTCAGAACGCAGATGTGTGGATGCAAAGGCAAAGAATGTAAACAGAAAGCATGAAAGGGCAATAAATGCAGCAGGGTTGCTGACATTTCTACAAAAATCTCATGTGGTCAATAGTGCAGCTGTTGGCAACTCATCATGATGGCATTACAACGGACTCCTAACCATGCCCCAGGGGGGTTTCTACAAATACAGCCAAGTGTGTCAATCTATATCAACAAACCAGTTCAAAGCGTGTTCCTTGTGTACAGCTAATAAGATTAGATCTTTTGTAAAACATTTGGGTCCTATACCTGCTATAAAAAAGACAAAAGCATATGAGATGTGGATTCATCATAGGATGCTGAGAATTTATTGGGCCAAGATGGTGATCAGTGAATAAATACTAAGGCAATGAATACAGATTAGAGATGGGGGTATTCGTATATGAATACCCCTACACAAGTGGAGATAACAAGGGTCCGACCCCATGGGGCCGGACGGTCCACTCACCGATGCGCTAATGCTGCGGGGTCCACGCTGCTGTCCTATCGCTCCAGAGATCGCGATCGCTGAGGCACTCTTCGACCTGGCAGAGAGGCTTGTCATCCCGCCTCCTGCCAGGAGTCGCTCAGCGATCGTGATCTCCGGAGCGATAGGATGGCAGCGCGGACCTCACAGTATTAGCGCATCGGTGAGTGGACCCTCGTTATCTCCACCTGTACGGGGGTATTCGTATAAGAATACCCCCATCTCTAATAAAGATCAATAAATGTGGGTCCAGACTTACCTGGACCCAAGGCTGTGCCCACTGCGGCAAACCCAGCTGATAGGGCCTTGTGGAGGACACGGGGAAGCTGCCACACCAACCCTGTGGTATGTCCTGGGGCATCCCGGGAGGCAGACTGCCAGACTGACCCTCCCACATCCTCTTACTGACTGAGGGAATGGAAGGTGGAGATGGAGCACATGGCCTGGAGTGGAGCAACTTTCAGTTCCATCTTTTTGTCTTTTCTATGAAGGCACAGTTGATAGCCATGCATGATTAATAAAAGAACCATAACTGCTTGTTCCATAAGAAGGAACAATCTACTGAGATAAGTGCCCTGTTTCTTGTGACCAACTTCTGGAGGATGAGGAAGCACTTAATGGATGGGGAGAACTCCCTTACCTTACTCAGCACCCATTGAACTGCAAGGTATAGTTTACTTTTATGCCAAATTGCATGTTGTTTCACAGTTTAGATGGAGTGGACATCTGTTGGTGACACAACAGCTGATGAGTCCTTTTCTTTCCATTCTAGCACTGGCTAGGAAAATGAGGGACATTAAAGTTCCTCACATCACTGACATACAAGCCAAGTTCAGTGCTCCCCACCCCCATGGATCTATCTTTTCAGAATACAATAATAATAATAATAAATACTTTTTTAAAACCCTGGATCATTGGCCATGGAAAAAGAGCTACATTTCACTCATGTGTGTCTATTCCATGAGAGTACTCGGTGTTCTAAATGTTTTTACCACAGTGGCTCTGGGGTGGGGTGTTTCTTAAGTTTTCAAGTTAAGGTTTATTATACATGGTTACAACTGTCCCTCCCTTTTCGTTGCCATTCTTGTACTCTTCAGGACACTCAGACATGCCACGGTAATACTCAACATCTCAAGCTTCAGACTATTTCTGTACACAAACGGGTTCCTATTGCCTAAAGTGCCATCCATTCCTCATCATAACATACAACAACAGTGACAAAAAGGGGAAAGAGTTTCAAAGTGTCCTTCGTACAAGTTCACTCTCTCATTTAGTTTTGCAATGAGAACTATATTTTTAGAAAACCACAGGAATACAGGCTTTTAAAAATTTAAATGTTTGTTTTCCCTCTTCTCTCCTCAAGCAATCTCCCAGCTGCTACGTGACTCTATAGGTATCGTATGTCTAAACCAGAGGTAACTGCAAAGCAAATCCAGCTTTCAGGTTAAGTACTAAAAGTCAGGGATGTTGGCAAGTCTCTGGGTCTGATTCCAAGTCTGAGTCCGAATCTTTGGTACCAAGTCCCAAGTCCAAGTCTGAGTCTTTGGTACCACGTTCTGAGTCCAAGTCTTTGGTACCAAGTCCCGAGTCCCAAGCCCCAAGTCTGAGTTCCTATTAAAAACAATATCTTTTCCCCAGAAATCAGGGAGGAGTGGGTAGGTTCTGAGTCGGAAGTTGAGTCAGAGTCATTGAAAAAAACAAACAAACAAAAAAACACCACCAAGTTGAGTCTGAGTCAAGTCACCAGTGTGATTTAAGTCCAACTTGACAACGAGTCCTGCGACTCGACTCCCCATCCCGGCTAAAAGTGCTGAATTAGTGATGCAAAGACTGTCTCTTGGGCTTGTGGGTTTCTCTCATTTTTCAGGATCATGGCATTGTTTTTTTTTTACTAGTAAACTAGTAAAACTAATTTTACTAGATGTGTTTTCAGTAAACTAAGTAAAACTAATTTTACTAGATTACTAGAGGTAGTGAAAGTAGGAAGGGGTAGTCACTGGAAGGACAGATCCTGAAGCTGAGGCTCCAATACTTTGGCCATCTCATGAGAAGAGAAGACTCCCTGGAAAAGACCCTGATGTTGGGAAAGTGTGAGGGCAAGAGGAGAAGGGGACGACAGAGGACGAGATGGCTGGACAGTGTCACCGAAGCTACCAACATGAATTTGACCCAACTCCGGGAGGCAGTGGAAGACAGGAGGGCCTGGCGTGCTCTGGTCCATGGGGTCATGAAGAGTTGGACACGACTTAACGACTAAACAACAAAGGGGTAGTGGACTTTCAACTTATATTTAGGGTGTCTCCGAGCACCTGTTCAGCCCAGAAACGTGTTGTCAGTATCAGAAAGGAGTTCACTGCCCATCCCGTCACATGTAAATGGACTCCAGCCTCCTCCTTATTACTTTCAGCACCCAAAATTAAGAGTGGAATGATTCATTACTGTTAAATAATCGGGAATCTCTAAAACATGTGCCAGAATACAGCAAAGCGGAAAGAGATCTACCTATAGATTGAAAACCTCCTCCCATCCAGAGGTGGCACATTCGTTAGGGCAGGTGAGGTGCCCCCCAACCTGAGACTTAGGCTAATCCAAACCATCTAATTTCTGTCTTCTTCCTTTCTTAAGGCAGAGGAGCTCTGGGTGTATATACTCTATGTGTGAATGCTCGCCTGCCTGCTTCTCTCTCTCTCTCTCTCTCTCTCTCTCTCTCTCTCTCTCTGTGTGTGAATACCAACTTTATCCTATTTGGGTAACACTGGTGTTATGTCTTCTACCTCACCAGGCACCACTGTTTCTACCACCCAATCCTGCTGTCGCAAGAAGGGCAAAGCTTCGATTTTTTTGCTTTTTAAATTATTGCAAAATTCATCACCTATCACAACATGCACCTCATTACCTTTACTGTGCCTGGGCTTCAGGAGTAACTCATTGTATTGTTGTAGCCTTATATTAATTACCATTACTCCTTCCACTTAATTATTTACAGTGCAAAATGAGTATGAAACATACAGAGCATCATGGGACATTGTCTCTTCCTTCAACAACTAACAGGAAATGTGCGAAGCAGCTGTCCACGTTTCCTGGACTATGCATTTAATGGAGTTGGAAAAGAGAGGATCTCATGCTGTTGTGAATAGTATGGCAGAATTTTAAAGTGGAACACAGAGCAGAACACTAGATCACTCTGCCAACCTTAAATAATTAAAATAAGTGACAACACTAATGCAATGATAAAAATGGACCAAAGCCAAAGCCTAAAAAACCCCAAAGTGTGCTGCTTATATACTACCCCATAGTGCTTAAAGCACTCTGAGTAGTTTACAATTTTAATTATGCAGGCTACTCATCCCCCCCCCCCCCCAAGCAAGCTGGGTACTCAATTTACCAACCTCAGAAGAATGGAAGGCTAAGTGAACCTTGAGCTGGCTACCTGGTATTGAACCCGGTTTGTCAGCAGAGTTTTGGCCGTAGTACTGCAGTTTAGTCACTGTGCCACGAGGCTCCTACCCAGAACCCCTAGACCACCTGACATGATTAAACATTCGCAATCACAATCATGCAGTGAGAGTGCAGTTTGATGCACACAAAGAAATAACACCTCAGTGGGCCCTCCAACTACTGCTCCGTGTTACTCACAGAAGTAGTGAATATCAGCAACAATAACAATAACTGTTGACAGTTAAGTCCCGAGCTTTGGAGGCAAGGGAAGGGACTGAGGTAAGACTTTCATTGTGATTGATGTGAGAAGGGACGTTGGCAAAAAATAAATAAATCTTATTTTGGCAACTCCATGACCTACTTTAGCAGCTCAGCCAAGCAATCACTGCTCGGAAGATACCAGATCCTTCTAGCTGTGACAGTTCCACAAACCTTTACCCCAGAAATAATTCCCTCCCTCCCTCTCTCTCTCAGATATCAATAAGTCTGGTTTCAAGACTCTACAACTCTACTGCCACCTCCTCCAAAGGCTGGTCCAGAGGGTCTTAGTGCTAGGAGGCCTTGTAGGAGCAATAGAAATAAATATTTTCAGTTTAGAAGCTAGGAAGAGAAGTTAGGGTCTCATGATCACCTCTGCAGAAGCCAGGTCAATCCTCAGCCTATTTGGTCTAGTTCTGCTTCTTCAAGATCAGATGTTATTCCGTGTTTCAGGAGGCTTTAATTAATATTATTAGTTGATGACATCTGTAGTAGAGCTGTTTCCCTCAACCGTGCACATTTCTGTTCCCACCCAGGGGCTGCTTATAGAGATGAGGTGTACCTTATTATAGCATACATCCAATTGCTAGCTCCATATAGACTAGGCACCTGAAATCACTTGCTAGTCAATACTTACTAGTCAGTACCTGATTCAATGGGTCTACTCTAGTTGGGACTCGCATTTGGATTTAGATCTGCTTGTTCAGTAGTGGTGACTTGATGGCTTAATTTGTAGACCCTGGGATGCCAAGCTTCCTCTCCTGCTGCATGTATGGGATACCTAGTCATTGAGTATGAACTAGCTTTTAATTGTAATGTAATTTGGATAAAGTGGAATATGGCTGACCTGTTAAAAGGCTTCATGTGTTGTTTTCTAGTGGGTGTTGCTAATGTAAGATATGAATCCAGAGTTCCACGATGCACAAACAACACAGAGGATGTGGAAATCAGTGTTGAGTTTCTTAGTTTTCCAGCAGCATCCGTTCAGTCCAACTTTGACATTAGATTATGAGACACACACTCTCTCTCTCTCGCCCCCACACTGGAAATTCATGCATATTTTTGGATGCATTTCTTCAAAATATATGCATTCTTGAAAGCATTTTTTCAAAAGTATGCATTTTAATGTCATTTTTTTGCATTGTCTAAAGCATGACTGTGCATATTTTTCAAACATGCACAGTGCTACGTGTATACATTTTAAAAATGCACACACTCCCCCCCCCCCCCCGCCATCCATCCACCCTGGCCCAATGGATCACAGTCCTCGCAAATGAATGGCTTTCTGAGGAAAGAGGCATTCCATTCTGTTGGCAGCTTCTGGTGGCAGAAAATAGGCATTTTATTTCTGTAGAAAATACAAATCCAAGAAATATCTTCCTATCCCTAGGTGTTCTCTTAAAAGTGTGCTATGAAGGCAAGGTGTCAGAGTGTTCCAAACTCAGCATTTATCATATTTAATGGAGACACAAGCCCTTTACGATCAACAAGTCTTACGCAACATCTCGAAGTCCCAGTTGACAAACATCATCAAGCTTTTAATCAAAAGGCTCTTCAGTGGTCACCAACAAGTTAAGAGGTTTGCCCGTCTATTTGGTTATGTGAGGTTATTTCCTTCTAAGTACCACACTGCCACCATTAAAACTGAAGGATTTAGACCCACACTGTTTGATACAAAGAACAAGCGCCCTGTCATATTTGCTTGTGGGTCTATTTTGGTTGAAAGTTTGTCTAGATGTTAAATTTCAGCACTGGTTCTTTAAAGGAGTCACCTGGCAAAAAAACACCTAGTATTTAGGAGGCTTCACTGGGTATATTTGCAATCCAAACATAGTCATGTTTTGTACATATCTATGTCTATAGGAGGCACCTTGCCCTCTTGGCAGCTCACCTTCTACATATTTAGTCCTGAACTAAATACGGCATCACCTGAAGTAGGCCTTGGCTAGGAAAACATCCAATCTGATGATTTTACTGGCTGGATACCTCAGTGGTTTAGGTATCTGGCCGTGGAGAGATTGGGAGTTCAATTCCCCACGGTACCTCCTGCAAGTAGAGCCAGCCTGTGTGGCCTTGGGAAAGCTGCACAGTCCTAGGGTATCCTCAGAAAAAGGGAATGGTAAATCACATCTATTGTCTACCTATTGTCTACCTGGAAAATCTTGAAAAAGATGGTTGAATTTATGACACGTTGTTGTTGATTTTACATCATATGCCTGTATAATTGTTATTCAGATGGAAAAAAGGTGCAGAACTCTAGCTGTAGAAGACACAGATCAGCAGTAACATCAGCTGTTGTGGTAATATATCTAATATAGCTACAGGCATATGTAAAATGGTGCTGTGTTTTAATTGCAAATACCTTAGGAGATGATGTGCCCATTTCCTAATGCAATTAATCTATTTAAAATATGGCTGTGGTGTTTTGTCCCAAAGCTGTTCAAACATTTTAATTCCCCTTGCACTGAAATTCTGTAGGACTCCTTAGCCCACATTAATATTAATGGCCAGAATCCTGTTGGTGGTTTTAATTTTAATTAAAATAGATGCACAGCTAATCACACAACAGATATCATTTTAGTAGCAATTTGCCACAGAGGATTATGCAATTTAATATTAACATATGTAAATCACTCACAGGATTCTGTCCAATATTTTTCAAGAACTGTACCAAACAAGAATAGCTATATTCTGCCAGAGGCAAGACAAGACATTTTGTTTCCTGAACAAACGTCATCCAGCTCATGGTGCATAACACTCAAAGCCACTTGAATTATTTCAGCACCTGATGCAGAGAATTCTCCTCCCAGCAGTCAAAATATAAGAGGAAGATGTTTCCTACCCAACTATCTGACGACCATTTATGACATCCTAAATCTCCCACCTCACGTGGCTCGTGTTCTAATGCTCAGAGCTTTAAAATAATACCTTGAGAATGAATTAAGGAATTCGGTGGGCAGCTGGTGGGTTGTCATTTGCAGAACTTAAAATAAAACAAATAATAGAACAGAATGGCAAAAATGTGTGCAGCCCTCCAGATGTTTATGAACTCAGATCCCTATCTAGTCCTAGCCACCCTGGCCAATGGTGAGCTTTGATGGGAGCAGGAATTTATCAACATCTGGGAAGCAGAAATATTCCCACTCCTGTAACACATCCTACATGCAAGGACATAGGTTCAATCCATGGCATCTGTAGCAAAAAGGTGCATTTGACTGTGAGAGAAGGTGAACAGCCACTGTCTGTCAAAGTAGACTACATTGTCTGAGATGCACAAATAGACTTACCTGGGCTGTTTGCCTACATTCCTATCCTCTGTCAGTCAGTTCCTTATTTTCTTTCCTTAAATTGTACCCATGGCTTAAAAGTGAAGACGACTTTGGACAGCCAAGGGTGTTAACGTGGGCTTATGCCCTTCAATGGAAGCTGGAAGAAGGTTGTTTCATAGTAGAAATGACTCAAATGAACAAGTGCTTTGTCTATTGACTGTATGGTGGCAGCACTGGTTTCCTTCAGAATACAGATCTATAATTTCTTTATAGCCTAAAAGCTTCTAGGGCTCCATTTTTCAACAGCTTAATGACTACTTTTACTTCAGGGCGCCCATTAGGTATATATATTTATACTTACGTACCTACAAAATGTACAATATAATATATAATTACTGTTTTTATCAAGTTTTATGTCTTCTCGGGTTTTTTTTAAAGGAGAGCTAGAAACACCGATACCACCCCTCTCCTCTCTCTCTTTTGTGTGTGAAAAAAATGTACTTGCAAACAAAAGACCACACAAAAGGCAATTTGTGTATTTGTTAATACAAATATCCGAGCTAACCATGAACTAGAGAATATTTCCTGCATTTTTCTGGCTGCTGATAATGAAAAGACAATAATGACTGGAACACACATTCTGTTCTGATGCTTATAGATAGAACCTGTCCACCTACAAGGCAATCCCCAGTGCTCTGCTATACTTCTTATTTTTTAAATTACAGAAGACAGAATTTTAAATGGAGCTTATATACAGATGGGGTCATAGTGGCCAGAATGCATTTTGGCCATGTGCTTCATCATGTTCCCCAACTGCACAACCAATTTGTTTGTTTGTTTGTTTGATTTATAGGCTGACTTACTAAACTCAAGGTGTTTAGCTTAGGGTGATGTACGAAGTGGGTCAAGTGACATATATTTAGATGCAGAGAAGCCCTTTGTGATTGCAGAAGTCAGCCTTTACAAGCAGCAGTGAGGAAGGCTGTTTATCTGAATAAATGGAAGGTTTTTGACATTAAACAAGCAAGAAGATGTGATTAGGAACATCACAAACCTAGTTATTAAGAACAGACTGACGTATCAATTGACTGGCTCAAATGTGTCACTAAAATTCTACCCCTCAGTTAGAATGCACTTCCTGGATATATCTCAGTAGCACAATGTAGGGGAATAAATCTAGTAATCATAGAAGCAGGGGCTTGCTTGACATTTATAATATATATTATCTCGCAAAACAAGGTACAAAATATAATTTATCTCATGTACTGCATGGGCAGTGGGATAAGAAGAATTTAAATGGAGTGCGAGAGCATCTAATCATTTCAAGAACAAACGGTAAGGGATTAGCGGGTTTCTGTTTAAGACCTGGTTAAGTCCCAGTTCAGTTGCTAGGCTCCAATTGGTTGCCTGAAAGCTAAATCACTGTTTAAATGTATGCACAGTACCATTTTGAGTCCATCCCTTGAGGAACTGAGACATCAGAAACATCCTAACAATTTTAATATTGTTCATTTCTGGACTACAGAAAAGGTAAGCATTGTGCGCCATGTGTTAAGACAGGGAGTTACTAAAAAAATTGCTTTAATTCAAAAGGGAGCGAGAAGCCAAATAATGGAATTATTTACCTCTAACAAAATGATTATATGCATTGACTGCACATTCAGCCTGCAGAGTAAACAGGAAGTGAACCGTTGGAGGCAGGTGCAAGATCAATAGCAATTAGCATTTTGTTGCTACTAGTTGCAATTATGTTTCTTTGTGGAATCTGTAACATAATTACATTTCACAAGTCTGTTTGGGTTTCTACGCAATTAGCAAGATGCTGTGATGAGGATTGCTGCACTGTTGAATTCCTACCTATTGTGCAAGAGATAAAGGCAAAGGAGCTTTATCAAAAAAATGTGATGCCCCCTAACTAATTACATGTTAGCATGTGAGTAGGAATCTAGAACTAGCACAATATCAATAAATCTGTAGTGATAACAATGCAGCAGTTATCCCGAGGAAAGTAACAGCTGTGCAGAAAAACACATAAATTGTACAACATCCCAAGTTCAATTCCTGGTGTTACCAATTAAAACAATTTTCAGGTAGGAGAACCAAGACGTTTCTTGCTTGGAAACCTTAAAATGGTTATGCCACCTATAAGAGCAAATGATTCTAGGCGAAGTGGATGAAGGGCCAAACCAGATGTGACCTTGCGTGCCTTTGCATTTGATGCACAAGCTTTTAAAAAGCTTCAGTGCTGAAAATTTTTGAGACTGCAGCAGGCACAAAGGGAAGTTTATCCCATCTCTTCTCCTTTTCTGGTCCTGATGAAAAATCCCTTCTCTGAAACAATTTCCGATGTAGTACAAGCATATCTTCTAAAATGACAGGACAAATCACCTTCAAATTTAAAATGGGACATAGCAGGTGCCGTTTCCTTTTCAGGAAGCAGAGGCAGGCAATGCAAAACAGCTACTGAACTTCCTCTGAGGCATGAAAAAATGGTAGCAAACTAAGATTAAAGAAGTGCATCTAGTGGGTCAAGAGCAAAGACAGGGGGTTTGGTATCCAACCATTAGTAGCTGAAAATGACAGAGTGTAAACAGAGAATAAAGCAGTAATAAAGTTGAAATGAATCAGCATACAAAAAATAATAATCTCAAAAAATAAAATAACTAATACCAAAAAAGGAAAACAGTAATAATATTTTTTGTGTATATACGCTGTAAATACAGTTTGAGTGTATTTCTTCCACTTATAGTTAGAAATATTTATTTATTTATTTATTTATACCCCACCCATCTAGATCGAAGTCTACTCTGGGCGGCTAACAATAATACATAAAAGTGAAAGCAATATAATACAATAAAAACAACAACAATAATATAATTCAAGATGGCAAAAAGTAACTTGCATCTTATTTCTCCCCTCTGGCTAATGGATGCTCCTACAGGCAACTCATAACCAGAACTTTAAGGCAACAAGCCTCTCCTACTGATATTTAGTAGCACATCATCCATCAGTCTTCAGAGTTTACATGGCTTTCACAATTAACACTCTTTGCTCAACATTTTCCATTAAATTGTTTAATCCCTTTTGGAAGGTACCTAAATTAGGGGACTTCCCATCACTGCATCTTATGGGAGCAAATTTCATTAATTAATAATGTGTTACGGGAATTACTTTCTTTTGTCTGTCTTAAATTCATAGTCAATCAAGTTCATTGGATAATTCCCACATTCTAATTTTATGTAGAAAAAGGTGCCTTTCTTTCTGCCCCAGGTTATACATAATTGTATAAGTCTCTGTCCTGTTTCCCCTTAACTTTTTTCTAGACTTGCAAACCCCAACATACTTTCACTTTTCATTCTAATGAAGATATTCTAATCACCTTTACGTTTTAATTGCCCTTTTCTCAAGCTGCCCTCCTGAACAATCTCCTGCTATTTCCATTAATGTCCACTAAAGACATTTGATATTGACAAAACCTACTCAGCCTTCTTGGCAATTGCTGGGGAATCACACGCCTGTCTGTGGAAACCTAAAAGCCACAGTGGCTTGAAAAGAATTTCTCAATAGACATACTGGTTTTAACCAAGCATAATAATTAACTTTTAAGTATGTTAAAAAGAGAACCTTGGTTTCCCCCTCATTCTTACCATATGGGACACCAGCCTTTCCCAGACCTGTCAGCACTATAGATTTTTCATCGAGCCTTTTTCACCCCTTCAGCCTGCAAAGGAGAGTTTTCTCTACCTAAATTAGGATGTCACTCTCATGGCTGGAGGAAAACCCATTATTACGAGTTCTCTGCCTCCCCTGTGGTTTTCCAGTGCCTGGAACCTGATGTTAAGATTGCCCTTGGTTGGTGCACAATCATTTGGTCAGACATGGAATCCATGATTAACAAACTGATGTGGCTTCTCTGGTCTTGGGTGGCACATCAGAGCCCTAAGCCTGGTGTTGATAATTGAGACCTACATACGTACCTTCAGTGGTATGCCCACTGAGATTTTTTTTTTCAAGAAAACCAACAACAGCCAGCTGTAGTGCTTAAGATAATCACAGTCAGATGTTTTTTGGGTAAATTATATCTCATGGGAATGGACAGGGTACATTAATCTGTCTAAAAAGTGACTAAATTCATTCATCCTTGAACAGAAGAGAGAAGGTCCAGGTCTTTGATTTTGTAAAGAAAATATATTATTACTCAGGCAGTAAGGAGTCTGTGTATATTTAAACATAAGGATCTGGGTTCCTCCAGCTTCCCAATAGGCTTATTGAGACGGGCAGGTGAAAGAACTAAATTATGTTCCTGAGACTATGGTCAAACATCCTGTTTAGTTAGTTCTCACCTTAATATCCATTAAATGTTCCAAAGAGAGGAAATAACAGATTAGGAGCCCTCACACACAGAGTGGCATTTCAGCCATGTCATATATGTGAATTATGTGGTACAAACTCAAGGAGAGACTCATAATTGTGAGACCTTTGTTTTATGTATAGCACAGCTCAGTATTTCCAAGAAGTGTACTTCTTTTTACAGCGACTGTATATTTTCAGACATCCCAAAATAGTCCTGCCACCTTACAACATGTCCTAGTTAGGGTTTCTTCTTCTTTTTTTCCACATGGATCTGAGTCTTTTGCATTGCTGCTAAAAAAGAAGGCAGGCAGTTTGACTTTAAACAAGCTACGCTATTTCACTTTTTACACCACCTGTCTCGCCAGGCACAGTGAGGCAGCTGCCTCAGGTAGCAAATACTGGAGACGACACCAGTAACCCCCTTAGCCTTCTACCAGATTTTCCCATTCCCTTGCCTTAAAGATCAGAGCTGTGTGTGTCACATGACTTGCCCCACATCCTTTAACGTAGCCTGTTTCCATCAAATGGGATAGAAGACCCTAATTCCATGGCCAGTGTTGAAGTGAGATTCAGTTGAGCTGGCTTTGTTACATGGAATATATGTGTGACAAGGTATGGGGGGTATTATTTTGTTCCTATTTATTTACTAAAATATCTTTACCCCACCGTTCTCCTTAAAAGGACCCAAGCTGGCTTACATCATTAAAACAACCAAAACAATATTTAAACAAGAAAAACAAATATTAAAAAAAGAGAATTAAACAAGTGTATTTTATTAAAAACAGTAAATAAAATCAGTACTGTACAGCACATTTAAAAGCAATAGAGCAAAATGATTCATTTTAAAAAACCCTGTCAGACAACCAGTCACTAAGGAAAAGCCTGCCTGAAGAGAAAGGTCTTTGCCTGCTTGTAGAAGGACAGCAAAGCCTAGCTTCCTGTGGGAGGGAGTTCCAGAGTCTGGGAACAGCAAGAGAGAAAGCCCTTTCCCGTGTCCACACCCAGCATGCCTGGGTGGGGACACGGGACTGAGAGAAAGGTGGGACTGAGAGAAAGGCTTTCCCTGATGATCTTAATGCCCAGGCAGGTTCATAGAGGGAGATGCAATCTTTTCGATAGCTTGGATCCAAGCCATTCAGGGTTTTATAGGTTAAAGCCAGCACTTTGCATTGTGCCAAGAAATGGATCGGCAGCCGGTGGAGCTACTGTCACAGAAAAGTTATAGGCTCCCTGTAACCAGCTCCAGTTAGCAGTCTGGCTGTGGCTTCCTGGATTGAGGCAGCAAAATCTCTTGAATCAGCCCTGTCTTTCTCTCTGATAAATCATGCCTTTGTTTTGCCTTTTGGGACAAGTAAATTCTCTGAGTTTGTGGATCTTGATTTAAAGTAGGTATCCATAATGTTACAGCCATATGACTTTTCCTGGGATGAAAAAGTGGCAAAACTTCCCATTCTACCAAAAGCTGCCGCTCTCTGCCTCGTTTTGCGGGGTAAACATGTGTATGATTAAGTCACAAACATTTATTTTACCAGATAATCTCAAGTTCTAACAAACTATAATCCAATTGCATTGTTATTCAGTTACACACTTGCATGTACACACAAACACACATCACTGGTTGAAGACTAGAATTAAGACTATTTCACATTGACTCAAACTCCACCAAACAAGGAAATTTGAAATTAAGGCTAATGCCTCAACACACGTGGCCAGTGATTGTGGTGTACATTCACAAATTGTGCTTGCTTACAACTTGCCCTCTACGCACATACACTTTGCCTTGGTCTTTTGGTCACTAATATTTTCTTTTTTAATCATTTCAATAATACAGAAGAATATGACAATGATATAACAACCCAAACCAAAACATCAAAAAGAAAATTCAGCTAACATATCAATTAAAGAAAAAGTTACACAAAATATAGCATACATGTTCCACCCTGTGCTCCCCACCACCCTCAGAATTAATTAATTAATTAATTAATTAATTTTACTTTATATTTTGTAGCTTTTGTAGCTGCCCCATTTCTCTCCAGAAATATAAGGTATAACCTTTCCCTTTCTCAAACACAAGTACTAAAAATACATCCCATACATCTTCAAAATCATTTGTATTTGATATTCCTTTTCTGATCTTAATTTCACTTGTTAATTTATCATTAATGGCATATTTCACATTTCTTTATACCATTCCTTCATATTAATTTGATTTTTATTCTTCCAATTCCTTGAAAATATCAATCTTGCCACCCTTATTATAATAATAACGAATTCCTTTTTCTGGGCCCTAATCTTGACGTGGAGGATGGGGTGCTTTGGACCAGCAAAGCTGCCCTCCGTCTTTCTGTACACTAGACTTTCTTAGCATAATTTACTTCAGAAACCAGTGCAGGACAGCAGGTTACCGCAAAGTGAATGAATATAGAGTAAAGATGGAAAAGTCTTGGGTGGATCTTGATGTCATAGGAACATAAAAGGTTGTCTTCTACTGGGTCAGACTCTTCGTCCATCTCATTAATGATGTTGACTGCCAATGGATCTTTAGGAGTTCAGGCTGGACCTTTTTTTTTTTTGGAAGTGCTGGGAATTAAATCTGGGAAATTCATGCTAAAAGCTACATGCTAAGAATATGCTCTACCAATGACTGATGGCTGCTCCAGACCAGCTCAACATTCTTTTCTCATTACACTAATGAGAAAATTGTTGATTCATTATTGATTCATTTCCCTTCTAATAATGGTTCACATAGTTCGTATTTTTGCAGAGGCAATCTCAGCCTTTGCTGTATATTTATTTTATTTGTTTGTTTGTTTGTTTAAACTTGTACATTTAATGGACAAGCCACTATCCTGTTTTTCTTCTAGGTAGTGAAACCGTCACACCAGTTGTTAAATATACTTTCCATTTCCTCACAGACAGGGATTCCAATCATGAAAACTCTACTTTTGCTTGTAAATATTATTGGAATAGCCATTGCTTTTCCGGTAAGTACAGAAGACATGGAAAATAATATCTCTAGATAAGGTTCACACGGCTCAGTTGGCTTCCTTCCTTCCTTCCTTCCTTCCTTCCTTCCTTCCTTCCTTCCTTCCTTCCTTCCTTCCTTCCTTCCTTCCTTCCTTCCTTCCTTCCTTCCTTCCTTCCTTCCTTCCTTCCTTCCTTCCTTCCTATTTAACTTGCTCTTTTTTAATGACTTACAATAAGAGTTGTACAGTGCATTGATAATCAGAGTGATGTAGTGGATAGAGCAACAGACTTGGAAATATACCTGGGTTTGAATCTCCGCTCAACCATGTAAACTCCTTGGGGGTGTGGAATTGGTAAAACCACTCTTTAAACATCTTTTACCTTAAAAGTGCTGTTAGAACTGCTATAAGTCATTTCTGACTTGAGGGCATATAACAACAGTGACAGTAGGTTAGCTCTAGCTGATACCCGCTCAAAGAAAAGAGTCTCATCTCTCTCTTCTGATACTGCACACTCCAAAGTTGCTTCTGAGTATGGCAGAACCCCAGTACAGGAAGGGAGGCAGACTTTGGTCTATATGAGAATTGGGAAAAATAATCTTCTGTCTTATTCCAGTCACAGAAGTTCTGACAGATCAAAGCCACTAAGTTCTAGTCATGAAGAAATGTGTCCTTTTTGTGAAGCAGAAACATGTAGTCCTCCATATGTTGTTACACTGCAACTCCCATTAGCCACCTCACCAATAGTGAAGGGTGTGGGAACTGTAGTCCAATATCTTCTGGAGGGCCACACACTCACCATTCCTCAATTAAAGAGCACAAAAGTATTAACGGAAGACTAACAAGATTTACACTGAACCTTCATGGTCCACTATGTTCGTCTAAACAAGATTTCTTATATTTCCTCAGAGCATATAAACATTGTATTGTTTTATACACTTCTTCATGATAGATCCAGAAAGATGAACCTCTACCTGGAACAGGCTATGGGGGCAATATTAATTTGATTAACACAGATAAAGAAGTCCTACAGATCGATGCTGCTAATGAAAATGGACACTGGCAGAATGGAGAGGAGGAAGAAATATTTCTTAATCCCCCCAAAACATATGCTGTTGCTGCAGAAGTGTCTACTGTTGATACTATCAGTCACCAAGGAGGCTATCAGCATGAAACGGATCACCGGCTGCTCCATGAGGATACTACTCTGGTGCAGGCTGAAGACAAGACTCAGCAGGTCACAAAGGAAAGCACGGACGTGCATGTCATGTTCCCCACCAAAAAAGACATTAAGAGCCACCCCATAGACATTTTTAAAGAGATTAGTCATAATGCAGGACAAAATGGCATAGAGCCTTTGAGAAACAGAAATGCAGTTCATGGTCCCATATTAGTCAAAGCAGGTCCCATCATCCATGAAGCAGAGATATGTGCTGAGAAACAGCTTATCAAGGAATTCCAAGCTAGGGGTGATTTCATGGCAAGAAAAAATGTGGATGCACAGTACAAGAATCCTTACATTTTCCACAGTTACCATTTAGAGGATGAAGGCATGCAAGGAGATGAGCCAGGTTATGGCGATGACTCTGATTCTAGTCAGCAGGCACAAAGCCAGAGCAATTCCAGTCAGTGGCCAGAGGAATCAGATAATCCAAGTAGTTCAAATAAGGAAAGTTCAAAACAATCCAGCTCTTCAGTAAACTCTGGAAACCAGAAGGACTCCAGTGGTTTCTCTCATTCCAGTAGCTCCAGTGACACAAATGATTCCAGGGTGATTCCCAGTGACTCTATGGATTCTCATGATTCTAGCAGTTCCAGTGACTCCAGCAGCTCAAGTAGCTCCAGTGAGTCTAGTGATACCAGTGGTTCTAATGACTCAAGAAATTCTGGGAGTTCTTCTGAGTCACGTGATTCCAGTGGCTCAATTGATTCTAATGATTTTTCCAAATCCAGCATCTCCAGTGGTTCAAGTGCTTCTAGTGATTCTTCTGAGTCCAGCAGCTCCAGTGATTCTAGTGATTCTTCTGAGTCTAGCAGCTCCAGTGACTCCAGTGGCTCAAGTGATTCTTCTGAGTCCAGCAGCTCCCGTGATTCCAGTGATTCTTCTGAGTCCAGCAGCTCCAGTGATTCCAGTGAGTCTTCTGAGTCCAGCAGCTCCAGTGATTCCAGTGAGTCTTCTGAGTCTAGCAGCTCCAGTGATTCCAGTGAGTCTTCTGAGTCCAGCAGCTCCAGTGATTCCAGTGGCTCAAATGGTTCTAGTAATTCTTCAGAGTCCAGTGATTCTAGTGACTCAATGGTTTCTTCAGGGTCTAGTAGTTCCAGCAATTCTAGTAATCAAAGTGATTCCAGCAACACCAGAGCTTCTAGCACCTCCACTAATTTTAGTGACAGTAGCACCTCCAGCTCTAATGATTCTGGGGATTCCAAATAAACAATCTGAGGCATCATTCAAACAGTACTGGGGAAGGTGGTAAGGAACGCTGAGGAAAAAGTTAAAGCCTGTGAGAACAATAAGTTAAAAGGATAAAATTGTGATGGCAGTGAAATGAGTAATAAGAGAAATTACTGTGGTAGTGAGGCACCATTACGTAGAGTTCTAAAATGAAGTTAATACTTGCTCTGTTGAAACCCTTCATTCTGATTGAACTGTTGACTTGTCCATTGCAGAAGGGACAGCGGTCCTTAACTAGAAACGGTCAATGCTAATATATATTCCTTGGGTCCTCTATGGAAACCAAGTTATTTACTTCGGACAATTATAACTTTTTAATTTAACTAATTATAACAATTATAACTAGCCTCAAACCAATTAGTATGTTTAAAGTAAATATACTCTACACCAATATGAACAATTCCTTATTCTGATGCAGGAACAGATAATACCTGTATTGGACCACTAAAGAAATAAAACAAAAAAAAAATCTATTGTTAATAATTTAGGGAGTTTCTTGATCACTCATCAAGGCTTTTCTTTCCCTTTTCACTACAGGAATAGTGTTTCTGCATTTTTCCTGATAATATATCTGCTTTCATTCCATAGCTCTTCTGGTTCCCAGTCATTTCGGCATTGCTACCAGCACTGAGACCAGTTTCTGTAAGCAGAATAATGCCTTAATACAAACTTTGAATAAACACAGATGTCCTTAGAATGCCAAAGCCAGGGAGAAAAGAATTCAGAATCCTGGTTGGATATGATACACAAATCCTTCTGTCTAGTATGCTTTGTGGGGTTTTCTTTGGTGAGGGGCATTTGTTTTCTTTACTTCTTTGGGGGATTGTGGCTTCCTTTTAGAGCTAGGGTGTGGTAGCTTGACAACTCAACAAAGTTAGTATGCTGAAGTTGTCAAAAGGACAACCTCAGGCTGTGCTGTAAATATCCTTGCAGAACAGGGCAAACATCACTTTGCTTAGGAAAAGAAATAATAAAAACTAAGCTGTATAAAGTGGAGGCCATCTGCAGGGACCTTGACCACCATTTTCATTCCGTAGTTTGAGCCAAGATGTCCACTGCACCACCTTCTCTGGTGAGTTTAACACAATTACAGACTGTGATGTCAGTAGAGGTTGACAGGGGGCTGGATCACTGCACGGTCACTGCAACCTCCCTAGATCCTTGCTCGGTCTGGCTCATAAAAGCTGCCAGAACAGTAACAACAGAATGGGCCACTTCTATTATTAATGGGTCTCTTCTTGAGGGCAGGTTTCCCTGAGCCCTCAAGGAGATGCTCATTAGGCCCATTCACAAAAAAACTCGTTTAGTCACAGATGATATTAACAACTACAGACCTGTTGCCAATGCGCCTTTCTTAAGCAAGCTTGTTGAGAAGATGGTGGACTCTTAATTGTGGAGTCCAACAGGGGTCGATCATCTCCCCAATGTGTTTAATATCTGTATGAGGCTACTGGGGGAGGTCATCAGGGGTTTTGGAGCTTCATGTCACCAATATGCGGATGATACCCAGCTCTATCTCTCCTTTCACCCTTCTGCAGAGGATGCCATTCCATCCCTTGAGCACTGTCTGGTTGCCATGCTGGGATGGATGAGGGATAATAGACTGAGGCTGAACCCAGACAAGACGTAAGTCCTGTGGGTGGGTGCCCCTAGTGTCTGTGGATTGGGAGCCTCCATCTCCTTTGGGGAGAGGCTATTCTCTTTGCTAAAGAAGAGATTCACAGTCTGGGCATTCTTCATGACCCAGCACTATCAATGGAATCCCAGGTAGCATCTGTGGTCTGTCCCACCTTCTTCCATCTTAGGTGGATTGCCCAGCTGCATCCCTTCCATGACACTGGGCTCCTCACCACATTGATCCATGCACTGCTGGTCTCAAGATTAGACTACTGTAATGCTCTCTACGTGGGGCTGCCTATGAGGCTGCTATGGAAACAGGTCCAGAATATGGCAGCCAGACTAATGACTGGGATGAAGAAATACCACCATATCTCCCCTACTCTGGCCGCCTTGCACTGGATACCTGTTCATTTCCATGCCAATTTCAAGGTCATGATGCTGACTTACAAAGCCCTAAATGGTTTGGGACCTCAATATCTGGCAGAACGCCTCCTTCTGCCTGTTTTACGTGATCTTCCTAGGCCGGGCAGTTGAAAACACCAACTTTGAGAGAGGCTCTGAGAGAGAAGGCCAAAAACCGGGCCTTCTCAGTGGTCGCTCCCTGTCTTTGGAACAATCTCCCACCTGAAATTTGCCTGGTCTCTTCACTGGGAATTTTTAAACCATCACGGAAAACATGGCTTTTCAGGCAGGCTTTCCCCAGAGTATTTAACATCCTAATTCAGTGGTTGTTTCAGCGTTTTATACTACCTGTTCCGCCATCTTGCCTTTAAGTTATCCAAATTATTTTTAGTTTTTGCTTATGTTGCTAGTCTATGTTTATTCGATGTTTAATTTTGATTGTTATTGTGTTTATTGTTTCATATGATTGTTTATCTGTTTTTTTAGTTGTAAACCACCCAGAGTGGCCCTGGCAGCCAGATGGGTGGTACAGAAGTCAAATAAATAAATAAATAAATAAATAAATAAATAAATAAGACTCACAGAATCCCCGAACTGGCATGGCCAATGGCCATGTGACTAGCGATTCGGAAAGCTGCGGTCCAAATGTGTAACTTTGCCCACCTCCGATTGGGTGCAAAATGCTGCACCAAATGGGCCTCTTGGACTAATTTAGAAGGACTGTCTATGTGGTTGCTGATGCAATGGGGGCTCTGCATTCTTCGCAACACGTAATTCTGTCCTGAGCAACATAGCCTCTTTCCCTGTGCAAGAGTGGCAAGCTCTGTTTTAGAGAGAATGTATTTCACTTTAAGGCAATGCTAAAGCTTCCTTTCGTACATAGGAATGAAATCTAGCTCATGTTCCCATTTCTTTCCCTCCTTCATTTTCCCACAAAAATTCTTGTAGCAGAAATATTTATAGACAAAGACTGGGTTAAGGAGAAAGCAATGGGCAAATGCAGCTTAAATATAGAAACTGATATGGCTGTATATAATTTCGAAACTTGTCTCTTTACTTTGCCACGGGTGTAAAAACTATCATGGCTATTTGCAAGGCTCCCAGCACATGCTATGTCTCCTTCATATGAATCATCACTAAAAGTAGCTTCAATATAGTAGTAATTCAAAGTCAAGGAAATGATGCTTCTAAGAAATCCATTTAATGCACCCTAATTGTGATGTTCATTGGATTAGAAAAGCATGTTTTAGAACTCACACAAAGAGACAATTCTTCAGTGTGGCTGGTTTCTTGGCTGGTTTCAGGTCTAAGATGAGCATTTGACAAGTATTATTTGCTAGGCCTTATATTCTCTTAGCCTACCATGCTATGGTGGTAGCACACAAAGCAACACTGAGTAGGTGTGTTCTAATAACCCTTTACATTTTTCACAATCCCTCAGAGCAATGAGAATTTGGGGACATTGCGGGACATTAAATGGGCAGATGGATCTGGACCAGTTTGCAAGAGACACAGTAGACCTCCATACTTACAACTTATTTGGTTCTAAGTCATGGGCAAGCTGCACAGTCCCAGGAAGCCCCCAGAAGAAGGGGATGGTAAAACACTTTTGAGTACTCTCTACCTAGAAAACCCTGGAAAGGGTCGCCATAAGTCAGAATCGACTTAAGGGCATGCAATTATTATTATTATTTTAAAAACAGAGAACTGCATTGCTAAAATTTGGATAAGTGGGGTTATTGAAATATGATTACTGAAGTATGACTGCATTCCATTTGCACATTGATTCAGATAGTAACAATTAAGTGGGTTTGCATGTAAATAAGAACGAAACATGGAAGTGAGAGCTGGTCCATAAAGAGGGCTGACCGCCGAAGAATTGATGCTTTTGAATTGTGGTGCTGGAGGAGACTCTTGAGAGTCCCCTGGACTGCAAGGAGATCAAACCTATCCGTTCTGAAGGAAATCAACCCTGAGTGCTCACTGGAAGGACGGATCCGGAAGCTGAGGCTCCAATACTTTGGCCATCTCATGAGAAGAGAAGACTCCCTGGAAAAGACCCTGATGTTGGGAAAGTGTGAAGGCAAGAGGAGAAGGGGACGTCAGAGGACGAGATGGTTGGACAGTGTCATCAAAGCTACCAACATGAATTTGACCCAACTCCGGGAGGCAGTGGAAGACAGGAGGGCCTGGCGTGCTCTGGTCCATGAGGTCACGAAGAGTCAGACATGAGTTAACGACTAAACAACAACAACAAGAACGAAACATCTTTCTCTTCCATCTCTGATCACAGATCTGTCTGTCTGGAGATGCTAAAGGGGCAGCAGTGGCTCCAGCCAGAGGTTGCATTTTCTCACACTAGAATACAGCTACATATAGGGGGCAACAAGGGGCTGGAAATTTAAGGCTGGACTCCTTAGGAGTTAAATATGGTCTGGCTTCTGGGAATGATGTCTCAGCAGAGGCACGGTGGTTTGGCACATTGTCTGGATCCAGGGATATTTTTACACCTTCCCATCTTGAGCTATTCTTTAAAATAACTTAGTTGCATTTTTGGTAATACGTCTCTTGCCTAACCATGTTCTTTCTTCCATATTTCACTACATAGACATACCCAGGTTGTTTTTGGTGCGTTTGTTTTGCACACCAACCAAATCACTGTACCTGCAAGGAAGCCAAATGATTTAAATGGTTCTGGTTTCAAAGCAAACATGAGTAGAGAAGGGCCTTCATGTTACAATTGTGCACTTCTTTGCATGGAAGGAAATCTGCCTAAAATCAATTAGACTAACTTCCAAATAACCATGGTTATTATGAGACTGGATTTTAGAGGGGTTTTTTTAAAAGCATACTGTTCCAGATTTTCTACAATGTTTTGGGCTTTAACATTACAGTAATGCCAGCTAAGATCATGGCCACTGGTCCCATCACCTCCTGGCAAATAGAAGGGGAAGATATGGAGGCAGTGACAGATTTTACTTTCTTGGGCTCCATGATCACTGCAGATGGTTACAGCAGCCACGAAATTAAAAGACGCCTGCTTCTTGGGAGGAAAGCGATGGCAAACCTAGACAGCATCTTAAAAAGCAGAGACATCACCTTGCCGACAAAGGTCAGCATAGTCAAAGCTATGGTTTTTCCAGTAGTGATGTATGGAAATGAGAGCTGGACCATAAAGAAGGCTGACCGCCGAAGAATTGATGCTTTTGAATTGTGGTGCTGGAGGAGACTCTTGAGAGTCCCCTGGACTGCAAAGAGAACAACCCTATCAATTCTGAAGGAAATCAGCCCTGAGTGCTCACTGGAAGGACAGATCCTGAAGCTGAGGCTCCAGTACTTTGGCCATCTCATGAGAAGAGAAGACTCCCTGGAAAAGACCCTGATGTTGGGAAAGTGTGAAGGCAAGAGGAGAAGGGGACGACAGAGGACGAGATGGTTGGACAGTGTCATCGAAGCTACCAACATGAACCTGACCAAACTCCGGGAGGCAGTGGAAAACAGAAGGACCTAGCGTGCTCTGGTCCATGGGGTCATTAAGAGTCGGACACAACTTAACGTCTAAACAACAACAAAGCCAGCTGGTGAGCAGTAACATTAAACCTGTCTTGGTATTTCGTAGTCACAATAATGGAGGGTCTAATCAGATATGCAGCCTCCTCCTATTCATGTTTAACCAAAAATAAGTCAGATTTCAGGAGGATTCACTTTCCAGCAAGTGTGTTCTGGTCAGTGGTATTAGACTGTATTGTTAAGAGCATAACAATACAGTCTAATATGAGCCTACCTGGGTATTAAGATCACCAGGAGAAACCTTTCTCTTGGTCCCACCACCCTCACAAGTGTATGTGGTCGGGACATGAGAGAGGGCCTTCTCTGTTGCCGCTCCCAGACACTGGAAATCCCTCCCATAGGAGGTCAGGCTGGCCCCATCTTTGCTGTCCTTCCACAAGCAAAGTCCTTTCTCTTCAGGCAGGCTTTCCCCTAAATGACTAGTTGACCAAGGGGATTTTTTAAAGGGAATACTTTATTCTGTATTGTTTATGTTTTAAATATTGTACTTATTATGACTTTTAATATATTTGTTTAATGCTTTTTAAAAATATTGTAATAATGCATTACTTAGCTTTTAACTTTGTTTCTTTTAATACTGAAAGCTGCCTTAGATCCTTTAGGAGAAAGGAGGCATATAAATATTTTAAATAAATAAATAAATAAATACTCAGTTTGCATATTTTTCTAGAATTTAATAAATTGAATCCACATTTTTCTGCAATTAAATAAACTGAATTCACATCTGATGCATGTTTTCCCTAGAAGAAAGCCTGATTGTGCCCAATGGGATTTACTCACAAGTAAATAAGTTTCAAATTTTAGGGCAGTCCTTATTTGATTGATGGATCATGAATCAAACTGTTAATCCCCTCAAAAGTTATTTTGTACGGGAGCTTGTGTGTTCAAGGCTCTTGCCTTTCCATTGGACTACTTCAGTGATGTGGAGAGGGGGGATTTTCTGCTTGGGTAACAGTCTATCCTCCATATTATTTTACCCAGGCTTCATGCTCTGGAGAGGACACTCCAGTTTTGCATACAGCGTCGAAACAACACGGGAAGTAGCAGTTACGGGTTATAAGTCTTTGCTTGATTGGCATAGAGCATGACGCCAGGGGCTACTTCCGATGGTGGGAGAGGTCATTGCACCTCACTAGGTAGCTACCGCCTGCCTTAAGCTGGGCAGTCCCCAGCCAGTAAGGTGCTGCCTCGCCACGGTCTGTTAACCTCACGGGGTGCGTGGGGTTTAGGGTGAAAGCTGACAAGCAGATCGATAACCCTGCACCATGCACAATCATAAGAAAACTTCTGCCCTAAAGTTGGGCACCTGGAATGTTCGGACAATGAACCCTGGCTTTTCTGACAACCTGCAGGAAATAGACGAAGCACACAAGACATCTGTCATCGACATGGAACTGAGTAGGCTGCAGACTGACATTGTTGCCCTGCAAGAGACGAGATTGCCAAACTCGGGATCTGTCAAAGAAAAAAAAATTCTCATTCTTCTGGCAGGGAAAACCATTGAATGAGACCAGGGAATATGGTGTTGGCTTTGCAGTCAGAAATACTCTGCTGAGATCCATTGTTCCACCTACTGCTGGGAGTGAAAGAATCCTGTCTCTGCAGCTCCATTCATCAGCAGGACTGGTCACCCTTATTAGTACTTATGCACCAACACTGTCGTCTACAGCAGAAGTCAAAGACAAATTCTATGACGATCTGGCAGCTACTCTCAAAAAAATCCCCGAGAGAGAACCACTGTTTATTCTCGGAGACTTTAACGCTAGAGTTGGTGCTGATCACAATTCTTGGCCCACCTGTCTAGGCTAATTTGGCATTGGAAGACGAACGAAAATGGCCAACACTTGCTGGAGTTTTGCTGTTATTATGGTCTTTGTGTCAGCAACACGTTCTTTAATACGAAGCTTTGACACAGAGTCTCTTGGAGACATCCAAGATGGAAGCATTGGCATCAGCTCGATTTGATCCTCACTAGGATGCTCTAGCCTTCCTAGTATTACGATCACATGCAGTTATCAGAGTGCTGATTGCGATACTGATCACTCCCTGGTGTGTAGCAGAGTAAAACTGCGAATAAAGAAATTGTATCACATGAAAAAGGAAGGAAGACCACGTACTGACATCAGCAAGACTCAAGATCAGAGAAAAGTGGAGGAATTTGCCCAAGCGTTTGAGGAACCTCTTCCAGGCCCGGCTGGTGCAAATGCACCTGAACAATGGGAACATTTCAAGAATGCTGTTTATAACACCGCCTTGTCCACATTTGGCAAGAAGATCAAAAAGATGCCAGCCATCGAGGAAAAGAGGAGAGCTCTAGCAGCATACAAAGCCTGTCCTAGTGAGTACAACTTGCAGGTTCTTCGAGTTGCTCCTAGCAAAGTCCAACAGACTGCCAGGAGATGTTCTAATGATTATTGGCTTCAGCTCTGCTCTCAGATACATATAGCAGCGGACACAGGTAACTTCAAGGGAATGTATGACGGTATGAAGCAGGCTTTAGGTCCAATACAGAAGAAATCTGCTCCTTTGAAGACTGCTACAGGCGTGATCATCCAGGACCGAGCACAGCAGATGGAACACTGGGTGCAGCACTACTCTGAGCTATATTCCAGAGAGAATATAGTAACCGAAGAGGCACTAAATAACATCGAGTGCCTGCCTGTCTTGGAAGAGTTGGACAGCAAACCAACTTTAGCAGAAATAAAAGCAGCCTTGGATTCCCTCGCCTCCGGCAAGGCACCTGGGAAGGATAACATCCCCGCTGAAGTGCTGAAATGCTGTATAGAGATCATCACCACTGAGCTGTATGAAATCTTTTGTCTTTGCTGGAGGGAAGGTGGAGTACCACAGGACATGAAGGATGCAAACATCGTTACATTGTACAGGAACAAAGGCGACAGGGACGACTGCAATAACTACCGTGGCATCTCTCTTCTCAGCGTTGTAGGGAAGCTGCTTGCCTGTGTTGTGCTGAAGAGGCTCCAGGTGCTTGCAGACAGAGTCTATCCAGAATCACAGTGTGGATTTCGAGCTAATAGATCCACCATTGACATAGTATTTTCCCTCAGACAGTTGCAGGAGAAATGTAGGGAACAAAGACAGCCACTGTTTGTGGCCTTCGTAGATCTTACAAAGGCCTTTGATTTGGTTAGCAGGAACGGCCTTTTTAAAATCCTTCTCAAGATTGGATGTCCACCTCGACTCCTTAACATCATCAGGTCCTTTCATAAGGAAATGAAGGGCACTGTAGTTTTTGATGGCTCAACATCAGATCCCTTTGACATCCGAAGTGGAGTGAAACAGGGCTGTGACTTCGCGCCGACTCTGTTTCGGATCTTTTTTGCTGTCATGCTGAAGCACGCTTTTGGAACTGCAACAGAAGGTGTCTATCTCCGGACTAGATCAGATGGAAAGCTCTTTAATCTCTGTAGATTGAGAGTGAAGACCAAAGTCCAGCTGAAATGCACGTGGGACTTCCTCTTCACCGATGATGCAGCTGTTGTTGCCCATTCTGCTGAAGACCTCCAACAACTTATGAATCGTTTTAGTAAGGCCTGCCAAGATTTTGGATTAACAATCAGCCTGAAGAAAACACAAGTCATGGCCCAGGGCGTGGACTCACCTCCCTCTATTAACATCTCTACACAAGAATTGGAGGTTGTTCATGATTTTGTGTACCTTGGCTCAACGATCTCTGACACCCTCTCTCTAGATGTCGAGCTGGATAAACGCATTGGCAAAGCAGCTACCATGTTCTCTAGACTCACAAAGAGAGTATGGCTTAATAAGAAGCTGACAGCATATACCAAGATCCAGGTCTATAGAGCCTGTGTCCTGAGTACACTCCTGTACTGCAGTGAGTCCTGCACTCTTTGTGCACGGCAGGAGAGGAAGCTGAACATGTTCCATATGCGTTGTCTCCGACGCATTTTTGGTATCACCTGGACAGGGGACAGATTGTATTTGTCTTCAGTGTAGAAGGGATTGTCACTCTCGAATTGTCCTTCTCAGCCACACTAGATGCTGTTCCAAGTCCTCTATTCAGAGCAGGTTACCATAGTCTCTCGAGACTGAAGGATGCCTAATCTAAGATCAGTCGCAAAACAAAGCAAGCTAATATGCAGTATGCAAAGGTGAGCCAAAAACACAAGGTATGACAAACAGATCTCTTTTACTATTTCAGGGAGCACTGATTTAAACTATGTGCTAACAGTACTCAGTCTGACCCCCTAGGCTTCACTTTCTTCACAATATTTCTGACATTATTTTAACTCAGGTTCTCCCATTGCAACACCTGATCAAGATGCTGGAGAACTATTCTATTTCTCCCCTAACCCTCTCAAGTTCAGCAATGCCCAAACTGATGAAGGGCCCTGATGGCCCAGAAAGCTCCTCTCTGTTTAATATTTTAGTAGTGCAATAAAGGTATTACCACCTTTGTTTTTGTAAGTTGTGCAAGGACCTCATGGCTTTTTATTCTTTTCCTCAGACAGCAGTTGTTATTCAGATCACACGATTATTGGCTGCACAGCAAAAAGTCTGACCTTCCTGTGTTCCTATCATTTTTATTTTTTAAATGATTCTGGCTTACTGGGGATCAACTATCTAATGTGCAAGTCTGAGGCATTCATTCATTCATTTTATACATATCCAACCTTTCTCCCAACAAAGAACCCAAGACAGCTTACAGCTGGCATAAATAACCAATTGGGTTCTGGCCATTACATATTACAAATATTGAAGAAAAAAAACAGTTTAAAACTAACAGCATATTATAAGAGGTAAAAGGTATAACATCTCCCATTGAACACCCCTAACTTTGCAATCCGTTACTTGCTAAAAGCCTGCTTGAAGAGAAAGGTTGGATATGTATAAAATGAATGAATTTATCCAGCGGAAATTCTTCAGGGAGGCGACCAGTCTGGTCTCCTACAGAAAGGATCCCACAGCCTGAAAGCAGACCCCAAGGAGATCCGTCTTTGTGTCCTCACCAGGCGTGTCTGTGAGGATTGAAAGGTTTGTCCCAGAGATCATAATACCAACTTTGGCAAATTACACAACGGTGTCCCTACCTAGACAACAGGTCCCTAGGGACACTGGGTAGTCTCAAAATATACACTGGTAGTCTCAAAAATTGATTATTACAATGGACTCTGCATGAGGCCTCCCTGGAAGCTTTAGGGGGTCCAGAATGCTATGGCTGGTGTGAGGATGTTTGACCATATTATCCCAATTCTGTATTCGCCTGCACTGGTTACCCATCCACTTCCGTGCCAGGTACAAGGTCTTGGTTCTAACACATCAAGGCCTAAATGGTTTGGGACCTTGCTACTTGTCTGAACGTCTTCTGTCTAGTTTGACTGCCATTCTGACCCAGTCCTCACAGACCTCACACCTGCAGGTGTTAACTGCCAGAGAAGCTTGGAAAAGCGTAACCAGAAAGTTGGCTTTTTCTGCAGCGGCGTCGTTTCTGTGGAATGCTCTCCTGCAGGAAATACGACAGGCATATTCAGAAAGCTCCTAAAAACAGAACTATTCAGAGAGGCTTCTTCCCAAATAGCTGGGATATTGGAGGAAGGAGGAGATGGAGGAGTATTGTAGCATGTTCCAGAAATTGTTTCACCGCCTGTTTTGGGTTATGATTTATGTCTGGCATAGTTTATTGTTTGTATTATTATATAATGCACATTTAATTTGTTGTACATCACCCAGAGTAGCGGTTTGCTAAATGGGCCGAACATAAATTGAATGAATGAATGAATGAATGAATGAATGAATGAATGAATAAGTACATACATATATACATACATATATGGTTCATATGGGGAGATGTGGGCCATCAGATGGTCCCCTTTTGCCCCCCATCACATAGAGTTTTATAGGTCATAACAAGCACTTTGAATGGGGCCTGCAAACAGATCACCAGTGATCTGGTGCATCCTGCACAGCTGCGAGGCTAAAATGTAACAAAATGAACACTGTGTCAGACTTGAAGCCCCTGTTGTCTTGTTCCCATTTTGTCTTCAGTATTTGACTTCATCTTGTGGGTGGGGACTCAAAGAATAGTATGCTTCTTATTTAGGGAGAAACCCTATGTTTGTACACATTTTTTTAAAAAAACTGGTCTGCCAGGGAGGAGACTGGGTTATATAATCCTAAAATCTGACCTATGAATATTTATAAAACAATTTTTGTAGAAGAACATTGTCCTGAGATTCTGCCTGCAGACTGAGATGGCACAAAGCCCGACACAGGTTTACTACCAATATGAAAATTATTCACATAGGAAATACCTCATACATAGGAAGCTGCTTTATATGAGTCAGATCACTGTCAACACTGACAGGCAGCAGCTTTCTAAGATTTCAGATGAGGGTTTTTCCTGTCCTAATTAAAAGTTCTGGAGTGGAACTTGGGATCTTAAGCTTGTGGTCTACCACTGGGCGATAGCCCCATGCTTCCTGACTGTAGCTTTGCACATAGTCTAGTGGGGGCCCTTTAATTTTTTTTCACTGCAGTCATCCAGCAAAATTCTGCTCTTGCCTTGTAATTTAATATTGACAAAGAGTGAGTAAGATTAAAAAAAAAACCTAAATCCTCTCTTATGATTCACCTCTTCTAACCGATGCTTGTGATTTAAGTTCTCCTCCACTCTGCACCATCTCTCTCTGTAGATGAAACTAAAGTAATTTGAATCTTTCAAAGACGAATCATGCTGTTAGCCAATATAGGATGAATACTAAGATACTTGCTAATGCAGTTCCTACTGGACAGAATTTTTTAACCATAATCTGTTGATAATAATCATCCATTTTTTTTATCCAGGAACAATTTCACATTTTTTGTATATACGCAGAGTGAATTACCTTACTTTTAAGTATTAATTACTGACTGGTGTCTTTCTGCTGGGATAAATCATCATTTCCAACCAAAACTCCCAAGATTTCAGAGTGTGGATTTTTGTAGATATACTGGCCATCCCAAAAAAAAAAAAAAAAAAAATCACAGATTTTGGCTATTCTTTTTCTCCAAAGACCATGGCTAATTGTTCGTAGTTTAAAGTTTATAATTTGTTGAAAATTTTGCCAACTTATATGTTGGTTATTTTAGTAGCTGCTTTTAAGATACAAGTATAAAGAAAGCATGATAAAAGTTGTAAAGTAACAGAAATTCTTTTGCACAGAAGTGTGCAAAAAGGAACCATAGAAAAATATGTATAACTGGATACTTGTACTTATATTTGAATGAGAAAACCAAATTTTGAAAGAAAAAAAAAAGAAATGAAAGAAGCTATGCCAGATGGCCCAGGACTTGAAAGAAGGAAAGACAAGTTATGGCAATCTTCTTGATCTCTTTAAATACATTGGAGGAGTTGGTGCTAGGGCAATTTGTTGTTCAAGATCTTCCAAAGAGTTGGTCATTTTCACAGTGTTGTTAACTTTATCCTAATTGGTGTATATTTCACATGATTCAGTGTATGGCAGAGCCCATTACATGACTTGTAATATAATATGCCACTGGAATTTGAGCATCAATTTAATAAACTCAACTAGACATCGGGATGAATAAAAAACTGAATTGCAATATTCCTGAAATATCGCTGATTCGTGGAATATTTGTCCTTTCCTATTCGTCAGATCTGGAGACCCCGACAAATACGAAGACATGAATATTTACCTGTTTTTATTTGTCCCTTCGTGCAGACTGGCTGCAGAATAGAAATGGAGTCTGCCTTCCCACAGCCAATGGGAAGCTGATGGTTGGGACATTGACAAACAGGCTGGCTGTGGGAACTGAAACCGGGTTCCCTTCTGCAGCCAACCTGCTTGTCAATGTCCTGCCAATCAGCTGTTCAGTGGGACATTGTGTTGTAATGACAAATCGATGAATATTAGTTGATTCATCACTAAAATTGGGTGCTTCATCACTTCATCCATTCGTCAACTTTGACCAATGTTGAATACCAACGAAGCACCATTTCCCCCCGATTCATCCCCATCTCTAAACTTGACTAGTAATCCCAACACCTGTGCGTTTGGTAGGCAAAGTAACACTAACTTCATGATTTAGGATTATTAACTCGTGTAAATGATCTCACTATTTCCAGGATGTTTAAGTTGGAACCAGCCCTTTGACATATTATTATGACTAGTGTGAACAATACAATTTTATTTTCTACATCATGTTTTGCTCTGTATCACTCCCCAAACCATAGTCAGTATTCAGATAAGCTTGAGGCTTGAATATTGTGCTCCTGAAGAGTTGGGTCCACAAAAGCTCACACCAAATAAAATTTTGTAGTCTTAAAGTTACCACAAGACTTCTTGTTGTTCTTGTAGCTAAAGAGGCTTTAAATGCATTTTGGGCAAATATAATGGTCTAAGCATTTGTCAGCCTAATACACTTGTTCAATATTTCACAAGATGTGAAAGGCTAAACTTTTCTTTGCTCCACTTCAAGTGTGCTGAGCTGGCATCAGATGACAACATCTACTGTAGCTTCTGTAGGATATTTTTGGTCTGGAGCTTCAATCGAAGCCCAAACTGAGCTTCAGATCTTCCTTATAATTAAACTTCACAGCAATAGCACAATGGGCCTCAACTGGGCTTTGAAGTCCATGCCTCAGTAAACCAAGTGGTTTAACTTTATGCCACTGTCAACACTAGCGTGACAGACTCAGTCATTTTGGCAGTGTACTCCAAATGACAGCCGTGCCTCAGGGTAAGGCACATTGTAACACGAAATCCTAGCTATTGGAAAGCTAATTGTGTTTTCTTTGCCTGACAATTAAGTTCTAAGAGAACAGTACAAGCTGTGAGAAGACTCCACAGCTGACTGATGTAAGGAAAGAATATAGGCTAAAATCTTGTTGATAAGTATAGTAAAACAAACTAGAGTTGTTGTTGTTTTGTTGTTGTTTAGTCGTTTAGTCGTGTCCGACTCTTCGTGACCCCATGGACCAGAGCACGCCAGGCCCTCCTGTCTTCCACTGCCTCCCGGAGTTTGGTCAAATTCATGTTGGTAGTTTCGATGACACTGTCCAACCATCTCATCCTCTGTCGTCCTCTTCTCCTCTTGCCTTCACACTTTCCCAACATCAGGGTCTTTTCCAGGGAGTCTTCTCTTCTCCTGAGGTGGCCAAAGTATTGGAGCCTCAGCTTCAGGATCTGTCCTTCCTACTATGCCAACTAGAGTAGGCATAGTAAATTGCAGCTAGAGTAAGCCCATTTGAATCAAAGGAACATATGGAGGAGCTGACTCACTAAATCCCGATGGATTCAATGGGCCTACTAGTAGAGCTGTTAAGCAACAGGATTTTGGCCATATCTCCCTACTAGAAGAAAATTCTACCTGAGGTTGCCTCATAATTAAATGGAACTGAGACCTCCCTGCCTATAAATGGATCTTAGCATATACTGAATCTGACCAATTTAATTATCTTTTCAAAGTAGTGGTTAGGAAGATGCCTAGGGATTCCATTTAAAGAACATAAACTTGGTTTGGGTTGTAGGTTTAATTCATTATTTGAATGAAGATTTATTTCATTATTTATTGTTCTGTCCCTTTTACAAGGATCCTAGAGAAAGATTTCCATCACCTATCATTTCAGTTGTACATCAACTGCACCTTTGAGGAAGCAGTAACGGGACTGACTGTTTGCTGCTAAGCAGTTATCCATTACATATGCTGTAGCTCAGTTTGCACTGGCAGCCAAGAAGTTGTGTTCTTCTTTGGTTAAGGATCACACCACTATATAATTGCCATTAGTATGTTTGGCCGGTTCTTTTAAAGGATGACATGACTGGACCATTGATAAACACCTTGATAAGCTCTTATAATAACCTGGAAATTTTATTTTACATTGTATATTGTAAAAGGCTTTTGGTCATCAACAATAAAGTTCTTGTTGTTTAAAATAAGAGTTATTGTGGCATGGTTGCTTTTCAACATTTCACAGGTAGAAATGGAGACATTAGTGGAACAGCCCAGTTCTCTTACTTGCTGATTGCTCCCACACGTATGACTGAAGTCTCAATCCACCTTCTGTAGAGGTTGTTAACTTACTCTGCAATTGCTGTCTTAAATCACTGACTTTTAAACAATGAGGAGAGTGTTTCTTCTGTCGTTCAAAGACAACCACTATGACATCAAAAGCTGAAGCTGCAACTCAGGCCAAAACTTGAATCGTTTCCTCGTTCTGTCTCTTAAGGGTTTACTTTCCAGCCTTTATGAAGATGGAGTTTACCAATTTGAATATTTAATAACTATCCTATACATGTGACTTCAATTTTGAATGAAGAATATGTCTCGTATTTGGATGCGCTCCAGGAAAAAAAAATTTAAGTAAAATCTTTACAATTAATCCACTGGAGCTGAATTTCCCTCTCCAGAAACTCTCTCATTTCTCTTGCTGCACTCTGCATCTTTGCAAAGGAAATCCCATTTGTCTTCGTGTATATATCAAAGGGGCAAGAAGAGACAAGATAATGCAAACAAGATCTAATCACTATATTCTGTATTTTAGATATATAGGGCTCAGGCTGTTAGCCTAACACATTCTCCCAATATTTTCAGAGATTGATCTGTAGAACATGTGTTTTGAAGTCAGAAATTCCCAGGTTTGATCCTTAGTAACTCGACATAGTCAAAGCTATGGTTTTTCCAGTAGTGATGTATGGAAGTGAGAGCTGGACCATAAAGAAGGCCGACTGCCAAATAATTGATGTTTTTAAATTGTGGTGCTGGAGGAGACTCTTGAGAGTCCCCTGGACTGCAAAGAGAACAAACCTATCCATTCTGAAGGAAATCAACCCTGAGTGCTCACTGGAAGGACAGATCGTGAAGCTGAGGCTCCAATACTTTGGCCATCTCATGAGAAGAGAAGACTCCCTGGAAAAGACCCTGATGTTGGGAAAGTGTGAAGGCAAGAGGAGAAGGGGACGACAGAGGACGAGATGGTTGGACAGTGTCACTGAAGCTACCAACATGAATTTGACCAAACTCCGGGAGGCAGTGAAAGACAGAAGGGCCTGGCGTGCTCTGGTCCATGGGGTCACGAAGAGTCGGACATGACTTAACAACTAAACAACAACAACAACAACAACTCGACATAGGACTATATAAAGAATCCTGAATCACTGCTTTTAAACTGATCAGCAGGTGGTGAGAAACACATATGGACAGATGGTCTGCAGACCAGAAACAAGCAAAGACATGGTTGTGTTTCCTGGTGTTTTGTAGTCAAAATATTGGCCACCAAACTTTAGTGAGAACATAATTAGCTTCAACATATTGTCTTTTTAATGATGTAAGCTGCCTTGGGTTCTTTTTAAGGAGAAAGGTGGGGGAAAAACATTTTAAATAAATAAATAAATGTTGACAAACCAAGATACCATCATGCCTTGAATATCAGACTAGGGTTGCCTCTCCAAAACACAGCTGATGCTGTTCAGATATGTTGGATGATATTTCCAATACAAGGCTGACCCAAACTATTTTGCTGCCTGAGGCAGAGTAGCACATGGTACTTCCCCTGAAGCTGCACACTACTCAATACTAGCCGTGTTTTGTTGCCATAAGAAGCAGAAAATCCTATAACCACCTTGACCAATCCCTCACAGTAAGATAACAACAACAAAGACTACAGTATATAAATAACTCTTTCATGGTACCCCAAACCTCATTCTGCTTAATGATAAGGCTGGCCCTGCTTGCACAACCTAATAAATAAATATACTTCTCCTTGCAAAGCAGCAGTTAAAATTAAAATAGTATATAAATATTCCTGGTGACATCAAAGGTTCTTAAACTGTCCTTGGAAAGGAACTGAAAATACAGTGTTAGCCCCTGAGGTAAAGTTGTTTGGCTATCGCATTGCGTGAATTCCATTTAGGATCTTCAGACTGGTACAGAGCACACTAATAAGATTGGATTATGCAAAGTCTTTTGAGTAGGAAAAGGCAACAAAAACATTCTTAGAAAACATAAACACATGTGTGGCAAAAGGATTTATTTTTGTCTCCACAAAATACTGAGAGGTATACAAAAAGCAAAAGAGGCTGTGTCGGTCTACAAGAAAAACAAAGGACCAAACTCCCCAATCTTTATTAGGACTCACTGAAATACCACAAGTAATGAATTTTTAAGTTCTACACCTATTTTTGAGTTCTACATAAATTAACTGGGCTCCCTGTGATAGCAGGGCCATGTGATGTTTTAGTGGGGACGCTATCCTTTGCTATTCAAATCAATTCTTTTTAAAAGATGAGTTAGAGGAGAGATTGATCGCAGGTGTCCCTTGTCACAATCCAACAACAGCCACTGTATTTCCTGGAGCCAGGCATCGAAACATTAACCTGAATGACAGACATTAAAAACAGGTGAAAGGAAGTACTTCTTATCACAGAACATAGTAGAAACTGTGGCATTCACTACCACAAGATGCGGTGATGGTCACCAACCTTCATGGCTCTAAAAGGGGATTAGAAGAAATATATGAAGGATCAAGATACCAGTTATCAGTAATTCCAATAATTCTATGCTACATCTATGGCAACATGGCTTTGATACCTGCTGGGGGACATCAGCAGGAGAAGCTGTCTTCATATCCTATTTGTGAGCTTCAAGTAGGACACAGTGATGATAGCACTCTCCAAGCATTTCATTGTAGGAGACAGGATACTAGGATACTACCGTGTTTCCCCGAAAATAAGACAGGGTCTTATATTAATTTTTGCCTCAAAAAAATCCATTAGGGCTTATTTTCAGGGGATGTTTTATTTTTTTCATGTACAACAATCTACATTTATTCAAATACAGTCACGTCATCTTCTTCTGGTTGCTGCACAAGGGTGGAGGGCAGGGTTTCACTTAACTGGGTCTTATTTTTGGGGTAGGGCTTATATTACAAGCATCCTGAAAAATCATACTAGGGCTTATTTTCAGGGTAGGTCTTATTTTCGGGGAAACAGGGTAGTAGGTGGACATTTGATTTGGGTCAGTTGGGCATTTCTTATGTTCTTATGATCGTCCTGGAAGGGAATGAGCGTCCTGACCTTCGTAGTGCCATTTCTGGCATATATCTTTGTTCCTTTTTGTGGAATGGCTGAGTCCAAACACAATCACAGTCATTTTTATGCCTGAACATTGGATTCCAACCAAGTGTAATTAAAAAAAAAACTTTTAATCATTTTTACTTTAAAAATATGAACACAATACAGACCATTTCCAATAATCATAAAACAGCATATGAGCATAAAATACTTAAGAATGAGAGGGAAAAAATATGTAATTGAAACTTGGGTAGAAATTTTAAGAGTTGCTTCTTCAAATACCAAATAATGCCCACATTTTATAGATTAATTAATCTCATATGTCTCTCATCTTTTAGGCTCTGAATTTGCCCTGTCCTTTTTTAGCAAGCCAGGTGTTTATAAAGCATGGCTGTAGAGGAAATCCACCAATGCTGAAGAATTTGAAGTGACATAACCTTGGTTTTCCTGTCCTACGAAGTTTTCCAGTTTGATTTGGAAACAGGACAATCAACCTTACTCTTTGCTTCTCTATTTATTTTGTAACCAATAGATGTTTCTCCCACCACTCCCCATCCCCTTTCTGTTTGCTTTGCTAATTTTGAGAATATTGGTTGTAACAGTCATCATCACTGCAGGAATCCTCTGTTATTGACATGATCTGCCTTTAGTCTTTTAGAAGTTTCCCCTTAATTACTAGCTCTATCAAAGCAATCACTAATTATCATACCTTGGCATTGGCTCTTGGAAAAAACCAATTATAATCTATAATCCTCTGTAGGGAAACTGATTAAATGAGCTGTTGACATAACTGCCTTGGAAAAACTGTATTCTCTGCCTTTCTCTCTCTCACACACACACATTGCACCATTTTACATCACTGAGTTCATGTCAAAGAAGAGCAGAGATGCTTGAATCCAGAAGTAACTCACAACTAGAGTAGGCCCATTGACTCAAAGGAATTTACAGAGGAGTTGACTCACAAAATCCTCACTGATGCAATAGGTTTACTCTAGTTGCGACTTAGTACTGGGTTTCATCCAGAATTTGGTTGTACATCACACTGCCTATTAAATGTGCACTGGCTAGATTATTAAAAAACAACAACATGGCAACTCGTTCTACATGGCCAAAAGGACTTTGGCTGTATGTTTTTCTAACAGCAGCCTCCCTGTGCTTCATGGCAAATCACTAATACAATGACATCCATATGTGTCATTGTATTAGTGCAAAACCTATTGTACTAGCAGAGAGATGGGCCAAGTGCAAGGCCCAAAAAGGTGTTTATTGGGGGTGAGGGTGAGGAAGCAGCTTCACCAAATGTCTCCCTCATTGGATTTCCCCAGCACACACAAACACAAAATGTGAATGTCCATTTCTGGAAGCCTCAGCAGCAGCAATTCATCTTCTAAACAGGTTGCAGGAACCCGGTCACCCACCCACCACCACCTGTTCAACACCAACATTTTATAGATTTTTTTAAAAACTGAAGCCTAGCCACTTCTAGGCTTTTGGAAGGAGGTCTTCATATTGTTGTTGTTGTTGTTAAAAAACACCAGGCACAGTCAATCAAAATTATAAAAACATTGACTGGTATTATATAACAGATACAAATTTTAACCAAAAACCTATATATCTGTTAAATGTCAGCGCAGTATGTATGATCTTCCTAATATTGCTGTTTTTTGTAGCTCTGATGGTGTTATTTCTGAGATCTGCAACTGCTTATAATACTGTGTGAAATTTCTGGATGTTGTTCCCAAAGCCCCATTGACTCTATGGAATTTACAGGGGAGCTGACTCACCAAATTCCCACTAATGCAATAGGTTTACTCTAGCTTGGAAACGGGGATGAGCACCGCCCCCTAGAGTCAGGCACGACTGGACTAAATGTCAAGGGGAACCTTTACCTTTACCTAGTTGCAACATAGTACTGGGTTATCATCATCATCATCATCATCATCATCATTGTAGGTTGTCTGTGCAACCTGTTGGAGAAAGAATATTAGACCCTGGACCTCCTGAGATTGCTCACCCTTGTCCGCAACCTCGTGTGCATTTAGGGTGTTGTCTCAAGAACCAAGCTAATGCATTATTCTGCTGTGCAAATGAGAGCACAAGAGGCTGCAGGTGGATGATGTGCCTTGCATTGGTGTTTGTGCAAGGGATAAATCCAGCACAACAGTTTTCTGCTCTGCTAGCATCTTATTGGGTCTATGCCTACATTTTCGTCTCCCGCTCAAGGCTGTTGCCAACTTGGTTTAGGCCTGGGTTTTGAATATATTGCATTTGGAGCTGATTCTTCCATAGATACCCAACCCAGTTGAGGAAGATACCTTGGAAATTTGTCTGAATTTGAATTCGAAAGGACACTTGAACTTTGCAATTCTACAAGCAACGTCTGTATTGGTGCTGTTGATGAGGGCTTGAGTGCACAAATTGCAGCATTTTGTTGTTGTCATTCCTTGTGTTTTCTGTTATACAACTGTGAATAAGAAGAGACTCATTTTGTGAAATCGTGTTTCTAAGGTTCATTGACAGATTTCTAAGTAAACAAATAGTCCCATAGAACTTAAAAATGTTACACATGCTTCTGACATTGGTTGCGTTGACTACCCCATCAGTGGCCAACTGGTTCCACAATGTTAGCTTAGTATCCAATGCCTCAGTCATTGCTTCTTGGCTCTTAAACATGAAGACAAGATTTGGTTTCTCAATTGCTATGCAATGGCCATCTCCAAATTTCCTTAATGAAATGATCACTGCCCCAGCTGCACTTCAAAGAGGTGTGTTTTTAAAAAACTTTTCCCAGCACTGTCCCAACCTTACACTTGACCAATCCTCTGCCATGTTCTTCTGCTTCGGACATTTTTGAAAACAATTTATTTTCCACCACACTGAACAAGCATAGACAGGAAAAAATGAAGAAGAAATATTTTCCTCAGTACTAGCACAAATGGCACTTCTAGACTATTTTTTAGACTATTTTCACTTTTAGACTATTTTCCAGACTTGTATTCATTTTGGTTCAAATCTTGGTTCAAAATAGAACACCCGCAACTGAAACTTTTACAAAGATTTCCTTTTTCCCAACAAGACACTAGATCCCAGGCAGAAGAGAGATTCCTATTTTCAGCATGAGTTACAATTACTTTCCATCACACTAGGTTCAATACAAAAAAATGTTAGCTGGCTACTACCAAGATTATTTGGGGAGGAAACAACGTTCCCATCGTGGACAAGTAGCCTTCTAAAATCTGAGTTTTACCACTCCTTCCAATTTTTGCATCATCATTTTATATTTTCTAATGTTCTGCACAAAATAATTATGCCGTTCTTTCCCATCTAGTATGGACACGCATGCAAATATTCCCCATGCTGTTTGCAGTTCAGTGTCCACCCTAAATCCCAGCCTTGTGTCTGCCAACTGCCTCGGTAGTCCAGCCAAGTGTCAGACCACCAAGGAACTTAATGATTGTTCTGAACTTAGGTGGCCGTTTTGCTTCTGAGTCAGCAACGAGTAGTCAAACCAAAGAATTGTGTTGGAAGGACACAGAAACAGAAGGTGGCATTCTTTAAAGAAGCCAAAAAAAAAAAAAACCCCACAAAACCCAACAACCAGTATCCCCATCACTTGTACCAGATGTCATTCTTCGGTATCAGGGTTACTAACTCCAGTGTCTTGACTCAAATCCAGTTTTGGCATCTATAATCTGATTTAGTAATTTAAGTCAATAATCGTGGCTCAGTGTACACAAAATATTCATCATCTTTTGCCCTCAGTGGTTATTTTGCAATGCATTAATTTACAGATTCTGGATTGTCTGTTGCCCAATAGGCTCATCCAAGTGAGACCTTTCAAGCTACTTTTAAATTTGTGTTCTACTCCTGAGTTTTGTTATACTTTGTGCTTATAATATAGTTTTTTCTTTGTTCTGAGTGGATAACGTTGTCACAGAATTTTTCTCCTGTCCACATTTTGAGACACAGTCAACCTTACTATTAGGTCGATGACAGGTGATCTCCATAGGTCCAGGGGCTGTTCGTACCCATCCTTGGACCTTGGAGGGCCACACCTGTTCCTGCTATCACCACCCCAATATTTTATTACAAACTGGGGTTTAAAACTGTAGGAGTTCCTTTGTACCCGCTAGTGACTGAATGTACAAAAAAGGTTTGGAGGTTGAAGGGAATCCAGATGTGCTGGAAGCCTCTGAGAACATGGCCAAACGACCCTCACGTTCCACAAAAGCACAAAGTAACTTTTCGAGTTAAAATATTTATTGTTCTCAGTTTCTCTGTATATTTTTCTCCACTGGGGAGTATGGGCCTGCTGGGGGCCAAATGTGGGCCTCTGGGAGCTGCCTGTGGCATATGGGGCCACACGTTGCCCAGCTCTGAATTAGGGAAGCATGACAGCATATTCTGGAGTGGGAAAAAGCAACGAGGTGTTACAGGGCAGAGCTATGTGGCCGTGACAGCTCTCCTGCACCCCTTAGTTTATCGATCCCTCCTCAAGTGCCACGGAGGATCCTGTGCCATCACCAAAACAGAATTAAGATTCAGCTAATTGTCAGCCCAGTTAGCTTCTATACATGGATCGAGTGCCATCTTGTCTTGAAGCCATTTCAAAGATTCCAACAGAGGTGAAACATTCAATGAGAAACAAAAAATAAACAACAATAAAATAAAGAACAACAAAGGACTAAATCCCAACCAGAGTAGATCCACTGAATAAACATACTTCTTAAAAGTGTGTTTTATTTAACTTGATGCTTGTTTCTTTTATCTTGCCATAAACTGTCCAGAATAATGCATTGCACTACTGGGGTAGTATATAAATTGAAGAAATAAATAAATAATAGTGAATAAATCAACACTTATGAAAGTCCCATTAATTCAGTAGATCTACTCTAGTTGGGACTGAATACTAGGTCTAGCCCAAAGGCCAGAATCCTCTTGAATCTTTGGAATATTAGTAGGCAATCGTGCAAGGGAGCCTACTTTTGTTTATATCTGTTTACCAAGCTCCTCTTCTTCCTTGGGTTGAAAAAGCAGTCAAATGCCAAGTTACCTGTTTGACCACGTACTGGATGGCAAGCAAAGAAGGGTAAGCCACTGCACAGTTGCCATTATATGCACAGTTCTTTTCAACAGGATTCTGGCCAGTTTGAGCAATTTAAGTAAAATCTCCCAGGGAAAATATATCCCAATGAGGACACAGAGAAAACGCTGACACAATCTATTAGTAAATCTTTGCGGTGGAGGCACAGTAGTTATTACCTCCCTCTTGCCAAAATTTCATATTCTGTTGTGAACCCAAGAGTGCTGAAGACAAGCAAAGCTGATGCAGTCTTTTCATGACAAGAACTTGTCATCAAATGTCAGAAACGGTGTGTGTTTCAGACATTCTCACCAGAATTTGGAAAAGTGGTGTTTTTAGATTACATTTCTAAGGACTTTCTAGTGAGCATGGGCAGTTATTCTGGGCGTTATAGTCCAATTTCCTTTCTAACGTTGGGAAACGCCCATTGTACTTTGATAGGAGAGAGTTGTTTTGTTCTGAGACGATACCCACCATTCCTGGGAGCAACACAGAAGAGGGCTGTTGTTTGTGTTAATCTAGTAGGTTTCCTGGAACTACCAGACTGGCTAGGCCTGGCCCAAGATATTTTGTTGCCTGCTGTAAAATATGAGATCCTTCCCCTCAGTCCATTGGGCTGGCAGTTGAATCAGTACAACAGCATCCTCCCAAATACCAGGGGACCACAGGGTGATTTAGGAGGTGTGGGACAGCTTGTATGTCTCACATAGCTCAGTTCTCTAAGAGAAGGGAATGGTTCAGGGTATTTTATTTTATTTATATGCCACATTTCTCATCCTATAGGCCTCAAAGAACAATATTAAAAATCACTATTTAAAAACACTTTAAAATATACACTCCTGAAACCACTAAATACAGCATTCCACAATGCCCCCACTTGCCCAAGCCAATTAAAAGTCTCCGTAAAGAGGATGGTCCTTCTGACAACAGAAGGACAAGAGTGAGGGGGCCAACCTGACTTCCAAAAGGATGCATTTCATAACCTGGGAGCAGCCACTGAAAAGTCCCTTTTTTGCATCCTCACCAAAAAATCCTGTGAGGGTGGTGGGACTGAGAGAAAGGCCTCCCCAGAAAACCTTAAAAGCCAGGGTATCTCATATGGGGTGATACAGTCTTTCCACATTTGCCTTCCTCTGCCAAGGGGGCAAGGCATAGTCTCCCATCTGTAAGAAATAGATGGGAAACTAGATAGATTTTTGTTTAATCTAACTGGGCTCTTATGCTATTGAGGATTCAACATATTCTTATAAGGGGCAGCATCTTTCCTTCCTGTGTGTTTTTTGTGGTTGTAGGTTGCATCAGACAATGATTGGCCATTGGACAGAGTAAAGCAGTTATTTCAAGCAGCTATTTTACCATCTCATGAAAATTGATGTTTATTCATTAATCTTGTTATTGTCTTTGTTCAATGGCAGAAAGGAGGAAAGGTGGTAGTGGGCTGTTCTGTCTCCTGTCAAAATGCCTTACTTACCTGGTTTTGTATACCTAGTACCTTGATTTTGATGGGTGAGGATACCATTTGCTCCTCTTCTTCTGCCAACCTCATCACTGGCTAAAACATTTTTTTCCCTTAACTTTCTTTGCATTGAAATATTCATTCATTCATTCATTCATTCATTTAAAATATTTTTACACCACCTTTCTCCATAAAAGAACTCAAGGTTAAAACAACAAAAACACTAATCATCCCAATTTTAAAACCCAGACAGCCAATCATAAGAGAAAGCTTGCCTGAAGAGAAAGGTCTTCACCTGCTTGCTGAAGGACAGCAAAGGTGAGGCCAGCATGGCCTCCCATAGGAAGGAGTTCCACAGTCTGGGAGCAGTGACAGAGAAGGCCCTCTCTCTTGTCCCCACTAAATGATAAAAACAAAAACAAAGAATGCTGCTTATACATTGCCCCATAGTGCTTAAAGCACTCTCTGGGCACTTTACAAATTAATTATGCAGGCACACATTCCCCCCCCCCCCCAAGCAAGCTGGGCACTCATTTTACTGACCTTGTAAGAATGGAAGGCTGAGTGAACCTTGAGCTGACTACCTGGGATTGAACCCCGGGTTGTGAGCACAGTTTTGGCTTCAGTACAGCAGTTTAACCACTGTGCCACAAGGCTCCTTGTACAGGTAATGGGACTGAGGGAAAGCCCTCCCCTGATTATCTTAACACCTGGATAGGCTCATAAAGGGAAATAATATATGTGAAATGCTTTGAACCCATACAGAAATACCCACTATGGAAATGCTTAATGTGTTGTGAATTGCCTTATGAAAGAAACATATCAATATCTATTTTTCTGCAATTTCTGTATATCTGAAGCAGTTATTTATAAGGGGGGGGGGGGAAATCAAATCTTTTCAACACCTGGGTCCACTATAATCCATTTTCAATGGAATTAAGCCTCAAATACTTCACTTGTTTATATAATGTTTGGGAGAAGGAAAGGAAGAAATCCCTCTCTACTCACTGGTGATCCTCCCTCCCTCCCTCCCACAAAAGAAAACCTTTATAAAATCCAACTAATGTTCCCAATATTTAGTTTAATTTAAATCTAGACCATTATTATACAGCTCAGAATCCAAGCCTATTCATCTCTGGCTCAACCCTTCAATTAAGCGGAATGATCCAAAACTCTGGGCACTAAAATGGCACTGTATATTTATAAATGAAATCTGTGACTAGAAAAATGTTGAAGTTTGGAGATTTCCTGGTCAGAGTCCACTTGCTGACATCATCCTAGGGAAGTAGTGATTGGCTACTACGGGTAAAAATAGTGCTTATATCCCAGTAGGATGACCAAGGACAAACAGATGAACTGTTAAATCTCTGTCCCTCGACTCCTTGGAGACCAGCCTTTAATTTCAGGACTGCAAGCTGGTAAGTTATTGACTGCCAAGTGTATTTGGTTCTATGCAAGTATCAGACTTTCTCACCCTGCTTCTAGTCCATAGCTTTCTGAATTTCAGATTCTGTGTTGAGGTAATCTGTGTTTCAGTTTGCCGGTGAGAGTTTATATCAAGAGTATAGTTCTTATTATTTAAAGCAGAACATTTCACTAGTAAGCAATACCTATCTTGCATTTATAACTCATTTTGAATGAATGGAATAAAATTGGATCAGTACAGAACTTTGGCTGGGCTTTATTTTACAGCATTTCTTGTAGGACTGAGGAAAAGAGAAGACACCCACAACTGTTATTTGGCAAATAATCTAGTTCAGTATTGTAAATGTATACAAATAAGTAGAGTAACAACTGCCACAATTTCTTCACAATTGTGTGTTTGTGTTCAGAGGACTCTATATCCATTCTCTCAGCACTGGCTGGGATGAGCCAACAAGGGAAGTCTTTATCACTATGCTACAGATAGGCTGAGGCTGACAGATACTGTCTTTTCTAGATTCAACTTGAAGAATATTACTGGACTGCAACTCCCATTGACCTTAACCAGCATCACCAATGATAATGAAGTATGGGAGTTGCAGTGCAACAATATTTGGAATGTCACTCATTTTCCATCCCTATTATACAGACTATGTGCCATTTATATGCCATAAATTCAGTTTAACACCTCAAATGAGGCAGTATCTGTCACTCTGCTTTAGGGAGATAATGCAAATAACTATATATTTGGTTGACTGTTCACATTATGGGGATTATGGATGCCATCAATTATATTAAATGCTTTTCTTATGTCAAGTCTTGTGCTATTGTAAAGGATAAATAAATGAACATATGTGAAACTATAATAATTGTGGTATATTTTGTGGAATATTTGTAAGTCATTTGTACAATATGCTGTGCCATAACTTGGGGTATTTCTCTCCTAACAAATCAATAATGTTTTAATACCAGTTATTTGGGTTTGGAAGGGATTGGCCTATATATCTGTTAACCAGCTGGTTGTAAGAATGGGATGAAGTTGTCATCTTCTGTCAGCCTTCCTCAGGGTTAGATGGGAAGTCATTTCAGCTACTGTTCCGGGGTTTGAGGAGCAATATTGCTAACTATATCTACTTGCCTTTGGATCACACCCTGTTCTGGTGAAACCAGTAGAGTTGTTCCAGGACAGCCTCACAGTAGTGCTGCCAAATCCTCAATATGTAAAAAGATTCACCAGCTTGGTATGATGGTGAAATAAAAGATGTCTATCCTGTCACATGAGATTATGATGTTCTTAGAAGAAAGGCCTGCTTGTTAGTTTAGGGCAAAGTTTGGCAGCTAGCCTTCAGAACAATTTCTAGATTTTATCTTGATGGCATCTTTGCACTCAAGTACATTTTTTTGGGTTTCTCTTGAGGTTCCCTCTGGTACAGAGAAACAAGTAATTTTACTGTGCACCACAACAGCTGTCATTGTCTTAACTATAGAGGGTGAACCTGTGTTAGCTGTGGTGAAACAGGACCGAGAGATGAGGAGCAACAAATAACAGGCCTGTAACCTTCCTGCCTATCAATGTGATGCAAAGTTGGGATCAGTCAGAAAGCATCACCCTCAGGCAGCTGTAAAGGATCCACTGGTACTGACCCTGTTGGTTTGAGTCCTCAAATGAGCCCCACGCAGCTGCCATTGGTTGTCCATGCTGCCCCAAAACATTATTCCTTCACTGTGACACATTGTGAGGAATTACAACACCAATCACTCCTCAAAAGGACAATGCTAACAACCTTGGTCTCTTCCTCTGGTGAGCGCACGTGTTTGTTACCATGTTCAGGCAGAAGTAATTAGGAGGAGGAGGAGGAGTCCTCTGTTGACAGGGGGACAGAGGGACAACAAATAGGCCTCATCTTGAGTTCCTCTTCTAACCCTGTGCTCTTCAGCCTTCATGCAAGGCACTTCATACTTTCTAGGCTTACTAAGATAAAGAGATATTGTGGCAAACCTGTAGGCATCCAGCAGAAGGAATCATGGATGACAACTTCAAAAAAAAAGGGGAGTTAAGAGCTCTCTTTCCTTAACTCTGCTTTCCACAATTCGCAAGCAGAGAAGCTATAAATTGCAAGGCCCATGTATGGTCTTGCCCGCTTTAGAAACACCTTCTTTCCCTTCTGCATTGGTATTCATCTTGGAGCAGAAGGAGGTGATACCACAACCGGAAAAGAACTAGGAAAAGGGCAGATCCTTTGACCTGATGGAACACTGGTTTCTCCCCGCCCCCCACTTCCCAATATACAAGCCCAATCAGAAATAGGAGATTGTTACTCATCTGGCACGAATCAGAAGGCATACAAGTTGGCAAACAAAACATGGATTGCATGCTTAAAGACTCAGATGTTTCTTTACCCATAGATACACATACCTATAGATGACCTTGAATGGGAAAATGAAGCAAACTGTGTTTATAAACCTAGTTCCTGGGGATCCAGAAATGAAGGGGCAGGGGGCTTTCTGCTGAAAGCATAAGGTACTGGCTGTGAAAGGACAGATGAGTGGACCCCCATAGAGAGGGAGAGGAGTCTGAGTTAATGGTGAAATTCCAAATCTGAAAAGTTAAAGATCTATGTTCTAAATCAGTGGCGAAAATCCTGTTGCTTAGTATAGTAACTCACACTAGAGTAGCCCCATTGAATCAGTGGGGACTTGGTCAGTCAACTCCTCCATATGTTCCATTGATTCAAATGGGCCTACTCTAACTTTGATTTACTTTAGCATAGTTCCATTGATTCAAGGGGCCTATAATGTGATTTACTGTTCTAAGCAACAGGGTTTTAGCTAGTGAGCAATTGCTGGACATGCAAACTTGCTTTGCATTTCTTATTAATATTTAGCTTTTCAATGTTTTCTCTATCAATTTAACAACCATCAAGGGATTCCAGGATCAGGGTCTAAAACTGAGACGGAAATATAACCAAGCCTTACAGATAACGCCATAGCTGAGCTATGTTTTGAACTCCAAAATACAGTAATTGATCCAATGGCCCACAGTGCATCAAGGGTGCTTTAGCTCCAAAGCTTCTTGACTTTGAGAGGGAGAGGGAGTCATTTGACTTCTGGTGTTCCTCCCAAATATTTGTGTTTCTGCAACGGTATTTGCATGTTTTTTTTAGAACACATAAAAGAATCAGGAAAAAAAGACTTGAGTTAAATCTATGTGATAGTGTGACTTTTCCACCCATCCTGTTATTCACACTGGCATTCAGAAGTAGGTCCTCCAGATCCAGACAGCAAATCTAGATTCCACACCATTTCAAAATCTGCCAACAATATTTTTCAGTTTACAAAAAACCCTAACACCTCAAATAAGGTACAGTACCTCTAATTTGAAATAAAGTAGGATCAGGCAATCTGTGAACCACCAGATATTGGGATTCCTACCAGCATAGCTAATGGTGAGGGATGATGTTCACAAACCTCTGAAGGGTCAGACATTGCTCCTCTTTGAGCTACAGAAATATAATCTCTATTACTACATTTTAATTTCCATCCTTAAGATGCTGTTTAATATTCCAGTGCACAGATGCATCTTTACTATCAAACTACTGGAGTACAACAGCCAGAATCCCCTTCATTTTCATTGTTTACAGAGCATGTGGCTGTCTTTTTCCTGCTTTCATTGGACAACCTCCAAGTTGCACATTTACAATCCAGAGATCATGTAAAGTACTGCATCTCTTGGACATGACACTCTGCACTTCCCTAACAGGATAGCAGCCACTGATTTTGATGGGCCGATTACAAGCATAACTATGTTTGGATTCAACCCAGTGTGTGGAGGGATAACCCAGATTGCCCTATTGGATCAACTTCTTGACCCCCACACATTAATCTAGAAGTCTCTGTGTAGGTTCTGTTCAGATTTCTAAATGAATGTTTGGAAGACAAGATCTGGCCCAGTTGACATCAGCCTTTCCCCCGTTTCACAAATTTCTTCTGCACATATTTGTTGTTTGTATATTGGTTGTATAACTTGAATGAAAGGCTTGTAGATGACTCCCAAGTACATTTTCTTTTTCCTTTCCAGAAATCAGAAAAATGAAGACAGCCCTAGTCTTGCTCTGCCTTTTGGGAATAGCTTGTGCCTTCTCAGTGAGTAAAAATAACCGCTCTTTATTAAGCACAGGATGTACCGTGAGCATTCATTCAAATGATACAGAAGAGCTCCATTTCTTGCTTCTGCTTACTTGTGTGTTGTGATTGATGATAATGCTTTCTTTTTATTGGCTGTCAGTTGCCCTGAGCTCTTTTTATGTGAGCGGATGACCATTCATAGGTACCTGCAAATAGTGCAAGGGGATCAATGAGATTTAGTGTCTACAGGTTGTAGGAGGAAAATGGTCCCTATAAAAGGAAATGGCAGCTGTGAACCTCACTGGTTTATTGCGAATGAATTTATTGTGAAATTCATAAGTAAGAGCTCATTATATCAAATGTACCCAGAAAATGACTAAGGCGGTAGCTGGGAATAGCTAGCTTGATAGTAGTTCGTAAGAAAAAAGAATCTCAGAATTGCAGTGTGTCACAAACAGCATGAATCAGGAGTGTGATATGCCTGTAATTTAGAAAAAGGAAGAAAAGCCGAAGTGATTTTAAGCTGCCTTAATCATCATTATATGCCAATAAAAAAAAACAAACCTCAGTTCTTTGAGTGCAAGTCCAGTTGTGGTCGAAACAGTAGTATCTGCATACAAGAGGGAGGTATCAGGAGGCATTTGGGAACCCCCTCAGATTTGCAGAAGTACACAAAATAATTTGGACATGGAGCCCTAAGGCATGGAGTCCTGAGATGCTCTGTCAGCATGGAATGCAGGCTCACTATTGGGCACCAGAGAGGAAACCTGGTGGGTAGAGGTATTCTGGGAAAGGGCATAATTGGCTTGGACCCTCAAACATGGCCACTCTACACCAAACCATGTTCTTGCAGTCCTCACATGGAAAGCCATAAATTTAGAATCGTTCAGCTTTATTCAACACTAGCTTAAACTCATATCTGGAAAACAATGACCAATCCTGGTTGGCACATTAAGCAGATCCATTGGAATGGGCTTTAAGGGTGACAAAAATGGCATATGGAAAGTTTGAAGGGACTTTGGTTAAGGTTAGAAAAGATTGAGGCTGACCATGAGAGAGTTCCTCAAATATGTTAAGTGGTGCTCATATAGAAAAGGGCTAAATTTTCTTCTGTGCTGCTCTAGGAAGGAGGACTATATTTAATGGGCTTCAATGACAGGAAGATAGATGAACATTAACAGAAATGGATTTAAAGCAATAGCCATCTGACAATTAAGCTAGAGGAGGTCCTTTGGTGGGAGCCGTCGGTTTAGGATGTCCTAGCTCTGCCTTTCTCACTTTGAGCAGGGATCTGGATTACTTAATCTGTGATCTACAAATTCTAACACCTCAATTCCATGACATGTAGAACAGAAGATGGGGGATGACACTAGATGTTATGCATGAGTAGCAACAGAGCAAGTGAGAGCCATAGTGCTGTTTACCATTGGTCCAAAGTGATTAAATGGCACAAAACAACAAAAAGTGGACCATGTTTCTTATTTTAATACTGTTGAACAGCAAAGTGGGCCAATTCCTTCTCTCCTAATGAATAGCTCAGTAGTTTACATCTCTGGCTGCAGAGCCAGAGGTTGGGAGTTCGATTCCCCACTGTGCCTCCTTGACAGGGGCTGGACTCAATGATCCAGAGGGTCCCTTCCAGCTTTGCAGCTCTATGATGATATGACAAATGAAGTCTATGTCTAACTCAAGGTCTTCAATCTTGCCACTGTCTACATAGGGCAGTTCCCCACTGCGCATCCAATAAACATGACAATGGAAGAAGAAATCTATTATGGCTTGTCTGTACACACACATGTATAACATCCAGTTTTTAAGCAGGTGAAAATAAAATACAAGAAAAAAACAAGATTTTGCAATAACTGTGGTGTGCTGTATAGAACAGTGGATTAGGTGTTTTAAAAGAAAACTGTAACATGAAAACTTATTGGACCTTTAAAGTATTAATTAAAACAAAAAGTACTATAGTGTTATATAGAAGAGATAACTAACAAGACAAAATTACCTTAATGAAACCAAGTAATGGTGCTTATGTATGGTCCTAGCAGACAATAAATGGGATGGTTTATGTTTTGTTGCTTCTAAATCTGTTTTTCATACTGCTTTAACCAAACATTTTAATATAATGTTATTCATTCTTCTTTAATATTTGAATAATTTGCCATTTTTAACTTCCAATATTGTGTTTTTAATTATGTAAGCCACCTTGGGTCCCTTTTTAGGAGAAAGGTGAAGTAAAAATATTTTAAATAAATAAATTAAACGAATGAAACTGCATCACATTCCAAAGAGAGAGAGAGAGAGAGAGAGAGAGAGAGAAGACATAGATTAGCACAAAATTTACATATCCACACCAATGTATATGTATAGATACACAATGTAGAAATAATTACTATCATAAGTAAGACCTAGACCAGGTCTCCAAGTCTGTATCCTATCTAGGAGGTCTTAATACCTGCTGATGAGCAAATTCAAGGCCTTTCCTCTGCTTTTTACACTTTAAAAAATCTTTGAACTTCAGCTGGACAAATGTTCAGATGATGGTTGGCCCTCTAATAGAGGACTGTCCACTGTCAGTAGGACTCATGGCCATACTAGAGATGGCAATGACCTGTGCCACAATCTAGTTGGCAGTAGCAATGTGTACAGGGAGATTTTTTGGGGAAAGACTTTACATACATGTCAGAGATAGCCTGATATTTTGGAGATCCTCTGTTTTGGGAAGCTAAAATTATGATGTTTCAGAGGCTCCAACTGGAAAGCCATGAAAGAACCTGAAAATGAAAAAAAAACCTGCCATTTTTTTTGTTCATGTTTCCTGAATGCCCGTTGCTAATTGCTAGTAGGTACATTGACAACAAGGCCAGTGGAGGTGATGGCATTCCAGTTGAACTATTTAAAATCTTAAAAGATGACGCTGTTAAGGTGCTACACTCAATATGCCAGCAAGTTTGGAAAACGCAGCAGTGGCCAGAGGATTGGAAAAGATCAGTCTACATCCCAATCCCAAAGAAGGGCAGCGCCAAAGAATGCTCCAACTACCGTACAATTGCACTCATTTCACACGCTAGCAAGGTTATGCTCAAAATCCTACAAGGTAGGCTTCAGCAGTATGTGGACCGAGAACTCCCAGAAGTACAAGCTGGAGGAACTAGAGACGAAATTGCTAACATGCGCTGGATTATGGAGAAAGCCAGAGAGTTCCAGAAAAATATCTACTTCTGCTTCATTGACTACGCAAAAGCCTTTGACTGTGTGGACCACAGCAAACTATGGCAAGTTCTTAAAGAAATGGGAGTGCCTGACCACCTTATCTATCTCCTGAGAAATCTATATATGGGACAGGAAGCAACAGTTAGAACTGGATATGGAACAACTGATTGGTTCAAAATTGGGAAAGGAGTACGACAAGGCTGTATATTGTCTCCCTGCTTATTTAACTTATATGCAGAATACATTATGCGAAAGTCTGGACTGGACGAATCCCAAGCCGGAATTAAGATTGCTGGAAGAAATCTCAACAACCTCAGATATGCAGATGATACCACTCTGATGACAGAAAGTGAGGAGGAATTAAAGAACCTCTTAATGAGGGTGAAAGAGGAGAGCGCAAAAAATGGTCTGAAGCTCAACATCCAAAAAAACTAAGATCATGGCCACTGGTCCCATCACCTCCTGGCAAATAGAAGGGGAAGATATGGAGGCAGTGACAGATTTTACCTTCTTGGGCTCCTTGATCACTGCAGATGGTGACAGCAGCCACGAAATTAAAAGACGCCTGCTTCTTGGGAGGAAAGCGATGTCAAACCTAGACAGCATCTTAAAAAGCAGAGACATCACCTTGCCGACAAAGGTCCGCATAGTCAAAGCTATGGTTTTTCCAGTAGCAATGTATGGAAGTGAGAGCTGGACCATAAAGAAGGCTGACTGCCAAAGAATTGATGCTTTTGAATTGTGGTGCTGGAGGAGACTCTTGAGAGTCCCCTGGACTGCAAGGAGAGCAAACCTATCCATTTTGAAGGAAATCAACCCTGAGTGCTCACTGGAAGGACAGATCCTGAAGCTGAGGCTCCAATACTTTGGCCATCTCATGAGAAGAGAAGACTCCCTGGGAAATACCCTGATGCTGGGAAAGTGTGATGGCAAGAGGAGAAGGGGACGACAGAGGATGAGATGGTTGGACAGTGTCATCGAAGCTACCAACACGAATTTGACGAAACTCCGGGAGGCAATGGAAGACAGGAGGGCCTGGCGTGCTCTGGTCCGTGGGGTCACGAAGAGTCGGACACAACTTAATGACTAAACAACAACAACAACAACATTGAATTGACTGCTGAGTGATGAATCAACAAATAGGGAAATCCTGTTGATTGAATGGGAATCTATTTGGGAATACCAAGTGGATCCAGGCTTTAGGACTAAGTTTAGAAACTTTCCTTTTTTGGATTACAACTCCCAGAATCTCCCTGCAAGCACAGAGTCCTAAACCAGCAATTTCCCCAAGATCTATTCAGGATTAAAACAGTGTGATCATGTGCATGAGCCTTAAAGCCACTAAATTCTCCACTCTGTCTTTTGTATCCAGCATGTGCATTTCATGCCAAGTTAGCTCTGCCAGCTGGTAGGAAGTCAAAAAGCTAAAAGATGGTAAAAGAAAAGAAAAATGCTAAAAGAAGACACTATGTCTTTTGGCAGTACATCTCTCTCATGCTCATGTCATGGAGTCACGATGGAAGATGTGGAAGTGGCAGTGGAGTGAGGAAAAGTGAATTGTGGGTTTTCAGTTCCTGCTGTGAGATATAATCTCCAGTTCCCCACCCTGAGTCTCCAACCAGGAAAGTTGTGGGCAGAAGGTGGGGAGAGAAGATCATGCAAGATATTGTTGTTTAGCATCAAAGGAGAAAGAACATGACAGCTATCATCATCACGGCCATTTTAGTACTGCATCTGATCTTTTTCAAGCACAATCACTAGCATTGTTATGATACCTATTTATTATTTATTTAATTAATTGAATTTATATGCCACCCACACTACCCAAAGGTCTCTGGGCGGCTTACAACAATTTAAATACAGTAAAAAAAGATAAAACAATTAAAATACAATTAGAATATAGTACTCTAAAAATTGCCATCAGGACCCACAGTCGATGGTAGGCTGCCATTCTCCTGACAAGGGGTCTCAAGGTAGCTGATAATGCTAAGTAAAATTAAAAAGCACAATAAATTATACAACTTTTTTTTAAAAAAAGCTAAAGATCAACATCCAGGGACTCCATGAAAAGTTAAAAGCCTGCCTGAAGACGTGGGTCTGTCGGCAGAAGGATGAAAGAGAGCTGGGGTAACCTAACCTCCCAAGGGAGAGCATTCCACAACCTGGGTGCAGCCACAGAGAAGGCTCTCTCTTGTGTCCCCATCACACATGCCTGCAATGGCAATTGGACCAAGAGGAAGGCCTCCTCTGAAGACCTAAGGGCTGGGCAGTCTCATAGAGGGAAATACAGTCTTCCAGATAGCTTGGCCCTAAACCATATGGGGTTTTATAGGAAATAACCGCCCAGAGTAGACCTTTGGTCTAGATAGGCGGGATAGAAATCCAATAAATAAATAAATAACCAATCCAGAAATAGAGTGGTAGCCAGTGCAGTTGTTGTAACAGGGGCATTATATGCTCCCTATAACTGGCCCCCGTCAGCTGTCTGGCAGCTGCATTGCAAACCAGCTGAAGTTTCCAAACGGTCTTCCAAACTCTCCACAGAGAGCGCATTACAATAAACCAAATACGATGTAACTAAGGCATGTGCCCCTGTACCTAAATCATACATCTCAAAGAATGGGCACAGCTGGCACACCAGCTTTAACTGTGCAAATGTACTCTTGGCCTCTGCCAAAACCTGGGCACTCAGGCTCAGAGAAGAATCCAGGAGCACACCCAAGCTATGGACCTGAGTTTTCAGGGGGAGTGTAACCCCGTCCAGCACAGGGTGCATCCCTATTCCCTCATCTGCTTTTTGATTGACCAGGAACTTGTACAAATCTGTCTTGTACGAATTAAGTTTCATTTTATTTGCCCTCATCTAGCCCGTTACCCACACAAGACATCAGTTTAGAACTGTGGCAGCTTCCTTGGAATTTGATGGAAAGGAGAGATAGTGTTGGGTATCATCAGCGTTCCAGTAAGACTGAACTAAGGACAACCTCTTCAGGGGTTTCATTTAGATGTTAAAAACCATGGGGGACAAAACAGAACTCTGAGGAATGTCACAGGACAATGGCCAGGGCTTCGAACAGGAGTTCCCCAGCACCACCTTCTGAGTTCTCCCTTCCAGGAAGGAACAGAACTGCTGGAAATCAGTGCCTCCAAGTCCCATCCCAGAGAGACAGCCTAGGAGGATACCATACTAGATGGTATCAAAAACCACTGAGGGTCTAGCAGAACCAATAGGGACACACTCCCCATCAAGTTCCCTGCCCAGAAATGGAAGATGAAGAATGAGTTTGCACTATTACAGCCCTACAATGATCTATAGTCCAACTTAACGTTTTAGTGATTTGTTAATTCACAAAAATAAAAACTATTTACTACAGTCTGGAATAATTGCTTTCTCTTGCAGCATTGTTACTCCTGCCTGGAATCCATGCACTTCTATCCCCTCAGCTGCTGCTCTGTCTAAATCGTTTCTTCCAGAAACAGAGGAGTCCACTTCACTATAGATTAGTGGTTTCCAACCTTGGGTCCCCAGATGTTCTTGGACTGCAACTCCCAGAAATCCAGGCCAGCACAGCTAGTGGTGAAGGCTTCTGGGAGTTGCGGTCCAAGAACATCTGGGACCCAAGGTTGGGAACCACTAGTTTAGATAACAATGAGCCATTGTTCTTTGTTCAGCAGATGTTTCTGCCCTACAGCTATTCTGTCACTAGGTGTCATTTAAGCCACCTTTGATCCCTGCACAGAGAGAAAGGTGAAAAACAGAAGTAAACAAATGAATAAGGAAACCTTCTTGACCTTTGGTGTTTTTGATCCTACCTATCACTTTGTCTCTCTGTCTCTTGAAGTTAATGTAGAAACAAACAACACGTTAACAGCAGGACCAGACAAAATACAAGTATAAAAGCACAAGCCAAATAAGTGTGTAGGAAATATCCCTGTAAGAAGAAGGATACATTTTTCAGCATCCAACCACAGAGTTCTGTGCTCAAACTCAAGTAAACAGTTACAGAAAAAGAATCAAATCTACCCTAATAATCCCATATGTTCTTACAGGCAAAAAACTTCCAAAGAAGATTTAAGGCAGAGGACTCAGAAGAAAATGCAGTATGTTGTCATCTTAATTGTTAAAGAAAATTAAACATATGCATTTTTTCTTCAATTTAACAAATGCAAATCTTCCCTCCCCTGCTTTTTGACAGGTATTCAAGAACAGATATAGGTATTTTCTTCATAGATATCCCTACCACTACCCATCTATGAAAAGATTTCAGGTAAGTGCATTTCCTTTAGATAAATTTAAATAAATTCCAAAATGAAATCTTTTAAAGCATCAATACTGATTTCTGAAATATGAAACAAAGATAAATTTGAAGTTGAGCTAAAGGGTCTTTAATTCCTAACTAGTGGTTGTATAACTACTAAAAGAACATGGCATGTTATACCTACATGTAATCACCCAGAAATGGCATTCTACGGCTGGAATCCTGTTGCACAACCTTACGCCACATAACTCTCATGATGTCACCAACTGTTGCAATTTCAAGGGAATTAAAAGTTTCTGGTCCCCATCTGCAGATATGGAGATCCTTAAAGATCACTTTCCTCTTGAAGAAGCCCTCCCTTTCTCTTCCTGGCAGCAGCAATTTTCAGGTATTAAAGAATTTGCTCTCCCATTCTGTGGCTCCTAAAGGCTTCCCTGGGATGAAGGGGATCCTTAGGAATAGAAAACCTAATTTCCCTGATATAGCCATGAGCTTTCTTTCTTTCTTTCTTTCTTTCTTTCTTTCTTTCTTTCTTTCTTTCTTTCTTTCTTTCTTTCTTTCTTTCTTTCTTTCTTTCTTTCTTTCTTTCTTTCTTTCTTATTATTCATATTTCAAAATCAACATACAAAATCAAACAATTTCATAAGAATAGCACAAATGTTCATGTAGGTAATGTACAGTTGATGACATCAGCACAGTTGCACAGCATAAAGTTGCACAACAGGATTCTGGCCTATGTTACACAGAACCATTAAGATGATGAATGTCATATGATTTCCTGCTGTTGTTTCAGATAATATATACTGCCAAACAGCTGTTAGAGCTTGGAAAAGTTACTTTTTGGTCTCCAACTCCCAAACATTTGGAAGCTGTAGTCCCAAAAGTAACTTTTCTAAGCTCTGATCAGCTGAACAAAGAATCAAAGGAAAGAAACTAATGTGTGTAGAAATTTCAGCCATCCCCATGACCAACATGACCCAAAGAAGCAACACACAACATTATATTACTGAAAAACAAAAGTTTCTGGCAACAGTCATTCTATGTAGTAGAACATCTTCTCCCGCTGTACACATAAGAAATGGTAATGCAGCCTTTATATATGATTGTGTTCATGCTACAGTGCCTTATAGACAATTGTGATGATCACTGTCTCTTCATTGTAAGAGAGTGATACAAGGGACTGTTAATTACATGTTTTCATGGATGGCTCATGTAAGAAGCTAAAAATTGTCTTGCTTCTGGGAAAGCTGCCTTGGCAGAATGGTGGTTTGGCATCACTCTTGAGTACAAACATATTTTTATCCCAACCCATGACTTCGCAGCCTTGGAGAAGATCTTTGGTTACGTGCTCTTGCCTGTTTTCCAAATTACAACGACCATGGCTCTCACAATAAGGAAATGTTGACATACGGCTCAAACAGGGATGTTCACTGCCTTTGGACAGATGTGTGACTATAAACCAAATTAGGGTGATCAGTGCATTATGGGGATGACTATAGAGCAGAGGAAAGAGTCCAAGTGCACTCAGAGGATGGAGCATCATCCTGCACAGATCCCTTGGGTTAAATCCAACATTTAAGGGGTTTAATATGTTAAAACAAAAAAAGAAGAAGTTATGTGATGATAAACAGAGGAAAAGGAATGGAAAATATCCATCCCTTAAGGAAAATGATGAGCTGATGCCAAAGGACAAGACTGACAGCTTCAGCCCCCAATGAAGTCCAAGGCCTCTCCTGAATACTCCAATCACTGAGTCTCTGGGCAGGGTCTCTGAGTGAAGTCACAACTCTCCAGGCTGTACCAGTCGCTCTCTGCATTTATTTTTATTTTTTAGCTCCAAAACAGACTGAGGGACATCTGTCAATGTAGCATATTGCCTGTCTTTGTCTTTCCCCCTTCTTTTTAAAAGGTTCATTATTTACACTACTAGGAGTGAGTGTGTGTGTTTGCCTGCATTTCTTGGTTAAGTCATAACTTGACTTTGAATGTCAGGATCTGACGTCTCCCTCTTCTGGTTCCCTTTGGTGTGGTGGAATCAGTGTGCCCATCTAAACACAATTACTATTGGTAAGCTTCCTGTGTGCTTGAGTGATCTTACTACTCACACTGCACAATTACAGCAGTTTGATACCACTTCAATTGTCATTGTTCAAAGCCTGTGGAATACTGGGATTTGTAGTTTGGTGAGAGGCTTAGAAATTCTCTGCTGGGGTTCAGGAGATTATTTAGCAGAGCATACTTAGTTCAGGAAATGACAAATCCTAGGATTTCATAGGATGGAGATGATCAACACTTAAGCAGTATCACACTGCTAAAACTTTGTAATGCAGGTACTATCAAATAATGAAGATCTAGTAATAAAGGATTGGCTTTCATGTCAGTAGACTACAGAAAACAGAAATTTGAGTTTTCAACATTCAGCCCATACATAGTAAGCATGTGATGTATTAATCAGTGCAGGCCATCTGGTTACTATCTTTATCCATTGATTATAAGACTTATACTGTGACTTACTGATTTATGATACTGGTAGTTCATGCTTCCATGAAATTGCTCAGGGCTGTACACAAGGCAGAGGTTTGTCTCATTGTATTCTTAAAGCAGATTTATAAATTAGTTTAGGCTAAGAAATTGACTGATCAAGAACCAGCTGGGGAGATGTTTTGAATGCAGACTACTGCATTGTGCTCTATAGCATGTTAACCCGGTCTCGTTTGTATATCCGTGGAAGAATCCAAAACAGCAACATTGCTTATCTTTAGAATCAAATTATCTGGCAAGTTTTTCTATTTCCTAATGTTATACATTTCATTTCTCCAAAGTACATTAAGGGAACAGGTAATGACAGGGCTCTGAAGCCCTGTATCGCCTACACAGACTTCAGCTGGAATCATGTGCAAGACATCGACGGCTTTGGGGTGTATAAGCACCCATTGTTATTTTGTGACATATATACAGGAAATGCCTCAGAATTATCTCTCTTGTTAGTTCAACAGTGACTCATCCGAAGAAGGCTATGGTGGTGATAGTTCGGAAGAGGAGGAGGAAGAGGAGGAAGAAGAAGGGGTAAGCGATATGCTTGACTCTGGTCAAAATAAACCAAAGAGCATAAGAAAAATAATCAGGATTGTTTTTACAGACTGTACTCTGTGAGCGTCCTTGGTGAGGATTACTAACTGCCCACAAGTTTCCATTCTGGTTTGCTGCCGTGTTTTTTAACTCCCGTGTCCTCTAAACAAGATGTAACCCTCAAAGACACAGGGAAAGCTTTTGGAAGCCAAAGGCTTAGAGACAGATAGGACTTTTGTCCATTTATTCAAATACAACTACTGTGGTTCAGAAGTGGAGCATTATAAATATTTTCAGAACTTGGAAGTAACCGGTTACAAACACCTTATTACTTGTAATTAATTCCTTTTTTCCAATAACAGAGGTACAATCAAGTTATATTATGACTGACTTAAAGAGAAATAACTTTATTCCATGTGCAGTGCAGCTATATAACATTCTACTCTTTGGAATAATTATGGGAGTATAGCCTTAATAAATGATGGATGAAGGAGTATACCATGGTTCAAATGCTGATTTGTGCTTTGCCTCTTCTTGCAGCTTTCTGCTTGTTGTGGGTGTTGGGGGTGAGAAGAACAATGGGAGGAAGGTATCTTTGTATCAGAGGCCCATGGCTTGTAGCATTCAGATGTTTCTTAGTCCTCCAACCCATGGGTCTGTGATAAAAAGACACTTTCCTTCTGTTCTTGTCAGGTGTTTTCTAAGTAAATAAAAAGGCATATTTTAGTTACTTTTGTTTTAAGCCACTGAAAAGAATTGCTTTTTTCAAAATTGTAACTAACCAAATTTTAGGTGCTTTAGAAAAGCCATTCTCAACCTTGTTTTGGCCTCGGTCATAAACACAATTTGAAAAAAATATAGGCCAAATCAGGATTGTATAAGTCACATAATGAACTTTATAAGGTGGTGTGTGAAGAACTGTTTCCAGTCTGTGGCGCCTTTCAACAGCCTTAGAAACATAAATGTAACTAATTCCTTTTTTGAAAGTAACATTTTGGTCTGATTCTTTTTTCATGAATTTCAGCTCCACAATTATTCTCTAAAACAGGGGTACATAGATGTGACTTTCCAAATGTTGCTGGACCAAAACTTCAACTAGACCTAGCCAGCACAGCTTTTGGTGAGAACTGACAACATCTGGAAGGCTGCAAGTTGCCCATCTCTGTTTTAAAACAGCCTGATGAATGAATGTGAGCCTGCACAACTTATGAGCACAGCCCACGAACCATGAATAATGGTCTTAGCAGGTGCTTTAAGATAGTGAAAACAGAACAGCAGCCAACAGGAATGTCCAAGGATTAGTGGTGAATCTGGATTTGCGGGTACCAAATTATAGCCAGAACCTAACTGCATATTTAGGCAGCATAAGGGCAGTATTGTAACTTGGAGCGGCAAATAGTTGCTAATTAACAAGTCCTTGACTAAATTCCTTGTCACATGCCAGTTGCATGACTTGGTGTGACTAGGAATCCAACTGAGGACTTGTTAATTAATGGCTATTCACCATTTTCAGTTATGCCATTGCACTTATGTCGGTGTGAATATGGTTCAGTTGGATTCTTCTGAACTATCTTTCCTGCCTTTAAAAAGCCCAGAGCTTTTTTTCTTGTCCCTCAGCCCTGCCTCAGTCCCAGTCCCAATTTTTCTGGTGCATATTGAGAATTTTTAGCTTGTGAAACCTTCCAGGAGTAGCAATCTACCTTTGAAATATATCTCTGAGACCACCACCACCCCCAGCTCCCGTTATCACCACCTAGACACCCATTCCTTGAAATTAGAAGCTGACTGCTAGCCATTTCTGATTTTGTTATTTTTGTGCTTCAATGTATATATTAACAGGCTATGCATTCCTCAGGGTGTTCTGGGGAACAGAATGTTGGCCATCCTTTGCCTTATGTGGGATGCTTTAAGTTATTTTAATCATGCCTAAAGGGTATCCACAACAAGACATTTCAGTCAAATGAAAACAGGTCCATCAATACAAAAAGGACCATTATGTCAACAAAGAGTGATTGCCCTTCATACACTTGGGGCTCTGGGGTGTATTTGTATTGTTGGGTGTTGTGCCTTGTCTCCATATTAATATTTACCTCAGGAATCATTTTGGCTCCCTGAAAGCTGATATAATCTCCTGAGTAAATATGTATCTTGGTATACATGCTATTTGGGGAACACATATTTTACCTGAACAGGCTGTAATAGCTTCTTCAGTTGAGCACTGTTACAGTTTGCTAGGTCAATATGTGCTTAGACATAAGAGTATTTATAAAAATGAAATTTTGGCTCAGTGTGAAAGTCATAAAATACAAGGTTGTCATTATGTTCTATTGTATTTCAGGGCAAATATATTCTACCATGTAAACATATGTGTCTGTTCTACTGGGCTCTCTGCGGTTTTCTTAATACAGTGGGTTACTGAGTCCATATTCTGTAGCCTCATCATTTTGCTCAGTCTTTTGTCAATGATATCAGGCTGTGGAGCCAGAGGTTGGGAGTTTGATTCCCCACTGTGCCTCCTACAAGTAGAGCCAACCTGTGTGATCTTGGGCAAGCTGCACAGTCCCAGAGTCCCCCCAGAAGAAGGAATGGCAAACTACTTCTGAGTACTCTTTACCTGGAAAACTCTGAAAAGGGTCTCCTTAAGTCAAAATTGACTTGATGGTACCTCACCATTATTATTATTATTATTAGTTAATCTTGGCTAATAGATAATCTCAGAACTACAGAGCTGGAAGGAACCCTATAGAGGCACAGCAGAGATTTGAACTCCCAAATTCTGGCTCCTCAGCCAGAGACCTAAACCACTATCCAGCAGTTATTTGTTGCCAATCTTTTTGCCTGAGGCAAAGCAGGAAATTCCACATTTTCCATTTCTGATGCCTCCTCAAAGCCGGTGAAGGTGTTTAAGCATCTACAATAGAAAAATCTCACAAGCATATCTCCCACCACCCAGCAATAATAATACAAACGATCACAGCAATGTTGCTATCTTAAACCACGTATGTGGGAACAGGTCCCATTAAATCCAATATGGCTCACTTCTGAGCATGCACACAAAGGACTACAGTGTTTTGAAAATGACAGCTTGCTACCTTTTCCTGACACCAGGTCACCTAAGGCTGAGACCCTGAAGCTGAGAGGGCAGGCTGCAGAAGTTAAAGGGTGGCATCTGAGAGATACTTGTGGCCAGAGACTGAAGCAAGAGAAGGCTCACCTATCCATTTTGGCCTACTGATGGATGGATGGTGAAGGCTGGTTGTGCAAGAACAGAGCCTAGTGGTTCATGGTTAAGACACAGCAGAAGCGGCAACTTGTGGCCCTCCAGATGTTGTTGAAATGTGACTCTCATAAGATTCAGCTTGTAAACTAATGGAAAGGGATTACGGGAATTTGGAACCCAGCACCTTCTGGAGGGCTATAAATTGCTCAGCATATAATGGGCCAGGGATGAAGTAGCCTTTAGGCACAAAGGGTGTTATGAACAGCAAAAAGCCATGGCAACCAGAATGACCAACCACTTTAGAACCAGAGAGGAGTTTTAAAAGTCCTTTATTAAACCATCTGTTGGAACTTCTTGGCTCAGATCTTCCTTATCCTTTTGCTCCATGCACGGAAGGAGAGTTTTGCTCACTGAAGTAGTCCTTCCATTCATGGAACAAGACGTTAGGATCCAAGCCCTTGACTTTTTGCTCCTTCTGCTCTCTTTCTTACGGTTTTTCTGTCCTGCTGTTTTTGGGCTGAGTCACTTCCTTCTAGCTGTTTTCTCTGTCTTTCCTGTGTGTCTCCAAGTTATTCTCTACTTTCCCTGCTCCATGCACATTGATACAAACAACCTCAAGAACTTCTACTTGCAGCCGACCTGATTCTGGTCCCTCATCCTGAGATTTTATTCCTCCCTGGCAGAACAAAAGGAAACCCCAAAACTTCTTGTCTGCATGAAGACAATCTGCATTTTAAATACTTGATTTAAACTGCTTTCAGCATTTTTGTCTAAATCAAAAGGTGTGTAGACACTTACCAGTCCTGACACTTGCCAATCCTAATGACAAGAGAGCAGTAAAGCTCTCTTCTACACCCAGATGTACCTGCTAGGGTATAATATGCATTTATATGAGGCAATGAGACAAAAGTGTTCGTTCATATATAGTCATGCAGGTAAGCATGCACACATACATACTCAAAGAGGCAGAGAAACATTCATTTAGACACTGCCTCACACCCACTCCTTTCCTTTACTCCTCAGTGTAATGGTCAGCACAATGGGGGTTAAAGTTAATGTCAAGCGGAATGTCCATTCCTTGAAATTAACATGCTTACTTTCCTATGGCAGGATATACTCAGTGATGCACACAGCCTTAAGCTTTGTTTACATTCCAGTGACCAATCAAAAAAGCAAAGCTAGCTAAATGCAAGATAGAGGTGAGGAAAACCTTGTGACAAATGTGACAAATAGATGCAGTTCACAACCAGAGCACACACTGCATCTAAATATGTGCTAAGCATATACAAGTTACCTAGTCACATCATTTCCCACTATGGTGATTTCTACAGTACATAGATTGCATATTTCTACAATATGTAGAAATGTAATTTCTTCATCCCAAGGCACCACTGTATGTAATGTAATTGCATAGGTATTTCTACAACATGTAATGTATTTCTTGAGAAAACACTGGCTAAATTAGCATAAATTATATACAGATCTGTTTTCTCTCTCTCTTTTTTTTTAAGGATGAATTTTGTCTTTTTTGAAAGATGTGCAAATGGCCAATCTATTTGATAATATAGTATATGCCAAAGCAGTTACCGTGTGTGGCGTTCACCCTTATTATGTTAAATAGTCATGCATTATTCATGTTGAATGCTAATGTTGTTGAGAGGCGGAGCCGAGAGAGAGGTAAAAAGGGCGGAGTCAGAGAGTAAAGGGCAGTCCGTCAGAGTGAGAGAGTCAGGCGGGAGATAAGAGTGGAGAGTGATATAGAGTGTGGTATTTGGGAGATCTGAGGTGTGATTAGTGAGAAGAGTGAATAAATACTGTTATAACAAATAGAAGGTTGAGATTGATGATAAATAAACCTGTAGAAGTTACTTATGATTAATTATCAAACATCTGTAATCAATAAACTTGTTTTATTTAAAAGACAGTGAGGTTTGGACCTTCATCTTCATCCTTCCATAAGTAAAGTATGTTGATTTAGTGATCAACTGGTGGCAGCGGGTGAAAAGGAGTATTGGTTTGCCTTCGTGTGCTCTGTGTTTGGGGAGTCAGGCAGGGGCCTCGAGGTGCGAACGCCACACCGTGTTTCCCCGAAAATAAGACAGGGTCTTATATTAATTTTTGCTCCAAAAACGCATTTGGGCTTATTTTCAGGGGATGTTTTATTTTACAGTCATGTCATCTTCTGGTTGGTGCACAATGGTGGAGGGCGGGCTTTCACTTAACTAGGGCTTATTTTGGGGATAGGGCTTCTATTACGAGCATCCTGAAAAATTATACTAGGGCTTATTTTCAGGTTAGATCTTATTTTCGGGGAAACAGGGTAGTAGTTCTTCTTTGCCCCAAAGGTACTGCTGCTTTCCTAAATAAATGCATCTTTAAAATCTTAAAAGGTAGCCAAACTAGTGGTGTGATTGGGGGGGGGGGGGAGGTAGGAGAGACTTGGGATTTTTAAAAAGAAAAAAAATAGAGAAAAGTTCACTTATAACACGAGACTGATGCTTATCTGTGTCTATTTTTTAATAGGGAAAATAACAGGCAGTGGCTGCTTGCAAATCATTCTTAAGTGGATTTTTAAAAGTGCTGTAACTCTTGTTGCTGAAATTCACATTACAAATAGTTTCCTGTGTGTAGAGATTGTCGTAACTGAAAAACATTGGTTCCCTGTGAAAATTGTTATTCTAGGAGATTTGCATGGATTTAAGCTGTGATTCAAGGGGTGCATAAATATGTTTCACAAAACAAGACAAACAGAGTAGTTCTTACAGGAACTTTGAAACTATCTCTTCACTTAGTCCAATCAATGCACAAAAGTTTCCAGTTGGCTGTAGCAACTTCCACTTCTGACGTCTGCTAGAAGGCCAGAATCCAGCCCCTTCATTAACGCTACCAGTGTAATTTATTGACCCACTTTGGTAGTGCTTAGCTAATTTTGCAAGATATATTCTTCCTTGTTTCACTTTTCTGCCTGAAGGAACTCCATGCTGCTGAGGCGGACATCGGTGGCAATCAGAATACTGCAGCGATCAGGGCTCTTTATATGCCTGCAGTTACTGTCAGAAGCAACAGCTGCTACAGGGAGCTGGGGGGTTCTGTTTTAAATCTTCTGTGCATGCAGAATCAGGATGCCACTCATGAACATTCAAAAATTATGACCATCTTCCTCAGATCCATTTCAGTGGTTTTATGCCTATGTCCAGCTTTGACAGAACCTCAGCAATATGTAAATAAATAGCACTATAATTGCTGTTTTGTAGAGGTCATGGTGTCCTCTGATAGCTGTCCAAATAGCCAGCCACACCATGCAATTTTGTGACTTCTCAATACAGAGGAAAATAACTTTGGTTTTTACTGGCATGGCATTACATCTTATTTTAAGTGTTTTAACCACCTAATCTGAAGAACTGCTGCTCCAACAGAGAAGACCTTAGCTGGGTCTGACCCACAGCAATGCCAGAACAATGTGGCAAAGCCGAATATTATGCTAGCATTGCTGACAGCTGTGCCAGTGCAAATGTTTGAGATCCAAGTTCATCCAGGAGATTAGTTTCCCTTTCTCAGCTCATCCTTCAAATGTCAAGTCACAGGCTAGATGAATGCTCCATCAGAAAGCTCCCCCTCTCCTATGATGGTTAATTTAAATGGGTGCATTTGTTGCCCTTTCATAATTTGACAAACGAATTTTAAAAATCTACTTATTAGAATTTTTCAGAAAATTGGTCTACACATCTACATGAGTTTTTTTTTTTTAAAGGGTCCTACAAGAAATGAGCACCCTAAGAAATATGAGGAATTATGGTAAACATCTTAAGCCAAATACTTAAGAACAAAACTAAAGCACAACAGTGATGCCAATTGGAAGCCATCTGTGTTGGAAAGAAGAGAAAAATGGGACCATTTCTGTTGTGCTATCAATTCCTCACTGTGCCTTGGGAGAAGACCCAGCCTGTGTGGCCTTGGGCAAGCTGCATAGTCCCAGGGCACCCCCAGGAATGATAAACTACTTCTGAGTATTCTCTACCTGGAAAACCCTGAGAAGGGTTGCCGTTAGTCCAAATGGACTTGATGGGACATGCTGATGATCTATCTTACATTCAAAATTCACTTGCCCTGACTTTCATTTGATCGCTTGGGGGCTTCCAAGAAAACAAAATCAGTGCTGAGTATATGAGAAAAGGATATTATCTGTTTACAAATGTATTTTTGCCCTTTGTGCCTCATACATATCTTGAAGAAGAAGGAGTCCTGTAGCACCTTCAAGGTTTATTGGGCATAAGCACTTGTTGACCGCAGACTGCTGAAGCATGAAGCTTCAGTAGACTTTTCCTCTCCGTAGGGCTGAACATGGTGCTTCCCATTGGAGAAATGTCCAAGGAAATTGCTGCGTGAGTTTGTTCCAGGGAAAAAATAACAGAGTCATGCGGCACCTTGAAGACTAACAAGATTTTATTTTCCAAATAAACTTTTGTAGATGGCAGCCCACTTCTTCATGTGTTGCACGTCAACTGAGAGAATCCTCAGTAGAAGTATATACTGTACTCCATACTCCTTACTATGATACCCTTTTTGTTGCAGCAAAAAGATATTATGATTATAATTATCATCGTAGAACTACAGGGCTGGAAGGGACCCTGATGGATCATTAAGTCCATCTCCTGTCAAAGAGGCACAGTGATGAATTGAACTCCCAACCTATGCCTCCACAACCAGATACCTAAACCTCTAAGCTATCTATGCACTTATAAACACCATGAATTACAGATAGTTTCTCTTCGTCATTCAAAGCATGCCTAAGAGTATGGCTGTGTATCTGGAGAGGGCAGATGTCTGTTTGTAACAGCTTTTGACCTCTGTTTTACTCCGCTGCATAACAGAAATGGCATCCACATTTATTGCTTTATATATCTGCAGGGACAGTCAAACGAAGAAAACACTGGAGAAAACGAAGGTGGAAAAGAGAATGAGGAAGCAACTGAGGCTCCCAGTGAACCAGGAACTGGAGATAAGAAGGGTGTCAGTAATGGCAAACCTCCAAAGCAGGTAAGATATGTGGGTCTGATATATTTACAATAAAGTGGATGCTGTGTATATTGCTAAAGTGTTGAAGGAGAAGCATGCAAGGCTGTATTTTTTCCCAACAATTTTCTCCCCAGACAGCTATTAACAGTGCAGGAACCCCATCCTTTTCTCCATCTGGTCACCCTTTATCTGTGGGAAAGAGTGGTCTTTCAATAGCCGTACTTCAGCCATGTTCAAGCAGAATCACATATAGAGCATGGCTCGAGGGTGGGAAAAGGAGGAGCAGGTGCCGTAGGTGTATGATTTTGACAGCACCTGGAGGTCTAAAAGCCATTTGAGTCCACCACTGCTCACTGCTTCAGTCAGGATCACAAGCTGAGAGCTAAGCTTATTTACGACTCAGGGTCAAACTAGATAATAAAGTTTGCACATCATTAAAAACAGCTGTGTTGAGGTGTAAAACAGGAGTGTGTCTGTTTGCCTCCAAAGAGAGAAAAGTCTGTTTTTCTCCATTTCCCCTCTCTCTGATGGGTGTAGTGGAGCTCTTAGGGGGTGTGCGACCCAGAAGGATGCCCCGGGATAGAATGCCCCATGGCACCTGGCTGATGCTTTGCCCACATCTCTTTTACAGCAAGCCTTGTGCTAGAAAATTTATCAAATAGCTTTTGAGTATCACACACTCAGGCTAGTCATTTTCCAAATTGTTTGGGGCCACCAGTAAGCATAGTATCTCAGTTTGTAGATCAAGTTTGGAATCCATCCCTTGGTTAGAAACTTTAGAGTGACTTTTTCCTCATACTTTTGAAAAAAAAAAACCAAAAAAAAACAATTTTTGTGTCCATGCAGGTGCCAGTAAGGAAAGAGCCTCTTCAGAAACCAGGGAAAGAAGGAGGCCCCCCAAAAGTTGAAAAGGACAAAGCTCCGGAAAAAGGGGGGAAAGGGGAAGAAGAAGAAGACAGTGATGAAAATGAGGAAGAAGAAAATGAAGAAGAAGAAAAGGAGGAACAGGAGACAGTGGATGAGAATGGAAGTGGTGTCAATGGTACAAGCACCAACAGCACTGCTGAAGAGAATGGAAATGGAGGCAATGGAGAAGAGGAGGAAGAAGAAGAAGGGGAAGAAAATGGAGCAACCACTGCTGTTCCAACCACCCTGCTTACCACTGTCAGCCCCACCACAGAGTATCAGGACCAATATGAAACCACCACAGAAGACCAGTGGCAAGGTGAGACCACCCCTGTAGATCATCAATATGACACCACCAGTGAAGATCCATGGGCTCATGATACCACCACTACCAATGGGTATGACCATGGCTATGAGGCTCAAACAGATTACTACGGGAGTGAAAATGGATACCCTCGAGGGGATACTTTCAGAACCTATGAGGATGAATATGGTTATTATAAAGGGCACGGGTATGATGTTTATGGCCAAGATTACTACTACAGTCAGTGAAGAAAGGAAGTCCTCTCTTGGACTCATTTATAAACATACTTTGCAATTGTTCTACTCAGGAAGATGCATCGCAGTATAACATGGTGCTTATTAAACAAAACAGATGATTCATATCAGGTATGACTGCTAACCATGAAAATGTACTCCTTTTTACTGTTTTTTTTTTTTTTAAACCATGTGCTTTTGACCAGTATTCACATATCTGTTGTGGACTTTTGTAGAGTTTGTAGATTTTTTTTAAAAAAAAAAACAAACACCAAATCATGGTGCAGGTGAATATTATATGTCAGATGGAATGATGATCAAACTGAAGTCTGCTGTGTACTATATTTCCTCTGATGTATTTGTATGAAAGCCAAGATGGCTTTTGGAACAATGTACAGACTGGATTTGCTCTAAGTAAAAATAAAGAAGTATTGCTATGTGATGCTATTTCTTTTTATCCTGCACTGCCTTTGAGAAGCTCAGAGGGGCAGCAAACGGAACCTTTCACTGAACGTGCCAGTATCAGCTGATTTTGGAAGCTAAGCAGGGACAAGACCTGGTTAGAACTGCAATGGGAGGCTGTTACAGCATGTGATCTAGAAAGACATAGGAAAGAATTCTCCTTGAAATTTCTGAGAATTGCTGCCTGTCAGAGCTGACAATACTGGGAGAAAAGGATCATGTGGCTGACTTGTTATATAGAAGCTTCCTCTGCCTGTGAAATCCATATAACTTTCTGAAAAAGTTTTCTACTTTTATCCAAGTTATGCCCCAATGAATACCCAGTGTGGTAGAGTGGATACAGTGATGGACTAGGACTCAGGAGGACTGGGTTCAAATCCCCACTGAGCCATAGGAACTCACTGGGGATGTGAAACTGATAAAAGCACTCCTTAAATATCTCACTTACCTTGAAAGCCCTGTTAGGGTTGCTATAGGCTGGCTATGACTTGACAGCACATAACCACATGCCACAGTCGCCCTCTGTAAATAGTTGTTGGGAGATTGTCATAAAAAGATTGGTCACTAAGCTGTATTTGCCCCTCTCCCTGCCTTAATTGAAGCATGGACACAATCAGTGAGACAATAATGCATTCATTGAGATGCATAAGCAACCTTTTGGCATATGCTTCTCAGATAAATGCCAAAATTAATTGGGGAAGAAAATCTCATAGTATTTTAAGAACATTTTGCTGTGATTATTTTTTAAATGTGTAAGAACTAAGATACTTTGGCCTCCTTAGCAGAATATTATTCAAAATATAAGTGAAAGAAACATGGAGGTATGTTTGAAACTTGAGAAAGAGAGATCCACTACAGTATGACTAACTAAGCCCCACCTTCATACTTGGTTTGTGGTGTCTCCCGCACACACTTTGTGCTGTTCCTGTTTGGATGCAACTCTTAAACTTAGAGCTACAACTTTTTGTGTTCAGTGATGCAGCCAGAACTCAGAAAAGTTACTTTGGAGACTATAATTCCTATTATCCCTCACAGAATATGTGAGTTGTTGTCCAAAAAACTAACTTTTCCAAGCTCTGGATACAGCTAGGCAAAGTTAGACTCTGGACATAATGTGACTCCAAGTTAAACAGCAGAGTACACAACTCACATTTATCCCCTGTCCCTGCTGCCCTGCCAGTCAAGTGTTTTTCTGTTGCTTCTACACTCCCAATATGTTAAAGCATCTAAACACATACAATTGAAAAATCCACCAAACTGTTTGCCAATCCCAGTTTTTAAAAAATATTCAGAACATTTTGCATTCCAAACTCAGTTAAGCCATAGCACTATAATGACATGAAGAATAATATGGGGGCAGGGAGACAAGAACTGAAAATCTTAGTTCAGGAGAGGAAATGCAGCTTGATGGGGATAACTGACAATTGGTGGAATGACTCCCGTTACTGGAATATGGCAATTGAAGGATATAAATTGTTAAAAAAAAACCCCAGAAAGAATAGAAAGGAAGGTGGAATATCACTATATATCAAAAATATGTACAGAAATACAAGAGAATGAGCTTGGTTGCCCCATCAAGAACATCTGGATTAATATAATTGGGCCAAAGCCCCAGAAGGAACATGGCAGTTGGAGTCTACTACCAACTGCCCAATCAAGGAGAAGATGCAGATGAAACCTTTGAAAACAAATTGCAAGGATTTCAAAGAGACACAATGCGGCAGTAATGGGAGACTTCATTCATAGACACACATATCTCTTCCAAGAAAGTCCTGACATGTTGCTGATATTTTCTCCTACAAAGAGTGGAGGAAGAAACTAAAAGATTAACAAACCTTGATTTGATTTTAACCAACAGAGATGACTTGGTGGATGAACTGGCAGTAAGGGGAACTTTGGTGGGGAAAGTGCCCATGTGATACTTGAGTTCTTGATTTCAAAGGTATACTGGATTGTAGGAAAGCTGATAAACTCAGAACAATGATACCTATGGTCACATGGCAGGAGATTGTAACTAGAAAAGGAGTCCAAAATGGGTGGGATTTTCTTAAAAAAACGCACTACAAACAATTCTAAACACACACAAAAAAGTGGAAGACAGCAAAAAAGACAATTGTGGCTTCACAAAAAAAACTCAGAGAGGATCTGAAAATAATAATAAAAAAGAACACATAGAGGAAGCAGAAAGAAGGCCAGGCCATAAAGGAAGAGTACAGACAAGTAGCAAGAAATTGCAGGGATGGTGTTAGGAAAGTAAAAAGCTGAGAATGAGCTGAGGTTAGCAAGAAATGCTAAAAGCAACAAAAAAGCATTCTTCAGGTATGTGCATAGCAAAAGACAGAGAAAAGAAACAGTGGCTCAGCTGTTCAATGGGGATGGGAAAATGATGAGACAATAAAGAAGAGCAGAATTGCTCAATTCCAACTTTCGCTCAGTCTTTTCCCTAAAGACAGTTTATGACACTCCAGGCAAATATGAAGTAACAGTGGAGAAGATTGCAGCTTGAGATTCATAAACAAATTGTAAAGGAATACCTTATTACTTTGAATAAGCTCAAACCTCCAAGGCCCAATGAAATGCCTCCAAAGCTATTGAAGGAACTGGCTGAAAAGATCACAGAACCACTGTCTATTATTTTTCTGAAATCCTGGAGGATGGGTGAAGTACCAGATAATTGGAGGAGAGCTAATGGCCCAATCTTCAAAAAGGAGGAACCAGGAAACCACAGACCAGTCAGTCTGACATCAATCCCAGGGAAAATTCTGGAGTGGATTATAAAGTAGTCATTCTCTAAGCACCTTGAAAACAATGCAGTGATAACTAGAAGCCAATATAGATTTGTCAAGTACAAATCCTGAAAGATTAATCTTATTTTTTGATTGAGTAACCTCCCTGGTAGACAGTGGGAATGCTGTAGATGTAATATATCTTGACTTCAGCAAAGACTGACAAAGTGCCCTGTGATATTCTGATTAGCAAGTTAACTTGGTGTGGGCTGGATAGAACAACTGTCAGGTGGATACACAGTTGGTTACAGAACTGTACTCTGAGAATGCTTATCAATGGCTCTTGAACTGGGAAGAGGTAACAAGTGGGGTACCTCAAAGCTCAGTCCTGGCCCTGGTGCTCTTAAATTTTCATTAATGACTTGGATGAAGGAGTGCAGGGAATGCTTATCAATTCAGCAGATGACACAAAATTGGGCAGAACAGTAATAACCTGGAAGACAGAAACAAAATGGACATTGCTACCCAAAAGCATCTGGATAGCCACAAAATGCCCATCATTAGTCCACACTGGCTAGCTGTGGCTTTCCAGGATTACAAAAGAACTCTTTCCTGGTCCTACATGTTGTGTGTGGTGTGCCATCAAGTCGAAACTGACTTATAGTGACCCTAATAAGGCTTTAAGGTACTTGAAATATTTGAGAAGTGGGTTTACCAATTCCAGCCTCCCTTTGAGATTCCATGGCCAAGTGGGAATTCAAAACCAGATCTCTTGAGGCCTAGACCATCACTCTCTTCACTACTCCACTGTTATGTGGGGTCTTTGGGATTTTTAAGGTTTAACTTGTAAACCACCCAGAGTAGTATGTGTGCTAATGGGGTGATATATCAATGAATCAAACAAACAAACAAACATATAAACTACACTGGATATCCCAGTCCTACATAATGATGAATCTGGAACCTTTCTTATGCAAAGCATTGTGCTCTACCACTGAGCTATAGCCTTAATTGTGGTTAGATCTGACACAAAATCAGGTATCTATAAGACATCCCAGCTGCATCATTAAATCATGCTCATTGTCAGAAGATATACTAAATAATGATCTTGTATAGGCCTTCTTTCCAAGTTGTTATTGGGCAAAATTGATTAGAGCACTTGAAAAGTGAGCATATTATCTACTCACAGCGTCCAGCTGCATCAAGGACTGCCACAAGCAGATCTCTGTACATATATAGTTGAAAAATCTCACCATCAGATAGTCACAGACATGGTCACAAACTTCTGTTGTTTCCATGACTGCACAAGTAAGAATTTGTTACACTGAGAATCCCAGACTCTGAACACATGAAGACCTTATTATTGCAAACATAAGGCTGAAAATATGGAAACGTTTGCTCATTCCACAAAAGCAAGAGTGACACTCCTCAAATTATCTAGGTTTTCTTTCTATACAAGCCCATCCATAGAATAAATGACAAAATAACCATATGCACATAAATTTGCTATCATATGTTCAGATTACATAATTGCATAGCAACGATATCTGTATATTAATAATACTTTAAAAAACTCTTTGTATGAATCGTTGAACATTATATTTCAATCAAATAGGCTAGTCACAGCAACAGCATATGCTGGTAATAAAACAACAGTGTGCATTATGGTTATCATTTTAGTGGCAATAGGAAACTGCAAAACAAGACTTAACAAATTCACCAGCATCCATCTAAATGTGGACTATGGAAATAAAACAGTTTGATCTCTCATTTGGTCACGTTTAGTATTTACTACAAAATCTTCACAAATGTTCCAATTTCCATTAAATTGCCTTAGCAACCAAGATGCACATTCTAGTCTTTGGACTTTTCTTTTCTGCAGTGGGTTTTCTTATCCTTTAGCACACCTCTGCTTAACCCACTGGCTTATTCACCTACCTTGTTTCAAATCTTTGAGGATTTGACAGAGGAAATTACTCCCAATGATAACTCAAGCAAACTAGACTAATTATCCAGTGACTTTTTGCGTTCTCAATAAAAGCAACAATTACAACAAATTAGGCAAATTCTCTGCCAACTAGTCAAAAAGCAGAACACAATAGTTCAGACTGACTCAGCGACTTTCTTTTAATTTAATCATCTTCCATTTAACACCAATGACAAATAGCCTGGAACTTTTTAAACCAGGAATATATGGATTCCATCAGAAATGGTAGCTCCATGTCAAGGTTTCCTAGTTCCTCCATAATGTCAACTTATCCCTGGTCCACTATGTCCCCCAAATATATCATCATCTTAGAACTGCAGTACTGGACTGGAGGGTACCCTGTGGATCATTGAGTCAAGCACCTGTCACAGTGGGAAATGTATAGGTTTCCTGGCCCTGAGCAGAGGCAAATGATGTGGATTAGAAGTCACACCATCTTAATGACATCAGGATGTAGTGCAGGGGGCAAATTTAATTGGCTGTTTTTAATGGCAGCCCCATATTCTGTTCTTTCAGACATATAAATTTGCCCAACTGCAGAACTACATACTCTTGGGCACCTTAAGCTGCACAACAGATATTTATAACCTGCATGTTGTTGTTTTTTTCAATGAGATGGAACATGAGATAAATGACTTCCACCACAAAAACTTTTTTAGGTTAAAACTGACCCTCCTCCAGTTATCTGTGGTCAAGTGCTAAAAGCATCTGGACCTGATTGGCCTGTGCTGTTTTAATAAACTTTAAACCTCAGATAGGTGTGCAAAATGCTGCAAACAGCTTCTGGAGGGATCTTGACCTGAGGAAGCACAAGGAAATTTCTTCACTCCATTCTCCTGTCCCATTCTACCCCACAGGGATCTACCGTATCTGTTGACTGAGTTAAATGTAAGCTACGGTAACACCTCTAACTTTGCAAGCCTATTTCTAGCTTGAATGCTGATAAATGGTAAATTGAATTGAAGATCAGATCCTGAATCCATTTACTTGCTTACAGCTATAAAGCTATAGTATTTCAAGTTCAACATTTCAACCTTTGTCTTAAAGAATGCATGTGTACACTTCATTCCAGGAACTGATGCAATTTGTGTTAATATTTTATGGGGAATTTGTGTTGTTATTTATATGCTAGGTATTCTGTTCTGTTTTAGACAGAATTCTGGTAGCCCAAATTGGCTTTGTTGAATTTCCTGGGCTGAAGTTGTTCATTTGTTTTTCCTTTTGACTGAGTTGTCTTTGGTTGGGTCTGTTTGCTACTGAATAGCTAATGTTTGCTACTGAATAGCTAATTTTTGCACTGTGCTTGCTGCTTATGCATATTGGGATGTGTTTTGATTTTATCTGCTTTTTAATGTTTTTATTGTGCTGGTATTTTATTTATTTCCTAAGCCACTTTAGGAAATAAGGCCAAACACAGCACAGAAGCAGTGGCTATGTTTTGTTTTACTTTGTTTTTTTAACAAGAGTGAAATAAAAATTAAAAAATGTATTTCTGAGGTAGCTTAACATTGTGGTGGTTTTGTGAATTAGCTCAACAGTTCACTGCATTCGTTAAGACCTATTATCAGGAAATTATATACAGGATTGCGGCTTAAATGGTTTCCAGATATTCCTTCCCCCAGTAGCTCTGAATTTTGGCTATGTATTTTGTATATTTTCATATTTTGCATAGCAAAAACTGATTAAAAGATTGGACACATAATGTCCTCCATTTAGTCTAGTAGCATCTAGGGAATTTAGTTTGCTACCAGTGTATGTATGTGTGTACATGTGTAAAATTTAATACATCCTTAAATTTAAGGAAGCTTCACTTAGTGCAACAGGGTTTACCTCTGAGTAAGTATGCACAGGATTGTCCTGTACATTAGTTGACCTGGTATACCATTGAAATCAGTGAGACAAAACAGTAGTGGCCACTGACTGCAGTAAAATAAGAGTGGAACCTTATACATTTAGTCTGAGCCCAATCCAGATGTATTCATCTTCAATGTATGTTTATTTCATGAGATGTTTTCCTTTTTAAGACACAGACAGTCCTCAGTATGATCTGTAGAGCCACCAAAATCTTAGCTTCCTGCAATACCCAAAATTCTAAGTCACGTGACACAGGTTTCCCCATATCAGTTTTTGCTATGCATGAAAATAAACTGAGTAAACTGAAATTATTTGATGTGGATTAATTAGCAAACTAAATAGGCACATTTTAAACCTATGAGTAATGAATCTGTTAACTAATCCACTTATCAGTACTTCTAGCTTATTTTGCCAGTGCTAACTGCCCCAGTAGATTTCCCACTGTCACCAATGAGGAGAAATGCTCAAGGAAAGCAAGGTTCCAACACATGCAAAGTCAAGTTATATTAGACTTGTTACCTGCAACTGGGTCATCATAAAGAAGCTGGTCTGATTTTGCAAAGCAGCACCACAAATGTGGCCTTTCTAATCCCCATTAAAGAAATTTAGAGCTGTCTCTTACAGCTTCAAAATTTCCTGCTGGGTGGTCATAGGATCAGTGACTCCATATGCAATTGTACAACCAGCTGTTTGTTTGTTTGTTTGTTTGCTGCCTGTCTTTCAAATCTGAGACCCAAGGCAGTCTACAAACATTGCTGAAAACAATGGCATTAAAAAGAATAAGTTACATGTAATTAAATAGAAATAAACTCTTTATACTGTCCATATACTTTATAATATAATAAACTTTAACACTTCTTAATGAAAGTACTGATGATATTTTACTTAAAAAAAAAGAAAGAAAGATAGCACATTCAGCTAAAAGCCTGTTGTTAGAATGCTGTTAATTGCCAAAGGCTGCTTAAATAGAAAGGTCTTTGCCTGCTGCTTGAAGGACAGGTGCAGGGGACATGGAGCCTGGTCTCTTCTTCTACAGACTGGGAGCAGCCACAGAGAAGACCTTCTTTTGAGTCCCCACCAATGGATCTTTGGATGGGGGATCTTGAGAGTTGTGGCTACCCTACTGCCAGTAGTCAAGAATGGTAAGTTAGGGGCTGTGGTGCACTAGATCCCCCTAAGGGGCAAGTTGCACTCGGTCAGAGAGTCCGACAGGTCACTTACCTACCACCTTTGCGCTGGGCAAGTCCCAGGACCTCAGCAGTGCGTAGCGTAAGCCCTTTGAACAAGTCTGACCTTAAAAGAACACTTTACTCTTAACCGGTACTTTGCAAGTACAGACACATGGGCTTTCTGATTCCTTAGAACTCACCAAAGCTCAGTTAGGTAGGACTCTTAAAAGATAGCTAGTTTGTGGCCCTCTCCACCTCCTTGGTTTAGCCAGACCCTGCTGTTCAAGAGACCAGTCCTTTTGTAGAATTTTTATAATTAATTTTTATTAGAAAAATAGAGTTTCATTAGAATCAGTTTATATTGCACAAGCATTAGCATCAAGAACATATTCAAAGATCATTGCAGTTAAATAAAATAACTATTTCTCATTAAAAATAATAAACACTAATAAGCTAACTAAGGTGGGCTATAGTGGGCTAGCCCCACCTCCTTCTTTCTCCTTTACTTACATCCTCTCTCAATCAAGTTCCTTTCTCTCCCATCATCATGGAATCGAAATCCAGAACAGACCAACAACGAATCATTGAACCACTTTCACATAACCCATCGTCCATTTTCTACCTTCTCTAACTCCTTCCTTCTTCTTGACACTTCTAGCTGTTAACCAATTAGCCTCAAGAGGCTGTACCACCTTCCTCCTCTCCTTATTCCCATGACAGTCCAGGTGTTGTTTATCTCTTCTCCAATTAGCTTGGAATGTTGAGTCTTCCACGGGCCTCTCAATTTGGCCTTCATCATTATCTTGAACCAGGCTGTAACGGTTCTCGGGAAAACACTCTCATGGCACTTAGAAAAACACATTCCAATGTCTCTCAAATCATCTTCACACAGAACCTATCTGACTCCATCTTACATTTCTCTGACTACATATCCCATCATCATGACAGGGGCCAACAACAGTAATGGATCCAAAATTGGAAAAGATTGGAACAAGGGTTGGGGATACTCTTCCAGCTCCATTGGGCTACAACACCCATCATCCTTCCCTATTGGCCACAATAAGAAGCTGATGTGCAGCAGTATCTTGAGAGCCACATTCTCTCCTTTTGTGAACACTGGTCTACCCAAGTATAAGGCAATTATTTATGTCCTTACAGGTGTGGCCCTAGGCATACGTACACCATTTGGACGTATGTGGTTAGAACTTTCAAATAACTGCTGTTCCTACAGAGGGTCTAATAGTAAGAGCAAGAACAGGAAGCTTGATTGCCCTCTAAATAATTTAGACCATTAGCCTCAGGCAGCAGTGGCCAATTGCAATGGACTATGGGAGTTAAAGTCCAAAACAACTAGAGTCCATCAGCGGGCCTTTTCCTTATGTTAGGCTGTAACTACACGGTCGAAATCACAGGATTTGCTCTGCTTATAAAATGGGTGAAATATTATGAAAGATTTTTTACTGACCACATGATGCAAAGGCTGATTCAAACTGGTTGGCCCTTCATTGCTCCCAAAGCAGCATATTTCCTCTACTGCTGGGTGGCTTCTACGTTTTCAAGCTGGAACAATTTAAATGGGCTTTTTCACGTGATTAGTTCTGATAAGTTCCGTTAAAAGTGTGTGTGTGTCTGTAGGTGGTGTTTCAGTGACGTCGGCAGTTGGGGCATGGTGTTCAGGACAGGAATATTCCCACACCCATTCTTTCCTCTCCTTCAATCATCCTTCAATTTTTTAAAAAAAATCTTACATATATGAGATTCGCACTAGATCACCCTATCACCGGGGCCCTGCTGCTGCAATTATTTCCTGAATTTATACCTCATAAAAGGAACAAAGGATCAGCAGAGGTGGGATTAGAGAAAGGAAGGATTGGCAGAGGTGGGACCAGAGAAAGGAAGGAAAGAAGGGGGGCTGCTGGTTGGAATGCAAATCACATTGCCTCCACTATGAACGGTGAACTCCCGAATCAATCCTTAGCCTCTGTGTGAGTACTGACTGCGATTTCAAATGTAATCCAGGCTGCAAATCAAATTGCGATTCATCTTTCCAGTGTAGTTGCACCCTTAGAAAAAGCACTGAGGAGTGCCAGATTTGAATCTCACAGGGTGGCTGAGAAAACAAAAAGTGAGAGGGAACTATGTATGCATGTCAGTTAGGAAGAATGGTGGGCTATACAAATGCAATAAACAAACAAACGTGAATCAGATAATGTTTCAATTCTTGCAAACTAATCTTGCGCATGTTGATACAGAGTGCCATATTTAATTATTTCAGCAGATGCTAAGAGAAGCGATTTTTATTTTTATTTTTTAAAGTTTTGCCTCTGATACTTCATTGAGAGAAATAATAACGCTGTAGAGTCTTGACCATGGCATCAACATTGAAAGTTAAATGACAATATTTCTCCATAATTTTTTGTTGCTTTGTCCCTAGAAATCTCAAAAATGAAAACAGCCCTCTTGTGCTTGTCTCTCTGTAGCTTAGCCTGGGCACAATCGGTGAGTATTACTATCTTTACACGCAAACCTGGAATCATAAATAAGACAAGGCAACCAGGGCTTTGACCCACAACATTGAAATTTACAAGATGCAAAAATTGCAAAAAATTAATAGCAAAAATGGACACACACACACACCAAGCTCCTAGCTCATTTCAAGGCTGTTAGAGAGGGACAAGCCTCTTTTAGGCCCAATTAGCTCAACAGAGGGCACGTCCAGACAGGGGAAGTTGGAGCAGTACAGTTTGTGCTTTAAAGGTTCTTATCTTTAATGTGATCTATTTTATCTCTCACTTGAGCAATCCTCCTGCTGACATTTGACTAAGAAAAATTTCCTAACATTCACAATTTGTGTGTGTGTTAGAAATGAAATAATAGAACCATAGAATCATGGAATAATTGGGTTGGGAGGGACCAATAAGGCCATCGAGTCCACCCCCCTGCTCAGTGCAGGAATCCAAATCAAAGTAGATCTGACAGGTAGTTGTCTAATATTCTCCTGAATGTCTCCAGCCTTGGAGTGCTCACCATCTCCCAAGGTCATTGGTTCCTTTGTCATACTGCTCTAATAGTTAAGAAGTGAAATAAAACAAAATCCTTAGCCATTCATTCCTGAAGTAAATTTTGCATGGGAAACAAAGTAGAGAATTGTACCTCCAGAGGGTATGGGCCTCCTTTTAAATCCTACCTATTTTCCTTCTTTGGGGGCTCTTTTTGACCCCCAAATAGCATTTTTTTAAAAAAAAATTGAAGTGATTTTTCAGTTACTTCTGGTTCCATCAAAAGTTGGAGATGGGACATTGGAGGTACTTATCCTTGTTTTAAGAATATACAGGATGTAAACAGATTCTGAGGTGAGTTATGTGATATTCTATTTTCCTCCAGGAACTTCAGCCCCATTACCAAAAAGCAAAGCAGAAGTGTGTGGGAGAACACCAGGTAATTATTCTGGTGAAAATATGGCTTCCTTCTATTTCTGTTTGTTTAAAAATGAGGGGATGTTGTGTGTCTACACAAACATATGTGGAAAGAATTTTGTTTTCCACCATTTTGTTCTATATTACAATCTGTGGAAAGAGAATTCGTAGAAGTGTTGGTTGTCAAATGTGTTTTATTACTGAATCCAAACTTTGTTATTAGAACAGGGTTGAGCATATTTATCTCCAGCCTGATGCCTTGGAACTAACTCCCTTATGTTATCCATCCCCTCAACTTTGCAGTTGCAAAGAAAGTGATGTCAGAACTTCCTATTTGATCAAGCTTTCGCTGATATGGAGCATGGAGGGAGATGCTGAAAAGTTTAAAGATTTACCTGTTTTAATAAGTTCTGAGTACTTTCTACAGCACTCCCCATTTCATTATTTTTTAAAGAAAATTGAGCAGCCAGGAGAAAGTCAACAACAACAAAGTCTATTAACGCATATATTATCCACTTTGGACACATCCAGAATTCAGAATTTGAGGAATCTAGTTAAAGAAAATATATGTGTTAGGAGTTGCCCTCAAAAGAGTCTTCCAAACTCTACCACCAACGCAGTGGTAGTTGATGAGAAAAATCCTTTAAAATTGCTACTTAGAGATATCCCACATCCAAACAGAAAAACCTATAGGAGTTTTTTCACCTTAAAGAATAATAGATCGTCTGCAGAATGACTGGAGTATAAATTTTTATGGATGTGAAAATTATGGCTTAGTAAATGTAGGTGGCACAATGAGAAGTTGAGAACAGATGACCTATGAAATCTGAAACATTGGTTAAGTACTCCCCCTGGTGGCTGCAACAATTTCCAGAGGCAATTATTTTAGTCTGTTGCAGTGAAAAACAAGTCTTATGGCACCTGAAAAACAATCAAGTATAGCCTAAGTTTCTGTGCACCAGCATCCATTTCTTCATATGCTTGATATTATCCTGAGTTAGCAGGCATAGATACAAAGGGATAGAGAGAATGTCTGTCTGCCTGTCCACCTAGATACTTGTCTATCTACCTCTCTATGTATCAGCTGTGAGATCAGAGGGAAACAAAATACTAAGAAAAAAAATCAGACTGATCATTATGTTAATGCTAAAATGTACATAAACGTAATCATAGAGATCATTCACAAAACTGTGTTGATTTTTCTCAAAAAGAGTTTGGCAACTGGTGATCCCAATCTGTTGTGAGTTGCCGCCTTCTCCAGTTGAATAAGAAGGCTAAAGTGAAATAAGAGGGAGTGGTTAAGAGTATTTTTAATGCCTTATCTTCTGTCCTCAGATAATGGTCAAAGGACGACATTCCAAGCATGGGTTTTACATATTCAATTATGTGTACTCTTCTTCAGTGCCAAACAATCAAACACAGATTCAGGTAAACTGTGTTCAGCTCATGTTTCTTACTGAATATGTGTGTTTATGTTCTAATATTTGCCCCATGGTACACTGAGATTACATTATTTCATTCAACAAATTGCTTGACATTTTCAGCACTTAAAAAGTTCATTCTTCTTGCAGCCCCATTTTTTTAGAATCAGTTTTTACAGGACAGATGTGAAGGCCTGCCTTTTATTTCTCTGATGTCATAAATAGCACAGCCTGAAATACGAGTTGAGATGTTAAAACTCAAACGTATTTCCTATGCAAAAGTATCATGAAGTGTACACTCATCTTCATATTTCCTCCTTCTCCTCATTATTTATTTTATTTTATTTATTTATTCAACTTGTATGCTGCCCGCACTCTGCAAGAGTCTCCGGGCGGCTTCCAACATCAATTAAAAGAGTTCAGTTAAAAACAGACACTAAAAACCAATCTACTCTACAAAAGACATTATGTGCCATCAAGTCAATTCTGACTTGTTGTGACCCTTTTCAGGGTTTTCCAGGTACAGAATACTCATAAGTGGTTTCCCCTTCACTTCTTTTGGGGGTGGTCTGGGACTGTGTGGCCTTGAGCAGCTGTATGGGCTTGGGCAGCTTGCCCAAGGCCACACAGGCTGGCTCTGCTCGCAGGAGTCACTGTGGTGAATTGGGATCACAGCCTCTGGCTCTGCAGCCAGATACCTAAACCACTGAGCTCATAACTTACAATCTCACTCTTGCTCTTTATAAATATATAAGTGGTATGGGAGACGGACCTCTGTAAATATGGCAGACAGGCATCCTTCTATTTGGGATGCCAGTCTGACAGACCCTCTTCCAAGATAATTCCATTCTAGTGCCCACACCCAGTTTTCATTTGTGTTCCATTTGGTCAACATTCCTTGTGGTTGTGAATCACACTGAAGAACCAGGCAAAAATTGCTTAAATGGTCAATATACCTTCTACTTCTGCAAAGACGTAGTGAGGCTTACCTTTGGATGTCATATTTCATCTCATTATTACCACTCCATCACCCTATTACACAGCTAAGTGACCTCTCCTATTAACTGGGCATTTAATGATCTATCTGGATATTATCAGCATAGGTACCTACAGATATAGGTTGTTCAGGCTTCGTATGATAGCCTTTAAGCGGTCATCCAGTGGCTCCCATTTGCCCCAAATCACCCTAAATCAGTGATGGCGAACCTATGGCACACGTGCCACAGCTGGCACGCGGAGCCCTTTCTGCCGGCACGCAAGCCATAAGTCGCCAGATCACTACTCCCCCCCCCACGCGCAGCCAAACCTGAGAAGGCGGCTGCAGCCGCGGTGCTGGTGCTTCGGCAGGCGAATCCGGAGCAGCTGGTGTTGGCAGCAGATCCGGAGTGGGGTCTCAAGGCACCTCCGTGCCAGGATTCCCCTTTCCGCTGCCACTTCCGTTTCCGCCACCGCCACGTCCGGTGCCGCTGTGGCACGCCGCCCGCTTTTTTTTTTTTTTTTTTTTTTTACAGTTTGGGCACGCGGGCCCAAAAAGGTTCGCCACCACTGCCCTAAATGAAGACTTAAGGGAAAAACCACTTCTTGGTGACTTTATGTTCTAACTTGTTGCATAATTTGGGCCTCTTTATTTACTGTTACTTTTTATGATTTTCTGTTGCTTCCTTCTTGTTTTCTTTCTTTTATAGTGAAATAGAAAATTTTGTTATAAAAATGAACAGAAACCAATGAGAGGAAATCAGTAATTAAAGCCATCCCCCTTTACAAGAACAGAAACAATTATTAACAGGGAACAGACTATTCAATGAACAGCTACCAGGTTATGTATCAGTGACCATGCTGCCATATGCAGCAGGAAGTAATAAAAGAATCAGATGCTTCAAACAAGAAGGTTTTAATTAAAGGTACTATAGCTATAGCCCTTTGCCTGTTCACACTGGATAGTGTGGTTCTAAAACAGAGTTATAAGTCAAACTACTTTCCCTAAGTCAGGCCTTACAATTCAGGCGAAAGAGGAAGAAAACAATTAAAGTTAAACTTCTGACAAGTATGTTGTCTAGACTTATTGTTTTTGAAAAAAGGTGAAGAAAGGATGACAATATGAGACTGAACTGCTACTTTAAAAGCATTCAAAGGAAATAGTTTCCTCACTCTGTGTCTAATACATTGGTTTTGTCATTTATATTATGCACGTTCTGCTTTACCTGTTTAAATTAAATGCTTCTATTAATAATGACATTCTAACAATTTCCTTTTGGAAATGAAACATAGAAAGAAGATAACAAGAAGACCATTTCCAGTGCCACTGATGAGCCTGACAAAAAACATAAGCCAAAGAAACCAAATGACAATCTCACAGATGCCACCCAAGAAACAAGCGATGGGCAGAAGCATCTAACTGGAAGAGGAGACGGCAGAAAGCCAGAGGATAGAACAAATTCTGGAAGGAGGCAGAATGTAAGGGAACGTCATGGAAACACGAGTAATTGGGATTTCCAACAACATCACTTAGAGCTCATCTCAGGCAAAGGAGAAAATGATTTTGCTGGAGGAGATAACACCAATGAAATAGATGGGAGTGGAGACATAGATTTTCCAGGGCAAGTTGCTACCCGTCATGGCATCACTGTTGGCAGTGAAGATAGTGAGCTAGGCAAAGACCACCAAATCACAAGAAGCCCTGAAAGTGGTAAATTTGAGGGGAAGGGTAAAGGTGGGAAACCTGCAATAACCAAGCCATCCAAAAATGGCATCACGAAAATATGGATAAAAGAGAATGAGGTTAGTGTAATCCAGGAAACTCATCCTTACAATGATATTCCTAGGAAAATTAAAGAGCCACAGAGCAAAGATTATTCAGAAGTTTCTTTGAAAGGCAAAACTAATTCCACCAATAAAGAGTCAGGTAGAGAAATGGGTAATCACCTTGGTTTGTCAGGCAAACAGGCCAATGTTACTGCCAAATTACATAGTTTCAAAGTGCAAAGTAATGTCTCTAGAGATCTTCTAGGGAAAGAAGTGCACGTAACAGATAAAAGCAATTTCACCAGCACTTCAGACACTGGTGAAGTTAAAATAGCTAGTGAAAAAGGTAATCGCAATGCTACAGCACAGAAGAAAGGTGAATATGAACCTACTGTGATAGTTAGCAAATGGAAGGACCGGTCTGGAGTTACCAGACCACTCCCAAAAAGTGAAGCAAGAGGTGACAGTGGCAGCCACGTGGAAGTTGCTAGTACTATCAAATCACATAAAAAAGATAATGCGAGAGAGGATGTCGTTACTGGGATGTCTAGCAGCAATATGGAAGCAACTGGTATTTCCAAAACACATAAAAAAGATAAAGATGAAACTGGTGCTGGGAAATTTATCAGTCAAGTGGAAGATCCCATTTTTACTAAGCCAGGTAAAAGAAAGCCTACGGAAGCAACCAGTATTTCCAAAATACATAAAAAAGAAAAAGGTGAAGTGGATAGTATAGAGAAACCTGTCAGTCAGGTAAAAGATTCTGTTTTCACTAAGCCTGATAAAACAAATCAACGTGGGATCATACTGAGTGGGAAGCTTAATGGCCATATGGATGGATCTGGAGTTACTGAGTCATATTCAAAAGGTGAAGCTATGACCCATAAAAGGATTTCTGGTAGCCAAGTATCAGCTTCCAATGCAATACTGCAAGGCAGAAAAGATGTCAGTATCCCTCATAGGAAGTCTAATACTGGTCAAGAAGATTTGGGTTCGACCAAAGCACATCGAAAAGAAGTTGCCAGACATGAAAAAATAAACACAAAACCTCATGAAAGCTCATTGGGTGATCCAGTGACCCATGAAAAAGAGAAAAATAGATTTGGTTTTACATTTCAAGAAGTCAGCAAGGACACCATAAAAGGGAGTATCAATTATGAGAAAGCCACTGGAGCTGTCACAGAACTCAAGAGCAGTGATAATGTAGAGTCTTCTGACAGAAAGACAGAACAACAGGGCCAACATTCTGTTCAGCTCAATGGTGCCCTGTCTTTATCTCCTGGATCTCAAAAGGATGTCCAACATCTCTTTAAACTGCCAAAAAATGAAAATGTTAAAAGCCAAGAGCATTCCTTACCCTCCGTGAAGGTTGTTGAAAAAGTTGTAAAGCTAAGCAGAGGGACAGCTAAGGTTCATACGGGAAAATACAGAGACAAGATAGCCAAACGATACCAGAAGTATTCAGGTGTCTCGAGGAGAAAGAGCAGCCAACATGCTAAAAAGCATCCATCGCTTAAGAAAGCTCATGGAAGTGACAGCAGCCAATCCTCTGAAAGCAAGGAAAAAAGAGGGAGTGATAGCCGACAGTCTTTTGAAGACTATCAGAATGACCACATTGACAGCCACCCATCAGCTGAGAGTGCTGAAAATCTGTCTCCAGAGAGTAACCAAAGTGACAACCAAAGCAACACGGAAGACTGAAATACCAATTATCAACATGATTCTTGAAGCATGAAAGCACTGCTTAAATTTGCTTTTAATGTGCGGTCACAGTCAGTAAATATACACAGGATGTAATTAAGGAATATCATTTGTGGTGTGGTATCAAACCTAAGAGTGCAATCCTATATAAGTCTATTAAATATAAGCCCTACTGAGTTGAGTGGAACTTACTTCCAGATAAGAATTGTATAGGATTGCACCCTAAGAGACATAATTAGGGCTGAGATGAAGTGACTCACAAATATGTTTAGCTTCACCTCCCTTATCCAGTTATGGGACACACTTGTAGTAAAACTGCTACCTTATTTATGTAGCACACCCATATTTGCTCTCAGTGATCTCAGAATGCTGTCAAATCTGATTGGCTGCTTGTTGGCTTGATACAGTCCTATAAGCTGCTTGTTGTGTGATCTCTAGTGGCACAGAGATCAATAGTCTGATCAGAATAGAGTAGGCAGTGACAGCTGGTTGTGTAAGAAAGGGGTTGGGGAGGTGGTTAAAGAGTGCAGCAAAGCAGCAGCAGCAGCTAGAAGAAGTAATGGCATCACATCATGGCATCACACATTGTTTTAAAAAACTTATTATTTGCACTTAATAAAAAATGTGTTTTCAAGTCAGTTCTGACTTATGGGGTTTTCTTCAGGATTTTCGTAGTTAGAGAGTACTCAGAAATTGTTTAACATTCCCCTAGGTCACACAGGCTGGCCCCACCCACAGAAGGCACAGTGGGGAAACAAACTCCCAACCCTTGGCTCCACAGTCAGATACCTAAACCACTGAGCTATCCAACCAACTTCAGTAGGTCTTATTCCCAGGTAAATATGTACAACATTGTAGCCACTTACCTGGAAGTAAGTCATAATGAATGCAGTTGGAACCTACTTTTGACTAGACGCATTTAGGATTTTGCTTTAAAAGCATTAAAGGAAACCTGGAAGTTGCATTTCTGCCCAGTACCTTTCTGCATCTAAATTATAAGATGTAATATCCAAGTATAAGCTTTAAAGCTGAATAGAAATTTTGTTTTTATTATAACAGATTTCTCTGCAAAAATATTATGCAACATTAGGGGGAATATCTATGAAACAATACACATTATAAGAACTGATGCTATAATATTGCATACCAATAAAGTCTAGCTTTAAAATCCAGCTTCTGAACAACTTTATTTTCAAAACAAAGCTGTTCCAGATAAATGGAACCCTAAAGTAGACCTCCCAAATCTACTGGCCTTGACTTGAGGAAAATTTGCCAGTCCTTGCTTTAAGTACTGGTAATAGAGAAGACTCCCTGGAAAAGACCCTGATGTTGGGAAAGTGTGAAGGCAAGAGGAGAAGGGGACAACAGAGGATGAGATGGTTGGACAGGGTCATCGAAGCTACCAACACGAATTTGACCAAACTCCGGGAGGCAGTGGAAGATAGGAGGGCCTGGCGTGCTCTGGTCCATGGGGTCACGAAGAGTCGGACACGACTTAATGACTAAACAACAACAAAATAGATTTATGAGGTCTCAGGGGACTACTGAGCTTCTTCAGGTGGGGAAACAAAAGTCAAGATGAATTGTGTTGGAAGATGAGAAGGTATAATTTTTGTGTGTCCGTTTATGTATGTAGATATTTAGCTATGTAGGGATTAAAAGCCTACTATGCTGAAAGGCTTTGAGGCTTAGCTAGGACTAGCTTCACCCAAGCTTTGTGTTCAGAAAGAAAGCTATCACTAGTTAGGAATTGGAAGCTTGGGTGAAGATAGACTTAGCAAAGCCTTACAGTTTAGGCCTTTTCTCGTATGTGAGCCACATTTAGGTGTCTATAAGGTGTGTACAACTCCCAGGATGGGGAATTATGGGACATGTAGTCCAAGATATCAGAAAATCTCATTCCTCTTTATATGAGTATTCCATCTATGTAAAGTAACGCAGAAGACAATTGGTGGGCTTATCGTGCCATTTGGAGCAAGGCTGGAAATGAAGCCTCAGTGTCATATCTTCTGAGACTTAACCACAAAGGCCCCATCCTCCATAGGGTCCCTCTTCCAGTTTTGCAGTTCTGAGGTGAGGATGATGAGATTACAAAAGCCCTGCTCCCTGGTTACAGATTATGGCCTTGAAATTTCACTAAAGGAGCTGACTTGGCAGCGCTTGCCAATAAACTGCTGTAATTGAAATTCCCACTAGAGGGTAGGCATGTTCTGTGTATTTAGAACTTTGTTTAAGCTTACTGGCCTCAGTGGCCAATAGTAACAACAACGTGTAAATATTTCTTAGGGACAGTAAAAGTTGAGTGTGGAGAAGGAGCAAGGGAAGAAGCCTAGGCTTAAGTCAGTACATCTTGATGCCACTTTCCTTGTGACCATTTCTAAAAGTTTGTACTATTCATTTATTTAGCTTAATATCCTGCTCTTGCAGCAACGTACAATCCAACGGCATAGTTGATGCAATAAATGATGTTTATATTATAGTGGTAGTGCAAACCGCACCGTGCTTCCTAGACAAGGAAGTCTGGCAAAACTCCTGACCTTAACTGAGGAACTCAGATCTGTTCTGAGTAGGCATCTAAATCTTCACTTACTTCATGCTTTCACATCTCTCTCCTCACCTGCAAGGCTAGGTCCTGATTTTCCTGGTGCTCCTGCAATTGTAAAGACAAAATTTTGAAGAAAAACCCACACCCATTAATGGCACAAAACTGGGAGGACTGCATCTTAGTTTTAAGGAGCATTTTGCAATTTAAAGCACTGGATCTAGTTTACGTCTTCCTTACTATCAGCCAATCCTTCTGTGCTTGTTGGTGTGCACACTTTGTTTTTCAAGGGGAAAGGGTTATGCACAAAATGCAGAGATCTTAAATGGAAAAAAACAAAATCCCTTTGTCTTGTTCTCAGCAGGAATTGAGGATTCTCATAGAGCTCTCAAATTCCTTATTCAGGTAATCAGGAGGACAGTCAGAATCAATAAAGAGAGGGATTATTTTAGCATACTTCACATACTTGTGTTCTCAGTTGATTCAAGGTGAATGGGGTAGAGAGTCTTCCAGATGTCTAGGGATCACTAGGACCTCCATTCAGCAGAATCATATTAGGAAGTATAAACGTATAGGCTTCCATATGCTGATCAGCTCTGAGCAGAAAAGCCAGAATGATAAATTTTGCAATTTTACAACCTCTGGAGGGTGAAAGGTTTCCCACAAGTGCTATAAAGATTTTCCTGTATTCCTTTTCTTCAGACTCCTCCCAAAATCCAAAACTTCTCTACCCATAAAAAAAAAAACAGTGTCTGGAATCCTACTGGTGTTTGTGTAACTCACTGCCATTGATTGCAGTTAATATGCAAACCTTAAGTAAAGACCAGTGCCATTCTGGACATCCTGATGAGAAGACAAGATGGAGCCATTCTCCCTTGCATGGTTATTTTGTAATATGCAGGATGGATAAGGAATGGGGCGGGGGAGAGAGAAGATTCACTTCATGACCAGCTGGATGGAAACACTTCAGGAATGAATGGTTAGAAGTGAAGGGCTACAGCGAGAAGACAGCTTTGGGTAGGTGGAGCAGCAAAGTCAGTGAAAGAGTTTTCTTTCTTTTATTCCCTACTGCCACTGGCATGCTCAGTTGAACCAAGCCAATAAGCCATGGTGGGCAAGGTGCAGTCTTCCAGATGCTCTTGGCCTGCAATTGCATCTGCCTTGGCCAGCCTAGCTGATGGTCAAGAATGCTGGGAATAGCAGATTAACCATATCCAGAAAGTAGAAGTTCAGCCATTCCTGCTCTACATTTTTGTAGAAAAAGTAGAAAGCAAGTATGAATAGGAGAGTTCTAACATACTATTAAACTGTCAACACAGTAGATCACAAACACAGCTCTGAATCAGTTTGGGTGTCAGTATCATTATTACCATATCTTCCTTCAGGGCAGTGATTCCCAACCTTGAATCCCCAGATGTTCTTGGACTGCAGCTCTCAGAAATCCTGGCCAGCACAGCTACTGTAGTGGCGGCTTCTGGGAGTTTTAGTCCAAAAACATCAGGGGAACCAAGGTTGGGAGTCACTGTTCTAGGGACTTCAAAGCAGCATGCATGGTATCCTGCACCATTTTAATCTCCCAACCAACCTGGAGGGTTAGTTGAGGCTGTAAGATGGTAAGTGACCCAAGATCATACAATAGGCTACAGAGTATGTCATTTTCATTCACTAGAGCACACTGGCACCAGTGATTTAGATGGTTAGTGGTACGGATCCACTATTTTACAAATGCACTTCAGTGCAGCAGAAGACATTTGCAAATGAAAGCATGCATATCATGTTGCTTAACCTTTTAAACTGCCTGGATTCATTACCTGATAAAAATGGGAACACACTTCCCTCCAGCTGTTATTATGTACAGCTTCACAACCTGAGCGACATTGAGGTCTTATGATCATTATATGAATGCATCAAGAACCCTGATTTGTGTTTGAAGATAAAGAAGAGCTGGATGAAACCCTTACCACCACCACCCATGTTTTGGTTCTTGTTTGTTTGTTTGTTTCTCCCCCACCTTTTTCCTTAAGAGGACCCAAGGTGGCTTATTACATCACTAAAAGACAATATAAAAACTAACATCAGCGAGTATACAAATACTAAAAAGGATCAAACAAATACTGCAGTAAAAAAACGTAAGCAACACTAAAACATTTTCAAAAGCAACAAGGCACAACAATCCATTGTGGGGAAAAAAACCCATTTGTTAGCCATTCACTCAGGGAAAGCTTGCCTGAAGGAAAAGGCCTTCTTCACCTGCTTGCGGAAGGACAGCAAAGATGGGGCCAGCCTGACCTCTTGTGGGAGGGAGGAGAAACAGAGAAGGCCCTCTCCCGTATCCTCACCAAACCCACCTGTGAAGGTGGCGGGATGGAGAGAAAGGCCTCACCTGATTAGCTCAACAATTGAGCAGGCTCATAAAGGTAGATGTGGTCCTTGAGACAGCTGGGCCCAAGCCATTTAGGGCTTTATAGGTTAGAACTAGAGATGGGGGTATTCGTATATGAATATGAATGCCCCTGCACAGCTGGAGTTAATGAGGATCTGGCCCCTGGGGCTGGACCGTCCGCTCATGTGTCTGCTGCCAGTGCCACTCTTCCTTCCAATCTCTCCTGAGTGCCACTCCTGGTAGAAGGAGGGAAGATAAGTCTCCCTGCAAGGCTGACAAGTGGCTAGCCAACCGGGCACTCTGGAGCGATTGGAAGGAAGAGCGGGGCCACCACCCTTGTTAACTCCAGCTGTGTGGAGTTAACGTTATTCGTATACCCCCATCTCTAGTTAGAACCCACCCAGTGCTAGTGGAAAATTGGAGGGAATGTTGCAGCAGGGGTGTAACTAAGGCATGTGTCACCATTGCCAGATCAGACCTCTGCAGGAACGGGCAAAGGCACTTGAAAGTTCTGTGCACGAATGCACCGAAATGTCTTGTTTCTGCTGTCTGTCTGTGCAGATCCTCTGTTCGGGACAAAGACCTGGAATAAGACAGCCTTGTTGCAAAGGCTGGTTGTGACAGGTTTTGCCACTTAGACATTTGGTAGAAATTCAACCAAAAAACTAACCTCCTTGGGACCGCCTGCCACTGACATAAGGACTGGCCACTTTGTTGTGTCCTGGAATTGGCTGGCCTTTTTGTAGATCTGTAAAACTAGATATACTCATATTGAATAACTCCAGCATCCTGCCTAGTCTCTGCTTTTTGCTTTCTTTTTTTTTATGAGGAAAGACTGATGGTGCTGAAAAGTGTTTGTTTGTCTTAAAGGCAGAAAAACATCAGCAGACTTTGGTAGGGTATAACATCTGCCAGGATGCTGACAGCAGGACATGTGGTTCAAGATGGAACCCAATTAAAACAGGACAACAACATTGGTTGATAAGTATGTCTAAAAAAAACATTGCCAGCATGTGCTTGGAAGCAGTCCCACCAAAACAAGTCTGGCGCAGTCTGTTAGGTGGCTTTCATTTCTTTGGATTTCATTTTCTCTGACACCAGAAGGCTCAGTCCCACACAACTGAGGGCCACTCAGGACTGGTCCTAACATGAGGCAACCACGTGAGGCAGCAAAGGCTGAGGGACAGTAAGCAGACAGCATTCTGTGTATTAAGCAATCTACTTTGTGTCCCTAAAATAACCTCTGGCATCTTAAACGTTCAGGTGCAGTAAAGCATGATCTCTCCTCATCAATGCTGAAGTAGGTTTAAATTACAAGAATAGATGCTTTCGGCAGATTGAAAGAGGGGAGACCATATTTCCTTGACCTCAGACAGAAAAAGGCCTTGGGCCAACCAATGTGACAGAAAAGAAATTCATACAGTATATGACTGAAAAGAAGAGACACAGGATGTGATACACAGCATGAAAAATACAGTTTGATTCCCAGTGCTTCACACTCATGCAATTTCACTTGTGGAAATTGGGTTTCCACAAATGAAATTGCTGTAGCTATCCAGACAAAATTTACAGGAGCCAGCAGGGGCAGAGGCAATAGCAGATGCTGTCTTAAGGTGCCAACAAGGTGCTAATTGGTAATTTCCACCTCTTTCTCTTTTTTCAATTGTTCTCTTAAGCACCATAGTGATAATAAGTTCAGAACTAAGTTGAAAACTTTTGTTTTTAAAGAAAGAAATGGTTTGGAGACAAGGATCACTCAGTTGAGAGGAATTATCACTCCCCATGAGCAGCCCTTTGCGCCGGATCAGGCAATCACACTGGGCAGAAAGGGGACAAAAGTGAGGTCAATCCAGTTGGAACAAATTTAAACCATCTTTGCATGTTGAACAAAAAAAGACAATTATTCTCTCAAGAGAGGTGATTCTGCAACGGGCTTCCTTTTTTGCTTTTGTACAGAGAAAATCCCAGTGACTGGTATCTCTAAATAGGGTGGAGGAAGACTCCTTTTTGAAACCATAAACTACTGCCTTCAAGGTCAAGCTGGACTATAGACTTAGTGTGCCTTTTTTGGGAGGAGGCAAAGTTGCCCCACACAAGTAATGCAAAAACTTGTGCTTGTTTTAACATGCAGTTTTTCTCAGCTGTACTGTACTTAATTTGATTTGATTTGCGGCTGATCATTGGAATGTAAACAAGGCTTAACTTGCATGTCTGATTGCTGGTTATCAGCAACAAGCCAAGAAACAAGCCAGGATTTTGGGTTCACACATCACTACAAGCCATAGCTTAAACAAGCCAGAGTTCATTAGCCAATAGCAAACCATGGGCAACAGATTGTGGTTCATGGCTGGTTAGCCCATTAGCAGAGGTAGGTTTTCAGAAATTAAAGGCTCCCCATCATCCCTTGACCCCCAACAACCTCCCCACAACCAGGGGAACCTTAGGACCTTCGGATGGGAGAACTGGAAATTTTTTCTTTCCAAAAAAATAATCATGGCTGATCACATGATCGGCCTTAGACAGCATATTTGCACAAACAGAGTTTCAGACGGTAAATCAACACTCTTCTACAGGCGTATGTTTTTTCTAGCATCTACAGTAATGATTCATAGAATCACAGAATAATTGAGGTGGAAGGGGCCTATAAGGCCATTGAGTCCAACTCCCTGCTCAAGGCAGGAATCCAAATCAAAGCAGATCTGACAGATGGTTGTCCACTTTTCTCTTGAATGCCTCCAGCGTTGGAGTGCTCACCACCTCCTGAGGTAATTAGTTCCATTGTCAAACTGCTTTAACAGTTAAGAAGTTTTTCCCAATTTTCAGCCTTAATCTTGCTTCCTGTGGCTTGAGCCCATTATTATGCATCCTGCACTCTGGGATGAACAGACCCTGTCCCTTTTCTGTATGATGACCTTTCAAGTATTTGAAAAGTGCTATCATATCTCCCCTCAGTCTTCTTTCCTCAAGGCTAAACATGCCCAGTTCTTTCAGCCTTTCTTCATAGGACTTAGTTTCTAGTGTCCTGATCATCCTTGTTGGCCTCCTCTGAACTTGCTCAGGTTTTTTGGCATCCTTCTTGAAGTATCTTCTTAAAGAGTCCAGAAACTCTTTCTGAAATACTGGGGCACCTAGTCCAGTATTTTTCATACATGAAAAATATGTAAAGTTTGCTCCCCAAAGCAGAAACCATAGATATTCATGGATTGTTTCATTAGCCTAGCCATGACCCCACTCTTTATAAACTAGGATATTCCCCCTAGGTGGTTGTACGACATCCTGTCTCCACTGAGTTGGCCTGCTCAGAAACCCAAGCAGAGTCATCTTCCGCCATACACCTACTCATATCATGGCCAATAATTATAACTAAAGACGACCATAACCAGATACCTTGAAAATGCTGTGACCTACCAAGAAGTAGAACAAACAGGATTTCATGCTGTGTTCCCAAAATAAAACACCATTGTAATTATTTCACACCATATAAAACCCAGGGGGCAGTCATTTAGTTAAGCAATAATGTAAATACTTGCTAATTAATATGGTCCAGAAATATATGCACCTTACAATTTTTGTGTCATTTCCTTCCAGTGCATCAGGACAAGGTCAGCCCAGTCACTGCCTCAGGCTCCAGATTATGGGGTGTCGTGAAAGAACATGAAGCTATCAGTCATTTAATTTACTATTATTTAATTCGGTATTAGTGCATTATATACAGCCACAGCAAAGAAGAGGCATTTGTAGCTCTGTCTGCTACAAATGCCAAAAGAACACGGCTGGCTTCTGTACCCCGAAATCTGCAACCTGAGGCAACCTGAATTGGGTAGGGATAGGGGCAACCCAAGCTCTCCTGCCTCCCAACACTGCCCTCCTGTACCACGGCTGCCCTCCACTGCCAGATTTTTAAGCATCATCCAAAAGACAACAGTCTACCCCGTTTCCCCAAAAATAAGACCTAACCTGAAAATAAGCCCTAGTATGATTTTTCAGGATGCTCATAATATAAGCCCTACCCCAAAAATAAGCCCTAGTTAAGTGAAACCCCGCCCTCCACCCTTGTGCGGCAACCAGAAGAAGATGATGTGACTGTATTTGAATAAATGTAGATGGTTGTATATGAAAAACATAAAACATCCCCTGAAAATAAGCCCTACTGCATTTTTTGGAGCAAAAATTAAGATAAGACCCTGTCTTATTTTCGGGGAAACACGATATTTCATTGTTGTTCATAGAAAGCTTGTGATAAGGGCCGTGTCCACTCTCCTAATCTGCAAGCCAACTCTGTTTCTATTTGTATTACTCTATCTATCTTACCATTTATCAACCATCTTTCTAATCTTCCTATGTGTCTATTTTGCTTTTAGCGGCTTATTCTCTGAACAGATCGCTTCCTTGCCTTTAGCTCTCCTGCTCCCTCCAGACCCTGCACTTCCTGTTAGAGCGAGCTGAAATTCATCCAGAGTGTGCCATTTGTTATTTTGAGTTTTTTGGACTCCAGCTCCCAATATTCTCCAAGAATTCCCTCTCAGAGTTATTTCAACCTCGTATGTTGCCTTTAGTGGGTTTGGCTGAGAGGGACCTTTCTGGTCTGGGGTGACTGTCAATCAATCCAGCAGTAACCAATTGTTATTTCCCTGCCTTTGATTTCAAAGACAACCTTGCCTCTTTGCTTAAATGTATTTTTCCCTCTCTCTTTAGTCAGTTAGCAGTTAGTACAGTTACGTGAATGTGGTCTGCAGGAGTCTGCTGGAAGCAGACTGTAAGCTTGTTGAGGTCTGTTGCTGTAAGCAGTCATTTTTTTTGGACAGTACACTGTTTTTGATCTGTTCAACTATGAGTAGATGAAACCTTTTTATTCTTTCTCATACCAATGTCTCAGAGTGAGGTATTGAGAATACAAGTCCAATTGATGAGACAAAAAAGGGGTGGTTTACTGTGGGGAGACTTGAAGCTAATTCTACTCTGTAAATCCTTGCACTTCTGCTTCACAGCTAGAGGATTTTAACCAAACAAAACTCTGCAACATTCCCCAGGCAGAAATCTAAGAGCTGCAGCCCACAAACGTACAGCTATAGACACTACATTTCACTCGCTGTGACTGAAGCCTACCTCAAGCTTTGCTTTCCCGATTCAGGCCTTGCTTCCTGCTCAAAAAGGAAATTGCCCCAGTGCTTCCTGCAAGGCTTAGATCTTTGTAGGAAGTATAGTCTCGCTACCCATTAGGCTCTATAGAAAGCCCCTCTTTAGGGAACTTTTGTTGTTGTTTAGTCGTTAAGTTGTGTCCGACTCTTCGTGACCCCATGGACCAGAGCACGCCAGGCCCTCCTGTCTTCCACTGCCTCCCGGAGTTTCGTCAAATTCATGTTGGTAGCTTTGATGACACTGTCCATCCATCTCGTCCTCTGTCGTCCCCTTCTCCTCTTCCCTTCACACTTTCCCAACATCAGGGTCTTTTCCAGGGAGTCTTCATCCTTCAAATTAGTAGCAGATAGAGAACATAATCCCCACTGACACCCAGCATTAAAAGAGAAGCTGGCAATGCTGTAATTTTCCATCGTCCTTGTCAACACTCCTATGCCTCTCTCCCCACCCTGTTTTTCCTCCAGACTCTGTCTCTACCTCTGCTCTCCTGTTACACTTGCCGCAGGGCTTAGTGGAGTGCAGTACCAAACCATTGGTCCCCACCCAATGGTCTTATTTATTTATTTATTTAAAGGGCCAGGATCTGAGGACCTCTCAGAGGTGTTGTTGATAGGCTGTATTTGGAAATCATTTGTGTGATTTACCTTTACCTGGGAGGATGCTTGGCTCGAAGAGATGCTCTGAGCCCAGCACTGCGAAAATAATGGCTCTGGAGAACTGTGAAAAACTGGCAACAGCTGTCTGGAGAGATGGTGATCTCAGGGAAGAAGAGAGAGAGGAAATAGCCACTTCTGGCTAATGAAAGAGCTTGCTCTGGGAAGGGTCACTGCTCACTGATCCCTGATGATCGGGAACAGCATGAGACATACAGAGTAGAACCTCCATGGATTTAGCTTCTCCCTCTAGGTCAGGTAGTTCCTCACCATGTGAAATATTACTTCTGTAGCAGACAGCCTCTTGATTTAGAACTCTGGAAAAATATTGTGAAAGACAACATCCAGCCTATTGCACAGTTTTGAATTTTTGGCTAAATTCCGCTAGCTGTGCAGCAGAAGTGCAGGGATTCACAGAGCAGAATAGCTTCAGGTTCTCTAGAGTAGTCCACCCCTTTTCTCATTAAGTGGGACTTACAGTCTCAATGACACTTGTGAGAAGAAAGAAAAAAGGGTTTCATTACTTACAGTTGAACAGATCAGACAGCAAAGCTGAGAATCATCACTAATTTCAGGAAAAGACTTCAATAGACTCCCAACAGAAAGGGAAGAAAAGCACTGAGCAGAAAACCAAGGTTCTCTTTGAATTCAGAGGCAGAGGGAATGATTGGATAGATGGATAGATGGGCAATCACCCCAGCCCAGAAAGGCAGCCTGCGAGGTTGCAAAAAACCCTCCAACACAGCCATGTTGATAGTAATGACAGCACAAAGCTTGGAAAAGTTACTCTCCAAGACTGAGTATGGTTGGAATCCCCCAGCCAGCTCAGGGGTCCAAACAATGAATTTCTGGGGTTATTTTTCTGCAAGTTGTACTCCAAGCAAACATTTCCACTGGCTACATCGGACTCTTGAGTGTTGGCAATGCCTCAGGCTTGTTGGAACACCATATTTTCCCCTTATCCTGGCTTTTTCTTCAGTAATTCTAGCAGATATCCCACCTTGTTGCCCTCCCAGTGAGCTTTGTTTGCATGTTTATTAACCTTAACGTTTACCTTGTAAGGGACTCAGGCTAGAGAGCCTTCCTTTGAACTGAGCAAAAGCCAATGTAATATTCCTATTGCGTTGATCACACATTTCCACACCAGCCTGCCCACGTCACTCCTCCGGACATGTTGTTGTTCCCTGTGGGCGTTTTGAGCCAGAGGTCTGTAGGTTTGTTTTCATACCAGAAACTCAACTTATTACTTTATGCCATTTTACTTTGTGTACATCCACTGTTTGTGTACATCCCCATGAGACAGACTGCATGAAAACACAAGTTTACAGACTTGTTTGAAACCCCAGCTGTAGGCAGTAATTACTGGAAGCAAAGGCTCTCTTTAAATTTACTCAAAGAGACGCTATACAAAAATGCTCTCAAAAACCTGTAATGAGGAGCTTTGGCAGAGACCAGGGGATGCTGCTGTGGACAGGGACTGTGTAGCAATGACCGGATCATATATCTCATGGAGTTTGTCTTGGGTCAGAGCTTCAGACCACATCCTCCTCAGTGGGTTTCGTTTCCTATTTCCTTGCATGCATTGTCCTTCTTCCTCTTCCCAAATGGTTGGCAAATAAAAGCCACTGTAGATTTGTTGGGGTTTTTTTCTATTTGTTCTCTTGAAGTGACTTAAAGAAACCTGAAAGGGGGGAGCAAAGTCCCAACACGACTGACCACCACCAAGAAACTGTTCTGCCTGAGGAACGAACGAGCAGGACCCTCTTCTTTTCATATACAGAAGCACACTAAGTTGACAGCTGAATTTTATATTAGCACTAGCAACGGGATATTTGTTTATTACATGTATGGCCTGTTTTGTCCTTTCCTCTCAAAATGAATATGTCTCATCTTTGTGGGAAATTGTAAGTAAGGTTGCCAGGTTAGCATCGTCCATTTGCTCAGATTTCAGGGCTAAAATCTTGAATGGGGGGCAGACTTCTCAGAGGTGAGCCTTTGTGATTTCACAGGACAGGCAAACAAGTGTTGGGAGAGAAAGAGATAGAACATACAAACACCTGTCCACTGAGTCAAGGAGCCGTGGTGCCAGCTAAGGACAGACAGAAATAGGTGCCCAAGCCTTGATGCTGCCTCACATACAAAAATCAAACTTTCTTATCCTCCCACACCAGTTGCACTGAAATTGGTCTCTTCGCCCGGAAAGCCAGAGAAACATAGCAATTCTCTGGGTTGACGTGTGGTATTCTTACAGCAGGTGGTTTGTCTCAATCCATCTCAGTTTAGGGCAGCTCCATGTGATGACACAACATCACCAACGTGACATTGTTCCTGAAATTCACTCTTTGTCTGACACAACTTTTTCTCATATTAGACCCATAAGGACCAAACTGCCAGTGCTGAGGAAAAAATACAGGCCACAGTTGAATTGAACCAAGGAGAGTTTATAGGAGTCAAGTCTTTTATTAGCCAGAAACCTCTTTCCTCTTAAAATGACCTATGTCAAAATAAGTCGCCTTATTGACTCATATTGCAGACATAGATCAAGTGACCTCAGTTTAAAGCTCGCTTAGCTCTTCTTTTTTCCAGGATGATTGAGCAAATGTCTGCTCTAAATTTAAGGCAAGGAAAATAACAGCTTTTCCATTCAAGCTATGACCCTAGTAGTTCAAAGTTCTGTTCTGTGTCAAAGGAAGAGATGCCTACAGAGAAAAACCAGTGTGCTTAATTCTGACATACTGCTACTCTAATACTTTCCATTTTTCTATATTTAAAAAAAGGCTTTGAAAATGCAGTTTACTATTGTCTACTTTTTAAAAAAGAAGTTATGTGCTTCTTAACATACACAGTTAAATGGGCTCTGCTTCTTAAAAATAGAAGAGCAGGACAAAACATTAATAAGGTTTACGGGAGGATGTTTTTTTCCCTATGCATCATGCCTGTTGTATCACATCAAAAGAAATGTGCACTAAGATGGACATCTGGAAATATTGCTTCATTGTGGTGCAGCAACACCCTTACTACTTTCCATTTTTTTAAAGCAAATACTGTCATGCCAGGTAGGTACACAAATGTGAGACAACCCGGAAAGCAAACATGACAGTTTTTCTCTTCAGGAAGTGCTAGTGGGCATTCTGTAGGTGTTAATTCCCCCTGAGACGGGATGGAAAGTTAATCCAGCTTGGCTCCACACACAGTTTAGGCCTCTTGCACTGGCCAAGAGCAGAAAAGGATGTTCACAAAGAATGGTGGCCCTTGGTTAACCTCACAGCCAAGACTTGTGAGTTGACCAAGGTTTTCCTGACAGCAGAATGTCAAGGGTCAGTGTTGCTACTCTAGTAATGATATATATTATCTAATTAAGTACTCCCCCCATCTTCTTGTGACCTTCCCAGGTTGTCAGAGAAGGTCTACATCAGAAATGTAACCACATTCAATTGTTAGAAAATGTGGTATCTGCGCTAGCAGAGTGCAGCAAACTATACAGCTTACTTTTGGCTATGAAGCAGGATTAATCTCTCAGGTCTGGTTAGAAAAGGAAACTGTGGAAAACCCTGACTTTATTCCTAAAAAAAAAAAAATCCATTCAGGATAGAATAGATATAGGAAAACCAAATCTAGACTTAGAATCTAAGGTTCTAGAGGTGGCTTTCATGTGTACAGGTATGTTCATGGGTATCATGGAGACATAGCTTCATGACTGGTCATCTCTCACCAACAAAATAGACCCTGAAGAAGGAGGAAGTGATCTAAGTGCAGCAATCTATGAATGGTTATTTAGAGAAAGCTAGAATAGGGACTCTTGAGAGTCCCCTGGAGTGCAAAGAGAACAAACCTATCCATTTTGAAGGAAATCAACCCTGAGTGCTCACCGGAAGGACAGATCCTGAAACTGAGGCTCCAATACTTTGGCCATCTCATGAGAAGAGAAGACTCCCTGGAAAAGATGTTGGGAAAGTGTGAAGGCAAGAGGAGAAGGGGACGACAGAGGATGAGATGGTTGGACAGTGTCACCGAAGCTACCAAGATGAATTTGACCCAACTTCGGGAGGCAGTGGAAGACAGGAGGGCCTGGCGTGCTCTGGTCCATGGGGTCACGAAGAGTTGGACACGACTTAACGACTAAACAACAACAACAACAGAATAGGCCAAGATGCCCAATCCCATCTGGCAAACCTTGTACTGTCCTCCACTGAAATACAGCAGTGCTGTGTTTGTTCAGTAGCTACTAGGGTCTCCACATTTGTGACAAGGATTTCACAAATTAGCTGCTATCTATTTCAGTGGAGGAAGGGTCCAAATCATATACATCTTTGTAACTGCATTCAGTTATTGGTAGCTATACTTCTTATACAGACCATCCCCATCAACATGGAGCAAAATTGATTGGGATATACAACCCATTCTTTTCCATGCTTACAACTTTGAAAAGCACAGACAGAACTATGATCAAACGAGATACAGCATCAATCATACAAATCCACTGTGTGGTACAGAAATGTGTAAGAGAAGTGGAGTGTCTTTCTGTGTGCATGAATGCAGGATACAACCGTGGTGGTTATTATTATATTTTACCGAGGTAAAATCTCAAATGTTCCTGGGTCAATATAAGGATTGCTAAGTGTGTTCAAACCATGGAGATGTTGCAATTGTCATTGTATTTAAGACCACAGGTCTTGGAACTTCAGCCCAGCATAACTGGTGTTAGTTCTGGCTAGAAAAATTCATATTTCCCAGCTCTGGGCTAGTATAAAATTTCAATATACTAGGTAAGAAATAAAGTATTCTCAGCATTTCCTTCCTCAATGACCCATTCTATGCCAAAGCAAGGTAAGGACAGTGTAAGACAATTAATATTATTATTAGTAATGCCCCAAATCTTATCGGTGCTTGCCAAACTTTAATATAACTTGCCATTGATGAGGTGCTTGGATGCATCAGGGTTGTGCAATCAGGTGCATAAACAAAAAACACACACACTCCAAATCTAGCTGCAGTAACGTAAACCTTATATGAACACCAGTAGGATCCTTGGCACTGATGCTGAAAACCATCAATTGCCTCAGTGCTGGGAATGGGCCAACCGTGGCATCATAAAATGTGGACACCAATGTTAGGAAAAAGGAAACAAAGAGGAAATGGACACAAAAGAAAATCTTTGACTTGTTAGGGTCCCAAACCAGACAATGTTTCTACCCACATATTTAAGAGTGGTACGTCTTCAAGCAGAGAAAGACATCTGCTTGTACTTTTCCTCACTTATGAATATTGCATTTTATGTGCATTGTTTTCTGAAGTGTCACTGGAAAGTAAACTCAAATTTACTTCGCAGGTTTTCTTGCTGAGGCATTTATTTATTTATTTATTTATTTATTTATTAGATTTCTATCCCGCCCTTTTAGACAGCGTCTACTCCGGGCGGGTTCCATTAAACATTGTAATCTAAAACAGTTAGATTTGCTTTGCTATTGCACCTAATTCCTTGAATATCTGAGATAAATGGGCAATTCACTCCTTCCAATAAAAGTGCGGAGGTAATTAAATCTTTCTGAAGTAGTAGAAAGGAAAAGGACAGGGGAAGGGCAGCTGATTACCCCTCCTTCACCCAGAGAACCTTTCCTTCTCCTGCATCCTTAAGTCATATAATTTATCCTAGCCTGGAGAGGGTCAAGTGAAGTCTGTGATTCCCTATAATTAGAGTGTTTGCATGCATGCACATGAATATTGCAAAATTTGCCATCTCTTGATATGCCGGAAGATTTTTCTTTTATGTGCCAGTCTTTCTCCAATAAACCAAATAAAGAGAACTTGTTTGCAAACAAAGTAGGAAGGAATTGATCAGGTGGTATACTGGGAAAACCCTAAAAAATTTCCACAGATTAGCCTTCTTTTCTCAAGGCTAAACATGCCTAGGTCTTTCAGCCTTTCCTCAAAAGGCTTGGTTTCCAGCCCCCTGATCATCCTTGTCGCCCTCCTCTGAACTTGTGCCAATTTTTTAGCATCCTTCTTGAAGTGTGGTGTCCAGAACTGGACACAATACTCAAGATGAGGCCTAACCAATGCTGGGGAACTAGCACCTTGCAGGATTTGGAAACGATACTTCTATTAATGCAGCCTAAAATAGCATTTGCCTTTTTTGTAGCCACATCACACTGTTGGCTCAAATTTAGCTTGTGATCTACGACAATTCCAAGATCCTTCTCGCTCGTAGTTTTGAGCCAGGTATCCCCCATCTTGTAACTGTGCAATTGGTTTCTTTTTCCGAGGTGCGGTACTTTGCACTTATCCCTGTTGAATTTCATTCTGTTGCTTTCGGCCCAGTGCTCCATCCTATCAAGATCATTTTGAATTTTGTTTCTGTCTTCTAGGTTATTAGCTATTCCGCCCAATTTGGTATCATCTGCAGATTTGACAAGCATTCCCTGCACTCCCTCATCCAAGTCATTAATAAAAATATTGAAGAGCACCGGGCCCAGGACTGAGCCTTGGGGTACCACACTTGTTGCCTCCTCCCTGTTAGAGAAGGACCCATTAATTATCACCCTCTGAGTACGATTCTGTAGCCAATTGTGTATCCACCTGACACTTGATCTATCCAGCCCACACCTGGTTAGCTTGCTAATCAGGATATCATGGGGCACTTTGTCAAAAGCTTTGCTAAAGTCAAGATATACTATATCTACAGCATTCCCTCTGTCTATCAGGGAGGTTACCTGATCAAAAAACGAGATCAAATTAGTTTGGCAGGATTTGTTCTTGACAAATCCGTGTTGGCTTCTAGTTATTACTGCATTGTTTTCTAGGTGCTTGCACAATGACTGCTTTACGATCTGTTCCAGAATTTTGCCTGGGATTGATGTCAGGCTGACTGGCCTGTAGTTCCCAGGTTCCTCTTTTTTGCCCTTTTTGAAGATAGGGACAACATTAGACCTCCTCCAATCCTCTGGCACCTCCCCCGTTTCCCATGATTTGAAGAAAATAATGGATAGCGGTTCTGAGAGTTCTTCAGCCAGTTCCTTCAGTACTCTCAGATGCAGTTTATCCGGCCCTGGAGATTTGAACTTGTTCAAGGTAGTAAGGTGTTCCTTGACTATTTGTTTATCTATCTCCAGCTGCAATCCTGTCCCCCCCTACTTGCACTTCCAATTTGTTTGGAAGTTCATAATCTGTCTTATGGGAAAAGACTGACCTAAAATAGGAATTGAGCACCTCTGCCTTTTCTTTGTCCTCTGTTATGATTTTTCCATCTCCATTGCGGAGCTGTGCCACTATGTCTTTTGTTTGTCTTTTGCTTCTCACATACCTGAAGAATGCTTTTTTATTGCTTTTAGTGTCCCTAGCTAACCCCAGCTCATTCTCAGCTTTTGCCCTCCTAATACCATCCCTGCATTTCCTTGCTACTTGTCTGTACTTTCCATTTCCTGTACATGTCTTTTTTCGTTTTTAGGTCCTCCCTGAGCTTTTTGTGAAGCCACACTAGCCTTTTTTGCCGCCTCCCCCCTTTTTTTCTTGTTGGAATTATTTGTAGTTGTGCCTTTAGAATTTCTTTTCTAAGAAGCTCCCACCCTTCTGGGACTCCTTTTCTTGTTAGGATCTCCTGTCATGGGACCTTACTTATCCTTGTTCTGAGATTATTAAAATTGGCTTTTTTAAAATCCAGCAGAAGTGTGTGGCTGCACTCTGCTTTTGTTTCCTTTGAAATAAAGAATTCTAGAAGGCCATGGTCATTCTCGCCTAGAGTTCCCCTTACTGCCACTTCCCCCACCAAGTCATCTTTGTTGGTCAGAATCAAGTCAAAGATAGCAAATCCTCTAGTTTCTTTCTCCACTTTTTGTAGGAGAAAATTATCAGCCATACAAGCCAGGAATTTCTTGGAAGGGCCATACTTGGCAGAATTTGCCTCCCAACATATATTTGGATAATTGAAATCTCCCATCACTATTACATAGTGTCTCTGAAAACCCTGCAATTTGTTTTTCAAAAGTTTTGTCCGCTTCTTCTCTTTGATTGGGCAAATAGAGGCAAAGTTTATGAACAGCTATTGCAGCTACATAGAACACCCAGCTTCTAGCAGTTGCCTCTGGACACCAGTTGTTTGGGGAAGGAGGTAGTTGATAGAAGGGCTATTCCTACATGCTTTATTTGTCAGCTTGCTGGAAGCATCAGAATCAGGAGACTAAGCTAGACTGAGCCAGGCTTCTTACATTAACATGTTCCATCTGAAAACACAGGTGCATGCGTTAATCCATCCACCCATAATATATACTATGTAGTGATCACCCTGCTTTGGCTCAGGTAGAAGATTATTGGCATGTACCAATGAGAGCTGTTGGGAGGTGGAGCCAGAGAAACTAGAAGGGAGGGGTGAGTCAGAGTCTAGTTAGTTCAGTCAGAGACAGAGTTTGGAGAAGGAGTTTGGGGGTTTGAGGTAGAGAGAGTGTTTAAGGAGTGATTAGTCAGAGGTTAAAGTAAAATACTGAAGCTTTGTGTAACTTTAAGAATGTGCTTAAGAACTAGTCCTAAAACAACTTGTAATCAATAAACCTGTTTCTGTTTAAAAGTTCAGTACTGAATGGACCCCAGTCTTTCATAGGAAATATAGGTTGATAAAGAGATCAACTGGTGGCAGCATGTTAAAGGGTGTGTTGGGATACTTGTGTGAGCTCTGTGTTTGGTGAAACAAGCAGGGGCCACGGGGTAAACGCCACATATACTATCAAAAACTACTGTTGCATCATTGCCTTCTGGTTGCCAGTTTTCACCTGGAGCATGTTTAACAGAAAGCTTCATGTCGAGGAACAGTTCTTATTTGTTTAGGACATTCACCTTCCTCCTGCGCCCACACATACCATGCAAAAGTGAACTGATGCTATTTTGTGTGCCTGGGTAATCATTAAATGTTGCCCACGCTTCGATGGTGAACATTTTGCTGGAAAAAAACAGGGACTTATGAGCAATGCATCATGAAGCACTGAATAACCAGGCATGACCTCTAGCTATATTAGAAACTGGAATGACAAAAATAACAAAGACTTATTTTACTGTTGTAATTTTGGAGAATGTTTCACTTCCCCCTGCAGGTGTACTGAACTGTAACCCCCACCTACTTTAGCCAGCAAGACCGATGGGTGAGGTATTACAGGAATTATCATTCAACCTATGAGGGCCATGTGTTCCATTCTTTGTACTGTTGAATTCAGTAGTTTGGGTCCAAGGTTAGTCATGCCTAGAAGACTCGCTGAAATAAAAAAGGCAAACTAACTTGCTGTACCGATTTCAAGCAATTTCCTATTTGCAAATGTGGAGCATAAGGGCCCTGTGGGTGCAGGACTCCATTCTTGCTCCAGCCATCCCCATCTTGTAGTTACACAAGCCAGTAGTTGCCCTATTGAAAGCAATGGGGCTTTCTGCTTCCATAAGGGGTTCTTGAATTTGCACTTAGAATTGGAAAGGAGGAACTGTGCATAGAATGGACTGTTCTGTTCATAGCTGAGAACCAGCAGGATACGGGCCATCTAATATAATAGCATGTGCTGTCAAGTCGGAACCAATGTATAGTGAACCCAATAAGGGCTTGCAGGGTAAGTGAGATATTAAAGGAGTGGCTTTAATACTTCCTCATGCCCAGTGAATTCCAATGACTGAGGGAGGATTCGCATCCAGGCCTCCTGAGGCTTAGTCCATCACTCTATCCACGACACCCACTGGGTATCACTATAACATTACTAACTTTTAAAAAATCCAGTCAAGTATATTTCAGCTGTAAAAACTTGAATATGAGTTCCATGGTAAGAGGTAGAGATGGCCAGCCCCTGAGATTGTTTCTCTTGTTCCTGGTAGAGGTAACAGATCTTATCCACACCTAGCAGAGTTTCCCTTTTCATCACACCTGTGTTATATCTTCTCACCTATATGCATGAGTGGCATTGAAATATCCATTTATATGGCACAACTGCCCCGATGTATATTGCTCATCTCTGTGCATCTGGGAATCATCGGAAGAGTGTCACACTCATCAGTCTAGAAATGAAGACCTTCGTTCCCTTGTCCTCACCACCATTTGTTTTTCACACAACTGTGCTGATATAGATGGATTCCCAGTGTGGTGTAGTGGACAGAGTAACATTCTGGGGCTCAGGACGCCTGGGTTCATATTCGCACTCAGCCATGGGAACTCACTGGGGGTGTGGAACTGGTAAAACCACCTTAAATATCTCACTTACCTTAAAAGCCCTATTAGGGTTGCTGCAAGCCAGTTTTGGCTTGAAGCCACATAACAAAATTTAGCTAGCTGGATTGCTCAGTGGTTTAGGTATCTGGCTGTGCAGCCAGAGGTTGGGAGTTTGATTCCCCAGTGTGCCTCGTGGGAGAAGAGCCAGCTTGTGTCGCCATGGGCAACCTGCACAGTCCCAGAGTGCCCCCAGAAGAAGGGAATGATAAACCATATCTGTGTATTCTCTACTTAAAAATCCTTAAAAGGGTCGCCATAGGTCGGAATCAACTTGATGGCCTGTACATGCACATACACACACATGCTGGCATGGCTATCCTCCCAGGTAATTTTTTTCCTGGAAACGACCCCTTCCCTTTTTGTTCTCATTTAACTGAACAGGAAATATATTATGCAAGTATGAAAGCATGCATGCTTGTGTGCGCCAGTGGACTCTATGGTGCCGGACTCCAGGCCACTTCATTCAGTTAAAATGTTATAACAATTAAATGTTTTAATGTTTTAAAATCAGACATTGAATTGTCTTACACTGGCCACCAATCTCAGCACCAGTGCAGACAGGAAGTAGGAATAAAGGTGTCTTCGCTTGAAACGGGCCTATGGGAAAGCAAAGGGGAAAGGGTGAGTAAAAAGCAAGGGAAATGCAAATTCACTTGCATTTACTCGCTGTGAAGTTACACCAGGGAATCCCAGTCTGTTCGATGTAAGTGGCCACATTTAAATTGAACTGTTTGCAGTTTTTCCTACAGTCCTGGAGGTGGTGCTGTTCAAAGAGCTGTATTAAAAGGCAACGAGACAGGCTTTTTCCTGTCTCGTTGTCAGCTTCTGACTCAGAGCTTGGCTAGTGAAGTCATTAAAAATTAAATTAATAAAGTACTGTGAACAGCAGATTCAGTGGCTATACATTTTCCTACTCCTTTAACTCCACTTTAAAAAGAGATAGCTTAACCATAGGTGATCACAGCTCTTGTGACTTTGAATGACTAGTAATAGTGTGTGTCATGCTCTTGAAAACAACAACGAAAGGTAACACCACCATTCAGCAGAGAGAACTAGTGTAAAACCCCTGTGTAGATTCCCTTAGTTATTTCTGTGGGTGGATCAGATGACTACTTCTCTCTTCTATTACAGATTTTATAAATTTGAGTTTATTAATTAATATCTTATAATATCTCATAAATCTCTTATGTGAGGAAATCAGTTTCGACTTGGGGCTAATACAGATTTATGTCAGTGACCATCCATGAGATTCTAGTTGTTGAATGCTGGGAACTGTAGTCTGGAAAACAAGCCTTTTCCATCACTGAAAAGGAGGAAGAGAGAAGGACAAATAAGAATGACCTCAGGTCGGCAAATATAAGTTTATCCAGAGAGGGGGCACTGCCTCGCCCTTGCCAACTGCTGAGAAAACATCTAGGTTTTGTTTTACTGGAATGAGTAAAACCACCATGAAATTGGATGTAAAACCCAGACAGAAACAAGCTTCCTATGCAATAAAGCGGTCTCCACATTTTTTTCTTGTTTCCATTCCTATAAAACAGTGCCTCCCTCTGCCTTCCCCCTTACATCTTCTGCTCCTCAGTGCCATCGTGTGCCAACCGGATGCTGGCTTTATGAGCAAAGCTTTAGACACTGAGAAACCAAACTACTCTGAACCTACCCAGCCTTGTCTGACTGCAGAAACTCAATACTGGTTAGAGATGGCATGGGAGAACATCAGTACCCAGGATTTGCCGAAAATCCTAAAGAGCTGGTACCAGTCAGAGTTGGCAATGCTGGATTAGATGGATCAATGGTCTGAAAATAAGGTGGCTTACTATGTTCCAGTTTTCCTAGCTTTTAAAATACAGTTAAAATGGTTTTCTCATTCACTACTTTTTCGTTCAATTTCTGATTTCTTCCTCCCATTTAGTTCCCCACCTCCACCACTGAATTGGAGATCCAGCCTATAATGATCAGATTCTAAACCCGGATAATTCAAACACTTCAATGGAGTTTATTACGTGTTCTTTCTATCTTATTAAGAAAGTTTGATGCTTGTGCACCGTGATCCCATGTATGTTTACTCAGACATTTCTCGCACTCAGTTCAGCAGGGTTTGCTTAATCAGTTTAATTAGGGAGCCAGCCTTAGAGCAGCATCGGTTTGATGCAAGGCTCTTAGGTTTAATAGCTTTAATTGGTGGATTAATCAACGAAAATTTTTATTGATTAATTGTATGGACCAATTTTAATGAGGGAAGTCATCTATCATTTTCCTTTTCAAGGCCATTTTTGACTCTGGTGCATTACTGTAACAGACGATTAAAACGACAGTATTACAGACAGCCTCTTTGTATTTAATTAGAATGCATTACTGACACACATTAGCCAGCCTCATTGATTTTTTTCCTCTCTCCACTAATGTTCTTCATCTCCAATTATTTCTAGGGAAGGATCTGGTAGAATTTGAAAGCTTACCTTGATTTGTAACTTTTTTAGTCATGTAATAAAAGCATTGAGATACCCAGTGTAGTGTAGTGGACAGATTGACAGATTAGAACTCAGGAGGCCTGGGTTCAAATCCCCACTCAGCCATGGAAGCTCACTGGGAGTGTGGAATTGGTAAAACCACTCCTTAAATATCTCACTTAACTTGAAAGCTGACGTAGGGTCACTATAAGTTGATTCCAACTTGATGGCACATAACAACAATAAAAGCATTAACCAATTCAGAACTTTGTATCTATAGAGAGATTACACTGCTTTGACATTGGAAATATCAAGATTAAGCCACCAGGGCAAACTCTTCTGCCAAAGAAGGATTTCCATAAGACTGCACTTCAGTAAGGATTCCATCTCCTCCAGCCATTATGACAACTAATTTGGCTTTAATTTAAATGTTAACCTTATGTAACATCTAAATTTAATTTCCTGTTTTGCTATCTGGCTCTACACATGTGTGCTCCAAGCCAATAAAGGTGACTAGGGGTCCCCTTTATGGATCATGCTGGAAAGGGTTGCTTCACTGGGTGTAGTCTCCCTTAAGGCAGCCCTTCCATGAATACACAACCCAGACTCCATTGCTTCTGCCTAGTTCCAAAAGAAAAGTAGCCCCACCACTGGACCAAAAAGGTACAGATTGGGCATGGAGCAGGATTGGGTTGGTTTCCTGTGATTTCTGGACACTGGAAAAGAGCTCGAACTGGATTATGTCACAAGTGGTCCAAAGGGCAAGCAATATTGCCATGTGATCACACCCTTTGTCTCTCGTCAAAACCAATGGAGAGATCCACAGGGGAGCTGAGTCAACTTTTGTCAGCATGGAAAGGGGAGATTGTAAAATGATACCTTGCTGGGCATAATTGGATGCACATTGGTTTACACTCAAGAAGATGCATCTCTTTGTATGAGGAAGCGGAAAGAGAAAGGACGTCCTCAGGTTTCCTAGATTGTCCTTTACCTGTTCTGACCTCCGTTCAATTTTACATTGCTACTCTTAGGGTTTCTGGTTCACTTCCTTCCTTCTCTCACCTCTTTCTCATCCTCCATGGAGCAGATATCTTACTTTTGTTCTGTAAAGATGAAATGGGCAGCCACAGCTCCTGACACCTTCAACTTAGAGCTCATCCACACTGAGTATTTGTTCAATTTTATTTACTGGTACTGCAGCCCAACGTCTGCATAATAGGGCTGAAACTAGTGTCAACAGAGTCCAAGTGAGACAGAGGATTTTGCTTTATGGGGTCTTTTACTCCACCATCAGAGAGTGGTATATTTTTCTTCTGGTTTGCTCCAGAGCAAGATCTGATTATGAAACTCTAGGACTTTGTTGTTCTGTGCTGGTCTGCATACTTTGTGGGTGGGTACAATTTGATGTTATTTCCTTATGGATGTTTATCTGTTAGTCGGTCTCCACTGCTGTGTGCCCCGTGGGTGAGTAAAACAAGAAAGGAAGGAAGGAATGAAGTCAATGAGGAAAGGTTGAATAAGATAGACAAAGGTGGGAGTGAGACATCAGAGAGCAATTTCAGATGTATGTGGACAGGTTCTACTTGTGCAATCCAGTACATCCCAATACCTTCAACAACAAATATTCTCCTGATGTGTGGATGCACATACCAGTATGACCTATTCAAATCTGCAAAAACAAAAACAGAACAACTCTAGAGTGACCTGAAACAACACTGTCTTTCTCTAATCAAGACAAGAGTTTTTATTTTTCTTAGGGTGTGAATACACAATGAAAGAAATATGAATTCACTCATTGTTAAGTCACACTTGGCTCAAGGATCTCTGACACTCTCTCCCTAGATGTCGAGCTGGATAAACGCATTGGCAAAGCAGTTACCATGTTCTCTAGACTCACAAAGAGAGTATGGCTTAATAAGAAGCTGACGGCATATACCAAGATCCAGGTCTATAGAGCCTGTGTCCTGATCACACTCCTGTACTGCAGTGAGTCCTGGACCCTTCGTGCACGGCAGGAGAGGAAGCTGAACACGTTCCATATGCATTGTCTCCGATGCATTGTTGGTATCACCTGGCAGGACAAAGTTCCAAATAGAGTAGTCCTAGAACGAGCTGGAATTTTTAGCATGTATACATTACTGAAACAACGATGTCTACGTTGGCTTGGGCATGTCGTGAGAATGGCTGATGGTCGGATTCCAAAAGATCTCCTGTATGGAGAATTAGTGCAGGGAAAGCACCCCAGAGGGAGACCACAGCTGCGATACAAGGATATCTGCAAGCGGGATCTGAAGGCCTTAGGAATGGACCTCAACAGATGGGAAACCTTGACATCTGAGCGTTCAGCCTGGAGGCAGGCGGTGCATCATGGCCTCTCCCATTTTGAAGAGACACTTGTCCAGCAGGCCGAGGCAAAGAGGCAGTCCCAAAACCAGCAAAATCACGGAGCTGTACAGGGGACAGATTGTATTTGTCTTCAGTGTGGAAGGGATTGTCACTCTCGAATTGGCCTTCTCAGCCACACTAGATGCTGTTCCAAGTCCTCCATACAGAGCACGTTACCATAGTCTCTCGAGACTGAAGGATGCCTAAAAAAAAGAAATCACACTGGGGAGTTAAGGTTTCCCTGGATCTTTTCAAATTAACTGGCCACACACAGATAGGAGGAAATTAGCTAAACAACCTTGTTGGCAGCTTGTTAACGTACTTCTCTTGTAGGCCTGCAGGAGGTGCAGAAACAGAGGATCTGTGAATAAGCTGTAAACAAGGGCAGACTGCCAATTTCCTTCTCTCATTTCCTCTTCTCATTCCCAATGGGTTTCCCACCTATCTAAGTGCCCTAGCACAACAGTTCTGGCACCAAGTTGCTTTTTTTAAAAAAAAAGAAGACCAAAAAACAAGTTCATTTGGTCCTCCTCTCAAAGACATCAGCCCATGCTTAGTGACATTTCCAGCCTCTTAGTCCATCCCTATATGGCAAAAGTGTATTTGCAGAACTTGTCTGCTAAGTCAATAGGGGACAAGCTGTGGCTTATGTAAGGGTTCCTGAAGAGCCTGGTGTGGAAGACAGAGAAATAAATTGAGGTATAAATGGAGATTCCATCAAGACAATGGTCCAATGAGTAGTCCACATAAGCAGCCTGCTGGCTTGCACAACAGAAGAAAGCCAGAGAATAAAAAGTATAAGAAAGGAAGAAAGCTGCACCACAGACTTACTGCTGCCAGAATAACAGCACTAAAAAACAAAGCAGCAGCACCAACAACAAAGCATATTGTGCTCAGAGGGGAATGGCGGAGAGCATGGGATCAATTTCTGCAAGAAATTGCAGTTCAAGTGATCACACTGCCTGAATCAAAGCAAATGGATCTGATTTAAGAAAAGCAAAAAGCCTGGTAATGGAGGCAAAAGCTAAGGATGAGGGATGGAACTCCAGGCTGATTTGTATTTCCTTTTATGTCAAATGGTCAATGGAAAAAAGGAAATCAGCCTGTCCCAATTCCAGAGCACTTGCCACATTTTTTACCAATATGGTGTACCCTTCCAAAAAAAAAAAAGTGTGAATGTGATTCACATAATAAAGGGGAAAACGTGTTCAGGTCATCATTCTGAGTATTTCAAAGGGCTGAATCTACAAGTTAACATTGTTCCTATACTACTTATTCTCCAACAACCTTGACACTTCTGTTTCAACCCAGAACTTTGTTTCTTTCAACTCAATTTTCTGAAAATATCCAACAGATTTAACATTTGTTCCAAAAAATGTGGGAGGAATGGTGGATCTGCTCCTATATGTGAGCTGTTACTGTTCAGATGAATTATATCAGCGCTATATCTGACAATAATGTGTCAAGTTTAACAGATGAACAATGCAATTCTCTTCAAAGTCACTGAAGTTTGACAAAGACCCAGTTTGTTCATTGCAATGGTTTGTGGATTGCAGAACAAGAATGGAATGCATTAATAAATCAGCTATAAACAGACTGGAGGAAAAAGGATGAACTATTTAATCAGCCCCACCTGATGGGAAACAGCCACAACAGGAGTACATCACGCTTTTGTGCAATGCCAGCTGACACTTAGTCATTGTGGTCTAGTTTCTTTCATTCAGCCTATCACAGACAGAAAAACCGCCAGCTGAGAGAACAACACTGCCAGGAAATCACATTAAAATGAAAGCCAGAAAGCATGAGCCAGAAGAGAGGAGAGCCATCAAGACATTAAGACCCAAATATGTGTTGAGTCAAATCATCTTCCCCTTTGAAAACCAAACTGAAAGAAAGCTGTGATCAAAAATGCTGGGGGGAAAAATCCCAATCTTTGGAAGGGATGTTAGGTCTGCAGAGTTTAGGGCCATCAATGGCTACTAAGTCAAGATGCTTATATACCAGAGAGAGAGAGGTTGAGATTTATGTATCACATCACACTCATCACACATATATGTTTGTCAGGATAGGCATATACCAGTCAGAACAGCTATATATCAGAGGCAATGTATATCAGTTGCTGAAGAGGACAGAGGAAGGATGCTATTCACTCATGTCCTGCTGCTCGGTTTCCCATAGACAACTGGTTGTCCATTGTGTGAACTGTATGCTGGACTAGATGACCTTTAGTCTGATGCACTACAGCTTTTCTTAGGTTGTTACATTATCACTGCACATGAATGCAGTGATGTTATTGTGTGGCACAACAAAACAATATTCTACAAGGCAATTTTAAAAATGGGAGTACCTCAAACAATTTTTAAAACTTTTAAACCAGGCTTCAGATCAGCACCAGTAGGAATAGACCACCCGCTGTTGCTCTGCGCCAACTTTGGCTGCCCTGTAAGGCGATCTCCTAAGAAAGGCAGACAGGGGGAGTGTAACCCTTTTGGTCCTCTTGGATCTTTCTGCAGCCTTTGATACTGTCAACCACGGTATCCTTTTTGGGAAGGTTACCAAGTTTAGGGTCTTTGGGAATTTTAATTTTAAACTTTTAAATCACCCAGAGTAGTGTGTGCACTAAGTAAGTAAGTAAGTAAGTAAGTAAGTAAGTAAGTAAGTAAGTAAGTAAGTAAGTAAGTAAGTAAGTAAGTAAATAAATAAATAAATAAATAAATAAATGTAGTCCTGTATTTAATATATCCTGTACTTTCTCCCTTCATGAAGTAAATTTTGTTGTTTAGTCGTTAAGTTGTGTCCAACTCTTCGTGACCCCATGGACCAGAGCACGCCAGGCCCTCCTGTCTTCCATTGCCTCCCGGAGTTTGGTCAAATTCATGTTGGTAGTTTCAATGACACTGTCCAACCATCTCATCCTCTGCCGTCCCCTTCTCCTCTTGCCTTCACACTTTCCCAACATCAGGGTCTTTTACAGGGAGTCTTCTCTTCTCATGAGATGGCCAAAGTCTTGGAGCCTCAGCTTCAGGATCTGTCCTTCCAGTGAGCACTCCGGGTTGATTTCCTTCAAAATGGATAGGTTTGTTCTCTTTGCAGTCCAGGGGACTCTCAAGTGTCTCCTCCAGCACCACAGCACCATGAAGTAAATATCTTCTTCAAAATAAGTACCTTAAGCACAGTGGCCTGAAGACTTCAAGTTCCCCACAATATACTTTAAAATTACATAACTGCAGGTATTTCTGCCAGGTAACATAAAACATTTCTGAAGAACCTCTGTGTATAGTTAATAGACATGTTCTATCTACTACACACACAGACCACAAATGTTTCCTAAACACCAGAACATCTTATGTGGTGGACGTCATTACTGATGTACTCTATTGCAAAATTTTTGACCCTAGACAGACAGTTTTTATTTTTCTTCTCGGTCTTGTGGGACATTAAAAACTGGCTTGGGGTGGGGTGGTAACTGTGTAGTCTCCAGTGCACCACAAACTCTGATGCCCCACTCCAATAAAAATGTGGTTTGCTGAGTTGATTACTGGCTGAGGGTTTTAAATGTCTTAATGTGTTTGAACACCCTCCTCCCGCAGCAGACAAACTAATGTTGATATGTCTGTTTCTAAGGCCAAATGCTGAACTTTGGAGGGATAAGGCTGTGCATAGAAATACTTAGAGAAAAATAGCAAGGCTCCGAAAGCGTCACACATGTACAGGCGACAAGATTTTTTTTCCCTTCTTATATTTTTTCAGTGGTAACTGATGTGGTTCCAAGCCAGACTGAAGCCAGTAGCAGGAGATCATGGGAATCATACTAGTCTCTACCTACATGGGATTTTGATATTCAAGCAATTAAATTCTGTGTTGATCCCCAATAAAGGCCATATTGTCAATTTCAAGGGTCTATCAGTCCCTTGTGGTCCCCATCCTAACAGATAGGATGAATGGGTATTTATCAGACATATCTCATAGCAGCTGAGAGTAGCAACACTGAAATAAGCACCAAACAGGTGAGTGCAGGATATCCCACACACTACATCAGAACACAGACAGAGTTCTAACTCCTGTCCTCTGAAGATGCTGGCCACAGAGACTGGCAAAACGTTAGGAAGAAAAACCTCCAGAACACAGCCAAACAGCCCAAAAAACCTACAACAACCATCAGATCCTGGCCATGAAAGCCTTCAAGAATACAAATCTTCTTTCATTTTTAAGAGAAAACATTAAAAAAAATCAACAAACATAAAGAAAGGGGTTACAGAACTTACCCATAGTATTTTATCAACAATTCACAGAATAATCTTAACTGTTGAATGTGGATGAGAGGTAATGTGACAATCATCTTTCGCTACCTAAAGAACTGTCACATTTACGATAGTGCAAGCTTATTTTCTGCGGTGCCAGAGGGTGGGACCTAATTCACTAGGTTCAAATTACAAGAAAGGAGGTTTTGATTAAATGTTAGGAGACAACTCCTTATGGAACTTGTAGTTCCTTCATAGCCACCTTTCCAAGTCTCAGTCTTGGGAGTCTCCAGCCAAATGACGCCAATGTATTGGGCCAAAAGTGTCCTGTTCTATTTTCAATGAACAATGGTGCTGAGAAGTAGAAGTGACATATTCTGGTTCTCAGTGAGTTGGACCAATGGGTTGGGCCAATGGATTTCCTGAAAAACCTCTCAGTTGTTTCAGGAAAGCTGTGGAGTGTACATTAAGTGCTGTTAGTGGGTGCTTCGCTGGACAGGCTAGAGGGCCATTTCCCTGCCCTGAATGGGGTTGCACTCTCCCTAAGGGACAGGGTCCGCAGCCTGGGGGCGCTCTTGGACCCCGGTCTAACTCTGGAAGCCCAGGTGGACTTGGTGGCCAGGAGCGCCTTCCTTCAGCTGCAGAAATTATACCAGCTATGGCCCTACCTAGACAAGCAGAGTCTCATGACAGTTACTCATGCACTGGTAACATCCCGTATAGATTACTGCAATGTGCTGTACGTGGGGCTGCCTTTGAAGACAGTTCGGCTACTGCAACCGGTTCCGAATCGAGCTGCACGACTGGTGAGTGGTGGGGTCGCTAGGGAACACATCAGGCCGATTCTGTTCAAATTACATTGGCTACCAGTCAGTGCCCGGGCCCAATTCAAAGTGCTTGTTTTGATGTATAAAGCCCTAAACGGCTGGGGCCCTGGATATCTGAAGGACCGCCTCCTTCCATATGAACCTACCTGGCATTTAAGATCTAGCCAGGGGGCCCTCCTGAAAGAGCCATCCCTCAAGGAGGTAAGAGGGATGGCTTGTAGACAAAGGGCCTTTTTGGCAGCTGCCCCCAGACTATGGAACGCCCTCCCGAGGGAGATTCGTCTGGCGCCGACATTGATGACGTTTCGGCGCCAGGTCAAAACCTTCCTGTTCCAGAAGGTTTTTAATTGAAATAATATCAACTGTGGGTCCTGATGGCGATTTTTAGAGCATTGTATTTTTAATGGTATTTTAATTGTTTTTTTCTTTTTATCTTTTTATTGAATTCAAATTGTTGTAAGCCACCCAGAGACCCTTGGGTAGTGTGGGCGGCATATAAGTTAAATAAATAAATAAATTAATTAAACCCAGTTCCTAATGCTAACTCTAACTACTAACTAAGAATTCCAATAGGGTCAGACAAACACATCCTTGAATTCGCTCAATGTAAGGAATTTTTTTTTCTTTTTTCATACTGGCACATGAGGATTAAGCTGGAAATAGTCAGCAGTGGTATGTGACCCAAGCCAGAGGGGCACCTCATCCCAGAGGGAGAGGATTTGGTGTTCCTCCAAAACAAAACAAAACAAAAAACTAGAGGCCATCTGTAGCATTCGGATAGGGAGTTGACACACATTTTTTAAACTTGATTTTTAAATGTTGCTATTATAAATCAGTGGGCACCTGATTGTGGAGCTGGGGCAGGAAGTCTGAAACCCCACTGTGCCTCCAAGGAGAGGAGCAAGTCCTTTGGGGATGTGTGACCGATAGGGCTACACGTCCTGGATAAGCTGCATGGTCCCAAAGTGCCACTAGAAGAAGAAACTGTTAAATAGATCCTGAGTTCTTTATGCTTAAAAAATCCCATGAGAGTGCCATAGATCAAAATCAAATTGACACCTCATTATCATTATTATTACTTGCTCTTTTATTATATGTTTGTTAATTATAGTTCTTTTTTTTTTGTCCACCATCTTGATGGGTTTTTGGAAAGGTGAAGTAGAAATATCCTAAATAAATAATTCTTCATTAATGATAGTAAGTTACAATTTGCCCAACTGAAGTCAGCAAAGATCACTTCGGAAGGTTGTGTAACAGACTGAAGATCACGCAGGAGACTTTTCACCCATTTTCATCAATCTTTCCTTTATTTCCATAAGCCAGTAAACTCACTTGTGATGTTCGCCAGGTATCTAGAAGCAAAGAGCAAGGCTTTGGCACACAGGAGTCAAAACCACTTACAAATTAAAGCTAGTTATACACTGCACTTCTCCAAGTGGAGGCTGGAAAAACACGATTCTCTCATGCCACTTTTATTTTCATGCCTCCTAGTGCCTCCTTAAGTGAAACCATCCAAGAAACCATATAACCCATGATTGCTCTGGTGCATTTAGAAGACCAGTATGAAATGGTCCTGTCCAAAATATATACATAGTTTCTAAGGCAACTAAAAATGAAAGATCATTAGTGAGATCTGTCCAGACATTTTCTGGATATAATATCATTTAATATAATTTGTTGCATACAATCTGGCATTTCTATATGACTCTCTTGAAAGGTGTGTGTGTGTGTGTGTGTGTGTGCGTGCGTGCGTGCGTGCGTGCGCACGCACACACACACACACACACATCTAGATATGTAGATACAGATATATACACATACATATGTGTGTGTGTTCCTTGCTGTAAAGTCAGAACTGACTTATAGTGACTCTAATAGGGCTTTCAAGCTGAGACATTAAAGGAGTGGTCTCACCAGTTCCACTTCCCCAGTGAGTTTCCATGGCCGAGTGGGGACTTGAACCCTGTTCTCCAGAGACCTAGTCCATCACTCTATCCACTACACCACACTGGGAATCATATGCATACATATGTATACACATACACACGCTTGGCTAGATGGTATTTTATATTTTGTTGTTTGCGAAATTTGAATGCTCATAGAAAATAATAGATAACTATTTACACTAGGCAGTCTTCCCCAACCTTCCCTGCCACAACAGCTTCCATCATCCCCAGGAAGTCATGGTCCACTAGACTAAATCTCATCCTCGGTCCTGAAAAATCCAACTCTTTCACACATATTCTTGCTCAATGTCCTGAAAGGCCACATGAGTCACTGGCTGCAGATTGTCTCCTGTCCCTTCCTGCCGTTATGCAAGCCATTTTATACATTCAGATCCTGTTCTTTTTTTCTTCTTTGCTTGAGAAAGCAGCCACCATCCCAACCTAGAAGCAGATATAACTCGTACATAACACTGGCAGGTTTGTATTTTTCCGCCAACAGATTTTCCCCTCTTTCTTCCTAATCCCAGTCAGCTGCCTCTATTGTCTAAGTCTTTTATTATTTTTTTCTCTCTTTCAGTGACCCAGGCAGCACAAAGCAGAGAATTGCCTGGTGAAATTTTGACATGGCTCCACTGATGTCGGTATGCTACTGTTTGTAAGCAGAGGATGTCTTGAAGCTGTAGGACTTGCATAAAGACACTGGAGTTAGTCCTTGTGAGACAAATCTTACCAGCAAACATGTTTAAAGTTTTGCCCCAGAAATAAATTGGTTTGCTCCGAAGCGGTCTGGATTCTACACAGGAAGGAACATGCCTTCTGTTCTTCTTTCTCAAAAGCACTGAATAGTATCGAATGCAAAGTGTAACCAGCTATATTCAGATCTGGGTCTCAACCAAGGGCTAAAATAGGCTGAAAAGGAACAAAGATCCCCCTCAAGACAAAGACAGGAAACATATATACTTTCTGCAAGATGATGTCAGGTAGCAAAATATCCCATCCCACCCTATAAAACTCTTAATAATTCTGTGAAAAGCAGTGAATTGTAATGCTAGAACACACACTAGCATTGCATGTTTATGGTCCACACTCAACCCTTGGCATCTCCAAGTGAAAAGGAACAGACTATGGAAAAGACCCCTCTATAATGCTATCACAAAACACCTTTGTAATAGGGAGGGGGTACCCATCTTCCCTCTGTGCCTAAGCCTTCATTTTGGACCAGTTTCATTATCTGTATTTTTCTTCTTTATTTTCTAAGATAGGTGATGGCTCAGGATGGCATGACTTAAGAAGGCATTTATGCAGAGATGTCCATGGCTCAAGGATGAAGGCAGTATTTAAGGTGCTTGGCTGGGTTATCACTTCAATCTAGCAAGAATAGGTAAACCGAGAAAGTGTTGTCGAAACACAGATTGATTAATTATTCAGCGGTGATTCATTACTGTACTGCACCATGGTCTGTAAATCCTTGGGATGGTCTCATTAGAGGAGCGTAGGCTCAGATCCTAAGAAGGTGCTGCACATTTGCCAAGCCCACAAAAGAGTTGCTGCTGGTTGGAATAGACAAGATTAAATGGAAAAACAGTCTTACCTGATGTCGTGCATCTTCCTGTGATTTCTATGGCAGTGTTTCTATCTAATTGTCACATCCTTATTGTACCCTCTCCATAAGAGTCCTAATAATGCATAAACATTGCATACACCATCACAACACTGGATATGGCCAGCCAGTAGCTTAGATATAGGTACAAGTATTAGAGGTATAGGGATTCTTATACATAGGCACAGTGCATTAAAATAAATCTCCTATGAGGAATCTGAACACAGTCATAGAAAAGTTATCTGACATGTTCTTCTGAAGTTCATGAAAGACCAGGGAAAGGGGCAGGAAAATGCAATACAGACACCAGGGATGTTCTTCAGACTCCGTATTTGTTTGGGAAATGAAGCAAAGCAGTGGTATTTTTATGTTTCTGAATCAATCTAAAGCAAAGATGTCCAAAGTGGCAATTGAGGGCGCAACCAGACAGCGAGAAAGGATTGTGTCTGATCATGCTGGAAAGGGCGCTTCACTGGGTGTGATCACCCTTAAAGCAACCCTTCTGCCCCTGTAGGAATTGCTTCAGCCCATCTCCAATAAAGAGTAGCCCTGCCGTTGGACCAAAAATGGTTGGGCTGGTTCACAATCTCTTGTGCATCATGCGATGAGTTGGAAATAGCTCACACAAGGTGGCGCCACAAGCAGTTCAAAATTTGAGCAATTTTTTTCTGTCACACCCTAAGCTGAATTAGGGCTCTCCAAAGCACCAAGCTGAAACTATTGTACTTTGGGTATATCATGAAAAGAGTCACTGGAAAAAACAGCAATTCTGGGAATAGTTGATGGCAGCAGAAAAAAAGGGGAAGACTTATCAGATGGAGGACCTCAGTAAAGGAAGCCACAGAATTGAGTTTGTGAGACCTAAGCTGAGCTGTTAATGATGGAACCTTTTGAGGTCATTAATTCATAGTGTTCACCAAAAGTCAAAAGCAACTTGACTTCATATAAACAGGACACTTCTCTTCCCCTCCATGTGAAATATTTTGTTGTTGTTTAGTCGTTAAGTCGTGTCCGACTCTTCGTGACCCCATGGACCAGAGCACGCCAGGCCCTCCTGTCTTCCACTGCCTCCCGGAGTTTGGTCAAATTCATGCTGGTAGCTTCGGTGACACTGTCCAACCATCTCGTCCTCTGTCGTCGTCTTCTCCTCTTGCCTTCACACTTTCCCAACATCAGGGTCTTTTCCAGGGAGTCTTCTCTTCTCATGAGATGGCCAAAGTATTGGAGCCTCGGCTTCAGGATCTGTCCTTCCAGTGAGCACTCAGGGTTGATTTCCTTCAAAATGGATAGGTTTGTTCTCTCTGCAGTCCAGGGGACTCTCAAGAGTCTCCTCCAGCACCACAATTGAAATATACTCCTGTATTTTAAAAAAGGTACTGAATAAAGTTTTCGATATAAAAAAAGGATATCAGAGGTTCCAAATTCTGAGCAAGGAACCAGTGAAGATACAAATCAGAGTCGTGAGGTTGTATACTGAGTGGTTGTTTCATGGTCCTCTGTCAAGCACAGAAAAGATTAGGGGTATGAACAAAAGCAGCTTCTCTGTTTTGAGCTGGAAGTCAATATCAAGTCTCTGGATCATTGGTTCTCAGTCTTGAGTAGCCCAGGTGTTCTTGGGCTGCACCTCCCAGAAACCTCAGCCAGCACAGCTAGTGGTGAAGGTGTCTGAGAGTCCACCACTGCTCTGGATTAACAAGGCCTAACACACATACTGAGTGTCTCAACTTTGCATGCTCAACAAGGCAATGCACATTAGGGGTGGATAGCTTTGTTTATTTTTCATAATAACCTACCAAAGCCCTACAATAGGGTTACCACTTTTGTTTTCTGAAGGGCTCCTCATTAATGTGGCTGGCAAGTCTAACATGGCTGCCTTCATGCTGAGAGTAGGTGTTCCTACTGAATTTAGCCAGTATAAATGGAGGGGAATTTAATTTCAGCTTATTTTGGAAGAACTTGCTGAAAATGACTCATTTCTTCCTATGCAGGATGGAAAGAACCTGGGGTTTAACATGCTTGAATGCATGAGAAAGCAAAATGGACAGATTTTTCCATTCCTGGTATGTACTGCTTGCTGAACTTCAGGACTTCACCTCTTGCGGCTTTGTATCATAGTTAGAACTTGTGTTCCAGACCCCACTAGCTGTGTTGCCAGGGGTAGGTGGGTTCTGAGAGTTGTAATCCAAAAAAAATAATTTTTCCAATCTCTGTTGTGTCTCAGCAGAAGAGTTATGTGTGGATGGATGAGGGAGAAAGTATCTACTGAGGTGTCACCTGCACTCGCTGTGAGACCTCCTGCTTGAGAAGGTCCAATGGAACCCATTCTGTGTTTTGTTTCCACCAGAAGGGCTCTTTTATTCTGGAAGTTCTTTAGGCTCAGAACATAGGAATTGGAGAAGCAACCTCATACTGCATTAGATCGTTGGTCTATCTAGGCCCGTACTCTTTACTTCAACTGACAGCAGCTCCTCTCCTGTTTTAAGCAGGATTCTTCTCCAGCCCTAGCTAGACATCCTAGGATTATGGGGTGGTCTCCCATCCAAATATTAACTAGGCCTACCCCTGCTTACCTTCTGAAGCCAGAGAAGATCAGGTGAGTTCAAGATGATATTATGTCAAGTTGCTTTTACCTTTAGACTACTTTTAGACATATATTTAAAACTTCATGGGTTTTTATTGTTGTTCATTCTGGCCATTTTATCTTGGACATTTAATCTCTTTGACTGTCTTGTGGTACTTTTGGATTTAATGTAGGATATAGGATATCTTGAACAATTCTTCTGAGATAAAAATGTGAGTATAAATGATCCACATTAATAATAAACACATACATAATTCCTGGAATCCTGAACGCAATAATATAACTTCCAGGTCTGAAAATAAAGTGGAATCTGACGTTGCCCTGATTCTGTACATCCCTTTATCAGTGGCCATGCTGCTGACTGCTGTAGTTGCAAAATGTGATAGAACTGATAGAATTTTGGGTTTTGTTTTGGTTTTTTATCTTGGATTTGGGTACCATGCTGGCAACCGAAATTTGTCATTTGGCAAACGACTTGGCAAATGAAGTTAAGAAGCCAGAGTGACTCCTGCAGTATGAATTCACATATTGTTAATAAGCGCACCATCTGGAATGACTAGAAAGAAAGTGATAAAACTTGAGGTGAGACATTACATAAATTCTATCTGTTGAGAACAATAATCCATTGTGGTTTTTAGAAACAAATATTTGGAACATGCTTTAAAGAAAGAGACCCAGGTTGCCATGGGATTGAGATCACAATGACGGGGAAGGATTAGGTGGCCAGACCCCATCTTGTAGGTGTTTAAGTTGAAGGTGGTTTATAAATGAAGTATGCAGAAGGACAAGCTGCAGACACAGGTGGGCAACATTTCACAATGACACACAAAACCTTGCTTGTTCTCTGTTTACATGTGGCTTGTCTGGATCTTGAAAGCTTGGAGGCCATCCAGATGACCACCCAAAGGTTCTAGCCCATTGAAGTATTCCAATCACACTTCTGTCTGCTTTGCAGGTCTCTTTCCACCCAGTTAATGGATTACAACATCACCTGGTCTGGAGTGGTTTAATAGACCACAGCAGTGTTTATGTAAGCTCTTACTAGCTGAGACGGGTGGCCTGCATCCAGAAATCATTAAACGCTTGTCGTGTTGAAATACTCTGATAGCACTAGGCTGTTCCTTGGCAGCCATAAGTTTTTAAAAAATCATAATAAAAAATACCAGATCTTGTCAAAATATTTACAGTCCTCCAGAGCCAGTCACCAGCTCTACTTAAAAAGATCCATATTGGGAGATGAAGTGACTGAAAAGCTCTATTCAGGTGTTAAGGCTGAACGTGTATGGGGCTAAATGTATGACGGTGATGAGGGGACGCAAAGAAACCCTCCTCCCACAGCCCTGCTGGGAAGTCACCAGACCTTTGCACATTCAGAAGATACACAAGGGCATATTTAATTGTGTTTGGCTCAATGCATGCATAGTATTTTTGTGATCTAGATGAGGCATTACATGAATTTTACCCAGAAACACTGTCTGCTGAATGCTCTTTCAAGAGCATTGGCAGACCTTCAAGGTGAGCTGGTGAAAGTCTGACATCCAGATGGGTTGAGGAGGTGAGTGATGGGGCGTATGTGCATGCTCCCATCCATCATCGTGATTACAGCCCCACACGCCTACAGGGTGAACACCTGAAGAGGATTAAAGAAATAGAGCTGATGCAGTCTTAATGCCCCTACAGCACCTTCCATTAGGTAGACTGAAGCAACCATTTCAGGCAGCAGATTCTGGGAGGCAGAACCTCCAGGCCCTGGAAGTTAGAGGAAAGAGCTGTGTGCCATGCAATTTACCCCCTAAGGCAGTCTACCGTATCAACTATTCAACTGCCAATCCAGGTGGCTAAATAGACTGTACAAATTCAAGCTCTAGGTGATGGAAACTATTTACTCTTCCCTATGTAGCTGGTTTTCTGCAAATGTAAAACTAACATTGCAGTGTAAGCAAGACAGCAAGACAAGAACAGCATTAACTTGTGAGTTTAGACTTTTGAAAATTCAGAATGATTGCCCGAGGAAATTTCTCTCTTTGTAAAGGAATCACATCCACACTTCTAAGAAAAGAAGAAGGTGTGTGTTTATTAAGTAGATACACTTGAGATAGGAAAAGTGATAGAAGTCCTAGATTTAACTAACTATGTTTGTTGAAGATGTCAAGAGCCATAGCCGCCCCTTTCATCTCTGGAGAACAAGGGCAAGATGTCTCCTACTTGGAAGGACAAAAGAAAAGATGTGAGAAGGAAGGAACCGACATCAGCAACCCTAAGAATAGCAACCCAAGATTGAAGGAATGTCACCACAGGGTCAGAGCAGGTAAAGGACAGTCCCAGGAAACCTAAGGAGGCCCTTCTTTGTCTCTTCTCCTCCCCATGCAAAGATATGCATAATCACAAGTGTAAGATGAGTTGCATCCAGTCACCTCCAACAGTTAGCACTTCGGAAGCAAACACTGTTTCCTAGCTTTCTTCTAGCTGCACAAGAAGTTTTGATTTGTGCTAATTCCTCTGGTCAGGGGATCATTTTTAAAAATATATATATCCTGCAGTCTGAAGTGGTATAATCTGTTGTTTCATCTCATTCCCACCTCATTCTGCTCCATGAAGATGATAGGCATAGCTAGTCATTCAGAGCTACGGAATATTCATACTTGTATGTACAGTGGAGCATTCTAAACCCACCTCCTCCATCATCATTTCCATTGCCCTCTTATACATGGAAGGCTCTGACAAGTCTAAAGAGAGAGAGCCTAGGTTATCCATGGTGGCTCCCCATGTGAATCAGTACTCTAGAAAATCAAGGTTCCACCTCAAAATGGAGAGCTCCCCTAGAATAAAAGGACTTCTCTCTCTTTCTTCAGACTCATTGCCCTCCACATATCTTGGTGGGGAAGGAACAAGAAGGCAGAAGGAGAGTTCTTCCCTTTACATATGAGTATTCACCAGGATTCTGAAGGTCAAGCCATCTGAAGAGAAAGTCACAAATTCACACATTAGACAATGTTATCATGGTAGTGTTTAGAATTTTAGAACGGTAATATCTTTGCTTCTGGGATATTTTATACATCATCCTGCAGTTTTTACATTCAGATCCACTGAAGCCAATTTTTGATCAAGATCTATAAAATGACACCACCATCACCCTCAATTTACAGCAGTATGGTTCATTTTTGTAGGTAAAGGTAAAGGTTCCCCTTGACATTTAGTCCAGTCGTGTCCGACTCTAGGGCGCGGTGCTCATCCCCGTTTCCAAGCCATAGAGCCAGCATTTTGTCCATAGACAGTTTCCGTGGTCACGTGGCCAGCGTGACTAGACACGGAACGCCGTTACCTTCCCACCATGGTGGTACCTATTTATCTACTTGCATTTGCATGCTTTCGAACTGCTAGGTTGGCAGGACATTTTTGTACATTCTTGTAAAATTTAAAATCTGCCTCCCTATTAATACTCAGTAAAATTCACCTGGATCTGAAGTTTGGTGAAATTCTCTTAAAGACAACTATGTTCTGGAAAAAATGGTCTTGAAGCATTTGTAGAAAATTCTGGAATCTGATACTTTTCTCCAGCTGTACTTGCATGCAAGCCCCTCCTCATCTTCGTGAGGATTTTTGTGTCCAAATGAAATAAGATGTTTTTTACGTTTGAGGATACCATGTTCTGAATGAAAGTATTGCAAAATTATTATAACTTGTCAACCAAAGGGCACTTTTTGATCATGATGTTCTGCTCTTGAAATGGCAGGATCCAGCAGAAGGTGATAGGGCATTCCCCTGACCATACAGAACCAAAATGGAGCAAGTTCAGAGGAGGACAACAAGGATGGTCAGGAGACTGGAAACCAAGCCCTATGAGGAAAGGCTGAAAGAACTGGACATGTTTCGCCTTGAGAAAAGAAGACTGGGGGAGATATGATAGCATTTTTCAAATACTTGAAAAGTAGTCATATAGAGGAGGGGCAGGATTTGTTCCCTATCATCCAAGGGTGCAGGATACATAATAACAGGTTCAAACTACAGGAATATTCAGATTTAGGCTGAATATCGGGGAAAACATCTTAACTGTTAGAGCAGTACGACAATGGAACCAATCACCTTGGTTGGTGGTGAGTGCTCCAATGCTGGAGGCATTCAAGATAAAACTGGACAACCATCTGTCAGATCTGCTTTGATATGGATTCCTGCATTGAGCAGGGGGTTGGACTTGAGGGCCTTATAGGCCCCCTTCCAACTCTTCTAAGATTGTGTGAAAGTCACCCAAAATCACCTCTGGAGAACAGTTAAAATTTCCAGAGCCAGTTTCAAGTAGCACAAAGGACTGAGGAGAGAAGAAGAGTCCCCTGAAACCCCCAGCAGATTCTTGGACACTGCCTAAAGTTTGCCATACACCATCCCATGCAAACAGTATCAAAAATGTACTCTGTACATCTGCACATGTATCCTAAATTATAGAGTCCTGTGGCTAATGCAGTGCCTTCAGTGTTCTCATTTGAGTTAAATATGTCATTCCTCCATAGCCTAGCTGGCAAAATGTAGGTTGTAACTTTACAAAATCTGACTCCTGTGGTGCCAAGAAGCTGGGCTGAAAAAATCAAACACTGGTAGTAAACTTGGCATTTTACCCAACAGCAGGGTGTAGTAATTCAGAAGCTTATATGCTGCCTTGGACAATAGTTTAGAAAGGAAATAACTTACTGGTTGCTGGATATGCTTTCATAGTGGTTTAGAGCAGGAAAAAAAAAATCCAACAGAGATGGAAACCTGGCCTGTAGTTTGAGTGCAGACAAGGGCTGCCTCATTTCTCTGCAAAAGAATGAGAATCAGAAAAGACATCAGTTTTACAAACTAACTTAGAAGCATTCTGTTCATATAGAGCCTTTTGCCCTAATCCACACATCTGGTGTTCAGCCATGTTTCTCCAACACCCCATTTCTGATAATGTGGACCTGTGGCAAATATAGAATATAGATCTGTACTATGATACTTCCCTGACATGATGAATCCAGAAACAAAGACTCAGATGTTAGGCTTCTTGAGTGCACGGTAGCTGCATAATTGACCATAAAACAAAACCTTTCTATTGAAAGATCTTACCAGAAGATTACTGTTTGCAAGACAGCTATATTAATTGGTCCCTTTTATGTGTCTGAGGAAGGAATTATTACTGTGGTTTTCAACTTTCCCACAAGGTTCTGTATTACAGATAGATCATGAGCCTATGTTTAGTCCAGACCCAAAGCATAGAAGCAGTCTCATGTTCAAATTCTCTAAAATTTGTGGCTTAGTCTCACATCGAAAGGTTGTCAATTTTCTCCTCTCTTCCTTTCCCTTTCTTTGCTGTCTCCCCCATTATGTGATTTTCAAGGCATGTAAGGAAGAGCAAGAGAGAAGCAGCACAGTAAATGAAACTGAAGGGCAGTGAAGCACTTGCCAAAACAGAGACATTTTAGAAAATTGGGAAGAAGTCATATCTGCTCATAATGCAAGGATTCGATCCACCTCAGCAGACTCATCCAAGGCAGCTTGGAGGTGCAAGAGAGACTGTTCCAGCATCTCTGCACCTCATTCTGCACTCCGTACTATCTGTTGGCTGACTCTGCTTAATGGTTGAGCTGGCTGTAGAGGAACCTGAGGGGTTAGAACCAAAGGAAGAAAGCAAACACCATAATGGCCAGAGAGACAGTTGCATCACATATCTGAAAACAGTTGTACTGAAGCTTATTCCTGAGCATACAAAGATAGAAAACAGCTATGGTTTGCATGCAGATATCCAAACTGGTAAGGTTCCATCCACTATGCTTTGACCATACCCTGTGCATTTAGCATGCACACACACACACACACACTGCTAACATTTAGAGTCTTACCAACTGGAAATGTGGCCTTTATGCTGAAAAGTTTCCCCACCCTTGAGTTAAAAGGTCAACATCAGAGTGTCAAACTGGGCCATCACTGCGAACCAGTGACGATGATGAGAAACTACAGATGGAAGCTAGGTAGGCAGAAATCTAGGGTGAGACATTCCAAACGAAGTCTCAGGAAAGTTTCTTGACGTTTCCAAACACTTTTCAAAGGCAGTTCCCTGTTTTGTTATAATCCAATCTACACAACCCAGAAAAGGATGAAGTTGGTGTTCCAGTCTGGCCTCTACTGCCATCTGAACATCTAGAATCTAGCTATAACTGGCATTTTATACCTGCCACTTAGTGAATTTTTTTCCAAGTTTGCCCCATAACATTTTACTGCCTCAGACAGAAGAGAAGATGGTACTTCCTATATTCCACACATAGAAGTGGATGGGACTGGCAGTGGTAAATAGAATATGGTCCTCCATCACCACACCAGATGGCAGCAAGCTAGTTTAGGGGCTGCACACAGTCTTCTTCTTCAAAAAGAGAGGAATGGCCAAGAGGCTTAGCTCTGGCCATGCTGCCTCACAGCATCTTCCACCTGAGGCAGTGGTGTACTGTTGTACTGTATCGCTATACCTAATGACAGGACCTTTCCATGGGTTTGGGACATGGTAATATCAATTTTTAAAAAGTCACCTTTGTCTCTGAAAAAAAAAAGTATATTCCATTTATACGTATAGAATCTCATTCTCTATTCAGCAAGGCAATGTCCTATGGAATATATTTGCAGGATTAGGGCAGATACAATATGTTTTCTGAATAAATAAAACTTTTGGTACAAGCATCCCTTCCTCAAGATTGGGTTACCCAGTTCATGTTAAGCCAAAGATCACAGCACAAAGACTGTACATGCTGTGGTGTCCTGTTTTATTTCCCTAAAATTACATTTATAGACTAAATGGAGAAGCCAGTTTCTTCCAGGGCACCAACTATCATTAGAGGTGGTGCCACTCCTTCCCAGACCACGGAATCCAACAGGACATTGAAGAGACATCCGTTGAGCTTTCCTGCTGTCCCAACTTCTGTTTTTATAGTTCTCACTTTACAAATTATTTGAAATGCATAAACCATAGCTGGGGAGAACCGGCTTCTTACGCTTCAATTTACTTGCAGAATTATAGCTCCTAACAGGAAGAAGGCAATGTTAATTACATTTCACTGAAAAAATGTTTCTGACATATACTATGCAGTTAAAGGAGAAATACACACACAAGGGTCGTATGATGTAGATTTTACAATAATGTTGTATTAGGCATACAGCAGGAGGTGAAAGACCTTTCCAATCAAATGGTAGTTAGGGTGTATTTCCTTAAGCTGACTTCCTTAAAGTCTCCCACTAGGTTCCTGAGTTTTCCGATATTTTAATGAGGCCATTAACTGATAGCCACAGCTAGAAAGCCAGTGTAGTGTGGTGGTTAGAATAGTGGTTGCCCACCTTTTTTGAGTAGTGACCTTTTTATAATAGCCAAATAGTCTGTGACCCACCCACCCTGGCCACATTTGCATATAAAGGAATTTTTAATGGGGTAAAATCATCCCGTCTTAGAAAGCAAAGGCTTCATTTTCCTCCAAAAGGCCTGTTTCTCATACATAAACATACACACTAACTTTAATATCCCATTCAAAAGAGTAAGGAAGAAATCATGTAACAAGGGCTACAACACATGCAAGGTGACCTGCAACCCCCCAGGAAACACTTTGCAATGCTCTTGGGGGTCCCGACCCCCAGGTTGGGAAACACTGGGTTAGAATGTCAGAATACAACACCAGAGATGACTCCAAATCTCTATTTGGCTTTGAAACCTGCTGGTTGACTTTGATCCAGTCATAGTCCCTCAGCTTGACAGTCGTGAAATTAAAATGGGGGAAAGGTGATCCATGTATGCCACCTTGAGTTCACTGCATGAAAGGTGGGATATAAAGGCAAATAATAAATAAATAAAACTAGATTGGATTACGGGAATGGGACATTTGGAATTTTAGGACTTTTAGTCTCTGAAGTCACCTAAAATCCACCAGACAAACGTATGGGACTGAGAGAGCAGAAGGAAGACAAAAAGAGAGAGAGGTCCTTCTACCGCCATTATCAGTTTCATTACATGTACATTGGCTAAAAAGCAGAAGGGAACACCCCTTCACTCCCACTACTTCTTGGGAGTCACTCCAAAGAAAAGGTAATTTTGCTATCCATTGAACTCTATAGGGGGAGCCTCTCACTGGATTACCCTTGTCATGAAGCACCAGGGCAAGTCCAAGGAAGCACTAGAAGGCAAAATGGTTGTATTAAATCTGTTTGTAAATCATTTAATACATTTTGAAGATGTAAACATTCATTTCATAGAATCATGGAATCATGAACTTGGAAGGGGCCTGTAAGGCCCTGCTCAGTGTAGGAATACAAATCAAAGGATATCTGCCAGGTGATTTTCTAAATTTCTCTTGAATGCCTCCAGTGTTGGAGCACGTACCACCTCTCGAGATGATTGGTTCCATTGTCGTACTGCTCTAACAGTTAGGAAATTTTTCCTCATATTTAACTAAAATCTGACTTCCTGTAACTTGAGCCCGTGGTTGCGTGTCCTGCACTAAGGGATGATCAAGAACACATCCTTCTCCTCCTCTGTATGACAGCCTTTCAAAATATATTCAAAGCAGTTTAAAACAAAATTGTAATGATACAGAACAATGCCCACAGATACAGATCTCTGGCTGATGAATGATGCCAAGCTGGCCTTCCCCTTCACACCATGCAGCCTCCCAATGGCTCCAGCTACTCTTGCTAATGAATTAAATCAAAGTGTGTTTCCCTCTTTGCCCACCCAGCCTGGAATAACGAGGTGAGACACAGGAAGTGGGTTAAACTAGGGCTTTATTAAACTTTATTAAACCTTTTAACTTGAACTTCTCCTTTCACAAGGGGGCCTATCATAGTGCAAAAACCAGGTATGGAGTCAACTCTGACTAGGGTTGCCAGATACATGGGTACCAAAAGGAGGACATAGAAAGACAAAAAAGAGGACAGAGGAGGACGTATTGAATGTTTCATTTGAATCGTTCCGGATTAAACCCGCAATCAATACAATTTTATTACAATAGCTGCCAATAAATGTCTCTTAGTGAATTGACCAAGAAACAGTCATGTTAAAAAATAAATTCAATGGAGGCTTTTTTTCAAAATTTTTTTTTCCAAAAAACATTATTTAAACACCCAATTGTACCCGAACCCACCCCAGCCCGGCTGCGGGATCCCCCGGCCACTCGCACTCTGCACAGGCTCAGAGGCAACCTTGCAAATCTGGATGCCCAAACAAGGCTCCAGCGCAGGCAGGGGGAAAGCGGCGCCTGCAAAACCGAATGAGGCAGCCTCCCCTCCCCCAAGGGTCATAAGTTCAAGACTGGGGAGTGTGGGAGTTGGAGTCCCCGAAAGGGACTTTGAACACACACAGTCCAGGTGCTCGCCTTCCCATCGATGTGTTCGGGCGCTGCTTGCTCCTGCCTGGCTCGGTGGGTGGTGCTCCGCTTGCGCTGCCTTTCTGGGCTCCACGTGGGCTGGGCGGGCATGGCGGATCGCCGAGCAGCCACGGCGGCGGCGGGAGGGGGCGAGGGCTGCGCTCCAGCGCCAGCAGCAGGTAACAGGGGGTGGGGGGTGGGGAAAGATGGTGGGTCCTTCCACCTCTCCCCCTCCCATCCAAAATTATAACATAAAATATACAAAAGCCTGACATTTTAAAGGTTTTATCTTTGCCTGCTGGACGGAGGACATTAGGCTAAAAAGGAGGACATGTCCTCCTTTTGCCTGACGTCTGGCAACCCTAACCCTGACCCCCCGATCCAGCCCTTCCCCTGGCGAGTTCCCAGTTCCAAAGCCGCACTGTCCTCTGTACAGCATGGCCTCGGTGATTCAAATGTCAGAGTGTCCCCAAGGCTGAAGTCCACCTGAGCCTCGTGACCCTAGGTCCCCCACGGCCCATGGGATCCCTCTGCCTCCCCCCTCCCCTCAACAAAACCTCTGATTCTGCCATTCAGAGAGGAGGGATGACTTGCACACGCACCCGGTGCCCCTATGGAACTCACCTACACCTTTTCCCTTTTGCACTACCTGCCGTTGTGACCGAATTATGTGATGACTTCCTAACAATATTGGCCCCAAAAGCCCAAGTAAGTAAGAATGGGATGGGCAAAAAACCACTTGCGTCCTAACTTGCCGATCTTAGGCGCAAGTCAAAAATTCCCATCTGGCCCTGAAGCGACCAGCTAATCTCACTCTAACCAATACAGGGTAGGTGGGTGCGCCGATTGCCTTCTGAGAGAGAGAGGCTGAGTCAGGGGCAGGCAGCCTTTTAAAGGCTCACCTATAGCCCTGCCCCCACTCAGTCGGTGTCAGGCTTCTTCCCGCACTCACCTTTGTCCAGGTGGGCGGGCAAAGGAGCCCCGCTTCTGTAGCTCCGCGCAATTGCAGAGAAGACCTTTTATGATTCATTGTAAAGCCACTGGGCTCTTTAAAGTGTTGCATGGTGCTAGAGAAAAGGGACAATTTTCCAAAGTTTTCCATTACATACAAATGCATAGTAGTCTGCAGAAATATAGTAATCTGCTGTAGTTTATCAGAGTTGTTTCTAGTTCATATCTATTTTTGTCTGTGCAGAGGGGATCTAGCACTAAATTTGGTAGGGATTTAAAAAAAAAAAATTAAAATGCAATGTGACAACTAGGGAGAAAGATTGCAGGGGTGGGTGTTTCCCCTGCCCAAAACATGAAACCCAACTTAGTACATCACCAGAATACAATCCACAGTCACACACCCCTGTCATTTTGGAGAACAAAACAACTGATCACACAGGGAAAACACCATGTGAATTATTTTGGCTTGAAAAAAATAGAATCCCCCAAGAGCAAGGGGGGGGGGGGAAATCTCTGCTTCAGAAGCAAAAAGGGCCAGGCTGATTCTCATCGGCTTTTACATCATGTGATTAGTTTTTTAAAATTCAGACACATTCATTTCATTTTTGCAGCAAATCCTGTATGATTTACCTGTTTAATCACAGTCTTATAGGGTTGCCATAAATTAGAAGCAATTTGATGGCACATAATAAAACATTTGTTACTTCTAAAATTTTGTTTGGAGGGGCATTATACAGTCATGGCCAAATATATTTACCAAAGAATTTTGGGGCGCAACGTAGTGGCCAGAGTCAGAAAGCTGCATCTCCACCAGAGGTCATAGGTCTTCCAGCAGGACAATGACCCGAAACACACTTCAAAAAGCACTCAGAAATTGTTACAAACAAAGCACTGGAGAGTTCTGAAATGGCCAGCAATGAGTCCAGATCTGAATCCCATAGAACATCTGTGGAGAGATCTCAAAACAGCAGTTGGGAGAAGGCATCCTTCAAATCTGAAGGCCCTAGAGCAGTTTGCAAAAGAACCGTGGTCCCAAATTCCAGTAGAGAGGTGTAAGAAACTCATTCATGGTTACAGGAATCGATTGATTTCAGTTATTTTTTTTCCAAAGGGGGTGCTACCAAATATTAGGTTAAGGGTGCCAATAATTTTGGCCAGTGCATTTTTGGGTTTCTGTGTGGGATTGTATCAGATTTGACTTTTCTTCTCTGCTTTTTTGTGTTGTTCCAACGCAAACCAAAGAAATGAACATGTGAGTACCAAAACATTTGCAACTGCAACAATTTTCTGAGAGAAGGGTTGCATTTTCTGACAGAATTGCAAGGGTGCCAATATTTTTGGCCATGACTGTATCTATGCTCTATTTTCAAACAAAAGATGGTGAAAAGTATAGCCTTATGCAAGCTTGCACAAAAAGGGCTAAAAAGGGGTGCGTGCATTCACGTTGTATCCCCAACCTCACCACATACTTGGATTTTATGGATCGAGAAGGAAAGTCTAGGGGCATTGTAGACATTCCACTAAATATTCTTATAACATTCCCCATTTTTGCAAAGTCTGAAAATGCAAGGGATGCAGTCTTGTAGAGACCTGTAATTTCATTCAGGCCAATACACTTAAAGTCCTCTGCAGATCATACCACTAAATGCTTCAGGGACTTCTAAGAGAAATGCCTGTGTATGTAGGAACAGTGGGTGTGAGAGTATCCTTATTCCTGCTACCTTTTTAGCCATCACATGTGCAAGCTGAACACTGACATGGAATGAATGTGAGTCTAGTTTGATGGAAACATTGATTATGTTGGATGTTGCCATAACATTATTAATATATCCAACCCCAATAGATTTAGCCAGAGCTTGAAAAAGTTATTTTATTTTGATTGATTTTGATTTTGAATTTGGTTTGGATTTGAGTACAGCTGCCAGACATGCTGAGGGGTTCTGGGAGTTTGTAGTTCAAAGACAGCCATCTGGGAAGCCCATCTAGAAAGTACCATACAACAAGCCTCCCATTGCCCTTTGATCCCTCAATAACTCAAACTGAGCTCTGCTTTGTATCTGAACATGGAGGCTCATTTCGCAATCATGGCCAAATTAGCCCAATGATGTCTGCAGGAATTTTTTCTGGGGTTCAAAGGCAAAGCTGGAGAGTGCTATGTTAACGTAATTCATGCACAGTGTGTGCCAGTATGAAATATTGTGCCTTCTGTCTACATTAAAACAATAAAGAAATTTAAGATGGGAGGGGTGCCATGGACACCCATGAAATTTAGGATAGGGGGTGCCATGAACACCCATTATATAGGCATGGCTAGACCTTTCCCCCATGCATTTGCGAAATGCATAGACGTTATGTTCTATTAATAATAGAACATAACGACTTTCTTCCCAGCACCCACTGCTTTTGAAAGCTGCAGCCTACTTAACTACAGAATTCACAGTCATACTTTTTCCTTTTTCCTGTTGCTAATTATGGTTAAATGATTTGGAGAAAGCCAAGCCAGGGCACAAGAAGTTGAGCAGACAAGCAAAACCACCAGTGGGCGTGGTGTTGGTAAGACAAAATAGGAGTCATGGGACCATGGCTTACTTCAATTTCTGTCCATTATAAGGCAGTGTAAGAGACTAACTTCCCTCTTTGTCGAATGCGAACTGTGGTTCTTGTGTTTATGTCTGTGTATGTGCACCCATAAACACACCCTAATCTCACTTGCCCACTTATGCCTCAAAGGCAGGGGTTTCAGTAAGAGCAACAGTAATTTAAAAACCTCTATGTCTAGAGTGCAATTATGTCGTTATCATGATTTTATTTATTCAACAGTGCCATCTTGACTTTTTGCTCCAGGGACTCATGGTGATAGTAAATTGTTGCCGTCAAAACAACAATGAAACCCTAGAAAGTCATTCATTGTTCTTGAGTTTGCATCTTCCCCGTATGCGTATTTGTGTGTTTGAGACCTCATAAGGTCTCTCTACAGTCTGCAGCCTTCCAGTAAATACTCATTTCTTAACTCATACAGTAAAATTTAGCATTGCCCTAAGGTAACCCAGGTGTTCTTGGACTGCAATTCCCAGCAACCCCAGCTAGTGGTGAAGACTTCTGGGAGTTGCAGTCCAAGAACCCCTCAGTTACTCAAGGCTGGCAATCAGTGCCCTAAAGCAATGGTCCCCAACCTTGGGCCTCCAGATGTTCTTGGACTACAACTCCCAGAAGCCTTCACCACCACCTCTGCTGGCCAGGATTTCTGGGAGTTGAAGTCCAAGAACATCTGGAGTCCCAAGGTTGGGGACCACTGCCCTAAGGCATGTCTACCACAAGATCTGAGAGGTCACCTCCAGGAGATTTTACAGGATACCAGGAGAATTTGGTTTCACAAGCACACATTGAAGCAAACCTTTCAGATTGTATGTTATAGGAATAGCTCCTATAAAGGCTACTGCAGCTTGAGTTTCTCAGGAACTTAGGCAATGTCCCATGATGGTGTAAACAGACATGACAGTAGGAGGTTCACAAACAGATCTCCTTTTAAACATTAATAACAACCATGATTTCAGAACTAGTTGCTGAATCAGTTCCATGATGGGCTGCCTGCCTAGGGAATGACAAGCATATTACTGCTTATGCGCAAATGGGATGGAACTTAGAGCACCCTGTTCCCCCTCCCCTACATATTACACTGGATATGGGCCTTTGTTCTGGACCATAATAGAGCCAAAGTAAGAATGTTTTCTTTTATTTTCTCGTTCCATCCCTGAAATCCACCATCACCCCAAAAAGCTGCCATTTGCCTTTTCGGTCTGTAAAACAGCATAAGGAAAATGATTGACCCCACTGTCAAAATGCTGCAGGCCCAATCAGATTTCCCTCCACAACTACTAATTAAGTTTTTTTTAAATTGAGAGCCAATAATAGGTATTCCACTGTTATATCTAGGGAACCCTATATGTCTTTTTTTTACCAACTTAAGGTGTGATCAGACAGCGATATAACTTGCATTTTGGACAGCTTGTGGCATGTTCGAGTTCAAGCAACTTTTCAGTGACTTCTCAATGTACAGGAAATCATAAACCAGTCCAACTCTGATCTGTGCCCAGTTTAGACCTATTTTGTCCAGTGGCAGGACTACTTCTTCTTTTTTTGAGCTGGGGTGGAGCAATGCAGATTGGATCACATGTACACAGAGGGGTTCCTTTAAAGAAGTCCCCACACAGTGACACAATGCTTTCCAGAACAATTCAACACAATCTAGCTTCCCTGTCAGATCATACCTTAACTCTATTGTTCCCTTGCATCCCTGGACCAAAAAGGTCCAAACTAGGCACAGAGTAGGGTTGGACTGGTTTGTGACTTCCTGTTATAGGAGGGTGGAGTCCTACCTATAAAAGGAAGAGGCACTCTAGTGGGGGAGAAGAAGGGCATTGAGGCTAATGAAGAGGAGATGGGTCAGGGGAGAAGTTGACCATAAGAAGCCACAGGCGGTAGTGGACCTCCCTGGCACCATTTCCCACAAACCATTCTGGATAACATTCTCAGCAAACTGGAGCGAATCGAGAACCAGCTCACCCCAACCCAGAAAAAGCAGTCACACTGCAAGCATCAGGCCTAGCATCTCTGCCACTTGAAGGACTGAGGAGTGATGCCCTCTATGCATCTGGGGGATCTGTGTGGACCTGGCCAGGGAGAACCAATGAAATGTGGGACTGGGTGTGGTCAAGAGAAGGTGTGGAACAGACTCAGGGTGGGATTAAGGGCCAGAAGGATGAGAACCCGCTCAGTGTTGCCTGCAAAAAAGACACTGGATAAAGTCAGTTCAGTGACTTTAAGTTTGGTTCCTGTGTGACTCCCCCGAAAGCCTTTCCACATCCTTCTGTCCATGGGGGGGGGCCTTCTGGGGGGCAGACACATACCTTGGTAGGTGGTGCAAAGGCAGTTTCCACGTGAAATGAAATGGTTATACTCAGATGGTGAAAAAACAACAGCAGTGACAACAAGAACCTGACACATTTTAAAGACTAACAACAGTCTTTTATAAGCTAGAACCGACTTTAACTGCAAAGTAGCCTTGTGAAACCTGGATCGTCCCTTAGCTTTTTCTGCATTGTGGACACAACTTCTTATAAGAATGATAACACTTCTGTTTATGCAGTTCAGTGAGGGTTTTTTTTTTTAAATGACTCTTACGATGATTGTGACATCTATTAAAATAATTCTTAAAATGCTCTGCAACCATAACTTCCTCTGAGTGTTTTAGATGGACTGTTTACCCTAGGGCCAAGCATCAGCCTGGTTGTTCCAATGAAATCATAGGTTTATTTATGGTAGCTATTCAGACTTCTGTGTTTGTAATGTGGTGTTATAATGCCACTGAAGACGTTTCCACTCGTAGATAAATTCCAAGAAGACACCCTGGAATGTATTTCCGCTGCATTGCTAGGGGGAAAAAAACAGCAACCAAACAAAAAAATTAGGAATGTTTCATATTTTTCTGATCCTCCGGGGTTGCTGGAAGGCCAGTTGTTGGCATCTATTTTAGAAACTCTAAGCCTGCAAAAGGAACAAGAAAGGTAGAACAGCCAACATCAAGTCACTTCAGCTGAAAATATCACATCCCGATCTGATCTGTCAGTTACTGGAACAGCAGTATCATCAGATCCAAGAATATAAAAAAACAAGAGAGAACCTCTGGATATACAGATTCATGACCTAGCACCACATGGCCTCACTTTGGAAGAGAATGCCTAATCCAGAGCAGAAATCCGTTTCAAAATTTCAACGAGTGACAACTCTTCATGCTTCTTCAACAAATAAAGACCTTTTAAAAATACATCAGCTGTCCCCTTGTTCATTAGCTACTTTTGAAATGGAATATCCTTGTTACACCCTCCCCACATGTAGCCCGTTACATGTACCTATGTTATTTGTAACGTGTTACTTCCAAAGCAACACTGGCTTAATTTTAATGAATGGCACTACTTCTGTCTGCACTGGACCACTTCAGATCATACGTGGCAGCTGGATACTCCTCTAGGCAAACAAGCTAGGCAAAAGATATGATACAGGGTAGGGAGACTTGGCCTGTCAGGCCAAATGCTAGGCTTGAACTAGAGATGGGCACAAACCAGAAAAGCGGAGGTTCGTGATGGTTCGTGGCTATCCTTGAACCACAAACTATCAAGACCCCCCCCAAAAAAATGAACCGGTTTGTGATTTGTTTTTTTTGGGGGGGTTGTGCTGGGGAGACCACCTGCCAGCCACCATCCCACTTCCCCCATCACCTCCCATCATCATCAGAGACAGCAGGGCAGCTTCCATTCCCAGAGCGATGCCTGCTGCCTCTGCACATGCACCCACCTATCAGCTGGGCAGCAGGTACAGGCGCAAAAGCAGCCGTCTGAAGGATTTAGACCAATATTTCTTAAACTGAACTCAGTTTCCCTTCCTTGTGTCCCTTATTTTCCAAGTCCTTCAAACCACCACCATCCATTTATTCTACAGCACAGAGATCCAGTGTTCTTCACCCACAAATGGCTTTGTATGTGTGTGCATGTGTTGCGCCATCAAGTTGCTTCCAATTTACAGAGACATGACTAGAGTTTTAAAGGCACGTGAGATGTTTCAAGCAGAGGTTTACCGTAGTGAGTTTCCATGGCCATGGTCTCCAGTGTCCCAGACTAACGCTTTACTCACCACACCGCATCATGATGTATAGTCTGAGATTATTCCAAGGCCAACATGAAAAGAGCAAATGGAATAGAAAATTTATAACTGACAGTCCTGCAGCTGGGGAAATGGCCTCTGTCCTGATCCTTGGAGCATGCTCACCCCTGTTCTAGACAGTCAGAATATCACAGAGTAAAAAAAAAAAAAAATCACTGGAATGAATCATTTCAGACTACAAGTGGTTCCTCTGTTTTCATGTAATCCCAGTGGCAGAAGGGATGCTGTGCAATGCATGTATTCATTATATACCAGGGAGAAGGCTAGTCTAGAACTCTGACATTTAGTTTTCTATGCACGGAATGCAAAGTGGAGTCCTCCAGATGTTCTTAAAATGCAACTCAGCATTCCTCATCCTTGGCTTTCCTAGCTAGGCTGATGGGAGTTATAGTCCAGGTACAACATCTGGAGAGCCCTCTCTTTCTTTAGAACCAAGCAACAACTCTTTCTTAGTAGAAGGAAAAGGTTGCCTGTGGCAGGATACTCTGATTCTCTGGAAATTCATGCATATACCCTCCTTTTTCTGGCCTCCTATGCCTCACAGTTTAGGTATCAACTTATCCTTCAGGACTAATGGAGAGTGCCTATCATGGCATATGCTCTCCACATGGAGACCTTTTGAAATCTCTTTCCATGACAGCTCTTTCCATTCTTAAAAACAGATGCTGTTGCAATGCTTGCTGTATGCATTTTCCACAGACAAAGAAGAGGCACTTGACTAAAATGGGCTAAATGATACACAGTCACTGCACAGCACTATGGACTTCCTTTATTCACAGACTTGCTTATGCAATAATAAACTCTTTTTTCCATTGTACAAGGCATGAACACATTAGATCTCTCTCTCTCTCTCTCTCTCTCTCTGTTTCTCTGTTTCAATATCCCTTCAGTTACCAATCCAAATATCATTTTACATGGGTGGCGGCAGCTTGATCCAGACATTTTAGGTGACAAAGTCCAGAGCACTGTAGTTAGACTAGGACTGGGAGTTCTGGATTTTACTCCAATCTGAGCTGTGAAGTCTACTGGTATCCATATAAGTTTTGTGTAACTTTTCTTGGCTAATTGCAGCTAATTGTCAAGGTACTAGATCATGTCTCAGTCATGTGCATGGTCATGAGCACAAATGCACAATGAGGAGGTGCTTACATTGACAAATAGTATGGGGATTGTTCCAGGATTGGGATGGTCAGATTTGTATTATTTTCCATTCACTACATAACATATTCCCAGTGTGGTGTAGTGGACAGAGTGACAAACTAGGACTCTGTCCAACAGGGTTTGGATCCCCGCTCAACCACAGAAAACTGACTGGGAGAGTGGAACTGGTAAAACTACTTGTTAAATATCTTACTTACCTTGAAAGCCCTATTGGGGTTGCTATAATTCAGTTCCCACTTGCCGGCACAGAACACACACACACACACACACACACACACACACACACACACACACACACACACACACACATGACATACAAGTCAATGCAAATCAGTTGAGACATTTTCCCCCTAATCAATATATTCTACCTCTGCCCCTGGGGTTTCTATATTTTTTGCAAATGAATGTTTTCACATAATTCAGGCAGTGTGGTTGCTTGTGCTGATGCAGAAAAGCATATGCAGAGATGCTGAAAGATGGTGGGATGGGGAAAGAAGAAGGACAGATGAACTCATGGTGGTGTCAGTTCTCCTCAACCAAGTACCCCTTGACTCCAAATAGTTTATTTTATTTTTTTAAAAAAAGCTTGACATCAGAGCTGGAGCAAAGTTGTGCTAGGGCACCTAGGAGACCAAAACAAAAGCGCTCCCAAAGGCGCGAACGAGAGAAAGGAGGCAATTGCCCATCAGTGCTTGTTTGCAGTGTGCTAGATTCTGCTATAGTCACGCCTCATGCAAATCTGGTTGGCTACAGCAGAAGCCATCTTAACAAGCTGCAAACAAGTGTTGATTGACAATTTCCTCCTCTCTCTCTCTCTCTCTCTCTCTCTCTCTCTCTCTCTCTCTCTCTCTCTCCTGGCTCCTGTCTGGTCATCTAAAGCAAATTCACCCAGGGAAACTTGACTTCCCAGGTGCAGATCAATGCATTTCTTTCCCACTGTGTAATCCACTGTGAGATACACCCCAGCACCTTATCAATTAGGCGCAATTAACTATGGCAAGTGAGGCAAACACTAAGAGGATATCAATCACTGAGTGACCTTGGGCCACCCATTCTTTATCACTTTGACCTAGGAGGTCAGAGTGAGAAAGAGGAGAGCCATGCATGCCACCTTGTGCTCACTGGAGAACAAAGGGGAATATAAATGTAACTAATAAATAAACAAGCATGTATCCTCAGCATCACACCAACACCTGCACACTCGATACATTCAGGATTTAATTATAAAGAAACAACCATGTGTTTGTTAAAAGCACTGTTTGTGGTTACTTGCTTTATCAGTGATGTTAATATTAGGTAAACACTCTATAATGGACATGTTGGCTGGGGAATTTGGAGAATTGGAATTCAAAAAAGAATTCCTGAGTACAATGGACATTGTTCCCTAGCACACCTGGAGAGCGACATGTTGAGGAAAGGCTGATCTGGGTGGAAATTTTCTTGCAATTCATGAACTTCATTATCGGGTCTGAAAAAAAGGAATTCTGGAGAAATAATATTAATATTCAAAGTTATCTCTGTACACTGACTAAATCAAAGTATAGGGAAAGCAAACATAGTGTTCTAATACCAGTTTACTGTAGATGGTAAGATTGTGTATCTCACATTATACTTTGCATGCAATGCACATAGAAATGGGTTCAGTTGAAATTTAAACACTATATAGCCTGAGTGTAGCTTATTCCAACCAGTTGGCCTGAGATAAGAAGTGTTTTAGGAGAACAGTAATGTGTAGTTCACCATATGGGGTGCCAAATGGCACCAATGACCTTTCCACGTTGCTTGGTTTAGACTCTAAAGCCTCCTTTTCCTCTCAGTAATATATACCTCGCAGTTTAATTTCCTTCTCCACATAAGCAGCCAGCCACAATTTGCCATTGCCTCTGCCAAACTTATATCCACGTGTTCAACCGATAATCTTCCTATATGTCTAACATCAAATTATATGCAGGACGTTCTTTCTCCGTCTACAGCCCATGATCTTCTTGGTTAACATCTTGTAAACAACATTAGCACTGCTGTCTTGGCCTCTGAAGAGAAAGACAAGAGATCAGCATCTAATCCCTAGACAGTCTCTGTGTTTCTGGCAACAATGAATAATGGTCTGTGCAATGACTGTCCAGGGAGATTGTGGCAACATATTACAAATGTAGTATGAAGAAGGAACAAAGAATTCGAATCTCAGCTGAGAAATTTGGGAAACACTGCCATGTAGACTACTCGTTCAGACCTTGATATACTATATTCTATGCTACCTCCATTCTTTTCATTCCCACTGCAAAAAATGTCAATCAGCATTGTACGCTACAGCTTAGAAAAATCAGTATTGTGGACTACAATTCGATGGCCAAAATCCTGTTACTTAGCGTAGTAAGTCATACTAGACCATGTAGTTGAATCAGTGGGATTTAGGGAGGAGTTGGCTCATCATACCCCACTGTTTCAATGGGCCTACTCTAGTGTGATTTACTAAGCTAAGCAATAGGATTTCAGCCTCTCTCTGTGTGTCTGTGTGTATCTGCGCATGTATATTTTGAAACCTTAAAGGCTGACACATTTTATCTGGAATAAGCTCTCCTGGAGTTCATCCCACTTCTTCATGATTTTTCATGGACTACAGTCCAGAAAACATTAGTCCTTAAGACTCTGTTGATTTTGCTGCAGTAGACTACAGACCAACACCATTGCCTCTCTGGAAATTTCCACCTATATATAAAAAGCTGTTTTCTGTGTCCTGCATCTTTGTCACCATCAAATAAGAGAGAGAGAGAGAGAGAGAGAGAGAGAGACCATGGAGAAAGGAATGGCTAGCTACTTCTACACTGGATGTGAAAAAGAAACTAGTAAGCAAGGACAGGTAAAGGCATAAGATTACAACTAATTCCTGTTCACTTGTAAAGTTGATAGTGCTGACCTTTTTCCTACAGGGAACAGAAGTGTTACAGACATGGAGTTCCCCTGATGTCAATCTGTTTCCACTTCTATGGGCAGCAGAGGTGTGAAAAGTGAGAGGGCCCATAGCTCAGTGGCAGAGCATGTGTCTTGTGTGGAGAAGATCCCGGTTTCAATCTGCAGCACCTCTAAGCAAAGCTGAAAGAACTCCTGCCTGAAATCTTGCAAAGGCACTTTCAGTTAATGTTAGCATTACCAGGCCAGATGGACCAAGAGTCCGATTCAATATAGGGCCAGTTTCCTAACCATGCCTCCCATCCACATGTTCTTAGACTGCAGCTCCCAGCATCTCTCATGATAGACCGTGGCTTGGACTGGTGGGAATGGATGGATGTACAGCAGGCATGGCCTCAGCTCACCATCCCATGCATTGCATGGGACCATCTCCCCCCTACACACATCTCAGGCTTCTCTTCCGCTGAATACTCTTCTTAAAATTTGTGAAGACCTGAAGAGGACCACCAGAGAGAGGAAGACGTGGCAGAGCAAAGTATCAGCAGTAGCAAAGGAGGGCTTTTTCCTTCTTAAATATCTATCTCCAAAGCTGAGGAAGAAGAGAAACATCACCAAGCATCCCCCACTCCCACATACAAACCTTCCATATCCTTCCCTAAACTTACATTGATTTTATTTTGCTTCATTGTACTGACAGCACCTTCTCCCCTCTAGCAGACCCAGGTTGATGGTCCCCTTTTCTTTCCTCTGCCCACTCCACCTTTGTTGCCATCATTGCCTCTTCATTTTCCCTTTTCAAGCCAGGCATTGTAAAGCCAGCCTCTGGGGCAGTGGACTGTACTTTGCCATCTGAAGCAACCACCTCAGCCTGCCTAATGCTAGGGCTGGCTGTAATGTGGACTCATATTCACAGAGATGAATCTTTTTCTAGTTCTGTTCCAGATTTCTCCCAAACACATCGCTAGAGGAACAGTAGCACTCATGCAGTTCCTGCCATAGTATGTTCTCTCCCCCCCCCCCCCGTTGTTTCTCCTAAGCCAGCTTTTGCTGTTTAATCACACCCTCCTGTACCGCTTCTCCTCTGCTAAAACATGCACTTATTTGCAAATAAATAAATAGTTGAAACTCCTCTCAACAACACACTTGGAACCAAGTAAAAGGCATGTTTCTGCATTTTACACCTGTATTTGAAAACACTGGCGCAGGAACTTAGCAGGCTGACGCTGTGATTGGCTTCTTTAGCAGGGATACTCTGCAGTATTTATTTCCAAGTCATTTCTGCAAGCTGTTTTCTCAAACCAGCGCTGCAGGCAGCTTTCCCTACTGGGAACATACCATTCTTTTCTGTCCTTCTGATGGGAATAAGAACACACAACTTGATAAACATGTTTCTTCCCCCCCCCCCCCCGATGTTATTGGGCAAGCAATTCAGGTGATGATTCAATATGATTTTGCCCATCACTCCTCCACCCCCCCCCCCCACATATCCTCTACCTCTACTGGTGGGGGAGGGCTGGGGTTTGTTTTCATTTAAACGGCTATTTACTCTTGTTTTGCTTTGGAAAGCTGCGGCCAAAGAGGTCTTGTTTACATGGTGGCCGCCCAGTGACACTTCAAACCCAAATTTCGGTTTTCTTTTCAAACTAGACGTTGTTTTCATTGCTTTCCTAGAAACGTAGGGATAGAGTGTCTTTCGAATCCACTGATGTCTTGTTTTTTTAAATTCCTCCGTTTGAAAGAAACTCTTTTAACCCCAACTCCAGACACAGACTCCAGAGTTGCCCCCCTCCACGCACATCTTATCCTTCACTGCCAACAAGGTAACCTCAGACTTGGGGGGTGGGGGTGATTGGCAGACTAGAGATGTCAGTAAGAGACCTCTAGTGGCCAGTTGGCTGCTCTGCAGCTGAAAACTGAGGCACAAATGATTTATGACTGCAATCAAACAGTTGCAAAAGCCATGCCTGATCACACAGAAAAGGATGCAATCTCCCTTAAAACAACCCTTCCATCTGCTGGGGAATCGGTCCTGTCTGGCCCCCAAAAGCAGAAGCCCTACAGCAGGGCCAAAAAATCCAGCTTTGGCACAGATCAGGGTATAAGGCTGGACCCCATTTCCCTTTTGCTGCATTCCACAAACAGAAGCTAACAGGACTTGCATTTAAAATTTCAACATTGGTGAGGGATTGTGTTTGCCACTACACCCAGGGGCACAAGCTACTTTAGCGTGTGAAGAATTTACTCCATATCATATGCAGTTGTGTTCACCAACAAAGGGGTACCAACGGGGAGTCCAGGAAGAACAGCTGAGAGGCTGCTATTGCTTTTCCACAACACCTACGAACTGGTAGGACCAGCCATGGGCAATCCTGGAAAGCTCTCTGAAAATGCCTTCTCTAATTGTTGCAGGAGATGAAAGACTGGCAAAGTGGCAAAACTAGATTCTCATCTTGTCCTGGTGCTTTATCAGACGTAAGAATGGAAGTTTATCAGGGTGGGTTTTCAATGGTAGAAACCAAGTAGGAGACAAAATTGTGTGTGAACTTCTATCATCCTGTTATACACGCTTAATATTGGAAAACACCAGTAGATCTCTTATGAAACCTGGATACCATAAAGAGGCTTTCAGACCAATTTGCCAAATTGATACCATCCAATATTTTAGTGATTCCCAAACATTTCCAGCTTGTGGCTCCCTTGACTTATTGGCCACTGGCTGCAGCTCCCGATACAATATTTTGGATGATGGAGGAGTACGAAGGGCCTTAACTCATGGGGCTCAAACATTATTTCCCGTTCTGCCCATTGCAACAAAATGTCCTGTGCTGACCCTGATTCAGAATTTTTCTGGGGGGGAAATTTCCATTTCTTCCTCTCACAAGTTTCTGTACTGCTCTCTGAAGACTCTGTGTACCTCAGCCTGTCATATCTATCAACGGGCCCAGCAGGAGATATTAATCAGGAGATTAAGCTGGCAGCAAGACTCCAGCCTTCAGTTTGATGTGACAGACTGGGATCCTTCACGGGCAGCCATTTTTGGCAAGTTGGTTTTTTACTTTTGTTAAGGAGAGAAAAATGGTCCTTATACTTCCTCTCACTTAGTTATTTTATATATCGATTTATTTTTAAAAAAATCTGCCTGTAACATACTTTTATTTCTAGAGTGTGTTTGCTTTAAAAACAAACAAGAAAACAAACCAAGACATCTTAAATTTTAAAACACAACAAATACTATCATAATAGATTACCAGGATGAACAACAGATATTAGAAACAAGCAAAAAAAAAATTACGTTGGAACTACTTAGAACGCCTGTACAAAAACAAACATTTTCTCAGTGATTGATTAAATTTGACCCTCTTCTTCCTGAACAACTAATGACTCATTTTAAAATGAACTTGTTCTCAATTTATAGGAAGGGGAAATACAGCAAGAAGCAATTTTATTTGTCCTTCTAAGAAGTGCCAAAGAGTTCTTTGTTCCCTAAAATCCTCTCCCTCAAAACTAATGCTGGGCGTTGATCAGAAATGCTAGTTAATGGGATTGTACATAAGTCATGTTTTAACCATAGAGTAGGTTCTTGTTTGCTCTGAAAGCCACAAACCCCAAAAGGAAATGTAGGAGAATAGTGGGAGGACAGTGACAAGAAACCTCATGACCTCATCCTTTCCGCCTCGTGGGGGATTGGCTGGCTGGTGTCTGAAATAGAGTTTAAATTCCAGAAGTCTGCAGATGGAAATCAGCAGAAGAGGAGAAGGACGAATAAGCAGAGCCTTCTGAAAAAGAAATCCAGCCATAGCCTTGAACTTCACCCAACAGATTCAACGCCTGCTTGAGGCTCCGTGTCAGATCCAAGCTGAACACAAGGTACCTAATGCCTTTTTCCTCTCCTTTTTTCCCTCTGTCGCTTGTTATATTTCCACTGAGTTGAATGCAATGCAGCAATAGTCGAGGAGGCTTTATAAAACTCCTGCAGCCTCAGAGGATCATAGCAAAGAAAGCAGGGCATTGTGTACAGTATTAATGTTAATTCCCAACATCCCTTTTGTTTACACCTGGAAAAATATTCAGGTGTGCACAGGGGACGCAGTTTGCAAAGCAGTTTCACTAAGAATTTGCTCTACCCCAATGTTGCTATTCATATGGACACTTTAATTGCAAGATGCAGCTAGCATTCTGCCACCCCTGATGCTGTATTTCGAATACAGTATTTGCAGTCTAGTGGCTTATGCTTAGAGAGGGAGGGAGAGCATTATGTCCTGGTTAAAATACAGGACTAAAAGTGGTCAGAGTTCAAATCTCTAGTCACTGGATGACAGAATGTCACAATCTAAGCTCCAGAAACTAGGGTTCCCAGCTGTTTTACTGTCAGGGTCCCTGTGCCTCTAACATCTGCATTATCCATACAAGTGTTTCAGCCTGTAATGCAGCTATTAAAACACAGAAGAGCCCTGTCAGGGAAACTCAATGGCAATCATAGCAGCAGTCGTTTTCTGTAACCCCAGACATGCTGGAGGATTTTAAGATTACTTGGTTGTGAGGGAAAGTCACTCTGCGTACGCTCAAGTGCATTCCATTATTATTTCATGTGTTCTGGAAGGATGTAAGCCTTAATTAATTAAACCTTGCCAGTTCCAGATACTGCTGTGCCATCGTTTCTTGTGTTATGCCTTTTTTAATTAGCAATTTGCTTCTTGCCAAAAGCAGTTGTATGATAACTGTAATTAATCATTGAAAAAGCATAGGCATCACATCCACTCGCTTTGGTCTGCAAGAGTTTTATTCAAATATGCTTTGGTGCAATGTTTTCGCATTGATCTTCTCTCTTAACAGAAGTGCTCATTAACCTTGTATGCAGAAGGGCAATGCGCAGGGAGGTGTGCCAGCTTCCCCATCAGCCTGGCTGCTAATACCTGGCATTCCAACATGATTCATCAGTTTCTGATGTCCCCTGAGGCCTGATTCATCAGAGTTTTTTGCCTCAATGTCAGATTGAGCAACGTGATCTTTCCTGACTTGGAAATTTGAGCTTGTTTTCTCCAAATGCCTTAGAATGAAGGATGGATCAATTACGAATCCTACTAATGCTCATGAAGCTAATTTTTGTTTAACATGTCGTAGAATCAGAAAGAAAAGAAACCTATTACCTGTTCACTCAAATAACTTCATGGATGTTGTCTCTTTTTCTAGACTATTCATAAAGTTTGGTTTATGTTTACAAGCTAAGGATTTCCACTTGCTTCTTTCATTTTCCAAGAAAATTATGGTGCTGTGACATGTATTCATGAGATTTTTAATATATATATAAATTGTTAATATTGTCAATATTGTTAATATTGTCAATATTGTTAAATTCAGTTAGGTTCTATTGGACTTTGACATTCCAGAATTAAAGGATCTCTCTCTTTTAAAAAAATTAAATATATAATTTTGTATCCCTTTACAGTCTGCAGTCCTTAAATTACAGGCAGTCACATGGACTACTGTGGAATAAGTTATTTGAAGAAGCTTGAATGCAGATACTTGTAGCAAGAGTTTATAGATTAGCTTATAGATTTCATCTTATCATGGACATAACTCACTCAGCAGCCCTACAGCATCCAATATATAATGCTGCAGTAAGAAGCACTGAGAAAAGGAGCTTGCAAAATAAATAGCTCAAACAACTGAGCCCAGCTATACATTGTGGACACTGTAGGAAAACAAGCCTTTGCTTTGCTAACATATTTATTGATTTGATTTGATTTTCTCGCTTTATTCTTGTTGCTTATTCTTCTCATCGAGTTGCTGCAGCCCTAAATACATTTACTCCACAATAAGAAAGAGATCTCATTGAACCCAGTGATAATTACTAAAAAATACAGCACAGGACTGTGCTGTTAACTAGTTTTTTTATTTGTGGGTGCTATTGGCTGCTTGGAAGAAACTTGAAGAACTCCACATTCTGTAAGCATCTTGATTAGACCTCTGAACTAGGCATGGAGGATTTGTCCTGTTCCCCCAGCCACCTACCCAAAATAACACTAAAAGTTTCAGCAGAAACCAAGAATGGAATTTCAGCATGTGCTGGGTCCAGGGTTTTAGAGGGAGCCCTTGGGCGTGATGCCATCAGGGAACCTTCACTCCTAAGCAGCTCCTCTCCTTATTGCTATTGCTACCTTGTTCCATCAATCTCTGTTGAGAGACACAGAGGACACCACTGTTCCTTCTTTTCCTTCTTCTCACTTCCTGCTTGCTTATGGATGGCAGCAGCAGCAGAATCTGGGGAGGCCTCTAGAAGTTAGTCTAGGACCTCTGCCAGGGTATGGACCTCAACAGATGACTGGGAATGGTGATTCCTAATACTAGCCTTATTCACCTTATCACATGTTTGTTATGTACTGTTTTTCTACTGCAGTCATGACTTGTTAGGTCACATCAAGGGCATGTTATCTGCAAAGTTCGCCAACTCTTCCATCTCTCCAATCCAAGCAAAGTGTTGGACTGAGAAGTCACTCTGGCTCGCCTTTGTCAGCTGTTGGATAACTGCAGTGATCTGCTGCTGCTCCAATTAGCTTTGTCAAGGGCTAGCACAGAGAAACAATGGGAATTGACTGATCTGATGCGACACAATTTCTCTGCCAAAGAACACCAGTGGAGAGATATCTGGAGGAAAGGCAAGCGGTGGGGGTGGGGGTGGGGGACTCAGAAAGCATAGCTCAGGATAATTCTTCAAGGAACATTTACAAGTCAAAATCTAGCCTTGCTTGGGCTTCCTTTGGGAGGCATATGTTTTTAAAATAATTATTCCTCTCTAGAAACGAATAGCATGAAAAAAAAGCTGAGTCACCAGTGAAGGCATCAGCAAAGAAACATGAAAATTGAATTAAAGAAAATACAGCATGTGTTGCAGTCTTTTCTGAGCTGTATCACTTTTACCTCAGGCTGCAACATGGCATACTCAAGTGCCCACACATGTAACTCCAAGATGTTGAAAAGGCAGGTTTCATTTCATCCTGAAGAGTTATCAACAGAGAGAGAGAGAGAGAGAGAGAGAGAGAGAGAGATTCAAACATGCTTTCTTCCTTCTGTGGTTTGAGATGGTACCATCCAGGAGGGTGTATACTATGCATTACATTTACGTATTTAGATTGGCCCTTAGGTATCTGGTGGCAGAGCTAGAGGTTGGGAGTTTGATTCTCCACCGTGCCTCCTTGACAGGGGTTGGACTCCCCATAGGGCCCCCTTCAGCTCTGCCGTTCTAAGATTATTAACATCTTATTATAAAACACAGAGAAAAGTGAAACGTTAATTTTGTTTTTTAACAGAAATCCTGCCAACTGACCATTACAAAAGAGTCAAGAGAAGCCCATCACCATGAAGATTGCTATCCTCTGTTTGTGTCTCCTCACCATCACCTTTGCCCACCCAGTAAGTACAACATGTAAACAACAAATAAGCCAATAAGAGCTGCACATGTTTCTGTAATGTGGTGGCTGCACAATGAATCAGTAGTGACAGTCTGTTCTCCACCGCTTCCTTTTCAAAGGTCCGTAAACCAAGACATCATGATGATGGATCAATGAGTGCAGAAGGAAGACATGTAAGTGTCTTTTCTTGCAATCCCTTCCTTTTATCATTATCTTACAGGGAGAGGTGCATTCAGGCAGCAAAGAATATTGGTTTAGCTCTCATAGTAATTCCTGATGCTTATATTCTTGCCTTCTTTCCTTTGGTTTCTGTTGAAGGGTGGGAACTGTGCACTCCTATCGTTCTTTCGCAACTTACTGTGGGTATCTATTTAACCAACCCATGCCAATGCCCCTCTGCTCTATGCCATGGAATATTACATGTTGAATGCTGACATCAGATCTTGTATTGTTGCAGGATTCTAGGGAGCATCGCCATCATGCACACAAACATCACCACCATGATTCACACAGCCAGGAGCACAGCCAGGAACATGTGCACAGCCACGAGTCCCAAGAGCAACAGGTGTCCTCTCAGCTGGTATGAACTTTTTCCTCTTCAATGATTGGTCTAGCACAGCTGCTCTCAACCTGCTGCTCTTCAGATGTGTCGACGGATAATTCCCAGAAAGTGTTTCCTTGAACAACAACTCCCAGAATGCCATGCTTGGCTGGCTTGGGAATTCTGGGAGTTGTACTCCAAAAAAGTCAATCTCTCTCAATTCTAGCCTAAACTCCACTTGATTGAAAGGGGAACAAAAGAACAGTCTACTCAATCAGATCAAGAGTCCAGCATTCTGTTCCCAACCATGGCTAATCAGATGCTTCTGGGAAACTCACAAGCAGGATTTCAAGGAACTAGCCCACGTTCTCCATTAGTCTGCCAGCAACTGATATTCAGAGATATACTGCCTCTAAAACTGGATATCCATTTTGCTGTCATGATGTCTAACAGCTATTAATAGGCCACCCTTCCTAAGCTGAGTTTTCTACAGATGTATTGCACTACAACTCTCATCATCTCCATTGTCTATATAGGCCGGGGATAAGGGAATTGCAGTTCAACACATCAGGAGGGCACCAGCTTGGAAAAGACTATGATAGTTCTGGCCCACGCATGTGTCTAATCCTCTCTTAGTCTTGTCATCATGATATTGTGTACTAGCAAATTCCAAAGTTAACTAAGTAGTGTGTGAGAGAGACAAATCCTTTTGGTTTGTCCTGAATCTATTCCACACAACTATTTTCTCATTTTAAGGATGGCATTACCTAGAACTAAATGCTTAATGCTTTCTTAATTCATTGGAATCCTTAATTATGTGAGAAATTTGCATTTACAAAATGAATATTTCATTTTCAGAGTGCTCCATCTTCCGAAGAAAGTGAGGAGATCACTGAGCAACAGGTAGGTTTTTTTTAATCACACAGCACCCATATGAGAATTTACTAAACAAGGCTTGCATGAGCACTTCTGCTGTGCATGCACTACAATATCATTATATTTGTGTGTGATTGTATCTGTGTTTTCCAACCACAGACTTAGTATTGCTGTTTTCCTGAAATACTAAAAGATCTGGGGTGAGCACACGTAATAGGGTGAGCCAGATGCAAAGGTAGACAGGGCCTAACAACTTTGTGGATGTACAGAAGAGCTTGCTTGTTACACAGAAGATTAGTAGTGGAAATAATTGCATGACAATTCATTTGATGCAAAATGATCTTTGCTGAATGTCCCTCCTCTGCACCATGGTTAAAAAGATTGCAGGAATCCTGTCCTCCTTCAGGATCTAGCTATCCAACAATGTACATTAGAAGATGATTGTTCCACCCTGTTGTTTGTCTGCTTCTGGAAAAGGCATTTTCAGGGGAAACTTGGCAGAACAGAAAAGTGCTTAATTAGTTCTACCCTTTAAATCCCTTTCCACAGCATTATAAACATTTTTCCACTCTTCTGGGCCTGAAAATGAGAAATGAGCTAGCTAAGAAGGCAGGTGGACCCTTTTGCAGGGGAAATGGGCAAGCACAAAAAGAGTCAATCTTCACCACCACCACAAAATATCTGCCGGTGTCTGTATTACTTCAGAAGGGAGCTAGCAGTTTCAAAGATATCTGTAGTTTTCCACTTATTTCTAGCAGCATTGGTTTTTGGATGCAAGAACAGGCCTTCTTTTGACACAAGGACTAGGTAGTGCCTCTCATCTTCCCTGTCTCTCCCTCTTCCCCAGTTCTTTGACTTGAGAATGGTTTCCACATTTGCAGGTGACAAATATTTCAAAACCAAAAAAAACTAGAATTCTAACATTGTAGAATTTCTGAGTTGGGAGGAACTTCAGAAGAGAGCTCGGCCAACCTACATTCATGGCAAGAACCTGCAACCAGGGCAGTGGTGGGCAAAGCCCACCTTCCAGATACTGTTAGATAGCCTTTCCCATCAGCCCTAGCTAGCATTGCCAATGGTGGGGAACTGTAGGAGTTGCAGTCCAAGACCACTTCGAGGGCTTCACTTTGTCCAGCCCTGAATAGTAGCATATTGTAGTTCTTAATCTGGTTAGGCTACTGCCAGTTAGGCCATTCATGTTCCTGGAAGGCACGCAGAAAAGGGGAATGATGGGGCCTGTTTCCCAACCACATCTCCTAAAGTAGCCTGCTAGCAAGTGACAACTGTCTGTGGATCAGATTTGGACCAGGATCCTTTAGTTGCTCATCTTTACCCATCAAAATGCTCACTGGAAGGACAGATCCTGAAGCTGAGGCTCCAATACTTTAGCCATCTCATGAGAAGAGAAGACTCCCTGGAAAAGACCCTGATGTTGGGCAAGTGTGAAGGCAAGAGGAGAAGGGGACGACAGAGGACGAGATGGTTGGACAGTGTCATCGAAGCTACCAACATGAATTTAACCCAACTCCGGGAGGCAGTGGAAGACAGGAGGAACTGGCGTGCTCTGGTCCATGGGGTCACGAAGAGTCGGACACGACTTAACGACTAAACAACAACAACAACAACCCATCAAAATATTATACCAGGAAGCTTCTTTTGAATTTCCGTTGCATAATCAAGAGCTGAGTCATAAAAAAGCAAATGTTATACAGTCACTAGCTTTATGCCATTGCCAAACAATGAACAAGATGTACTTTGCATATGCTCAAAGACATTGTATTCTTTTACTTCTAGCCAAAAGGCTTGGCACTGAAAATGGACTGGCCATATAGCACCCAATATCATATTCTGTGTTTAAACCATGCAGTAATGGGGTGTGCCCATCCATTAAAACCTTCTATGCATTATATATTATTGAGTCCCCCCCCCCCAATTCTCTTACAGACCCTTCTGGTTCCTGCTGCTGCCAGCAAGAGCGTGGAGGACGATGACAATCACAGTGATGTGGATGATGACGATGATGACCATAGTGATTCAGACGATTCCGACGAGTCACATGAAGGCACTGTCACTGATTTCCCCACTGACAGCCCTTTTACCCCACCTGTGCCTCCAGATCCCTTTACAGGCAGAGGAGACAGCGCACCTTACAGAATAAGGGCAAAAGTAGACCTGGTGCATTTTAAGAAGTCATACAAGGAATCTGGAAAGGTAAATCCCATTCCTCTGTTTGCTCCTCTTAGGGCCTTGAATCACAACACAAGACTCTGATTCTACTTCTGGAAGCAGTGATTCCTTTAGGCAGGTATAACCAAGCTGAAGGCACATGGGAAATAAACTTGTACTTCTGTCCCCTTCCACAGGTTGAATGGTGCCTAAAAATGGCTGTTTTAACCAACTTTTTTGGAGGGTGTGGGAGAAAACATAAGGCATCCAGACAGACACTTTTGGTTTGGAGATGGGCTTAGGAGGACCCACCTCAAGACCCAAGACCTGCTTCTAGAGGCATCCAGAACAGAAAATCACTCCCTCCACATTATTTTTTATAAGGGGGATTCAGGGTGCCTAAAAATGCCCCAGAGGGCACACATAGTCCAGGCTCCACATTTTGCCCACCCTACCATAAAGGAGAAAGATGGTTTACACTAACATGAGCTTGCCTCAATCCACAGTGGGCAAATTAGCTTGCTTTTGTTTTATCATCGGTCAGTTACGAAATGGTACTGCTTGTCTGCATATTTGATGAAGATTTGTACATGTGGAGAGATAAGAGTGTAAAAGAGAGTTAGTTAATTAATTAATCAGTCTTAATTAATTCAACCTAAGACACACCCATATATAAATGGATTGTAGAGTACACAAAAGCAGCCTGAAATATGGTACATGGGAATTCTGCTTAACCTTAGTAGTCTCTTCCTCTTTTATTAGAAAAAGCTGTGTGATAACTGATCTATTTAGATGTCTGTTATTACCAATCTATTTAGTACAGTTTGCTCCCATTATGTTTTTGCCTGCTGAATTCCTTCTCCATCATCAACATGAGTTAATTCTTCTTGACAGCAACCATGTTTATATGTCATCACTGGTGTTTTAAATTCCAAGCCAACCCATTCTCCTCCCATTAATTCTTTGCACCAATTGGGAATGACTGGCAGAAAATGAAGCCAATGCTACATTACGAAGGCCATTTGCCGTAGCAGCCTTTGAAAGCTGAATATTCAAAAATAAAATATTTGGATAGTGTCTCTTGTGGTTGCTGTGAAGGTGCCAATTGAAACAGGGAGTGAGATTCACAAAGAGAGTTTTGAAGGAAAATGGCAGTCTTTGAGGAAATTCCCTGACATAACAACAACAACTGATGGGCAGATATTGCAAGATGTCTAAAAAAATACCAGGGGAAAAAAGTCTGGGATTCCCAAATACTTGGCAGACATATGTTTTATATTTTATTTTTAACTATGGAAATTCCAGAAAAGAGACTTTCTTTCAGCCTCCCAAAGATATAATTTATTTAAAAATGAAACATGGGTTAGCTGGCTAGTTTTTATGAACTACCCACACCTAAAACATCAAATCATTTTGATATGGGAAATCTTATCAGCAGGATTCAGCACAACATTCCCATGGATGCAACACCATATTCCAGAAGAATTGGGTGATGTGGGCGGGCGGCTCTGCCTTCCTCTGCACACATACACACCCTGCAGACACAAAATTGGCTCCAGAGGGCTAGAATGACTTCCAAATTCAGATGGCATGGAATGTGGAAAGGAAGGGAGAGGAAGAAACTTCCATGACATTTAACCAATGGAATGTCCAGTTTCTGTTATATACCACTTTATGTATCAAAGCTTCACTCAAAGAAATTGGTAATTGTATTGGCACCCCACCAGTCCAATCCCCTGCTCTGAGCAGGGCGTTGGACTCGATGGCCTTATAGGCACCTTCTAACTCAATTATTCTATGCTTTTGTGATTCTATATTGGACTCTAGTTTCCATCAGCCCTCTCCAACATATCCAGTTAGATGACTGAAGTGGTAAAACAACATCTGGAAAATCATATGTTCTCGATCTCTGACTGATATATTTCATATTCTCTGTTTGGAAGCTATTTGGGGTATTCTCCGTAAAAAACTGAGTTGAAAGCACTAAGCTTCTTAGATTTCTCTGCTAGAAATTTATGTATAAAGGATGACAGTCAACTCAGCTTATAATAATTCTGTAGATAGTTCTCCTGACACTGGGTTGATTTTTTTTCCTTCCTTCTAGTTTGACTCCCATGATATCACAGATGATTTTGACAGCACTCCAGATGTGGAGAGCCATGAATCTTATTCCTCCAAGGCACATTCTCTGGAAAGTCATGACACAAGTGTAGAAAGTGATCTGAGAGAGAGCAATGAAGTCCACAGCACATCCCATGATAGAAGCTTGGAGAAGGTCAGCCAACAAACACTGGAGAGTGTTGAGGATGACCATGATGATGGTGACCATGATAACAGCAAGATCACAGCTTCCTTGGAAAGCCATGAGAGTACGGAGCTGCAGAAAGACTACCATGATGGGCTCCAACAGGTAGCCCATGACCGCAGTGTTGATGATGTCAGCAACCAAACTTTGGAAAGTGCTGAAGATCACCACAGTGTTGAGGATCGCCACAGTGCTGAGGATAACCACAGTGTGGAAGACCACAGCATTGAAAACCACCGCAGTGTTGAGAACCACAGCACTGAGGATCACCACAGTGTTGAAGATCACCACAGCATTGAGGACAATGAGGTCACCCTCTAAGTGGGGAGGGAGGGGTAAGCAGAGCCCACACTTGCTTAAGATCACACCCCAGGTTTTTCACATGAAGAGTTGCAGCTACAAGTAGAGCCCAAATCCATCAGGAGGGGGTCTTTTTATTTCTAATTTTTGCTGAGTTAGGGAGAGAGAGAGAGAGAGAGAATGGCCAATGCAATTATTACTTGAATGTTTGCTGCCAACTATATATACAAGCCTGATTTTGAGCGGTAGCAATTATAGGCAGTGTTGTTTTTTTAACCAGGCAAAATGTCCAACCTGATAGTGTGCTCATCTACTTGGAAGTAAATCCTACTGATTTCAGAGGGGCTTACTCCTAAGTAAGCATGCTTAGGATTTCAGTCTCAACTGTACAGTATTAGCAACTCTGCCCATCAGAAAATCGTAAGCCCTTCTTGCTGCATACTTCCCTGCTCCATTAAAAGGAAAAGAGAAAGAGATGCTAGGGGAAAAAATCTAGTTTTACACTCTGAGTGAATGTTGTGTATGTTATGATACTGTACTTCTAAAACGTTTCATGTTGCAATGTATATTTTGTTGACAATTGTGAGTTAAATAAAAAGACTAAACCTTACATAGCTGAGACAGGCCTTCATTCTTTTCCTGGTTTCCTGCATGCCAAAAGTCAGTGTGGCTTTCCTGCCCAACCAGCTGTGTTCGCTGTAGCTCACCCTCTTGTAGCTGAAGGTGATAGGTTTCCTTGTAGGTATCAATCAAATAGCAGAACTTTGCACAATAAGTGCTGGGAGTCATGGCAAAGAACAGATTGTTCAATACTGCCTATAAGCAATGCATAATAATACATACTAATAACTATGTGCGGTCAAGTCGATTCTGACTTATGGCGACCCTTTCAGGGTTTTTTTCTGGGGAAACCTGGGACTGTGCAGCTTGCCAAAGGCCACATAGGCTGGAACTTCCAGGATATCATCATCATCTTAGAATTGCAAAGCTGGAAGGGGCCCTATGACCGTCAAATCTATCCTCTGTCAAGGAAACACAATGGGCAGTTGAACTCTCAGCCTCTGGCTCTGCAGCTAGAAACCTAACTCACTGAGCTATCCAGCCAGCACATGCATATTGCATACTTTTTAGAATTTTGAGATTTCTGTGGTGTTATATCACTGGCATTGGGATACAAAACTTGACCAGTCATAAAGAAGGGTGGCTAATTCCCAAGCTTCCAGAGACCTCTTTGCCTTACCGGGGACCTTGGAGGGCCATACCGCCATCTGATAGCATGCACGCACATGCACACACACACACGTCTGCAAGAGATAAACTGCAATCCCTAAGGCCTCCTAAAAGTGCTGCTGTTGTTGTTGTTTAAGATAAAGCCTTTAGCTAAAGCGACATTATTTGTGTGGGGGGTGTTGGAGACAGAACTAGTCCTTGGCTTAGAAGGCTGCAATACCCCCCTTACTTTGCCCATCTGGTCATAAAGGACTTCAGCTAGAAAAGGGATTCTGTCTGCAAAACCCCTAAGTCTTAACCTTCATTTCTGCAGTGGGAAATTAACAGCCAACCCAGTCTGATAGGCAGAAACAGAATGCTCAGCTTCCAGTTCTCCCTTTGCCCCCACTCGGCTGCACCCAGCTAAGGCTGAATTTCAGGGGTAAGCCCCAGGGTCCCACTGCTGAGTCTCCTTCCATGTCGAGAAGCAGATAAGTGGGGGCAGCAGCCAATCAGACCAATGTAAGCCCTTGGGCCAGCATAGGCATACCAGGGCCTCTCTAGGCTGATGCCGGTAACTCTAGCATCCTTCCACCTTCATTTCTATATTGTTTAGCTTTTGTTTACTTGTTATACTGTAGTTAGGATGTGACCAGCCAGACATCTACATGTTCACAAATTCTCATTTTAATGCTTCACTTTAAAAATGCATGCTGCATTCATTCTGTGCTTCACAACTGAAGGAACATACATGGCTAACAAAGGCAGCAGGGAGGGGCTCTATATTAGCAGTATGTCCAAGGTCTAAAACAGACCTTGGAAGTAACTAGTTAACAAATAACTCCTTTCAGTCATGACGGTGTAACTATATTATAGTCTGACTGTAATTTAACAAGGATAATTTCACTCTTGTATGGGTTTATGTATAAATATAATTACTTTCAGGGGTACGTGTTAATACAAGCTGCTATGGTGCAGTATACAAGCTGTTGGGCTACAACTCAGGAGACCTGGAGTCAAAGCCGCACACGACCATGGAAACACCCTGAAAGGTAGCAAAGGTAAACCACTCCTTAAATATCTCAACTTCCTTGAACTCCCTATTAGTGTAGTTATAAAATGGAAGCAACTTGACCACACATAACAAGGTTGGGAACCACCGCTCTAGAGTCATCTTCTGCAGTCGGACATGCTGAAGATCTGCATTCTTCTCAGTTGTCTTGTTGTAGACTGATAGCTTCTCCCATACTACACTCTACATAGAGATAAATAGGCTGATAAATTGGTTAGCCTTGGAAAATGCTATGCTAATCTTCCTCTCAGTTCTGCCTGGAGAGAAGAGGAAGATCCAAAGTCAAAGCAGCCTGAAAAGGAGATCCTTTACTAGTGTCCAAGTTGGAGGATTAGAGATGATATGTGGCCTGCAAGTAAAGAATCTTCAGAGAACTTGTTGCCACAAGGGAAAAATGGATTCTACATGCTAGAGGATAATGCTTATAGATGTTTGTGCAGATTTATTTCCATATATCCATGGGTGCCCAGATTTTGTAAGACTGAGACAACCAAAAGCAGCATGGAGTGTATTGATCAAGTAGCATTCTAACATAGCTATTGGTGGCCCAGCTCTTCCACAAGCTTTTGTTGAGTAGGAAAAGCTACTGGGAAAAGAAGACTAAAACGAGTTCTAGAAATATATATATGATGATTTCCATAACAATGAATCTTCTTAATTGTTAACTATAGGCAGCCCAAAGTGAAGTTCTGGGAAAGGAACAAGAGTCTCTTAGAGTCTTCGTAAAACAGGTTCTAGCCCTATTCCTTTACTTAGAATATTTAAACTCTATATAAACATGTTTGGGAGGACATTTTATTTGGTGAGGTATTTTCTTCTAGGCTGACCTTTGTTCTCCCTGACCGCATGGTCCAAGGGGGCAGGGTTTTGGCTTTAAATGTGCGCTGGCAGAAGCTCTAAGCCCTTTTCCTGAAGAGCAGCTGAGGCAGGAGGTGAGCTGTGTTTGGGAGGACATTTTATTTGGTGAGGTATTTTCTCTGATTCTATTTTTTACTCTAATCTGGTAAATAGGAAAGCCAAATAGCATTGCATACACCTGGGGGGGCGGGAAAGTTTTAGGGGTAGGATCAGACTCCCTCCCTTTTTTAATTCACTGACCAATCAGTCGAGATGGAGAGTGCAGGATCTGTTGCACTTGTAACACCTGTGGCATGTTCGTTTTCTTGCCAATGAGGTGCCTGGGTAGAAATGCTCTAAGTGTTAGTTGGTGGTCCCCTTGGAAGACAAGGTCCGGCAGCTGGAGACCTGTGTTCTAATCTCCGTACTCTTAGGGAGCAGGCCAGGTAGGTGGGGCTCATCAGCCTTTGAAGGCAGTCCATCTAGCAGAAGGAAAACTCCGATTTCAAACTGCCTTGTGGCTATATCCACTGATGGAAAGGGCTTCAGGAGTTAACCTCGAGGCAAAATCTGGAGCCGGAGTCCCAGAGGCAGTTTGTGTCGTTCTGGCAACTCCTGCGACGTCACTGGAACCAGTTGTATTGGCTCTTGCCTTTCCATTGGACTATGTCAGCGACGTGGAGAGGGGGGATTTGCTGCTTGGGTAACAGCCTATCTTCCATATTATTTTACCCAGGCTTCGTGCTCTGGAGAGGACACTCCAGCCACGGTCTGTTAACCTCACAGGGTGCGTGGGGTTTAGGGTGAAAGCCGACAAGCAGATTGATAACCCTGCACCATGCAACAATCATAAGAAAACTTCTGCCCTAAAGTTGGGCACCTGGAATGTTCGGACAATGACCCCTGGCTTTTCTGGTGACCTGCAGGAAATAGACGACATGCGCAAGACAGCTGTCATTGACATGGAATTGAGTAGACTACAGATGGACATTGTTGCCCTGCAAGAGACGAGATTGCCAGACATGGGATCTGTCAAAGAAAAAAACTTCTCATTCTTCTGGCAGGGAAAACCATTGAATGAGACCAGGGAACATGGTGTTGGCTTTGCGGTCAGAAATACTCTGCTGAGATCCATGTCCTTTATATGATCACCCCAGGAGCAAATTCCTTGCAGGCATACTTAGAACTTTGTGTGATAGCCCTCCCTTGGTTCAACTTTGTATGCTACTTCTGGGCAGGGATGTAATTACTACCCATCAAGTAGCAAAATTTGCCCTGGCAGCAAAGAAGATTCATGCCAAGCTTCAAAAATCCTAAAGAAGAAGGGAAGTCATACTTTTTTTAAAAGCAAAATTGTGATATGACAGTGTTGCATATGTTTGATGCTGTCATTGATATATTGCAATGACCTATGGTTTTAAGCAATCAACCAATAAAGTAAAGTAAAGTGGCATTTGTATCTCTTCCCTCTTTTTTATTGTCTATATCCCTCTTTTCTTCCGTGGATCTTAAGATGCTATGCTCGGTTCTTCTGCCTCCATTGCATCCTTACAACCACGTTTAAGTTGCAGGGCTTATCCTTATAGCAATTCAATGACAATTCCAAGACCATTCGGTAAACTTAGTCCCAAGACTTTCCAGTAAATCCTAAACTAACCATGATGCTACACTACCTTCAAAACAGATGCACACCTATGTGCCCCACAGGAGTGAAAATATTAATCCTAACTCAGCAATATTACAAATCCATGCAAAGGTGAAGATCTATGTGTGGCTTGCATGCCTTTCCTGCATTTCTTAATATATGAAGATGCTCTTAGAACTGAGCTGCAAAGGGAATTCTAAAACTCACACATTTTTAATCCTACAGAAATACTTCCCTCATTTCCTCCAGACAATATTGCCAGAGGTTATATTACTTATTAAACAGCTTGGCGGCTGGCCTTTAACAATGGTTTACCTTGTGAAAATAAAATATTTCAGCTCGGTTTTGTAACAAAATCTGCTCAGAAGCTTGTTGGGAAGACTTTCATCTCAACCCTGTTGTGAGCATCTTGCTCCAGAATGCCGGAATAGGCAGGGATAACCTTTGAATGGCTCACTAAGATTTCTGGCCTTTCTCTCCAATTCATCTATGATCTGACGGTTTCCTCAGGAGGTACCAGGTCTTCAGCCTGAGGTCCTTGTGTCTGCAAAATTATGCGCTCTGTCACTCAGGTATGGATATAGCCCTTTCCCAGTGACTCATCCTACACAGGTGGAGATCTGATCAGATCATGTAGGCTTCTCCTTTAATGTTTAACTCATCAGTGGGGTGGAGTGAAAGAAAACTTTAGTGATTTTCTAAATATAGAGATTGGCTTTCCCAAATTATGCTCCCTTTGACTTAGGTTGTTAATGAGTACATGTTGTGCTTGAACAAGCATCTTTCTGTCACCAGGAAAGCATTTAACTGCAGCATTAGACACTAAGCAAACTTCTCCTATGTGCCAACCACCTTTTTAGTTAAACATCAGTTTATGTAGGGGGAAGATGTTCCAGATCATTAGGGGACCTCTCTTGTGTGCTTCCAGCTAGGACATCCATTGCCAAGAAGCAGGAGAGATTGCCATAAGCCAGCATGGGCAGAAAGTCAGTCTTCCAGTAAATTCCTGGCCGGTTTCAGAGCTTGGAAGTAAAACATTACAATTAATATTATTACCTGTAATCAATGGTTACTTTTTCAATAGCAAAGACAACACATTACAATTAATATTGCAATGTTACCAAACCCCAGCCAATGTAGGAATTCCACAGTTAAAACATCTGACAGGTGGCCATCCAACCTCTGCTTAAAAATCTCCAGTGAAAGAGAGTACACACATACACACACACACACACACACACACACACACACACACACACATCAAGGCAGTAAGTTCCATTGTTGAAATGCTCCCACTATTAGGAAGTTCTTCCTAATGTTTAGTCAACATCTCCTTCCTTGTAACTTAAATCCACTACTTCTAGTCCTATCCTCCTGAATTGCAAAAAACCAGGCCTACTCCATCATACATGTTACAACTCTTCAGATATGTGAAGATCACTATCACATTGTCTCCCAGCCTTCTCTTTTCCAGGCTAAACAAGAAAAGGTCTCTCAACCTTTCCTCTTATGATTTTGTTTCCAAGCCTGTTTTCCAAATGCCAAATGCAATGACATGTTTAATGCAACATCTGCTTTGGTCCTCTGTCTTGTTCCTAGAGAATCTGTGTATTCAATAGTGAAACAACTCAAGACAATCAGCCCACAATCAGAAGCTGAGAGCACACTAGGTCTCCAGAGATAGGATTCCTCAGAGCTTTGTGCTCAAACAGTTGGATTTGTAAAGGAAGCCTGCATTTCCTTCTCATGATCAATCACAAAACAAATCATGCTCATTTGCAAAAATGTGGAGGCTCATGAAAGGGTAAAGAGTTGTTACAGAATTCAACTCTAAGCAAGTTCTTGGTTAGAACAGAACATTAGACAAGAACTGCTGACACACAGGTTCAAATCTTCACTTACCTGGAGGGTTGGCTAACCAGTCACTTTTCCTGCCCTTAGGATCCACCATGTGAGAAGCATCTTTGCATTGCCTATTGGTGGTTCGGAAACATCTATTTGCCCCCAAAACTATCACTCTTCTCACTGCCAAAATGGACCCCAAAGGTGAAGAGGCCATAGGGAGGCTGATTGACCAGGATCATAAGAATACTACTTTGATTTGGCCCATTCCACAACTGCAAAGCATCCTTTCCCCCTCTGCTCAGAAAATTTCTGAAATTAAATTCAGTTTTTAGGTTGAAATTGGTCCCCTGCCCTTGATTTAGGTGTAAACCCTGCAATACTCCTGTAAGGCGAATCAGTATTTGTATTTCCCCATATTGCAGATAGGGTAACGAGAGAAAAGGGACGTCAATTAAGGCTGACAAAAAGTTCACAGCAGGGAGGTATTTGAAAACCATTTTTCATCTGGTGTCTTAGCTAGTATCCTGTATTATCTCTCAAGGCATGCATGGCTCTTATTTTATCATCCAGTTTAATCTGCACTTCTGCATCAACCCTAAATGTCGATAAATGATTGCCATGCCCTTTTACAGAACTAATAGGCACAAACACATTCAATGCACACATTTTCATCCCTGAGAAATCTAAGACCAATTATCAGTTGATCTCGGGAGAGAATGCTGTTCTTCTTTTACAAAGTGGACAGAAAAACACAGCATGCCCTTAGAACTTCCTACACAGTATTGAATAAGGCACTTTGTGCCCCTTAAATCCTCCTACACAATACTTGAACACAAATGCTAGATTGTGATAAGGGGTGCTTTTTCTAAGAATGTTTGCCCTAGTTTGAAACCCTCCCAAACAACAAGAAAAAAGCCAGGAAGAATGTGGGAAAGATGGTGATAAGGAAACTCATGGTCTTCGCTTTTTGACCTCATGGAGATTATTGTGGGTTGATTCCTGGATTTAAATTCTAGAGGGTTGTTGGTATCAAGCATCAGAAAAAGACGGAGCATCTCCCAAACACGTTTGCCAAGACTGTGCTGACCTCCATTCTAACAACTTAGCACACTGTGGAGAGACCACCCTTCAGATCCAGGTAATGATTATAATACTTAGCATAGTATTTTATTATTTACCATTTATTTATATCTCCCACTACATCCCAGCTTTCCTCTAAGTTGCTCATGGTGGTACACCTGGTCCTCCTCACCCTTTTTTACCTCAGGAAATCTGTGAGGAAGCTGTGAGATGGGCTTTTCTAAATTCCTCCAAAGAGTTCATGATAGAGGTGAGATTTGAGCTAAGGGTCTTGTTGATCACTATCCTTTCACTTAGTGACCATGCTGTACAATCGTGTCTACTAATTTTACTAATTTTATTTAAAAGGACTCACTTTACAATAGCTTAGGGTTCACCAGCACCTTCAGAGTAGAATGGCATTTTTCCTGCCCATATTCTCCATCTTTTCCCCTCTGCCTTAATGAAACCTTTCTCAGTAAGCATACATTGTTTTGATTTTCAATCCCAGGTGCACAAATGTCTAAAATCGATCACTTTTCCGCTTTCATTATAAGGGGGTGGGGAGAGGTTCTTTCCCTATGACTCACAATCTTGGGAATAGGCCAGTAAGGAGCTGGGACTTGGGAAATCCAGCTTCCAGCATCCAAGGAGCCATGGAAATCATTGGGTTGCTATGGGCTACTTGCTTTTTTCTTAGGCTAATCTACCTAATGGGGTTGTTGTAAGGATTAAGTGAGGAGGAATAAAGAGGAAATGTGAAATTAGGGGAAAATTAGAATAACTCATGATGATGATGATGTATGAGTCTGGCATGAGTTCTCTTTCATTTTCAATCTCTTTTCTACTATCTCCTAATATGAATGGAACAAAAACATTGGAAGATTACAAATGGATGATGAAGTCATATTCTAATATGAAATTTGCCTTTCTGAGTGTTTTTATTTTTCATTAAGGCTAAAAGAGGACAATGGACTTCCCAAAAAACAGAGTCTTGTACATCCTAAAGACCAGCACATGCATGTTGGCATAAGTCCATTTCATCAGATACAACATGAGAATTTCTTTAGGGGCAGCCCCTAGTTTGAGCATGGAGGAGAAGTTCTCACTTTGAATTGGTGGATGGAGGCACTCCTCCTGTTCTAGCCGAGAGAGTATTTAGGTGCTGCAGAACTCTGTTGTTTTTGTCTGCAACTGACTGGAACAGCTACCTCTCACTGAATGGTTGTCTCAGGGCACTAAAGAGGGTATTACGTAGGGCAGCATCTTTGCCTCTGGTGTTCCTGTAAACATTTCCTTCAACCCATTCTTATCAATCAAGTTTTGCAGATGTGTGTGTTCGTGTGTGTGGTGCCCAAGCCTCCCTAAGGAGTGCATAGCACTCGGTCAGAGAGTTCCACAGACCACTTACCTACCACCTTTGCGCTGAGGCAAGTCCCAAGACCTCAGCAGTGTGTAGCATAAGCCCCTTGAACAAGTCTGACCTTATAAGAACACTTTACTTTCACTCAGTACTTTGCAAGTACAGACACATAGGCTTTGTGGCTCCTTAGAATTCACAACAGCCCAGTTAGGTAGGACTCTTAAAGATAGCTAGTTTGTGGCCCTCTCCACTCCCTGGATTTAGCCAGACCCTGCTGTTCAAGAGACCAGTCCTTTGTAATAATTTTTAAAATTATTTTTTATTAGAAAAATAGTTTCATAGAATCAGTTTATATTGCTCAAGCTTTAGCATAAAGAACATACTCAAAGATTATTACAGTTAAATAAAATAACTAATCCCCATTAAAATAAAAAAAACACTACTAAGCTGGGCTAAGGTGGGCTAGCCCCACCTCCTTCTTTCTCTTTACTCACATTCTCTCTCCTTCAAGCCACATGCTCAAACCATCAAGTTCTTTTTCTCTCTCATCATCATGGAATCGAACTTCTCCCACATAACCCATCGTCCATTTTCTACATTCTCTAACTCCTCCCTTCTTCTTGACACTTCATGGCTGTTAACCAATTAGCCTCAAGAGGCTCTAACACCTTCCTCCGCCCTCAATTCCCATGAAGATCCAGGTGTTTTATCTCTTCTCCAATTAGCTCGGAATGTTGAGTCTTTCACGGGCCTCTTTGTCCGACCTTCAGCTTTATCTTGAACCACGCTGTACCGGTTTTCAGAAAAACACTTTCATAGCACTTAGAAAAACACATTCCAATGTCTCTCAAATCATCTTCACACAGAACCTGTCTAACTCCATCTTACATTTCTCTGACTACATATCTCACACTGTTTCAACTCCATCACAGTGTGCACACAGACCAACACACACACACACACACACACCAAGACCAATATTGCCACTGTCATATACCTTCAACTTCCTTGAGAAACTCATTTCCTACCTGTTTTGTTCAGTCTGCTCACCTGTCCCTGCCACCCGGTTGGGCCCTGGTTGGGAATGTATAATAGTGCCATTGTAGAGCAGAAGTGGAAGAGTTACCTAGTCCTAGAAATGTCAACTTAAAAAAAAAAATAAGCAAGAAGAAACATTATTGCAAGCTTGCCATGTGTCTGCCATTTTATTTGCCCTGGGCATTTATCTCATTACAGAATATTCTCCAGAGAACTGTCACAATGAAAACTGCTGTTGTGTCTTGGTGCCTTTTCAACATCGCCTTTGCCTTACCGGTAAATTGTGCATACAATGAAATAAATGAGCTCAAATGTTGCAATAATTGTTTTGATGGGTTGACAGCAAGGAACCTCACCATCTCTTTCCTACATTCTCTCCTCCCAAGATTCCTTATGGAACTTCGTCACATGCTAATGCCTTGAAGAAATCAAAAATAGAGCAGGTATGTACAACATCCCCTCCACACTGACCACATGGTGATAGAGGAATGTTGCATGGGCAAGAAGATATTAGTGCCATGGGCCGGAGACTCAAAGAACTCTAATCTAATAGATTATGTATAGCAGCAATGAGGCAAACATTATCAATGTGTAACATCGCAAGTGCTCAAAGCCCTTCACATGCATTATTCAGCTTGGGGAGGCCAGTGGTTCTTCAAATGTTTTTGACCACATAATCCCTTATCATTAACCGTAGTGGTGGAGTCTTCCCATAATCCCTTATCATTAACCATAGTGGTGGAGTCTTCTGGGAGTTGAAGTCCAGGGTCAAGAGTTCTACATTCTAACTATAATTTTTAAAACAGTCCTGCATAGCAAATCAGTATTTTATTATCCACCAAATTGAAGAAGTAATAAACCAATGAAGTGTTATCTATAATATCTGTTTCTGTTCTAATAACACTTCAGGATTATACTCTTGAAATTAAGACAATGTAATTTTGGAGTAAACGTTCTGGTATCTTGAATTTTTTTTAAAAAAACCTAGGCTAACCCTTTTAGTATTAATAATAATAATTAAGTGCCATTAAGTCCTTTGCCATCTGTTGTACGGAATGATACCACAATCATTATCATTCAAACACTACTATTTCCTTTTTCCTTTTCACAACTCTCATTCTTCTGATGTGAGTTACAACACTAAGGTACAAAAGGTAAAATATACTCCATCTCTACATTTAGGAGTTTCTACTCATTAAAAGCTGAATCAGACGCTGTACGTCACATAGAGAACCTGATAACAAGTCTGCAAAGCTTCATGCCTGAGCCATTGCACTTGCCAACAAATCTCGTGTTTACTTCCTGATGACGAATCCTCAAAACATACTCAGTGGCAAGGAGGGGAAGTGAGAAAGCTTGTGATAGGACAGAAGGCTTTCAAACATCTTAGGAATTCTTGCTTCTAACAATGTGCTGTCTGTATTGTCTAGCTTGAGACTTAGTTTATTATAAAATTCATGAAGGTGCTTTGATTGACCTGATAATAGAGAGCCCTTTAAATAGTAATGCTTTTGAAAGAGTTAGTTCACTCATTCAGATGGCTCAAGATATGTGGAGATGGGGTGCAAAAAATTATCCTTTTCCTCAGAAACTCAAGATACTACATTCAATCTTAGCCAAAAGATCAAGAAGTGATATAGCAATGGGCTAAATTGGCACATGATCTCAAAGGTAACGACAGGTCTGAATTTTGGCACCTTATTGCAGCTACAAGTCAGACCAACAAACTCTGTACTGGCCTATCTCCACACATGAATGGGAGCATCACTATTGCTCCCTGTTTTTTGATGAGAAAGTCTGTACATCTTTGCAAGTGGATGACCAAGCACAACCCCAGTCACCTGTGATGAGATAGTAATGCTGCTTAAAAAACTATAAAAGGGCAAGGCCCAGAAAGGAATGGAATTTCAGCTGAGTTCCTGATCCATTCACACGGGTGGATCCTGATGCTAGCTGCCTTCTCTACCTCGACAGATAGATCTGAAGTCATTGTAGTACCTATCTGTAAGAAAGATGCTTGATCAAGTCTTAGGAATTATCACCCTATAAGCCTCCTAGATGTAGTCAGCAAACTGTATGCAAGACATCTCTTGGACAAACCAGAAAGCTGGGTGTCCTCAGAGAACCTCTTAGCAGAGGAAACTCAAGCTGGATAGCTCAGTGGCTTAGGCCTGTCTGCGGAGCCAGAAGTTGGGAGTTCAATTCCGCGCTGTGCCTCCTTGAGAGGGGCCGGACTCTGTGATCCATAGGATCCCTTCCAGCTCTGCAGTTCAAAGGTTATTATATAATATTTATTATAATAGCTAAACTGGTGCGTAAAGCTTTCTCTCATGTAAGTCAACTGCCAAAATCCTAAAAAAGTGGTGTAGCATGATTTCCCAAGCATTAGATTTTGTACTTCCCCTCACACTCTCTTTCTTCAAATACTCAAGCAGAAGAATCAGTTATACCAGCACATGAAGTTTTCTGTGTCCCTATAGAACTAATATGGGAAGGCAACATCCAAAAGAAATTATGACACATTATTCTCAACATGCTTGTGTTTGGTTTTCTTTTCAGGACTCCCTTTCAGATTTAAATTATGACACCAAGAAGCAGAAGGTAAAAAAGTCTACTGTTGGCTAGATTTGGGACACTGGGCTATAAGGAACTATGCATTACCATGCAAGACCTTTTCATTTTCAGTGGGGTATGAAGTTCACAAGTTACAAGAAGGCATCCATCCACTCCACAGCATTCTTCCCCCATCTGCTCTATGAGGCATGATCCTGATAAGGAAGAGCTCACAAGGTCACATACAAAGGGTCTACTGTGATGCTAGATAGTCATGTTGCTCTTTCAAAGCTTAAAAGAACGTGCTTTGCTATGCTATGCCTTGCTTAAGTTATACCAGATAGAATTAAATACATCAAGGAAAACAAGTCTCTCCAAACCCTAGCATTAGCTAAAATTTCCTTCCTTCCTTCCTTCCTTCCTTCCTTCCTTCCTTCCTTCCTTCCTTCCTTCCTTCCTTCCTTCCTTCCTTCCTTCCTTCGTTTCTCCCTGTCCTTCCTTCCTTCCTTCCTTCCTTCCTTCCTTCCTTCCTTCCTCTATAGAACCTCATCATTTATTTTGAGAGGTATAATTCATGCAATCATTAGCTAAAATCCTGTAACTTTGCACATTAGAAGCTGATGATTCATTAGCTCATATTGCTAAAATTCATTTTAAAGTAATTAAATGCCCCCTATCCCCCTGTTTTAGGTTCCAGGGCTCTTTTTTGCCCTGGAGAAGCCTTTGAGAGTCTCAGAATGGGGCGAGGGGGATTTTAATTGCCAAAAAGCACTGATGGATTACTGCTGGTGATCTCAATCTCTGCTATGCATATCTCAGCAACCATATTTACAAAGGGAGCCAGTGTTTAAGTTATAACACAGGCAATTATACTTCTGACCAGAGCACAGACAGAGTTCTGACTCCTGTCCTCTGAAGATGCCGGCCACAGAGAATGGCGAAACATTAGGAAGAAAAACCTCAAGAACACGGCCAGACAACCCGAAAAACCTACAACAACCATCGGATCCCGGCCATGAAAGCCTTCGAAAATACAAATCATACTTCTGCTTCTAAGATGCTTTCAGAATCAGATGTCTTTCTCAACTTGTAGGAACACTCTTTCTAAATATGTAATCAGTGTCTTGTCTGTTTTGGCCTTTAACACCATGCTTTAATGATACAGCTATTATTTGTTGTCATCATATTGCAGAAGCTCAAGGAATAGCACCAGTGTTGACAATATGCAAACATTTCTTAGGGTGCAATCAGACAGCCAGAAAGGATTATGTATGTTTGTGCTGAAAGGATCAGTTTACTGAGAGTAATCTCCCTTCAAATGATACTTCTGTGCCTACAGAAATCACTCCAGCCCTGGTCCAAAAAATAGTAACCCTGCTGCTGGACCAAAAAGATCTGGCTTGGGCATAGAACAGGGTTGGGCTGGTTTGCAATCTTCTGTACGCCATGTGATCACTGGAAAATAGGTTGCACTGGACTGTGCCACAAGGAGTCCAAAACATGAGCGATTTCTCCGTCTGATCAAACCTTTAGTCTACATAGAATCACCATAAAAAAGGCAATGTCAACCAGAAATGATGAAACATCATTTCCTATCCACTAGATTTTGATTTTTGATTTCAGGATCCAGCTGCTTCAGCTGCTTCAGTAATAGCTTCACCTACAGAGGTATGGTAACCTCCCCCTCCCCTGAACTTATATGGGAAAGACAATGACAAATAGAAAAACTGAGATATGATTGACCACATAATTGTGCTTGATATTTCTTTTCAGGAATTCCTTTCATATGTAAATAGTGACACCAGGGATGGGGACTTATGACTGGCTGTCAAGTCCGACTTAAGTTGCACCAGCAACTCAACTCTGACTTGACTTGGGTGGTTGTTCTTGTTTTTCAAAGACTTGGACTTGACTTGCAACTTGGACCTATTTTTCTGAGTTGCCTTTTCAAGTCCCTATACTTTTAATGGATACCTGCAGGAGAGGCATGCTAATAGCGGCAAATGGCAGAAGAGGAGATAGCAACAGGGAGGGAGGGTTATCCAGAAGGTGAAGTGGAGGGGATGGCAAGGTGAGTCAGGCTCAGCATTTGTTTTGTTTTTTTCCTTTTGGCCATGACTCCAAGCATGAGGGTGGGCTGCTCTATATATGACTGCTCTGTGCTTTTCCCATACTTTTGTTTCATCATTGGCTGGGGTGGTTAGGCTGGGGGATCAGCTCAGGCTTCAGCAGCCAGTTGTTCTCTGTGGTTCACAAGTCTCACACAGACTCTGCCCCCCACACCCTTTTTTTCTGGGGGGAAAAAGTTTTTTAATAGGGACTTGGGTCTCGGGCTTGAGGCTTGGGACTCAGAACTTGGACCCAAAGAGTCAGACGTGGGACTTGGACCCAAAGACTTGCCAACATCCCAGGATGACACTAAGGAAAAAAGGGTAAGAAGAATACTACTTACTACATTTGGGACTTCTCCATTAATTCAGTTTTATCATTGTAAATTTTAATTTTTAATGCCTTGGCTATCTCTTTTTTATACATCTTATAAACACTAATGTTTGGATAGAGTTAAGTCACTCATTTCTAATGTTATGAATTCTTCTTTAATATTTGAATAATTTTTGAAGTTTACTGTTTTTAGCTTTTAATATTGTGTTTTTAATGATTTAAGCCACCTTGGGTCCTCTTTTAGGAGAAAAGCAGGGTAAAAATATTCAAAACAAAACAAACCAATAAATAAATTGACCACTGGCTCATTAAAACATAATGCTAAGCCATCATTTGATGCTATGTTGAGTTTACTTTCAGCTGTTGCATTGCCTCCTCCATGTCTTTCTTCCACTTAAATGTGCCAAACTTGATTCCCCCCCCTTTTTTTTTGCATCCTTCCTCCATTGGTACACATTGTTCCTGTCACCTCGTCATTGCTCCAAACTGATAAAGTGATGATTTGTGCCAAGAACTATGTGCTCTGGCACCCCATAGTCTGAGGAAGGCGACACTGAAGAAGGAGCCGGCTTGATTTTTGTGTATGAGGTTGAAAGAATATGGGAAAACCTAGACTGAACTGAAATGATGAAATATGATTTCCCACACACTTGGTTTTGGTATTTATTTTTAGGCCCTATTTGATTCATCTGCTCAAGTGGTGCCTTCATATAGACAGGTAGGTAAGGCAGAATAATTCACCCTATGGTTCCTTTTATTTTTTCTGCATTCCACTAAACTAATATGGGAAAGGGCAACATCAATCAAAAACAATGAAATATGATCATAACACACTCATGTTTGGAATTTTGTTTTCAGGACTTTCTTCTTGATATGAGTGATGACACCAGAGAACAGAAGGTAAAGAGGAAGCCATTTGCTACATTTGGGAAATTCTAATAAGTTTGTTGTTGCAAATATTCAAAACATTCTGAATGGCCCTTTAATTCAAGCTTGTGGCTTGACAAAGTCACTTAATTTACTCAGGTGTGAGTCATGAATATATATGGCAACCCATAGACTTGAGCTACAGAAGTGAGCTTTGAGCCAGCATCCTGCCTCCTCTCCATCTCTTTTGTATTTATACCCACCAATTCTGTCTCCTGAGATCAAACATTATGATATGGCCAGCACACCATTAGACAACAATAACACAGTTCCCCTCCAGAGATGTAATTTCTTCAAAGTTCTACACTTGAGCAATCCACTTGGAAAAGGAAGCCTCTGTTTATCTCCTAATTACCAATCACAAAACAAATCAAACTAAATTGTAATTGTAACAAGGCTCATACTGGGATGAACATGTACAGTGGTGCCTCGACTTACGAACGTCCCGACGTACAACCATTTCGAGTTACGACCAGCTCCGGCCGCAAAATTTTGCTTCGACTTGCAGCCGGAGCTTTGAGTTACAACCAGAAAAAGGCAGGGGGAAAAGGCATTTGCTGTTTGCTTTCTGCTTTGCTTTTTTTGCATTTCTGATGGGTCTTGCACGGTTTGCTTGCTTTCTGCTTTGCTTTTTTTGCATTTCCAATGGGTCTTGCATGGTTTGTTTGCTTTCTGCTTTGCTTTTTTTTTCATTTCCGATGGGTCTTGCACAGTTTGCTTGCTTTCTGCTTTGCTTTTTTTGCATTTCCAATGGGTCTTGCACGGTTTGTTTGCTTTCTGCTTTGCCTTTTCCCCATTTCCAATGGGTCTTGCACGGTTTGTTTGCTTTCTGCTTTGCCTTTTCCCCATTTCCAATGGGTCGTGCACAGTTTGCTTGCTTTCTGCTTTGCTTTCCCCCCATTTCCAATGGGTCGTGCACGGTTTGTTTGCTTTCTGCTTTGCTTTTTTTGCATTTCCGATGGGTCTTGCACGGTTTGCTTGCTTTCTGCTTTGCTTTTTTTGCATTTCCGATGGGTCTTGCACGGTTTGTTTGCTTTCTGCTTTGCTTTTTTTGCGTTTCCGAAGGGTCTTGCACGGTTTGTTTGCTTTTCTTTTCTTTTTTTTCCTTCGGCCGGAACGGATTAATTGCATTTCAATGCATTCCTATGGGAAATGGTGCTTCGACTTACAACCATTTCGAGTTACGACCGGAGTTCCGGAACCAATTAAGTTCGTAAGTCGAGGCCCCACTGTATCTCTTAAAATAGTTGCAGCTCTAATAATATACTATCATATCATTGACCTTGAATTCTGGGCAAACTATTCTTTCATAAACTGATCAAACTATGGTCAGAGAACAATAGGATCCATTCAAGACCTCATGCGTAAGGGCTAATTGATCCAAAACCACAGCACCTTTAGTCTACGCAGAATCTTCCATTCAAGCTTAACCCTACTTAGCTTCTAAAATCAGACAAGATGTTTATGTCCAGGGTGATATGGTAGTTAACATCTACCTCCTCTCTACAGGACACTTTATTATCACTAATGTGATAATAACAACTAGCTATAATAATGTATGTAACAACAGCAAACAGGAGCAATTTCCACCCATACTTCTCCCCTGTAGAAACAGCTCATTACAACTTTACTACATATCTGTGAAGATTCTCAGTCATCCAGGTGAGGTTATCTGGAAGTAGAGTCATGGCAACTGGACTGCTTTCTTATTAGGTTGAAACGTTTCGCTACTCATCCAAGCAGCTTCTTCAGTCTGAGGAGAGTTGGTAGGAGATCCCTGATATATCCTCCAGGTTGGTTTCATTTCCCCCTGGTCTGAATAGGCTTGTTAGATGGACAAAGGACAGGGGTGAGTGAAAATCCCACCTCTGCAGTCCTTCCCCGCCCATTGTCATGGGTCATTAACAGTTGTTAACAGTGGTCTTTCTGGTGGGTGTGGTCCTGATCTTTCTGGGGACAGATGAAAGGGCAGTGTGATAAATAGGAGACAGATTGTATCTAAGGCCTCCACCCCTGTTGAGTGAGGGATTTTCTATATACACATGGCTTCTCTGAACTGAGTACATTTTGGACCAAGAAGATAGGTGGTTTAAGAGAGGGGTCACTGTTAACGACCCATGACAATGGGTGGAGAAGGACTGCAGAGGTGGGATTTTCACACACACACACACACACACACACACACACACACACACACGAATGTCCTTTGTCCATCTAACAAGCCTATCAGACTGAAGAAGCTGCTTGGATGATTAGTGAAACGTTTCAGCCTGATAAGAAAGAAGTCCAGTTGCCATGACTCAACTTCCAGATAAGTTTACCACATGTAAATATAAATCTTATGCATGATTATAAGGTTTGAAAAAAGTTAAATCGTGCACTTGTAAAACAAAAATTCTATGCACCAAATACTTTCCTCATAATGTTAAAACTACCATTAGGCACAGTACCCTTTCAAAGACCGTCAGGAAATAGTAGGCCAAAATACAAGAAAAAGTAGTAAATTCATAATTGTTTTTGTATTTTGACTGCCAGGAAAATGGAGAGATTTTCTTGTGAGATTTTCTTGTCAGGTACCAGGTTGGCTATCTTTAAGAACCGGGTGGGTGCCTTGACTAGAGTTTGAAGTGCCGTTTGCTTAACCCTCTCATGCAGCTAATTGTATTTAGCTGGCACTGATTTAGTGACTGTGTATATCGTAAAGAGAATGCTAGCAGTTTCAAAGTCACATTCTTGATCCTGATATAGATTATTTTCTATGGGTAAGGATTCTTGGAGTCATCATGGGCCCAGGCACCTGTTATCTCACCTATAGTAATAACTCAGTTGGTATGTGAAGTTGTTACTGACACGGAAGTGTCTGGAAAACATAGCAGAAAGAAACAGTCTCAGGATCATCATTAGAAAAGCAAGACATGTATTTCCCATCCTTGACTTAAAAAAATGGTTTTTGAAAATCTGATAACAATCAATAAATATGGTCCTTTTTCATAGAATCAGATTTGGGGTGGGGGGAGGGGAAAGCATGTGTCAGAAAAAAAATGTCTTCCTCAGTAGAATAATTACTTCTCACATTCTTGGTTTTCAGAACTCACTGGCTTTGGATGCAGGAGATGACATCGCTGAATGGAAGGTAAAATAATAGCACAAATATGGCCCCTATGGGCCATCAAGCCCAGCCTTGTCAAGGAGACACAGGAGGAAATTGAACTCCCAACTTCTGGTTCTACAGCCAGATCCCTAAACCACTGAGCTATCCAGCAGTATTTTTATAGGGTTTTTTTTTCCAGAACCTTTGTTTCATTACTTTTTTCTCAAGAAATAAGACTCTTTCTCAAGACATAACTAACAAACATTGAGTTGCAAGGCTGCTTCTTTCTAGGCCAGGGATGTCACCCTCCAAATGTTCTTGAGATGCAACTCCCATCATCCTTCACTATTGGCTAGACTGGGAAGGACTGATGTGAGCTGCAGCCCAAAACGTGTCTGGAGAGCCATGTTTCCCACTTCACTGTTGGGCACATTGACCAATCCAAGTGGCCCATTCACTCATTCTTACGCCTTACTGTATGTGCCATCAAGAACTGACTTATTATGACCCTAACTGGATTTTCAAGGTGATGTACCTCTTTCACAAGAGCTGGACTCATTGATCCATAGGGTCCTTTCCAGCTCTGCAGTTCTAAGATTTATTGGTGGTGGTGGCGGCGGCGGCGGCTTTATCAGTTCCACCCGTTCTCACCCTCCTTGAGTTTCCATGATTTGAACTGAGGTCTCCTGAATCCTAGTCTGTCACTCTGTTTACTTTGTGTCTAGTCTGGAGTTATACTACATAAACTGCCCACCTCCAGATTCAAGGTTTCTGAGAGTCACCCTCTTGACAAAGAAGTAGAATTCATTCATTATGTGCTAGCAAATGCAGATTTTCTGTTGATAGGGAGGTGCATCTTAAGTGCCTCTCTACTATATCCTATCAGGATATGAGAGTTTACAAGAAACGTTTCCCTATCAACACATTCCATTCTAAGTTTATAGCATTTAAAACCCTTAGTATTCTCCTTTAAAATAACTAAAGTAATCCTCTAAGTCTATATCCTGAGGATAGAGCTAACTCTGTACTCTACAGGTGGGCAGTATTTTTATTAGAACCAACTATGATTCCAAAATAGCATGTGAGCATTTGGGTTCTTCAGAACTATTGGTTAAAACAAACGAACAAGATGAGGAGAAAATTCATGGGATCAGATGTGAAGGTTGTGTTGTGGTTATGAGCTCCCAGTGCAGCTCATATGGGAGTTTTTAAGAACTTTAGGCAGAAATGGCTACATCACAAAAGCAAAGCTCTTTGATATTTCATGCTTATAAAAAAGAAATTCCAACAATGCACCTCTTCACCTTTCTCCTGCAATATGCAAATCAAACTGCAGAGTAGTCTTACTTGGGTGTAGATCCTATTGATGTCCAGCAGACTTACTTTTAAATAGATGAGTCATGAATTGCATTGTGATGAATTGTCAAACTGACTATTAATCTTTCATGTGCTTAAAATAAGTGTGGGCAAGTAGGAGTGGCCATGCAGCCCCTTCATCATTTTTGTATCCCTACCCCCGCCCCCGTGCTGGCCCATTTGCTACTGCAAAACCCACCAATGAATATTGATAGTGCTGCTGCTGTTGAAGGGTGGGGGTGGGGCTTATCCTACATTTCCCTGACCTTCTCTTCCCTTTTAGGAAGAGAAAGAAACATCATGCTAGCAGGACTCTGTAGAACAAGAGGTAGTTTGGGCACCCTCCTGAACCAGAGACAGCCACCACATTTTGGAGGCCAGTATGTGGCCGTTGGGTGGTTCCCATGGAACTGCCCCACCCCTGATTTAAATAATTGTGAGATCCATCATACTATGTTCTAGACATAGCACATACTCTTTATTTCTTTGTAACACATACTACACTGTCTTCTTGCCACAATATGGATCATGTTATGGCATATAATGCTTTCTCTCCAGTAAAAACTGTAGAAAGAATATATACACGGTTAACTATCTATTTCAGCAATCTCTTTCGCCATCCAACTTCAATGATAGCAGTGAAGAAGAGGTAACAACAAACACATCACCAACAATTTTAAGGACTTTGCATTAGCTTAATTCATCATTACAAGCTTCTTTAGGCTCTCTTCTTAAGCCACTTCACATTATTGACAAATTAAAAGAGGAATGCTTGCTTTGGTTTGTTTCCAGCAATCACACATGCTGGGAATGGACCAAAACAGAGTGATCCTACTTGTATTAAAGAAGTAGAAGGCCCTGATGGGCCAAAAAAGTGCGGCTAGGAATGCTCTGGGGATGGTTTGGTTCATTCCAGTGATTACATCATGTGATTGCTGTCAAAAGGAAAAATACCAACCCATCCCCACAGCAGTCCAAACAGTGGGCTAAACACCTACCTGATTGCACCCTGGCTTTCACAGAATGTGCCTGTGTTCTAACATAAGATTCAATTATAGTGACCATATTTAGCCTGATCCAGCACTCTCCAATTGCCATAAGTAGACAATCCCTCAGGATTCAGGAACAATAGATTTTCCACAGACAAAAGTAAACAATTATACATACAACACATAATTCACTGGTGGAGTTTGCTGCCATCAGGTGGCCACTGGTTTAGCTTTAAAAGAAAAATGAATAGATAAGTGAAGGATAGATTGATCAAAATCTTCGCCAATTTTGTAGATCCCAAAGTTTCTTCTGTCTTCATCCTTGCCCCCTCTGAAGGAAACTGGCTCTTCTGAATTTATGCTAAATTCAGGATCAAACTCAACTCTGTAGGAAAAGCCCTGGATGTCCACCACAGCTAAAGAAAGAGACAAGGGCTTATCCCCACTGTACAAACAACAAATTGTTCGAAAGCAGCAAGAAGTTCCTATCACTCAGAGCTACATCAAAGACAAACTTCACCATTGTCTTGCTCTTCTGAAATTGCCCGCCATTGTGAAGAATCATTGCAGTTTTCCAGATAGAAGGGGGGGGGGGGGGGAGAAGAAAAAAAAGACCAGGGGCTCTTCTAGAGTTCTCACTGGAGTGTGATTAGAACTTTGAAACAATTGTTTATCTGCAGTATAACTCCCAGAATCTTCAAGCTTTCATGGCTGGTGGTGACAAGTTGGTCCAAAACTGTTCACTCCCCAGGTCTGATTTAGATACAGTCACTGTGACAAGCTGATGGCTACATTCATAGATCCTTCAAAATTAGCCATAATTGCCAGGGGAATGTCTACTTTTAACTAGTTATGAAGTGGGGTGGGAGAGTACAGGAAAAAGGCTTATCTGCATGGCCTGCCTGTAGGCCACCAGGAAGCTATTCTAGATGAGGAAAGCTGCCCTTATATTTTTCTTCCTCTCTGTCTGATCATTCCTTTCATACTTCAGAGGGGAAGATCTTCCTGTTTCCCCTCCTGCATGCTCCCAGATTTACAAGCATCAAGCCTCTATGGCTGTGCATTCCTTTTAACTCCACCTTAAATCTCAGTATGAGCCTCCCAACAATAGAATTCATCCAAACATCTAGATCCAAACCAAGACCTTATGATATCTGAAGTGAAGTACAGGATGGTGCCTTCTATTCCATGTACAAGAGCCAGCTAGACAGGTAGCTCAGTCTTTCTTGCAATAGGAGAGCATAGTCCAGCACACCTGGAGGCAATAGACTATCTTGAAGGAGAGGCACAGACAGGTTGCATGGTACACAGTTCTCTTCCAACCCCTTGTTACTACTTCCTAGCAATCACTGCCTAAGACTACAGCCACACCCTACCTAATGATAGAGCTGGTCTTGCAAATGTTTTCTGATGCATTAAAAGCTCCACTTTTCTTCACTTGCTGCAGTATAAATGGCACTATCTTTCAGAACTCCTACAGGCTCTAGTACTTCTTACTTCTCGCATCTTCAAGTCCTCAAAACTCATCTGTTGGCAATGTTGTTTTCCAAACAGATAACAGATGAATTCTCAGATGACTTCTCAAAGAATGAATTATTGGATGACTTCTCACAGAATGAATTATTGGATGACTTCTCACAGAATGAATTATTGGATGACTTCTCACAGAATGATTTCCTTAATATGGCCATGGATGCTGAAGACCCAAGTGTGGAAATAGAATAGAAAGTCTGTGTCCCTGAAATCAATATCAGTACAGTTTTTTGAAATGGTCTTGCGTTAATACTGAAAATCCTATTTTCAAATGAAGGACAATTAAGGTTAAATTTTGGGCACAAATCAATACTATTTTTTTTTCTGAGCTAAGAATGTAGACCGTAGTTTCATATCAATATTTGCCATCAACTGTATTCAATAATGAAGTTGATTTCAATTAATAAAGAAACAATGTAGCAAGTTTGTTAAGCAAGCAAACTCAAGCCTGTAATATTTACTCCTTTCCACTCCATCAATGTAAGTTTCTGGTGCACAGAGTTGTGCTCAATGTTATGGTCATTCTAATTATGAAAGGGTAAAAACAGAGATCCAGAGGTCTCTACATTATGTATAGATTGGATGCTATCATTTTACAGTAGTGTAAAATGTAATTATTTTAATACTGGAAATAAAACCTATAATAATAACAGAAGATGTATATCTGTCTGTTTGCCTAGCAAAGACATTTCTCCAAGATTATGAAATCTGAAATATGGTAATGCACACTAAGAAGTTCTTGTGGCAATGCTTAATAATACTAATAATTACATGCCATGAAGTTGATTCCAACTTATGGTGACCCATTCCAGTATCTTCTGGGTATAGACTACAGTACTTGGAAGTGCTTTACAATTGCCATCTTCTGAGGGCAGTCTGGGACTGGCAGTATGCCAAATACTTTAATTACTTTTTAAAATATGAGAAAATCTATGGAAATTAAAAGTTGGAGCTCTGGTTTTTATGTGCATCTATTAGAGTTATAATCCAGTTTATACTACACTTGATCTTAGCCAAAAGTCTGAGAAGAGATATAATCCATTTTATAATCTTGTTTCTAGCTCGTGTGAGTTCTTGGCATGGGAGCCATATGTGGGGTATATATCAACACATTTGTGGTACATAAAAATACAAACAGAAATCAGACACATTAACTTAACAGATGGGAGATGAATACAAAACATACCAAACTTCACCACACACTTTGATTATGGAGCAAAAAACTGATACATGGACACACATAAAGTATACACCACCTCACTGTTATACACACAGATGGACAGCAAAAGGTGTGAAATGACACTGTTAAAACCATTTTCTAACTGAAGGGATGTGAGATGCTATAAAAGTTGTATCTGTGGTGTCTGGGTACCACTTGAACCCAGGAGGTAACCTTTCATGGGTTATCCATGCAAACTGACAATGTACATACAATTATGGTATGGCAGCTAAGATACCTGTTTTTGTGTCCTTTCATTTCCGCCATCTAAGGGTAGACTTGTGAATTACTATCCTGTGGGGTTTTTTTTAATGTTTTTACATCAAACAATATAAACAGCATCTTAGAAAGATGTTAATTATACAAGTCTTCCATAGTGATCAAAGATATATCAAGTGACCACTTCTCCACTTAACACACTTTCTGAGAATTCACCATTCTAGCTCTACAGATTATTTTCCAACAAGGCAAGCTATGTGATGGCCAATTTTCCAGGCCAGGAACTTGTTGGCCTTTAGATTATTTTCATTGTCTTGTCTTGCTCTGATGCTTTCTTGCACAGATGATACCAGCCCGTCTACTGAAAGATAAACGGGATCATCAGCTCCTGGAAAAAGAAAAAAGATGAAAAGCAAACTGTCACTACTGTTTGTTGTTGTTATGTGCTGTCAAGTCAGTACCGACTTATAGTAACCCTAATAGGGCGTTCAAGGCAAGTAAAGTATTTAAGGAGTGGTTTTATTAGTTCCACTTCTCCCATGAGTTTCCATGACTAAGTGGGGATTTGAACCCTGGTCTCCAAAGTTCTAGCCCATCACTCTATCCACTACACCAGTGGTTCTTAACCTTGGGTTACTCAGGTGTTTTTGGACTGCAACTCCCAGAAGCCTTCACCACCAGCTGTGCTGGCTGGGGTTTCTGGGAGTTGCAGTTCAAAAACACCTGAGTAACCCAAGGTTAAGAACCACTGCACTACACCACACTGGGTACCACCAATATTGTATAACTCCCCAAATAAAGCATCGGGATCCTGTGAAGTCAAATTACTCCTGCAACAGATGCAATGGGAACAGTTTGTCTTTCACGACACTCAGTAACTAGGATCTTCTAGCACAAATTGGCTATTCACAAACATATCTCTGCTTGTGTAGCAAGAAAACTTGCAAAAGCAAGAGGCCCTGTGTTACTGCACCATTCAAGTGTTATGTTCCAGTTTGTGTCCAGCAGAAACCTAGCCAAGCTGTTAAACCTGAAGTGGAAAGGGCTTGTTCGTGACAACTGCAGCATTAGATTTACTGGCATGAAAATTACTAGGTCTTATTAATATTTCCCTTGAAATATCTGTAAGAATTTATAAATAAAACCCCATGGCTCTTTTTCAGAAAGAGAATATGATTGTCAGGACTTATTGATTTAATGCAAGGCAAGAACTATCCCTTGAAATTCTACTAGGGATGCTAGCTAGTGGTTTAGTGACTAAAAAGGAGGCCTCAAACATACAATGTACATGCACTGCCATACCACATGTCCAAACACAAAAGATAAACCATATCTTTTTATGGAGATGACTAAAATCACAAATGCGCCGCATTGCTTATTTCAAGTATTCCATTATCATATATTATTTGACAAAATGTTTTTTGTACTTATTGAAATCTGCAGTGCAGATAATAAACAAATATAAAGTACCGTGTTTCCCCGAAAATTAGACAGGGTCTTATATTAATTTTTGCTCCAAAAATGCATTAGGGCTTATTTTCAGAGGATGTTTTAATTTTTTTTATATACAACAATCTATATTTATTCAAATACAGTCATCTCATCTTCTTCTGGTTGCTGCACAATGGTGGAGGGCAAGGTTTCACTTAACAGGCTTATTTTTGGGGCAGGGCTTATATTACGAGCATCCTGAAAAATCATACAAGGGCTTATCTTCAGGTTAGGTCTTATTTTCGGGGAAACAGGGTATTAAATTTTTAGTATAATCTGTATTTATGTTTATGTAACATTTTTCTCTGTGTAACTGCAAAAAGCTCTGTGGCTGCCACTGACCTAGGGGTTGCATTTCCCATTCTTCTGCAAATTATTTCTGTTTATAACCTTTCGAGAAAAGAACTGAAAATTAAAATACTGCCTTTGTGGTTGGCAAGGTCATGAAATTGAGGCTTGTTAGCAATGAGTTCTTTTGTTGGCATATTTATGTCCATGTAACAAGGACATTTTATGGGAGGTGAAGCCGTATGAATGTGTGGAGTGGGTAATGCAATTGTGATATTAGCAGTGCTTCAGTTAATAGCACTTGTGGGCAACACCAAATAATTTAAAAGTGGTACAAGCAGATGGATAAATTGATGGACTGGAAATAGAGTCAAATAAATATGGGTTTGCTACTGGAGAGGAGGGGGAAAACACAATGGTATGGAGAGCTACGTATAAAAACAAAAGTGTTTGAAACTATGTCCTCTTTTCCTCCTGCACTTTTCTCTCTGACACTTGAGAAATTATTCCAAAGTTTGAACTAGAACAGTTCATATTTTCCTTCAGTTATTTCTGCCTATGGACAAACAGTACTATGTACTTACCTCTTTAGCACCAGATTCTCTTAATAGTTTATGGGTGAAACCGTGTTGCCTTGCACAATTAAGTCATCAATAAGGACAATACGCTTTCCTCAGAGGTTGTCTGACAGGACTCCAAACTTTTTGGCCAAGCCAAGCTGCCTTAACCTTGTGTTTGGCTGAATGCAAGTTCTTCCTGCATATCTGCTTTTGTACAATACTTCAATATATGGGAACCCACACTGCAACCTGAGAAAAAAGAGGTCAAAGGGCAAAGCATCTAAAATTCTGTGAAACATCTAAAATCAATTCAGCAACCATACTTGATAAATTGGGACCAGTGTGACTTTTCTGTATACAGAAGTATAGACTAAGTGGGAGCAGGTAAAGTTGCAACTCTTAAAACTTTATGGACACTTTGTTTTACGGTTTCTTTCTCTGACACACTGGGAGAGAAACAAACCAGAGTGTCGGCTGCTGCCAAGATTCAGAAAACAAGATACCATATTTTTCCGTTTATAAGACGCTACTTTTTCCTAAAATCATTACACTAAAACTTGAAGGGTGTCTTTTACACAGAGGTAAGCTGAGATATCTGAGGAGATAACAAAACGGCCCGTACCTTGCCTCTGTAAACAGGCTTCCTCCAATCACGAGCCTTATGGAACTGATGTCAGCTGATGCTGAACAAACCAATTGGAACACACCTCCTTGGAGGTGAAGCCTGTAGGCTCAGATTCAACAGGGATTTCTAATGTCCGAGTGTTCTGAGCTCAGAGGCTGAATACTCAAAGCTAAGTTTTCTTAATTTTTGGGTTAGAAAAGTGGAGGGGGCATCTTATAAACGGGGTGGTGGTGTTATAAACAGAAAAATATTGTAAATAAACCATGGAACAAAACTTCCACTGAAAGCAACAGTGATCAGGATCAAACTTAATAATTCAGGGTTCCTACAGCTGCCTGGCCTACTGTAATGTCCAAATGTGGCCAGAACATGTCTTTCTCATTCACAGCTTCCCCAAGAGAAAAATACAATTCAGGGAATAGGAAAACACACTACCTTTTGTGCATAACCAAGGGCTGCAGGTGTTGCTGATTCTGGGACTGTGCTAACCAAACTGCTTCCACTAGAGCTTCAATAGCTAGCTGTTGGCCACATCTCCCTTGAGCAGAGTACACCATTTCACCTATAGAGAATGAGAAAAACACACCCATTTTTTCCTCTACCAGTTTCATGCAAGCATGTGTAATAGCTTTTCCTCTATTAATTTTTAAATCCCAAGACAAGGTTCTCCTGCTCAGCTCATTTTGTTACAGCTGCTTGAACAAGTGGAATAAACAAAATAAAAAATTATTTGAGCAAAAAAAAATGAGGGAGGTGTTTAGAAATAGGAAAGAAAGAGACTGGCAGAAGTTTCGACAATAAAAATTGGAATGATGCCAATGTATCTGCTAATGATCTTGTGTCTCAAGAAAAACTGACCCGATGTTCTCGTACTTATCTTCTTTGTACACACATCAATACACTGCCAATTCAAAATGGGAGAGCAAGCGCAAATTATTATGTTGCCATATGCAAGACTGCAACTTTTTTCAGAGCTGATGTACTGTGTATTTGGCTGATATAAGGCATGCATGACACAATGCATGGTTGAGAAAATACAATTCAACACTGTGCAGATATTGCTGAAAAGAGGAAACACTATTTAATACCCACCCACTGCCAACACCATTGTGAAGTATTTTAGATTTCTCCATAACAACTAGAAGATCTAACAAAAGGACTAAAGAATTCTGCTTATTCCCTGCCCTGGCATTACTCTAGATTCCACATTATATTACACAAATATTTCGGTCTAGAGGTCTCTTCTTTCAGACATTTGAGTATAATTTCTGTCCACCTAAAAAGGCTTGATAAAACAGTATTATCAATGTTCCTCCTAATTTTGGGGGAGGAGCTCCACCCCTTGCGCTGAAAGCAAATTGGTGGAGACACTCACTCAGCTGCATGCATCTGATGCAGCACTGCACACCCACACAGCTTAGAGGGAACATTATACATTATGCATGTATATATTGTATATGTATATATTGTTATAGGAGTATCATATCAAAATTATACTGTATATAGTATAATTTCACAAGAATGCAGAAAAAAGTACAGCAAGTACTGGGCAATAATTAAGGTTCTTAGCCATTGCTATGGCTAAGATTTGGGAAACTAGACAAATCAGAGCAGTCTGAAAGGTTCAGACAGACTGCAAGATTCTGGAATGGCAGGGAAGTAAAAGGGTTGCTCTTACCTCCTGCCCTTTTGATAACTCCCAGTTTCATAAATCAGCCTAAGGGGTTCCTGCTGAATTATGGAACTGGGAGTTCATTAATTCTGAAAATCCCAACCTTAGTGACTATACAGTATGTGGAAGATCAGAGGGAATAAGTCAACAGGAGGAACGCAATGTTTAATTGAAACCCCACATTCCCAGTTATGAATTGCAAAGCTGTGTATGAAAAGCTAAATGCCTTCTGTTCCAGTTTTCACACACAGCTGACCCTCATTCTGTAATTCATTAAGTAAACATTTTTGTCACTTGTTTTATTCCCAAAAGTTAGAGTTACTTGTCAGCTCCTAAACAATTTGAAGGGGGGGGGGGGGGCAGCAGGAAAGAAGAGATATGGAGGAAATGGCCATATAATCGAGCTCCCAGTCCCTTGGGGCGAATACAATAGTTTTTATTTCGCTATAAATACGCTCGGGAGCGGGACAGGGGGCCCAGCTGCCCAAGGGACGGATGGCCACAGCTTGGGCACGAGGATCCTCTCCTTCCCCGCTCCGGGCAACCCGCCATCCGAAAGCGGGCCAAGGAAAGCACCCTCCAGCCCGGGATTCCGGCCTGGCGGCTGAGGCGCGGTGGGCGGGGATGGGGGTGAAAACGGCGCTCCTTTCCCGCCCCGTTACTCTTCTCGACTGAGAAGAAACTTTCCGAAGTGGCGGCGCTAACCAGGGGGGCCATGGCGGGCACCGCGGGCGGCGGCAGCGGCGGCAGGGCAGGCCTTTGCCCCCCAGGCGGCCTCGAGCAGCTGGAACTGGGGCGGCTCCGAGACCCGCGGAGCGGCTCTTCTTGCTCGCCCTCGCCGCCGCTTTCCTCTTGCTCGAGGCAGGCCTGGAGCCGGGACAACCCGGGCTTTGAGCCCGAGGAGGACGAGGCAGCCAAGCCGGCGGGGGCGGCGCGGGCTCTGGCCGCGGGGCCGGTGCTGCAAATGGAGGGGGAGTGGGGCCGTCGCGGGGCCGCGTCGCCTGCCCTTTCCTCCAGGGGCCTCAGCGTCCGAAGCGGGGACGCCGAGGGCGGGAGGCAGCGGCCGGGCCGGCAGGGCGGCGAGAGGCAAGACCAGGAGGACCAGGAGGAGGGGGACGCGGTGGCGGTGGAGTATGGCGGAGGGGAAGGAGACCGTCGCTACCCCGGGAGTGGAGGAGGGCGAGACGCGCGGCCCTCGCCTTTCCCTCAGGCCGACGGGGAGGCCGCAGCTCCCCCGCCTCACCGCGGCGCCTGGACCAAAGGGCTGGCGCGGCGGCTGCGAGGTGAGTCCCCGCCGGGCTCCGTCGCCCATTCAGGACCCTCATTTCCATCATCCCCCCCTTCTCCTCCTCCTCCTCCTCCTCCTTCTTCTTCTTGCATATCCCGCCCCAGGCTCCACCCGTCCGTGAGTAACTCCGAAACCCATCGGCCTTCAAGCAGCCTAGGCTGAGCAACATTTCCCACCTCTTTTTTTTGTTTTTTTTTTTGTTTTTTTTTTTGCATTCCTTTAGATCCCTCTCTCCCTTTCAATCCCCGTGATCCCGGTTTCCCTTTTACGTTTTATTCTTTTTTAACGAGGCAAGAAGAAAACTCGAGTTGTGTTCAGATCGTGGACTGATCTGTTCCTTTAAATTTGACCCAAAACAAACTCACAAGCACGACACATAATTTTGTGTTTTCTTCGATGGGGTGTGTTTGTATTCTAGCCAGCATCATTTCAGAGGGGGAAAAAGAGGGAGTGTCATTCTCTTAAGGGCTTTGTTGGCATGTATTTATATTTAAAATACTTTAGAATGAACTAAGCGTTTTAGTCACTTTTTTTAAAAAAAAATGAGATAATCTAGCAAAATTAAGAATAGGAGCCCTGGTTTGTATGTGCATCTATTAGATTTGTATGTGCATCTATAGAGCCTGTGTCCTGAGCACACTCCTGTACTGCAGTAAGTCCTGGACCCTTCGTGCACGGCAGGAGAGGAAGCTGAACACGTTCCATATGTGTTGTCTCCGACGCATTTTTGGTATCACCTGGCAGGACAAAGTTCCAAATAGAGTAGTCCTAGAACGAGCTGGAATTTTTAGCATGTATACATTACTGAAACAGCTACATTTACGTTGGCTCGGGCATGTCATGAGAATGGCTGATGGTCGGATTCCAAAAGATCTCCTGTATGAAGAATTAGTGCAGGGAAATCGCCCCAGAGGGAGACCACAGCTGCGATACAAGGACATCTGCAAGCGGGATCTGAAGGCCTTAGGAATGGACCTCAACAGATGGGAAACCTTGATATCTGAGTGTTCAGCCTGGAGGCAGGCAGTTCAGCATGGCCTCTCCCAGTTTGAAGAGTCACTTGTCCAGCAGGCCGAGGCAAAGAGGCAGTCCCGAAACCAGCAAAATCAGGGAGCTGGACAGGGGACAGATTGTCTTTGTCTTCAGTGTGGAAGGGATTGTCACTCTCGAATTGGCCTTCTCAGCCACACTAGATGCTGTTCCAAGACCTCTATTCAGAGCATGTTACCATAGTCTCTCGAGACTGAAGGATGCCTAATCTAATCTATTAGATTTATAATCCCGTTTATAATCCTGTTTCCAGTCCTTGGCATGGGAGCAATATGTGGATTACATAGCAAAACATTTGTGGTACAGAAAAATACAAAAAAGAAATCAGACATATTAATTTAACAGACACGACAGCACAGAACACACACAGAACATACAAAATAATCTGAACACCTAGGCATCTTTTATTAGGGGAAAGATCGGGATTTACCATAGTAGGTCTGGCTCCCAGTTACTGAGCATTGGTATTCTACTGTTTTAGCCACAAGAAAACCAGACTCAAATTTTTGAACACCGAGATACACACTGTATAGTCATCTATTTGAATATGTATGTTCTGTATTTGTATATTCTTAGGTAAATCCCATTGAACTGAGTCCAGCTTGCTTTTATATAAGTTTGCGGAACACTGCAAGTTTACCCTCAATCAATCAATCTGTGATAGCCTTGTTACAATAAAAAGGGGAAGGAGTTTCATGGAAGCTTAAGGGCCAACACGTGCTACTTGAAATAAGCTTTTGTGGATTGCAGCTGATTCATTAGATGCATACATCTGAAAAAGTGGCTTGCAGTATACAGCAACTTAAGCCAAATAAATCTGTTCAGTCTCTTGGCTTCCACAAGACTTTTTCTTGTTTTGAGTAAATCACTGTGTGCTTGCAGAGGATTCTGGTTTGAAGCCTATGATACACAATCAAGTGTCTAGGCTTCATCATCATTCTATGTATACCTGGTGTATAATAAGTCCTCTTTGTGGAAGATTTCTGTTCATTGACTAATTCTATCTATTGTTTAGCAGATATAATTGAATGTTAAATTTCTAGCAGTCATGTAGAGCAGTGGTTCCCAACTTTGGGTCCCCATATGTTCTTGGACTAAAACTTTCAGAAGTCTTCACCACTAGCTGTGCTGGCTAGGATTTCTGGGGGTTGCAATAAAATTGGGGATCCAAGGTTGGGAACCACTGATGGAGAGGGAAAAATTAATGTCACAAGTTAGATATCAATTTAAAATCATAACATTTTGGCCAGTTATTATTAGCAAAGTTAAACATGTCAATACAGTAATATGTCTACATGGTAACTCTTCTTTTTCGAGGTTTGTGGGGTACAAGGCTAATGGAAGAAACTACCACCAGAGAGAAATACCTGAAAAGTGTTTTACGAGAACTAATCACTTACTTGATGTTCCTTCTGGTCCTCTCTGTCTGTAAGTACTCTGTTTGCTGATACCTTAATATGATAGCCAATTAATATCATATATAACAGGTAAGTGATTATAAGTCTAGTGTGTTGTAGTACTGTTTGTAAAGGGAAGGTGGAGTGTGAAGGGGAGGGGTTATATGTGTATACCCACATAATGAGAAGAAAATGAGCTCAAATGTAGTGGTTACATTTGAAATATCTTGGTGAGGCTTAAGACAATGTATCTAGATATCTGCTAACATATGAATTGCCATTCCTGAGTACACAAGCTGGAAAAAAGCATTGGGTGATAAACTAATGGCAAACCACATAGGCCATACGCTTTTGCATTGTTTCCCTATCATATTGGAATAAAGCAAGTATAGGAGTTTCATGTTCCTGAAAACTTTTACTTCCAAAATAGTTAAAAAGATATTCTGCTTATTCCAAAGCTGGATCCCTCCCAGTGCCTTAGCCACTTTACATTAAAGTTGTGACAGGAAAATGCAAGAGTAAAGAACCAGAGTGAAGTGCAGTAGGAAAAGCAAAATCCACATGAGCTGACATAAAATCCCTTCCCAGCCTCGTCAACGAGCAGCTGTGTAACATCCAAGAACAGTGCAACAAATGATATAAGGAGGGTGGGTCAGGAAGACTAAGCAGAGGGGCATATTGACATTCCTTTTATGCTCTTCAGGCAGATCAGAGATGGAGCTTTCCTTCTCAGTTTTGCCTAAAAAACCTACCCCTTTTACCAAGCCAACTAGCAACCAGCTGATTGGCTGCATTAGAGGAAGATTTCAGTAACCTGTACATGCTGCACCAGCTGCTGGGCAGGTTGTGCTGCTGGAGAGATAGGAGACCCTCTTCTATTTGACACCAAATTGTTGTTTAGTCGTTAAGTCGTGTCCGACTCTTCGTGACCCCACGGACCAGAGCACGCCAGGCCCTCCTGTCTTCCACTGCCTCCCGGGAGTTTGGTCAAATTCATGTTGGTCGCTTTGATGACACTGTCCAACCATCTCGTCCTCTGTCGTCCCCTTCTCCTCTTGACTTCACACTTTCCCAACATCAGGGTCTTTTCCAGGGAGTCTTCTCTTCTCATGAGATGGCCAAAGTATTGGAGTCTCAGCTTCAGGATCTGTCCTTCCAGTGAGCACACCAAATTAGCTGAGTACAAATTAGCTCGAGGTGACTTGGATGGGAGCAATACTTTTTTTTCCAGCCATCATGTTTTAGGCAATTGTGATTATTTCTAAGTTCTGAGGCACATCCAGTTAGGGAAGTTGGAGTGATCCGGTTCATGCTGAAAAGATTCTTATCTTTAGTGCACACTGGTCAATGTTTTTTCTCCCACGAAAAGGGAGACTGGTCTTTGGATTGCTCCAATTTGTCCCCCTTTGTATTAACGACACTCCCCTTTCCTGCCTTTTTCTGTGGCCAGCATTCAGTCAAGGGACCTTGGTGACTTTCCTCTTTTTTGGTTAAATAAAGTAAGTGACATAGCGAAACGGGAATGCATCTGCCTAGCACGGTACACATAATACAGCAAACGTTTCTATCTCGTTTATCTAGAAAAGCGCTGAATCAATAAGAACATTTATTTAAAAAAAAATTAAAACAGTAGATGAAAATAGAGGGGGGTGTTCTTCGTCATCCCTTTCAATGCCACAACCCACCACATACATCACAGATTGTCACCTCAGATAGCACCACCCACACGGGCTACAGAATGGGATAACTAGGAGCCCTCCAAATCACCCCAAAGAACCTGTAGCCCTACTGCTGTGCCAAAAACGAGTGGGACAGCTCTAAAAAGGGTTGGGGTGGATCGCCAAGTCAAAATCAGTCTGGAAGCTGTTATTTGATTTTGAAACAAATAGCACCAAAAGCAATCCTAATAGTAAGTTATATGCTCATCTGGATATGCTCTTAGACTATTCGGTTACACTCAGATGTAATGGTTACTCAGTCTCTTTGAATCATTGTAACAGTATGTCGTTTACATATTTTGGAAATAAAATCACTTATTTACAGACTTTTAAAATAACAGTCACAAAGTAAGAAAACATAATTTAATAGTATCCAAAACCAATTGGAAATGCTTTATAAACCCGTCTGTCATGTTTGTGGAATTCTTTTCACTTGTGAAAACTGAGAAGATGTGTATGTATGGACAATACCATAAGGGTTTTTAGTCGCTTTCCTATTGGAGCATACTCGTGCTAATTCATCTATGCTCCTGCCAATAGCACTGCTTCCTAGGGAAGCATAAATTACAGTAAGACCTCACTGTTGGCCTGGAGTCCCATCTCCTGGAAAGTGCTATAAACATTAACAATTTCCTGAAATGATTAACTGGATCTGGGCTTATCTGAAGCACTTCATTAAAATTTTGTTCTATAGAGTTGTTTTTCTGGTCACTTTTTTTTTACGCCAAATACATTGGAAATAGATTAGTTACTCTGTTTAAATTATTATATATATTAAGTTGTTTTGTTTGTTTTTCAAATATATCTGGTTCTCATTATTGTGCAATATGACATTTTGGAAAGCAACATCTGAGATCAGAAGTGGGCAACCTGGTGCTTTTCAGACATCTTTGATTATAATGCTCACAAGCTGTAGATAGCGATGTCCAGAGATTCTGGGAATTATAGTTCAGTACTTCTGCCTTTTGTGCTAGTGCTGCTTATCTTTAACAGAGATAAAAGAAGTGTCTGATGGAAAAAAATGTAAACACAGAAAAATTGTGCCCTAATTAACGAGTTAGTAGCAGTATGTGGCCAGAAACTGGTGAGATCAAAACACATTTGGCAAGGGGCTTCTCTTTTCCGAAATCGTTGTACTATCACACAGATAGAAAAATGTCTATATGTTTTGCGTTTTTTAAGAATTTTTAAATATATAGTTGAAACGGGTTTTTTTCTCTCTTCCAAATTAATGTTTTACAGTGTCTTATGGAATGGTGAGTTCTAACACATATTACTATACAAGGGTAATGTCACAGCTCTTTCTAGATGTGCCAGTATCAAAGCTGGAGAAGACCAACTTCAGAACTTTGTCCACAATGGAAGACTTCTGGAAGGTATAGTTTAGAATTTGATCTTTGAGCTGTAAGAGATTAAAGTAATATGTACAAGATGTGGGCAGCGTGTATTATCAGAAATAGTTCTAAAGCAATTTTAGTCTGTCAGAATCTTGAAAAGATTTATATAGCTTGGCAGAGTTTAATATAGGCATTACTCCAGACTTCCAAAGAAGCCAGATTTGAAATTGATGTTAGCCAACCTAACTGTATGTTTCTCTATTCATTTGTTGTGGAAAGTGATGTTCCAGTGAGGAATACAATTAACTAAACAGAGCTCATCTCTGATAGTCTGGAAACAGTCTTTATTCCTATGATGCTGCAATCCAAAATACAGGAATAAGTCCTGATCTCAGTGGGGGGTTTTCTGAATAGACGCATAGATGATTGAACTGTGAGTATTTCTCTGTATGATTGGGAAGTATACGTCTTGGGGAAAATACAGTTAGATGTTATCAAGCACTTTGATATTCAAAACTGTTTGATATTACTGAAATTTGCTGTAGTATAAACAGAAGAAATCTGTAGCTGTATGTCTGAAACATGATATGAATCTGCTAAATCCACCTAATAGTGGATTTTAATGGTGCCTACCTATGAGTGGGGCTTTGTCACAACTGAAATCCCATTGATTTCAGTGAGTCTACTCTATGTAGGGCTAACAGATTTAGCCCATTATTAAGAAGTAAATGAATACCTGTTTTTAAAACTTGCACAATCTTCACAGTTGTAAATTGCCTCTAAATTGCCTTCTGTTTCAGTTCACTGAAGGCCCGTTGCTAGATGGACTCTACTGGGAAATATGGTACAATAATAAAACAGTGGCAGAAAATAGCAGCTTCATATACCATGAGAACCTGCTTTTGGGGGTGCCTCGTATACGACAACTGAAAGTGAGGAATGGCTCGTGTTCAATTCCCGAAGATTTGAAAGAGGAAATTAAAGACTGTTATGATGTTTACTCTGTGGGTAATGAGGATACTGCTCCATTTGGGCTCCGCAATGGAACTGCGTATGTATTTTTGTTGCATACTTGTTGTCAGTGCAATTCTTGTGGTTTTAAGATATATTTTAGAGAGTGAATCTGACTATCAAAACCAAGACTTACCAGATAGAAAATTAGTTTGTGCTGTGTTCTCTTTATTAGAGCACTCTATTATAATTGATATCTTTAAAGTGCTAATTAATTAAACTGCTAGCAAAAAAGCCTTTGTAATAAGTTTTTGAATAGCTTGTATGTTCATATTTGCAACCCCATTTTACTTCCATTGCAGAGAAAACAGGCTGAGAAAATAAAGTCTTAAACTGTTTCATAATTGTTCTCTTTTAATGGAATTAAGACTTGATTAAGAATTATGACAGTCATATCTTTGGTGTTTCTTATGTTGTATTTCAGTTGGACTTACACCAGTGAGAAGGACATGAATGGGAGCAGCCATTGGGGGTTAATTGCAACATACAGTGGAGCTGGCTATTACCAGGATCTTGCCAGAAGCCGAGAAGAGACAGCTGTATTAATTGCTATCCTTAAAAACAACATGTGGCTTGACAGGGGCACAAGGGCAACATTTATTGATTTTTCAGTGTACAATGCAAATATCAATCTGTTCTGTATTATCAGGTAGGTCAGGAATTTTTGAAAGTTAACTTATAAATATAGAATATTAATGGTGCACTTCTGTGCCTGTTTACTTGGACATTTGGCTGTATTTATTAGGAGTTAAGACAAACTATATATGTATATTTTATTCCCAAACAAAAGATTTAACACTGACATTTATGGACTTGTTGAGTCCTGTAGTCCAAAATTCTTGTACCTTTCATTTTAGACAGAGACATATCTTTAAAATATGTGGCAGTGTAGAGATGTATATTTCAGTGGCTTGTTTGTATGTGTATAGCTGCCTGTGAAAACATTAGGACCTCATTAGATATTGCATTTATAACATAGGCTGTACTTAAGGCATCTTTAAGTAAAAAAATATAATTGAGGGGCGATTCACAACAATTAAAACAATGGAACAATAAAACGAAAGTTAATAGTAATAACAAGACAAATCACATATTCTTTTATTTTTAAATGCAGATTATTGGTGGAGTTCCCACCAACAGGAGGCCTCCTTACATCTTGGCAATTCCAGCCAGTGAAGTTGATCCACTATATTTCAACTTTTGACTTCTTCCTAGCTGCCTGTGAAATTGTTTTTTGCCTCTTTATTATTTATTACATAGTAGAAGAAATCCTGGAAATTCACATTCATAGACTGTTCTATTTCAGGAGTCTCTGGAATTGTCTTGATGTTCTCATTATTGTGGTAAGTGAAATCTGATGAATAAAAATCTTTCAGTACTGTGATGTTGTGGGACAGATTTACGGACCTTGGCAGGAAAGTCCTCAGTAATAATTCTGATGGAGGCAAGGTACAGGACATATCTGTAGCGAATTCCCAAAATACCAGGAAATGGGTTCAGTACCACCACTTTGGCAGCTGCATGTGCTCCTGCTGGGAACGGAAGCTCCCTGAACCTGTAACCTTACTCCATCTCTGGCAGGCAGCTGCAGGTGAAGGTAGTGATAACAGGAAAGGACCAGCCTGCCAGATGACTGTAGCAGAGGACATAGATTGGGATAATTTGTTGCAGGTATCAGTAATTGGTAACAAGTTACTTCTGCTGCAGTAAAACCAAAATACTGGTCCCTTCAAAAATGATTGTAACAGTCACCAAAATGTTTCCTTTTTGTGGGGATCCCAAGTAACACATTTTCTACATTATTGGAGCTGGGTAAGGGGTACATTTCAGAATCTGTCTTAGAGAAGGTTCCTCTAGGTTCCTCCAAATTTTGAGTGCTATAGAAAGACAGTATGCACAGTACAGCAGAAAGTGTGGCAACTGTGTTTCCTGCTGCATCATATCACACCGCTTTACATCATTCTGGAAGTGGAAGCAAGCATGGAGGGAACAGAAGAAAAAGGAGGGAGGAGAAGGACCCTGCACTGACCTCAATGGTTCTGAATCCTTCTTTAAAAGCAATGAAAGAAGGGCATGAAAACCCACCCTCTGCCACTTATACACTTAAACAGGAAGATGAGCTCATTAACAAAACAGTTATTTAATGATAACGGAGCAAGTTACATTTGAAGCCAGCAGAATGAGCAATGTGACAAGCTAAATCTCTGTGTGCTTAATGAGTAACATAACACAGTAATTTAGAATAATAGTGATCCATGTTGTGGAAGAACACTTCATGTACTGTTATGGCAGTAGTCACATACACATTAAAGTAGAATGAGAAGTGTATTGACAGTGTGCTTGAACCACTTCTTGATAAATATTGGTCAGAGTCCCCCAGATCCACCTTACACTGCTGAAGACACCTTTGGTGCTTTCTCTGGATGTTCCACATGTTGGATTTGCAAAAAAGGAGAAATTATATAGACAGAAGTTAATGTTCTTATGTAAGAAAGTTGTAAAATTTACTATGAAGCATGTTCAATATTGTTCACCTGTTATTTTTCTACATTCAGCTATCAGTGGCAGCTATAGGAATTAATATATATCGAACATCTACTGTGGATAGGTTACTGAAGAAGCTGCTGGAAAATCAAAATACCTTTCCAAATTTTGAGTCTTTAGCATACTGGCAGACACAGTTCAACTATATTGCAGCTGTCACCATGTTTTTTGTCTGGATGAAGGTAATTCAAATGTTATTACGTTTTAAGCAAATATGACGAGCACATGATGGCCATATTCCTTTTCTAAGAAATTAATATTTGTGACTTAGAAAGAAAAATGTACAGACTGTGCTCATTATTCCTTTAAATATATATCACATCCTGCCTTATGACCCATAGTCAGAAACAGAACATTCCACACTAAGGTCAAAATCCATGAAATACAGTCATGTATACAATTGCAGGCTTTTTGTTTTATTTTGGCATAGTATATTTATTTATTTTTATTTATTACATTTATAGCCTGCCCATCTAGTCATATAGACTACTCTGGGCGGGTAACAACATATCATGTAACAATTTAACAATTTAAAATCATAACAATATATTACTAAATAAACAATGATCCAAGATGGGAGAAAACACAAAATAACAAAAATTCAGAAGGTGGGTGGAGGGAAGGCTTGCTTAAACAGCCAGGTTTTCAGTTGGCCTTTAAAGATGCCCAGCGACGGGGCCATGTGAATCTCAGGAGGGAGGCTGTTCCAAAGACGAGGAGCCACTGCCGAGAAGGCCCGGTTTCTTGTTTTTTCCTTCCGGGCCTCCCTCGGCATTAGGCTCCTCAGCCTCACCTCCTGGCTAGATCGGGTGATACGGGTAGATCTAGGTGGGAGAAGGCATTCGGTCAGGTAGCGAGGCCCTAAACCGTTTAGGGCTTTATACGTAAGCATTAAAACTTTGAAATCTACGCAGAACCGAACGGGCAGCCAATGCAAGGCGACCAGAGTGGGAGTAATATGTTGATGTTTCCTTACCCCACTGAGAAGTCTGGCTGCCGCATTCTGCACCATTTGGAGTTTCCGCATAGATCTCAAAGGCAGCCCCACGTAGAGAGCATTACAGTAGTCTAATCTCGAGATTACGAGCGTATGGACCAAAGTGGTGAGCAACCCAACATCTAGATAGGGACGCAGCTGGGCTATCCACCAGAGATGGAAATAAGCGGTGCGGACCACTGACGCTACCTGGGATTCCATGGCAAGCGCCTGGTCCAGATAGACCCCCAAGCTGCGCAACTCACTCTTCTCAGTGAGAGTCACCCCCCCAAAAGAGAGGGAGTTTCCCAAACCGCTGATGGTAGGCCCCCCGACCCTCAGGACCTCCGTCTTGTCCAGGTTCAGCCTCAGCCCATTTTCCTGCATCCATTGCAATACAGACCCCAGGCAGCGCTGCAGGGACAGAACGGCATCCACTGTAGTTGGCAAAAAGGAGATGTAGAGCTGCGTGTCATCGGCATATTGATGGCACGATGCTCCACACCCCGATAACCTCGCCCAGCGGCCTCATATAGATGTTAAACAGCATTGGAGAGATGGTCGAACCCTGCGGAACCCCACAATTGAGGCTCCACGGGGCCGACTCATGCTCCCCAAGCTGAACTCTCTGAGGACGGTCCCCCAGGAAGGACGCCAACGCCTGACCACCGATTCCCAACTCGGAGACCCTCCTCAGGAGGATACCGTGGTCGACGGTATCAAAGGCGGCTGAGATATCGAGGAGGACCAACAGAGAAGTTTTTCCCCTGTCGGCCTCCCTCAAGAGGTCATCTAACAGGGCGACAATGCCGTTTCTGTACCATGGCGCGGCCTGAAGCCCGACTGGAATGGATCCAGGGCATTTGTTTCATCCAAGTGCGCCTGAAGCTGATCGGCCACCACCATCTCGACCACTTTACTCATGAAAGAAACATTGGCGACGGGCCTATAATTGCCAATATTGTCCGTCACCAAATTAAGTTTCTTTCGAATGGGCCTGAGTGTCTCCTTGAGGGCAGGGGGAAACCTGCCCTCCTGGAGAGACCCATTAATTATCGCTGTAGCCCATTCGGTTGTTATAGGCCTGGCTGCTTTGATTAGCCAGGCCGGGCAAGGGTCAAGGGAGGAGGTGGTGGCCCAACAGCGAACTAGCGCCTTGTCCACAATGTCAGGTGTCAAAGGTTGAAAGTGGTCAAAACTCACCGGGCAAGGCGGAGCGCTGGACATCTCTGCTCAATCCACTGTAACCAAAAAAGGAGAAAGCTCCCGGCGGATGGCCTCCACTTTAGTTTTAAAAAATGCTGCAAATTGGTCAGGGGAGATGCTAGGGGGAGGCCCTTCGCCCCAACCAATTCCGGATAGGTTGCAAACTAGACGGAAAATTTCCGCCTGCTGATTTGAAGCCTCGCTTATCCGGTTAGCGAGGTGAGCTCGACTAGCAGCCCTTATCTTAGCCAGATAAAGGTTAGTCGCGGCCCTAACAGCTTCTTTATTATACTCCGTCGGTTTCCTTCTCCATTTGCTCTCTAGCCTTCTCCTAGTTTGCTTCATTGCTCGTAGCTCCTGGTCATACCAGGGCGCTGGACAAGCTCTGCATTGGAGAGGGCGTTTAGGAGCGATCGTGTCTACAGCCCTAGTGGCGGCCATAGCCCAACCATCCACCAGAGCCTCGACAGGAGCGCCAACCAGATCTGCCGGTATCCCTCTCATGGTATCCTGGAATCCTATAGGATCCAGTAACCTTCGAGGGCGGACCATTAAAATAGGTCCTTGCTCCCTGCGAGGTGGGAGGGCCGTTAAGAGGTTACATAGTATACCAAAATAACTAGTACAGTATATCTAGTTCAAGTAAATAGTGTATCTAGTATATAACATTTGAAGCTCCTTATATTTTTAGAGTTATTGTGGATTAGGAAATCAGATTATCTGGAGATAAATGTATAAATCCACATTTTATGTTTTTTTCCATAATTTAGTTTATCCAAATATTTCCAGTTAAGAAAATGGACTTTGTATATATATTGGTCTGTTAGCACCAGTTACTCCAGTTTCTTTCTCTTATATTGGTGTGCAGATGTCTAAGGTAGTTCATGTGTAATACCAAGCTATAATTTTAATTATGTTTGAATCAATAATATCAAGCCAGCTATGATAGGCAGCCACACACAAGACCAGTATCTGAAGTCACAGTGAAAAGCTTTGGCAAAGTGATGTATTAAATCTGAACTGACAACCTATGCTTTGGAATGAATTTTGCTGGGCTTTCAGAGACTGCTGTTTAGAATAGCATCCAGGGAATCTGAGTGCAGGCAGGGGGAAAATGAAATGGCACTAACTGTACTGCGTCTGAGGAAATGGGTTGTGGTCCACAAACACTTGTGATATGATAAAATACATTAATCTTTAATGCACCACTATGGTGTTTTTATGCAAAGCTTCATTTTCCTGTATATCTGAAACATAGTAACTCAAAAATTCAAACTATGATTAGCACAAACCATAGCTTGGTGTTACCTCTGAAACAGTGAACTAAATTCTTCACTGTTCCAGCTGTTGATAGAACCCATTACAATTCATGTAATGAGCAACATAATTCTTTCAGCTATTATTGTCTTTTCCCTCTGAACAATGTAGTTCTTTACATATTTGTAATCTTCCTTAACAGCTCTTCAAATTTATTGGCTTCAATCGAACAATGAGCCAGTTATCTACCACAATGTCACGATGTGCCAAAGATGTTCTCGGCTTTGCCATTATGTTTTTCATCATTTTCTTAGCCTATGCTCAGTTAGCCTATCTTGTGTTTGGAACACAAGTTGATGACTTCAGTACCTTCCAGGAGAGTATGTAAGTACAATACATTGTTACAAAACTGTCAGTCTTTGTCAGACAGAGATGTTTGTGTCAAATTCATTGTAAAAATTCTATAAATGTTATTAAGTGTTCCAGAATAATAGCATTAAATATGTTTCTTTGAGGAAATGTAAACATAATGAAACATTGTATGTTACATTACAAACAATTACATGTTATCTAGTTTCTGTAATCCAGTTGAAATGCTAAAGTTGTCCTGAATTAAAATTAACATTGTTACACTGCTTCTCCTCCTCAGTCATGTCCCGTCTTCTTGTTTAACCCAATGGCTGGGTATGCCACTCTAGAGGTCCCAAACCACCCAAACCAAACACAGAGATTTTCAAAGCAATTCCAATGGATGGTGAGGTGTGGTTTCCTAGTTTGGACATGATATGTCAGATTATTAATACTTTAATTTTTCAGTGTCTTTGCAATCTTGTCAGTTTATCAAAAACTCTAAACCCACATGGTGCTTTGATGAATTGTTAGACACAGGAGTTGGATTTTACTACCAGTCACTGACTTTGCACTGAAAATATACACTGAAAAATTAAATATCACCAACAGGCTCCAATAATAATAATAATAATAATAATAATAATAATAATAATAATAATAATAATAATAATAATAATAATAATAATAAAAATTCTGCTGTGCTACAGTTACTAACATGTTGGTTAAAATTATGTCATCCTCTTTAAAGCTTTACCCAGTTCCGAATCCTTTTGGGAGATTTTGACTTTACAAAGATTGAAGAAGCTAACAGAGTTTTGGGACCAGTTTATTTCACTACATTTGTGTTCTTTATGTTCTTCATTCTTTTGGTATGTAAAAATATTATTTTTAGATTTTATTTTCCATGTCATCATCATCTCAGATGGAACTGACAATTAATACCAATTTTATGTGGTGTGCCTATGTACTTGTAGGGGGTAATCTAAAGACATTTGGCTTCTCAATAAGTGAAAAAAATAAACCTTATCAGAAATGTGTGTTTTCCAAAATAATCTTGCTAATTGGCAACAGGACAGTCTCATCACAGTATTTTATTTGTGTTGAAAGGGGGACCAGAGTCACAAAGAAAGAATCAAAACAGCCTGCATAGATAGATTTCCATACACCAATCTGATAACATGACCTTTACCATTCAGGATGAACATTAAGTATGCACAGTGGGCCTAGGCTGGGGTAGGGCCTCTTACATCTGCCATTTTTACCCCAGAGATTGATTATGATCTGACCCTGCTTGTAAGGTGTGTTAAATCTGGTTAAGAGGAACAAGGAAAAGCTGTTTTGCTTTAACTGTAGGTCCAGTTAGCAGACCAGTTGCAAGTTATTTCGTGCATGGTGCATGGATTTGCATTCAGAAGAAACTTCTAAGCTGAAACTTAACACACTCTAAATATTAAAATTAATGGTATTAAAAGTGTGTTGTTTTGATAAATTATTTTCTTAAATGCTTGTCTTCAACAGAACATGTTTTTGGCCATCATCAATGATACATACTCAGAGGTTAAGTCAGATATGGCACAGCAGAAGTCTGAAATGGACCTGTCAGACCTTATAAAAAAGGTAACTATCACATCTACTTGTACGGCTTCAGCTAACAGCACATTATTTCTTGACTGCTTTGAATTTCAGTTTTTAGTGTGGAATTACCACCATTTGTTTACTCACTTTTTTAAGTCCACATGTTGGCTGAAATTCTATAGTAAGTTGGAACTAGGATAGGCCCATTGAATCAGTGGAACTTGTGGAGGAGATGACTCACCAAAAACCCACTGATTTGATTGGCCTACACTAGTTTTGACTTTCAGTTGGATTTTAGCCATTATTTTTAAAGAGTCACATAGTGATTGAAATCCTGTTACTTAGCATAGTTGCTTAACATGGACACAAAATCACCGGTTTAGATATTTGTTGTTGTAGATATAAACCTGATATATAATCCAAACCAGGATAACTACTACTTGTATGGACTGGAATATATTGATAAGGGGCTAAGACTGTGATGTAATAGTCTGCTTGACAGACACCAAACAAAGGTATGGCACACTGGATGGTCATTGCTCTGGGAGATGGAATCAGATAACGTCTTCAGATCCTAGTGGATGTACTGTGTTTACATGCAATTGATGAACTGCTAGATTGCTCAGTCGTTTAGGCATCTGGCTGCAGAGCCAGAGGTTGGAAGTTCAATTCCCCACTATGCCTCCTTGACAGGAGATGGACTCAATGATTTATGGGGTCCTTCCAGCTCTGCAGTTCTAAGATGATGATGATGATTACAGAGTATCTAATATTCATAACGTGAATTCAGAAATTGGGATATCTTATCACCATTCTGCATATCCTTGTTTAATTCTGATCTGAAGGCAGTAAGATCTAATGGAATGCAAATGCAGTCACATGTGTGCATAACAGAACATTCCTGAACTTTTGAGTGCTCTCAGACAAGGTAATTAATACAGCCAGAAACACTGTGTAAATTTGCCAGCCCTGTCTTGACATGACTGAAATGGCAACCACAAAATGTTACTGCTTGATTAGCTCACAGTGAGTTCATCTCCATGACAGCACTGCTCCGCATTGAGTCCCAAATGAAATAGTTGATCTCTGTAATGATAGACTTTATAGTAGACATGGGCACATTCTAAGTCACTGATAGGTCTTTTGTCACATGGAAGTAAGACAGTCATTGTATTCATAGCGAATAAAATTTGAGGGACAGCGTAAGCATCCTTAAAAGGATACATTTTAGATAGTCTTCACCTTTCACCTTCACATTTTGATCATATACTAAACATACTGTTTTTCTTTTCTTTTCTTTTTCAGGGATACACTGATGCTATGGTGAAATTAAAATTGAAGAAAACACCAGTTGATGACATTTCAGAGAGTCTGCGACAAAGCGGAGGCAAATTAAACTTTGATGAATTGCGGCAGGATCTGAAGGGGTGAGTCATAGAATCATAATGGAGTTGGAAGGAGTCTGTAAGGCCCCCAAGTCCACCCTCCTGCTCATTGCAAGAATCTAAGTTAAAGTATATCTGACAGGTGATTGTCTAATTTTCTCTTGAATGCCTCCAGCGTTGGCGTTCTCACCATCTCCAGAGGTAATTGGTTCCATTGTCATACTGCTCTAACATGAAGTTTTTCCTGATATTCAAATGAAATCTGGCTTCCTGTAACTTGAGCCCATTGTTATGTGTCTTGCAGTCTGAGATGACCAAGAACAGATCCTGCCCCTCCTCTGTATGACAATCTGAGTGGAAAATCCACTAATATATAAGTCTCCGCCTTTGTCACCTTGGTCTCCCCTTTTCTTTTGTCTTTTCCTCCAGTAGACTCTTTCCTTGTTACTTTTCCTTACTGCCTTTCCCCCATGAAATTCCTGTTAGTTCTCCCTGTTCACTACTGGGATCTGTCTCAGTTCTATTCGTCTGTTGTGTTATGAGACAGCAAACAGAAAAGGTTATTCTGTACTCTTCTGCTCCTATTGATTACAGTTCAAAAACAGTGTATTGTATTGTTTTTTATTTAAAATATGTATGCCTCATCTTTCTCATCAAGAGTACCCAAGGCAGCTAGCTTAGAATAAGAAAACAAGCAATATTAAAAGTTAATTAATTAATACAATGTTGAGAAAGAATAAAGCAGTTATAAAATGATATATCATGTGATGGGGAGTGGGCTTTGGAATATAAAGGAAGTTTAGGTGTGTCATATTTGAGCAAATGACATGACATTCCTCACTTTGGTTTGGACATACCCATTATTTCCCAGTGTACTTCACCCATTTGTTTTTAAAGATGAATTTTGCCTGTTCTTTTCCAATACATTTTTGTTGCTCACCATTAGTAATGATTCCAGCAGAAACTCAAGAGGCAGTGGTGTAATATTAACTTCTTTGTATTTATAATTTTGGGACGTGGTGGCGCTGCGGGTTAAACCACAGAAGCCTCTGTGCTGCAGGGTCAGAAGACCAGCAGTCGTAAGATCGAATCGACGCGATGGAGTGAGCGCCTGTCGCTTGTCCCAGCTCCTGCCAACCTAGCAGTTCGAAAGCATGTAAATGCAAGTAGATAAATAGGTACCACCTCGGTGGGAAGGTAACGGCGTTCCGTGTCTAGTCGCGCTGGCCACGTGACCACGGAAACTGTCTTCGGACAAACGCTGGCTCTATGGCTTGGAAACGGGGATGAGCACCACCCCCTAGAGTCGGACACGACTGGACTAAATGTCAAGGGGAACCTTTATCTTTACTATTTATAATTTTAATTCTTAGTTATACCTGTATGATTTGTTTTACTATGTAAATTTTGACAACCTTTTGTTGACACATTGTAAGTAATTAACTGAAAAATTGGAGACTATCTTTTATTTCCAGAAAAGGACACACTGATGCAGAGATTGAAGCCATCTTTACAAAATACGATCAAGATGGTGATCAAGAATTGACTGAGTTGGAGCATCAACAAATGAGAGACGATTTGGAGAAAGAGAGGGTGGGTTTTGGTATCAACAACCCTACTTGTTGTCTTCAAATGATTTTATTTAACTGTATCATACAATATACTTTCTGTTTACAGATACAGTATGTCACAAAACCCTGGAGGTTTATTAAATCTAAAACTGTTACTTGTGCTTTCCAGAACATTGCCTAAATTGTTTTTGACTTGAGTTGAAATGTCTTTTTAAAATTGTCCCTGTGTTCAGCTTAATCATCTTTATTGTTTTCACTAAGGAGGACTTAGAACTAGATAGAAACTCTCTGAACCGTCCATTAAGTAGCCGTAGCTTTCCACGAAGCCTTGATGACTCTGAAGAGGATGATGATGATGACAGTGGACATAGCTCCAGGAGGAGAGGTAGCAGCTCGAGTGGAGTTTCATATGAAGAGTTTCAAGTGTAAGTAATTACGGTGTTCTGTTGTTGGGTTTTTTTAAAGGACCTTTACTATTTACACAAGATTGACTATTGCTTGTGAAACACATCCTTTATATGAAAAATGAGTTGACTTCAAGCTGTGTATCTAGAAACCAGAATTCATGTGTATGTGTATGTAGGTTAAATCAGATAAGAGCATGCATCCTCAGGATAAGGCATATCTGCACTGGTGTTTTCAGCTGGAAACATAACAAGTACCTTGCAGAAAACAAATCAGGATTTAGAGACTGAGTGTTTTTTGTTTCCTGCTAGGAATCTTTGGAACAAGCAAGTGTTCCAAAAAATTATGCAGCAAGAATCCTGTTACTTACATATGCCAATATAAGTCACATATGTAAATCACAATGGCAGATTGCTGCTATTTAAAAAGTCAGTGCTTGCATTCCCCTTCACACACGAAATGGCATGAGTAGTACACAATGGGAAATGCAGTCATTGACTTCTTAACCAGCAGCAATTCACTGCTATGCTTTACACTCTTGGTTTTACATCACCATATGTGAGGAAGAGGATTCTAGCTTACTTAATTAAGAGTAGTCCAAGAGCATTGGAAGCTGCCTTTCCTCTTCTTCCACTTGAAAACAAATTCTGTGTTATCATAGAACAACTATGTCCTTTGTGGTTAGAAGTACATTCCATGTTCGTTGGCTTCAGTGGAAGGAGGATACCCTCCCTACCATTGGAGTGGTTTCCCGTTGCTGCTGAGTGGGGCTCAGGAGTTACTGATTGACAACATGTATCTCTAACCCATGCTGGTGTTCCATGATGCTTCTTGGTTATTGCTTCTGAGTCATAATTTTTGTTCCCATAGTTCTGCATCTCTTGAGGAGTATCTTTTCTGCTTGTTTAGTCTGTTCTGCTGTGGCACCTTCCAAAACTGGAAGCAGGTTTCATATTCCTGCCTCTCAGAACAAGGGGGAGGAGCAACCTGTCCAAAGATCTCCTCCATCTCTTGCAGAAAATGAATATATTGCTTTAAATCCCATTACTCTTTCATCAGCCCATATGATCTTTGAGACCTTTTAAGCTAAAGATGTGAGGAATTGAACTATGTGAAGTATGATAACAGTATTAACTGTAGACACCTTTAAAAAGTATTTTTGATTCTAGGTTGGTGCGGCGAGTGGATCGCATGGAGCATTCCATAGGCAGCATTGTTTCCAAGATTGATGCTGTCATTGTGAAGCTGGAAACCATGGAGAGAGCAAAACTGAAAAGGAAAGAGGTCTTGGGGAAGCTACTGGATGGGGTTGCAGAGGTAAATTCACTTCTCAAAAAAAGGTGAACAGATTGATGTGATTTATCTTGTGGCACCCATGCTTTTAACACTGTTTATATTTTCTAATTAAATTAAGTACAATTTCATGTTTTGAAAAAAAAAAAAAAGGTTTTGGCAATCTCCATATGATCCTCAATGATGTTTGTTTCTAGGATGAAAGGTTGGGCCGGGACAGTGAGATTCAAAGGGATCAGATGGAAAGACTGGTAGGGGAAGAGCTGGAGCGCTGGGAATCAGATGACACCGCATCCCAAGCGAGCCATCGATTGGGAACCCCAGGAGGGCTCAATGGGCAGTGTCGGGCTAGGAGTTCCCGGCCTTCTTCCTCCCAGTCCACAGAAGATGTTGATGGAGGAGGAGCTGGAAATGGTGGAAGCAACATACATGTCTAGTAGCATTTGTCTTTTGCTTACAAAACCTCCCGCAATTAATGAAGGTGATAAAATGCTTTGACACAAGGAAAGCACAGTAAGCAGGTTAGCTGCTTTTGTTTTAGAAATTTATGAGATGTCTCAGCTGGCCTTTTGACAGTCAGAATTTTTTTTTTATTATAAAATAACACTTAAACTCCATTCAAGACACTTAGACTTTCATCTATCAGAAGAAATAGATAGATAAGGGAAATTAATTATTAGCTCAGTGCTTAGTGCTTCAGTCTTGTGCACATTTACTTGACAGTGAGCCCTAAAGAACGCAGGGGGACTTATTTCCAAGTAAACATACATAGGATTGCATAGTAACTAGCTGTTTCTACATAAGCACGTATAGGAATCAGATATATAATATATTGAGATTGGGCTTTGTTCTCTCTTAAAACGTAACTCTCCAGAAGTGAGGGGAAAAACTATATTATAGATGTTTGGTGCTCTTATATGTGCTGTCAAGTCACTTTTGACTTACATTGGCACTATGAATCGGTGGCTTCCAAAATGTTCTATCACTAACAACCCTACTTGGATCTTGCAAGCTAAAGGCTGTGGTTTCATTTACTGAATCAATTTGTCTAATACTTGGTCTTCCTCTTTTCCTGCCACCTTCCACTTTCCCGAACATTAGTGGCTGAAATCAGTAGTAAATCACAACTGGAGTAGGATCACTCACCAAATCCCCACTGATTCAATAGGCTACACTGGTTGTGAATGACTACTGGATTTCAGCCATAGTCTTTTCCAGTGAGTCTTGTCTTATGATATGTAGTAGCTCTGTTTAGTTATTTTGGCTTTTAGACAGAGTTTGGACTTGATTTGATCTAGCACCCCCTTTTGTGTCTTTCTGATAGTCCAGCATCACATTTCAAATGAATCAGGTTTTTCCCCCCAGTAAATCCTTCATTGTCAAGCTTTCACATCCATACAATTGTGGCCTTGGCCCTCAGTGATACATCCTGACTCTTTAAGGATCTGCTCTAGTTCCTCCATAGCTGCGCATTCAAGTCAAAGTCTTATTCTGGTTTCTTGACTGCAGTCTCCCTTTGGATTAATGATGGAACCATGCTATAGTAAACCTTTGAACATTTAGATCTAGCAGAATTTGAAATTCCTTTATTTTCTATATTGTTTTGATTGATATAGTCCCACCTGTTTTCCACTGACAGCTGTGAAGCGCAGTACCCATTCTCATGTAAGAGCACTGCTAGATGAAGTCAAGGCTTGTCTAGACCGCCATTGTGGTCTGCCCTGACCAGCTAGTTCCCATTGTGTTCCTGCACGAGCCAGCAAAGACATCAGGACAACAGCAGCCTCTTACTCTTGCATCCCAAGAATTGGCATTGTGAATCATACTGCCTCTGTTACTGGAGGTAGTAGCCACAAGTCCCTTTTCTAATGTAGAACATAATCATAGCTTCACCTAAAAGTAAGTGCCTGCGAGCTCAGTGGAGTTTATCTACAAGTAAATGTTGTAGAGCTAATTCGGTATGAAGACTGCTTTAAACAGTCCGACAGCCTGAGACCGTAGGTTTCGATTAAGAGCTTTTGTCCATTTGATGGGAAAAGTTCTTTCCGTGGTTGATATCACAGCTTGGCTGGGTGAAATTAGCGAGCCTATCCTTTTATAAATATGATGGATATATTGTCTTGCTACAGCTTTGATGTGCACATTTTTAAGTGGCCCAAGTCTTTTTGATAGCAGTCACAGTATCTTCCATTTGCAGCTGTTTTTATGAAAAACAAAACATTAGTATTCATAATCATATTAGTACATATTTCTGTAACATGTTGTTACTTTATAACAAACTTCATTTTGAAGTGCAGTAGGCTTTCATGGGTTATCCATGCAAACTGACAATGTACATACAATTATGGTATGGCAGCTAAGGTACCTGTTTTTGTATCCTTTCACTTCCCCCATCTAAGGGTAGATTTGTGAATTACTATCCTGTGGGTTTTTTATGTCTTTATATCAAAGAGTATAAACAGTGTTCTAGTAAGTTGTTAATTATACAAGTCTTCTATAGTGATCAAAGATGTATCAAATGACCACTTCTCCACCTAATAAACTTTTTATATGATTTACAGTAGTATGTGTGTTCTTTGGAGTAGAGTGTTGGGCAGATGAGTATCCATTTTCAAGGAAGGGGATAATATCTGGGACCCAGTACTCAAAGTACAATTTTTCTTTGAGGTCAACTACAAAAACAACAAAACAAAATGCTTCTGTCTGCATAAACAAACAATTTACAAAGATCTACTGGTTGTTGTATATTTAACTTTTCTTCTTGACTAAGATTTGTGTCTTTACTTGAGAGCTGCTGTGGTGTGGTTGTGAAACTCCAACTCCTTTTTAAAGTTCTGCTTTGTATGAGAAGCATTTAACAGAAATTAGGAGTCAACATTTCAATATTTCTATCCGAATAGTACAGTTTCAGTATGATTGGTTGACACCTCAACCAAGCCACAGACTGGGTGCTGTTTATTTTCCTATGGTTATTAGATCCAACACTTTCCCTTCACCAGAACCTTACTGGAGACTACAGTTCCTATTAGTGTACAATATATAGTCTTTAATTTCTTTTTGGGGAAATGGAAAATATATGTGTTCCACAACATAAAATAGGTAAATCCTAAATAAAGAAAACTAATCACTAAGAAGCCTGGTCTTTCTCACACTGTCTGATGTCTATGAGAATTTACGCGTAGATGAAAGGCAAACTAGATGCGGTATTCTTCACTGTAAGTGTGTGCGTCTGCTTTTTTCCAACAAATACTTGGGTTGGAGGATACAGTTTGGGTCCACTGGAGAAGGGTTTACTTAGAATTACTTAAGTTTATTTGCAATAGAGGCAAAGTACCCAATGCCATCAGCAGGAGAATTCTTACTGGACTATGGTGACGAATAGGGTTAATATGTTGTCTTTCATCCCCAAACCCACATGCTTTTTTTTTTTTTTTTTTTTTTTTTAAGGCATAGGAGATTGGACTGTTCCAGGCACAATTGCAGTTTTCGGCATGATGAGACAGACATCCTGCTGTTTATACTGCAGTTCTCACTGTTAATTGATGGAGGGTTTCAGTTGACTAGATTACATAAGCCGCATTCAATGCAGCCTCCAAAGCTGTATTTTCACTGCTAGGAGTATTCCTTTTAGAGCAACCCTTAAGCCACAGTTTTGGCTCCTATCCATGTCTGTACGCATTTTTAAAAAAAATCCTGCTTGGATGAAACGTTTTGGTCCGCCCTGGAATGGAAAAAGAGAAGCATAAAAAGAAGCAGGATTCTTTGCCTCTTTCCTTTGCAGAGGACAGAGACCAATATACACAACTCTGTACATGGAGATTTGGGCAGACCAAGAACAGCTTCAACTGTCACTGTCAGTTCAACACTAGGTCATTTCAAGAACGGATCAAATGAAGTGGTCTGGTAAGAAAGGGAGCTTGGATAGCAGAGGACTGTGAAGTACTACAGGGAGAAAAGTACTAAGAGAGACCCTCTCTTATGTGGACACTTGTAATACACCTTCCTGGGGTGATTAAACATACTCTGTATGAATGACAACAGCAGATTCAATTGGTACAAAGTGCTGGGCCGCATCATAGGAAATTTCACATCAGCCTGGGACAACTTCCCATCTAATCAGTTACTTAGTTAAAATTATTGGAAGTGAACATTGATGAATAAGCGAGGAATTTAATGAATTCTATACTTTACAAATAGTATTTATTATAAAAGTACAGTAGAAATATTCAACCATTCATTTAAGTATACTTCTTTAGAAATCTCAATTTCAGATATGCAATGGTAAGAAAAATAACTGTCATGCATATAAGTGCAAGGTAATTCTGCCAGAAGCCCCAAGGAGTTGCAAGGATTCCTTGAATCTTTAGATATTCTTCTCCGGTGCATCTAACAAAGACAGGACAAAAGTTAGTCAACCACCTATTAGAAATGCACTGTGCTTAATTTACCTTATTTTGCTGTAACCTAGAGTGATTCAAAAGAATGACCAGAGGTAGAATAGATGGAAGACATCATTTGTAGTCCGTACAGATTGATACTGTGCTAAATCTCTAGAACAGAAGATGAGGATTCCCCCACCCCATTCCACAGCTATCCCATTTCTGGCACCTCTTCTCTCCCATGAGGGGTGGCTAAATCATTCCTCACTTTTGCTCTTTTTAGAGATAAATTATAAACTCATTTCATGCTATAGCTGGTATATTCCCAACCCAGTCTCATTATTGTTTTATCTCTGTAACTCATGTGGCTGGAAAAAAAGAATATGGCTGAAAAAAGATATTTGTTAAAAGTAGAAGAACATATCCTCCGGCAGTAGAGGAAGGAGCATGAACTTGAGTCTTAGAAGGATTTATAAACTAGAACGTTTGAATGGGGTTTCAATTCAGCACATTTCAGTTAGCCTAGTATCAGCTCTGCTACCTTGGCTAGTTAGGATTGCATTCTAGAGCTTTACTCCCATTCAAGAGTAACAGTTTATAATCATCATCACCATCTTAGAACTGCAGAGCTGGAAGGGATCCTGTGGCTCATCAAGTCCAGCGCTTGTCAAGGAGGCACAGTGGGGAATCGAACTCCTAACCTCTGGCTCCTCAGCCAGAGACCTAAACCACTGAGCTATCCTGCAGTTTGGTGGGCATCAGGGAGGGGCTTATCCTTTATTTTTGTAAAAGGTTACAAAGTTACATCTATGGGTAGTCATTCTGTGGCTGCTAGCAAGCATCACAACTATATAAAGAAAAAAGTTAAGAAGGTAAATTATAGTGATTAGTGGACAAGGAAGAACAGTTAAATCCATGCATTTTCTGTTTAGCTTACCAAATAATGCAACAGTTTGCAATGTGATGCTTACATTGTAAATGGACTAGGAGTGAGACATGTCACGTTGACTGCTTCTGTCCTGTCCTGGCAAAAGTTGAGCCCAGTAAATTCATTGATTTGCAAAGCCTATGAAGACAGACAAACAACCGAATTACTTGCCTATATTATGAAAGAGGGCTTCCATATTGTCATGTTTTTAGGAGGAGCAAAATGATGGATACAGCCCAGTGGTGCTTAAAGGAAATATGATTTGTACTCCTCTGTATCCGGGAAAGGATAGTCAAAAGTCAGAATTGACTTGGCGGCACACATTTATTATTATTAAATCTAGGATTGTGGAACTCTGCTACCTTGAGAGGGGGAGGAAGTCTCCATGCAAGCTTAAGGTTTGCCCTTAATGTGACCACACTGAGGAGTAATAGAAAGCACTGCCTGAGCAGTAGGATGGGGCAGCTGGCAAAGAGGCCGAGGTTCTGTTCATTTCATCATTGGATAGAGAAGGGGATATCAGAAGTTGGAGCTTTCCAGAAAAGCTTAAGCTGCTGAATTGACCTCTTCAACACAGCTATTAGAGCTCTGCTCTCCTATTGTTCTCGCAGGACACATTTACAAACTGGTTTTTTGATCAGTTTTCATTCTCCCACAACTTTATTTAAAAGATGCAATTGTCGCTTTAATATGTTATTGCCAAAACACTGTGAAACAAATCTTTTTGCAATAAAATTATATTCAACTTCCTTTGAGCAGTTGGATGGACATTCCTTCATTCCAATCCTGTGCTAGTTTGTTAAATTTATAACACTACTGTCACCTATGCATCCTGATGCAAAGAAAAATAAAGCATTTATGAATGAATAATTAATTGTTAACAATATATTCTAGTCTAGTCCATAAACAAAATAATATGGCTTCTAAGGGCACCACAGTGTTATTTGCAATATTAACCACTAGATGTCGTTAGATAATAACAATTATGTTTAGATTTTTTTATATATATAGGGTGGCGCCCAACTATAGAGGAAACTAGAAAAGCTGATTGTGTGTGATTGCCATAGCACAAGATTTTCTCACCTCCCTATAGAAGTTTTCAATAAACCTGCCTGACCGACATGGATCAAAGCCCCCCCCCCCCCCAGCCTACAGCCAGCAAGTACAATAACTGCTACCGCCATTATTAGGTCCCCAGCCTGCTGTCACGATGCGACTAACTCACACTTGCCGCCACCACAGCAAGCAGGAAGAAGGGGCACCTTCTTTATCTAGGCCATCTCCCCATCTCATTCATCCAACCTTTCCCTTTTCGTTATGCACCCAGCCTTGGGCTTGGCCTTTAAGGTTCCACCAACCTGTACTGAGCAGGAGGTAAGTTGTAAGAACTATAAGAACTTACATTCATGGGATTGCATTTTGTGCCAAGTAATAAACTTACTTCTTTCAACAACAGTGACATTCGAAAGGGGGGGGAAAGGTTAGTGCTTACATTGAGGCCATAGCGAGGGATGCTAAAATACTGTAGCCATAGCAACCAAGATGAAATGGTTGGCAGATTTACCAACAAGCCGGAGAAAACCTAAAAGAAACAACAACATAGCTTAGAAAAAAGAAGGGCTGTTAAAGGACAGCACGTTGTTTAGAACTGTAAAGAGTCTCACAGTTCTGCCCAGAGTTCGTTTGGATCAGTAATCATCATTAAACATATACATTAATGGATTTGTAGCTTTCAATTTTCCTGAGAAGCAAGACTCCTAGAGCCTGTTAACTGACCAACTGAGCATATTCCTAGTTCCCTTTAAATATAGTCTTCCTCCCTTAGTAAAAATTGCAATTGTTGAAGTTTAGCAAACTGAGCCTACATCCACAATGCTCAAAGGCACCAATAGTGTGATAGGTCAGCCTTGGAGAGCAGAGTTAAGCACGGGTGGCTTTTCACTCCTAACATGGTGCAGAGCAGAACTGTACAAGGTTCACAACTAGATTTGGTAAGGGGCAGGGGCCACGGGCCATATGCAAGCCCATACACAGGCAGACACACATAGTGAGGTTGGGCGAGGGGTGCTATTGATCCACTGGAGGGGGAGAGTAAAGCTTAACCCCCCCATCTCACCCTCTGATCAGCACCAGTGTTTTTGCACTGCCACAGTCAAATCTTTAGGAAAGCAGAATTCCCTGGTGGGGTGTAAGGGTGTAAAGGCATCTGGAAGTGTACTGTGTGATTCCATACTTCCCCAGCTGCTATAGACCAGACATTCTCAACACTTTTTTAACCACAGCCACAGACATGATATGAAAGAAATATAGGCCAAATCAGGGTTGTGTATAATCACATAACAAACCTTATAAGGTGGCATGTGAAGAATTGTTTCCAATCTGTGGCCCCCTTCAAATCTGCCAGGGGCCCCCAGGGGGCCACATGGCCCCCATTAACAATGGCTGCTATAGAGAATAGAAGGCCATATTACTTACTAGCATAATGACAATCATGAAGAGAGATTCCTGGGGGTGGGGGTGGGGGAATATATATTGCAAATAATCCAACAATTTGTCATGCTCTAGCCCCACCCCCCTGCCCCACCCTACCCTCCCAAATGGGATTGAGAAGCAACTATTCCTTTATGCTAGCAAAAGTGGACACGGGACACTGTTGTTTGAACAATGAGGGATTTTAGACTTTGTGCTAACCATCTTATAGTGTCATGCATTATTTCAATTAGAATAAAATGTGGCAATATTGCCTGTTGCATTGCTGCCCCCCCCCCCCGTGCCTTCTGCTGGGTGGGGCACTGAATCTTTGCCACAGAATCCTACTTTGAGAGCATCCTTGGCTAGACCACCAGAGGAGCCTCACAGCCATTAAAAATCACCCCTGTCCTTATATGCACCAATCCATGCAAGATTGCATTTCTTGGTCTCATTAGGGCAGGGGTGGGCAATTAATTTCTATAGGGGGCCACATGAAAAATCTGAACTGTGTTCGGGGGCCGAACCAACTTTACTTAAAAATAAAATGAAACAGTGATGTTATGATTGTTTTTATTTTAAACTTGTTAATCTTCACAAATACTAAAGAGTTTTTTTGCGGTATGTTAAAGATAAGCAACTGGCGGCGGGCCGGACAGGAGCGGCTCGCAGGCCATATGTGGCCCGCGGGCCGCACTTTGCCCAGGTCTGCATTAGGGTGTGGTCAAAGATAGAGTATCTATCTCTATCAATTGGTATCTAGAGTTTTTTAATCTATTTATTCATCAATTATTTCTTTTTATTTCTATTCCACCACTCTTATCTAATAGCCCTGAGTTTCTGTAACCAGCGACATAAGCACAACACACAAAACACCACTGGAATCATAATTCTGAAATTCACAGATACAAAGTGCAATGAGACAACAGTAGTCTTGTGCAATACAGTTTCTTTTAAACTAAATATTCAGAGACAATAATAATAAAGCACTCACAATCATAAAAACAAAGCAAATATTTATGAGGAGGTTTGCCACCGATGTCACATTTTGTCCTGTTGCTATTGCCAGAGCCATAGAACTGGCTGTGTAGGCGACTAATATAATGGTAATCATCATGATAAAGAAAGCCGCTGCAGTCGGTTTGAAACCTAAAACAGATTTTTTTAAAATAAAGTCAATAGCCATCTGTAACCAGTGCCATAATGTCTATATAAGAGAAATGTACACATAAGCAGTATAAATAGTGCATCACTATGCTGAAGTAAACGTATAATATAAACTCCTCTGAGCCAGTGCTCAGGATGGAGTGTGGAAAGCAATACAATGCAATTTACTGTGCTTGTAATGGTCCAGACTGGTGGTTGAGGTGCTGGGAGTGTATCTACCAGTTGGGGTGTGTTTGCTAATCTAAAAATTTGGTATTTGTGCATAGATGAAACACACACACCCCTTGTTCCTCAATGGTGACATTTTGGTTCACCCCAAGGAAATGTGGTACTTGGACAGTATTAAATAAACTTAATAAATAGTAAAGAAAAAACATTCAATGCTCAGTTCTAAACCATGGATGTGAAATACCATAGCTTGATAGTAACCCTTGTAATTTCTTGAGTGTACAGAGGTCACCCTTTGCAAGGCCTAGCTATTAGTTTTGTTCCCCTCTGTGCACAATGGAAACTGGGGCCTACCCCCACCAGTGTTGCTCGTAATGCCTGCACACAATTGCTACATTTGGGTATGTGCCTCTCAATTTCAGGGGAAAGGGAAGCCAACCTTCATGAAATCCATAATTTTTCCTTCCGGCTCTGCTTGCAAACGTAGCTGAATCATGTCTTCCTTGCTCAACTGTGGCAAAGCAGCAACTAATATATTGGTCAGAAATGGAGCAGGGGAGCACCTTAACCCTTCCCCCTTTAATTCAAGCACTGGATAATTTAATGTTATAGCTAGTAACTTTGAATAAAACCTCTTCAAATTTATATCTAAGGAGCAATTTAGAGGCCATGAACAAACAGATGTGGGCCCTCATTTCTCCAAGGTGAGGTAGGGGAGGAGAGAACATTTTGGTTTCACGATATACTTGCCTATTGTGAAATAGTTTAGACAGGTGAGGATGATTCCAGGCAAGGTTCTCATGGGCATCATGTCAGCTATTATTTTTGAGAAGAAATATGCAGACACTCTGTAATAGCCACTTATATACTCGTGTCTAAAATACAAAAAAAGACAGAGAGTGGTCAACCTTTTCAGTCACCGTCTAAAACGAACACCACAAAAATGGCAGGGGGGGTATATTTCTGTGTGTGCCCCTAAAATCCCATCCTCACAACACTCCTCCAATTACGTTCTCTTCTAAGCCACCTTTCTGGAATCCCATTTTGTCAGGAACAAGATAGTAACTCATGTAATTGGACAAAACAACAAAAGCAACAAACCACAAAACTGCAAAAGAACACCCTCACAAAGATACAAAAAAATGTTGTTCCATCTTAAAGACTAATTGCTATATTTTAATAGGAGCTTTCTTAGATCAAATCTATTTCCTCAGACATTAGAGTAAGATTATGACTCATATTTTACACATGGCCCATGACCATGCAAAGATACAGACAATGGACAAAGTGATAATGGTTCCTTAGTAAAGGAATAGGATTACCAAACTGCGAATAATTTCAAATGCTCAATTATCAATGAGTCTACAAGATAACAATAGCATTGTTGACATGAGTGGCAAACTGGGAAGCAATGTAGGATTTCACAATTGGTAATGAGTTTTGATGGCAGAAAGTGAGGTATGGCAGAAAGTGAGGAGGAATTAAAGAACCTCTTAATGAGGGTGGAAGAGGAGAGCGCAAAAAATGGTCTGAAGCTCAATATCAAAAAAACTAAGATCATGGCCACTGGTCCCATCACCTCCTGGCAAATAGAAGGGGAAGATATGGAGGTAGTGACAGATTTTACTTTCCTGGGTTCCATGATCACTGCAGATGGTGACAGCAGCCAGGAAATTAAAAGACGCCTGCTGAGGCTCCAACACTTTGGCTATCTCATGAGAAGAGAAGACTCCCTGGAAAAGACCCTGATGTTGGGAAAGTGTGAGGGCAAGAGGAGAAGGGGACGTCAGAGGACGAGATGGTTGGACAGTGTCATCAAAGCTACCAACATGAATTTGACCAAACTCCAGGAGGCAGTGGAAGACAGGAGGGCCTGGCGTGCTCTGATCCATGGGGTCATGAAGAGTCGGACATGACTTAACGACTAAACAACAACAACAAATGCGTTTTGAACCCTTGACTGATATTTAATCCTTTTGAGTGGGTATCCAACATCTGCACATGTTGGATACCCTCATCTCAGCTGTTTTTCTTTCAGACCTAGTTCTACAGTGTTTTTTCATTAAAACAGTTACTCAAAGAGTATCCAGGTATTTCTCATATACTCCCTCTACAAGAGGTAAGACCCCAAGCTCTCAGTGGTAGCATGTCCTGTGCAAGGAAGAGAAGGAAAAGTTTTTAGTATGAGCAGAAGCTAGGAAAGGGGCAATCCTGTGCCTATTTAGATAAGCTGCTGTTTCTTTAAACTCAGGTATTATTCTGTGTTCCAGGAGATTTTAAAGATGATGTTAGTTGAAGAGATCTGTAGGGAGTATGTTTTCTCAATGGAATGGAACGAAGTTGGATCTGGAATTTCAATTGAATTGGAAGTGAATTGTAGAAACCACCTGCTATTCCACAACCTCTGGTGAAGTGGTATAGGCAGCTCACCAGACAATAAAATGCCCAAGCAGTATTAAGCCCTTCAGTTCCTTAAAGAGTAGTTGCTTGTCTACTAAATGGCCAGGTTTAAGTCTAAACAAATAAAATAAATTAAAATACCTTCACAGCATAACTGATACCACAGATGTTAAACACTTACTTCATACTGAGGCAAAAAGCACACTCATATGAAACATATAAGGCACTATTACATATGCTTTAATAACTTTGCTTCTAATTTTGTTCAGTTGTTATATCTCCATTAAACACATTTTCAAGTAAATAGTCTACTGTAACAACATCCCTTAGATGTTACCACTAAAAGACCATGTTCACTTCCCATCTCTGATGGCCCCAACATGGCTCAGGTTAATCCACTGGCTTTTATATTCATAACAAAAATGTGAAGTGTAATCATACTAATGATCATGTGTCATTACACCTATTTCTAATAAACTATTTCAGTGATTGACTTATGTTTTTGTTGCACAGCAAATGATTACATCAAGAAGAATTTAAATAGAATGGAAGCAAAAGAGGAATATAATATCAAGATGACTGGGAAAAGAGGAACAGAAATGAAGAGCAAGTGATAAAAAATGATTCTTGAGAAAAAGAGAGGGAGAATAAAATGGGGATCCAAATCCAGCAGCTATGCACTAAGCCCCAGCCAAGCTAAAAGCAACAGTGCTGGTGAAGAATTTGAAGAAAGAAGGGGGCCGTTTCTGTTAGATGCTCTCACAGCTTCTCCAAGGAGGTCACCGGCATCATCACCAAAGGCTCAAACAAAGCTATCCATGTAAAGCATCAGCTGCTGGATGTTTTTTTCAGCCTGGATTTTCATCCAAACACCTTGATAGATGGAAAGAGTTCACCCAGCTAGGATACTCTCTGTCATTAGCTTAACTGAAGCAAACTGAGTTAATACAAAGTGCCACGTTAGCTTGTCATGATACAAAGCAATCTAAAGAATAAGAATGATGATGATGATGTCCCAGTTTCTGTGCTTTGGATTTTACTGGCAAACAATCGTTAATTGTTAATAACAAACAATCAATTGCTGAGCCAGCATTCACCCAAAGCTTAGAAATGTTATTCTTTGGGCTATAATGCCCAGAATTCCTTTGGTGGTCAGGACAGCCGGGGGATTCTGGAAGTTGTACTCCAAAAGGTTACTCTTCCAAGCTGTATATTCACAGAGATAAAATAGTGAGTCAGTCATTCACATAAGCCTTGGGACCACATACACACACACACACACACACACACACACACAAGAGGTGTGGGGAGTCCTTTCTCTCTAAACCTAAACGCATTCAGGTGACTTTATCACACCACACTAAGATCTTTTATTTGGAATAGCTTAGTCATCCTTGTCATCCTACAAGATCAAACAGCACATTTTTTTTCTACAGTTGCGATGGAGCTTTCTGGTAGAGTGTGTGCAAAATGGCTGCATGCCCAGGGCTGTGAAGCCAGCTGACGGATAAACAACTTAACCATACAACAGATAAATGAATAAAGCTGCTAACAGGAAAAACACACTTGGTTTGCCATTACACGCAGATTTACTTACATAAATATTCTTTTTTCAGTGATAAAAAGTTCAACCGTCGTTATACTATTCAAACACTGATTAGTAATCAAAAAGAACAAAGCACCAACTCTGCAAGAAAATCCAAGAATTTCCAAATTAGATGGGCATATGCAGAAATAACAGCAACAAAAACAAAACAACAAAACATTTAATATTAATGAAACAGAGTAGCATCAATATCATTATTCCACAGGTGGATTCACATTATAAAGAGATAAAGTTACAAGAAGCAAGTTAACCAGGCCACTGTAAACAAAGGAAACAGTCTACTGGGAAGCTTTTCTGTTCAGTCCCATCCGAGGCAGAAGGTGAGTTGAATCTCAGGAAGGTTGGATGTTTGTGGATTTTTGGGAGGGAAGAATTAGGATGAGGAGGAAATAACAGGGCTTGGTCTTCAAAGGATACTTGCTAGACGTTATTCCTGCAAGTATAGCAATCTCTCTAAATTCCACTGCATAGGCATCTTCTGTCAGTCACCTTCTGGCCCCATAGTTGAAGGAAATTCAAATCACAAGAGAACTAGAAACCATAGTATAAAGCATATTAGGTTCTTTATCTATGCATTTTCAGTACATTGTAAAATTTAAGTAAATGACTCCAGATGAAAGAAAATTCGATCCCCTTTTAAAGTATATTCCTAATGTATACTAACCTATTTTGTATGCCAGTGGCATCATTTTTAACTCCAGCAAAAACAACTCCAACAATTAATCCCAGAAAAGTGGTAATAACCAGCTAGGAAAGAAAGAAAAAATTAAGATTCACAACAAGCAATGGGGAAGGGGCAGTGGAAGTGGTTAGTATAAGAGAGTAAGCTTTTTGAAAATAACAGACGTCAATATCTTCTACAACAATATAATCTGTTATAGAATCTTTAGCGATGTCACTTCTGCTCCAGCTAGATTGTATACAATCATGCACTCCACTCTAACAGATATTCAGGTGGAAAAAGGAAGCAAGGTTAAAAATAACAAGTTGTAAATTACAGACTTACCTGTAGACTGTAATGAAGTTACATTTCAAAACTAATGTAATAAGTAGGACCAGCATTACTTTCCTGGTATAATGAATAACATCATCTAGTTACTTTCAAAAGGCTACTTTTAAAGGGTGTTATAAGGAACCTTTAGCAGCATTTTGAGATAAGTTGTTCATTTCTTTTTAAACAAATTATTTTATTTTCATGGCAAATCAAAAGGAAGGAAAGATGGAAGGAGGAAAAGAAATTTAAAAATAAAAAATGAGGGATATACAAAATATGTTGTAATATAATCATGTTAATGTAAGGAGACAATGTACCCTCAAAAGAGAGTTCATTTAGAGCTGACATTGACAGAATAGGTGTTCATTTGTAGCTGAAGTATAAGATCTTCTGACCATTGAAGAGTGAATGGTGTATGTTTATCTTTCCAACCTTGATGTATACGTCTATTGGCAATTGTAAGAGGTTATAAAATCCTACCATGCTGACCAGCAGTTAGCTTCCAAACCTCAGGAACATGGTTTAAAAGTATATACATATCTACAAGTATAAAGGAATTTTCTAATGCAAAATCAATTTACCATGAATACACATGGCAACCTGTGGGGACGTCAAAGCAAAACACTTCTTTTGTAGCCAGAATCCTCCTAGGTTGTTCCCTCCTGGTTCTGTCAAATCACTCCCTCCCTTCAGACTGGCTCCACCAACAGAGTCCTCTGTTACAACAGCTTCATGGGCTGCCGATCTATTTCCAGACCCAATTCAAAGTGATGGTTATATGATCTACAAAGCCTTGCATGTTTTGGGTCCAGGCTATCTGAAGGACCATATCTTCCCATGTGAACCTTCTCGGCTTCTAAGAACTTCAAGAGAGACCCTTCTCTCAGTCCCACCACCCTCTCTTGCATATTCATTCATTCATTCATTCATTCATTCATTCATTTATTTATTTATTTATACATACATACATACCCCGCCCATCTAGACCAAAGTCTACTCTGGGCGGCTAACAGCAATCCAAATAATAACAAATATAAAAGAAAACAACAGCATTAATACAATTGAAGATGGCAATAAATAAATTAGGTATTGACAGGAGGGAAGGCCTGCCTAAAGAGCCAGGTCTTGAGTTTGCTCTTAAAAACACCCAGTGAGGGAGCCAGACAAATTTCTGAGGGAAGATTGTTCCAGAGGCGAGGGGCCACTGCTGAGAAGGCCCAATTTCTTGTTCTTTCTCTCTGGGCCTCCCTCGGCGTTAGGCTGAGGTGGAGATGTGATAGAAGGGTCTTTTCTGTAGCTGCTCCCAAGTTGTGAAATGTACCCCAGCAGGCTAAGTTGGCCCCCACCCTCTTGTTCTTCCAGTGACCAATGAAGACCATACTTTTTGGGCAATTAGATAACTGGGCAGTGAAGAATTTTAATTTTGATATTACATCTTATTATTTTATGTACATTTAAATCTCCTTCTAAAATGTTTTAACAGTTTTAATTAATCATTTTAATACGAACATATGTTTAATAGTTTTTAATATAATCATTTATCATGCTTTTAACTGGTTTGTTTTTTAATAACTTGTGAGCATTAATTGGAAGAAAGACAGCATGGAAATAAAACCAAACCAAACTACACATCTCAAAGGTAAAAATGCCACAAAAAGATGTTTCCCATTTTCTGGATTCAGAACAAACTGCGTATTTTTAACATATTATATAGAGGGGTGGAACACACACACACACACACACACAGAGAGAGAGAGAGAGAGAGAGAGAGAGAGAGAGAAAGAGAGAGAGAGAGAGAGAGAGAGAGAGAGAAATAGTGGATTGACGGCATAGCCCCTGCACACACCTACTCAGAAATCAGTACCGCTGTTCAAAGTTATTCACTTTGAAGTAAATGTGCAGAGGATTGTGACTTTTGGTGACAATAACCAAACTGATTAAAAACTGTATGTAACACTTTCTTTAAAATAAGCAAAAGGGAGGAAAATCTCAGTCAAGACGATGGTAACAGGCTGTTCAGCGGTGTTTAATCAGAGGGGATTGCTTGAACTTTAACACTTAAGGTGCGCTTGATACATGGTACCAAAGTGCTAAGGGCAGGCTGAGGGGATGAAACGTCAGGGATAATAACTCCTTTCTAAGCCAGTTGAAGTGGGAAACAAAGATCATATCAGGGCCAATTTAAGAAGATTAGTGAAGGGAGGCTTTAATAATGCAGGGTCTTTTTAAGAATGCGTCCAAAATCCATTCCTAATGAGGTTAGGGAGATGAAAACGATTGTGAGAAAAAAAGTCAGGTCTATTAACCCTGGAAGATTCTAAGCTCTTAAGATCATAATTCTTGTCACAAGGTCAAGCTTTTAGAAAGCAATTAATAGGGATCCCCATTCTATCAACACACACAAAGCTTTTAACTTCACAGGGTCTCAACAGATGATTGATTGGTGATTGCTATGTACTTTTTCTCTTGAAAGAAACCTTTGCACAGTTTTTTGAAGAAATGCTGCTGGAAACAGAGGTCACAGGGGAAAAAAGTCTGGGATGGAGACGGGGGAGGGGATCGGACATCCTTCAAAGAGAGGGTTGGCTGGAGCAGCAAAGGTTTGATTTGCCTTGAAATGAGCTACGTTCCTGGAGTCCTGAGCAAAGCCAACTCCAACCTTTAAGGACAAATCAATGCCCTCGTCTCCATTCAGGAGATGACTGGACTGTCAGTTAAATGCTGGCAATCAGATAGCATTTTCCATCACCCCTGAGAGCAGCAGCCCTGTTTAGGAGAACAGACAAGCCTAGCACACACAGCATCCTCTTTCAACTACAAGGCTTAGGAAGAGCAGCCAATTACTGCTATTGCTGTCTCCCAGCATCTGCTATACATCGTGGTTGCATCGCTTCATCTAACAGTAGAGCCAGACTTAGGCCAGACTGAAGGACCTGCCTTCACCCCAAGCATGCCATTGCAGATCCAATTCTTAATTGTTTAGCATATATCTACATCAGTGGTTTCCAACCTTGGGTAACCCAGGTGTTCTTGGACTGCAATTCCCAGAAAGCTTCACAACTAGCTGTGTTGACTGGGGTTTCTGGGAGTCGCAGTCCAAGAACACCTGGGCTACCCAAGACTGGGAACCACTGATCCACATCATGGTAGAGATGCTGTTGTGACCCTTTTAGCTCAGGCTGTTACCTAGTATTGAGTCCCAACCCACCAACTGACGAACAAGAAATTAAAAGCCCCCCAAGCTTAGGTTTCTTCTCCACTTTGAGGACACGTCTATACATTACAAATGTATTCCAGTTTTAAAACATGAAACTATTGTAAAGCATGACAGTTTCCCCCCTTAAACAATATTGGGAAATGGTAGTTACTGAGTGCTGTGAATTATCTGTAAGGGATATTTAGCCCTGCCTAGAATGAGGATTTCCACAGTTCCTTGAGCAAGTGTAACAAATCTGAAACATTTCATGTTTGTATTTGGCCCAAATACACTATTTTGTAATGGCAGAAGAGGATAAAAACTGTTTGCCCTAAAGTATAATAATTATTAAACACCAGTAATTAAACATAATTATTCTTGTAACTCTTCATTATGTAAATTTACCTTGTTTTTAAACAGAAGCAGGCTTCATTGCTTTCAGTCATTATTCTTTAAAGTGAATTTTGTTTGAGTTACCTGGGCAGTGGAATTTTGTGGATTACCTATCAAATTCTTAAATGTACGTTTGGACAACCACTTCAGCTGATGAAAAAAGGGAGTGGAGTATGGAATCTCTTTATATGTTTCACCCCTGTTCTTATATTCCGCAGACAATGTATCCAGCTCTTCTTTCATTGTTTTGTAGTAACTGCATTGAATAAACTTTTCAGCTAATCTTTCCGCAATGGTCTCGTGTTCTCTGGTAGTCTCTTCAATATCTGTTTCAGATAAGAAGGAAAAATCAGATTAATACATTGCAAGTGAGCTGTACAGTAAGTAAGCAAGCTATTAAGTTTGAACATCTTAATAGTTTGAAGTATTAAGTTTGAACATCTTCAAACTTAAACATGGCTGGTCCACCACACAGAAAACTCCCTCCAGTAAAGGCACCAGCATATCATGGAGAATATGTGGCGATCACACTGAACATCAGATATCGAGGGTGGAATAATGGACAGAACGATGGACTAGGACTCGGGTCAGGAGATGTGGGCTTGAATCCCTGCTCAGCCATGAAAACTCACTGGGGGCAGAACAGTTAAAACCATTCCTTAAATATCCCATGTATCCTGAAGGCCCTTTTAGGGTCACTATAAGTTAGTGCCAACTTGATGGCACACAACACACATAAGTTTCCTGCTCAGTTTATTACATTTTTGTATTTGCAGAATTATTTATACAAGGAAGCATAAAAATGTGGTTCTCCAGTTCTTCCACTCTCCTACATGTATAGCTTGTACTTAAATGCTGCTTAGAGTTGCATCCACCTCAAGAGAAATGTGTATTACAACATGCTTTCATCATTATACAGTATATACAAAAGGCCAAACCAAACATATACTATCCATCTTATTATTATGTGTCATCAAATCGCATCTGATTTATGGCAACCTTGATAGGATTTGCAAGCTATGTGAGATATTTTAAGCAGTTGTTTCACCAGCACTACCTCCAGTGAATTTCCATGGCCAAGAGGGGATTTGATCCTGAGTTCAGCACTCTATCCCCAATACTGCACTGGCTTTGAAGCCAAAGAAGCATGTTCACCTCTTCCTCGACCTTTCCTTGTTATGCTAAGCATCCCCCCATCCCAGTTGTTTTCGCCTAGCCTAATATAAATCCTGTATTAGAGCTGAGCTAGACAAAAGAGTGACAACATTTCAGTGCAATGAGGTAAAGGCAGGAAGGGGTTAAGGATGCCATTAAAAGGATAATTCCCCCATCTCACTTCAGAGCCAGTTAAGCAAGCAGGTGTTATTAAAGATAAGTACACCTGTTTTGAATAATCACTCCAAACGGAGATGGCAGCCAAGAAATCAGAAGAACCTGTCCATTTTGGTATATAGTTATGGTATATGGTTCCCTGATAGCACTGTTTGGCACAGGAAAAAAAGTCCTCATCTGCTTGTGTTTCTGCTTAGAACAACCCATCCTTCCCCTTTAAGAGCTGGCCCCTATCTTTCTGTCACAGGGCTAGGGCATGCAGTCTTTTTGGGATGATACATTGAGATGCAAAATAGCTCTTTGTTCTGCCATCACAGACGAGTTCCGGGAGTTAAAACAAATTGCCCTGAAGATAAGTGCTTTTAAACACTGGCTGGATTGCACCAAATTTCACGGTGTGGGCAGGCCCTGAGATGCAGAAGGGCAGCAGTGAAAGAATTAGAAAAGATCAAGGGTAGGGATGTATCATTGAAGACTAAGACCAAGATCACCCATACTCTTGTATCTCTGATCACCATGTATGGGTGTGAAAGGAGGACAGTAAAGAAAGGTGACAGGAAAAAAATTGAAGCGTTTGAAATATGGTGCCGGAGGAGAGCTTTGCCACCTACTGGAAAGACAAATAATTGTGTCCTGGATCAAATAAGCCTGAACTGTCTCTGGAGGCAAAAATGATGTAACTGACACTGTCTTATTTTGGGCACATCATGAGAAGACAAGATTCCCTGGAAAAGACAATAAGCATCCATACCTATAGTGTCTATGGTAGTTTTGCTCATTTCAACAGCAGATGAATCTCCATTAATGATGTCTAGGAAAAAATCTGCAGGGTTGTTATATGGTTCACACACATAACCTGCAAAGCAAAGATGATTAATGTTTACATACCCTATACCTAAAATGAAGACCTGTAGGTTGGATACTGTTGGGTTACGTGATCATGCAACACTAACTATGCAAGCAGTAGTAGGTAGTTTGCCAGCTGTTCTCCGGTTGCACAATCAATGACAGGACCCCTGACCAACAGTCAAAAACAGTTTGCATTATTACCTTTACAGGCGTAGTTTCACAGGAACCAAAGGATTTTGGCCGTGGAAGCATTATAGATTTTGTAAAAACAAACAAACCAGCAAGCCAAAAAAAAACAACAACAACAACAACCAAAAAAACAGTCATTAGAAAGTAATGGAATATAAACACAGATAATCTACAAATAGACATCTATGTGCTTTTTTTCTGCTATGGAGTGAGTTTACTTCCAGCCACTTGACAAAAATGTCCTAAATACAACACATATTTTGTCTTGTTTGCCCCCATCCCTCCCAAGCTTTAGTCCAGCTATCTTTTAAAAATGCCATCCTCACCAGGTGCCACAAAGGTTATCTTATCAACTGCTTGGACATGGCTTGCTTTGAAAAGTACATAGACATAAAATTAGGTTTATTTGACTTGAGAAATAGTTCTGGGGGGAAATGAATTCTTGTTATCACAAAGGTCACCCAGTCCACAGTGCCACAGAAAATTAGCTGAGCCATTTTATCTTGAACTCAATTATGCAGGAAAGATTCACAGATGGGAAAGTTACTTTTTGGGCAATGATAGTTCCCAGAATTCCACTGCAATTGCTATGTTGGCTGTGGGATTCTGGGAACTTTAGTTAAAACAAAAACGTTTCCTTTATTCAAAAGGTTTTTGTACACCTCCTTGCAACAGGCCATGTGTGATTCCAGAAGAGCTTGGTTTCTTTTAAGATATCTGTACTCTCAGAGGTGCAAATTAAGGTCATGATTTGAACTAAATACATCAACTTCAGATTATATTTAAAGCAATTGTCTCCCTGGGGAGATTCTGGAATTTGGAAGGGCTGAACCTATTGGTGTGCATGCCATTGTTGTTGTTTAGTCGTTAAGTCGTGTCCGACTCTTCGCGACCCTATGGACCAGAGCACGCCAGGCCCTCCTGTCTTCCACTGCCTCCCAGAGTTTGGTCAAATTCATGTTGGTAGCTTCGATGACACTGTCCAACCATCTCATCCTCTGTTGTCCCCTTTTCCTCTTGCCCTCACCCTTTCCCAACATCAGGGTCTTGGAAATGGTTAAAAGACCTACTTGACCATGGATGTGATAAGCCTAAAGTACTTTTGTGGTTTCTAGGCTCAGACATGTAAAGATAACATGAATTCAAAAGGGCTTTTGAAAGACAAAACAAACAGCATCCATTCTCTACTGCTGTTGCATCTTGGAAGTTGGTTGGTTGGTTGGTTGGTTGGTTGGTTGGTTGGTTGGTTGGTTGGTTGGTTGGTTGGTTGGTTGGTTGGTTGGTTGGGTTTGGTTGGGTTTGGTTTGGTTTGGTTTGGTTTAAATGCCACACCATTAATGCAAGCACTATTCTGGGCAGTTTGTAGGTTAAAAATTAAATCCACAAGACTCCACATAACAACATACATTCAGAAATAATACAGTGATATACAACAGTAATTAAATAATAAATATAAATATAAATAACCCTACAAAAAAAATGTAAAAGCATCCAGGAGATTTAGTTGTTAAAGGCAGCCTTAAATAATTACGTCTTTAGCAATTTCCTGAACATAAGGAGGCAGGGGCCTGGCATTGTGGTCACCTTTCTGGCCTCCCTCAATGTGGCCACTTTTAACATCATGGATTAAGAAGAGCGTGTGGAATGGGTAGCTGATTTCTATGTATAAATGCCATTTCTTTGTTTTATATAAAAATGTTGCTTACAGTGTCATTTAACCTTTTGGTCAAACTCCTGTTGCTTAGGATAGTGAATTGCTGTAGAGCCAGGGGGGATTTAGTAAATTAACGCCTCCATAAGTTTCATTGATTCGAATGGCCTGCGGTAACTGTGACTTATGCTAAAGTAAGAGTTTGATCCCACTGACAATAAAAAACACTCTTGTATTGGGTTCTGCTTTTTAAAAAACCACTCAGATCTAGGTGTACACATGAGGCGCACACATGCGCAGAGTAGTGTGCCAGAGGAATGAGTTTTTCTGCTCCTCCACCAGAGGTATATTTATTTTGAGATGGATGTGGAATTGATTCATTGCAACTGATTCCACATATGTAAAAGCCCCTGATAGGAGCAGAAAAACCTGCTCTCACTCATCTGCCCCTCGCTCACCCCCACCCAGTTGCCCACCCGTCCAATCGCAAGCCTGCCTGATTGCTCCTACCCCCCCCCCAGCCACATGATTTTAGCCCAAATCCAAAAGAAACAATCCCTCTGCTCATTTATTCTGGCAAGTGGGATCAGATCCTAAGTCACAGTTAGAGGAGGCCCATTTGAATCAATGGAACTTATGGAGGAGTTGACCGACCAAACCCCCATGGATTCAATAGGCTTATTGTACTGTGATTTATTACACTAAGCAATGAGAATTTGACCCTTGTGTCTTAAACTGCACTAGAGATGTTCTAGAAAAATCCTCATTAACGTGTCTCAATTTTAACTCACCCTAGGTAAACTCACCAAGACTGCTGAAGTATTCAAGAGCATCATCAGCAGGTCCATGATATATAAGCCTTCCAGCAGCAAGTAACGTCATGGTGTCAAACAATTTGAAAATAGAGTACCGGGGCTGATGGATTGAAAAAATGATCGTTCTTCCTTGCCCTGACATCCTGACAGAAGGGAAACAATTAACTGCTGTAAGTACCACTGGCTTTTCATATTCTGAACCATTCATAGCACATGTGAATGTAACTTTAAATAATCGTATTGGACTGTAAGCTGAGCAGTTTACAAATTTAAAAAACAAGGACCATCAATAAATGCAAATTCAAATCCAAGTCATTATCAACGACAACAAGATCTGAAAAATTACTGTGCGTTCCTTGCATGAAGAAAGTTGCTTGTAAAAGTCACAATGGAAACCTATAGATAAAACTTGTTAAGTTTATAAAAGAAGAATCAAGAAAGGAATACTGCGTTTAAAATGAACAACTAGGGGGGGAAAAAAACCCATATTAAAAATGGAATGTTACTGGCCATGATGTATGCTACCCTTTCATCTAGCACCATAAAACAAAATCTGCCACCTCCTGACAGTCTAGCACAATTTACTTTTTTAAGAGCATCAAGACAGCATTAGCCGTGCTGGCATCCAATCCAGTAGTCGGTTCATCCAGGAACAAGACGACCGGGTGCGTAATAAGCTCTAGGCCAATGCTGGTCCTTTTCCTTTCCCCGCCAGAAACTCCACGGGTAAAATAGGTGCCGACCTAGTACAGGAAAATAAATGTTAAAGTGAGTTGCTTTTCATTGCAGTAGCATTGTTTAAAACTAGGAACGTATTTCAATTAGCGTAAAATGCCTTAATTATATGCCCCCACCCGCTCTTGCTCTCCCTCTAAATATCCTCTAATACCTCTTAAAGCTGAATTTGTTGGGTTGGCAAAGCAAAGTGTGAAAGGACGGCATGTTCTGGCCTCACCTACGGGTGCTTTAGACAAAGAAAAATCACAGCTATTTGAGTGGCTAGGTAGACCAGTTCATGGAAAAGGGGACTGAATGACTTCTAATCATGATAGCAAAATAATATCAGCAAAGGAACCAGCAATATAGATCTGTAAGCCCACTCCAAAGGCAGAAGTGGGCAAAGTGGGAGCCTTGGGTTGCACATGGCCCTCCCAGGGCAGTCTGTGTGGCTCCCCAAGCCTGCCCAAACACCCTTGAACCCCAAAATAAAAGCAATGTTTGCAGAACAAATTGCCATGCACACCCCAATATGGAACATGATTTGCATTTTAGAGCATTTTTTTTCATGATTTCTTGGGAGAGTGGATGCCGGAGGAGGAGGATGATCCTCAGATCTCAGGAGAAGCCAAAACTGAGATATAGAGATATAGAAGTATAGCCAGCCGGACAAATAGCCTGAAAAATAGCTTCTATCCATGGGCCGTCAGACTTCTAAATGCCACATAACACCATGACTAGACTTAATATAACAGACTCACAGTGCCAGTATAACATGCAATATGTACATACCAGTGGTACATACATACATACATACATACGTGTGTGTGTGTGTGTGTGTGTGTGTGTGTGTGTGTCTGTGCCTAGCCCCGGTATTCCTGGGGTTGGGGATTTGTTTATAACGGAGATGCATTCTGTGTCTGAATGTATTCTGTGTTTTGTGCTTTGTGTGGTTGTACCAATGGAGGCTCATTCAATTTCACTGCACACAATGTTGTGCATTGACAATAAAGGTTGTTGTTGTTGTTGTTGTTATTATAACTGACTGCTGGACCCTTGGACATTGCCCAACCTTCTCCTGGGGTCTGTTCCACCCCCATCCTGCTTTTGGACCTTTTGGAACAAATGAAATGAACACTACTGAACCAGGTTGTTTTTATTGAAGCAATGAGCTGCTTACTTTGCTACCTTTGTGTTGTTTTTTGCTGCCAGGGATGATGAGTTACCCTGTGCCAAAATGACTTGGCTCACTTTGTATACAGTGCACCTTGATTTCGATTGGAGGCTGTCACTTTTTGATCCTCCCCTCAGGCAGGAAAATGCCTCCAGAAAGCTCTGAAAAGAGCCAAACCTTCATCTTAGAACACGCACCGGCACTGATTTTCCTAGAAACTGCAGAAGCGTTTTTGTGGTGAGGCAACTGTAGCCAGACCGTGGATCACACAAGCCTGATTTTTTAAAAAAACCTACGTACTTAATTTTCTAGTATTTCTAACAATATCTCTGTCACAACAAGCAAATGTTAAGTAATATAAAAATGCTGCTATATGTTTATACCTTGGTGTCTGCCACTTTAGCCAGATCCAACTCCTTGAGAACTTGCTCAACTCTCTCCCGCTTTTCTTGTACCGAGGTTGACAAAGGTAGCCGCAGGGCAGCAGAGAACTCCAAATTTTCTCGGACAGTTAAGGTTCCCATGACAATGTCATCCTTAAAAGACAGGAATGGGGAAGGTTTCATTTCATGGTTATACTTCATCTGAAGATTATACACTGCTATTGTTCCATTGTCTGTATTGTTCGTTTATTTGTTTGCTGTGCTTTTAGCCTGCTCATCTAGTAAAAGAGCACTACTCTAGATGGCTAACAGCAATAAAGAGAAATAACCCATTCACCAACACGTGTACCTATTTAAAAAAACCCATGAAAAAATTCCAGAGGCAACAGCAGATAAAATTCTCTTAAAAACACATGGATCTGCGAAAATATTAAAGGAGAAAACATAAGAACAGAAGAAGAGCCCTGCTGGATCAGGCCAAGGGCCCATCTAGTCCAGCTTCCTGTATCTCACAGTGGCCCCACCAGATGCTTCTGGGAGCACACGAGACAACTAGATAGCTGTCTCCTGATACCACTCCCCTGCATCTGGCATTTGGAGGTACCTTCCTTTTAAGCCTGGAGATTGTACGTCCCCATCATGGCTTGTAATCTGCGATGGACTTTTCACCCAGGAATCTGTCCGATCCCCCTTTAAAGGCATCTAGGCCAGACGCCATCACCACATCCTGTGGCAAGGAGTTCCACAGACTAACAACATGCTGGCTAAAGAGAGAGATGCTAGCAAAGGCCTCTTTAAAAAGCTCAGCTTTCACCTGTTTCCCGAAGGTCAGAAGAGGGGGAGCATGGCAAATATCAACAGGCAATGCATTCCATTGAGTTGCAGCCACCACCAAGAAAGCCCAGTTCCTGGTGGTTGATTTCTGGGCCTCTCTAGGAGTGACTACCCGCAGCTGCTTTGACCAGGGATGGGAGACATTTTTGGAGGCTACAGCTTGCAAACCCCCACAACAAGGAACAGCCATTGCCCTTGGGGGGTGCTGGGAGTTGTAATCTAAAATGCAAATGCTTCCCATCTGTGTCTTGGATGCACTCAAAACATTTGTAGATTTCTGCATCATAGGATCTGCTTTATTTTTTACTAGAACCCCGAGGTTCACCTGCTAATAAAGCCAGGTTCAAAACCAAGCAGGCATAGGCTAAGCGGTGCTACGTCTGAGCACATGTTAATCCCAGGATTTTGGAACTGGTAGCAGAATGAAGCTTACAAGGTCTTTCACCTACGATATCTTCATGGCTGTCCCCCAAGTATTCTTTTTTTCCCCCAGCCTAATTTGCCTGGGTGAGGAAATGGAACCACATCTGCTTGAGACTAACACTCTAGATTTAATACAGTAACTAGAAACTTCATTTACCTGTACTACATATCCGGAAATACATTTAAAATGTGAAGGCAAACGGTAGCCATTTATCAAAATATCTCCGGACAGCCCTGTAGGATCTTTCCTTGTCGCTAAGATATCCAATAGCCTAGAAGTAATATAAAACGTACTCCAATAAGGATATTTAAGCCAACACAGAAAAATCACACAGATTAATCTTTTTAAATTGCACCGAAGCTGTTTTGAAACTAGTTTGTGTACATACTTTCTTATTAAACTCATTCATGCACATTTCTTACAAGGCCACACTTATGGACAGGGAATATTTATAAGCTTGTAACAATATGAAGTTTTACATCACCATAAAACAAGTCTTTTCACTATTTTGACACTTACGAAGATTTGCCACAGCCGGTGGGTCCTAAGATTGCATTGAGGCCAGGTTTCATGGCACCACTGTAAGATAAAAAACAGTTTTTCACTCGTCAGGTGTTTAATCTAGCAATACTACGTTTCATTTTACTGAATGCCTGCTTCTTTTCACTTCCAGAGATACAACTGTCTTGCAGAGTGGGAAAATTACTCCACTATACTATTCTACATGGTACCCAGTGTAGTGCAGTGGACAGAGTGATGGGCTAGGACTCTGGAGATCAGGGTTCAAATCCCCACTTGGCCATGGAAACTCACTGGTGGTGAGGAACTGCTAAAACCATTCCTTAAAAGTTACATTTACCTTGAGAACCCTATTAGGGTCCCTATACTGGAGTTCTAAGATTAATATTGAACTGCTAAGAAGCTCAGTGGTTTGGGTATCTAGCTGTGGCACCAGAGGTTGGGAGTTTAATTCCCTAGACAGAGGTCTAGACTCGATGATCCTTAGGATCCCTTCCAGTTCTGCAGTTCTAAGATTATAAGTCAGTTCCAACTTGACAGCACATAACAACATTGTTTTCTACACCAGTGGTCCCCAAGCTTTTTGACACCAGGGACCAGTTTAGTTGAAGACCATTCTCCCAAGGACTGGGGGGGGGGCGTACTTGTTATGCAGTAGGTTGTTGGAGGATAGTTTTGAATCGAGCTCATAAAGGAAATGGCGAGCAGGAGGTGAGCTGCAATTGAAGCTCCACCTCCTGTTAGATCAGCAGCAGCTTAAAACCTAACAGGAGCGCAGGCTCCTATTAGATTCTAATGCCACAGGCACAGCTGATCAAGCGGCAGCAGGAGGGGAGCGGGGAGTGAAGCTCCGCCTCCTGACAGATAAGCAGCAGCATTAGAACCTAATAGGAGCGTGCTGACAGGAGGTGGAGCTTCACTCACCGCTCACCTCCTGCTTGCTGCTCATCTGTCCTGGTGGTCGAGTCTTTCCAAGGCCACAAACCGGGACCGGTCCACGGCCCGGAGGTTGGGGACTCCTGTTCTATACAACATAGAAGAGCCTAATTTCAAAATCCACATTAGAGCCCAATTTAAGAGCCCAAATGAAAGTTCACAGTGCGAGCCTGTATGTTTTCCATTATTTTTCATCAGGCAAGATAGTAACCAAAGGAGAGAACTGGCTGAAGTTCAAGTCATGGAATCTATACTGAATTACAGTCTTAAAAATCAAGAGGAAGAGACCACAGACATTTGAGCTAAGGTCTACTTTTCCCTAGCACTTTCCACATAGTTTTAAAATTAAACATCTAATCCTACACCACCACCCCACTCAAAATATCAGAGAACATCATAGGAAATGTTTTACAAGATTAGGATTCACGTGCTATAAATCAGAGTGCAAGTAGACTGGAAAGTGTAGATAAAAGAATGTGAAGGTCCAACCAGGGAATGGAGAGTTTAGTAACTATAGGAATTCTGGTAAAACTTGTTAAGTTGTTCTCTTTTTTTGCTATCTTCTTATTCTAGTATAACTGCATAAGTGGATGTACAAGTACTCTCTCGCCCTCTGGAATTTTACCTTTCCCCCACCCATGTCTACTTCCCCAGCCCCCTAGCCCCTTATCCCTAATCCTACCCCTATTGAAAATGAATTCATTTTAAAAAAATTAGAGTGCAGGAATGTACAGGTGCTGCACATTTGTAGCTGCCACAATCTTTCATTATTGTCTATGCTGGATGCAGCTGATGGGAGTTGTGGTTCAATGACAGCCAGAGAGGGGTACTCTCCGGTCAAATTGGAGTGGCGCCTGCCATAAAGTATCAATCACATCTTTGGTTAGGTTCTTTGCATATATCTGAACTGGGCAGGGGACCTCAGATCCTTCCCAGTTTCTAGAGGCTCCAGGAGACTTTGACATGGCGATATGGAAGGCCAAATGCAAAGACAGAATATTCATGGGACTTTTGCAGAGCCCCTATCAACATGAATGGCAGCCACTCAAAGGCACAGCAGTGCTTTGACTCAGCTCCTGTTCACTTCAACGGGGCTTGAGCACAAGAACATCTTGTAAAACAGATCAGTTATTTATTTGTGGGAAGGGTGCTATTTAGATGGTTTTCTGCAAACACCAAGGGACCTTGGGGGTTGGACTTGATGGCCTTGTAGGCCCCTTCCAACTTCACTTTTCTATGAATATCCAAACGGTGATGTAAGAGAGCATCACACCAACTCTGAATTCTGTAAGTATTCATGGGGGAAAAAGGCACGTAAAACAAACAGTCATGCTGTTGGGCAAGAGGAACCATGGATAATCCAAAGAATATGACTCTCCACCCCACAAAATCTTTCAAACATTTGACAATTGATATTATAACCTCCTGGCTGTTTTAATAGTGCTGCATTCATCACCTTTGGCCACATCTTTAGCTATGTTTATAGCACAATTTTTAATGTTCGTAATTTACAAGCACGAGTGTGAGGAAAGTGTATCTTGCAGGGTGAAGGCAAGAAAAAACCCAGGAAGGCCATCATAGCTGCAGATTTAGTGGCGATGGTAGTAGAGTGCCCCCTATTAGTGAGTGCCAATATAATTTCAGACCTCTGAAAATTACTCACTCCCACAACTACCTAATTTCAAGGCAGCTCTTCAGCACCTCACCGGGAAGCACTCAGTAACCCACTTTTAGCATGCAAAACCCCAGGGATCTTGGCAAGTCTTTGAGTCTGAGTCCCAAGTCCAAGTCTTTGGTACCAAGTCCCACATCTGAGTCTTTGGTACCAAGTCCCGAGTCCCAAGCCCCAAGCCCGAGTTCCTCTTAAAAACCAGCCTTTTTTCCCCCAAATAAAAGGAGGGGTGGGTGGGTTCTGAGTCACGAGCTGAGTCTGAGCCATTGGGGAAAAAAATCTGAGTTGAGTCCAAGTCGAGTTGCCGGTAAAACTTAAGTCCGACTCAACAGCGAGTTCCCACAGCTCGAGTTCCCATCCCTGCAGCACACCGCACACTTCTAGTAAAGAGAGCTTGAGAAAGATATTCCTTTGAATTACACCACCCAGAACTCCCCAGATGACTTTTCCAAGTTCTCCTACTCAGCGGGCAGCCTATAGAAGAAAAGATTGCTGAGGTTCAAATGAAAGGTGCGGAACAGTTCCTGAAGTGACTGTAATATCAACCAGGTGCAAGGACTGGTAAAAAAGAAAGGTCGAACCATTCTTGCCTCTGTATACAGAAGCAGGAGGAAGAGAGGAGGTGGTGGGCACCCCAAATCAGTGAACCCTAACCGGGCAGACTTACCTGACATCAGTCAGAATCGTTTTTTTAACCTCCTTCCGAAATCCTATATAACCAGTCTTAAATTTCACTTTGTAGTTGATCTTGTGAAAGGTCATGGTGCTTCCTTCAGGGTACTTGCCACTTGGAAAAGTGATTTTTCTCTTCCGTAGCATGGCCATGTCTTCCACATGGCTTTCACGCTTATTTTCCACTCTTCTCATCTTAGGCAGCATGATGCTACAAGTATTAAAGAAAGGAGCAGTCACGGTGAGCACTTCGTGAAACCAGATATCAGAACGTTAGCAACCAGCCGCTGAGAAAGTGTGGATTACGGTGAAGTAAATCCTACTATCAGCTGAAATACAGTTCTTCTTGTAGAGGCAGTCTATAGGATACCTCTCTATGAAACACAGAAACCACAAATACCCAAGCCTTCTAATTTAGTGTATTGTTACACCGTAACACTTTCCACTTCCTCAAGCAGAGAGAAATTCTAGAGGCAGCTGTTACCTGGTTTTGGCTTCCTTTAGTAGCAACAGAGACACTGGAGACCTGCAGTCTCACCTCTTCTGCCTCCGGTACTTTATTTATTTATAAATGTAAAAGTAGAGTAGAGGCAGAGACAAGCACTGAACCACTTCTACAGATGGCAAATCCACGGTTTCAATCAGACCTCCAACCTGACATCCAAGCCATTCAAGGTGCTTTTCAGTTTAGCTTCCAGTCTCCGTTTCTCTTTCTCTTCTTTTCTCTCCCATCATTTCACATGTCCTAAGCCAGAATTCGGCATTACGTGCACACACCTGTGCAAGCCAAGAAGAAAGTATTGAGCTTGTGCATTGCACCGGGAGAGGGGTGGAGGTGAGAGAAGTTATTTTTTTTAAGATTGCAGATCCCAAGACACTCCAGCCACTGAAGCTATAGTAAATTTTAAAACATAGCAAATGCGACTTCAAAATTGCTCAGGGAGTGTTTGCGTGTACTAGAGTTTCCCATCTTCAGATGTTCGGCCAAACATGATAGTGGCAGAGCAGGTGGTGGGGTACACCTTTAGTACATGGGGTATAACATACTTCACTTTTTCCCCATTCAACATGCCTCCACTGTCCATATGGATAATGTGCAAATAAGAGTTTGGGATGTCTGTGTGTGTATGTTGCATGAATGTGTATAGAGGGGGGCATCATTCCTTCAAACAGTACCACTTTTTACAAACTGGCATACACCCTCAGAACATTAGCCACTAAGCAATGCAGCTGTTGAGCTAAAAATTCTTCTCCACCTCTCATATATGATATATAACATGGCTACCTCTTCTAAGACTAAATTTGTGCTGATGTTTCACTGTTCCATCCAATATTCTTCTGTTTCTTGATTTGAATTTGAATGCTGTGTTCTTCTTCTCCTGTATGACTTATTCTGTACAAGGGCTCACAATTAGCATATGGGATCCAGTTTAGAACATGGGATAGATGGCTGCACCATGATTCAAAGATATGTTTCTTTCTTTTATTTCTCTCCGCCCCCAGCCTTGTATTATAAACTCCATCCTTCATGCCAACTGAAGCAAGGGTGAACAAAGTACAGCTCTCCAGATGTTATTGAATTACACCACCTATCAGTTCTAGCTAGCATAGTAAGTAGTGAAGAATGCTGGGATTTATAGTCTAACAAGATGAGGAGGACTGCACTGGCAAGAATCTTGTATCCAACGACATAAACTTTTTGCTTATGACAAAGTTCGTCCTTGCCTATGAAATTCAAACTACAAGGAAAATGATAAGGAAACACATTTCTGTAAAATAGGCACCACTCCTCCAGAGCTCTTTATGCCTGAACTACTGGTCGGAAAATCTGCATGCATCCAAATATCACATGCTGGGGATCAGGAAAACCAGCAGGAAAGGGCCTTCTGTCCTGTTGGGGGCAGGGGAGGTTCACAGACGTGTGTGGCTAAGCTCTGTGAAATGTGGGATGTTAGACTATATAGTGTGCTCAAGAAATGCACTTATGTGCTGCAATAGGACTCTCAGAATTTCTTAGTGATTTTCCATGTCTTATCCTGCTAAGATTCCCCGCTTTTTTAGGAAGGAAAGAATAGTTTATCTCCATTGGTCCTGGTGAGGAGGAGCACTGTATTTGTATATGTAGATGTTCTTTAGTTGTTTTAATTTTTTATGTATGTATGTATGTATGTGTGTATGTATGTATCAATCAATCAATCAATCAGTCAGTCAGTCAATCAGTCATTCAGTCAGTCAGTCAGTCAGTCAGATTCCCCACTAAGACTTCCTCCTGCACCAGTGATTCATTTTGGCTTCCCTTCTATTTTCCTTTCCCTGTTTTTACTTGTTACTCTGTACAGGAAACTTCTAAATCCTGCACATTAATACCTTTCTGGCAAATCCTGCACAGAAAAGATGCCACTCTGCACAGGAATTATAATAATCCTGTGCAGGTTGGCATTTCTCCCAGAAACAATGAGCACGACACCTCTGAGAAAGATTTTCTGTGCGATTTCTCAAGAGGGAGAAAGTCTCTTGCAAAGAATTCACATTCAGTTTTGCCCTGAAAGTGAGATTCACATCTCTCTACACTAGGCAATCTTCCCTAAGGTAGTGCTATACAGACCCTAATAAACGGGATGCTCTTTCAAGTGTACATTTTTGGGATGAGTGTCTGTACTTCAAATGTATCATTTCATCACTATGTGTTTGTGTAATAATATTAGTATATGTGAACATAACTCAGAGCCACTGAATTGTATTCACATATACTAATATCAAAATATATATGTTTCAGGTCTGAAGAATCCATGGACTTCCAGATGTTGTTGACTACAACTCACATCATGTTTTGCCCCTACTTAGGCTGGCTATGGCTGAAGAGAATTAAATCCCAGCACCATCTGGACAGGTGCTTCCTCCATTCACCATAGAGATGCCAAAAAGTTTCAAGGTGCCTCAAAAATGAACATGGGGAGAGCGGTAAACATAAGATTTTGTGGGACGGAGTTCTTGTCCACAAAAGTGTAAGTAAACAAAATGTGTTCCCGTTTTTTTAAAGGAGATATTTGGTTTTCTTTAGATACAGGAATTGGATGTCTAATTAATTTTAGAAGTGGCAAAGTTAGGCAGGTTATTCACACACACACACACACACACACACCCTCTCTCCTCTTCGCTGTTGTTTTCACAGGATGGAGGCCAGGCTAAATTTTTAAACCACATTTTCAAGCCCCTTTCCTCCTTTGGTTTCACCTCCTTCGGTCTCCCCCCCTGCCCCCCTCATTTACCCAGCCAAAAAGATGACGGTATTGCAGCTTGTCGAAGGGAGAGAGAGAAAAATCCAAGCAAGGCACTGCACTGGAAACCAGACCCGCCGATGGGCCAGGCGTGCCCAGGTGACTGTTGGAAGTGACGGCGGAAGAAGGAGGAGTGCCAACGGTCGGTTGGTTTGCTGCATTCCGTGGGCTGGCACAGGTGGCTTCCAGCAGTGGCACAAAGGGGTTGCCAGGGTGGTTCTTGCCCTGGAAGCAAGTCTGTTAGGAGCACGGACCTTGGGGTGACCCCCTCTGCCTCTAGACTGGACACTGTAGTCAAGACAAACACCTTTCTCTTCAGGCAGGCTTTTCCTTAATGACTGGTGGTCTGAGAGGGGTTTTTAAACAGACAGTTGTGCTCTATTGTTTTAAATGTGTTTTAATATTGATTTACCATTTTTAATATAATGCTTGTTTCATTCTTTTTAAATATTTACATACTTACTGTTTTTAGCTTTTAAATATTGTCTTTTTACTGATGTAAGCCACCTTGGGTTCTTTTTTTGAGAATAAAAATATTTTAAATGAATAAATAATCAGTAAGGAGCTTGTCTTTGTACATGTCTCTATGCGGAAACAAAGACTTTAAAAAAATTATATTTATTTTACATCCGTTTGGAAGTTAGTGAGGGCATTTACTGCAACTTAGCACAGGAACAGTGCTTTTCTCTCTGTCTGTCTCTGAAAAGATACTAATGGTTTCCATATGGAAATGGCAAGATACGGATAGTTTTATTTAATTATCTGACAAATCGCAACAGAAACGAGACGTGTGCAAATAAAACGACAAACATATCCTGCCCTTGCCTTTAGGTTTAATAATCCTAAATAGAAAGTATCAGTAGCTGGGCCTGTACAGAAAATGCGTGCACGCACGCACACACACACACACAATAGGTTGGACAATAGCTTTATTACAAAACTGGCCAAAATGACACAACCGTGACTCTTCCCTTAACCATGTGCTTTTCATACCATCCAGCATGATGAAAACTTGTGGAAAACTACAAAGCACACTTACTATTTTGTGGTATCTTCCTTGATACATAAGGAACAGAGGGAGAGGAGCAATCTTACCACCATATTCTGGGCTCATAATAGGGCAAAGGAGTTGCACAGTATGGAAATATCATACATTAAATTAAAGCTTGTAGAACTAATGCAGGATGTCTGTAATTTGCACTTCAAACATCAAATATATAACAAGCAATTACACTTCTGCTGTTTGGTTACGATTTATATATTAAATGCTTTCATTCCTATGATGCATATACAAATTTCTAAATTAAATTTGAGGTGCCCTAATTCACACTCTCCTATATACTTGGGAATGGCAGGAGAGAACAAAGATATTGCATAAAATATAATGGTGCAATGACATAACTTACAACGTTCATTTAGTATCAGTGGACAACCTTGTTTGAAAGGGAAGTGCTGACGTGAAAAATATTCTATCTTTTCCCCCATTCCACTTGTCTATATATGCATCCCCTCCCTTTCCAGAGTGCCCTACTTTAAAAGCAAGAATACAAATGTGCCTTTTTATACAGCATGTAGTTAGCCCCTTACATACCAACTGGATTAGGTCAGCAGATGATGCAATGGCTGAAATGCAGGAGTACAGTAAGCCCATCGAATCGGTGGGGATTTGTTGAGTTAACTCCTCTATTAGTTCCATTGATTCAATGGACCTACTATAGTTGAGGGTAATGATTTCAGCTAGTTGTGTTCAAATTAAATACACACCGAAATTTTATCCATTGAATTGCAGGCAAAGTGACTCCCTAAAGTCAATCGTAATGTCTGAAAGGGAGAACCTATGTATGAACATACTTTGCAGACTCCATGCTGAGCATCCGCATGGTTGGGGACAGATCCCCATCAGACTCAGCTGTGTTCCTCACTTCTACTGAACACAGGCATGAGGTTCACATGTAAAATGGCTAATCTGTGTGACACTCATCAAAGTAAGAGTAGTAATGATAGCAGTAGCTTATAAGAATTTCTGACCTTCTGAATAAAGATGGTTTACATTTCAAACCCATACATTTCTCACTTCTATGCTTTATCTGTTTGGGAGTTCTTGTCAAGGACTCCACCACACCTCAGATTGTGAGGTGAGTCTTGCAAAAAGCCTCTTTCAAATTCTAACAATTATTATCCAGGCAGAGTCAAATACTTTTTGTCCACCTATTTTATCAGGAACATTCAACGAATGATTAACTGTCTCCCACTTCTGTCTATGGAGCTTGCAAGTACGGAGTCTTGATCTGACCATGCCGGTTGAGTGTGGTTTATACATGATATTAGATTTTTAGATTTCCAAGTGAGTGGAGCAGCCAGTGCCACTAACAGGTAAGTCAATATAACAAATGAATAATTGAGTGTATTATAAAGGTAGATATTGGGTAGTGCTGTTTTTCTTAATTATGTATTCATTCAAGAGATCAAGAATATAAGTGAGACAAGAACAGTCCACTTTATAGCTCAGATTTTCCGCTATTCTGGTGCTTCCCACATGTGTTCCTATGATCCTGTAGGCAAGCGAAGATAGAAGGTGTAGCCTAAAACACCTGAAGGGAACTAATTGGGGAAGGTGGCTCCAGCTCTTCTGCTTAGGAGAAGTTTGTTTTAAGAGAATTTCTTCATTAAACGCAACTTGATATATGAAATGGAAAGGAAAATGACAGTCATGCAAGCGAGTGCAACATGGTTCTGCCACAAGCCCCAGACAGTTGGCTCAATGCCTTGGTTTCTCAGATATTCTTCTCCATTGCACCTACAACAAAAAATACAGGTAGAGGTTCTGAGTATTAATCCTGTATGTAAGGCATTGTAGACATCCCCCTGGTATACTCTAAATCCACACAATAAATCCAGCACAGGAAGACAAGGGAGAAAATCAAGCCCTTTCTTTGAAGAAAACTGTAGCTCAAGTATAAAACATCTGCTTTGCATGCAGACAGTTCCAGATTCAGTCCATGACATCTTCAGACTAGGACTGGGAAAGACTTGTGTTTGAAACCTTAGAGCAGCCATTCTCAACTCCCCCCCCCCCCCCATAGCCATAAACACAAAATGAAAGAAATATAGGCCGAATCAGGATTGTATAAGTCACATAAGAAACCTTATAAGATGATGTGTGAAGAGTTGTTTCCAGTCTGTGGCCACCTATACACTATGGTTCCCCAGGGGGCTATATGCCCCCCACTCACCCATTGAGACTGGCTACCCTGGAGATTACAATACAGCACAGACTAGCATTCATCAACTTGGTAACCTCCAGATGTATTGGAGAACAGCTCCCATTAGTGGTTATGCTGGCTGGGGATGAAGGGAGCTATAATTCAATAACATGCGGATGGTGCTGTTTTGGAGGAGGCTGATGAAAACATCAGGGAGCTAGACTGATCAATAAACTGACAGAGTACAATATGTTTCTCCATATTTCATTGGAATATCCAGCCCAAGTGCCACCAGCAGCCGGCCATTCTGCATGGAATAGAGCGAGATTAAGATCTTTCCATTTGCCTCTTTGGACATCTCTTCAGGCTAGCTTTTCCCCATCTGTTTTTTGTTTGCTCTTCCCCCTAATACTTCATATTTTTATTTTTAGGTTGTAAGTCTGAAAGCAGGACTTATGCTCATTTTAACGCTTGCAACGTACCCAGGAATTCATAAACATAGTTTATACAGTAGTAGTTTGAACTGAAAATGTAGAAACGGTACAGTACAGTTCGGCAATGCTTACATGGGCTCTCTCCCCATGTGTGTACATAAAACGTAAGTATTGCTCAAGAGGTTTGATTTGGTTTGAGGGCCTCTGAGCTGTTAGCCCCTCATTTAAACAGATTAAGAAATGCACCTTTAATAATACTGCCATAATAGTATGTGACGTCATAAATTAAAACACATTGTTTTTGTTTCCTTTCTAATGACCCTTTCCACCAGGATAAAGTTGAAACAGACGTTAGTAGTCCTTTTGCTATAGAGGTTTCCTGCCTACTGTGGTAGGATTAATTAGAATTTAAAAATAGCATACTTACATGCTACTCTTTATACAGCTGGAATTGGTCAAAGTAATATTAGAGCCACAGAAATCTAGCCCAACAAATTCATTAATCTGCAGTGCCTTTGAAGATGAAGAACAAAGCAGTTGGTTATAGAAGGCATAACCCCCCCCAAAAAAAAGGCAGAGATAGATACTATATTAATAATGGAATTAACAGTAACATGAAGGAGGTAGATCAATTGAAGTATTTTTCCCCTCATGTTAATTGCCACTTGAGCTGGGGTAATTTTTATTTAGATTGTGGTTCATGGGGATGGCTTCAACCAGCACCCAAACTACAGTGTCGATTATAGTCTCTCTCTCAAACACACAGTGCACACACAGACCCTTATCATAGCTGGTGCTTAATTTGTTTAATCTTCAGTGTTGTTGCTAATAACATAATTAATGCACACTCTATGTAAGTCCCAAGAGAGACTGGTTTAGTTGTTACAATACAATTTTACTAAAAAAGGAAGGGAGGAATCATTTGCATATCATTTATTTCTTTGAGCTCGTACAGCATAGAGAGGAATCATGAAACTGCTTCTCAGATTAGCTCCCTACAGTGTTCATGGGACAGCCTTGCATGTCAGTATCTTTTAGCTTGGGATACCCCCACCCCAGGTGTTTGGGGTGACAACTCCCAAAAGCCCCCAACTAGCATGGGCAGACTGGGCAGGATGCAGTCAAGCACATCTGGAAGTGCCAGGTTTTGGGAGGTTCTTGTAAGATGTATTAATGCTCAGTCTATACTTCACCACAGCCATTAATGTTGTCACATGATTTAACTTAGGTGGCAACAGCTATAAGCAAGGAGTACTCCCCAAACTACATGTTTGTTTGTTTGTTTGTTTGTTTGTTTGTCCGTTCATTCGATCGATTGATTGATTGTTTCATTTCATTTCATTTCTATACCCTCAATCTGGCCTAGGGCCACACTGGGCAGTTTACAACACAACATACAACAACATAATTAAAATACCAATTTGACAAAACTCAAAAAATAAAATAAAATACAAGAACAGTACAATCAAAGTGCATTAAAATACAATTATATAAACACATTTAAAGGCTTAAATTGGTTTGATTTGTTTGCCTAGCAACAATGCTCCGATATAAAATAAAAACTCTTCCCCTCTGATTAATGTTTTTTACCATGATGCACAAAGTAACACTTACTGTCATGCCATATCGAGGGATGCTAAAGTACTGAAGCCAAGAGAGCCAAGACAGAATACTGGTCAGATTTACCAACAATCCAGAGAAAATCTGCAGGTGAAACCAAAATTACAAATCTAAAACTGCTCAGGTTTTATAATTTTTTTAACTATTACCATTAAACCGAGAGATAAGCATCAACAGAGACTACCAGAATTGTGTGATTTCTCACATAACCAATTCCCTTTCCTCTAAGAGATGCAGAAGGTGGCGTTTTGTATGTAGATGCTTTCATAAAAGGCTCAAGCTACAGGAAGCCAGATTTCAGCTGAATATCAGGAAAAACCTCTTCACTGTTAGATCAGTACAACAATGGAACCATTACCTTGGGAGGTGGTGAGTGCTCCAATGCTGAAGACATTTAAGAGAAAATTAGAGAAACCATCTGTCAGATCTGCTTTGATTTGGATTCCTGCATTGAGCAGGGGGTTGAACTTGATTATTCTATGATTGATTCTATTCTGTATCAAGGTATAAAACACATCTAGACATAACTGACATGCTACCCTCAATTTTTCATATTTTTTGGAGAACTTCAGAGAAACACAAGCTGGTTTTGTCATTTTTGGCTTGGGGGGATACATAAACTGTATATAGCATAAGCTTGCATTTAGCCACAAAATTTAATGTTTGCTAACTATTTGATGAGATAGTTCAAAAAGCACATTTCAAGTCCTTAGCATTAGAGAAGAAGTGCCAAAATGTAACAGTGGGATACTCCTGGTGGCAAGTATAGGAGAAACAAGAGAACATTACTACCTTTAAATACTGCTGAGAGAAATATGAGGAGTTTCTAGGAAATGGTATCGAATATAAATCAGTTAGTTCATAAGAGGATTTTGATCTAACAAAAATGGTTCCCAACCTTGGGTCTGCAGGTGCCTTTGCCACTAGCTGTTCCGGCCAGGATTTCCGGGAGTACCAGTCCAAGAACATCTGGGGACCCAAGGTTGGGAAGCACAGATCTAACACATGGATAGAGAACTAAACTTTTGCAGAAAGTTGCACTGTTACTGATGCCAAGGCCTGCAAATTTGCATTCAGCAAAAACACAAAGATAGTCATTCTTTGTAGGATCACACAACTCTGTGGATTCATCTCCCCTTCTCATTAAGCCTGGGACATTATAGGTGTTTACCAAACATCTATTTTTACCTTGGCATTTTCCTAGCCATGAAGTGGTTGAATTTTTTTCATATGCCACGAGATTGTGTTTTAACTGGTTTGTTTTATTGTGTACAACCTCTTCAGCTTTGTACAAATGAGAAATGATATATAAATACAAATACTTCTAATAAATAAACAAATGGTAGCTGAGTAGCAGGATTCAGCCCTACTGCGCACAAATCAAGTTCAGAGTTAACAGTACATCTGAATGTGTATGTATATATCAACTCCAGTTTTGCCATAGAAGTCCTAGCACTCTTGTTACCACTGTTTTGCTAAACAGGACACCTGTTTTTGTTTGTTTGTTGGGTTTCAGGTTTTAAATCCCCACTAGGAGGTCCTGGATACCTCCTCACATAAGAGCCAGAAAAATTAAAGCACTCAGGATGGTACTCAAGAGCTTTGACTCAAACAAATTCTAGCCTGATTGCATAGGGATGAGCCAGCTTATGCTTCCTACAATGCCTCCATCACCCTGCAACACCTGTCAGCTCTACTTCAACTTCCCATGGAGAATTCCAGTGTTACACTATTTTCTTGCTGGAATTATTTCACAGTTCATATACTGGCAGACAGGTGCTAGTCAACAAGAGTCTGGGTCCTCCTTGATTGGTAAGCACCCATAAAGTGCAGAACCCATCCAAAATGGTAGCATACTTCTCCACAGGTGACTGCAGTCTCTCTAGGTAGCATCTTAGTGGAGACAGGAAGTATTTCTCCTTGTACATGGTGATGGCTGGTCCAACAAGATAGGTGTAGCCAATTGGCTGCAAGCCAAGCCACAATTTAGTTTTCCACCTGCTTCAAAATCAGAGAAAAAAAGTAAGTATACTCACTATCATAAAAACAAAGGCAATGGTCATGAGTAGATTAGCTACAGCCACCACGCTTTGTCCTGTGGCTATAGCAAGTGCCATAGCAGTAGCTGTATAAGATACCATCATCAAGGTAAGCATCATGATAAAGAAGGCTGCTGCTGTTGGTTTCAGACCTTTGAAAACAGAAAAAGGAAGATGTTAGTGTGTGTTCTCTATGAAATATTTCACTAGCACTACACTCCTGGTTATGCTGGTACTACAGAATATGCCAAATGGAATAGGTAAACTGTGCTTTCATCAACATGCCTTTTTGCTTTTCATCCTGCATGCATGTGGGGAAAAATGTTTGGCCTTTGGGATATCACCCAAGGAGATAATGGGTACCAAGTCCCTTGTTTGCATTTTCCTCCTTTCTCTGTCTGCCTAGTAAAGAAAGAAGTTTGGAAGAAAACCAAAAGATTCTCCTTTCGAATAAATACAAGGTTCCCTGGAGAGCTTGGTCCCTTATTTTCACACTGGAAAGGAAAGGAGGAAGCATGCAGGCGCAAGGCCCACTCCTGACCTCAGTGTGGTAGAACTTCTTAGAAGTGACTTGGTATAACTCAGCTTACATTGATTCAGAGACATGTCTTTGCATGGAAAGGAGAAGGCAGAGAGAGAAGAAGTGCCCCAGGTTTCCTAGATTGTACTTTACTTGCTGTGACCTACACTGGCTTTCCTTTGACCTTAGATTGTGATTCTTAGGGTTGCTGTTGCCACCCTTCCCTACTCACATATCCTTCTTGATCTTCTCTGGGAAAAGACAGAAGAGATGTCTTGTCTTTGTTCTTGACAGATGAAGGGAGAGCCAACGTTTCCTACACTCTCATGTTAGTTGGCTAGAACTAGGATTCCTACCATCTTTCCTATCTCTGTTTGTTTGTTTGTTTGTTCATTTGTTCGTGTGTTTGTTCGTTCGTTCGTATCCCGCCTTTCTCCTAAAGGATCCAAGGTGGCTTACAATATTAATATATTTCTCTACCACTAGCTTTCCTAGAACAAGAAGCATGGATGTGATTTCTTTCCAAAGGCAGAGAGGTACGGTACTAACCATTCAGATATTCAGGGGCAGAATCCAAACTTAACTTAGCTACTGGTTGGTGCTGTTTGCTCTGTCAACCTGGGCCATGTTTACATCTGAACAAACCCAATTAATAATAATAATCTTAGAACTGCAGAGCTAGAAGGGACCTAATGGATCATTGAATCCAGCCCCTGTCAAGGAGGCAAAGTCGGAATTGAACTCCCAACCTCTGGCTCTGTAGCCAGATGCCTAAACCATTGGGCTCTCCAATTAATGAAGTAGGATTTAGACTTATCCTCTAGATTCACATTTCACATTCTATCCATAATCATATGTGCTAACAACAAACTCAGTTCTCCAAGTCCTTCTACAGTCAAAATTGCACCATTTGCATACAAGACGTAGGTAACAGCAGATGTGGAAAAATCCCAGGGTTTGTACAAGTACAAAAGTACTGTAGGAAAAAGAATCTTAAGGGTGGCTGAAATCTCCAAAACAACCCAAAAAGAAATGAACAGGCTCAAAGGCTATAGAATACCACATGACTATTTTGAGTGGGAAATGGGAGGAATTAGAAAAGTGGAAAAGAAATGCAATGGAAGTGCGTGTGGACAGATGGATAGTTGGAAGAATGAATATGAACACTCAATGTTGCAATATTTTGTTGCAGAACCCTACCCCACCTCTGGGCCACCGCTGTACAGTGTCAAGAACTATATACTTGCCTATCATGAAATAAACTATGCAAGTGAAGAAGATGCTCGGTAGCGTCCTCATGGGTATTAAGTCAGCCATCAGCTTAGAGAAGTAGTATGCAGAAATTCTGTAGTATCCACTGATATACTCATGACTGAAACAGAATGACAAAGTATTACCAAGAAATATTACCAATATGATCAGGATAATTTGCAAAAGCATTTATGTCTGCTCACTCTGAGAAGTCAGCCTATCTTGTCATGCTGAACATGAAATCATTTTAAAAAGACCCAACCTAGGAAACAGGGGCTGGGTACTTCCACACCACAGACTTCAACTTGTTTAAAAATTATTCTTGCTTCTCTGGGATGCCTGGAAATTGTAGTATGGGATAGACTGAGAGGAAAGTTTGTCTCAGAAAATCTAGGACTCCACTAAACTATGATCCCCTGGATTTTTCTGTTGGAAACGATGACAATCACAAATGTCACAGATCATACTATATGTTCGTAATATAGAGAGAGACACTGATACAAGTGCAAAGTTGTTATACTTTAAAAGAGTAATTTCTAAACATTGAGTCCCAGATGTTCTTGGACTACAACTCCCAGAAGCCCTTAAAAGCATAGCCAATGATCAGGGCTTCTTCAAGAACCTCTGGAGTCCTGTACTTTCTTTCTCAGTCCTATCACTTTGCTTCATCTTTATCCCAATTCAAAAAAATTGGTTCTATATGTGTTCCCCACCCCTCTGGATAATGTTTCAAATGGCTAAGCATACTAACTAGGTTTGCCTATGAACCCACACCTATGCTCAATACAACTTCACAGAAGCTTCAGGGAAACTACACTCCAGTGAATGGCTGACAGACTGTGATTATAAACAAGATATTTTCTTGCAGAGTACAATTTTTTAGGATTACAATCTAAAAAGCCCTTTCTCAAACAGTGATGCTAATCAACAGCCCACATTATTTGCTGAGCAAGATCATACTTACATAAATATCTTCCTCTCTACAATGAACAGTTCAATAGCAGAGATGCTGCTGAAACACTGGTTCGTGGTCATGAAAAACATGGCACCAACTCTATGGAAAAATAATGACTGACATAAATCAATCAGTTATACTAAATCAGCATTTGAAAAATAATAATAAAGCGATATCAGCTTCAAGGGTCTATTTCCCTCTCCTTTCCTTCTTAATGATGACCATTATGCATATGTTTCCCCCCCCCCCCCCCAAAATGATACTGGCCAAGCTGTATTGGTTTTCAAACCATGAGACACACATTACCTGGTTTCATGAGACAGAGCAGTGAGATACCAGCTGGCTGGCAACTCTGTTCCACTTAAGAATGGAGGAAATGCTGGGACTAGAGATGGGGGTATTCGTATTCTTATACGAATACGAATATCCCCGTACAGGTGGAAATGACGAGGGTAGAGGCTTCCTATTGCACTGTTCTCCACAATGGATTAGCCACTCTCCAACCTAGCAGAGAGGCTTGTCATCCCGCCTCCTGCCAGGACTGGGTAATCGATTGCGGACAATGGCACGATAGGAAGCCTCTGTGGAGCCGGCGCAGCGGCAAAATCGTGAGTGGACAGTCCAGCCCCATGGGGCCGGACCCTCGTTATTTCCACCTGTGCGGGGATATTCGTATTCGTATACAAATACCCCCATCTCTAGCTGGGACCATTAAAGGTTGTGCTCTAAAGTGGTAGAACTGTACTTCAATCCTCAGTGGGTTGAAGCTTCCTCTAGACTGCACCCATTTTATTATCACACAGCCTTCACATTACTCACCTGTTCTGCATACCGCTAGCATCATCTTTTGCATCGAAGAATATAGCCCCTACGATTAATCCCAGGAGAATTGTAACAAATAGCTGAAAGTTAAACAAAAGAATGTAACACAGTAGTGTTATTTTACAAATAATAATGATGCAAAAGTCACTAGAATGTCAACTGCAAGATTATATAGAGATAACAGTTTATGAATGAGCTTATGGTAAGGGTGATACCAGAGACATCTTTATGATGCATTCATCTTACATAACCTACAGAATTTTATGGGATCCCACTTCCTGCATGTTTTTCTTTTACGCACACACAAACACACACACTTCTCCTCTTGCCTTGACACTTTCCCAACATCAGGGTCTTTTCCAGGGAGTCTTCTCATGAGATGGCCAAAGTATTGGAGCCTCAGCTTCAGGATCTGTCCTTCCAGTGAGCACTCAGGGTTGATTTCCTTCAGAATGGATAGGTTTGATCTCCTTGCAGTCCAGGGGACTCTCAAGAGTCTCCTCCAGCACCACAATTCAAAAGCATCAATTCTTCGGCAGTCAGCCCTCTTCATGGTCCAGCTCTCACTTCTATACATCGCTACTGGAAAAACCATAGCTTTGACTATGCGGACCTTTGTCGGCAAGGTGATGTCTCTGCTTTTTAAGATGCTGTCTAGGTTTCTCATCGCTTTCCTCCCAAGAAGCAGGTGTCTTTTAATTTCGTGGCTGCTGTCACCATCTGCAGTGATCATGGAGCCCAAGAAGGTAAAATCTGTCACTGCCTCCATATCTTACCCTTCTATTTGCCAGAAGGTGATGGGACCAGTGGCCATAATCTTGGTTTTTTTATGTAGAGCTTCAGACCATTTTTGGCGCTCTCCTCTTTCACCCTCATTAAGAGGTTCTTTAATTCCGCCTCACTTTCTGCCATCAGAGTGGTATTATCTGCATATCGGAGGTTGTTGATATTTCTTCCGGCAATCTTAATTCCGGCGTGGGATTCATCCAGTCCTGCCTTTCGCATGATGTATTCTGCATATAAGTTAAATAAGCAGGGAGACAATATACAGCCTTGTCGTACTCCTTTCCCAATTTTGAACCAATCAGTTGTTCCATATCCAGTTCTAACTGTTGCTTCCTGCCCCACATATAGATTTCTCAGGAGATAGATAAGGTGGTCAGGCACTCCCATTTCTTTAAGAACTTGCCATAGTTTGCTGTGGTCCACACAGTCAAAGGCTTTTGCATAGTCAATGAAGCAGAAGTAGATGTTTTTCTGGAACTCTCTGGCTTTCTCCATAATCCAGCGCACGTTAGCAATTTGGTCTCTAGTTCCTTTGCCCCTTCGAAATCCAGCTTGTACTTCTGGGAGTTCTCGGTCCACATACTGCTGAAGCCTACCTTGTAGGATTTTGAGCATAACCTTGCTATGACGGATAGCACCATATATATGAACTGATATAGGTGATGGACAGCATTAGTATCCACCCTCACTTGGGCCCCAGCCCTGGCAATTCTGTAGCAGGGGGTTCAATAGTGAAGAAGCTATTAGAGAAAGGGAAAGTTGTTGAAGACACACACAGAAAGAGGGAAATTACAAGTTGAAACCTGTACTCTAAAGGTAAAGGGAACAGCTTGTAGAGTTCAGGGAAAGGTTAGAAGAAATACATTTGTAGAGAAACTGAATGTTTGACAGTCAACCAGCCTAGCATTATTCATGTTTTGTTCACCTTGAAAATAAAGTTTAATTGTTTGGGTTTTAATGGCTACCTGAGCCATTATTTGGTCCAGGGAAGCTACTAGATTCTAGTCACGGTTCAATGAAGCGTATAGAACACACAACCGTATTCTTTGGTAGAACTTTCTTATTTTCTTTGAGAGCCCTGGGATAAGTCCTGAAGGACAGAAATACATAAAGCCCCAGGCAAATAAGAAGTGTCTGAAAAGGGGACACGTGATTACAAATGAAGTGAGACCTTCTCAGGGCTTAGAAAAGTAACGTTTTTGGACTACAACCTTCAGCATCCTCCAGCCAGCACAGCCGCTCATTCTTGGAGTTGTACTTCAAAAAAGTAACTTTTCCAAGCTCCAAACTTTTCAATAGTCTTTAAAAGTTTGCCTCAATTAGCCGTAGGCTGCAAGCTATTGAGACTCCATTTTGGGCAGGAAAACATATTGGGCTAGCCTTCCTAGAATAATTAAGAGTGCACATATGGATAACTAAAAATGCAACCAAGATGATGGTGTCAGGCAGTTTAGTTCCTGTTTCAAAGAAGGGACAGGTCTTGAACCTTAACACTGAAAGGCCCTCCATACATGGTACCGCGGTGCTAAGAACCTGCAGAAAGGACCAAATGTCAGGGATAATCCAAAGACTAAGCCAATTGTAGTGGAAAACAAGGATCATAGCAAGACCAGTTTGAGAAGATTAGCCAAGAGGGCTCAACGGAGTATGGAGCATTTAGAGACTGCATTTCAAATCCATCCCTAATGAGGATAGGGAGATCAAACCAGTGTGGGCATGGGAGGGAGTCAAGGCCATTAACCTTGGAAGATTATAAAGCTCTCAAGGGCATAATTCTTGTCACAAGGTCAAGCTTTTACAAAGCAATTAAGAGGGATCTCCATTATATCAACATACACACAGAATCAAAGACCATGGCTTCAGGGTTCTAAGGAGATTTTTGCCCTGCAGAAAGCAAAGGTTTAACAAGATAACAAACAGAGCTAATTGTGTGTATTTTGTAGAGCCCCACCTCTAGGGACCAAATAGACCTGCTGCCTGCTGTTTTTTTTTTTTTTAAGGCAGGGGGCAGCTTAACATTTTTGTTGTTGTTTAGTCGTTTAGTCATGTCTGACTCTTCGTGACCCCATGGACCAGAGCACGCCAGGCCCTCCTGTCTTCCACTGCCTCCTGGAGTTGGGTCAAAGTCATGTTGGTAGCTTCGATGACACTGTCCAACCATCTCATCCTCTGTCGTCCCCTTCTCCTCTTGCCCTCACACTTTCCCAACATCAGGGTCTTTTCCAGGGAGTCTTCTCTTCTCATGAGATGGCCACAGTATTGGAGCCTCAGCTTCAGGATCTGTCCTTCCAGTGAGCACTCAGGGTTGATTTCCTTTAGAATTGATAGGTTTGTACTCCTTGCAGTCCAGGGGACTCTCAAGAGTCTCCTCCAGCACCACAATTCAAAAGCATCAATTCTTCGGCGCTCAGCTTCCTTTATGGTCCTGCTCTCGCTTCCATACATCACTACAGGAAAAACCATAGCTTTGACTATGTGGACTTTTGTCGGCAAGGTGATGTTTCTGCTTTTTAAGATGCTGTCGAGGTTTGTCATCGCTTTCCTCACAAGAAGCAGGCGTCTTTTAATTTCGTGGCTGCTGTCACCATCTGCAGTGATCATAGAGCCCAAGAAGGTAAAATCTGTCACTGCCTCCATATCTTCCCCTTCTATTTGCCAGGAGGTGATGGGACCAGTGGCCATGATCTTAGTTTTTTTTATGTTGAGCTTCAGACCATTTTTTGCGCTCTCCTCTTTCACCCTCATTAAGAGATTCTTTAATTCCTCCTCACTTTCTGCCATCAGAGTGGTATCATCTGCATATCGGAGGTTGTTGATATTTCTTCCCGCAATCTTAATTCCGGTTTGGGATTCCTCCAGTCTGGCCTTTCGCATGATGTATTCTGCATATAAGTTAAATAAGCAGGGAGACAATATACAGCCTTGTCGTACTCCTTTCCCAATTTTGAACCAATCAGTTGTTCCATATCCAGTTCTAACTGTTGCTTCCTGCCCCACATATAGATTTCTCAGGAGATAGATAAGGTGGTCAGGCACTCCCATTTCTTTAAGAACTTGCCATAGTTAGCTGTGGTCCACACAGTCAAAGGCTTTTGCATAGTCAATGAAGCAGAAGTAGATGTTTTTCTGGAACTCTCTGGCTTTCTCCATAATCCAGCGCATGTTAGCAATTTGGTCTCGAGTTCCTCTGCCCCTTCGAAATCCAGCTTGTACTTCTGCTTAACAGAAGTTTGAACAGAAACAAAAGGCTTAACACTTTACCTGCCTGCAATTTCTCTACTCTGCTCTCTCACAACAGAAGATATTCCAAGGATAACCAAGTCTGATATATAACTACTGGGGCACAGGGGATGTGGGGATGAGAGCTGCATATGGGAGAGGGTTAGGCATCACCTCTCACCACCCCTGCTTTTCCCTTTCTAGGTAATTCTTTTCCAATGCCATCTTTGTTAGAGGGCGTATCTATTTCTAATGTCAAATATATGTCAAACATCAGTTTCTCTTCTAGTACATCCCTCTTGCAAACATCATACAAACTGATTCTTAGGAGATCTTTCTCCTGGGAGCACACTGGAGAGTATTCTAATTATTGGTATTAATCTGAATGCATATGATGGCATGCCAAAGGAGTGGTTCACAACAAGCGGGTAAACACAGGACTGATTGGATACAGAAGGAGTCCAGAGCAGGATGCAGGGTTTTCATAGCTATAATGATTACGTCATTGATTACTTCACTCTTCATGTCCTCTGTACCTGCAGAATTCAATTTCTTACTGACCTATCAGTAGAAGAAACCTCACTGTTATCAATCTAGTAGTAACTTTGATCACTTTGTTTCTTCTAACTTTCTGTCCACTCTTCTTACCAACTTGCTATAAAAGTTAAATATAGTAACAGTGATAGTTGCTTGTAAATACACAAATATCCTTCTCTCGTGCACACAAAATCAGACACATAAGCCACCAAAGACTGAGAAACTCTGTGCTTAGAACATATGCAAGGACTGCAAGAGAAAGGGGGGGGGGGGGCAACAATAGTCTCAGTCTGCAGCAATGCCTCAACACCTATTGCAGTTTTGCACAACTTTGTAATATCACACAGACAACATAGTCAATTGTGTCAACAGCATCAGAAGACAATCTCTCACAGATCAAGGAGGGGAAAAATGCAATTTCCTTTCCTTGGCTGTGAGGACAAGACAAGCAAGGATTCACATTGCTAGGCAAGATATTTTTAAATGATTAGAATCACCTGTGCTATGGAGGCTTGTGGATTGCCCACCAAATTTTTGAATGTGCGCTTGGAGACCCATTTAAGCTGGTGCCAGAAAGATGTGGTGTAGGTGATTTCTCGGAAGACAGTCTCCTTCTGGTTTCCTGAAGATAACTTTTCCAAGTCTGCTTTGGTTTCTTGGTAGTAAACAGAGTTGATATATTCCTCGGCTAATTTCTCTGCCAATGTCTTATCACGACTGATGTGCTCATCAATATTCTCTGTATAGTAAAGAGCGAGGGGAAGCTTTGTTATATTTATTAAGATCTCTGGGTTTGAGAGGAATTATACTCAAGTGATTTGCTTCTTCCTTAGGGGTTGATTTTGTCCTTTCGTTGAGTGAAATAAGCCATTACAGAATTACTTGCTCTACTGAGTATTAGAAAATATTGGTAGAAACCTGTACCTAGCTGTGAAAATAGTTAACACCAATTCAAAACTACTAGTTGGATAAAGCTATAAGCAAGACTCTCTGTATATGTGAATCCTGGGGGACTGAATATATTGAGCAGCTTTTAACTAGGAATATAGGATAGGATGTGGGCTTTCAATGGCTTAAAAATAAATAGGAAATAATAATAAGAAACAATACATAAATAGCACACCAATGACAAAATGTCAAGAGGCAAATAGAGGACCTGACAATATATGTCCATTAGCACGTTAGTGGAACAAAATGGAGTCATTCATCTGTCCCTATATGTTAAGAGCTTGCTGGTATAGGAAAGTCCCCAGTTTGTCACAAAATGTTAACAGGAAACCTTGGAGGCCATTACACTCCTATCAGTGCAGATAAGGCCAGGGTAATTTTAAAGCAGCTACAGTCTACTGCTAGCTCATGTTCATCTTACAAGCTATGAAGACACCTAGGTCCTTGTTGCATGTAGGACATGGTAAAAGAAGAAGCCCTGTCACATGGTCATATAGGCCCAAATTCAGATTATTAACAGCCTGCATAGCAGCTCCTCCCTGTCATTGTTGTTATGTGCCGCCAAGTCAGAACTGACTTATGGCAACCCATATAGGGCTTTCAAGATAAGTGAGCCTACAGCTCTTGATAAACATTCCCAAAAATGCAGATCCATACAGTAGAAGGCAGTCTTCCAGGTCTTCTGATCCCACATCATTTAGAAATAATCACCACTTGGTCTTCTGCTCCAGCAATGAATTACTCATTCTGGTGAAGGGGTGGAAAACATGCAGTTCGAGGACCACATGTGAGCTCCAGGTATTTTTGCAGCTCACAAAGCTGTCCCCTGCTTATTGAGTTTTTGTTGCTATTGTTGCTTTAAAAACAAACAAACAAGGAGAATTACAGTTCCTGAAGCTTCCAGGAAATACAAGTTCCATTTAAATCAAGGCAAGTTCTACCGTCTGTTAAATTAAGATGACTTTTTAAAAAATGTCCTGGATTTCCAGTGACTTCCTCTGCTGAATTTCAGTGGTTCAGAGCAGACGCTTCAATTGTTCAGTAAGGGGAAGATGGGCCTGGATCTTCTGAAGTGATCCATTTGTGATCCAGTGTATGAATGCCAATATACTGGAGGTTCATTGGTGTATAGCTGAACACTCAGCCTGCACTTTCAAAGGGTGATTTCTGTTTTGACTGGTGTGCTGACATGTACAGATGTGTTTTCTACTATGATGGCATCACCAAAAGTGATTTCTCTGTGATACAGCCAACTAACGCAAAAACACATCATTTCATCACATCACAAGGCAATGACTCGGAAACAGGGAGGGCCATTCAGTTTCACCTCTCTTCACAATCCAATTCAATGGCACGCCATTAAAATTCCCATGTTTTTCTCTACAATAATCCTCCTAGAAATATAATCCTCCTTTTAAACCATATGTATAGACTCCATACAGTTGTTTCTAAATGTGTGTGTGTGTGTTTTTAAGATAGAAGAGAAGGGAGCTTTGTTTATTTCTACTCTTAAATTTTGGAGGTGTATGGTATGGAAATGTGGCCCCAATGAGTTGAAATGGGATTTGTTTCCAGACTTGATGAAGTTCTCTGCAAGTCCTCTAAAAAGAAACTGTGTTTTGCCTACCTATGTCTATTTCTTCACTCTTATTTGAAGTCACAGCAGTTGAATCTCCATTAATGACATCCAGAAAGAAATCAGCAGGATTGTTGTACGATTCACACTCATAACCTGTAAAGAAGTACATTGCTCCCAGTGATTCAACAACTGGTAGAAAACATATTGCACAGCACATGAGATAATGCCTTAAATTCCAGGAGGCTGGAACAGGTGACCTTTTGCGATCTCTTCCAAATCTATGATTCTGTGGCCACCACATTATCCACCAGCACTATACTAGGATAGCTGAGGCACCGAGAATCATTCTAGATAGATGTAACTCATTTCCCTCCAAATTTTGCCCAGACAGAAGCATATTTTGGCCGCATTGTAGATGATTATTGAAATACAAAAGGTCATGTGGTGCATTTCTCCCAAGATTGTACCACTTCACATAAGGAAGGTTCTGAAGGGTCAAATCAAGGATCCTTCTGTTTCAAACAGTGGCCAACCAGATACCTTTTGGAAGCCTAGAAGCAAGCCATGTAGAGGTAGCTAGAGAGTGACCTAAACCATGAATAAATAAAACAATCAACCCTGTTGCTTTTTGGCACCATGTATTATTCAGAGGCACAAAGGGGAAGGCCTGCAACTTTGAATGTTCCTTATACCGAAAACTCCAGCTATCAATCAAAAGGCATTATATAGCTGTTCTATCTTTTTTTCTTAACTAATTATTTTGCTGGAAGGAAAAAAAATTGAGGAAGTGATGGGAAAAACAGGAATGATTCCATATTTATTATTAGTTATTAGTTACATTCATATCCCATCTGTCCTCCAGTGGGCGCATGGGTCTGCTGCTCTCTACTTTGTCCTCGCAATAACTCTGTGAGATAAGTCGGATTAAGAAAGAGTGACTGGTCCAGAGTGACAAGATCACCCAGTCAGTGTCATGGCTTGGTGGGGACTAGAATTGTGGACCTTCCAGGTTTTCCAGGTCCTTCTAAACACACTATCTTACAAACAGAAGATGATAGTGATCATACACAGCCAATAGCAAGGGGAGAGATCCACACCACTGAATGCAGGGTCCAGAGCTGCCTTAGAAGACGAAAAGACCCAGGGGGGAGATGGTCTGTTCACAAGTCATTCATCATTCAGCTCTCTGTGTCCCACTGTTATTCTAAAGAGAGACTTCTGAAAGCTTACCAATGGACTTGAAGTATTCTAGGGCATTCTGAGCTGGTCCATGATATAGCATTCTTCCTGCAGCCAATAAGGTCAACTTATCAAATAGTCTGAAGATGGAGTAGCGTGGTTGATGGATGGAAAATATTATTGTTCTTCCTTGCCTGGCCATCCTGCACACAAGAAGAGGCAGCCATGAAAAATATACTAAGGGACGAGACACACACACCCCTCTTTCTCCATGCCCGTTTGTGCCTTTTTGATGCACCAGCAGGTGCATCAAAACCCAGAAGTGCACCTCTGCAGCCTAACACATCTCTCTCTGACCTCACGTTGAGAAGTTGTTACATCCCTCTCTTATTCCCAAAAAGCTCCAGGAGGCATTACTGATTTGTTTTTTCCATTTTATGTTGCAACAACCCTGTGAGGTAGAGCAGGCTAAGAGAGAATGAGGGATCTAAATCCATCTACTAGCCTAAACTGTCTGAGTTCTGATTATCTTAGGAGGCCTTTCCCCCCCCCCCCCAATAGGCCTCCCATGTACGTTCCTCCTCCAGAGTCCATTTGCTCTTTCTATTCCTTCTTCCTGCCACCACATCACTACTGCCTTTCTACAGACAGGTAGAAACAAATTTACTACAATATCCAACATGTGGTAATTACTTTGCCATGCACCTGTTTTTTCTCTCCCCATTTTCTCTAAATTTAATGACACTTTACTTGGAATCCAACCGATAATTTAAGCTTGCTCAAGGGAAATCCCATACATTGTGGCAGCAAATTGCTGCTCAGTAATGAGGTTTTGTTTGTGGTCCTGGGTGCTGCTGAACAATTCCATGATCAGGCACAGGCTCAAGGATACAAACAGCAACTCATTAAGGAGCTTTCATCGGCTTCCACAACTTGTGTGATTCCTCTCGTGCCAGCATAAATCACTGCTAGGATCCCTGGCCACTGTTGTATTGTTGTATCTTCAATCTGGAAACTACTGCAATATCATATATGCATGAAGGAATGGGAACAAGTTTAAATACATGTTTTTAAAATTGGCCGAGGAAGGTTTTGAACCGAGCTATCCTTAGTCCTCCATTCTGAAGGAAATCAACCCTGAGTGCTCACTGGAAGGACAGATCCTGAAGCTGAGGCTCCAATACTTTGGCCATCTCATGAGAAGAGAAGACTCCCTGGAAAAGACCCTGATGTTGGGAAAGTGTGAAGGCAAGAGGAGAAGGGGACGACAGAGGACGAGATGGATGGACAGTGTCATCGAAGCTACCAACATGACTTTGACCAAACTCCGGGAGGCAGTGGAAGACAGAAGGGCCTGGTGTGCTCTGGTCCATGGGGTCACGAAGAGTCGGACACGACTTAACAACTAAACAAAAATCCTTAGTCCAATACAAACACTTCCCCTGAATCACAGTGGTTCACATAAGAAGCCCATCTTGGAAATGCAGCTTTTGTCATTCAAGTTGAGGACGTCCGCTTCTTCCAAACACAGTCAACCCAGCTGTTACCTTTTCAGGAGCAGCAGGACAGCATTACTTGTGCTGGAATCCAGTCCAGTGGTAGGCTCATCTAAGAACAAGATTCCAGGATCGGTAATGAGCTCCATTCCGATATTGGTCCTCTTTCTCTCTCCCCCTGAGATCCCACGAATGAACTGGGTTCCAACCTAATGCAAGACAAAACATTTCCCTGGTGTTTTCCGATTGTGCCTTGGAAACACTTTCAGATGCAAAGTCTGGTCCCATCTGCCAATGTTAGTTTTAAACTCAGAAATGGAAGACTGAATTGCAAATTCAGGTGGTGAAAAAACCCTACTTAATTAAGGAGCAGTCATTTAAACAAATCTTTAACTCACTGACTATGTTCGAACATCACACTTCAAACATTGCCCTTAAGCTACAGTTTCTTGTGATGAGCCACAGCAAGCATCACGCTCACACCCCTTCCCTTAAACACAGTTTAGTTTTTAATATCTAAATTAACTATAGATAAACTATGGGCTGTTGAGCCATCTCTATGATTTGAAGTTGATTTAGTTAAACCATAGCATAGTTAAAAAGGGGTTGTCTTGCCTTTTCCCCCCACCATCCCATTCATTAAATCAAAATTTCACTCATCCAGGCTTCATTTTTTGCCTTATTTTAACACATCAGTCAAAAAATTGTCCAATTCAAAGTATGCTTAATCCATGCATCTCCTTTTTTAAAAGCCTGTTTCCCACACAGTTCCTCCCATCAATAGATATTAGGCTCTCTTTTTTTCTTTCAAGTATGTGTGTGTATAGCTTTCCAGTCTCACACCATAATCGCTGCTTTACTTCCCAACAACATGTCTCAAAGACAAGAGCCCTGTCCATATATTATACAACCCAGGAAGGAGAATACAATTTTCTGAAGAAGTAGATATATCCACAAAAGCTCACATTAAAATATAACTGTCTTTAAGGTGCCACAGCATTTTTTGTTTTGTGTGTGTTTGTGTGTGTGTATTTTAAATTTTTATCTGGATATGCTTGCACAGACTAACACGTCTATTTAGAGGAGACAGCCTAGCCATGCCTCCTACCACATTGTATCTTTCATGGTTACAGCTCTGGGTCTGAAGAGAAGAATAGTCTTGCTCATGTGTAGGCACTATGCCAGTGGTTCCAAACCTTGGTCCCCCAAGTGTTCTTGGACTAAAACTCCCAGAAGCCTTCATCACTAGCTGTGTTGGCTAGGATTTCTGGGAGTTGTAGTCCAAGAACATCTGGGGACCAAAGGTTGGGAACCACTGCTCTATACAAAGGCAAGATCTCCAATTGCCCCTGGTTCTACACATGCGCAGGAACTCCTCCTTTTCGGATCCAGTACTGTAAAAGTGAAGAATGCAACAACAGAGAGGGTAAAGCTAGGTGCTTTCCTCTATGCACATTTGTAGCACTGAGTTGCCTACTGCCTGAAGAGGGCTTTGTTCTAATCAAATTGAAAGCATCAATTGCCAGTATTCAGTTATGCTTTTAAAACTAGTTCAGCCTTCAGTGCCATCAGGAGGAAACATTCATCTATCCGAAACATGGGACCATACTTAACCACTGAGGGACGAGGTGGAACAGAACAAAGCAAAATGAAACAGATGGCCACAAAGAGATGCTGATGCTCACACACTTTTGAACAAAGGTCAGTCAGTGAAAGCCTGTTTCAAATGACATTTAATCCCAAAGTAGATACTCTGTCAACTAGATCACATTTACATACCCTATAATCTCATTATTCTAGAATTTATCTGAGTATTACCAGCTTCTGTGAATATCCTACCATGAATATCAGGAAAAACTTCCTAACTGTTAGAGCAGTACAACAATAGAACTAAATATCTCAGGAGGTGGTGAGCACTCCAATGCTGGAGGCATTCAAGAAAAACTTGGATAATCACCTGGCAGATATGCTTTGATTGTATTCCTGCATCGAGCAGGGGGTTGGACTTGATGGCCTTGTAGGCCCCTTCCAACTTCACTTTTCTATGATTCTATGATTCTAATTTCCCACTCAGAAGCCCTTGCAGTGAAGAACAAATAAAATTAGCTGGATTACACAGAAGTAAGACCTGTGTGGTTCCATCAGTAGAAAGGCCAGACATGAAGACTCAAACAATCTGGTGCTCTACAACTCCACCCAAATCAGCTCCAGCTCCAGGCTTCACATTCTTGAGCAGATCCCTACATCTAAGGAGGCCTCTTACACTAAACGAGTCTGATGTCTGCCACCTAGTGACTGAAATGGGACTGGAAACTATAGGCAGATTTTAATTAACTGACATTGATCAATCTGTTTTTAAAACAAAATAACCCCAACACATATCTTCCAAATCCCCATAGGACCATGTTGAATGCAGAGGAGAGAGAGCCACACATGCACACACATGTATGCACACATGCAATCTTATTGTGACTTATACAAAACTCTAAACTGAATGAAGATTTTATAGCTGTTCATCAGTCTATAATCGACTGAGAACTAATTACCTAGATGTAAACTAATGAAGAAAATATCTACTACACTGTTGTGGGAGAGAGTGCAGAACACATATTAACACTGGACTTTTCTGTTCTTTGAAATATCAGTATAACATTACATAATAATATAGACTGAGAAAGTTAACTTTTTTCTACTACAGTTCTCAGACTCCTCCAGCTAGCATAGCTGGGGCATTCTGGGAGTTGTAGTCCGAAAAGCCTCCCAAGCTCTTCACAAAACTATTACCTTTGAATCGGCCACCTTTGTCAAGCCCAGTTCATTGATGATCTGGTTTATCCTTTCCTCCTTTTCTTTCTGTTTCACAGTACTTGGAAGTCGGAGGGCTGCTGAGAATTGGAAGTTCTCCCGCACAGTCAAGGTTCCCATCACTACATCATCCTGAACAATTGAAGGAAAACTTTTAAGCTTCTTCTAGACATGTGTTTAAAACTGGCAGCTCCACTGGACATGCAAAGGCTTCAAAGCACACATTAAGCTCCAAGCAAACATTCTTGGCCTGTGCTCTGTAGCACCAAGAAAAATATACAAGGCATTCAAACCAAGCATGCGCATCTTTGATTCAGGAAATAGGACTGCATGTCGCAACACAGCACACTTCTGATATAGCAGTGGCTTCAACGAATTGTAAGCTAATAAAATCAGAGATAACCCATTACCTGTACAACGTATCCAGAGATGCATTTAAAATTGGCAGGCTGCGGGGCACCGTTAATGAGAACATCTCCACTTAAGCCACGAGGGTCTTTCCTTGCAGCTAAAATGTCTAGCAGTCTAAAAAGAAATGAAACAACAACAAAAATGTTGTCACACCTAATTTTTTTAAATTTTTATTTGATTTTAATTTTTGCTGAGAGACAACTTGATGTGATAGTAATTCAGTAAGGGGGGGGGGGTTGAGAGAGTAACTAACTATGCAACAAATATAGCTTTGGAACCACACAGATTTGGGAAGGGCAATTTAACTACTCCAAATATCACCTCTCTAAACTGCTATTTGCATTTCAAAATTTCTATAGAAATTTATGTATGTGATCGCAGCATTACACTAGAATCATAGGAAGAGACAAATATTCCAGCCAAATAGTCTGTACAATTACCTTATACAGAGATATATTAAATCAATTGGTCAGTCTGGAGAAATTTATTTTATTAAAATGAAATGGATTGGTGTTAAGATTAAAGTGAACTGCTTTCATTCATTACTGCAAGACTTACGAAGATTTGCCACAGCCAGTTGGTCCCAGGATTGCATTCAGTCCTGGTCTCATTATTCCACTGCAAAACAATACCAACACATTTCTAGTGAGCTGTTTCATTCTTAGTGCTCTACATTCATTAATCAAAAATAATATCTCAATTTGCTATAACAGAAGAGTCCAGGATTTGCCTGGACCCAGGTCTTTGGGCTGAATGACAATCTACATTAAAATACATTGTGTACAGATGAACCTCATTTTTATCACTGACTTCCAAGTATCTGGGAGAGCTTGTGAATCCAGATTTGGGAAGCTTAAACCTCTTCTGCCCACTTGTTTTTCTCAGGAATTATCCCCACCAATTGGGCTTTTTGAAAAGAGAAAATCTAAATTAGCGCTCAATACATTTTCTTCTTTTTTCGGTTTTGCCAAGCATAAGGGTCTAAAGGGGCAGGCATGACAACATATGATTGTCCTGTCTAGACCTCTGGAAGAAAGTGGAGCTCAGGCACATTCTCTTCATATGACATGGTGCACCATTTAGCCCTTAGAAGGTCTTAGAATACTCTAACATGTTCCAAAAGCTGCACATTAAAAGGGATTTTGGGCAATCTGTGTTTCAGTGAAGCTTGCCCAGTATTGCTGAACTGCTTGTCGAGGAGCTCGTGGACAAATTCAGCAAGCCATAGAGCTCCCCAGAACATAAGAGCCCTGCTGGATAAATCCAGCACCCTGCTTCTGTTTCAGAATTGCCAACCTGATGACTCTGGAATATCCAGGCATCAACCATGAAGGCAACAGCCCCCACCCACAGCCAATATTCAAGGTTTGGAAGTATTACCTTTGTTGCACCACATTTAGGACAACAACATCGTCATCTTAGAACTGCATAACTAAAAGGGACCCTATGGATCATCAAGTCCAGCCCCCCATCAAGGAGACACAGTGGGGAATCAAACTCCCAACCTCTGGCTCCACAGCCAGAGATGTAAACCACTGAGATATCCAGCAGTTCCTTATATCCAGTTGTCATTCTGGCTATGGGATTCTGAGAGTCGTGGACCGAAACAGTAACTCTTTCAAGCCCTGCAAATTAATTGGGCACTTCTGAAGAAGTATCATCTGTAGGAAGAAAGACTTCATTTCATGAATAGAAAGGGAGAAAACTTTCTTCCTATTTGTGTATCATGTGTATTTTTAAAAGGGTATCATAATTCCCTGCACATTCATCCTCTTGCCACCTGCCAAGTTGGTTTTTTTAAGCTAAAAAGCCCCGAATGTTATAATTTTCCCTTTACAGATAAAACCATGCAGCTACCTGATCATTTCCGTTGCCCTCTCCTGCAACTTTTCAAACACATTTTAATACCATTTAGACTAAATCCATTGCTTTGATTATTCAAAAATTCCACTTCATAACCTTCTTCAAACAATATACTGTGAAAAACAAGGAACAGAAGGGAAAGGCAAACAGAAGTTTTAAAAGTATCAGTTTAGAAGGATAGCAGCCATGGACCTACAGATATTCTGTGAAACATTATGGTTAACATCACCCAACTGGGGCATCTTGGGAGATATAGTCCGGAAAAGGTAATAATTCCAACTCCGTTGATGACCGCTGTTTTCATAACACATGTTTTTCTATGGTGTGCTGTAGCTGATGATTAACAATTGCTTTCATAACTCATTGTTTCAGCTTATATAACTGAGTGCTACGGAATATTATGCAAGGAATGACGTTGCCATCTTCCATGCAGCGATATAATTAATATACTGCGAAGAACAAGGAAGGAAATAGGAAGGAAAATGGAAGTCTTAAAAGAATTCATGTTTAGAAAAAAAAAGATAAGCCGTTAGTCCACCGATCTTCCCTGAAACTTGGACATTAACTCTGTGGTATACAAGGGCTCATAGCTGCTGCTTTCATAATCCATTGTTTCAGCTTTATGTAACTGCATGTTACCAAATATTCTGCAGGGAGTTAACTCCAGGACCTTTCACACACAGGGCAATATAATCCGGTTAATAATTTATAGCTATATTATACACAGTTGTCAAGGTAATACAGAGTTTCTACAACTTCATGTGTCCCTTGAAGGAAACATGAAAGAAAATGATATACTAGAGGCTATCATCCAAAGAAGGAACATATCAGCAAAAGAAAGAAGTTGTGTCTGCAATCAGAACTTTGCCTCCTGTGGTTTTCTTCCTTGGGCCCAGGCTGTCTGAAGGACCACAACACCCCATATGAGCCTGTTTGGTTTCTAAGATCTTCTGGGGAGGCCCTTCTCTCAAATTCCACCCCCTTCCTCATGCCCCTTTGGTGAGGTTGCAATAAAGGGACTTCTCAGTGGTGGCTTCCAAGCTTTGAAATGCACTGCTCAGAGATGCCAGGTCGGCTGCCTCTCTCTTGTCCTTCCATCATCAGGCAAAGAGCTTCCTGTCCAGGCAAGCTTTTAAGCAATAAGTGTGGGGTTTAGGAATGCTACATTTATTGAAATTTGAGATTTTAAAAAATGTTTTTTTCAAATATTTTTAAAATTGCTTGTGATGGTGGTTTTAATATTGCTATACATTTAATTATTTTCTAGTATTGTTTTTATGATTCTTTAAAATAAAATAAAATAAAGACCAAAAATTTACCACAGTTAGTCAAACAGTCCAACATGAACAAAACTGCCTCTCTTATAAAGCACTCACTAATGACACCAGGGAAATCCAGCATATCTGGCGTTAGATTTCTGAAAAACCTAAAATTGTGAAGGAGGAGGATTTCTCACCAAACTACATCAGCTGTTTATTAACAACTTCCAAATACATTTCATTCAGCACAACATTATTTGTCTTCTTTTTGTTGCTGACTCGGTGCCAGTGACCTCACCACCACCATTGTCAACTTTTTTTTCTTTGAAGGAAGCAAAAAATTATGTTTAGTGGGCTAGATCTCACAGCGGCTTGCTAGAGGGAAACACTGCCGCTTGCGCAAGACGGGCCAGCTGATTTTAGCAGAATTATCACACCACTACAACTATGCAGAAATGCTGATTTTGAGGATTAGAGGACGTTTTGGAACAGTATAGAATAAGGGAAAGAAGAAGACTACATGAGATAGGTGAGACCACCAAAAACTCGGTATCTCATGTTGTGCAAATGGAAGCACTTTCATCATCATCATCTCTGAACTGCAGAACTGGAAGGGACTCAATGGATCATCAAGTCCAGCCCCTGTCAAGGAGGCATGGGGGGAGGATCAAATTCCCGATCTCTAGCTCTGCAGCCAGATACCTAAACTACTGACTATCCAGGAGTTCAATTTTACAGCACTCCATTCAACCCACTGAAATTAAACAATGGGATGCCACACTGATGAACTTGGACTGCATTTTAATTCCATCAGACATCGTGCTCTTACGTCAATAGTGCAAGGATCTTACTGATCAGGCTTTCTCAGGAATGGAGAACACATTGCCTCATAACTATCTAGGCATGACTAGAGGGAACAATTCCACCCCTTGAGTCTACTGTCAAGTAGAAGGAAGGCTGTATAATAATTTCCGATAAAGCAAGTTAATGCATTTTAATAGTAATGTACATAGTGGCCTTTGCCAAGGTTTTCAAGGTCTCATGAACTCAGAAGTAGTTTAACCAGTCCCTCCTTCTGGTGATGCTGTGGAACAATGCAGCTTGCCCAAAGTTATACAGATGGCAGGGTCTGTAACTCAACCAGCTACACATTCGCTGGCTGATCCTGAGCGGCTTCTCTCCAGGGAGATCCAGTGGGGATTTAAACTCCTGAACCCCGACTCCACAGCTAGGAGCTCCAACCCACCGAGCTACATCAGCTCCCCTTAATGCATTTTAGTGGCCACTGAACTGCAAACAAGTAGACCTCTGCGTCACTTCCTGCCCAGGCCATCAAGAGTAGACCTTTGGTCTAGATGGGCGGGATAGAAATCCAATAAATAAATAAATAATAAACTCATTTGGTGGCCTTAAGAAAAACTGCTGTTCTCTCACCCTCATTCTCCGATTGACAATATGGAGAGAAGAATGCTTATCCACATTACAGAATTGTTGTAAGGACTGCTGAAATAACAGAGAGTATACCCCAGTACTATTTTCAAATGCTATAATATATAAATAATATATAACTTCATTATAGATGAAATACTGTCAACTCCCTGAAAAGGGCAATACAAAAATGTATGTATTTTCATAAAGGAAGAAAGCAAACTACAGGATCTCACTGAGAAATAAATACATACTTTATGTCTGTGAGGATATTTTTCTTGACTATTTTTCGACAACCGATAAAGCCACTTTTTGTCTTCACTCTGTAGCAGATGTTGTGAAAACTGACGGTGGAGGCCCGTGTTGTGCTCCATGTAGACACCTTTGGACTTGGAACGCCATTCATACTGGAATCTGACACTGAGATGTTGACTTGGGGATTGTGAGCCATCTTCGTTAAGAAGCTTTACCCCTGTGGGCCATAAAAAACAAAGCTGATGACCGCACACAGACACACACACACACAACAAATTTCAGGCACATAGCTTTGTACACTCCCCCTTACTGACATGTGGCAAAAGGTGTGCCGAATTTCTCCCCCCATGAGCAAACCCAACTGCCCTGCCCCCATGGCAAGATATTGAACAGATATAATGATGGAGGTGGATTTGTGAGGTTGGAAACACTAGCCCATCAGCACTCTGCACGGACAAGTGGCAAAGAAGAATGTCTTGTATCTGAATGCAATGCAGTCAGTGCACTTCTATAATAACATGGAAGATATACGTATATAAGCCTTGGATTTTTATCATTTTGCCCTTAAATAAGCAAGACAGCCAGTTTGCAGACAAACTAAGTTATGTGCTGGAACAAGATTTGTCGTTTGGGAAGCAGCAACAGCCCCTAACTCTTGGTCTTGCTTCCTGCATTATTAATAGAAACTTCCCACTCTTCTCTAGTATAAGTGCCATGTTCATGGTTCCAGGAATTGGCACATCGACCACAGTACGTATTCCATAGATGTCAAGGCTAATTCTGACATGCCTTGTGTGAGCAGTAGGAAATCTCCAGCCTTTGCCCAAGCCCTTTACAGAGGATGGCTCAAGTTGGCAACCACACTAGATAACAACCCTGCTCGTTACACACACTAGCCGCTGCATCACAAAGCATCAGTGGAGAATGAAAGTAGCGAAATCTACGTCAAAGATACATACCTAGCCCTCTTGTAGAATAATCTCCAGTCCACTGTACTACATGCAGTGATATCTTAGTTGGGAAGAAGCTGTCCATATATAGACAGACAGACAGACAGACACTTCAGTACCACAATAATGAAAGGAATCACTGGTGGTATTCCTTGACCCCACAGTGTTGGGCTGCACCAGAAGGAATGTACATACAAGGGCTACTGTGTAGCCTTCTTGCAAGTCCTTAGCTGGAACAAGCTAAAGCAAAAAGGAAAGGTAACCCTGACCTAAGAGTGCAGCCCAACCTCGATGTTTAACCTGTCAAACTTTATGGGTAGAAAGATAAGGAGGATGAAACAGCTAAATGAACTCTGAATAACCCCATAACCAAAGATAGCAGAATCAACTACGTACAAGGGCTGGTCCTATGAACAACAGGAACCAAAACTGCACCAGAAACTACTGAAGTGAATGACTGAGTAGCCATGAGACCTCTGGTACTCCTTCCTGATTAGTTCTGTAGAGCACCGTACACAGTTTCTTGATTAGTCCAAACATTCCCCTACAATGGGCCAAAGTTCTCCCTAAGGCTTGACAATCATGGGTAAAATTCAAGCAAGAGACAGAAGTCTTCTAATGGGATTTAGCTTCTGCTCTCCCCATCCCCAATGTTCTTTATCCACAGGTGTTTAAAAAGTCAAAGCCTTACTGGCTCCAGGTATTCCATTCCCGAGTTATTGTTGTTGTATTGTGCTGTCAACTTGCCTCCAATTTATGGTGACCCTATGAATGAGAGATCTCCAACATAACCTGTCCTCAACAACCCTGCTCAGCTCTTCTATGCTCAGGTCTGTGGCTTCCTTTAGGGTGTCAATCTATCCCATATGTGGTCTTCCTCTTTTCCTGCTGCCTTCCACCTTTCCCAGCATTATTGTCTTTTCCAGAGAACTCTGCCTTCTCATGATGTGCCCAAAGGAGAACAGCCTCAGTTTCATCATTTTTCATCATTTTCTTCCTTCTGAGAGCCTTTTAAAACCACACAGCAAACGACATCATTTCAGTCCAATTTTGTTTGAGAAGAGACTCTTGTTTCCTCTCCTGTTGCACTGAAAGCTCTCTTGATGAAGATACTCCAGTTATTCACATTTCATAATAACATGGAAATATGCAGGAAGATGAGTAACTTTAAAATTACTTTTAAAAAATTCTTTACATGTTATTTTTAACGTAATGTATTTACAGTAAAAAAAAACCCAACATTTTCTAAGATGCAAGAAGATTATGCAGAAATATTTTCATGGGACTAGCTTCATGCTCTGGCAAATAATTTTTGGATTTTTGAACTCTGGATATAGTAGAATGCTGCTTGTTCTCTAATGATTCATAGACATGACAAAATCTAACAGCACACATTGAAAGCATTGACTTTCAAACTCATCTCTTAAATCAAGCTGTAAGCCGAATCTTTCGTGAGGCAACAGGTGCTCACAAACAGTTCACCAAAGACTGAACACCATCACACTCCGTCTTTTGAGTTTTGTTGTTAGTGCAACAACAGTTAATGATAATAAATGCTGGCTCAGATTTAGTACACAACAAGGACCCTGATGCATAGTGCACAATCTAGCAAAAGTCCCCTGTAATCATGTCATATTGAAATCAATGGGATAGGCTAGTTTTCAATTGTACACTGACATTTTTTATGATTAGCATTTGCTGGACTATGCCCATACCAAGAAAATACACTGTACCTCATTACAATTTACTACTTTACTATTACTTATTTCATATATGGTGCTTCAAGAAATTTAAATAGTTCAAGTACTTTATTAATAATTATTTCACATATAATGCTTTAAAAAAAAACTACATCATTTAAGATGAAACACCCATTGTGGTCTAGTGGATAGTGTGATGGCCTAGGACACGGAGACCTGAGTTCAAATCCCTGCTTGGCCATGGTAATACATGGAAGGATGGGTGGAATTGGTAAAACCACTTCTTAAATATCTCATATATCTTAAAAGCCCTATTGGAGATGCTATAAGTTAGTTCTGATTTGACAGCACATAACGCATGTACACAAGATTAGATATAGAAACTGCTTACATCAAAAGGAAAGAGATCTTAAGAAGACAAGCATGTGATATCAAAGACTATAGAAATGGGGATGATGAATGGACAGAAAGAAGTTAAGTAAAAATAGGAACCCAAATCTGCAGCGTAAATTTAGAACTAGATTGAGATGCCTGTCTGTCAGGAAGTGGGACATTCCACAGGGAGAGAGCATAAAAGAACATATATTAAGGGCAGAAAAATAACTTTTAGGTGTGGCGTGTATAAGATGCCAGCAAAATATAAATAGTATGAAAACACAAAAAGTCAGTAACCTAATGAGCTGCTTTTTAAATAACAGGTGTTGGTGTGTAGAGTTTAGGAAAAGGGATCAGATATATTTGGGAAAGTCTGTGGTTATTACATGCTGTCAACTCACCTCTGACTTATAGCAACCCTATGAGTAGGTGTCCTCCATAGTGTCCTATCATTAACAACTCTGGCAAATTCAAGCTTATGACTTCCTTTATGGAGTCAATCCATCTCAGATTTGGTCTTCCTCTTTTCCTGCTGCCTACAAGTTTTCCTAGCATTACTGTCTTTTCCAGGGAGACTTGTCTTCTCATGATGTGCCCCAAAGTATGACAGCATCAGTTTTGTTGTTTTTGCCTCTTGAATTAGTTCAGGCCTGATTTGAAATAGAGCCCACTTGTTTGCCTTTTTGGAAGTCCCAGGCATCCTCAAAGCTCTCCTCCACAACCATATTGTGAATGAATCTATCTTTTTCCTGTCACTTTTCTTTACTGTCCAGCTTCCATATGTGTACATATTAATTGGAAATACAATATCATTGGGATCTTGGCCATATTCACCAATGTCACATCTTTACATTTGATGATCTTCTATAGATTTTTCATAGCTCCTCTCCCAAGTCTCAGTCTTCTTCTGATTTCTTGGCCATAGTCTTCATTTTGTTTGATGAATGAACCACAGTATACATTTGGAAAGTACTATTCTATTTTAGGGTTTTGTTGTCATGGTAATAAGCAATTGATATTCAAAAGCAAAGGTTTCACAAAGGTTTCATAACTGAAACCTAGTGTCTTTAAGTATGAAATTCTCTTGCATCTGTATGATACTTGTGGGGGAAGTCCCGTTTACATATCATTTCTGAGTGGACATGACACGGCCAGGTTTAGTCCTATGAGTTATAGACATAAGCATTTTCTCCCAGATTTCCATGATAAAGCTTTTACTGCTAATGAATGGCAGTCTCTCAAGTGCAGTGCAAAGGTATGGTGTTGGATAAAGGTTAAAAAAAGGTTATGAAAAAACAGAAGTTTAATAGCAATAGGAAATGGGATAAGGTCATCTGAATAAGAAAGGAGAAAGGTTGTTTATTTTCATGTTATATGTACTGCTAAATGCTGACTACTTTTTAATTTATTTTCATCCGAAACATTTAGTCCTGTGAGTCAGCCGGATAAAACCAAACAAATAAATATTGCAGGGGAAAATAGTGACAGCAAAATACAATAGCTTTCACAGCCCAGTCCAATGTATGTCTGCTTAGAAGCAAGTCCATTTGAGTTCAATAGAATTTCCTGGGAAGTCTCTAGAAGACAGCATTCTCAATCATCACAAATGCCATCTTGAACATAAGAGTTTTAACCAACTTGCTAAGGAAACACACTGAGCTGGCCGTATGGGTTCGCTGAGCATAGAACTGCACAGACAGGATGAAATAATACAGAAGGTGCTGACTGTCACCACCATTAGCCAACAATGGAACCTCAAGAAGCCAAGGATGGGCACATAAAAGATGCTCGCAAGCCAGACCCTTGAGAGATGCAGTCTGAACAACTAAGGGCCATGTCTTACATTGTGTTTAATGTACCATACATCCAGATGCATTGGGATCTACTGGCAGACTGGGGTTTACTGGTGGATCTACAGATGATTTAGAATAGATTGACAAGGACTTTTGACTCCCAAGGATTTAGCAAAAAACATTTCCCCTTCTCCACTGAGCTGCTGAAAGAAAACGAGAGTGTGTGGGAAAAAGAGAAGTGATTGAAAGAATCTGGGTTTGTTACACAATTTTATGCCTGCCTTTCTGAGGAAGGAGACCACTTAATTGTCCCAGTTCAATTGTCCTAAAGAGGGTTGCTCTGAGGTGCAATATGCCACTTTGGTCAATCCTGGCATCCACATGCAAGGTTTGTGTGGTTTCAGGGCAGAGTCCCCACACACACACACACCTCAAGTGCCCCTGTTTATCCCACTCCTCCCTTTAAAGAAAAGAAAATCCAAGTGAAACAGTACTTACCTGCAGTTTTAGAAGAGGTCTGTCTTCTAAAACATATCAGACAAAATCCAAAGAAACAATACAATACAAATACAAAAACATGTGAAACCTTAAAGACTAACCATTCTATTTTAATGTAAGCTTACGTGGACACGTCCACTTCGTCAGACATTAAGAGACAGAATGAAATGGAATGAAATGTATATGAAATATCGGTTTCACATTCAAAATATTCATTGGTTACATGCAGTAATTAGGTCTATGTTTGTTTTACAGTCCTGTTGTAAAAATACATCAGGAAGACAGAAAATAGACACCAGGTCTGAGCAGAGATGAGAGGTGGCAGGGGAGGGGGGAGAGAGAAGGGGGGGTTGAAGATGCAATTAACCTCAAGAGGAGAAAGAAATTACTGGATTACTGAGCAACTAGTTCAGCACTGAATGACAGGGGATTTTAAAACAAAACAAATTTGCTTCCTCTTCTATCTTCTCCATGGAGACACCGTAGGAAGCTTTCAATTTGTTAACAAACGCTTAGGTCCTGCAGCAGCTAAGCTGAAACTGACAGCAAGCCATCTGCTTTGGTTTGATCCTGGCGACCACACATGCCAGAACCAAACCAAAATGGAGCAATCCCACCTGCGCATGCACGCACGCACGTACACACACACAGAGTGGCCCCTGACAGAGACCCAAAAACATGCAGGTAGGCATTGATCAGGACAGATTGGTTCACAATTGCCCATATGTCATGTGGTCGCCAGAAAAAGGAGCACACCAGCCTATCCCCAATGTGGACCAAACCATAGGGCAAATCCCCGTCAGATCGCACCCCGAATCACTGTTTCACACATTGTTTCTACTGAATGGACCTCAGGATTCTAGTGAAAAGCAAAGCAGAACCAACAAGACTGAAGTCTACCCATCCATTACACACATTACTGGAAGGATTATAAAAATATACCATGCACCAGCATGCACTGAGCTTCACTTAACACTTTCCTCCTTAAAATACCAGCAGATAGGACATAAAACTGCCCTGATCCATATTATTTTAAATTGATTTATCAGAAATTTTCATACCTTTTGAAATTGGCACACTCTATATGTATTCTATATTATGATATCTTTAATCAAGTTCTAAAGGTACAACAACAATACATGCTAAGATGTGTTTTCACAAGCAATGCTAAGAATGCCTTTTAGGTTGCAATCCTATACCCATTTTTTAGGGGTAGGCTCAGCCACACGCAATGGGACTTATTGGTGAGTCAGCATGCAGAAGAATGTGCTATAGCGTGCATAATTTGTGGATGTTGTTTATGTGGAACAGAAAATAGATGAGTCAGTTTCAAACTGAATATACATTTGAGTCATTGAGATTCATTCATTCTTTTGTATTACCAACATAAAATCAGATATGCGAAATGCCATTTAAGCGGCACTTGTGACAAGTGGTCGAACCTATGTTTAATAGCTATTTTGTTTTGGCAAAATTCACAGAAAAACTATGGTTTAAAAGAAACCCCTTTCCCACAATATGTGAGACATATTTTAGCCAAAAGAAGCTGACTGCATGTTTTCATTCATTTCCTTGCCTGGTTAGTGAATCTGGTACAAAAATGTTCCTTTTAGTTAAAACAGGTGAATATTTTGTAGTGATAGTGATTATTATAATTATTATTCAATTTGTGTCTTGGTAAATTCTCGTTGAAATTATTGACTTCCTGAGATCAGTCCCTTAAAAAGTAGTATTTTAGTACTTACTTACTTACATACTTACTTACTTACACTGAAGAGCCAGCTGTTTAAAAGTAAAGCTGTTGTTGGACAGCACTTGATAATCTAAGAGCACCTTTATTTATTTATTCTGATCTAAACCCATTTTTATCCCAAATATACACATTTATTTATTTCTGTCACTTTCAATCATTCTTTCTTAATTTACTGATATAATCAGAGGCTGACTGCATGTTTTTCATTCATTTCCTTCCTCGGTCGGTGAATCCAGTACGAAAATCTTCCATTTAGTTCTAACAGCAAGTAAAACCAAAAGGCAAAGATCACCATTACTCAAGCCACTTCCTTATTATCAGGGAAAAACACCTCAAAACACACGGTCTGTCTCAAGCGTGAAAAGCGGGGGGGGGGGGAAGAGTTATGGTTCCAGAGATCCATTTTGGACTTACCTTTGGTGAGATTAAGAGGCAATAGCAGAATAGAATAGAACTATATTCTCGGAGCAAAACTTGGAGAAAGAGAGTTTTGTACAGTTTTCAGGAAGGCAAAGTCTTTCCCAGGCTGAAGCATCCAAAGGACCACTTTCTGAAGCGTAAAGGACTAATCCACAGGAAAAGCAGCTAGTTGCTTTTCCCCTTTCGGGCTCCTTCTGGGTAACTCCTCTTTTCAGGGCCTTTTACAGGAGACAGTTCAACCCTCCCCTTATCAGCTACAATTAAGGGAAGGATGAAAGGTCTCCTTTAGGGAGGGGCAAGCTCAGAAGCGCTTTCTCTTGACTTTGTTTGACTAAGCTGACAATGTCACAGGAACCACCCGCTATGCGAGCAGAAAGAAACACTTTGGTGTTTGACCACACACCCAGTTCCTTCCTGTTCCCCAGCCTGGTCCCAAAATATGGGGGGGAAGAGGTGAGAGGTGGATATTTCATCTAGATCTGGGGGGTGGGAAATATGTCTGGCCTGACCTGATCTGCAAACTTGCAACTATGAGCGAAAATGTTTGTTTGTTTGTTTGTTTATTAAATGCATATATTGCCGTACTTAGTGAAAGTTTACACAAGAAACATAAAAAACACAGAAATATCAGTCTGACCAACCCCCATCTGATAGCACATAACACATAAAGCCAGAAAACCAACCACATCAAAAGTTAACAGGTAACTCGTAAGGTCATGTTTGACGATGCTTATGCAGGGTTACTGACCTGTTATCTCTAGACCTCCTGAGGTATTCAAATAGCTCACACAATAAAGGAGACTGAGACAAGCACACAGACAGCCCTGCTCTGTCACGGTCATCCTCGCCCTCCAGAAATTAGAGACAAACGTCTGCAATGAAGATTTTTCTGACACTGGGAAAAGCAGAGGTCTAATCATAAAAGACTACCTGAGGTGAAAAGACTTCAAGATTAAGACATTGACTTCCAACTCATGGAAAGCAAGAAAAGCAATGATGGAAGGGGTGCACATGTCCCCCCCCCACTTCTTCCTCATCAGGCATACATGTCAACCCCCTTCTTCCTCATCAGGTGTGTCATTTGACAGCCGGAATGGAGCTTGACAAAGTTATATCTCTTGTATTATCCTTCTAGAACCACCCTCCCCTCTGTTGGCATGGTCAATGACAGGGGGGATCATAAGGGTTGTATTTCAAAAATGTAACTTCCACAAACTCGTCCTCTCAATAGGGCCTAAGTGCCTGGCTTATATGATATTTGCTAAAGACAAACAGAAGCACTGAAAAATAAACAGTGTGCTAAGTAGCAAGCTTTAGTTTGAAACAAGAAGACACGTGCCTCTGTTAGACCGTCTCAAGCACTAACAGTCCCAGAGTTTCTTATCTCCTGCTGTCATTTCCTATTCATGGGTAGGAGGACCCCACAGGATGTGTCAGCTCAGTATGGAGGGAAAGATAAGTACCATAACATTTGGGAGTGCTGGTGTTTCAGGACCCCAGTGCTGCTGACAGGGTTTGTCGTTATGTGCCATCAAGTCAGAACTGACTTACAGCAATCCTAAGAGGGTTTTCAAAGTAAGTGAAGTATTTAAGGAGTGGTTTTACCAGTTCCCACATCCCACTGAATTTCCATGGCACAGCTAGAGAACCAAACCCAAGTCTCCTGAGTCCTAGTCCATCACTCTATCCACCTCACCCTACTGGATATCCTTGAAGGATTTACTGACTGTGTAATTTATGGGTGTAAATGAACTAGGCTGCTGGCCTTGTCCAGAAACATAGAAGAACTGGTGTTTGAATGTACGTTTAGTTGTGAGAACAAAGTGTAAGTTCTAATGGGAATTGGTCGCACCCCTGTATAATACAACAGGCTCATCCAAAGAAATTTGCTGCCTGGGTCAAAGATGTCCCCCCCACTCCCATTCCATACACAGAAGTAGACAGGTCTGGCTATGCAATTCTACTTCAACACTGGCCGATAAACGGGACAACACTCTACCATGCTCCTAGGTTTATGGGGCACATGGCAGGTGGCAGGGCACATACAATCCTATCGCCCAGCTTATTACCACTGCTCTGCGCAATCTCTGTGTCATGTTGTGTCTAATGATAGGGTCAGTTCAATAATAGATGCATCTGCCCAAATCTGCCTATAATCATGCTACGAGAAATTAAGAAGCTTAAACAAAAGGAGCTAAAACAAGTCAAAGAACAGCATTCTTCCTGTTTTCTAGAACGCACCAGGCCTTTTTTGTTAAACACACAGATCAGACAATGGATGTTGCAGGAAGTGGGGGAGGGGGAGAAAAGCTGAGCATTCATCCCAGGCCAAAAGAAATAATTCTCATGCACTGGAACAAGCGGCCCCCACCAAAGAACATAAGCTGATCTTTATGGAAAACCTGTGGCTCGGTGCATGGGATTTGCAGGTTTATTTATTTGCTTGGTTATATGGTTTTATAAAACACAAAGACGTACGGATTTCCAGAACCCTATTCACAGCATCATCAATTGAAATGCCTTTGGTATCAGGGCTAGGAAAGAAGTCTGCTTAAGTCACTGGAGAGATACTTAACACTTGAGTAACTAGACTAAAGAGAGGAAATGTTACTTTTGGGAACGACAATTCCACAATCCTCAGCTTTCATGACCACTGGTCATGGTAGCTTAGGTATTCTGGGAGCTGTAGTCCAAAAAAGTATAATTTCCCTTCTCTGAATTAGGGCAAGAGCCAAACACAGTATAAAGCAGCTATACTATAGAGATTTAACAACCAGTCTCCTCTAACTCCAGGAGTAAGTTGCTCCTGCAGTTAAATTAGATTAAAATTCCACACGCATCCCTTGAATGGATAGAGAAAATGAATTCAGTTACCACTGTTTGACTTCAATAAGGATGCTTGTGGAGGGGAGACTACTTCCTGCAATGGGAAGCTGCGTATAGAAACAACCCATTAAACTCAGTTTCACATATTTGGGGCATTTCAGATATTCACTGGGAGGAAGACCTCTGCCTGAAATCTTGGAGAGTCACTGCCCATCAAAGCAGTAGGTAACAATGGGGATGGGAAATCTCTGGCCAGTACATTTGATGCTGTCCATAAGACTCACCAATCTGGCCTGTCACATTGTGCCAGTCCATGCCACCTTTCCACATTCCCCCTGCACCTTCTTCCCCCATTGTGTTGCATGGAAGGACTTCTAAAATGTCCCATCCACCATGCTGCTGTGGGTATCAAAACCAGGCCTTCTGCCCCTCCTGATCCATGTTGGACAGCATGAAGCACCACCACGAGGAGAAGAATGGAGCCATCATGCCCACAGCTCTTAATACAAATTCCTCATGTCACACATTGCAGGAGAGGTAAAGAGTGACAGACGGACCCTGCTTTGTCACAGGATGGCTGTTAGCAGCAGCACAGTGAGTGAATTCGACTTTAGGCTACATATATAGGCATCCTTCAGTCTCAAGAGACTATGGTAACGTGCTCTGAATAGAGAACTTGGAACAGCATCTAGTGTGGCTGAGAAAGCCAATTCGAGAGTGACAATCCCTTCCACACTGAAGACAAATACAATCTGTCCCCTGTCCAGCTCCCTGATTTGGCTGGTTTCAGGACTGCCTCTTTGCCTCGGCCTGCTGAACAAGTGTCTCTTCAAATTGGGAGAGGCCATGCTGCACTGCCTGCCTCCAGGCTGAACGCTCAGATGTCAAGGTTTCCCATCTGTTGAGGTCCATTCCTAAGGCCTTCAGGTCCCGCTTGCAGATACCCTTGTATCACAGCTGTGGTCTCCCTCTGGGGTGCTTTCCCTGCAGTAATTCTCCATAGAGGGGATCTTTTGAAATCCAACCGTCAGCCATTCTCACAACATACCCAAGTCAATGTAGACATTGCTGTTTCAGTAATGTATACATGCTAAAAATTCCAGCTCGTTCCAGTACTACACTATATGGAACTTTGTCCTGACAGGTGATGCCAAAAATGTGTTGGAGACAACGCATATGGAACATGTTCAACTTCCTCTCCTGCCATGCACAAAGGGTCCAGGACTCACTGCAGTACAGGAGTGTGATCAGAACACAGGCTCTATAGACCTGGATCTTGGTATATGCTGCCAGCTTCTTATTAAGCCATACTCTCTTTGTGAATCTAGAGAACATGGTAGCTGCTTTGCCAATGCATTTATCCAGCTTGACATCTAGGGAGAGAGTGTCAGAGATTCTGCAACTGTCTGAGGGAAAATACCACGTCGATGGTGGATCTATTAGCTCGAAATCCACACTGTGATTCTGGATAGACTCTTCTGCAAGCACCTGGAGCCTCTTCAGCATGACACGGGCAAGCAGCTTCCCTACAATGCTGAGAAGAGAGATGCCACGGTAGTTATTGCAGTCACCCGTGTCTCCTTTGTTCTTGTACAATGTGACAATGTTTGCATCCTTCATGTCCTGTGGTACTCCACCTTCCCTCCAGCAAAGACAAAAGATTTCATACAGCTCAGTGGTGATGATCTCTTTACTGCACTTCAGCACTTCAACAAGGATGTTATCCTTCCCAGGTGCCTCGCCAGAGGCGAGAGAATCCAAGGCTGCTTTTATTTCTGCTAAAGTTGGTTTGCTGTCCAGGCTACATATTCAATCACAAAACCTAACAAGACCTAACATATTCAATCACAAAACAATGGCTGGAAATGAGCCATTGGTTGTGTGTGGTGGGGGTCTGGCTGGATAGTTCATTTGGTTAGAGCAAGGCTATGGAGCTAAATGTTGAGAGTTCGATTCTCCATTGTACCTCTTGGGACAAGAGCCACCTTTGTAACCTTGGGCAGGCTGCACAGTCCCAGAGTGCAACTCGAAGGAGGGACTAGGAAATTGTTTCTGAGTACTTCTACTTGGAAAACTCTATAAAGGGTTGACATAATTCTGACTTGACTTGACAGCACATAGTTAATTAATTAGTTTTTTTGGGGGAGTGGTGTCCAGACAATTGAAGATAATATGATAGGAAAGGGGTATAACTTCAGCTTCCTCACATACTGAAAGACGACACATGTCAACTTATTTCTGTTTGGCTGCTCATTCATACATCATTTGGAGAACCTGATGCATGCAGCTACATGAGCATAAGCCTTCTCCACATGAGGAGAAAACCTGAGTCAGTGGGAATCCTACTTAGAGATGGGGATTCGTATTCATATACGAATACCCCCGCACAGGCGGCGATAACAAGGGTCCAGCCCCATGGGGCCAGATGGTCCACTCACAATTCTGCCGCTGCCCCCAAGCTCTGGCATCCTTCCTATCACTCTGGAGCTCGCGATCGGCTCGCCACTCCTGGGAGGAGGCCGGACGGCAAGCCTCCCTGCCAGGTCGAAGAGTGGCTTGCCGATCTCGAGCTCCGGAGTGATAGGAAGGATCCCGGAGATCACGGCAGTGGTGGAATTGTGAATGGACGGTCTGGCCCCAGGGAGCTGGACCCTCGTTATCGCCACCTGTGTGGGGGTATTTGTATTCGTATACAAATACGAATACCCCCATCTCTAATTCTACTTATCCCCCTTATACTGTGAGGGAATCCTGCGTATGTGTTGGGTCCCTTCGCGTCGCTGCTGAATGCACAGCTGGTGGGGCTGTGACCTGGGTGTGGACAACATCTGGTGCAGAGATAAACTTTGAGGGGCAAGCAACACAGTGCCTCTTCACTCCCATGTTTGTACACATGAGGAGGTTTTAGTGAAACTACCACACACAAAGAAATTGAGAAAGCATTACCTCTGCTGTATTATTCACTCACCTCATTTTCATCTCTTTCCTCAGATTTTACAGAGTGATACAGTTCTTCATACATGTTCAAAACTTGTTTAGCCAGGGACCGAAGAGAGACAGAGTAAATTAATACATTCACTAATTATATGGGACTTACTCCCAGGTAAGTAGGTCCAACCTACTTGCATTAATTGTCCTAAGGTTTCCCTGGAAGTAATTGCATTAAGGTTTCCTTGGGAGTAAACTCTATTTAACTCAATGGGATTTATTTCTGAACCATGTGTTACACTGTCATTCTGAGTAACTCTTTCCTTAGTCTAGCTGCAATCAAAATGGCCAAAGGTTGTCAGTGAAACTGCCAGTAAAGGATTTATATTTTCTTGATATATGTATAGTTCAGAGTTCAGCATGAAGATTCAATAGTTATTATAGTTTAATTGAAATGGGTTAAGAACCATGATTTACACAGAATTTTCAGAGATGTCCTTGTTAGAAAACTGGTAGGGGTGGAGGCTTCTTGGAATGCACAAATGCAACTCATATAACTATAAAAATATCACAGCAATATAATAAAAAGTTATTATGTCCATTAGTAGCTAGTTACATAAAAGAACATCCTGACCTTTTATAGTTCTGACAATTATGATGATGTCTCCGTACCAGGTTTGCCAGAATTATTTGAAAGCAGAGCTTAGAAAAGCTACTTTTTTGGATTACAATTCCTGGAATAATCTTCTAAGCGGAGAGGAAAACCAAAGTTTCTGCCCATTTAGGGAGCTAGGCTGGATGTTCCAGTTCAAAAAAAGAAACTTTTTCTTAGCTCTGTTTGAAAACAGTTTTGCTCCTTTTGGCTTGATTTTTTCCCTCTTGACTATTTAAGCCCATACATACTTTGAGCACATCGTGAGCAGATCCAATGGAAAAGACAATAACGCTGGGAAGTTTGAAGGCAGGAGGAAAAGAGGATGGCCAAATCTGGGATGGATTGGCTCAATAAAGGATGCCACGGCCTTGAGTATGCAAGACCTGAGCAGGGCTTTTAATGATAGGACCTTTTTGGAGATGACTAATTTGTAGGATCTCCATAGGTCAGAAGCATATTTAGCCCTACAAGAGATTAGTGACTTGACTCTTGATTTGAAAAATGCAGTGGAAGCAGTGCAATGTGGAAGAGAAAGGGCAAATTATGAACTAGGAATAAATAGGAAAGGAATTGAAATCATTGCTTTTGTTTTCTTTTAAGTTGCTTTTAATAATAATCTTAGAACTGCAGAGCTGGTAGGGACCCTACGGATCATCAAGTCTAGCCCCTCTCAAGGAGGCACAGTGGGGAATTGAACTCCCAACCTGGCTTCACAGCCAAATACCTAAACCACTCTGATATTATTGTTCTTGTTACTACTACTACTACTACTACTACTACTACTACTACCACCACCACCATCACCACCACCACCACCACCATTATAGTAGTACTTGTGTGCCATCAAGTCAATTCTAATTTATGGCAACTCTTTTCAGGGTTTTCTAGGTAAAGAGTATTTAGAAGTGATTTCCCATTTCCTTCTTCTAGGGGTGCCCTGGGAATGTACAGCTTGTCCAAGGCCACACAAACTGGCTCTTCTGGGATTCACAGTGGGGAACTGAACTCCCTGCCTCTGGCTCTGCGGCCAGATACCTAAACCACTAAGCTATCCAGCCAGCTAGCAATACTACTATGATAACAATCAATAATGAATTTGTGATTTTAATCTTGGTATTTTTTCATTTCATGTTGAAAGCCACCTTGAGTGTGGGAAAACGATGGAAAGCAGGACATGCATATACATACATACACAGTTTTCTCAGTAATTTATAAATTAGACCAGCCCTGCCATTAAGTGAAAGGGGGGGAAGCAATATATTTTGGGTGCTGTGAAAAAGCAGCAAATTATTGTGTTGCAATTATTATTCTGTCCCATTAGGGGGAAGAAATGCAGGGGGGAAATCCAATAAATAGCTTTTTAAAAATACACTTGATAGTCAGAATGGAGAGAGGTGCTTGTGGGATTATTCCACCTCAAGTAACAGAATAAATTTCTTTCCTTCCCAGTACTATGTTGTGAATTGGGTGAGTGGAAGGATGCCATTTCACCCCCTCTTGTACAACAAAAGGCATTAGGTCAGCCCTGTTCATAGAGATTTTTAAAAAGACAAAACCTGCCGACAGGCTTACCCTCTAACAAACATCAGGGAAACATGTCTAAAAGAAGGGTGGGCAAAGAGCCCTCAACAGCCTCTGCTCTAAGCACATGGCATTGCATTTAAAATGACCAAACATCACAGCAAACATGAAGCTGGCCTAATGGTCCTGTCTCTGCCAGACCAGATAAAAGGGTGGGGGGTGGCTTGATTTGTCAACACACTAAGAAACTGGGTGTGAGTATGCAATGTTGCCCTGTAGTTTAGGGGAGAAAGGGCTGTAGCTGAGTGGTAAAGCGCATGCATCCCCTGGCAAAAGAATGTATATATTTCTTGACAACTTCCATTGGGGCATAGAAAGACCCTCGAGAGCCCTTGCTAGTGTAGATCCCGAGGCAGATCTATTTTCATTTAATATAGTACCAGACCTTGAGATCCCACAAACTGAAGCCTGGTATAAAAGACAAACTAAACCCAAAAGAATTCTGAGCCCAGTTTTCAATACCAAAAGTAAATAGAATTCAGAGTCCTACTTCCAAATCTATTGCTGGTTACTGCCAAGAGATCTTGATTTCAGCCCTATAATTTAGGACACGGCCAGCATTCCTGTAAGCAGCACAGATCATAGCCATATAGTACTGCAAATCACCCAGAGATCTACCAGACCCAGTAATACCGTCCATCCCCTGGTGAAAGCAATAGAGACTGAGCTAGATGGATCAATGTTTTGACTTACTCAAAGTCTTTCTCTTGCGAGCCCTTCTCTCAGCCTGCCACCATCAGAGGTGCTTTTGAAGGGGACATGAGAAGGCTTTCTTGATGGCCTCCCAGACTCTGAAAATCCCTGCTAGAAGAGAGCAGGTTGGCTCTCTCCTAGCTATCTCTGTTGACAGACAAAGACCTGTTTATTCAGGCAGGCCTTTGGCGACTGACCTCATTGACCATGGAAGGGGCATTTAACTATATGGGTGCTGTGGTTTTCTCTTAGAGGTATGTTTTTAAACTGGGTTTTAAATCTCCCATGCTTGCTCTCGTTTTATATTTTAATTGCACCTGTTTTATTAAATTTCATTGTAAGCCATCTTGAACTCCATTTTGGGGGGGAGAAAGGTGGGATATGAATCCAAAAAAATAAATATGCAGATAAACATTAGGAAGTTTGTGTGTTTCTAGGCATTCTAAATAGGGACTTTCCCCCTATGAGTTGAAGTGTATTCCACCTGTTGGAGTCACGAACTTAGCAGGCTGATGGGCCTTGTGGTGATCACCAGATAATTAGGATAGCAAAGAGTCTCTTAGAAATAGAGGTCAGCCACACACACAGGGATGTCTGCCAGCAGTGCTCCTGGTGGGCGACTAGTAGAAGAGGCAGAATAACACCGAATGGGTTCCCAATGAATTCTGCCCTGCCCCCAGGAGGACTGTGCTTTTATTAACCTTACAAGCTCACAGATAGTTGACAGTATACAGATAGTTGACAGAGTTCAGATAGGACAATGGTTACATCGTGCCATTAGGATTGGCCCAGGGAAAGGCAATTAATCAAGCCCTCTATGATTGGCCTAAGGAAAGGCTTTTGGCAAGCTCTCTATTACAATGAGAAAGAGGAAGAATGGTGGGCCACGCCTCTCAGAAGCAGTCACATGTTGCTAGGAGAGTTTTCTCTCACTACAACACCCATGTGGCTTAGCAACCTTGGGAATGGCACCCCCACACCACCACTGCAGAACATGTCCATCTCACTCTGCTGCAGCCAAATAGCAGGCCTTGGATCAGTTAAAATCAGTGAAGTTGAGTGGCACCCCATAGATTAAAAGCCATAGACTTTGTTTAAAGCACATTTTTTGTTCCTGTACTTTGCTCCAGGGTCCACAAATCAGCACTGTCTCTTTGTCTTTCATATATACAGTCCTAAAAGTAAAGATTATGAAGGGGTCAAATCAATATGTATATAAATATATATTAGCCTAACTGTAGCCATCTTGCCTTCTGTAACTTGCTTTGCTACATGAATGTCTCTGCTTAGCAGACAAATAGACAAAGGAGGTAGGCCACCTGCATTCCGTCGCTTGCAACTAACTAGCCTGAAATTGGGAATGTGTCCTTGAGCCTGATAAAGAGACCTGGGTGCCTGACACGGAATGGGAAAGATGAATTATTGCCAGTTGCCTAGACACCTGCAACTCCTTCCTTGTCTCCTCCTTCTCCCGACCTCTTCTCATTTAAACTTATAAAAGTATATTCTGTAATGTAGGTGGGGCTCTTCTCCACATGTTTTGGTGGGTGAAGTTGCATCTATTTGCTTGCTTTCAGCTGAAAATAAACAAATATATTGGATCTCCTTGTCTCTGGCTGATTGATTAATGCATCAGAGACAGGCTAAAAGTCAGGAATTAGTCCTGGCACCCTTTAATTAAAATAATAATTTGGAAGCCCACGAAAAAATACAAAGCAAATGAGAATGTCAAGCTTCCACTAATCCAAATGTTACCCCACACCAGTAAGGTTTTCCTGAAAGAGAAGAAAAGGAGTGAGGTAGGCTTCACTAGGGCATAGGGTTGCCAGGTCAGTAGAGACCTATTTCCTGAAATTTTAGCTTGTGGTATCAGAAAGACAGAGTAGACAAGATTTGGAAAGGGAAGCTCTTTCCCCCAAGTTTTGTGCCACTGCTGCCATGGTCAGTGTGACCAGAAAGCTCATGAGTCACAAGGCTGATGTTCCACTCCCTGATGTGGTCCAGATGGGGGAGCAATCTGGTGTGCCACTTGAAGCAACAAACGTGCATGCATGTCCATATTCTGCTGGTGAGCTCCAGTATCAGTTGGCTATGAGTGGAAACGGGTGGCCAAACATTAAAGCTACCTCACATGTAAATATCAAACTATCTCCTTCTCCTCAAGTGTTCACCCTTAATCTTTTTATTCCTACACAAAATGAATTGTGGATGCTGCCACTGCCAATATGTAAGGTGCCACTTTCATGTCAGTAGTGTGGTGGGCACACAGGCAGCACCTCATTGATTAACCATGGTGACTTCCATTATTTCCTTTGCGTATGGCATAAAAACCTTTCAGGAGATGTGTGCCCCCCTCTGGAGTCCCAGTGAAGCGCAGCAGTTCTTTGTAACTTCAGCCAGAACCCTAAGAGTTGGGAACTCCGGAGGACCCTACAAAACTGCAACACTGAAACTGAAAAGGCCTGAACTGCAGGGCAGGAAGAGCTCAAACCAAGTACTCAGATACTTGTGCAAATTGTCTTTTAGTTCTACAAGTTTGCCTTGGTGGGAAATGGGTATTTTGTGACTGGCTGCATTTTGTGACAAGGCAATGCTCCCCTCTAGCCATAACTGCTGTCTTGATGACATTGGGACATGTTCACAAAATTCCAAAGGGTTGTTTTCCAAAATCCCTTGAAGTAATAGTTGATAAAAATGCAATCTTTGCAGAAGGTCGGAAGGTTAAACTTTCTTCTTGGGTGTCCAGCTAGAATTCAAAATGACCAGTTTCTATTACAACCACTAGATGGTGGCATTTAATCTTTTAACATTTTTCTTAAAGCCAGGTTGTTGGACTGCTCTGTTAACTCTAATGACCAGAAGGTTTGATTCCTGGTCCATTATCCTCTACCGTTTTAAGTGGCAGATCCTGGAGGATGGAGAGTAGCAGCAAGGTGCTGAACATCAGCGTGAACCAGGCAGCTGTTTCTGCACATCCTAGTCAGTCTGGTAATGTTAGGTGAGGTGGCAGATATTGTTCCGCTCTCACCAGGGCCATCCATTGAGCTGTGTGATGCTATCTTCTCTTTAACCTCAGGCAGCAGAATATTGTTAACTGGCCCGGCTGAGCTCTTTGGTGATAAAAGTATATCCTATTAAACAAGCAGAATTTTATCCGCAAGATGGAGACTCTCCTGCAAAAGTTAGCTGTGCTTGGGTTCTATTGAAATCAAACATGCTATTGAATGTGTGACAATGCCATTGTTTGAAGTATGACTTCCGTTTCTGTGAGCCCTGCCCCTTGACAAGGTCAGCAGGTCGTCCCTCCTCCATTCCTCAATCCAACAGTCAACACCAGCATGGTCGAACAAAAAGATTTATTGGAACTTGGACAACCGAGTCAACAACAATATGTTCAGACAATGATATAGTCCAAGGGTGAGTTAAATTCACAAACCCAGGCCCAGTCTCGCATCTCTCCACACCCCACCCACTGGGTGCACGAGTCTATTGTCTGTCATATAGGCAAGTACCACAAGGTTCTGAGGCTGGACACCTACCAAAGAGAGGATCCTTACAACAGTGAGGGCAGGTAGCATGGCAAGTTGGTGGCCCCAAGGGAAGCTGGTTTTGGCTAGAGGCTGTTGCTCCTTCTGCTCCTTCCTTCTCCAGTGTCTCAGCTGGGTCAGGTGCAGCTCCTCTGGACCTCTCCTGGTCTGGTACTGTGGGGCTGGTCTCTTTCCATGCTCCTCCCTTGTAGTGAGGGTGCGGCAGTGGTCCAGGCTTTTGGTGTTTCTCCCCTCTTCCTTTCAGTACTGTAGTTGGACCAAGACCCCTCTTCAGGGGTCTTCCTTTATTACATAGTCCAACTCACTCTCCAGTTCTGGGTTCTTTTCTCCCTCCTCCTCTAAATTACAGGCCTCACTATCTCTGATCATCACCCCAGCTTTCCTGACCCACTAGATCTGCATACATCTCTGGGAAAGGAAGTGAGCTGATTCCCTTAGGTCAAGGGTTACAGCACCAGGTGCTTGAATCCTCTTGATAGGAGATAAGCTTGGAAGCATCTGTCCTTCTTTGAAGTTACAGGAGGGAAGTGGAAGATGTGAACTGCCTCCTCACCATTTGATCTCTGGTTAAGTGGTCAGATTCCTGTACTCTCACTGACACACAGAAGAGTCCAGAAATTGACTTTCATGTCTCATATTCCTTAAGTCCTTAATTTCTTCACAGGAACTGATTTTTGCTTTTGTGTCTGCATTGGTGGGGCAGTAGCAGAAAGCTGGGAAACGGGTGGAGGTAGCAGCAGCATCTGACAGGCAAAACCGATGTAACCTGAAAGGATTGTGTAGTTTGGGTGGACTGTAGTGGTTGCTGAGGTTGATACCATCATCATCTTAATCTTAGAAGTGCAGAGGTAGAAGTGACCCTATAGATCATCAAATCCAGCTCTTGTCAGAGAGGCACAGTAGGGAATCAAACTCCTAACCTCTAGTCTAAGCCATTGATCTATCCAACAGTTCACTGAGTATCCAGCATATGCATGGTGAGGCAACGGTATGGAATGAAAAGCGGAAGGGTGGCAATCTCATTGGTATGGATTTAACAGGTGAGTACATGGTAAATAAGATTCCAGGAGAGGTATATGCTTGCTGGAAGCATGGTGTTGAGGTGAGTGGTGTCTGAATGACCAGTGAACAGCATGTTTGAAAACGTCAATCTGGTGAGAATCTTGGTATCTCTACCAGTGAATAGGTGAGCAGGATTTTGATCTTAAGTATCTTGTACTACCAAAACAATCAGAATGTCCGGTATTGGTAAGTGGGATCTTTCATGGTAATAGTGAGAAGATACATAGTGATGTGATGTAGAAGGAAAGGTTTGAGGAACAGAAGATAAATTTGAGATCTTGCCTTTGGAGGCAGATGGAATGATGCCAGTGTCAAATTGGGGGCTTGGATTAATCATAAGATTGAGTGACCATTTTGAAGTGGCATGTTCACAGAAGGCATGGATGAAACTGCAGCAGGAGGACCAGTAGTGAGAAGTTCCAACAGACGATATTGGTGACCAAAACAGCACCAGAGGTGTTGTTTCAAGATTGAAAATCAAGGACAAAGACGGGGCAAGCGCAACGGACAACACTGGTGGAAATACTGAGTGGTCTGTACTGAGCGTCAATATGGGAAGAGAAATGTGTGAAGCTGTTGAGGTGAAGGTGAATGCCAATATCGGCAGGTTGGTAAATTAGTTGGGATTAGTGGGCCGTCACAAGTAATGACTGGCAGCTCCAGAGATGGGACTGGCAAAGGTGTTAACGGTACCAGTGACAGAGCAGGTGATTGTGAAGCTGCCTTGTTGCAGTGCAGTGTCTTCTTATTTTTGGACTTTTTTGGTTTCTGACGTTCAGGTCCAGGGGAAATGTGGCAGACCATTTAGAGCCATGTCTTTTCAATTCCATAGATGTTATGGACTGATCTTGATATTCAGTATTAGGTCTGTCTCAAAGAGTACCGGTATATTAGGTCTGTCTCAAAGATATATTCAGTATATCAAGAGCAGGCCAAGTAGATGAGTACCTGATCTAGTTGATATTGGAATTGAAGATGGTTTAGGAGATACCTTGTGATCGAGACAGAAGCTGTGTGGAGGAGCAGATTTTGTGCTGCCAGTTACATGGTTTGAGCAATTGCTCCCAAAGGAACCGTTTGTTTTTTACTCTCTCCGATGAAGCCCCGGTTTGTAAAGCCTTTACAGATGGCGCAAGGCTGATATACATATTTTGAACAGGGCCTTAGCAGCCATGACACCTGGCAGAGCCTGTGGTTATGTTAAAACAAGAATGGGATAAACTGAAAATAAAACTACAGCAAAATGGGTAGAAGGCAGCACAGGAGTTGTATATATAAAAAAGAGATGATAGAATTAGAGGGAAAGGTAGAGGAAAAACTTGCAAACACTTAGCTGTAGAGAAGTTCTGAAGACAGAGAAAAAGGAAGAGATGGGCATGGACCACCAGTTCATTTCTCAGCCAAACAGGGGTTCAGCACTTCCCAGCCCCCTCTCCTCTGGCGGGTGGCCACTCAGACGCAACACCCTGGCTTTCCTGCCCCAACTCCTCAGGGCTGGGAAGCTCCGAACACCTGTTCCAACCAGGAAATGAACCAGCACAAACCGTCTAACTGGTGGTTTGTGCCCATCGCTAAAAGGAACTGAGGGCTTCCAATCAGGGCATGTCTTTATATGCACAAGGGAGGGTGTGGGCTTAGCTGTAGAATGACCTAGCTGTAGAATGTTCTAGAAAGAAACCCATTTGTGTGACCTTCAGAGACCACCAAGAAGAATAAATGACAACAGCTCCTGGCTTTATCCTCCTTTTTTTTTAAAAAAAGCATCAATGTTATGTTTCTTTTGGGGGGCAACCCGTTCTCTTCCTCCTTTTTCATAAAGGACCTATGCCATTCCTCAGGGCAGAGTGGGTGGGAGATAGTGCTATTTGTCCTAGGTGCCAAAATGGCTAGTTAAAGCTATTTGGGTCAATGACATAGACGTTTATGATTCCCCCAACAAGATACAGGAAAAGGCAAGTGTATTGGGCCTGTCACAAAAGGGTGACCACTAGATCTTTTGTATCCCAAGAAGAACAATATTAAGCAGCAAAGGACCTCACAAGACACATTTAAAAATGCAAAATGAATATACTTTATTACTTATTGATTACAATTCTAATAAAAGGGCTTTCATGCATTCAACACATTCACACCACATACATACTCACCAAAGAATACTCAACATACTCAACAAAGAATTCTTTATTTGATTGTCCAAGTTCCAAAGAAAGTAGTTAGTTCCAAAAGCCTTTTGGTCTCAGTAGACAAATTATGGTTGCCCGGACCCCTCTTTTTATATTCTTTTTAGGCAGGTTGCTAGCTGAGCATGTGCATTAGATGTTTCTTTGTTTCCCCCTAGATATATGGTCCTTATCACCTATTGTGAAGTATGGAATGCTTAATGGGTCTGCCATCACTTAGTGAACAGGTGTGGAATCGGCTTGCTCAGGAGGATCCTTGTACCAGGGTCTTCTCAACCCCCGAGTTTGCTCCACTTCCTCAATTAGCAGCAGATGGTTTTTATCAACTTACTGAAAGCATAGTTCAAAACGTTCAGAGTTCAAGACTTGAATGTCTCACAATGAGGGCTTATAGCCAGAAATACAAAGTCCCATAGTTCCTCTGGTTCTATTGGTCTCCATCTTTGTGTCCTAACTCTCTCTCTGGTTCTTCACCCTATCCAGGCCAAACATGCACATATCTTACAGGCCAGCAGTTAATTACTTTGACCCTTTGGTTCTATATGTTATTTTTCTGTATTTAAAATCAAACCCTATCCTGCTGGTCTCTCCCCCTCTTCCCCAATTTAGTTTTGTTCAGGTTGGTTCCAAGGGAAGTTGTTTGGGACCTGCAAGTTGACATTCAAAGCTGCCAAACAAACACATGAATTACCTCCTTGTTGGACTATTTTTGGCTCCAGTTAACCGTGTATGCTTGCCAGGAAGTTTGGAGGAGGAAAAGAGGTAGGGCATGCAGCAGAAGATCTGATTGGGGAGAACAGGCCTCACCCACTCAGCAGCAGCTGGGCATAGTATGGCCATGGCCATAAGATAGGTATATTTGGAATCTTTGCTGCTGCCAACAATGCATTGGCTGAAGTTTGTGTAAGTTTGGCCCCCTTCCCAGTGGGTTGCTATGGCAGCCAGATAGGAGTCTTCACAGAGACAGAATGTTAATTTTCCCAATGCCTCAAAGAGAAAGGGACCTGGATGGCCGTTTGTTCCAGCTTTATGGTGTGCAGAACTGTGTGAAAATCGCTGAGTTTCTGGTGCTGGCTGAAGTTTCAGGAAATAGCAATGCTTTTCTGAGTCTGCAGATGGAAAGAGACTTTGCATTCTTCTACCCATTTTGCTGCATTGGAGGAGAAGAAAGTGTGGTTTTGTGTGTGGGAGAGGTGTCATTAAAGCACATGCACCCATCTCTACCATTATCCTTAGATGGATTCATTCTTCCACCAGTCTCACAGCTAAAAATACAAAACAAAACACTGCCCTACCAGCTCTGTGTCCCTCTGCACAGTCAGCTGACCCACAAACCCTACACAGTGTGGGTTACTGTCTGAACCATGAACATTCAGACAGTAACTCACACTTGTAGTCAGAGGAAAAAATCCAGAGTAGCAAAAGCTGCTTACTATATGAGCTTCCTGGTTTCTATCACCTAGGAAGACAAGCACAATTAAATACCCGACTCTAGTTTTGGATATTTGTATTTTCCACAACATCAAGTGCTGTGCCTATGCAGACACATAAATCCCATTCAGCTGAGCTTCTGGGGGGAAATGCTCCTTTGTTTTGCCCAGGAAGGGTAAGGCCCTCCCCACAACATACATTTGGGATGTATAACAAGGTGGAACAGATGGTATTGAAGTATGTCATAATCAACTGTAGACAACATTGGAAGGATATGGTTTCATATAAGGGTCACTGCAGCCGTCACTAGAACAAGTGCAATTTGGCAGTGGTCCCAACACCTTTGATTTCCAGGCAGCTCATGAAACTGCGCCGTATGAGCCAAAGTGCATGCCAAAGCAATGAAGTGTGGCCTATTTGCCTCCTTCAGACGCAGGCATGGGTCAGAGTTGCATGGTTTTTGAAGGCAATCGGTTCAATTACAGATTAATTTGGCTGACACTTTTGACCGCTACAGATCAGTAGGAAAGGCCTTGGCAAGAGTTTGCAAGTGGATATCCTATTAAATGAGTCAGGCATTGGGCTGCAGGACTAGTCACAAACTCAGGTGGCTGTTTGCTCCATCCGTTCAGTTCTGTGAATACTATATATACAGTATATCACAGAAGTGAGTGCACCCCCTCACATTTCATAAATATTTTAGTGTATCTTTTCATGTGACAACACTGAAGAAACGACACTTAGCTACAATATAAAGCAGTGAGTATACAGCTTGTATAACAGTGTAAATGTGCTGTCCCCTCAAAATAACGCAACGCACAGCCATTAATGTCTAAACCGCTGGCAACAAAAGTGAGTACACCCCTAAGTGACAATGTCCAAATTGGGCCCAAGTAGCCGTTTTCCCTCCCTGGTGTCATGAGACCTGTTAGTGTCACAGATCTCAGGTGTGAAGGGGGAGCAGGTGTTATCGCTCTCACTCTCTCAGATTGGTCACTGGAAGTTCCACATGGCACCTCATCGTAATGAACTATTTGAGGATCTGAAAAAACAAATTGTTGCTCTACATAAAGATGGCCTAGGCTATAAGATTGCCAAAACCCTGAAACTGAGCTGCAGCATGTTGGCCAAGACTATAGAGCGGTTTAACAGGACAGGTTCCACTCAGAACAGGCCTCGCCATGGTCGACCAAAGTTGAGTGCCCATGCTCAGCGCCATATCCAGAGGTTGGCTTTGGGAAATAAACGTATGAGTGCTGCTAGCATTGCTGCAGAGGTTGAAGGGGTGGGGGGTCAGCCTGTCAGTGCTCAGACCATACGCCGCACACTGCATCAAATTGGTCTCCGGGGCTGTCGTCCCAGAAGGAAGCCTCTTCTAAAGATGATGCACAAGAAAGCCCACATACGGTTTGCTGCAGACAAGCAGACTAAAGACATGGATTTCTGGAACCATGTCCTGTGGTCCGGTGAGACCAAGATAAACTTATTTGGTTCAGATGGTGTCAAATGTGTGTGGTGGCAACCAGGTGAGGAGTACAAAGACAAGTGTGTTGTGCCTACAGTCAAGCATGGTGGTGGGAATGTCATGGTCTGGGGCTGCTGCTGGCACTGGGGAGCTACAGTTCATTGAGGGAACCGTGAATGCCAACATGTACTGTGACATACTGAAGCAGAGCATGATCCCCTCCCCTCAGAGACTGGGCCACAGGGCAGTATTCCAACATGATAACGACCCCAAACACACCTCCAAAACGACCACTGCCTTGCTAAAGAAGCTGAGGGTAAAGGTGATGGACTGGCCAAGCATGTCTCCAGACCTAAGTGGGGCATCCTGAAACGGAAGGTGGAGGTGCGCAAGGTCTCTAACATCCACCAGCTCTGTGATGTCATCATGGAGGAGTGGAAGAGGACTCCAGTGGCAACCTGTGAAGCTCTGGTGAACTCTGTGCCCAAGAGGGTTAAGGCAGTGCTGGAAAATAATGGTGGCCACACAAAATATGGACACTTTGTGCCCAATTTGGACATTGTCACTTAGAGGTGTACTCACTTTTGTTGCCAGCGGTTTAGACATTAATGGCTGTGTGTTGCGCTATTTTGAGAGGACAGCACATTTACACTGTTATACAAGCTGTATACTCACTGCTTTACATTGTAGCCAAGTGTCATTTCTTCAGTGTTGTCACATGAAAAGATATACTAAAATATTTATGAAATGTGAAGGGGTGTACTCACTTCTGTGATATACTGTAACTCTCCCTTCTGCCATTTGCTGGCCATGATTTCTTTCTTCATCCAACCTTTTGTCTTGATGGCTGTCTGCTTTCACTACTAATTGTCACATAGCTCATTCAAATAGGACATGCCTGATCCCTGCTGATCAACGTGGTATTATTAATTTCCATTTTGAGAGTAAATTTAAGATTGCCATATTACTCACTTGGCTAGTTTTACCTGGGTTTTAGACATGGCATCCAGCTAGCATCTAGCCCAGATCCCAGGCTTTCAATTCTAAAAAAGTTAATCTTTAACCTTCATAGAACTACAGATATAAAGCACTGTAGTCACTGTCTTGGCCCCTTGTTTTGCCAGAAACCAGAGCTTTCTGTTTGGCTTGCAGCTCTTTGCAAACCTGCCAGGAGGAGGTGTTCAAGCAATTGCAGTATTTACCCACTAGTGGATGAGTGTTTTGTTTACACATCTACAAAATTCTGACAAACTGTGGGCAGCTTCATTCATTGACTAGTCACATGGAAAGGCTTGTTATTAATACTGCTGTGATTAAGTTTATTGATGTAATGGTTGTTGTGAATCTTAATACGCAAATTATGCCACACAGATTTGGAGAACTTCAATAATGGCAGCCCTGGGTGAACGCCCATTCTGGCAGCCAGCCATGCAAATAGCTTAAGACCTGTACACATTTCTTACCCACTGCTACAAGAGTTTGACAACTCAGCTTTCCATCTATTGCTCAATCAGCCTTTCAAAGACATGTGAACATATCTGGCCAGCCTGTTTTTTGCTCTCCTGAAAAGTTCTTTCAGTGTGTTGCATCAGCAACTCTGCCAGGTAGAGAGGTCAAATAGAAATTCTATCTTCCATAGTAATTTCAGTCAATGGAAGCCTTCTATTAAGGTAGGCTTTCCAGATTGGCTTTGCAAACGTGACCTCTGGCAGTCTCAAACTCTCTCAGCATCCAAGACAATGAGTACCTCATTTATCAGATAACGGTCAATACGCTTCCTAAACCTATCAATACAAAGAGCATAAATTTAACAGACATATCAATCTCTTATTCTTACTGATCATTTTAAATAGTGGCCTCTATAGAAACACACACCTGGATGGCCTAAGACTATAAGGCTTGACCCATTTTGGAGATTTTTGAATAAGTAGAGGAATGCCTTCTAGAAAACATTACTAGAGCATGCATGTCCTTTGGCCCTGTGTGAAACCATTGTTGGGGGGGGAGTACCTATTAACTGGATGTAGAACTAATTTGTTGCCTGTCCAAGTTATAAAATTGGCATTTTGAAAAATTAACTTCACTAACGGCCCTTTTCGCTTCAATCTAAGAATCAGCACTCAACTTTTGTTGTGCTGTACACTTGTCGACTAGCATAACAGTTGAATGCTGCTTCCTAGGTTTCTTTAGAGTCTGATATACTAAACAAGAAGACCTGTGTGTTGGGAGTTTTATTTACAACCTCACATGCTGTCTGTAGTTTTGAGTGACTGGGAAGGACTTTTCTTGGCTGGGGTGATTGTCTATCTATCCAGCACTAACCAATCATTCATTCCAGCTTTTAAAATTCAAAGAGTCTGCCTCTCTATCCATCTATTTCGCTGGTTGGTGGCGGTTATTTGTTGCAGTTGATCTGTTCAGCTGGTTACTAGTATGTGTGTAGTAAAGAAAGCAGTATACAGGTCTGTAATTTCAAATGACTGTTAAGTAAAGAAATGTTTTTTTAAAATTCTTCCTTCTTCAGCTCTCAATTTGTTATGTTACAGAGTACCAGATCCCACCCACCTCTTGGCACTGAAGGCCTTCAGAAGAAGTGCCCACTTCTGTAATGAATGGAGCATGCATAAATAAATTATGTGAAAGAGCAAAAAACTGAATAGAGAAAACACAAACATACTTCGGAACAAGCTGTTTATTAAAATACTGTTTAGCCATTGGCTTTCAACCTGCTTCCATTACAAATGTGTATGTATCTCTCTCTCTCTCTCTCTCTCTATATATATATATATATATATTTAAGCAACCATTTAAAATGAAGTAGCACATTCTGGGCCACAGAATCTATACATTCATTCAGTACACGTTCACATCCAACACAACACCAGACTTTATAATGAATAGACTATTCACAGTCTTGCCTTCAAGCACTAAAGTTGCTTTACCATCCAAACAACAGCCAAGCCCAAAATATAGGCCAGAACTCATGGCACTTCTCAGAAGCGCTGGTGTACAAACCATGATCATCATTTATCACCAGCCTGAAATGCATAAATGACATCACCATTTTTGTTTGCATCTCCTTCACAAGCTGGACAATCAATGCTTGATTTTATTTTACACACAAAATAAACAAAAAACAAAAAACAAACAAACTGCAATACAATTTGCACAAGTGCACTTCAATACTTTTACAAGTTAGTTATGATGTGCAAAGCTCTCAAGCATCCTGCATATTCAGAAACGTGAATTACCTTCCAAAAAGAGGCACTGCAATGGAACATCAATAGGGTCTCTCTCTGTCTCCTGTACTTTGTTAAGATGACACACTTTTTTTTTTGCCAGTGCCAAAATCAAGTGGGTCACACTCTTCTCCTCAAGGCCCTCAAACCCATCTAGCCTACATCTGTGCCTACTAATTCAATCCTTTGGCTGATGTGTGTCAGAACCACAGCAGCAAAAAAAGGTCTTGAACCTTTTCCTCTAGTGTTCATATTATCTTTCAAATATCTAACTATTTCTTCTCAATTCCTCACCATTTAGATTGACCAAATTTCTTTTTCATTAAGAGCCATCACTCACATCCTTACAAAACTTGAAGTATTGTGCAAAATACAGGACAATCCCTCTGGCGCTCTTTGAAAGGAAGGATTTTCATCTTGCAAAAGTAAAATTCTGAATCCATACTTAGATTTTAAGAAACTCTAATCACATGCAGTACCTTCAGTGCTTTTTTACAAATAGCTAATAACAATTACTTCTAGGCACTGCTTTGCCAAATGTCACTATTCAATTTACAAGTGACATACTGACATATATGAATAAACTGGAAGAATTTAAGTGATGGTGTAGAGGTTTTGGTTAGAACCATCCTAATGCCCACCTGTTTTCAGATACTGAACCACAACCAAACCAAAAATTGGACTAAAACTTTACATTGCTCCTTGATGTTAATTTTCCCTTAGATGCTGGGGGCAGGTCAAGTCATAGCCCCCTTTCCTGGAGATGTCCCAGTCAACTGAGGATCATCTAGTGAATATGATGGCACAGCATTATGTACCCACACAAATTTGAACACAAAGCAAGAGCCCTATTCAGACGTCATGGCTGAATATGTGTGGAGCTTAAATGGCAGCGGGAGCATGTTCACAACAAAGTCTGCAACAACAGAGTCTGTAGGCAGGTTCAGCTAAATGTGCTTCCACTACTCTGATGTTTGAGAAACTGGATGCAATAGAACTCCCAATCATAAGAGCACTGTATGCACATGCAGCTGAACACACTTACAGGCTCCACTGCATTATCTCTGTATTAAATGTGTGAAGGTGGGGACATAAGGGGTAAGGCTTTTGTGTGCATCCTCATCCCCACCACCCTTTTAGTCCTACACAGATTCAGGAACTACACCTGAAGAGGACTTCTGAGGACTCCTCAGAACAAAGCAGCTGAGAATGATAGCAATGCTTCCCAACCCATTGGGGGTGATGTCACAGCATTACATAGACAACTGGGTTGGGATATATAACAAAATATTCAAGGACAAACAAAGCCATCTGAGCGGGAGAGCCATAATTCCCAGACTTGCCACAGGTGAATCCAGCCAAGTATATAACCAATTCCTCTCAATCTGTATATGTTGAAAGAGGACACCACTGGATACAGGAGACATGTACATACATGTTTTTCAATGTACAGTGCACTTACAAAATCTGTGTGTGTGAGAGTGTGTATATGAACCTGTGAAATACACACTAAGTAACAACAGGATACTGTCTATTAGCAAAGCATTTCTTGTCTTGCACTAGTATTAGGTACTTGACCAAGGAGACTTCTTGAAGAGAGATAAAGGTAAAGGTAAAGGTTCCCCTTGACAAATTGTCCAGCCATGTCCAACTCTAGGGGGCGGTGCTCATCCCCGTTTCCAAGCCATAGAGCCAGCGTTTGTCCGAAGACAGTTTCCGTGGTCACGTGGCCAGCGCGACTAGACACGGAACGCTGTTACCTTCCCACCGTGGTGGTACCTATTTATCTACTCGCATTTATATGCTTTCGAACTGCTAAGTTGGCAGGATGAAGAGAGATACAGAAGGAAAATTGGAATGATTTAAATAAAGATTTGACCCTACATGGCCCAGCATTAAGTAGCAGCAGTCCACAGTTCACATTGTGATCAGGTTTCAGTTAAAAAGCTCAGCACTGTTACACTTGGTTACAAAGTAATTTTACGTAGAAGTTGGCATCATTCAGCTTTTATTCCAGGGAAATTCTCAGAAGCGTTTATGTCAGAACTGAGTAGCAATTGCTTCTCAGACACCGGTGGTATAGAAGCCATTGTCATCTGCTTCTGGCGTCTAGAGACATATAACAGTCCATGATATTACACTCTGGCTCATGTCCTTAGCCGGTAAAGAATGTCCCTCATACTTAAATTACTGAAGCCCTACCAAGGCACTCCAATTATAGATTGCTCCCTTCACACCAAGGTTGTTTTAAATTGTGGTGTACAGAATTACTCCACAGAAATGTTAACAGTCTCACTGAAACCTTTTGCTTCCCTGCAAAATGTACTTCAGACTTTTAAGTCAGAAACAACTTTGGCTATATTAAGTCTGTTCCCTTCCAACAGCAGTTGATGAGAAAACCAAGTGGGTATCCTCAACTTCTTGAGAACAACAAAAAACAAAACAAAACCACTCCCATACCTAAACACAAGGAACTTAACCATTCTCTGCTTAGACAATTCCCTCCCCACTTAATCTTTGTGCGTCTAGGACAGTATATATTTTTAATGACTCCTTAGTCAAATTCAGAGAATGAACATTCAAAAAGTAACAGAAGAACAATACATTATTTTAAGAGTTTGGCTCATGGAGAGCACATTTTAAAAGTAAATAGGATTTCTTAGATTAGCGTATTTGATAAAAAGATTAATAAATACAACAGATTTATGTAGCTTTCATCTATCTGAAGGCACACAACATGGTTCCCCTTGTTAACCTCGAGCCCCTGGTTGTCTCAAAGACTGTAACGTATGCTTCGAGCGATACACTGGCCAAAGGCCCCCCAAACAAACAAAGAGATGTAAGCTTCAAACTAACTGTAAAACTCACTCTGTGCTTTTTAAAAAGGGGGACGGTGTGCCAGCCAGCCTAGAGATTGAGATATTTCTTTTTAGAGTTGGGCTAGACTAAAACCAGATTTAACGTTGGCGTTTCCTTGGAAGCAGCAGGCCAAAGCAAAGAATGGCCACTGATGCAGCCTCTTAATCCCCCAGCTACTAGCTTTCGCCTACTTCTTTTCACCCAAGCAAGAAAATATTTGTCATGGCAAGAGAGATGATGTGCCATTTCCCCTGTTCTTATGCAACTGCTTCTCTATTTGCAACACCATGCAAATTCAAGCTCTGTTTGCCTTGGCCATGCTCTCTCAGCCTTTAAACATACCACATATATAATATATGTATACTTGGTACTAAATATCTAAAAAAGGTGTCAGCCAGGTACAAAGAGCCAGAGTTCTGGCCCTGCCTAGAAAGGAGAAGATGAACATTGTTGGCTTGAGAAAAGCACTAAACCTACTTGTTCATTAAGAGGCAACATCAAGTTAACAGCAGTTTGCTAGCCAGACAGAAAGCTATAGCTGCTGGCAGAGAGGGATAAGATAGTTACATTGCTCTGTCTACAGATCTGCTCTCATGCCCATCTCCCACTTGAGGCAAAGCTCCGGGTGAATGAGAAGTTGATCTCTGAATTTTTGTATTTGCCCCATGCTCCAAATGGCACAACAACAGCAGTACTGTTATCTTCTGTTCCATATTGCACGGCCTGTAAAAGAGATTACAAAAAGGCAAATAAGTTTAGCCCTTAATCACCACCATTTGAATTGTTTTCTTTCAACTTCAGTATAAAGCACACAGTGTGGAGTTCTAAAATGCAAATCTCAGAATCTGTTGCCAGAGCACCTAAAGAATGCAGACCAGTACAAGCACTTAGAAACTGTGGTCACAGTTTCATCCACCTTCACTCAACTTCCACAGCTCACCATACATCAAAGGCATATCAGAATAGTCATAACTGCTTTTTTTTTTTTAAACTGACCCCATGGTGTGCTAATTTGAATCCTGTCTTTTTAAGCTCCTGACACAGTTTTTTTCTCTCTGCTACTGGGGACTTCTATGCTTTCAAGCCAGAACAATTTAAATGGACTTTTCCTTGCATGATGTTTTGGACAGCGGGAAGACCCACGCCTGCAATCTTTCTCCGTAGTCGCCTCAATTTCCCCCCCCCCCCAAAAAAAACCACAAACTACTGAGTTTAGCACTAGATCACCTCTACAAGGACAAAAAAAAACCCCATAAAATATGAAATAGAAACAACTCTGATGAACTCAAGCAGACTACTGTGTTTTCACAGTAGACGTGAATGTATTTGCATTTTATGGAGAACTTTGGGAAACTGTCTCTTTTTCCTAGCAGCCCATCGGCTTTACAATGAACCATACAAGATCAGCCGAGGGTAGGGTTAAAGAAAGGGGGGGCTGCCACATGGATCAAACTGCATCAGATAGAGCTGTCAGTGTGGCCACTGGCACCAAAACAATCTGCAGTCTCCATGTGATCATCTAATACAAAGAGAAGTGTAAAATAGGCTGTGAAGCAAGCCACAGCAAAGCCAAATCACTCCAATTCTGTTTGCCAGTGTACTCACAGCTTTAGTTTCTAAAAACCTCTGTCTCCAGCAGTGAAATGAAATTATTTTTATTTTGCTGTTTTTGGCAAGAAATCTGTGAGCACAATTCAAAAGTAAATGCTATATACATGAACCACAAAATCAAGTTTGATTTGCTGTAAAAGACTGCAAAATCCAGCAGGAGATCCACAAGAACACACACTAATATGAGCTACTTTTGCTTTCTAGACACATGAAGTGAACTCGGCTTTTCTTTATCATATCAGTAGTTGTGTCAATCTGTAGAAGGATGTTTCACCATGACCTGTAATCTATTCAAGCAGACCTAGCTGGCTTTTGTTCAAAATGGGCCTCTGGTGAACGTCATTGTTCCTGGTTTGTGAAGCAGAAATTCATACCTGCTCAGTAACTACATGAGCTGCTTCAGCAGGACCATGACACTGGTTCACAAAGTCACAGATCTCTTGGCTGTTCACCATGAAGTTGATGCCATCTGTAGTAAGGACCAGGAAGCTGTCACTTGCATGTTGCAACTGAAACGACACAGAGAGCATACATGACATCGAGATTTATAGTTGAGTTGGGAGTCAAGGTTAGCAAAGAAACACACTATGAAAGATAACGTACAAATGAAAGATTTCGGAAAAATACAGTTATCATATGGAATTTATATTAAAGAAGAATTTCGTAGACTACCATTCAGTGGAGATTCAGCCAATACTGATCCTCTCATGAAATGGGTTGAATCCCTACCCCTGCTGGGAAAGTTCCTGCCCTAAAGAGACCAAGTGTGCCCCACAGAGCTCCAGTACCCCTGTTCTCTCACTGTATGAGAATGCTCCAGCAAAATACAGTGGTGCCTCGCAAGACGAATGCCTCGCAGGACAAAAAACTCACAAGACGAAAGGGTCTTGAGAGATTTTTGGTGCCTCGCAAGTCTTGCGATATTTTTTGTCTTGCGAGGCGCGTTTCCCATAGGAATGCATTGAAATTTAATTAATGCGTTCCTATGGGGAAAAAAAAGTCAGAAACCCCCAAAAAAGTCAGCAAAAAGTCACTTACCAGGTAGAGTAGACTGAGTCCAGCTCCTCACAGTGCGTTTGTAGCCCCAGAACAGCCGGAAAAAGAGTGCCAAACAGCAGAGATTCAGCAACCAGCAGGGAGCCGGCAGCCATTTTGTGGCCGTCTCTGCTCCTGGCCCCCCTCTCCCCGCCTCTCAGCTGATCGGCGCTGGGTCTGAGAGGCTTTTTCCCTGCTAGGCAAGCCTCAGGAAGCCTGTTAGACCCAGCGCCGATCAGCTGAGAGGCGGGGGAGAGGGGGGCCAGGAGCAGAGACGGCCACAAAATGGCTGCCGGCTCCCTGCTGGTTGCTGAATCTCTGCTGTTTGGCACTCTTTTTCCGGCTGTTCTGGGGCTACAAACGCACTGTGAGGAGCTGGACTCAGTCTACTCTACCTGGTAAGTGACTTTTTGGTGACTTTTTTTTGGTTTCTGACTTTTTTTTTCCCCATAGGAACGCATTAATTAAATTTCAATGCATTCCTATGGGAAAACGTGCTTCGCAAGACGAAATTTTCGCTAGACTGCATTAACCGTGGAACGGATTAATTTCGTCTTGCGAGGCACCACTGTAACAGCCAGCAGGACCCCCTAGAGCAGTGTTCCCCAACCTTTTCCGGTCTGCGGACCGGCTGGGGAAGGCGGGGCACCCCGCCCGCGCGCATGCGCAAACAAGCGCGAGTGCGCCCTTGCACGGGCACCCGCGCCTGCGCGAGCGCCGCCATTTTGCGCATGCGCACGACCGCGCATGCGCAAACGGCAGCGCACTTGTGCGGCCCCGCGTGCATGCGCAAATGGCGGCACGGCGCTCGTGCGGGCATGCCGGAGCGCGCGTGCAGGCGCAAACGGGCGGCGCGGGGTGAGTGCACGCGGGGGGGCGGTGGGAGGTCTCTCTCGCCGGCCCGGTCTGGCCCAGGCCAGGGACCGGCACGGGGCCGGGGACCGGGGGTTGGGGATCGCTGCCCTAGAGCAGTTTCCTATTCTCTCACTCTGAGGGCAGTCTCAGAGCAAGAGCTGCATCTGAAAACCCACAGAACAAAAGATTATGTAGGAAGGATCTCTGGAGTGCCGCACTGCTGCCTCTGAAGGGATTCTTTGGCTGGTATTTTTGGTTTGCAAACACAGAATCGATGCTTCCAGTGATTCTTTTGACTCACTGGCTATCTCTGGGCCCACAAATATTGGTTTAAGAAACAGCAAACTTATTTGCACAAGGAGAAAGTTACAGCTGTATAGACATTATACTACGGTAAGTAGGTTTTCCTGTCACATGCATTCTGCATGTTACTCAGTATTATCAGAATTAAGCCCTATTCAGGAATTACTGAAGCACGTGTACACCATATACAAGTAGGGGACTGGTCCCATATCCCACCGTATTCCTTTATTCAAGTGAAAGTGACGTGTCTAAAGAGGAAAGTGTGTTCTATACACAGAAATTCTCCACACAAGACAAATTCCAGATTTTTCAGCATCTCGGGGGGGGGGGGGGGAGTCTGCATGAGATAACAGAGGGGAAAGAGCTTGTATGTTGCCACCTCATGTACAGAATGCATGTGCTCCACTTCTACCTGAACAGGGGTAAAGCGAAATGCCAGGCATACTCACAGAGCATAGATTTCTCCAACAAACCTGACAAGCGTCCAACAGTACCCTGTAGTCTGAAGAACACAATGTGGCAGGATCAACATGGGTAGCGCAATCAGGGATGGTAGTGGAACATACTGGTACCAGGGCCATTTATACAGCTACTGTTTCAGTGTCAATTGAGCTTTCAAATACATTGGCCATGGGAGCAGGGGATACACATAGGTCTTACCTGAACCCGTTTCGTTTCTGGTTCAGCTATCACACCATATTTTTTAAGATCCAAGTCTCCTATACTGCGGGTCATTGCTAGTCTGCCATTCACATGAGGCTGTCCCAAGCTGTTCCAGGCTATAAAACCACCACATTTCTTGATTCTTCATCCCACAAAAAGAAGAAAGGGAGGTATGAAACAGTTGGGCATATACATTTTCTTGTACAGTCAATTCAGTGATAAATTTATATAACTGCTTTTCATTGTCATAACAAAGTCCATATTAATACAGCTTGGTAATGTGAAATGACCGTTACCAACAACCCCTCAATATCATTACCTACTTCCAAACAGAAGACTCCCATCAAGAAGATTGCATGGATGCTGAACACTTGCAGACTCTTAGCTCTAGCCTACATGAGGCATGACAGGAGTCATCGATGTGAAAGGAGTTCATCAACATCAAGTGGACCACAGGCTCTTGACCTGTGTTCTACTATTATGTATTGTTCTAAAGCTAGAACAAGTATGGGCACAAGCATGTGCTTTAGGTGCCCCTTTCCAGAGGCTGAAAGAATACATGAAGAATTTTGTGGGACTGCATAACTGAACTTCTCCCCTTGGTGACATAATCAACAGCAGTACCACGTTGCTGTCTTGAGTGCAACAGGAGCAGCATTACACATATACGGATATTCCTCCATTCAAGGACGGACTTTGACACAGCTGGAGCTCTTTTTCTCATGGAAGTACTGTGTGCTCACCGTGGCATGTGCACAGAGCTCCTTCTGATGCGCTACAAATGCAGAGGCAATGAGAGGAGGAGTCAGTAGTAGCGGACCCCTTCATATATTCTACCAGCACAGGAAAGGATTTGTCTAGGACTGAACGTAAGTTCAGACTCTCAGATTCAGGGCTGTGAATCTTCCAGTGGCAGTAACACTTTCTCCTACCCATTCTTTCCCCAGCCCTCTCATCTGACTGCCTCCTCCAGCCTACCACTGACTCCTCTGCAACATATTGTCTACATATGACACAGAGAAAGCAGGGCAAGGGAGGGAATAGGCAGGAGAACCTATGGCTGCTGTTTCTCATGTTGAGATTTTAAAGTGTTTAAATAAATCTTCTCCAGCTTTGAATCTAGCAGCACTCTCCATGACCCAGAAGGAATTGGAACTCTGGCCTTGCATCTCATTGTCCAATATGCTCTTCATCAAACCATACTAGTTCCCTGTAAGTTAAAGAGCTGCACCTTATAAAACAAGGATAAACACACAGCCACACATTTTGGCAACATACCTTTCTTTCTCATCTTTCCTTTCAGGCGTATGATCAACTGTCAGCTTCATGGCTTTCCCCTTGCGACATAAAAGTGCACGGCTATCACCAACACTGGCCACAACCAGCTCAATCCCATCTCGTAGCAGAGCCACTGTTGCTGTGGTTCCAGCATTCAGCAAGAAAGCTATAAATATCAGATATGAACAGACTATCAAACTCTGAGCACGGAACATGCCCATTGCCCTACTTTTCAGCATTTAAACAGTGCCTATGGTGTTATTACTGACAAAAAGTGAAAGCTATAAAATTTAAGCTAAACTTATAAAGACAGAAAACAAAGGACAGACATGCACAGGAAAAAAAACCACACTATTTTCTACAACACAGCTCCATGCAGGGGAGGTTCAGGAACAAGACATCTATAAAAAATGTTTCTATTTGTGTCCTACATAACAAGTCTTGTTGCAAAGCAACCACTGAGACTTAAGCAAAAGGGTGCATGTTCCTCAAGCTAAAACATTATATACAAAGACGTTCTATGGATTTAATTTCCAGGGTATCTGCCCACAAGGGCTTCTTGTTATTATTACTATCATTTTTGAGGGGCAATCCTCATTATCCTCTGCTCCACACTAATGCAGCCACTTTATGCTTTTCCATCTGAGAACAGATACATAAATACAAGAGGGCCAAGTCAGTTGTGAAGAGTACATCTGTATATTAGTGAGCATATTTTTCTTTCAACCCCAGCCAGCAGTTTGAATTACTTTTTTTTCCCCAAAGAGGAGATGCACCCAATAGAAAAGAGTTTATGCGTCACAACTACCCTATTCCAGACTCACAGAGGGCACAAACTGCCCTATAAATACCTAAGTCGAAAGCTGGCTTGACTTCTGGGTAGCTCATATAGATTCTCCGCCTGCCCCCCACCCAAGTACTAGGATAACAGTTTTTTGGGAGACAGCCTTACAACACAGTCCTATATGTGCTTACTCTGAAGTAAGTTCTTGTGTGTTATTCAAAAGGAAGGACATATAGAGCTGTAGTCTTCCAATACTACTCCGAAGTCCAAGAAAGTCCAATGGAATTTACTTATACCTAAGATTGTCAGATTAGAGCCTAGGTGTTTTAATAAAAAGCAGAATCCAGTCTGTGTTCATCATTGGACTGACAGGAGGAGAAAGACGGACAAGGGAGAATTTAGAAAGGCACTGAGATGCCATGTGATTTCCTCTCCCAGGACCACAGTACTCAGAAAGTCCACAGCCCCTATTCCTGATGGATAATAAGGGAGCTCCTGAACAGTCAAAGTCAAACATGCATCAAGCCTTGTTGTGAAGTGAAAGCACCACAGATTGAAGAATTAGAATAGGAAAGAACACTTATAAAAGACATGGCTAAACTAAGCAATATTGGTGTGATTTAAAACAGGCATTCATACCACAAAGAGCTTAAATAGCTCCTCAAAACCACTCTTTAAATGATTGGTTTTTAAAGATGACTCATTAGCTTCTACATAATTAAGATTTTTACCTCCTGCTCCTTTTTAGTTACTGTGTTTTTTCCACAGCAGGAAACATATTGCATGTTAGTCCTGGTTATATAGCATATGCAGCCTAATCTTATTCATGCTTATTTGAAAATGCACTGAATGGGTCTTACTTCCAAGAAGGTGTACAAAAATTGCTGACCCAATTTGATTTTTACGATGTGCAGAAGATGACTGCATCTTCAATACAAGCTCCACTTGGGCATATTTAAACAGAGGCAAAGAAGAGAGAAGTAATATGCCTATGTTTGAGGTGAGCTATTTCAAATATCAGTGGACAAATACCTGTTTTAACCAGTAAGAGAAAAACACAACAGGATGTAAAACACTAAGCTAGCGTTTGCTCTCTCCCTGATCCCCTCTAAAAAAAATTAAAGGCTACAACTTGATATTTCACCACTAGTCCCTACCAATTTCATTCCTTGCTTTTGGAACTGCAACAGTACCCAGATGAAAGTGCCAAGACTTTCCAGCCCCAAGGTGTATTGCCGGGCTTACTAAATCAATTGATTTATTTTTTTAGTCTTCCCAAACTTGAAAACAAGGGAAATTTCAGAAAAATGTCTGTGTGTACGCTAATACTTGAAGATGGCTTACAAAAGCACAGGCTAATGGTACCTTGGAAAAGGATACACCATTTATGTCCTTCTCGCAATGCTCAGTGGTGTTCCACTACTGTGGCATGCCATTCCAGGTCCAAAGGAGAACAGAAATATTCTTTATAATCAAACTCATGAATGCCAGGGAGCGTTCATGTCCTGGTCATATTAACTGAAGTCTATTTCAAGAGGTTAATTCCCCACTTCTTGTCATATTAACTGAAGTCTATTCCATGAAGTTAATCAATTAGAGATACAATAAAGAAAAGTCTTCCTTATACGAGTCCTCCAAAGACAATGGACTACAAAAGGAGATTTGTACAGGGGCAATCTTAAAAAGCCTGGTGGAGGAACCAAAGCAACACAGGCTGGTGGGTTAGCTTTGTAAGTACTGCAGTTCCAAAAGCGAGGAATAACGGTAGGACTTTATTCCAAATTTATTTAACAGTAGAAAAAAAAAATTACCAGTTCAGAACAGAGATTGGTTTAACATTTTTTAAACATCAGATTTGTTTTTTTTTTTTCCCCTAAACAACATCACTACAGAAATATATCATCTAAAAATCTTTTAATAGGTATCATTACACTCACTGGACATTTTTAGAGCATGCCATCTCAACTAATGTGACAAAGTGGATGTGGGAACCTTCCAGTAGTCCAGGCTAGGAACCCGCCAGACTCCTTCACCTGGGACCACATTAAGCAGATCTCTTTTTCCACTGAAGCCCAGCATATAGAGTCCCGGGCCTTCAATTCTAGAGCTGTTGGTCGGGAGTCTGCCATAAATAACATGTACACAGAGGCAAATAGGAAAAATTCACCCAGAAATTTTGCTCATAAAAAAAAAAAAAAAAAGGAAACCTGCAACACTTAGGAAGATGAGAGCTGCAAAAAGGAACAGAGTATTCAGAACCTGAGGACTTTATTTGAAGAGGTTACCAGGAAGGGAGATCTTCTCCCCCCTTGAACAAGCCTGTTAATCCATTTGCACAGAAATGGATTAGAAATTGTAGATTCAATTCAGAAATGCAGGGTTCCAAAAGGTATGTAAAGGGATTGTTTTATTTCGGAACCATTTAATAGATGCTTAGGAAATAACCAAATAAGATTTTCTATTGTTGACATTGTGTTATTTTGGATTTATATAATATTATCAGCCATATACAAAAATTGTTGGGCTTCACTCCTCTTCTAGCTTTGGGCTGAGCAAAAGCCACCGAACAATTTGTCAAAAAGTCCTGGCCTTATTCTGGGCAAAGATCTGTAACTTTAAAGGGCAATCCAACTATAATGCTCTAGCTGAGTTTCATATTAAAGGGCTGCCATCTTCCACAGTGTAAATGTACTGTTTGCTGGAAATTTACTTGTACACTTTTACTAAGTTAACCAGGATATGCCAAAGCACAACCTCTGTTCATTTCTAGTACGGCTTGAGCAAAAAAAGTATTCCTTTGAACTATGCCCAATGGCCCAGAAAAAGACACAGTAAATCATCCGGCTTCATTGGTATAAACTAAGATCTGTTTATTAAACATGAACATACATTTCTGCCTCTCACTTCTTCAGTGCTGCAGGTTAACATATTAAAGCTTAAAAACCAAGGTTTTGACTGAAAATATCTTGAACAAAGTAACAAAAACTATTTCATTTCTTAATGTATTATTAAGGCTATTTTCGCCATTTAAGACAGGGTGGTCATGCTGCAACCATCTAGATGCTGAACTGCAACTCCCACTAGGTCTAGCTGGCACAGTCAATGACGAGGCACAATGAGAGTTGCAGTGACGCAATATATAGATGCCCACCAAATGCACACTCCAATTCAAGTCAGTGTAAGAAACAAGATTGTATGACTGTGCTAACACTATATGTAGCTACAAGACTGGTTGTAATAAAGCAGTAATTCTGGGGATGGGCAGGTATGTAAGGCTATAAGTCTCTTGGGACACACCTGTCTTTTGCCTGTGGTAGTTTAAAGGCCCATGTAAAATGATGGAGCTGTATACATTTCTGCCATTCCATTTACAGAGTCTGCTTATTGCATCAGAAGGCAGAACCACATACATTTACATCAATTATATCTAGATATGACATGTGCTTGCTCTTAGGATTTTTGTTTTTCTGGCATCAGTGCACACACATACACTATTTTGCCATTTTGCTTGTGCCATTTGATCTGCCAGTCACAAGCCTGGAAAACCCAATGACCAAGACACATTCAAAAGAACATCTAGGACCAGCTGGAAAAACAGCCAAATATAGTTAGGAAAGTGGCTTCATCATGTATTGGGGTGCCATTTTTACAGTTTTAGATTTTCTAATGAAGACCAGTGCAAACGATTCAAATGAATGGATCTGCAGTGTAGTCGTTTCATTTGATTACTTGTTCAATGGGCCAAGGTCATTCAGCATAGTAGAGAGACTTTAGTCTTCCATGTTTTGAACTACAACTCCCATAATCTTTTAATATTAAGTCATACTAATTGGAACTTCTAAAACAAAGTCCAAAATATCCCTGACTATCAGACTGTAACTATACAGCCCAATCCTGAAGATGTTAACTAAACTCTACCAGGTTCAATAGAACATAATCTTAAGTGTGGATAAGACTGCAAGCTAAGCCTGGATGAGTGCAGTTATTCTGCTATATCAGGTCCTGCATCTGCAACATGTACACATAATGATGGGGCTAACTCTAGTATCCTGTCTCTTGACATTCAAACTATATTTATTCTTTGATTTGCTTTTAGGCTCTTGAACACAAACTCCATTGAGAACAGTGATCATGTAAAAACCAGGTCTTCATGAAACAAAAATGGCCTTTACTTTGGGCCATTTTGTCTTTACATCAAGAAACTTACCATATCAAGAAGGCACAATAATTAGAACTTCTAAAAGCTAAACTAAGAATTCATACTCAGAGTCAACAGAGTAAGATTAGGCAGTGGGCTTGCATGCATGCTATATTTTATGAGAAAGCAGATGCAAAGAGCCACAAGGACAAACATATGAAGCTGCCTTATGCTATCAGACCAATGATTCATTTAGCACAGTATTTTCTGTCCTGGCTGGCAACGGCTCTCCTCTGTTCTAGAAGGGGCTGTGCCCTAGCCCCTATCTAGGAAAACGAACTTGGGGTCTTCACTGTCAACGTATGTACTCAGCAGCTGAGCTACAGCCCTTGAATGGAGCCCTGAGCTACAGTAACAGAATGCTCAAAGCTCTGACATAAAGCTCTGACAGAAAAACATATTAAAGCTCTGCCATAAAAACAAATTTTTACCATTCACATGACAATGCCACTTAAAGGATAACTGACAAGCACAATACCACCTTCTGAAGATGTGTAGAATGTGCCACATCCAGCTTCACTGACTGTCAAAGAATGTAAAAGCCTAAGAAGTTGGCTGCCACTTTCCTTTTAAAAAAAGAACTCTGTACAGCCCAGCCACTTTTACTTGGAATCTAACTGATAATCAACAGCACTTACTTCTCAATGATTGTGCCTAAGACTACAGCCTAGTCTAACAAAGGGTAACAGTGACCTTCTAGCTTTGGTGGCTAAGGCTAATGGGAGTTGCAGTTCAGTAAGAGCTGGTGGGCCACAGTTACTCACCACTGAAGTCTCTTGCATAAGACCTTATTATCAGCCATAATGGACAGAGCTTATAGAAATTGTAGTCCAAAACATGTGGAGGGCATTATAGTGCTTACTCTTGCTTTACTGGTCTATGGGTAACAATATGTTCCACTCAAGTTAATTTGTATTACTTCACATTACTTGTAGTTTGATGCCTTAATGTACCTGCTTCAAAGATCTAACAGGGAACATGTTTACCAGCTTCGACTCAACAAATAATATGCTTTCTAAATGATGTTCTATGTTTAGAATAGTAGTAGTAATAGTAGTATTTATTTTGCACTCACAGACCCAAAAGAGTTTAGAATAGCCTTCTAGATTTCAGCCATTTTATCTTAATTTAGGCACGGCTACATGCATTCTATAGCAAATTCAGAGTAAACATTTTACACAAATTATTTTCTAGAGAATTTAACTATATAAATTAGTGCATCCATTCATCTGACTTTCCAAATTAGTCCTTACGTTTCCAGAAGAACTGGCCCAAATCATTGATCATTTTTAGACAGCATGTTTTCAGCAGACCCTTATATGTTAAAATTGGTCTTTTCGCCTAGAACAGGCAGCCTTAGTTTTAATTAAAAACAAAACAAAACTAAATGCCATTATGAAAAGTACGTTTTCTTTTCCCATTATTGAACTGAAACATAGGGTACTTACCATTGGCAGATAAGTGAGCATGTCGCTGATATGCTTTGTCTATTTCTAAAAAGGCTTTGGTCAATACTAATTCCATGTTCTGCTCTTCAGCGAGAAATTCTCTGGAAAAAGCATCAACAAAGAAGTGTCAACATTAAAGTAATTTCCAAATAAAATAACACAAATCTATAGCTCTCTATGTATTTGAAAGATTCCATGTGGTACTTGTGACATGCAGCAAACCCTCCCTGAAAGTGTGATGGTGATCCCTGCATCATCCCAACTGTGAACCTGGGAGGGAAGAGACTAAGTGATTATTTGGCTGTAACATAGCACAATCTAGCTGGAATATCTAGAACCACACACACACAACACTTTACAGCAGAAAAGAAAGGAGGTGCTGTTACATCGGTGCCTAGGACCTTCACACAGCAATGTCAAAAGCAGGAATGCTCTACTGGAAGGGTCATCCCGACTACTACCACTGCTTCTGCTACTGAGATGGAAGGGTACCCAATGGCAACCACAATTTTTTGTTTGCCTGCCAAGGCTAACAAAAAACTGTAGACTCTTGATAAGCAGATAGACCATATGTGGCTGATGGGATTACTTGTAGTACCACCAGGCAGAGGGGCTGGTAAATCACTTTTTGAGTACTTGATACCTGGAAAACCCTATGAAGGTTGCTATAAGTTGGAAACAATAATAACTATCTTACGAATTACAGTACAATGTGATGCAGTGACCTTAGTATGATCAAGTGAAATACACTGTCTTAATACTTTAGTAATACATATATACAGAAGACATCTTCATTAGGATTATATGCAACCCAGAACTAACAACTAGAAAAGGATATATTTTATTGATTTATTTTCTTCCGCTGCACTAAATGAAGCATCCACCCATGGTAAGAAAGAATGATCGCCCAGAATCCACCTACTATGACATCGTAACATTGGGGGCTATGTTTCAGCAAGCATGATGCAGGCCTTCTAAAAAAGGATTACAGACAACAACCTACACATTCATTTGGAACTCGCCCAGAGTAGTGCTGCGACACTAATGGAAGCGGGATACAAATTGAATGAACGAACGAACGAACGAGCGAGCAAGCGAGCGAACAAACAAACAAACAAACTCTTGAGGACAGAAAATAAAAACTGAAATAAACCATGCTACCATACTGTTCTCTCTCCCACTTCCACTCAAAGAGCCAAACAAAAGGCTAGACAGCCAAGTCATACTCACTGGATATATTTCCGCATGTGCTTATTGCAGAACTCAGCGACTGCCACCCCACCATGTCCATCATAAACAGCAAAATATAGGACATCATCAGTCAGCTGGGCATAATCAAATCGGTCTTCATTTTCTTTCCGTTTCCCAATATGGCTGGCACAGTGCACATGTGACAGGCTGACCTTGGGGATTGGCTTCCCATATTTTATGCTTGGTGGCAGGAGGATTGGCTCATCAATGCGGTTGTCCCAGATGCCAAATGAGTCCCATGTGGCAGGGCGGCCACTACCATCCAGATCAAAGCGGGAGGTTCTGCGTTCACTGGTAGAGCTCTGGCATACAACTGTTACACGCTTTTCGTCTTGCAAAATACGAGATGTTAGCAGCACTCTCCTTGCTTGGTGTCCCCCGGTTCTAGCCAGATTTATTAATGCAGCAGTGGACATAACTTGGTTCCAGAGAAGTTAGTGAAGAACAAAATAGGGGGAAGCAAGTTATGGAACGTCCTCAAATCAAAAAAAGCTGTCCAAGAAAGAGAAAGGTAAAAAAAGAAGAGGCAGTTAGTACATAATACCACAAAATACAATTTCCGAAGGCGTTCTATTGGTTTTTTTCTCTTTATTAATTTATTATCAACTGAACAAAAGCAAAACATGAGATCACAGTGTGAAATGACCACAAAAGAAGCAAATACAATTTCTCATTTCATTAGAACTATAGGTTAAATGTCAGGAAAAGAATCAGCTCCATTTTATTTTACACTAGTCAGTTAATTCATCTCGAATAGTATGTCTAATCCTGTACTTTAAGAAGTTTGTACACAAATGGGGACCAAAACAATAGAAACGGTTAAGGAATATAGAAAAATATTGAACGGTTGAAAAAACAAAATGGTAAAAACTGCATTGTGGTCTGGCATAATACACTTAGTGAAATATCATTGGCAAATTGTTGCAAGTTAAGAAATTAGCATAGGTATTTGCTGTTGCATGCCAAGTTGTGTGCCTTCATGTGCAATAGCAAAGGTCTGCACTAACTCCTTAACTTGCTGGAATATGCCAGCAAGGTTTATGCCAATCATATTATGCCACTAGGTTGAACTGACAGGATTTTGACCAATGTGTTTAGTTTGGAGAAAAGATGCCACATTATATTTATAACGTATATTTACTAAAATACGTCTGATTTCCAACCACTGCTCATCGTTAGCTACACTGCACTTGGAGGCAGTAAAGCTATATTTACACCATAATTATGGATCAATATTGGACCTCAAATTAGAGCAACTATGAATGGTAATACTAATTACTTGCTACTTTTGATCAGTCCATACGTATGGCTTCCATTAACCAATGCAGTTCAGAAAACAGTTTCAGACAGAAACCTGCACAGGGTTCAGTTCCTGTTTTAATACCTATCACACACGCACAACCATTACCTTTTACATGATATTTTCTGACCATTATCTTGGGTAATTAACAGACTATACAAACTAAACACTGTATAAAAGATTGAGGAGGGCAGGGCTTGAAGCTGAGAAACCAGACTTACTAAGCCCAGGTTTTCCTAGCAAAAGCTTTTAGCCTATGCGCTACATTAGCTCTCATGAAGATGGGTGACAGCCTGGAACCCTTTTCAAGTGTTAATTGTACAAATAAAATCACTATATTTACAGGGGAGCACCTAGCCCTTTCTCTCTTGGTCTTTTCCATGTGGAAAGCGATGTATCTGCAGAACAGAGATGTTCCCGTTGGTGTTTAGGCTGTCCATGTAAGCAAGAACACAGATTTTTCACAGTTCTTGCTCACATGTAGAACATACACGTCCTCTGCAGACATGTCATTTTCCATGTGGAGAAAGTGATGGAAGAGGAGGAGCTTGACACTCCTTTCTAATGGTAGTTTTATTTGTAGTTGCGTGGTTTTGGGCAAGCTACATCCCCAGAAGAAGGCAATGATAATTTCTGAGCACTCCTGGAAAGGGCTGCAGTAAGCCAGAATCCACTTGAACTTCCAGAATTATTATTATTGGAAGACTAATAAAGATTGTGCCTCAGGTGGAAACTGTGGCAATAACCAATTGCACAATGGTCAGAAGATCAAAAGTTTGTGTGGTGGAGTGGTTTGGTCATCCTGGGCTAGTCAGAATTGTAGGAGACAGATGAGACAATGGTGTCTGATGACATACATAACGGCCACACCATCAGCACAACCAGCCAGAACACAAAGGGGAACTACTTATGTATACAAGAAGTGCAGGCATCCTTCAGTCTCAAGAGACTATGGTAATGTGCTCTGAATAGAGGTCTTGGAACAACTTCTGGTGTGGCTGAGAAGGCCAATACGAGAGTGACAATCCCTTCCACACTGAAGACAAATACAATCTGTCCCCTGTCCAGCTCCCTGATTTTGCTGCTTTCGGGACTGCCTCTTTGCCTCGGCCTGCTGAACAAGTGTCTCTTCAAATTGGGAGAGGCCATGCTGCACCGCCTGCCTCCAGGCTGAACGCTCAGATGTCAAAGTTTCCCATCTGTTGAGGTCCATTCCTAAGGCCTTCAGATCCCGCTTACAGATATCCTTGTAACTCAGCTGTGGTCTCTCTCTGGGGCGCTTTCCCTGCACTAATTCTCCATTCTCCAATTCGCCAAGGTACACGAAGTCATGAACAACCTCCAATTCTTGTGTAGAGATGATAATAGAGGGAGGTGAGTCCACGCCCTGGCCCATGACTTGTGTTTTCTTCAGGCTGATTGTTAATCCAAAGTCTTGGCAGGCCTTGCTAAAATGATTTATAAGTTGTTGGAGCTCTTCAGCAGAATGGGCAACAACAGCTGCATGATCAGCAAAGAGGAAGTCCCGCATGTATTTCAGCTGGACTTTGGTCTTCGCTCTCAATCTAGAGAGATTAAAGAGCTTTCCATCTGATCTAGTCTGGAGATAGACACCTTCTGTTGCACTTCCAAAGGCGTGCTTCAGCATGACAGCAAAAAAGATTCCAAACAGGATTGGAGCGAGGACACAGCCCTGTTTCACTCCGCTTCGGATGTCAAAGGGATCTGATGCTGAGCCATCAAAAACTACAGTGCCCTTCATTTCCTCATGAAAGGACCTGATGATGTTAAGGAGTCGAGGTGGACATCCAATCTTGGGAAGTATTTTTAAAAGGCCATCCCTGCTAACCAAATCAAAGGCCTTTGTAAGATCTATGAAGGCCACAAAGAGTGAGTGTCGTTGTTCCCTACATTTCTCCTGCAACTGTCTGAGGGAAAATACAGTGTCAGTGGTGGACCTATTAGCTCGAAATCCATACTGTGATTCTGGATAGATTCTGTCTGCAAGCACCTGGAGCCTCTTCAGCATGACACAGGCAAGCAGCTTCCCTACAACGCTGAGAAGAGAGATGCCACGGTAGTTACTGCAGTCGCCCCGTCTCCTTTGTTCTTATACAATGTGACGATGAAGAACATGTGATGATACATGAAGAACTCCTCAATATGAAGAGCCCAGTCTGCCCCAGGTTCCCCTTTTAGATGGAGCTGCAAGTGTATATTGATATTTGTATGTAAGCCACTTGAGAGCCTTTGTGGCTTAGGAGCAGGATGAAAATGCTGTCAATAAATGACACGTGCATTCTTGCGTCTGTCAAATGTGTGAAATGCAGGCAGGGGCAGCCCACTTGCCTCACAATTCCCTTCATGTATTCTTCTTCCAACATGGCAGGGAGAAATCATCTGGACACACTCAACACAGCCCACATCACCAGATTACTGCTTGGATAAAATGGGGTGTAGGAAAAATACTGTCCTAAAGGTCCCTGGAGGAAGAACAGAAGAAAAGCTTAACAGAAACCTCAGCTTCCACGCTCATAAAAATGTCGGAAGGAAAAGTAGTATGGTTTTATTGTATGCTAACTATGGAATAACTGAGCCAAGGGATTGCACTAGCAGTGCAGTTTGCTGTGCTAACATTTCTACAAGATAAGGACCTGACATCAGTGCCAGGTCACCACGTGTCACCCGTTGAGGTACAGCTTGTGCTTCTCGCTGGAGAAAGCTGTACCTCAAGCAATTCCTTTCTTTACTATAAATCACAATGCAGAGAACAGGCAGCCAAGTGGGAGTGGCCTGTTGGGGGGCAGGTAGAATGGGAGTGACCATAGCTGGTTGCCAAGGAGACGGGGAGAATACCAGGGAGGGGCAGTTATGTCAATTATTAGAGAGAACAAGTGGGGCATGAGGGAAGGGGAAAATCACTCACTGGAGGCTTGCAAGAAGCAGGAGGCCATTGTGCTAATTCTGCTTTGAGCAGAGAAGTTATTTATGCTGCTGCTAAGTTTATAGTTTGGGCTGTACCAATTCAAGTAGCTAGTGAAAGACAGAATGATTAAATGCTTGTCCTTGTAAAAGAAATCCTTGCACAGTAAAAAATGAAGATGTGAGGGGAAAGGCTAGAACAACACTCTACAGATATGATTTTGATACAGGAAAGGATATGCGAAGCTCCTGCTGTGGGTGATATACCATAGCCCAGGATAAGATTTATCTCCTCAGTGAGAACTAAGCCTGTGGCATCATTTAAACACCCATACTCTGATCCCTGCAATATCTGGTGCAGAGGTCTTGATATTAAAGGCTGTGTAAAATAAATATGTCATGCATGTTTTAAACTCCTGCTTTCTGTCTGGACAACTGTACATAGAAATATGGATTCTGTGTAGACCACAGTACATTCCTGGGTCCTTCTCAAGGATATGATTTGGGTTTCTTTTGCAATTAATATTTTGGGTGAACAAGGAATATGAAAACAACTCACAATAAACTCAATATAAACCTAATAAAATCTATCTTGGCTCATTGAAGTGCCATTTTACATTCCCCACAATGCCACAACATAATATTGCATCAGAGCCATTGTGGAAAATGTAAAATGACAGCTTGTCTCTCCCCTCTATTGCCATCAGTTAAGTCTGAGCAGGAGACCAGCACTAGGTCATTTATTTACCAAGTAACACCAACACCACCCACAACAAAAACAACAACAGAGCCAGGCCTGGTCCAGACAAAAACCCAGAAACAGACTTGCTTGTATCTCTTAGATAATTCTCCTTCCTAGTACACTCCCTTTAACACAATGTTTAACTGCTTAAGAACAAAGATTAGATAGCAGTTGCAGCAAGGTACTATCTCCAAAACGTTTGCTTCATAAAACACTTGCTCTGAATTAACTGTTTTATTCACTCAAAGGTAAATATATTCACAGCACGCTGGACTGTGTAAAGTACACAGTAAATGTGTTATCCTGCAATAGCAGAACAACACTGCAAGATTGTTGGGCACTGCCCATGTATTGGAGGAGGTGAGATGCTGAGACTGAAAAAACAGTAGTTCACCCAAAAATGTCACTTAGCAGGTTGATAGCCAAATAAACCATGGAATGCTGCAATATTTATGTCAGTTTCTCAGGAACCACGCTATAGCAGCAGAGGAACACACACACCATGCTACTCTATAAACAATTATTCGAGTGTGCATTCAGTGCATCAAGAGCAATTTTAAAACAAGGATGCGGCAGGAATACTTGCTGTCAGCAAAAACTGTTCTGAAGAAGCTGAGGTCAGACCAGTGGATCATGCATATTTTGGGTCACTGTTACATGCATTAGTCAGGTTTTGCAAGCTAGCATTTTTGGCACCCTAGCTAACCTATGGAACTGCCACAAGGTGCCTTTGATTATAAGGCCGTCTCTTACTGGCTGGAATTCTGTTGCACAACTTTACACCATGCAACTCAGATTTTAGCCTTGTGGCACAGGGATTAACCTGCAGTACTGCAGTCAAAACTCTGCTTGCAACCTACGTTCGATCCCAACGGATTAAAGGTTGATTCAGCGTTCCATCCTTCTGAGGTTGGTAAATTGAGTACCCAGCTCAAAGGGGGTGGAGGGGCAGTGTGTAGCCTGTATAATTAAACTGTAAACCACACAGAGAGTGCTTTAAGTGTTATGGAATGGTATATAAGCAGCACTCTTTATAGCATTAGCCACATATTTCTTTTCTTTGACCTAAGTTGCAGGGATCCCTTTCATCCTGTGGAAACCTTTGAGAGGAACAAAAGAAAAGAGGAAACTCTTTAATGGGACCAGCAGTGACATTTTTTTGGCACTGAAGAGTTCCTTCCCCTGTTCTGTGTCTCCCAAAGGCTTGCCCAGACAAAGGGGATCCCTGGAGCCTTGGTGGGAGAGTTTCAAGCTTGGAAGCAGCCACCAAAAAGGCCCTGTCTCATGTCTTCTTCATCAAATGTTCTTTTGAAGCTGTTGGGATCAAGAGAAGGGCTTCCCTGAAAAAGCTCAAGACTCAGATAAGCTCATGCAGGGAATTGTATACTGGGAATTACTGAAGATGGAAAAATGATCCAGGCTTACAGATGGGAGGGCAAGGTGAATGAGCAGCAATATTTCAATATACATGAAGATGAGAGGGAACAAATGGGGATCAAAAGGATTAGGAAGAACAAAGGAAGATGGACACTTAAAACATACGAAGAAAAATGTGTTACTGGTCTATTGCAGATTGGCAGAGTAAGGAGCAAAGTGTTTCATCTGCATTTCTGTATTCAATATGAATGAGAGGGCTTCCTCTCACAGTCTAGCTAGTTCCTATGATGGGACATTCTATGCTCTGCCATTACCCTTCCAGCCCATTTGCTCACCTGCATGCAATTTCCTATCACCTCTGGCAACAAAGTTGACATAAGTCGAAGAATGCTATTATTTCTACTTGCAGGTTGTGGTGTTTTCATAAAGTCAGCCAGAATGCCAAAATATCAGCCCCGAGTTCTTTCTCCAAGTATTTAGTCCTATTTCAAGAGAATTGCATCCTGCACAGGACATGCTTTAACAGTGGAATTTTCCACCTGCAGCTCAAAAGAATGTTTAATCAGAGGCATGCACAGCCAGCAGCACCTGCAGAGTTGAGACAGCTTAAGTGGAAGGTTTTTCTTTTTAACCTAAACAAGCAAAGGAAAGGAAGTAGAGTAATGACCTTGCTTTGCTACTTGACAAAAGTCAACAAGCATCACAAATGGAAATTCTTTGGAGTGTGGAAGATTTAGGCATGTAGGCAATTAGAATCTTCCCCTTTAAAGCTCAGAAACATTGAACTAAATAGAAAAGGTACACTGAGGATCCCCTTCTTGTATGCCCACCTTAATGTGGTGAAGGGGTTTGAGTGTGCCAGTGAGCACCGTCAAGAGGCAAGACTCCACTATGAACCTGGGCTTCTGGCAGGATCACCCAAGGCAGAATGGTCACAACTGAGACACCAGACTAAGCTACATCCACCCTCTTCAAGACAGCTACTGTGCAGCAGTTGTAGCTGAAAGTGACACTGGTGGGGGAGGCCATGGCAGTGACACTCAAGCTCACTGTATAGAAGGTGGCAATGGTAAATCAATGATTCATTTGAAATATGATGCTAGAGGAGAGCTTTGCAGATACCCTGGACCACTATAAAGATGAAAAAGTGGGTCCTAGATCAAATCTAGCCTGAACTATCTCTGGAGGCAAAAATGATGAAACTGAGATTATAATACAGTGGTGCCTCGCTAGACGATGTTAATCCGTTCCACGAGGATCGCTGTCTAGCGAAAACATCGTCTAGCGAAGCACGTTTTCCCATTGGAATGCATTGAAATCGCTTCAATGCGTTCCAAGGGAAAACGCAGTCGTCTTGCGAAATTTCCCATAGGGAAACCTTGTCTAGCGAGTGAGGGTCCCCATAGGAATGCACTGACAGCTGCACTGACAGCTTTTCACCACTAGTCGGCGCACTCCTATGGGGAAACCTCATCGTCTAGCGAAAATCGCCATAGGGAAACATCGTTTTGTGAAGCGCAGTAGCGCTCGCAAAAAGGCATCGTCTAGCGATTTCCTCGTCCTGCGAGGCAATCGTCTAGCGAGGCACCACTGTATTTTGGTCACATCACGAGAAGGCAAGATTCTCTGGAAAAGACAGTAATGCTGGGAAAGGTTGAAGGCAGGAAAAGAGGAAGACCAAATATGAGATGGATTGATTTTCTAAAGGAAACCACAGGCTTGAGTTTACAAGAGCTCAGCAGGGCTGTTGAGGATTGGACATTCTGGAGATCGCTCATTCATAGGGTCACCAGAGGTGACTTGATGACATATAACCACCACCACCACCACCACTGAATACTGTGTTTCCCACTCAGGGGGGAAAAGGAACAAAATCACTACGTTTTGTCACACACACACACACACCTTGCATCATTTGACATTAAAACTAGACTGACTCTAGAATTTCCATAGAAACATCTAGGACAAACACAGGTTTCTGCTTTCATATAATCTAATTAGTGATAGTTACCTGATACAGGGAGACAACAGAGGCAGCCTTCATTACACTCCAGTAACCAGAAACATCAGGCTATTTATAGCATTATCCCCACTTCTTTCTATATCCTCATACATGTATAATGATTGGGATTTGTAAAGCATAAGGATCTTGACTCAAAAGAAGTGAGGTGTAGCTAACAACAGGATGCCTGGTATAAGATTTATGTGCAGAGTTAGAAAAATCTGACGTAATACTTATCTTTAAACTAGTACAAGACAGTCAACAAGAGAAGTTTAATGCTGCTGCCTCCTGCCTTCCATTTTCCAACTCTGCATTGGAACTAAGAAAGCTTACAAAGTTGAGATACATTTGAAGAACTGTGTTGGTTCAGTTAAAATTTAACCTAACTCAGCATTCTCTTCTTGTACCTACCAATCCAATGTCTATGGAAAACTCATGGGATAACCAACCCCACATTCATATTCTCTAACAATTAGTACTCAAAATGGTACATTGGTCGTCTTGAAATTAGCATACAACCCTCATGGCTAACAGCCTTTTGTTTAATTCCTTTTTAAAGCTGGTACATCTTGTAATAGTGACTTCCTCGGTTTAAATGCACTGTGTCTAGTACTTCTTTCTGTCCATCATGAATTTTCCACCATTCAACCTCATTGAATCACTCAATTACAGGCATACTTCGGTTTACAAACACCTCGGTTTACGTAATTTTCGGTTTATGAATGAAAATGCATTGAAAATAATGCCTCAGTTTATGAATTTTTCTCGTAATACGAAGCAAGTTTCCCCAGGACACATTGTGCCTGGGAGGTTTATAGCGCCGCCCCCTTGCATGCTGGAGTCTGTGGGTAGCACGTGGTGTTGAGTGTGGAGGTGTTGGAGCAGTTTTTGCATCAAGTTTTGGAGCCATTCTGGAAATTTTTTGCAGCTGTTTTGGGACTTTTTGGAACTTTTTTGGTGCATTTCTCAAGTGGTGGAAAGGTAGGGAGCTGAGCTTCATCGTTTCCATGCCTGTTACTGTGTGTTCTGCATTGTGGAGTGATTTCCATGCCAGCTCATTAATTATGTCTCTCTACAGTATTTATGCCTTTAAAGTGCACTTTATAAAGAGTTTTGAACAGATAAAATACTTTTTAAAACTTTTTTCTGACCTCCAGAACAAATTAATTGGTTTTCAATGCGTTCCTATGGGAAACTGCGTTTCGGTTTAAGAATTTTTCGCAATACGAAACGTCCCGGAGAACGCATTACATTCGTAAACCGAGGTACCACTGTAAAGCATTATGGAAGTAGAAAAATATCGATACACTGTCTCTATAGAACTCCACTCAGAAAACTTTGTATCATAATTTATGGCAGAAGCAAGAGAAAGAAATTTGTGAATTCTCCCTTGGACCTATATTCTTAAAAAGTTCACAGGCCAGCATCGAGAGGATTTTTTTAATTTGGCCCTTAAGAAATTTCATACAGCATTTATTTTAAAACTAATTTGCAACAAGTTATCTTATTTGGGCTTTTTTTTTAAGGTTGAACTTTGATGAGACTTCTTCAGGGCAAATGAGTCAAGATCTACACTTGAAGCATTTTGGATCTCTGTTAAGTAAGCTTCTAGTGCGCCTTCAAGGCTTCCTCTATCCACTTCAAAGCATCGCAACAGAACAGCAGTGAAATTGATTAGAGCTCAGTTAAAGCACTCCCAGGCTATCCAAGAAATCTATCTTAAATATAGCTAACTTTATGTTAATTAAATTTATTCCAATTACTGCCTGACACAATGTACTCTGTATGTGAGAGGGACATGAGTTCCTGTAAAGAAACTAGAGAATATGGAATCTATCTAGCAAATTCAGACTTCTCCATGAATGCCTGGGAAAAGCTGGCCGAAGATGTGGAGGTCAGTGTCTGCCCAGTAATAAGAAGGGAGTAACACCTGCAGCTTATCTCATGTGAGAAAGATTTTCAAGGCCAAATTGGCTTCTTCTCTAGCACTCAGCCACAAGGTAATGGCTAAGTGGCTAGAGGCCTCCTGAACCCAGGTACCATCATAGAACCCTTTTTAAAAAGGAAGCTGGTAGGTTTTTCTGTCTCATATTTAGATTAGGCAGCAGTCAGGATGCATCTGTGAGAGTACAAACTACCCATTCCTCCATGCTATAGAGATTTATAATGTTGGCCTAGGACTGCAGAAACCTGAGTTGAAACCCCTGCTCCGGTGTGAGGCTCACTGACCTTAAGCAAATCATTCTCCCTCAGCCTAACCTGCTTCACAGAGTTTTTTTTTTTGAATATACATGCAGACAGGGAGAACCATTTATTTATTATTTGATTTCTACCCCGCCCCTCTAGACGAAGTCTACTCGGGGCGCCTTACAAACAGTAATAAAACATTATAAAATACAATCATATAAAAGCATCACTGTTACTTATCAAAAATATCATAAAACAATTACATGATTGAATCAACAAATTTGGAAGTTGAAGATGGAGAAAAAGGAAAACTAAAGAGGAAAAAAAAAATCAAGTGTTGACTGGAGGGAAGGCCTGCCTAAAGAGCCAAGTCTTTAAATGACTCTTAAAAACACCCAGCGAGGGTGCCAGAGTGATTTCCGACGGCAAGGTGTTCCATAGTCGAGGGGCCACTGCCGAGAAGGCCAGGTTTCTTGTTCTTTCTTTCCAGGCCTCTCTCGGCGTTAGGCCCCTCAGCCGTCTTTCCTGGCTAAAACGAGTGACTCGGGTAGATCTAGGTGGAAGAAGGCGTTCCGCCATGTATCGAGGTCCTAAACCGTTTAGGGCTTTGTATGTCATCATTAACACTTTGAAGTGGATGCGGAAACGAATGGGCAGCCAATGCAAGGCGACAATGCAAACCATATATGCTAACCAAAGCTGTTTGAATGTCAAGATGTCAAAGAACAAAAGGAATCTGTTCATCCCCACAAGCTCACTGCTGATTTTCATGCAGCACTGCCTCTCAACAGCTCTATGCTGTCTTCTTACATATATAAAGCCTAGTTACTTATTGGAGAAAGAACAACGATCTGGGCAACTTTCCAGCACTTTTCAGCATAAAGATGGAATGCACCAAATTTATAAATCACTTTTACCTAAGTCAACAACACCTGTACATGGGGTTGCCCACTTCTAGACAGTCCAAGATGTTTTGGCACCTGATGCAAAGAAGAAAATAATGGTCTTGCACTTCACGTGCAAACTGGATTGGCCACCAAAACTACTTTAAGTTTGACAACAGGACACTTTGCTGCACTCAAGAACTTAACAAGCTAGATTAGGATATACAGGAGAAGACACACAGCACACAGAAGTCTGTCTTCCAGCACCTCACTTCTGCTTGCCACCAAATCATCTGTTCAATCAAATGCTGCAACATAGCAATGAGCAGTGCGTGCACAATGCTTCCTGGAGTGGGTCTAGACTCATTCCCTCTCCTCCTGCTCAGCCTTGACAACAACTCTCTCTGATTCACAGCGATAAAGTGACTAGGCAAAATAGTCTGTCAAACATACTGCCCTGGAGGTCAGAAGTCACTCAAGAGTCTGCAGACGCAGCCATGACTAAGCAGAACACCATATCACTAAGCAAATTTTCCATAAGTGGCTGGTAATCAGAAGTGAGAGGTACCTTTTCCCTAAAAATTGGGATGAACTCCCCCAGGCCAGGCCACAAACTGCTCCAGAAATCATCATTATTTATTTTATTTTATTTATTTATTTATTTATTTATTGTATTTGTATCCCGCCCATCTGGTCAATTGACCATTAGACTAAAAGCACATTACTGAGCATGTTCATTGCAAAACAAGTCCTACTCTGTTCAGTGGGGACTGCTCCCTATATTTTTATGTGTTGTCAAGTCAGTTCTGACTCATGGCAACCCTAATAGGTTTTCTGAGATGCAAGATATATAAGGAGGGTTTTTACAGTGAGTTTCCATGGCCAAGAGGGGAATTGAGTCTCACACTTCTTGAGTCCTAGTCTGACACGGTATCTTCTACATTGCACTACACTGGCTCTGAGGTAGAGTTAACCATACCATTGGATAGAGCAAGAGAGATGCCTTGGACAACACGTGCTGGGAGGTAGCAAGTGGGTGCACCTTCCTGGAGGACAGAATTGCACATGCTATGTGTTATCTGTCCTAAGGCAGTCTGCTGTTCTTAAGTGTGATAAAATTGTGTCCTATTCCATGTACAAAAGGCAACCAGATGGCCAGTTGAATGTTGAAGTAACATTCAACTGGCAGTCTGGTTGGCTTTTGTACAAGGAATAGGGTCAGGGCACCTTTTGCTTCTGGCAGCAAGTCACTTGGGCCAACCTGTCCTTTGGGAAGAAATGTTTTAACTCCTTCTGTAATAAAGCGACTTTTGTGCAATGGGCTAGTGAGGTTATACAAGAAATCAGATTTTTTTTAACCAAAGCCAGCAGTGCAAGTAGAATACCAAAGAGGGAGCAAGAAAGCCACAGAAAAACAAAAACTAGCAGAATGTAGCTACTCAATAATCGATTATATGTGGTATAGTGGATTGGACTGTACACCTGGAGCAGAGTTCAGGTACAAATTCCTGCAAACGTGGTCCAAAATTTAGGTTCAATTTTCTATCCCCACTCATTGACAATGTCAGCTTATCACAGAATTGTATTGGATGATAAAACAGGAAAACTACCTCTTTTAATATCAAACTAGCAACCCTCATGTAGCCAAAATAGCACCACTCTTGTGCCCATTCCATGTTTTGGAATAGTAATAGATGAGTCAGAGATGGGATGGCCAAATCCGTGTTTTGAGTGCCCAGAGAGTATAAAATCCTGTGGGCAGCAACCTAAAGGTCAGCTCAGATCACACAGCACCTTTCAAGCAAGGTGCCCTCAGCACAGGTGGGCTACTGGAGTGAGTGGGCTTCCTTATTACCATCACTTGGAGAGAGCAAGTAGTAAGGAGGAAGAGAACTGCTGGACAGCTCAGTTGCTTAGGCATCCGGCTGGTGCCTCCTTAACAAGGGCTGGAGTCGATGATCCATAAGGTCCCTCCCAGCTCTTCAGTTCTAAGATTATCAGCAGATACCTGTAGGAAAGGAACAGGGTTGGGGGTGGGCTCCTGCTAGAATTAGGCAAAATGCCACCTCAGGCAGCCACATTTGGGGTTTCATGCAAGGACAGCAAATTGTGAGCCATTTACATTGTTGCTACTAGTTTCATTGTTGTTGTCTGCCAAACATGGAGCGATAGGTTCTTGTGAGATTTTCTCCTTTATGTACCAAAATAATTTGCTTGACTTGAATTACTCTGCACCTTGACCAAATGGGAGGGAGCTATTTTCCTCCAGAAGACAGGAGGGCCTGGCGTGCTCTGGTCCATGGGGTCACGAAGAGTCGGACACGACTTAACGACTAAACAACAACAACAACTTTTCTGTTCTGCCCTAGTAAGCAAAGCAGCTTTAGGCCAAGCCTGGGATCATAGTACTGACACCAATCCTATATAGGCTTGGATATCAGTGTGTTGCAGTGGACAGAGGGATGATCTAGGACACAGGAGGCCTGGATTCAAATCTCCACTCAGCCATGCAAAATCACTGGGGCAGTGGAACTGGTAAAACCACTCCTTAAATATCTCACTTACCTTGAAAGCCCTGTTAGGGTTGCTATATGTCAGTTCCAACTTGACAGCACATCGCATATATGCTTATCTGGGACTAAGATCCTTTGAAAACAGCAGGACTTATCCAAGTAAATATGCAGAAAACTTCACTGATAATGCAATTTAAAAAAAAGAAAATACTTTGTTCCTATTCAGTTATCAAGCAGTAGAAGTTTATTCTTTTGATGCCAAAGCAAACAGCGATGTAGCAGGATTGCATCATGCGAAATGGAAAAAAAAAGTCTCCCTGCAAACCCTATCAGTTCGTTCACACACATTCTACAGAGATCCACGCCCCGCCAAAGACCGCCAAGATACGCCTCCCAGAGCGTAAGCGGGAAGGCCCCAAATACGAAGGCCACCTTTTGCGCGGCGGCCCCAAGGCCCCAACCAGCTCCACTTTTCTGGCAGGAGGGGTTCCGCTCGACCTTCGTCCCAAATAAAAAAGGCCCTCCGGCCCCGCCAAACCGAACCGGCCCTAGATCCCCGCCGCTGCCCAGGCTCCTCCTGCCCGTAACCCTTCTCCCAAGTTGAGGGCAAGGAGGGAAGCGCCATTTGCAGCGCCCCTGGCGAGAGGAAGGTCCTGCCGCGTTCCTTCCCGACGACCCTTCTTGAAACAAAACACGGGCACGCTCTCACGCGCCCGTGTCGCCTGCGGGAGAGGTCCGCGCCGACCACCGCTGAGCCCAGGCGCCGAAGGGCCGCCTTCCCGCCCCTCGTTCTTCTTCCAAAACGCAGGAGGGGAGTCGAGCGTGCCTTTTATGACTGCCGGAAGGCACAGGACCGTATTCAGAACAGCCCCGTGGCAAAAAAGCAGCGCTAGAAAATCCTCTCACTCGCCTCCAAATTCTCTTTTTAGAAGGCAAACGAGGACGGGTCGTGGAGCAGGACCGCCATGCCAGGAAAGGGATGGCGTTGGGGGGGAAAAAAAAAAGGGGGGGTGTTTCTGGAAAAACGATAAGGGACGGAGGACCCTTTGGCTGCAACCCTACACAAGGTTACCTAGGAGTAAGTCTCGTCTACGGACCGAGCTGGGAGACCTCCTTCACCTGCAAACCCTCCCCCCATTTGCGCCGCCTATGAGTGAGCGCCACTAAAACGAATTGGGCTTACTTTTGAGTAGGCACCCTAAGGATTGTACAAGTAAGAATTTTGCAATCAAGAGTTCGCCCAACGAAACAAAATGGTAGCCGTGAGAATGAAATGGAACTTCCTCTGATTCCGAGGGAGTGTACCTCTAAATTGCAGAACCCCAACAAACAAAGGCGCAATGGTTCTAGTGTAGCGGCTCTTGGCTCAACGGGGGGGGGGGGGACCCATCAGAGGGCTTCGAGACAAGCCACCTTTCTCTAAGCTTCTCTCCTACAGCCCTACCCATCGGTGAAAGTGATAACTAGATCGTGCAGATGAAGGTCGAAGACACAAGCTTTATGCACACACACTGAATGCTAGTATGCTCTGGTTGAAAATATCTGACTGACAAACATAGGAAACAGGATGCTAGGAAGAAATGGCTCTTCTGCTTTTCAGAAAATATCTATAGCAGGGGTGGGGAAGTCCAGGTGTTTTTTGACCTACAATTCCGATATCCACCAGGGACCGTCGGATTTGCTGATTCAGAACATCTGGTGTGCCTCGCAGGCTCCCTCTCTCCTAAACGAAGGAAGGATCCTTTTTATGAACACAACATCCATCCGCCTTCCTTTGCTGCTGGTGCTTCTCAAATAACCTCACGCACCGACGACGACGACTTACTGCCACCTACCTTTAAGAGCTTGCCTTTCTGTCACCAAGCGAGATACCGATATTCTAAATAAGAAAGGTTTCCTGTTGCTATGTAATCAGGTCGCTTCCGATTTATGGCGGTTTAAAGAGGTTTTCATGACCTCTTTGGGATTAGAGGTCCTTAGAGAGATCCGGACCTATTCAGAAATATTTAGGCAGGATTGCTGGCAATCGTAAACGCATTTACACTAGGAAAAAATTAATCCCGTGGAATTCTACCGACCTTTCCTCCCCGACTGATGTGAAATCTATAGAAGTCAGTGGTTTCATAAAGGGAAATAAAGGGCAGAGAAATGTGCTTTGGAACCTGAATCGGTTTCGTTTTCGATTAGTGTAACCAGAGCCTCGCCTTCCAGACACAGGACAGCCTGCAAGCAAGCAAAGGAGCAACTTCCCTCTTTTTCTCCCCCCCTTTGCACGTGTCTAGATCACGCATCCTGACATTCGTGAAAACGTCCATGGTTTTCACGCATCGGGAGATCTGCCCTGCTCGAGCCACTCCCTTCTGGAAACGAAACGCGGCTTTCCCTTCCGCTAAGCTAGAACCAGCCGAAGAGGGTGAATGAAAGACAGGCTTGCAGGTGGCTGTGGTTTACCTGGCAGGGCTTCTTTTTTTTTTCCTCCCCTTCTCGGTGACGAGCAGCCCGTCCGCCGACAGACCTCCTTCTTCCCGGACCAGAAGGGAAGCGCGAGCCCACGACTTGCTGGCCGGCGAATTCTCGAAATATTTCCCTGCCCACCGCGGCTGGAAGGAAAAAAAGGGAGAAACCCGAGCCGGGCGTGCTTGCGTGGCAGCGCTCCTGCCCTATAGAGACCGAGCCCGGGGCCGCCTCCCTCCTCGCCGCGCGCCAGTCGCCGCAGGGGAACAGAACGAGCCTCTTCCCTTCCCTCCCGCCGGGGACCCAATGGGCGTCGCCGTGGGGCGGGCCCTGCGCGGGGAGGAAGCGGGTGGTGCAGGGAACAGTGCGAGGCGTTCTGCCTCCGAGGCCAAGCGTGTGCTGGCCCCACCCCCTGCCAGAGCCAATGACAACAGCACATGGATTTGCTCGCGGGGGCGTGGCCCCGCCTTCCCACCCTCCCTTTGACAGGGGGGCGGGAAAACCCCGCCCTGTTTTTGCCTGCAATTTCGGAGAAGGAAGAGTTATGTTGGCAAACTTGTCTACAGAAAACTCGCTTCTTCGGATCTCTCGCTCCTTGCAGACGCTGAACAACTTTGGAAGGGGCAAGTCATCAGCTTGTCCACCTAGCTTTATTTGTTATGTGGCGCCAAGTGTCTCCCGACTTATGGTAACCCTATGAAGGAGTGTTTCTGTCCATGGGGTTTTCTTGGCAAAGAGACTGGAGTGGCTTGCCAGTTCCTGCTCCAGGTGGATCGCCTTTAGTCAGAACTCTCCACTATGACCTGTCCGTCTTGGGTGTCCCTGCATGGCATAGCCCATAGTTTCTCTGAATTACTCAAGCCCCTTCGCCACGACAAGGCAGCAATCCGTGATTCAAACAAATCAATTTCTTTTCCGCATAGGGTAGCCAGAATTTGACCCAACTCCGGGAGGCAGTGGAAGACAGGAGGGCCTGGCGTGCTCTGGTCCATGGGGTCACGAAGAGTCGGACACGACTAAACAACAACAATGAAGGAGTGATTTCCAAAATATGATCAACAGCTTTGCTCAGGTCCTGCAGACCCATGGCTGTAAATTCCTTTAGGGAGTCAACCCATCTTGTATTTGGTCTTCCTCTTTTCCTGCTGCCTTTCCACCTTTTCTAGCATTGTTGTCTTTTCCAGAGAGTCCTGCCTTCCCATCGTGTGCCCAAAGCGGAATAGCCTCGGCTTCAACATTTGGGCTTGGTTTGATCTACGATCCACTTGTTCGTCTTTCTTGGCAGTCCAGGGTATCCACAGAACTCTTCTCCAGTATCACTTTTCAAACAAATCAATTTATTTTCCGCATCGGGTAGCCAGAAACAAAAGAGGACAGAGCTCCTGCACCTTGAACCCTGGTACACCGAAGAGGCAAGCTGAGGGAATATACCTTGCACCACAAAGCTCAACCTAGTGGAATTCTCTCTTCTTTTCAGTCGTTAAAGGTGCAAGATCCTTATCGCCCATGGCATCTGGCCAAGAACTCCCTCCACCCAGGGTGGTGTGATACACAATCTGGCAGAGGCTGCACACACAGTAGAGCTGGACCTGGAGGAATTCAGAGTTGAGAGGCCACAGAAATAAACATCAGTCTTCTTTAGGCCCCAATCCAAGTCATACTGAATAGCGATAGGAAACTTAATAAAGCAAAGCAAAGATACAACATCTTCTTCCCTCAACATGTTCTGCAGTTATTTGCATCATATTAGGGGCTTGTGGACCTAATGGAGGGAATGCCTCACACACACTCCGAGCCACCTGTGTCTTGGTACCTCGCCGGGGTCCAGATTGATGGGAATTGGAGTTCCAGGGTCTAAGATTCCTGAACTTTACCGTAATACTTTTTTCTCAGTCTAAAGTGTAGAATTACACTGTAGGCCTGCACAGGCAAATGATAAAGGTACAGCTACGTATAGTTCTGGATTGAAAACTCGGCAGCACTCGTTCAAAGCTAAAGTTGTTTAGTAGCAAACATATATGCTGCAAAATTTATTTAGAGGAAACTGTGACTGAAATTTAGTGATAAATACACACAAGATGGGGTGCATATATAATGCTTAGGATCACAACATCAGATATCCCTTGATACCTTTCCACCAGAATGTATAGATGTCTTTGTTGCTGTTGTTATGTGCTATTAAGTTGGAACCGATTTAACTTTGAGCTTTCAAAGTTAGTGTGACATTTAAGGAGTATTTTACCAGTTCCAGACGCCCAGTGAGAGTGGGACTACACTAGCAGCAGGGATCGAGCTGGTATGGGCTGCTTTGGAATAGTTGGATTTGGTTAGAACACACTAATCATAGAATCATAAAGTTGGAAGGGGTCTATAAGGCCATTATGTCCAACCCCCTGCTCAGTGCAGGAATGCAAATCAAAGGATATCAAGGCTGACCACAAGACACTGACTCCTGCCAATACAGTGGTGCCTCGACTTACGAACTTAATTGGTTCCAGAATTCCAGTCGTAACTCGAAATGGTTGTAAGTCAAAGCACCATTTCCCATAGGAATGCATTGAAATGCAATTAATCTGTTCCGGCCGAAGGAAAAAAATCACCAAAAAACAAACAAACAACAACACTGCAAGACCCATCGGAAACGCGATTAATCCGTTCCGGCCGAAGGAAAAGAAAAACAGAAAAGCAAACAAACCGTGCAAGACCCATCGGAAATGCAAAAAAAGCAAAGCAGAAAGCAAACAAACCGTGCAAGACCCATCAGAAAGGCAAAAAAAGCAAAGCAGAAAGCAAACAAACTGTGCAAGACCCTTCAGAAATGCAAAAAAAGCAAAGCAGAAAGCAAACAAACCGTGCAAGACCCATCAGAAAGGCAAAAAAAGCAAAGCAGAAAGCAAACAAACTGTGCAAGACCCTTCGGAAATGCAAAAAAGCAAAGCAAAAAGCAAACAAACCCCACAAGACCCATTGGAAATGGGGGGAAAAACCCAAAAAGCAAACAAACCCCCCAAGACCCATCGGAAATGGGGGGGAAAATCCAAAAAAGCAAACAAACCCCGCAAGACCCATCGGAAATGGGGGGGGGGAAGCAAACAAACCCCGCAAGACCCATCGGAAATGGGGGGGGACCCAAAAAGCAAACAAACCCCACAAGACCCATCGGAAATGGGGGAAAAAACCCAAAAAAACAAACAAAACCTGCAAGACCCATCACAGCATAGAAACATAATCCCACCACCCAGCCCAAAACCACACTGCAAAACCCACCCAGAACAGTTTTTAAAAAGCAGAAAGCAGCACCTTACCTTACCAGGCAGTCCGAAGCCTCCTCCGATCGCACGCTCTCTGACTGCTGGGGCAAAAGAGCTACAAAGAAGCAGCCTCTTTGCCTACCAACGGTTAGCAATTTGAATTCCCCACCTTTTTTCCTTGCCTTTTTTGGTTGTAACTCGAAGCTCCGGCCGCAAGTCGAAGCAAAATTTTGCGGCCGGAGCTGGTCGTAACTGGAAATGGTCGTATGTCGGGACATTCATAAGTTGAGGCACCACTGTATTGTGGCTTAATAAGCAAGCCACTTCAGGATATTGGCAAATTAATCACTTCCCCTGCTTAGCAGAGTGCGGAGGAAGTGAAAAAAAATTGTATATAGACTATTGCTGATGTGTTGCATCAGTAATCTAAAAAATCTTTTATTTGCCTTCTCTTAAAGGGCCAGTAAAGAAACTGCCTGCAGCCGAAGCCACCATCATGGATTCAACTGCGAGCAGTTTCTCAACCAGCCCTTTTTAATGCACCAACCTGCTCCCCGAGCGTTCCTACCTGCACCTTTCTGTGGGTAGAATTGCTCTGGTTTGGATCAGCTCCAGTGCGTGTGATCACTGGAACTGATTAAAAGCAAGCTTGTAGTCAGCCTCTGAATTGCCATGACTGTGCAGGGATTCAAAGCCAGGCCTTCTGAGTCCTAGTCCATTTTTCTGTCTACTACACCACACTGAGTATCCACACATATATGTCTACACTGAAGTAAATTCACTCACGTTCAGTGGGGCTTATCCACAGTGGACATAGAACTGCAGTCTAACATTTAACTCCACAGGGCAAATTTGACTAGACATGGTTAGGACTGCAGTGATAATCCCTTTTTTGTACAATCAGGTTGGTTAAAGAACACCCCACCCCAGTTTTTAATACATACTTATACATTACATGTGCATATTAAACAACCAATTTATTGCATGACAGTATAAATCCGCTTATTGTTTAATAACAGCTTCCTACAACACACGAGTAAAAATTGTTATTTTAGGCTACAGTGCTACACACACAAGTAACTGGAAATACATCAAACAGAACCCAACAGGAATTACCCTGTTTCCCCGAAAATAAGACCTAACCTGAAAATAAGCCCTAGCATGATTTTTCAGGATGCTCGTAATATAAGCCCTACCCCAAAAATAAGCCCCAGTTAAGTGAAACCTTGCCCTCCACCCTTGTGCAGCAACCAGAAGAAGATGACATGAGTGTATTTGAATAAATGTATATTGTTGTACATGAAAAAAATAAAACATCCCCTGAAAATAAGCCCTAATGCATTTTTGGAGCAAAAATTAATATAAGACCCTGTCTTATTTTCGGGGAAACACGGTACTTCTGAAATGAAATTGGAGAATGGTGAAATTGTTATATAAGAAGTAATAGTCACAAGTTAAAAGTCACACTCCTCTAATACTTGTTGCCTCTTTCTCTTCCCTGTCCCAAGATCTGAAATACTCACCTGAACTTCAGCACTTACTGGAGTCTGAGCGTTTACAGGGACTCTATGCTTCCAGAGAATGTAGATGTCCTACATCTAGATTAGGCTCTTATGTCTGATTAAGCGGACTTGTCCACAAAAGCTCACATTAAAAAATATAAAAATTAGTCTTGAAGGTGCTACCAAGTTTTTTTCTTCTTCTTTTTTTACTTTTTTTTTTTAAGTTTGCTTTTCCCTATAATGCTTCTACAGACTCATAAAGCTACCCCTTCCACAACTACATTTAGATTCTAATCTCCCTCTGGTGACATGGCTTATATTCCACTTTGGACAGTGCCTGATGCAATGCAGCTCTGAACTTGCCATTGAAATGTAATCTTAGAACAAACTGGCTGCCTTGCTGACTTTCATTAGGAGTTGAAGACAAAAGAAAATTAACTTCCATGGCTATAAGCACTGCCCACAAATATAGAGATCTCTATGAGATGAATGTTTGGTAGATTCTTTGTGGCAAACAGCACTGCTAGTTGAAAGAAAAGCACCTTAGTTTACAAGGGTGGGTGATACCTTGGTTAGATCACTAATAATGTGCTGAAAAGCTAGCATTTGTTTGTGCATGTGTGTGATATTATTATTTTATTTTTTATTTATTTTTTTGGTGGTAGCATGTACCCTTGCGTTTGGATTGTGTGAGGTCTACACGGCTTTTTTCTCCCTTTTTTCTTACCTTACAAAATTTTTCTGGGAAATTTGACATAGAGAAGCTAATTCACTGTCTTATGAAGGAGTGCCCGTTTGCTTCTTCTTATACTCTTCATTTAAATTTGAATATAAACTAGATATTACAAGGCACTTTACAACTCCAGTGCTTTCTCATCCAAGGGAGACAAAACTTGCTAGGGCTTCTACACCTGGACATAGTTACTTATGAAAGCAAAATGTGCATGGCAGTGTTTTTCTTTAAAAACCTAGGATAGACATGCTAGCTCATGAAAAAAAAAAGATATTTTATTAGGACCCACCAAAATGCCCCCAAAGTGTACAAACATTTTAATTCTCCATAATTCTTCATTCGGATTAGGAGGTACAAAAAAGCAAGGGACAGGGGCAGGGGAATAGAAACTGGAACCAAACCAAGAAACACAAGTGAACTGTTGCCACCTTTTATATTTTCAGAAATGGGAAGCAGCGTTACTTCTTTTTTTTGTCCCAGAATGCATTGTGTGTAATCTGATACATACTATACTGAGAGGTTCATTCAGTCTTCATATCTCTATTTGAGACCTGTTGGCTCTTAACTACAGACTTCTTCGCAACAACAAAACGTAACTGATTATTGTCTTTTTAAAAAACAAAGCAACAAAACAATTGCAGACAAGACTTGGCTCTTTCTCTGATTATCTAATTCTAATTTAAAGTGCATTTCTCCTCAATGTATTTGTTTAAAAAGTGACTTAGCTTCAATTTTTTCTCTGAAAAATAAGGTTCACTTCTGGGCTGGAGGACAGCATACAAGGTACATTTGAATCCTACTGTTAAGATATGTCAGATGGCCTTCATTATTTAGCTGCCATAATAATGATGTTAATATGCTGCAGACAAGGCATCCTTGGATTTATCATTGTTCTTATTACAGACTTCAAGCGTTTCAAATTTGGCTTTTATCATGCTATTACCATTGCCCTGCCTCATATAGTAAATTTTATGGGAGCTTCAAGTGAAGCTGTGTTCCCTCCCTTGTTTTTCCACTGCTCCTTCTTACTGCAGAAAATGAGTTGAGGAGAGAATAACTGCATTATATCTTCTAACTAAGACCATAACTCTTGCCACTGAGATGTAATGGAGAATGTTCGACTGAGGTGTGACTAGATGGTCAAATTATCCTGGCCTGGATTGGACTAGATTGTCCTAAACAGGGTCACTTTGAGGTGTGGTATGTTATTTGGGAAGCTCTTTACATTGACGTACAAGGATCAACCAGACTTCACCTAAAGCAACCCTCTGTGGAGCCAGAAAATATTTTAGTTTCACAGTATCATGAAGTGGCTCAAGCAAAGGGATAGTTTAAGCCATCTGCTTTAGTTCAATGCCAGAAATCACACATGCTGGAACCCCAAACCAAAACAGAGCGATCCTACCCACACCAAAAAAAATACCCTAGCCCCTGACAGGGATCCAAAAACATGTGGATCGGCATGAATCAGGAATGGACTGGTTCGCAATGGCCCGTATGTCATGTAGTCACCAGGAAGTGGACTGAACCAGCCTGTCCCCAACCTGGACCAAGCTTCAGGACAAATCCCCATTTAGTCATACCCTAAGAGTCAGAAGACTTGGATTAAAATTCCTACTCAGGCTTGAAAGCTCAGAGAGGTTTAGAAATGATAAATCGATCCTTGCAGGAGGCATCCTGATGGCACAGAGTGACAGCAAGGAGTCCTCCATGTGGAAATGCTCTTTGTTTTACACTGGTCTTTCCCTTCTACTCCAAATAAAATACTGGGTGTAGGGCAGGAGAGGGAGCCTTTGGCCCTCTACCTGTTTTAGATTGCAATACCCCCACAATCCCTTACTGTTAGGCATGCTAGTCACCAAATGGAAGTTATAAACCAAAAAAATCTGAAGGACCAGAAGGCTGCCATGCTAGGGATTCCCTTAGGTGGCTACTGAGCAATTATCATCCAATAATTAGGAAGTCTTGTATGTTTTCTCTGTTTCCCCCATTCCTTCCCTGCTTATACACCCATCAGTGTAACTTTCAGCATTATCTCACAGGAGTTAGAACAGTTCACATGTTTTTCAGCAACATGGCTTCTCTTCCTAATTTTATACTGTTTTGGTAGATTGGCATTATTGTGACAATAAAATGGGTGGGGGATGTACAGGCATTAACTGCTGAAGAAAAATATGCCTTCCTACACAACCTGTAGGGGAAACAATCAAAGTTACCCATAAAATTGCTAACACTACTTACGGTTTTGACAGTTTGCTGGTGAGTCATAGAAACCATCTAAGATTTTGATAACTATAGACTATACTGTTTCTTTATCAAGACTCTTGTGCCAAAAGTTGTACTTTTGGGGTCAGAAGGATCAGTAGTGGAGCTGGTATAAGATCACAGCCTCCTGTGATCTTTGCTGTAGTGATGTCTGATGAATGAAATGCAATCCAAGGCTGCAGTTTAATCACCACAGAGGAAAACCCGTTCCTCATACGTATAACCTTTCATGTGACTGTCCACATCCAGCAAGCATGAGATACCTGGAAAGCGTGCAATAAATTTGCAAAGGACATTAGTAAGAAGAGCTGGACGCTGTAAACGCAAGAGAGTTAGATCTTGGCAGGAACATACAGAGATGAATGTCCCAGTGCTTAAAACTGCTGAATCTGCTATTATTCAGCTGCTTTAGCCAGCTGAGGCACCCCTAAGAAACAGAACTCAAATTGCTGACAGTTCCTTCCTTCAGCCACAGCTGCATGACTCAATTTGGCTTCTATCTGACTTCCATTAACTCACCACACAGCTTGTAAAATTATCTCCAGGTTTGCTAATATAAGCTGGCTGGATAGCTCAGTGGTTTAGGTATCTGGCTGCTGTTGGGAGTTTGATTCCCCGCTGTGCCTCCTGCAAGTAAGGTCAGCCTGTGTGGATTTGGGCATGCTGCACAGTCCCAGGAGGAAAGGGAATGGTAAACCACCTCTGAGTATTCTCTAAGTGGAAAATCCTGAAAAGGGGCACTATAAATCAGAATTAACTTGATGGCCCATGGATTTCATATGGCTAATATAAAAACTCCCTACCTTCTCTCTGTTTTTCCACCAACAAATGAGTCCATATGCAATGGTTTGGATAGAGGCTACTCTGAATTTACAGATGAAATACATAAGAGTCAGACTGTTCTGCCTTTCTTGTTCCCATCATTCTTAGAGGTTACATGTGGAAGAAAAGATGAAAGTTATGCTGCTGTGTACATAAGCGGAGAAGGCGATATGAATGGGGAACAGAATGGTGGATCAAGACTTCATAACTGTTGGGTGAAGTACTGCTCAATAGCAAATCTAAGGCAGCTCCCAGAAGCAGGCTTTTGATATTTTGGGCTATTATTCCCATAATGCTTCCAGCAGGGGGAGAAGCAGTGGAAAAGCAGGGAGTTGGGGTCATAGCTTCATCTTAAGGTCCCACAAAACTTAATGAATGAGGTAGAGTGATAGGGATGACATGATAAAGACTAGTCTGAAATTGCTCAAACACCATCCATGCTAATGGGAACAACAATAGATACACATAAGGATGCCTCATCTATTTCATATGAGACCTACAACCATTGTAGCACCTTCTACTGGAGCAGAGTAGAATCACATAGCCCTTGAGTTAGATGCAGCTCTCAGCCCCTCACACCTCAAGCCCTCGGCTTCCTCCAAATGTCTCGTGAAAACTTATTGTTTCTCTCTGGGAACTACCCAGGGGCAGTAAACCTCCTCTAGAGCAGGCAGAGGGCTTTGCTTTAGAACAGAAGGGCCCTTCACTGAGGCAAGAATGATTAATTTTGAAAAAATGGTAGACAATATGCATTTTTGCAGGGTCCAACCCAAGACATCCTTTCAGGGAGGCAAAACCGGCCCCACAGACTTTGCAAAGTTGTCCACCCCTGTGGTGGAATCTTGCTAGAACCTTTGCCTTCCCCCCACTAATTTTGTCTCAAGGCCTCATACAGAGATCATGGACAGGTTTCCTTTCTCTGTTTTTCATACCATCATACTTGATGAAGAAATCTCAGTTGTTTCTACAGATTTCTGTGTACCTTTTGGTTGGCAAAGTAAAAGTATTATGCAAATAAAGAATCTAGAAAGTGTGGATGAGATTTACTTTCAGATGAGAAGTCTAGTGCAACAGCAAAAGGATTGTCGGGGCATTTCTTCTGTTCTAGGGCTCCGAAAGGATATCTGGTGCTAGTTTGAAACTTCTCCAGGCATCAGAAAAGAATCACATGGTAAATGAAATTAAACTTCAGTGGGGCTGAGGAATTTCCACAAGAAATTAAAAAGAGATGATGCAATATGTAGATAATGCATACATAATCATTTAACATCATGTGTGTGTGTGTGTGTGTGTGTGTGTGTGTGTACACACACACACACACAGGAAAGGCTGTTGCCCACAGTGGTTTCCTTGCATGCATACAATGGATTATCATAAAGCTCAATATGCCAGAGCTTTTTGGACTACAACTCCCCAAATTCCCCAGGTATAGCTAAAAACTATTTTTTTTTCAAGCCTTGACATGCACATTCATGTTGTTTGCACTTAATTACAAACTGTTTTTGTAATCCTTCCCCCTTTAATTATATTGAAAGATAACATGCAGTCATAATTCGATGTTGCTTCTATTATTGTAATGAAGTATGCGTATACTATGAATGGGCACCAGTGGCCCATAGGCCACATTCTGCCCTCTGACACTGTCTCTGTCCCCCGCCCCACCCTGCTGTTCCTGACAGCCATCACTGAAATGGTGATGCAAAATATTGTTAGGGTCCAAAAGCCCTGATAATTCACCCCGATTTTGCAGGGATCTGTGATACGGGAGGGCGTTCTGGCACCCAATTCGGCAACAGCATTGGTGGATGATTCTGCAGTAGCTGCTACATTGTAGTATGGAACCCAAAAGAGTACATTATGAAGGGCTTCTGTTCAGAGTGCTGGTCATCTATGAACTATGGGGCCTCTTCCAGAATACTCTGGTCCATTTCTCCCCGTTCATGGTTTTCCATTCCCACACCCTATTCAGTTAGGATTCCATGCCCACTAAAACACAGTCATAGAATTCTAGAGTTGGAAGGGATCCCAAAGGTCATAGGGGCCAAACCCTAGATCAAACAGTAAGTCTAAAGTCAAAGCGTCTCTGACTGATCCAACTCCAATGAAGGAGAGTCCACCCTTTTCTGAGGTAGTCTGTTCCATTGTCAATTGCTCTTTCGGTCAGGAAGTCTTCCATCAAGCTGAACCCTACTTTCTTGTAAGTTGAACCCATTGCTTTCAGGGTCCTTCCCTCTGGAGTCATTGAGAACAAGCTTGTTCCCTCTTCCATGTGACAGCAATTCACATGCTTAATCCTCAGCCTTCTATTTTCCAAGCTAAATATACCCGAATCTGATATATTCTTGGTATCATTTTCAACCTGACGTTGCTCGATTCCTTTTTTAACAACCCTTTTTGTAGACAGAAACAACATATGTCTGCTTCCGGACTCCAAGTGCTCAGTTCTTATTGTGTTCTCTCAGATTTTTCTTTCCTCTGGAGTCACCACCACCACCACTGTCTTTCTAAAGATTTTCTGTACTTGTAAAAATGCAGGGCTTCCTGCAGACTTGCGGATCCATTGTTCCTGTGAATGGATAGTTCCATTGTGACAACAGAAAGATCCATGCCTGGAGAACTAGTTCACAGTATTTAGGATCTTGTCTAAAAGTATTTTCCGTATGGGAAAAACAGTGAATGTAAAGCGTTCCCTTCATCCTCAGCCTTTTATCAAATGGTACATCAAGAACAACAATCTTGGCATATATCACAAAGCATGCAAGCAAAAATGTGTCTTTACTATATTGTGCTGACATTCTTTTTAGATGGGATATTTGAATTGAACAGACCTGTAATGAAGCTGACTCTGACTTGTCAGCCATTTAGAGAAAATGATTGAAAAAGCATTGCATGGCTTGCGGCAAACTGCCTACAAAATTATGTAAGAATAGACATGGCAAATGGCCCATTACGGCAAGACAGCTCTTCTAATGAGATAATTGCATTGAACTAAAAATTGGCAAAACGTATGAGCTGCTGCCATGCAATGCCAAGCAGGCGCATTTACTGAACCTGTACTAAGAGAGTCTCTGTGGGGTTCAAATAAGAGCTTCCCATTCTTTCTCCCCATTTCTCTAAATGGTGAAAAACTCCACAGATAGTGCTGCAGAGTTTAGCAGGAAGAGAAAGCCATCTCATTTTGGAGAAAATTTCAGAAATCATAAATTGTGGGGTTTTTTTAAATTAATCTTAGAAGGTAGCCCCAGGACATTTGGCTGAGGCATAATACTCTTGCACAACCAGATTATTCTGTCACGTGAGGCAACGAAACTCACAAGTACCTCTTCTCCCCCCCTCCCCATTTACTACCAACAAAAAAATAGTAACAAAGTAAATAATAACAGTTGGCAGCCCCTTTATGACAGTCTAAATCTGAGGCAGTTACTGAATTCTACCAAATGGTAGAGCTAGCTCTGGGGCAGAATTTGATGCAAATTCCAAGGGCAAAACTAATTCAGCCAAATCTAGCTTAATATATAAGCATAACAACCTCAGCTCTGTCTGTCTGCCTTCAGTTTTAGGCTGTCTCCTCCCCACCCTCAACCCCCCATACACAAACATATCCCATACTGGTCTCAACAGTGTCAAATACTCATTTAGAAATCCATCTTCAGCCATTAGCTAGCTTCCACTAAAGATGCATTATCTTGTCAACCATGGGACCTGACTGTCTGGAAGCAGTGGGTTTAACAAAGTGTTGTTGCAATGTGGCAGGACGAAATGGCCACCTCAAGCGACAGATTTGAAGGCACGCAAGGAAAAGTCTGGCCAACATTTCCTACATAACATGACCAGAGTTTGGACATGCTTGGATTGCTTCTGTTTCTTCAGTGGTGGGGACTCTGCTGCCAAACAAAGATAACAAGAACAACAACAAGCTATATTACAGACATTTCTCTTCTAGAAGCAATTATCACTTTTTAGCTCTCAAACAAGACATAGCCAAGGCACCAGAAATCACCTAGAAATCAGATCTGCAGACAAAGCAATTAAAAAATTAATTTTAATTTATCTATGCAAGAAGCCTATTGTGATCTTATCTAATCTATACCCAAGAGAAGGCAAGCAACCCCCGCATAAACAAACTGAATCCTGGTTTAGGAGAATTGTATCTGTGCTCTGCATGCATGATGGAGACCATTCAAGACATGCAACCAACTTTTTCAGTACAGTAACCAACAGCCCAGCCCAGCCTCTTGTACTTTATTTCTCTTGTGCTTGTCTTTTACCAAAGCTGTATGAAAGACTCAGTATGGTGGATTTACCTTTTTTTGGTCCAAGGGTTTGTGCAATTCCCACTCTATGCCTCCTAGGACTTAACAGCCATTGCTTTAGATTCAATGCTTCAGAAAAAGGAGGAAAAAAACCCAACCCTCTAGTTGATGAATATGAGATATGACTACTGTGTCCATAGTTCAAAACTCTAGGAATTGGTCTGACATTGCCTTGCAATATTATGCCACATTGCCAACAGGAAAAACAATGCCATGCTTTAAACAGCAAAGGCCATCCTGCATATTGACAGCACCAGAGCTAGCAGCCAAGATGGTCTATACAGGATCCCCTCTGGTGCTCATTACTGTTCACAAACAGACACCAAGCAAGGGAAGATCCTAGCAGTTTTCATCACTTCTCACATAAACACAAAGCTATTGTCATGGCTGACAAGTTCTCTAGGTATCTACTGCTTGAGGAGCAATGCAATCCAAATGCCTAGGGAAATCTTCTATTCAAGTATACTGCAACAACAGGGTCAGCCCAGATAAAACAGCAGAACTTTTAAAAATTCAAATAAAAATAGTTAAAAACAAAGATTGTAGATATTGTTATTAAAAGCTTGGGCTAACAGTACAGGCTTGATACCTAAAAGCTAACAGGGAGCGTGCCAGGTGAACATTGCCAGTGGGAAAGAATTTCAGATGCGGATATTCTACTACAGTGCTACAGTGGAGCCAAGGTTCACAGTGTTAAAGCCCTGGGACATTTTGGGTAGTGGGGCCTATGACATTATCTCTCATGACCCTGAAAATTTCCTGTTCCCTCTGAACTTCACTGCAATCCTCACAGGAACTGGGAGAGAAATGAATTTTCCCAGAAACAGTATATTGTTGCAAGCTGGCCCTGTCGTATTGCAAAGTATCTCAGGGTAGCCTGGTATTGAGTAGATGATTAAGAGTGAAGTGAGCATGCATGCTGAGAAGCATACTCAAGACTGGAGTGGGGTGTGCAAGGTGGGGAGATCAAGGAAAAGTTGATAGCAAGCAAAGATCCATGTGCAACATGTGATACCACCTTTCTCTCTTGCATGAGCTTTTTGCCATTTGCTTCTGCATGCTTGTTTTGGAAGCTGACATTGTCAGCTGTTTGTCTGAGGGGATATTTCATCAGTGTTGGAAACCTGATAGTAGGCAAAGAAAAACGAGATAAGTGAAGTAGTCCTGTGAAATCATCTGCCACAATTACATCAGTGTTCATTTCTCCAGGCTAGTAGCTAAAGGGTCAGGGCTGCACCTGCTGATGAAATCAAATCATGTCTAGCTTCTGGGGCTGTATTCCACAAGCATACATAACAATCAGTTACTCCCATAAAATTAAACAAGGCTTTCTTTCAAAAAAACATGCTTCTGATTGGATTGCAATTGCATACAAGAGGAAAGCCTATGACAGGGCAGTCTCATACATGTCTGTTCAGAAGTAAATCCTCAATGGGAATTAGTCTCAGATACATGTGCTGGACTGCTATTTGCATTAAGCACAATTAAACACACAGTGCCTGAAGCAGAGTTTGTGAAAGTTCCTTTTTTTGGACTACAATTCCTGGAATGTCCCAGCCCACAAAATCCAGATTTGTTGGTTCCTTTTTGAATACACTTTTGTTGTTGTTTAGTCGTTAAGTCATGTCCGACTCTTCGTGACCCCATGGACCAGAGCATGCCAGGCCCTCCTGTCTTCCACTGCCTCCCGGAGTTGGGTCAAATTCATGTTGGTAGCTTCGATGACACTGTCCAACCATCTCGTCCTCTGTCGATTGAATACACTGGATGGCCCCAACTGTTGTCTCTGTGCTACACATATGTGGCAGAATGCTAACCTCAGCCTCACCCAAACTCTTGATTCCCCACTGTGCCTCCTAGGAGAAAAGCTAGCCTGAGCAGCCCTAGGAAAGCTGCACAGTCTCAGGGTGTCCCCAGAAGAAAGCAATGGTAAACTATAGTACTCTATACCTAGAAAACCCTTCAAAGTGATTGCATAAGTCAGAATTGGCTTGATGGAATACAATTATTATTTTATTACACTTCTCTCTTCAACAATGCTGGAGATAGGAATGCTGGGCCCCCGTGTAGTTCAAAATTCGTGTATAATTCCCATGCCCCAAAAAACATAATTACAAAGCATAAACTGTTGATTCACACCCATATACAGAACAGTTCTCTCTATGGGGGTTCTCTTCCATAGCACTGACAATCCTTTCCATACAGTACCACATGTAATGAACCTTAAAAGACCTTATGACCTGCTGATCTAGAGGATGAATTAGAGATGTATTGAACTCATGGGAGTCTGGGTGGCAGGGGCACAATATTTGTTGAATATTTACTACTTTATTGAAAAAAATTAATGTATAACCAAAACCGTACTGTTCAGACCCATGCAATTCATGGGAGAAGTGTATATTGAGGCTGCTTTATTCAGGTCACCACTGGCCTTTCACAAAGAGCATGATAAAAAGGAAGTATTTCAACCGTTGTTACTACTGCCAGTTGTTATGCTAGATTTGTGGATGTGTTTGGCAGATTTTCTGTAAATAATGACCAAACAGAATTTTCACTCTAACAGCATAATTATACTAATGTCGGAATATGTGGGCAAAGTTAATATGTAAATATTATTTATTAATTTTATTTATTTAATTAACATATTTTCACCCCGCCTTTCTCCTTGAAAAGGACCTAAGGCAGCTTACAACACTGAAAGGCAATGTTTAAAGTTGAAAACAATGAGCATAAAAGACAATATTTAAAGCTGAGAACAATGAGGATCAAGAGGCATCTTACATCATTAAAAGGCAATATTAAAGCTAAGAACAATAAGTATACAAATATTTTAAAAATACTACTCTGAGAAATGGAAAACACAAGTAGTACTGAAAATCCAGTCAAAGCAGTAATGCATAACAATCTATCTAAAAACCACACACAGGTAGCTGGTTTACTGAGGGAAGGCTTGTCTGCAGAGAAAGGTCTTTGCCTGCTTGCGGAAGGACAGCAAAGATGGGGCCAGCCTGGCCTCCAGTGGGAGGGAGTTCCAAAGTCTGGGAGCAGCAACAGAGAAGGCTCTCTCTCCTGTGTCCCCGTCAGACACACCTGTGAGGGTGGTGGAACCAAGAAAAAGGCCTCCCCTGATGATCTTAACACCTGAACCGGCTCATAATGGTAGATATGGTCTTTGGGATAGCTTGGACTGAGGCCATTTAGGGCTTTATAGGTTAAAACCAGCACTTTAAATAAACTGATTGGCAGCTAGTGGAGCTGCTGTAACAGGGGGGTTATGTAATCCCTGTAACCAGCTCCAGTCAGCAATCTGGCTGCAGCGTTTTGGACCCATTGAAGTTTCCAGACACTTTGCATCAGCAGCCCCACATAGAGTGCATTACAGTCATCCATCCAGGAAATAACTAGGGCATGTGTCACTGTGGCCAGATCAGACCTCTCAAGAAACGGACATAGCTGGTGCACTTGTTTTAATTGTGCAAATGCACTCCTGGCCACCACCGAGACCTGGGCATCCAGGTTGATGGATGAATCCAGGACCACCCCCAAGATGTGCACCTGTTTTTTCAATGGGAATGTACTCCCATCAAGTACTGGCTGTATCCCTGTTCCTTGATCTGCCTTTTGACTGACCAAGAGCACCTCTGTCTTGTCTGGATTAAGTTTCAATTTATTCACCCTCATCCAGTCCATTACTGATACCAAACAGCAGCTATTTGAAATTAGCATAATATAATACCATTTGCATAATCATGGTGGAAATCATTAATATGCTTGGATATACTGAAAATGTTAAGATGCTTCTTTAAATTAATTTTCAAATCTTTAGTGTCTGATGAATTTGTTAGGAAATGCTGTAGTTGGTTTGTCCTGCTTTAGGGAAGGTCTGACACCTAGTAGCCTGACACGGTACTGCAGGCTCAATACAAACCACTGTAAAATTAATCTATTTTATAACCAAATAAGGACCAGTGTGGTTTGGTGGACAGAGTGACAGATTAGGACTCAAGAGATCCAGGTTCAAATTCCCACTCAACCATGAAAGCTCACAGGGGCCAAGGGTGGCATTAGTAAAACCACTCAAGTATCTTACCCACCATAAACCCCATTAATATAATCATAACTCTGATACAACTTGACAAAGCATAACAGAAACATAACAAAATAGCTCTGAGATAGACACCGTCAGGATCCATAACATGGTCTTGGAACTGTGGTACAGTCAGATAACACACTTATGTAAATATTATCTTGTGATATTACAGATGTGATAACAATATCTATGACACAGTTTAATCAAATTATTTTTTAAAAAAACAAACAAACCACCAGTTTATGAATGTAGGATATTGTGCTCCTGTACCCACAATTCAAGATGCCAGGAAATAAGAACATAAGAACATAAAAACATAAGAAGAGCCCTGCTGGATCAGGCCAAGGGCCCATCTAGTCCAGCTTCCTGTATCTCACCATGGCCCCACCAGATGCCTCTGGGAGCACACGAGACAACTAGATCTCTGTCTCCTGATCCCCCTCCCCTGCATCTGGTATTTTGAGGTCCCTTCCTTCTAAGCCTGGAGATTATACATCCCCATCATGGCTTGTAACCTGTGATGGACTTTTCCTCCAGAAATCTGTCCAATCCCCTTTTTAAAGGCATCTAGGCCAGATGCCCTCGCCACATCCTGTGGCAAGGAGTTCCACAGACTAACAACACACTGGGTCAAAAAAGATTTTCTTTTGTCTGTTCTCACTCTCCCAACACTCCATTGGAGTGGATGTCCCCTGGTTCTGGTATGGCGTGAGAGGGAAAAGAGCTTCCCTCTATCCACTTTATCCATCCCCTGCATGATTTTATACCTCTCAATCATGTCCCCCCTCAGGCGCCTTTTCTCTAGACTAAAAAGCCCCAATGCTTGATATTGCTGCACAAAGTCCATGTTGTTACGAGGAGGAAAAAGGATGCCAACGCCTGACATACAAGAGCAGTCTGAATGTTGGCAACACCAATGGCAGCAGTCAAAATGGTCTACTCTACAGGATACACTCTTGTGCTGGTTACCATTTCTTCTAGGCATTCTGATTACTTTGTAGCTCCAAGCAATAGATACCTAGAGAACTTGTTGGAAAAACAGCGCTGACAATTGTTTTGTGTTTGGGTGAGAAGTGGTTAATTGATGAAAAGGTTTCTGAAATTTTGGGATGTTGTGAGCCTACAGGCAGGAAGCAAGGCTGTGCACCCTTCCTTGAGCTCAAAGAAAGAAAGAAAGAGCCAGTAGCATCATAGAACGATCCTATGCGGGGTCACTTTTCCAGACCTTGTAAACCGCTGCTGCAAATCCTTGTAATTGCAATTGGAAAAACTGCATGTAGGCGGCGCTGTTCACTCGGGGAGCAACACAGGATTGGGAGAAGTATCTATGCCTCTGCTCATCGCTGGAAAACTTGCGGCCAAACTCCCTGCCCAAGCTGGCAATCTTGTGTGGGCGGGGCTGCCTGGGAGGGGGAGGGGCTACATCAACCTGACTCTGTGTGCAGGAGGTGCTGGTCTAGTGGAAGCAGGGGAGAAGGAGCTCTGGGATGAATTTGTTGTTGTTGTTCAGTCGTTAAGTCGTGTCCGACTCTTCGTGACCCCATGGACCAGAGCACGCCAGGCCCTCCTGTCTTCCACTGCCTCCCGGAGTTTGGTCAGATTCATGTTGGTTGCTTCGATGACACTGTCCAACCATCTCGTCCTCTGTCGTCCCCTTCTCCTCTTGCCCTCGTACTTTCCCATCATCAGGGTCTTTTCCAGGGAGTCTTCTCTTCTCATGAGATGGCCAGAGTATTGGAGCCTCAGCTTCAGGATCTGTCCTTCCAGTGAGCACTCAGGGTTGATTTCCTTCAAAATGGATAGGTTTGTTCTCCTTGCAGTCCAGGGGACTCTCAAGAGTCTCCTCCAGCACCACAATTCAAAAGCATCAATTCTTCGGCGGTCAGCCTTCTTTATGGTCCAGCTCTCACTTCCATACATCGCTACTGGGAAAATCATAGCTTTGACTATGCGGACCTTTGTCGGCAAGGTGATGTCTCTGCTTTTTAAGATGCTGTCTACGTTTGTTATCGCTTTCCTCCCAAGAAGCAGGCGTCTTTTAATTTCGTGGCTGCTGTCACTATCTGCAGTGATCATGGAGCCCAAGAAGGTAAAATCTGTCACTGCCTCCATATCTTCCCCTTCTATTTGCCAGGAGGTGATGGGACCTGTGGACATGATCTTTTTTTTATGTTGAGCTTCAGACCATTTTTGGCGCTCTCCTCTTTCACCGTCATTAAGAGGTTCTTTAATTCCTCCTCACGTTCTGCCATCAGAGTGGTATCATCTGCATATCTGAGGTTGTTGATATTTCTTCCGGCAATCTTAATTCTGGCTTGGGATTCATCCAGTCCAGCCTTTCACATGATGTATTCTGCATATAAGTTAAATAAGCAGGGAGACAATATACAGCCTTGTCGTACTCCTTGACTTCGCTCTCCAGGATGTCTGGCTCAAGGTCAGCAACCACACTATCTGGGTTGTCCGGGACATCCAGATCTTTCTGGTACAATTCCTCTGTGTATTCTTGCCACCTCTTCTTGATGTCTTCTGTTTCTGTAAGGTCCCTGCCATTTTTGTCCTTTATCATGTCCATCTTTGCACAAAATGTTCCTTTAATATCTCCAATTTTCTTGAACAGATCTCTGGTTTTTCCCTTTCTGTTATTTTCCTCTATTTCTTTGCACTGTTCATTTAAGAAGGCCCTCTTGTCTCTCCTTGCTATTCTTTGGAAGTCTGCATTCCATTTTCTGTAACTTTCCCTATCTCCCTTGCATTTTGTTTCCCTTCTCTTCTCTGCTATTTGTAAGGCCTCGTTGGACAGCCACTTTGCTTTCTTGCATTTCCTTTTCTTTGGGAAGGTTTTTGTTGCTGCCTCCTGTACAATGTTACGAGCCTCCATCCATAGTTCTTCAGGCACTCTGTCCACCAAATCGAGTTCCTTAAATCTGTTCTTCACTTCCACTGTGTATTCATAAGGGATTATATCTGACTAGCCCAGTGGTTTTTCCTACTTTCTTCAGTTTAAGCTTGAGTTTTGCTATAAGAAGCTGATGATCAGAGCCACAATCAGCTCCAGGTCTTGTTTTTGCTGACTGTATAGAGCTTCTCCATCTTTGGCTGCAGAGAACATAATCAATCTGATTTCGGGATTGCCCATCTGGTGATGTCCATGTGTAGAGTCACCTCTTGTGTTGTTGGAAAAGAGTGTTTGTGATGACTAGCTTGTTATCTTGACAAAACTCTATTAGCCTTTGCCCTGCTCCGTTTTGAACTCCAAGGCCAAACTTACCTGTTGTTCCTTTTATCTCTTGACTCCCTACTTTAGCATTCCAATCCCCTATAATGAGAAGAACATCTTTCTTTGGTGTCAGTTCTAGAAGGTGTTGTAAGTCTTCATAGAATTGGCCAATTTCAGCCTCTTCAGCATCAGTGGTTGGTGCATAAACTTGGATTACTGTGATGCTGAAAGGTCTGCCTTGAATTTGTATTGAAATCATTCTATCATTTTTGAGATTGTATCCCAGTACAGCTTTTCCCACTCTTTTGTTGACTATGAGGGCTACTCCATTTCTTCTACGGGATTCTTGCCCACAATAGTAGATATGATAATCACCTGAACTGAATTCGCCCATTCCCGTCCATTTTAGTTCACTGACGCCCAGGATGTCAATGTTTATTCTTGCCATCTCCTGTTTGACCACATCCAGCTTACCAAGGTTCATAGATCTTACATTCCAGGTTCCTATGCAGTATTTTTCTTTGCAGCATCGGACTTTCCTTTCACTTCCAGGCGCCTCCGCAACTGAGCGTCCTTTCGGCTTTGGCCCAACCACTTCATTAGCTCTGGAGCTACTTGTCCTTGTGCTCCGCTCTTCCTCAGTAGCATGTTGGACGCCTTCTGACCTGAGGGGCTCATCTTCCAGCATCATATCTGTTAGCATTTTGTTTCTGTCCATGGAGTTTTCTTGGCAAAGATACTGGAGTGGCTTGCCAGTTCCTGCTCCAGGTGGATCGCGTTTAGTCAGAACTCTCCACTATGACCTGTCCGTCTTGGGTGTCCCTGCACGGCATAGCCCATAGCTTCTCTGAATTACTCAAGCCCCTTCGCCACGACAAGGCAGCAATCCGTGAAGGGGCTGGGATGAATTAGGGAGCAGAAAAGCCGAGGACTCTGTGTGTCCGGGGGTGGTGGTTTTGTTTCTCAAAGTATGCTCTACTGTTGGGGAGAGGGTGCCTTTGGCCAGCTGTGGCTGGGCGAGGCGGGGGTCTCGGAGCCATCGGGGGGCGCCAGCCTCTTTGGGCCGGGAGGTGGTGCTGGTGGCATGCGGGGAGCGGCACACGGTGCTCCTTGGCGCCGACGGCAGTGTGGCTTCGTGCGGGGACAACGGCCGGGGGCAGCTGGGCAGGAGACTTCCCGAGGGGCGACAGCGCAGCTACGTGCCAGGTAGGACCAGAGGAGTGGCGCGGAGGGCATTCCCTTGGACAGATGGGGGGAGGCTTCTTGGTCGGCCATGACGATCATCATTTGCCCGCACCCCCAGATTTCCTTCTTGGGTTGAGCTGGGGAGGAATACTACGAGATCCACCGTCTGGAGTTAAAAGTGAGAAAGCAGCGTTTCCCGACTTAAGACATCGACAGGAGCGATTCCCCTCCCCGACCCCCGATGTGGGATAGTGAATCTTCTCGGCCCCACCCTCCATCTGCCCCCACTGTGCATTCCAGAAGCCTATTTCTTCTCTCTAGGCCTAGGCAAACGACAGGCTTCTGTCATTATCCTATCCATGTGTTTTCGGGGTCCACGGGTAGGATTTGCCCTCATCTTCTAGATCGCTCCCGTCGAGCAGTGCCAGGTTAATGCACAGGCCAAGTTAAGGTATAGGGAGAGGGCTCCGCTTATGAGTCTGGACATAACCGGAGGGAACATGGAGGAAAAGAAGGCAGAAGAAGCAAAAGAGGAAGACCTCACATTAGATGGATTGACTCATTAAGGAAACCACGGCCTTTAGTTTGCCGGGCTTTCAACGATGGGATTGTTTGGAGGTCACTAATTCGTAGGATACCCTTAACTCAGAAACGACTTGACGGCACATAACAACAGTTTATGGGGGAACCTCTGAATATGCTTTCTTTTTTACTAAATCACATGAGCCGATTTGTAATACAGTATAACTGTTTGAAGAGTGAAAAGTTTTGGTCATGTTGCGGGAGTTTTTTTTAAAGGTGAGAAAACCGACGTGGCGAAGGTCGTATACATCGGTAGGGAAATCCACAGACAGGCGATACTTTTATTAAAGATCGCGCGCGCAAACGACTACACAACCCAAAGCTTTCTGTGCATTGTTACAAAAAAGTGGAGACATAAGAAGGGCATGTTTGCGCTGGTCCTCGAGATGGGGCTGGCTATAAATGGTCGCGCTGGGGCTGGGCAAAAGTTGCATTTTGTCCTGTTATCAAAATGCGAGCCGCTCTCTGATCTGGAGCGCCTTTCGTGCATTTTGGCTCTCCATCCAGACGTTCTTCCTTCGCCCCATCTGTAACGGAGTCTTTTGTTCCTGCATCATTATGTTTTAACCCAACGTCTTTCTATGCATTAGTATGGGAAGGATTTGTGTGTAAGAGAGAGAGGGGTGTATTCTTCCTCTATCCTGGAGGGCAGGGAGCTTGCTGCCTCGGAGCCTCAAAGACGAAGGTTTCCGCCCTTCGCAGCCTGTAAGTTTCACTTTCCGCTTACGAGCGTCTGTTGTTCGGAAGATGACTCGCCCGCCAAACGCTTTCGCTTTCGTTTCTTCCTCGTCCCTCCGGCGCAGGCAGCGCTGCGTGAGTCCTCTCGCCTTCGTCCCTGACTTCGGAGGCAGAGATGCTTTTCTTGTTGACACCGAGCGCTCAGGAACAGATCTAACAGACAACTAAGTGTTGGAAAGACATGATCACCGCAGATTTTTAGGTTAAAGAAATCAAGTTGCAAATAATTAATTCAACCATGAACTGCCCACCAATGATTTTTGGAAATCCAAGAAGTGAGACAAGATCATGCTGCAATGTATCACAGCTGTTAAAGATTTTCTGCTTCTAAAGACATGTTACCTATAAAGAGTCCTGGACTGTTTCTGTTCTAAAATTTGGAGGTAGGGTGGAGAGTGTAATCAGCTTTTAAGGGTAATTCAGCCTTTGGCTACCTATTTTATACGAAAGACAACATCAGCAAATGTCCTCAAAATGTTACATTGGTAGCAGCTGTAAAACATGCACAGTTCTGGGTGCACAAAACAACTGGTATGTCTCCAAAAAAGAGGTCATATTGCAATAACCTAAATACTGTGCATCCACAAGATAACTTGCAGCAGCATTCATTAAGAGCATGGGAAAGTTACTTGGTGGAACTACAACGCCAAGAATTTCTCCATCACCACAGCCCTTTGTTTTTGGTCATTATGGTTCAAAAATATAACTTCCAAGCTCTGAAGTTTAAGACACTTTATCCACTGGGGGAGGAGGGGATACACAACGATGTTCTGTTTTCTCCAGCCCTGGAGCCTAGATGCCTTCCATCTCTTCCACAGGTAAACTTGTGAAAAAACACACTGCACCATTTAAGAGTTTGCAAGCCTGCTGTTGAATCCAGAGATCTCTGGATCGAGGTGGTTAATGCTGCCACTGGAGCAGAGGCAGCGAAAGTGTTGCCCACCAGAACTTGTTGGGTTGCAGTTCCGATCAGTCCTTGCCAGCACAGACAGTGTGGAGACGGACCATGGGAACTACAGTCCAAAAAAATCTTACGAGGGCTACATCCTTGCAGTAGGTAAAAGTTCCCCTTGACATTTAGTCCAGTCATGTCCGACTCTAGGGGGCGGTGCTCATCTCCGTCTCCAAGCCGTAGAGCCAGCGTTTGTCCGTAGACAGTTTCCGTGGTCACGTGGCCAGCGCGACTAGACACGGAACGCTGTTACCTTCCCACCGTGGTGGTACCTATTTATCTACTCACATTTACATGCTTTCGAACTGCTAGGTTGGCAGGAGCTGGGACAAGCGACGGGAGCTCACTCCGTCACGTGGATTCAATCTTACGACGGCTGGTCTTCTGACCTTGCAGCACAGAGGCTTCTGCGGTTTAACCTGCAGCGCCACCACGTCCCTCCTTGCAGTAGAGGAATCCAACAAATATAGATATGTTGATTTATGCTTTTTTGGGGGGGGGGGATTCTATTTCACCTGCAAGTCCTAGCCCACACCCTTAAACTAATTGTTAGGCAATTTCCATGCTCAAATAATGTTGACATTTGAAGGGATTGTTGTCGTTTAGTCGTTTAGTCATGTCCGACTCTTCATGACCCCATGGACCAGAGCATGCCAGGCCCTCCTGTCTTCCACTGCCTCCCGGAGTTGCGTCAAATTCATGTTGGTAGCTTCGGTGACACTGTCCAACCATCTCATCCTCTGTCGTCCCCTTCTCCTCTTGCCTTCACACTTTCCCAACATCAGGGTCTTTTCCAGGGAGTCTTCTCTTCTCATGAGATGGCCAAAGCATTGGAGCCTCAGCTTCAGGATCTGTCCTTCCAGTGAGCACTCAGGGTTGATTTCCTTCAAAATGGATAGGTTTGTTCTCCTTGCAGTCCAGAGGACTCTCAAGAGTCTCCTCCAGCACCACAATTCAAAAGCATCAATTCTTCGGCGGTCAGCCTTCTTTATGGTCCAGCTCTCACTTCCATACATCACTACTGGAAAAACCATAGCTTTGACTATGCGGACCTTTGTCGGCAAGGTGATGTCTCTGCTTTTTAAGATGCTGTCTAGGTTTCTCATCGCTTTCCTCCCAAGAAGCAGGCGTCTTTTAATTTCATGGCTACTGTCACCATCTGCAGTGATCATGGAGCCCAAGAAAGTAAAATCTGTCACTGCCTCCATATCTTCCCCTTCTATTTGCCAGGAGGTGATGGGACCAGTGGCCATGATCTTAGTTTTTTTTGATGTTGAGCTTTAGACCGTTTTTTGCACTCTCCTCTTTCACCCTCATTAAGAGGTTCTTTAATTCCTCCTCACTTTCTGCCATCAGAGTGGTATCATCTGCATATCGGAGGTTGTTGATATTTCTTCCAGCAATCTTAATTCCGGCTTGGGATTCCTCCAGTCCAGCCTTTCGCATGATGTATTCTGCATATAAGTTAAATAAGCCCGGGGGACAATATACAGCCTTGTCGTACTCCTTTCCCAATTTTGAACCAATCAGTTGTTCCATATCGAGTTCTAACTGTTGCTTCCTGTCCCACGTATAGGTTTCTCAGGAGATAGATAAGGTGGTCAGGCACTCCCATTTCTTTAAGGACTTGCCATAGTTTGCTGTGGTCCACACAGTCAAAGGCTTTCGCATAGTCAATGAAGCAGAAGTAGATGTTTTTCTGGAACTCTCTGGCTTTCTCCATAATCCAGCGCATGTTAGCAATTTGGTCTCTAGTGCCTCTGCCCCTTCGAAATCCAGCTTGTACTTCTGGGAGTTCTCGGTCCACATACTGCTGAAGCCTACCTTGCAGGATTTTGAGCATAACCTTGCTAGCGTGTGAAATGAGTGCAATTGTATGGTAGTTGGAGCATTCTTTGGCACTGCCCTTCTTTGGGATTGGGATGTAGACTGATCTTTTCCAGTCCTCTGGCCACTGTTGAGTTTTCCAAACTTGCTGGCATATTGAATGTAGCACCTTAACAGCGTCATCTTTTAAGATTTTAAATAGTTCAACTGGAATGCCATCACCTCCACTGGCCTTGTTGTTAGCCAAGCTTTCTAAGGCCCACTTGACTTCACTCTCCAGGATGTCTGGCTCAAGGTCAGCAACCACATTATCTGGGTTGTCCGGGATATCCAAATCTTTCTGGTATAATTCCTCTGTGTATTCTTGCCACCTCTTCTTGATGTCTTCTGCTTCTGTTAGGTCCCTACCATTTTTGTCCTTTATCATGTCCATCTTTGCACAAAAGGTTCCTTTAATATCTCCAATTTTCCTGAACAGATCTCTGGTTTTTCCTTTTCTATTATTTTCCTCTATTTCTTTGCATTGTTCATTTAAGAAGGCCCTCTTGTCTCTCCTTGCTATTCTTTGGAAGTCTGCATTCCATTTTCTGTAACTTTCCCTATCTCCCTTGCATTTTGTTTCCCTTCTCTTCTCTGCTATTTGTAAGGCCTCGTTCAACAGCCACTTTGCTTTCTTGCATTTCCTTTTCTTTGGGATGGTTTTTGTTGCTGCCTCCTGTACAATGTTACGAGCCTCTATCCAAAGTTCTTCAGGCACTCTGTCCACCAAATCTAGTTCCTTAAATCTGTTCTTCACTTCCACTGTGTATTCATAAGGGATTTGGTTTAGATTATACCTGACTAGCCCAGTGGTTTTTCCTACTCTCTTCAGTTTAAACTTGAATTTTGCTATGAGAAGCTGATGATCAGAGCCACAATCAGCTCCAGGTCTTGGGCTTGAATCAGGAGCACCTCTGCGATTTGGTGTGCATCTTTCAATCCAAGGGACCCTTCCACTGGAAGCAGCACAGTGCTGTTGGGTCATATGTTTGGATGCACATCTGGCTCGTTGCTTTGCAAGCGGGTGTTCTACTGGCCACAGTTTAAAAAAGAGGCAGGGAACCAGTGGGCTTCCAGATGTTGATGAACAACTACTCCCATCATCCCTGACCAATACTTAAGCTGAGAGGGGTAGGGGAATTTGCAGTCCCCCAATATCTAGCAGACCACAACATTTGGCTGACCTTGATGTGAAGTAGTGGTGGGCAGCTATGGTCCTCCATACAGTTTTTGGACTGGAATGCTATCATCTCTCAAAATTGGCTGTGCTAACTAGAATGATGGAAGTTGTAGGCTAAAAACACCTGAACAGGCATAGTTGCCCACGTTTGCTTTAAAGGATGCTTCATGAGAGGAGGTGGCCTTGGAAAATGCACATGATAAAGATTTAAGCAAATGCTCACTGAATGTTTTGTGTAGATATAATGCTAAATAATAGACAGTACAGAAATTACATTGGGACTAAGATTCAAGGTTGTATGTTAGTCTCTCCTTCTGTATTGTGCATATAAGGAAAAGAGGAAAATCTGATGTACGTAATGAGAATGGACTGCAGTAACTCAAGAGCTGGGGAAATAATGATCATTAACTTTTACTATAGTTTTTCAGGGTTTTGTTTTGCTTTTTTTTCCCTAGGAAAATATGGTTTTTAATGGGGTAAATCATGAAATCTGGGAACTTGCCGTTAAAAAAAAAAAAGACCCACTGAGTCTTACTGGGCAGCCAAATCCTGTATTAATTTCTGTGCCAAACAGCAGCAGATTCAAAATAGATTTACATGTTCTTCTAATAGTTGGAGGTATACAGATGTATATATTTTTTCTTTCTCTCCCACCTTCCTGGAAGAGCTCATCCAAGCCCTGGAAACACAGATGATTGTCCTCGTAAGCTGTGGAAAGGAGCATTCACTGGCTGTTTGCAACAATGGAAGTGTTTATTCATGGGGAGCTGGTGATTTTGGACAGCTGGGCACTGGAGAATTCAGAGACCATTTAATTCCAAAATAAGTAGTCCATAATTCTTACACTAAAGTATAGGATTTCATTCAGGGAGATGAGAGTTTCTTTTTAATATCTTTTTAATATACAGGAATATACTAACTTAAAACTTTCTTGGTTTGGAAGGATCACACTGATAGAGATGAAAAAGAATAATTTCTATGATATATGGGGCAGATTTCTTGAATACTGTATGTGCTAACAAGAGGAAAAGGGAAAGCTCCAAATCAAGAATCAATGCAGTTCTGGAGAAGAGGACAATAAAGGAAGAAGAAGAATAAAGATAGAGGAAGAAGAGGATTACTGCAAGAGGTCTTGACTATGGTGGTGGGGAACACAGTCGATTTGTATTTTGGTTTATGTATTTTATGTTTATGTTGTAGTTTAAGAAAAAAAATGGAAAAAAATTCAAGCTTTTACTGCAGCGTCATCTTTTTCCTCAACCAACTCCTCTCTTTTGTTGTTGTTTAGTCGTTAAGTCGTGTCCGACTCTTCGTGACCCCATGGACCAGAGCATGCCAGGCCCTCCTGTTTTCCACTGCCTCCCGGAGTTTGGTCAAATTCATGTTGGTAGCTTTGATGACACTGTCCAACCATCTCGTCCTCTGTCGTCCCCTTCTCCTCTTGCCTTCACACTTTCCCAACATCAGGGTCTGTTCCTCTCTTACCACTGTCTTTGTTTTTTATTGCACTTACCACTCCTCTCTTACCACTGTCTTATGTTTTTTATTGCAGTTAAAAACTAAGGGTCTTTCTCTCTCGTCCCTCAAGGTCTTCTTTTCTGCAATTGTGGCTTATCAACCACCAACCTCTCAGGCAGCTAACTTTTTCAGACACCCTACTCTGAAACATTTCCTCAAGGGACTATCATACCTGTACCACAGATGTCCACCTTCCACCACCTCAGTGGTCACTGACATTGGTCCTTCGACAACTTACAAGTGCCCTGTTTGAGCCCCTGGCGTCAATTGACCTCAGGTTACTTACCTTCAAAACGATATTTCTTGTGGCCATCACATCAGCTTGAGATCTTAGTGAACTTGCGGCCTTAACGTCTGACTACCCTTATCTCCAGTTTTACCCAGATAAGGTTAAACTTTTTGTAGATATTTCTTTTCTACCCAAGGTTGTCTCCCAGTTCCACCTATCCCAACCTTTGGTTCTTCCTTCTATTTTCCTTCCACTCGTCAACAAAGGATCCCCCATGCTCTGGATGTAAGACAGGTTTTGGCTTTTACATAGCCCACATTCAATCCTTCAGATGCTCATCTAGACTTTTTGTCAGCTACCAACTTCCTGCCAACGGTCTTCAAGTTACCTCACAGAGAATATCTAACTCGGTTGCGTCTACCATCCAGCTTGTTTATCAGCTTGTTCGAGTTCCAGCACCACAGAGTATCTGTCCTCATTCTAGGGCGTTGGCGACATCTACGGCGTTTCTTCGGGGCGTCCCTGTACCAGACATCTGCGCCTCTGCCACATGGTCACAGCCATCCACGTTTATCAATCACTACACATTGGACGTTCTGCAGTAATCTGATGCTGCTTTTGGGTGTGTTGTGTTATCATCTACCTTGGCGTGACACCCTCCTCCGGGTATGGTAGCTTTTTAGTCACCCATAGTGTGATTCACAGAGGCCATGAAGAAGAACGACAGGTTACCTACCTGTAATTGTAGTTCTTCGAGTGGACCTCTGTGATTCACACGTCCCAACCTGGCCTCCCCACTGTCACACCCTTTTCTTTATGCGGCGGTTGACCTAACTGAAGGGAGAGCCTTGGCGCCAAGGTACATATACCGGGGGGGAGGGGTCTATGCTAATGTATTTTCCTTTGCTACCACAGAAGCTCTAGAATATTCCGACGAGGCTCCGCGCATGCGCGGATTACCCATAGTGTGAATCACAGAGGTCCACTCGAAGAACTACAATTACAGGTAGGTAACCTGTCGTTCTGAGGGTTCCTGCCTGCACTCCAGTGTATTATTACCTTCAGTCTTTTGGGCTCAGCTTACTCATGTCTGTCTTCATTTGTCTGATCTTATTGTTCGTCTGTGTTTAATACTTGAATACTATATATTGGGGACCATATAATCCAGACCACTCTACCATAAAGATGTTCTGGAAAGTGTTTCATGAGCTACCTTTGGCTGACAAAAAAAGGCTTTCTGTGTAAGTATTCTACCTGTAACCCATTGTTTCATCATCTCTGAAAGTTCATGATGAGGAGGGGGCTCTGCCTGTGAAACGAACTAGCATGAATGTCTTTCACACTGGAGGATACTTGGAATCTTGAAAAGAATGATACTTGCAAGGGGGCCACTGTGACTGTAACCCCCTCTGTAAACAGCAAAATATTTAATTGATATGTTACAGTTGCCGTCTTGATAAAAACTCTTCTGCTCCAGTAATGCCTATAAGGACGAAGATAAAGCAAATTTATTTTCCCACAGCTTTGAAACATCTAAAACCATGGATAGCTATTTGATCTGATAGAATTATTGTCCTAAAGAACCAGCTGGAAACCACTTGAACTCTTGTTGCTTGAGTGAAAATTGGTCTATTACATTACTAACCGGGGACTCATGGAAGCAGTAATTCATCAGCACTTGGAGAATCTACACTTCTCTGTAGACTCTGCCGACTATTTCATAATGGTTGTCAACGCTCATGACCATATTTGTTGTAGAAGACAATAATATCCCATAGAGATATTTTGTTCTATAATGTCGACTGTCAGAGAACTTTCACATAATCCCCGGATATCATGGACTTGGGTCACTTGCGCATGTATCCAGAGTTCTGTGGAAGTCTTTTCTCTGCAGTGCTGTCACATAGTGATGGGGGATGTTTACAAATGAGGCCTTTGTGTGGCTCAGAAGGGCGAGAGGGACCCCTGCAGCTAGAACCAGCAACAGCGTTGCTTCAATGTGTGCCACTTGGGTTTATATTACACTGGCATGAAGAACCTCACATACAGTATGTTAGCAATTGTTTGAATGTTTTCCAACTCTGCTCAACTGAATCAACTAACCTCTCTCTCTCTCTCTCTCTCTCTCTCTCTCTCTCTCTCTCTCTCTCTCTCTCTTTTTTTTTTTTTTTCTTTTTTCTTTTTCATCTAGTATTTGTTGGAGGAACTGACCAGGTCCCTCTGATGGGAATGGACTCTGTAAAGTTAACAATTCACTCACATGCATCACTTTCCGAAGATCATATCCCTGAAGCTCAGATTTGCTTTCATATTTTACTCTTGCCACCCCTTATTCAACCATTGAAAAACTGAAGGAGAAACTATTGCTAGCCATTGAGAACAATGGAGGCTTTGGCAAACAGCAGAACTGAACTTTTAAATGGGGACCTTGATATTGTAAGCGTTGTAGTTTAGGTTTCCTTTTGTCCTCAAATGTGAAGGGAAGTTGTCAGTAGAATGAGGCTGTTCAGATGTCACTTAATGGAACTCCTCTATCAATTGACTCTTAAGTGATTATCCTGCCTGGGAAAGATAAGACTGCACAACATGGCTGAGTGTTGTATAGCACTCCAGAGGTTGTTGGACTTCCTCCCGTTGCACTGGGCTGGCTGAAGTTTCTGGGAGTTGCAGTCCAATCACATCACTGCCATAAGTCTTCCCCCCCCCCCCCTAATAATCTTAGTGATAGCTTGTTATGAAAGATGTATAATCAGTAAATCCAGGTTGACCCAACAGCTGTGTCCACATTGCATTGTTTATCCAAGACCAAGACAATTCATTCATGCAGTTATTTTTAGAAACCCTAATTAATAGTTCTGTTTCTATTTTTAAGCATTATTTATAGTGACTTTTAGACATTCCATTGCAACAGCCATACAAAGCTTTCAGGTATGAGCTCACAAAATTTGTTCATTTTAATGCTGCATGCTAATAATGATATTTTAATGTGAAATCACAATATGGATCCAGAAAAAAGCAAAGAAGTAATTATATCAGGATAATAGATTTTCTGCCAAAACATAGTTTGAACTGTGTGTTCCAATAAAGATCAAATTCCAGTTAAACAAACGTTCATCTTATTTTGTGTGTGTGTCTTCTTGCACATTAATAACATATACTATGTCCCAAATTCTTTCTAACAAATCTTCAAATGACCACCCTTTCCATTTACAGCCAATTTGATTTTTGCAATTAAGATGGGTTCAGTGACCTTTTTCTTATTTTGAGGCTATGACTGAAGTCCTGTTGCTTAGCACAGTGGGTTGGACTAGAGACCCACTGAATCACTGGGGGTTTCATGAATTAGATCTTCTGTAAGTTGCATTGATTCAAATGAGCCTACTTTAGTTGTAACTTCCTATGCTAAAATACACTAGAATAAACTAGGTAGGCCTGTTTAAATCAATGGGGCTTAGGGAGAAATTGACTCATTCCTACTGATACAATGGACCTCAAAGCAACAGGATTACCGTCTTTTTCCCCCTTTTAACATACTGAAAGTAATGCATTAGCATTAAAATTGCTACTTTAAACATTACTGCTTAGGCATATCACTTGACTTGTGTTCAATATGAAAGCACCTATTTCAAATATTAATACAATGTGTAATTTCCAAGCTTGCCTCTCAAATTTGACACAATAAAAACCTCTGAACTGGCTGGATAGCTTAGTGGTTTAAGTATCTGGCAGGAGAATCAGAAATTGGCCGTTCAATTCCACACTGTGCCTCTTGGGGAAAGAGCCAGCCTGTGTGGCCTTGGGCAAGCTGCACAGTCCCAGAATGCCCCCAGAAGGAAGGGAAGGGTAAACCACTTCTAAGTATTCTCTGCCTAGAAAAACCTGGAAAAGGTTGCCATAAATCAGAACTGACTTGATGGCATGCAATCCTCTGAGCCTTTGGGAGATACTTTTGGGAAGGCAAACTTTGCATGTCTGACTTACAGTTTTCAGCTACTGCAGCCTAGGAAGAGCCAGTCATGAGTAGTCTAAAGATCTACCTGGTCTATCACTCTGTTTCTCATAGTGACTAGCCAGGTGCCTGAGGAAAGCCCATATGTAGTGCACAAGAGCTACAGCACTCTTCTGTTACTCTTCCCCAGCAAGTGGTGGTTAGAGGTATACCCACTCTTTTTGGACCAAGACGTAGCAAATGACTACCGTGTGCATTAGTCCTTTATAGTTGTAGGTAACTTATTGGTAGACTAGATCAGCTCATCTAGTCTACCACTGTAACAACTATGAAGGACCACTATCTAGTAGCCTTTCTGAGTGTCATGTTTTCACCAGTCATCCGTAAATACAATATAATCTATTTACTCTTCTCAAACAAAGCTTGGAAAAGTAGTGCATATGGTTAGCTTTTTCCATATCCATAACTTGCCAAACTGCTGCCTCCATCCTAGTACTGAACTTAAAATGTTGCATAACTAGATTAAGGTTGGGAAGAAGATGTCTATGTATTTATCTTTGGATGGATCTGGATCTATTTCTGATTTGCCAGAGATCAACAAGAACCATGGGGTGTTAAAATTAAAAAACAAAACCCTGAAGTCTGAACTTCACCTAGAAGTTCATATACTATTTTTTTCAGTCATGACCATAAGAATTCATATTAGTCTTTTGGTGCATATAGTTGCAGAGTCTTGAATTCTGGTAAAATTCTCCTTTTGCTACACAAGAGAAGTATAAAGATCCACAGAGGAGAATAGCTAGAAGTTCCCCAGAGTCCACCTCTTTCTCATTAACTGGCACTTAAAGGCTTGATACCACAGACATTTGTAGGAGAAAGAATAAAAAGCATTAAAAAACAGTTGCTTGAAATTACAGACTTGTGTGTAATTTCTTTAGTGCACACATACTAGCAATCAATCGAACAGATCAACAACACCAAGCAATTGTCACCAACCAATGAAAGAGGGATAGAACACTGAGTAGAGAGGTGGGGTTCTTTTTTAGTTCAAAAGCCCAGAAAAGTCTCTCCCAGTTACTCAAACTACAGACAGCATGCAAGGTTGTAAATAACACTCCAACACATACCTCTCACTACTTTACATCCAGATGCTCTTAGCCTAGAAGCAGTAACTGTTGGGTTGGGGGATAGATGTTAAACTGGGAGCAGTAGCCCATGATACCTGTGAAGTCCAAATCTCAGTCAGCTATGTAACTCATTGGATGATCTTGGGCTAGTCCCCTTCAGCACTACCTACCTCACAGGGCTGTTCTAAAAATAGAATGGGGGTTATGAAGAGAGTGTTGTATACCACCCTGAGCTCCAGAAGAAAGGCAGGATTTAAAAGACTGAAAAATAAAAACGAACAGTAGGAGCAAAAGCTAGAAGTCCAAGAAATGAAAGATGTACAGCATGAGACATTTTGAAAAGCCTTGGTCTGTGTGTGGTAACACTAAAGTTAACCATTCATAAGAGCAAGAGTACAACCTTCCTGGTTTTGCTAGGTTTAAGACAGAAGCTGGGTATTCAGTGTGGTATAGCGGATAGACTATAGCAGATGGGCTAGCATTCAGCAAACCTAGGTTTGACTCCCCACTTGGCCGTGGAAACTCACAGACAATATGGAACTGGTTGAAACCACTCCTTAAATATCTCACCATGAAAGCCCTATGAGGGTCACCCTAAGTCAGTTCCAACTTGACACCACATAGCAAGATGGAAGCCACATTTTAATCCTTTTTAGAAGAGGGCTGCCGTTCAGTCCACACTTTACTTGCAGAAGATTTCTGGTTCAATCCCCCACACCTCCAGGTGGATCAAGAGAAAAGGGAAGGAGAGAAGACCTTGAACCTTCTAGATGTTTTTTTACTTCAAGCCTTGACCAACAAGGGATTATGGAAGTTGTAGTCCACAAAGACCAGTTAAAAGTTGTAGCCCAAAGACCAGTGGAAGGCAGAAAGGTCCCCCAGAATTGGGATAGCCTAAATAGAAAAAGAGTCCTGCCTGACCGCCCCCCCCCCCCCCCCCCAATCAAGCACTGTTGACAGTACTGGGCTAGTTGGGCCAAATGGAGACCACATTTTAATGCCATTGAGTTAAACGTGGTTTGTTTATTTATTTATTAGATTTTTCTAGACAATGTCTACTCAGGGCGGCTTACAATAAAATTATTCATAAAACAGTTAAAACAACAATTAAATCGACAATAATAGTATTAATCAAGATGGGAAAATATAAACAAAAGACTAAGTAAAAAATAAAAGTCAAGTATTGACAGGAGGGAAGGCCTGCCTAAAGAGCCAAGTCTTTAATTGGCTCTTAGAAACACCCAGCGAGGGTTGAGCCTGTGCTTGATATGCAGAGAGCTGGTGGTTCGAACCCCATCATCTCCAGGCAGGGGGAAGGGGCAGCTTTAGGATCAGGTACGTCTTCACAGAAGCTGGCATCGCGACCAGTTATAAACCAGCTTTATTTTCCCTGCCATTCTTTCGTTTTTGGCAGAGGGGGGGGGGGAAGGAACTTTGCTCCTGTCAGCGGTTGCGGTTTCTGTTTCCCCGGCAGATCCGCCGCCTGCTGCGTTTCGAAAGTGAATCGACCCAATAAGCACCCAAAACGGAGAAAGCAAAACATAAAGCACGCGGAAGCTCCTCCCCTTTCCCCGCCCACCACCCCTCCCTCGCCGGCCAGTCCTAGAAATAGGGGCAGATGGAAATGAAGGGAAGTAGGGGTCGGCCGAGGCATTCACACGTTAGCGATCTGACGACACCACTACTGTTTTATTCTATTTCACTTTATTCTGCGCCTTCAGATTCTGGCCAGACCTTCTTCCCGGAGAAGCGCTTTGCATCCTAGGACCGGGGTTTAGGCGAGCTCGACCGGTGGGACTCCCTGGGTGCCCAGCTGATGAAGAAAGCAGCGCAGAAGATGCCGAGGCGGTCCAGGCAGGGGGCGCCCCCCAGGAAAAAAAGGGGTCCCCCTCCGGACCCGCCGCCCCCCGCATCCTCTCTGCCCAGGGACGCCTTGCTGTTGTTCCCCAGATCCGGCTACCACGCCAGCCTCTTGCAGGAGATGCTGCCCGGAGCCATTCGCCAGGTCAGGTGCAGACGCGGCGGGCTGGTGGTCCTGAAGGCCGACAGGGAGGTGCTGGTTTTTGACAGAGAGGAGGACGGTGGCTGCCAGAGCCGCACCGGGAGACCCAGTGAGTAACTGGGGCCTGAAAGACAGGGAGTGGGAGGACTGGGAAATGTCGACGCGATCCTGTATACCAGCTCCGGTCTCAGTTCTAGGAGAAAGGGAAGGCAGGAATGAAACTGGGAAAGGAAATAAATTAATCATCAATCCAGCAACTCCCGCTTTTGTTGATCCTGCTTAACGGGCTCCCCGAAAGATTAGCGGGGGTGAGGTACATGCTTTGCCCTCTGCCCATTTGACCAGGGCAACTTGTGCCCTCCTGGCGTGAGAGCCAGAAGCTTCAGTAGCTGAAGCTTTTCACATCTCAAAGAGTAAGAGAGCTGCTATTTTCAGAATCAGAACTGGATGATGCCTAACTCGTGGGCCTGAAAAGTTTAAAAGTGAAGCTGAGTTTTTTTAAAAGTTTGGAAACAGAAAAAACGCACCAGCCTTCAGAGAGGCGGAGTTATGGAATTCCTGTGTGAACTGCGGTTCATATCTTGCCTCCCGATTGGAATGGGACTAACCCAGACTGAGTATATCATGCGGAGACATAACAGGAAGTCCCATCTGGTGATGGCCTTGCTTGGCAGCATCAGAGATGTTTCGATGTCGCAGTCATGCTACCAGTTTGTGTTGTTCTAAGGATGCACAAGGTCTTGGGTCCGAATGTCAGATGAAGCTTAAAGACCATTGTCAGGCATTTATCTTTGGGAACAGCCCTCTGGCTCAGTGGTAGTACAGGTTTCTGAATTCATTCTGGGTTCAGTCTTTGGTATGTCCGGAGACTTATAACCAGAAAAGTATCATGTATATGGTTATAAGAAAGCCCCTTTAATTCCTGCAAACCAGAGTTTAGAAAAGCTTATTTTCTGGACTACAACTCCCAGAATCCACCATCACAGATATTGCTGACTGGAAGGTTGGCCATGATAGCTGGTGGATTTTTAGGCGTTCTAGTCCAAGAAGACTGGCTTCCAAGTTCTTTCTCAAGTATGATTTATGCAAGTCAACTTTTCCGTATAATTTTTCCAAGCTCTGTCTGTGACCCTGGAGAACTGCCTCTAGTCAGAGTAGACAATAGGAGCTACCTAGAAAAGAGTATGAGCGGTATAAGACAGTTTCATCTGTTACTAAGACCGAATGGGAGGAGTGTTCGAGGTGCTGAAATTTCATGTATCATAATGGTGGGCTCAGTAGATCAAACAGGGGGTGGCATAGTACTTAGAGTGTTGGGTTGACTCTTAGGAAATTTCAGTCCTAGTACCCAGTGAGCTGTAAAACTCTCTGGAGGATAGTGGGCTAGGCATTCTAGCCTAGCCTTACCTTCCTGAGTTTTTGTGAAGATAAAATGGAGAGGAGGAACACCATGAATGGCGCCTTGAGATCACTGGAGGAAAGGAATGATAGAAATGTCAAAACAAAACCACAAGTCCTCTTTCTGTGTTGGAGAGTGAGCCCCAAACGGTGGTTTTATGATCCCTTGCAATGCACAGGGCCTGTTGGGCAGGCAGGAAATAATTCCTCTGAACACTGAAAGCCTCTAAATTAAGGAGCATTCAGACTATTGTGACTATACTAGATTTTCTTAGCCTTGTGCCCTGCAGATACGTTGGGCCAAAACCTCATCATCCCTGGTCAGTGTTACCAATAGGCATTCTGGCTGGCAATGACGGGATTTGTCTGCTTCCTAGCTAAGCAGAAATGCAAGATGTCAGACAGGGAAGGCTAGCCGATCAGTTCTGGAACTCCCAGTTTGAAAACTGCCATATTCAGAAAAAAAAGAGTACAGTCTTGATAGAGGAAGTACTGTACTTCAGTTATTTGGTTTTGGTCACCCTGTATCATCACAAGGCTTGCAAAAGTTGCTTTTTTGAGCTACAATTTCCAGGTTTCTCCCTTCCTCCTGCCAACAGCTCCAATGAGAAGCATTATGGCCCTCCTCCTCTACTCTTTAGTCTTAGAACAACATTGTGAAATAGGCTCAGGCTGAGAAGCAGTGGCTGACTGAAAGGTATGCAATAGATTTCTTGCCCAGCTGGGACTAGTGTTAGGATCTCCCGTGTCTCAGTCCAATGCTCTTACCCACCACACCTCACTGGTTCTCTATATATTGATTATTTTATTCTCATACCCTGTCCTTTAATTTACTAGAATTCCCAGAGTGGGTTAGGAGTTAGAACATACAAAAATACAATAAAAATGCATAAGGCAGCATTAAGATCATGTCAGTGTTTCTCTTGCTTGTTCCTGCAGTGCGTTTCAAATTAAAAAAGAATGCCAGGGCAAGTTCACTGGACTGTGAAGTGTCTCATCTGCTTATTCTGTCATCAGAAGGAAAACTTTATGAGCTCCATATTGCATCTGGAAGAATTAAATCAGAGCCAAGGTAGGAACCTTTCCATCAAGCTATGGCTCAAAGGCAGCAATGCAAGAGCTGTCGTTGTGGAAGACAGTACACAAAATACATCTGATAGATGGCAAAATAAATTGCATAAGGCAGTGGTTCCCAACCTTGGGTAATCCAAGTGTTCTCGCCTGGGGTTTCTGGGAGTTGTAGTCCAAGAACACCTAGGTTACCCAAGACTGGGAACCACTGGCATAAGGGAATGTAACTGCCGGATAGCTCAGTCATTTAAGTATCTGGCTGTGGAGCCAGAGGTTGGGAATTTGATTCTCCACTCTGTCTCCTTGACACGAGCTGGATTCAATTATCCATAGGGCCCCTTCCAGCTCTGCAGTTCTAAGAAGATGATTATGATGATATAAAGGATTGGAGTTTGCCATGGTGGCTGGCAGATTCCAGGAGCTGCAAGAAAGTAACTTTCCTAATTTCTGATGATGGTGTCTGGCTTTCTGCATCTACCACCAAGCTCAATATCACCTTTCATTGCAGGGACCATCAGCACCTACACTGGGTTGTTGTTCAGAGGGTCTTTGGTTGGGTGGACAGTGTTGTTTTCTTGTTGTGGATGTGTTTTAAATTGTGTGTTTCACCTTTAAAAATATTTTTATTGTATTTATTTGCCCAAAAGATGCACTTCACTCCTCCTTGCCCTTTTCCTCTTCTTTTGTTTTTGTGATTGCATTAAAAAAAAGTGAACCAAGCAGTAGACTAAAAGCCATCTGAAACACCCACACTTGTTCAAATCCTACAAATGTTAAAGTTTAACAGCCAACATTTCTTTATCTTTTTTTAAAAACAACAGATTACTGAATCAATTAGGAAACAAGCAGATCGTTCAAATTGCGTGTGGTGACTATCATTCCATGGCACTTTCAAAAGGTATTAAGCACCTTTCATATTGTTTGTTTGAATGTACATAAATTGCCCTTTTGTTTCAATTGAAATGCCTCAGATGGCTGACAGCAACATTTAAAAACAGTGGAATGATTAAATGCTTCAAGCAGGCAAGGAGAACGGGTTTTGTTTTTTTAAAGTTAGTTACAAATGTGAAAGAGTCAGGAAGAATCAAACCAGGTCTTAGTTAAAGAGCTGCTGGAAATTTTGATATGAGAAAACATTAATATAAGTAGACCTATAAACTATGGGCTCCATGATCACTGCAGATGGTGACAGCAGCCACGAAATTAAAAGACGCCTGCTTCTGGGGAGGAAAGTGATGACAAACCTAGACAGCATCTTAAAAAGCAGAGACATCACTTTGCCGACAAAGGTCCGCATAGTCAAAGCTATGGTTTTTCCAGTAGCAATGTATGGAAGTGAGAGCTGGACCATAAAGAAGGCTGACCGCCGAAGAATTGATGCTTTTGAATTGTGGTGCTGGAGGAGACTCTTGAGAGTCCCCTGGACTGCAAGGAGAACAAACCTATCCATTCTGAAGGAAATCAACCCTGAGTGCTCACTGGAAGGACAGATCCTGAAGCTGAGGCTCCAATACTTTGGCCATCTCATGAGAAGAGAAGACTCCCTGGAAAAGACCCTGATGCTGGGAAAGTGTGAAGGCAAGAGGAGAAGGGGACGACAGAGGACGAGATGGTTGGACAGTGTCATCGAAGCGACCAATATGAATTTGACCCAACTCCGGGAGGCAGTGGAAGACAGGAGGGCCTGGCGTGCTCTGGTCCATGGGGTCATGAAGAGTCAGACATGACTTAACGACTAAAAAACAACATAAACTATGCCTGAAAGATTGCACAATCCCAGTAAGATTCTGTGAAATTTAAACATACCACTTCAGGATCAGAATACAAAGTACATTAAACATGTATCCCGTCGTTTGAATATCTCTTCTTAAAATTTGGAACTGAAGAGTGCATGGCCTCATTCTGGATTGAAACAAGTATGCAGGAGTAGGTAAAGGTTCCCCTTGACATTTAGTCCAGTCGTGTCCGACTCTAGGGCGCGGTGCTCATCCCCGTTTCCAAGCCATAGAGCCAGCGTTTGTCCAAAGACAGTTTCCGTGGTCACGTGGCCAGTGTGACTAGACACAGAACGCTGTTACCTTCCCACCAAGGTGGTACCTATTTATCTACTTGCATTTGCATGCTTTCGAACTGCTAGGTTGGCAGGAGCTGGGACAAGCGACGGGAGCTCACTCCATCGCGTGGATTCGATCTTATGACTGTTGTTCTTCTGACCTTGCAGCACAGAGGCTTCTGCGGTTTAACCCGCAGCACCACCACGTCCCTCCTGCAGGAGTAGGAGAAGTTAAAGCCCTCCTGGCTCGTTTTTATCTAGAGGTTTCTCCCTCTGGGTGGGGGGGGGGCAGTTTGAAAAAGGGAGTATTTATTGGTGTGGTTATGGAAATAGAGTTATGCGTGGATATGTAAATATTTCTTTCACATGGATGGAGGGTGAATTTTTAGAGTTAACATTGGCTCAGGGGAGATTTAAACTATCTCTTTTCCTATGGACTAGCCAGGCCATGAGCTTATCTTGTGATTTGTGGCTGCAAGTTAAGTTTTTAATGTCACATGGAGTCTGACCCCTATCTCTCACTAACAGCTTCCTTACAACTTCGTTGTGAGAACAAGATAGGCTGTCCATCTGTTGATTTTGCAATCAGGTATACTTAACCTGCAATGTCTGTGTGCCTTCTTTTGAGACCAGAGCTGAAGTGTATACATAAAAAAAGAATATATGCCTTTTGTGCTTTCCCTTTTTCTCTCATGCTGCCTTAAGGAGGAGAACTTTTTGCCTGGGGTCAAAATGAATACGGCCAGCTCGGAATGGGAAGAAAGAGCAGCTCTTTTAAGGATCCACAGCTGGTCAGGGAGCTTCAAGGCATTCCTTTGGCCAAGATTGCAGCTGGATCTGCTCACAGCTTGGCCCTCTCTTTGTCTGGAGCTGTCTATTCTTGGGGAAAGAACAGTTCTGGACAGCTGGGCCTTGGAGACACCAAAGGTGAGACCAGCAGTGTAAGTACATTGTAATGTGTATCTGAGAAATGTTTGCAGAATACTTGTTGTCATTAATAATGTTAAACTATGTGAAGCCGGTTATCTTCTGAATATACTGGAACAGAACACACATTTTCCCCCCCTTATCTGGCTAAAGATGATGGGAGTTGTAGCCAGATCACCCCAAGGGCTTCCAGTTGGGAAAGGCTAATGTATCCCAATACTGTCTTCTAACATGTCTTCTTCATGGTCTTTGGGCTTTTCTCATCTTGCTATCTCAAGCCCTGGAAATGACCAAAATTAAACATGAGCCTTTGTGTATTTAACACTCATGCTGTCCTGGAGGAATGTAGGAGTTCTGTTCCCCACCTCCCTCAAAAAAGGAAATTCCTGCCATCCAATCAATGCCTCAATGGAGAATGACTTGTAGTCAGGGTCCTCACTAAGCAACACCTCTGATATGCCGGAAAAGAGCTGGTTGGATTGCTCGGTGATTGATGTACCTGGCTGCAGAGCCAGAGGTTGGGAGTTCAGATCCTCATTGTGCTTCCTGGGCAAAAGGCCATCCTGTGTAGCCTTGGGAAAGCTGCACAGCCGCAGAGTAGCCCCAGAAGAAGGGAATGGTAAACCACTTCTGAGTACTCTACGCCTAGAAAACCCTGGGAAAGTTACCATAAGTCACAACAAACAAGACAATGAGCAATTTTTTTATCATTATCATTAAGACATATATAGGCAAATGTGTGGAAGGTACAACTATAGATTCTAAGGCAGTTTTGCCACACGAGGGAGCACTTTGACCATTTAGTCACAAAACAAGCTGGAGGAGGTATGCCGAGCATCCTTCACTGTTCCTCTGGGCTGTTAAAAATCTCCCTGGTGTTCAAATATGACCTGGGTTGCTAAATACAGAAAACTGAGTACTTCAGAAAAACACCCCCCTATGTTGATTACAGTGATGAGTTATTTTTCAGGAGGCTTTTCTTTAGGTTTCCTTTGACAAACCCTCAACGTGGTTTCATTTCACCTTTTGTTCATCTTTCAGACAGATACTGCCCTATACATGTGAAGGCCCTAGAGCATATGAAGACCGTGGTCATTTCTTGTGGTGGAGAGCATACTGCAGTTCTCTTAAAGGTTTGCCTCGTGGTCCCTCTAAACCAGTTTAATAATTGGAGCATTTCTTGCATAAATAGCAAATGCTGGAGCATGATATTTAAGACCATGGGAAAACACCCTTGTATTCTTTCCTCTCCCTTATTGTCCTGTTTTTGTTTTTTAATTTTTACATATATGAAATTAGCACTAGATCACCCTGTCACCTTATTTACTCAGTCATTGTTATTATTAATGCTCGTAATTATGCCCCTGTCAGTTTCCCGTCAAATTGGCGAAAGTAGGACCAGATGAAGGGAAAAAAGAAGGGGGGGCATGGGTTGGAATGTGAATTGCGTCACATCCAGTGTAAATGGTGAGCTCCTGAATCAATCGGCAACCCATGTGTGAGCACTGACTGCGATTTCAAATGTAATACAGGCTGTGAATCAAATAACAGCAACGCTGAATCGCTCCAATTCAGCTTTCCAGTGTTGTTGCCCCTTCACTGACTCCATCTAGTTACAGTCTAAAATAGATGGCCGGTGAAACAAAGTTGTAAAGTAGAAAATGTGGGCAAGTGAAGACTCCATTACTTAAAGCTTGGTTATGGCTTGAAATGATTGAAGAGAAGAACTAAAAGGAGATTTTGAGGAGGTTTTCGAATGAGGGAAGAGACGTAGCTCTATATTTTCATAGAGGGATCATGGCTAGGATGCAGGCTTGTGGAAACTCTCAGCGAATTGTCCCTTGTTGGCTCCTCTCCTGTATAACAGTATACAGAGATAAATGATGGGTTTCTTTAACCTGTTGTTCTAATGCGGCAAAATTCCAAGCCCCCACCCCTGGTCCGCTAACCCATCATGTTTTTTACTGACATATGTCATTGCTTTCGTCTTCTCTGTGAAGGGTGGACTGGTCAGTACTTTTGGAGCTGGCAGCCACGGGCAGCTTGGCCACAACTCTACACGCAACGAACTGTTTCCACGAATGGTTGCAGAGCTGTTTGGCGCTCGAGTGTTTCAAGTAGCCTGTGGAAGGTAAGAAACACCAGGTTCTTCCGAATGGCTTATGGGGTCAAGGTGAACATCTTTATCAAGTGAAATCAGAAAAATATTCCTGTCACCAAAGAGTACATCCATGTATATGATAGACAACAATAAGAAACAGAAGGATGAAGATAAGATAGCGTCCTGCAAAATATCTGCCAAAATATTTCCCAAACCCTTCATAGTACATTTCGTAATAAATGTTACATGCAACAGATTTGTATTGAGAAAGAAACAGGACACATTTTCACATCACTATGGAAACAATCAAAAACTTGACTTTAGTTTATAAGGGCCTGATGGAGTCAATGGCACCTACAGGTATCATCTGTTTTAATTTGTGAACAGGTGGCATACTCTTGTCTATGTCCCAGACCTTGGAGAAGTCTACTCGTTTGGATCTGGAGCAGAAGGGCAACTTGGAAATGGAAAAAACAGTGACCGGCTAATACCGCTTCCTCTAGACTTGACCATGAATGGCCGAACAATTATATTGAGTAAATCGTGCTTATTGTTTTTATATGCAGAATTTTGTGTTTGGGTAGAAATCAAGAAAATCAGAAGTTTAGAAATAACTGTAAGTTGCAAAAAATGGGGGAGTTGAAACGTAGGCATACTGGCTTGTCCAAATAGATTTAAGAAACAGGACAGAAGTGGACTGGGGGCCAGCAATTAAATTTTAAGGGATAACACAGATCAAACAATAACTATATTTTTGTTCACGTCCGTAATTATTATAGTTGAAGGCAATACTCCCATCTTTTGGCAGAATGGTTAAAAATGCATAACTGTTTACTTGGTATCCCCATTCATACACTGTAGTCTGACACTGTGAGCTGTCCCCCTGCTGTATTTAGACTTGCTAGATTTCCTAATTAAAGTTTTATAAACTGTGTTTTACAACTAAGACTTTGCAAAGAATAAGGCGCAGCATTTTGAATTGTGATGGTATTTACTATCTATCACAGAAGGAAGATCCTCGAAGGAAGTGGTTGAAATCATTGCTGGAGAGAACCAAAGCATTGTGCTGCTTCTAAAAGAAAAGGTAGGCGGGTTTGGGTCGTTTTGAGTGTTTGAGTTGTTTTGAGCTAGAAATATATACACAATTCCAAGTGTCTTGCAGCCTGTGTCTCAGTAACACACATTTTATCCTTCACATGAACACTGTGGTTCTCCAGATTTTTCTGCAGTATGTTTTAAAGCCAGCTTCTCTTGTGAAATCCTAATGTCATAATGTCCACATTATCTTGGTCATATCACCCATAAGTAAGGAAGTGCATCCACTCCTGTCTTTTCTTGTGGCCTTGGTTCAATGACCAGTTATCATCAGAAGAAACAATTGCTGAAACCTTTGAAATAATTCTGTGGTTTTGTCTATTTTGTACAGAGTTCATATGCAAATGTAAATCAAACTGTGGCCAAAGTGGAAGAGGAAAGGGTTGAAAAGTGGGTTTCCAATACAGATGCTGGTTGCTGGAAACATATGCTACAGTAAGTCCCTGCCGGATTTCTATAGCCGTTGCAAGTAGCAATAGTTAAGATGTTAGCTCAAAGAATGTTCTTGTCATACCTTAGCCTTTATGGACAGAGATCAGAAAATTTGCTTTTCTAGTCTACAAATCTCAGAATTTTCATAATGTCTAGGGATTTCTGGGAGCTGTAGTGCAAAAAATATTTTCTCCTCTGCTCCTTCTCTTCCCCCCTTCCTATAATTATGAAAAGCTGTGGAGAAATATTTTCATTTCAAAATGGAGGTTCACAGGAAAGTTGAAATTACCCTGTTTTCCCAAAAATTTATTTATTTATTTATTTAACTTATATGCCGCCCACATTACCCAAAGGTCTCTGGGTGGCTTACAACAATTAAAATACAATAAAAAAGATAAAACAATTAAAATATATACTCTAAAAATTTCCATCAGGACCCACAGTTGATATTATTTCAATTAAAAGCCTTGTGGAACAGGAGGGTTTTGACCTGGCGCCGAAATGTCATCAGCGTCGGCGCCAGACGAATCTCAATTGGGATGGTGTTCCATAGTCTGGGGGCAGACTATGGAAAAAATAAGGCCTAAGCTGAAAATAAGCCCTAGTATGATTTTTCATGATGCTCATAATATAAACCCTACCCACAAAATAAGCCCCAGTTAAGTGAAACCCCGCCCTCCACCCTTGTGCAGCAACCAGAAGATGACGACATGACTGTATTTGAATAAATGTAGATTGTTGTCTGTGAAAAAAATAGAAATCCCCTGAAAATAAGCCCTAATGCATTTTTTTGGAGCAAAAAATTAATAAAATACCCTATCTTATTTTCGGAGAGTAGTTAAGAGAACCTTGGTACAGAATGCCCTTGACAGTTGAACCTCAGTTACGAGAAATTCTGAAGGCAAAGTCTGAAAGACCACTTTGTTCCTTTTCAACACAACAGGGAAATTAAACTGATCTTCTCGTCTGCAGCTTGCATCAATGGAAGCTTTCTGGATAAGAGGTAAATTATATTCACTTAAGGCACTGTATGTTCTCTAATGGTCCAATTACACATGAAAGGAAAACTGTATCTCCTCATCTTACAATATTTTCACTCCAGGCATACAAATCTGTCAAACCTACAAGATCTGAGAAATGAAGGCATGGAAATGAATCCATGTTTATCTTTCAATTGATTAGTTACAAGGCAAAATAAAGCTAATTTATCAAATGTGAAGTGGGGAAGCTTTCAGTAGAATCCACAGTCTTTTTGTTGTAAGAGACCTCTGCTTCTAATGATGTGTTAACTGTATCATCCAGAAAGTAGAGAAGATATGTCAAGTGAAGAATAACTCTGATAGGAGGCTATGTCTAAAAGCAATGAGAGGCATACAAGAGGGCTCCATGGATTTCTGTGTTTACGTATATGATCATCATCATGTGCCCTTCACACATCAGCAGAATCGAAAGAGTTCAAAATGTGTATATTTTCATAAGCAATAGAAGGGGTTGTGATTGCAGTTAATCCCCATCTTTCCTTAGAGAGAAATGTTTCAGCAGCTCTTGGAAGACTGCAGGTGTGGATCCGTCAGCTGTGTTTCTTTTCTGTGAGAAGATTGCAGTTAAACCTATGGTCTTCACACGCGTAAGACATGACATTCAACTTTCATATGAAATGTGAAGTAGAATTGAATGATTTCCTGATGTTAGTCCTAAGAGCAGACCTCTTTCTTTGTAAGGCTCTTAGAAGGAAGTATTCTACAAGCAAGGTTCCTAATACCGTACTGGGATGCAGGATCATATCAGGTTTATTCTAGGCCATTGGTTCTGTTTTCTTCTCCCTGTGGACTACCTGAAAATTGAAGGGGGCCTTGGAGGACTACTTTATACACTTTCATTTGTAAATGAAAATACATCAATATCTTGCATTTTCACTGAAAAATACTGCACTGGTCTAATTGTGAAAACCGATGTCATGCTATGAGAAATAAAATCTCTAGGTCAGGACACTTTGAAGGGCCTCTTTATATATATATTTTAGGAGAAAATTTCTAGATCTATCCAGTAATGTAGTATGAAAAGTACCTTTTATAATCTTCCCAACTGACCTTGATATTTGTCATCAGGAAAAAATCAAGTGCAGGATCAAGCACCCTTGGCATAGGGGTTTTAGAAGTGGGGAATCTCCATTGCTAGTGAACTCCCGTTCATTTAAAGAGTGGAGGAAGGTTCAAACCTCCCATACTGCTGATTCCAATCCAGACGAGGGCCATACATGCTCCTTTTAGAGTAAAAGAAAGTGACGTCAGCTGCTTGCCATGCTTACCATGGCACTTACTTTAACACTGAATACTGTCAGTACTGATGGATGATTCTGCAATCTGGACTAGAGATGGTGACCTCCTGTCAGGTCCAGCTGAAAAAGAGGGACATACCATGTCTTTTATCTTCTCCGACTGAGCCTGCTGTTGTATAATAAGCACTTGTGTTTATAATAAGCACTTGTGTTTCCCCTTCTTTTCCCCCTCAAGGTGATCAATGGTCTTAACAAGCTTCTGAGGTCTCTCCCCACATTTCCTGCTTCTCCAGAAGCACTCAGAGTCTTCCTGGTGGTGCCCATCCTCTTACGGAAGGAGGACATTGAGTCCGATTGTCTCCTTAGCCAACTAGCCGAAGCCATCTGTCTTCTCCCACAGCAAGCCAAGCAAATTCTTGGTAAGGCAGGTTCAGTGGGAGGGGTAGTTGAATAACTTCACATGCACATTTAAAACGCACACACACACACAAATGTGGTTATTGAAATAGCCTTTAAATAATCTGAAGGGGGAAATAATCTGCCTCCTTCTCAAAGGCTTTGAACAGCCTATTTTTATTATATTTATTTATTTAAATTATTTTGAGGTTTCTGTAAGAGTAGAGTGCTCCTGTGGCAATCTACAAGACAAAGAAATAATACACAGCCATAACAATGTAGTGAAAATGACAGCAGTTGCAAATCATGTATCTTATTATAGGTTTAATTTAAGTTGGGGGTTTGTCTGCTTTTTTGATTAATGTTTTGGTTCTTGTTTATTACTGAATCTTGGTTTGTGTTGTGGATGCTTTTACTGTAAGCCACCCAGAGTAGTGGCCTGGCCACTAGATGGGCAGGGTGAAAATTGAAAACAATACAATAAAATAAATACCCCAAATTAAGAAAAAAGCAACAAAATCAGCTAAGTCTTCAGAGCTTTCCTGAAGACCTGCAGAGACGGAGCACTGTGGAAGCTGATTCCAGAGAAGGTTCTCTGCTTTTGTCAGCATTGTAACTGTTAACTTGTACATGAGCCAGTGTGGTGTAGCGGTAAGGGCATATAACAATTTGCTCTCTTTATAGAATGCTTGTGGTCAAATCTAGAAGTCACTTTTTTCAAGGATCTAGTGGCCTTGTACCAGAAGCTTGTCTGTGTCAAGCTGTCAGCATTTATTAACCTCCAGAGATGTTCAGACAACAATATATCAACAGGGGAATTAATTTCGTCCATTCAAGTTCTGCAGATGCTTTATGAGGTAAGGGGAACCCTTGAACTGAAGATATGAGCAGTTGAAAAAAAGATATGTGACACTGTCTAAACAAAGGAATGATGAGATGGTTGCTAGGCACCTTCTCCACAGTTGCTTTTCTTTCTCAGTAGTGGGTTCAATGATCCCTAAGAAAAATGTCTTGATGCTCAATAATGCTGGATCTCTGCCCCTAGTCTTCTAGATGTTTTAGGCATTAATTGCAGAAACTCAAGCCAGAATTGTCAGTGGTCAGGGATTGTGGGAGTTAAAAACTAAAATTAAAAGAACGACAAAGATCGGAAATCACTGCTTGGTAACGGATGTGGGCAGCCTGCAATCCTAGGTCTGCAGACCTTTCAAAATAGCCTCCATTAAGGCCTCTGCAAGAGTCATTTGGCCCACCTCTAGCACCTTGTTCAGAGTGCAACCAAATGGTCAAATACCACAGGATTTGGTCCACTTATAAAATTTTGAAGTATTTTTTAGTTGACTGCGTTAAACAAAGGCTGATTTGAATGGGTAGGTGGTGTTTCAGTGATATAAGCGGTTAGGGTATGATGTTCAGGCCCAGGGAGACATGCAAAAGCAAAGCACCATGCTTTTAATGTGGGAGTCGGGTGCTAGTCCTGTATCCCGTCGAACACAGTAAGCTTCAGATTGTGTGGGAAGGCACTTTTGTTGTGAAGCAAAAACTTAGTGCTGTTAATTTCTGTTAATTCCTGGTGTAGTTGCACCCTCAGTAGAATGTTGGGGAGAGAGAAGGTTAACAGAAAGGGAGAAAATGGGATGATCCAGTTCTCTGGGCATGTTGTGAGAATGGCTGATGGTCAGATTCCAAAAGATCTCCTGTATGGAGAATTAGTGCAGGGAAATCGCCCCAGAGGGAGACCACAGCTGCGATACAAGGATATCTGCAAGTGGGATCTGAAGGCCTTGGAAATGGACCTCAACAGATGGGAAACCCTGACATCTGAGCGTTTAGCCTGGAGGCAGGCGGTGCATCACGGCCTCTCCCAATTTGAAGAGACCCTTGTCCAGCAGGCCGAGGCAAAGAGGCAGTCACGGAAGCAGCAAAATCAGGGAGCTGGACAGGGGACAGATTGTATTTGTCTTCAATGTGGAAGGGATTGTCACTCTTGAATTGACCTTCTCAGCCACACTAGACGCTGTTCCAAGTCCTCCATACAGAGCACGATACCATAGTCTCTCAAGACTGAAGGATGCCTAATCTAATCCTTGGAAAGTTACTTTTTTGAACTACAACTCAAAGAGGTCCCCAGCCACCATGGCTGGTCTAAAAAAGTAAATTTTCCAAGCTCTTTTCTGATTGCAGAGACATTTAAAAAATACCCCTGTTCTTTAATGTACCATTCCAGTTGCTAATTTGTTGACCATAGTATGAAGCAAAGCAGGAACTGTCAATGCCAACTTCACATTTACCCTTCTCTCCACCCCAGAACTGGCTAGCTGTTTTGCACTAATAGCACTACTGCTGATTTTTTTTTTTAATCCAGGTGTTAAATCTCTTCTCCCCACCTCATGTGCCTGGTTACCTTTTGTTTTAATTTCCCCTTTATAAACACAGGTAAATCGCAAGGCTGGTTTTAGAATCCAGGAAAGTAATTTTTATATCCCTGACGTGAAAAGAATACTGACTCCTCCAAAGATGAGCCACATAAGAAATGTAGAACAAGTAAGTAGTACAACCTTTGGGTGTATACAATCCTAGGTCATTTTTACTTCCTTGAGGAAGAGTTAAGTGCTTTCTATCCTTTGTACATTGATTCTACACACCTACTTCTCCTTAGCAAACACAGGTATGGGAACCAACAACTATAAAATCTTGTCCTCATATTCAGATTTGTTTTATCCTTCCAAACATTTTGGTGAAACACTCTGAAATGCTAAACATTCTTTAAAATCTCATTCCCCCCAGCATAAATAAATGTAAACATATAAACAAATATGGTAGTGATGATATAGCACAGATAGGCATAGAATACTCATAACAATTTAGCTATCTAGAAGGAAAGGTACTAGAAGGTTAGCATTTGGTCCAGCAAAGGGGATACTGTGAATATACTTGCTGACAAAATATTTTGCAAAAATTATTTTCTTTATTTTATTTTATCCAACTTGTGAGCAGATGATAAGAAGAATATTGCCAAGGATGAATGAACTGGAGGTAAAGACTATGTTCCTCTTTTTTTTTATCACGCCCAAGATTTAATTGCAACTTCCAACTTCACGATTCTATGATTCTATGCCTGGCAGTTTGTTTTTCCCCTCAATGTTTGTTTCAACAAACAAGATTTTCTTCAGTTTAATTTTTTTCGTGACCTGCCTTCTTTCCATAGAAACATCTGGTGTATCATTTTCTTATCTCTAAGTGGGGACTACTATTGCTTATAAGTAGCAGCTTAAAAATGACTAGAAAGCCTTGTCAAAATTGAAATATGCTTGTATCGTGTGACTTGGAGAGAAAACCATTGCTTTGGTTTCCTTCTGGAAAACCCATTGCAGGATCAGGTGTGTTCCCTCAAAAGCCAGGCCTATGGAGGAGGGGTAGGGAATTGCAATTTTCCTCCCGGAATTGCCACTATACATTATCCACTCATATAGAAGGCACAATTGGAGACTCAGGCTTTCGAAAGGTAGCAAGACTAAGAGATAAAACTGCACCATCAATGGCCATCATAAAAGATGGCCAAAGAACAAAAACCCTCAGTTAGGGAGATACCATGGAAATGGGACCTCAGTCAGAACTGAGTAGCTAGACCTCCTTGTAAGCTAAACTCAGCTGCATGCCTGGCCTGCATGCCTGGCCCTTCACATTAACAAAGCTTTGGGTCATTTCACCTCTCCCAGTGCACTAGTGATGCTCTAGAAAGGAAGCAAGGTGGCTGCTGGGATTATGCTGAGAGACAGGTGTTTATTTGATGTGGACATGAGCATATACCCTTTCTGGACGTTAATGTTTGAAGTAGGTGTTCTGTGGTCTGGATTTCTTTGCATGGGCTGGTGGTTATAGTTTCAACAGTAACGTTTTGCTTCAAAAGCATGCTTTTTCTCTGTGGGGAAGGTAACTGGATTACATTATAGGGACTATTGCAAGCTACTTTCTGTCTCCCTCAACACAGCCTTCAACCTACATTAGTAAATTGCTAGTGTTTTTTTTTAAGCATCAAGACTAGCAAAGAAAGTGCAGAGAAACACTTTTTTCTGTTGCTGATGGACACACTTGTACCTAAAATAGTGGCTCGCTGCATTAAGTTCCGTGTCAAATCTTCCTTCCATCTCTGCTGACACTTAAAATTGTGTAGACAGGGAAATGAACTAACCAGACATCGGTTTTCTACCTCTTTTACATCTGCTTGCTTCTTTCATCCTGTTGCAGTCACTCCTACTCTTTATCTTCCCAACCAGGTCACAAATACCCTATCTCTTTGTCTTCCATGTCATTTGTGTCTATGTCCCTGCTTATTTGGGGGGGGGGGGGGAGGGGAGGTTATTTTATTTTATTTTGGCACTCGTATATGTACATCTCAGGGTTTCCCTTGTCTTTTTTGCATGGGGCAAGTAGTATATTTTTGGTAACAGAAGCACAAGAAACCTCAAGTCCAGTGGGAGTCGAAAGCAAACATTTTCAGCATGGAGTGCTCTTCTGTGTTTCAAGCTCAAAACGCTACATTGCATCCCTTCCGAAAGCAGATTCTCATGCCTATTGAACATACCCAGTCCTGACTGAACTATTTTGCACTTCCACTATCAACATCCCTCCCAAAGATCTCTCTCTACTTCTGCAAACCCTAAGGGCTCCCCAAACCTTATAATTTCTCTTGTGCATGGGGTGGTGATGCTTTGGCTACCATGTGGTATACTTCAAGATAGTGAAAGATATGGAGGAAAGCAATGCCCGTTTCTCAACACTGATTTGGGAAGCAACTAGTCTTGTTTTGTGGGCTTTTGTTCATCTGTGTTGTTTTGTTTTCTCATTCCAGCTGGCACTGAATACACTCCTCCTCTTCCCTTGCATGTTTGACTTGGAAGATAAAATAGTTATGCATGAACTGTCCCGCACATTTTTGAACACCATGGTAAGTGCAACAGGAAAAAGTTACATAAAATGTGACTGCAAAATATATTAAACAGACTTGTAACCCAACATCCCTGTCCTTATAGGAGAACGTTGGTGCGATTGGAGTACTACATGTAAGAAGACAACATCTGATGCAGGATACCTGGCAGGGTATAAGAAGTGCAACAACAATTTGGTTTCAACATTTCCTTAGAGTAAGAAAAAAATTTTTATACCTCTAATCACTAGAGCGCAGAACATTAGAATGAAATATTTTTAATTAGGCAGCACATCTGCATGTCAGATTTTAAAGCAGTGAAACAAATACTCCACTGAGAGGCAGCAAAGTTCACAGTTCATTGTAGAGCTTGGAAGAGTTGCTTAATTAGATTACATGAGGAAAGACTGAAAGAACTGGGCATGTTTAGCCTTGAAAAAAGAAGGCTGAGAGGAGATATGATAGCACTTTTCAAATACTTGAAAGCTAGTCATACAGGGGAGGGGCAGGATCTGTTCTTGATCATCCCAGAATGCAGGACCCATAATAATGAACTCAAGCTAAAGGAAGCCAGATTTATCCTCATGATCAGGAAAAAATGTCTTAACTGTTAGAGCAGTATGGCAATGGAACCAAGTACTTCGGGAGTTGGTGAGTGCTTCAACGCTGGAAGCATTCAAGAAAAAATTAGACAACTGTCTTTCCAATCTGCTTTGATTTGGATTCCTGCATTAAGCAAGGAGTTGGACTCAGTGGCCTTATAGGCCCCTTCCAACTCAATTATTCTATGATTCTACACCACCAGAATCACTCATGCATCTTATTCAGTGGTAATACAAGCTGTCTAGAATTCTGGAGTTAAAGTCCAGGACAGTAATTTTTCTGAGCTCTATTACTGAGCTCTATTACAACTTCAGGGCCCCTTCCCAGAGCAATTCTGTTTGAGATTATAGCCATATATTGTTAGGAGCATTTCACAGAGGAAAAAAACCAATTGTCTTTGAGCCAACTTTGTGGTTGTGCTTAACCCTACTAAATGAATAACAGTAACATTAATAGTATTCTAATACTTTGTATAAGAAAAAGTTCTATTATAATGTGATTAATATATGTCCTGTTAGTTTCTACTAAAATCAAATGCAGCTAACTTTGGTTTGGTTAGGAGCCAAAATGTTAGAGGAAGTCTTTGAAAAGTTCAGCCTTCTCCAAACTAGTGCGCGCGCACACACCATGGGGCAGACTACATATACTGTCTGTTCTGCTTGGGAATCATAGGAGATGCTGTCTGCAGTATTGGAGAGCATCAGTATGAGGAAAGCTGGAGCAGTCACAAATCAGGATGTCTTAATGGTGAACTCCTCCTCCTCCAGGTCTAGTACACATGTATTTGCTCGCTTCAGGTACTGGTACATCTGTGCCAAACTTGACTGCCCTAAAAAGCATGATTTTGTCATAGTATGTAAGTCTGCTGTTAGCTTATTGGCAGTAATAATTCATAATTATCTTAGGAAGTAAGAAATGTAAAGGCTGGCCGAAAGAAAGACATAAGAAAAATGATTGGTGGACTTTGGTTTGTTTTTGTTTTTTGATTCATCATCTGTAGAAACTTTTCAAAAGGCATGAGAAGAATATGTGCCCTGCAAGTATTCACATTTCATTCTTACCTGCAAACAAAAGGCAACATACGCATGCTCCTAAATGAACTTCAGAATTTGGAGCAATGCACAATGCCTGTACATATATACTGGAACTCAAGGCTAATTCCACTGAGCAGAGCAGTGGATTTTGGCCAACAGATACAAGGAAATGTTGTGATCCTGCCATCAAACGTGAAAATCATCAAGCAGTTTGAGCAGTCCAATGGGGCTATTCTATATACAACTTCTTTAAAACAAATGCAAAGAGGTGCAAAATCTGAGTGCAACATTAAGTAAAAATCTTTTTGGTTTTGCAGGTGATTTATGAAAAACAAAAAACATTGTTCAAATATGTTTTATTCTATTAGTGACATGGCACAATATGTCAACCTCAGTCTTTGTGCCCTATAGGGTGCAAACACGAGAACAGCACAGCTTAATCATGGCAAAATCCTATGTGGTATTAGTTGCCACCATTTCTAACATTAAGCAGTCACTTGCGAACTCCATGATTAGTATACCTAGGGAAATGTTAGACATTATGAAATTCCTACATGAAAGGCCTTTCCATCAAGGAACTGTGTTACAGATAGACAATAAATAACTGTCTTTTAGAGGACTGATAACATGTGAAGCTCTCCCTCAGGATACCTCCCTATAGGGCTTTTTCCAGGGACAAGAAAGATTGCATGAATGCACCTGTCCTTTCTAGTCCCCCCAAAGCTGACTTTCCAGCTGACCCTCGTGTGCACAGCAAATGGGTATAGAAATCAAGAGAGGTCTATGCAGACTGCCTTGTCTAGCTTGACCTACAGTATACTGTTAACAGAAGACTTGCGTGCATCACCTCACAGCTTCTTCTTTGGCCACGGATCTAGTTTAGTGCCAGAAGTTCTGTATTGGGTTGCCATAGAAGCATCTGTACCGAAATCCCCTTAAAATCTCAGAAGTCCTCTATATGCTTTGACGCACATGTATTTAAATATACTTAATATACTGTTCCTTGTTGTTTCAGATTTAAGGGATAAAACATTAAAAGAAGCATCACTACATTCTTTAGTGTGCACTCCCTGAGAGGCAGATGCATTTCAGCATAAGCTAGTTGTGACGAAAGAGTTTCAGGCCCATCCAGGTCCAAAGGTGAAAAAAGACATAAACAGGAATCGTAATTGGAAGCAGCAGGCTGTAGAAACACAGACTTGTTGTACTTGTGCAGCCCTGGGGAAAGTTCTCATCCACACTGGCTGAATAAAACAGGCCAGCTAAAGACAACAACGGAACAAGTACAGTCATCGTAGGGAGTGACAGGAACATTTTTCTCCACCTCTGCTGGTCTAAGCTTCTTCTTTAATAGGAAACTCATCTAGGTCTGTTCAGGTTCCTTCTCTTGCTTCTCCTTGGCAATCATCCTAGCAGACTGGGGAATCATATTAGGCATGCCGTCAGTGATGGGATAGGCAATGCCCAGCTCTTCGTTAATCAATTCATTGGTGGATTCTTCATACCTAGCAAACATAACAAATATTGACATATGTTGGATTTACTGCTGTCACTGGTTTAAGTCTATGACTTAAGGGCATATGCTTTTGATATATAACAGGAAGAAGTAGTAAGCAAATTTGTCTTCAGGATGCTGTCATTTAGACCTATCATGTCTGCACTTTTCAGATTTTCTCTTACAACTATCCACATTATTTTACTAGAGAATTCCCATAACATCAGCCAGATGCTGAGACTGTGGGGGTGTATTCAGGTGTACACTTTTGGATTTAAAAAACTGTATGAATAGTCTGTTGTTCGTCACCATTCCCGTGTGCAATTGAGTGTTCTAGAACAGCCCTTGTTAATGGAGGAGGGCATATGCCCCCCTGGTGGCCCTGGCACATCTGAAGGGGGCCATTGACTGGGAACAATTCTTCACACACTACCTTATAAGGTTTGTTATGCAACTGACACAATCCTGATTCAACCTATATTTCTTTCATATTGTGTTTTATGGGTGTGGCCCAAAAAAGGGGGGTGTCAAGAATGGCTGTTCTAGAATACTCACATCTTGTGGTTGCACACTTCAAGAATGTTTACCCTATCATCAAAAAAACTCCTGACAAGCTTCTGAGAAACTCCAGATTCCAACCTATACTCTTAATCTGACCAAGATAATATAGGAGTGCAAAACTGCTTATTATCTGGCATTACTATAATTTCTGCAAAGAAATGTTAAGACAAAAGTTTTACTTCAGAGCTTAAAAAAAAAGTGAGAGAAGCTTGAAAATAACTTGACGATTACTGATCATTGTGAAGAATTTTATTGTTTTTTGAAACTTAAGAAGTGTTAGTAACCAGCAATCCTCAAAATGTGCTAGCATTAAACCAAACTCTAATGGTGGGCATTGAGAATTCTCCTTTTTACATGTCAACTCACACACACCCCCCTTGGATTAACCCCTCTTTCTCAGATTGCAGGCCCTTGCAGAAAAACTGTTTCCCAGATAGATAGATAGATAGATAGATAGATAGATAGATAGATGTTGGGCATAGATCTGGAGGGGAAAATTTGGAAGGCGCTGCCTGAAGAACCAGCCTGTCTAGCCTTGGGAAGGCTGCACAGCTCCAGGATACCCCCAGAAGAAGGGGAAGGTAAATCACCTCCCAGTACTCTACCTAGGAAACCCTGGAGGGGCCCAATGTCAGAACTGACTCGACAGCACATATATATTCCTTACACTTTTATACTGCTCGATTAGTGCAAAACACTATTATTAAAAGGTACAAGGAAAAAAAATAAAATCACCAGTGGGGGGTAGTGGTTGCAAAGGAGCTAGGCGATTCTACCAGTTGTCCCAAAGTAACTTTTCCCAACTCTACCCCGACTAGAGCAGCTTCAGTCCTTCCCGCCTCCCAACCCCCGCCGGGCTTTGAAAGGAAAGGTGGGGGTCTGGGTGCAAGAGTTGCCAGGTAAGAGATCTGCCCGCGAAGGAGGAAAGGCGAGCTGCCAGGCGGGTTTAAAAGTAAAGAAAGAGGGTGGAGGACGAGGAGCCGGGCGAGCGATCTAGCGAGCTCCTGGGCTGACCTGAGAGGCTTCTTGGACAAAGGGCAGACGAGGATGTCCAGGAGGCTGAGGTCGAAGGGAGGCCGGTGGTCCGGCGGGCGCTGTCCTTGGCCGGCGGGCCCGCCTTCGTCCTCTGCCGGGGCTGCGCAGAAGGCCCGCGGGAGTCCCGCTCCTCCTGATGCCGCCGCTCGCGGTCTCCCCGGCCAGGCGAGGCGAGTCAGGAGCCGGAGCCCTGCGGGCAGAGCCAGCATGATTCGCAACGGCCCCACCAGCTCTGAGGCAACCACCCTCCCTCCCCTTCGCTCCCAAAGTCAGCCAGGAAGGGCAACCGGCTGTGCAGGACCGTTTCCCGGGGTCGAGTGTCCCTTTGAAAACATTCCCCCGGGGAAACTGAAGGCTGAGCTTTCGGTTCCTAGCTGGGCTCGGAATCCGTTGCTCGGCGAGGAAGCCGCATTTAAAATGGGATGTGTGGTCGCTGTGGTTCCGGGGGGCGACTTCAGAGAAAAGAAGCCCAGTAGCGATAATCTGTATATGGATTGAATGGCGCTCTGCCGATTTTGAATAAAAATCCACAGGCTGGGTTCCCACTTTGGAGCACAGCTTGGGAAAGTTGCTGGTTTGGGACTACAACCCCCATTATCCCTTAGCCAGCACGGCTAATAGCTATGCTAGGTAGGAATTTCTCAGAGCTGTTTTCTTATCTTTCCCTGAATACGAGCTCTGGTAATTTCAGTAAAAATTGCTGCCAGGTAAACCTGTGGGGTTGCAGCCTTTTTTAAAAAAACAAGCCCCACTGAATAACAGAAGCTTGTTTCTGAGTAAATGTGTCTGGAATCAAGTTGCCCGACGCACAAGACAACAGATCTGATACTTATTCCTTGAAGGCATAGCCTGCTGAGACCATCCTAGCTTTTCTTAGTGCTAAGCTTAGTATTGTACGCAGGGTGGATAAAAAGCAATAGCTTTTTAAAAAATCAAATTGGTTTAAATCTCAATTTAAATTAGCAAAAGTTGATTTTTTAAAAATTTATTTAAATGGTGTTTTAAATCGTGGTTAAAACTGATTTGAATCGACCTTGATTGCAGCTTTAGTTTTAGGAGTGAGATTTATTTAAAAGCATTGGGCTTACTTTAAGTCAGCATTTGTCATAATAGGTAAAATGATGTCCACAGAATTACATAGGTAATCTGGATACAGTAATCTTCGAGAATACAGTAATCTGGATAATTTTTACTGCGTTTTTCAGGTGTGTTTTGAAGGAGAACCTGGGATTGATGATGGAGGCCTATCTCAGGAGTTCTTTAGTATCCTTGGAAGAGAACTGTGTGCTCCAGAAAAACAGATATTCAGACACTTTGAAGAGTCACATTTGATTTGGTTCTCCCGCCAGGTATATACAAACTGGATCTATTCCTATGTTGTGCTTATTTGCTCTATCTCAGTCTGCATCTAGGAGCAGCTAGCTGGTGGGTGAGGGGAGGGAACATGGTGCTGTGCCAATGAATATCTATGGACTGGCCTGAATTGATTTGTGCCCATCTTTAGTGGCTTGTGTTTAAACAAGCTGATACTAGTTGAGGGGGCTTAAAAACAGCATTGTTCATGTTACAAGTCTTTTTTAAAATAGGTATCAGCACAGGATGATATATATTTCCTAATTGGAAACCTGTGTGGAATGGCATTCTACAATATGAAGATAGCAGATTTTCCTTTCCCTCTTGCTCTGTTCAAGAAGATGGCAAATGTTCCTCTGACTCTGGAAGACTTAAAAGAGCTCTCTCCTATAGAAGCAAGGTATGGCATAATATTATTTCCCATATCCAGGTACAGCAAAATAACAAGGTGTTATTTGTAATCTGCTTTGTGATCAGAATTGTAAGGACTTGTCGGTTTGTATTTTTGAAACTCTTTTGTTGTGGAGGTGGCAAGTAATTTGTGTACCTATATAATGGATCACAGCCCAAAGCTGTAATGTTAGGAAGACTTGCTTGAAAGGACATTCCATTGAAATAGGTGGGGTTATAATGACACTAAATGGGGTAAATGGAAGTAAATATGCATACTTATAAGAAAGTTCTGTTTAAAGCTGTATTGTTATACCTAAGCAAATTTCGTAACACTAGGATAACATTGTATCCTACATTGTCTTTTTTCTCTGTCAGTAATCTTCAAGTCATTCTGGATGAACCTTATGAAGATGTCATTGAAGAGATGATGTTGGATTTCACAGTAAGGAATACTGATGACCTTTTAATAGCCCCAAGATACACACTTGTGGCAAGAGACTTGGTTTTGTGGCTGAACTGTTTATGTGTTGGGGTGTGTGTGTTTGTTTTAAAATCTATCCCATTTTTTCATTCCAATATACACCTTCAAGGCAGTTTGCAACAAACATAAACTATGTCAGGATTTTGCTTGATATGCTTGCATGGACTAATATGGCTACATCCTCCAAAACTACAATTATAAACTATATGAACCAAAATCAAACATATAACAATACTAAAGAGGAGCAAGTATCCAACACTGCATGATAAGAAGCTGTTGATATTCAAATATCATGTGAGATATGAGATATCTTAAAACTGCAGAACTGGTGGCTCAAGGAGCTGGCCTGATGCTCTTGAGCAGCCATTCTCAGTGGGGGCCATATTGCCCCCTAGGGGACCTTGGCACATTTAAAAGGGGCCATGAACTGGAAAACAGTTCTTGACACACCACTTTATAAGGTTCTTTATGCAACTTATACAATTCTGATTTGGCTTTTATTTTTTCATATTGTGTTTATGGCCATGGCCAAAAAAAAAAAAAAAAGTTTGAGAATGGCTGCCCTAGAGCACAGGAGGGCAACAGATGCTCACCATTTAAATGATATTTTAGCAGTCTAATAAAGTTATTACCCAAGCTTGGTTCTCAGTTTTGGTCAGGGAGTAGGCAGTTGTGTTTTTTGTTTTAATAATGCTGATGATAGTGGGTAGAGAATTTCTACAGATGGGTTGCTACTGCTGTTTCCAGTTGCCACCAATTTCACTTCTAAACGTGAAAGTACAAAAAAGGAAAATTTAAGAAGACATTTTGAAGTAGCACGTTGATATCAGAGGAGATACAATTTACATACCCATGCTGCATTCCAAATGTGAAAAGAATATCATTTTCTAAAGCTCAACAGGCATTAAAATTTATTTTTATCTTTATGTCTGTTTAGGTAATAGAAAAACATGAAGAAGCCTTAGCTGTGGTAGAGCTGAAAGAAAATGGTGCCAACATTCCTGTTACTAAGTATAACAGGCAAGTTTCCATGGCTTTTCCTTCTTTTTTATTTGCTTACTGTTTATTAACGCATTACAAGTACACTTGGGGGAAAAACCTGGAGTTGCCAGTGTGCAATATTTGGAAATGGCAAGGAGAAATGTTCAAATTCCAGCCCGTTCACCAATCAGAACAGTTTAACACCCCTCCTTAAAATACATCTTGTACATAAAGAGAACACATTATTTTATTTATGTGTTGTTTGCATTTACATCTCAGGATGGTATATATGACATCCTCCTCTATATTCTCACAACAACCTTGTGAAGTATGTTAGGCTGAATGAGAATGACTGGGCCAAGGTTACCCAGTGAGATGCATGGCTCACTGAGGACTAGAAACTGCATCTCCTAAGTCTCAGTCCATCACTCTCACTATTGCACCTTATTTGCCAACATAAAATCAGTACAAAATATCTGTACGAAATTTCTTGATACTTTATGGGGAACAAAGCCTGATTTCAGCGAAGTTGGTGCTCATTCAGAAGTTTTGTGGAACAGCCTGATTGCAAATGTGACATTTAAATCACTTTTCAGCTTGTGCTACTTTGTAATGCTGGTCTGGGATTATGCTGGAATCCACAGACCTGTGCTACTTTGACACTGTGGTTGCCCCAGAGGTAAAAAGAACCCAAGGCAAGACCACAGAATTGGCATCATGATTAAGCGCATGCATTTGGAAAACCATATTGTGGGACGTGCCAGATGAAGAGCACTGTGATGTATGGAATAACCTTTGCCTTTGAGAGCAAGGTCCGTTCATGCTCTTTTTGACTCAGTGCCTCAACAGAAAATTGCCCATGGCTTCCGGTGCCCGAGGGAAGCTTTTGCTGAGAGCTCAGAACTCATCGTTGGAATCATGGGGCAGAGATCAAGAAACGCCTTTAGCAAACATTTTCAAGTTTTTGGGTCACTACATTTGTATCCTTCCTTTCCTCCAATGAACTGAAGGTGGCGTACATAGTTTTGTTCCTCTCTTCTCCATGCAGTCCTATAAGAGAAATCAGGGTGTGAGTTCTGCAGCGAAATCACAGTGTGAGAGAGTGACTAGCCAAAGAGTTCTGCAGCTGAGTGGAAAGTAGAACATTCGCTCTCCAAAGTCCTCATCCAGCAGCCTCACCACTACTTCACACTGACTCTTCAATGTGTGATGACATGTTTTAAGGCTTTCAGTTCTTACATACAGTATGTGATTCATGTTAGGAAGGAGATCTAGAAGCCAAGCATGTTATTAAATCACCGCTAATAGCCATAACAAAGGACAAAATCCTATTGTGATACTATGCGTGTACAGAACGAGGTTGTGCCTGAGGGAATTGCACCAGTGCTAAAGTGGAAGTGCTATCCCTGAAGCACTTTTGCTGGCAGATTGTGTCGTCATGGCAGGGATGGCTTTGCCAAGGTAGTTGCCAAACAGGGGCTTCCAGTTCCCAGCTCAATCTTTTACACTGCCATTCTAGAGCCACTTAATTTAAAGAAGTGCCACTGAATTCAGCGAGGCCTGCTTCTGAGCAGACATGCATAGGTTCGCACAGACAGCTGCTCCCTTCAGTTAGATTGCCAAAAGGCTAGACATAGTTGCCCCGCCCCAACTTCCTGCAGTCTTACTAGCAGTAGCCTTTTTGAAAGAAAGTCTATTTAGTAATACTGTTGCTACTTGTTGTTTTATAAATCTATTACTGTTTTAATTTTTTTGTAAATTATATTGTTGTGTGCCCTTCTATAGATGCTTTGCAGAAAATCAGTCTACAAATGCAGTCAACTAAATTGCTTGATTAATCTGTTTACAGAAAAGAATATGTCGATGCTTACATCCATCACATGCTCACTGTTTCCGTTAAGAACCAGTTTGAGGATTTCAGGCGTGGATTTGTAAGAGGCTGCCCAACGAACACATGGAAAATGTTCCTTCCTGCTGAACTCCGAGTTGTCCTGCTGGGACATAGGAAATATGACTGGGAACAATTGGAAAAGGTAGAACGTGCTTTACCTGGGGCTGGATTAAGCACTGAGTGAGATGTGTGATAGAACTGGGTTGTACTTGTACTGCTTTCTTACTTCCTTGGCAATCCGTACCAAAGATAGGAAGTCTTGCTTCATTCTTACTGTTTTCCCCCTTATTTTGGGATAACTCTCGGCTCCTACACAAAGTATAACTGAGACTTCCATTCCCTTTCCCCAGCACCCTCTGTGGTGCCAAAAATCTCCAGCCCTTCAGAGCAGACATTTAGGTAATACTGGGAAGAGGGCTGCGGGAGGGGGATTGTCTGCTTTGCAAAGGTTCCTAGTGGTTTTGGAAGTCTATCATTGGATTCTGGGCACTGTCTGGACTCTATACATGCTTGCTTGGGAGTAGGCTTCACTCAACACATTGGGAATTTTGTTGCACTGAACGTGCATTGGCTTGCATTGTGAAAAGGTTAAAGGTATACACCTGGGCTTATGCGCGGCTGTATTATCTAAACAGCTCAAAAAGTTCTATGTGCAGCGATATTTTTTGTGAGCACCAATGTTACATCCACAGCCCAGCATGCTCTGCACCACCATAAAGGATTCCAGGGTGCTCCTTTTTGATTGTGCAGAAGAGTGTCTTGCAGCAACAGATGCCTGAGATGGCCCTCGTTCGCCAAGGGTACAAACTGCAGACCTTGCAAAACACCAGTGAACCAACATCTGCTAGACTTCTTACTCTGCTGAGTTTCTTCCTTATAGAGAAGGAGACTCCTGTGACACCAGAATCAGAGAGTGGTAGTGCTAGTGCTGTGGCCGTTGCTGTTGCTCTTAACTGGTCTCCATCAGTTTCTTCCTTTGGACAGATCTGGGTGAGGGTGCACAGGTCATATATATATATATATATATTCTTGTCCAGTTGCCCTCAATACTCAGGCTTAGAAGCCACTGCAGTTGGACGTGTGTCCTGCGAATCATACAGTAACACCTAAGCAGCAGTAAGGTTGACTCCAGCTGTTTCGCAAGCTGCAGCTTTGCCTTTCTTCTGCTTTGCAGTACATTGTGCACAGAGTGAGCCTCTGACTCCACCTACCAAAGCTTAAAGATGACTGAAATATAATTAGATTATCTTGGGCAATGAATGTTTATATAAAGAGATATTGAAGGAATAATAGCACAAGGTGGTTTTTTTTAAATTCTCTATTTCAGAATGCTGACTATGTTGGCTATGAGAAGTCAGATGAGATAATCAAGGATTTTTTGGGCTGTGTTTCATGACCTTCCTGAAGAAAACAAGAAGAAATTTCTTGGTAATAATCTCTTTTAAAAAAATGAAAATTACTTACATGATACTAGTCTACTCCTTTTAGAGGCTTTAAGGGGAGCCTGTTATATACATAAAGGACCAACATAAATGAAGAACGAGTGCATCCGTTTCTTGTAGGTTCTTGTTGTTATTCACGCACGTCCTGTTCCATATGTTTTTAGTTAAGTTTCGTTTTAAAGGTTTTACTCATTCAATGAAAAAATTATAGTTTAATTGTTTTTAATGTATAATTTATTGTGCTTCTAATTCTATACTTTCAAACACTGTGAGCCACATTGAGTCCCCTTATTGGGAGAAAGGCAACCTTGTAAATGAGACAGATCAATCAATAAATATAAAGACCTCAGGTTCATACATTTTATCCTCCCCAAACACATGCTATGGGAGTCTAGAGGCTAAGAGGTGAGGGCAAACACACTGGGACCCTCTAGATCAGCAGTCCACAACCTTTTTGGGGCCGTAGACCGGCTGGGGGGTGAGCGAGCTCCATGCACGGGAGGGGCCCCGTGCGAGTGTGACACACCCACCGGGCGGGCGGGGCGGGGGCGCGGGGCGGGCGGGACCAGCACCGGGCCGCGGACCGGGGGTTGACGACCCCCTGCTCTAGATGTTGAATTGCAAATCCCCATCATCTCTCCCCAATTTCTACACTGGCCATAGCTAGTGCTGGAGGATTTCCAGACGCTCTCCTCTGGACAAGCAATGGGTGATTTCCCTGAGACCAATGAATGGAAGTCCGCAATTTGGTCGACCCAGTTGTGAGCAAGTTTTATTTTAAAACATGGTTCATTCCTTTTTGTTTTGCTCTCTTACATGGGGCTTCCATTAGTCTCCCCTCTATGATTCTGGTCAGGTCCACTCTTGGACATCTGCAAGTTCAGTGGGCTCCAGCACTGCTTGATCCTGTGCACTGAGGGGAAACGGGCCCACCTCTACCATCCTGGGGCATGTCTGCTATGTAACTTACAGATGCTGTTCTCTCCCGATGGCACCCTACCAGCCTGGGAATCATGTAGCCCGTAGGCGACATGTGGCTCCCTGAAGCTGCACCTCCTACACACACACACCCCGCCATTCCCTGAGGCCTTCCCAGAACCCTCTCTTAGTGAAAAAAAATTGTTCATTTGTTTTGGCAAAAATGGAGAATCGCAAAGCCTCCAGAACTGGCCACTTTCTTCTAAAGGAAGATACAGATCCTTGCTTTCGTGCAGGTGGGTGGATGGCGGAGGCAAGATGCATGTAGGAGCTTTAAAAATAAGTAAATTGAACTTATTTTGAAAAGAAAAATGTGGGGAAATCTGCATTTTTCAAGGATTTATGGTCTCTTTTGGGTCCTGGAAGGGCACAGGTAGACCTCCACAGCTTGGCCATACCTACATTTCAGAGTTTGCTTCATAAAAGTGTTGGAGGCTCGTCTGCTAGTTCAGATGTAACTTCACCTTTCCTCCCCTGGCTGAAATCCACCGTATTTTTCTGATAAAACATGCTGTGGTTTTGCTTTGTGTAATTTTTTATTCTCTTTTATTTCTTCAGCTTTCCTTACAGGAACTGACCGCATTCCAGCCCAAGGGATGGAAAAATTCACATTCGCAATTGCAGATCCAAAAAAACCAGACCCCAGACCTGCGGTATCCTGTAGCCTGCACTTGCCTTAGAATCTTCTTTCTGCCAAGATACACTGACAGAGACATTCTTGAGAAAAGAGTTCTCTGTGCTCTTGAGTGTTTGAGAAATTTGGCCTGGCCTGAAGGTCTGGAAGGACATTTCCCTACAACTGCCATCGGCTTCCCATCTAACTAATTTATTGTTGTTTCCTTCAAGTGGGGGAAAAAAGGGCATCTGGTTCTGCAGAAGACAAGAGATTTTTTACTTGTATAGGCAATGTGCTGCAGGAGCTAAAAATATTTGTCTATTGACTGGGGATATCTGGGTTCAGATCTCCACTCAGCAATAAAAGTAGATATGTTTGGTGGTTGATTTTGCACCAGTCACTTTCTCATTGACCTACTTCATAGAGTTGTTGTAAAGGTAATTTAAACCATTTGTATAGGCCTGAAGTTTTTTTGAAGAATAATAAAAATTTAATTTTTTAAACAAACCTAAATTGCACTGAATTTGCCCTTTTTTGCAAGAGGGGGAAGGCAGTAAATTGGTAGAAAGCAGCATTAGTGTTATATGATTACACTGCTACTCCCTTGGGGGGGGGGGGGGGTGGAATCACATTTAGACACAAAATCCCATTTCTGCAGAATGGGCTGAGTTGAAAAAAAGGGAGAATGAAGGTTTGCCCAAATCTAAGTGACTAGAGCTGTAAGTTCCATCTCTGAGTTTGCTGGCAGTCAGTGGCCAAGGTTCAACAGAGATGGGATCATGTTAATTTCCCTGGTTCTTTTTAAATGGACCATTCCTTTCTCCAGATTGTACCCCATGATTTGCAGTGTGTACCTTATCTATTATAAGAGAGCTGGTATTTATAGTGGGTGGAGTAATAGACTAAGACTAGGAAGATCTGGATTCAAATCTCCACTCAGGCATAAAAGGTCTTTGAGCAACCATGGACATTGGGGAATGGCATGGATGCATTGTTCTAGAACTGAGGTCTTAAGACACCTGATGTGATTACTTTGATGAAAGTGAGCAAGTCTGGCTCTGGTCAGAGCTGAGATAGGAGACTGGGAGCCCCATGTATACCACTTTGAATGGTTATGGTTACCTGACTTAAGAGCCAGAGGTTGGGAGTTTGATTCCCTGTTGTGCTTCCAAAAAATAGAGCCAGCCTGTGTAGTCTTGGGCAAGCTGCCCAGGAGCTCCCATAAGAAGGGAACAGTAAACCACTTCTGGTTATTCCATACCTCAAATCCTGGAAAGGGTTGCCATAAATTGGAGTTGACTTGATAGTATGCAATTATTATAACACGGAAGTAATTAATATACTTATACCACTTTAATCTCTGTGGTAGAAGAGTGGATTAAAATATAATAAATATATAAAATGTTCAGGACTCAGGGATAGGCTACCAGTCATGCATGCAACAAAGTGACAATATTAAAAGACTCCCCTGCCACTCTTGCATGGCATGGAAAGAAGCATTCCAGTTTGCAATGCACCAAACCAATGTCAGCATTGAGAAGCCAAGAAACATCTGCCCAAGCAGGGGGCAGGATGTTTAAGACAAGAACTGCATTTTCTCTGCAAAAAGAAAAGAAAAAAACCCCTAAATCTCTAGGCATGGGGTCGGCAACTTCCAGAGGATCAGGGACCCCACAAGTGCATGCACACACACACACCACATCTTGCAAGGTTTCTCTCACCTGACCCTGATTACAAAAACTTATTCAGAAAGTTATCTCACATGACATAGCTCCCCCCCCCCCCCCGCCACCAGCTACGTAAGTATCTCCAGAGAAGGAGAACTCAAACCTCTGGAAGCAATCCATTCCATAGCTCAACAGCCTCACTGTTAGAAAGTTATGTTTCTTCCAATTTCTAACTGTCCTTAAGGAAAAGCACATGGCCGGGTGGAGAAAAAGCAAAGCAGAAAAACTATGAAGTTGAGAATACAAATACAATAATAGACAATACCTTTATAGGTCACTAATAATTTTTTTAAAAAAACTCCTACACTATGCAAGCTGAGCTTTCGTGAGTAAACCCCACTTCTTCAAAGCAAGTACCTAAAGTCCAAATATTCATGGCAAGATAGGATTCACCAAGCAGTTATTCTCAGATGTAAAGTTCATGGCAAGATGAATTTTCACCAGGCACCTCTGTCTTAAATGAGGCAGGAAGTTGTTTTAAGGCTACCACTGGGGCAGCTGAGAAGCTGAGAGAAACACTACATTTTCCACATATTTTGTAGATCCACCCAAGCCCAAAGGTGGGTGCTATTTCAATTTAAGGAGTAACCTGTTTGCATCTTGTATGTCTGAACACACTATAAGTAGCAAAACGCAAAATGGCAGCCCTTTTAAGGGAAGGTCAAAGCAAAATTACTGAAATTGTATGCTTCACATTTGGGGAAGGTCCCAGTTAACCTTGAAAACTCGGAATTAATCATGGGATCATTTTAGTCATGCAATAGGTAGATGGATAAATACTGTTGTTCTCTGGGTTGACAATATTATCATGTTTTTACACCTAAAGAATAATTAATTATTCCACAAGAACTAGCGATTTCTGTCCTAGCCGGCTGTTTGTTTTGTTTTTGTATTGCTTGCAGTTTTTCCTCTCACAAAATGTTCCACATTATTATTAGGCTTATATATCATTAATTAACTCTCATGCATCTCAGTGCTTTAGTGCTACTGTCATATGGGTAGTTCATCAAACATGGAAAGTCATAGCAAACTCAAAAGGGCTTCTCCTACTAATACTTCATCTGTTTTCTCTAGTACAGCTGTGTACTAAAAGCCCTCAAAAAGGCATTGCCTACATAGGAACCTGCCTTATTGACTGGCTTGGAAGCTTCAATCCAGCAGCTGTGGGTAATGCAATGGTTTTTAAATTGGCAAGCAAGTGTAGGTGTATGAGCTGTTCACCATCATTATGACCCAGCTTGCCCCCAACAAAAAAAAGATTATATGCCTTCTTTTAAAGATGATGTTAAAGACAGGCATGCCCAGCTTATAAAAAAAAAAACAGTTTTCTGAGCCATTTGTCTTTATGGTCTCAGTTCTGTGAAAAAAAAATGCTTTTGGTTGTTTTTCATGGGCATAAATCTCCTTTTGATCATCCCCCTAACTAATAAAGTTACTTTCCTTTGATGCATCTAAATAAATGGATTGCAAATGTAATCCACAAAAATAGCGTTAGTCTTAAAAGAGTCACGATACTTTTCTTTCTGTTGTTACTAACACAGACTAACAGTTAATTTTCTGAACATTTGGACTTATATGAATATTAGGCATATATGAATATGGCATTAGACATATATGAATATGCCTAAATACAGTTCTTCACACTGGTACCAACCTGATGAAGTGGTGTTTTAATCCACAAAAGCTCATGAATTGTATGATTATTTTTAATGGCCTATAAAGGTATTGCCTGTTTTTGCATTTGTATTTTATTTTGTTTGGGCCATACAGCTAACCCTTTCTTCTGATGGGTTTCTCTTTCCTTCCTGGTCAGCTTTTAACAATATATTGAATGTAGTGGGGAAGGGTTTGGCCAAATGTTCTTCATGCTTGCTGCTCAGGGCCTAACAATGTTGATAGACCACTGCCTCTAGTTCCTTATCTTAAAAGGGGACTTGGACTGCCCAACTTTTCAAATAATATTTTAGTATTTATTTAAAATGTTTGTTCATTGTTTTCCTGCCCATCAGGGCTCCCAAGGCATTTTACAATAGCTAAAAATAATCAAGAGGAGAGTAAAAACATGCAAAACAAACTAGAAAAATTTAAAGTAGATTAAAAACATTGAAAAACAGATTTAACACATTTATGAACAGAACTAAAATGATCTGCAAAAGCCAATTTTTAAAAAAATAGTGCTGGAAACCAAAGAACTGGTAAACTACTTCTAAATACTCTATACTTAGAAAGGGTCACCGTAACTCAGTAATGAGTTGACATTACATAACTCATTAAGATTAAAACCAATGCTTTTAATTCAGCTTAAACCAAACTGGAAACCAGTGGAATTGGTTCAAGACCAGTTTTATAGCACCTCTAAAGAACATGTCAGACAGCAGTCTGGCTTCTGCATTTTGCAGTAGCTGTAGCCTCCAAACTCTTTTCAAGGGCACCCTCTCGAAGTATGACAGTAACTGGAGGTGATAAAAGGCATGAGTCACTGTGGCCAAATCTTTCTTCTTTAGGAACGAGCACAGCTTGTGCACCAGCTCCAAAAATACGATGCCTTCAAACAGAGGATTCTCCTCTAACAGCCTTTGTGGTGCACTAAATCCCCCTAAAGGGCACGTTGCACTCGGTCAGAGAGTTCGACAGGCCACTTATCTACCACCTTTGCGCTGGGGCAAGTCCCAGGACCTCAGCAGTGCGTAGCATAAGCCCTTTGAACAAGTCTGACCTTAAAAGAACACTTTACACTTACTCAGTACTTTGCAAATACAGGCACATGGGCTTTGTGATTCCTTAGAACTCACTAAAGCTCAGTTAGGTAGGATTCTTGAAAGATAGCTAGTTTGTGGCCCTCTCCACCTCCTGGATTTAGCCAGACCCTGCTGTTCAAGAGACCAGTCCTTTTGTAGAATTTTTATAATTAATTTTATTAGAAAAACAGAGTTTCATTAGAATCAGTTTATATTGCACAAGTGTTAGCATCAAGAACATATTCAAACACCATTGCAGTTAAATAAAATAACAATTTCCCATTAAAATAATAAAACACTACTCAGCTAGATTAAGGTGGGCTATAGTGGGCTAGCCCCACCTCCTTCTTTCTCCTTACTTACATCCTTTCTCCTTCATGGAATTGAATCCAGATCAGAACACATGAAATCTGCATTCAGCTACTTTCAATTACTTTCACATAACCCATCGTCCATTTTCTACATTCTCTAACTCCTCCCTACTTCTTGACCATTCTGGCTGTAAACCAATTAGCCTCAAGAGGCTGTACTGCCTTCCTCCTCCTCTTATTCCCATGAGAGTCCAGGTGTTGTTTATCTCTTTTCCAACTAGCTTGGAATGTTGAGTCTTCCACAGGCCTCTCGATTCGGCCTGCATCGCTATCTCAAACCAGGCTGTAATGGTTTTCAGGAAAACACTCTCATGGCACTTAGAAAAACACATTCCAATGTCTCTCAAATCATCTTCACACAGAACCTGTCTGACTCCATTTTACATTTCTCTGACTACATATCCCATCATCATGACAGCCTTTTCAATAGAGGACTGCCCACTGTAAAGTAGAACATATGACCACACTAGTAAGGGCCTAACCATATATGAATATGCCTAAATACAAAGGTAATCAACAGAGGCCTTATACACTGATGGAGAGTTAAACACTTTTCAAATAATATTTAATTTTCTACAAAATTCATTTATACTGCACTTTTGTCCACGTTGGAACAGTGGAATACAAAGGATTCTTAGGAAGAAAAATCTTCAACACTCTCCTCAGAGCTGAAACTAGTCATGTTGGCATCTATAGCAAGTGGTACCATCTCCCAACTTGTCTGCCATGAGGCAGGGGTGCAGGCTCCCCCCTTGAAAAAGGAGAAGAATGTGATGTCTTCCTAGAAGAAAGTTTATGTTTGGGGGGAGAAAAAAGAAGAAACGGTCAATAGATTTCACTGTTTGTCTTCGTAACACTCACTGATAGATTCATCTCTGGATTTCAATACCCTCTAAATATTGGTCCCCTAGTCCCAGCTGTATCACCCTAGTTACCCGCCTTGCCTGCCCTGACCGCAACTGCAGCTACACTGGTGGAATGACAAATTTTGGTACACCCATTTAGAACTGTGCCATGTTTTTGTAGAATCTCTGTGAAGTTAAATCTTTCCTTAGAGCAAGCATAAGAAGACCAAGTTTTCTAGGCCATGACAAAATGTGATCATCACATACCAAGATGCTGTTTTGACATTTGCCATGAGAAATAAACCTCTCTGGGTAAGAAATGTGCCTAGGGCTTTGTTTGAACTCCAGCTCAGCCTCCACAGCCAGCAGAAATAACTAGAAAAGCTATGATAGGATCCAAGTACATGACGTTTTGTGGAACGGGGGAGTTGATCTAGCAGAACTGTATCAATATTGCTCATTTGAACATTGTCTTAAGACAGCCTTCAGCATGTACATTAGTCTAAGCCCCTAATTAAATTAGCTTTATGTAATCTGGCATGTACATATGTACCATACTATAACTCCCAGCATCCCCAAACAGCATGGCTTTTGGTGGGAGTTGCAGTACAACAGATCTATTTGGCACCCAGTTATGAACATCAGGGTTGATTTGATTTAAATAAAATTGATATAAATTATTATTTAAATCACAATTTAAATATTAAACATTGGATGTTTGATTATTTAAATATTTTTTGAATTTAAATTGTGATTTCAATGATGATTTAAATCAATTAGATTTTAAAAAAAATCATTGATTGTTATCCACCCTGTCTGAAATAGATTCTCGTATCTACTGGAACGTTCAGGAAGAGTACTCTGGCTAAAGGGCTCCTAAAATAGTATTTAAAATTGTAAAGAAAAAGCCAACTCATCCAGCCCAGTGAGTTGAATACCTGTCTGAGGAGCCAGAGTTTGAGATTTAAATTCTCCATTGCTTCTCTCACTGGACGACCTCCACTGGGTAGCCATGGGCAAGCTGCATAGTTCCAGAGCAAGGGCTGCCGTCAGTTGAAATTGGCTTGGCAGGACATTATTATTATTATACACATCATAGAACCCACATTTTCTACCATATTTGCCAGCACAATTCAACAAGATATGGTTTGGTTTTTAACAATGTAATCCTATGCAATACTGTGTTTGCTGCTCAGAAGACAATCCCAATGAATTCAGTTAGGCTTATCGCTTTGTAACTTTACACAGCATTGCAGCATAAGATTTCACAACTTGGAACAACTTGTTTACCCTTGTGTCTCTCATCAAAATTTCAATATGTTCCAGATAGATTGCTTATTTTTAGTCCAAAGTCCAATCCTAGATGCTGTTCAGTTTTAGGAAAACTGAGTTCAGTACTTGAGTTACACAATGCATACATATTGCAATGTATCCCTCTCCATAGGGACATCCAGTTGGTGTGTGTACATGTGCAACAAGCAATGTCGACCTGTGGGTTTCTTTAACTAAAGCTGTTGGTGCACACATGGTGGACATGTTTCACTAAGCCCATACAAAAATGGGGAATAACTAGTTCTAAATTATGAAATAACTATCTTAAGCATGCTCAAAGTCCAGAAGCACAGCCTAAATCCAATGGTTAGTTAGTTCCAACTAGAGGAGACTCACTGAATCTGGAAATTAATTACTGGACACTTATGTTAATTCCATTGACTCAATGGATATACCCTAGTTGCATCTAACAATTAGATTTAAGCCATAGACTTTATAATTACAGATTTCCTCTTAATTATTTACAGAAAAAAATGCCCCCGTTAGTACTTGTTACAAAAAAGATAAATGTCCTTATTAGTATAACCATCAGTGCCCAGGGCAGAATATAGATCTGTAGGGAAATAAGAAAGGCATAGAACCTGTGGATTCAAGATAATGAGGATCATCCTTCATGAAATAACCCTTTTCTCAGATTTCTCTTTCACGTTTTTACTCTCTGTCAACCCTTGGAGGGGTGTTCTGAAATATCCTACAGCCGCTGGACCTGCTCCAAGATATGGTAAGATTGTTGCGTTAGCAATGCTAGAGTGATCCTGTTTTTACCAGTTACTACATCTCTCAATAGTCATTATCCTTATGTTGCATACATGTCCTCTTTATTTGAAATGTCACCAGCTAGTTTTTGCATGACGTTGTCCCTTCAATTCCAGAGTTCACCCCTACTTCATATGTATTTTCTCTCCTTTACACATAGACATAAGTAAAGCAATATAAAGCTCCTTAAAGTCTGACAAATATATTGGCTGAAATCCTCTTGCTTAGCATAGTTAGTGACACTAAAATAGGCCCATTGAATCAGTGGGGATTTGGTATTTCAACTCTGCTCTAAATTCTGTTGACTAAGTAGAAACTAGAGTAGGCCTATTTGAATCAAAGGCATTTACAGCGGAGTTGACTCACCAAATCCCAACTGATTTAATGGGACTTACTACTCTAATGTGACTTACTACTTTAAGCAAGGGGATTTCAGCCAGGATGGCATAAGCTTTTCAGCCAGCTGGGGATAACACTTCCGATGAAGTACATTCTAGTCTATCAAAGCTTATGCTGTAATATGTCTGTTAGGCTTTAAAGTGCCAGAAGACTCTCTGTTGTTTTTGCTATTGGAGCTTAAATGATTATAAGTCTATTTACAGGTTCGGACTGCTTCCTTCTCGCCTGCTATGATGCAGCTGGCACATGGCAGATAAAGCTTTCTTGGGGAAACGTTATAGGCCAGTAAAGCTTTCCTCCTATAATCCCTGGTTTTGTAAGAACTGCTGCCTCTTTGCAGGTGAATGAAAAAGACTGCTATCAACTCTTCAAATAGGTTTGATTTTTTTTAAAAAAAAAAATCTGCCTTCATGAACACATTCCCTGAATTGTGAGACAAATCAATGACAAAAGTTATGCTTTAGAACATAAAAGCGCACACACAACATTCTGCACACTTCCCAGCTGTCACCCAGGAACAACTCCGTATTATCTAGATCCTGCTCCAGATAGATCAAAAGCACGGTCTGTGCCTTTGGTGATACTGATGAATACACTGTTAGTGCAGCCTGGTAGAAGTGCTATCATTCTTCTGGATTTAGCTCCTTTATAGGGGCTTATCTCAGAGTGGGGAGTGGATGCTTCTTGACCCTAATGAACATCCATGTAAATGTGTGCACATGAGCATTATGTAATTTGGAATTTGACCTTTTTACACACTGCAACTGCTGAGATCTGTTTTGTACTGTTGATATTAGACTGTATGCAGTTATAGTCTCCCAAGTAGCTCTTTAGATATAAGGAGTAAGGACAAATAGGCACTGGGCCTTTAAACGCATAATGTATTGGCTCTTGCAGAGTAAACAGAAGTGTACAAAAGGTAAAGTGGAGCTTTCAGCAATGTGTACCCAGAACCAGGAAAAGTGACTTGGATGAGCTACAATTTCCAGGACCTTCCTTCTCTCCATCCCACACGGCCATTGACTAGGGAGATACTTTGGCACACGTGGGATATGATTCTCAGATACTATGCGCATGTCCACATTGGGAGCTGTTTTGGTTCAAATCAAGAATATGATTCTGGCAGATATTACGTGTGTCTGGAGCAGGTCTTTCAAACATAGCATGACCTTTTGAAATTCTTTGGTGCGCTCTAGTAGCCAGCAGATATGTGGAATATGATTTCAAGTGCCTCTTCCTTTTTTGGAATGTACCTTGAACATCAGGCATTTCTTGCTCCATATGAGATAAAAGCCTTTGTTGCAACACCTTGAACACCGCTTTGCTTGCATGGTAAATTAATGCAATGGTCCTATAGTTACTGCACTCTTTTGCATCTCCTTTCCTGGGGATTAGAATTCATATTGAACTTTGCCAGTCTGTAAGCCATTGTTTTTGTTGGCATATTCTTGTTAGGATGTTGACAGATTCAGTTTCTGTGGCTTGAAATAGTTCTATCAGTATTCCATTTACCCATTTATTCTTCTTAGTGCTTTCAGAGTAACTTTCTCTTCACCTTCTAGAACTGCAGGTTCATCATGATAGTTTTCTTCTTCAAAGGAATCTGTCATCCTTTTATCGCTTCTGTACAGGTCTTCAGTGTACTGCTTCCACCTTCTCTTTATTTTATCCTGGTTAGATAGTGGTGCTTCCCTGTTAGTCATCCAGCATTCCTAATGTAGGCTTAAATTTTCCTTTGATTTCTTGGATCTTCTGGAAGAGATCTCTTGTTTTCTTTTTCCCTTTTGTTGTTTTCCTTTATTTATTTGCCCTGGTTACTGCAATAGTTCTCTTCCTACGTGACAAACTGCATTCAGGGTTCTGACCCTATTTCTGCCACCTTTTACTTTCGTTTCTTGCCTGTTCTTTACAATTTTAAGTGTTTCTTCCATCATCCATCTAGGTTTTTCTTTTTTACTTTTACTACAGGAAACATACTTTTGCATTCTTCCCTAATAACATATCTGGTTTCAAGCCACAGTCCTTCTGGTTCATGGTCAATTGAGTTTAGTAATCCATTCCTCATATAGACTTTACATTCAACAGAAATGTTTTTTAAATTTTATGTTGACACTACAATTCTTTTAGTATTATTTTTCAGTTTTACTCTAATGTTGGCTTTTAACAGTTCATGATCAGTACCACAATCCACTCCTGGTCGTATTTTGGCAGAAAGAATATGTTATTTCAACTTTCGAATACAGCTTCTCTATCTCCTGCTTCCCATTATATAGTCTATTTGGTTTCTATATCGATCATCTGGTGATGTCCACAGGTACAGCTATCTGTTGGTTGCTTGAAGCAGGTATTTGCGATAAACAGATTTTTGGCTTCACACAACTCCATGAGTTGTTCTCCTGCTTCATATCTATCCCCTAGATAAAATTTTCCATCAGCATTTGGTTCTGCTTTGTTCTGTACTTTTGCATTTCAGTCACCTAGGCTTATAAGCATGTCTTGTTTTGGTGTGTGATCAATTTCCTCTTGGATGCTTCCATAAAAGCTTTCAACTTAATTTTCTTCAGCATTGTTAGCTGGAATGATGGTTATATTTATAGGTTTTCCATGGTGGTCAGAGATGCTTTACTGGTGGGTTTCTTGCACTGCCAAGGGGTTAGACTTGATGAGTCTTGGGATCCTTCCAACTCCAAATGTTATGATTTAAAGAACACATGCGGCATACTTTAAGTGACTCTTCTAGCTCTGAGTACTACTTTCTTATATATACATGCCTCTGTGAGCTAGTGAGTCATACCTGGCACTTGCTAAATGGTATTCCGCTCTGATTAATTCAAGAGTGCTTGCCATCAGCAATTTCTGTTCACCTGGAGGGTGTTTCCTACTCCCTTGCTAGTTGTCAAGATGAACCTCAGGTTCAACATGACATTGTAAAGTTATCTTACAAGCTTTTCAAAACTAAGAACATACTGGCAGTCTTGTTTTGCTTTGTTCAACCTCATCATATGATGTTTACTCACAAGCAAATCCCACAGTGTTGTTGGGGTTTGCTACCAAGTACGTTTGCAGATGATTGCAGCCTTACAATATATTTCTATGGATATTTACTCAAATGTAAATCAACACTGTGTACCCTAGGGCTTACTGTCCAACATGGGTGTTTAGGATTGCTGCCTATGTTACGTTTTAAATCCATTTTTAAAAAAATGCAAATCCAGAATCTGATCTGTGTGAGTTGTGTTTGTAAAGTCTAAAATGTGCAAGAAAATTTTGTCATTTTTCCCCCCACACTGAAACATCTTGGAAAACTGCTTCATAAATGTAAGCAGGTGATAATCAACTGTTTATGTCTACTCAGAAGTAAATTTTACTGTAGAGCTTTCTCCTAAATAAGAGGGTACAGGATTACATCCTGAGTCTCCAGAGAATCACATTTGAATGAATGCAGTGTAAAAGTGGGAGACAGTCCTTTTAAAAGAAGATGCACATAATGATCAATGCAGCCTTTCATTTGCATTTCAGATTTGTCTGAAAATACATTCTCAGAAGTGCTTGTGTTGGCATAGCAAGTAAAACAACTTACAAAACAATTGTGCTGCTTTTATTTATCAGCTTCTCTGGAGATTATTTGGGCTCACTTTACCATGATCAGAAGGAGCTGGCTGAGATAGGAAGCAGATCCAGAGTGAAGAGTGGCATATCATTGTTATTGATTGCATTTTTAGGTTTAGAGTTGTGGGATTTCCTGTCTCAATCTAGAAGAACCAGATTGACTTTAGTCAGAGGCTGGAGAAGTTACTTTTGAGGATTACAGTTTCCTGAATTAGCAGTGACCACAGGATCTATCGATCGATCTATCGATCTATCTGTCTATCTATCCACTGACTACATCCATCCATCCATCCATCCATCCATCTATCCACTGACTAATCCATCTATCCATCCATCCATCTGTCTAAAATATTTTTACCCTGCCTTTCTCCTTAAAAAGGACCCAAGCCGGCTTTGTTGTTGTTGTTGTTTACTCATTAAGTCATGTCCGACTCTTCATGACCCCATGGACCAAAGCACACCAGGCCTTCCTGTCTTCCACTGCCTCCCGGAGTTTGGTCACATTCATGTTGGTAGCTTCGATGACACTGTCCAACCATCTCATCCTCTGTCGTCCCCTTCTCCTCTTGCCTTCACACTTTCCCAAAGTCGGCTTACATAATTAAAAATCAATATTTAAAAGTTAAAACAATAGGTATAGAAATATTTCAAAAGAATCAAAGAAATACCACATTAATAATGGTAAAAAAAAAATCAGTACCAAAAACACATTCAAAAACAACAAGGCACAACAACCCCTCTCAAACAGTCAGTCACTAAGGGAAAGCCTTCCTGAAGAGAAAGGGAGAGGTGGTCCTTGAGATAGCTTGGACCCAAGCCGTTTACGGCTTTATAGGTCAAAAGCAGCACTTTGAATTGTGCCCAGAACCAGATCAGCAGCCAGCACAGCTACTGTAATGGGAGTTATATCTCCCCTGTGACCAGTCCCAGTTAAGAAACTGGCTGCAGCTTTTGGACCCGATGAAGTTTCGGAACACTTTCCAAAGGCAGACCTGCGTAGAGCGCCCACCTTGATGTTGGGACTGCTGTTTGCTTCTCTCCTGAAAGCATCCAGATGTCATGTCTTGAACTAAACATGTTTGTAATGAGATTGTCTCTCAAAGAGAGGCAAAGCTGCACATATTACTTGGATGCATAAAGCAGAGCAGTACAACACGGTGCATCGGTTTGTATACATTAAAATAATAAATCTCGGATAGGCCAGAAAAGGTCCTGCTCTCCTCCAGTTAGCCACGGTCTGGCACTCAAGTGGCTTCACACTGTCCACATTTGTACTAAAGTCCATCTCAGTTCAGGTACAGCAAATATCTTTAAAATACCTATTCTCAACAAGATCCATTCAGTGATGAGTAGAGATAGTGTTCCTCCACCTGGGAGGTCTGAAGAACAGTCTTTCTGTGCTACTCCAAGACTTACATACTTTTATATCTCCCCCCCCCCCTCCACCTTGCTGTCACAGCGCAGCAAAAGGTATCTCAATACTTCTTCGGCACCGCGAGGGTTAATCTGAGGACCTTATCTGCCCTCCCACCGAACAGGATCCTAGCCCCACCCCTCTTTCGTGTCACCCTCCGGAAACCACCGATTGGTGGAGCGGGTGAGTATTGTCGACCTCCCATTGGATGGGGCGGGGGACACGTCAATCATGGGGGTAGCGCTTGCTGTCTGGCTCGCTGGGGGAAGGAAAACTTCCTTGTTATTGTGACACTCCCCGCGGGAACCTGCGCCAGAGGTGCGGCCAACATCTGGGAAGCCTCCCCCGGGGCAGTGCTTAGGAGAACCTCACAGCAGCCGGAGCCCGGTGAGCGGTGCTTTCATTTCGGGATATTGTAGCTGGGATGATGCTCCCTCTGCCTTTGCAAGGCTTACGTGGAGACGAGAGAAGGGGATGATGACTCCTCGGGCTCCGCTTTTCGGTGGTCGTGGGAACGGTGCGATCCTGTCCTAGGCGGGTTTACACGGAAGCCAGGCCGGGAGGGGGGGGGCCTTGCTTGCAAATTAGGGAGGAAAGAGGGCTGCTGTCTTATTAAAGAATCAGGGGGACGAGAAGTTAAATTTAACTGATGGAGCAAAAGGGGGTTATGGGTTCATTTTCGGTTTCTCTCTCTCTCCAAGCACTGAAAGACAGGAGCCTGGTTTTTAAGATTGCAATCCTATGCACTTTTAAGCCTAGGAGGAAGCCCTAGTTGATCTCCTCTGGGCTTCCCTTGGAGTCAACTTGTGTTAGCGCTGTTGAAGAGTGAAAGATGGAGGGGGATCAGTCTCTCCCTCTTTCTCCCCCTTAAATTAAGACGGAAAGGTGCAATGTAACCAATTTCTGATTGTGGTTTTCTTGTTTTAAGGTTCTTCTTTGCCCCCTTTTCCTTAGGATCTTAGCTCTAAAAAAGCGAATGTTGGGGGGAGGGAAATTCTCCTGCGCAAGCACCGTGCAATGGGTCGTCTCAGGAGACCTTGCGCAAGAGAACTTCCTGCTGGATTTTAATTCCAGGATTGTAAGGACTCTTAGAAACAGCAACACCTATATTCGGACTTGTTCTTTTAAAAAGAATTAATTAGATCTTTTGCGGGCGTTTCTTTAAAAAAAAAAAAAAGAGAGAGAGAGAGATAGTAGTGATGGAGAAGCACCTGCTTCTTCTGCACGCCCCGAGAGGAGATAAGAGCTGGACAAATTGCGATTTCATGGCCGTTTCTCCGGCCTACAGACTCTTTCGAGGAGAGATGGTGTATACGCGGCTGCAATAATTGCTCACCGGCTCTTTGGTCAGGTTGCACGGTTTGCACCCAGAAATGGGGGAGGATTACTGTCTCTCGGCGATCTGTCAGCAGGATCGGGATGTGGGGTGATCAGAGGAGGGTGCCAGCTAGTTTTCTGGGGGGGGGGGGCTTTCCGCGCACGAGAGGAGGAGGGAGTGATGATGATGACGCTGGTGAATTACAATGATGCTTCCGTCGGGCGTTGGGACCAACGAGGTGTGCCCCCCCCCCGGTCCCCTCCCGCTGGACAATTCCCAGTAAAGTCCTGGTGGTCTCTTTCCTGCCTCGTTCGTTTTTTGGATTTGCAAAAGGGTCCATCGTGTCTCCAGATGCATATCAAGAGGAGGCATTTCAGCTGGAGTGGCGATGATGATGATGATGATAACAGCAGCGATCTCTCTACACCGTGGTGATATATGTGCTTGGCACGCAAGAGGGGTGTTGAATCCTCTGCGTCTGAAACCCATTTCCCCGCCTTCCGAAGAAGAAGCCGTAGCTTCCCCCTTTGGCCGGGCTGGCCGGTCGGCGGCTCCGGGCGAGAGGTTTCAAGCCGGCCGGAAGGTATCGGAGGCGGGCGCCGGGCCACGTGCACCCGGGCGCACATGCCGCCTCCCCGGGCGCCGGGCTGGCCGAGGAACGTGTGAGCCCGCGTGCTCGTGCCCGCGCGTGTTCCGGGTACGTGCGCCTCCTGCCTTGGGCATGGCTGGCTGCCTGCCTGCGCGGCCGTCGCCTGCGCTCGGACCTCCCGCCTCGGCGATCCTTTTGCTCTTCTTTTTCCTTTCCGGAGAATTCGGGAATCGGATGCAGGCCAGGAGGTCAGCCGCAAGACCGAGCAAAGCTCCGAGCTGAGCAGAATCGCTGTCCCTGCCTCTTGTTTTGTTGCCTCGCTTATCGTTGGCACGGATTACCGTTCGTCGAGATGGCGAGTTCACCTAATTTGGGGGATGCGTTCAAACGAGCCCGGAACTTGGAAGCAACTCCTTAGGGATAACGAGTTCCCAGTAATTAGTTCCTCGTTTCCCTGTAGTAAAGGCAGAAGTAACCCACGTTACCTTGGGTAACGCAAGGGATAATATCACCACCGCCTTTTCTGCAGTGTAACTGTTTCTGCTGGCTGCCTTGCGGTTTCACTAAGTCGTGGAAGAGGAGCAGCCCATGGTTCAATGCCTGCTTGTGGTGTGCCTGGTGCTGCTTGCCTTTAGATGTTACTAATTTAGTTACTTTTGATTTGAAAGATACAAAGAGGTTTTTTTTTTTTAAAGAAATGAAGCTATGCATTTTTTAAAAAAATGAAACAATTAAAAAAAAAAGAACTTCACAAGTTCAGGCACTTACCTATGTGGTTACAATATGTAACATAGCAACTGAGAATCGGGGACTACAAATTAGGGACTTCATGAGTTGGCTCTGCAATCTTGGACAAGCTACTTTTTGTTTCTGCCTAATCCTTCTCCTGCAGTATGGGACATTTTGGTAGAGACTTCATAATGCATACTGTATAAAGCCATTGAATACTTGAGTGTACGTGATACACAAATATTAAGTGTTGTTTCTTTAAAAATAAACAGCAATGAAAGAGGGAAAGGCGTGTTCTATAGGGTTGAAAGATCTGGCTTTGTTGGGACAATGGAGACTTCTGCTATCAAGTCAGGTGACCACTGGCCGAGCCAGCCAAATGTTGTCTACACTTGTCTTCAGCCTTTTCATTTTTTGCCCCAACATGCATTTTGGAACTCAGGTCTTGGAATTTTTAAAAATACACATTTGTAGGGTCATAATTGTCAGAATCCTGTTCAGTTTTATGTGCACCTAACTCCAGAGGTGAAAGCTGCCGCAAAGATCAGATCAGGTGCCGGTCATGTGCTTGGTCGATACTACTGGGATGTTGTCCGATTGCCACGTCGGCCTCCACAGATGGAGCTTTGCATGCACATAAATACTGAACAGGATACTGGCCAGTGTTTCTGGTGTATCTCACCTTAAGGCAGATTGTGGTCCAGTAGTGGGATTCCAGCCAACTAGACATATAGACCACATCCCAGTGGCTCTCCAAGCTGTAAAATAGATCTTTCCTATCCATACTTAAATATATAAAGACTTGATTCTGGAATATATGTGCAAAGTATGTCTCCCGCCATATACTTTTCTTACTCAAAAGTATCCTTTAATGTTGGTGGTCGAATAGAAATATTTATCCATGGTCCTGCAAATTGCAGGTTTGGAATTAAGGTGTCTGGGACACTTGAGATGATAGACTGCAGTTGTTTGAAAGCTAGTTGCACCAGTAGAGAAGAGAGAAACATTACTTAAGCTTTAGTTGAATCAGACCCGAGGCTGTCACAGCTCATGTTGCAGGATGGGCCCCTGCTAGTATCTGTAGTTGTCCATAACAGGCCACAGAACTGTGTTGTACAGTTGCACAGAGCTGTAACTGCACATCCTCCATCTGTAGCAACACAAAACTGCTAGATAAAGATCTGAGTGGGAAGGAGCATTGAACAGACACGTCAAAGATCTGGTTGCCATATTTCTGGGATATAAAGCAGGAATGGGAAAACTTTAGATCCTGGGGCCAAAACCAGCCTCTCTAGAGTCCCAAACCTGTCCTCTGAGTTTCTTGAGATGGCATTGCCTCCTTCCTTGAAACATCATGGTTTGATGGATCTCCAGTTGTATATGGTTTTTTTTTTCCTATTCTAAAAAATGTTGAAATTCTTATCTGAAGGCTTACTTAATGGCAATAAGAGCTAAAGCAAGGGGAAAAAAAGCATGTTTTTTATTCTACCTCTTGAACCTTTGACCTGGCAAACTATTGAAATTTAGCTCCTGTGAACATCTTTGAAATGAATTTTGTCTCTTGAAAGAAATCAACCATACTTGGTATAACAGTAATAAAAATAATGTGCCATCAAGTCAGCTTTGACTTACAGCAATGCTTCTCAAGGTTTTCTAGGTAGAGAATACTCAGACATGGTTCACCATTCCCTTCTTCTGGGGGGCATCCTGGGACTGTGCAGCTTGTCTCATGTGCTCCCAGAGGCATCTGGTGGGGCCACTGTGAGATACAGGTGTGATGCTCCCGACCCTCTTTGGGATTGCAGGGCACGCGGTCAGAGAGTTCTCCGGCTCTTATGTACCACCTAGGGATCGAGTCCCTAGACCCCAGCAGTGCGTAGCATAAGCCCTTTAAACAAGTCTGACCTAAAAAGAACACTTTTGCACTTACTTAGCATTTAGCAAGTACAGACTCCTGGGCTTTGTGATTCCTTAGAACTCACAACAGCTCAGTGAGGTAGGACTCTTAAATGTCGCTAGTTTGTGGCCCTCTCCATTACTGGATTTAGCCAGACCCTGCTGTTCAAGAGACCAGTCCTCAATAAGGAATTTTTAAAAGTAAATTTTTTATTAGAAAAATAGAGTTTCATAGAAAATCAGTTTATATTGCAAAAGCATTGGCATTCAAGAACATATCCAAAGATTATTGCAGTTAAATAAAATAACTATTTCCCAGCTAAAATAATAAACTTCTAAAAGCTAACCTAGGGTAGGCTATAGAGGGCCTCCTTTACTTACATCCTCAATCCTTCAAGCTACATGCTCATACCATCATCAGAACAGAAATCCATCATCAGGAATCATTGAACACAATTGAATACAAGTGAACAATAGTGAACACAGAACACATAACCTATCTTCCATTTTCTACTTTCCTAGCTCCTCCCTTCTTCTTGGCCCCCTCTAGCTGTTAACCAATTAACTTTTTGGAGGTTGTACCACCATTCCCCGCCTATTATTCCCATGAGAGTGCAGGTGTTGTTTGTTTTCTGTAATAGACTTGGAATGTTGAGTCTTCCCCGGGCCTCTTGGTTTGGCCTTCACGATATCTCGTTCCTGGCTGTAATGGTATCAGCAAAACATTCTCATGGTGCTTAAGAAAAACACATTCAAAAGTCCTTCAAATCATCTCTACCCAGAACCATTCTGATTCCATTTTATATTTCTCTGACTACATATCCCATCATCATGACACGCTTCTAACCACATATCCCATGATCATGACAACAGGAAGCTGGACTAGACGGGCCCTTGGCCTGATCCAGCAGGGCTCTTCTTATATACCCAAGGACACATAGGCTAGTTCTTCTCCTGGGAGGCACAGTGGGGAGTTGAACTCCCAAACTCTAGCTCCATGGCCAGTTGCCTGAACCATTGAGCTACAGATTCACAAAGTCTGAGCCAATAGGTTTTATGTGTTGTGCCGTTGGTAAGATTCACCCTTCCAATTTTATTTGAGATACTGTGATACAACATTAAGAAGTGATTTCTTTTCCACTTAGGGACTGCAGTGGAAGAAACAAGCAGTAAATTAGGTAACGAAGGTGCTGTCAACAAAAGCAAATTTGTTCTTGCATTAATGTCCAGTGAATGAGAGTACGAAAGTTTTATTTGCTGCCTTGACTACTCTGCCAGCTGGCAAACAGTGTGAAGAAAATGCTCACTGTTGGACATGCCTTATTTTGAACAGTGTCTTTTTAATTTCCAGAAAGGGAAGGGAGTTTTTCTACCAATATGTGCATCATATATCTAGTACTGAAGACATAACGAGGTAGCTTGTATTCAGTCTATTGTGCATTGCATTCAGGGGTGTTTTATTTGGGGCGGTCTGGCTTTAGAGTCTTGGTGTGACTAGGACAGTGTATAAAATAGGCACACATCTTCCACTGAATGCATAATAATTATCTATCACTCCCCCCCCCCCCCCCGTAGGCAAGAATAGTCCCAAGACTGTAGGCTGAGGTAGGCAGCTCTTTTTCCCTCCTTTACCACTCTCCCTCTTTTGGAAACACATTTGTCCACTAAAAGACATCATAGAGTAATGAAGTTGGAAGGGGCCAATAAGGCCAATCAAGTCCAACCCCCTGCTCGATGTAGGAATCCAAATTAAAGCAGATCTGACAGATAGTTGTCCAGTTTTCTCTTGAATGCCTCCAGCATTGGAGTGCTCACCACCTCCTGAGATATTTAGTTCTATTGTTGTACTGCTCTAACAGTCGAGTTTTTCCCCTGATATTCAGCCTAAATCTGGCTTCCTATAGCTTGAGCTCATTATTACATGTCCTGCATTCTGGGATGACTGAAAACAGATCCTGCCCCTCCTCTGTATGACTGCCTTTCAAGTATTTGAAAAGTACTCTCATATTTCCCCTCAGTCTTCTTTTCTCAATGCTAAGTGTGCCCAGTTCTTTCAGTCTTTCCTCATAGGGCTTGGTTTCCTGACCCTGATCATCCTTGTTGCCCTCCTCTGAACTTGATTCACTTTGTTGGTATCCTTCTTAGTGTGGTGTCCAGAAGTGGACACAGTACTCTAGATGTGACCTAGCTACTGCTGAATAGAGGGGGTCTAGTATCTCAGTTTTGTACATCAACCTTCTCTGTGTCAGCTTTGATAATAGACACATGATAAGATGCAAAGTAATAGACACATGATAAGATGCAAAGTCTACTGTCAATTGAACATGCTGCCGTCCAAGAAACCAGACATCTAGCTGGTCATCAGGAACATGGTGGGCCCCTCATATGTTTTTGGACTGCAGCCACCAGCAAACATGGCTAACGTTGAGGATCTCCTGGAGTTACACCCCTCACTTGTTGTGTTTATTTACCCTTCTTTCAAAGTCCTCAAGGCACAGATGTCAAAAGATCTGAGCAACACCTCACAGTAAAGGATATCACAATCTAAAAGGAATGGGGTGAAAATGGGTGGTGTGGGATGCATTGAGAGCAGGAGCCAAAGTAGCTGTTAGCCTCAGACCAGTTGATGGAGAAGGCCTCTCCATCTTTCCTCTGTCTTAGTTGCAGTCCAAGTGGAATGGCTTCTGATGGAGACATTTTTGTGAGGAGAGAGATCCAAATGAGAATAGGTTCTCATCAGTAGAGCTGTCTTGTCTGTCCCTTAAATATACCTAAGTAGCCAGATGTTTCCACCTTAGGACAACAGGTGGCAAGCTGTTAAACCATATACGTAACTGCTGGATGTTGCGTGTTTGCTACTGTATGTTTCTATGGCCAGCATGTCCCAGCACTTTTATATATACTAGTTGTTCCCACAAATCTGATCCATGCAACACTCAGGCCTATGCATAATGGTGCATAAAACTGATGAATTGTGACTTTCTATCTTGTTGTGAGGGTTCAGTAGTATGCTCCAACCTTGTATCAAATGACACACTCACTCTCTTCTGTTTAGAAATGGGGTTAACATTTATTGGGGTATTCAACAACATTCCAGTATCCACGTATGCACTCCAAACGTTCTCCCCTTTAGATAACAGGTCTGAAGGGGGGTTCCATTCGTTAACTTTGAAAGGGTTTTTATCCTGATTGTTCCATGGTCCGGGCCACTCTGGAAGGGTGTCAGTGTTCAATAATAATCCCTCCTCTCCTTCCAGTAGGGGGATGGTGTCCTCCTCTCGATCGTCCACCCAGTCATACTCCCAGGAGGGTTCCCCTGTCTCCCACGGTACCCCATGAATTCCCTCTGTTGATTCTCCCAAATTCTCCATTCTATCCTCTCCCTTCGTTCTCTTTCCACTTTCTCTCTTTCCTCTTTCAACTTCCTTTTCCACTCCCTACTTTCTCGTTCACCCCAATATGATGGTCTGGGGTTTAACTCACGCCTCCTCCGAGCATCTGCCTCCTCCTTAGGGACACGCAGTTTTTCCGTCTTTCCAGTCCATGGATCCTCTACCCAGATCCACTCCCAGCCTACTGGCAACTCTCCTTCTCCCCCTTTTATATCGCCTAACCCCACCTCCACAATCTCCCGCCTTTTTTCTCCCGCGCCCGCCAAGGTTGCCCCGGGGTTCTGCAATTATTAGTCCTTTTAAATCTCCCTCCAAATTCCCCGGGTCAGGTCCAGGAGGTCTCGCTTTCCAGGGTGGGGGGACTGGCGGGGTCTGGCTTTCTTTCTCAGCAGTCGGCGGGAGGGATGGCACTTCCGAGAGAGGGGTCTCTCTCTCTCCTTCTTTCTTACACTTGTCTTAAATAAACCCCTGCTTTCTTCATGGGCTGTAGGATTTGACTGCAAGAATTCTGTGGTGAATAGAGTGTGATGTCCCATTTAGACTGGGGAGACATGAGTCTAAATAGATACTCATTGATGCTTACTGAGAGGCCTTGGACCAATCATGATCTTTCAGCTGGATTGGGTTGTTACACAAGTAATGTGGAGGTTGTTAAAACAACAACCTTTCTGTTTTGGATAATTTGATGTTTCCATACAGCCATGTTGTTCAAACAGATGCATGCAGTCTGAGTGCAGCCTAACTGCAACCCTATGGGAAGGTGAAACCAGAGTTTAATTTCAAAGAAGACTTTTCCATAGTTTGAAAAAAATTATCTGTCAACACAGTGCTTTTGAGCAGAGACCGTTTCCTCATTTTGCTTATGAAACATCAAAGGATGTACATACAGGGGCAAAACCAGAGCTTGAAAAAGTTACATTTATTGGATAATAAAAAATAACGTTCCCAAGCTCTGGGTAAAACCTTCTAATGCTTTCTCATCAAATATCTCCTATAATACTTTGGCACATTTGGGTGGATTGTTAAACCAGCTGTGCTTCAGTCTTGTGAAGCTTTCACAGAAACGCTTGTGGTTTGAAAGGTGCTGAGTGGCAACTGAGGTCCCTTTAGTTTTAAGCTTCCCCACAGAAGAAATTGTACCAATTCATGAGAAAATGTTTTTGTTGTAATAACTTTGTTAGAACTTTTATGTTGGTACATTACAACAAACACAAAACAGACTTTATATGTCACTTAAAACCAGTCTTGGAAGTGAATCCAACAAATTACTAGCCTGACAGGATTGGTGTTAACCAGTTAAGAGACAATTAGTCTCTTAGTCTAGTAAATAAATTTGTTTTCTTCCAAGCTGGCTGGTAGTGGAAGGATAGATCACTGTTATGCCTTCCTTCCTGGAACTCACTCACCTGTCTGTGTAGGAGGAGTCTTGGCCGCCTGCAGTTATAGGCTGGTTGCTTAATATATGGCTCCATTAAATGCTCTCAGGTTGATTGATACACTGCTGGGATGTCTGGATAATCTTTTGGAGTAGGATGGAATGGACAATTTTGAAAGGTCTTGGTGACAATTTTGTGCCCTCATGGTCCCCATGGAGCTGCTCAAAATTTCAAAAATGCAAAAAGTAAAACCAGAAATTGTTAAAAGCTCACTTCCAGTTTTGAAAATTGGTATCTGTGAGAGTTGAATTATGCAGGGGAGAAGCCTTGGGCCTATTTAACCGGCGAGTGGCTGCTCCTGCAAACTTCCAGAAGCTGCAATTCATTTATTTTATTTTAGGCCAGAAAAAGATGAGTCAGGGAGGGGCTGGAAGTCACCGAGTTGAGGTAGTAGTTTGACCAGTCCTGGGCTAGGACAAGGGTGATCTGGGTTCAGATTTCCATTCAATCATGAACTTTACTGGGTGCACTTGACCAATTGGCCAACCTAGCTTATCTCACAAAGTTGCTGTTGAGGACAGGATTGGACCATCGGTGGTGCCTTGCACTTGCTGGAGAAAAGGCAGGATGAACATGCAGTTAATAATAAAAAAAGTGGCCTGAGTTTTCCTGGACTTTATTGAATCTATACTATAGAGCAGTCTCCTGCAACGTAGTTGCCTCCAGATGTGTTGGAATACAACTACTGTTCTCTGGACCAGTGGGGAGGGTGGTCCTTGTAGTCCAAGACATAGAGGGCACCAGCTTTTGGAAGACTGCTCTAAAACCATTAAAGATTCTGCCATGATAAGCTTGCCAAAAAATTTGTCAGTCTGCTTGTGTCTGTGCTGATGGAAGATGTACAGTACTTGATTTTTTTAAAAACACACCACAAAGTTCATCTAGCTTTAAGTGACATGACTTCGTTCCCCTAGATTGCTGGGGGACTGAATCTGTAGGTCTGCGATGGGCTGTAGCTTGCTAAGCAGTATGTCAGCTTCTGTGTAAAACAGCCTGAGAGTGTTTATACTAACTGTTTTGTCTTACAACTGACAATTTAATAACATCTCCTTCTACTCAAGTGATGCTGGGGGGAAATAGAGCATAGAACTAATTTTCTTCAAGACAAGATGATTTACCATGTTGGTTTTATCTATCTGTCTATTTTGAAGTCTGAAAACTGCTTTGTCAACAGGCAACCTGTCTATTAGAATATTAGAATGTAAGACCATGGTATAGGCTGCGGTAAAGGGGTTTACTTCTGTGTACAGTCAACCCTCAACTTACGAATGGCCCTAGTTACGAACATTTCGACTTACGAACCGCTCTGATAGAAAAATATAGCCTCGACTTGCGAACTTTGCTTCGAGTTACGAACTGAAAAAAAAACACGCGGGAGGCGGGAAAGCGCGAAATTTGAACTTTCAAGGTGTTCTGTTGAAAAGGTGTCTGTTCCCTCCTTCCCTCCCTCTTTCCTTTCCTTTTTTTTTAACCTAAGATGACTTAGGTTAAAAGGGAAAAAAAGGGAAAGAAAATTCTGCCCCTAGTGGTAGGAACGGATTAACCGGCTTTGCATTAGTTCCTATGGGAACTAATGCTTCAACTTACAAACCGCCTCTAAGAACCTAAGAACCAAAAACAGCCGGAACGGATTAATTGGTTTTCAATGCATTCCTATGGGAAATGCTGATTCGACTTACGAACTTTTCGACTTAAGAACGTCCTTCCGGAACGGATTAAGTTCGTAAGTCGAGGGTTGACTGTATATCATGGCGTGGGGAAGGTGTGACCCTCAAGGAGGTGTTTAATCCCATCAGTCTCGGCCAGTGGTGAAGGATCATGGGAGTTACAGTCCGACAGTGTTTGCGGGGTTGCATTTTCTTCACTGACCACTTCCTCTAGTGTGCAGATGATTCTTAATATTTATGGGGATTTAATCTTCTTTTTTCTCTCAGGGGAAAAAATCAAGCCACATGACTTGCTAAAAGAAGAGAAGATGTTATGTTGGGGGTATTGGTCTTTTGGAGTTCCTGGGGCAGATAGCACTCTCCAGACTATCATTCCTGAACCTCAGAGCATCAGGTTCATTCATCAGAAGAGTATCAAGGAAGTGGCTTGTGGTGGGAACCATTCTATTTTCCTGTTGGAGGACGGCGACGTCTATACTTGTGGTGCGAACAACAATGGACAACTGGGCCATGAGAGGGAAGGAAACAAACCAGGTCTGTTATCTCTAACTCTCTGGAACCAACCAGAGATTTTTCTTCTTCTTCTTATATATATACTGCGTTTCCCCGAAAATAAGACAGGGTTTTATATTAATTTTTGCTCCAAAAAACCCATTAGGGCTTATTTTCAGGGGATGTTTTATTTTACAGTCATGTCATCTTCTGGTTGCTGCACAATGCTGCACAAGGGTGGAGAGCGGGGTTTCACTTAACTAGGGCTTATTTTTGGGGTAGGGCTTATATTTTGAGCATCCTGAAAAATCATACTAGGGCTTATTTTCAGGTTAGGTCTTATTTTCGGGGAAACGGGGTATATATATATATATATAAGACAACTTGATGTAGTAACAACAATGCAGCCTATATATATAGGTTGTATTGTTGTTACTACATCAAATTGTCTTTGTTTTCATGCTCTTTTTATAAATGTTGTTATCAGCTGTATCCCCAGCCTGGGAGTTTCATAGTGGAAGAAGAGCCTAGAAATACTAAAGGTAAATAAATAAGGCCAACATATTACTGAGCTCCCACTAAGTGGGAGATCCCATCAGCATAGTAATGCAGGATTGCACTGTTTGTGCATGTGTTACCACTGCACAAGCAGGGATCTCCCTGAGGGAAAAGGCCCTCTACTTACCATGCCTTTGACCACATCACAGTCTTGCATTACTAAACTGGTGGTACTTTCAGCTCAGTGGAAGTTCAGTAGCATACTAGCCTGTATACAGGCCTGGAAGTGTGAGGAGCAGGGCTTCTCTGGTGGTACTCTTGCAGCTTCTGATGTCTCATCCTAGCAGTTTCCAGTCAGCTAGTATATAACTGAATTGGGAAAGCTTTCTGACTGATCTCAAAGTAATATTTTTTTGGAGTTAGCAGGGTGGCATGTCAGAAGAGTGTCATGTTCAAATGACCTCTTGTTTCCCTTGGTGCTTTGAACACTGAGCCTGTATGTGTATGTATAGATATATTTAGCCTATATTGCTACACAGAGCTTGGAAATTTACTTTTTTGTAAGTTTATGACTCCCAGAATGCCACACACCCCACATGACCACTGGCATGTTGGCTGGGGCCTTTTGAAAGGTGTTGACAGGCAAACACTTATTCCCTCCCTCCCACCCCGTCTTGGTTGTTAACCCTTTTTTTTGCCCAGGTATCTGAAATAATGTGCATCGTCTATGGCTAGCTTTCTCACGTATGCACTAAGGGCATTTTTTTACAAAAGGTAGCTTTGCCATAACAGTTAAAACAGCCCTTTCCTGCTGACCCAGAAGCGAATCAGATGTGGAGTGTAGTCAGGGTGTTGTGGGAGACCCACTACAGAACTCACAAGCTTTGAAGCTTGTAGGCGTCATAATTCTATAATCTCCATTTTGACAGGCTGTTCAAAAAGTGGCAAAAATATGTGCAAGCTTTTAACATAATTGGCTTCTTCATCAACCAAGTTGTTACAAAAAGCAGGCTGGAGGAGACAGTGGGAAGAGGCATGATCCTAAAGTTATTTTGCCTGCATGTTGTATTAGGATATAATGAAAAGGAAGGGCCTGCAGATTCAAATGGGGGTAGTTAAGTGATAATGTGGTCTTGGATGTCATCCAGAGTAGCTCTCGGGCTTTCTGGAAATAGAAAAAGCAACAGAGTTTAATTCTCCATTTTGAAATGGAGAATATGCCATAATTGCCCGGGAGTAGTGGAGAACCTGAGAACCAGAGAGACTCCCTCTTGGTCATGGGCTAAACCAGTGGTCCCCAACCTTGGGCCTCCAGATGTTCTTGGACTATACCTCCCAGAAGCCTTCACCACCACTTCTGCTGGCCAGGATTTCTGGGAGTTGAAGTCCAACAACATCTGGAGGCCCAAGGTTGGGGAACACTGGGCTAAACAATAAGATGTTTTAATTAAGCTGTGCTTGCCACACCCTATGACAGGCCCTCTCTCTTGAGAAGCACACCTGTGTTGTCTCTGTTTTCTGTACTCAAGGTTATTCTGGCTAGTTCTTAATTAGCAAATATCTTCAGCAGCCTTTCTGATTAGAACTGCTCCCTTTCTTCAGTGTTTGAGAACATTCTGACCTAACTGAGATTCTGGCTGGTGAATGGGTTGCATTGCTGTTACAAAGCTTTGAAGAATATGAGCAGGAAGGACCAGAACCTTGGGTCTCATTACCTTCTGAGTACAACTTGTTACTCTGCTGGAAGATCTAGAGAGCTTGCACTTAGTGTATGCTTCAGAAACATGATTACTATTTGCTTAAAGATCGTTTTGCTTAAATAAGTAGGTAGCCTAGATTAGCTGGTTTTATTATTCCCAAACTGTACTTTAGAACTGTTTTTCTGTACTTTGACATAATCAGATGAATTTTCTTTTCTCTGTTAACAAAGTAAAAAAAGCCTTCTCCTCTGGCTTTGGGAAATGTAGTGTTAAATGCAACTCGGCCCGTATGGTCATATGATCAGCTTTCTAATGTTCAGGACTTTGAGGAGAAAGGCTTCAGCTTTCTAATGTTCAGGACTTTGAGGAGAAAGGCTTCTTTGATGTTAGGCCTGAATTCTGTAGAGAGTCTTAAGGGAGTCCAGTGAAGGGTCAGCTCTGCTGTAGGCTGAGTTGGAGGACTAAGATAGAGGTGATGGAGGTCCACCATGCAGTGTTTTTGCGGCCCTAGTTCTTTGGGTTTTGCTGCTCTGTTGTTTTTGTTTCAACTTACACACCGCCCCACATTGCTAAAACACTCTCTGGGGGGTTTACAGTATAATTATGCATGGAAAATCTTGCCCCCTTAGTGAGCTGGTACTCATTTTACCAACCTTGGAAGGATGGAAGGCTGAATCCAACCTTGAGCTGACCACCTGAATCCTCTCTCCTCACCTCAACTGCTTTAAAATGTATCTTTTGAGCCCAAGACAAGGAAAGGAAGGAAGCATGTCACCATGGTCACTTCCTACAGCTCCTCCTTCATTTGGGTTAGGAGACCTTCCCATGTCAGGGGACTTTTTAGAATCGGCTGCCCTTTGAACAGGAAAAGAAGTGATTGAGACAAATAGTCACTATGGTTGTGTCTACTCGCAGCAGCCACTGTTTCATCTGGCACTGAGTCTTTCCCTATTGTAAAGATTGATACACCTTTCTAAAATTATGGAGAGTAATGGCATTCTAGGGTTGGAATTTTTCCTTTTTAAGCACACGTGTTATTGTATTTTTTATTGATTACTTGTGTTTGGACAGTTTGGAGAGGACGTTGGACAGAGCTAGAACAAAGCATGTAACAGTGCTTTATTTTTTGGAGAAAGCCAATAAACACAAGAAATCATCTATGAATGATAAGAATTGTTTGCTCCATCCATCCTGTCTGTAACAGCTGTGAGCCTGTTGAGGACAGATGGATATTGATGGGATGGCAGTAAAGATATTGAACGCTAGACTGTTTTTCCAAAGATTCAAAAGGTTCTAGCTTCTCTGTATTGCTATCTAGATTTATAAAAGAAGGATGAGCTCATTTTAAGCTCATTTTTATGACGGGCATGTCCGTCACTCTTCCTATTTGGGCAAATTCAGATATCCTTTAATGTTTGCATCACCACTGGACGTGGCTTGATCAATAGGGGCCTCATGCTAGTCAAAAGTACTCCCAAAGGTAACATTTAAGCTATCTCTTAGAGAAGTACAGTCAACCCTCGACGTACGAACGGCCCTAGTTACGAACATTTCGACTTACGAACCGCTCTGATAGAAAAATATTGACTCGACTTGCGAACTTAGATTCGAGTTACGAACCGAAAAAAACCTTTTTTTTTTAACCTAAGTCATCTTAGGTTAAAAGGAAAAAAAAGACAAAAAATTCTGCCCCTAGTGGTAGGAACGGATTAACCGGCTTTGCATTAGTTCCTATGGGAACTAATGATTCGAGTTACAAACCGCCCCTCGACCTAAGAACCAAAAACAGCCGGAACGGATTAATTGGTTTTCAATGCATTCCTATGGGAAATGCTGATTCGACTTACGAACTTTTCGACTTACAAACTTCCTTCCGGAACGGATTAAGTTTGTAAGTCGAGGGTTGACTGTAGTAGAGAACTTCGGGTCTTCTAGTTGTTGATGGACTACTCATCAGTCCCAGCCAAGAGGCCCAAATAATGATAGGTATGGTAATCCAACAAATCTGAAAAGCCCTAGATTTCCTACCATTTCCTTTAGGTTTCATCATGTATGTCCAGGGATTGCTGTGTGTGGGAGACTATGCATTGCGGGGAAAGTTTGGAAAAAATATTTTTTTGGGGGGGATCATCTTCCAGAATGCCCCAGCTAGCTTGGCCACTGATTATATGGTTCTTCTAGCCATTGTGGCTAGGAGTGTGTCATTTTTTAAATTATTATTATTTTGGATTCTAGTTTCCAGAATTCTCCAGGAATTTCCCAGCCAGAATTTTGGAAGGTCCAGGCTACAGCTCCGCACCTGCAGACATATTTCTGGCAGTTGTAATCTTGTAGCCCTTTAGGCTTTATAAAGAGCACCTCCCAAAGAACTATGGTACCCAGAAAGCACCATAGCAGCTTCTTTCTTTTCTTTTCTTTCTTTTTTTTAACATTAACAACAGAAAATACAAGCACCAAGACAGGACCAATTCCAGGTGAATGAAGAAGGCAGTAAATGTGGGTCTGTAGGCTGTGGGAATTCCTGGAGAACATTGGGTGTTGGGTGTCCAAAAATTCCAAGTGTAACATCCTCAGTTGGCACATCTTCCAAGCAGTGGTTGTGGAATCCCAATCCTCCTCATGTATAAGAGATTGCTTGCTTTGCAGGTCTATAAGAAAGCCCCTCAGTGCCATGTAAAAGTAGCCTGGTCAGAAAACTTGAGGTAGAGCCAGTGAAAGTATGCAGTTAGCTAAACATACCTGGTCCCTTTAGAGTTGTCTTCAAATACTACAACCGTTAGGAACAAAATGCTTCTTTGACCATAATTTTCTTGCAGAGTTTCATTCCCAAAATGTTTCCTTTTTGAAATCTAGCTATTCCACATCAGTGCCATCCTCCCCAGGGATTAGTTTGCACAAGACTAATCTGTGTATCTCAACACTACCTGTCCTCTACCCGCCTGCAGGGTGGATTTCGGAAGGTGATGCCAACTGACAGTAACATGCTGTACTTTTTCAAAAGTGTTGAGAAAAAAGGGGTTTTACTTTGGTAGTGGAACGTGTAGCACATGTACCAGCTAGCTGGCAAATCTATTCAAGCTCCTGAATTTGGACAGAGCTGGGAAAAATTACTTCTTCAGAGCATTGATCCTAGAATCTCTCAGGAAGTTTGGCAGTAGCCGTGCTGGCTGAGGGTGGGGCTGTGCTCTGCAGATTGCAGTCCAACATTTAACTTTCCTGAATTTAATTATACATTCTAAGACAAAACATGTCTGCTTTTCCTTTGAAGAATGGATGTCTGTGCAGAGTTATAAAATGCACAGCCCATCTGATCCCTTGGGTTGCTGAGGAAAATCCCAGAATATCACGTTCTATCCCCTGCAACGTCTTCTATTTCTTATTGACCATGCTTTTGTCATTCATCAGTGAACGCTTTTTAGCATGCACTGTGCTTTACAAGTGTTTCTTTCATAGCAGGTTTCAGAGAGGCAAATGTGATAATTCCAGCAAAAGCAAATAAAATAAAATAAAAATACGAAGAGAGAAATATTGCAGCAATTTAGGACTAACAAATTTATTGCAGTGTGTGCTTTTCTGGATTGTAGTCGGCTTCTTCAGATGCATGAAGTGCAGTATTTGGGCCACAAATTGGTATATAGTGAGGGGTAGGTATCAGGTTAGAGAATCTCATGCCTTACATCTCTTTAAGAGCCTTACAAAACCTTTTAGACCTCTAGGGAAAAATCAGAAGCCTGTGTTTGTCACAGCTGGCATTTATTTCCCCCCCCCCAAGGGTTAATTCCACAATGAAATCAGATAACTGAACGCAAACACAAAATTACTCTGAAGTGCTCACCCAACTGAGCCAATTTGAATCTATGGAGGCAAATCCATGTTGTCCTCATCTTCCAACCCTGTCCTCATCTGCTGCTGCTGTTGTTGCTACATGATATCTGTGTTGTTTGTATCTGGTGTGTGTAGCGTAGTGTGTTGATGAGTTGAACGTGTGTGTGTGTGTGTTTTGCCTCCCTATATTTATAGTTCTTTCAGATGTTTACCTTTCCCTTACAACTATAAACATTCTCTTTTACTGGACCTGTAAATATAGGGCCCTAAATCACCAAGGAAAATTTTATAATAGAAATTTCTATTGACTTTACAACTCCTGTTAATACAGTTCCTGCAAATCAGAGTCTGGCAATGTGCCACCATGGCAATGAGTATTATTGTTGTGCCAAACAGTTGCAGAGCCCATGAATTTCAATGTGTTGAAGGGTCTAATAAAATTAAGTAGAGCAAATCGCAGGACCTGAAACACCACCTATCTATCATGTCAAGACATTGCGCTGTTCTACTTATTACAAACCAAATATTTGAACACCCTTTTTGTTTATATTCACGCTGACCTGAAAGCCATGAAGGAAATGCTTTTCTACAGCATACAGTGTCCTTGCTTTCAGACTAGGCTGGAACTAGCTAATTGTTTTGCAGTAACTTTTAGCAAATTGCTGTTCAAACCTCATTTTAAAAATGCAATGTATATTTTCAGGGCTGCTTTTTCTACACCCCCCTTAATTATTTTAACACTCTATAGATTTAGAATTTCTCATCTTGACATGTGGAAAGGATCAAGTGCAAAGGCAACTAACTTCATATTTTTGTGATGTATAGAACTTCCTAGGTGATAATGGCATTATTAACACAGGTAGTGGACATTTAAGGTGTTGATGTTGTTACTGTTCTGGCAGTTTTGGCAATAAAAAGATGCAAATGATACATGTTTTCAGAACCCAGGTTTTCAGGAAGTGTGGGTTGTGTTGGAGTTTAGGGTTTTACCCCCAGAAAATCATTGCTTAATATGCTTGTGGAAGTGTGGTGATATCACCAGTAGGGGCAGATTTTCGGTAATTAAAAACTTCATACTTCTGTCCTGTGGCTTTACTGACTGCGGTGTAAACATTTCATCATGTGAAAACTGGGTAAGTTGTGGGACAAAAGATATAAGTCTTTAATTGCCTAAAACTGCTCGCATCAAAGCCATCATCACTCTTCCACTAGCATAAGTTATGCAATTGTATTTCAGTGTAGTACAAAGTTCCAATCTCTATTTAATTCTCTAGGTGCACCCTGGAATTTGTGAATGTAACCCACTTCAACCGTTTCCTTCTCAAATCTCCCTTTGTACTTCCATTTTTTCTGCAGCCGTCTCTTTGAAAGCATTGACACATTGTCATAGGAGGTTGAAATGTCTCAGTTGCTGAAATGTCAGATTGCGGTCTATTTCTTATCTTGTGCAGCAGTTGTCCTGCCTGCTGTATGTAGAATGTAGAGGAGTATTTCTGGCGGGGAATGGAAAATAATCACATTAGAAGATGAACAAGCATGTGAGCCCCTGACACTGTGGCCGACATTGTTGGGACTTGTGTTGTTGCTGCCAGAGATGATGTGGAGATATAGTACCATTGACCTTTTTGATCCCTCTTTCTCTGCAACCCACTCCAGATCTAACAATCTGTTCCAGAGAGTTTTCTAGTCTTCTGGAGCACATTTGCAGCAAGGGAGGACAGTATGTGGGGAGGGTGGGTTACCACACACACACACACTTGTGCTCATAGAAGCTGATTTTGTGAATGCAGTGGCAGCATTGGTTACCACCACTGTCGGGAAGCTGAATTGTAGCGCTCAGTCTGCATTCTGCAATTGCGCTCTGCTTCTCATGGTAATGAAATATATGTAGCAGCACTAGAAGTGCTGCATGTGTGAATGGCTGACATTGGGATTGGCCCAAATTATGGGAAAATCATAGCTCGCTTTGTAGAGACACATAAAAGACAAACTGTAAGTTCCTTTGCATCTGATAACCAAAAAGAGCTATTGGAAATTATCAGAAAGGAGCCATTTGTCAGCTGTTGAAGAAAGCAGCTCATTGCACTTTGTTGCCTTACGCTTGTGTGTCCTCGTGTGTCTTGGAAGGCCAATTTTAGCATATGTGATGCTGAAGAGGATGGCTTCAGACCAGAGGCGGTGTTATAGATTCATTCCAGTGGGGCTTCCATAGTGTGTAGTAAATGCATCCTAGCAGATGTGACCAATTCAGATAAACTGAGGTGAACTATATGTTGTAGTTCAACATCTAGGAAGACGAGAAAGTGGATGATTAAGGTTCTGAAAAATTGTCCTTCCTTTTAGCTTTTCTTCTGAGACAGGAATCTGTTCCATCCTGGAATTTTCATCAGAAGGTTTCAGGCCTTCCGGTAGGAATCACATACTGTCCCCCACCACACACTTGAGATCTCTAGTGATATAAAGAGACAGGCTGTGGGAGCTAAAAGCACATTCCATCTGGAGAGAAACTCTCCTGTCTGCTTATGAATCATCCTTTACAGTGCAGTGAATTAAAGTGGGAAATGAAGGCTGTTCTCTAGAACAGCTATTTTCAGTGTAACAAGCAGTGTTAATGGCTTTACTGGGGCACCATCTGTACAGAAGCCTTTCCATTTCCTGGTGTGTGCCTAGCAAGCTGAGAACTTCTTTTGGCAGTCAAGGTAGCTCAGCAGTAAAGCATGTGCACTGCATGCTGAAGATGCTTTTCTCTCCAGTCGCAATACCTACTTTACCGTTTCAGAGAGCTGATGCAAATATTCATAGAAAGTGCTATTGAGAGAGCTGTAAAATTATCACCTTGAGGATTGGTATGCAGACAAAACAGGAAAAAAGATTTACTTGATGCTGCCCCAGACACTATGGCTTGCAGGCTTAAGTTATGGGACGGCAAATTTTGGGAAAACATTAGAAGCAGCTTCTTGGTGATCAGCATAGATTTCAGTAAGATAACCACTCTGTGGGCTCTCTTTTACTGAAAGCTGTGAACATCTGTTAGGAATGCTTTAGTTTAGAATTTCCTGTGTGAGACAGAGGATTTAATTATTTTATTTTATTTTATTTTTACACCACTTTTCTCCTTAAAAGGACCCAAGGCTGCTGACATCATTAAAAAGACAATATTTAAAAGCTAAACACAGTAAATATAGAAATATTAAAAAAGAATGAAACAAGGATTAGAGTAGATGTTCACCAAGTTCATGATTGTACTGTATGAGTTCTCTGAGAGCCCGGGAAAGGAATGGTCTTCCTGTGCGTAATAAGCTTAGTTACCATTTCATAAATGGTGAAAGCATACTTGATGTAAGATGCTGATCATATTTGTTATGCACAGATTAAACAGTACATTTAGAACAATTTAGTTTGTAAGTGTTACCAGAGTATGGCTGTTTGCCACTTAGGATTGTGCTAGACTGGATGGTGGCAGCTATTCTTCCTCTCTGTCCATGGATAGGGCAGACATGCCGAACCGGGGAATGAGGGGAGAAATCAAAACCTTTCATCAAAAGGGGCAAGTTGTGGAAGGCACCCTGTCCCACCAGTACAATCCAGCTGCTCATTGTTCTGGGTACTTTTCACCTGGCCTTTTTCACCTGTTGGAGCCTAGCTAGGAGGAAAATGGAGTGTGGATTACATGGAGATCAGCCTGGGAGAAAGGATAGGTGGGAGATGAGCTCATTTCATGGGCACATCTCTTGATGTTCAGACCATCTCCCCTCCTCCAACAGCTTAAAACATTAATAGAGCAGAAATAGAATTAAGCAAACATGACTAGCTTGGATTGCTCTGTTTTGGCTTGGTATCTCAAAACAAAGCTTTCAAGATTAGAACCACTCCCTTTCAGACCTTTGGAGGCAGAGAGAGGGGCCTTTCTGGATACTACTGAGTAGGTGATCCATTTGCCTTGCCCTGTGTGTGTTCATTGAATAAGGGACCTTTTCTGAATGTGTGAAAACAGCTGTTATTTCATCTTATTGGGAGTACGTCTCCGTCTCAGGCTTAGCATTAGATTGTGTTATTAGCAATTTGGATCCTGAACAGGGGTTTTTGTCTTGTGTTGAACTACAATTCTTTGTCTGTTTAAGCACCCACCCAGCTTGTTTTTCATTGACATGTCTTTAGTTTTAATGAGTTATTTAAAATTGATATTGTCCCTCTCACCCTTGCTTCATGTTGAATGATAGCAGGTAGCAGGTATTTTTTTGCTTAGTGTGTCAAGTAACATTTTTTTTTGTCTTTTTCCAGAACAAATTGACACTCTAGTAGGGCAACACATCATCCATGTCGCCTGTGGAGAGTCTCACAGCCTGGCCCTTAGTGACCAAGGACAGCTTTTTTCCTGGGGTGCAGGCAGTGATGGCCAGCTGGGTCTCACGACAACAGAAGACTCTGTGACTGTACCAAGGTAACTGATAGCAATACTCAAATTCTGAGCTTTTCTGTGCAGTTTGACCCACTCTAAATGTGCAGTGAAGGTTTTAGATAACAAGGGTGTTCAGATTAATACTCCTTGAGTTTTCTAGGGTCTGCTGCCTGCTTGTTCAAGCGTAAAGGGGCCCTGTGTGATAACCAGCACATGAAATGAGACTGAGAAGAAGATTCAGGACCAGGCAGAATGTCTTTATATGTGGAGATGCTCTGTGCTTGGACACACAGAGGATCTTATTTCATGTTCAGTAGTTGCATGGCTGAAGGAAGTGGAATCAGCTATGCAGATCTATAGCCTTCGGGTATTTTTTTCAATATTAGGAAGCTTAGCCTGAATCCCATCTTCAACCATCAGGATGGCTAGACAATAGCCTTGAATCTAAAGGATGCCAGCATTAGGATGCCAGATTTCCAGATGTGGTTTGTGTGAGGATCCGTTGGCCATTCTTACTATTACAATTGTTGTTTTATTTGTTGACCACCAAACATTAGGATGCTTGTGAAAACATCGGATGACAATTCAGCGTGTTCATTTGTTCCTTCAAAGCTAAATACATGTTCATGGGGTGGAGGAAACAGCTGAGCTGAAGTTGGGTGTTGGGGTGAGAAATAATTCTATGTTGTTTCCCCCCTACAGATATTTGCATGGCAAAAGAAGCAAGTTGCTCTTCAGACAAAGTTATAAAATGAAAAAGGATTGGCTTGTTTGTTATTCAGCACCCCTACTTTGCTAAACAGTTGTTCCTTTCACTTGTGGTGGAAATCTCTGGACTCTTCAGTGTTTTAACCTGTTGTTTTTACTGTGACGTTGGAAGTGATTGGAAAGAGTATAGCGGGTGTTAACTAGCTCAGCATACTGGCAATACAAGAGACAGACATAATAGAAAATCTTATTTTTAGTCCAACACTTCTCTATGATTTCTATTAAAAAGTGTTATTTTAAAATGCTAGCCAAGTATGTTTCAGGGCGGAGGCTATATTATTCTAAATTGTTTAATATAATGTTGCCTTTATAACAGAGTCCTTACAAAAGCCAGGTAAATTGTATTTGTGTGTATTTGTATTTAAAAATATCATTTGTTCTCTTGTTTAGGTTAATAAAAAAGCTGAACCAAGAGACAATACTTCAAGTCTCCTGTGGCAATTGGCATTGCCTAGCCCTTGCAGCTGGTATAGTATAATTAATATCTGATAATTAAGCAATTCTTATTTGGAGCTGTAATGTAGCTGCCTTCTTAGAGGGTTGCCTCACTGCACCCATTGCTCAGGCTGGCCCTGTCTAATCCCATCCTCCACATTCTGATTAGTGGAATTCTGTGAGGCACCAAAGAGAGAACAGGGGTTGAAATTTGATTTATATATTTGTCTTGTTTATAGGCCATCTTTCTCCTGATAAGGGAACTCAGGACGGCTATATTTAGGTCACATTTGAAATATTTAAATATTGATAGCTGAACCTGTGACATTTTGCATGCAAGACAAGTTTTCCTCTACTAAGATGCAAGACAGTCCATGTAATAATGCTTAGCATTTATACAGCATTCTTGAAATACTCAAAATTTCATGTGTGGATTATTTTCTTAACCCTCATGACAACTTGGTTACGTAGGTCAGTATAATATCATATCCCAATATTATCCCATATGATGGTGGAACACTGAGGTTAAGAGTATGTGATTGTCCGAGTTCTCCCTAGGGACTTTGCAGCTTAGATTCCAACACAATGTATGGTACCTAAATTACCTCAGGGCACATATTTGCCTCCTGTGGAATGATTGTGCTGTGACATAAGAAAGGGCTTGTTTTTCTGACTACTCTTCGCCATATCTCCTTTTCCCTCAGATGGGCAGTTCTTTGCATGGGGACAGAACAGCCATGGACAGCTTGGACTGGGTAAAGAATTCCCCTCCCAAACTTGCCCTCAGCGTGTCAAGTCTCTTGACGGGATCCCCTTGGCTCAGGTTGCTGCCGGAGGAGCACACAGCTTTGCCTTGTCTCTCTCAGGAGCCATCTTTGGCTGGGGGAAGAATACTTCCGGACAGCTGGGACTAAGTGATGAGCGAGGTACTTTGATTGATCTTCAGGGGAGATGAAATTCTTGCTGGCAATGGAAGAGGAAGAATTACTGTTGTGTAACCCATTCTCTTTACAGGTAGAGCATCTCTCTCATTGGAGCATTCTCTCTCATTATGAGACAAGGAATATATATGGTTTTCCTTCTCCATATTATATCCTCAAAACAAGCTTGCCAGGAAGGGTAGGCCAAGAAATCATCACTAGCCCAAACTCACTCCGTGGGTTTCATGGCCAAGTGGGGACTTGAACCCAGGCTTCCTGAGTCTTAGTCCAGCATTTAACCACTACACTATACTGGCTACAAGGCCATGAGGAAGCCTGGTCATGTACTGCACTTGCTGAGGGCAGCAGTAAAAATTCACAGATGCCTGATTTTGTGAGATGGGAGCCAGTGTTTCTGATAGGACTTTATATCTGGTCTTATCCCAGATGTGACCTGGTGATGTACACTGGTTGTTGGGGTGACAGTAAATTTCTACGGCCCCATAAGGGCATGAATAACAGTGTTCTGTCAAGTTAGTTATGACTTACGACAACCCTTTCCAGGGTTGTCTGTGTATAGCAGTGGTCCCCAACTTTTTTCACACCAGGGATCGGTTTAGTTGAAGACCATTTTCCCAAGGACCAGGAGTGGTGGTGGGCATCCATGCGTGTGTGCATGTGGGGGCGTCCGTGCATCTGTGTGCATGCGGGGGGCGGGGGGCTGCGTGCAGGGTGTGTGCATCTGTGCGTGGGGGGGTGGGGGCATGCATGGGAGGCGGGCGGACATCCGTCCATGCATCTGGGGGACAGGTGTGTGTGCGCGCGTGCGCATGTGGGTGGGTGGGAATGTGTGCACATGCATACGCGTGTATGCACACGTTCCTTCGACCCTCGAAGATCTTTCTCCGCAGCCCAGTCCTTCCAAGGCCATGGACCAGGACCAGTCCATGGACCGGGGTTTGGGGACCCCTGATGTAATGATGTTTTATTATTCCATTCTTCTGGCGGATCCTGGGTCTGTGCAACTTGCCCAAAGTAACACAGGCTGGTTTTACTTGCAGGAGACACAGTGAGGAATTGAACTTCCAATCTCTGGCTGTACAACCAGATAACTAATCAACTGAGCTATTCAGCTAGCACATAAGGACATTAGTCTGCAAGTTTTTCCTGCCTTTTGCTCCCAGCCTTGATACGAGGGGAGATCCACATGCATTATTTATTTATATGAAGATTTATGCCATATATTTTCAAGGTCTCGTGATGGAGTTAATTTGACCTTGGTTTCCAGAGTTAAATGGCTCTACTATTAGGTTCTTTTTCCACCCTGTAGCCAATGGTTTCATTGCTTAGTTTTTGAAAGTGTTTTTTGTAGCTGAGTCACTGATAGTTTATTTTGTTCATTCACTTTTGTGGTAGGGAACGGTAGTAATTTAATCATCATTAACAGTGGTCTATCTGGAGAGTGCAAGCTTAGTTGAAATGACAAACTTAGAACTGTCCTCCCAGTTCTTACATGTTTCACAGTGTTATAGATGATGCATTTATTTTATATCCTCTTATCTAGATAGAGAGTCTCCATGCCATGTGAAGCTCTTAAGGACTCAAAAGGTTGTCTATATCAGCTGTGGAAGTGACCACACAGCCGTCCTGACAAAGGTAAAGAAAATCCCCCTTAAACTTTGATGGGAATGCAAGTAGGGGAAAATTTCTTGTAGGTTTTGTGGACTCATACTCCACATAATTAATAAATGCATGCTGCCAAGTCAGTTCTGACTTATGGTGATCCCTTGCAGGGTTTTCTAGCTACAGAATACTCAGAAGTGGTTTACCATTCCCTTCTTCTGGGGATGCCCTGGGACTGTTCAGTTTGCCCAAGGCCACACAGACTGGCTCTACGTGCAGGAGATACAGTGGGGGAAATCAAATTCCTAACCTTTGCCTCCACAGCCAGATAACTAAACCACTGAGCTATCCAGCCAGCTCACACTCCATGTACCCCCCATTTATACTGCCTTTCATGGTGTGTCTTCTTTAAAATAATACCATTACATAAGGAACAAGGTTCATTTCCCTCACCACTGAGCAATTATGTGCTATCCCTTGGATATAAACCATCTGGCTGCAGTCACTCATTATTTTTAATTTGGCAGTTACCTCCAAAATGTAATCTTTTTATACCTTCTGCTTGACTTAGTTCTTTTGACCTCTTTGAAGGTGTTGGGTTGGGAGTCAGTGTGATGTTGTCTTACCTAAACTTAAAAACAAAGAATACCTCCTTGCCAGTAAAATAAATGAAATAATTAATTAATTGATGGGCACTGGTAGGCGTTGTCTTTGTTTCCTGTGTACTAGGGTTTTTTAAAACAAAAACGTGCAGCAGGAAGAACCATCTCACTTGAGATTACAAATACTTGTAAATGAAAATTCTCGTCGACTCAGTTCCAGGTAGTGTTAGATTTTTGCCTACACAGAGTTCTTTATTTTAAGTAAGGGAGCCTGAAGTGGTGCAACTGATTTTTTGAACACACTCTGTAGCCTTTTTGCCATCTGATTTTGCTGTATGTTTAGGGATGGGAGAACTTTACATTCAACTGGAAGTGTTGAGATTCCTTCTCATTATAACTTCAAGATATAACCATGTATGTGGCCCCGTGGAATCTCAATTGTGAGGTTCCGCACGGCTCGATTATCTCCCCAATGCTGTTTAATATCTATATGAGGCCACTGGGTGGGGTCATCAGGGGGTATGGGGCTTCGTGCCATCAGTATGCTGATGACACCCAGCTCTACATCTCCTTTTCTCCAACCACAGTGGATGCCGTTCCGTCCCTTCAGCACTGCCTGTAGGCTGTACTGCAATGGATGCAGGAGAATGGACTGAGGCTGAACCCGGACAAGACGGAGGTCCTGAGGGTGGGTGGCCCCTCCATTGGTGGTTTGGGAAACTCCCTCTCTTTTGGGGGAGTGACTCTCACCGCGAAGAGTGAGGTTCGCAGCTTGGGGGTCCATCTGGATCCGGCGCTCACCATGGAAACCCAGGTGGCGTCAGTGGTCCACTCCGCCTATTTCCATCTGTGGCGGATTGCCCAGCTGCGTCTCTATCTTGATATTGGGGCGCTCACCACTCTGGCCATGCGCTTGTAGTCTCGAGATTAGACTACTGTAATGCACTCTACGTGGGGCTACCTTTGAGATTGATGCGGAAGCTTCAAATGGTGCAGAATGCGGCGGCCAGACTTCTCACTGGGGTGAGAAAATATCAGCATATTTCCCCCACTCTGGCTGCCTTGCATTGGCTGCCCATTCGTTTCTGCATTGATTTCAAAGTGTTAATGATGACATATAAAGCCCTAAACGGTTTAGGACCTCAATATCTAGCGGAACGCCTCCTCCTACCTAGATCTACCCGAATCACTCATTCTAGCCAGGAAGGGCGGTTGAAGGGTCTAACGCCGAGGGAGGCCCGGAGAGAAAGAACAAGAAACCGGGCCTTCTCGGCAGTGGCCCCTCACCTTTGGAACAGTCTCCCCGAAGAGATCTGTCTGGCTCCCTCGCTGGGTGTTTTTAAGAGTCAACTTAAGACCTGGCTCTTTAGGGCAGGCTTTCCCTCCTGTCATCACTTGAATATTTTTCCCATCTTGAACTATGTTACTACTGTTGTTTTTTATTTTATTATATTGTTTTTATTTTACCTATTATTGTTAGCCGCCCAGAGTAGACTTCGGTCTAGATGGGTGGGGTATAAATTTAATAAATAAATAAATAAATAAATGTTAGAATTTAGCAATTAGATAAAAATAACCAATATATTATTTAATGTCCCCAGGGAACTCTGAGAAGACCGCCATTTTCTGAAAAGCGTAAGGGCATGTACCTTCCTTACCTTTAGCACAGATATGATAAAACAATTAAATACTAAGGCTTCTTCTTGAAGTAATTTTAAAGGGGCATCTTGGGAAACAAAAGTTCAAAGGAATACCAATCTAAATTAGCTTTTATGCCTCTTTGTGTGTATCCTCTATATATTTACTCTGTATTCTGTGTTGCTTCAGACTTTCCTCACATGCCTGTTGTGGTGATCATATGTTTTGTAAACTTCTCAGCTAGCCAGCCAGCCAGATAAACACTTTCCTTGATAAAAACCTCGAATTATGCCTTTTTGGCATTTCTACAAGAAAAGGTCTCCACAGGGTCACTGAAACATTGGTTGCAACTTTGTTGCAGCTGAAGAAGCAGGAATCCTGCCCTTCCTGTTGCTCCAGCTGTTGGGAGGGCCTGCTCTTTTCCTAAGTGGAAATGTCTGCTTTCCTTGCCAGAGTGGAGGGGTGTTCACCTTCGGGGCAGGTTCCTGTGGTCAGCTTGGACATGATTCCTTGAATGATGAAGTCAACCCCAGAAGAGTTTTGGAGCTGATGGGCAGTGAGGTGTCCCAAATTGCTTGTGGTAGGTAAGTGACATTATGAGATCAGTGTGGAGTGCCACAGCTGTTTGGGTGATAGCAAAACAAAAACTGGGGTATTTGAAATCATCAACTTAACCAGAGTCAATCATACCGTTGCACACTCTTTCATATATTTGTGTCTTCCCTGCATACAAATCTGTTCTTAATTTGGGTGCTTATTCCTGTTTTGTGCCAAAGAGCTTCGTCACAAGTACCGTATTTTTCCATGTATAAGACGCCCCATATATAAAACGCCCCCCACTTTCCTAAATCAAAATTTATTTCTTTGCAAGAAACTGCTGCTTTCCCCCTACATTTTTGTTGCAAAAAGCAGCTCCCCCCCCCTCCAGGTTTTGCAAAGAAAATGCAGGGGGGGAGCGATTTCTGCTTTCTCCCTACATTTTCATTGCAACAAGCAGCTTCCCCCCTCCACATTTTACAAAGAAAATGCAGGAGGGAAGCGATTTCTGCTTTCCCCCTACATTTTTGTTGCAAAAAGCAGCTTCCCCCCCTCCAGGTTTTGCAAAGAAAATGCAGGGGGAAAGCGATTTCTGCTTTCCCCCTACATTTTTGTTGCAAAAAGCAGCTTCCCCCCTCCAGGTTTTGCAAAGAAAATGCAGGGGGAAAGCGATTTCTGCTTTCCCCCTACATTTTCGTTGCAAAAAGCAGCTTTCTGCCTCCAGGTTTTGCAAAGAAAATGCAGGGGAAATCATTTTCGTTGCAAAAAGCAGCTTTCTGCCTCTAGGTTTTGCAAAGAAAATGCAGGAGGAAAGCGATTTCCGCTTTCCCCTCCATTTTCTTAGCAAAACCTGGAGGGGGGAAGCTGCTTTTTGCAATGAAAATGTAGGGAGAAAGCAGAAATCGCTTTTCCCCTCCATTTTCTTTGCAAAACGTGGAGGGGGAAACAGGGATCAAAGCACTTTGATCCCTCCCCCCTCCTTACTTCCGAGTATAAAACGACCCTCAATTTTTCCTTCAATTATTTTAGGAAAAAGTGTCGTTTTATACACGGAAAAATACGGTAGTTGTGACATTCAGCAAACCAGATCGTTATAATCTGATGAATTTGTCACAATTTCCAAGCATGTCTTTGAAGTCCCAAGGGTCTGTTTTCCCTGTCTTTGTCCAAGTATGTTAAAAAACAAAACAAAACAAGAGACACCAGAAGGTTGTATATAAAGTCAAGGGATAGGGAAAATAGTTGGGCCCTGTTCTGTTCCATTTTGTATTTCCTGTATTACAGTCTTTTTTTAAAAACAGCTTTAAGTAGAAGGAAACAACTAAACTTTTAACCAATCTCATTAACATTCATGCTTTGCTATTTTCAGACAGCACACACTAGCCTTTGTGCCTTCTTCAGGAATTATCTATGCATTTGGCTGTGGAACCAGAGGCCAGCTTGGAACTGGGCTTACCTGCAATCTTAAATGTCCTTCCCCAGTCAAAGGTCCCTGGGCAGTTCATAAGGAAGATATCTCTGGTAAAGCAGGTAAGCATGAGTCTGTGAAGTGTAAGTGCTGACATTTTGGGATCGTGCATGGCACTGCTTGCAAAAGTAACTTTTTGGACTACAAAACCTTGAATTCCCTCAACAAGTGTGACCAGTTTTTTCACAATCTGTTGCCAAGGAAGCAAGTGAAATTTGTGACCGATCAGACTACGTTTAAGCCTGGATATTCTGCTCCAGCCTAGTGCTAATTCACACATTTATTTTTGAAGTAATAAATTTCAAATAAAGCTGATATATCTCAGTGGGTTGGAGTGCCTGGATCTCCACTGTGCTTCCAGCAGAGATCACCCATGGCACTGCCATCTCTGTGTCTGTGGGCATGTTGTGTCAGCGGCACAGAGAATGGGCGAACCACTTCTGAGAACTTTATGTTTAAAAACCCCTTGGAGAATCACCACAAACTGGAATTGATTAATTAATTTAAATTTCTTAATGCATTTGCTTTGCTGCCTCACTTCTATGTTAGGGATGTTAAAGAGCAAAATTTTAAAGAATTTTAACAGTTGCCACACATAGCACCCCTCCTCTCTTTCTCTATTTCCTCTATTCAGTTTGGGCTTCTCCACTTCTATACGTAAAGCTGAAATGCCATTAATAGTATCCTTCCTTTGATACTTCATATTAGAAGTTAGAGTGCTGTGCCCATTATTTGTATATCTTATGTGGTGTCACTAGCTTATATGGGCTTTCAGTGACTAAATTGGATTTTATTACCTCAGTTTTCATTTCCATCCATGATAACTGTTAAAAAAAGATTTGCTTATCATGATATGAAATATGGGAACAGTATATGTGTCACCATGCATGAAGTACTGAAATATTGACTTCAGTACTTTGAAGTGAAATGTGTTTAGGCGACTGCTGAGTTTTTGCTTTTCTCTCTCTCTCTCTGCTGACAGAACATACATTATGAATTCAAAATAAGCCTTTCAGAGTTGCTGTGGTTTTTGACTCTCAGATCTTTAATGCTGAAAAAATATAACCTAGAAAATATATATATTTTTTTTGCAGCCATATATTCCCTTTTTCTTCTCCACATGTCTGTGTCAGAACCTGTACATACTGGCAACATGCCCAGCAGCTGGTGTTTGCACTAACTTTCGTTGCCAACTTTTTTGTGCAGATTTATGCATTTTTCAGCTTGTGTAACATGTATTTTTTTTGTCTGGATGGCAAGGGTCGTTGCTTTCAGATGGATCCAGGTTCCATCACTGGCTTTTCCAGAGAGCCTGGAGAGAGAAGACAGCAGCCTTGAAGCTTTGGTGTGCTGCTGTCACTCAGTACAGGCCCTGCTGAATTAAATGGAGTGATGAGTTGACTTGGTAGGACACACCTTCCTGTGTTCATACTTTGCACAGCTTCACACTGCTTCACAAGTGTGCTAAATACAAAGGAGTCTTCTGCCAGACTGTCTGTCAGCTGAAGATATGGAGAAACCCCATTATTTTTATGGTTTGGCAGACAGTAGGCAGCAAAGAGAAAGAAGTGGCAGAAACTTATCTAAAAATAAATGAATACCTTGGACTCAGTTCTTTGTGCTGAAGCAGACAGGTATGAACCTGAAACTCTTGTTAAAACTGGGCTTGTATAATCCTTGCTATCAGAGGAGAAGGAAGCAGAATGTGAATGTCACTGATGGCCTAGCTATCATTAATCAGTATTTTTCTTTTCCATCAGATACCTGTAAATATTACATTGTTAAACATATGTTCTCTGGAGGAGACCAAACATTTGTACTTTACTCTGAAGCAGAGGTAATGTAAAATCATGGTATTAATGAGGTGGGCTGTGGGGTCAAGAAGAATTAATATCTCTGGATATGTTGGGGTGTTATTTGTTTTTTTTCCCCTCTGTGTTGGTGAAATCCACAACTTGTCTTTAAACTCATCCGTTTATTCTGGTACAATGTGAATCTGATAATTAGGATAAAATCTGGTCCTTGGTTCACATAAACATAACATCACCTGGTTTGGGCATTCACTGCTATTTATGTCGTTGTGGGCCTAAGAGAAGGGGTAGGATAGGAAAAAAGAGGCTGTGCATGAAGTGAGGTGGGAAGGTAATGTCCAGACAGCGTCTAGAGAAGGTGGTTCACAGAAATTATATACAGTATAATCTTTGTTGGCAACTAGTATCCAGATGTTTTTCTGCCTAAACTTTTGTCAGCCATAGCCAGATAGCCAGCAGTTGAGGGATGATAGGAGATGTAGTTCAAAAACATTTGGAGGTACAGTTTCCCACACTTACTGTAGGCCGTCTGGTAGCATGAATGTTAGAAATAGCCTCATGAGAGTATGAGGTGAGAACAAGACATTTTGTTGGCTGTGGTGAGGGGAAATGAGGCACCATCTTCTTGTTTTATGTGCAGAAACTGGGTGGAGAGTTGAAGAGGGGCCAGCCTGCCACTCCCACAGTTTAAGAAAAATGGCAGCAAAACTTCCAGCAGTCTTTCTCAGCCAACTTAGTGAAACTGTTTTTGTTTTCACATCCTACAGAATTCTTTCCCAGCAGATGATTTCCGGACCCTAAGTCAAAGTGATTACACCTGTTCAATTAATGATGATACAATAGACATGTGGAGGCAAAAGCTATTGGAAAAGAGTAATCCTAATTCAGTGAAGTATGCTCATTTTTGTTGTGGTTTAATGTGCTGTTTAGCCTTGTGATTTGGTTATGAAATTCTTAGAGGCCCAAAGTGGGGAGAATTTTGTTTCCCCTTTGCTGCTTGGGGTGTGTGTGTGTGCATATTGTCCTAGCTCTTTCAAGCTTCTACTTCCAAAACGGCCTTTCATTTTGGAACTGGAGTCCACAATACATGGAAGATTCATCTACATCACATGGAGTTTTCGTTCTGCTCTCTAGAGGTCATTAGGAACCCTTGGCACTGGTGCTGACATCATCTTTGCAGTGGGTGACAGGAGAATCCAGTGTATCTGGTACTTCTGAACCATGGAACGATTGTTGTTGTTGTTTAGTCGTTTAGTCGTGTCCGACTCTTCGTGACCCCATGGACCAGAGCACGCCAGGCCCTCCTGTCTTCCACTGCCTCCCGGAGTTGGGTCAAATTCATGTTGGTCGCTTCGATGACACTGTCCAGCCATCTCGTCCTCTGTCGTCCCCTTCTCCTCTTGCCTTCACACTTTCCCAACATCAGGGTCTTTTCCAGGGAGCCTCCGCTTCTCATGAGATGGCCAAAGTATTGGAGCCTCAGCTTCAGGATCTGTCCTTCCAGTGAGCACTCAGGGTTGATTTCTGCTCTCTAGAGGTCATTAGTCCCATGTAAAACCTATATCAGCCAATCTCCACATCACCAACAGAACCAGAGCTCAGAAATGTTAAATTGCTCAGAATACCTCCAGTTAGAGCGATCAGTGACTGTTGCAATCTTAAAAGTAACATTTCCAGATTTCTCAATGTAGGAGATGTTAGGTCCACGTGGTGCTGGCTCAAGGGGGCAAAGTGCCTGGTTCGCTGTGCTCATTTGAGAAAAGGAAAGCAAACACTGGCCCAAATCGTGGGTCCCCCCCCCCCCCCATCCATTGCACTGGTGCAAGACTTTTGTCTTTTTCTGCCAGTTGCACAAGCAGGTTTTCACAGCTCCCTTGTGCATCCTTTGTGACTTGCGTGACTGCAAGCTGGAGATCGCTGGAGCAACCATAGAGGACTCGGCCCATGGAGCAGTCATACTGCACAATTGCAGCTCATCACCCTGTGTATTTGAACACGGGATTTTAATTTGGCAAGGAGATTTTAAAGAAAAGGTTTTATTTAAAAACTGAAATATTGGAAAGAAGGCACTGAGCTTATGGTGACAAATCTCCTTTTCTTTAGCACAACCCTCATTTGAACCAGACCTTGCAAAAGTTATTCATTTTGGACCGCAACTTACTGTGTTACATCAGAGCTTGGGAAAGGGGATAGTGGGGGTGGTGCGGTCCAAAAACCAACTTTCCTACATTCTGAGTGTAACATCAGATAGGTCGATATGCCACTGGCTCAGCCCCTTAACAGGAAGGATGACTGAACACACTGGAAAAGCAAAAGAAAGTTGCTGTGTAGAAATATATACTGTAGACTAATAATCATTATTTCTGTCCTGTCTCTAAGCAGTGAGGTTGTTCAGATCCTATCTTCAGCTGCCTGCTGGAATGGAAGCTTCCTTGAAAAAAAGTAAGTGGCTTTTAACCTGCATGGTAGAAGCTCTCAGATAGCCTTCACTCACATTAGTTATATTAGCACACTATAGAATTTCAAACCATGACACTATAAGTGATGAATTTTGATCAAGCAGATATTAAGTTACAGAACTCAGGCCACTGTTAGATTTGGATCAGGAAGGAGGACCCATTGGATCTGTGATTTTCTTACAAAGGAAGGTAGAGGCATGGGGAAAGGTTGGCCAGAGTCCACCTGGAACGAAAACCCCACACATCCTATTTCAAACAGGAGTGAAAATAATATAAGAGGACAGCCAGCCCTGGGCCAAGGATGTGGATGAAAGAAGGGCAGTGGCTGGCAAAATGGCTTATATAAAGCCTTTGATGGTAGATGCTGGCATTAGAAAAAGCCACCTTCCTGGCTGAACTGGCATCCTGTTACAGCTGGTTTTATAAGCAGACCTAGTATGACATCAGCCTTCCAGCAACTATGAAGTATTGAGAAGCTCCATTGTCTTAGTTGTTCTGGCAATAAAATCTTTGCCATCCGATGCTGTGTGTAGCTTGGTGCATATCCTGTGATTTTAAGCAGTCAGGTGGAAAGTAGAGTATGTGACTGAAATGGAACCTCTTGCCCCAAGTGAGAGGCTGCTGTTGTTAGCCTAGTAGTAAGCTAGGTAGAGTGTTTGTGTGTGTGTGTGTGAGACAGACAGACAGACAGCGCATCAGACCAATGAGGTTGGTATTTAGGACCGGCATACTCATGAGAGTTCTCTTTTACCTGTGAGATCTTGCAGGCATCACTTATGGGGGAGAGATGCATGATGCCATCTCTCTAGGATATGGAAAGACCCAGTAATATGGCTTGATTAGTAATATTGCAGTTCTGCTCCAGCACATTAGGTTTCTGGATATTGCCTTGCCTTAGCGAGAGATCATAACAAGGGCTCTGCTGAATGAGACCAGAGATTTGTCTCTTACTCTTTGGCACGCTCTTGCAATTGATATTCAGAGAGCTATTGCGGCTGAATCTGGAACCAATGAATGGCTCGGAAGCAGTGCTGGGCAGTCTGTATCTTGTAGGCTTCAAGTGGCCCCCCAGGGCCCAAATGTCGCTCCATCTCACACTTACCAAAATTAAAACATGCCGTTTTCAAAATGTTGTGTTGCATATTTATACATTCTTGATTTTATCGGAATGCACTCTGGTGTAGCACACCATGTAAATACATATTATTATAGTATTATATATTTTGAAAAAATATACATTCTTTGAAAAACAATTAGCTGAAAATGCCAATTGTGCACTTGGAGGGCTTTGCCATGTTTGGAGGGTCCATAGCCTCCCTGGGGCCTCCCATACTCCCTTGATGTTTTATGAATTGGCATCAAGTTTTTTTAGATACCCTCAAAGTTTTGTAAGAAGAGTTTGGGGTCAGGGTAATAGGACTGGGTGTCTGCAGCCGCAGGACCTCTGGAGATCACGTATTCTTGCTCTGAAGTGAGCTGTGTCTTGGTGTAGCCCCTGCAGGTAATGTGGGGTGGTTAGGGGCAATGGAAAGAGTGCCAGTCTCTGGTGCTTTGCTTGTCTGGATATTGAGGAACCTGTGTCTGTAGAGGTGTCGTTGAATAGTTGCTCCCAGCAACTCTGACCAGCTAATAGGACTTGGTGCGGGGAGAGGGGAGGACAAATCTGGAAGGCTGAAAATTGCCTCCCTCTGATTTAGGGCATTTTTCCAGAAGTAATTGCCATGTGGAGAGAAAATTTATGTTGTGTGAAGTCTGTTCCTGACTTCATAAGACATGTGATTGTGGCAAAATAGTTGCACTTGCATTACATTTTGCACATGGTTGAATGCATTCTTTTCAGCTCTGTCCCTTGCACTTCCGCTCATCACCTGCTGCCTGAGACAGCCTGCTCCTTCTATGTAAAGGTAGAACAGGGGCTTTTCCGGGCTTTTCCGTGCTGCTGCTTCTACCAAGTGATATTCAGCGAGAAACTGCTTCTAACCCAGGAGGGTCGTTTTGTTTGGGATTACCGGTCACAACTTGGAAAAGTTGCGTTTCTGGATTAAAATATCCCAACCAGTTGGGAGATTCTGGGAGTCGCCATCCGACTCTTCCACACTCTGCCACAAATACCCACTGATAGACCTAGCAAGCCAGTCTGAAACTCAAGGGAGGAGAGTCCAGAATTCCTCAGGGCGCTGAGAGTTTAAGGTTGTTGCATGGCCTTAGGTTGACCTCTGGCTTCTGGTCAGGGATTCCTGCTCCATCTGGTAGAGTTCTGCTTCTACACATCCATTTCATCCTGCCCTGCAATTTATCCAGTCAATTCTCATCATTCATATGGCTTCTGACTGAGGCTGCTTATAGGTTAAGATGCTCAGGACGTCATCTAGATTGCTGTTTGATAGTAAGCCATTGTGCTGGGAATTGGGAGATCAAAGTTCAAACCTTCACACAGTCTTGCTGGGTAACCTGAGACTAGTTGCTATTGCTCAGTAGTCCCTACCTTGCAAGATTATGGGGAAGGTCAAAACAGGAGGAGGAGCGTGTAGTCTGCCTTGATGACCTCTTTGGAGGAAAGGGGATAGAAATGTAACAAAGTAAAAACTTTAAATGCATTGCACTGCTGGCATCTCTCATAATAATAATAATACTGTATGTATGTTTGTTTGTTTAGAATAGATGAACATTTTAAAACTAGTCCCAAAATTCCAGGGATTGACTTGAATTCCACTAGAGTGATGTTTGATAAGCTAATGACATCTCAACATTCCATCTTGCTTGACCAGGTATGAATTGCAGGATCTTAATGCTGAATTAAAGTATTGCTTTCTGCTGCACTGTGATGACCCGGGGAGGATGAGATTTGTAACCACACACCTATGGAGGGCACCCTTGTTTCAGAAAGCTGTAGTAAAACTTGGAAGCTGTAGTCTGTTCATTACTGTGAATGAAGCTGTCATGGCAGTCAGTGTTGGCAAAAGATGGTACAGCCTCTCTCTCTCTGTTTATGTATAAAGGCAAAACAGTGTTTCATCTCCAACATTTGCCTCAAGTCTGGCTGCTGTGTTTCTTGATGGGGTCAGTGTTTAAAGTTGGAAGGTTTAGAAGCCACATTGCTCTTGGTTTGGAGTGAAAGGATGTATCCAGTTGTGGCTCTTACAAACCCGCTTCTTGTCCCTGTCGGATCAAGTGCTGAGAATGGGGGGAACCAGCAGGAAGTCTGTGACATGATGGCAAACACGTACAGTCTGAGGGAGCTTCAGAATAAGCTCTCCTGGGCTTGGTGGCCTTTTTCTGAGCAAGCGCAAAAAGACCATGTGTCTTCCTAGAGCTTTTTTGGGGTTTCCTGTTCTATGAAATCTCCAACACAGTTGTTTGGAAGCAAGGATAAGAGAGGCATATAGACCTTCCTCCTACCCATGCTTTGATAGTTATCATGGCTCAGAACATGTGACTGAGTATGTGCGTGAACTTTACTCTTCACTTCCATCAAAGCAACACATAGGGATGGCTTTCAGTCTGCTCACTATGTTGAGGCACACACTGGTCTGTGTCAGCGGAACCCAAGAGCAAGCTAAAGTCGGTGATGTTGTTAATAAAACATGTTGATGCCGCATTACAACAATGAAGTACAGAGCCCCTGTAGAGCCTGTGCAATAATAAAGCATCAAACGTAAGAAGAAGAATTGCTGTTTTCATATCACTGGTGAGCTTTTCTTAATCATTGAGGTACTGTGTCATAATGTTACAAAATAATAATATGTCCACCTTGAGCTAAACCCAGTTGAGTGGGTCTAGTCTAGCTGGTCTTCAATTGAGCTAAATCCAACTGGCCTTCCAGTTAAAGTAGACCCACTGAATATGTGGAACTTGTTAAGTGCTTGAATACTTTGTGAAAGTCTGTATGATTCCACAGGTCTGTTGTATTCTTCTCTTTGGTTCATCTGACTTAGTCAGTGGGTTAAATCCAATGTTACTCCCAAATAAAGTAGACCGCTTGAAATGTATTGGACTCAGTTGCAAGTAGTATTTGCCCCACTGATTTTAGAGAGTCCACAGTAGTTGGGACTAACTGTGGATTAAGCTTGAAACTTTGAGGATCCTGCTCCTTTGTGGCTGCAAGCTACACACAGGGTTCCCATGATGCATGGAAGTGGAATCAAAGCATTTTGGCCAGAAGAGAGAGAGAGGGGAGATGCTGGTAGGGCTAGTCAGAATTTGGGGGCTTCAGAATTTCCTCAGCAGTTAGCAGAACGCCATGTTTCTCTTGACGGGTTAGACTGAATGGCTCCCATCACTGTGTGTTCACGTGTGATTCTCAGAAGGAGCAGCTGCAGTGACATAGAGGCAGATGGCAGAGCTTCCACTGAACAAGTAGGGTCCTCAAGCCATCGGGGAGGAGCAGCCATACGTATGAGGTGTAATAAAAACCTCTGGGTGATTAAGTGTTTTTTTCCGGAGGGAATTATTGCGCAATAACAAACGTCATGGATGTGGATGGCATCTGTCACATGACTGTTTCAGCTTCTTTGGGACTTGTGAAATTATTCCAACCCAGCTGGGCTGAAATAGTTCTGTGAGCAGTTCATCTGCGTGGGTTGACTGTAGCTCTATTTATTTATTTTATTTATTTATTGAATTTATATCCCGCCCATCTAGTCAATAGACTACTCTAGAACTGTGAAGTAGGCTACAAGAGCACAGAGCGATGGTCTGTGTCTCATTCGTTTTGAACAAAAACAAAGCAAAACCAAAAGAATTGTGGAGCCGTTAAGAATAGTATATTTCAGTGTGAGCTTTTGTGGGTTACAAGCTACTTCTTGAGACAGATGTACAGTAGGACCCCCGTATCCACACAGGATTGGTTCCAGGCACCCCCATGGATGCCGAAAAATGCAGATTATAGTGAACGCTATGCCTATGCATAGCATGGTCTTTGGCTCTGTTTAGTGGCCAGTTCTGGTAACTTCATCTTTAGAAATATATATTTCTAGGATTTTTCTTTTAATATTTTCAGACCGTGGATAAGTGAGTCAGTGGATCCTGATCCTGTAGATACGGGGTTCCTACTGTATTACAATATGTAGGCTGCACTAAGTACAGTGAACATGGGATGGGGTTTGGGTCAAAAAGGGAATAGGAAACTGAAAAAATAACAGCTGCATATTAACACCTGGTAATGAGAGTCCAAGGTGACAGTTGCTTTATTAATGTAGGTAATGAACATTCTTGTTGTTGATAACATTTACGTCCTGGCAACAGGTTGGTACAAATGGCAAGATTGGCCAGGATCCTTTCTTCTTCTTCTTATGGTTCTTTCTCCTTTCCCCAGATCTTGAAGAGTTTTGAAAGCTTTTTGATCCCCCAGCTGCCCAGCTCCCCACCAGATGTCGAAGCCATGAGAATCTATCTGATTCTCCCAGAATTTCCACCATTTCAAGATTCAAAGTACTACGTCACCTTAACGCTTCCATTGGCAATGGCCATCCTGCGCTTAGACAGGAATCCCAGCAAAGTCTTAGGTTTCTGACCTCTTTTCTGGATGTTTTGTTATCCCGTGTTGTTTAGGGAAGGAAATGATTCAGAACATGTATTTATGTGTCAGTGGCTTATATGTATATGTCATCGTAGGTAGTGTTGAAGGATGATGGGAGCTGAAATCCAACAACATTTGGAGAGCGACACATGTCCTATTCCTATGTTAACATGACCCCTTAGGAACCACTGGAACTTTGCAAATCCAGACTTCTCTAATCCATGATGTCTGTTGTAGTGTTGCCCTGTTTCCTTGTCTGAAACTTTTGCAGGCCCAATTCATCTGCATACTTCGCTGGGCTGAATTGCTACTTGAAGCTTAAATTTGGGTTTGCAGATCTATGCAGAAACCGGATGCTTGGAAGTAGCCACATAGCCACATTTTTTCAGTATCAAACCTCTGGAATGCATCTGTGTCTAACACTGCAATACAACCTTCACTTAATTGGAAATAAAACCCCACTCATCCTTGAAACATACTTCCAAGTAAATATGCCTACAGTTGGGCTGCGTTTTTAGTGGTAGTGTTTTTACTTTCTGAGTAGAAGGTAGGAATCGTGTTTGTTTTTAAGTATAGCATTTCCTTCCCAGGAGCCTAATAATACTGAAACGAATAATTTGTTCTGCTTTTTAGATAACTGGTGGTCTCAAGTATGCCCAGGATACTTCTTGAGGCTGGTGGATCTCTATAAAGGCGCCGTAGTTTACCTCTTGAATGGAAGAAAAACATTATTGATCCCTGTCTTGTACAGTAGTTATATCACTGCTGCACTCAAACTTCTGGAGAAACTCCATAAAGTAAGGGAACAATTCTCTGTATGCATGCACGTGAGTGTGTGTTACCATGTATAGATGTTCGGAATATGTCTGCAGTGGAAGATTGTGGTTTTGTTAGCCTGCTCCTTCTGTGTGCCTGCCCCTAATTCTCACCTGCCATTTGTGTGTTGAGTTTTATGTTTGTCCTTGAGCCTATCTGTAGGAACCGCACTATTCGTATACTTGAGCTCTTCAGTGTTTTCTTCAGTTCAGATTTTTGTACGTTTACCTTTGTCCAAGTAGGTCCTTATACAATTAAAAAATCTCTCTGTCCTGTTTTACACACATGTTCCAATGTGTGGCATAGAGTTCTCTGTTGTAACTTTTATTTATTTAAAATATTTATACTCTGCTTTCTTTTTCTCAAGAAGAGGTGGCTTACAGTGTTAAAACAATGTTAAAAGTTGAAAAACAATACATTATTACAGTATTTTAGAAAAATAAAACAGAATGTTGGAATTAGTAGATAAAAATGGTTCTCAAACACATTAAAGCCTGACAAAAACAAAAGAGCCTGTCACTGAGAGAGAGCTTGCCTAAAGAGAAAGGTGCCTACTTGTGGAAAGAGGGGGCCGATCTGACCTCTTGTGGGAAGGAGTTCCAGAGTCTAGGAGCAGCAACAGAGAAGGCCCTCTCTCGTGTCCTCACCAGATGCACCAGTGAGGTTGGTGGGGGTGAGAAAAAGCTTCCCCTGATTATTTTAAAACCTGAACAGGCTCATAAAGGAAGGTGCAGTCTTTGGGACAGCTTGGATTCAAGTCATTTAGGTCTTTATAGGTCAAAAACAGCACTTTGAATTGTGTCTGGAAGCGGACTGGCAGCTACTGGGGTTGGACTTGAGCAAAAGGTTAGACTTGATGGTCTTATAGGACACTTCCAACTCTGTGATTCTGTGATGTTTTACAACAGAGAGTTTTGTGGCTTTTGTAACCAGCTCCAGTTAGCAATCTGGCTGCAGCATTTTGGACCCCCTGAAGGTTCCAAACTCGTTTCAAAGGGAGCCCCATGTAGAGTGCATTATAGTAATCCAAATGGAGTTTCTGTTCTCAGTTCATTCATTTCAAATTACCTATGTTTGTTAGCTTTGTCTTTACTGAGTCCTACTTCTAACCGTCTTTATTCTTTGTTTTTTATACTGATCTGTATCGAGAAACACTTTGTTGCCTTGTTTCCGGTTTTTATTTTTTACTTTTTGAAACTAGGTAAACCAGAAAGTTAAGCATGTAGAATATGACAAGTTTTACATCCCAGAAATTTCCAGCCTGGTAGATATTCAGGAAGACTACCTGATGTGGTTCTTACATCAAGCTGGAATGGTAAGTTTCTTTGTCTCCCGTGGAGATGGGTAGTGGGAAAGAGATCCCAGGGTTCAGCTCTGCTTTCTGTGTGTCAAAGCGGAACATCCTCCAAAGGCAAATCCTACAGATAAACTTTTAATGCAACTTATTAGCATGCCTATTTAAGATGGTGACAGGTTTTGGGTGCTTGGAACACGTAGAATGTTGGGCCGTGACAGGTTTTTGTATATAGATAGGAACACAGGATAAACCAGAACGTTTACCCTGTGTTACCCTGAGGGGACGTGGTGGCGCTGCGGGTTAAACCGCAGAAGCCTCTGTGCTGCAAGGTCAGAAGACCAGCAGTCGTAAGATCGAATCCACGCGACGGAGTGAGCTCCCGTCGCTTGTCCCAGCTCCTGCCAACCTAGCAGTTCGAAAGCATGCAAATGCGAGTAGATAAATAGGGACCACCTCGGTGGGAAGGTTATGGCGTTCCGTGTCTAGTTGCGCTGGCCACGTGACCACGGAAACTGTCTTCGGACAAACGCTGGCTCTAAGGCTTGGAAACGGGGATGAGCACCACACCCTAGAGTCAGACACGACTGGACTAAATGTCAAGGGGAACCTTTACCTTTACCTAGGAACACAGAGGTATAAAGGAGTAACAGAAGGGAAGTGGCAAATAATAGAGGGTAAAAAGGGTAGGAATTTGTTTCAGGACTGAAATGGATGTGGAATTTTATCTTGGTTTCGAAACCTGTTTGCCCATAAGGTCTAGAAACATTTAAAATTAAGTTTCTCAAAAATATTGGGTTTAGGTATTGTTATACATAATAGGCAGGATCCAGAGAGAGCTGCAAGGTTAGCTGTGTGCCCAGTGGACTTCTTGGGCAACGATCTCCGCTCGCTTTCATCCTCCAGTGTTGCATCGCGAGCCATCTTTTAGAAATTCAGCAGGAAAAGTTAGCAGGCAGCAAAAAAAAAAAAAAAAAAAGGGTCCTCTGGGTAGGGTTCAGTAGGAGGCTATGTAGGTATCTGGTGGAAGGGAGCTGTCAGCCGTAGGAAGAAGTGAAATTATGGGGGAATTCCCTATCATAAGTGGGAGTGCATTTAGGAAATTGAGGTTTAAAGCCATTTGTCAGTGGACCCTGCTGATGAGGTAAGGATTGCTCTCCTCTCCCGCCTCCTCTGTGCACTCGCCCATTCCCCAGGAGATGCACACTTCCCTGCCCACCTCCTCAGCATGACTGCCCACTCAAAGGCAACACTGCGGGTTTCCCTGCCCCGCCTCCTTGTCTGAGTGAGCGGAGGAGGTGGAGGAGGGAAGCGTGGGCTGTGATGACTGAATGAGCAGTGGCACTGAGGAGGCAGGGAGGGAAGCGCGCATTGCCTGGATAATGGGTGAGCACACAGAGGAGTTGAGAGAAGAGCTTGTATGGCCTCCGCGGAACACCTGTCTGGGTGTGGCTCCAAACTGGGCCAAATCGCCGAATGGCGATTCATGCCTATCTTGAGTTGTGAGGGTAAGGGCAACAAAAGTTGTCCTTCAGCTTGGTCTACTTAACAGGGCTGTTGTGAGGATAAGGAGCCTGAACATAATGTATTTACCCTTGAACTCTTTGGAGGACTTGTAAGATCACAATGTTTAGCTGACATCTTATTTCTTTATCTTTTTCTTCTTCTCCCTCCCCCTGCCCAGAAGGTAAGACCGCCTATCATGCAGGTAAAAATTCCAATTAGTCTTGCCCAAGACGTTTGCAGCTGAAGTCTGGGGCTGCTACCCTTAAATTGAACGGTTCCTCCTTTCCAGGATGCTGTGACCCTGTGCTCATATCCATTCATCTTTGATGCACAAGCCAAGACCAAGATGCTGCAGACAGATGCTGAACTGCAGATGCAGGTATTTCACTTTTTTCTTTCTGGTCTGCCTGTCTGTCCATCCCTTCCTTCTCTTGCTTTCCAGGTGCTCCCCATTGTCTCTCCATTCATAGCTCCATGACATTGCTCACCTGGGTGTACATGTACAGTTCAGTCATTGTAAAAAAAAATTTCTGTGTCAGAGTGGACCTGTTCTCGTGGTCCAGAAGAAAAATTTTGTCCCCTAGGGGTCCTCTGTGGGTCACACTGTCTTAAAAATGCATTTTAAATTTTATTCTAACTCTCAGAGGTCTTTTTTATGAAATAAAAGCTCTCCCCTGCACTAAAGCAGGGCCCTGCCCCTTGCTCTGTAGCAGAGTTGTCACCCATTGAGCAACCATTCAATATTTTCAGATGGTTTCCCCCCCCCCCCCCCCCGGCTAGAGGATGTCCGGACTCTTAAAAACTGGCCTTGTGGTGATGTATGATTTCCACCCCTGCTCTCAATAATAGTTTACTGCTAAAATACATATTGGCCAGAATGGCATGGCTTAGCATATGGCCAGACATAGAAGAGTGACTCATTAATTAGCGGCACTTAATCGCTGTGGACTGGTGCCGTTGCACTTACGCTGGTGCAACTAGCCAATAGGATTCTTGCCATAATTTATAGGATACATATTTTTGAAAGAAAAAAATGTCCTGTGCAGTAATTCATTTTTCTGCAACATATGCCTACTTTTGTACTTTTGACCCTCATAACAGGTCACCATGATACAGGCATCATCTTACCTCGTTCATCACTAAGAAGAAATGTAGTTACTTGCTGTATTTGCTAAAAACGTGCATAAAGTTTCTTGTTGAGTACTTTTCAGCTGTAACTGACCTGCAACACAGAAAACAGCCTTAACGACATCAGTCCCTTTATTCATTGAGTCCAATATTGTATGCTATGACTGGCAGCAACTCTTCTGGATCTCAGGCAGCATCATTTCTGTCATCACCAACTTGCCCTTTTTCATAGAATCATAGAATTGTGGCGCTGGATAGGTCCGCAAGGGTTGTCAAGCCCGGCCCCCTTGGCAGTGCAGAAAATCTACAGTTAAAGCATCCTTAACTGGTGGCCACCCAACCTTTGCTTAAAAACCTGCAGTGAAGGAGAGTCCTGGCAATCAATTTCATTGTGAATTGGCTCTCACATTAGTTCTTCCTAATGTTTAGTCCAAATCTCCTTTCTTGTAGCTTGAAGTCCCTCTTTAGCTGGAAGTGCAAGGGATTGAATAAGGGGCCTTCTGCACACAAAGCATGTCTTCTTGGGTGGGGGATTTTGGGAACTGTAGTCCCAAAAAGTAACATTTCCAAGTTCCAGTTGAGGTGATATAGGCGTACTGCTTTTTGTCTTTGGAAAATGCTCTTTAGCAATAAAGTGCTGTTTTATTTATTCAGCTACAATTCAACCTGGATGTTATGCATAAGCTCAGTAGCTGGGAGTACTTAACATTTCAATTTTTTCACTGAAGCTGGAACAGGTGGGAGACGGGTTCTGAAATTATCTGTAATGCTGGTGCTGGGGAAAGTAGTATTTAACCCTAAACGTTATCTCTTGCTGGTTTTGTCAGCTAAATCTCTCCATCCCAGCTCTGCCAACATTGCTATTGCTATCTCCATTTTTGTCCATCAATTTATTAGGTTAGGGTGACTTGTATCAGCAAACCCACAGATGCTTCTGTTCCAGCTACATTTCGAGCACCCATCCCTTGATTTCCAACAGCTTTTGCAATAAAAAAGAGATCTAGGCAGAGATAGCATATAAGTTAGGTCTAATTCATGGGATGATGGGCTCAACATGAATGACCCTTCCTTTGCTAATTACTATATTTGTGCATCTTTGAATGCTCCTAGGGAGAAGGTGAAGGGCAGTATTTTTCAGCCCCAAAAGCAGAGTTTTGCATTCTCTTTACGAAAGAGCCAAACTTAGAGCCATTCTGAAAGACTCAAGCTTTCCAGTAGATGGCGATAATAGGCTACCAAGCTTCAGAAGGATCTGTGGTTATATTTCAGGTAGCATTTTCTTCTAAGGAAAAGTCTGTTTGGAAGGCTGCAACATGGAAAATAGCCTAGCAAACTGAGAAACAAGTGTAGATGTTGCGCAATGACTAGACTACTAGGATGCTAGTCTCCTGCTGCAGGCTCTTGATGTCATATTTCTTCTGCCGAATCCCAAAGTTTGAAGAAGTTATTTTCCAAAGTTGAAAAAACTATAATACCAAAGCACTGCATAGTCCACAAAGATTCGAATGCTTCCCCAAGTCATCCCTGTATAGCAGTGGTCCCTAACCTTTTCCCAACCGCGGACCGGTTGGTGTGTGTGTGTGGCGCGCCCTCAGGGGGGCGGAGCTTGTGCGCTTGTGCACGTCGCGCTCGCGGGGGTGCTCGTGTGCATGCGCACAGCGCGTTCACAGGGAGTGGAACGCACTTGTGGGCATGCGCATATTGTGCTCTGTGGGGGGCGCTTGCGCACATGTGCACGTCGCGCTCGCAGGGGGTGGAACATTCTCGCTCACATGCACAGGGGGGCGCTCGTGGGGGGGTAGGAGATCTATGTCTGCGGCCCGGTCCTGGATAGGCCGCGGACCGCTGCCGGGTCGCGGACCGGGGGTTGGGGACCTCTGCTGCACAGGTGAGGACGCATTGAAGGGATAAACAGGCACTCTTGGCCTAATCCAAATATTCCCAAACACTCTAAAGTGGAGATGAAATGAAAGGACGTGCTTGCCTATAAATGGGTTGCCTACAAATTGTGTTTCTGCCCATACCTGTCCTTCTGCCTACAGTTGGCCTCTGGGCTGATGCTGGTCTACTTATGAAGGTTGGACTCAGTTCAGAGTGTGCAAATTCTTGGTGTTTGTTGGACTGCAGCTTCTGTTAGCCCTAGCCAGTAGAGATGGGCACCAACCACCGAACCGGTGTTTGTGCCAGTTCGTCCTTTGGTCAAACAAGTGTTTGGCACTTCCCAGCCCCACCTCTTCCTGCAGGCGCCCACTCAGAGGCGGTGCCCCAGCTTCCCTGCCCTGCCTCCTCTGAGCACTGCCTCTGAGTGGCTGCCTGCCGGAGGAGGCGGGGCTGGGAAGTGCTGAACACCTGTTCAGCTGAAGGACAAATGAGCACAAACTGCCGGTTTGGCAATCCGTGCCCATCTCCACTAGCCAGCATAGCTATTGTGAGTGGTCATGAGGAGTTGCCTTCCAAAAGCATCTGCCTACTGCTGCTGTGGAATGATCAGTTGTTGATAACTGATATACAGGCCAGTAGATAAATAATGCCGCTGAATCTCACAGTTAGAGTACTTTGAAAATTGTATCACTGTTATTTATTAAATAGCCATAGACCAATACTCTCCCTTCTTCCTGTTCTAACATACCCATCATTTTAGTTTCCTTCATTTGATTAGGTAGTAACCTCTCAAAGAATCTTTGCATAGGCATCCATAGCCAGTTGTTTTCTCTCAAGGAGAAATGATGTGGGCAAGAGGAAAGGAAGGAGGAAAATCCATCTTCTGTTGATCTTGGTTTTTGTATGTGTTTACAGGTAGCCATCAGTGGAGCCAATTTACAGAATGTTTTTATGCTTCTCACCTTGGAGCCCCTCTTGGCCCGAAGTCCTTTCCTGGTCCTTCATGTCCGTAGGAGCAACTTGGTTGGTGACGCCCTGAGAGAATTGAGTATCCATTCAGATATTGACTTGAAAAAACCTCTGAAGGTAAAGCCCTCTTGGTTCCTTGCTCACATTAGTTTCATAAGAGTGGCTTTCTTCCCAGTGAAGTTCTAAATCTATACATGGGCTGCAGTGCTTCAGGTGGACTTTCAGATAGCTGAACGTTTGTTCACATAGTATAATCCTCTCAACATAAAAACAAAAGAAAATCTGTATAGAACTGTCCAGCCCTTTAGGTCATGTATTCTAACCTTGCCCTGCTTGGTGCCTTTAAGATATGTGAGACTACCCTTCCCATCTGCCCCAACCAGCATGACCAGTGGTCAGGGATGATGCAAGTTGTAATCCAAGAATATTTGAAGAACATCATGTTGCAGAAGGCTAATGAACTCATTCTTCTGAGGCTCTTCAACATATCTCTCTGTGCAAAATGTACTGAGGCTTGTTGGCCATTTTCTTGAGCCCTGTTCAACACTGAAAAGCTACATTAGAAGCCGGGTGGTTTAGAAAAATGGTGAATAAGGGTGCAGCCAGCTCAAGGCATTTTGCTGAACAGCAAACAGTGCCTCCAGCCACACGAGACACATGCTACCCAAAAGGCAGAAGGGTTACTTTGGCATTTGAAGCTTAAAATCCAACGAGCACCTCTTTCTGTATCTGACACTACAAATGCAATAAAAATTGTACTATTTGCTGCTCATTCTTGACACCCCAAATTGACTGCCATAGTGGCCGCTTCCCTGAATAATTAAAGAAGTGGTAGAAATTATGAGGTTACGCACAGTGTAAAGAAAGTGGATAAGAACACATTTCTTTCTCTCTCTTAATAATAGAACCCAGGGTCATCCCCCTTGTTGAATAGTGAGAGATTCAGTATAGATTAAAAAAATTTTTTTTCTTCACACAGCATACTGAAAACTGTGAGGTTTGTTACTACAAACTATAGTAATGGCTGCCAACTTGAATGGCTTTAACAGGAGACGAGGCAAATTTGTACAGCATGGCTATCGGTCATGACGAATACGAATTTCTTCCAGTGTCAGAGGAAGCCAGCTAGGTAGCCAAGGGAGTTGGGGGTCTGGCTGCATAGCTGGAAGTTGGGAATTTTATTCCCCAGCACACCTTGCAGGAGAAGAGCCAGCCTATGTGGCCTTGGGCAAGGTGCAACGTCCCAGGGTGCCCCCAGAAGGATGGAACAGTAAACCCCTTCGGGGTACTCTCTACCTTCAAAACCCAGGAAGGGTTTGCCGTAAGTCAGAATCAACCTGACAGCCTGTAATTAGTAGTCTCTGTTTTATCAGAGGCAGTCTGCCTATAAAGAATGGTTTCTGAGTTGGATGGAATGGGCATGAGGAAGGAAGGTGTTCCTGTTCATGTGGAGCTAATTGGGCCCTTTGGGAACCAATTAGTGGACTGGGTAGGCTGTTGGTGTGGTCCAGCTCAGCTTTTCTTCCGTTCTTATGAAGACAGCACTGTTTTCATGCATTGTGACAGGTGATTTTCGACGGGGAGGAAGCGGTTGATGCTGGTGGGGTCACTAAGGAATTCTTCCTTCTCCTGCTGAAAGAGCTCCTGAATCCCATCTACGGAATGTTCACCTGCTATCCGGAATCGAACCTGCTGTGGTTTTCAGATACTGTGAGTGTTGGTTTGGTTTATGTGTGTGAATAATTCACTGGGAAGCCTGTCGGCCAGTCCTAAGCTTGCAGGGGGATGTCCAGGGCTGCAAACAGCTCTTCAGACCTGCTGTTTTTCAGATCTCATTCTCTGTCAACCTCCCCATTGGGACTATCATGACCGTCATCCCAGCAGTGTGACCAGTCCGACACATCTGGAGGGTATTGGCATCTACGGTGTTCTCCTACTAATGCTTCTTTCTCCTTGTGTGTTTGAAGTGTTTTGTAGAGCACAATTGGTTTCACCTGATTGGCATAATCTGTGGGTTGGCAATATACAACTTCACGGTGGTGGATCTTCATTTTCCCTTGGCTTTATACAAGAAACTCCTGAACGTGACGCCTTCCTTGGAAGATCTGAAGGAGCTGTCTCCAATGGAAGGAAGGTAGAAAGTTCTAGAAGGATGTTTTCCTGCCTGTTTGGCATAGACATTCAGCATAAATTTGGTGCTGCCCTTTAAGAAAAGTCAGGTAAAGAGGAAAACTAGAAGCTTGGGCATTGCTTTGTTGCCGAAAAAGAAGAACGTCTCAGATGGTTCTTTTATCTTTATCCATCTAAGAATAGCTTATAGTAGAATTCTGCTGTCCAGACCAGTATTCGTTTTGGTTTGGAATGGAGGATCTTATTTTATTTTTAATAGTCCATTAAAAAGATGCAAACCAAGCCATAGACTCATAAGAGGCTACAGAGAAAATGTAATGTACAGTTTGAAATCCAGTAGTTACGTGCAACTAGAGTAGGCCCACAGTGGAATGTACCTAGTTGTTTACTCACCAAATCCCCACTTGTTCACTGAGACTACTCTAGCGGCAGCTAACTACTGGATTTTAGCCACAAGGTTGAAAACTACCTTGAAACCTGTTCTTCCAATACATGGTAAATAATGAAAATTTATGTGCTGTCAAGTCTATTCCAGGCTAGCTATATAGATTGGCTCTTCTCCTGGGAAACTGAGAATCAAACTTTCAGCTTCCATTACTGCAGTCGGATTCTTAACACACTGAGCTATCTAGCCAGTGCCGTATAGTAAATACCTCCTCTGTCAATCTTACAAGCAGTATGGCTCATGTCTTGATTTTTTATCAAATGTCTTGCTTGGTTAACACTGTAACATTCCAAGTAATGTTTATACCAATCTATTAAGGGTGGACATGTTGCACGTTTCAGTACCAATCAATGGCTGAAATCCTGTTGCACAGCTATGAGTGCATAATGTGGAGCTGTGCAAGTAGTAGGAAAGATCACAGCGGGACAGAAGCGCTATTGCACATAGCAGTTCCATTTGCTTCTCACACACAACAGTCATAGAAAGAACCACATGACCGATTGTGCAATCAAAATTCACAGTGCTGGCTGCCTGGGTGTAACTCTTGGCACATTTGTGCAGGCTTAACTTTATGTTACACGAAAATGAACCAGATTTCAGCCTATATATATTTTTTTTGCATCTTTTGACAAATAAAAAACCCATTTGAAATCCTCCTACGTGATAGTGCCCTTTAAATATTTCAAAATTGTTTTTACATTGGATGCTTTTTAAAAAAAATAATTTGTTTTTACATGGGATGAGATTTTGCAACTGACTCCAGAACTGCTTAGTGGAAGGGTTAGGAAGGAGAACTTGATGATAGGTACGAACAGTGTTATATCAAAAATGTTTAGTTTCTCTCTTTGTTTTGCTCTCTTTTCATTTTTTTCTCCTGCCTTTTCTTTATCTTATTTATAGGAGTCTTCAGCAACTTTTAGATTACCTGGAGGATGATGTGGAAGAAACATTCTGCCTCTTTTTTACAGTAAGGGCAGTCAATATGTATCTAATTGTGAAGGGTTTGTGTTTTTGTAAGCCAAAGAATCACCCATGTTCGAGGTGGTCCAATAAGGGAGGGCGACTACTTAGTGTTGGAGGGTTCCATTGGGTTTCTAGAAGTGTGAACCTCTCTGTAAAAACAAGGGTGCACATGAGGTATGAATCTTGTTTTAATGCAAGGGTGTCTTTTTTCCTGCCGCTGGCACCAGTGTTTCACCAAAGCTGACAGAGGCAGTAGCAGCATTGATGTCTGGAGGTGCCCAAAGCTCAGAATTGGGTCACTTGTGTTTTTAAGTAACAGTTAAAAAATTGAATTGAGAAGCTAATTGTTTAACAGCTTCTAGAAATAAAAAGCAAAGGAGAACCCAGTGTCTGTATTTTTTTCCTCCTGCATTTTAAGATCCTTTCACTTCTCCCCCACCCCAAGACAGTTCATTACTCTTCCCAGTTCCTAATAAATAACAGAAGTCTCCATTCCAAATTTGTGCAGGCGCTCTCTTCAGAATAAGTGGTGCAGCTATGCAGATGATGAAAGCCATGAAAATTAACCATTATGATGTACTCTTGTCTAATAAATACTTTCCTGCTTTTCTGTCTGCAAACTGTATATTGCTCCAGTATGGCCCCAAAAAGGATTAGCTCCCCAGCTGGACCCAAAAAGTCCTGCCGGGGCACAGACTGGGGTTAGACTAGAGTGCTATTCTCCATACATCTTACGATTCCTGGGAAATCGCTTGCACCAGACCGTGCCACAAGTGGTCCACAATGTGAGCTATATGCCTGTGTGAAGGATTGGTGCATGAAAACTGAAAGGAAATCCAATAAGTCATCATTAACTCCTAATTAACATCATCTAATTCTGGACAAGTCGCCATTGTGGGGAAGAGAAGGCTTAGCTGAACGCTATGTGTAGAACAGACCATAACTGAGCCGCCGATACATATTGATTACATGCATTTTCCCCTGAGGTGTATGTAGCATTTATATGGGACTAAATGTGTTTTGGCATTGCTGTTAAAATTTGGGCGGGAATCCAACCATGAGTAATAGCATATTTACTGTCCAATCAGACCAGGTGTGTCAAATTTAAAACAGCCAAATTCTTGATAGCAGCTTTGAAAAAAAACCACTTGAAATTTAATGGGTGTAGGTAAGATTGTGGTTGTGCATTGTGTGGTTAGTATTTTTTCTCCTGTATTGTAGGTACCCGTAGCAATTAGAACTAGATAGATGCTTTACATTCATCTGTGTTTTGTGTCTGCCTTCATGTACCAGGATGGGACATTTTCAGTCTTTCAGAGTCATGTTTTAATGCAAAATCCATGCAGAATATTTGTGGTGTTTGGCACTGAAGAGATGAAAATCTGTCCCAAGGTTTTAGCTACTTGCCATGTGCAGTTTATTCTTCATAGCGGGGGGGGGGGGGGGGGGGAAGGGCCAGAACAAAATTTGTCTCGACAAATTGGTTTCTTTTTGCCGCTGGAACTCTCTTCTTTCCCAGCCAGTGTAAATTATTGGCCGGGGGGGGGGGCGCAGAGGGAGGGGAATCCTGTGCCATTTTTGTCAAACCACCATGCCAAGAAGCAGAAGTGGTCATTCGTAGGGATGGGAGTTTCATAATCCTAAAAACTTCTAATCCCAGAAGCCACCAGCCAGACCTCTGGGGCCTGAATTGGAGAAACAAGAAGGAAACTATTACGTCTACCTCCATATTGTGCTTCTCTCTGCTTGGAACCAGAACAAACCTGCATCAATTTGTCAATCAATTGGTCTGCTTCCTGGGAATCTCCGCAATGTTCTATGGGTAGAGTAGTCTCACTACCCATCATACTCTGTAGCGGGAGCCTCTCCCTGAACTACCCTCAAGTGGAGCAGTGAGGTGATTCCCAAGTGTAAAAGAAAGGGCATTTTCCCCATCTGTTTCCCAGCCAAACAATATGCAGTGACAATGGGAACACATCTCTTCAGCTTTCTTGTTTCTCCTCTCCCAGTTCCAGAGGTCCGCCTGAAGGACCCTAGGTGACTTCTGGGACCAGAATTCCTAGAATTACAGAAATGGGACTCCTGCGCTAGGAGACAACCTGCATAGCTCTTTTTGTTTTAACTTCCTGTGTTAAGATACAGAATAAAGCAATTTTGCCCTCTTTTTGGGGTGGGAAAAACAGATATGCCGAGAAAGCTATGGAGTGGTGGAGCAGAAGAACCTTGTCCCTGATGGAGACAAAATTGCTGTACAGAAGGACAACAGGTATGTTTGCTTTGGTGGTGGATTGGAGAAGGCCTGATGTAGTGCCTGTGTGACTGATAGTATCCTTCATTGTGGGTATGTTGGCTCACACCTAAGCCTCTTGCAGAGAGGATTTTAATATTCTGCTCTTTAGACAGGAGGATATGAATCTTAATAAATAAAAGATGCTGAAAAGAAAATCCTATTGTACAGGAATCATTGGGGGACGTACATGAATCCAAATATTAGAATATGACTGAAAGGTGAGGAATGTAATAATAAAGAAAAGGTTCTGTTTTCTGTCCTTCATCCTTCTTCATTTACTGACATTTTGGTTTAGTCCAGGGGGAAGTGCAAGATAATAAAGTAGATCCAACATCCTGCACATCAGACTGCATGCTTTATTCTTTTATATTTGCAGTAGATTTACATAAGCAAGCATCAACCTGATTGTGGTTATTTTTGTGATGCTCATTCCAAGGAACTTCCCAGATAGATCAGACTTAAGAATACATCTAATCCAACCCCCTGTTTGCTAGAGCAAAAGTAAAGAACCATTGGGTTTTTTTGAGAGCTAGTCATCCAATTCTGTGGAGTTCCCCATATGGGTTCCCCTTCCCCAGGAACAGCAAGCAAGCTCTCCCCCCCCCCTCAAACTTCTCTGAAACTGAATGTGGAACCCAGACTGAAAGAGGGTTTCCCCACCACCCCTTTTCCTGGGGTGACCAGTCAGATGCTTATGTGATGTCCACAGGCAGGCCAAAAGGCAGTAACTCCCTCCCTTGTCCCCCAGTCCTCCACCTGGTTCTATACACTGCTTCTGAAAATGGAAATTTCATACATTGGTCATGACAATCTCTTTTCTTTTGCTGTTCTGGTGTCTAGGGTCATTCAGACCCAGCAGGAAAGAAGAGTGGGTTGAGGATGCCAAGAATTGCTGGATAGCTCAGTGGTTTAGGTATCTGGCTGTGGAGCCAGAAGTTGGGAGTTCAATTCCCCACTGTGCCTCCTTGACAGGAGCTGTTGATATATAGGTCCCTTCGAGCTCTGCAGTTCTATGATCATGATTCTATTCTCAGTTAGGTCCAGATCATAGAATGTAGAAATGTAGGTGCATCTGAGCAGGATTTGGGAGCTTTGCTCTCAGTGCTGACTTGATGGCTTCTGATCTATGGCTTTTCCCTGCCACTGCTGCTTCTGTATAACACTATAAGGAACCATGATTTGTCTTCCAATCTCTCAGGCAGGAATTTGTTGATGCCTATGTGAATTACATCTTCAATGTTTCGGTACATGAGTGGTACACAGCCTTTTCCACTGGGTTCCTGAAGGTTTGTGGTGGGAAGGTTCTGGAACTGTTCCAGCCCTCTGAACTGAGGGCTATGATTGTTGGAAGCAGCAACTACAACTGGAAAGAACTGGAGGAGGTAAGTTGGGAAACAGCTCCATCTCTTTTGTCCTTTTGTGGGGGTGCAATCAAATCGGCGTTTGTCAGTTTGGTCTGGATAGGATGGGCTGACTTGCTCCCTTTCCCAGTGAACATACAAGGTACATGCTATTGCGAACCAGCCCATCCCTGATCAATGCTTACCTGCACCTTTTGGGGTACCTGTCAAGGGCTACTTTTTTTGGTGTGGGTATGATTGCTCTGTTTTGGTTCAGTTCCAGCGTGTGTGATGGCTAGGATCAAACCAAAGTGGATGGCTTAAGCTGTCTCTTTGCTTAAACCGCTTAACAATCTTGAAACATTGAAAACGTCCTTGCAGCTTCCCTGTGAAAAGGAAGGGAGAGAAGGTTTTCCATTTCTTTTTAATCATTGAACATGCATCAGTGATGCTTTGAAATACTTTTTTAAAAGGCCCCTTCAGTGCATCACTGATGCACTGTGTTGATTAGTAACAATTGAAAAGAAACAGAAAACTTCCTCTGCCTTCCCCTCTGCAGATGAGTGGCAAGGAAACTTTCCATTTCTCAGGATCATTAAGTGGCTTAAGCAAACCTGCTTTATCTCTTGTTAGCATGGCTTCTGGATAGGAAGAATGGAAGTTGTAGTGTGATTGGGGGAGGCAGGATATATTAAATCATTATAAATTCATGAATCTTGTGGCTGAATGCTGTACTAACGGTAATCCTATGCATGTACACTGAGAAATAAGCTCCACTGCATTCAGTGACCAAAATCCTATTGCTTAGTATGGTAAATTGCACTAGAAAAGGCCCATTGAATCAGTGGGGTTTGATGAGTCAACTCCTCCATTTGCGATTTAATTTCCTTTGATTCAAATGGATCTACTCCATTTGCGATTTAATTTAGCGTAATAAGTTGTAACTGGGATATCCAGTATGATGTAGTGGATAAAATAATGGACGAAGACTTAGAAGGTGTAGGATCGAATTTCTGCTCAGCCATGGAAGCTTACTGGGGGTATGAATCTGGTAAAACCACTTCTTAAATATATTATTTATCTTGAAAGCTCCATTAGGGTCACAACAAGTTGGCTCTAATTTGACGGCACATTATATAACATAAAGTTGTGACTAGAGTAGGGGCATTTGAGTCAATGGAACGTACAGAGGAATTTATTCCCAAATCTGTACTGATTCAGTGGGCCTACTCTAGTGCAACCTTCTACACTAAGCAAAATAATGTAAGCCAGTGGGTTTTATTCCCAGAAAGGTGTGTATATGTGGGTATAACTCCCACTGAAGTCATACTTACTTCTGAATAAATTTGCATAGGACTGTAGCAGAGAATTTCAGAGGGAGCTACTGTGCTTTAAATGATACTGGAGATTTTTTGCTACACCTATAAATCCATGAAGCTTGAGTTTGCAGGCTATAAGTGTTGAGCACTTACAACCTGCAAACTGCTTAGCTGAGTTAAAAGTTCACAGGGCCTCACTTTCTGAATTAATGCAAAAATTTGACCACTACTTCTCAAAAATCACTGTTACCACTTGTGTCTTGTTTACAGAGTGCAGTTTACAAGGGGGACTACTCAGTTACACATCCGACTGTTCAGATGTTCTGGGAGACCTTCCATGAGTTTCCTCTAGAAAAGAAGAAAAAGTTTCTTTGTAAGTATTTATTTAATTTAAGGTAGTAAGATATCTTCAGATCTCTGTGACTGTATCTTAATTTACTGAGTGATGATTCTGAAAACTAAAATGACAGGCTTGTTCTTGGTAGACTAAGCAATATTTGATGTCTTCCACTAGACCAGTGGTTCCGAACCTTAGGTCCTCCAGTGTTCTTGGACTGCAACTCCCAGAAGCCTTCACCTCTAGCTGTGCTGGCAAGGGCTTCTGAGAGTTGTAGTCTAGGAACTTCTGGGGACCCAAGGTTGATAACCATTGCACTAGACAGATGTATTGAGGAATGTGGGCTATGGAAGTCCGTGACCATATTCACTCAAATGGATGGAGTATAACTTCTGTTGATGGGTACCATCCACACGCTGCAGTGGAGGGGCATGTGCAGGAATATAAGCACAAATGGTAGAAGCAGACAGAAAAGGTCAAAGTTAGGGGACACTTACACTGATACAATTCATTTAAACAGGAGGCAAACTTGGAGTGGTGGTGAGTGTAACACCAAGCAAAAATGAATGAGCCTAGCAGGATTAAAGAATAAGGCAATAGAGGAAGCCCAGTATTTGGCTCAGTATTGTCAACATTCATGCTGGAGTTTTCCAGCCCTGCTTGGAAATGCTGAGGACTGGACCTGGGACCTTCTGGATCCAAAGCAAGTGCTTTACTACCGACCTACAGCCCCAAGGAAGAGTCCTGCCCTTGTAGAGGCTTTAAGAGACCAGGTATAGCTGCTGACTGATAAGAGCCAGCCAAGATTAAAGTAAGAATCTCTCTCTTCTGCCCTGAATTTCGGGGGGGGGGGGGAACACCCCTGGAAAGAGTCTACCTAACTGAGGGTAGTGGGCTTCATCACAACCTCCTGTTCCAGAAGAATCATAGAATGGATTGTATATTGTCAGCAAATGAACGTGGATTGTTTGTACTCTTGCTCACCTGCCTGGCATATTACTGGCCCAGGTATACCTGAATTAGGCCTTGGGCCAATGACCGTCAAACCAGGAAACTCAAGTAGTAGAAAAGAAGTGTAAGGAAACCCAGTAGACACCTAGTTCCATCTCTTGTCAGGACAAGAAAAACAGAGCTAAAGCACTTTTGGCAGAGGGCCATCTGAGCTCGGTTTGAAAACCTTTAGTGTATTCCATGTAGACTCAGCCCTCTTAGAAGCATTTGCTCAGAGTGAGAACAGTACTATTTCTTCTTCACAATGGATCATTGTTGCTGTGTGTAGTGGCTGTTCAAAGGGGGCCCTTATTGCAGAAGTAGAAGGAAAAAAGTAGGAGGTCTGTGTAAGACATCAAAGATGCTGGTCTCCTTAGCACAGTGTCGTCATAATGGAACGTAATGGATTATCCACTTCCCCTCTTCCAGTATTCCTGACGGGCAGTGATCGCATTCCCATCTACGGCATGTCAAGTTTGCGCATCGTCATCCAGTCGACATCCAGTGGGGAGGATTACCTGCCGGTAGCTCACACCTGCTACAACCTCCTTGACCTGCCCAAATACAGCACCAAGGAGATCCTGAGCACGCGACTCACACAAGCCATCGACCACTATGAGGGCTTTAGCTTGGCTTGAGGTCAAGCCGTGGCCAACATAGACAGTTCTGTATAGAAAGAAATACCGTCTCATTTTTATTTTTGTAAGGAATTTGGATATAGATACTCAGTGAAAGGGAGGAAAAGAGCATAGGATAAAAAAACAGCAGCCGAGTCCTTTCAACATTTATTGGGATGTAAGCTTTGATGTTTTCAACTGACCAGTCAACGTCTGTTAGAATTTATTTTATGCTTATTGGGTGGTATTTTTAAAGTCTCTCTTTTCTTCCCTGCCTCTCCCATTCCTGTTAACAGTACCTGACATATTTCGAAATATCTTTACCATTTCCAAAGATGAACTGTGATAACTCAGAAGTTTTTTCCTCCCTCCATTTCCACAGATCTGTGAAACCCCTTTCCTTTTCCTTCCTGTCCCAGTAAAGAATTTTCCCCTCTCTTCTCCAAGCAGCTTGGCTTCTACCTTCACAAGTAAATTCTGTGGTAAAACCGCAGTGCTTTCTTTGTTTCTGGTAATGGCATCTAAACAACCATTCCCTAGATGCTACCTGAAAATGGCTCCGTCACACAGATATTTAAAAAAGGGAGGAAGATGAAGATTTTATAAATTGAGCTCCTTTCTGTTTTTCTTCCACTGTGGTGACTGTCCACAGAAAATCATGGATGGAGTAAATAATTTCCCTGTCTTCTGTTTGCTCAGAAGAATTTCAGCACTTTGTACCTCAGAAATGGATGGAAACACAGATCATGTGAATTTAGATGACAATACCTGAATATTCTGCTTTCATGCTGTTGTTTTTAAACCATGTATATGTATTTAAATGCAGTTCCCCACCCCATGTGCCTATGAGTTTAGGGATGAGATCCTAAGAGCAATCCACAGTAATTTCATGCCCCCCCCCCCCCCATGTATGCAGTTGTGTCTCCGTTGCAGGACACTGTTGAACCTTTACCTCACCTACATCTTCTGCTCCATCTGTCAGCCAGGTGTGCATAGAATTCAGCTTCTTGCCATACCCTGAGATGTTACCTTTGGCAGGAGACCTTTCTCTGCTTCCCATAGAGAGAGCCAAAGCCCTTGCAAGTACTGTTTACACTGGAAGGCAGCAGGGAAGAAAGCCAGTGAAGCTGTTTTCTACACCTCTTCCTCTTAGCTTCTCCTCCTGCTCCCCACACCAGCTATTTCTTTCCCCCAAATGACTAGCCTTTTGTTTCCTAAGGTTCTTTGTCTAACATAAGCCTCGCTATTGGAAAATGGATTTATTTATATAAGATGGTGGCCTGGTGGGGGGCAATTAGAAGTAATTTTGATTCAGTCCCAAGAAAAATAACAAACGGAATGAATCAGAGCAGTGGTGGGGTCTCTTCCCCTGATGCCATAGACCCAGTCCAACTCAGTCACTTTCCTCTGGTATCTATGGGGATTTGTTCTTTGGTTGTTTTTTTTAAGTCAGAGGTATAAAGCAGCCATTAGTCACAGTTTAACTTTGTTTGGGCCTGGGCCACAGTATTCACATACCGTTGAACAATACTATTGAACCGTATTTTGCACCTTGTTGGTAAAAAGCTGTGAAGGCATTGAGGGCTCTCAGAAAATTAAAAAAAAATAATTTGCTACCTGAATAAGCTGCTCTGCCTCTCTTTGTACTACAGCATTAAATACAGCTCTATCAAATGTTTATTTTCTATTGTATGTGTACATAGCCTGATATTATGCAATAAATGTCATGTTTCATTCAGATGTTACTCTCCTTTGTCCTAAACAAGGAAAATAAATGGTCTTAGTCTTCTTTTAGGAGCCCACAAATGGACAGTTAAAATAAAAATCTGCACTAGTGGGATACTTCCACATTGAGGATGGGAAAAGTGAGGGACTAGCATTCTACTTACTGGCCAGAATTTGGAAAAGCCAAAGGGGAAGAAAGACTTTATCAAGCTCTGCTCATGTCTGGCATCCACAAATAAAATGGTTGCCTTTCTGCTCAGTTCACTGGTAGAAAATGGAGGCAAAAGTGGGAATGAGGCTGTTGTTGAAATGTATCTGAATGGCTGGCATAAGAGCTGTTCTTCTTCGTGGCCTCTGTGAATGCACACAATTGGGTTGTTCTGCACCTGCGCAGGATGTCTCGGAAGTTTCTAGAGCTTAAAGACATGTGATTAATAGGACGTTCCCCCATGGAGCGCATGCTCCGCCCTCCAAAGGTCCCCTTAGTTCCTTTTTGCCGCCACTTCGGTTCGACCTTTTTTGGAACACTAGAGCGATTACTGAGATCAATCTTTTAGATCATTCATTGACTATTTTCAATCATCTTTTTCATTTCCTATTTTTAATCATCTATTTTGTCGGACATTCCCCTGTAAGTTATCCGTTTCTCTTTTGAATTTTCTCCATTCGTTTTTTTCTCTTCTACCCGCGGTTTTTTCTCCCCCGCCACCTTTCCCTTCCTTTCCCCCCTACCTTTTATGCCCCCCAGGGCCTTTCAAGCGGTGCATGCTTTGCACAAATAAGATCCCGCTTACCGACAGTCACGACTGTTGCCTTTTTTGCTTAGGGGAACAACACCAAACACACTCCTGCCCCGAGTGCAAAAAGCTTACAAAGCCCGCTTTAAAACTACGCCTACAAAGGCTTCGCTCGTACCTTTGGGAAAAGTCTCTTAATCTGGCCCCCATGGATCCGGCAACCTCTCCAACTCCCGCGTCAAGAGCATCAAGAAATTCCTCGCCAGATATCAAGCCCGATGACTCAGTCACCTCGACAAAAAGACCTTTTCGAAGTCCGCTTCGAAATCAACCTTCTCTGTCACCGATGGATGTTCCGTCCATTGATGTCTTTGCCTCCGAGACCAACACGAAGTGTCAGCGGTATTGCTCCCGAGCTGGTATCGACAGGAACTCACTCGAAGACACCTTTATGATAGACTGGGTCGGAGACCTACTCTACCTATTTCCTCCAATTCCACTCATACAACGAACCATCATTCGACTTCGACAGTTCCACTCGAATGCCATCCTCCTCGCCCCATGGTGGCCCACGTCAGCCGTAGTTCACCCACCTGAGGTCGATATTGACCGACGTTGTTCCATCTCCCGTCGATCCCCAAACTTCTGACCCAGGACAACGGGATGATTTACCACCCCGACATAGACTCTCTGAACCTGACAGCATGGAGGATACTCCCGCCATAAAAAACATACTAGATCGAGCCCGAAAGCCATCGACCCAACTGTTATACCAAAGCAAATGGAAAGCATTCCTCTCTTTTGCTAATTCTCAGAACTTACCTGCAACACCAGTTTCTCTGAAGACTTTACTTACCTTTATCCTTCATCTCTTTCATCTCGGACTATCTCATTCTACCTCAAGGTGTATATTTCTGCTATTGTAGCCCATCAACCTTCTCAGTCTGACTCGGCTAGGCTTTTCTCTCACCCAATTTTGAAGAAATTCCTGAAGGGACTTCACAATATCCGTCCCCCACGTCAACATCCTCTTCCTCAATGGTCTTTGCAACTTGTCCTCAATGCACTTACCCGACCACCTTTTGAACCAATGGCTACTACTAATTTCAAATTGCTTTCTTTAAAAACATCATTCCTTGTAGCAATAACATCTGCTAATACGTGCTAGCGAACTTGCAGCCCTCAGATCGGATCCACCTTTCCTTCAGTTCCATCCAGATAAGGTTACCCTCTATTTTGATGTATCATTTTTACCTAAAATTGTCTCTGAATTTCACCTCAATCAACCATTGATTCTATCAACTTTATTTCTGTCTCCTTCTACACCTCTCTAGCGCATGCTCCACATGCTTGACGTAAGACTCTCTCTGGCCTTCTACATCGATAGAACTAAATCATTCAGAAAGTCTCCAAGGCTCTTCTTATGCTTTCATGGCCCTCATAAGGGTACCGCAGCTTCGCCTCAAACTATCTCTCGCTGGATTGTTCAAACTATCTCATTGGCCTATGAGCTCACAGGCAAAACACCTCCTGAACATTTAATAGCTCATTCTACCAGAGCGCTGTCAACCTCTACTGCCTTCCAGTGTGGAATAGAACTTCCTCACATCTGCTGTGCAGCTACATGGTCTAATCCATCGACCTTTGTGAGGCACTACCGTCTGGATGTCTGGGCGAAGAATGATGCTGCTTTTGGCAGAGCGGTCTTGACATCCTTTCTACCATGACGTCCCACCATCTGGTAAGTGAGCATGTCAGTCACCCAATTGTGTGCATTCACAGAGGCCACGAAGAAGAAAGAGAGGTTACCTACCTGTAACCATAGTTCTTCTAGTGGCCCTCTGTGAATCCACACATCCCGCCCATCCTCCCCTCTGTCCGTCACGTTGTCTTTTGATATAGGTCTTTGACAGCGGCGGACTCTTACAGGAACTAAGGGGGCCTTTGGAGGGTGGAGCATGCGCTCCACGGGGGAACGTCCTACTAATCACATGTCTTTAAGCTCTAGAAACTTCCGAGACGTCCTGCACAGGCGCAGAACAACCCAATTGTGTGGATTCACAGAAGACCAGTAGAAGAACCATGGTTACAGGTAGGTAACCTCTCTTTCTCGACCATTAGGTATAGGAAGCAAAATCAGGCCTAGCTGCTAGAGTGTAGCTGAAGAAATAACAGAACTGTGTTAACCCGATATTTAGAAAAGCTTTTGTACTCTATCCCTAATAGCTGGGAGCTTTCTTTTCTTTTTTCTCTCTACCACCCTTTTTATTTTTAAATTTTTTTGGAGGTAGGTAAATACCCTTCTTGGCAGAAAGTAATTTGTCACATGGTTTCTGGCTACTTCCCAAAGCCGATTTTAATGCGACTAATCCCAAAAGTTACATGCAATTTGTTAGCATTATTAAGGCAAGTTCCAGTTGGTGTTGAACTCTGTTCCTCATTAATGCGCTAATGCTGGGAAGCAAAATAATCCAAGCCAAGGACCATCTCTTCCCCAAATAGCCTAAAGTTTTGCTTTCTAGATTCTAACAAGCCTGTCGCAGGGCTTGCTTTATGAAAGCCGTGATTATTAAGTCTGCTGCAGATTTTATAGTGTGCTATGGTTAAGCTTCTGTGCTGTACAAGTCAATGGTTTTCTATGCCATAGATGGATCTGTTACTTAACCAAGGCAATGACCAAACATGAATTTCTAAGTATCTCCCCCCCCCCGCCACATGACACAGTCAGCAATTTGATACAGTTTTTATTGCCACGGCTACATCCTACAGAGACTTGGGAGGTGTAATGATTAAGGTGCTTAGAATGCTCTGCCAGACCATGTTAAGTGTACTTGCTAACCTACAACAGAGAATTCCGTGTCTCAACAGATGGCAGACCACCGTCCATTGACTGGAATTATGGCGGGTGGAGAGCCACCAAACGGACTATATAGTTAGATACTGATGGTCATAGGAAGGGGGCTTGGTGGAGAAAGATTCATTGATGGATCGTTGTTGTGCATCTTCCACTTTGTACCAATGTACTATTGTTTTTGTGTGGCTGGCTTTTAAAAAATAAATTGAGTAGGAGAAGCAGAGCTCCGAAGTGGTAAATCAGAAATTATTTATTTAACATCTCCTCTGCCCATCTAATGGCAAGCCACTACTCTGGGCAGCTTACATCAAAAAATATACATAAAATAAAACATCCAAAAAGGACACCCTGCCCACTATAACCGCCCTACATCACAAACATACAACCCTGAGTCCCAAGATGGTGACGGCTATAGCATCAGTTTAAACAGTAGAAATCAAACTATCATGTAATTAGTTAAATAGGAAGAAGGTCCTCAAAAGCCTGTCTGAAAAAAACATGTTTTTAGTTGCTTTCTGAATGCTAAGGAGGGTGGGAGGGCCTGACACATTTCCACTGGTAACAAGTTCCATAGTGAGGTGGCCACCACTGCGAAGGCCTGGTTCCTAAGAGTGTAGACGCTGGTCTACACTGAATTACCAGTGTCAGAGCCCTGATTTCACATGCCAGAAGTTTCAAGTTAAATCTCAGCCATGTTTAGTTAAAAGGAGCAGGTGGTGAGAGATCTGCCATAGATTCTAGAGTGTCATATGTCCTGACTTGGTAGAAGCTGAAGACCGCCGCTCCTTCTAGACAAGCTGGAACATGTTCAGAGGAGAGAGCCATGGCCATAAATGGTCTGGAAGCCAAGTGCTATAAGGAGTAGTTTGCTTGAGTTGGATGTGTTTAATCCAGAGCAGAGATGTAGAGTGGTATGGGAGCCAACTTTAAATATTTGGAGGACTGTCATGTAGCAAATGGCACAAGCTTGATTTCTGCTGCACCAGAGTAGGACCTGTACCACAGGATTCAGGTTACAGGAATTTTTTTTAAAAAAATCTAAATATTGCAAACAACTTCCCTACTACCAAGGCAGAAAAATCTTCAGTGGATATTTTTAAACAGAGGTTGGCTGGCCATCTGTCAGGCATACTTTGGCTGGTAATTCCCGCATCAATGGGAAGTAGAAGTAGATAAAAAAGAATTGTGTCCTTTGGTAGTTGGTGTTTCCAAGAAATGCACTTCTCTGTCAAATCTAAAATCTCTGCAGCCAATTTAAACAGGCTTCCAAAATGTTGCTTTTGACTGCAATGTCACAGACACCTTACACCATCTGTGTGCTCCAAGATCTCTCTCTCTCTCTCTCTCTCACACACACACACACACACCCATGCAACCTTTAGTAGTGGCCAGAGTTCGGTTTTTCCCGTTCTGTCAATTGTGGGTCTTGACTTTTTGAATCATAGTTTGCAGTTTGCTCTCATATCCTAAGCTATAACCCTGTATTCCTCTAAAAGTAATTTAAAGGAAGATATAAACTACGTAGTTGACTCAAAAATGCGGCAGATGCTAAACCACAGCCCCAAATTGCACTCTACAAAGGACATGTTGACTGCTGGAGATCACTGAGGAAAAGTCTCACATCTGAGATAAAGGCTGTTTACTAGGAAGTTATTAATAGAGATAGGCATGAACCGAAAAGAAAAACAAGAAAGTTAGTAAAAAATTGCTGGTTCGTTGATTCAGGTTGTATCAGGTTTGTTTAAACCGACAAACCAAAATGAACCAAACAAACTTTTAAAGTGATTTTTGGTTCGGTGGTTCAGTTTTGCTGATTTTCTCCCCCCTTGTCCCCACAACCTGACCCCGCTCCCTTCCTGCTGCCCCCCCCCCACAACATCTACATGGTCCTTCCTCCTCCATCGCCATCCTGGTGGTGCCAGTGCAACCTTCCAGGAACCCAGATGCTCCCTTCTGCACATGCATTGGAGTCCCAACTGATCTCTCTGATCAACTGGGACCTTGGCGCATGTACAGAGATAGCTGGCCCAGCTCACGGAAGCCAGCCTGCTGTCTATGAAGATGGCAGTGGCAAAAGCAATGTTATTTTTAAGCTGCATGGCAGTGCAGCACTAGATTGGGGTTGCCCATTTGCTTCCCATTGCAGCTGGAACCCTGTGTGCATGGGGTGGGGCTTCACCCAGTGCTCTGGAAAACTGGGCGGAGGAAGAGGAGGCAGCACAAGTAGAGGCAATGGGGCAGTGGGAAAGGGGCAGGTAGGTGGTAGAGGGGGTGGGGGGGTTAGTTTCTCCTCCCCCACAGGCAAGAACTTTTTTTAAAAAAATGAACTGGTTCATGATTCATTTTTTAAGAAGTTCAGAACCACAATTTTTCTGGGTCATGAACAATGAGCAGTCAATGAGGTAGAGGAAGGCCAAGGAAATGCTGAGTTTGATGTGGCATGGTATATCTTCTAAGAGCCTGGAAATTCACTTTTTAAACATTAATTTTACTAAATTATCATTAATAATGATAATGGGAAGAAAGTATTTCCAAAAGCAATGCAACAGAGTACTTTTCAGTCTATTTTTAAAAAAACTTTAGAATTAATAATTGCACAAAACTTGAAAATTTTGTCAAATTCCTTCTAAAGATGATTTTAAAATGTAACTGTTAAAAACTACTAGGAACTGTTACACCAATACAGTGCTGTTTCTACTCATTACTTTCCAGATGTGATTTCTTCATTAACCATTTTTAGCAAGAAAAGGAGCTAAAATAATCCATAACGTGTTACTTTAAAGCTCTACTTTAGTTACCAGAGAGATGTGGCTTACTAGAAAGGACACACTGCTTGTGCCATGTAGTCTGGTTCTTAAACTTCTTGTTTACTGCTCAACCCTAAATTATAGGCACGTTGATAAAAGAGGTGGTATTTCAGGTATCCTGGCTTCAAAGCGGTTATATAAAATGTAACTAAGAATTAGACTTGTACTTTTCAGAATAGCATCAGTCATCATTAAAAGCTGCCACATCGGTGACTCTTATGAAGAAACCCTTATTTGTGAGTCAATTCTTCTGAAAAGCATGGATTAGCTTAATTGTGATTAACTTGTGTGCCGTTTGCTTTCAATGAGACAGAATGATGGTTAACTTTGGCTGAACTGGGGCCTTCAAATTGGATTCTTAGCAAAGACGGATGGAGTCAACCACTGCAGTCAAAAATAGGTTTTATTTTGTTTTATGCAAAATACAATCAAGTACAAAAATGTACACATATAACATTTGCTAGTCAATTTACATTTGTAGAAAGACACAGTGCTTTAAATGATTTTTTTTCTGACTTTTAAGTGATGTAAACATGGAACTGGGTCCGTAAGGTTTCACATGGTGTGTAAAGCAGAATGTTGACAAGAGAAAACTGTGTTTTCCAGCTAAGGGTGAAGTCTGACAAAAGATACCATACATTGCATGATGTGATTGGAAGTTATTGGGTTCAGATTTTCAACTTTACTCAACCTGTATATATGTAAAACACCAAAGGACACAGGCTTAAGATGATCACTAGCCCCTACTTGAACAGACCCTTTGAATCACTGAGATTTATGTAAGTGTTCATTTAGCATTCAGCAACTCAGTCACTAGACCTGCTCTAGATGGGGGCAGCAATTAGATTTCGGCTGCAATTTCTGGGGGAGATAGAATTCAAGAGCTTTCACTGCAGTCAAAATATATGATGGATTGTCGATGCATAAACATGTCCATACATAGAGGGTTGAACAGCTAACAGAGCTCACTAAACATGTGCTATCAACACAAGTTGAACATCTATGGAAAAGTAGCATTAGTACAGTGATGGAATACAATTTGACATCTTAGTTGTCTCTAAAAAGTGTTGGGTGCACCCCTCTACACAGGAGATTTTCTCACCTCCTGTATTAGGGCATTTCCAGACAAGGCCTCTATTGCGTAATGACAGTGCCCCAGTTGTAAAATTTTGCAGGGCACCAGAGGATAATCTCTGAAATTCAGAGCCCCTCTTATGTTTTCCCACTGTGTATTCCACCTTTTTTCATCCCAGAGAGAGAAAAACCTGTGAAGGAAAAAAGAGAAGTGCACAAAAGGCACAATGCCTTTTGCATGTGAATGGTTGGAGATCACTATTTGGAAGGAACCACTCCTTCTGTTACCAGTACAAAACCCAAGATATTTCAGCAAACTGGTAGCATCCATAAAATAACTATAGCCAGGCTACCAAAGAGTTGGCAAAAAATAAAGTAATTGCCCTTTGAACGGATGAATGGAATTTGGTACCCAACAACACCTTGTGGATTTCCCCCATCATGTTACAAACCAACCAACCACAGGAAATATGTGCGTGTTGAGAGAAAATAATTCAGTTTGTGCATTAGGTCCATATATCATGATTTCCATTTCTAAATATGACTAAATCATTTGGACAAAATTAACTGGCATGTGAAGTAGAGGCTACCACAATTTAGTATCGGGTGTGTGTGATGGAGAAAAGGACAAAAGTGGAAGTTACAACTACTTTGCATCAGTTTTATATTAGTTTATAATTCCTACCATTTTTTGGAAAGGGCACATTGCATATTTGAAAACTCAGGAAGAATGAAAGCAGGTTAAGATGACAAAGCTCCACCTTTTGTTTGGCACAGTCCTTATTTGAGTCAGAGATTGTTATGCTTTGGGACAACAACTCCCAGAATCCAAGTTTCAAGCTTGGATTTGGAGCATCTTTGAATACAGGCCACTGTAGGATGGACAGTGTCCCACCACCCTTCATCCTTACAACATACCCACCACACACAGCCTCTTCTGCTAACCAGGAATGTCAGTATGCAGATGGAGAGATAAGGGCAAGAAAACACAACTTTCTGTGTTGCAAGGAAAGCTAGGAAAATCCACTTGCAGAGGGAAATGCTGTGCTAAAAGTACTTTTACATACAACAAACATGCATCTAAAACTGTGAGGAAAGCAACCCGTGATTTCTGAAAGGACTTTATGGTCCTGGTACAGGCCCACTGAGCTTGGTGGGTTGTGTTATTCAATCTCCTTTATGTCCAGCCGGGGGGAGAGATGAGATCAGACCCCAGTCTCTCCTTCCACTTACTTCTCTGGGACCATCTGGAGGAAGGAGTAAATGTATGTTAAGAGCTTGTTGGTACTCTTCAACTTTAAGAGATTAAACCCTATAAAAGGGAATTTGTCTTTCAAAGAAAGGGAAGATCCCATTTTCAGGTAAGTGGGATGTCTCCCATTTGACTGCTCTTGTCTCTTAACGCCAAGGAGAAAGCAAGGAGGAGTGTGACAGAATCAGATTTTTGCTTAATAGGCCTAAACCTGATATACACTTGGACAGGAAGCTGCCTTCTGAAGTTGGGGTGAGTTACCCTCTTGTGTCAGACAACATATAAGACAATCTGGCTAAGATGAAGTTGCTAATGCACACATTTCCTGCTGTTCTGCGCCCCTGAATACTTGCCTTTTGGTAATGAGAAAGCTATTCGTGAGATAAAGATCTGCACACAATGTACACAAATTAAATCCGGAAGCCTGACGAAAACATTTGGCGAAAACATGCTCATTGTTCCACATTTATTTTAATGTTGTTGTTTTTTTAAAAGAAGTTAATGATTTGACTGTTCATCTATAAAACCTGTGAATAAATTACAGGTTTTTCTTTTCAAAAAAGTTATCTAGGAATCATTTATAACCGCAAGTGGTTCATTAATTACGATTCTTATTTTGCTTTATAATAAACATGTCGACCTCATTTATTTATATTAGCATTTTGAAATATATAAACATGCATTCGACTGGGAAATTAAGAGAAGCATACATCCAACATGGCTCTCATTCATAATTGCAGCACTCAGTGAGTGTCACTGGGGAGAACTTTTCCCCCCCCACAAATTATCTTAATTCAGTCTCTAAAAAGAAGCTATATCACACTTATTTAAAAAAAAAAAATTAAAATCCTGCAAGCAGCAATTTTAGTAAGAATAGCCATGTTAAAAATGATGACCCAAGTTCCAGAGAACTATTTAATTCCAATAACTTTGTCTACCTGAGACTAAATACCACTAAATTCCATGAGACTTACTTCTGAATCAACATGTACAGGACTGCAAATTGAGGCACATAAGCCCGCTTACCCTAGTTCTCTGGAACCTGGCCCACATTTTTGTACATCAATTTTTATCAGAAAATCTAAGTAATTGCTGTTCAGTTTGGACAAGCATTCATTTAACAGAATTTGTATACTTTGTAACCAAGTTTTTAATTCAGCTATTTTCGCAGATAACAGGGAGGCAGCGCTTTGAACTTCAATCAGACATAATTCGCATATACATAAACACATATTTAAAACTTTCTAGCACTGATGCTTGGAAAGGCTTCTGCTAATTATGATATACTTTCCTATTCACTGCTTGTTTCTCAAAATGAATCTTAAAGCTGAGTTTCAGACATACTTCGCCGCTCTAAAAGAATGGCATAAAAACAAGAGTCAAGTAGACAAAATATTTTTTCTTTTTTAAAGGACAGTTTTGGTTACATTTTCTATTTGTTTTGAATTTGTAAAAAAATAGAAAATTCTCTCTCTAAAGTGCATCATTGTACCTACAATTTTACACAAGCTATTTGAAAGTACAGCAATAACACAGCCACATAAATGGCTGAAGCTAAACATGAACAGAAAAGGGTACAATCTCATTGTCAGATGAGATGGATCTGCCAGATTTTAAGGGGTGACCAGATATTGTAAGGGACTGGCACAACCTGATATTGCCATTAAAAACAAAAAAAATTCTATCGCCACTATGAGATTTTCACTCTCAATAGCACTCAGACCTTTCAGGTCAATTTTTATGCCAGGAACACCTACCATGGATTGCTGTATGTTCTAGAAGGTTCTGGAAAATGTGGTGGGGGGACCAGCCTAGTGCTTCTCACTAACATGCCCAAGAACCAAGAGAACACTGTAGAGTATACCACTATTACACAAGAAAAATGGTAAGTATATGCCATCTTCCAGGAAAGCTTGTCCGCCATTCTTCATCTTCATTACTGTGGAACTCTATCACTTCTTAAATGTTAGAGCAGTACAACGATGGAACCAATTACCTCAGGAGGTCGTGAGCACTCCAATGCTGGAGGCACTCAAAAGAAAATTGGACAACCATCTCTCAAATCTGCTTTGACTTGGATTCCTGCATTGAACAGGGGGTTGGACTTGATGGCCTTATAGGCCCCCTTCCAACTCAATTATTCTATGATATCTCTGAGAAATTACAGGTGCCTCAAAACACAGTCTGAAGATCACAGTCCAATCAGAGCCCCCTGCAGCAAGAGCCCTCCAAAATCGACCAATGCTGGAATCATCCACTTCTCAAGTGGGGTCCATTTCCTCAACTTTTCTTCTTTCTGAACAAATGGAAGTGGCAGTTGTGAAATAACTTCTTTTTTCTGAAGAGGGGGAGGAACCCCGTGAATAATAAATTGCACTTTCTAAAAAAGTCATACTGAATACCAAGGTCATAACATACTCCTTTTTCCAAGGGATGGTACCTCAGCATTCACTTGGGGCCAAACATACCAACAAACCCAAACATCAAAAACCACAAGAATCATCTCAGAATGCAAAGCCCTCCCCTTTAAGCGTAGACCTGGGTGCTTTATTCGTCTGATGAGTGCAGAAAATTATCTGGAGATTCATGGTAACTCAAACTAGTTTGCCTCTTTTGCACTGGGTGCTCCAGAGAAGGTATAAATCAGACTCTGTTAGCTGAAGCATTTCACAAGTCACAGGCTGATCAAAGCAAAAGGTGCCTCTCTGGGCACCAATTCTTCTAAGAGTATCATAATCCCTGCTCCCACCCTTGGGCTGGTTTGGATGAGCAGCTTAGAGGCAAAACAGGCTACAAGTCTGAAGGAAGGCGGAGGATCTCTCCCCCTTCTCCCTGTCTTTTGTTAGCCACAGTCCATGGAGAGCTGCTAAAAAAAGGCCCTCATGGTATAAGGCTCTTGCCGAGTTAGTTCTTCAAGCAATCATTCCTTTGGCTTGGTCAACTTCTTAACTCTATTGGCAAAGGTCAGGTGCCTTCATTACACGGTTTTAGGACTAATATCTCTTTTGCTGATTAAGACTTCCAACAGCCTCAGCTTTGCCTTAATCTGCTTGTATTCATTATATTCTTCAGCCATAGGAGCACGGTCTTCTTTCTGGACATTTCTGAAAGAAAGACAGAACAATATATCTTCCACTGAAATAACATTTCCCTAAATGTTGTTAGGTAGAAGGCACAAGGAAAAGAGGAAGACCAAATATGAGACAGACTGACTCCCTAAAGCAAGCCACAGGCTTGAGTTTACAAGAAATAAGCAGGGCAGTTGAGGATAAGACATTCTGGAGATCGCTCATTCATCAGGTCGCCACAACTTGACGGCATATAACAACTGCTGTTGATGGCTGAGTGAATGCTTTACATTCACACTCTAATATTCTGCTAAGTAAGATGAAATCTGTGGTGCCTCCTTTGAAACACTAACAGCAAAAAAAAACACCACACCATATGATGGGAAGAAGATAGTTATGTGTCACCAAGCTGGAACAACTTATATTGACTCTAATAGGGAAAGAACTTTACCAACCCAACCAACATTGGGAAGAAAACTTGAATATGTGGGGAAAAGGTAACTTTTGAGAGGGGTCAACTGTGCCTGTTTGGCTTCACAAAAACAGAAACCTCCGGGTTGGCATGCACTTGCACGCACACACACTCTTGGGTAGGGGAAAAAAGTCCAATTAAATGTTTGAAATGCCTGGAACTGCAAAGGATGAAGAGAAAATTGAACCTTGAAATGCTAAGGTGGGGTGGGAAGGAGAGTAAAGCGTTGAATAAGCAGATGTTACCAAGGATTACAAATAAGGACACAAAGCAATGTTATCTCCTGACAAAGGGAAGAGATGTGGGTTAAAAAAGTGAGGGGATAAGGGTTTTGGGGGGAAAGGGTAGAAATTATTACCTTCCATTTTGTCGGAAAAAGTTATCCTCAAAATCTCTCAGTTTCTTTCTGATCCTCTTTTTCTCTTCCCTGACTTCCTGCAGCTGCTCTACAAGTTCTGGCCTACAGTATTTGACAAAAAACAAGCAGACATCCAACTTTTGAAAATTGACGAAAATTACCACAGAAAGCCCAGCTTCCATTTTAACAAAAGCATGGATACATAAAAGCAAGTATCATTCATACATATATGTTATAATCTAATTATTATAACATTCAATACAGTGAATGTTGTAATAATATACAATACAGTTGCCAGAATCCTCTTGATTTTTTATGCTGGAATAAGTGATTGTTGCTAGCTAACAAGTTGAATTTTATGTTGTTGTGTGGTAAGAAATTCAAGGGGTAACTTGTTAACTAGCAGCAAAAATCCCCAACAAACAGCTCAATGGTTTAGGCATCTGGCTGTGGAGCCAGAGTTTGGGAGTTGAATTCCCCACTGTGTCTGCTTGACAAGGGCTGGAATTGATGATCCATAGGGTCCCTTCCAGCCGTGCAGTTCTAAGATAACATATTATTATGAGTCACACACCCACACCAGGTCACACACCCATATTCTTCTTCTTCTTCTTCTTCTTCTTCTTCTTCTTCTTCTTCTTCTTCTTCTTCACAGTCAATCAAAATTATTTTAAAAATGACTGATATTACATAACAGATACAGGTTTTAAACAAAAACCTAAGTACCTGTTAAAAATCAACATAGTATATATGCTGTAATGATGACGATGATGCCAGAGTTGAAAATAAAGAAAAACTAAAAAGAACAGAGACCTGGCAATCAAAACATCTTGGTTGTGAATGAAATACACTTCAGTGGTCCCCGCAGTTATTGGGGCTTTGGGAACAATATCAAGAAATTTCACACAGTATTATAAGCAGTTGCAGTTCTCAGAAATAACACCATCAGAGCTACAAAAAACAGCAGTATTAGGAATAGCATACATACTGTGCCAATATTTAACAGATACTTAGGATTTTGGTTAAAACTTGTATGTGTTATGTAATACCAGTCAATGCTCTTATAATTTTGATTGACTGTGTCTGGTATTTTGGAATAATAATAATAATACTAATATCCATGTATCTATGTCTATATCTATTTCTCTATATCCTACATTGTATTATACTATTATCAGACTATCCTATTTACAGTATTATTAGAGCATATATTCCTTCCCTCAAATTTATTTATTATCTTTGCACAAACGTAATAGTACACAAATCACAAAGCAGACGGCCAAAAAACCTGTCGTACATAGAGGCAGCATGAAGATTTGATAGTCCCATATCCTGACTGCCTCTTGAAGTAATCCTGTCATCCACTGGAGAAACAAAGCCATCAGCATCATCTTCCAGCTGGTCCAAGAAACTTCTCACATTGAAGTCAGATTTGATGGTGACTGTGAAGTCTAGTTTCGTGTTGGTATCTTCCTCAGAACCATCCTCTTCTTCCTGTGGAGACATTTTGACAGAATCCATTTTTACACAATGCAAAATATTTCTTGAGCTGGCACTAAAGTAGCCAAGAGGCGACTTGACAGCATATAACAACAGCAGCAGCAACAAGAACAACAGGTGCAAAGCAAACAAATGACAAAGCAAATGATATGTTTGCAACAACAGAGCCCTGTGGCGGCTTAGAGATGAAAAAATGTATCACTGCATGAACCTTGAGGATTACAATAGGTCAAAATCATTAACCGCATGCAATTGTGCCAGAAATAACTATGATCCAAAGTGACAGTCACTAGAACTCTGGAAATATCAAATCCAGACCCACACTGGGTGAGAAAACGTTCCACAATAGCAAACAATATTGTTTGGCTTCTTCAGATGGATTTATCTACATGTTCGGCTACAAAGGTATAAAACCAGTACTGAGCATGTGTACACATGTGTGCATGCACATGCACACACACAAGGAATGCATGAAAAGGTTCAATTTTCACACACACAAGGGTACACAAGCGTATATCCAGCCCTAGGTCCCAAGCATGAACTGAATAACTTTGGACGGATGCAAGCAGTAGTAATAGTTACAGAACAACAAGATGACAATAAAAGAAGCAAAGAGGAGACGATGTGTTTTGCAAATCAAAAGGTGTTACCTATATGGGAACCAAAAATGAACAGAAGGGGCAGCCAGGGAGGTAGTGAAGTTGAAGTTGTAACAGAGGCAGAAGGTGGACAAAGACAAAGCAGACAAAAACAAATAATCATCTTGCTTCCTAGAAACAATACGAATGAATCAGCAATTAAGAACCAGAATGCTGATCACTTCAGCTAAAAGAGAAATGATACAAGCTGAACAAATCAATTAGTGGTAGGAGGCTGTTTGGTTGTTTTCACCTTTATCTCCTTGAAGAAGGAAGCAGTTTCACCCTCGATAATTGGCTGCAGCAAAGGGCTTCTCCGCTTGCTGGAGGGGGAACCCTATGACAGATGGTAAGAAGCGAGTTATATTATGACCTTTTCTACCCCCCAGTTCCACTCTTCCACTGTTCTCAAATCTCCTCTTCCTCACTCATTTCCAAATCAAGTCCAAAATTCTTCCTCACAATCCATTTAAAACAAAAAACAGCAGGGTCACAAAATAAACCCCTCAAATCAAGCAAGATAAGGGCCAAATCCTGTAATAATAACATTGGGATAGAGAAAAAATATATATGCTGGAGCCTTTCCTGCACCAGCCAAACAGATTTTTTTCCCCCAGCTACAAAATGGGATTTGCCTCTCCTGGGAGTGTAAGCCTTGCTTTGCTCTCCAGAACAGACTTTTACAAAATCAGTAGTCTACTTCTGTTTCCATTTTGGGGTATGAGTGCATGTGGCCAGTTGCAAGAGCACAATATTGGCCCAGGGAATTTGCTCATTCTTCTTCTACACAGAACAGAACAGTGTCTTATGGCTGTTTCTCCGATTATGCTTTGAAGATGCAGAAAGATTAGTACAGAAGTGAACCACAATCTAGAGGTTCCTGTACAAGGAGGAATTCTGGTGCCTCTGTGGTGCTCCTTAGTAAATGGGGGCTTTCTTATATCAACATGTCAGTAAATGGAATAACATAGAGATTTAGGATAAGAAGAAGATGGTTGAGGTTTGGACATTTAGATCACAGATTGTGTGAAACATTTATTATACTGATTCCAGCAATATGGTATTCCATTTGCATTGATGTACCTACTCCCAAGCCCTAAAAGTAATGGACTCAACAGTATATGTGTGCTATTGGACAGCACTCCATCATTTCAGCCAGCTTTGAAGGAGAGGAATCTCCTGATGGATCATGTTCTAAGAGTTGAAAATGAAGGGTTGTAAATAGCTGTTGCTGTAACCACAAATACCCAAACATCCAAAATGTGACCAGTACGTTAATTCTCTTTCCTTAACTGCAGAATTTAGAGTTTCTGCTTACAGATATTTTGTTTTACAGAAGCTGAGGGCAGAAGGGACTGGATTCTGCACAAACAGGACCCCTCTCTCTCTTTCTGGTAGAACAAATCTGTTTGAGGGAAGGAATTATAGCTATTATATCTGTTGTACTTTCTGCTCTCGGGGTCAGAGACAGGAAGCCCGCTGGCTTGCTCCCATCAGCCAAGGAGTCTCAAGGACGGTTTCCGTTGCGGTGTGCAGGTTGTGCTGGAAGCAACACAAGCCAAGGAATAGCAACATTCTTGGCTCAGCAGCCACTGCGAGCAGCAGTCCAGAGTGCCAGCAGCAACTCAAGGAGAACAGGGGTGGCAAGTGTACGTAAGATGACTGTTCTGCTCTACTCTTTAGAGCAGGGGTGGGCAATTAATTTCTATAGGGGGGCCACATGAAAAATCTGAACTGTGTTCGGGGGCTGAACCAACTTTACTTAAAAATAAAATGAAACAGTGATGTTATGATTGTTTTTATTTTAAACTTGTTTAACAATACATTCTGAGACAATACATTCTCAGAACTTGAGCACATTACTCTTTTGGGGGAATTACATTCTCAGAAATCCCTCAGCCAAAATGACAAGTGGCCACCAAAGTCGGGAGATCTCTGGGAGTTATAACCCAAAACATAACTCTTCCAAATATCATATTCTAGATGGTATTATTTTGTACAAAGAGTTCATTCTCAATCCACGCCTCTCCCCGATCAGCTCATGCTCATCATTATATCAAATTGCCAAGGAGGTATATGTACCTCTGGGATGAATTCACATTGCTTTCTGCCAGATGCAGGGGAGGGGGGTCAGGAGACAGGTATCTCGTTGTCTCGTGTGGTCCCAGAGGCATCTGGTGGGGCCACGGTGAGATACAGGAAGCTGGACTAGATGGGCCCTTGGCCTGATCCAGCAGGGCTCTTCTTATGTTCTTATGCCCCACTACTCATGCAAGGCAGTAGAAAACCACAAGTGGGGGTCATTAAGTCCTGAGGAAATTGTGGTTTAGGCAGGCAGTGTGTGTCATTCTGAAACAGAGGGGTGAGGTGTCTCCCATTCAGATCAGAGTCCGCAAACTCTAAACTCCATGTAAACCACAACATGTTACCCGTTAGCCTCTTGTGTGTCTAATTTGGCACACCAAAAAAGTACCCTGCACCATGGGGCCCACCTTCTATTCTTCCCATTGCTTTGTCATGGTACACACATGCCCATCTAAGTTTTACTATATGGAGGAAAATATTTTTGACTGAGGCAAGGGGGACAATGCAGCACAGAAAGACAAGAAGCTCCCTGCCACCCTGGTCAAATGAGATGCCCAGACAAGTTGCAGACTTACGATAATAGGGATGGTGTTGGCCCGAGAGAGGATCTGCTTGACCAAGCGGTATCTGTCATAGAGGGGCTTCATCATCTGCCGTTCATGTTTTGTTACCTGCAGAAGGAAAACATGGTCAGTGGAAGGAGTGTGGTGGCAATAGGTTTGCAGGTAGCAACTAAGCTTTTCTATCACATATCATTCCATTACCCTCTGCTGCATCACTTGTGAGAAGGAACGACCTGATCGAACAGGTTTTGAAAATAAATTTTAAAATGAGCAATGTCCCTCCATGTCCATGTATGAAGGCGGTTTACCTAGGGACATGAATGTTGGCATCAAAGGCAAGGAGCTTAAATGGCACCATATATAGGGGAACGTACTGGTCCTTACAGCTCCTAGATGCCCATCTCCCCATACCAACTCAGTTTGCTCCCTTAACCTACTACTTTCTCATTCTCAGAAGGGCTGCAGATTAGTAATTGCCATCTGAGCAATGTACACTTTTTGTGACACCAGCCAAAGTCAGGGGACTTGACTGTCAATGACATTCCATAAGAGAACTGAAAGCAGAATTTTACGTTCTGTACCACCCAGCTGCACTAACGTCTTATTAACAGATTTCTAGACCAGTATGTTTATATGTTGGTTTGGGATGGTTACAAAGGGCTTGGAGCCAGGTCATCATCTGAGAACCTCTCTCAGGTGTCTCCACCAAACAAGGTGAGAAGGTATTTTCAGTGGAGGCATCATACCTGGGGAAAAGCCGTTCCCAGAGAGACTATCCTAATACCTAGTTACAGTCTTTGGAACAACACATAACATCTTTTAATTTTCCCATGCACTTTAAGAATTTTGATCAAGCACTCTCCTCTTTTGCTGCTGGTTCTACTTTTATCTTGCTTGTATATGCTGCAGTGGTTTTATTTTTTGCTGCTGATTTTATCTTTGTTTTATGATCTGCTGCTTGTAGTTTACTGGCCTGACGTTTGTATTTTTTAATGCAGTTCAAAGATAGCTTTCACCAACATGGAAAAGAAATGCCTTCCTATCTCTCAGTGGTTCAAGTCCAAGGTCCATGGCTGGCTCTATTTTGTCTAAAAGCCTGCACTGGTTATCTTTGTTGTGCTTATTGACAATTAAAAGACAGGCGTATTGTCTAGCAGGCAAAGTCTCACATGTTACAAAGAGTAAATTATGAAAGTCACAAGCTGTTACAGAAAGTTCACTTTGGGGATCAATGTCTTTTGCACTGTTCTGTATTAGCAAAATGATGTTAATGGTACAACCAAGAAATCAGAGCCAACCTGAGCTATTTGTTTTGGAATTGCTTTCTTCCCATTGCTACTGTAGAACTCTTTGAAAGTTATAATGGCAGTGTTGACAGTAATAATCATGTTGAGAATGTGAAACACTATTGCTACAGCAGAAAAAAACCCAGAACAACTGTAATGCTTAAACAATAGACAGAATAGTATATATTTCAGGCACAACAAAAAACAAAAATAGGAACAAAATCTGCAACAAAAAAATGTCATCAGAACAATGAATGGAGGAAAACAACACTAACTGTTGTCTTCAAAATAACCAGTGATATGACTCTGTTCATCACTCCAAATTGTGCTCCTTACATATCAATTTACCAACAGTTTTGTAATGATCAATGTAGAGAAAATACAGAATGGTCATGAGCAGCACAGTTAGTTGCCAAAGATTACAGAACACTTTGTGGGAGTATAATCTGCACCCATTCAAAAGCAGATGGTCTGAAATGGTCCTCATGATGGCAATTTGGATCAACAGCTTGTTCTGATGAATACTGAAAAACTGGCAAATAATATGTGGCTAGCAACAGGAGGCCCATAATATGGCACACAATATGATGCCAAGCACATGAGGAGCACAATAGAAAGCCAGGAATTCATGTTGAAAATTAAGTCTAGGCTCTTTCCTCCAGGCGTTTCCCACATTAGTATTGGTGGGTCTTTTAAAAATGGTGGAATGACAACAGTCCAATTGCAACATCCAGTTCTGAGAGAAAAAGGCTGTCCTGAACTAGGGAATCTGATGGCTTCTCAAGGACCAGATTGTCTTTTCAGCTTTTTGTCCATTTTGTTTTCATATTTTAAGTTTAAAATTTCACATCTCTTATTTCAAGCCTTGTTTATACACATTTTTTTAAAAAAACAACAACAGCAAAATGTTTCCAGGGCTATTGAGTTTGGACCAGAAACCAGGCCTTCTCGGTGGTTGCTCCTCACTTCTGTAATAAACTCCCACCCAAAATTCACCTGGCCCCTTCACTGGGAATTTTAAAGAGGTCTCTGAAAACATGGCTGCTTAGACATGCATTCCTGGATACGACATCAACAGAGCACAGTGGTTCTTTCAGCGCTTAAGTTATCTATTCCGCCACCTAGTTTTTATTGTTTTAATGTTGTCCCCTTCTTAGTTTAATTTGACTGATATGTTTAATTTGATTTTCTGTATTGTTATGTTTTGTGGGTTTATTGAAAGTGTTATTTGTTGTTTTATTTGTTTGTGAACTGCCGAGAGTGGCCTTGATGGTCAGATGGGCAGTATAGAAATTGAATAAATAAATAAAATAAATTTGGGGGGGAACAAGTCATTTAAATATTTGTGTAAGAAGCACAAATTTCTGTTCATTTTAACTGTTGAATAGGTAAGTTGGTTATTCATCACAGAAACTGAATGAAATTGGGATGTAAAGTCTACGGGTGTAGTCTTGTTTTAGCTCATAATAATGAAATATTCTGAATTTAACCTTATAATGGTGATACAACTACACTGTGTTTGAGTTAAGATTTAAAAAAACAAAAATACCATGTATCTTTCTATATATTCATCTACCTAGTTGTACGATCAATGTAAAATTACAGTTCACAGGTTCTTTCCAATCAGTAACGCAACACAATCCTCTTTCTTACAAGCCAGATTTTTTTTCCCTAGGAGAAAGAAAACAAATCTAGAAAGAGTATGAAACATTTTGCTGATTTTTTCAAAAGACCACCACCATCAACATAAGCACAGTTTAAAAACTTCCGTAAGCAGTGTACCAGGAAGTAGCAGCAGTACATGGACGACAGGTTTTAAGGATGGACCAACACAACTACATAATATCAGACCTTGTATGGGGTGAGTGGGTGTGATTTTTAAAATATGCAACTTCTAAAATCTATCAGTATCACCAGTAGTCACGCTGCCTGGGAAGATTCTGAGACTTGTTTTCCAAATATTGCATGATATTATTATGAAGTCAATCATCAGGCTTATCTGTATCACTGCACTCTAGTTGTTATTGTTTAGTCGTTAAGTTGTGACTCTTCATGACCCCATGGACCAGAGCACGGCAGGCCCTCCTGTCTTCCGCTGCCTCCCAGAGTTGGGTCAAATTCATGTTGGTAGCTTCGATGACACTGTCCAACCATCTCGTCCTCTGTCGTCCCCTTCTCCTCTTGCCTTCACACTTTCCCAGCATCAGGGTCTTTTCCAGGGAGTCTTCTCTTCTCATGAGATGGCCAAAGTATTGGAGCCTCAGCTTCAGGATCTGTCCTTTCAGTGAGTACTCAGGGTTGATTTCCTTCAAAATGGATAGGTTTGTTTTCTTTGCAGTCCAGGGGACTCTCAAGAGTCTCCTCCAGCAAAAAAAGTACATGTTAACTAAATAGCAAAATTTCCCCAGTTTAACACTTGGTCATAGGTAGTCTCCTATATGAAGCTATAGTATCAGCTGTATTATCAATACGAACGCTGCTATACTTACTGGTCTTCCATGGATGCTCTCATAATGCAAGAGAGCTTTCTGAAGAGCCACCTTCTCTGCTGCTATCTGGTCTTTAGTCATGTCCTGCATCAAGCAACCAAGGAAAAGAGGAAGGAGGGGAGAGCAAAGAGAGAGAATGAGAAGTTACAGCATAACCTGGAAAACTTCAATTTCTAGTAATATGTGCCTGTCCCACCTCAGTCCCTTAGGATGGAACCGATACCCCAAGACCCCCATTTACAACAAATATTTATTTTGCACCTGAAGGAGCTTCTGTGGACAAGCAGAATTGGAAGAAAAGAGTATTAAAGGGAAGGCTGATACAAAAAAAAAGAAAGAAAAAAAAAGGGAAGGCTGATACAAAATTTTCCAACAAAAGAAGCAAAATACCTCACCAGAGAGTGAAAAGGTTATTTTATTTGGATTAATGCTTCCAGAATCTCCCAGCTAGCATGGCTAGAGGATCCTGGGTATTGTAGTTCCAAAACACAGCTTTTCCACACTTTATGTGGCTTCAGACACAAGAGTAGTTCCAGAATGTAGTAAGAATGCAGCAAAACAAAGGTAATTTTCATTCCAAAGTAGATTTGCCAAAGATCTCCCTATCATCTTTGAAAGAAGAGCTGATAATGCTTTAAGCAACTGCACTAAAGTTATCAATGTTATTTGTACATATTAAAATTTCATTAACTGGTGTTCAAATCCCCACCAGGCGTTTATCAGTGTTTTCATTATAGTTTGACAGATGCCAATCATTAGGCTGAAAGCTTAAGCTACGTATTGAATCAATTGTTTCACTCTGGTTTTATTCATTAAGATCATGCCAAGATCTGGATATTCTTTAATGATCTTGCATTACAGCAGCTGCAGCTGTTACATCATGTTTTGGGGGACAGTGACCGAACACTCAGTGACACGTTCTCCCCACTTGTAACACCAGAGCATATAAAAATCAACAAATGGAAAACTGTATGTCAACATTTTGCATTTTGAACTGCATTTTTAAAAATGTGTCTGTGTGCAGAAATTTCCATACAATATTGCTTGTCTCGCACTCAAACGTTCATTATAAACATTTAAAAGCCTGAGCTAAGATGACTTGAAAGAGAATCCACAATGCAATACTAAAATTAAAAACAGTCTTTTAGTTTTAAACAATGAGCTGTTGAATGAAAATATCAGACTTTTGAGCACTAGTATATAGCTTTACCACCTGATCCTATCATGTTTACTCATAAAGGATACTGTTCCTATTTCAATGGGGCTGCAGAAGATCACAGCCTCACTGTGCATTCCAATATATATTTTATCAAAAGCAAGCCCTCATGCCATTTCAGCATAGTGTTGCATCTGCTTATAAGTACAGAGAGCAAATCTGAAGTTAATAGGTCCCTATTCAAATCTGTATACATGTAAACTCTATTGAAGATTAAGGTGGTAATCCAGAACATGTCAAAAATGGCACACATCAGCCTATTTATATTCACACCTGTTCAACGTATGCGTGAATTCCAGAATTCTTGATTTATCGTAACAATTTTCATTTTGCTTGATGATGGAAACCATTCCATCCTTTCAATTATACCTTAATGTCCTCAGGTCGGTTTGCCTCAGTCCTTTTCTCCTGCAGCTTTTTCTGGATGGATTCCAGAGTTGCCTCCACAGCTGGTTTTGTTGACTTATCAGACAGCTCTTGCTTCTTGTCTTCCTCCTTCTCCAGCTGAGAGCCAAAACTTTTGGGGAGTGTATTGCTACGCTGACGCATGACAGGAGCCAGGTCTTCCTCTGACATCTTCAGTTTTGATTCTGGTTTTGGAAGAGAAAGGAAGAGAGAGTGGATTTCCAGGAAGGGGCTTTAAAAAGGAAAGAAAAACCAAGGGAAGCACTGCAGAGCAATGTTGATAAATCTTGGGTGAGGACCTCAGGGCTCCTACCTTTCAGCTGCTTTCGAAATTTCACAAGGTCATTTGTCCACTTCAGTACCTCCAAGTTAGCTGCTTTGTCACTGTGTGAGGGCTGCAAGAGGGCAGAAACAGCGGGGGTGTCATTTTGCGCTAATGGAGGCATCAGAAATGGAAACAGAGGATTGCATAGGATACTTTTACTTGTTTCAGTGCAAATTGCGTTAACAGCCAGGAACCTTGTTTGCCTGTAATGCAATGTGTGTTTTGTAGGACTGTCGTTGCACCCCTGACTTGCACGTCCCCTTTTTGCACTTTTAGCATCCAGTACACTTTGAATAGCACTCAGAATAAATTACATTTTAAAATTAGGGCCATGTCATTATTAGAATTCCATCCAAAAAGTATAAATACCTTAATCTGCAAATGTCACAGATTCTTCAGAGGCCCCAAAACATGAGAAAGGCCAGGGTATAAAACTGAAATATATGTAGCTGGATATACAGATCTACCATTTGCTATATATAAAACTGTGACGTTTCTGAATAACTGCATATGGACTGAAAGTGTGATCTATGCATATTTTACTCAGATATTCATCACATGATTTGTGCCCAGTGGATTGCAGTCTAAGAATGAAAGGTCTTAAAGGACTATCAACCATTTCCTCTGTAGGCATTGGACTGCAATGACATAAGACTGCACCCTGGGAATGAAACACCACAGAAGATTGTCAACCTTTCATGTTGAACACAACCAGCTTGAGAACTTTGCCACTTTGCAGGACAACCCCTGAAGATATTCAGGCAGATAACACTTCTCATCATGGCAAGAGGGGGGCATAGATTCAAATCCTGACAGCTTTGGCTGCCGGAGAAACAAAGGTTTCCAGCAACTCACCCGGTATTTCCTCTCCTCTTCAAATTTGTCTTCAAACTTCCTGATCTTTTTCTTCAACCCTTGGATCCTACGGGTCAGCTGCGCCGGTGTCAAATCTTCCCTGTCATCTTCACAAGATCCCAATGACGAACTTCTTCTCCTGTAATGAAGGTGATGGATAGCCCTTGTTGCAGGATTAATTGGTGTAAGTCAGGGTGGGACAAAGTACAGCCATAGGCCCCCAACTCTCCTATGCCCCCTTTTTTGGCAAAAAAGGGGACTTAAGCTCCTGGAAACTTCCACAAGTAGCAATTCAACTTTTCAATAGGTCACAGGCCCTCCTGCACTGTTTACTATCTGAAATTCAATTTTTTTTAGCTGGAAGTAGACTTCTGACCACTTCCAATTCCATGGTTTGCTCTCTCTTTTTGGTTGGCATTTTGGTCAACCCCTGGAGGTTTCTGGAGACATAAAAGTGGTCCTTGGACCAACCAACGTTGCCCATCTTGATATTTGCATACTAACATGAGAAAGCAATCTTCCTGACACAAATACACATGTTTTGACAAAGAAGGATGGGAAATCACTTTATAACAGGTCAGGTGTATGTCTACCTTGCCCAGCAATGTTTACTTTGACTGACAGTAGGTCTTTGAGGACTCTGGCAGAGGTCTCTCTCACCATCTAATACCTGATCTCACTTTTTGTTGTTGTTGTTTAAGTCATTAAGTTGTGTCTGACTCTTCGTGACCCCATGGACCAGAGCACGCCAGGCCCTCCTGTCTTCCACTGCCTCCCGGAGTTGGGTCAAAGTCATGTTGGTAGCTTCGATGACACTGTCCAGCCATCTCGTCCTCTGTCGTCCCCTTCTCCTCTTGCCTTCACATTTTCTCAACATCAGGGTCTTTTCCAGGGAGTCTTCTCTTCTCAAGAGATGGCCAAAGGATTGGAGCCTCAGCTTCAGGATCTGTCCTTCCAGTAAGCACTCAGGGTTGATTTCCTTCAGAATGGATAGGTTTGTTCTCCTTGCAGTCCAGGGGACTCTCAAGAGTCTCCTCCAGCACCACGATTCAAAAGCATCAATTCTTCGGCCGTCAGCCTTCTTTATGGTCCAGCTCTCACTTCCATACATCACTACTGGAAAAACCATAGCTTTGACTATGCAGACCTTTGTCGGCAAGGTGATGTCTCTGCTTTTTAAGATGCTGTCTAGGTTTGTCATCACTTTCCTCCCAAGAAGCAGGCATCTTTTAATTTTGTGGCTGCTGTCACCATCTGCAGTGATCATGGAGCCCAAGAAAGTAAAATCTGTCACTGCCTCCATATCTTCCCCTTCTATTTGCCAGGAGGTGATGGGACCAGTGGCCATGATCTTAGTTTTTTTGATGTTGAGCTTCAGACCATTTTTTGCGCTCTCCTCTTTCACCCTCATTAAGAGGTTCTTTAATTCCTCCTCACTTTCTGCCATCACTGGAGGTAAATGTGATTAAACCTGACATGTTCTCAATGTAGAAATATATGGTACTATACTCAGAGCTTGTAAAAATTACTTGTTGGGGTTAAAACCAATAGATTTCCCTAGTCAGCACAGACACTCAGGGCTGGTAGGTAGGGAAATACCATATCTCCCCTTTGCATGGAAAGCTTGAATCCAGCTGGCAGTCCCATCTAGAGGAGATGCACGGAACCAGTGGGATTCACATCAGTGTTGTTGACTCCTCATCCAGCAACTGATTTAATGGGGTTACTCTAGCTGAGACCTGGCAACTGGATTTAGGCACCTTAACATATCAAGGTGAAAAGGATTAGCTCTGCTGCTCTTCACTGTTCTAGTTTTCTACTCGCAGGGAGTTATTTTTACATAAGTGAAACACAGTGTGTGTCCCCTCTTCCACAGTGTTGCTCTGTTCCATCTTTAATTGTGAACTCAGACTGTGAATGCTGAGAGGAATGGAGTCAAAAGTATCAATGAAAAACAACTGGTAGGTATCAGCATGTTTAGGGGAGCCAAAAGGTTTACAGATGTAGAAGTTGTTTCTTTAAAAAAAAAAAAACACACACACACACACACAAAACACACACACACCAGGTCAATCATATTCTCCCCTCTCTGAAAATGCAAAAGAAAATAGTCCCTTGAGACCAAATTATTCTTGTTGGCTGCAAAATGGTATGTATTATTTGGAACAGAAATGTGGGAAAACAAGACCTGGGGTGTGAGGGGGGGAAAGAAGACTCCCCCACTTGGGATGGGGGAGCTGAAATCTTGTAGCACTCCTGCTACGACATTTTAATCCAAGTCCCACTCCTCTCATTCTGAAGCACATATGTGTCTCCTGCAAGCTTAAGCCCTAGTTATGCCTTTCCTGGAGGACATTCTTGGTTCCCTTTAGAACAGGGAATCTGCTGTCACCACCAGCCATTAGAGTCCCTGATCCAGCCAGGATGGGTGGGTCTCCCCAGCTGTCCTACACATTCAGAAGAGATACAGGGCATGAGTGACATACAGACTGGCAAGAGATCTCCATAGCTTAGCTGGCAATGGCATGCCCCTTGTTGTCATCCAGCCCGTAAGAAACTAGAGAGATGGGGTTTTGAGTTATCCCCTCAAAAAGGTTCTCCACCTCCATTTCAGAGTTAACCACTTACTGACCTACCTCATGAATGAATGGGCATCGGGAGGGGAAGGAGGCACTTCTGTATCATCCAGGTACTGCTGACTTTGCCCATAGGCATAGAAACGAGGGGAGAGCATTGGGTCACTATCTTCATCCAAAAGCTGGCGAATAAGGCGGCCAGCCTGAGGGGAGAGGCGAGCTTCGTCCGAATCTAAGTCATTGCGCTGCCAGGAGGAAAAGGCCGGGATAGGCTCTGGAAATCAAATGGGACAGAACTCTGAGTAAGAATCTGGTAACCACCTTTTACTATTTCACAATTAGTTTTATGAGACATGTAATGAATATAATAAATATGTACCAGTATGTCTGTTTACTCATATTTATTCACTATATTTAACAATAAGCCTTTTATTATATCTATCAGCAAGCCTTATTCATATTCACTATAGGTCTCATAAAACTGATTCTCCAGATGTTGTACAACAGTTAAAAACAGAATAATAAAACAACAGAAATTACAGTAGACCAATAAAACATACCACAGTATAAAAACTGAACAAAGACATAGTAACTGAAACAACAAGGCTAAAAGGAACTATTAAGAGCTAAGCACACCCTGCAGGGTGATTTAAAATATTTAAAACAACAACAAAAAGCATTTGCTTGGCACCAAAGAAACAAGAGCACAGGTCAACAGAGCATCCATAAATAAATTAAGATGTATATGGATGTTCCATCGGGGATTGAAGTCTAAGCTGCGCAGAACTTTGGAAGTAAAAAACAAAATAAAAAGAAAAACCACGACTTTAAATTGGTCCTGGATACACATTGAAAGATACTGAAAGGGAGAAAGGACTGATGTGTTATGGTCATAACATTTGATCCCTGTCGAAACTCTCACAGCTTTATTTTGCTTGAAATGACATTTCCAAACTCTCTCTTATGTTCGATGCATTACAGCAGGCCAACAGGTTTAATCTACTGGCATCAAAATGGAATGTTTTCCCACACCTCTAGATCAGTGTGGGTCAGTTCTTAGGGCATGGGGCCCATTTTGTTATTATTAGGACTCTCTGGGGGGTGCAACTCCTTGATAGGAATATGTATGGAATCTGTTATCATTAGTAAGTCATTGATCAGATGATGTTTGTAGCTCAGTGGCAAAGCTACTTACTCTACACGCAGAAGGCGCAGATTCAACCCAAATTATCTCCAAGGGTTAATTAGGAAAGACTCCTGCCTTACACTCTGGAGACCTGCTGCTGATCTGTATAAACAATATTGGGCGAAATGCAGGGCTCCTAAACGTGTGCCTCCAGGCGGTCTTCTGAACCAGGGCTTTTTAGAGTTGCAGTCCAAGAACATTGGATATACCACATTTGGGAACCAATGGGTCAGGAGCCTGATTCAGTATAAGGTTGGTAATAATGATCATTATCATCTTAGAACTGCAGAGCTGAAAGGGACCCTATGAATCTTTGAGCCCAGCCCATCAGGGAGGCACAGTGGGAGATCAAATTCCCACAGCCAGATAACAAAAACACCAAGGTATCCAGCAGATCACATTCCTGTGCTGACACACCAGGCACAGTTTCCATGGTTCTAGAGCAATCTTCAGACCATTTTTACCCTGCCTCTCCAAAAGCACAAGTTGGTTTATACTTCTCATAGTCATAAGATGGCTTTAAGCCATGAATTTCAAACACAATTTCATTAAAACAACTCCAGCCTGATGCAGTTTGTAAAGCCATTTTGCATCCCAGCTCCGGGGGAAATATGGAATATAAATAAAATAAAATAAAGTAAGTAACTTACTTCAGCAACAGCAGTGACCTGCAAGGGCACTATAAAAACCTCAAGGTTGTCTGATATAATTGCTGATCTGAATCTCTCTGATAACATCAAGCAATTTCATTGTGCTCAGGGCCTTCCCACAGCCAATTCAATGGCCTCTGACTGCAAGAATGGGGAACCCTCAAAGGACACAAGTGGTGGCATATCACTTTTATTAGACAGACAAGAGATGTGTGGGATGATGGCAGCTGCAGATTCACAGTCTAGATGGATTTCATTGATACCAGAAGAAGCAGAGATCAGAAAGTCCACTATTTTGGGCTACCACTCCTAGCAGTTCCATTGTAATTCAGAAAGAACAATGTCAAATATTTGAAAGATGATAATTTATAGGCTTGGAATAACTGCTGAGAATAACTTGTTTTGCTAAATTGTGTACACAGCTCTCAAGTGGTATGCTTTGACTTTCCCCAGGTGATAAATGTCATGCAATATGTATGCCTTTATGAAACCCACCAAATGCTAGCTTTAAGGTTCTATCCGATTTCTTTCCCCCATAACTGGATATGGTTTTGCTTTTTAAAAAAAGCTTAAACACATCCAACAAAGCAGAGAAGATTATTATGCTCAAATATTGCAAAATAAACAGCAAGATGGCAAAGTGGCTATAACATTTACTTTTCTTCCTCTGACAACCCAGTTTGTTTCATGTCCAAAATTTAAAATCCATTTGCTTCTGAAGAGCAAAGATTAGTGTCCTGTTGGTTTGATAGGTTTTATGCATACCATTATAGTAGCTGCCAAAACTACTGTCCTCTTGAGATAAGACAGCACATTAAGAGAACTAACCAATTGACAAAATGCCCCATGGGAATATATTCCTGCTTTTTCACATATAAGAAAATTATGATGGATCTTTTCAAACTCTGTTCAGGCCATTTTATAATGCAGAATTGTCAAATCTACTCAACCCGAAAGCATCTTCTGAAGTTGAGCATCTAATCTGAAATGCTGCAATGCTTACTTCTCCCATCTTGTTTGTTTGTTCTGTTGAGCAAACATGGCAACTGCCTTCCTCGCTTATTATAGAATACTACTGCAAATGTATTAAACCAAATTAACATAAAATTAAAAAAAACTTAAGAAAGAGAAAAAAAGCTACATGTTCAATTATCTTATATACTGGAACATGCCTGAGAATCTGCAGACATGGTTCTCATCTGAGAATCCGCAAGACTCTTACAAGGTATGTGTCACACAGTGCGATGCTGGTACAATACCTATTCTGAGATTTGCTGTACCAAGGGAATGACAATGACAGACTGGGCAAAGGCATGTACACTGGTGGGCTTAGCATGCTTTAATCAGGTTCTACGACAGCACAGAAGAAGCCATTCTTCAGATGCTACACCAATACAGCAATATTGGGCATAGTCAGAGTCTAGGGAAATTCCTTTCTTGGACTGTAATTCTCAGAATCCCCCAGCTTTTCCAAGCTTTGTGTATTTTCATACGTCTCTAGGCTCAGTGCCTGGATAGTCCAGATAAGAAATATATCGAGCATCAGACCTGGAAAAGAACATTAGACAAGGGAGTCTTAAAGAAGTGAAGCAACCCATATTTGACAGGGCTCAGTACCAGACACCTCCATGTAACAGCTGTCTGGAGTCTACAGTGCTACAGCAAATGTCCCTAAACTTCTTCTGACTAGACCAAAGCTCAGGCCCCAATGTCAGTTCTCCTGTTGACCCAAAGACAGAAACCTTTTACCTGACTAAGGGCTTACTTGTGCCTTCCCAGAATGCTTTGCTGCATCTTTCCTTGTTGCCATTGTGACATCACCAAATCTTATACCACCCATCGATCTGAAACCAAGTTTCTGTTACTTTGAACCACAAGCACTCACCATCATCAGTATGCCTATCCCTAAGAGCTTGAAAAAGTTACTTTTGCATATTGCAATCTACCCTACCCTAGCTAGCAGGGCATCTGGGAATTTTAGTCCCTAAACATAAATTTCTGAGGCTTTGAGAAGGATTATCTTGCCAGAGTAATTTCATTTTATGCTACATTGCCTCTGGGAAGCTGAGGTTGCTTACCCTTTCTGGTAAACTGCAAGTTATAAATATTCAGTCACACTTTCACAGAGAAGATACCAAAAGCTCGTATCTTGGACTATTGCTTCAAAGGCCAAAAGGAATTCAAATCTGCTGGCTGGCTTAATTGGTCAAAGTCAAAGTGATATTTTAGGGAAGCTGAGGAAAAGTGTGGGAAGCCAAGGTGACTAGCATATTGGAAAACATTAAAAGGAATAGTTTTATCTTGTGACTCATTTCTACCAGCTCCCAAAAGAATTTTGATATCCTTTTTGCATCTGGATAGTTTACTAAGCTGGTTTGCATGCTCCTACTTAGCTCCACAGGATTAGACGGTTTAAGATTTGTAGCTTTGGACTTTTAATTCTAAAAAAGTAATTCTGGAGTCAAAACAACAACAAATGCCCCTCAAAGGTAGAACTTTTTGGGAAAGCAGCATTGTGCAAAAGACTCATAAAGAGCTTTAAGATAATGCTTTTCCTGCTTAGGAAAAAGTGCTTAGATCTGATCTTGCTCTAGCCAGTCACTGTGTCTTTAGATTCCTGAAAACCAATAATTCATTGCCAAAACTTTGCTGTAATGTTGTCAGTATTAACATTTCAACATTTCAACTCCTTTGGAAACAGCATTCAAGCTTCCAAAACATCACCAACAGCAGATGTTGGTTGGCAAGTGAAGGCCCAAGACTGCTTTGAGCTCTCAGCTTCCATTAAAGATTCTCCAGGGTTGACTCAAAGCAGAAAAAATTGAAGGGTGCAAGGCAAGGCAAAAATGACTGCTTCTGAAACTCCCTCACTCCTAATGGTAATCAGAAGTGGATATCTGATTATGTCTGATTTTCAAATGTTTACATTTATTTATTTATTTATTTATTTATTTATTTATTTATTTAAAAGCATTTATGGGCCTTGTGTTACATCAAAGTTGCCCCTCCCTTCTAACTTGCACGTAGTATAATTTAAGATTTATCATTCAATTCTGCTGAATAAATATGTGTCATCAAGTTGATCTTGACTTATGACAACATTCCTGGGTCTTCTAGGCATAAAGTACTAAGAGATGGTTTATCAGCCCTTCCTTCTGGTGGATCTCTGGGACTGGGCAGGGCATGTAACTCAATCAGACACACATGCCCCATGTGAAGTCAGCTGTCATACCCTCTCCCAGGAATCATAATGGGGGAACATACTCCTGACACTGCAAAAACTGCTCCAACTCACTGAGCTACACTAACTCTTGATGTCTGGAATAACAGTCCTAAAACACCAATAACTTTGTGCTGCATTTTTTCCATCACAAATAGCTCAGATATCTATCAAACTACAAGACTAATACTGGGCACATGCAAGAATTCACAGACAGCAATGTATCTTTTTTTTAAATCTATCTCCGTAGCTTTCCTTCCTACTCCAGTTGCAAGCTTCCCTTCCCAGGTTTTGAGATGCTGTTGCTCCCACAAAATAATGTTTGTGCCTGAAAGATTCATTACAGCCCAGTCTCATGAGAGGAAGAGAAGAGAAAAGGTGGGATAAGCATTCAGGAAAAAGAAATACACAAAGAAATGGAATAATACATAGTGGTTTGCTGGGAAGGAAACGGGAATCTCACATGAACCGCATCAAAAGAAAGCAAGAATTTGGTCTTCATTAACCATTTTTAGAAGTACTCTACAGCAAGGGTGTGGAAACTCTGAGAGGGGAGAACTAGAGGCTTTAAGGAGCAATGTGCCATTAAGTCAATTCTGACTTATGGTGACTCTTTTCAGGGTTGCTAGATAGAGAGCATTCAGAAGTGTTTTACCATTCCTTTCTTCTGGGGGTATCCTGGGACTGTGCAGCTTGCCCAAGGCCACATAGGCTGGTTCTTCTCCCTGGAGGCACAGCGGGGAATTGAACTCTCAACCTCAGGTTCTGCAGCCAGATACCTAAACCACTGAGCTATAGCAACCCTTCCCACCCCACCACAAAAAAAAAAAAAGACCCAAAAATGGCAGGGAGGGAGAATCTGTTAGCTGCAAAAATATGAGCAACATGATTCTGACCTCTGCTTCACAAAGTAGAGGAAATAATTCCCAAGGTGAGATGTACTCTTGCAGCTTTAAAGAAGGTTTAGACAAACTCAACGAATCTGAACCACAGAAAATTAATTCTAGCTAATAAAAAAAGTTGCATGCCATCTTTCAACTGCAACTTTATCAGAGTAATTTACAAGATGAAAGTTCAACAAGAAGTATAAAATAACATAGAACATTTTATATAAACACCAAGTGCACAAAATGAAGCTTGTTAAATTAAGATGTAGATCCTGTTGCCGCCTCCCCTGACTCCATGGTTGGGACGACGAAGTCTCAGAGTTCGTCACTGCATGCCCAAGGCAGCATGATGGCCAAACCACTAAGAATCCACCCAACCAATCCTCCACAGTTTGGGAGGGAAAGCTAGGGATTCCTTAACCATTGCTAAATAAGTGGAGGGGCTCTAAGCAGCATTCAAGCCAGCAAGAGAAGGCCAAGACCAGCAACCTGCCAGCTACAACTTCTGAATAAGCCAGCAAGCCCATTGATAAATTCTACTTAGAATTTATCTCCCCTGGATTTGGGAACTTCCTGCCATAAAATATGGCACATGTCCTCTTGTCCCAAACTTAGAAACAGCAGTTCTAAACACACACAGCACAGTTCTATTACATATTTACTAAGAAATAAATAACATAGGATTTAGTACTGTCACCCTCAAGTTAAGTCAGCATAAGATGGCACCCTACATTAATTTTCAGTTCTTGGTATTATATGCAGAGAGAAATACAGCCAGTTCTGCCAAGAAACAGACTGAACCGCCTGCCACAGGTGGTGGAGAGGGAGTGGTAGCAAATAGAGATGGGGGTATTCGAATACTAATATCCCCGCACAGCTGGAGTTAACGAGGGTCCGGCCCCGGGGGCTGGACCGTCCACTCACACATCCGGAGGCAGCCTCGCTCATCCTTCCAATCACTCTCGGAGCCCCAATCTCTTCCTGCTCGGCCGACCACTCAGCAGCCGTACAGGGAGACTCGTCCTCCCTCCCCTTGCCTGGAGTGGCTAGCCGAGCAGGAAGAGAGCGGGGCTCCGGTAGTAACTGGAAGGATGAGCAAGGCCATCATCGCTGGAAGCGTGAGTGGACGGTCCAGCCCCGGACCCTCATTAACTCCAGCTGCACGGGGATATTCGTATTTGTATATGAATACTCCCATCTCTAGCAGCAAACTCTCTGCCCCCCTCCCCCGTTAGAGGTGACCCTGCTTCCCTGCTGCTGAGAAAGCCACAGCAGGAAAGTAGTTCCCTCACTCTACTTCACTTTGAGGTTCCTCCTTCAACAGAGGCAGAGGGTGCACAACTCTCTGCAGCTGCTCCAAAGTCCAATGCATGTCGAAGCCAGATTTCAGTTGAATATTAGGAAAAACTTCCTAACTGTTAGAGCAGTACAGCAATGGAACCAATTACCTCAAGAGGTGGTGAGTGCTCCAACATTGGAGACATTCAAGAGAAATTTAGACAACCACCTGGCAGATATCCTGTGATTTCTGCATTGAGCAGGGGGTTGGACTCGATGGCCTTATAGGCCCCTTCCAACTTCATGATTCTATGGGAAGTGCAAGATTGGTCAAGACTAAGATAAGCTAAGAACACAGCCTGGAAAACTACAACTCCAAGCATTCTGTAACCTGTATAGTTACTGGTTATGGTAGCTGGGGAATTATGTAGGTCTAAGACCCACATAATTAGGGTCTTGTTAGGGACGTGGTGGTGCTGCGGGTTTGAACCGCAGAAGCCTCTGTGCTGCAGGGTCAGAAGACCAGCAGTCGTAAGATCGAATCCACGCAACGGAGTGAGCTCCCGTCGCTTTGTCCCAGCTCCTCGCCAACCTAGCAGTTCGAAAGCATGTAAATGCGAGTAGATAAATAGGTACCACCTTGGTGGGAAGGTAAAACGGCGTTCCGTGAAAGTCGCGCTGGCCACGTGACAACGGAAACTGTCTTCGGACAAACGCTGGCTCTACGGCTTGAAAACGAGATGAGCACTGCCCCCTAGAGTCGGACACGACTGGACTAAAAATGTCAAGGGGAACCTTTACCTTTACCTTTTTTAAGACCCACAAACAACTTTTCAAAGGTCAGGGCAAGACTAATTTACTGGTCTGCTTCTTTCCCTCTCCAACAACCAACCACTGCCCCATCTTATCAGTGTTCTATAAAATCCAGACTTTAAAATGGAGAAGGAAATACTGAGGCTCTTTGACAGACAGCTGAATCCACGGGGTTGAAAGAAGAACTCTCATCTGGGTCACCTTTGAAAAGATAAAAATACAACTGTCCCCTTTTCAGGGCATGGCTAATTAAAATATGAAGGGGATGGAAAGGAAGACAGAAGGAAGGGCTCCTCTGAGGTCTACTGTAGATGAAAAAGAACAGGTCCTAGTCCTCATGAATTATCTGGCTGCAGAAAAAGAAACTGTGTCACCTGATGCCTTCAGCCAAGAATACTCACAGCTGCTAGTACAGCATGTTTGGCTATTAGCCTTTGTATCTGACCCTGCTTTAAATCTGAACTGATATATAAATAACAAAGTATAAATTAACATCGCCTCTGAAGGGCCTCTGTCTAGAAAGAATGAAATATTGTGCATTTTGCTTCACTCCCGAAGCAGCATGATAAATTGAACCCCTTTGTCTGTGCTCCCAGATAGCCCAATCAGAAAATTAAACAACAAACTGGTCTTAATTGCAGCTGTTAACTGCAACAATGAAGATGGGCTCCAAACTCCCCAAAGAATCAAATTTGGGACTGTATTTGAGATCTCCAACTATATGGTTTCCAGATACACCATCTGCCTTTCAGTGCTACGACTGTGGTTTTGACTGCCATTTCATCCACAGAAAAAACTGAGGAGCAAAGTGACAAAAATAGCAATTTTGCTAAAAAGGTATTTACCACAGCTAGCTTCCCTTGCTTGCAAAGATAAACAGGGGCCATTTGGGACTGGTTTTCCCACAAGTAAACAAGGGAAAGTGTTTTGTCTGTCCCTCCCTTCTCCCCTCTCTCACTTCATGATAGCGGAAGCATGTGTGAGCCGAGACATATGAAAACCATTAAAAGGACTAATGCAAAACATCTCTATCCTGCCAGCTTGAAAAACAGCCACTTGAGCATCTGAAACAATCAGTTTAAGATGTTGAAGGGAGATGGTGGAATTACACCTCTAACAAAGTTAGGGTGGAATCCAGATAAGTCTGTGGGAAGCAGGAAACTAAGCAGGTTTTCTTCATTACTGGTACCTATTATCTGAGTTTGGAAAGAGAAAGGGAATTCTCCTGCAGCTAGACAGATAATACTGCTGTGGGTTGTAACTCACTTCTGTGGATTACCACACAGGAGTGCGAAAGCTGTAATCCCGTAGCACCTCAGAGATCAAGCATGTAAATAGGAGAAACAAAACATAATAAGTTTGTCTTTCTTCAAATCATTATCCTATACAAGCTATCCCAATACAGTTTCCACCAGTTTTCGCATCAAAATCATTTTTCTGCCACTGAAGCTCATTCCTCAAAATGGAGGGGAGGGGGGAGGGAACATGTACCCGCCCCCTTGTAGTAAAGAGTTATTTCATCCACAATAACAAGCAGTCCATCTACCGTACCTTCCCAGTTGTTGTCACTGCACAAGGAGGTCAAGTCCAGTCGTGGTACTTCGGATACAAAGTTCTCTTCTTGCCCATCTGCATCCTGGCTTCTCTGTAATTTGGCTTCAGGAATGCTAGGAGGCTCCTGGATCTTCATGCTCAAATTCTGGAATGACCCCACAAAATGAGAAACTGACGCTGCTGCAGCAAACTGCAACTACCACAACAAAAATATATTTTGCAACGTTCAAAATAAGGGGGGGGGGGAGTAAACAGGTGTAAAAATCAAGGATGCACCTTTTGTACAGGTAAACACAAAATAACACGATCTTAATAGCCACACTCTTTGGTCTCCCTGGTTTCTTTCACCAGTAAAATCTTCTTTTCCAACCCAAAACTTTCTCCTTGGATAAAATGTCACAACCAGCAAGTCCGGAGGTTGCTTTTCACAAAAAGGCTAAGCAGTCGATACAGCGTCCGGTTATTGAATGAGCTGAAAAGGCAGGCAAGGCAAGGGAAAAGCTACATCCTCCTTCGAAACAGAACTGAGTTTCAAGATAGTAAAATGTACGAAGACCAAAACCACACCAGCCCTTGAAGTGTTGCTGTTGCTAAGGCTGCAGCAGCAACGACTGTCTTTCTTTTGGCAGGAGACAACCACTGCCAGTGACCCTCTCCCTAGAGGAAGCTGAGCTGCTTCAAGCAATGAATGGTACGCAAATGCTCTCCAGCAAGCTGATGCTGGCAGCAAGTCGTTGCTGTCGGAGATCAATTAGTGCCAGCTAAGCTGGGCTGGCTGCACGTCCCTTGGTTTCCTGTGGTTGTTTTCTGGCTGGGTGTCGGGGGAGAGCAACACTATTTATGGAGGTTCTCTGGGATGTTAGAAGCCACTGTTGCGCAAACTCAAATCGTAGCAAGCTTTTGGCATTTAAACAACTGGAAGAGCTGGAGGGCCCCGGGAAATCATCCAGCAACCAGGAACACTTCCCATCCCACCCAATCATATCCACCTCCCCTTCCCTCCCACCCATACCTAAGCAAAGAGCTGCTATTGAGATGATCTATAATTTATGGCACAGAAAGGGAAAAAAAATCAGCCACTCTTTGCTGTGTTAATGCTTCCCTGAAAGACATCTGAATTGATTGCCATCCCTACCTCTTTTTTTTTTGTTTTGCATGCTTAAGCTATCTGGTTCTACTTTCCAAGGGCATTGCACAGCTTTCTCTATCTGACTGCACAAGGAACAAAGCAGAGAGACTCAGTCTACAGGGAGCTACCAACGTACCTGCAAACACATCAGTTCTTTGTATGAAAAAAATAGCATTTACCTCTAATCTAGGGAGAAGTTAATGCAGGGAGGGGAGCAAGAGAAGCAGAAAGAGAGAGTGAGAGTGAAAGCACCCTCTCTAGGAATGGATGTAAAATACTGATGAAGAAGATACACAACAGGCTTTTTGTGCAAAAAAATTGCCAGTCATCAAAAGTTAAATTAGGGAAAGCTTTCAAGGGTATGTCTTTAGCACAATGGGAATCTATTTGTAAACATAGACATCTGTTTACTATTAGTGTAAAAAGATGTGAAAATATATTATTACCACTATTCCAGTCATTACTTCTTAGGCATCCTTCAGTCTCGAGGGACTATGGTAACATGCTGTGTATGGAGGACTTGGAACAGCGTCTAGTGTGGCTGAGAAGGCCAATTCGAGAGTGACAGTCCCTTCCACACTGAAGACAAATACAATCTGTCCCCTGTCCAGCTCCCTGAGCTGTATGCGAAGCTGGAGTGTCCTCTCCAGAGCATAAAGTCTGGGTAAAATAATATGGAGGATAGGCTGTTACCCAAGCAGCAAATCCCCCCTCTCCAGGTCATTACTATTTGTTAGTATAATTATGAGCAATTTTACTCTACTAGTCAACAAGAAAAAATCTGAGAGGATTAAAACAAGACAGTTCTGTTTTTTTAAAAAGGGAGATCACACTGTATAGGCCACACTGTAGGCTGGGGGGGGGGGGGCATGCAACCTCCTGAATGTGGTTAGAATAGTTGTCATCAGCTGCAATCGACCCCAGTAATTAGCCAATGCAATGATGTAAGCTGCCATCTAATAATGCCTGAACTGCTTCTGACAAACACACTTACACTGACAACAGGATGATCGTGCTGGGGGAATAGTTTAATATTTATCTACAACCTGAGTTAAATGGGTAGAGTACTGATTGTGCCTCTAAAGAATTAGAAGTCTTTCTGGATGAAAAAGCACTAGGAAAGATCACATGTCTTGCATCATCATCATGTGCCTTCAAGTCAATTCTGACTTATGGCAACCCTTTTCAGGGTTTCCTAGGTAGACAGGACTCAGAAGTAGTTTACCATTCCCTTCTTCTGGGGGCATCTTGGAACTGTGCAGCCTACCCAAGGCCACATAGGCTAGCTCTACTCCCAGGAAGCCCAGTGGGGAATCAAACGCCCAATCTTTCGCTTTGCAGGCAGATACCTAAATCACTGAGCTATCCTTGAGGGATTATCTTGCAAACTGTTATATAAAAAGCAAAACAAAACAAGAACTAAAAGCCAAGTAATACAATCCTATGCTTGCAAATATCCCCTGTATGTTTGGTGCAGCTTGCACCCTGCTAATATGCTTAGGGATTTCAACCTCAGTGTGAAATATGGGGCCCACTGAAAGGGAATCACTAACGCTGCAGAAGTATTTATATTTCACTAAAGCTATGAAGTTGTCTGAGAAAGGTTACTTTTTTTGGACCACATTGCCAGTGGCCATGCTATGAGCAGAGATGGGGAAAGGGCGTTTTTCTTTGTATAAGAGCTATCATATTGTAGCCAGCATGGCCACTAGCCAAAGTGGCAGGTTTTTCTGGGAGCTAGAGTGCAAAAAGTAACTTTCCCTATCTCTTGCTGGGAACTTCTAGATGCTGTAGTCCAAAAAAAGGACTAACAAAAAAGTCTTGTAACTTTTCTAAGCTCTTGAAGTTACACAAACCTAGCAGATGATCAGAGCAATCTGGCAAGAAAGAAACTGCATGACAGTAAAACAATCATATCACTGTACGTGCAGAATACTAGAGTGGGGATATATCCGTATGACTTGCTTTTGCCTGACCAATCAATGAGAGAGCAAGAGAGAGAGAGTGCAATGTTCAAAACAGGCGTATTTTCTTGGCTGAATTCATTCTCAACAGGATTGATGAAGTAGACTATTATGTAATATTCTGTAAGATTGCTAAAACAAGTCCTGGCTCCACCTATAGGAATTTATAATGAACTCCTAGAAGTAAAACAGATCAGTCAGAAAAAGGAAAGAGAACAAATTTAGTTCTGCTAACAAAGAGAGAGTATTTGTAGATCAGGCTTTTATTACCTTGCCTATACACTGAGTTTTACGCCTTCTAATTTATGTAATGCTCCTGCGTCTGTTTATTTTTTCTTTTGCCTTGCTATATAAAAAAAATATTCATAGAGAAGGAAGGAGAGAACAGCTGCACAATGTCTTTGGATGTCTACTGCTAGGACCTATATCTCAGGAAGTATCCTGAAACACTTTCAACCTGTATCTAAGCTTTATGCCTTAAAGGTGTGCTCACCCAAGGGGAGAAAGCTAATCCATGTGCTAACCAAGATTGGCCCACTGGGAACCACTGTCCTAGAGAGATGGGAGTTAAGAGGGCAATGAACCTCCCAACGGCAAGCAGTTGGAGATGAAAGGTGAGCCAAGGAGGCCTGGATGAGAAGTGAAGCAGGGGGAGAGATGTACTGCTCTAGAACAACTCATGGATGAGAAACAATCTGTGGTTCTGCTTCAATGAACTGCACTTTATCATCATTATATATTTTGCCCAGGGGTTACTTCTGTGCTGAAAGGCAGGCTAGAAAAGAAACCGTGTCCACTGACTAATTAAATGAGGATGGTATTTTATTAGCACAGATAAAATAAGGACCTTTTAAATAACATGCAGGCATGCTGAAGGAAATAGTTTGTGAATAAATGAGCATCTCATAATCAAAGCTTTAGTCTTTCGGCTCTTGATTGCACAACTTTTTATTTCTTTTTCTTCTTAGTTTAACATGTATCACATGTTTTTAAAGAAAAACACTGTGGAGTCTTTTTTCGAAAGGAAAGTAAACACACTCCCTCGGCTATTATGCCTTTAAACCACAGCCGTTCAATGCACAAATACGACTTCAAGTTGTTGTTGTTTTTAAACCTGCAACAACGTGTCCCGTTCTCTCTGTCCTTCTGTGATAGAAGTACTTAAAGGCTAAAGTAATACTTTAGCATTTGTCACTGGGCGGAAATGAACATTCTTATCCACCTTCTCTATAAGACAAGCTGTACCAGAATCTTGATCTGCATTTGTGTTGTCACTTCACTGTAATTTAAGACTGACAATGTTCTTTCAAAGCAAAGCTACAAGATCAGCTCAAGAGCTGGTCTCTCCCCCTCTCTTTAACAGAACTTGAGTTAGAGCAAGTGAGAGTGTACACCCAGAACATTTTCTTCAGCAACCAGATGTAAACAGAAACCAAACACTCATAAAGCAACAATCAACAAGCCATAACCTGCCATGAAACATCTTTAAAATGTAAATGTCTGTCTATTCCTTCAATAGCAGGTGTTAAATACACACACCCCATTAAAACATTTTTACAACATGGTAAACATTGGAGTATTTTGCCTCTGAGGATGCTCAGTAGTTTGTTTTGGAATAAAAGCCGATCCCTATACATTCTTCAACCGTTTTAGTTACACTCGGTGGGCTACTTGCTCACTCATGCAGTTCGTAATGCAATGAATAATCTATAAAGCTTTCAGAAGAAGAATGGCAGCTGAGACCCAAGGGAGGCGAAATGAATTTGTAGCTATGCGAAGCACAGACAGATAGCTGACTGTCTTTGCAAATAGATTTTTATTGTTGCTTCAGATGCTGATGATGATCGGGCCTTGGAATACCTACTCTGACCGCCCCTTTCCAAACCTGCAAACAGCTACATAAAGAAGGTGCTAGGACTTGCCAGGAAAGCCAAGGGCTCCTGTTGTTGATAAATGATGACCTAGCTTTGGAAGAAAATAAGAGCACAAAGACACTCCTCAGAAGGTGGTATTCGAAGACAGAGTCATAGAATGGCACATATGGGAAGCTGCATTTCCCACCCTTTTTCTAATACAAAGAACATGGAGACATGGGTTATAATGGTGACCCACCTATCACTAGAGTTTGGGGAAAAAAATCACTTTTTTGGAGTACACCTTACAGAACCACCTCAACCCCCAGCACAACCAGTTTATTGATTTATTACAGTTATATTCTGCCTTTCCTTCTGTGAGCTCAAGGCAGTGTGTATCATTCTTCTTTTTCCCAATCTATCCTCACAACAACTGTGTGAAACAGGTGAAGTCCAACGTTACCCACTGGGTTTCACGGCTGCATGGGGGCCAAAACCCATACCTCCCAGGTCCCAGTGAAAAACTCTAATAACTGACCACAGCTGCTTCTTCAACAGCTCTGCATTCTGTGAGAAAAAGATGGCCACATTGCTTTAATGTTCTTCCATAGTACAGAAAGCTACTGTACAACGAGTCAAATCCACAGCACGGAAAAGCTTCTTTTTTGGAATGCACCTGTCAGAATCTCCTATCCTCCACAGCCAGTAGCCATAATGGCTGGGGGATTCTGGGGACTGTAGTCCAGAAAAGTAACACATCCATGTGCTGCCTAGAAGCCTCAAGAGCCCTGTGGCAGAATTCCCTAACTATGGAAATGTACAGATATTGGGTGTTAAACCTCTCCCCATCCAAGGGCAGAGAAAAGGCACGTGAGGCTGGTCTTGTTTGTTAGCTCTCAATAACATTGTTTGTTATAAAAGGCATGCTCCTAAGCCCCCCTAAGCAAGGGGCTTAGGAGGGCCATGGAATGTGAAAGAACCCCCAAAGAATGTAACATTTTTTTGACCCTGTAATATCCAGATAATAAGATCTTGAGGCAGATTCTATTCCCTTCCTGTGATGAAAACACCGGCTGAATTTTAAATTCACTATAAACTTACTTTTTAAATGCAATTTAGTATCCTCTCTTTCTTTTTAAAAAGCAAAAATTCCTGCTTTGAGAGCAGCCCAGTCTGTCAACATGTGTAACTAAATGTTTCAACAGGAATTCTGACTATTCCTCACAGTTTTATTGGTCTGAAGCTTGGGGGAATCAGAGGACATTATATTGGACTTTTATTCTACCTGCCCTTTAGGATTTCAGGATAATATGGAAAGTTCTCTCCCTCCCCCCCTCACAACAAAACTATGAGGGAGGTGAGTCTTAAATGACTTTCAGAGGGATTCAAACACATCTTTCCTTAGCTTTTGCAATACATGTCTCATTACAATGGGTTAGGGGGTGAGATTCCCCATGGCCTTGTGAAAAAATGTTAAGATTGGTTCATGCAGCAGTATTCTTAGGAAACCTCTGCTTTGGGCATTTGCTGGAGAGAGATGAAATAACCATAGAAGTAGCACTGTTGCATATCTGACAACTTAAGATCCTGGAAAACTTCAATGAATGCATTTATTAAACTGCTGGATGGCTCACTGGTTTATGTATCTGGCTGTGGAGCCAGAAGTTGGGAGTTCGATTCCCCACTGTGTTTCTGTGACAGAGACTGGACTTGATGATCTATAGCGTCCCCTTATAGCTTGGCAGTTCTAAGCTGATGATGATGAAATTATTTCAGTCAAGCTTCCCAAAATATGAAAGCAAAAGTGTCCTCCAAAGCCACACAGATTTATATCTAGTTTTATTTATTTTAAATGTATTTATTTCTTTTATCTTTTATTAATTACACTTGTAATCAGTCTGTCCTGCAGGGAGCTGAACATTGCAAACTCAGTCCTCCCTCTTCCTCATTTTTTCCTCACAGCAACCCTGTGAGGAAGGACAGACTGACAGGTAACAAATGGTCCAAAGTCACCCAATGATTTTTATGGTTGATGCGGGGATTTAAAACCTGTTTTTCCCCAGTACTCTAACTGCTATACCAGACTGGTCTGAATAATGGCTTACTCAGACACTGGGATACAGGGATTGTTTAAGAAATGTAGGGCAGAGCTGTGTTTCTCTGTCCTCCTTGCTAGCTGGGATTTTGTGGCACAAACCTCTGACTGCAATATAGTAGCAGCTGGGCAAGGAAATATATAAATAGATGCTGTGTGGTACACAGGGAGTGCATGGGTTGAACAAGAAATATCAAATCATTTGGTACAGTTTTATTTCTCCTATTGCACAATCAGGCAAGTACAGACAGTCCCGGGCACTCAGCGAACTTATCTTCCATTCCCAATATGAACTAACCATTAGAATATAAGAGAGATCATAATAACACTGGTTAGTGTTCTTTATTTTTATTTTTTTAGCTGTTATGAGTACTTCAGCATTGTGTAAAAGCACAAAAGGCCAGAGAAAGGTGGTAAGAACCACGGAATTTAGCTTCTGCCAAGCATCAGCATTTTTTTTAAGGAGCACATTTCTGTCCTGCTAAATGAAAAAATAATGATTGGAGGCGGGCAGGTGAGCTTGGCCAAATGGCCAAATCCAGTGGCATTGCTGAAAGAGATTCTTTGGATCTAGAGGGAACAACCATAGCACCCTGGGTGACTACCTGTCCCTCCCTTAGTGCTAGAATAAATTAAAATTGAATATCAGGTGTGTATCAGCATACCTTTTGTTAGTCACAGAATTTGGGTGATGTGGCAATAGAATGTTCATTTTATTCCTTCCACACTGAGTACACATAGCCATACTTCACTTCCTTTCCACAGAACTGGAAAACTTACTTTTAAGAAGAATAAGTACAATGATGTGTGAAAGCTATCCATAAGTGCACAGGGCTAGGATGATGCTCTACTTCCCAGAGCATCAATGTGCCACTGCTCTGTTGGGGATGGATCCAGCATGTCATTAAGTTTAAAAAAGGAAAAACAGTCCTACAATACCTTAAAGGCAAAGGCACTTATTTGCACTGAAGTGTTCATGTATTACACTTCATCAGATGCTCAGACTGCAGGATTAGTTGTCAGACAACTGGGGCTCGTACACATCTGATGAAGTGGGCTGCAGTACACGAAAGCATCTCTCCAGTAAAATTTGTTAGGCTTTAGAGGTTAAGATAGTCTTAACTGCTTTGTTGTTGTCTTTTTCAAAACACTCACCCAGCTCAAACACCCCACCCTCAAATTCTTCTTATAAGTAACTTTTCTTGGGAAAGGAATAAAACTTGCTGTACCCTATTTCTAGTCAGATAAAGAGCAGTTGAGATCCTTTGCTTTCTAGGGAATAATATGCTACATGCAACTTCCGTAAAGACTGTAAGAAAGGAGCAATCACAAACTGAAAAGAAAAGAAAGCTGACAGGGAACAAAAAGTTCTGCATTCAGACTGCCCTTGCTTAATCTCTAAACCCCAAAGTGAAAGAACAAATTTCAGTTCTCAGAAGAAAGTATTAAGGAAACGTCTACCAGGATTAGGGGGAAAATCCTATAGAAAAAGAAGAAAACTAAAACTAAAGACATTGTTAAATATATGGTATAAATGCAAAAAGAATTTATGTTCATCATATTCCCCACTTGGATTAGTGACAGAAATAGAAAATTTTCCTACCAATATGAAAGTATATGTGGATCTATTTAAAGAAAAGAAAGTGATTAGATTGAAAGATTGGTTGTATAAAATGAGATCGATAGATCAAATGAAACAAACTCTTCAGAATAGGAGCATTTCATGGTTGAATTATATACAATTAGAAAGATGGACTAATGAATGGGTAAATAAATATAATAAAGGTAGAGAATATACAAAATACGAACAATTGTTATTGTCATATGAGGACATTCGGATGACTGACTCAGTGAAAGGTACTGTGAGCAAAATTTACTTACTTCTTCTTAATTTAGAGGAAGAGGAAAGTGAGAAAGAAGGATTAAAAATAGTGTGGGAGCAAGATATTGGGAAAAGAATAAATGAAGAAGAATGGAGGATGATATGGAAAATGAGGGTGTTAAGATTTATGTCAGTAAGAATAAAGGAAAATTTTTTTAAACTTAGTTTAAGATGGTATTTAACACCGTCAAAATTAAATAAAATTAATGCCAATCATCCGAATGTCTGTTGGAAATGTGAGAAGGAAATTGGTACATACTTTCATATGTGGTGGGAATGTGAAAAAGTGCAAAGATTTTGGAAACAAATTTTTAAAGAATTAAGCTACATATGTGAAAAAGATATAGAATTTAATGCTGAGATTGCTTTGTTATCAATATTTGAGAATGTGGAATATGACAAAATGACTAAAGAATTGATAACCAACTTATTAACAGCAGCTAGATTGATTATAGCTAGGCAATGGAAATCAAAAGTCGAATTGCAAATTGAAGAATGGTATAAAGAAATATGGAATATAGCAATAAATGATAAATTAACTTGTAATTTAAAGGTTAAGAAAGGAGAGTTGAAAAAAAATAACTTTTATGATATATGGGGGAGATTTTTGGAATATGTATTAATAAGAGGAAAAGGGAAAGCTCCAAATCAAGAATCAATGCAGTTTTGGAGAAGAGGACAATAGAAGAAGAGGAAGAAGAAGAAGAAGAAGAAGGAAGAGGAAGATTATGGCAAGAGGTCCCGCATATGGTGGTGGGGAACACAGTTAAATTGTATTTTAGTTTGTATGTTATATGTTTTTGTTTAAATTTAAAATAAAGGGAAAAAAAAAAATTTCAAAAAAAAAAAAGAAAAAGAAGAAAACAGTCACTTCATAAAAACAAAAGACGGAACAGAAGTCACTCTCCCACTGAGCGTGAGCTAATAAATCACACGACCCTCCTTCTGACTAGCTTTAGGAAACTGCTTTCTGAAAATCAGTTCTAAGTCAGGGCGCTAACGTTGGCAGTGCAGTGCAGTGGTAAACAGATGATCACCTGTGAACCATGGAGTCTTAGGTTTGTCCCCTCTCCTCATTTGCAACAGGAGAATAATAATAACTGATCTACCTCTAGACTGGGGGTGGACAATGTTTGGGGTTCAGGGAAATGTATTAACATCCCACCCTAGCATGAATGGAAGGGAGGCAAATCACCAAGCAAAAGCATAACAGAGCTAGAACTTAGAATAAGCTCAGACTTGCAAAAGACATTAGAAGTAACAACAAGGCATTATTCAGCTGTGCTTGGAACATGAAGAAGAACAAGGAAGCAGCAGGTCCAGAGTGTGGAAAGGAGAAACATCGACGAGTGACAGAGAGCAGGCAGAACTGCGCAATGTCTACTCTGCCTCTGTCTTCTTCCAAAGGAAGAAATAGAGTAGTTTATTCTACCGGAAAAGTCTAGTTCAAGTAGAATAAAGCAGTGAAGGGGCAGTGGTAGAAGAATGGTAAAGATATATTAGAGGAATATTGAGCTACTTCAGCTGATTTCAAATTTCCAAGGTCAGATGAACAATATCCAAGAGTACTAAAGAAACTTGCAGATACAATCTCAGGCTCTCTGTTTATAATCTTTGAGAGTTCTTGGAGTCTCTGAAGACTTGGGAGGTGAGCAATCAATGTCCTCCATTAAAATGGGGGAGTGGATTCAAGCAAATTCTGACAGCTTGAGATAAATACCAGGAAAAGTTCTAAAACAAATATTAAGTTTGTTAAGTACTTAGAAAATGTAGTGATTACTAAGAGCCAGAGCAGATTTCTCAAGAAGAACTCACACCAGACTAATCTTACAGTTTTTTTGATATAGTTACAAGCTTGGTAGACCACAAAACTGCTAAGGATGTAAGTGTATCTTGATATGAAGAAGTGTTTTAACAAGGTCCCTCATGGTATTTTTGTGGGCAAGTTGATAAAGTGCAGGCTAGATGATGTGGCTGTTAGGTGGATTTGTAGCTGGTTGACAGGCTGCACTCAAAGAGTAAATCACCCATGGTTCTTTGTCATCCTTGGGAGGAGTGACAAATGAGGTACCTCAGAGTTCTATCTTGGGTCCAGTGTTGTTTAACATTGTTATAACTTACTTGGATGAAGGAAGAGAGGGGATGCTCATCAAATCTGTGGATGATACCAAACAGGCAGCGGTAGCTAATACTTCCAAAGACAAAATCAGAATTCAAGATGACCTTAATGTGTTAGAAAACTGCCTCAAAACAAGTTTGAATAGGGAAACATTTAAAGTTCCACATTTAGATAGGAAAAGGGCACAAATGCAGGATGGGCAACATCTGGTAGTCTGTGAAAAGGATCCAGGGTTTTTACTAGATCAAGGAAGTACATTGAAGAAGCCTCCCCAAAGAATTTGAAGATTGTGAAGACATTTGGACATTCCCTGGGCAACCGGAGTGCCACTCCAGAAGCATCACTGGATTGCTTCACATACAAATGGAGAAGAAGCATTAGACTACAAGTTAAATGTGAGTCAACGGTGCGATACTACAGCAAAAAAAGCTAATGCAGTATTAAGTTGCAGCAACAGAATGAAGGTGTCCAGACCAAGGGAAGTTATAGCAACACTCTACTGTGTGTTGGTCAGATGTCACTTGGAATATTGTGTCTGATTATGGGCACCACAGTTTGAGAAGGATATCAAGAAGGTGGAAAGTGCCCAGAGGAGGGCGATTAAGATGGCAAGGAAGCTGAAAAGCCCTGTGAAGAATGGTTGAGAGAACCAGGTAAGGCTAGGGAAGAAAGGACTGAAAGGTGATGTGATAATCATCTTCAAATATCCAAAGGGCTGTCACATGGATGAAGGACAAATATTGTTTCCTGTGGCTCTGGAGGGTAGAGATGTGAAATAACAGATCCAAATGACAAGAAATGCAGAACTTCCTGACAGCAACTGCTGTTCAGTGACGGAACAGAATATCTTGGAAAATGGTGGAATCTCCTTCATTGTAGGTTTCTTTAAAAAGGCTGACGGTCATATGTTAGGGATACTTTAACTGTGGATTTCCTGCTTCATCAGGTGTTTGAGTCTGATGATGCTAGGGGCCCAAGTAGCTCTACTATAATTCTATGAAACCAAGACACATAGGAAGCAGCACCTTATTTTAAAGCAGAACCACACTTCCAAAAGTGATGCAGTTGCAAAAGTAAAGCTGTGCTTTTTTGTGGTCACTACAACAAATATGGCAGCAAAAGCAGCATCTTGAGGAATCCTCAGAAATTTCAAGGGTCTGTGTACCCTGCATATGCCCAACCTGTTGCCCAACCTTGCTCTGTGAGGACCGTAGAGACAACAGGCATTAAATGCTCTGAACCATCAAAAGTATTTAAAATCCCATGCATTGTTATTGTTGTTGTAATAATAATAATTATTCAAAAATACCAGGCACAATCAATCAAAATCATAAAAACATTGACTGGCATTATGTAACAGATATAAGTTTTAACCAAAAACCTAAGTATCTGTTACATATCGGCGCAGTATGTATGCTATTCCTCATACCGCCATTTTTGTAGCTCTGGTGGTGTTATTTCTGAGATCTGCAACTGCTTATAATAATCTTTACAATTTCTTGTTGTTGTTGCAAACAGGGTGAAAAGAACTAAAATTATCAGCAGTACTTTACATACCCTTTTACATAGGACATGAGTCCACTAGATATCTTACAAATCCTTTTAAAATACTAGTGGGAGAAGGGTCAGCAGAAACACTCATCTAACAAATGCAAGGGAGAAAAGAACGATTATAACTGTCGCCTAAAAACAAAACTGGTACCAGTTAATATCTCTGGGAGATTATTCTACAAAATGGGATGCACTTTTCTATTTATATAGAAATAAATAAGATACTAACCTGAGATTGTATTACTATGCCACCATCACTTCCATCGTCCTTGCTACAAAGGAGAAGAAAATGTTTAGATTAAATGCCTACCATAACGGAAGCAGCATCATGTTCCCCTTTTTTTTTTTTTTTTTTTTTTTGCAATGATGCTCCAGGTTGCAGAGCCAAGAGAAAGAAGGGAAGGAGGCAATGAAATCAGCTGCATTTGGACATTCCTCAAATGCCACCTAGAGGCGGCAATTCCATCCGGCGACCTCAGCTGTTTCTGTCTGGGCCCTTAGAAGAACTGGTGCATATGCTGGCTTTTTTCATCCTCCTTCCCCATTTCCTTGTGTGATGTGTTTTCCTGAAAGCAGACACTAAGATGCTACGGGAGACCTTCTGGCTAGACAGCATGATAAAAACGCTGTATAGCTTTTGAATATTGTCTTTTACTGATGAAGGCCGCCTTGGACCCTTTTTAAGGAGAAAGGCAGGGAGAAATAGTTTAAATGAATGAATGAATCAATCAATCCATGAATGAATGAATGAATCAATCAATCAATCCATGAATGAATCAATGAATGAACAGCTTTAAATAGGTAAATAAATATGAGGGATGATCATGCTAGTTACTAAGGAAATTCAAAGTCTTCCAGAAAATATCAACATAACTCTTCACGCATTTAAGAAAAGCTGAATCACAGGTTTCTTTAGAGTGGTGTATGCAGGTGAATGCTATCTAAATCAATACATCCTGAAGTTAACAAAACTAATTTGCAATGTCAGCAAAGCATAATTTGTCATTAGGATTAAATGAACACTTGGCCACAGTGATATGTATAAACAAGTCACCTGTTTTCCGAAAACACTTCCATGTCATCTGGTCCTGTTCTGTCCACAGGTCTCAATGAACTAAATGTTTCCATTGCCTGTAAAACATCAAAAAAGAATTACTACGAATCATCATTTTTTTAAAAAAAAACATGAATTCATATTTGAAACCAAAAGCACATGGTTTGTTTTCCCCCTCATAGAGTCATGATCCTACTGTGCATGCTTTGTGATATCAAGTACTAAAACACCCACAATTATAAAGCTGTGATTCTCAAACTGTATTCTATGGGCTTCCACAGGGTATGCTACATACATCTGTATATCCCCGGATACAAAAATGCTTCTGTAATAGGCATAAGGGGTGGGGTCAACCCACTGGGGATATTAACTAACCCACTACCATGCTTCTGAATTTGTTGTGGCATCTCCAACAATCCTTTCTCAAAACAGGATCTGTGAGGAGCACATGTTTTGTTTCTCATGGAACTTGGACTTCCAGAAGGCTTCTGGGAGCATATTCTGTGTTGAAGCTAAGGGGTATGCTCCTTCACGTGCCTTTTTCCAAAGAGAAAGCATATGGGTTTGGGGTTTGTTTGCTGCCATAACGCCTACAAATTCAGCAATGGTAATGGCATTGAAGTAGGAGGTTTGAAACTGGGCAGCTCCATTCTCAGATTCTTCTGTCATGCCTTCTATTTGCCATCAAATGCTGAGGTAATTGATATTGTTCTCAAATCAAATATGTAAGACCTCCATATTTATCACACATCTAACTTAAAAAAAACCTCACAATAATGCTGTCTTTAAAAGTAAAAATGAGGGCTTACTCCCATATGGGGAAAATTACTATATCCTTATAAGACTGATGCCTTCTGAGGGTATCAGCATTATAAGTAAAAACCCAGGAGTTTGTCAACCACACCTTCATAATGTGCCCCAAAACTAACTTTGTTGGGTTTCTTTCCCCCAATCCATGCACTTTTTAAAACCCTTCCTTTGCCCATTCCCACTACCACTACATATCCCATGACCCCCAGATCTCCACCTGGAAAAGCCAGTTGAGTATAGCGGTTTAAATATTACACTGGGACCTGGGAGATTCTAGTTTAAATCCCCACTGAGCCATGAAACTCACTGGGTGACCCTGGGCCAGTCATTCTCTCTCAATGTAACCTGCCTCATAGGCTTGTTTTGAGAAAACTGGGGAGGAGGAGAGCCACCAAGGCTGCCTTGAGCTCACTGGAGTAAAGGAGGGACATAAAGGTCACAAACCGATAAAGACATTTCTTTTAGAAGATCTTAAAAAGGTAAAGGAGGAGCTTATTCAGTATGCTGATGAGATAGAACAAGAGGAATCTATCCTCTCTGAACCAAATGAGAGTATGTCAACTATTGCCTGGCATATCGAGGAGGAGTAAAAAGCAACTGGTTTGTATTGTCACTACCTTTTGCACTGTGCTTTATCTCCTGGTTGCAAAATGCACTGTAGTGCTTTGCTGGCTCCAAACCAGCATCCCTTCAAGGCAGTGGTTCCCAATCTTGGATCCCCAGCTGTTCTTAGACTAAAACTCCCAGAAGCTTTCACCATGACTTGTGCTGGTCCAGAATTTCTGGGAGCTGTAGTCCAAGGACACCTGAGCTCTCAAAGTCGGGAGACCCTGCTTTAGGGCAAAATAAAGCTATTTGTCCTGTGCAACCCTTCTTCCAAGCTCCCCCTACTGTTCCCCCCAATGGAGAATCAAGCCTCTAGGGGACATGATTCTTGATCTTAAGGAAACTTTAGGAAATAGTCATAACTGGCAACTTTGGCAGACAAGGCGATCAGCACCATTCTCGACCTACTCTGCTCTAAGGCACAAGTGTAAGCCATTACCAAGAGAAAGAAGGAAGTAAATGCTGTGTATTTCCAAAAGAAAGTAAAGTTTATACTTTCCAGAAAATGAAAGGGGCTTGCAGGTGTGGTTATTTATTTTCCTAACATTAACCAGTAGTGCCCTCTATATCCTGGTGCACTGGGGCAAGGCTCCAGGTGCTCTGCCTTTGTTAAGGCACAGAAATGTGTGGAGAATAGCACACGTGCAGTCCCTGGGCACCCCAACACTTCCCCGTTCTGCTTTAATGATGCTCTTCAATATAATAGCACTGTGCTTCTGGCTTTGAGTCTAACCGAACTCCTAGCTTTCAGTGGCCAAGACTCTTTCCTTGGATGCCAGCTAGCTGTTCCATCAGGGCCTGTATTCCTTTAGCTTGGTTGCCATCTCTTCCTCAAGGGGAAACTGCTGTTTGCACGAGGGACAGTTAAGCATCCACTCAATTCTCCAAGGAGATCTTAAGAGTGACTTCTCTGTTGCTGGCATATGAAGAAGAGACAAATGTGAGCCAAATGGTTCTAGTAGAACATCTCTGTTCAGTCTTCACCTGACTCTGAAGAAGTGACATTAATGGACTTGTGCTTACCAGAGGACTGTCCTTGTTGTCATTAAGCTCGGAAAGTTTGGTGCTCGATTTCTGGCGCTTTGGTTTACTCCTTTCTCCGATGTACCCAGAGTTGTTCTCTTGCAACTTTTCAACTTCTTGACCAGTCAGCATATATTCTTCAATGCTACTGAAGCCAGAAGGAATATTTTCTTTATTGATGACCTCCCTAAACAGAAAAAAAAGGTGCAGAGTTTACACAGAAAATTACACAGCCGCCTAGAGTGGTCATAATTGACCAGATAGGCGGGGTATAAATGAAATAAATAAATAAATAAAATCGAGGGCTCAATATTTGGAGGCATTCCTATCTTAGAAATAATAATAATTTAAAAAATCTACACAAGAGTATACCAAACACCAGATTGGCACTACCTTCCCCTGTAATCTGCTCAGCAGAAAATATCTGCTTTATTAGATTTTCCTTCACAAGGCTTTTTCTAATTTATATGGATTATTACTTTAAAAGATAATCTATTAGAGTCAGGTGCCTTGTATACATGGGTCTCATTCAACTACAATATTCATTAAAGCCACAAATCCTTTTGGTTATTAATTGTTCAGGAATAAAACGCCACCACCCAAAGAGGCAGGTAAACTCTGAATCAATTTGCAGGTTATGCCTCTGAATTATTTCCTAGGACAAAACGTTTCACGCACACTAGCAATTAAAAACGTATTAGGCTGCAGTACATTGAAAAGCTGATGTGGAACCTAGGCGCTTTCTGTCAAACTTCCTTAAAGCAGATTCCAAACTTGATGGCAACCATGTTGCTTTAGACTCAAATTTACTTCAGGGAGGAATGGAGGAAAGTGGGAAGAAAGCAACCCAATTTGGGTATTTAATACAATGGAAATTAGAGAGTGAGCTGCAGGATCACACAGTCAACAAGAGAGAAAGCTTGGGCCCCTGTAGAGATCTGCAGGTCGACATGACCCATTCCTCAAACTCAAATTCTGGAGGATAGCCAGAATGATGACTAGACATGGTGAGACTTCCTGACATTGCTCCTCCTTTCCCTTTTTGACATGAGGAGGAGAGAGAGAAAAAGTTGAGTTTTGAACCAAAGCAATAGGTGGAAAACTCCATCTGGTGCTTTGCCTGAGATCCTGTGACATCAAAGGTTGTGTGCATGGACAACTTACATGACTAAATCCCCGATCATACAAATGACAGAAGAAATCCATTTACACAGAAAATCAGCAAGCAGGGAAAGTGTTCTATCCTCTCTCTCTGGCCAATTCTCAATATGTGTGGATATGTTTTCTGTACTGTGGAACATTCAATCATACCAATACACAAAGTGGAACAGCTACTGGCTTACAACTTCAGTGAGAGCTGAGCCCTTGTGTGGGCAGAAAGTGTATATGACAAGATGCGAAACATGTGAATTTAATGATATGATAATGTAAAAGCTCTGCAGTTCTGAGATTATTATTACTGAACTGCTGGATAGCTCAGTCGTTTAGATCTATGGATGCAGAGGCAGAGGCTGGGAGTTCGATTCCCCATTGTGCCTCCCTGACAGGGGCTGGACCCGATGATCAATGGGGTCCCTTCCAGCTCTGCAGTTCTAAGATTATTATTATTAAAACACATCACCAAAACCTGAGTTGGGTAAAACAGCTTGACAGTGTGCAATAATGTGGTATATTAAAGTGAAAATATTAGCATTGCTTGCTTATTGAAATCTTTCCTCAAAAAAAAAGTCAACCTTTGTTTTCCCTGAAGCAAAGGGCATGAACTGCTACACCAAGCTTGTAATGCTGAAAAGTAAAGTTAGGAAGCATGTAAAACACTGTAACTTAACTTTTGATCCTGTAAGATTTCAGTTAGTACTGATACAAATCAAACAGACTATTGTTCAAAATATTCAGGTAAAGTAGGAGGTAAACTTTCTTGAAAAGCATCTAACTTTCCTATACTCCCAAGTTTCTGATTTTACAGTCCCTGTTCATGTTGTAACAGCAATAAAATATATAACAAAATCCCAAACAACACAATGTGCTAACTGCAGAAATGTAGAAGGGCAACAGGTCTGTGCATATGTCACTGCTAAAGACAAAGAACGTCATTTATCAGAAATCCATCATATGATGTCAGATATTTTGCATCAAGATATTTCATAAATTGTTTCCATGTGATGATTTAATCATGCAGAACTAAAGCATCCAAGAGAAATGCTTCATGCTGTTTAATGTCATCTGAATGCTTCACTGTTGCTACTTCGTAAGTTCTGTGTAAGATCCGCAATCAGATTTTCAAGGAACTGTAAGGACCAAAGAATAAAATTTGCTGAAATGCTGGCTTCTCACAATTTCACAATGGCTTTTTAGGTTAATTAGAAATACACTAGCTAAGGCTTCTGCCAACTCTACATCAACTGGTATGATGAATACCTGTGGGGAAAGACAGGTCTTGGCAGCACGTCATAATTAGGGGTACAGCCTTTTTTTTTTTAATGTATAAAGTCCCAAATTCAGCCTCTTAATTTTCATAGTGAGGTGGCAAGTGATGCAAAAGATCTCTTCTAAGGCCCTGAAGAGTTGCCACCAAGTCAGAGTAGATAATAGGGGGCTGGACGGACAAATGGCTGGACTAAATACAATGAGAAGCTGAAACAAAGACACATTAGAAAAAGGCAGATCTGCAATTCAGTGGGGAGACTGCGCAAAGGGGGGGGGGGAAACACACCCAACTGCAGTACTGTATGCTGCCGAACACGTACACTAGTCTATCTCTGACCTAGTTGCCTCAGAAGCCTTCCATCACAATGCAAAGAGTGCGACTTCGACTCTTCTCGGGTGGAAAATTCCCCCCTCTTTCAAAAATCCCCCCTCTTTCCACTGTAAAAGGAAATGTTTTACTGACTCTTCATTGAGGATACTGGACTTACATTTCCCTTTAATTAACAGGAAACTAATTAAGTAGTTCATCAACTGTCTACTGTTGCAGCAACATGACAGTAGCATCATTTTCTGTTCCTTAGCAGCACAGAAGATCCTTACACTGAGTCAGACCACTGGTTTACCTAATCCAGCCATGGGTGATAGGCAGCCTGCCAAGGGAATCTAGTGGCCCTGATGCCAGCTGAAAGCCCTCCATTAAAAAAAAAAAATCCTTATAATTGTGTAAAAATAAAAAGGCAGCCCTGTTTTGGCTCCTGGAAGCCTCCAGGGATGGTCATTTTTGCATTGCAGTGGTGGAACAGGAAGGAGCCTAAGATTCCCTGCATCCCCAAGCAACAGGTATAGACCTTGGCTGGGGCTGGGAAACTGAATTAGCCCCCATACCTTCAGACACTGCCCATCCCTGTGTCATTCCATAGAAGACTGGGAACCTGAGCTCACATTTGTATCCTTGTCAAACTGTGTGAGTTTATGCATATCACTGAGCGGTGAATTACACTGTCGGTGGGATAACATCCATATAGCTAAGAATTACATCTGCCTCCATGCATGTTGCTTCAGCTCTGCCTTGTGCCAGTGTAGCAGTTCTGGCAGAATGGCATATGTGCCCTGGGCTGGGGGGAAAAGTTCCCAAAGCTGATCTAGCCAAGCACTGTGCACACTGACTGGCATCAGTTCTCCAGTCCTTCAGGCAAAAGTCAATTGGAAAGAGCACAGCTGGGGCCTCATGCATGCAGAATGTCCTCTCTTACTGAGCTCCAGTGCCTCCCATTGCGAGGAAGGTGTCCAGATTTGCTTCAGAGACTTTCTGGATGGAGGAGAAAGAAATGGATACAATGATCCCGTCATCTATGAATAACTGAAGGGTTATTATTCTTTGTGGATTTACATTGCATGTGTCCAATTATTAAGCAAAAATCTATAAACCAGCCTTCTTCAACCAGATGCCCTCCAGATGTGTTAAGATAATGACTACCAACATCTCCATCCAACATGGTAAAACTGGCATTGATATTTCAGCCATGGAAAGCTCTCCTAAAGGAAGCTGGCCAGGCTCAACCATTGCCATCCTCACACTGCATATTAAAATTACAGCGGTTGCAGAAAAAGATCCATATGGTGATGGTGCTGTTCTCATGTTACTTCATTTGGTTTTGAGGACTCTGTTGAATCCCCCTGTTCATTTCTGTCTTGATTATCATTATAATTTTAAAACAGATTCTTTAGAAATCTTGAAAGTATTTTGAAGAAGAAAATGAGGAACACTGAAACTTCTTAAGACTAGTTACCTATTATATTTCTCTTGAACACATAGGCACAGTCTTCTGGTCAATAACGATACAACTTCAAAGCTAACCCAGAACAGGATTTCTGGATGTTTTGAAGTAACTGTTCGTTTCTATCACACTGTTTTATTTCTAATGTTTCCCGACGCCCTGCCTTAGGGAACCATGACTAAAGCCAATGTTGACGACATATGACATGAGGGACCTTGTCAAAATGTGTGAGTAGATATGCATGACAAGGTAGTGCTTTTTATGAAGTAAACAATCAAATTATTTGCTCCGAAAACCATAACTTTTCACAGCAGCTCAAAACAACAGAACTACACTATGCAAAACTATATGGGAATTATTATGCCACATTTTAAAAGGGAAAAATCACCAACATACATATCTCTGTTTCTTCGGGCTTCATCCTGCTCTTTATGGTGCCGCCTCCGCTGCCGGGCAGACACGTTGGATGATGTTGACGATGTCCCTGATTCAGATTCTTCAGAACTTTGACCCCCGGAGCCATGAACATCAAAAAGATGTTGCTCGACAGCTGACCGAATGGTCTTTTCTAAGAACCTGACAAGCAAAAATAAATATGAACACAATTTTTAAAAAAGAAGAAAGGGGTCAATTTTACATTTGAACTTTAATCTTTACCAATATGTGGGTGGAAAAAAAATGTACTGCCACAAGTACCCAGGGCAGAAGCTTAAGTACAGCTAGGCAATCATTCTACCCTCAAAACCACACGTGGTATTAAGGCAGGGGCCACAGATAGAAAAACTCTCTCCCACATCAGTAGGCAAAGCTGAGGAGATTTATAATTCCCCTCCTTCCACAGAACTAGAGATCACTGAGCATGTGGAAATTAAAGCTTGCCGAAGAATTGATGCTTTTGAATTGTGGTGCTGGAGGAGGCTCTTGAGAGTCCCCTGGACGGCAAGGAGATCAAACCTATCCATTCTGAAGGAAATCAACCCTGAGTGCTCACTGGAAGGACAGATCCTGAAGCTGAGGCTCCAATACTTTGGCCATCTCATGAGAAGAGAAGACTCCCTGGAAAAGACCCTGATGTTGGGAAAGTGTGAAGGCAAGAGGAGAAGGGGACGACAGAGGACGAGATGGTTGGACAGTGTCATCAAAGCTACCAAAATGAATTTGACCAAACTCCGGGAGGCAGTGGAAGACAGGAGGGCCTGGCGTGCTTTGGTCCATGGGGTCACGAAGAGTCGGACACGACTTAACGACTAAACAACAAATGCTTCTGCGCACTGGCTGGATAGATCAGTGGTTTAGGTATCTGGCTGCAGGGCCAGATATTGAGAGTTTGGTTTCCTCACTGTGTTTCCAGGAAGTAGAACCAGACCGTGTGGCCTTGGACAAGTTGCAGTCCCAGGATGCCCCCAAAAGAAGGGAATGGTGAACTACTTCTGTGTATTCTCTATCTCGAAAACCCTAAAAAAGGGTCACCATCGGTCAGAACTGACTTGGCAGCACACGTTTTTGCACAAAAAAACACTTCTATGCCACTTTCATTAAAAGTTCCCAAAATGTGAAAAATGCACAAAAACTCCCATAAGCCACCAACCAGGAGAAAACATTTGTCATTTTTCATTGTCATCTGCAAGAACAAAATTGAAGATTTATGTTCTTATCCATCAGCAGGCTTTAGTCTACCTTCTGCCCATCACTGCATTAGCTACCTTTGAAACAGACAGGAAGGTACACATGAAAATGTTACAATCTAAATCACTCAAACTGTACGTCTACATGATTATAGCGTCATTTTCAGCTATAAATTGATCAAGTATATGATATGAACAAGCTTGTCAAGTCAACAGAACAAGATTTCAAAAATAAAGAAGAACAATGAAAAACTAAATATAACATAGTCACTTACTCTCCAGAAGCAGGGATATTGTTGTTGTTGACTTGTGACACATGGGCACTGCATGAAAAGAAGTTAAACATTACTTATACAGTTAAACATCCCTTGCACAAGGGAACATCAGTGTTTCATCTGAATTCTGTATGGTTTGTTCCATGGTTAAAAGGTTTCATCTACAGGTACAAAATGCATTTCCCAAAAAATAATACACACAGATCTTGTACTTTGGGAGCAGTTTCACACATACATGCATATCAATTCATTTCTGCACTGCTGATAAGATAAATGTAATGAATTCATTCCACAGAAAAATGTCAACTCTGTGGTGTTATCTCTGTGACGGCGATTCAGTGATGCAAATAGAGAGGTTACTTACCTGTAATTCTGGTTCTTCGAGTGGTCATCTGTGAATTCACACTAATGGGTTTAATCTGTGCTTGCGCAGAGGTCTCCAGAATATTCTAGAGCTTTATGATACGTTCATCAAGGACCGCCCCCCCCAGTACACGTGGTCCGCCCGTCCTGGCAATTACCTCAGTTTCTAAGAAGAGCCCGCCCCTGCATCAAGGTGATACAGGAGTGACGGACAGAGGGGAGGACGGGCAGAAAGTGTGAATTCACAGATGACCACTCGAAGAACCAGAGTTACAGGTAAGTAACCTCTCTTTCTTCTTCGTGGTCTCTGTGAATGCACATTAATGGGTGATTAACAAGCTAACTTACCGGAGGAGGGACGTCACGGAAGAACAGAAGAAAGTACAGCTCTCCCAAATGCTGCATCCTTTTTGGCTCTTAAATCCAGGCGATAATGGGTGGCAAACGTAGATGGCGTTGCCCATGTGGCAGCCTTACAAATGTCTGGGAGTGGTACTCCACGAAGAAAGGCCGCAGAGGTAGCCAGAGCTCTGGTAGAATGAGCTTTAATACCAACAGGTAGAGGCTGTTTGGCGAGTTGGTACGCCAGTTTTATAGTTGCAACGAGCCAACGGGATACAGTTTGAGATGAAATATGAGAACCTCTGTGAGGGAGGTGCGGTGTTACAAAAAGTCGTTTTGATTTGCAGAAGGAAGAAGTCCGTGAGACATAGAAAGCAAGTGTGTGTCTAACGTCCAACGTGTGTAAAGACTGCTCGAGGTCAGTCATAGGTGATGGAAAAAAGGTAGGTAAAACAATAGTTTGGGAGAGGTGGAAATCCGACACAACCTTTGGTAGAAAGGAGACATCAGGGAAAAGGGTGACCTTGTCCAGGTGAAATTGAAGAAATGGGGGATCGACCTGGAGGGCAGCAAGCGCCGAGGCTCTAGGAGCAGAAGTAATGGCAACCAGGAAGAGTGTCTTAAGGGAAAGGAGATGCTCTGAGACGGTAGCAAGTGGCTCAAATGGAGCATGGGTAAGCCAGTGAAGAACAACAGGTAGAGACCATTGTGGGGATGGTGCAGGTGCAGAAGGACGCATATTGGAGACACCCCGAAGGGAGAGTTTTAATGTGGGATGACGAAAAAGCATAGCAGCATCGGAAACTTGAGGTTGATGAGCTATTATAGCAGACAGGTAAACCTTGAGAGTAGAAAGGGAGAGTTGCTTGCGAAAGAGATGGGAGAGAAACTGAAGGACCGCTTGCAGGGTCGTAGAATTGGTTGGAAGATGATGTTGAAGAGCAAACCTTGTGAAGACAGTCCATTTATATGAATAGAACTTAACAGTGACAGGCTTTCGGGCGTTAGCTAAGATGGCATCTACTGAGGGTGAATCCTCCATGCTGTGAGATGGAGAGTGTGAAGTTCGGGGTGGTGAGTCCTGCCTTGATGTTGCGAGAGGAGGTGAGGAATGAGAGGCAGTCGGAGGTAATCTGTAGCGATGGAGCGGAGCATGGTGAACCATGGTTGCCTTGGCCACCAAGGGGCAATGAGGATTGTGTTGGAGCGATCGTGATGGATCTTGGGTATTGCTCTGAGAAGGAGAGGAATGAGGGGAAAGAGATAGATGAAATGTGTGGTCCAGTCTGCCATCAGTGCATCTCCGAGGGATCTGTGTCCCATGCCTGCCCTCGAATAGTAGAGGAAGGATTTGGAGTTTTGGGACGTGGCGAACATGTCTATGCGTGGTTGACCCCAGATCTTGCAAAGGTGGCGAAATACGGACTGGTCTAGAGTCCACTCGTGCATCCGGCTATGTAGTCTGCTGAGAATGTTCACTACAAGATTGTCTTGAGTAGCAATATGTACTGCTACAGGAAAAATGTGGCATTCTAGACACCATTCCCAGAATTGGACAGTGAGATATAGCAGTGGAAGGGAATGGGTGCCTCCTTGTTTGTTTATGTAAAACAATGCGGTGGTATTGTCAGTTGTGACTTGAACGGCATTGCCGAGAATGATGGGTTCGAAGGCTTGGAAGGCCTTGAAAATGGCTAATAGCTCGAGATTGTTTATATGAAGAGCTCGCTTGGCGCGGGACCAGGTAGCATGAATATGCAGGCCGTTGCAATGTGCCCCCCATCCAGTAGGGCTTGCATCGGTGGTGATCTGAACCGATAGTTGGAGAGGAGCAAAGGACCATCCAATGAACAGGTTGGATGGAGTGTCCCACCAGAGGATACAGATACCATGATTGTAGAGTGTGCATCTTTAGCCTGGAGTGCTGAATGGTCGATGTGGTGGAGGCCATAAGACCTAGGAGACGTTGAGCCGAATGTGCTGTGACGAATGAGTGAGGAAGGAATTGTTCGATGAGCATGAGAAGTTTGGCTGCTCTCTCTGGAGGAAGAAAAACTCTTGCCCTCGTAGAGTCGAGGACTGCGCCTATGTAGGTGATCCGTTGTGTAGGGGCAAGAATGGATTTTTCTTCATTGATCTTGAGGCCCATATCCGCGAGGAGAGAAAGGGTCAACTGGATATCTTTTAAAGCCTGAGAACGTGAAGGGGAGACTATCAGCCAGTTGTCTATGTAGGGGAAGATGGAGATTCCCAGAGTACGCAGGTGAGCTGCTACAGGTGCCATACATTTGGTGAATACCCTTGGTGCTGTAGAGAGGCCGAAAGGAAGGGCTTTGAATTCGTAGACATGGGGTCCTACGGCGAATCTGAGAAATTTGCGATGGTCCTGGCAAATGGTAATGTGGTAATACGCATCACTTAAATCTATAACTGCGAACCAGTTGTTTTGCTGAAGAATGGGCAGGATTCGTTCTAACGTAACCATGCAAAAACGTCTCTGAATGATGTAATAGTTGAGGTCCCGAAGGTCAAGAATAGGCCGCAAACCGCCATCTCGTTTTGGGACGGTAAAATAGCGGGAGAAGAACTCTGGATTGTCTTCTGAAGGATTGACAGGTGATATGGCATCCTTTAGGAGAAGAGATTGAATTTCTTGTTTGAGAGCAACAGACGGTGAGGTTAGAACGATCCTTGGTGAAGGTGGGAAAATGAATTCTATGGCGTAACCTGTAGCGATGATGGTGAGGACCCAGGAATCGGTGGTGATAGATGCCCAAGATGGAAGACGGGCTGAAAGACGAGTGGCGGTGGAAGGAGAAAGGTAAGGAAAGCGGATCTGGGGGATGGAGAAGTCAAAGATTCTGCTTTTGTTTCTTTTCAGGGTGACGAAAAACTGTTTGGGGCGTTGACGTTGCACCCCGTGTTGAGGTTGGAAGGAAGGGGCAGGCTGTGAAGTATACTTATTCCTGTCAGTAAACGATCTGGATTGTTGGTAAGAGTAAGGGCAGTGCCACTGATACAGTTGTGGTCTGTAGTATGGTTGGGTGTTGTATGATCGTGCTGTTTTTCTTAATTTCTGCAGGTTGTCCAGTATGTCATCGGTTTTTTCATCGAATAGTCCAGTACCATCGAACGGTAAGTCTTCGATTCTCATACAAGCGTCATCTGAAATATGGGCTGATCGTAGCCAGGCATGTCTACGGAGGGCTATAACAGTAGCCATGTGCCTGGATGATGCTTCAATAACATGTCTGGTGGTAATACGTTCCTGACGAGCGAGGGCCATGGCCTCCTGGTGGAAAGCGAGGCCACGGGGTTTGTATTCGCCTGAAGCTGATTGAAGTGAAGGGAGAGCTTTATTCCAGAGATAACAATGATAAGCTCCCATGGCCGCAAGATAATTGGCAGTGCGGAGGGTAAATGAGGCGAGGGAATAGGTTCTGCACCAACAATGTCTAATTTCCTTCCTTCTTTGTTATTTGGTGTGGTATTAGAGCGGTTTCGCACTCTGTTCTGGGTAGCATCAACGATGACCGAATTAGGAAGCGGATGTTTGGATAGGAAGGCAGTGTCATCTCCATGTGTCTTGTATAGATTATCGACTTTGCGAGACATTTGAGGAACAGAGAAGGGCTTGGACCAGGCTTCTTTAGTGAGCTTTAATAATGAAGGGATAAAGCTCATACTTAGAGGTGGAGTCTGTTCCTCATTTATGTCCTCGTACACTTTATCTGATTGAGGTTGAGCAGGTTGCTGAACATCTAGCTCCATAGCTTTTGCAATTCGAAGAACTAATTGAGAATAGGAGAGAAGTCATCAGATGGTGAAGGAGGATTGGCTTCAGCAACATCTGAGTCCGGTGTAGGTAGATTAGGAGGGGATTCTTGTACTGGAAAAGAGTCAGAGGCATCAGAATAGTATGATTGAGAAGACGAAGGTGGAGAAGTGAGACAGTACCGTGGGATGGAAGTAGCAGGGGGTTCCGGAAGAGCAGGCTGAGATTTAGAAGGAGCGTGTTGGGCCGGTACGGAAACAGATTGATGTTTCGAATGCTTCTTATGGCGAGATTGAGTGGTACCGGGAGGTAGAGGCAGAGGTCCAGCATATGTGGCGGTCGCCTGTACCGAGGGAGCTCGAGTTTGAGAAGGAGCAGAGGGTTCTGCAACGTGTGGTACTGTCGGAGCGGAAGTCCGGGACTGTTAAAGTACCATGGGTTGTTCTTGGAGAGGTTCAGGATGGGTCCTCTTGTGAGATTTGTGAGACTTCGGTACCGGAGGGAGCGGTACGGAGTCATCATCCGACAAAGAACGGTAGTAGTAACCACGATGCCGTGATCGGTATTGAGGGGAAGGCGAAGAATCAGAGAAGTCAGATTGGTAGTAGTATCGACGTCGAGAATGTCTAGGGTCGGTATAGAAGTTGAGCTTGGGTTGGTAATACCGATATGCTCAATGTCGAGAGCGCTTAAGAGGAGGCTCGTAATACCGCGGAGGCTCATAGAGCGTGACCTGTTTCGGGTGGTGGTATCGAGTAGGAGGCTCTCGAGATGCCAGAGACCCAGTTGGAGTCATGGGTCGTACAGGCTCGGCATCGGAATGGCACGTGTCTGGCGCATGATGGGTCTTTCTTAACCGCTTGCGCGGAGGTGATATGTCGGGTACGGGATACACCGACTCGAAATCGCCAATAGAGACGGAGCAACCCATGGATTTGGGGCTCGACTGTGCCGATTGAGGAAGGATGGTAACGTCAGCCGATGAGAGCACAGAAGATGGAGACTGTGCCAGTAGCGGAGATGGTGGTTGACCAGAAGGAGGAAGAAGGGTCACTTCTGGAGAATCAAGGCAGACCGTAGGCTGGTCCTGTAGTGGTGTCAAGTCCGGTATCGGCCTGTGTCTGGATTGACAAGAATCGGTGGAAGACTTCTTCAGTTTTTTTGATTTGGAGTGTTCCGATATCGAAGGGGGGTTCGGTACCGGGGTGGACTTTGCTGAACTGGAAGATTTAGATTTCGGTTTGGTCTTGGAAACCGACTTAACTGTTGGAGAAGTGGTAGTTGCACCCAGAGATTCTTTAGGGGGCTGAGATGTTTGGGACGGTTCCATAGTCTGAGCTGGTAGCAAGGAACGTTCCCAGAGGAATGACCTGAGACGCTGTTGTCTGAGTTTAAGGTCTTGTTTAGTGAAGTTCTTGCAGAACTGACAAATAGAAGGCTGGTGAGATTCCCCCAGGCAAAAAAGACAGAGATCGTGACCGTCTGTGAGGGGAACTTTGTTGGAGCAAGAGGTGCACCTTTTAAACGGGGGAAGAGGGGCCATAAATGGCAGGGAGGGGAAAAATGGGGGGGGCGCGATAGGGAAAAATTGCTCGAAAAGTCTCTTACAATTTTCCTTTGATTGTACAGAAGCTGGAAAGAATCACTCGAAAAGTCTTTTCCAATTTTCTTCAGATTAAAGAAGCAATGATGAACGGAGCTCGACGAGAGGAGAGACCTCAGCATAGGTAAAAAGGAACTGAGGTAATTGCCAGGACGGGCGGACCACGTGTACTAGGGGGGCGGACCTTGACGAACGTATCATAAAGCTCTAGAATATTCCGGAGACCTCTGCGCAAGCGCAGATTAAACCCATTAGTGTCCATTCACAGAGACCACAAAGAAGAACATCACTCGGCATTTTATCAATCAATACGGTAGTTACAGCAGAAAGTATACACATACACACACAGGCTCAATTTATCACCTGCAGCAGTGTACGTCCAAACAATCAAATAATTTCCCCACAAATAAATAATATGATCCTAGGGAAAATGACCATGATTCATGCTAAATAGTCTGCTCCGAGCTCGTAACAGCTCAGCTCAATTTGCCCAAACTGCTCCCTGTTCAAAGGTTTATCATCCTGGGAAGCAGATGTGCTTGAGATGCATGGTGCTTTGACATATCGGGTCTCTGAACTGTGCGACAGGATTATATTTTAAACCTGCAAAGTCCTGTCTCCCCAACCCCCACCATCTCCTCTCTCCCGCTGACTCAGCTTTGCAGATAAAGGCGACCCATGTGACATTTTACTGAAGTTCACCCTGACTACAGTATTCATTAAACCAAGTTGTTATGAGATTAAAACATTTCATTTGGCTTGATCCTCTTATCTGCAAGAGAATTAGTTAGCCCAGCTGGCTGGCCTGCCTGTACGTAAATCAATACGACATGGCTACCTTATAGGAGGCTTTCTGGAAATGTTACACTATGAAATGCAAGGCTCAGCAAACCGCCCAGATGGACACTTGCTTTTCTTGCAATAATTTGTTACACTTGTGGCAGCTTTATTACTTAAAGCATCTTGATCTTTAGATGTTTCTTTTTTCTGCATTCTTGTTTGCACTTCCTAGTAATGCACAAATCCTGCCCATCCATCTTTCCCTTGGGTCCACTGGATTCGCTCAAAATAAGCAAGTAGACAGAAAAACTGGTTGTCCATCTAATGAAGAATTGAGCTATAAGACAATCCTTTCCTGAACTAGAGTTCATTACCATTTACTGCTGGCTGCTTGGACCCTGTTAAAGAAAGACCATTTCCTGATTTTTCCTGTGCTTAAACATGAGTTAAGGAACGAGGCCCTACAATTTATCTGGATCCCAATAAATCCACATTGTATTAATATAGAGTGCGACCCTGGCAGAAACAGAGTCAGTGCAGGGGGGAAAAAACCATGTATTTTAAAATATGTATCTGTTCAATATGTATACCTATGGCTTTTTTATTACTTCTGACTTACTGCCTTTCCACTAAAAGAAAAGAAAAAAGAATAATGCTTAGGGTGGCTAAGAAGTATCACAGAAGATGAAATACAACATTCAAAAACACAAAAACATTCAATATGTTTTGGAAACATGTAATTGCAGATAACTGATGGCCCAGAAAACAGTTCTGGCTCAGCAGAAATTAGCAGTGAGACATTTTTGCAAAAGGGAAGCAGCATCTGCAGCATCAAGCTGTCTTTCAAACACTACTGGAGACAAGACCGAAGCCTGTGCTGCAGTATTTCAATACGAGGCTCACACTGCCAGCTTGCTTTGATATTGCATGTTTGCAAGGGTTTTTGTTGTCTGGAAGGAGTAGCTATTTAATTTTGTATGTTCTGCCCACTCTTCTCTAACCAAATCATTATGCAAGATTGTACACAACGACACCTACAGCTGAAAACACAGATGTGCTGTAGAAGGGGCAATAACTTTCACTGAGATTAAATGCACTGAACTGCCAGAAAGATGAATGAATCAAGTCTGAACTCTCTCTGGAGGCAAAAATGTTGCAACTGAGGCTGTTCTACTTTGGGCACATTGTGAGAAGGCAAGATTCTCTGGAAAAGAGAGTAATGTTGGGAAAGGTGGAAGGCAGCAAGAAAAGAGGAAGACGAAATATGAAATGGATTGACTCCATAAAGGAAGTCACAGGCTTGAGTTTATAAGAGCTGAGCAGGCTTGTTGAGAATGGGACATTTTGGAGATCCCTCATTCACAGGGTTGTTGTAAGTCAGGGGCAACTTGACAGCACGTAACAACAAAGGCAACTTTGGAACAATGAGAACACAGAGGGATGTCTATTGCATTATTCATTCCAGCATTCAACAATGAGAACAAGGAAATCAAAAGGAATGGGGCCACTGTGAACTATTACACAAAGCACTCCCCACAGCTGGGTGGTAATATTTAGTATATTTTTAGCCTTCAGTTTCAAATGTAAGACATTAAGAAAATTTCCGATTACATCACCCTTTTGTTGCCAAAAAATTAAAAAAAATTGTAAATAAGAAAAAAAATACATACTCATTATACTTTATTTTCTTAATTGCGGCCACATGAAAATAATTTTCCTGACGTCTGAATAAAATCACAAGATGAAATAGATAAGTTATGAGGAGTGTCTGTCTAGTAATGCTAATGCATAAATGACTGTGTCCCTCCCTCCATCACCACCGTTAGGACCAAGTGGGCAAGCTTTTGAGTCCTCCAGAAGTCTTCATCAGCTAGCAAATTCCCAGGGCAGCACTGACCAGCAGATTGGAGCAGCGGATAGCCTGTGGTGGATGCGAACTGTGCCAGCAGCATGGGATGCAGCACAGCTGAGTGAGTGAAGACCATCTTGGAGCAGCAGTTGGAAGAATGAAAGAGGCAGCAGGAGGGGGCAGCTAAGGATCTTATTTTCCTACAGATCTAGGTTCCATGTATGAGCAGTGTGTACTGACAACATGTACTGGCTGAGAGAACATTTTCTCATTGGGCTCACTGGTTGGCAGGGAAGAAAGCAGTCCCACTGCCCTCTTGGCCCGACCTCCCTGAACAGACTCCTTCTCTGCCCGGTAAAATGAGGGATCTGTCTCTTTCGGCTTGCAGGGCAACTGGGAATGGAGTGCCAGTGCGGCTACAAACCTGTGTTCTCTACCGGAGAGAATGGCTGGTCATCCAGGGCTATCCTCTCCCCTAGGCAAGGAGTAACCGTCGCATTGTTATGTTCGCAGAAAGCCTTTTCCTGTACCTCTCCAGGCTCAAGATGCTCGTCTGGCATTTGCTGCTTCCCACCTCTTGCTCTTTGCCCATCTTCCTCCCTGCTTCCTTGACTGGCGGCTCAATCTCTACCCTCTAATGACTCTTACCCTTCACAATAAGGAAGCCATTTGCCCCCACAGTACCTGCTTCATTTGTCAGCAGCAATGCCCCGTGCTGAGTCTTCAGGTGGCTGGGCATCCTACTATCGGAGAGGTGACTCAAGTCCTGCTCATACTTGAGCACCTTCTTGCAGTGGATGCACTAAAATAGTGTTCACCTAAATCCCCTCAGTCTCCTCCTCCTCCCGTCAAATGTGCATGTCCTTGAAGGGGAGTTCCCACCAATCCCAGTGCTGCTTTGGACAGGAGAGGTTTACTGGGAATGGGGCTGCAGGTAAATCCTTCCTTGAATATGATGGAGCAGCATGGTATGGCTATGGAAGGCAATGTCTAGTGCTCTTCATAAATCTCTTTCCCAACCACAAAGAAGAGCACTTCTGTTGCTGCCCAAGCTGACAATGTCAGTCAGAGTGCTGATGGCATCCTTTTCCTTCTCTGGCACATCGGCCCTTGGAGAGAAAAGTGCCTTCTTTGCCATCTTTTCTGGCCCCTTGCCCTAGCCAGATGACACAAAGATGTCATTGGAACACATCTGAGATTCGCTCACATCTGTCCCACCTTGAGTCAAAGGCTTCTCTGCAACCTCCATGGCGCATGGAGGCACGCACACACAGTATGGCTGCCCGCTGCTCTTTCATAGTGTCAGTGTTGAACCAGGGAGCTGAGTGATAGACTTTGTGTGGGGGCTCATGATAGCAGCTGAAGGCGGTCTTTTTCCTCTGCCTCTCCCACTCCTCTCAAGAGAAGCTGCAGCAATGGGTGCAAGCAACATTCCTGCAGTTGTCCCCAAAGGCCCATTTATTCTACCACATCCATGTTTCATACTGCTCAAAGAACAGTAGTATCTGATTCTGCTACAGCTGGACACAAACCCTTCTAACAGATGCACACACAGACACAACATCTATTAACTTAATATTTCTGTCTATATATAATAAAATCCTATTCCCTGCCTAATATACTGCAGTGGGGCCTAAACCTAATATTTCCCACTTGATTTATAAAATATTAATCTATGAACCTGCAAATCCTCAATCTTATTTCTAAATATATTAAGTAAACAATAGACCATGAGATGTAAAGAATGAATGAATGAACTTTATTACGGTCACTGTCCAGCAGATATATTCAAATGTAGCTATAACACAAAATTCGGTCTTCGCTTGTCCACCAAACCTCTCTCTTTTTTAAAATCTATCCTTCAGACATTTTGCCTGAGCACAAACCCCCAAATTTCCTCAAACTCTCTTTGGCAGTGATACATTTTTCCCTGAGGGAAGGAGTGGCAGCTGAGAAGAGGAAGATGAAAACACGTTGTGGTGACCCCTCTTCTGCTTTTTATGCTAGAGCAACGTTTCCCAACTTGGGGAGTCATGACTCCCAAGGGGATTGATTGCAAAGGGTTTTCTGGGGGGCTTGTGGGTTGCCTTATACATGTTGTAGCCTTTCTTAAATAATTTCTTCCTTGACCTTTCAGAGCGGGATATGAAAGTTAGCACACATGTGTATGTATGAGAAACAGGCCTTTGGGGGAGAAAGAAGCCTCTACTTTCTGAGAAGGGATGACTTTACCCTATTAAAATTCCTTTTTATGCAAATGTGGTGGTGGTGGTGGTGTCTCAGGTTATTTGGCTATTATAAAAGGGGGTTGTGACTCGAAAAATGTTGGGAACCACGGTGCTAGAGCTCTTTACTGGTGCCACTTCTCGGGGGGGGGGACAGGGGGTGCCTATACATGCGTGTGAGCAATGGACACCAGGAGTGCCACTGGTCCTCACCTCCCTCCCTCCACATCTTTATTTCTTCCTCCTTGCACCCCCTTAAAATGTCTTCACATCTCCCGGGGTGGGGTATGCCCACTAGCTTGGGAAACAGCGCTCTACCGTTCAGGCAGGGGTGAACAACCAAAGGCCCCCTCTTTTAACCACTCTTTTAACCACTAGAGGGTGCAAGGCGGCTTACTTCATCTTTCTGTTAACAAGAATCGGTTCTAGCAACCTTTACAGTGCATCACAACCGCATTTAAAAACAAATTTAAAATACTGAAAATATTAAACATGGACATACATCCCTTTAGCTCCACCTCAGAATAGAGGCCACTGGGCTGCTGGAAAATGTGAAAAATAGCCCTCAGCCCTCTTGAGATTGCCTCATGTAGCACAAAACAATCCTTCCCAAATTAGTGTCCTTACAGATGCACTGGACACAATCTCTCATCATTCCAACAGTGTCCAACAATTGTCCAACAATGCTGATTGGTGATGATTCTAACTATAATCTAATACATTTGGCAGTCATAGCTTAGGCTTATCGCCAAACTTCACCCCTACCTAGTTGATGAATCCTTCACGACTTTCGCGCAGGCCTTGGTCATCTCCCGGATCGACTACTGCAATGCTCTCCCTTGAGTCTGATCTGGAGACTTCAGCGGGTCCAGAATGCAGCAGCCAGACTGGTGGTGGGTGCGAGCAAATTTGACCGCATCACTCCGGTTCTAGCTTGCCTCCACTGGTTGCCTGTTGTGTCCCAGGTCAAGTTCAAGGTTCTGACACTCACATACAAAGCCCTCCATATTATTTGTCAGAGTGTCTTTCCTTAATGTCATCTGCCCGACCCACAAGATCATCCCAGTTGAGGCTCCTCCAGGTGGCCACCCCAAAGGAGGCCCATAAATCCTCTACAAGAAGTAGGGCCTTCTTCCGAGTGGCTCCAACTTTATGTCTAGCCTCCTCTTTGTTGACATTTAGGAAGCAATTAAAAATGTTGCTTTTCAGGGACGTTTTCCACACTAACCCTAGCTGACCACCTTTCCCCCCTTTTATTTTCTCCCCCCTCTTCTCCTCCCGCTTTTCTTTGGTCCGCTCTGGGTTTATATGATTAATCAGTGCCATATGTTTTTAGGGTTATGGTTCTTGCTTTTAATGTTTTTATCTTTATTTCTGTTTTCTATTATATGTGTTGTGACCGCCCAGAGTAGTGCCTCGGCACTAATGGGGGTGGGATACAAACTGAATAAATAGATAAATAAATTACAGAATATCGGTTTAAGTAAGCAGTGAGTAATACAAGTAAAAGGAATGCTTTTGTATTACCACAGTGGCAATACAGTTATTAGGAAAGGGAACCACTCTACCACAGATACGCAAGAATTCTGAGAGATAAGGCCAGGGGAAAATCGAGTGGGCTGGCTAAGCCTTTTATCTTTGTATGCCAGGACATGGTTTACGCAATTCTAGTTATTGTGGTTGGTTCTCAACTTTAGTGCAATATAATTGACACAACATAGCAAGCATTCATTTTTAATGCAAATACCTCCTAAAACATATGACAGCTTTATTAAAAAAAACACAACTGATTAACGTTTTATTCTATTAACAGATGTGGTTGCAAGAGCTACATATCAGAGTCTACTCCTCTGCTTTACCACAAATGTCACCAGCATCCTCTCTACCCAAGACACAGTATCTCCAATATTAGAATGGCAGAGATGGAATTTTTCATGAACAGAATTATTATTAGGTACATTTAAATAATATTTATTGGTATAATGCTGACACAGACATGGAAGACACCTGCTTAGACAAACACACAAACACAAAATTAATAGTGAGACTCTTTTGGTAATAAACTCAAGTGGGGCCTCAGAAATAAATCCTGTTGAATTTATTTATTTTTTCTTAAAATTACTTTGGAAGGAGAGAGATTTAGAGCAGAATAATAGGCAGTGCGCCTAACTATTAATTTTTTCCTCAGTCTGCTATTTTTGAACAGCAAATTCTCCTCTAAAATGCCCTCCTTGCCCCAGTGGAATACCTTCACAGGTGAAAAAGCTGCTGGGGCAAAGTTTAGAAAAAGAAGCAGCAAGCAGGGAAAGGGATAAACCATCTTCTCCTCTGCTCCTCCTCAGCTATAATATTCCCCCTCTTTTGAAGATGCTTATACCATAAGCATCTTCAAAATACCATAATATAAGATGGTAGTCCTTGGAGCCCTGTGGGGTAACAAAGACAAACCAAACACTGATATGCATGGTAGGAAAAGCAAAAAAGCACTGCATGTCATAGCCACCTCCTCTCCCATCAAGACTTGGCATACAACAGAAAGGAGACTATCCCTGTTATCAATGTCTCCCTAAGAGAAATATATCTGATACTTTCAAACACAAGACGTGGAATGGCAATGAGATCCCACGAGTCATATTTTCCTTTGTTAGTGGTTCAACAGGAATTAGGCCATTTATTTGGCTTACAGACTGAGATCCCCTTGCTATAAATTCTAGTAAGTAAAAGATTCTCTCCTTTTACGCCTCACCAGGCATTTACCAAATTCAACAAACAAGATTTTCTCCTACCCAATCAATAGTTCTTTCTTGGGTCACCCAAAATATGTTTAGCCAAGCACCGTTGGCTACCTGAAACTGTGTTATTTACTCCAATTCCAATTATATTAACCATCTGTTGTTTCGGGTTTTCTGAAATAAGCTTCATAGCCTATGATAGGCTGATCTCCCAGCAAGCAGCAGGGCAACTTCCTTTTTGAACAGGATGCTAGGCTGTAGCTCAGACTGTTCTAGGCCATGAAGCCTTCCAGCCTAGTCTTTCTCCAGGTGAGCACAATTTAGGCGTGGTCTGTTAAGTGCTAGTACCAAAATGGAGAATTCTAGGTTTTGGAGTCTTCCCCCCCCCCCCCCGAAAAAAAGAATAGCACATGTCTAACGTCTACACCAGTAGAGAATGTGCTCCTCTTATGTCTTCTCAAAACCTAGACTTTCTGCAGTAAGGATGTGAGTGAACATGTTAGAGCAAATCTGCAATAACTGTCTTGCTTGGAAGTAGCCCTAGAACATTAGGTTAAGAACTTTTATTTAATCCTGTTTTAGACGAACTCTAAGAGTACAAAGTTTAAAAAAACACAAAATACTCATGCCCACACTGTATTTGATCTGGTCAATGAAAATTAACTGGTTTTGGTATGCAAAATTCTCATATCATTGGGACTCAGCAAAATCTTAAGAAACAACAGATTGGTAAAAACTGTATTATAGTGCAGTAACTATATTAGTAGTCAGAGCAGCAACAGACTCTGCACTGGCAACAAACTCAGTTTCCTGCTTGTCACAAGAGCTGGCTGAGCCTCTGGTCATTCTGAGTTCAGCTGTTCTCTTTCTAAGAGTCTCCTTCCACCAATATGCAAAAATGTTTCTATAAGAAGGTCCAGTCAGGAAGACATGCCAAAGCAAAGGAGGGGCTGAGAAAATCATAGGTTAGTCCCACCCACCCTCAACCCAGTGTCTTCTGTATATTTTGGACTGCCAGAAAGGCTGGCTGGCTGCAACAATGGCCCACCATATCTGGAGGGATGCCAGGTTGTGGAAGACCATGATAAGCCAAACAAGCAAAGGAGGGGTCTAAGAAAAGAGAATTTAAAAAAGTGGTTTACAACAAATGAAACGAGGCAAGGTTAAGGGAATAAAGAAGGCAGAGACAACACAGGCAGGGAAAAGATTTCTAGAGGTGAGGAAGGGTGAGGTTTACCTAGTGATATCAAGTAACAGGCCAGCTTTTTGGCTGCAAGCCTATACTTGTTTTTCTACTTTTACAGATAAAGTTGCAGGAACCGGTTCAAGGTTAACCAGAGGAACTCGTGTTGGGTTAAAAGCTGAACGGAAGAGGCTGGGGAATGCAGCAAGTGAATCTGCACTGAAAAGAGATTTCAAGCAACTCAGGTTCAACAACCAAACTTTCTACTATCAGAATATTTTAAAGTATTCTCTTTCATTGTACTCCTTCAACCATGTCCTGAAAAGGAAATAGGGAGGGGAAGAAAGGACATCACAAAAACTCACTCAAGGCACTGTGCCCAACTCTGCAACACTTGCAGTGCTGATTAAAAAAAAAAAGGACATATACATAATGTTCCAGCTAATTGGCAAGCATCAAGCACTGCGTAGTCCTTGGAATCTCGACAGCTATTGTTTACATCCACCCAACATGTTACATAACTGTCTGCTCTCAAACACTGTACTCTCTGTACTATATAAAAGCGGCACTCCACATCCTTACATTAATTGCTTAGTTGTTTTATCACATTAAAAAGTGTACATCTAAGCAAGATTGACTGGCAGGAACAAAACAAGGTTGGGGGACCTTCCAGCAAAACAACTTCTGGCCTTGGTTTGCTGGGACGGCTTCCCCTTTGATTCTTGCAACCATGTGGGGAAAGACAAATGGGAAGACTTGCTTAAGTGACAACATCTGCCTCTCATCACAAGAGCTCTTAAGCAGTGAAATAAGCAACTGTTGGCCAGCTTGAGCCCTTCTTTCCTGCCAAACTGACTCCTCTTGGCAGGTCTCCCCAAACTCATGAATCTCCTACTGAACAACAATTTAAACACAAACAAACAAAAAAACAAAACAAAGTAAATCTAAAACATCAAGCTGCTAAAATGCAATCAGGGGAAATTACAAAGCTCTGCTAGGTAAGGACAGGTTGCTTACCTGTAACTGTAATTCTTCCAGTACTCATTTGTGAATTCTCACATATATGGGTTCTTTTCTGCACCTGCAGAATGTTACTCAGAACATTCCAGAGCCTAAAACATCTGTTAGATTGATCCATTGCACTGTGCGTGCTCCATATACCTTGTGGTGAAATCTGCAGGTTCACCATTATCCAAAAACACAATCTGCGTGGCACGCCAAGGGCAAGATGAGCAAGGCTGTGTGAATTCACAGGTGACCACTCAAAGAACTACAGTTACAGGTAAGCAATCTGTCCTTCTTCATTGTATCTGTGAATCACAAATACGGGTGAATGACAAGCTCATTTACTGGCTGGTGGGATGTAATGGCAACAGAGAAGAGATTACCACTCTGTCAAAGGTTGCATCAAATTTAGCTCTCCCATTGAGCCTGTTGTGTTCGAGAAGGGTCAAGGGTTACAACCATGTTGCCATTTTGCAAATGTCACTTAGTTGAATGTCCCTTAGAAAGGTGGTGGAAGCAGCAAGTTCCCTCAAAGAGTCTGGGATTGGTCTTTTTTGCCATCTGGTACGCTAGGACAATATTGTTTTACCATTCTGAACTTCTTTGTCTCTATGTGTGAGTTTATATCCCTCATGTCTAGGATAGATCTCAGACTGCCGTCCATTTTGGGCACCATGAAGTAAAGGGAGTTGTGCAGCAACTCCAAGGGGACCTTTTGGATAGCATTTTTCTGGAGGAGTGTCGCTATTTCATCCTTTACTACTTGAGATGGAGTTGTGGGTCTAAAGAGACCTGTTGGCAGGAGGGAGGTGAACTCGACTGCATAGCCAAGTTGCATGAAGGTCAAGGCCCCCTTCTTGTTGGTGAGGGTGTGCCAATAAGTGAAATGTGGCGCTAAAAGTGGAATGTCATTGTGAGAGTGAGTAATCAGAGGGATATGGATCTTTGGGGGAAAGAAGTCAGAGATGTTTTGCTTGGACTTCTCCTGTCTTTTCAATGGGGTGGAAGGTTTAAATCTTTGTTTCTGGCTGGACTGATGGTAATATTGGGATGATGCGGTAGTATGAGGTTTTTTTCTTTTGGAGGGAGGTTTGAGAAACGGGTAGGAATATTGATGTTCCCAGTAAGAGTGAAAGTCACATTGCTGGTATTGTGGATAAAAAAAGATGCCTTTTGCTATGTTATTGTCCTCTTCTTATGCAGGTTATCCATTATGTCATCAGTCTTCTCTCTCATTAAAGAGGTTCTCCCCATCACATGGTAGGCCTTCTATGTGTGATCTGGAGTCCTTTGAAAGACCAGCAGAGCATAACCAAGCATATCTTGCAACTGCTGCAAACATGTTTTTGGCCACACAGTCTGCGGCATGTCTTGCCGTATGCATCTCCTGTGTGGTGAGGACCATGCTTCCTATTGGAAAATCATGGCTAAAGTACGCTTATGCTAAGGCAGGCTGTTCAAAAGGGCCTGGATCTTATCTCACAGAAATCTGCGGTATGCTCCCATTGCAGTCCGATAATTTGCCACTCTTATTCCCAGTGCCACTGTTGAATATATCTTTCTGCCTCCACAATGATCAAGTTCGGCAGTGGGTGTTTTGATAGGTAGATGGCATCCTTATCTTGAATCTTCTAAAGGTTCTCCACCCTTCCTAGAAGCTGGTGGCAGGGAACATAGTTTAACCCTGGGCTTTCTTATGAGGTCAAGCAAAGATGGTAGAATGCCAATATGTACCAGCATAGCCATGTTTTTGTTCATTTGATCATATACTAGATCTGACTATCGAGGGAATGGTCTTTGGACCTCCAGCTGAATAGACTTGACTGTCCAGTACATGAGATCCAAGTAAAATCAAAAGTTCTTGGATAGAGAGGGTGAATTTATGTCAACCACATGTGATTCCAGGTAGTACCTAGAATGGATGGGGAGAAGTCATCCCCGGATTTCAGAGGTTTGTGAATGTGAGGTAACATTAATTTTGTGTTGTTCTTTCTCTTCAGGAATGGAAGCCAGTTTGTGATGTTCTCGATGAAGATGAGCAGGTCCGGTAAGAATCTCTTTTACTTGGTGTTCTATGGTGGAATCCTTTGAAGAATCTTTAGAATGTTTAGTCACCAGTTTTGAAGTTGGCTTAAGATTTTGAGAATGACTCAATATCAAAGATATCAAAGCATATCTTTGCCTTTTTTCGTAGCAAGATCCCCCAAAGGGGAAATAGGCTCAGAAGGTCTATAGCTTTGGTGTCAACCCATTGCTGATAATTATGAGGAAGGTGAAGTCAAGTATGGGAGATGGTATTTAAATACTGGTTCCAAAAACTTTAATATGTTGATGTAGGCCACTGTTTCTGTCTCGGTGTAGAATGCGCCTCCTTAGTTTTCCTCAGAATTGGTGAGGTAGGCTTCAAATCTGTTCAGGATAAATTTCAATCAGCTTGAGTTTTCTGCCTCAGTTCATCTCAGTGCCAGTGACTTTGAAACTGAACAAGGTATGTTGTGGTTGCCGTGGTTTCCATGTTGGTGAGGTCTCTCCAGCACCGGTGATCTGGAGACCAACTGAAGGGAAGTATGATAGGTGTGAGACCACTATTTTCTGGGTCTCTTGGGTGCTGGCAATCTAGAGGCAGAATGTCTATAGCTTGATTCCAGGGATCTTGATGTTGATCCCATCTGTGCCTCATAATGAGAAATGTAACATGCTGATATCAGAAAATACATGGATGTGCCATGGGGAGGGCCAAAATGTCTCTCTCCTTGATGGTCCAGAAATGATGATGGCAATGGAAAATGTCACTCTGGCCCATGAAAGTAATGTGGCTTGGTGTCAAGCTGGTAGTACGGAAGTACAATGGCTTTGCTGTAGTGTGGGAGTGATGGGACTTTTCTTTCATTTCTTTCCTGAACTATAGATGCAGTTCTCGATGAAGGCTGCTGGGAATGTGGTCAGCCTCAAGCTGTTTCAGTGGGTTGGAAGTCAGAAGGGCTTCCACAGAGGAGAGTTTCTCTGTAGCTTGTTGAGTCAGGTGGCTCCACTATGGCAAGTGGCTAAAAAATGGTGAAGACATGGGGTCTTGGGCCCAATCAATGTCCTCCAAAGTGATCTGAGGCAGACCAAATTGTCCTGCTCCTTGCTCTGTATTGGAACTGAAGGCAAGGCTTGGGGCTTTTCAGACTTTTTAAGTTTTGGCTCCAATTTGGTCTTTTTGGCTTTGCTGGCCTTGAAATCAATACGCTTCTTCCTCTTTTTAGCTGTAGAGGAAGACTTTGGCTTAGGTGCTGATGTAGATCTTGATATTGGATGCCTGCGTTCGACACTGAGGGGAGGTGTTGGTTAAGCAGGTTGCATATCCTGAGATGCTGAATCATTCTGAGATCTTAAATAAGCAGATTCAGGCTGAATTGCCTCCATTAGCGTCTACTGTTTGGATAGTGTCTTACTGCTGGAAGGGTAGAAACGGAGGTTGCTGCTTCTTTAGAGATGTGTTGATGGTCTTTAGCGCTTTCTCCCACAAATAGAATTTAAGGTGGGATTGTCAGTTCTTGATGGCCACTTTATAAATGTCTACAGAACTGACAGTTCTGTGTCAAGTGTCCCACGCTCAAGCAGTAAAGACACTTTGAGCGTCTGTTTGTGAGGGGGATTTTGTTAGTGCAACTGGTGCACTTTTTGAATGGGCCTGTTGGAGCCATGAAAAGCAGGAAGGCCTCAAGGCAATGATAACTAATTATTCTTTTTCTTTTTCTAATGAGGAATACTCATGAAAACAATAAATGAATTAAGGAAGAAGACAAAGGGAACGGAAAAAATGGATGACGAGAAGGTAAGATTTTTTTTTAAAGGTTCTGAAATAATCCAAGAGATGTTTTCTCACTGATGACTGAAAGGAAACAGAAGGTTCACCATAGGGTGGACAGAACATGCACAGTGCAGGGGATCAATCTACCAGACTTTTTAGGCTCTGGAATGTTCCAATGGAGTTTTGTGCATGTGCAGAAATAACCCACATCCGTGATTCACAGAGACCACGAAGAAGAAAAAGAAACTTCAGTGAATGATGTGTACAAACCCAGACTGCTGCCTTGCCTTAATTAAAAGACACTGCTGTATTGACTATGCTACTAGGGCCCCTTCACGCTGTTTTACCACGGGATTATTATCCCAGGTGCCATTCCTCTATTTATGTATTACAAGAATGATCAAAAGCAAGCCTGAGACAAATTCTAAACCTAAAGACTTCTAGATTGCCATAATTTGCATGATATAACACATTTATAAGGGAAATGTCTCATTGTAAAATTAATCTGCTATGAAAGCCGAAAACAATGTTGAATGAGTTTTATTTTAAGTTATTGGTTACATTTATGTAAGAACGTTTCTTGCACTCTAGCTGCCAAGAGTTCCATGCAACATGAAGCCACTATGGATGGCTTGGGGAGTTACCTTCCTTCCATCTAAAAGGGATGCAGAGATGGGAAATGTTATTCTTTTGAACTATAGATCCCAGAACACCCTGGTAAGGACAGACAGTGGCTATCTCTCATCTCTGAACAAGAGAGGGGAATTTAGGTGTGTGTGTGTTTAAGGCTGCATTTCCTCCTGAAAAAGATGGTTTTATATTTTCAATTCCCCCCCCTTTTTTTTTCCCCGATGTCTCCCTTCCTTCCTTCCTATTCCTCTCTCTACCCAGCAGGAGGCCAGGTGAAGGGCAGATTGCTGTTATCTGGATAAATCACTTGAACAGGAACTTTGAAATCAGGCCAACATCCAGAACTTTAACTTTTTGCCCACCGAAATCAGACAAGGTGTCTCCCTACTTCCGTCCCAAAAGTAGACAAAAGACTTTTCTACTAATCATGGACTTTCCTCAACTTCTGATGGATTGTAAACTCTGAATGCAAGAGATTTCTTATTTAGGTTTTAGCTAGGAAAGGGAATGACTTCATGTTCTTGGAGCTGTTAACTACCCTGTTTCCCCAAAAATAAGTCCTAACCTGAAAATAAGCCCTAGTATGATTTTTCAGGATGCTCGTAATGTAAGCCCTGCCCCCAAAATAAGCCCCAGTTAAGTGAAACCCCGCCCTCCACCATTGTGTAGCAAGCAGAAGATGATATGACTAAATTTGAATAAATGTAGATTGTTGTACATGAAAAAAATAAAACATCCCCTGAAAATAAGCCCTAATGCGTTTTTGTAGCAAAAATTAATATAAGACCCTGTCTTATTTTCGGGGAAACACGGTATTAAGAACTTTGATTTGGCTGGTGCTATACCTGTATATAGTACACTGCTACTGCATCTGAAATGCATCTGATACATTAATTAATAAACGTGGTTCTCAATGGCATATAAAACATTAAAACTAGATGAAAATCCATTTGCTTTTGAACACATAGACTATACTACTTTCATATCTAAGACTTCTAGCCTTCTTAAGCTGTCTCTCCATCATCTTGAGCCATTCTCTATCTATATTTTGTCTTTCCAATGTTATTTTTAAAGTGATATGACAAACTATTTTGAGATGTGTGGCTTCCAGCACTAGTCTATCATTGGTCTTCTGCTGCACACTACAAATGAAATTGTAAGTGACTTGACAATGCTGGGGGATATTGCAGTTTTTCTGACTCATCTTGCGATGTTCCATTAAAACTAGTGAACACTTCATAGCTGCTGGGGGAATAACAGAGGGGGAAATCCAGTCACCTGAACAACCATTTGGAACAGAGGGAAAAATAAGAGTAATCCTTTAAAAAGTAGAAAATCTTTAAAGCCGTATGCTAAACACTTACTCCTGTAAGCATAATTGCTCATTCCTAGCTATGGGAGGTCCAAAACCCATGTTTAATGTACACCTTGGAATCAGAAATGTGTAATAGCAATGTTTAATTATCAAATACTCATGTTGCTCAAGTGTCCCTTGAAGTCACCGGTATTCAGAAGCTCACAGCTTATGAACTTGAAAGGTGTCTGGAAAATATGCAGCCACCAGTAATTAGCCCTGAACCTGGTTAATTCCTTTAGAAAGGCATCTAAAGCCCTGTGCAGATGTTTCAATGCATCATACACTGAACATGTGGAGAGGAAAGGAGGATTGTATCTGCTGCCCACAACTCCCAAAGTCAACATATTCGGTGGCTTTGTTCTCAGTATCCCTACCTTGAGATGAAGAGGGAGATGCTAAAGCAGGGCTATTGAATGCTTGGATGTCAGGGTGTAAATCAGGACTTGTGGTCTGATTCCTCTCTCCATGTCAACGAGATGCATGAAAGTGAATGCACAGCCAACTTGGTGTGGGACTGGTCAGGTGGGATGGCACAGAAAGGAGGGGTGGGACTGCTTACTAGAGAGATGGGATTTCCAGAAGGGTTGCCATATTGGTTTTAACTCATTTGTAGCAAAAGGAACACAGAACGTTGTGGCACCTTAAATACTAACTGGTTTTATTTGATTTTTGCTTGCACCCAAAGTGGGCTACGGTCCACAAAAGCTTAGGCCAAATCAAACTTGTCATATTTAAAGTGCCATAAAACTCTTTATGGTTCTTGTTGCTGAGGAGAGAGATAAAGTAGTGTGGGGGAGTGAGGGTGATAAAACCAGGCAGTTGGAGAGAGGGAGGGAATCTAAACAGAAAGCTGAGAAAAACAGCTTCAGTGTTAAGTTCATTACGAGTCCTTATGTTGTTTATGCAATTGCCAATCTTTTTTGTCCTTTTATGTTTTGTTTCGTATCTATTCCTGTTTTGAAGAAACTCTGAAAAGTAGTTTTGTAAATATAACCCCTATGAGAAAGGTTTGAACCCTTTTGCCTCAGGCTATAATTTAATTTAAAATCTAAAGTTTGCTTTGGTTAATCATGTATTTTGTGAAGAACTGCTTTCTTGTGGCTGGTCCTGAATCTACAGCCTCTTCACTTCACTGACTAAGAAAATTCCCAGCTGAATCTGATGGAATTTTCTTCAGGGGCACAGTGGTAAATAACATTTAATTGCCTTCCTCAGCACTGATTTCCTAAAAGCCAACTTCCCCACCAAGAAAATGAAAACAAACAGAAGTAAATACCTCAGATAGAAGGGTGACATAGGTCTTTCGTCCTCTTGGGAGCTAAAAACCAAACAAGAGAGATTTGTCATTAGCAATTATGAGACAAATAAATTTAAGATATAACTTTTCTATTCTTTGTTTGCAAGTTAATTTATATGACAGGAGCGTTGAGACTAGAGTGAAACAAGAGGCTGCAGCACTGAGAACCATATTTTGTTGTACTCTTAAGAGGGGAGCTTGTGGTGGTGGAGAGAAAAAAGTATTAATTTGCATTCTTCAAGGTTACAAAATCCCTAGTCATTTGCTTGTGCTCACCAAGGCAGAACTAGATAAACTGCTGAACTGTCAAGAGCCACTGGCAGCTGAGCAGCAAAACCTCAGGGATGATTTCTACAGCAATGATAAGGCAAAAATCTGCCACAAATGCAACTAGGACATTGGGATAGGAGGGTGGAAAGCTTCCTGTCATTGCGTACATGACTAATTTGCTCCTAAAATGAGGAATAACTTGTTCCTGAAACAAAGAGTAAATTCCTACCAAAAAGAGTGGAGGGGAGAAAAGATAGCTATAATTTTATACCACGTCTTCCACCAGGATGGTTAAAGTGCAGCTTGAAGACCATATGTGCCCCCCCCCCAGGCCAATTTTTGTGGCCACTGTATGTTTTTCCATCCCTGTTGGGGGGGGGGGGAGGAATCTGAAAAACTGTCATTTTCTGCTTCTGGAAACTTCCAGGAATTGTGATTTTGTTTGCATAAGTAAATAAACAATTATATAGTAAAAGTGGGTGCAACTTCCACCCCAAACTGGAAGCAGGCTTCCAAAAATATTCTGTTTTCACTTTTCTATCCTTTGCTTTTTTCCAAAACTGCTAAAGTCACCCACCTGTGTCCTACACCCTATTGTGGGGAACTGGTTTGGAGGCAGAATCCAAATCCTTTACCGCTCCATCACGGGCCACACATGCCACTGTGCAAGGTCACACTGTATGACAACACTGGCTTCCTGGCCAAAATGCAATCTGGGATGTCTCCTGCTTACTTTTGTTGGGAGTAAAGTTCTGTTCATTCCCTGTTTCCCTCCCACAGGGAGGGCAAAGTTGGGGACTTTTGGCTGACATTTTGAGACGGACTGCTAGCTCTCAAAGTGCCAGCTGCATGTGGCTGTTTTGGCTCCCTTGACTTCATGATGCAAGAAAGGCTGGCCAGGGCAGTGGTGACTGTCGAACTGCAAAAGTCTTTGGCTTCTGGACCCCCATTCTTCTTGTTTTCTGAGATGGTGGGGAAAGTGGGGAACCTGCACAGTCAAGACGGAGGTCCTCAATGAGCCACGTTAGGCCCACAAGCTGAAAATTTCCTTTCCTTATCCCAAAGTGTGGTAGATCCAATGTATTGAAATCACTGATACAATACAAAGAATGGCTCCCTTCTCTGCCCTAAGACAAAAATCCACACAGAGCCAACTCTATGTCTGGCACCATGAGCATCACTCCCATTTTGGTTCTCCTAGTGACTACCATTCAATGCCTAAACTTCTCCTCGGTACACCTCCTACTGTAAAGCAGCTGACATAAATCTCAGCAGTGAAATGACACAAGTTATAGAAACAGCATATGCATTTGCTGTGCCCAATAGCAAATGCAGGCATGAACTTGTCAACCTACAGTGATTTGCCACATATTTCTGCCACATGTATTATGCCAGTGTAAAAACTCTATAGGATTTCAGCTACAGTTAGAAGAGGAAGCTGGCAGGGATGTGAAAAGGACAATCTGTCCGTCAGATCCGTCACACAGCTGAGCAGTCATGAAGGAAATATTTTAAATATCACCAAGTCAGCTTGTACAAAACAGCATCCTAACAATGTGGGAAGGAATTCCTCCCAAAAAAAATTAGAGGAAGAAATAATTCCAGCTACACTTACATTTGCCTACTGTTTCCCAAATCTGATCTCTTGGTCAGAGGTCCTTCTTATCAGTTTAACACCATAAAAAGGAAAGTGGGGCAGGAATAAAATAAAGCATGATAACACAGCAAAGATGATAACAGAATCCCACAATCAAGCCATCACAATAACAACTTCGTTTTTATCTCACATAAACCCACAAGTATAACCCTGTAATAAAACAATTGCATACAAATGTTGATTTATTATTTATGCATGGTTGCATTTACAGCCTACAGTTTTTCCTGTGAGCTCAAGATGGCATATGTGACTCCCCGTCCCCCAACCTGATCTTCATAACAACCCTGTGAGGTAGGAAAAGGCACGATTGGCCCAAGACCATTGAGTTTCTGACTGGGATTTGAGCCTAAATCTCCTGAACCACAGTCCAGCACTCTGACAATTAGAACAAACTAGCTCTGCAATCAACTGCAACTTCCATCCACCAACTCCAGCTCAAATCACTTGAGAAGTGAGAGCTGAAAAACTCACAACAACCTTGTGGGGTAGGTCTTTCCAACAGTGCAGTGTTTGGGGTGCATTCCCCTCAGATCCATGAGGGTTGTACCGTAGTACCTACCATGCCACCACACCACTAAAATTTAGTTGTGATTTATCCACCCCCAAAAAGGAGCATTCTTCCTTTAAAACAAGATGTACATAGAACACAAACCTTGAGCTAAAGTGAAAATTTTTCCCCACACTGTCACCCTGTCACCAAATCTTAGCAATGCAGCTGCACACTGAACAACAGTGCTGAGGGTAGGGGTCAGCAGATACACAGAAACTGGCATCAGGGTAAGCCTAGTTCTCACTGAAGTGTTGTATTCATGCTGGGCTACAGTGGGTTTGCTCAGGAGACCAAACATTACATATTCCCCCTACAGAAAACAATATACAGTAAGTCCCTGTATACAGAAAAGTCGCATTTCAACCAGAAAGTAAAGCTTTTTACCCTCCTACCCAAAATTGCTAAGCAAAGGATCTTTTTTCCAGGACTATCAGGTCCAATGAACCCCACTGCAGTCCAAACTGTCATCTAAGGGAAATGGTGCTTGTCAAAGAACCCCAGGACACTCTGAAATCTGCACACACACATACACACACACATCCCCAATGACAACACACACACACACAACTTGGAAATTTTTATTTTTTCCCCCAAACAACCTGGAGGAAAGCTTTGTTGTAGAGAAAAATCATGCTCCCTAGATATGTGAATTTTCCGTAGGGTTGGTGGAAGGGGGGAGCCTTCACAGACCATAAAAATTGTTTTGGGGGCTGCATAGAGGCAGCGAATCATGATTCCTACTCTTTCCCTAACAAAATGCCTAAATGACAAGTTTCTCCCCATTGCCCAGAAATGTTCCTTTTAAGAGGCATACCTTTTCTATAGGTAAAACACTGACCTTCCCTCTAAAATGAATAATCAAGACAGCTCATGGAGACCTGTAAGGTCAGAGCTCGCTCACCAAGGCAAATGTTTGCAAAAGGACTTAGGAGCCATTTGTATTTGTTCTGTCCCCAGAAATATTCTCTCTCTCTCTCTCTGAATATCTCTCTCTGTCTCTCTCACATACACACAGGGTTTGCAGGCCATGTCATTCTCATAAAACATTTGCATACTCAAAATATCATCAACTGCTTTGGTTGTCAAACTATTGAATAGCTTACTGGTTCGACCTCAGATAAAAGAACCTTGCACAGAATCAATCAGCTTCCAGGAATAGAAAGAAAAAAATATAACAAATGCAAACACTGGGATCAAATGGTCATAACTTTGACCTGGTCAGTGTATGCAGGAGACCAAGGTACTGTAATAGAATGGACTGTATGACATGAGGCTGTAGCTTTCATGCAACTCCAGTCTGGAATGTTCCTGCAGTTAAACAACAACAATTAAAAAAACACAACCTTCCTGCAGTCAAAAATTAGCAAAGCAGGGGGGGAACGTTTTTATCCTAGTTCATTGCCAGCAGTGCTGGTTTTCTATTTGCCTTCTTTAATTGTGGATTTCTTGCAATGTCTGGATGCTGGACCTCATTATCCTTGGAATACATTCTTAATTGATCATTTTCTATTCAATGCAATTTCTAAGATAGAAAAGCATTAACAAGCATTCCACAAACCGAAGCAGACAGTTCCATTGCCTTCAATTCTTGCTTGTTATTTCTTCCTAAAACAAGCAACGTGGGGGAGCATTTTTTTTACAGAAAAATATTGCTCCCCAGGGACATGATTGTCCCAACCACTGTGTTCTGCTACTCATGTAGACCAGGCTTGTACATCAACTTTCAAATGGGGAGAACACATAATTGCATCCGATGAAGTGGACTCTATTCCATGGAAAAGGATGCCACAATAAATCACCAGCTTTTAAAAGTGCCATGGGAACCTTATACTGCTTCTAGTGCAGGAGGAACAAATAACTAGTTCATAGAATAGAATAGTAGAATAACTGAGCTGGAAAGGGCCTATAAGGCCATCCACCCCAATCTTCTGCTCAAGGCAGGAATCCAGAGCAAAGCAGATCTGACTGATGGTTGTCCAATTTTCTCTTGAATGCTTCCAGCTCTGGAGTACTCACCACCTCCCAAGGTAACTGATTCTCTTGTCATACTGTTCTAACAGCTAAGAGGTTTTTCCTGATATTCAGCCCAAATCTGGCTTCCTGTCGCTTGAGCCAATCATTATGTGTCCAGTACTCTGGAATGACTGAGAACAGATCTTGCCCCTCCTCTGTATGACTACCTTTCAAGTATTTGAAAAGTGCTATTATATTTCCCCTCAGTCTTCTTTTCTCAAGGCTACGATTGTTTTAACTGTAATGGCATACCAGGTTAACAGAGAGATCTTGTTGATTTTGGCTGAACCTGCCAGCGAACTTTGTTATGTTGTCTCCCACCTCTTATCGGTCAGGTGCAGTTTGGCAAGTCTACCCATTTTTCAAAATAGATAGTAACACCTTAGCTTTTGCAGGAGGACTTCAGGGGTGTTTTCTGAATTAGGTTGAGATATTACAGGATTTTAGCTGAGCAAAAATCAGCTAATTAACTTCAACCAGTGAGGGTTTGTAACTGACAGCTGGAGGTGAAGGTGCACACCAGGTCTAGATAATAATGCTTTGTGGTTTATATTTAAACAGCATTCCTGCTTCTGGAGGGGGCATGACCTAACCCACAAGGTCTTTTCTAGCTACATGTTTTTATGAGATGGAAAAACAAGTGGCTTGTTCAAAAATGCTGCTGCCATGACCTAGCTGGTACAGAGAAGGTTCCAGGTTCAAACCCTCAGCATCTCATGGGCTGGGGAAGCTGCTGCCAGTCAGTGGAACTTAGCCTGTGTAGTGCAGTGATAAGAATGCTGGTCTAGAACCCAGGAAACCTTGGTTCAAATTCCCATGTGGCCACGAAACTCACTGGGTGATCATGTATCAGTCACAACCTCTCAACCCAACCTTTGGGTTGTGAGGTTGTTATGAGAACAGAGAGGAAGGGAAAAAGAGCTACACAAGACTTGGCACTTACTGGAGAAAAGATAGGACATCGAAGAAACAAATAAGTCAATTTTAAAAACTAGTTATTGCTAGCCTAATACTCTCCAGATGTTTGGGACGGTAATTCCTACAATGTATCAGACAGCTCTAGAAAAGACCCTGATGTTGGGAAAGTGTGAAGGCAAGAGGAAAAGGGGACGACAGAGGACGAGATGGTTGGACAGTGTCATCGAAGCTACCAACATGAATTTGACCCAACTCCGGGAGGCAGTGGAAGACAGGAGGGCCTGGCATGCTCTGGTCCATGGGGGTCACAAAGAGTCGGACATGACTAAACAACAACCATCAGACAGCTCTGATAGGGGAAAGCTGCAGGAGATGGAACAATGGACGGACATGGCATAAGACCACTCCCTCTCTTTCAAAAGGGGTGGTTGCAACCAGCAAGCTCGTTGGTGGCTACTGGAGTGGAAGAAAGAGCAGGGAGTCCACACTCTGACCTGCCATCGCTCAGTAACTTCCCAACCTTCCTTCCAAGAAATGGAGTTGCTTCCCAGGATCCTAAACACTTGGCAGACTTGTCACCTCACCATGCTCATTTTGCCAGCCTATCGGAACTTAATCTTTAGAGCTCTAAAAGCCCTCCTGTACTTACCTGAAGCTGCTCATCCCTTGCAATCATGTTCAAATGCCTTCACAGAGTGTTCTAACTACCATCATGAGAGGTGAGTGTGAAGTGACCAGGAGAGGGTTTTCTCTCCCTGTTCTTGCAGAGCTTGAAAAAGAAGAGGTTTGGCTTTTTTTAGGCTACAGCTTTCAGAATTTCCCAGCCAATGTGATTGTTCTGAGACCTGTAATCAAAAATAGTTACTTTGCCAAGCTCTCTCATTCTGCAGCACTTCCTCTTGGCTGCTTGCTTTATGTTTATCAGGTTTTAAGCACCAGACCTAGCCCCTGTGCTCAGTTACCTGGGCATGTCCCACTGAACTGAATGGGTCTTACTGCTGACTAGAGAGGCATAGGGTTGCATTTTTAAAAAATTCTGTCTAACTTTTTGATTAAACCATAATATTGTTTCAAAATCAACTGATTTTACTGCTGCCTGGATAGGGTATTTTAGTGGCTGTTTTAATGTTGCAGGTTTTCAAAAAGAGTGAAAACAATGCTGGAAGCCTCGGCAGAAACACACATGATATATGCATAGGGTGGGATATGATGTTTTAAAACAAACATAGTTGTCAGACAACCTTCCTTGGGAACAGAAATATCACCACCCGCCTGGAAAGAAGTTACAAGAAAGAGAGCATCATGTCTTTACTTTTCACCATATGACTCATATGGCATGACCACACTGATCAGCTAATTAGGTTCATGCAATAAACATCAGAAGCTAGCTATAAATCACTGATGGTTTGGTGGGTGTGATCTCACTCAACATTATCTGCAGGATCCTACAAAACATCCTAATTAATATAAATACCATGTTTGCGTCAACCTGCAATTGTTTCCTTTTCACCATGTTACGTTCTTAATAACATGTTTACATGGGGAGTGCCATTTAGCTTCTATTGCTTTATTTCTTAAAGGGGAGAGCACGGTGAGAAGTGAAAGGGGAAATATATGTTTATTACTTGCATTCTGACAAGAGTTCCTGGATGGCAAGACAAAAAATGGGTCAGGACAAGGTGGAGGGAATTAGTGATGCTTGTATGCCAGCCAAAGCTGCACCCTTCCTTTGAATTCAACAGTAGCATGTTAATACAGACCAAATATTAGGTTCAGTTGCACAATGACAAGAACTAGGTTTCTGAGCAACAGCAAATATGAACTACAGGTCCGAGTCTGAAAACTTGGTTGAACCTCAAGACACCACAATATTTTAGCAAGAAAGCTGAGATTTTCCTTCTGCATCTAGAACATAAATTACACACTCTGCCTTAGGACATACTCGCAAAAACGCAGAATAACTTCAGCGAATGCCTTAACTTCTCCCCCTTTTAAGAATGTGTGGCAGAGTTTATTTCACTACTGTTCAGCTGCAAAGCCATTTGAGAGGCAAGGTCCAAAGTACCAACACCGTCTCACTCAGCTTATCTTGAAGGTACATGTATAAACAACTTCTGCAAACCAAATTAAGCACAAGTTCCTGTAGTGGTATGGTACTGGGACAGTAATTCACTATATGCTCTCCACAGGCAATAGTCTTCAGGCAGAGAAGGTCACTGAGAAGCTAATGGGAGACTGCATATCAGCTTGACTGGTGCACAGGTCAGAAAATCAACCCCTTCATTAAATACTGAACATAAAATGGGCCTAAAGCCTTAGATTATCTCTCTTTCTAACTTAAAGTGGTCATAAAGAAGCTAACTGGTCACGTACACAGCTTAGTCATGTTTATGTATTATCAGGTCCTCTACCACCCGAAAGCTCAGTTGTGGAAGCTACTACACGCTACAAAACACCAAGCCATTTTAGTAAAACGCCACAGAACAAGTGTGGGCAAAGTGTGGCCTAGGGCTGCATGCAGCCCACCCACGCTGTTTTTGCTGATCCCTGCTCTACTCAGATTCCCCTCCTTTCACACACCAAGAAGATGGATTTTTCAAAACTGCAGGGGAACTTCTCTCTCTCTCTGTGCGTGTGTGTGTTCTTTTTTCTTTCCCTTTTTTAGTCCTCTGTGCAGCCTTCAGGGTTGACAATGGTCTTCACTCCACTATAATACATAAAAGAATACTCTTAAACAAATTTCAGAGAGTGCTTTGCACAATGTGGTAGTATATACCGTATTATTCTGTGTATAAAATGACACTTTTCCCTAAAATAATTAGAGGAAAAATTGAGGGTCGTTTTATACATGGAAGTAAGGAGGGGGGGAGGGATCAAAGCGATTCGATCCCTGCTTTCCCCCTCCACGTTTTGCAAAGAAAGTGGAGGGGAAAAGCCATTCCTGCTTCCCCCCTACACTTACTTTGCAAAAAGCTGCTTTCCCCCTCCACGTTTTGCAAAGAAAGTGTAGGGGGAAAGCGATTCCTGCTTTCCCCCTACACTTTCATTGCAAAAATCTGCTTTCCCCCTAGACTTTTTGCAACGAACGTGTAGGGGGAAAGCGATTCCCGCTTCCCCCCTACACTTTCATTGCAAAAAGCTGCTTTTCCCCCTACACTTTTGTTGCTCCGCTGGTTGCCAATCTGTTTCTGGGCAGAATTCAAAGTGATGGTTCTCACCTATAAAACCTTAAATGGCTTGGACCCAAGGTACCTCAAGGACCACATCTCCCTTTATGAGCTTGTTCAAGTGTTAAGATCATCAGAATAAGTCTTCCTCTTGGTCCTGCCACCTTCACAGGCACATTTAGTGTGGATATGGGAGAGGGCCTTCTCTGTTACTGCTCTAAGACTCTGGACCTCCTTCCCACAGAAGGCTAAGCTGGCCTCATCTTTACTGTCCTTCTGGAAGAAGGCGAAGCCCTTTCTATTCAGGCAAGCTTCCCTTGAGTGAATGGCTGTCGAGTGAGTTTTTTTTTTTTTTAAGTGGATTGTTGTGCCTTGTTGCTTTCGAATGTGTTTTGGTGTTGCTTATGTTTTTTGGTATTGTATTCATTGATCCTTTTAGTATTGTATACTCACTGTTATTAACTTAAATGCTGCCTTTTAACTATTGTAAGCCACCTTGGGTCCTTTTAAAGAAGAAAGGCAGGTTAAAAATATTATAAACAATCAAACAAATAAAAAAATAAAAACAATGTTCGTAGATTATTGAATTCCTAGTGCTGACATGCCCAGCTATGAGACGGACAGCAAGCAAGAGAAGAAAACACATTAGGTTTTCTTCAACAGCATTGTGGCTGAAAAGTCTTTTAGCATCTTAAAAACTGAGAGAAGTTTAATTTGGCATAAACGTTATAGACTATAACTCAGTTCTTCACATGCAACTAAAAAACTGGGATATAGTCCACAAATGCCTATGCCAATTCAATCTCACTGTTTTTAAAAAGTAATTCTTTACCTTCCTGTCCTGTGTAAGTGAGAAAAGTAATTTTAAAAAACAGAGAAACCTGAATGCACCACAAGCCAAAGCTTTTACCATGCGACATTTCTCTTCTACCACTAAGAGAGGGCAAGCCACTATATGTAGCTGAAAAGTTACTATTACACTTCAAAAGGAGTGAAGTTACCCACTGTTAAGTTACAATCATAATGAAAGGCTGCTATGTCTTCACTGTTAGAAAAATGAATTGACTGCAAGAATCTTACTATTTCTAACAAATTACTGTACTTCCAAGTTCTCTTCTGTACCTATCATAACCTTCACAAAGTATTCAAGGGGAAGAGGTGGCATTTCACACATTTTATATTGGATGTATCATTTATCAATTGTCCTACTGTTAAATAATAACAGATTTCCCCTTCAAAAGCAGACACAGTAGCCTTTTGGCATTGTAAAAGCCATTGCTTATGTTTACAGTCCCAGGATCTGGCATGGGCCCGTACATGTGGTTCAAAGTGCATGACTAACAGTATGATTAGTCAAGGCTCAAAGGCGAGAACAAGAATGACATTTTCTGGGGAGGGGAGAAACGGCAAGCAGAGATCACACTTTGAGCTTTTCATCCAAAGAGTTTATGAAGATTCACTTGCTCCTCCCAATCCCCAGAACAGCCAGAAGAAGAGAGAACAGCTTGCTGAAGAGTGTATAAGTTCAGATTGCATATGGATTCTCACTGGACAGAATGCTTCTCTCTGCCTAGAAAATACATGAATTTCATGGAAAACATTAAGACACAATTCCTACCCATGATACTAGTTTTCTTTGGGCAAGGAACAAAGGGGATTAAGTAATGTCAGTTTCCACCTCTGGTCTAAAATGGCACAGTCCAAACACAAGCTCACAATTCTTACTACAGCATGGAGGGGGGAACTTCTGGCCCATTGGAAACTGGAGAAATATACTTCCCTCATCATTACTCACCAGCAGCAATACTGGCTAGGGCTGAAGGAAATACTTGCCTAATAAGATCTGGGGAGCCATGATTGGCTCATCCCCAATTTATATTGTGTAAGAACAAGAATTAAACAAGGATTGGGGTGGGGGTAAAATCCATATGCAGAGAGAGCCCTGGGCACCTCTGGCATTAAACCTTTGCAGAGTTCAAAAATTCTAACTGTTGAAAATAATCTGCTGCAAAATTATATTATGAGTTGGAAGATATTGCAAAGATGCACCTGATTAAAAGAACTGAAACAGCTGCAATCTTTTTCCTACACATAGGATTTCCAAGCCAGCTTCTAAGTTAAATATCTCATTAATAAAGCAAGGGGCATACACAAGAGTATAATTCTTTTTTAATTACTCAGGTCAGAATTAAGGGAAACTGTCTGCATTATTTTATTTATTTACTTCTAAACAAAATGAAATCTCAGAGGTCATTAAGAAATAGTATTAATATTACAACTGCTTTTCTTTTCTTTCGATCAAGATGAAGATGCAGCTAATTATAAAAGGGAAAAATACAAACACTCTTTAAAAGACCTAAATTAACTTGTGAACTATATTCTTGATTATTTTAACTGCTTAACATTTAACAACATGCTCACGTTTCCCTTGACAGGCTTGTTTGATCATTTGTTTTAAAAAAGCTTCAAAACAGTTTATGTATATTGTGTGCCATCAAGTGAATTCTGAATTATGGCAATGCTTTTCAGAGTTTTTCAGGTAGAGAGGACTCAGAAGTAGTTTACCATTCCCTTCTTCTTGAGGGCACCCTGGGACTGTGCAGCTTGCCCATGACTACACAGGTTGGCTTTTCTCCCAGAAAGCACAGTAGGGAATCAAACTCCCAACCTTTGGCTCCAGGCGTTGAGCTATCCAGCCAGCTTCAAAATAGTTTATCATACTCTGTTTTGACACAGCCACACACACATTGTCACTCACTTGAACACACACTGGGAAGGAATCCGCTGCCTGCCTGAAGTAATGAAAAGCAACTTTCTACCTGTCCCTGTGGCAACTCTGAACTGAACCTGCCAAGTAATATTTCAAAAGACAACCAGGCATATACCGACCTTATGTTCTGCTTATACTACAATGTCACATCACAGTAAGTGCTCTTTAAGGCATTTCACACCAGGCAGGCCTAACTTGAAGATAAGCCCAATTTAATAAAAAGAGGAGTTACATCTTAGTAAACAAAGAAGGGGGGGAAATTAGTTAAACCTCTCTATTTATCAGCCCAACACACTGTTCCCTTTCTATGCTGCCTACAAAAATATGTCCTTGGCCCAAACTGTAGCTACAGCCCAATCACTGACATATTTACTGTGTTTCCCCGAAAATAAGACAGGGTTCTTATATTAATTTTTGCTCCAAAAAACGCATTAGGGCTTATTTTCAGGGGTTGTTTTATTTCTTTCATGTACAACAATCTACATTTATTCAAATACACTCATGTCATCTTCTGGTTGCTGCACAATGGTGGAGGGCGGGGTTTCACTTAACTGGGGCTTATTTTTGGGGTAGGGCTTATATGACGAGCATCCTGAAAAATCATACTAGGGCTTATTTTCGGGTTAGGTCTTATTTTTGGGGAAACAGGGTAGTCCCATTGTGGGTCTTACTCCAAAATAATTTTATATACGATGATGATTTAAGATGTAATTTGATACATTCTGGTTTTCCTTTTTAAACGTTCTTTTCAGAAGCGTTAGGATTAAATACCAAAACTCAAACTGTCCAAAGCACTAGACAGGCTCTAATCTAAACAAAAATTACCCACAAACGACCACAGAATCAAAGCCAGTGTAATTTAGCAGAGAAAAGATGCAGTTATTAACGTTAAGGCTACTGATCCACAGGCACGAAAAGCTGGGAGAAAGTTCCCACTGAAATCAACATAACTTACTTCAGAGTAGACACATCTACACTTACAGAGTCAAAACCACACATAATGGTCCACAGACATCAGCTCAACATGGTACAACAACGACCTTTTTGCAAAACAAGTAAAACTGAAATATCTGCAGCCTTCCAAACTCCCCAAAAGTCCACAATGGTTGCAGCTTCTTAAAACATAAAACCTACCCCAATCAAGGATGCAGCTATTTCTCTTTTAATTGAAGCCTATTCTGAGTCCTTGTATTATGACAGGATAGAAGAGCAAACTATAATACAGAGAAAACGTCTACATCATAAAGAACAGACTCCCAAATGAGTATTATTTCTCAAAAATCAGTATTATTTCTCAGATCTCTCATCATAGTTATTTTAAAAAGTTAAAAACAAGGGGGGGTAAAAAACCCCAACCCACCAACACAACAAAAACCACAGCCTGTCTACCTTTGCAGAGGCATGGTTTCACACGCCATTCCTGAAAGTTTCCTTTGAACGGTTCCGGGAGCAGCCAGTTGCTTTCTCCTTGACAGTCCGCCTTCTTCTCCAGCGGAGCCTTACAATTAAGAAAGAGGTCCCTGCTCGCAGAAAGCAGGGCTGCAAAGCCTCTAAACTTCCCCGCACGCTGTCTTCCTCCCCTGGTGGAGACGCGAGCTTTAAAAGCTGCCAGGGAGAGACGCCTGCGCAGATGCAGGCAGGGACAATCTCGATCGACGACAGATCCACTGGATCGGCTGCGAGGGTTGGCAAGCAGCAAAGGCGATGCTTTAAGGTTCCAGCCCGCATGAGGTCTCGCCCCCTTTTTTTTTTTTTTTTTTTTTTTGGGTCTCCCTCCGTAAACACCCGCCCCTCCCGGCCACTCTGACCTTTTGTTCCCAGCGAAGCAGCTGAAGCGCCCGGCCAATCAGAGAGAGCTGCAAGGCGCAACCGGTTCAGGCGGCTCGCTTGGCCCTGCCAGCCGCCGCCGCCTCCTCGGCCGAGGTCTTTCTCCGTCTCGGGTAACTTGAAACTTTCTCCACCAATCCCGCCCCGCCCGCCCTCCGTCGATCAACCAGCGGACCAAGCCACCAATGGGCTGCCCGCGTTGGCCGCAGACACACACAGGAGAGCAGAAGTTCCACCGGTGCAGCAGCAGTGGCAGCAGCACTTCGGGGGGGGGGGAGGCGGCAGAAAATGTGAAAACGATTTTTGAAATAAACCCATGAAAGCGCAAATGTGATTGATGCCCTTTGTCCCCCTCCCCAATTTATCATTGCCAACATTTCAGGGGGGGGGGGGGGAGACTACAACTCCCACAATTGGTGGCCGGGGGATGCTGGGAGTTGTCGTATACAAAAGGAACTTTCCCTAGTTCTGCTGGGCGGAACGGTGTTGATTGACTTCTCTGATTAATTTATATAGTGCAGGGGCACTAATTCTAGGCGGCACAGGCTTGCCAGGAAGAGATCTTGGCTTTGGAAGCGGGGTCGGTGGGATTGGGGCGAGGGAGCGGGGGGGGGGGGAACGGGACAGGAATCCCAACGGCATGACGTGATTTACGGGAGGTGTGAGTGGGAACCAACGCCACAAAGGTATTCACCCCCAGCGCGTCCCGGGAAAACGCATCCTACGTGCCGGTTCGCTGCCTTGCGCGGACGCTGATTCCCTTTCACGTGCTGCGGGGCTGGCGGGCAATCCTTCTGACATCACGTCAAGCACGTCCGGCTCACTCCAGGAGGCGGGGAAGGGAAAGCATCACAACGGATCCAGAGAAAGCCAGACGTTCACGATCCCCGGTTTGAGGCAGGCATACACGCGCGCCCCCCCCCCCCTTTATCATACTCGGGATGGTCGGCCAAGGCTTCGGGTTCCAAAGGGACCCTTTAAACCTCTCCCCACCCCCAGCCGTCACACAATGCTTAATCAGGCACACTTACTCAGGAGTAAACCCCATGCAACCGAGTGGCATTTATTTATCTGCCTAGGGACAGCCTGCGCAATACGCAACGCCGGTTCCCTACAATCAATCGCCCTCCGGCTTGGAACTCCTGCCGGATTGCAGTCACATATTGTAATAAACTAGGGCAGCATTTGCTCCTGGTTTTCTTCTTCTTTTTCTCGATTTTCAAATAGATTTTGGTTGTTTTTATACTATGCCCTCATCCATTTCCCTATTTATATGAAGTTTTATGATTGTTTCTGGTTTCATCTCCTTCTAAAGTATTCCACAGTGTTTTCTCCACTTACTTTTGTTTTTTGTACTATTGACACTACAGTTTTATTGTGTTGGGTAACTTTTTATTTTATTGATCTATATTGTACTGACTTGTGTATAATCTTGCATAATGTTTTTTTAATTTCCTCCCCAATAAAGGAGATACAAATCATGATTACTTTTGGGAGGGGAAATAGCAAACTACATCCCACCCATCTCAAATAAATAATAACCTGTCACAATTCAGATAGGATATCTATTCATTCACTCCCTCCCTCTCACTTATGAATGAGCCAAGTTGAAAACACCTAATTATTTGGAGGTCGTTGTCCAAACCTAAACACTTTTGCTTTGTTTCAAATGAGTGCTGAACTGGAAATAATGCCTTTTGTTTTTTGGGTTAGCCAGACTGATTTCTCTGACAAAGCATTTCTAGAAATTCCTGGTCTAAAGGGCCCTCAAATATTTCACAGCAGCCATTTTCTTTTGTGAACTGACCTGAATTATTGCTGATTTCTTTGTTTTTTCTAGCATATTCCGGCATACGTGAAATTCCAGATTTATCACCAGCAAACACAAAAAGCATGTGGGTTTATGCACCACTGGCATAGTCAAAAACATGAATCATGGGAACCTGTCTTAATGAAATACTGAGAAAAGTTTGTCTTTAGATATCCCTTTAAGCAAGTTATTTCACGATTAGTTTGGGACAAGTACCCGGTCAAGCTCAATAATGATTCAACTGATACTTCTCCGTTTGCTCAGAAACTTGACAGTTCTTAAATATGCCTGGCATAAGCTTCCCAGATATCAGATTTGCCTGCAGAATTATGCATTAAATTCCAAGTTCAGACACAATTAGAGGAGACCCACTGAATTAACTGAACTTATGTAAGTGTTGGCTTTGTGCAATTTATTCAGTATGTCTACTTTAATTGGCACTCACTACTGTATTTAGCTCTATATGTTTTCTTACAGAGTACACCTGCAATCCAGAGCCCACACTGCCAATCAGCTACTGGGGGAGCCGGAGGGAAGGAGAAGTCTGGCGTCAGTCCGTACTACACAGTTGACTTGAACTGTCAGATGTGACAGCACTGGTCATCTGTTGGATGACACATATAGCATGAGTGCTTGCATCTTCCTGGGTGCAGGCACCCTGTGAGCCAGAGTAAAACGGGAAGAGCTATTAAGAAATGACCTTTTCTGTCCTGTTCTCTACGTTCTGAACACTCACCCTGCCTTACAAAGAGTTCTGTTGAGACTGAAAAAAGCATCCAGCATTTTAAACCTATTGCCTGGTGGTCTGACATATACCAATGTGTGACTTTTACACTAGCAAATAGCATTAGATTAGAACATAGAAATTGCAGAGAAAAACCCTAGGCTTTAGTATAGGAGTAATCTTGACTAAGTGCTTTTTTTAAAGTGATATGTTTAGAAGAGAAAATAGAAATGTTCCGTTTTTGGGACACAATCCTCAGAATTTCATTTATATCCTGCCTTTCCTCCCATGAAATCAAGCTGACATACATGGTTCTGTGTTCCTTCCCACTTTATCCTCACAACAACCCAGTGAGGCAACTGCTGGATCGCTCAGTGGTTACGGTACGTGGCTGCAGAGCCAGAGGTTGGGGGTTCAACACCCCACCATGCCTCCCTGACAGTTGCTGGACTTCGATGATCCAGAGCGTACCTTGCAGTTCTAAGATGATGATGATTTCCACCTGAAAGAGTGTGACTGACCCATGCTCACCCAGTGAAGTTCATCAGTGAGTAGAGATTTGAACCCAGGTCCTCTTGAGTCCTGGTCTGATACTAACCATTCTAGCCAATGCACCACTCTGGAAGTTATTGCTCCGAAAAGGATTTTTCCCAAGTTCTGGTTCAGAACGGTAGTTTGGACACAGACCATATGAATTAAGCAGCCTGTTCTTTCTGAGGAATAAATTCCCCTGCCAAGGTTCTGCCACACAGCAGATACAGAAGCTTAAAAGGTGCTCCTCCTGGGCTTGTCTAGCAGGAAAGGGAAATATTGCATTCAAAACACAAATAATGAAGTGCCGTGCAGCCGTGGCCGCAGGAGGGCAGGGGTGCAGAGAAGAGATACATAAAAAGCAGGGGGGAAAGTGAAGCCTCACAGCTGTAGCATGCTGCTAAACTATTTGTTTAACACTTCATACTGTGCTGAGACTAGCTGAGAAAAAGCTTTGAGAATCCTTTGACTGCAACTTTACGTGGTCAAAATAAAAACTCCCTCCTCCGACAACCCACATAGTAATATGGAAAGAAAAAGAGGGAGAACTGGAATGGAGTATCCTGGGGTAGGTTCAGTCTACAATTTTCAGCGCAGCTAACCCACATCAATGCTCACTGGCATCTGGAATTGTGCAACCTCGGGCCTCTGGTGAGAGCTGACCTGATTCAAAAACACTTCCCTGCCCAAAGACTTCTGAAAAATGGAAAGAATAGCTTTTGTACTGAAGGACATGAGGTCAAAAGCTGAGCCTCCTCCTTTACTAGGGAGTCCAGCACTGAATAGCCCAGATGCCGCATGACTGCTAGGCGACACGTATTTTATTTTATTTATTTAAAATATTTATATACCATCTTTGTCCTAAAGGATCCAAGGTGGCTTAACAGTATTTAAAGAAGCCAAGTTAAATACGGTAATGACACACAGTTACAGGGCAGAGAAAAACCATGTGCATCAAAACATGAGCACTGACATATACGAGTGACAACGGTTGCATTATTCTCCTGACATTTTCTGCTTATGTAAATACGCACAAAATGTGCTCTAAAAGCTGAAGCTGAAGCCTGGGCTAGTGCTGAATATTCAGCTTTTCTAGGAACAGCCCAAGACATTTTGTTGCCTGATGGGGAAGAATGAATGCCCCTCCTCCCACAACCCAGCCAAGTTATTTTGGCACTTCAAGAAGACAATCTCACAAGCACCTCTTCCTCCATTGGTTTGACAAATTAAATAACTATAAATTAGCTTTTACACAACAAAAATAAACTTCTGTCCAATAGAGGTAGTTCGCTCTACCTAATGGTAGGGCTGGCCCTAAGCCATCCTATGGTTCTGTAGCAGCTATTGCCAACAATTGAATCAGGGATGTATTAAGTATGGAGAGAAAGAGGTGCTGCGTCCAAGAAAACTGACCCTTCATTAGGCTAGCTATTGTTATCTAATAAGTTAATTAGAGAGGAAATCAGAGATCCACTTTTTCTTTTTTAATAGTGAAAGTTGGGGAAGTCTGCACTTTCTAGCCACGTGGGCATCCTTGTTGCCAAAATGGGTAATCCTAGCCAATTATCATCACTCCAATTGGGAATCTGCTGTATGTGGTAATATTTTCAGACACAGCACAAACGTTTACTTTTCTTTATTGCACAAGTCTCAGTGCATCCAGAGCAAGCCAGTCATCAGGTTTTACACAAAAAGAGCGAGAGAGTGTGAAATGGAATTTTCCATTTAATTAAAACCAAACAAAGCACTGCAATTTCATCTGCAGGCTTTTCCTGAACCTTTCATTTCCTTTGGAAACAACTTAGCCAAAGAGTGATAGGATATTAAGCATCACATCTTTACTCTGAAGTAAATTTCTCGGTTGTCTCCTATGTTGCTCTGAATTTTAAAACCAAAACTTAGAAGTTCTGTCCTTCTTTTTCTTTTTGCAATGTTCTTGCCAAGTTTAACCAAAGCTGAAGATCAGATAGAGATATAGTGGGAAATAATTGATCCTTCTCATGAAAACACACTATGCTGAGCCTCAGATGTCCACACCCCCTTACTCCAATGCCAGATTTATAAATAAGTGAAGTAAGCTATAATTGTGTGCTGTCATGTCAATTCTGACTTATGGCAACCTTTTTCAAGGTTTTCTGAGTACTCAAATTGATTTACCATTCCCTTCTTCTGGGGGTATCCTGGAACTCTGCAGCTTGCCCAAGGCCACACAGGCTGGCTCTTCTTCTGGGAGTCACAGTGGAGGATTGGACTCCCCACCTCTGCCTTTGCAGCCAGATACCTAACTCACTGAGTTAGGTATCTGGCTGCAAAGGCAGAGGTGGGGACCCAGATACCTAACTCACTGAAACGGGACGTGGTGGTGCTGTGGGTTAAACCGCAGACGCCTCTGTGCTGCAGGGTCGGAAGACCAGCAGTCGTAAGATCGAATCCACGCGATGGAGTGAGCTCCCGTTGCTTGTCCCAGCTCCCGCCAACCTAGCAGTTCGAAAGCATGCAAATGCAAGTAGATAAATAGGTACCACCTCGGTGGGAAGGTAACGGTGTTCCGTGTCTAGTCGCGCTGGCCACGTGACCACGGAAACTGTCTTCGGACAAACGCTGGCTCTATGGCTTGGAAACGGGGATGAGCCCCGACCCCCTAGAGTCGGACACGACTGGACTAAAGGGGGAACCTTTACCTTTACCTTACCTAACTCACTGAGCTATCCAGCCAGCTACAATTAAGCTACAGGGCCTCAACTTCTGAGGAGCCCCTAAGCATAAAAAAAATAAAATAAAATTTCAAATGTTACATAATGATTGAATAATGTACAATAATACACATTTTTTGTTCATGTTGTAGAGTCTCTTACCGTTGTTATAGCTTAGATCCCCAAGGTGCTTTAATCAGACTCTGTGCCTCCCCTCCTTCCTTGATAGAGAAGAGACAAGTTACTGCTCCCTTTGCTAATTTGAAACAAATGGTGGTTTGCTGTGATATTTGAATATGAAAAGCATGTACCAATCAGTTATAGAATAAACCCTTATCCAAAAGCACAATTTCATCCTGGTTTGTTCTACCAATATGACAGAACTTTAACTAGTTCTAAACCACAAAAAGAAGTTTTAAAATACTTTCCTTACACCAGAACAAACAGGGAAGGAAAGGGAATGCATGACGTTTGTCCTAGAGGGTCACCATGGTCAATCACCACAACAGAAAGCTGTTCTTTCTCATAATGTTTGAACTGAGTACACCTCTTTCTCATGGACTCTCTGTCTCTCAAATCTGTAACAGTTATAAGTAACGTTCATTTTTAAAACAAGAATAGTCCATTTCGGCAACTTTATAGCCAGCACTTCAGATCACTGATCAGATCTTTCATCAAAGCATTCTTAATAGATCCTTTCACCTTTAAACAAAATACTCCATTTATCATACCTATTTTTGGTGGCAATTGAAAAATTAAGCCAATTAATGAATCAGCTAATTGGAAGTAAGCTTCATGGAAAGGTCTACGTTTGTCTCCATTCATTTAAAGGTAGAAAGCTGTTTTTCCACACTATACAGAGTAACTCTGCTATTTTGCAACCATTAACTGGAGAGAAGAGGGTATCTGAAGTTATTTTAACTTCAAATATTTTAAATTTCAAAGAGTCAGTCATTTAAACTTCTGTGGAGAAGGTAGACATGCAAGAGTCTATCTAGCTGTGTTTTGTTTGCCTAGTGGGGAAATGTCCAGATTGTAAAGAATTACACCTGGTCCTCTCCCTTTCACTCTGGTCATGTCCCATGACCTTAGCCCCATCTCCTGATGAAATGTGACTGCTGAGACTCTTTCCAAACTAGTATTTGAGCCTTTGCCTGAGAAAGGTAAATGAAATCTGGAAATCATGATCTCAGTTGGTGCCAAAGATAATAATAAAGGCTGGATATAGGAAAATATGATGTAGTAGATAACAAACTTTGTCATGGAAAGCAATTCTGAAAACACGTGTTCCAAAGTACTGTATTTTTCCGCCCCCACATATAAGACGAACCCCCCCTTTTCTAACCCAGAATGTCTTTCTTTGGAAGAAAGTGGAGGGGGAAAGCAGGAATCATCAAAGCGATTCATCAAAGCGATTCCTGCTTCCAAAGAAAGTGAAGGGGGAAAGCACTTTCCTTGCAATAAAGTGCTTTCTTGCGAGGAAAGTGGAGGGGAAAAGCACTTTCTTGCGAGGAAAGTGGAGGGGGAAAGCACTTTCCTCACAAGAAAGTGCTTTCTTGCGAGGAAAGTGCTTTCCCCCTCCACTTTCTTCGCAAAAAGTGGAGGGGGAAAGCAGGGATCAAAGCACTTTGATCCTTCCCCCCTCCTTACTTCCGTGTATAAGACGACTCTAAATTTTTAATCTAAATATTTTAGAGAAACGTATTGTCTTATACACGGAAAAATACGGTATGTGGACACTGCAATTATATAATTTTATCTACAAGGTGGCACTAAACTTAGTTGTATCTGTGAGGTACCATCAATCTTCTGGCGTCTTTTCTGTTCTCCTTAAAGGAAGACACTAAGTTTTTTTCCAGCTTCCTCATTGGTGTGCCTTCTGCGCCTTCCACAACAAAAGAGGAATACGGAAATTTGAAAAGATTCACTAAAGAAATTGCCTTTATAATTACAGATAAAGGGACAATTTAATGTGCAATTTAATGACTGGCGTAATTTGTACCATTAAATCATTTCCAGTCAAAATACAATCCATTATTGCAAGGTTCTCTAATCCAATCAGGAACACCCCTTGTCTTTCTCTCCTGGGTACATATTTATCTTGCAATAAATAACACTGCAATATCTCATTTCCACTGAAGGAAAAGATGGATGCAAATAATGGAATAAAGCCATCTTAGTCCTACCTAGAGTAGGCATGCTGAAATCCATGAGATTTAAAGGAGTCATGAACAATAGGCTCCATTCATTTTTATGGTCTGTCCGCATAGTCAAAGCTATGGTTTTTCCAGTAGCGATGCATGGAAGTGAGAGCTGGATCATAAAGAAGGCTGACCGCCGAAGAATTGATGCTTTTGAATTATGGTGCTGGAGGAGACTCTTGAGAGTCCCCTGGACTGCAAGGAGAACAAACCTATCCATTCTGAAGGAAATCAACCCTGAGTGCTCACCGGAAGGACAGATCCTGAAGCTGAGGCTCCAATACTTTGGCCATCTCATGAGACGAGAAGACTCCCTGGAAAAGCCCCTAATGTTGGGAAAGTGTAAAGGCAAGAGGAGAAGGGGACGACAGAGGATGAGATGGTTGGACAGTGTCATCAAAGCTTCCAACATGAATTTGACCAAACTCCGGGAGGCAGTGGAAGACAGGAGGGCCTGGCGTGCTCTGGTCCCTGGGGTCACGAAGAGTCGGACACGACTTAATGACTAAACAACAACAATGTAGGATTAATGCTAGATTTAGTTCCATATCTACTTGTAGAGGTATGATGATGGCTGTTAATTAAAAACTTGTAAAAGTAGGATGTAGCTAATCAAATATTTACTTGGATGGAATAACAGAGAAAGAAGCCTAAATTTAGTTACAAAGATATTAACAAAATTCTTTTTAAACTATATTATCTAAGCATTAACCAGAGGGACTAGCGTGCTCTCTGGATGGAATGGCACTTGATAAAGAAACAGGGGTATCATAGTCTCACCTCAGGAAATCCCTTCATGCCTTCACTGTTTTAGTCATTTTGTAGCAGTTGTAATTTGCAAGGATTTCTTGGGGAACCTGAATTCATTTTATTTAATCATCCTCTATACTTCTTTTGCCTCACTCGGCTTCTCTGCCTTGATTGAGAAACAAGATATGTGCAAGTATATAAAACTCCGCACATTATGTAATTCTATCACCAGTTATTGGGGACACAGGCAGTGTATACACCTAAACCAACTGGAGCTCAGATTCACTGATTGCAGCCAATAAATAGCTGCTCCCTAGGATAGGTCACCGTGAACCCGTGTACGTCCCAGGTGGAGTTGGATGAGAAAACCACTGCTATTCTTGAAAAAGAAGCAGCTGGCCTTTACAAGAGATGCCACACACAATGACAAATGTGTTAATTGTGTCCCACTGGCCCATCAACATAGGAGATAGTATATCAATGTTATTTCTTGGCTTCCTTGGAGGAGGACTGGCTCCATGTTTCTTAAGAGCTTTCTGGGAACATAACAAGTAATCAAAAGCGGTCATTCAATCTGCAGTTGGAATAACGTATGAGACAGTACATTTGGCTTTTTCTCCACCTGCAGAATTTCAGCCTAAGTGAGGCTGTGACTACACAGCAGGAAAAATACAGTTGGATCTGCTGTGATTCACACCCATGGATATTGGGTTCTCTATATGAAATCACTTACCTATCCAGACAAATCTACAGGCCTCCGCAGTGGCAGAGGCATAGAGCTCCATCTGTACAGAGCTCCAAGGGGACAAGCTGCCTTAAGGTGCTAACAAGTGCTAATTGGCAATTTCTACCTGTCTCTTTTGTTTTTAAATGGTGATAGAAGGAAGGAATGAAAAGGAGGGTTTGGAGATAAGGGGTGCTTGGTTGAGGGGAACTGAGACTTCTGTGAGCACTGCACCAGACAATCACACTGGCAGAAAGTGGACAAAAACTTATTGGAACAAATTTAAACCACCCTGGCAGCTGAACAAAAAACCCCTCCAAAACAATTCCACACTTAAAAACAACAATTCCACAATGGACTTCTCCGCACTGAGTTTTACATTGTATTGTCACTGGGTTTTAATTCAAATTCGTCAATGCCCAATCTGACATAAATTGCAGGCAAATGGCTAATGTAGTTGCCCCCTTCCAGAGAGAAAACAAACATGGTAATTTTAATAATTGGTCCCCAATTACTTTAAAGTCCCACTTATATTGTCCTTGCTAGGCTATGGGACACTTTGGGTAACACTCTGATAGTGGAGAACTGTGATGGGGTGCAGATGCGCACCCTTAGCAAGCTACCTGGCTTCAGCACACAAGTATTAGGTAGCCGGGATGAGGGCAGGACTCCCCCAATGGGAGGGAGTCCATGCAACCTTCAAGTCTGAGAGAGAGAGAAATTGATTGTGTGGAGCAACTCCACCTAAACAAAAACTTCTTTTTGGATTGGTTGATAATCCTATGATCAAATGATGACAAAGGGGGAGAAGTAAGAGTGTTCCCTCTTCAGATTATTAGCTCCCCTAGTCTTATAATGCCTGAGTAGGAGTGGTGTAATTGGTTGGTGCTTGCTCAGGGTCACTAGTTCTTGTGTTCCCCAACCCAGTCAGAGGCACGCAAATTCCAATACCATAAGTTCCTTTTTTAGAAGCCATTGTCTCGTTGCATGACAATGACAAATGGACACATGAAACAAAGCCAGAGAATACTCAACACTGGCCAGTATTTATGACAGCATAACAGCAATGATATATCTCTGACAAGTAACAGCTAATTAATGAGTACTACATTCCTAGTTCTGTGCCAAGTCATGAAACGCAAGTAGGAATTCAATCAGGGACTTATTAATTAGTGGTTATTCATTGCTCCAAGTTATGCCACTGCATTTAAAACATTCAACAGGATTCTGGCCATTACATTTCAGAAAGAGGGAAGAAGCTTGTGTAGACTGCACAGACTACAAGACCTGAACTCTGCAGATTCAAAGTGACAGACATAGACCTGTGCATGTCTTGGTTGACATTTGATGACTTGTGGAATATTTTGAGGTGCAAGAAAACCCATAACAGGACTATAGTAATGAGTGATGTGCTTATTTTTCTCTTTCCGCCTCAAGCCTAAAACTCAGGAAGGCAGTAACAACTGGAGGTCATTCCTATCGTATAGCTCTGTGGGAGTTTAGTTGACATGAGCAGGTGCTTTTTGCCCACCTGCTCCAGCCTTGTTATTCATGTCATAAAAATACAACAGTGATAGAAACACATCCACCCTAATAAAATACACGAACTACCAAACACAGTAAATAAAATAAACATATTAAATTCTGATTAGGAGTAAACCACTTGGTCATACCATATGATGAACTACAATTTTGGGGTGGAGGGAGGTGACTATGAATTTCATGGAATTTTAAAAGGTTCAGGCAGTAAGTATAAGGCTGTTCTGAAATTTGGCTCTTTTGGAAATGATTCACTGAAACAAGTTGTTCTACTGCGGCTTGGCAATATTTCAGAGTGTTGAAAGGTTACTCGTTTTAGACTACAACTTCCAGAATTCCTGAGACACTCTGGCCTGTGGCCATGCTGCCTGGGAGAACCTGGAAATTGTCCAAAATATAACTTTTTCACATTCTGACATTTAAATACTGATGATTAAAATATTTTTTTTTCAGGCAGGCTTAAGCAGGCAAATTCCACTACTCCCCGATACACAGAGTGCCATCAGCCACATGACTTCTAGAGCTCTTCTGCGCCTACTCAATCAGGACTTCTAACAATATTTACTGTATTTGTACCATACCCCCTCTCAATCTGATGGGGAAGCAGGGACCTATCTCTCAGAAAATGTAGAACACCTCTAGTTAGGAAAAGACCCCAGCTTTTGCTTGAGGTTCTTAAGAGCAGTGGCTCTCAACCTTGAGTAAGCCAGGTGTTCTTGGACTGCAATTTCTAGAAGCCTTCATAATCAGCTGTATTGGCCAGGGTTTCTGGGAATTGTACTTCAGGAACACCTGGGTGACCCAAGGTTGGGAACCATTTCTGTAGAGGGCCACAACCCTTCAAAGTATACAAGTTACCAATGGGAAGGGCTGATAGCTCAGTGATAGTGTGTGTGCTTGGAATGTAGAAGTTGGGCACGAATTGCTGGTTTGGCCATGTTCATTTTCTGGCTGAACAGCTGATCCATGGTTTGGTGCTCCGCCCCTGTCCAGCAGGCACTCCCTTGGCGGCAGTAACCGGAGGAAGCAGGGCAGGGCACTGCTGTCAAATTGCTGTCTGTTAGAGGGAGTGGGGCACCGAACGGTGGATCAGCTGTTAGGCCAGGAAACAAACCATGCAGAACCATCTCTATTCTTGACATCTCTAATTGAAAAAGGAGGAAGTAACAGGTAATGGGAAGGACCCTTCTCTGAGATATTTGAAAGCTGCTGCCAGTCAGTGTAGACACCACTGGGTTAGGTGGACACTATCTTTTATCTAGCAGAAGTTGGCCTTCTATGCCCTGAGTGCAGCTTGGAAAAAATACTGTTTTGGATGATAATCCCACAATCCCTGAGATAGCATGATCAGTAATGTCAACTGGAGAATCTGGAAGCTGCAATCCAAAAAGGTAGCTTTTCCAACAGAATAGCTGGTCCAGATGCATCATCAAATCATCAACAAAATTTCAAACCTCAGGCTTATTCTCTCACCGCTCACATTGATTCCACCATCTCTTTGGGACCATCTACACTGCTGAAGTATGGTTTACGCTTCCCGTGGAAAATTTCCTGAATTGGAAACCAAGGCTTGGGAATTGTGGTCCCTGTTGTTCTTCCATCAGTTGGTAAAGGGTTTTTATTATCATGATTATTCAAGGTAAGCTTTTGACAACTGACCACCTTTTCAGGAAGACTGCATGGGTGCTTAGTGCCTATTTTCCTTAGTGCCTATGTTTATACATTTGGCTTTTAATTGTTTAAAAATATAATTCAATGCTGCATTAATATATAGTCTTGCCTTGCACTGGTTGTACATTTTATTCTATATTACAGTTAGCCACACTGAGTCCTGATTTTGAGAGAAAGGTGGGATATAAAATCCAATAAATAAAGTCTGAACCAACCTAGAACTGAATTGGTCCACCACACTTCATGCTTCCATTTGTAACTAGTGTGGGTTAGTACTTAATCAAACTTTCTCTCATTTGTATACTTCCTCTCTCTGTATAGTATTTGTTTGGGTGCAAGAGAATCCTTCCCCTTCCTTCTGCATTTCCAAAATAATACCACAATTACAATGTTCGGCCACAAATGGCGAAACTGTAAGAGGGACAGCCATCGGGCTTCTTCCTGAGTTCCCACTGAGTTCCCACTGAAGTGGCATTGGGAAATTGCAAGAAAAAGGACAGGAAATTAAAAAAAAAACATTTAATTATGCCTTTGCTAGGAAAAGTTGAATGCAGCAGGAAAAGGGGAGGACCAAATATGAGTCTCAATAAAGGAAGACATGGCTTTGAATTTGCAAGAGCTGAGCAAATTCCCGGAGCTGTTAATGATAGGACATTTTGGAGGTCACTCACTCATAGGGTCACCATAAGTTGGAAGTCACTTGATGGCATGTAACAACAACGGCATTAGATAATGTTATGTCACGTCCACATTTAGCACTTCCAGAAACTAAATATGAAAAACAGATACTGTAAAGTAAGATAAGGACCTGCAAAGGTCCAATAAAATGACTGCATTACCTTCCTTTGGAGAAAACTCTAAAGACACTGGGACCATTTAATAGCAGACAGGATGCGCCAAGCAAATATTCTTCTGCATCCTTACATGGTCCAAAGTCTGACGGAACACTCAACACTTGAATTCAAATAAACATGCACAAGGCTAGCTAGCCTATGAATGGAGGTATGATTAAATGTTTATGAAGTTGTGAATAGTATGGGAACAGTTTAGTGAGAGATATTATATCCTGTATATACTAGACATGGGAGCTTCATATTCATCTCCCAGGAGAGATGAATACAAAGCCCACCAGCATAGGTGTCCCGGCGGTCCTTCCCCGCCCCCCAGAACCAGTCTGGTCCACAGTGTGCTTTGTGCACGGTACTGATTACTCCCAAGATGGGGAAGCTAAGCATTCCATCTAGAGCCTGGGCCGCCCCTCTAACAAGCCTGGTTTCAGAAGCCAACTTCAAACTATAGCTTCAGACTCCGGCCTGTCCTAGTTCAGATACAATACTGAGACAGCATGCACTCATTTCTGGCCTAAGGCCACCCAGTTTTGTCCCTGAGCCTGCCCACATAGTTCATGACTACCTAAGGCAAATGATCAGATGGTGCCCTTTCCAATGTAATATACAAAAGCGAACTGGACTAGCAAATGAATCTTCCTTCACCACTGATAACCTTGCACCACACTTGAAGATAGGAGCTAAGTTGTGCTGAGCAAGCATCACAGCATAGATTCCTCTTCCAACACGGCACTGCTGCTTTGAGCATCTGCTGCTTGGTGTCTAATGGCAAAGCCAGCTCTGCTATAATCCTTTCCACACAGACAGCTGTCCCAAACACGCAGCTCTCAGCATAAATAATAGGGGAGCTGAAAAGCTACAGTACTCTGGTACGGGGAGGGGGCAACAGGCAATGAGTGTACCAGTGGTGTAGGGTTTGCATGAAGCCACCATACAGAAATGTTTCCTGTATGCAGATCTGCAACTTTGAAAAAAAAATGATTTAAAAGATTTTAGACCTACGTTTGTAGGACAGGCAAAAACAACACAACTATTCACTCTTTCTTTTTAACTGCAGAACATCATCCCACAATATCTTGGTCCAGTTTCAGGCAGCTAGTTAAATGATAATCTGTTCTGAAGATTTCTCTACCTTGGTCGTTGCTGCTCTATATTGTTAACACACCTTCACTACTGATTAGATGATTTTATTTTATTTTATTTGTTTTGTTTTGATTTAATTTGATTTAGTTCCATCTTGAATGATTAATTATTTTTATTTTTGAATATTGATGATATTTTAATTGTTTATTGGTACACTGATGTACGCCGCCCAGAGTAGTCAAAACGACTAGATGGGCGGGATAAAAATGTAAGAAATAAATAAATAAATAAATTTTACCAAATATTTTTTCATGAAAGATGGCATTTTCTTGAACCTCATCTCTGACATCTTTGCTATAATGAGGTGATTTATACACTGAAAACCCCCACAACCTAAATGTATACAAAGATGCAATTAGTTTCTCATTTACTTTCTCCTTACTAGTATTCCTTTCATGCTCTCAGTGTGAAAAGTAAACAAATAAAATTCTCCCCCATTGTTCCTTGGCATATGATAAAACAACGCAATTACATGTTGTTGATGGAACATGTCAGGCAGCTTTAAGTGTATTAGACCAGTGCACTTCCACACTTTGGTGCCATAGGAGAATCCAGATCAGGTTTGCATAAAGGATTAGAAGGAGCCAATTGTAAGTGCCTGTCTAAAACTGAACGCACACTGTGGGAAAAGATGTGATTCTTTCAGAATGCAGCTAAGAATCAAGTTCTGTGAAGGAAGGTATACAGATTTCCTGGGTAGGTATATAGATTGATTTCCCTGCATGGGAAGCTGTTAGCCTTGCCAGTTACAAAGTATTCGTCCTGTGACCCAAAACAATTTGAGGGAGAGATGTATTATTTTGTGTTGTATTTGTCTCATCCTATGCTTTAGGCTCCTGTTGCGTTAGTCTTTCCAAGCTGACTCACTTAATTTTAAGGAGTACATTTCTCTCCACCCTCAATGCAATCAGCCCCATTCTTTATTCTATCGTGGGATGTTGGCACCGTGAATGATATTGCATAAACACATTTCTGAGAAATACTTTGTTCCAAGGAACAGGCAACAAAGGCTCTTGTGATATATGTTTTTAATATTTATTATCCTCCAGCCTTTTGACGGCTACAATCCTGGAGAGGGACTGGTATGTTCCCTTCATCCCCAAGTACATGGTTTCCCCTGAAATTCAAACCTCACCCCACAAATATTAAAATACTAGCATCATCACAAATGTCCTAACAACCAAATCAATGTGGGAACAAGCACACTGAACTCAAATGCACTGGACTCAAGCTGCTTAGGGTCCAACCACTGGAGGGTGGGAACTAATTCTGAATATGTCCCATTGCTGTACAATATAAACAAGGTGAAGATACATGTTTGTATATTACACAATCACGAGGTATAGCAACACTGCACATCCCGATCTTGCCTATGCCGCTCCTGTGAAACCATGTGACCCACAAATTCTTCACCATTGGAATATGAAGTCATATAAGTGTGGTTGAAAATGCATGTGTTTACTGCAAATGAGCATGCATAACCTAAAGATGACACTGTCTACCAGTCTTGGCAGCTACCATAGAACTACACCTTGCAACAATACAGCAATTTTAAAGATCTCTGGCATAATAGTACATAAAAATCAGCTTATTTTCTCCAGCCATTACCAGTTAATTCTGTTCCAGCAGAAGCATTAGTTCTAGAGAGAATGGAAAGCAAATCAGTCACATCTGAAAGAGACTGTGAATAGAGAAGTTTATTTTTATATTTATGTTGTTGTTGTTTCAACTTATATACTGCCGCTCAGTGCTAGAACACTCTCTGGGTGGTTTACAGTGTAATTATGCAGCAAACACCACCACCCCTAGCAAGCTGGGTACTCATTTTACCAATCTTGGAAGGATGGAAGGCTGTCAACCTTGAGCTGGCTACCTGAATCCATTGGGATTGAACTCAGATCATGAGCACAGACTTGACTGCAATACTGCATGTTCATGGACATTAAATAGAGAAAGCTGGATCCAGATGTAGATTCAATGCAATATACGGGGTGGAGACACATTTTATTTGTAGAGTACATAATACAACCTCTTCCATTTCCACCTTTTTGGCAGTGGCCTTTCTCTCTCACCCACAAGTCTCTGTGAGCTGTTGCCAGTCTAAATTGGCTTGGAAGGCAGATTCATATCTTTCTTACCAGCTACATTTCAATAGAGAAAGTTAAATGAGATAAAACAAGGGAGAAACTTACTGTCTTTAATTCTATTGTGGAATAGAGATGGAAACGAAGCCCGACAAAGCACTTTGCCTCCCCCCACCCCCAAGCTGGCTGGCCCACTTACCAGTCTTTGTGCACCACTAGAGTCCTTCTTCTCTGGCGGTGTGCCAATCCCGGCAGGAGTTTGACTAGTCCATCCCCACCTCCTCAGTCAGCTGACCACTCTGGCAAGGAGGCAGGACAGGGATTCCCCAATGCTGCTGATGAGCGGTTGGCTGCTGGAGGAGGTGGGGAGAGGTTGGCCGCGCTCCTGCCCAGATTGGCATGCCATCAGAGAAGAAGGATCCCGGTGGCGTGCAAAGACCGGTGAGTGGGCCAGCTGGACTTGGGGATGGGAAAGCATGGCACCTGTGCTGCAGCGCTGAGCACTTCATACAAAACACTTCATCGGGCTTCATGCACATCTCTGTTCTGGAACTGTTAATCGAAATTACTTTGAACTATCCTCAAAAACAGATGGTTAAAACTAATACAGTTTTTCACTAAAACTCAGTTCATGTAACAGGGGTTGGCTGAAGTTAGTTTAAATCTCAGTCTTTTGTTTTGTGAGGAATTTGTTATAAGACTGTTAATAACAGGGCATTTCACTCCAGATAACTGAAAAAAATATACCGACTGTAACAATAGCACAAAGTGCTGGACTATTCCTTTTGTAAGAAAACTTTCTATTTTGTTTATTTAAGATGTTTCTAAAATGATCCTTCATTGCATGCCACCTAAGGCAGTGCACAGAAACTATAAAAAGAAATACAATACAAATGTAATAACAAGAGGAATTAAAACGACTCATGCAAAAAACCAATGCAAATTAAATTAACATGGAGCTTACGTTTACCATTTACAAATTTGAAATGCCTGGGCATACAAGAATGTTTTAATTTGGCACTAAAAAGAAAGCTGTCATCACCAATCATGTCTCCCCTGAGAGAGCATTTTGAAGTTGGGGGACCAATACAGAGAAAGATGTATCTTTTATAAATGCACAGTGTATTTCTCTCAGTCATCCAGACTACACAGTTACAGCCATCAGATTTCACTTTAAATGCTGCAGTTTCATCCTATGGAATCCTGGGATTTGTAGTTTGGGAAAGCACTTTGAATTCTCTGTAGAGGCTACTAGTGAATTACTTGTTGAAATGTGCATGTGACAGTTTGTATACAGAGGTTTACGCATAGCATGAACAAACATGGTATGAAAGATATTCTCCCCTTGTGCGTGCCAGCAATTGAAATAATATTCATGTGGACATTGAAAAAACTTTAAGAACGTTTACTGTAAAACATATTTAATAAATTAGCAGTGTTTGAAACATTTGCTTTGATATACAGCCTTGTGCTTGACAGACATATGCTGATATATTATCTTCCTGATCAGACAGAGTAACAGATAAGCAGACTCCTAATAGACAGCATCTAACAGACTACTTTAAGCAGACATCTCTAACACACAACCTCCCGACTATCACTAGATTATCTAACAGAATAACGTAACTGTCACTTGTTTTAAGTATCTGGCTGCACGTGTGCAGTTTATTTCAAACACTAATTCTATGGTGGCAGGCGGGAGGGGAATGAAATGATGATTTGCCAAATCAGGGAAGGCATGGAGTTAACCCTCACCAGCTGCAATCCTTTTTTTTTTTAAAGCTGGCATTTGCTCTCTCTCTCTCTCTCTCTCTCTCTGTGTGTGTGTGTGTGTGTGTGTGTGTGTGTGTGTGTGTGTGTGTGAGAGAGAGAGAGAGAGAGAGAGAGAGAAATTTTTATTTATTTTTATTTATTAAGCTTATATGCCGCCCATTTAGACATAGTCTACTCTGGGCAGCTCACAAAACAAAGAGACATACTGACAGAGATAAAGATAGAAGTCTCAAATTGGTCCAGACAGGACCAAATTCTTTCAAATGTACAGCAGCAGCTTCAAATAAAAGACTCCCTTCATAAACACAGCAGGTGATGAGAGGGTTAAAAACCCCTCTGTGTCTACTCTACTCCCACAGCCCAGCAGTCCCTCCCTCCAAGATGCAATCTGTGTCCCACCCCACCCCAGCCCGCAAATGCTACCCTAAGGCCTTAACAGAAGCTTTTGTGTTCAAGTAGCTTTTCACCAGGATTTGAGACTAAACATCTCAAAAACTTCAACAGAAATAATGAGGAATGTTGGTATGTTGTTTTACTAGTATGTCCTACACATTACTCATGTGCAGTTAGCCGCACCTCTCCACTACCTCCAACTTCTGTAAAGCTTCCCTCAAGAGTCCTTTGGCAATGAACTCAAGCGGTATGAATAACAAGATATTTACAAATTAAATATATAGCTAGCCAAGGAGTCCATTGCTTTCAGTTAAGTACCTAGATAAATTTAGGTTCTAGGTTAAGACTTTTTAATTTGCCTTGGCATATTAGTGACACTAGGTAGTTTTCTTAAGAATTGTTTTAATTAGGGACATAAATCATTGTCCTTGTGTGTGAAAGGGAGAAATGATAAACATTCTGTCCCCACTGGAAACAAAAGGATGGATTTTTTTCCCCTGTGGGTCTCAACTAGAGATTTTTCATTTGTGAGAACAATTCTTACGTTAACTGCATAAAACAACATGATTGCTGTCTTGTTGCACAGACTTTTAAAAATCACAAACATCTGATTGGATATCTATCTCTTTTTATAATCAATGTGTAAAAGAAAGACACTTTGCACTCCCCCCCCCTCTGCTGCACTTCAGAGGCAATAAAGATATTTGGCAAAAAAAATTCTAAGCACCTCAGCAAACTACAAGTTCCAAAATTCCTTAGGAATGAGTCCTGACAGTTAAAGTGGTATCAGATTGGTATAATTGTACAGTACAGATAAATGTTTAACTCCTCAGCTTTCAGATAACCCCCAGCTCTCACACTCTAGCAGTAGCAAACTGTTGTAACTTATATGCACATTAAGCCCTGAAGAAAAGGGAAACATTAGGAATTCAAGAGATAGGCAAGGCTTCACATTTCTTAGTATTGTCAGATGTAGGTCTGTCTTTTGTCCAGCAACACAGTGATAGCTATTTCTCGGACAAATGCAAGAGTAGGTGATGGCTTTTATTGGGCCACTAAAAATAAAACAAACAGCAAGCTTTCATGGATGAAATCCACTTCCTCAGGCTCTAAGGACAACCTCTTCATGGATGGTGCAGAAAAATTGTCCAGAAATTGATGTTACATACAGTATCCAGCAGAGATTATCCCTTCTTGTGAGGCTGAGCCTCTTACTGTCTCTGTAACAAGATTTGGAATTTTTACACCCTGGCTCTTGAGACCAAAAGGCTATGAATTACCTTGTGATTGCCCCCCCCCCCCCCCAAAATTGCTTGCTTGAAACAAGGCTTCCTTTAGTTATGAGGGCGGGGGAAGACATTTGAAGACATTCTTTGGAGACATTTAAGTGCAGAGCTGGGCAAGAAAAGCAGGGAGCTGTCCACCTAGACTCTGCCACCCATGGTGCTGAACCCTGCCAGCAAACACGGGCTCCTCGCAGTGGCCTGGAAGACTAGGGTGGAAAACAGAACCAAAAATCACTCCAGCTATTTTGCTTCTTGTATTTAAAGAATACACTTCAGAGCTAAGACGCTTGAGACTTCCTCTTTCCAAATTCCTGTTTCCAGCCTTTTCCTAGTCCCACAGAGGTCAAAGGAGCAGTGAAAGTAGCTGCTTATCTACTCCTAGAAATATAGTTGTGACTGGTCTGGAGAGAGAAATGCAAAATGGTCAAAGCAAAATGTATTTCATGTCAAAGAAAATGCCACTGAAGTAGTAAGATACTGCTATGAATAAGCAAGTCATTTCCTGCTCTTTTTTTGGGGGGGGGGGGAGTGTTTTCAAAAGGCACCTATCAACAGTGAGATATAGTGAACAGACTAGGATGCAGGGAACCTGGGTTCAAATCCCTAGTCAGCCATGGAACCTTAGTTGGGGTGGCTATGGTAAGCCACTACTTCAGTATTTCACATATCTCAGAAACCTCTTAGGGTCATCATAAGCCAGAATCAACTTGATAGCACGTAATATTAAGGCATAAACTTAAAAAGTATATTTTCACACAAAATTATTTCATAGTATCTCAGTAGACGTGGTAGCGCTGCGGGTTAAACTGCAGAAGCCTCTGTGCTGCAAGGTCAGAAGACCAGCCGTCGTAAGATCGAATCCACGCGAGGGAGTGAGCTCCCATCGCTTGTCCCAGCTCCTGCCAACCTAGCAGTTCGAAAGCATGCAAATGCGAGTAGATAAATAGGTACCACCATGGTAGGAAGGTCACGGCGTTCCGTGTCTAGTCGCGCTGGCCACGTGACCACGGAAACTGTCTACGGACAAACGCTGGCTCTACGGCTTGGAGACGGGGATGAGCACCGCCCCCTAGAGTCGGACACGACTGGACTAAATGTCAAGGGGAACCTTTACCTTTACCTATCTCAGTGGTGGGATACCCAGTGTGGTATAGTGGATAGAATAATGGTTTGAATCCCCGCTCAGCCATAAAACTCACTAGAAGGTGGAACTGGTAAAACCATTCCTTAAATATCTCACTTACCTTCAATGCCCTATTAGGGTCGCTATAAGTCAATTCCAATTTGACGACACATAACAATCTAAGGGGTAGCAGCAACCTTGTATTGCGCACTTGGCATCACACTTGGTTCTTCCCTATTCCTGTCCTAGTATCAATTCATTTCAGGATTGTCTTGGGTATGAGTGTATCAGTGTTCGGATCAACTAGGATTTGAACCTGCAAGCCTCTACCTCAACATACTGCCTAACAGACAAGCACACTGGCTCTCACTGACTTGACCTAACTGAATGATTCCATGTCTGGCCGAGGCATTTCCTGAACAGCATGCTAACTGATGCTTTCCCTACCTATTTGTTTCTGCTTTCCTGCATCTAATGCCTCCTTATCTGCCCATCACTCCTCATGCACCACTCTCCTTTGTATAAGTATAAGCTTTTTTCACTATACGTTTCATATGACTCCTTGGGTAGAATAACTGATTCTACCCCACAGGATGCTGCTACTTGTATTAACACAGTTAAAGCATGCAAACAGGAATTAGTAGTTAAGAAACTATTAATATTTTTCCACCTTACATTGTAAGTGCTGTAATAAAAATAGGGTGCAAACAAGTTCCAACCCAATTTTGTTTCATCAAAAGCTTAGCTAAAGAAACATAAGCCTTATTTCTAGCTCCTTTACAGACACACTGAAAACAGCTGCTTGCTACCTCAAGGAACACAAAATCTTGCTTACTGTAGAAATAACTTTGACTTCCTAAGATCATTAATTTTGATGATAGCAGTCTTACATCATAGGTTTATACAGAGCATGTTTTTATGGCCTGCTGTTGGCATTCCAGAGTCTTAAGCATACATATAAGCAAAACATCCTTTTCAATAGCAATGATAAACACAGCAAGTGCCTCATTTAACGTGGACATGTCTGGCTGCTCAACACTCAAATTTCGTGCAGCACGCATAGGCTCTGCTGCAATGCTGTAAATCGTTGTGCCCCCAGCAAAACACAGCAATGCTGAGAAAAGATGCTTCAAAAGCTACATATTGACTGTGATGCCAAAAAGAAGGAACACTAACCTGGTAAAGAAGGCAGCACTGTTTATGAAAGAGATTTCATCAGCTAAATCCATCTCCTCCGAACATGAACTGTCTGTTAAATGGATGCTAACCCGGGGAATTCCATCTGACTGTCTTGGCTGCAGCACTAAACATGCTGGGGAAGATCCTTCTTGCTTGGACTTTGAGATCTAGGGAAACAAAGTACAGTAAAAGAAAAATACAGAAATCAATAAGGGGCTAAGAAATCTTCCCAGCAAATTTGCAGCAAGCAAGGTAGTGTTTCGTTCCCCCCTCCTTCCTGTTTAAATATAGTGCTCTGAATTCACAGCAAAGAATGAGTCAGCAATTCTGCCCCTCCACCAATGAAGAATCCCTCACAATCTCTCACTAGAAGGTAGCCATAAAAACACAAAGCCGCTACCAAGCAACATATTTAAGCAAAATTTGAAAATAACAGAGAATGTTAACTAAAATAATGATAATATAAGAATGCAGATCTGGAAGGGACCCTATGGATCACTGAGTCCAGCCCCTGTCAAGGAGGCACAGAGGGGAACTGAACCCCCAACCTTTGGCTCCACAACAAGATACCTGATATGTAACAAAACAGTACAGTGCATTGAAGTTTTGGGAGTGTTCTCTCTTAACACCAAAAATTACCACTTCATGGTAGTCTCCTCCAAATAAGGAGGCAATATTATTACAAGGTGATAAGTTACATGGAGCTCTGGTTGTTATTTCAGACATGGCACACAATTAAGAGTTTTATGCAATTAAATATTCTTTGTGTCAATAGTGTTATTCAATACAAGAATAATGGAAATATTTATGGTACGGAAAACTCATTGTGTTAGGAAATGGCTTGATATTGCTGCACAATATCGTACCTATTATGCCATTTCTTGCTGTTTTGATTCATGGATACAGAGGCACAATATCCCACATTCATAAACAGGTTTATTGAAGAACTGAATTTGAGCTTAAGGCCATAAATAAGATCAAAGGGACATTGGGAGCCATTATTATCAACTTCTTATGTCTTTACAAAAGATAGCTCTCTCAATGAAGCCCCTTGCACAGATCTGGAGATCAGCTTGGACCAGCACCTACCATGTTCTGATCAAAAACAATGTCAAAGAACAGCCAAGAAAGAGACAAAGGAAAGTTGTGTTTTAGACATGTTACACATCAGTATGCTAAGCCATGCTCTGGTTTCCTTTAATAACAGTGATGGTGATACAGAGTATAAAAGGTGGGGAATTATAAAAGAAACAACAGTCTTGTGGCACCTTAACCATTAACTGATTTCTTGTGGCTTGAATTTTGTGGGCTGTCTTTCATGGGAGTGTAGATGAGAGCAGCTTATGCCCTAATGAGTTTCTTAAATTGTTAATGTGCCACAAGGCTCTGTTACTTTGACTGCAATAGCAGCCCATGGGTATCCTTCTGGAAATTACAAAATAATGTTCTTGCAGACAATCAAATTGAGGCCTGGCACTGCTGCACAGATGTTGCTTCTTTCAGATGTAGAGAGAAAACTGGCTGCAACGAACAACTGGAAGGTTTCGGTTTCATTTCTTAGCTTAGGAAGGGTAGCTTAGAAAAGAAATATCTGGATGTTCTCCTTAAATGTTCAAGTGATGTATATCAGAAATAAAAACAACAAAGAATCTTGGGACACCCCAAAGATTAACAAGTTTTATTTATCATAAGCTTTAACAGACTCCAGCAAACTTCATCAGCCACATGGAGTAAAGCCTTAAGGCAGGCAGGTGTGCATGAGTATTCAAACACAGACAGACAGGTATACTTAGGATAATTCTTCTCATATTTGCCTGAGGCCAACATCACTATCTTAGTTTTTACATCCCCACTTGTATCATGCAAATAGAGGGGTGCATTGCAAGACTGCAAAGATTCTGTGTATGAAATGGAGATGGTGAAACTGCTATGTGTGAAATGCAGACGGTGAAATCAGTATGACTATTTAGAGCTAAGTAACTCAGGTGTTACAGGACATGGTGGCGCTGCAGGTTAAACTGCAGAAGCCTCTGTGCTGCAAGGTCAGAAAACCTGCAGTCGTAAGATCGAATCCACATGACGGAGTGAGCTCCCGTCGCTAGTCCCAGCTCCCGCCAACCTAGCAGTTCGGAAGTATGTAAAAATGTGAGTAGACAAATAGGTACCACCACGGTGGAAAGGTAACGGAGTTCCGTGTCTAGTCGCGCTGGCCACGTGATCACGGAAGATTGTCTTTGGACAAAACGCTAGCTCTATGGGTTGGAAACGGAGATGAGCACCGCCCCCTAGAGTCGGACACGACTGGACAAATTGTCAAAGGGAACCTTTACCTAACTCAGGTGTTCACCCTTTCACATAAAAGTAACTTGTAACCTATAAGTAACTAGTAGCAGATAAGTATAACTAGTTATTTCCACATTCTGAGTGTGGGTGGGTGTTATTAATTATTCTTTTAGCATGGAGGACTCATCCACCCCATTCCAGTGTTAACATTGTTCTGAAGTCAACCAGAAGACTCTTCAAGAATTTGGGACAATGCTCGTAGTGCTATCAAAATTCTTCTAAGACTCCTCATTTTATCAGGCAGTTAAGAGGATGATTTTTGGAGACACCAATAATGTGGTTTTCTAAAGCTTCCTGAAGAAGCACCTGAAAACATCCTATTATTAGTGCTGCATCCGAGGGTGTCCTTCGGTGAGATACCCTTCAATGTGTGGCCTTCCTCACCTCTCCACTGTTGCAATATGCAACAGGTGCTCTTTCTCCTGCTTTCTTTTTTCCATCCACTTAATTTCTAAGGAAGGAACAAGCACACAAACCGTTTGCAACACCTGCTCCTCACCTCATCACACCACCTGCTTTATCACCCCTCTGGGTTAGTGGGAAGGAAGAGGTGATCAAGTGGATGGCAACACAGAGAAGAAAGACAGGATGGCCAAGGGGCTCTCAGCAGGTCATAAGTGTGAACCCCAATTTGAAATCCAAAACAAAGGTCCTGTTGTATGTCCCATCCCCCTGAAAAACTAGATTGGTAAATACACAAGACTGGTCTTGCTGTATTACTAGCACCTCGCCTGTGGAACTCTTCCCTAAGGGAAGTTAAGTTGGGTCCTCCTCTGTTGAACTTGGTACTTAAAACAGGTTTTAAAATAGACTTCTAAAGAATATTTTAAATCTGCTCTAAAACAATGGGTTTTTTAAATGAAACACTGTTTTACCATGTATACCTTACTGAAACAGCAACGTCTATGTTGGCTTGGGCATGTCGTGAGAATGGCTGACAGTCGGGCTCCAAAAGATCTCCTGTATGGAGAATTAGTGCAGGGAAATCGCCCCAGAGGGAGACCACAGCTGCGATACAAGGATATCTGCAAGCGGGATCTGAAGGCCTTAGGAATGGACCTCAACAGATGGGAAACCTTGACATCTGAGCGTTCAGCCTGGAGGCAGGCGGTGCTTCATGGCCTCTCCCATTTTGAAGAGACACTCGTCCAGCAGGCCGAGGCAAAGAGGCAGTCCCAAAACCAGCAAAATCAGGGAGCTGGACATCGGAGAGATTGTATTTGTCTTCAGTGTGGAAGGGATTGTCACTCTCGAATTGGCCTTCTCAGCCACACTAGATGCTGTTCCAAGTCCTCTATTCAGAGCATGTTACCATAGTCTCTCGAGACTGAAGGATGCCTAATCTAACTGTTTTACCTTATTTATAATACATCATTTTGGGTGTCCTAGTGGGCAGAAACAACAGTAAAATAAATACTTTAAATGGACTAAACAATAAAACCTTGCCAACCCCTGACATTGGATCATATTGACATATTCATTGAGGGGTCTGCTAATGGAGACACACGCTTTCTCAGTCACAAGGGAGCAGAACTGACTCTCTTGGTGGATACGAATAACAAAGTGAGAGAGATTTCAAAATACTGTTCAAGGAATGTCTGCTCAGGTTACTTCTGCCTCCATAAAGATTTATATAAGCTAAGTGGCTATCCCCGCTTGAACTGTTCCTTAGGTGACCCTGAAGGAACAGGTGCTTTCACAAGACCCCAAAATGTATCCCACCAGAGTGGGCACAAACAAAATGGTTTGCAGTTAAGGTTCATCTATAGCAGGGACAAAAACCTGGTGCTGGACCTCTCAAGACCTCCATTCCCCTAATAATAATAATAATAATAATAATAATAATAATAATAATAATAATAATAATAATAATAATAATAATAATAATAATAATAATAATTATTATTATTATTATTATTATTATTATTATTATTATTATTATTATTATTATTATTATTATTATTATTATTATTGCAGGGGATGCAAGAGTTGAAAATAAAGAATTGGAAAAACAAACATAGTACAGAGACCTGGCAATTGAAACATCTCGCCTCTGGAAGAAACACACTTCAGTGGTCGCCGTAGTCTCTGCGGCTTTGGGAACAATATCAAGAAATTTCACACAGTACTATAAGCAGTTGCAGATCTCAGAAATCAGAGCTACAAAAAATGGCAATATTAGGAACAGCATACATACTGCGCCGATATTTAACAGATACTTAGGTTTTTGGTTAAAACTTGTATCTGTTATTCTGTTATATAATACCAGTCCATGTTTTTATAATTTTGACTGTGCCTGTCAACAACAACAACAACAATAACAACTACAAAGTTTATCGGTGAGCTTAAAGCCCTGCCTCTCCATTTTTCACTTCTTGGCACAGCTGACATGTTTTTTTTTTTAGCAATCTGAGGTTTCTGCTTAAAAGCTCCATTGTGAAGCGTCTCCCAAGCTTTTAGGCATGGCTCCAGACAAGGTGCTAATTTGTTGGCTGCTCTGGAGGAGCAGGGACTCTGCACACCAATGTTAACCAATCCCTTGCCCATTAGCAGGCCCTGAGCAAGTTATTTTGGGCAACAGTAAAGCCAAGACACATAAAGTGGAACCCGCCACACCCAGCTGCCTGTAACTGTCCCAGCTACAGCAAGGCCTCCAGGAATTCTCACTGTCTCAAACTGCTTTCGCAAAGGCGCTGCCTGAAAAAACAAGCTAAAAGGCAATACCAGAGCCTATGTGACTTGACCAGAACAAGCATATCTTTCTTTAAAAAGCAAATGTCTAGTAGCAATTCGTCTCTCGCCAATCCCACTGGTGTGTAAGAAAGAAAGATTGCCCTGAAACCAAGTCACCCCAGGAAATGGTGGGGAAAGAGTGCAGGTTCTTCTCCACTCAAGTCAAGATGCATAGGCTAGTCACGTTATTTTCACACCAGGGCCAGAAAATCTCCCAAGAGCCTTTCCCCATGAATGAAAATACAGTAATAAGAATTAAATAAGCAACAATTCACTGGCCTTTCGTGATATCTTGAGTCAATTGCCTGAGGAGCCCCCCCACCCCAATCGAACAATATGAGTAGGTGTGTGGGAAGCTGAAGATAAGCAGTAACAGTCTGGAGAAAAGGAGCAAGAAGCTTCTGGAACCAAGCAGAGAAACAGCCTCCGGCCTCTTCCATGGGAAGCAAGGGTGGGTTTTCCCTCTAGACAGTTGTGTAAGAAAAATAACACTGGAAAAAGGAAGTGGGTTTGTCCCCAAAAGCTCACATTAAAATATAGCAGTTAGTCTTTAAGGCGCCGCAACGTTTTTGTCTTTATTATTATTTTTTGCCTCATATACTATAGAAATAGGCAGCACAAGTCAGAAGGAAGAGCAGGACAGCCTTGCCGACAATTGGCCAATAAAACTAGAAGGGCAGACGAGAGCTCCAGCGGGTGAACGATGAAGGCCCTTCCACCTCAGGGAACATCATTTCTTCTTTTGTTTAAATTGGCAGAGTCACTAAGATTCAGATGTGGGCCACCATCTGCTGTGCCTATTTTAAGTATTCATTTTATGAAAATGAAACGACAACTCACACACAGTTCTTATTCACTTATGGGAACCCAAACATATTTTTTCCAGAAGTATGGAGGATGCAGAAGGACACAGATTCCTTCCCTCGTCCCATATTGTTCTTTCAGTAATGTATATTTTCACAGCAAGAAAGTAGCAAAATATCTGGCCCTGGGAAAACATGTTATTTTTAATACTTTACTCAGGGCACATCAATTACATCTTGGCTAGTGTGTGTATCATGCTTGGGGAACTGACTGGCTGACTGATGTGTTTGTTTGTTGTCATCTGTAGGCCACCTTTCTCTCAACAATGATGGGGGAAAGAACTGGAGCAAATTACAGCTTGACAAACTTCAGTGTTCCCAATTACAAGTGAATTTTACACACTCAGCTCTTGCCTCAACTGGGGAGAATTTAATAAGATAAAGGAAGTTAACAGTGGACTGCAGATCCTTATGGGCAGCGAAATGGTCTCAAATGAACACTGCTTACAGATTAAAACCGTCATTTTGTTTAAGGCTTCTTCACCAATCCAACCCCAATAGCAACTGAAATTACTCAAGCATTGATAATAGAAGCAGAGAGTCAATCATATTCATTGGTCCGTTTCAGCAGCAGTAGCATAAGGTTGGGTATAAATAGAAGGGGGGGGAAGAGAGAAATCCTCTGTTTTGCTGACAAAGGTAATGCCTGTGCCATAATGAAAGACAACTTTGCTGAAGTCCATGTACATACAGCCAAATGGTCAAGAATGCATCAACACGAGTCATGCTCCTTATCCATTTATGGTATTTTTATACTTCATATCTATGAGCCAGAGTTACAGCCTAATGAAAGAATCTGGGTGCCTCATTGACACTGTTGGCATTATTAATGTGCATGCTAAATCAAGCAGAAATGTGCAGGTCTTTCAAGGAGCAAAAGACAGCTTATACAAACACAACTGACATCTGTTTCCCCTCACCCTGAAGTGACTGGAAATTAGAAAAAAGAAAAAGAGGAGGAGGGAACAAAGCAACAGTGCTTAAATATAGCCATCTTTTCCAACATTATTCAACTATTATTCAAATGAAGTCCAGTGCCTCTTAAATTTGCAAATATTTCTTCTGAAATCTATATAACGCCCCCCCCCCCCCGGCAGCAGATTGCTTAGTCTATGCTTTGCCAACCCTATATTCCTTCAGATTTAGATTACCAACTCCTATCAGACCCAGCCAGTGGGACCAATTGTCTGGAATGGTTGAAGCTATAGGCCAAAACTTCCAAGAGACCCAGACAGAGGAAGAATATTACATGGGATAAGGCAAAACTCACAGAAGGCAAGTCAATCAACAATTATTAGTCACGGTACCTAAATGAAACCCACATTTTGCAGAGGCAGGATTCCTCTGAATATCAGATTCAAGAGAACAAACAAGCTATCAGGAAATGTCATCTGACTTGGACCCAAGAGTACAACCTTCCCTGATAATCTGGCTGGTCATTTCTGAAAACCAAAGGATAAGATGAGCCTTTCCACAGATTGATAAGGTACTGCCCACACCCAAAGCTTACACAAACTAATTTTTGGACGACATATCCCAGAACATATCGGATAGCCTGGCTCCTGGAAGGAAGAACACAATCTGAGGTACAGCACATGCTTTGTCTGTGAAAGACTGCAGTGTCTATCTATGCTATATCCAGCTGAGAAAAGGCTCAGGTAGCACAGAGTGGACAACAAAAGGCTCAGCACTGTATATGAGCAATTTGTGACCAACAAACAACATTAGCCTGTCCTGGCCATTCCTACATTTTGCTGATAAAGACAGCAGGGAGGAAAGGATATCTTGTTTCCCAGCAGAATCATGTTGTATTGCTAGGGGACAAGAGGACAGCGGTTTTGCTGACAAAGATGCCTGACCTAGGTAAGAAAAGTGTCCAAAGGGCAAGGTGCTCTGTGCAGACAAGAAACTCTTGACAGGTGTTTCAACTAATAAGTTAACAGAAAAGGAACGGACAAAGAACAAAGAGTCGACAAGAATTGGAAGAAAACAGCTGTAGAAGACGTGACCTGGAAATGATGAGAAAGCAACTTCAGGTGGAGGAATTCTGTAGCTGCAAAAACCGATACGTACGAGAAGGAGGGTTACAATCCTTATTTGGATAGACACTCACTTTCCCCATGCCCTCGGTTGGCGCAGCCAGCCAGAAGTAGAAGATGTAAGTAAGTGTGTGTCTCTGTGTGAAAGAATGTACTGATGTGATTTACTGAGTACTCAAAATTAAACTAGATAGCATTAGAAAACTAATTGGTCTCCACGGCATTCCTTCACTGATATACTACCCCATAAGCAGCTGTAAAGAACCTTAAGGAATTTGTAACAATACACTTCCTGCCCACCATATTCTGGAATCTTAAATGGCAGTATCAGCAGGTCTTGATGGGTTCTGGAAGGCCAAGGCAGCCCCTGGTCTGCAAACATAGGGAACCTGCACCCAACCCAACCCCCTAAGATGAATACCCTTGATGAAATTAATGCTGTCAGAATTTAAGCAAAGAACCACAACTGTTACAAAATATGGGAAGGCATGAGAAACCTGCAGCTCAAAGTATTAAAGAGATTAAATAATTGCTTTCTTCTCTCCAGAGCTGAGATAAAAGGCAACAATTGTAGCATGACAGCATGCTATTAAATTATTTGGATGCCAACTGTGACATAACTGAAGCAGCCAGCATACTAAATACCTCATATTTATATGTAATAACCAAAGCTTTAAAGTACATATATAAGATTCATCTGAGAAGATAAAAAGTAACTTTACCCAGATACTTTTCAACTGTAAAATTCGCAAGTTTCATTCCATTACTGATGACAGCTGATCCATATTTGTGCCAGACATCAATGGCCAAAAGCTTTTCTGTGTTATGTAACAGTCCAGACTGGCAGCTCCTTGCACTGTAAATCCATCCCTCTCACCTCAACTGCTCCTACTCCCTGCTGCTTTACAAAAGGCGACAACTCGTCAGGTATCTTTTACCTGGCAAAAGTCTTGTCAACCCTAGCTGGGTTTTACCTTACAGTGCACAGCTTTTAAAAAACCTTTCCCGGGAAAGCTAATGGACCAGCTTTTACAATCTTTAAAAGGAAAATTATACAGAAAATCTCAGCACTATCAAGGAAGTTTTCAAAATAGCTTTGTGCAGCCATTATGCAAGCACATCTATAACAACTGCTTAATGTACCACCAGCAGGACACAGAGGTGATTTAGCTGGGATGCAGGGTTATCATTAATGATTATGAATTCATTCTTCAGTCTCCATGTCCTCCTGCAAGTATGATGTGCTTGTTATTGATCCTACTTGCTACAGATGTTCCAACCGTGGCATGCTAATAAACATGTAAGTGTCCCCCTATGAAAAAGTGACCCTTTCCCCCTACCATGGTGGAACTCAGTTGAAAACTTGTGGTCTAGCTAGATCCCCAGATATTGTTGAACCTCATGTCCTGGAAGCTTCCAACCAGTGTGATTAATGGTAAGGAGTTCTAAGAACTGTAGTCCAACACTGCATCATGATGTTGAGAAAGAGCAACCCAAATGCATATGAAGCAGCAATCTTGTTGGGTCTAAGTAGGTTTGGCTCTGGTGACTGGGGACACCCTTTTGAATTCCCTTGAAGAAAAGTGAGGCATTAAGGGCCACCTGTCTCTTCTCCTGCATGCCAATCAACAGAGCTACACTGGGGAACATGTTGCAGCCCAGTAACACCTCTAGATATTACTGGGCTGCAACACGAACGAATCCCACTGACCTGAGGAAGATACATCATCTTGACTGTGAGGACTCCAGCCCAGGAAATCCAGAAGCTACAATCTGCCTTGTATCATCTGAATTAGTAGCAATTAAAGCAAGGAAAGCCTTTTAAACAAAGACTCTTCTTGCATTGGAAGTGGAGCTGCCCAACCAGACTTTGCTGTGGTTCTGTTTTAAAGATCAGTTTGGATTATTTCAAGGATGGTCAAACCTGTGGTCCTCCAGATGTCGTTGGATTGCAATTCCCATTAGCCTTAGCCAGCACAGCCAATGGTGAGGGACTGCAAGATATGCACTCCAGTAAGATCTGAAGGGCCCCCGTTTCCCCCATCCCTGCAAGAGAGGTTCTGCTGTGTGCTTCACTGCAGACCTATATGGAGCAGGACTTTCTCAGTCATGGCACCAGCAATGTGGAACACCCCCCTCAAGAAAGCCTGTCAGGTCCCTTTCTTAAGTGTTTCTTAGATGGCTCAGTGGTTTAGTTCTCTGGTTGCAGAACCAGAGGTTGGGAGTTCAATTCTTCACTGTGCCTCCTTGACAGGGTCTGGACTCGATGATCCACAGGGTCCTTTCCAGTTCTGCAGTTCTAAGCTAAGATATTATTATGAGTCACACACCCACACCAGGTCACACACCCATAGTTTGTGATTGCTTGAAAGAGATCACTATAAACTGGGAACTAAGGATATTTTCTATGTAACATCAAAAAGACATATAAGCTTCTGAGTACTTCTAACAGGTAGTAAACAGAGTGATTGAATTTAATATGCTTCTTGACAGGTACATTCTATTTTATTTGCTGTCTCTAGAATAGAACATTATTGCAGCCACAAGGTGAGGACAGACAGGCTGGGTAAAAGTAAACCATCAAGTTACTAATGCTCAAGGTTACATCCCTATGCAGAACAGGATACTGTATTTCTCCCTAACTTATCTCTTGCTACAGAAACAGCACAGAACTACGAGCCAATCAACAGAGCTACACCCTACAATCAACAGAGCTCGTAGACCAACCATGCAGGCATTTTATAGCACTGTCATCTGAACAACTATAAACTATGTCCCCAAATTCTAGCCACTTGCCGTATATGCTTTGTTTTTGCAAACAAAAGCAAAAAAATAAAAAAATAAATCATCATCATCATCATCATCATCATCATCATCATAACAAATCAATTGCATATTTATTTATTTAAAATAAATATTTATTTATTTATTTCCACTGGAGTATCTTTCTGTTCCACCCAATGTAAGATATGGAGATAAAAACTAAATAAAATAAATTTGTCAACATACCATTAGGCAGAGAATCCAAAGCTACACACTTTGATACTTCATTCAGTAGTAACTCTCCCCATGCTGGTGGGAGGGACACTGAAATTCTCATGGGAACCAGGAAACAAAGGAAGTTTACATTAACTTTAACCACGGCCATCTTTCTCTTCCGGCAGGCTTTCCTTTAGTGTCTGCCTTTCTAAGGAATGGTTTTAAAAGAGGACTGTTTTATTTTTGTTGTTTTTAAATGTGTTTTTAGTACTGGCTATATCTATGAGTTTTCAATATGACATTTGTTTAATTCTTTTTAAATACTATAATAATGTATTGTTTTTAGCTTTTACGCTGTTCATTTTTTAATACTGTAAGTCACCTTGGATTCTTTTGAGGAGGAAGGCAGGGTAAAAATATTTTACATAAATAAAATAAAAACTAAATAGATAAACAACTTTAACATTACTAATGTAGAAGTCTGAGGACATGGCAAGATTGAAAAGCATGCATATGTATGTGTGTGCATTCATCTGTCAGTTTTATTGCCCACATGAAAAACCTCTTGGTTATCAACCTCCACCATATAATTAATATCTAGACTAATTTTGTTTAGTCTAGAATAAATGTTAATAAAGGAAATGGACTCCACTAATTTCCACTTTTCTTACAAAATCTTTCATAATCCTTGCCAATACAGTAGTGTAATTTTTAGGGTTGAAAAACCTAAAGTGTGTGCATTCACAGAGGCCACGAAGAAGTAGTATAAAGTACACAGATTTCCCTTGATCTGTCTTGTATGAATTTATATTCTGCTATAAGTTATGGGGCTGGACATTTTATCTTGCCAAAACGTGGCAATCCAAGAATTCATCAGACATTGTGCTCACAAGGATTTGGGCTAAATATATGCAGGTTTTCTCACTTTTTGAAAGAAAGAAAATTGGAATCTGAATGCGAAAACTAGAATCCTATGTTTTTCCAGAGCTAGCAGAGAACTAAATAATACATATGCCTTCCATAGCTCAGTTTGAACTCTAAAATTGTGACAGTGGTATAAGAGTGAAAGTATCTGGGAAAAATCAGTGTAGAAATGACCCTAGAACTCTAACTGGCTAAGATGAGCAGAGATGAGTCGAAACAACATAAAGTCAGCTGAAACTATGCTGAATTCAAACCTCTCTCAGGCTAGGGATGCCCCAGTCTACTCTTGCCCTGACTTAACTTGGTGCTGGCACAGGAGGTGTACCACTAGAAGATGATTTTTACCAGTAGAGCAGATAGCATATCTCTGAAGTCAGCTGGCATCCGCAGTTTTCATGTTTTAAAAATCTCCTGTTCAATTTGAAGAAAACTGTATTTTTAACATATCAATACTTTACACATTAGGTTAATTGGTTATAGGGAGCAAACCCCTGCTACAAAGATTGCACTGGCTACCAGTCTGCTTCGAAGTCCAAATCAAAGTGTTGGTCATTATCTATAAAGCCCTATACGTCTTGGGTTCAGGCTACCTGAAGGACTGTATCTTCCCATATGAGCCTTCTTGGTGTTTAAGATTTTCAGAGGAGGCCCTCCTCTCGGTCCCCATTGCAGGCACAGTTAATGGGGACACGAGGGGCCGTTCTCTGTGGCAGCTCCTAAGCCTTGGAATGCTGTCCTTCGGGAGATCAGGCTGGCCCCCTCCCTTTTATCCTTCCACTGACAGCTAAAGACCCATCTTTTCAGGTAGGCTTTTAACAATCACGATTGAGTCCCTGAATGCCATTGTTAAGGTAAGATAGTTTTTAATGTTGTCTTGCTTTGAATTATTCAATTGTATTTTAATTAGTGTATAGTTTAATTGCTTAATGTTTAACTTGTGTTTTTAATTCTGTTATTTTAATATTGTGAGTCACATTGAGTAATATTGTGAGGCTTATAAATAAGCAAACAAATAATAAGAATTATAATTGGTGAAATTGTGGCAGCCAATGTTCCCACTAATTTTTAGCCCCACTCTGCCCCTCGTGTGCGCAACGTTCCCCCCCCCCGCATGGGATTCCATAGCGACCAGAGCCAAAGGGGCTGAAAACCATTGCTACAGGTGCGTGGAGAAGGAGGAGCCCTGCACAGAGCGAAGCGGATGCGCACACCTTAGAGGGAACTTTGGTGGCAACCCAAAATGCTTGCTAAAAATGATGAATAAGGACAAATGTCTCATAGTTCACAGGGTGCATCACAATGCAACACTGACGTCCACTATACATATGATTTTTTTTTAAAGCATATATTGGCAGTAGGAAAACTAAGGCTGACATAATCTCACATCACTGCAAAGGACAATGTTTGCACTTCATTTTATGAACACAGTTTAATGACTGTTTTACTCTTAAACAAGAAATAAAACATAGTGAACCATAACAGTGTTGCATTGTAAAGACAGTTCACCGACCTCTCTTTCATCAAGAAAAGGGTTAAGGGTTTTTGCGTGTTTGAAGAATTGCACATGTGAGGGACATTTAGAGAGTTCAACTGGAATCTCAAAGAAGTCCTTTTATGCTTGTTGCCTTTTGCTCCCAAAACACATGTGCAGGCAGGTGTTGTGTGCTTCTAGTCCTAGGGGCAGGGTCCCCACCCATCCACTGGACACTGAGAGAATGCCCAGGACTCCCACTGTGGGCAATATTTACCATATTATTTACACCATGAAGAAAGGGAAGGTATACTGTAGTTATTTGCAACTAACAATAAAGCAGCTTTATATTAAAAACCACAGACACACAAGCCACCCACTCTGGTGTGCACATGAACATAAAAACACATTATTTGGAAGATGAAAGAAACCTCCCAGGGAACATCCCCAACAGAATCAAGATATCATGGCCAAGTTGGAAATCCTAACTGAAGAAGCTGGGAGGAAGACGTTGGAAGCACGGAAAAGTCATATGGACCAAAATTGCATTTAAATAAAAGAAAACTTTTTGTATCACTGAAAAGTCTTCCTTCTCTTGCTCCAGAATGACCCAATCAAACAGGGAGCTGCCTTGTACTGATTTCTCAAAGGAAGTAGGAAACATCCTACTGACAGAATAAATTAAATGAACTCTACTGTTCAGATAAACAAAGGAATGGTTCGTGGTTATTGCTGCCGATGAAAACCTGCTTTGCCATGACTGGCAAAGAGGCATGGGATATGACTGGTCCTATGCCAAGACTGTCATGCATCAAATTAAGCAAAAGGATCCGCAGTCCTCAAAGTGTCAGAAATCTGCACCAAACATTAAAGAAAGCCTGACAGAACATGACATTTCTTGAGTTGGAAGTCCCATTTCTTCCACGTTAAGAGCGTGACTTGTCCACACAACCCAACACATGCAGACACACAAACAAACTATGACCGGACATAAAGAGACGGAGAGGAACAGTTCGACAGACCAAGAACTATCTTCCACATATTTTCTTCAAAGGATAATCATTACATGATGTAGCCAAAAAATTCAACAGAGCATTTTGACACAGGAGTCATAAAAAGCTAGTGATTCCCTGGATCACTCCTCTTTGAAATTAAATTAGTATCACATCCAACTCAATTCATTTCCACTTAAATTCATCCGTAGGCAGGCAGGCAGGCAGGCAGACCTTTGCAAAAGAAGGCTTTTCTTTTACTAAAATGGAACATCTGACTTCACTGCTGGGTAGTTCAGTGGTTTAGGTATCTGGCCACAGAGCCAGAGTTGGGAGTTCAATACCCCACTGTGCCTCCTTGATAGGGGCTGGACTCAATGATCCATAGTGTCTCTTCCAACTCTGCAATTCTAAGGTTATTGAGGTTATGGAGTCCTACTTAGGGTGAGAAAGAAGAAAAAAAGTAACTTTGTCCATAGAAGCAAGTGAAAGAAAACATTAAATAGGACATGTAGGAATCTGGTAGTGTTAGTTTATTCTTTGCCATCTCACTTTCCCATTGTTTTTACAGAACTGAAGTTTATATGAACAAAAATGTTTCCTGAAAGTTCAAGTTCAACAAGGAAAAGAGAATGCAACTGCCTGGGGACTTTAATAACCTACAAACTATTTTGCCAGTTATGTGCAACTGTGGTTTTTTAAAAAGCAGTATACTATTGCTTCAAATCATTCTGAAATTAACTGAAGGATGGTATCGATATACTTCTAACAGCAAATTTAAAAAATATCAAAACGTTAGAGAGTTTAACACGTCAGAACCTAAGATCCTTCACATTTTGTTGCACAACAATTTCCACCCATACAACAATTTTATCTGCTTGCTGTATATATTTCCCAACTTCCTTCCAAGAAGCTCAAGGCCACATACATTGGGGCGCACAAGGCACAGTTCTCCAGAAGTTGCGGGACTGAAACCCCCATCAGACCTAGCCAACATTGCCAATGAATGGTAAGAAATGCTGGGAGGTGCAGCTGAACAACATGTAGAGGAGTGCATTTTGCGCACTGGCTGAGGCTCATGGGAGTCACTGGCCAAAGCATCAGATGGGCCACAGATTCTCTGCCTGTGTCCTAGAGATTATTTCTAAATATGTTTAGAAAACATGTTCTCATTTAAAATATAAAATAAGATACACATTTTAGCAATTTACCTAGTTGACAGTGTTTTCTCATGCAGACTTAATAGGGGCCTCTGTTTCCCACCCCAATGTGGGCTCTCTTGGCACGTGAAAGAACATGAAGACGGTACAGGCCTCCTGGAGAACCACTACGGTACAGTGGTTAGAGTGTCCGGTTGAGACTTGGGACAATGTCCTTGGGCTAATCAACTTCTCTTAGCCTGACTACTGCACAAACTTGCTGGAAGGATAGTTAACTCATTGAGAGACCTTTAACAAATAATATCCTCAACACAATTCTCCCACTTTTGCAACTCAAGTTGCTTGAATTCTAGAGTCTCTCTCTCAATCCTCCACCCCTCTTCTTTCTCTCTCTCTTGTGCTCAAAGATGGAGGGGGGGGGGAGAACAACAAGTTAACTGTTGCTGCATTACTCTACTCATAATATGTCTCAGTCTCAGATTTCCAAATGCCACCAAATAACAAGAGTACTGGTCATACGCATGATGGGAAAAATCAGAGTAGGGGAAGGGATTTGTCATCCTTCCCAGCATCCTAGAATTAGTTTACTCAACTCCCAGCATTCTAGAAATGATTTCTTGAACATTAATTTCTACAGAAGACACAGAATTCAATAGGCCCATGATTTGCATGAAGAGAAATATATTGCTGAATAAACATGGAAGACAGACCAGTGTCGAGGATGTATGAGGCTCCTGGGCAGATTCTTCTTGTTGTTGATTATCCCTTCCTCAAATGGAATGGACCTCGCTACAACTATTTTTCCTTGGCAGCTCTAAAGAAAGATGTTGTTTGTATCCAAACTAGTCTCCCAAATCCTTCGCCCAATGAATTCCTTTCCTTCCTAACTTTTTTTCCCCATTTCTTTTGCTCTGAATGATCAGCTACAACAATCTGTATTTTCATTTCTCATTCGGTGACTCAAGTATTCTACTTTTCTGCATTTTATGAGTTCCAGCTTCATCCAAGAAATTCTTAGCATTCTACACTAAATCTACATTTCAGATTTTTCTGTCTGTATTATACCAGGCTGTACAAAAGTCTACAATCCTATGCCATACAGCAGAACTGAAAATACATGGTATCATAAAGTGTGTATTTCCAACACTCATTTTAAGAGTTTGTTACATATTACATTTTTCATCTTAAGGAAGCTGCTCTGTGCTAATCTTTATTCTGACTTTCATTACGGCTTTGATTCCACTGTCCATTCAACCAAATCACCAAGGTACTGAAAGGTTTTTTTAAAGAAGAATCTACAACCTGGCACAATTTATAGTTAAGTCACATTACATTTTTAACAATGATAATTTTGTGTATGGTTGTATCTGTACCTGTTTTAGCTGTATCTGTTTGAAATTTTGGAGCTGCCTTGAGCCCCCGTTCTGGGGAAAAGATGGAATATATATCAAACAAATAAATTCATTGATTTTGAAGCTGTATATACACATGTATTATTATTATTATTTATTGCATTTATACCCCACCCATCTAGTCAACTGACTACTCTCACATGTAGCCTGGGTTTAGTGAAGTACAATGAAATCCTGTTCCCCAATTTCATTGGGGAAGTTTCAGCACAGACTGGCAGGCCAGTTTTGTTGCTTTTACACATCTCTTGCCATTTCCCACCAGTTTAACTCATCTGTTCTTTTGGACACCCCTTCCTTTTTCACCTTCCTAGCTCAAGTCCTCTCGCTCCAGAGTGAGAAAGAGACGCTGCAAAGGAAATGGAAGGAGACACTTTAAGATGGTGAGGAACCCGAAACAAAAGTTAAGCATTTGCTTTGTGGAAGCAAATACCAGGGTGATCTATTTAAATCTGCAACACAAAATATCAGAAGGACTCAGAACCACCCCAGAATGGCTGCAGCGAATACCACAAGGTGGGGCAGCCCTAAAACATCAGCAATGAAAACGTCTCCAAGGGCAACCAAGAATGTTGCTCCAAGGGAAAACCGAATGGTGTTATGTCAAAACAGTTCCTGATAAATGATTCTATACAGGATCATTCTTAAATGTCAAAACAAAAAGCAAAGCGTGCTGCTTATATACCGTCGCACAGCGCTTAAAGCACTCTCTGGGTGCTACAAATTGCCCTCCCCTGCCCCAGCAAGCTGGGTACCAACCTAGGAAGGATGAAAGGCTGATGAACCTCAAGCCGCTGGTTACATGGGATTGAACCTGGGTTGTGAGCAGAGTTTTGACTGCAGTACTGCAGTTTAGCCACAGCGCCACCAGCAGTTAAACTGTGGTACAAGGACAGACATCTAAAACTGATAGAAAAGGGGAAAGCCAGGAAAAAAATATTCAAAAAGAGAAATGACAAGATGAAATAAATTCCCCACCTACCCAAATCAGAGGGAGCTGCATTACTCACAAGTTTGAATTGTAGAGTAGAAAATACCACAAAGGGTTAAATTGACACTGCCATAAGCTCATGCTGAACTTGTCAGTTCTGAGTTAGGAAAGGACACACTGGCAAGGCTGGCTCACTTTCTATGAACAGCCCCTTAGCTGATAATACAAACATTACAAGAAGACATTCTCAGCAGTCTGGGAAGGCAAATGCTCAGCTTGCATTAACAAGAAGTTCACTGGGTTCAAGGATGGAGACATCTATATGTAGCAGACCCCACTGCCACCAGCACCACTCAGAGTGACTGTCTTTACACATTCAAGGGTCAACACCAAGAACAGAATCAATATAACTAAAGAGGACATTACTAAAGAGTACTGGCATTTTGTTAAGTATTGCAGTGGGTGGATTGCAAAGGCACCCCTCGTCCAAATTAAATCCAGAATGCAAACAAACATCAAGGCAACAGCGGAACAACTAAAATCTCCTGGCAAGGTGACAAAAAGCTGGGCGTACGTGCCAAAACATGTCAAGTGTGTGTTTATAGAACAGCTTCACCGGGATCACTTCGAAAGAAGCTTCATGGCTTGGCTGGTTGTTTTTAAAAAAAACAGGTGCCCAATTTGTCTACTACTGCAAAAGCAAGATTTAATTAAAACACAACCAGAAAGCAAACGACAAAAACATGAATTTGCTGTGAGACAAAGTCTGTGTCTGTAAGCTAGGCACCCCTTTTGTACTGCAGGTTGGGGAAGGGGTCATAAGTGGGGCAGCTTTCCCGAAGGTAAACATACTCTCCATTGGACTACAGCCCGGAAGAACTTTTAAACCCAGAGGCAGAGAGTTTTTGCACTTTTTTAAAGGGGGAAAGACATATCTGGCTAGGATTTGTTGGCTCAGGGATTCTAGGTCACGGGTAAGCATCCATCTTCCAGCACTCTGAACACAGCAAAAAAGCCCAAGCAATTTTAAATGGCTGAGAGTATTACCTCTAGCCTCAAGCAAATCAGGTGCCCACGGTGCCAGTTACTGCACCAAAAGGGAGAGGCGCCCTCCTTAACCTTGCATTTCAATGAGTCTCAGACTTCGTTCTCAACACTAAATGACATGCGAGGCCTAGTCACGTATAATTTTTCCTGTGATAGTTCATTCTTTTGCAAAACGCAACCATAAAGATTGCAACCAAAGAATTCAGAGGTTTTAGTGAAAGCCATTCTTCCTCGTGGTCTTCCATCCCATCCTCTCTCGTCTTTCCCCCTGTGCTACACTTTTCCTTTACCCAGGGTGGGGTGGGGTGGGGGATTGTTTTCTTTCTGTTTCCTTCTAAGCAAAAACCTGAAGATTCCCACTCCATTATCACTCTTTGACTGCATCTTCCACAGCTTTCTTCAAAAAAGAAGAAAATATTAGGAACAACATGAATAAACATCCTCTGTTGTTGACTCTCAAAGACCTGTTTGTCAACTGGTCAGAGTAGAAGTGAGTCAAATTAAATATCAAAGCCTTTAAAAATGCAGTACCTTCAGACTGTTTCTGCTTGCATACAGAAGACGTGCAAAATGCAATATTGCTATAAGATCTCAGGCTCCTCATCTCAGTTTTCATCTTTCAAAAATACATGCTTCAAGCCCTTGGCTGCCCACGTATGCATGAAAGTTTGAGTCTGCCTGGATATCAAAATTGGGGGGGGGGGGGGTGCTGTGTAAGGTTCCTCAGTGCCCAGAAATGAGGCTCCCAGAGCTCCAGTTAGCTCCACTGTCTCTCCCCAGAATAAATTATACAAAACAGAATTGAACAAATTCTGCACACAAAGTAAACTGCAAACTCTGGCTTCATTTACATCATTTATACAAAGCACAGCTTTGGGGTCATTCCTTGGTACACTATTTGATTGGATTAAATGCAGAGTAGACGTAGTCCAGATGACAGCATGGTATTCCTGGATACACAGCAGTCCCTGCTCTGGCCACAGTTCCCGTCTTTAGCCAGAGTCTCACTGTGTCTGCCATGCTGTATCCATGCCTGGCTGGGCTAATCAAAGGTAGGCCGTGTGATGCGATCCAGGCATCTTAAACTACAGCTTCCATAAACTCTAGGCAGAACAGCCAACCATCAAAGAAAAAAAAAAACAGTAGGAGGGTACCAAGTTGTCTGGCCCTTTAACAGAAATTGCACAACATGACAGCTTCTCCGGCTCCTGCTCCATTTCTGGTGACAATTCTTGTCAGGAAATTACAACGTTTATAATAGAAGAAATTAACATCTTAGACTGAATGTATAAAGGAAGTTGTTAATCAGCCATGTTGTACAGCTGTGCATAAAGCTGAGTCACGCTGACTAGGCAGAAGGCTGATGTAATTATTATGAGATCACCTAGGATGAGGTAATGTTACCTGATTGGTCATTTGTACTACATAGTGTACATAGGAACACACATGTGTTGCAGAAAATTGGAGAGTTGCTAGAGGACACGCTGTTGGAGTATTTGTGAAGACTGTACATATGTAATATAAGCTTTAAAGAAGAAGCTGTTGTCTCGTGTTTTTCTTCTCTGCGAGGACCTTGGAGGCTGGTTGTAACCCTGTTTTCTTCAGCGCACCCCAAAAAATATTTGACAATTTTGAGCACTGGTTTTAACCTACAAAGCCCTAAAGAACTTGAGTCGAGGATATCCAAAGTACTGCATCTCCCCTTATGAGCTGGCCAAGGGTTTAAGACATCGGGAGGAGGTCATTCTCTTGGCAGTAGCGACAGCACCAGCATGCCTGGCGAGGGCACTAGAGAGGGCCTTACTAAACAGTTGCTCCCAACCTGTGAACTCCCTGCTGTTCCCCTCCTTGCTTCTACCAGCAAGTTAAGACCTTTATGTAAAAACAAGCTTTTGGCCAATAATTAGTTCCAAAGGAAATTGTGTTAATAGGCAATGTTGTACTTTTTAAACGTCTTTTTTAGATCCTTTAAAATGATTTTTATTCTGTTATTGTTTTACTATGTAGTATGTTTTTCAGGGACGTGGTGGCGCTGCGGGTTAAACCGCAGAAGCCTCTGTGCTGCAGGGTCAGAAGACCAGCAGTCGTAAGATCGAATCCACGCAACGGAGTGAGCTTCCGTCGCTTGTCCCAGCTCCTGCCAACCTAGCAGTTCGAAAGCATGTAAAAATGCGAATAGATAAATAGGTACCACCTCGGTGGGAAGGAAACAGCGTTCCGTGTCTAGTCATGCTGGCCATGTGACCACGGAAACTGTCTTCGGACAAACGCTGGCTCTACGGCTTGGAAACGGGGATGAGCACCGCCCCCTAGAGTCGGACACGACTGGACTAAATGTCAAGGGGAACCTTTACCTTTACCTATGTAGTATGTTTAATTGTTTTCTAGCATTTGGATTTGTCGTATTTTTAGCTGTATCTGTTTTCTAAGTATTTTTAGCTGCCTTGAGTCCCCCCTCCCCTTTTGGGAAGAAAAACAGTGTATAGGTAAAATGAATTGATGAATGAAGGTCTACAACAGCATCATAGTTCTGAACGGAAAAGAATTTGCAATGGGGAATCAGGCAAAGCCAAGAGGGGAAGGTCCAGGTTTTGTCAAGACACATTTGGGTAAGGCAAAGCAAGGCAAAGTCCAGACACCAGGACAGCAACACAGGGAAGATTAATTCAAGGCAAGAGTTGAGGATGGATGGTTCCATGAGGCGCTCAACAGGGAAACTCACAGGAGCAATGTTCAAACATTATTTCACGTTAACCTGGTGTGGGCAATCTGTGACTCTGGAGATCTTGTTGGTCTGCAACAACCCTTATTAGCTAGTATGAGCTAAAGGCTGATGGGAGTTGCAGTTCAACACCATCCAGAGGGCCACACAAAGGCCCCACCCCTCAAGTAAACTCAGACTGATCACAGAGCCACAGCTCAATTTGTATAAGGTAGCCCTGCTCTAGTGAGATAAGTCTCGTCAGTTAGAAGAGGCTTGCCTACCACTGGCACTGATACTGCAAGAAGACTGCTCTGTCTCTGAGTTGGGGTTGGAGTCCTCAAAGCTGAAGACAATACAACCTTTTCAGGCCAGAGAGGTTTAGGCAAAATGAGCTCCTTTGGGAATGAACCTTCTGGGCCATGGGGATCTCTGGATTGCACTTCTAAGGAGAATTCCTTCTGCCACACCAATACCTCTTTCCAAATGTATGGTATTCCCTCTCAGAGGATGGGGAGCTCAATCTTGGAGTCATAACACTGACATCTTTCTGGTCCTCAAGTTCAGGACATGTAGCTCTCTATTCAGGTGAGGAGGAGAAAAGTTGAAGGTTTAAACAATGAGATCTTTGTGTAAGAGAAGTGCCTCTGCTTTGTCTGGAGACTCTCCATGTGATCATAAACTCTGGAAAATCATGATTCTTAACTGCAGACTCCATACATAGAGAACGTTAACTTCTTCAGTCTGGAGATAGGAATGCTGGATATACCCGCAGTGGATTTGCGACCCATCCTAGTCTGCCAACATGAAATGAAACACACTTCAAGAGCACAGTCCTAAGGCTGACAGAAGGAAGCGTACATGGACAGCAAAAGTGGAGAAATCCATCCCCGTCGATATTTTGGACTACAAATCCCACAATCCCTAACCACTGCCCTTATCAGGTGTGGTTTCTGGGAATCAAAGTTCAAAATGTCTGGAAGGCCAAAGGTTCCCCATCAATAGAGGATGGGACATTCGATCAAACAAAAACAGTCACGGAAAAAGTAATGACCGATACACCCACTCTCTCCTACCTTATTTCTTGGACTTAATTTTGGTGCTTCTTTTTCAACACTTGTCAGAACAATTGGCACAGCCTGGTTGAAGTTGGCCTCCTGTGAAGAGATATGATAAGCAATTAACACACTGGGCTTGCTTCACTAAACACTATTATATATCTTTTCCTGTATTGCTGCTGCTTAATTGGAAATAAATCTTGTGGGGAAGAATAATGGAAAAAAATTGTATTAAATGTTGATGGAATAGGTTATGGGAACCTGCCATTAATGAAAAAATGAAGCACATCTACACTGCTCACTATCATACTCAGCTATCACTTTAATTATCACACTTCCATTCTATGGAACCTTGGGATTTGTAGTCTGGAGAGGTACTTAGAAGACTCTGCTGGAGAGCTGGAGTGTAATAGTTCAAAGGGGTTAATTAGAACTCTCTGGCAGAATTCTAAATGCTTCACCGAACGACTAAACCCAAGGTTCTGTGGATGAAGCCATGACAATTAGTGGAAACAAACTGCTATAAACTATGTACTGGAGATACATTTACACTTATCTGATAAGGTGAGGAAGGAATATTCAATTACATTAAAATATTCAATTTTTAAGCTTTTTTAAACTTACACATTTCTTTTGCAATCAGCCATACCAATTTGTGGAAAGACATGCCGATCTCAACAATGTGCTTCCCCGGACATTGTCATTCCGAGTGGTTTTAGAAACCACTGCCCAAAAGTTGATATTTGTTAACTTTATAATCTGCATTAGCTGTCTGTTTCTTGCCATTGCTTATGATAGTATGAATTAAAAACTGAATTAAAAAATGAGAAAAATCCAAAATGCCAACGGATGAAAAATGGGAATAATACATCATTTCTAAGCGTTATTTCTTTAATTTAACTTTTGCATCACTGTTGTCTGTGAATATCCTATGCTAAAATGTACGCCAAAAAGCAACTTGTTTAGAAATATGCCACTTGAGCAAAATTCATGTAAATTTATCTGGGATTTACATCACAGATTCTCAATTTTTACTGTTTTTCAGAACGTACTAAGTTTAGCCAGACAGAGAGATTGGAGGTATGCAAGGAGCAACTGTGGCTTAGAGGTACTGTTTTTCAAGCAGAAGGTCACAGGTTACATCTCTGGCATCTCTATTTAAAAAACAAGGATCAGGTAGCAGATCATGGAAAAGATCTGAGCAAGCTGGCCAAAGAGTTTGTGTGCCATTGATATAATAGCTAAATTCAGTTGTCACTCCAAATCATGGTTAAGGAAGCTCAACTATGGTTTATTGCTATGCCAACAAGTGAGAAAACCATGGTTGACTATTGATCAGGAAAGCAGAATGAGAAAAAACAGCTTAAAGCAGGTTTCCAAAACATGAAAGGTACTTTGCTGTATTCCCAGAATTCCACTCCATGCTCTGAGTAAATAAAGATCCCACCGCAGTTGTGGGGAAAGGTGCCCCCTGGAGGGGCCACAGTCACCAGAACTGCCCACAAAATGCTATGCCAGAATTCTTAGTAACAAGCAGGATGGCAGCACATGCTGCCTCGTTGTTTCTCCTTGGCTCCTCCTGCAAGTGGAAGCCACTTAATAACCAGAAATCTGTCAGAGTAAAAAAGATGAGTTACCTCCAGACTCAGATTCCTAGTTTGCTTCTCTTCTTAAACCAGAGTTTAAAGCCAAGGTTTGAAGCTGGTTTACAAATCCCAGCTTATTAGATGATCAACATGTCAGGATTCATTTCAGAAGTTAGCTTCTATGCCCCATCAAGAGACTGATCTCACTGGTTCCCAAACTGAGGAGTATCCCCCCCCCCCCATACTCCATAAAGGAAGTTATGAAGAAATTCTAAGAGTATATGTGTGGGACTTCAACATTTTCATTTTTAAAAAAAATCAGGTTAAATAATTAGAAAAAAATCAAGTTCTAGCACAAATCAATTCATACTATTGTTAACCGCCCAGGGTAATGCAAACTGCTAAATCAGGCAGTATACAAATTACTTACTTACTTACTTAAATACCTTTTTTAAGACTATAGCTTTGTGTTTATTTTTTATGTTAAATTATGAATTGATTTTTATTTTATTTTTTGCTGAAACGGTGATGGAAAAGGAGAGGTGAGGAGGCACGTGGATTTCTCAAAAATAAAAAAAGAGAGGCACCGTGTGAAATAGCTTGGGAACCGCTCCTTTCGCTGTCCTTCATGTGAAACAGGAATTGCTGTTCTTCCCTTGGAGCATCATGGTTGCTCATGATCTATTAGCCAGAATCCTCAGAAATACCAGCTTAGCGTTCTTTATGAATAAAGACTGTGGTCTATTTACTGACACACTGGGAACAGCTAATATAGAGGTACCTCCTTGTTAGAAAGAGATTTCAAATGAGGAGCTTGGCCTGCAAAGTGGCAAGACTCCCCTCCCTGGCAGTTAAAAAGGATACCAAAGGTGAAGAACCCATGAAGTGGCAAACATCCATCTATAAAATACTGCATTACTCACCCCATCCTCACTCATTTAAAAATGCCTTCCTGACACAAACAGATTTTTTTTCTTTTATGTTTCTAGTAGATACACAAAAACAGACCCATCTGCTCACTGTAGTACAAAGTGATCTGTGAGAAGAAAATGTTCTCTTGAACTAAAAAACAATCAAGATGTTAGAGATGCCTTCATGTGCCCTGTTCCATTTATACCACCCATGTTTACTACTTTAAACCTGCTGGCATGAACTTTAGTCTAGCAGAGGAGAAATCATGCCAGCTAGGGAGGGATACAGGTAGGCAAATAACACTTACACACCTAGCCAGCAGGGCTAATAGCCAGGCCTTCTGGTGACTGCTGCTCAAAAAACACGTGGACCAAAATCCAAGTGGAGAAAAAGCACATGTGGAAGGGCAATCACATCAGTAGTTTTTCCCTTCCTAGAGGCTCCTCTGCGTGACTTTGCAAGTGTCTCCTTCAGGTACCCAGTTTTATTCTGGTTAAGAAATCTGTGAGAGGTCAGATACACAAAGGAGAGCTTGATAGATAGAGGGGAACTATTTGCAATTAGAGATGAGAGCTTCGTATTCATATTCTTGGGGGTACGGATATGAAGCACAACACCAGAGGTGCCACAGAGGTCCATTCCCTCCCCACAGAATTAGCCCGGTCCAAACACCAAACTCTGCACAGTGCGTGTATCTGGTGGTGGTGACATCACGCCAATCACAGAAGTAGCCCAACCGGCTCTGCCCTGCTTCTCCATGCAGTTGACCATCCGGCAAGGAGGCGGGATGATGAGTCTCCTTGCTCAGTGGTTGGCTGTGTGGGAAGGCGGGGCAGAGCCAGTCAGGCCACTTCCGCGATTGGCATGATGTTGCTTCCGACGGACTTGCGGGCTGCACAGAACCTGGTGAGTGGACTGGGCTGGTTCACAGGGGAGGGAATGGACCTCCATGGCACCTGTGGTGCCGCGCTTCATATTCAGGGATATACAGTCAACCCTCGACTTACAAACGGCCCTAGTTACGAACATTTTGACTTACGAACGGCTCCGTTGGAAAAAATTGACATCGACTTGCGAACTGAGCCTCGACCTACGAACGAGGCTCCGTTCGCAAGTCAATGCCAACGGAGCGATCGGCGCCTTCGGAGGTCTCAAAGGGCTTTCCCCCCGACATCGGAGGAAGCCGTTTGAGACCTCCAAAGCCAAAAAGGCAGGGAGAAAGGGCGGGAAATTTGAATTTGCCGCAGCGATTGGAGGCAGCGCTCACCCAGCGCCGGGAGGCTAGAGCTGGCCGGGCGCTTGGCCACTCGCCCCGGCCGCGGAGGAGGCAGCGGAGCACCGGCAGGCTTCGGACTGGTAAGTCCTTTTTAAAAAACTTTTCTGTGTGGGTTTTGGAGGGTGGGTTTGGACTGGGGGGTTATGTTTCTGTGGTTTTTTTGTTTGTCTGTGTGGGTTTTTTTGCAGTCCCAGCGTGGGACTTGCTCTTTTTATTTTTATTTTGGTATTTTTTTGAAATGCTGGAATGGATTAATTCCGTTCCCATGCATTTCAATGGGAAATGGTACTTCGACTTACAAACTTTTCGATGTACGAACGTCCTTCCGGAACGGATTAAGTTCGTAAGTCAAGGGTTGACTGCAAATACAAAGTTCTCATCTCTATTTGCAATATAGTCCTCACATGGTCTCTTAAGTAACTGGATTGTTATCCTGGGGGACACTAGGTTGGGCAACCCCACACAATGCAACTGCAGAGGCGTCCAACCCTATAAAGGTACCCCATGTTATTGAGGGGAGAGCGATAAGCTGTGCTATTGCAATTCCCAATTCCTATCCGAAAAACGTTCAAAAAGACACACAGCTTGGAACTGGACAACAAAAACATACACAAAAGCACAAGTGCTGTGTTGCAAATGTATTTCAGTGTGAGCTTTCTGTGAATGTCTCTGAAAACTAAAATGGCTACTTTTCCTAAAACTGTTAGGATTTAACATTGTAGGGAAAAGTTCAGGTGCCTAAACTGAAAGGATCTGGTCGAAGGTCAAGGGGGTGCTGATCAAGTTGGCTGGGATGGAAAAGGCCCTCACAACCAAATCAGGTTTTCCAACTTAGCAAGGCTGGGGCTTCCTACCAAAGGATGACATGATGTTGTGGGACATAACGACAACTGGCAGTGAAAGGAATGACAGTACAGCCTGAAAGGGAGAAGTGAGGGAAATTTAACAAGGTCCCTCACATAGAGCTAAAGAATGGGAAAGCGACTCCAGTTATGACCATCAAGGCAGTATCTGAATTCTGATTCTGAAGTGCTTGGCAGAACCACAATTAAACTGTTCATGATTAGAGATGGGGGTATTCGTATACGAATATCCCTGCACAGGTGGCATTAATGAGGGTTAATTAATTAATTATTCCACTCACTGATCCACCGTGGATGGCGCGATTCTACGAATGGCTCCACAGCGCGCGATCCGCTCGCCACTCTTCAACCTTGCAGCAAGGCTTGTCCTCCTGCCTCCTGCCAGGAGTGGCGAGTGGATCGCACACCGCGGATCTATGGGTAGAATCGCGCCGCCTGCATCCGCAGCAGATTGGTGAGTGGACTGTCTGGCCGCATGGGGCTGGACCCTTGTTAACGCCACCTGTGCGGGGATATTCGTATTCGAATACCCCCATCTCTAATCATGATTCAAACCCACCACAGTTTCAAAAGCAATGCTGTGTGTTATAACACTAGTTCAGTACAACATTTCCCTGACATGTTTGCATTAATGAAACATTACCATGGAGAGACTGTAAAACAGAGACAACTGAATGGGGAGAATCACTTTACTCTTTTCTATGAAGCTGTTATTTTGTTAGAAATTTCTCCCTTAGTTGTTTTTCTCCCTTAAAGATCTAGGTGTATTTTTCTTTTGCTGCATTTTAAAAATGGGGTGAGAGTGGATTCCAAGAGGACAAAAAGTAAGTAAAGTGTACAACATACAATCCAGAAAATGCTCTGAACTATGATGTGGAATACAAACTGAAATAATAAACAAACAAACATACATTCCACACTCCCCGACCTTGCCTTTGTTCATTCTTGACTATAGCAAGATATGTGTGCATTTTGATGCACACACAGAGAGCTGATGGAAAATGTTTGCACCATACACTTTGGGCTGACATCACAATGAAGAAAGAAAGAAGACAAATAAATGCACCCAACTCAAAGCTTCTCCCGTCTCAAGCAGAGAAACTCAGAGCCACCAGCATATTCGCCGTGCACTGTTCCTTCAATGTGGTATGTAATTACATTCAAGAAAACAGCTCAAAAACAGAAAGAGCAAGTGTTCAAGGACTCACTTTTACTAATATAATTTTCGCCAGCTCCTCACATGGATGCATCTCATTCTCCTTCTTTTGGTGTTCCCATTCAAACAGGGCATGGCAGTGTTCCAGCATCTGAGCCATGATTTTATTGCAGATCTCCTGTTCTTTCATACCTTCAAAGCCAGGAGATACACTGTGCCAAATAAATAAATAAATAGTTGGATAGCTAGTTACAGGTTGAAAACATGAGATCCAAGCACACAAACTAGCCTAATAACCTGTAATGAGACAATTGTATGCCAGCCAAATAGGTCACCAGGGAACAGAAAATGCTAGCGGGAACACATCACAAGAGGGCTTGGTCTAACTTTACTTGTCCAACCCAGTGTGAAAAGTAGAAACAGATAAAGAGGATCAAGTTTATTCATATTGCAAGACATTTACTTGGAGAAGGGAAAAGATGCTTCCTACAACAGCCAGGTGGGTAGTGTACTATGGGAACCATAGTCCAAACAAGTACCTTCTCTTATCTCTCCATTTACTACAGCCTTCTAAACAAGACAACAGAAGTTAGTAATCTTAAATATTTTGACTAGCTTGCTAAGGTTTGTCAGATGAAGAACGGACACTTCATTTCTGTGCTCCATGCAAGAAGATGGAACAGCTCTCTTGGTCATTTTGTTGGCTGCAGAAGAGATCCTGAGCTCTCGATCCCTCCTCTGTCCGCTCACTTACTCACCTGCACTGATACCACTGTCACCCATGGCCACCAGGTTAGTGTTAAAACACAAGGCTGATTTACTAGATTTCAACGTTCATCATCTGAATCTAAGACTGAGTCATAGAAAACAACCTACTACAAATTTAAGTCTACTGTATAAAGACTGTTCTGTATTTTCAATTCACATTAAAGAAAATGGACCACCTTCAACTAGACTCTGGTTAACATTCCAACTATACAGAGTTTAGGAAGCAGTATATTACATCACTTCATATGTTTAAGTTTTCACATATGCATGAAAGCTAACTGATTTGTAAACCTCAATGAAATGTGGAACAATGACAACCTAACCTCCCAGTTTATTTCACACCTGAAGCATTCCCAATAGAGTTTTTTACCTAGAGCCCCCTGACGATTTCACAATTTCTTCCACTTCTTCCTTCCATTGCCAAACTGCTCTTGTTACCATCAAAATAAGTTTCTCAAAATATGCATATTCATGCATCTTAGATAAGGATCCAACATGTAATTAGTTAATTGGCTAATCAATTAAAAGAACATTTTGACTACCATGGTGCCCTCCCAAATCAGGTAATAGATGAGTTGACATTATTAATACCATCACTTATAAAAACTGTGAGTCACAACCACCATATTGAAAGCAGTATTCTCAGCTGCTCTAAGTTGCACCAAAAATATAATTAATTAACAAATGCTTGGACATTTTTTTTTTAAATTAAACTTCCTCAAAGTGAATTACAGTCCCAGTCTTAAAGCAAGCATTGCATCTATTCAAAAGGTAAGACCTTCTGACTTCAGTGGTTAACTCTCATGCAACTGTTTAGCTTCAGATCAAGATACCTCAATCTAAAAGTTAAAGACCTTGGTCAGAGAACTGAGAGCAAGATTAAGCGGCTCCCGAAAGACTGTATAAGTCCTGTGTTATTTTCCTCTTCTATTCAACTGAGTTCAAGGAAGAAAACTCTGTTGGGACTGCTTTGTGTGCAGAATAAACTAGGTGGTTATATTCTTCTGCATCTTCTTCCTGCTGTACTGCTAGGTAACTACAATATTTTCCTCAGTTGCAAAAAAAGTTATTTGTAAAATGTGTCCAAAGACACTTGGACTCACAGAAAACTAGTTCCGTTGATCTTTAGGACCTAGCCCATCTGCTCATTTCCACCTTCCAACCAACCAGATTCTTCCTCACAATCCTCTTCCAGCAAAGTAAGAGGTTTCATGCTATCTACATGCTTTAATCCTTTCAGATTATTAGTGAACACAACTGGTCTGGAATCTAATCACAAATGGATCTAACCCACCATCTAATGATTTCCTTGCTCACAAAAGCAATCTACTTAATGAGCACCGTTCAGGGACATCATTTGCTCCTTGCTAGAGATGAAGGAACAGTTGTACCTGATTACACAGAGATGTGAATGATTAGAGGGAATAAAGCACCTATAAAAATTTGGGGGCAGAGGATCGTTTCACACACAGCACTCAACAAATACTTAATGTTTCCAGTGGAAAAACTGTAAATATGGAGGATCTTAAGAACACACTCTGATGAACACAGTTTTGCTTGGTCAAAATGCTAGGGACTACATAATACAAATACTAAAATGTAAGACAGTGAACAAAATTAAAGAATAATAATTCCAGTACATACTGTAGGCATATAAAACATTCAAATCCAAGTTGCATTCTTTCATGGGAGGAGCTTGCAAATGGAGATGGGGGGAATGAAACAGAACTGAAGTAGTTTCATTGCTTCGAGATTGGAATACCAAGAGTACAGCACTTCTAGTATTGTTCTAACTGTGATTGCACAAAACTAAGGCTTTTTATTTTTCAGCTACACACATATGCCCACACTGGTTCATATGCTAACTAAAGAGCAAACAAAGTGTCATTGTTGTTGTTATAAGCTTAGAACTGCAGAGCTGGAAGGGACCCTATGGATCATCAGTTCAGCCCCTGTCAAGGAGGCACAGTGAGGAATTGAGTTCCCAACCTCTACCTAAATGACTGAGCTATCCAAGCAGTTCTGTTGCTACAGCAGCAAGGGGGGGGGAGTACATGTGATACAGAACTAAATATTTGCGTACATTACAATTTTCTCCCCAGGAAAAAAAAAAACAGGAACATTTGCCCCCCACCCAAGGTTTCAAAATTTCTGGAAATTTTACATCTTTTTCCTAATAAGCACTAAAATGACAAGTCATATTTACCCACATGACCCTTTAATACTAGAAGAGGGGAAAATAGTCTCAGGAAAGGATGCATTAATAAATATAAAACAACTGAGGGTGGGATTAGATGGCTGGAAAGACTAGAACATACTGGAAAGGATTGCTTTAACAGGAGCAAACTCCCTTAAAGTGACCCTTCCATCTGCTGGGGAATCGCTCCAGCATGGCCCCCAAAACTAGAAGCTCTACTGCTAGACCAAAAAGGTCCAGCTTAGGTGCAGATCAAGGTTGGGTCAGAGCACATTCCCCCATGCTTCGTATGATCGTCGGGAAATAGATCACATCGGACCGCTCCACTAGTGGTCCAAATTGCAATCTATTTCCCTGTGTGACCACACCCTCACTGCCACAATAAACAGCAAAAATGCAATAGTTGCTAACAAATCCAGAAAACTAAACAACAGAAAAACCAAAAACCAACAAAAGACTGTGACTGTCAGATTTTTCATACAACTATATTCCACCATTTCACTACGACAACTAAAAAATCTTGTTTCAAGCGGATAATGGATACAAACCAAAGGGTTTTGTAGGTGTTATGTAGGTATTAATTTACTATTTGGCAATTGATTCACTGGCCAGAATCCAACGGCCGCTTTATTCTTGTGTAAGGATAATCACGTATGTCTTGGTGGAAAATTGCCACTCATTAACAAGGTGCTGGTTCCTGTGCATTAGCCCAGGAACGCAACCAGCATCTCATTAATTAGTGGCAACTTTCTGCCGTGATTTCCACAATTTTCCTTTGATAAGCATAAATTGGAAATAGGATTCTGGCCAAAGGGTCTAACTCTAGATGGAACTACCAACCAGATCTAGGCTTGTGTCTCCACCATGTCACCATCAGAAATCTTCTTCAGCAACTTTTGTTTTGTCTGAGATTTCACCGGCCATCCTCTGCCATATGCATATCTTTGCAATCGTAAGGGCCAAACCATTGCTTTGTTTAAAGCAAAGGGGCTCAAGTAGCTCATGTTGTCTCCCTGATGGAACTTGAAGTGTGGTATGCACCACGTTTGCAGCTGGTCACTCACTTGAGGCACTGACCGCAATCAAACCTCCATAGCAGCCATAAGCAAGCCATATCTTTTGTCTCAAAACCATGCTTGGTACATGTTGAGAACCAGCAGAAAGATATGTTGAACACTTCAATCCTCCTTGATCACGTTGGGATTTTTGTTGTATCCTTCTCTTTGGATAATGTGAAAAACACTCCCATAATTGTTGGCCTCTAACACAGAACTTGGAATATTTACCTTTTTAAATATAATTACTAGAATCTTCTATAGAGCATGGCTGGTGGTCAGGTTGACCAGGAGATACTGGAAACTTTAGGACAAAAAGTAACTTTTCCAAGCTCCTCTCTGACAAAAGTACTAAGCCTCCAGTTGTAAACACACCATGTAACTCCCACAGAATTCAGAGGGTGTTACATCAGAGTACAGAGAGAGAGAATTTGGTGTAATGGTTAGCGTACTGAACTCAGATTTGGAAAATCCAGGTTTAGTTCTCATGCACCATGAAGTTCACCGGGTACCTTTGGGCTAGTAATTCTCTCTCTCATCTTGACCACTTGAAAGAGTTGTTGTCAGGACAAAATCAGGAGGCAAACTATGTACATTGCCTTCAGCTCACTGGAGGAAAGATGGGACACAAATGTAATCAATAAGCAATAAATAAGAGAGGCATACTGATTTCTGTTTTTGGACTACAGCTCCCAAAATTTTCCACAGCTGTGTGATACCTTGTGAATTATGGGTACTGCAGATTAAAAACACACACCTGCCTGGCCCTGAGAAATAATTTCAGTGATGTTCTTAAAACCACCAGTGTTTTGCAAGTCTTTCTCTCCTACTATCTTACAAATTACTAAGCATTTGGGTGAGCTATTTCTACTCCACCTGTGAATTCTTGCACAATAGCGCCTTCCAGGATGGGTGAAACACTTGTTATTTTCTATCCTATTCTGTCACAGTGGTTGGGAAAGACACCATTTTGCAAAAGCATCAAGGAAGAGTGGAGTGCAAAGGAAATACACAGGACTAGCACTGTGTCTGCTGGCTGGAAGCTGCATTAAAGCTCTCAAGTACACGGGAGCAATCTGTTCAAAGACAGGCAATGTAAATATTCCTGATGCTAAATATTCCTGATGCCACCCCTGTTCGTCTATTTTTAGGCCAGTGCCTCATTTAATTTTCCAAGAAACTGAAGGAGGAATCTCTGAGTTTGACATTTCTCATCTCAGTTGTATTGAAGATGGGTGGAAGCAGTAGAGGGAGGGGGAATCTCTTACTGGCTTTCAAATGCCAAGAATAAATTGCTGTGTGTGTACTTCTGATAATAAGTCAGGCTCTTCTGCATTATATAAAAAGCATCTGGTCCACTGCAGCCGCATCCTGCACTTAATTGGACAGGATCTGACAATTATTGCTTTCAAGACAAAGTGAACAAACCTAGAAACACGACTGAAGGGGTACAGCATTACATAAGCCTGATGCAACCAAATTTAAGAGTTGGATTCAAGAAGAATGACAGCACCAAATGAATGGCTCTGTTTCAACAATACATTGTACCTGCATTAAACTGAGCCCTCAGAGAGATTTTCTATAATGTTAGCTTAGGGTCTCATCCATGGAAAAAAGTGGAATATGTATGAGATCAATAAGCACATGGAATTGTAGCTTCCTTGCTACAATTCTGTCACATTTCCATAAACACTAGGTCTTCCCCTTCCTTGCTTGAAATACGTACTAGTATTCAGGCTTCAGTGACTGAAAAGCTCATGGGGAATCTCAACCAAAGTCAACCAGAGTCAAAACCCACTGAGTCAACACACATGTAAATCACATTAATTTGGTGGATCTACTCTAGTTGGGACTGCCAATTAGATTCAAATCATGGTTCCCAGCAGAGCCTTTTCAGCAGTTATTCCTAGACCCTGGAACTCCTGCTGAGGGAGATTAGACCGGCTACCTCCTAGATATGTGCCTTCGACTGGCACACAATATTTTCCTATTTCGGCAGGAGTTTAGCGACTGACTCACTGGGTTTTCCCTCTCCCCAGCTTTAGTAAACCCGGAATTCAGCCTCCGAATCTTGAGAAAAGCGGCCATCAGGGAAAGACAAGACAGACATCCAACGGTAGAGACATTCAAGAGAAAATTGGACATCCATTTGCTTTGACTTGGATTCATGGACTGAGCAGGGGGTTGGACTCCATGGCCTTATAGTGGCCTTCCAACTCAATTATTCTATGATTCTATGACATGAAATCAAACCAATAAATAAATAAGTAGGTAGACAGGCATTCCAGAAAAGCAGCTTCATAGCAAAATGAGGCTGATGAAAATGGACCGGCACAATGAACTACTTTCTCATCCTCAACTTTGGACTTTCCGCTTTTGCCTCACAGGAATCAAACACAGAGCAAATCACAAACTGGTTACCTGAGGGTCATGAGGTACAGAATGATCACCCAGGTCTACCCAAATTGGAGACTCAGGGCCTAGATGGGTCACCCAAGGAAGCCTTTTGACAGTAAAAGACCAAAAAAGATCAGATGAGACCAGAGTTCAGAAATGGTACCTTTCTAGCTACAAATCCCAAGATCTGTATTACAGCCTTCTGTTCTTCCCTTGCCTCAGCCTTCTCTACTCCATTTTCACAACCCAGTTTTATAGCTGAGTGTGGCTTTGACTAACCAATCAAAGTTTGACTCTCTAATCCAGGCGTCTCAGACCTGGAACTCTCCAGCTGTCTTGGATTACAACTCCCATAATCTCCAGCAACACATTTGGAGGGCATCACTTTGGGGAAGGTTATTTTAACCATCACATTATGCTGCCCCACCCCCTACGAAAGAGAACATGGTGTGAACCAGTGACCTTCACTGGAAAGGATTTTATATCACATTACCAATCCCTGATTCACTCAGGCTGATTACAACAGATTAGCATTTCATTAAAAGACTTTGAGGAATTTGACTATGCGGGAGTAAAACATGAATCCAGTCCAATGACATCTGTACCACTTTAGTCTGATTCCTGTTTCTAGCAGCCTAGAAATCTCAGGACTGTAAAGCCTTGCCCCCATTCAACCAAAGAAGAAACAACCACCACTTGACCAGGTCTACAGGTTTAACTTTACAGAAAGACATCTGAATAAATAAGAGCGTCACATTTTGAGAAACTTTAAAAACATTGCTTCGGATTAAATAAAATTTATCAACTATTTCTTTTAAATCAGAGATGGATGAACTGCGGCCACCTAGATGTTGATGGACTACAGCTCCCGTAACTCCTAACTATTGGCCATGGTAGCTAGGACTGATGAAAACTGGAGTCCAACACTATCCTATTTAATTTAAACAATATATCACCTTCTTCCCCCTTTCTGGCAGCCAGCAGTGTAAGAATACGACGGCACTATATAGTAGCATGAGCAATAAGAGTTTGTAGTTAAACTTTCTCTAGGATTATAGCTAAAAATGGCAGTGAGGGTAAAATCATTACACAGAAGGAAGCAAAACAAGAACACAAACCAAACAAGAATGCAATTACTGCCTCTATCCATTCTTGCAACTAGCCTTGGGACAAAATATGGTTGGCAGACGGAGGCAATGAAATGAAGGAGGGGGGGAGGCAAAGAGCACGGAAACAGGTGTACAAACACACACTTCCCTTTGCAACAGTTGCATGGGCAGAAGCTGTAAAAACACGCCGGATTATGACTAATCCAGGTGAAAGGATGGTGAACTAAGTAGCCTGATCAGACCATGAGTATTAATCCTATTCCCAGATCCGGTCTTTAAGAATGAATGTTCCATGCTTCCCAGGATGTTGCAAAACTTGTCTGGTTGGCAATTACAGAACAATCTGTCCTTCTTCCATACCATCAAGAAAAGTGAATCCAAAGCAGACATCCACTCACTTTCAGGCCTTTTCTATACTTAAAAGTTTCATTTTTACAAATTGCAAAGCCATTCACAATGCTGCAGAAGAAGAAACAGGAAAATACAGCATAATCAGATAATAAAAGCCATGTTGAAAGAAATGATAGATTCAAGAAAAAATCACTAAGCAGCAAGAGCTCAGAGTGTTGTCTTTTAAAAAGAACCCAGCTGTTTACCTACCTCTTGGTAGCCAGACTGCTGTTATTCTTGCTCTGAGAATCTGTTGTACTGCCTGTTATTGAATGTAGTGCTGTAGCGGTATCAACAGAACAGAAAAATACAGAGCAATACTCTCTAGTGGCCAATTTTGATATTGCATCTTGGAAATATATATATCAAATATGAAGGAGTAAACTAAGAAATAATTCCATTTGTAGTCTCGAAGGCTTTCACGGCCGGGATCTGATGGTTGTTGTAGGTTTTTCGGGCTGTTTGGCCGTGTTCTGAAGATTTTTCTTCCTAACGTTTCACCAGTCTCTGTGGCTGGCAGAAGGGAAGGAGTTCTGACTCCTGTCCTCTGAAGATGCCAACCACAGAGACTGGCGAAACGTTAGGAAGAAAAACCTTCAGAACACGGCCAAACAGCCCGAAAAACCTACAACAACCAATAATTCCATTGCCTTTTAGAACTGACAAGAATGGCCCAGAACGTGAAAAATTCCTGTCAAAATGTCTTAAAGGTTCTTTAAAAGTAATTTTGGACAGTAATTAAGAGTTACTCACTTAAGCATCAGTTACACTCAAAAAGTAACTTTGCAACTACTGGATTAAATTATCTATCGATATTAATCAAAACTAATTAAGGTCACTATTCTACTTGTAGCTAGCTTGTTCTGCACTCCAGTGGGGAAATTACCTATAGAATGCAAATATGGACATGCTAATCTTTAAATTGTTTTTCCAAGCTCTGCCCATCACCACATTCCAACAAGTTTTTCTCCAGATTAACTCTATACTGTAATTTTCTTTTGTTCTGCATGTTTCAGCTTTTACTGAGACTCAAAAGAGAAGTAGAAGGACATAGCAGATAAAGACACACTTTTACCATGCCATTTTTTTCTTGATGATAATAAGAACAGATTACATTCCTGGAATGCATTTTTAGAAGGCAGAACTGTTCTGTAGAACTGAAACTGTTGAGTACATGCAATGCTGTGCCAATTTTGGCTGGAACTTCTTGGTAACTGTCCTCTAAGAGAATAGAGTGCGGCTACCAGAGTTTAGAAATGCTGCTTTTTGGTGGCTTAGAGCAGTAGTCCCCAACTTTTTCTGGACCGCGGACTGGTTGGGGGGGGGGGGCGGGGTCCATGCGTGGGGATGGCACGGCACCCCCCTGCTCACAGGTGGGGATGGAGCACTCACAGATGGGCGTGGCGCGCGCGCATGCGCAGGTGGGCGGGGCACCCGTGCGTGCGGATGTGAGGGCCGTACGTGCATGTGGGCGTGCGGGGGGGGAGTGCGTGTGGTGGGGTGGTATATCTGTCTCTGCGGCCTGGTCCTGTGAAGGCCACGGACCGGCAGCAGGCTGTGGACTGGGGGTTGGGGACCCCTGGCTTAGAGGTCCTAGACACTCGCAGCCAGCATATCTCCACTAGATGTGTTGACTTAGCTGTGGGCCAAACACCTGTAGCTGCTTAAGAATGAATCAGTTGCCCATAATTTTGGTGGCTGTGACAATAGCTATTTCTTTCTCTTTGTTTTATATACACTAGTTCTGCATCTCCTCTTTCAACAGAAGCACATGTGAAACTATGATGGAAGGAACAGGCTTATGATTTTTCTTTGACGGTCCAAGGCCTTCCTCGGGAAATATAGCCCATTAAAGAGAGGCAGAAGACTTATAAAGTAGGATGAGAGGTTTACCAAGAAAGGCCATGAAACATGAAGTTTCTAAAAAAAAAATATTACAAATGAGTTCCTTATTGTAGGTGGGTTTTGAAGGTGGCCCCAAGACTAGAAAGGATAACGACTGATTTGAGAGCACTGCTTATAAACATATCACTACTGCTGGGATGGGGAATGTGTGGCTCTTCAAACTTTATCGTACTTCCACAATTCATCACCACTATCTCTACTAACTAGGGCTGCTGGAAGATGCAGGCCTATAATAGCTGGAGCACAGACTGAAGAAGAGACTTCTGAATAACACCTCCCAAAACTATTGAGATTTTGATCACAAAATGTATTAAATATAAATGTTGTATAGTGAAAGTAAAATGGCTGATGTTACCTGAGTCATATACTGAGTGTATTCAGGTGTGGGTACCAAGGTTTAAGGACTTGATGTTGTACAGCTGTAGAAAATGATGTAATCTTATGTAAGTAGAAAATGAAGTAATGTATTTTCTGATTGGTCCCAAGAATGTATATAAGTCATGTATAAATGGGACATTTTATCTGCTGTAAGTCAAATCACTTTTTTCTATGCTATGTATTGTACCATGTCATGTTATGCTGCCAGATGCATGTCTATTCTCTCTGTATATATGTTAATAGACTAAGCTGGTATTTTACTCTCTCAGTGTTATAGTGTCTATGCAACCGGATATCTCCTAACTCTGCTTATGTCCTGAGAACACATATTAACCAAAATTCTCAGCGAAAACATCCCAGCCAGCATGGCCACCAATCATGCTGGCTGGAGCATTCTGTGAACTGTCATTTTAAAAAGTAAACTTTCCCAGCTCCTAATCTGGAAATCCATACATTTCCCATCTCTGCACTGTAACCTGCTGTGCACAGGACTGTCAACTGGGAGCAACTGCCCAAGGTCTTTCCCAGCCTTCCACACTACTTTCCACGAAGTGTGTTCCAGGGATATGAACCAAGTAACCACCTTCTTCCCCACACTCACCCCTTCTCCCATGCAGAACATGGAAAAGTGGGGACAACTGATTACCTTATTCTCAATCATTTCCCACCTTTTGCAGAACTGTCATTGTGACATTTGTGAATAACAGGACGAGCAGCAACTGTCTTCTAATTTATTTTTTTTTGCTAGTTTTTGTTTATGGTTTTGACTTCTGAAGTGGCTTCCCTTACCCTGTAGAAAAATAACATCCAAAGTATGGTATCATAAAAGCAATCACAAGCAGACCAAGGGATGCAACGTGGATTCCCTCACAGATACAAACAGCAAGCACTCTACCCTGGGTGTTCTTTTTTCATGTCATGTTTCTGAAACGCTGCAGGTTTGCCAATTTTCTCTCACACATCTTTCCCCTGGTTGGGAGTGGTCTCCCAAATGCCTGAGGGTGGCTGAATACCAAGAGACACAGAGAATACAGATAGAAGGTTGCTTTCTCTGTTGGGGATCACATTTCCCCTCTCAGGTTCTTAAATTCTAGTGGGGGTGGGAATGTATACAATGGAACATTACAATGTCGCTTCTGTTTCATTTTTCAAACAATGTATGGCAGATACAGTAGATGGGAGGCATCCATGCCACCCAGAAGTATGAATGACAACATCCGAGGTGGAAGCCAGGGAAACACCCACTGCTTTCTGTCATCGATGACACCACAGCCATCGCGCCATCTAACTGCAGGGTGTGCCAGATGGTGATGCAACAGGAGATCTGAGTGCCTGATTTGGGGGCAGTTCAATGTGCAGTTTCTTTTACTTATCTGCTTAATTCCAGAATGAGTAGTGACACCACAGTCAGAGGATCTCACAGGCCAGACAAAGGTGTGCGTCATAAGGATCGCAACTGACAAACAAAGGGTCACACTGCCATACGGCAGCAGAAACTGAAATACCTGCCCCATGAGAAGCTCACCATTGTTTCTAAATTCTACAAATGAATTTATAAAAAGGGGAGATAAATATTGGAGCTATTTTAAAATAAACACACTAACCACTAAATAACCACAGCAGGAGTACAGCTTTAATACACAAACCAAGCTATAAATCACCTCAGTTTGGTACTTAATATAAAGTTTATATTATAAACATACGTTCAAGCCAACACAATGTCTAAACTCTCCTAGCAACAGTGTGTTTTTTAATTACAGAATGATATTTTGCTGTGTTATTTCCCCCTCTATACTTGGCTGCTCAACCAGCACAGCAAAATCAGTGACAAGGAAGTAGGTGCGCCAAATGTGAACATGTCACATTCAACTTTCTGAGAAATTTGCCCTTGACTGTTCTTGCATCTTTGATAAGTAAACAACCACTGGAAGGTATGCTGAGTCAATCCACTGGGCTGTTTAACCAATAATCTGGAAGGCAGCTACTCTCCAGTCTTGCAGATGGAAGATTTTTCTCAGAGCCTGGAAAAATTACTGTTCTGGACTTCAGTTTCAACAATCTTCCAGCCATTGTGGCCAGTGTCAAGGCTGGCTGGAGGATTCTGGTACCTGTTTTCCAAAAAGTTAACTTTTCCAAGCTGTTTGCTTCCTATATTAGTCCCACTTGTCTAAGATCCTTTCAGCCAGAGAGGACAAGAACTGCACCTGGAAATCTCTATAGCAAAGCACATATTCTTCCCTTGAGTATTGGTCCTGTTCCTCTAACAGACAAGAAGAATGTCTTCTACTTGACCAGTTATGGAGATCCTGTGTACAGGGATGCTGTTAAACCGGACTTAAAACAAATGTGGGCTCCCAAGGGCAAAGAGTATTAGGAACATCTGGATGCAATGTGCAGGCCCACTGTGTGCAACCTGTGGCCCTAAAGTTGTGTTGGACATTGGCCATAGCACCTGGGAATAGTCAGAGTTTTTACACCATCAGATATGGAGAGTGCCACCAAGTAATGAAGGCCAGTGTAGGCTCTAACATGCTCAAATGAAAGACTGGAAGAACTTTTTTTATTGGACTGTTATTGCTGTTATATGCCATCATGTCACCTCCTACTTATGGTGTCTCTATTAATTAATGACCTCCAGAAAGACCCATTGGCCAGAAGCCTGCTCAGCTCTTATAAACTCAAAGCTGTGACTTCCTTTATTCAGACAATCCATCTCTTATTTGGTCTGCCTCTTTTCCTGTTGCCTTCAACCTTTCTCAACATTCCTCTCTTTTTCCATGAGTCTTGTCCTCTCAGGATGAGCCCAGATGGCAAAATATTTATTGATTTAATTTTTATCCTGCCCAATGGGCAGAGCCACTACAACGACAACTCTCAAAATCCACCAGCCATGCCGGGATATTCTGGGAGTTGTAATCCAAAGAAGCAACTTTCAAACCCTGAATAAAATAAGAAGACTGAAAGGTGAGACCTAGAGGTCAGAAACGTCTTAGAACTGCAGAGCTGGAAGGGAACCTATGGATCATAAAGTCCAGCTCCTGTCAAGGAGGCACAGTGGGGAACTGAACTCCCAGCCTCTGGCTCTGAGGACAGATACCTAAACCACTGAGCTGTCTTACATAACTGTGTAAGGGCAATAGCACAAGCAATTCTGCCTATTTTGAAGCTGTGCATCATGCTTTGTCTAACTTTCTAGTTGCACAGCTGATCACATGGTAGAAGCCAGAGGAAAAAGGAGAAACCCCTTATGCAAATACACTGACCTTTACTGTTCTTCTTCAAAGGATTTTGGTCAACATACACAAAATATTGATAGGTCTACTGCAGCATCTACTGAACACCACATACCACAAAACCAACATCTCTTTATATTTCAACAAACAGCGACAGCATTTGAGAAAACAATGTAGCATTGACACAATATTTACGCAAAGAATACATATCCTAAAGGAAATTGCCTGTGCATTTTCAGAAAGTTTAAGATACTATTTTGCCTGAGTGTAATGATTCATTACTGCAGTTTCTTTCAAGACGTATATTCCCACACAATTCCCCAATTTAAAATATTGCAAGCTTCACTTTCTGACAAACCCATGAATTTCAGAAGAGGTTTTGAAGCTTACAAATTGCCGGGGATTTGAAACTTGCCCACAAAGGCATATTTAATCTCAATAACTGCAGAAGCCAATAGTGATTTGCATATGTCAGTGACATCACAGAGGCAACACCACAAGTCGGACATTTATATGCCTTTTTACACAATGCTTTTCAATATAATCAGCTCACACATTCACTTGCTGTAGACCTCAAGGGCCCAGAAATATAATGTAGAAAAATGTATGGAATACAGATATGGCAACAGCTCATGTATTCATAAAAAAGGAATGAAAAATAGCAAAAGAATAAAAATCTGAGGACAGCTATTTCACCCCCCACCCTAAGCAATTAACTATTGCAAACAGCCTTCCTGCTTTGTTTTAGCCAGATTAAACTGCCATGTCTTATAGCAACAAATTTTGAAAGCTTAAAACCGTATGTTCTTTAAAAAGAAGACCCATTCATTACCTTGAGGTTTAACATTGCTTTTTGATTTAAAAATTAAACATTAAGTTTGTTCTCGATTTCAACTATACACCCATACTGGATGAGGTCCATAAAAATATTTGCTCTAATGAATCAATCTGGCTAGTCATTAAACAGTCCACGCCTAACCTCTGTACTTTGGCCTACTTTCTGCATTAAACTTAAGCAATGAACTTACTGAAAACAGTTTGGTCCAAAAACTGTAGCCAGGTTGGAAATATTCATCTTGTTCTCAGAGTGATGCTCAACAACTCTCCTTAGGAACTGGCAGAGGTACTTAAGCAGGCAATAGTGGGCCTCGGGCAGCTGCTTTACGAGTTCCCTCAGAATATTTGCATTCAGACCATAATGTTTGTTGTCTGTAAAGAAGAAGAAGAAAAAAGATAGATGGAAAAGACAGTCTTTTCCAAAAATATACAGAAAAAATATTTAGATACTACACTCCCCTGCCACCAAGGATTGTGAGAACTGTGGTCCAAAAAATTAACTTTTCTAAGCTGAAGCTAAATGAGAAATTGGAAAAACATAGTGGTATTAGATCCCAAAAAACTGGACTGGTGCATCCAGCATTCTTCAAACTTGTACTTGCAGGTGTGCAGAACTACAACTCCCATCATGCTTATTAGAGATTGCCAACATTGTAGACCACCTGAATTAAAGACTTCTCTGGTGCCAACCAGATTAGAGCTGGCTTCACTACTGAACGCTTCTATCCTGAAGAAGATTAACATTTTCCATGAGGGGAAAAAAAGGCCTTTGTTAAAGTGGAAAAGTACCAAGTGTCAGCAGGAAATGGTGATAGGCAATTAGCTTCAGGTAATTAGATATTTCCTAATCAAGTAAACTTCCAGAAAACAAGCTTCCCTTATGAAATAAAATTGGATCTTACCCTGTGTAACAAAGTCTTTGTAGTAATTATTAGTAATAAATTCACCTTGAAAAAACAGTATAGTGTACTTACTGGTCAACAACATGATCTAGGGCATTCTCAACACTAATTTCATTTTAGCTGCCCACATACTAGATATCCATACATAAACCACACAGGTACCACTTGGTTAGTCAACTGCCAAGAAAACATGAAGAGAAACAAACTACAGAGTTCAATGCTTAGAGGTGGTAAACCAGAACGTACTTCTTTCTGGAATGTCCAACTTGATAAAAGATAGGTAGATAGCACATGACCCTAAATACATATGAAATGACATTACACTGAATTGGGTCACAGCTCTATTGAGTGTATACATCTAGACTGACCACAGTACTCCAAAAACCAAAAAGAAAAAGGGGGGGCAGCAAAGCATGCTGCTTATATACTGCCCCATAGCACTTAAAGCATTCTCTGAGTGGTTTACAATTCAATTATGCAGGCAACACATTGCCCCCCCAGCAAGCTGTGTACTCAATTTACCAACTTCAGAAGGCTGGAAGGCTGAATCAACCTTGAGCCAGCTACCTGGGATAGAACCCATCTCGTAAGCAGAGTTTTGGTTGCAGTAGTGCAGTTTAACCACTGCGCCACAAGGCTCCTTAAGTAAGGAGTGAGTGATCCTTCAACCAGAGAACTTTTTAGATACATGCAACATTTCTAAGCAAGATGTGTTAAACTAAAACTGGCCATGTGGGCAGAGAGGATATAATTCATCAAAACTCAAGGGTAACCAGTTTAAAAAATCTGGCTCAATAAAATAAGATGGGACCATCTGAATGTGGTGAATAATCCTGCCCAGATAACAATTTGGAAAAGTTAGTATTTTGACCTACAGATCCCAAAATCCACTGACACTGGTAAATTTTAGCCTTAACAGTTTTATTTTAACTAGCCATGTTGGGCAGGGCATTCTGACAGCTGTAATCTCAAAAAGTAACTTTTGTCTTGAGTTCCTTCCAGTTCTGGGTGGCTGTGCACTTGCTAGTATTTTCTGGGCTTATCGCTAGTGTTTCAAAGGCTTTATTTACAACAGAAGCCAGGATTTCCAACTGGCGTGTGATAAATGGGCTAAAAAGGGAAGGATAAGGCTACAGCAGCAGCTGCCCTTTCCAGGGCAGGAAGTCAACTTGGGGTGTTCTTGAATATGACCAAACACTATCTGAAGCTGAGGTGGTGACAGAAAATGAGGCAATACCGTCTCTTAAAACCTGAGGCAATTTGAGAAGAGTTTTATAACATGTTTACTAGTATGTGAGCGCCTCCTTTTGTACTTCTGTCTTTCAGGAAATAGTAGGAAAACATGAACTCCGAGCAGCAAATCAGCCTGAACATCTTCTTCTTTTTTTAAAGCTTATTTTTATTTTATTTTATAGGGTTAGGGATGAGGACAAGGGACATGGGATTAAAGGGGTTGTAAATCAACATGAACAGGTGAGAATCCTGGTACAGTAGAGCCTGAACATCTTCTTTATGAAACTTCCTCATAAGATATTATGACGTTATCATGACGGCAAACGTGGCTCAGGGCGGCATCTTCTCATAATGTCCAAAGCCACTCTAATACTTTTAAAACCCCAGACTCTGTGACATAACAAAGACTTTGTCAGGCCCTTTAACCCACTTCTGAATCACCACTTGTTTTATCTGTAAACAGCCCAGGAGCACAAATCCCATATTGTAATTACTCCTCCGCTAGATATTATTTCCAATACAAAACAGATCTTTGCGTGCTTTCATCAAGCGATACGTATCTGGGACCTGTAGGGCTGCAAACAAGTGCCCCATTCTTCTTCTTCGTGGCTAACCTTGATCTTATCAAAGCACAAGCTCCTCTAACAAGAAGTGTTGGAAAAAGAACCTCACCAGGAAACAGCCTACAGCAGCAGACTGGCCCAGCTTTGAGTCTGCAAAGCTCTGTTCTGCCAGCTGCTGCTTCTCCTCTCATCACAAAGTACTCAGCATTTTACAAAGTTAAAAGCAGGCAACGAATCTGTTCTGTCTTTTTAACCTGTTGCAACAGAACAAAGATGGATTCCAAGTGTGGTGTTGTGGATACAGTGACGGAGTAGGACTCTGGAGACCAGGGTTTGAATCCCCACTTGGCCATGGAAACTCACTGGGGGAGTGGAACTGGTAAAACCACTCCTTAAATATCCCATTTACCTTGAAAGCCCAATTGGGAGTCTCTATAGGTCGGTTCTGAATTGACAGCACAGAACAAACACAACACAACAAAAGAAGAGTGGCATCTTTTGTCTGAATATAACAGTCTAATTCTCACTGTAGGGATGAACCTGTGTCTGGACTATACAACTAAATCATGCCCTGTACAAAACTTTTCTGCAGTACCTGTAGATAGGAAACTGGCTGTTCAAGAAGAAATCTAGGTAAACCTTCCGCCTAACGGTTTGTTTTCTAGGTGGACATGTTTTTAAATTTATTTTTGTATAAATTTAAGGTCACTCTGTTTATATGAATCCCCACATACAGTCTGAAATGGGGCAGTCTTGGATTCCCATGTTCTCAAGAATTATGTCAGAGCAAAATAAGCCACTCCTTTATGTTATCTCTCTTCCTATGTCTGCTGTTACCAGACCCACCTAGCTTCCCAACTTGAGTGAGAACTAGGTATCTCTATCATGATGTAATTCCTGGTACACAGAAGACCACTAGAGGGAGAAGGAGGCCATCTCAACAGGGTGGGGTAAAGTGCCCCACTTCAGACCAGAGGTTCCCCATGCTGATGATGGATCAGACAGCTCTGTTAGCAGGTTCCCACCTAATTACTTTCAGTGTACTTTTTAGTGTACTTTTTAAAGAGTGCTGGTAGGACTATGCGTACTCTTTTACTTAAAAGCAATAAGAAGACTTATCCTTTTGGGATATTATCCAGCAGATAAATTTAAAAAGCTGAATTCTGAGACCTGCCTGCCGTATGCAGATTAAGTGTGTGCACTTAAGTGGTCCTTCCCATAATACCTAGAGAGTGAACCCGGGGCTTTTTTCCTGCAAAGTATGCATTCTACCACTCAGTGGTGGTCCTTCTCTAATTACTAGGATGCAAGAATGGTCTTATATTGAGGCAACTCATTTTTACCATCAAACTCAGTCCTGTTTATACTGACTGGCAATAGAACTCAAAACAGGGCTCTAACTAGGGCAGGGTAACAGGGATTTTGCCCCAGGGCATCAAAATGTAGCAGTGACTCTTCAGGCAAAAATTATGAAAATAAACAGTGAAACCCTTTCCCCTTTTGGAAAACATAAAGTTTCTCTTTCTTTCAGGAAGCACGACATTCTCCTCCTCCGTTTTCTTACAAGTGGGATTTCACGTCCATGCCATATGGCAGAGAGCATCGGAGATGGTGCCAAAATCGCTAGTTACATTTCTAGACAGGAATGTTTCCCAGCCCTAGCTGGTGGTGCCAGGGATTAAACCTGGAATAATCCTTGGCACCTTCTGCCTGCAAAGCATGTGCTCTACCCTTGTGCAAGATCTTTTCTCTTTCTGCAGTCAAACAAACAGAGCATCTAATCCAATAATATAATTTGTTATGAAATATATATATATTTACCAGGAACACTCCAAGACATTTTGTTGTAAGGTGAAAAATATGACTGCATCCATGCCATCTACACACAGATGCCTATTTGACTGGCAGCCTAACCTTGTGCAGCACCCATCACCAAATCTGAAAGCAACAGGCTAGGGCAGGCTAGCTTATTAAACTCAAGGGACCTGGCAGGATGGGTATCTGCTAACATGGTCCCAGCACCTGTCTACCTAGTGATAGGGTTGGCCCTAATGCCTGCTCACACACATGAAACACAACATGAAATCTTTACATGTGTAACATAAACATTTGTGCTCAAGGCTTTCCAAACGATAACTGCAACTGTCCTGTTAAGGGCAATCGTTTTTGTTTAAAAAAAGATAAATCCAGACAAGGAAAAGGTATAGAGTAAACCTGTGATGTGAGGTATAGATGTTCAATATGCTACCATCACCTTGATATAGCTGCATGAATTTGGGGTGGGCTGCAGAAGTTATCACTCGGTCTGGCAACTCCCTGAGAAATAATTTCAGCAAACTGGCAGCAGAGCTCACATCCCCCTCCATAGCCAGGTCCACTTCCTCTCCAGTCTCGTACTTCCCACGCAGCTGCTCCACTGTTTTCAGGCTGCCGTTAACTCGAAAAAGACCTTCCTGCTTGAGACCTGTAATCATACATTGGGAATGAGACAAAATAACAGGCACATTCATTATTCTAAACTAAAAATGGACTGCTAGAACAACCGGGGGGGGGGGGGGGGAATGCTAAAAATTATCAAACTCTTTAGTCATATTTTTAATCTCAAATCATACACACTCGTTTACTTATTTGTTATTTTCACATACTAGTTAATACAGTAGTTTAGAGTCTTTAGACCTTTGGCCTTCCAGAAGTTCAGTCCAACTCCTGGAAGCCAAGTGACCATGGCCCACAGAGAAGGAACTGTGGTCCGAAACATCAGGTGGACCAAAGTTTCCTCACCCATAACTTATTGTAACAGAATCTTTTAAGCAGTTGACACACAATATGCAATAAAACCAACCTAAAATACTTACACCTCAACACAATATCATATAAATAAAGCTGATGTTTTAACAACTCCCAGCAAGAACAATAAAAAAATAAAATGGAGGTGTGTCATAGTCAATCTGAAGCCAAGGAAAACCACGTGCAGCAGAACAAGGTGGGAATAAAGCGCGGCAAAGGTCTGCTATGGAAGTGTGGACTGAACCACTTCAGAGCACTGGGTTTGTTTTTTTAATTGCTTCCCTGTTTTTTTTTTAATTGCTTCCCTGTATGCAAAAGTGCAGACCAGAAAAAAAGAGACAGACTTTTCCTGATGTGCAATTTTAACTTGCATGCCGTTGTTTTTAAACAATGAGTATTCATAACTGGTGACTTCGACAGTAATGCGAAAACAGTACACTTCTTGCAGGATTCCTACCACCTTGTTGTTATATACAGTATCAAGCTTTTCATTTCTGGCCTTGAGGCACTTTCTGGCCACTGAATGACCACAGCTTGTGGGCAGTAAACAACAAAGGGGGGTTGGGTCACTTCCTAATGGCTGGCTATTGCATGGCACCCTGCACTTGCTGCCAGGCCTGTTTGTTGTTTCCCTGATATTTTCCCTGTACATGTCTCTGTGGACTTCAGAGAGGCTCAGGAGGCAGAAATATTTTCCCAACCCAAAGATATGTCAGGCCTGTTGAATTGTTGCCTTTTGGACAGGAGTCTACGGCAAAAGACCTGCTGCAAGTACGCAGCCTGAGGATACTCGTCACCAAGTATCATCAGCCTGAGAAATCATCATCATCATCTTAGAACTGGAAGGGGCCCTATGGATCATGACTGTCCAGCCCCTGGCATGGAGGCACAGTGAGGAATCGAACTCCCAACCTCTGGCTCCATAGCCAGATGCCTAAACTACATACATGATGGACTTTAAAAGAGCAGGTCTTCATTGTGACAGTACTCCAATTTACAGCTTCCAAAAGTTAATTTTCTGGATTATGATTCGTGGAGTCATGCTGAATCTGGGAGCTGTAGTCCAAAAACATTTCTACGAAGGTCTATATTTCTCCCCAAAAATTGGGGAATATTGTATGAATATTTCAGATATCTTTCGTCAACAAGCCATCAATTTATGAGACATTTAGGAAACAACTTAAAGAACTCCTGTCAATTGCCGCAAAGTTCTAGATGGGACCACTGTGTTATGAACTTGTCAATACAACAAGCATCGTAAATTTAGTCAAAGGGAAATAGGCATTTGATCAATCTATTACCCATGTAGGAACTACCTTATATATACACCAAGTTGTGAAACTTTCTGAAATTTCAGAGCAGACATTCAAGAGGCACATGGCTACCACTTATAGCTACATTCCAACCTTGATCAATTCTATTTTCCTTAGCTGTAATCTATTGGGGTGAAATATTTTGGGGATAATGGAATATTCTCTGTACAGATGCTGCTGCTGGAAACTCTAGAAAGGGCATGTGGATCCCCTGTAATGAAAAGGAGTGATCTTGGTTGCCCTGGAAAAAAGAGAATAGAAGTTGTAAGATAAGAAGCCCTGGGTTCAAATTTTACCATATCCCTGAACTTACTAGAGGTCCTTGCCAAGCCACTGTCTTTCTCTCCAGCCACATCAGCCATAATGGAAATAGTTACATGTGCCTGACCTGCCTAGGAGGCTACTGTAAGTAGAACTGATAAGCTTGGAGTACAATAGGAATGTTAATTATTATAGATTTTAAGCTGGCTGGATAGCTCAGTGGCTGAGGTATCTGACTGGGGAGCCAGAGGTTGGGAATTTAATTCCTCACTGCGCCTCCTGCAAAATAGAGCCAACCTGTGTAGTCCTGGGTAAGCTGCACAGTCCCAGAAGAAGGGAAGGGTAAACACCACTTGTGAGGACTCTCACCTGGAAAACCCTGAAAAAGGCCATTGTGGGTCAGAATTGACTTGATAGCACATGATGATTTTCCTTATTAAAACAGAAAACTTATTTGGTAGGTAAAGAAGTCCAACTCTGACACCTGCTGGAAATCAAGATACACTGCAGGAACAAAAGTTCTTTTTAAACTAGAAGTTAAGCAGCATCCATACGCCCATAAACGAAGAGCAATCCATAAGCTGTACACAGAGTTGGGAAAGTTTCTTCTCCTTCAGCTCCCAGAATCCCCCACTGTAGTCCAATAACTTTTCAAAGTTCTTCATATAGATTATGAATTGCTTCATTTTCCATAATAACGGGTGAAAAAAAAGCATTTTCAAAAGCAAAAGAGATCATGATAGATGAACGGTCAGCAGAAGAGAAGAACACAAGACACTTTGAAAAACTACATGTTCTCACAAAGAGCTACTCCTCTTTAACAAAGATCATTTAGCTTGTTGCTTTATTTCACTTTTTCCTCCCATTGGGAACAAGCAGCCTCTTGAATGAAATATATAGTATGTGATACATTTGGCAGATAAATCCCTTTACTTCCCAACGTCAACTAGCTGTTTGTGAACCATATCTGTGATACAGCCATACAACATACATGCATGTCAACTTTCACAACAATGTCTTCAGAAACTCATATAGATACAAGACACACCATATTGCTATACATTACTATGAGACAGCATTTTCACATGGTAGATCCAAGCCATACCACAAGGTCTTATTTTATTCTGAACAAACTTCATAGAATCCCATAAAGTCAAATATACAGGGAAGCGAGCTTGGAAGAAATACATGTCTGGAGACACGTCTGAAGTCTCTGTTGTAGGGAGCAAGTATAACTGACTTAGAAGGAACAATTATCGTCTCATGTGACCTGCGTATAAATTTGTGCTGCTAAGTAGTATTTTCATGCACCTCAAGAAGTATGCTACACCCACAAAAGTTTACACTGAAATAGGTTTGTAAGTATTAAGGGGAACACAATACTTCTGCTTTCCTTTGTTGTGGGTAAAACCAACTAACACAACAAACCTTCTTGAAAACTAATTCAGAAGGGAATTCAAAAACTACAGGGCCACCACCAAGAAGGTCCTGCCTCTCATGACCTTCAGCTTAATTGAATTTACCAGCAGGTACACAGCAGGACTATGGAGTCTGATCATAAAACACAAGCAGGATGATAAAAGTATAGCTAGCACAAGATGTGGTACAGCAATTATCAGAACAGGACCAGAAAGACTAGGACAACACCCTGCAAAGTCACAGATTCCACTTGATGCCCTTGGCCTAGACTCTTTCCTAACTTAGGCAGATGGTTATGACTAAACTGGCAGATGGAACAGCCAAACACACCCACCTCCACCATAGCCAGAGATGTCAAGACCATAACTGGTTCCTGATATGGGGAGGAGGGCAGCCCACACTGGAAAATGGGTTGGTCAAGGGGTGCTTGATCTATGTTTCACCCTTTTTATGAAACATAGACTTTTAGGATGGAAAATGCGAGCCCTAAAGGAAGCTGTGCCCGAAAGCACCCTACGAGAGCTGAGGAGGAAGAAAAGATGGCAAGGATGTCTTCTCTTCTGTCTTTATAACAGCTCTGCTACATATACCTCTATATAAGAAATGCCTTTTTTAAAAATTAACAGTATGCTCTTACATATTATATGTCTGTTTAGAAGTAACCCAAAGGATGCAATGAGACACAATCCTAACTAAAAGTGTGCAGCACTGCTACCCAAAGCTAGGAGCAAGTACTGGGGTGTACGTCCTGTTGATCTCTCCCCCCACCATGGCATTTATTTCTCATAAAAAACTATGAGTTAAGGATTCCATAATCACATAAGTTCTTATTGTGGTTTGCCTTTGAACACCCAGACTCGGTGGGGTTGCAGTGGCGACCTTTCCAGAAGGCAGGTGGCAGGATTCCAATTCTTATTATTTCACATCTTGTGACGCCATGATATAAAGAAAAAGTTCTAGCACAGTCTTTTACCGGTTGTGGTAGTTTTCCATATTACAAGTTTTAAAAATATGGGATCATTTTAAAATATGCCTGTAATTCTGTTAGCTGGACTCTGACGTGACACAATCTAACAACAAAAACCTGGTTTTGCTCTAAGTGTAGACCCGAACTGAGTCTTCAAGGCAACGGAACCATGGCAGGTGGCTTGCAGATATGGATAAAGCTTAGAAAACAAAGTTAAGTTACCCATGTTTGCCCAGCAAATCAAAGAACTGGGACTTGAACTCTGTCAGCATCTTAGATTAGCTACTAGGCAATGCACAATCTTGGAGCCTCTGGAAACCCACTGTGGTGTCTGAAATACCTGTGATAAGCACTAGGACCTAGTCTGAGAAGGAACAAGCCATCCACTGGAAAAGCTAAGCAGCTGGGGGTGGGATCAGAGGCCGGATGGAGAGCAATGTGGCAACTCCCATCTACAGTGCCCCCAAATGCGACAATGGAAGACAGTGTCCTAAGTGTACTTCTTGTTCCTCTCCTACTGAAAAGTGGATACTGTCATGGCGATCTTTACCTTGGATGCACCAGCTCTAAACAACAATGTTGTGTAGCATGTAACAATCTGTTTGTTTGTTTTTAAATTTCTCTTTATGCTACGCAAAGTACTCTAGGCTTCTGCATTCTACGTGTTTTGTGATTTCTTGGTCTTTATTCATTTTCCTTCGCACTTTTTCACTGGTCAGCCTCTCGATCCAAAAAAATTAATCGCCACCTAGGAAAACACTTCACAGAATCATCAGAATAACATACAAGAATGTACTAAATAGACTATTTACATAGATCTTCACTACAGACATAAGCTAGTTAATAGTCCTCTGCTTTCCCTGGTAGGTATAGTTCTGATAGGATGGTAAAGAATTTCTAATAGATAATTCTCATCGCATTTTTGGGCATGGACATGGGGGGGGGAGAGATCAGGACAGTCTGAGACAGAAGTTGACAAAGGTCTGTAGAGCTGTCACACCCTTAAAACCTTGGTTTTCTCTTGAGAATCACAAGACATTGCCAGCAGCTTACCGTGCTGAGTTAGATATTCAACAATATCCCGCACCACGCCTGGGATTCCATTTTTGCTCAGTCCTTGCTGCTGAAGTTCTTGGAGGCTCACACCAAACACTTTTCGGCAACCGGTCCCCCTCTGTTTGCTCAGTGGAGTGGCTGCAATCTTTTTCATGTCTTCCTTCAGCCTCACTGCCGACTTACTTTGCTTGAAAGAGCACAGGAATAGAGAACAGTCCGTCAGTGTGACTACAGGGGGCTGCATGGCTCAGCAAAGCACAGGCGACACGTCAGCTGAGGTGATCCTTCCAGTGAATTCTGTGGCACAGACGCCCCCAGTTTGAGTTTAAAATCACAGCAAAACTTCTGCAGAGCAGAAGAGAATCTGGGACGAAAACAGACACAATCATGGAGGAAAAGTGGAGGGGGGAAAAGTCTGGAGGAGGAGCTTATATGTTTATGTCGCTGGGCAACAGAGTGGATAACTTGGAAGCAGGGAAGCTGCATCGCCAGAGCAACTGTGGGTGGAGCGGAAATAAAAGATACTCTATAATCAGTAAGAAATCATCTCCTCTAAAAAAAAAAAACCCAATGTAACAGAAACAGGAACAAAAAAGGATAAAGATAAAGGCCTGAATAAGCTTGACACGGTAGTGTGATGATGATAAATAGATTTTCTTGTGCACAGGAGCATCACTTCCAAACAAACTTCAATTGTACACACTGTGGTTTTTATGAGTCCTGTACATGCCAGACTGACGTGTAAGTATGATTTCATCTTAGGGCTCCATTTGCTGGAGATCCTCTACTAGTTTGAGCACAGATAAGTGATGTGGAACCTTTTGGGGCCCAATCCAGCCTTCCTGGGGTACCCGTTGGGAGCTCTGTAGAACCCCAATACCCCCTTCCCAAAGAAACCTTCGTTTGGTGGCTTCTCAGGTTTTCCCCATTCTAAACAGCTGATGCTTCTCCTAAAACAGAATTGTTGGCAGAGTTTTAAGCTTAAAGATGCTTTTTGTTTTGTTTTGTTTTGCCCTATCCTTTAAGCCTTTGGTACTACCCCTCAATGTGGCCTCAGACAATTCCTCTGACATTGAATGCAGCCTGTGGATGGAAGGAACCACTCCACTCTCATGCAGATGATACAGAGTGACATGAATCAATGGTTGGTCTTGCTGTGAAGCAAGTCCCACATTCTCTTGCATCACTACAGGATATATTAACCTTGATAATGCTGACTACAGAAAAATATAAATGAAGTTTTATAGCACATAGTATTGCACATTTACTCAGAGGTACTGTGGATCCTTGTACATGTGAATGGGAATGACAACCTTAGTTATTTCATAGTGGGTAGCCGTATTACATTACTGCAGGAAAAGACAGAGGCCAGAATCCTCTCACTTGATCTGTTCATGTGACCATTTGTTGTGCATCCTCTGAGCTTGTGTAAGTATAAGCCCCATTAGCTGCAACCAGGCAATCTCTGGTTTGCGTAACGGCAAGTTGGAGATCACAAATAAACCTGAGACAACATGGCAATTATACTCTGTGACCACAAATCAGATCACAGCCATTGTGCCTTATGGCACTTTAGAGACCAACATTTTATTATGGCATATGCTTATATAGCCCGCTCCATATGCTTGCCAGTTGATTTCCACATTATGTTCACAATTTAATTGTGATTGAATGTTGGTTTCTTTTATAATAAAAAACAATGTTTCTGTCAAGAGCCACATTCCCTCATGGGATACGATTTGTGGGAGACCACATACCATCAAGAGGCAGCGCCAGAAGTGGCTGGTTGCACCCCTTTCCTCTCTCATTCTGCCATCTCCTTTTCTCCTTACCTCCCCCTCCCGTTTCCCAATCCTTTGCATTCAGCAGGCTGCGGCGAAAAGGACAGGAGGACCATTCTGAGTCACAAAAATTTTCCGTTCATACGATGCACAGCCAACATCGATTCATTTGCCCCACCAATTGGTTTATTTTCCTCTCACTGGGAGGGTTGTTTTAAATTGTACCAATGATGTATCACTTCATTCATTATCACTGCAGCATGTGTGAACATTGCTGTTGATTTATTTCCTTTGCAAAGGGGCTGGGTTTCTGGGTGCTGTGGCCACTTCATGGCCACTGTGCTTGTACCCTTTAAAAAATTCTTTTTAAAAGGATATCGATGAATCGCTAATAGCAGCAGCCCCAGATGCCACACACACACCAAAAAAACAACCATGAATACACTGCTCAAAAGTACACAGTCTTCTCCCATCCCTTAAGGATGAAACGGGGCTTGAGATTTCCTGCTTTGAACTGTACAGAAAGGAGTGTTGCATTTTTTCAAACCCTGCTCTTTACAATACATTGATCTGTGTTGTTTCAAAACTGCAACAACCAAGCAAATAAATTTATAAATATGAAAAGACAAGGTTTTCTTTCTGAAATACCTATCTTGGAATTTTCTAATTTAAATTTAAAGAATGCACAACTAATCAACTCTGCTTGACAACACTCTAGGGCAAGTCAAATCTTAATTTCTTTTTTACAGTAAAGGTAATGTTTTAAATTAACACACCACTATAAGGCTCAATACCTAACGTACAGTTCAAGACCCCTTTCTTTTTCACACATAAGCAACAATGCAGAGTCTCAATCCAGATCAGAATTTTGCTTGCAGATGAAGAAGGTTCACATCTTTTTCTCACCTATTTTTACTTTTTTTTAAATTAGCTCATCTGCTAAAAGAGACAAGGAACTGCGCTATTGGTTGCATTTTTTCAAAAACTGTTACAAACACCCATATGTACCTTCTGTAGACATGCACATACTTGCTTAAGAGTAAGCCTCTTTCAAGATCAACTCCTCGAAGGATTATAGACGTTCTCCTTAATGAGAAACAAATGAAGAAGGAAAAGCAACCAACACTCCAGTGGAAGTTATATTTTAGGAAACAAAGTGTTTCCTTCTTCTTTTCATAAACATATATACAGGCTGCCACTTACGCAACTAACTATCTTAACTGCAAAACCAAACACTGCAAATTGCTTCACTAGTATTATGTGGATTAGTGAATCAATTTTGATACAAACAAACGGGGCAATCATTAAAACATAGAAGCATTTGATTTTTTTCTGTTTAACAAGGCACTATCCAGAGCCTTTTTGCTCATAAGTATATCCCACTCTTCTCAATGAGATTTACTCTTAAGTATGTTTGTTCAGCTTTTCAGCCTTAAATTGCTTAAAAGGGACAAAACTGTACCCAGAGTCCTGGCAGCAAGCCCCACTGAAATCTCACTGGGATTTTCTTTTCAGTAGACACTGGCCAGAATCCTGTTGGTTACTTATGCCAGCATAAGTGCAGAGGTGTCATCCACAGTGGCAAACTGCTGCTGATTAACAAGCCGTTGCTTACACCTCTCATCACAGGCCAGTTGTGTGAATAAGCACATTACAATGACTCATTGATTACTAGAAATTTACTGCTACAATTTATGCCACTGCACTTACACCAGTGCAAATATATAACAGGATTCTTGCCATATTATTTGTTTAATTATACTCTGTCTTGCTCCCAGAACCAGGACCTAAAGTGGCCCACCACTAGGCCTCCAAAAAAACAGAAATATTTTTTTTAAAAAAAGTACGGATAAAACCAGATAAATATATTAAAACACAGACAAGTAAATTACAATAAAAAAAACTTAGTACAAAAGTGAGCTAAAAGCACATAAAATAAGTAGACCACAAATTCATTAAAAACACCTTTCTCAGAAGTCACTATATACACAGGATTACTCTAAACCAAATTCCAAATTTTTATGAGGTTCATCAGCACAGTAAGAGGAAGTTGCATCTCACAGATGGAACTTCTGTTGCAACATTATGGAAGCACTAAGCAAACATCAGAGGGTAACTGACTTCCAGGTGCAATGGCAAGAGACTCGTCTATTGCATTATCTGATTTGATCACATTAAATGTCACATTACGAGGCAACAGCGCAGACTTCAGGACAAGCATATCTCAGATCATGAGAGCTACCTTTTTAGGGTTTGTTGTTGTCTAAAAATATGTTTTATACGAATGCAGAAAGCTAAGTCTGCTACACAATCTGTTTGTTTTATTAAACAAAGAATCTTTTAGCATCTCTAAAGATTACTGAGATTCATTCACCATGAATTTTCAGACTGCAACCCATACACAGGAGCAAATTCAGTAGCTACAAGCCTCTTGGTTGTTCTGACTGCAAGCAATTAACATTGGTGCCCCCAAGGAAATATTCCACTCAACATTTCCTTACTGCAAGACACTCAGCTGGCTAGTTTTAGACAGTTCAAATAGGCCACACAGAGTCCTCCCTCTCCAGACAGAAATCACCACATACAAGAGACAGCTTGTACTCACACAGACGGCTAAGGCTCCTGCCCCCATTCTTCCAGAAGTGTCTGGAAGAAATGATGTAGTCGGGATGCAAGCATCAAACACGGCAGACAGTTGAACTTCCTTCAGGCCACAAAAGCCTTAAAGCTTTGAATTTTCCTCTGTGCTCAAAAACCATCCAGTAATCCTAACCACCCCGCACCACCACAAATCTCCATGTTACTTTGGATACACATGGCAGGAGTCTGAAACTGAAATCTGAGTCAGCGACTCCTGCATTGGTCGGCTGGAAAAGTCACGTGACAAAAGACTTAAAGCCATCAACATCTTTTATACAAACTTCCAGGGATTCTGTGCTGAAAAGCAGACTCCTCTGACAACCTTTCCGCTCAGTCATCTAAATTAATCTGGAAAATATAAATGCTTTCCTGATTTCGAAATCTGTGCCCACCATGAGGCTGATTTCCTGCCTCCTTACAACACTAATTCAACATTTAACTTGAAACGGATCCAAATCCTCTATAAAGATTTCATTCTTGGCATCACATAAATCTGTTAAAATGGTCACCCTGTGCACATGTAAATCTGACCTTTGTAGAACTAGTTTCCGACTAGACATGCACAGGAATGTGTTATGTTCTTAAGCACTGCATTTTTTAAAAAGACAGAAGCAAGTTTGCAGAATTCAGAGTAAAGTAACTGACTGTACTGCTGGCATTAACAGTGCTGTAAATAAAATTAAACATGAAAGGACCGTAGCACTTTTAAGAGTAACAAGTACACTTTAGTGTGAACTTTTATGGATACAGTCCACTGCTACAGAGCCATGCCGATGCAAATGTCATGATTAATTGCTAAATACAGGAATTCACATACAAATGGGAGAAGGTTGGGCATGAGCTCATAGCATGAGGTCCTTGCAGTTTCCTAACTGTGACTGAGAAATGGGGAATTTTAAATGTCTGCACCACATATGCATACTCAAGGGCAACATACTACTGAAGAAATGCATGAGCTAAGATAATGGCCAGAAAACTATTCATTATTAACTGTGCATGCAAGAACAATTGCATAGCGGGTTTTCCTCTCCTCTGGGCTGGCCTTTGCATGGCTGGTTGTGCAGCCTATTTAGCAACCTGTGCATGACCATCACACAAAAGGGAGCACACCCACTGCTCTTGCCCCCTGTTTCCCAAACACCATACTGGCCAGTGCCTTCACCACAGAATTACGCACAATTCAGATTTTAGCAATGTATGAGGTTATGCAGATCATTGCCTTCACATCTGCAATAACATTACTTGTCTCAACAAGTGGAACCTGTGACAAAAGCTGCATCGGGACATGCTTCTGTGCATGTGGTTGGCCCACCATGATCTTTCTTCACAATATTCCATTCCATCTTCTCTTCCAGATTTGGTGCTCCTCCCTTCCTTGGTCGTGACTACAAGGTCAAATATTGTGGGATCTGCTCCGCTAGTAAAACAGGTGAATTCGAAGTATTTTTACTGACCACGTTGCGCAAAGGCTGATTTGAATCAGTCAAGCCCTTTTTGCTCCCAACGTGGCTCCTGCCCCGCTCCCGCCCCCACCAGCGAGGGAGCTTCTACTTTTTCAAGCCAGAAGAATTCAAACAGGCTTTTTCCCAAGTGGTTAACTGTAATACATTATTGTAAAGATAGAGGGCATGTCTACAGGTGGTGTTTTGGTGATGAAGGCAGTTGGGGCATGATGTTCAGGATCGAGGGAACAGCCACCCACCTGAATCCTTTCCTCTCCCCCAATCATTCTCCAAACTTTTTAAAAAATTCTTACATATATGAGATTAGCGCTAGATCACCCTGTCACCTTATCACTCGGCCATCTTATTATTTCCTGCATATATGCCCCTGTCAGTTCTCTGTCAGATCGGCAGAGGCGGGACCATAGGAAGGAAGGAAAGGAGGTGGTCTGTGGTCTGGAATGCAAATCACATGGCATCCAATTTGAACAATGGACTCCCGAATCAATTTGCTGCCCCTGTGTGAGCACTGACTGCAATTTCAATTGTAATACAGGCTGCGAATCAAATCGCACCAAACCTGAATCACTCCGATTCTGCTTTCCACTGCAGTCACACCCCAAGTTAGTTATTCATGACCACTGAGCACATACAGTTCTGAATAAGCAACGCTGAAGCTTCTATCTTCTGCATCCCCACATATTTTTATACTTCTGCAAACTGTAGAATGTTCCCAAGGCCACAGGTGCTTCCTTCCTGGGCACAGATATGCCATTTGTGCAACAAAAGTTTTCATCTGCAAAGAATGAATTCACAATTATTATTTCTTGGGATTTATATTTATGTTCCAGCCATCCTACGAAAAGTTAAGGGTAGATACATAACAATAAGCATACGCAACAACAAGTCTTGTGACACCTTAAACACTAACCATTTTTACTGGGCAGAAGCTTTTATGGGCTATAGATCTGGTTTTCAGACAAACCCGAAGAAGTGGGCTACAGCTCACAAGATTTGGTATTTTTGTTGTTGCTGCTGTTGCTGTTATACAATACGTCATTGAATATGTCAGAAAAGGAAAGCTAGCCTAATCAGATTTTCTGTTTCAGGTGCCAATGTAACTTTATTACACTTGAGACACTGGCTGTGGGTTCCGGACACTATAATCCAAAAAAAGTAACTTGTTCAATGCCTGATCTTCTGAGTAGTGTCATTTATTGTTTCTCTTCGGTCAGCAAAATGTCTTGCATGGTATCTGATTTGCACATATTTCTGAGGAGTAAATATTTACATTTACTTGTTTGTGGATACAAGACTACATGCATACGCAATAAAACAAATATACCCATACTGTATTCCATTCATACATGGGTGAAATAACCCACAGTAGCCACTTCAGGGGAACAAATTGTAGCAGAAGTTCATCCAGGTCCCTGAAGAAGGTAAAGATTTATACACATTCTGCCTGCAATCCTGTTGGTGGCTGTGCATGAGCTAAAACCACTGCCACAGTGGGGGAAGGGGATGTGGTTCTATCAACCTGCTCCTTACCTAATCCTCTAATTTACTTTCGCCATCCGCTCCAGAGAACTGTTTTCTTCTTAACTGTAATTTGCTTTTACACAAATTGAACTGGACTGCATGTTGCATTTAGCTTGAGCCGCAGGCCAGGAGCACTAAGTACCTCCTCTGAAACACATGTGTAAATCTATAAATAAATAGTATAACATTCATCATCTATATAACTATAATATAAATAATAAAGAGACTTGTGGTACCAAAAAGATGAATAGATTTTTGTGGCACTATTCATAAGAAGCCTTGCTGGGTGAGGTTCCTTTTCATCAGATACCAGTAGCAGTCTTGCAGATGCCACAGAACACTTGGTCATTTTTGCCACAGCACCCCTACATGCCTTCACCCACAGAAGTTCAGTAAAGAGGGCAGATGTCACTAGGGTCTACAGCCTTTTTAGTGGCCTTGCATTCATGCATTTAATACTGAGTCATTGAATTAGGCAAACTTTTAACCACTCAAAGGATGTTTTTCAGATTAAGCTTTCCCTAACATGAAATATCCCACCTGGTCTATATTACCTTCAGAAGAACTCAAGCTTAGTTGTTCTCAATGTCTGCTTTTCAAAGTGTTTTCGATTTCATTTCCCTGAAGGTCCAGCTAGCATGGCCAGCAGTCAGAAACTCTGGGAGTTGAAAGTTGAAACACCTAGAAGACCCAAAATAAAAAGCTACTGCCTGAGCTAAGTATAGGGTAGAAGCAGGAACACGAAATATGAAAGTTAGTGTGAAAGATTTTTTCTACGGTATGGTCCAGCCCATGCAAGCCTAAGAGAAAAAGGCTCTTCCATCTTTCAAACTTTCTCAGAAGCGGGAATGTCAACATGTGCACATTGGCAGGAAAGCAAGTTATTTGCTGAACGTCCCTTGTCTGCAGAACTATTAAAGACAGCCCTTAAACCTAAGCAAGGATTAGACATAATCCTATTGCTACTCACAGCTAGAGTAGACCTGTTGAATTAAGTGCTGAATTGTGACTCCATACAGAAATCCCTGCTGATTCAACAAATCTACTCTAAAAAAGGTCTAACAATTGGATTCAGGCCTAGCTCTTACAATCATCTCTTTGGGTTGTAAACTCTTATATGAGAGTGGGGTGACAGTATTAGGATTTGCAAGCCCCATTTAATAAACAAAAACAAAATGTCTTTTTTATTTAAATTTTTTTTATCCTGCCTTTCTTCTTTAAAAAAGGACCCAGGGCAGCTTACATCAGTAAAAGACAATATTTAAAAGCTAAAAACAGTAAGTACACAAATATTAAAAAGGGATCAAACAAATACGACACAAAAACAGCAAACAAAAATCAACACCAACAGCAGCAGGAAAAGAGGAAGACCCAATATGAGATGGATTGACTCACTCAAGGAAAGCACAGGCTTGAATTTACAAGAACTTGGCAGGGCTGTTGAGGACTTTCTGGAGATCGCTCATTCATGGGGTCGCCATAAGTCGGGGGCCACTTGAGGGCACATAACAAGAACAACAAAACATCCTACCATTAACAGCTCAGCTGTTACAAACTCAGGGTTGTGGCACATAAAAATATTATTATATTATCATTGTCATCATTATCTGCGCCAAAAGACTTCTGGTTTGGTTTTGTTGCTGATGTTGTACAAAACAACAGGGCTCGCTGTCTGAAAACTCACATAACCAAGAGTGCCGCCTAGCATGTACAGAGTAATTTTGCTCATCCCCATCAGGAGCCACAGCGGAATCCCAGCTGTTTCCTCCTCGAGGCTAAAAAAGCACAGCAGGTTGACCTCGGCTACTTAACAAAAACCTCCTGCCTGTGTCCGTTCAAGGCCGGACGAGGGTCGCTCGCCCCTCATCCCCCCTTCGTGTAGCGACTCTTCCCCGGCTGTTCGCAAAAGCAAACACACATCCCGACGTTACGAGGGCAAAACCCGAGTCACGCAATGCTCCTGGCAATTCCCTATCCCTGGACACTTCCGTTGCCAGCGCCTGCCAGCCTCCTCTTAAGGATCTGCTCGCATATCTCAACCTGGGCGATCATTCATACAGCAGCCTGATTCTATGTAAAGCTAAGCGCATTCAGACGCACCGAAACGAGCCGCAGGTTATAGCCCCACGTAGGAATTGGCAGCCACTGCCCGCATGGCTAAAGTCAAAGCAACCAGCGCCACCTGCCGGCCCAACTCCGCTCCACACCTGGCTCTTCATCAACACAACGTTCTATTTACTCCGCCTCTCCGAGAAAGAGGGTGTGTGTGTGTGTGGGAAAATGAGCAAAGGGTTTGGCGCATGCGTCTAGGGTGTTTTCTGGTCCTGTTTAGGTAAAACTGGTAATGTTAAATTCTTCCCTTACAAGGCGAGGGAGAAGAAAAGAGTTGTGTGGTCCGAAGACAGGAAGACGCTCATTCCAGCATATTTTTTTTTTTACTTTTGTTTAATCATTATACATTGCTTTTTAAAACTTCTAATAAGACAATAAGACGAAATTAAAAGACGCCTGCTTCTTGGGAGGAAAGCGATGACAAACCTAGACAGCATCTTAAAAAGCAGAGACATCGCCTTGCCGACAAAGGTCCGCATAGTCAAAGCTATGGTTTTTCCAGCAGCGATGTATGGAAGTGAGAGCTGGACCATAAAGAAGGCTGACCGCCGAAGAATTGATGCTTTTGAATTGTGGTGCTGGAGGAGACTCTTGAGAGTCCCCTGGACTGCAAGGAGAACAAACCTATCCGTTCTAAAGGAAATCAACCCTGAGTGCTCACTGGAAGGACAGATCCTGAAGCTGAGGCTCCAATACTTTGGCCATCTCATGAGAAGAGAAGACTCCCTGGAAAAGACCCTGATGTTGGGAAAGTGTGAGGGCAAGAGGAGAAGGGGACGACAGAGGATGAGATGGCTGGACAGTGTCATCGAAGCTACCAACATGAATTTGACCCAACTCCGGGAGGCAGTGGAAGACAGGAGGGCCTGGCGTGCTCTGGTCCATGGGGTCACGAAGAGTCGGACACGACTTAACAACTAAACAACAATAAGACAGTAAGGTAGCCCTCAAAATGTTGTTTGAGCGCAGTTCCCATTTGCCCTAGCCAGCAATGGTCAATGGTAAGACTTAATGGGAACTGTTGGCCAACAGAAATCTCCAGGCTTCAATTATCTTCCCAGATATCTTAGAAACTGTAGCTTAGATCTCAAGTTTGTTTATGGTGCCAGGCACTCAGGTATTGCATCATGGAAAGTACTAGTTCCAAAAGAAAACACCTTTCTTATATATAGGGTAGGAGAAGAAAAGTTAAGTAGCACTCTAGGATCTAACCAGTGGTCCCACCAACCTTGGGTCCCCAAGTGTTCTTGGAGTAAAACTCCCAGAGGCCTCCACCATTAAATGTGCTTGCCAGGATTTCTGGGAGTTGTAGTCCAAGAACATCTGGGGACCCAACCACGGGTCTAAACAGGCCAATTCAGAAAAACAAATAAGCAGGGATATTCAAGGAGGCCGCATGAAATACAGACCAAAGCTGAGTACCAGAAAACCAGTCAAAGCAAGCAAGCAAACAAACAATGTGTACGAAACCAGGTAACAAGGCCAGGATCTCAAGACAGAGGTGTTTCTAACCTCGCTGTTCAACAACTGACTGCTTCGTTCCACACAGAACTGCTAACTATTCAGCAATTAGTCTTAGTTGGAGAACACTTCCCCGGAGGAGATGCTCCAGTCCTGAGAAATCCACTATTCCTGAGGAGCCTTTCTCTGGAGCCAAGCACTCCTCTGGTTTGCCTTCTCCGAGCCCTTGCTTTCACTCAGCATTGCTTCCATTGACTGAGTGAGGGGAATCCACCCTCCTTCGATGGGTCTGTACTGCTTCTGTTCTGAGGTGCCCTCTCCTATACCCCTTAGGGTCTTGATTCTGCAGTAGGCTCTTCATTATCCTCGGGCTTACGGCATTCCCACGCCTCCTTGCTGGAGAAGTCATCTGGAAGGGTTGTGAAAAGCTACCATTATCCTTAATGTACATCTTTTGCTTGGACTGTTTGCAGGCTGCTGACTGAAGGATTCAGGGAAAGGATGGTGGGAGCCCATCAGCTCCAGTTGGCTCGGCGGGGTTTCCACATACAATTGTATGTAGAGTTACCCAATGCCCAGGACTGACATAGCAGCTATGGCTTCAGTTTATATTCTAGCTTCTCAGGAAGGGCCAGGCACCAAGGCCACGGTGCCCTGCCAACTCTCTGCAGCTAGCAGGATAGATGAAGTAGTCTGGGCAGCAATCTGGGTTGGGGGCCCTGGACCCCTGGTTGAAGCATCCCAGCATGCTGACAGGGGCATCCATGATCCTCTACCGCATATCATTTTTCTACGCTTACATAAGCTTGGAGGTGAGTGTACGTAATGTCAGTTGGGCTGAGAATCACTATGAGCTCATGAAACTTCACCCACAGGAGTGACAGGGTAAATCAAAGAATAGAGACAGCTTTTAACCACTATTCTATGACACAGTTCCTTCTTACCAAAACCCTGATGGAAAAAAAAATGTGAGGTCTGCAAATTGTCAACTAAACTGAGCCATAGTTTCATTATTGCTAAATTACTGGATAGGAATGATATTATGCGCAGAGGTAAATGCCAATGGCTGACGAATTGTCACAGCTTAATAAAAGACTCCCTAAAGACAAAGCACAATAAAACCCTGAAGAAAGACGAACACAGTAGGAATTGTCTGTCACCAAATATCTTTTATTGTCTACTTATAATCACTAGGCAAGAATCTGGAAGTTGAGTCATGGCAACTGGACATCTTTCTTGTTAGGTTGAAATGTTTCGTTACTCATCCAAGTAGCTTCTTCAGTCTGATGAGTAGCGAAACATTTCAACCTAACAAGAAAGAAGTCCAGTTGCCGTGACTCTACTTCCAGATAGCCACACCTGGATGACTGAGAATCTTCACAGATAACTAGGCAAGAATCTTTTCCAGAGGATTTGTTACTATTATCGTCATTATTATTTATCAGATTTATATCCTGGCGTTTCACACAAAAAAACTCAAGGTGTTGGGATTATGACAGGACTACAGAACTGATACCTCTCCAAATATAGCTGAGCTTTATCATAAGTCCCAGTTCGCATGACCATGGTCAAGGATGATGGGAACTGTAGTCTCATTGGTTAGGTAAGAACCAGAGAACCACATGTTCCCTGACCCTGCTTTGGTTCATAGGTGGTTAAAAATATTGCATTTGGATAGAAATCTTTACAGTTGGGGCAGTGAGAATGTCCATTTATAGGCAATAGTCTCTTCTCTCTGCCCCACAGTGTAAGTTTACCACAGCAACTACTGGAAATCCAGCTATACCGAAGCACTTTTTCACTCACAATGGGAATGATTTAATATGTGCTTATATCACCTTTTGAAGCCAAGTTTTTTTAAAAGAATCACTTTAGCTGGATTGTGCCCCAGTGGTATAAATCATGATGGGAAGCACCCTCATTCCATTTTGTACTCCGATGATCATTTAAAAGCACATTCAGGTTTCCTGGGAAGGGGAAAAAAACCTATCAAGTGCAGAAAGAGGATGTGCCTCTTCTTTGGAAAGTTTAGGAGGCCAGAAATCAATGTGAGCAACGGGTAAAGATGGATGTAAGATATTAAGTGTGGGAGAATTAATTTGAAAACACTGTTGCCAGTGTGAAAATACAGTTATGTTTCAGTTTGGATGGTAGTTGGTTGTGGTAGGTGCCTCTTGTGCCATGCCCATGTGGCTGCCAATATTCCTACCAAACCCTACAAATCAACACACACGTATATAAGCATATATACAAATGAAAGATGAGACAGCCTGCTCACTGCTGTAAGGAAAGTGAAGAAACTGGGCCACTGTTTGACTGATATATATGTAGGTGAGTTGGAAGCAAAATTCACCCTGCAGGTAAAGAATCCACTGTGACAGCTACTGATGTTATTTCAGTCCTTATCCTGCAACAGATGAGAACCAGCATTGCGTCAAGTCAAAGCGATGAACCTGCAGTTCAGATACGAAGTTAAAGGGAGAAAAGGCATGACTGCTGAGAGGGCAGAGAAGATGGTTTCACCAGTGCTATAGGAAAGAATGTAATGATCATATGCCATCAAGTCAGTTTTGACTTGTTGTTGTTGTTGTTGTTGTTAAGTCGTGTCCGACTCTTTGTGACCCCATGGACCAGAGCACGCCAGGCCCTCCTGTCTTCCACTGCCTCCCGGAGTTGGGTCAAATTCATGTTGGTAGCTTCGATGTCACTGTCCATCCATCTCGTCCTCTGTCGTCCCCTTCTCCTCTTGCCCTCACACTTTCCCAACATCAGGGTCTTTTCCAGGGAGTCTTCTCTTCTCATGAGATGGCCAAAGTATTGGAGCCTCAGCTTCAGGATCTGTCCTTCCAGTGAGCACTCAGGGTTGATTTCTTTCAAAATGGATTGGTTTGTTCTCTTTGCAGTCCAGGGGACTCTCAAGAGTCTCCTCCAGCACCACAATTCAAAAGCATCAGTTCTTCGGCAGTCAGCCTTCTTTATGGTCCAGCTCTCACATCCATATATTGCTACTGGAAAAACCATAGCTTTGACTATGTGGACCTTTGTTGGCAAGGTGATGTCTCTGCTTTTTAAGATGCTGTCTAGGTTTGTCATCGCTTTCCTCCCAAGAAGCAGGCGTCTTTTAATTTCGTGGCTGCTGTCACCATCTGCAGTGATCATGGAGCCCAAGGAAGTAAAATCTGTCACTGCCTCCATATCTTCCCCTTCTATTTGCCAGGAGGTGATGGGACCAGTGGCCATGATCTTAGTTTTGACTTATGGTGACCCTTTTCACAGTTTTCCAGGTAGAGAATACTCAGAAGTGGTTTACTTTCCCCTTTTTCTGGGGTGCCCTGGGACTGTGCAAGCTGCCCAAGTCACACAAGTTGGCTCTACTCACCGGAGGCACAGTGAGGAATCAAATTCCTAACCTCTGGCTCCATAGCCAGATACCCAAGTCACTCATACATACTAGCTGAAATGAAGTACAGTATTTTAAATCTATTGCTCCTATACTGTTTCTCAAAGTCAACACAAGATGGCAGCATTTATTCCTGGTGGAAGTGTGTAATCTCTACCCGATGAAGTTTCTTCCAGAAATGAGGAAAGTTTCTTTTTTGGACTGTGCAAGGATTTATTTGTAATGCACGTATGTACTGGCTATGCTAGTGACTGAATTTGGGAGCTATACTCTCTCCTAAAATAAATTTTTAAAAAGAGACCTCGGAATTTGGAGTCGGTGTTCTCTGGAAGGAAGGACCAGAGTCTGGAAAATTACATTTTAAAAAAAAATCCCATTATTCATTATAGTGAATGTAATTAATCACTGCAATGTTTACAAACCCTTATTTATTTATTTATTTATTTATTTATTTATTTATTTATTTATTTATTTAACTTATATGCTGCCCACTCTACCCAAAGGTCTCTGGGCGGCTTACAACAATTAAAATACAATAAAAAGATAAAACAATTAAAATACAATTAAAATAGATACTCTAATTATTATGTTACTTGGGTTTCTTTACCTTTTTTAAAAGTCTAAATCTGAGAAAACTGATGAATGGCATACATTTTAAAAGATTCCACTCAAAATATCCTTTAAAAAATCCCTCTTAAAAGTAACTAGAAAACACCATCCAAAAACATGGGCATTATTCTCCTTTTAATCATGTAACCTCATTAAGTCCACACGTTAACTACTGTGCTATTTGTAGTTCTTTATTCCATTGCTCTGGGAAAGATATGATCAATTTATCCTGGAAACATCAATACATTACATCCACCCTGCACAAAAGCAGCATTGTCCAAAATCACAGGGAATTGGCTTTTGTCCTGATAATGTATGAAACGGGAGCCAAGTCACTTTCTTTTAAACATTCCTTCGTGATCTCAGACAATTACATCTTGTCTCTGTGCAGGAAGTTAGAACCTTTCTGGACTGGATTGTTCTTCTGGGGGCAGAAGCAAATGTTCTTTGCCCATCAGAAGTACACAAATGATAAGTAGTGACTTGAACTCAGTAGTCTAGAAATAGCTGTCCAAATCTCAAATAATTTCTGTGCTCTTTTTGATGATGAGTCAGGAGTTCCTACACGCATCAGGATTCTTCTGTTATGACAGTGTTACTGATAATCAAGAAACTTCACACTATGTATAGCCTTTTCAGAAGAGCGTCTGGATTTTATAAGAAGGGAATGGTAAACCACTTCTGAGTGCTCTCTACCTAGAAAGCCCTGAAAATGTTCTCCATAAGTTAGAATTGACCTGACAACACACTATTATTCTTATTATATACTGTAAATACTAGAAACCTAAATGCTGTTCTCTTTCAAACATCTCCTTAAGTATCAAAGTCTGGCCAAGTGGAAAGAATGTGGACTTGTCATATGCAGCACAGACATTATTTATTACTGCTTCAGCCCAACCCATTTCGAGAGCCTTCCATGACCATTGACCTTTCCATCTGACTTTAGTTATCAGTGCCAGCCGAGAAAGTAAAACAGCATGTTTATTGCCTCTTTCTCACACAGTGGCCAATGATTTGGAATCCAGCACTATAAAAGGAAATGTGCTGGCAGGGAGAGTTTCGGTAAAGGGCCGCGTGTAAGCAGCAGCCAAGTGATTTGGCTCAGATAATCTGAAGTTGCTGCTTTCTGTTTGGAAGGGGAAAAAACAAAACAAAAATCAGATAGGAGAACCATATCAGTGCCATATTGAAAAGTATGGATACTGTTTTCCTTATTTTAGAGATTCCCCCCCCCCTTTAATCTACCCATCACAGTATAGGATTGGTCAAAGTGTAGACTTCCAGATGTTGTGGGACTGGAATTCCCGGTATTCCTGTCCCCTGGCTTGGCTGGCTGAGGACAATGGAAACTGCAGTTCAAACATATTTCATTGAGTCAAGCTTTGTGTTGTCAAGCAAGGTATGTTTATATAAATGAATGCTCTGTTTGGACGAGCAGATAGCTCCCACCTAGACCTCCTGCATTGCTGCAGTTTAAAGAGTTTAAAGGTAGTAAAGTGAGATGTAGCCACACATCTCCATCACACACAATCGAATAAAGAGTGCATCTGGTACGTCTGCTTCTACTCAATTTTTGTGTTTTAAGAAAATCTATGTGAAGTATTTCGTTTGCTCTAAAGGGTAATATGAGCAGGTGGGTGTTACTACTATGGAAAATGAAAGTATACTCTTAAACAGAAATAAAGAGAATTCATATTCACCTTTTTCCTGGGAATGATGTTTTATGATGTTTTTTGTGTTGTGTCAAGATTTCAAAAGGCCTTCTGCTCCTTTGCTGCACTCTAGTCACACCCTCTGTCTAAAACTCATAGAGGCTCAAGAAAGTCAACTGAACTCTTAGCAGTACTTTCAGCAAAGCAAAAAACAAAAAGATACACACCCCCTTCATGAAGGTTCAGCCTGCTCAGAGTAGGGCTTGGGCAAGTTGTTGTTGTTGTTTTGATTAGAACTACCAGAATCCAGTGGTGCCTGGTGCCCATTGTGGCTGGTTGGGTAGAAGGCGCAAGAGCCTATGACAGGAACGCACCCATGCACCCATGCACAGAAGGAGGCAAACAAGAAGGCATTCCCACATGTATAACTTACATTTGCTAAACTTTATTACACATGCAAAGAGGCAGGCAGGAAGAGGAGGGTAGAAGTAGCCAGAGCTGAGATAGGGCAGCACTCCAGTTACCCTAATAGACAAACAGGCACCACCACCCCGAACCATCACCACCCCATATTACCACAGCTGTTTTCCAAGCTCTGTCTCAGAGCCCAGGCAAAATTCTTCCCACCCTATGCATTTTAGTAGTTAACCAAGTTGAATAAGGCGAGGTGTCCCTGAAAGGGTTGTTTAAATTATTATTTTAAATAAAAATCTAAGCCCCCCACTATTGAGTGTCTGAGGAAGACAATTAGCACATAAGAGCTAAGCGTAAAGATGCTTGGACAAAATGTGCCAAAAGAAAAGACGAGTACCTAATGAAATGTAAAAACTGTTGTGAAGTGAAGTGTGTGCAGTGACGCAACCCAGCTCTTGCTTTTATAAGCACAAAGTCAAGAATGGGAATAACAAATGTCCTTTTCTGTTAATTTATTTATCGTATTAATCAGCACCATGCAAATGTTTTCTGAAGTATACAAACCATTCATTTTGAGGGCACACTAGTTTGCAGGCATCCCCCCCCTTCTTTTCTGAGAAAACCATTTGAAATTAGGGATGCTGTTTTCTGTCCTACTGTGAAGGAGTACGTCTCATCTGAGGGAATGGGCACCACAAGCGATAACCCCATGTCATTCATCATACTGAAGAAGATTACTCAGTAGTCAACCAAACCAATGAACATTTCTTAGGAACTATTTGTGCCACCTCTCCACCATACAGTTTTCGCCACTGTATCAGCAATGAGGAAATCCGCTTTGGTCCACTAAGTCTCTGTCAGAGGGGTAAGTGAGGGTTACTTTCCTCACACCCCATATCCATACAGCTTCCTCAATAGCCAAAGCTTACAGACCTTCACCTGTCCTTCTCAGATATCTCCTCCAGTTGTCATAGTCATTGAATTGGTTCTCCCACCACAAACCACATTGCTGGGTAGGACTCAGATCTCTAGCTCTGCTGGATGCCATCTTTCAGCCTCAGGTGCAACCTTTGGGCTGGTCTTGATCTTGTCAGGCTCTCTAGGGTCCTCTATCCTCACTCCCATTAGCAAAGAGTAGAGAAAGGAAGGACCTAAGGGATGACTGCCCTGTGGCACCACATAGTCAATGTACACAATGGGTACAACTCTTCCCCACTCCATCCAGGGGTGTCCACCCAGTCTTCAGCCTCGCTCTCCTTCTCCTCTTTCCTGCTGACTGCCTCCAACTCTTCCTCTGTTCCCCCTCACTTCACCTTTTGGCAGGAGACTTCCTTGGTGGGCTTTCCTCCATTTTCCTTGTTTTCCTCTTCTTTCCAGTCTTTTGGCTTCAAAGGAATGGGGTAGTACCCAGGAGAAGGGAACCAACCCACACCTGCCAGGTATCCATGGCAGGGACCTAACCTCCACGCCAATGGGACATAGTAGTAGACCCTCCCAGACGGCCCAAGCTCATGCCATCATTAAGGCAGGACTTGACTTTCTTCATCCTGATGTACGTTATTTAACCACTCTTTTTGAGTGAATTTCAAGAATCACTGGCCTCTTTCAAGTGGGACATTTTTTCTCCAAACTATACCTCTTTCATCACTGACGTTACACTCTTTTCCTTGCCATCCAGATGTCAGATTTGTCTTAATATAGGTACAAAATTCCTGACTTTCCATGTTTTCCTATCCGCCTCCCCCCCCCTTTGAAGGGTGGTTTGCTTTTCATCATGCTTTGTCAGAAGAGGAAATCACCATGATGGCACTTTCTATTAAATCATTTCCATGCTTTCAGCTTTTGGTCAGATGTGCTTAATTTGCAGGCGCAGAATATACATGTGTGCATGTACACACACTCAACTCTAGAGGAGCTGTTCTACTGAAGAAATAAGATTTTTTTAAAACACCTATTTAAGGATCTTGTCGAAGAAAGAAGCCAAATGAGGGCAGGGTGGGGTGGGAAAGGAAGCGGAAGAGCTGGGTGGCAAAGGGTGTTTAGGTAGAAGCCCTCTTCCTTCTTCCTGGCTGATAAACCATAAGTATTTGTGTATATGTGTGCACATGTATGTGTGTGTGTGTGTTTGGTAAATATTGTAGCTGTACCCTGCCTGCCTACTTCTGTCCCTCCCAAAGTGGGGGACAGGTTATTGCTTGGAATAATCAGAACATTAAGGAAAAACACACACCCTTCCTGCCTCATCTCCCCACCCACCCCTTTGGATTTTCAATTTTGTAACTGCAGATGCCTGTAAATTCTGTGCTTTGACTTCACACAGAACATTGGGGGGGGGGGGGGACAAACAAACAAAACATAAAATAAAAGATAAAAAGAATAAAAGCAGTAAAAGGCTGTATAAACTCACTCATTATTAACTTCTTAGTAGTTCTTTGGATGAAGCAGTTTGTTAATTTCTTTATTTGGGGGGCTGTTTCAGTAGCTCTCATGGGTAAAGGTCAAAGCAGGACCTAGGTCAGCTGAACTGAAAGAACACTAAGCCTGTTTGGATCTAGTTCTGGCTGTCATCCTGAGGAACCAATGGAATCTGTCATAGCAATAAAACATGGATGTGTATAATTCTCCTTCTACTCCTGAGTCTTCACCCAAAAAGCCAAGAGTTCTTAATGATTGGAATATTTTACCTGTTTGTGGGAGGAAAATGATTTTTAATATGTTGTATCAGTCAAGCTCCCATTAAGCTGCTCTCAATGATTCTAGGAATATTGTTCCAGGCCTTTGAATCCTCCTGGTCCCTGTGGTCATTTTTGTAAATTTTTCCACAGGATAGATTTATCTCCTGGAAGATAGTTTACAACAGTACCCTAAAACAACATAGGCCACAAAAAATGCCATGTAAATGTACCACACCAAGAGCCAATGAATATTTTGAATGTTTTACTTATTAAACAGATATTTCATTCAACATTCCATTCTGTTCCCATGTCTGACAAAGTGGACTTGTCCATGAAAGCTTACATTAAAATATATTAGTTGGTCTTTAAGATGCCATGTTTTTTGTGTTTGTTTTGTTTTGTTTCTTTGGATTTTGCCTGATATGCTTCCACAGGATGGAGACATTATGGGCATGAGGACTTTAAATAGAAGTGTGGTTTGTTTGTTTGTTTGTTTGTTTGTTTAAAATCTTTTCACCCCACCTTTCCCCTTACAAAGGAACCAAGGCAGCTTACACCATTAAAAGACAATATAACTAAAAAGGATCAAACAATTGCCACACTAAAAATGCTAAATAGAAATTTTAAATATATGGGGTTGATGGGTCGCTCAAGTCATTTTTGGTTTTTAAAGCAAATGAATGAGTTTTAATGGGATCAAGTTGCATTTTTGAAATAGATTCAATATTCGTAGCTAGGTTTGACAGCCAGTCACTTGGCCCACTTTGTAATAACCTACAAGGAAGGGAACCATACAAGGCAATCCTTCTGGTGATTCACTGTCAGAGCAAAGCTCTGGAGAAAACAAAACAGGGGACGTTGCAATAAATTCGGCAATAAATGTCCTATGCAGTCCTTGATAGGCCAGGTTCTTCTTTTGTTCATCCTCTGAACTCCGCCAGCTCTCAAAGTGTCACAGCTGACAAGGTATTAAATTTTGCATGGAAGAACCCCAAGTAAAGTTGGGAAGAAGAAAGAGGACATATCGGAGAAAAGATATAGGTTGGAACTTTGAGAGAACAGTCCAGGAGTCTGATCATTGGAAAGCACACCTACAACCCTGAAAACACTTACTAGGCAGTAAGTTCCACTGAACACAGTGGGTCTTCCAAGCAAACCTGGCATAGCATTGTGCTGCCAGTTTCCCTTGAGTTTCTCCTGTCCGCTCATATTAAGAGGAGCCTTGGGGTGCAGTGGTTAAACTGCACTACTGCAGTCAAGACTCTACTCACGACCTGAGTTTGATCCTCATGGGTTCAGGTAGCCAGTTCGAGGTTGACTCAGACTTCCATCCTTCTGAGGTTGGTAAACTGAGTACCCAGCTTGCTAGGGGAGGGCAATGTGTAGCCTGAATAATTAAAATTATAAACCTCCCACAGAGTGCTTTAAGTGCTATGGGTCGGTATATAAGCAACGCAATTTCCTTTCTAAGTGTAAGAAAGCATGGAAATGATTTAATAGAAAGGCTAGTAGAACGGTGTTATCCACTTTGGGCGGTGTTCTCCATCATGGATGTCGCCTGGCCAGCACTTCCCCGCCATTCTGCACAGCCAACCGCTACAGCAAGGAGGCAGGATGATGAGTCTCCCAATCAGCTGCTGAGCGGTCGGCTGTGTGGAGAGGTGAGGAAGTGCTGGCCGGGCTGCACTTCCGCGATTGGCGTGACATGATTGATTATGGCTGTGCGTGCTATGCGGCGAGCAGTAAGTAGACCAGCCAGTTCTGGGGGGAGGGTCTGGTTTCCCCAGGCACCTGTGGTGCCGATATTCGTATCTGTATCCCAAGGGATACGAATATGAATCTCCCATCTCTAGTTTTTATCTTCATTGTGATCTATTTCAACGTTCACTTACATGATCCTTCTGTTCACACTTGAGATCATGCTGTGGGTCCTCTTCTCCCATCCTGATAAGCTTGCTCACTTGCTCTCACTCTGCCCATTGCCAGCCCTTTGATTGTACAGTTGAATATGTGGCTGTCTCTATTCATCATTTTTTTAAAAAACCAAAATCAAAACGCAGCACATTGGCCACAGCTAGGTGTCCATTTCTGAGCAGGGAAGTGGAAGGGCAGAAAGTTTGGAACAGTCTTTATTGCTGATAGTGGGAAACAAGGTGGAAGCATCAGAAGTAGTGTCACATCATTAGGGAAATATTTTTTAAAAAGAAAAAAAAGGAAGTGGAATAGAAAGCTACAATTAAAAAGAGGGGTTCCCACCATCCATTGCAATGCTACAACCCACCTAATATGTCACAGGGTTCTCATCACAGATAATGCCACCCACACTTCCATTCTGGTGTGAGCTAATTGTCCACACAGGCTAAACAAAGAACTATTTCAGAGCACACTGAATCATGCCAAAAAGAATGTATGTGCCCTAGCGCTGTGCCACAAAGGTGCCCGATAGCTCTTAAAGGGGAAGAGCGTTCTAAATAGAAGCACATGTGGACACCATCATTTGGCTCAACCCAAACAGTGCCAACAGTGATCCATATAATAATCCATATGCCAGTGTGGACAGGCCCTTTGTTGAGAAAGTTTGGGGAGCCCTGGTAGGCCATCCCTCCATTCAGCTGAATAGTAACAGCACTGTTTCTTGTGGGCATTTGAACCCACAACATTTCTCTATTCTCTGCAGCAATAAGCCAATCAGAGTTACTAAGATTTATTAAGAAAATACAATGATAGGAAAGCCTAATTCCTATTATAGGTCGCCTGTTATGTGCAAGATGGTTGGAGGTGGGGAGGCATAGTCCACTCCTCAAAAGAGATAACAGGCTGAAAGGAAAGGTAAGGCTGGCTAACAAAGACAAAGGAAATGGTAGATTATGGGGGCAGTTGAAAAAAAGATTTGGGGCAGTTGAAAAAAAGAGGAACAGCAAATTATATGAACAGACACAAACAGCTCTGCTTCAGAAATGTCCCTATCAGGCATTTGTGACAGGTGCTAAGATGTGAAGCTTTCTGTAGAATAGCACCCAGGGGCCATTCTTAACTGCCCCCAAGGGCAGCAAATTATAGAGTGGGAACAAGGTAGTCCACTTCCAGATTACAGACAATACTCTTGTATTCCTACAGTTTGCTGATGTTCTGCAGCATTGATTGACCGAGCCGAGTACCTCCCTATGCTTGATGACAGGGCCAGTCCTGTGCCCATCCCATGAAACTGATTTATAGAGTCTGTCTTCTGTTTCCCTCTAAACATTCCTTTCCCTCTTTCCCTCACATATATGGCAGAGCTCCCATTTTCATCTAGCCTGCTGCCTCAAAGAAAGGGCACAGAATCCCATCTGACTTCAGTTGTTTCTGTTCAAGACGAGAGACCTGTCTGCTGAAGCAGATGGGCCCGGCCCGGCCCAGGAGCAACCAATCAAGCAGAAATGTTGTAAATCATTGTGACTATCAGTCTGACCTCTGAGAATTCTTTGGCAAACATCTCCCGATCTGGCACATCTGTTATTAGAATACTGTAAAGAGAAATATTGGCTCAGGGATCGGGTGTGAATTGGGGTGTATCAGATCAGTGGTCCAGATAGACCAGTATCAAGCAGCCTCTAGTATTTCATATATACTGGCAATAGAATCAAAAGGTGTGGTTGCTGCCAGAAAGATGGTAAGGCTGCTGTTTTTCTCCTTTCCAGAACAACTCTGTAATGCTTGCTGAGAATCCATTGCTTCTTGGACTACAACTCCCAATATGCCTCATCTAGGTCATGCTGGCTGAGTGATCCTGAGAGTTCTGATCTTAAAAAAAAAATCTTTTCCAAGCTTTGTTTCGTTCAGTGCTGCTTATTTCCTTTTAATTCTCCATATCATTGCTGATTTAAACATAAAACATTTCCCCCGTATAGATGCATCCAAGCTGAAGAAGATAAGTAAAGAATCATTAAAAAAAAAAATCATCACGTGAAACTGACCATTTCCCCACACTATAAAATGGCGGTTCATTGCTATGAGGAGGGAACAAGGCATTTAATGGGTGTTTCCAGACCATGATAAGAAAAATAATGTGTTTGATTAAATCTACTCTACTTGTGCACATTCTTGTCTCTATGAAAAGGGGAATGGGACCCTTTCTTGCACCCAAACTGTGGTGGGATGGTCAGTTTTTGAATGCAGGCACGTAGCCACACACAGTGAGTGCAGACTGTGAGTTCATATGTGTATGTGCATGCATGTGTGTGTATACATGCCATTGGTTGGCACTTTTGGTTAGGTCCTGGGGCCAATTTTCTGTCCCCAGATTCTCACTGGGTCTGTGCTAAAGTCTATGTTGACCTCCCAATGGCCAGCTGGAAAAAATAAAGGGCCAAATTTGCAGAAGGCAGAGGTGAGGAAAGGTCATGCTGGGAGGAGCAGGCATCTTTACCTCTTAAGGATGCTCTACTTCGGCCACATCATCTAGTTTAATCCTTAATTATCTCACAGAGCAGTGGTTCTGAACCTTGGCTCCCCAGATATTCTTGGACTTGGTATTCTTGGACTAAGACTCTGAGAAGCCTTCACCACTAGCTGTATTGGCCAGGATTTCTGGGAGCTGCTGTTCAAGAACATCTGGGGACCCAACGTTGGGAACCGCTGCCATAGAGCGCCATTCTCAACCCGTTTTTGGCCATGGCCATAAACACAATATGAAAGAAACCTATGTGTGAAGAATTGTTTCCAGTCTGTGGCCCCCTTCAAATGTGCCGGGGCTGCCCAGGGGGCCATTTGGTCCCCGTTGAAAATGGTTGACATAGAGCATGGATGGAAACAACTGTGGCCCTCTAGATATTTTTGGACTGCCCCTCCCATAAGCCCTTTCTATTAGCCATAATGACTACGGCTCATGGGAATTGTAGGTGGAAATAATGTAAATACCCAAAGTAGCACCCCATGACATGAAATATGAATGTGCAGAGGGAGGATGGAAACTGTTATTCCAGTGCTGAAGGAACTCTACACACAAGAGCTTTTCTAGCCCAGAATTATGCCAGAACCTAATTTGAAAAATCAGTTGCTGAAAGGGTCTTTTTACTCTTGAACTCTTTAAAAATAAATTTAAACTGAGACTTGGTAACTGGCATAATATACAAGAGAAAGCTCCACAGCAAACAGTTCTTCGATCATTTAATTAGAAAAGAACATAACTGAAGACACAGAATTAAAGAACAATCTCAGTGTGAATGACCCACATCTTTTCTCCAGGGTACAGAGGCCACAGCAGGCTAGGAACGATCAGACTTTTCATTACTGTTATTTCAGTAGTTAAGATGGGATCACACAGGCAGATGTCTTTATAGTCCAGCCACCGCCAAGGCAATATTGCACTTATGTCAGTTCCTACGTTCAGGATCTCCTTGTGGATTTTAATCATGTAATCAGTTAGAATGATTTCAAGACGAATCCAAGGCAGACCTTTCAACATCACAGTAATCCAAGTTTATGCACCAACCACCGATGCTGAAGAGGCTGAAATTAACCAATTCTATGAAGACTTACAACACCTTCTAGAACTGACACCAAAGAAAGATGTTCTTCTCATTATAGGGGACTGGAATGCTAAAGTAGGGAGTCAAGAGATAAAAGGAACAACAGGGAAGTTTGGCCTTGGAGTTCAAAACGAAGCAGGGCAAAGGCTAATAGAGTTTTGTCAAGAGAACAAGCTGGTCATCACAAACACTCTTTTCCAGCAACACAAGAGGCGACTCTACACATGGACATCACCAGATGGGCAATACCGAAATCAGATTGATTATGTTCTCTGCAGCCAAAGATGGAGAAGCTCTATACAGTCAGTAAAAACAAGACCTGGAGCTGATTGTGGCTCTGATCATCAGCTTCTTACAGCAAAACGCAAGCTTAAACTGAAGAAAGTAGGAAAAACCACTGAGCTAGTCAGGTATAATCTAAACCAAATCCCTTATGGTTTTTGTTGCTGCCTCCTGTACAATGTTACGAGCCTCTATCCATAGTTCTTCAGGCACACAGTGGAAGTGAAGAACAGATTTAAGGAACTAGATTTGGTGGACAGAGTGCCTGAAGAACTATGGATAGAGGCTCGTAACATTGTACAGGAGGCAGCAACAAAAACCATCCCAAAGAAAAGGAAATGTAAGAAAGCAAAGTGGCTGTCCAACGAGGCCTTACAAATAGCAGAGAAGAGAAGGGGAACAAAATGCAATGGAGATAGGGAAAGTTACAGAAAGTGAGGAGGAATGAAAGAACCTCTTAATGAGGGTGAAAGAGGAGAGCGCCAAAAATGGTCTGAAGCTCAACATCAAAAAAACTAAGATCATGGCCACTGGTCCCATCACCTCCTGGCAAATAGAAGGGGAAGATATGGAGGTAGTGACAGATTTTACTTTCCTGGGCTCCATGATCACTGCAGATGGTGACAGCAGCCACGAAATTAAAAGACCCCTGCTTCTTGGGAGGAAAGCGATGACAAACCTAGACAGCATCTTAAAAAGCAGAGACATCACCTTGCCGACAAAGGTCCGCATAGTCAAAGCTATGATTTTTCCAGTAGCGATGTATGGAAGTGAGAGCTGGACCATAAAGAAGGCTGACCGCCGAAGAATAGATGCTTTTGAATTGTGGTGCTGGAGGAGACTCTTGAGAGTCCCCTGGACTGCAAGGAGAACAAACCTATCCGTTCTGAAGGAAATCAACCCTGAGTGCTCACTGGAAGGACAGATCCTGAAGCTGAGGCTCCAATACTTTGGCCATCTCATGAGAAGAGAAGACTCCCTGGAAAAAACCCTGATGTTGGGAAAGTGTGAAGGCAAGAGGAGAAGGGGACGACAGAGGACGAGATGGTTGGACAGTGTCACTGAAGCTACCGACATGAATTTGACCAAACTCCAGGAGGCAGTGGAAGACAGGAGGGCCTGGCGTGCTCTGGTCCATGAGGTCACGAAGAGTCGGACACGACTTAATGACTAAACAACAAATCAGATACAGGTTTCTTCGCACTGGGAGAGTGTTGCCCAGGTTGTTTTGCCCCACCAAGAAAATGCAAAGGAGGGATAGGTACCATATGGCCCTCCAGAGGTTCATCATTGGCCATGATGGCTGGGGCTTTTCAAAGTTAAGAACATAGGAGAAGATCAATGGCCTATTTCAGGGCTGTACACCAATGGGTGTAGCTAAAAAGGCTAATTTGCATATTTAATTTGTGTTATTGCTGTAATTTCTTTTGACAGAGGTCATGTACTGTAAAGGCTGCTTCAATGGATTTTTGTGAGCTGAAAAAATGGGTTTAAATAACGAGTTGCTATGGGTGCAGGGGTTCTGAAGGTGCAAAAGTATCTTGGAGGGGGCCTGCATGTTACTCATGCATGGCCTAATTACTCCACCACTCTGTTCGCACAGTGGTCATCCAATTAAAATCCAAAATGTCTGGAGAGCTAACATTTCCTAAACCTTGCTATAAAGCAGGGGCTCCAAACCTTGAGTAATCCAGGTGTTCTTGAAGTGCACCTCCCAGAAGCCTTCACTACTAGCTGTGCTGGCCAGGGTTTCTGGGAGTTGTAATCTGAGAAGGACAGGTTACTTACCTATAATTGTAGTTCTTTGAGTGGTCTTCTCTGATTCACACTCTGGGTGATCCGCCCATGTGCGGAGCCCTGTCGGAATATTCTATAGCTTCTGCGATCAAAAAAGATACATTAGTACAAGCCCCTCCCCCCTAGTATATGTACCTTGGCACCAAGGCTCTCCCTTCAGTTAAGTCAACTACTATTTAGGAGTAAGGGCGTTATTTATTTATTTATTTATTTATTTATTAGATTTTTATCCCGCCCTTCTAGACAATGTCTACTCAGGGCGGCTCACAATAAAATTATTGTGGGGAGGTTGAGTTGGGATGTGTGAATCACAGAGGACCACTCGAAGAACTACAATTGCAGGTAGGTAACCTGTCCTTCTTCTTCGTGGCCTCTGTGAATCACACTCTGGATGACTAACAAGCTGGCTTACCTGGAGGAGGGTGTCATGCCAATGTAGAAGAAAGTATAGCACGTCGAAAAGCTGCATCGGACTTCTGACGAACATCTAGCTGATAGTGATTAATAAATGTGGATGGCTGTGACCATGTGGCAGATGCGCAAATCTCATGGAGAGGAATCCCTCATAGAAAAGCTGTGGATGCCGCCAATGCCCTGGTAGAGTGTGGGCGAAGGGGCTGTGGCACGGGAGGACGTGTAAGTTGGTAGGCACGTTGGATAGCAGAGGCAGCCCACTTGGATATACACTGAGAGGTGACTTGGAGACCTTTCGATGGAGGCTGGTAGCTGACAAAAAGTCTAGTTGAACGCCGGAATTGTGTGTGGGTTATATAGAAAGCCAGAGCCCGTCTTACATCTAAGGTGTGAAGGATACGATATTGAGGAGTGGATGGAGATGGGAAGAAGGATGGAAGAACCAATGGTTGAGAGAGGAGGTGGAACTGGGAGACAACCTTGGGAAGGAACAAAATATCTACAAAAAGTCAAACCTTGTCAGGGTGGAACTGGAGATATTGGGTAGTCAGACTGCAAGACTGCAAGCTCACTGGCTCGTCGTGCAGGAGTGATTGCCACGAGGAATGCTGCCTTAAAGGTTAGGAGACGGAGGTCTGTTGATGCCAGGGGCTCGAAAGGGGCCCTTGTAAGGTGTCGAAGGACTAGTGTCAATGACCACTGAGGTGGAGGAGAGCATGTATCAGGGTATATGTGAGTTAGCCCTTTAAGAAAACGCTTGAGAGTACGATGCCTGAAGAATTTCGAGGCTGGAGAGGTTCGGGGCTGGTGTTCCACAATGGCAGAGATATATACTTTGAGTGATGAGAGAGAAAGTCCCTTGCGTTTAAGGTGTAGAAGAAAATGTAGAACAGTGTGGAGAGAAGGGTTAATTGGCGACCGTGCTGTTGAGGAAGTGAAGGATTGGAATTTTTTCCATTTATACATGTAGGCGCTCCTGGTCAAGGGTTTCTTTGAATGATGAATAACATTCATCAAGGAGGCAGAATCCCCCACGCCACGAGATGAAGCACTGGGAGATCTGGGTGGAGGATCTGAGCCCTGTTTTGGGTGAGGAAGTGAGGTAGACAGGGCAGATGGTAAACCTCGGAAGACAGCTGGCGGAGAGTGAGAAACCAGGGTTGTTGTGGCCACCAAGAGGCTACCAGAATGGCATTGGGTTTGTCTTGCTGGAGACAGACAACTACCTTGTGGAGGAGTGGGAACAGTGGAAAGAGGTAGGTCAACATTTTGGGCCAATGTCTGAATAGTCTCCAGTATTTTAGGCTGATCCTTTATCTGGAGATGAACCTGCAATGCTCTGTTTGCAAAGCATATATCCCACCATTGTGCTATGGGCTGCTACGCTTGGGTATCCTTTTATTGGTTATGTGGGCTTGCCAGATCTATATATCTTTCAGTACTAGGTTTAGCATGCCAAGCTACAGTAATGGAGGTGTTATTTGCTACCCCTCTGAGAGGTCAATCCAAAAACCCATGACACGAGCACGCCACACAAGTGAACGGTATGAAAACATGGTTGTTGTAGGTTTTTCGGGCTGTTTGGCTGTGTTCTGGAGGTTTTTCTTCCTAACATTTCGCCAGTCTCTGTGGCCGGCATCTTCAGAGGACAGGAGTTAGAACTCTGTCTGTGTTCTGGTGTAGTGTGTGGGATAGTTGAGTATTTGTAGCTGTGGGATCAGCTTTTTGTCCTTTTCAAGAGATTGGGTGATTATGGTGATCAGGGTGTTTTTTGTTATGGGTGTATTGTTGTGATAAGGGGGGAGATGATCTGTCACTGTGATTGATGGGTGTCGTTAGCTAGTCTTTTGTGTGCAGTGGCCAACTGGTTTGGTACCTTTGTTCCATGTGGAACAACCCACAATCTCAGTTTTAAGCTAAGTCTGGACTAAGGTTCCTTATCCCCCACCCCTTTCCATGGATCCACCAGAGCCAGTTCTTCTTTGTGGCCTCTGTGAATGCACACAATTGGGTTTAGACAGCGCCTGCGCTGGTCTTCTCGGAATCTTCTAGAGCTTTTGTAAAAAGTAACAAGTTTAGAGTTGCCCCTATCGCGCATGTTCCACCCCCTCAGCCTTCAGTTCCATTTTACCGCCTTGGCGATAGGAACTTCTCGGTATAGAGCTTTCAAATTACTACTCGTTTTGGATCGTTTTCGGCTTTGGACACGGATTTGGACTTTGGATTTTGTATACTCTCTGTTGCCCCGACCCCGGTCTGTTTGACAACTCTTTCTGGACAATTCGAATTCCCGCGCTTTTCGTAAGCCGCGCTTGGCTTTGCTGCTGAAACAATGACATCATTGTAAAACTTCATCCTCTCCTCTTTCTTCAACGGGGAGAAAAAGGGTTTCAGTGTCCTTAACCCAACTTTGTCCTTTCCCACCGCCACAATGGCCACCTCATCTAGTCCTCCTGTTCCCTCTGCTTCCATGGTAGAGTCATGTGGCAATGACATACACAGCAGTGACAAGTTGTTCGTCTCTCACCACTTGGCCTGTCCTTTCGACATTGGGCATCCCCCAGGGGTCCATTGAGGAGGAGGTCCATCATTGCATGAAAGGCTCCATTCCCCACTCCTCTTGCTTATTCTTCTCTCCAGGCCACATGTTCACACTCCCATCTATGCTTCTTCCACCTCTCACACTCTTCCCAACAAGAAGGCTTTTTTGGGGGGGAGGGGAAGGTGTTGATGATTCCTCTGTCTCTCTGTTTCCTCTCTGGGTACCATCAGCCTCATCCATTCCTGAGTACAAGGGTCTTGTTTTGTGATCCACTCCCACTCCTCAGGAAGTTCATGTTCCTCTTCCTTGTCTTCCTCCTCTATCCACCTGACTTCTGCCTCACCTTTCTCCATTCTTCTTTTTCCCTATGTATCTCTTCCCCCTTTTCTGCTCCTCGTTCTTTGGTAGTTGGTCACTACCCACCTTTTTTGGTGAGTGTAGGCTTTCCTCTTCTCTAGGGGGTTTCTTCCTTTCCCACTCACTGTAGGGGTTCGGTGACTTGTAATCCCTCTGAGTTTTTGAGAAGAGAGGACAGCACATGGGCAGGAGATTCCTCCTTCCTGCGCCCTTTCTCACAGCTATCAAAGGTACAAGGGTTCTGTCCTCTTTTACATCTAGCCATCCTACCAAGTTTGAAGGATATTTTCCACATCTGATGTTGACTTTGGCCAGAAATCCCATAGACATTAATGACAGGTGCAAAGCTGGTTGTGCTTTTCTGGGTCCTGCAGGACTTGAAGCAATGTTAAAGTCAGAATGAGGCAGGAAGGCTGAAACCAAACGACACATGGTTTTGGAGGACAAGAGGAAGCCAGCCTCTCTTCTTCCTCATCACAGTCACGGCTTTCCAGTGGCTTGCTGTCTCCCCTGAACTCAACTAGCAACCATCCAGAACAACGCAAGCTACACATTCTTGTTGCTGCTTCCATACTTGGAGAAGAGGACAACTGTTGAACATAATGACCAGGAGAAGTTGAGCCAGGTGGATTCAGGGTATTGCAGAAATTTGAGCCTTGGCACTCATTTATACCATTTTTCTTTACCTAACAAAGTTAAAAGGAGTTTGGAAAGGACAGAGAAAGTCAGACAAAAAACAGCATGGGTGTAAGAGCTATGAAATTTAAGAGTTCAAAGTTCCTCCTGCAGCACATCTTCCCCATGCAGTGGCTTGGAACTGAAAGTAAAAATGTCTGGAGAGAAACTCTGAGAAACACTATGTCTGGCATTATTTGAACCTAAATTAGTTAACCAGTGGAGCCTTAATTCAAAAAGCATTCTTTTCCTCCTTGAGTGTTCAAATTCATCTTCTAAATATGGGTCACCTTCTTGACAGTCAGAAGCACAAATAAACAAGAGCTCTTTTATTGTACTATATTATTTATTGTGGATATCCAGATACGTAAAACAGCAAGACATAAAATTTCCTAAAAAAGAGTTCACCAAATCAACAATACAATGTCAATGGTGTCATTATAGAACCAGTTTTTACATGCAAGTTGCTAAAGGGAGTATACAAAATAAAAGCTGTAATACAGCTTGAAAGCTAAAATTAGCTCTGTACAGTATCCCATTCTGTGACTTTTTTAAAGGATATACAAAAGCACAGTCACAAGAATGTAAAATAACTTAGATGCCTATTAATTATGTGGTTTACTGTATATATATCTGTAGCCATTTTAGAGTTATCCCTTGGAAGAATAGCAGTTCTGTGTAATTCTGATGCCGAGTTCAAGTGCCATTCATTTTTTAAATGTAATGTTATAGCTAAGCTGCAGGGAAGATGCATAATGGATTTCATAGTGGAGACATTATTTGGGGGTTATGACTATATAATTATGTAATTAATATGATGTATGGTGACCCTTTCCAGGGTTCTCTAGGTATACAGTACTCAGAAGTGATCAACTATCCTCTTCTTCTGGGTGCACCCTTGGACTAAGCAGCTTGCTGAAGGCCACACAGGCCAGCTGTTCTCCTAAGAGGAACACTGGGGAATTGAACTGCCAACCTAACTCACTGAGCTATCTTGCTAAGATAACATGTAGTATGCAATTAACAGATATTCCTTCTGAGACTAATTATTCTTTCTGGTATCATTATGACTCATCCGAAGCTTGGAAAAGTTACATTAAAAGTTACTTTTTGTCATGAAAAGCTAACTTTTCTAAAATCTGGCATCATTGGCAAAAGGTCATTTTTTTTTTTAACTCCAGCTCTTAGAATCCACCCATCAGCATTGCCAGTGATCATGTTACTTACGGGATTATGGAATTTGTAGTCCAGCAAAGAAGCTCTGCTCTCATCCTATATTGTAAATCTTGTTTTGCCATTGAAGGCACACTCCCTGTGGAGCCACAGACAACAGTTGCTCTGAGAAGAAGTACATGATACGCTTGCAGATGCAAGTCTGTTGTCACACTTGTGGTTCACAGTTTACATTTTCAAGTGTGGGCAGGCAAAAAGAGCTGGAGCTGCTTATCATCCATTATAGGGGGCACTGGTTGTACCTTACATGGCTTTTGCCAGTTGGGAACCACATGTGAGCAACGCTTCACCTTTTGCATGGAGAACAATTAGATGCAGCAGTTTCTGCCCGGTCAAGTGATTTTATTCCAAGCTAATTCAAAAAGTCCTTCATCCATGCTCAGTGTATGGCAAAACAGTTGCATGGTAGAGCCTCGTACAAGTAAGTTATCATGTGATAGCTAGACCATGTAAGCTGGCCCAGACTTCCTGGAAGATGAAGTCTAGAAACATGGTACTAAATGATTATTTTTGCACTTTGCTTTCACTGAGACCAGGATGGCAGTTTGCCTATTTCAACTGTCAACGGAGGCCCCTGTCCCTCATTGATCCTGGGTATATGTTACAGATGTGCGTGAATGCTTCTCAAAGATTCTCCAGCAGTTTCTCAAAGACAGGACTCACCATTAGTCACGATTGTAAGGACCATTTTGTCCACTCCTTCCGCACCCAATGATTTCTTTTTATTTTTTTGCATTGTCCCTGCAAGTAGCAACAAGAGCAGCTGTGTGGGCAGCCTGCCACCATTTTGTTTCCTCCATAATTCCCCCTTTCTAGTATCATTCTACGGCACTGTGACATTGGTGGTGACGATGGCAAAGAAGCAGCCACCAAAACTGATTACACCAAGTTTTCCAAAATCGGGAATTTTGGAGATAATTTTGTAAAGTAAGCTTCAGCTTCTAGGGCAGCAAGAAGAAGAAAAATACCAATATTCCTAAGAAAAAATGTCTCACCACACAGCCATTCTTCAGGGTTCAGCACCTCATGCTGGGTTTCCCAAATATTAAATTTTGGAAATGTCATTGTAGGTACGCTTCGTCTCTATTACAGAAGTTTATAATAGGGTTCCTTCTCCACAGGCATTGTAGCAGATGAGGGAGAGCAATCTTCTTTCTGGTTCCATGATACCTAGTGATATGCCATCGTTTATTTTCAAGTTTTCCAGGTTTTTCCATTACTATGAAAAAGGCTTCCGTTTTCCTCCTCACTCTGGAACCCTTTTGAATTTCTTTTGGTGATTTTTTAAAAGCTTACCATAACTTCACAAAATGCTAAATAATAATAATAATTGCATGGTGCCAAGTCCATTCCAGTTTAGGGTGACCCTTTGCAGGGTTTTCTAGGTACAGAGTACTGAAGGATGCTGTTATTTGTTTTATTCTTTCCAGTAGACATTTCTTCATTGCTCTGCAATCTTCCTGGCTGCCTCCTCTTTCTGCTCTAAGAATGCCTTGTCAAATGAGTTCCCTTACATCTTTCCTTAGGTTTGAATTGATGTGGAAGAAGCCGGGAACGCTTCTGGCTACCAGGCATGGGATTTTCAGCATTTGTAGACCACAGCTGCCAGAAATTTGCAGGAATTCCCCCAGCCAGACTTCTGGGGACTTTAATCAAACAAAGTCTTGACAGGTATTTTTGTATTCTTACAGCTACTGAATTTAAACATTGGGAGCTATCTTTATCCTGTGGAGAAAACAGGGAAAATAGGTAGGTGGGGCTAAGTTCTGTAGGAGCTACAAGGAATTATGGGCCTGGTAGATTATTATTTTTTGAGAGGCTGGCAGTTCAGAACCTAATGGGCAGAGACTACCACACCCATAATACCTTGCGATACCCTATCCATCCATTTTCCCTGTCTTCCCCATAGGATGAAAATGGGTGCAAGAGTCTGAATTCATAGCTGAAAGAACATGGAAACACCTGTCAGGACTTTGCTTGATTAAAGTCCCCAGAAGTCTGACTGGGTGAATTCCTGCAGACTCATGAGGACTGCAGTCCTTGGATTCTGAAAATTTATTGCCTACCAGCAGCTGCCACAAAGATGATTGTACAATAAAAGGCAGAAATTTAGATACACTCTCAGCCATCTCATAAATCAGGTAAACACAAGAATCATGAATACCATCCATGATAATTTTCTCTAATCTGAAATCAGTTTTGAAATGAATTTATTTTCTACCAAGTTGAATGAGAATGGTAAAAATTCTTATGGGCAGAATCTCTGGCACAGCACATATATATGTCACAAATTGGAATGCAGAAAGAGGTGGCTCATGATCTTGGCAGAGAGACACCCCAACATGTCACTATGGAGTGGTCCGTGATCTGGTCACAAACTACTTAAGGGCACTGGACAGGACATTTTATCACTTACTTTTAGGTTCCAGTTGTATGAAGGCTTGTTACTTCCTTGTTGATAGCCTTCTACTCCTGTGTAAAGACTTCTGGCAGGCCTGCAAATACTTGGACTTTAATTTTCCTTTCTTTTCTTTTTTAAGTCTCAAAACAAAACAGCTATTTCATTTGCTGCCTTTGTTTCTGTTTACCATGTTTCACTGGACAGATTGCTATCACTTTAAGCCACTTTGGACACTTATTATACAAAGGAAAGATGTACATCTTTAAATGCATTTAGAAGTGATTTTGAACAATGCACTGTTTTTCAAGCACAAGAAAAATTAACTTTTAATTTTAATCCTTAGTTTACAGAACATGGATGGGCAACTTTGGTAGGTCTAAGTGCCTATTATGCTATCCCAGGAACTACTGTGAGCTTCACAGCCCCCACAAGAGTTAGCACATTGTACTGCTGAAATTTGGAGCCAACCAGCAAATAAGGTTACTTAAAGCAAGTTTTTTTAAAATGGGATTTTCCCTGTTTGATGCTCAAGTTCAATGGCAAATTGCTACAAGCAATGTTTTCCCAGTTGACGAAATTTGGTGGAGTGATTGGCTGCCATGTTTAGGAGGCTTGGTTTTCAGGAAGGCCTTAGCAGGTGCCATGACTTTGCCAGGCCTGTTAAAAAAGATAATGTCCCCTCAGCTCAGTGCCTCATTTTTAACCCTTTCTCATCTGAGAACACCAGAGCAGAAAGGAACCCTATGGAGCATCAAGGCCAGTGCTTGTCAAGGAAGCACAGTGGGGAATTGAACGCCCAACTTCTGGCTCTGCAGCCAGACACCCAAACCACTGAGTTATCCAGCAGTTCACTGAGCTGTATTGTAGATGAATTTGAAAACATGTTTTCCAGATTCACTTCAGTCTGCAGTTCTGTTATTGTTCGAGACCTCAAGCTAACGTAAAGTAGAAAGACCTGATTTTCACCAGGAAGCCTTGATTTCAGCTCCTCTTTCAGCTAGGAAGCACACTAGATAAGGCCTATCTGGTCATGAATTGTTGTTGTGAGGATAATACTCATATATATGACTTAAAATTCCCTGGATATAGATACAAATGTGATTATCCAATATAAGCTATCCTGTATTCCATTGAAAATGACAACTATAACAGCAGGAACAATAGTTATTCCATTTCACTTTGAATTTGAATCCTTTTTTATTTATTTAGCATGGATTATTCAATGCCAGATGATCAATGTCAACAATCCATTTATAACTGAACGTGTTATGCTTTACAGAGTGAAAAACACCATCTCACACAGGTAACTATTTGAATCATCTTCCGACATAGGACAAGATTGCTAGATTGCTATTGATTTGGGTAGAACTGGCTGGTCAGTAGAATACTGCTCCATTTAGGCTGTTTCGGATAACACTAAAAAGTTCTTTGCCCAGGACAACATTATTAACAGTAATACAGGCAAAATCCTCTTGGTGATTATGTACAAATAAATTGAATCGCATAACTCATGGTAGCTAACTGCTGCTAACCAACGTTCCCTCTAGGTTTCTGTCCCGCTCGCTCTGTGTGTGCAGGGGCCTTGCTTTGTGTGTGCAGGGGTGGGCGGGGCTTCATTTGAAACAGGAAGGAAACAAACTGGCTGCCAGATGCCCATGTGCAACCCTGACGGAGCTCTGGGCGAGTGCGCGTGAGCGCAGCTTAGAGGGAACACTGCTACTTACTAATGAAGCACCAATTACATAATGAGTGAGACTGAATGCATAACAGGTACACATTTTGTGATGTGACTGGCACCTTCTTAGCTAGCTGCAATTTGCTATGATGAGTTCACACAATCTAACTTAATGCATACATAAATCACCAGCAGGATTCTGGCAAACAGTTAAAACCCAGGCAGTTAAGGCTGCATACATTCAATAGTAATGGAGTGTGTTTGGGGGGGAATGTTAAAAAATAAAGGATAATAATTGATGTATAATGTGACATGTGCTGGTGTTATGGATCATATTTGTAGGGAAGGAGGACAGAGGACACATTATTGCAAATGTATTTCAGTAGGCTTATGTGGCCATTGTATTGTATTCACTGTCATATCTAATTAAAACTTCCCACAATATATACACATTTGTTTCTATTTTAAAAATAACTGTACCATAGCTGTACTTTAGCAATATCAGTCTTCACTTGTATGAGCTCATGTGCCTCGGAAGTCTTATCTCTCTCCCCCCCCCCCAATTATTCTCAGTTTTTCAAAAAATAAGTATCTATGTATCTACTTATCACTATATATGTATTGGAAACACTATAATTAGAGGCATTAGTCAGCTAGGAAATAAGGTGATTTGAAATCCTCTGCTGAAAGCTGCTGCAGAATGTTAAGACGGCTTTTGCAATTTCCTCTTGGAGAAAAAAATGGCCATTGTTTTTGACTGTTTATCACCATGTTCACCTTCCTCAACTACTGGAAGGCCAACAAAAGGTCTACTGTAAATGGAGGGAGACAGAAGGAGGAATTGTATCCAGATTTTTTTCCTCATAAACTTCAAGGATTTATCTAATAATGAATACTTTCCCTTGCTGTTTATTCCTTCTAGTCTTCTAGAAGACTTTCAGTCTTCTGAAAGTTTATGAACAGTCCATAGTCAAAGGTGTTTTTTTTGGGAAAAATACATCTCCAGAAGAAAAATCACTTCAAAATACTCAAAATTCAGAGTTCATTAAGAAGAGAATACCTGGAAGAAAATGACAAAAACGACAAAAGAGTCCATCATGGACATCACTTCACAACCTGTGAGGACAATTTGGGTGAAAACAAAATACCTGAAAGCACAAGAATGAACATTAAAGAAAAACAATTGCAGGTCATCTGAACATAATGACAGCTGCAAACACCTCAATACACATTGAGAAGGAAACATACTTTGGTGCCAATAAAGAGACAAAGGCAACAGGAGAAGCCAACCATCAATAACTCTGACTCAACAATACAATCAATGTTTACTACCATTCAAACAATTCACATAAAGTTCACATTTTGGACAATAGCAGGAAGAGAGAAAAGAGTATAGACTGTTGTTGGCATTAGATACCTAAAGGACAAAACCTCCGAACAGGGCAGTTCAAATAGCCATCAAAACACTGGAAGTGAATTAAAAAGTGAAATATGAGATAATTAAATCTAGAGCAAAGAGAACACTACATTAAGCATTTGCTTCAGCGACTGACAACTTTGTTGGCCTTATTTATTTGTCACTATCAGTATACTGAGTTGACTGAGGGTAAAAACCCATATTGATTTACCTGCTGTCTCCTGGGAGGCAAAAGTTTGGTGCAAACAATGTATTTCATCTTTCTGAAGCAGGTTGTCAAGAGTTCTACATGTTTTCCTGGACTTCACTCCTATATGTTCTTCCAAATTTACTGGCCATGATCCAAAAATATGATTTGCCAGGGCAGGTGATTCATCAGGGCAAATGGGCATTGCCCCAACTATGTTATCATCCTTGGTTCTGCCCACCTGTGCTGTGCCCTCCATCCTATTCATCATAATGGGCACTGGTTACCACTGGATTGTCACAGACTGCCAGTTACCAAACACTGGCCCAAATTCTGCTGCTGAGCATAGTAAATTGCACTAGAGTGGTAAACGGCAATAGAGTAGGCTCACTGAATCATTGGGGATTTAGTGAGTCAGCTCCTCTATAAATTCCATTGGTTAAAATGGGCCTACTCTAACCATGACTTACTTTAGCATAGTAAATCATAATTAGAGTAGGCCCATTTTAATCAATGGAACTTATAGAGGAGCTGACTCATTAAATCCCCACTGATTCAGTGAGCCTACTCTATTGCAATTTAGGATGCTAAGTAATGGGATTTGGGCCACTGTCATGTACTATAGTGTGCTTTTGTACCTGGCTCAGTTTCTTAGTATCTTTTTAGATAAATTCTTAGACATGTGTCTTTAGCAAATAAATATTTAAGATAGAGCAGACCACATCAACTACTTTTCATTTAATTCCATACACAAAGCAACACTGGGGAAATGTAGGTACTCAGTGAAATTCACTTTCTGTTTGTTTGGCTAGGCTAAATCTGATTTACATACCTCCCTTCCCAGCACCATTTTGATCAGCACCAGTGCAATCTCATAACATATACACCAGATAAGATTTATACCGATGCTCTAGTTGCAACACCTATGGTGTTGTTAGCCAAGTATGCAACCATTTTTCAGATGTGCCAATTTTTAACTCTTGAGCAAAACCACTGCTTTGATCTTTGGAAGTAATTTTGACCTTGCAGAATATGCTTGTTGCTGAACACAGTCACATTCAAATCACCCTGAAATATCTACTTGTGCTTAAATTGCATTTTAAGCACTTTTTAAAGCTCTCTCCTTTTTTTTTTAAAGTGACCCTATCCTTCCACTTGTATCAGCAGCCTAAATGGCAGAAACAGTGCAGGTTCATACTAATTACTTCCATGCCTGGAAAAACTTCTCCTGCACAATTTTGAGTGTGTCCATTTTTAATCTGAATTAGAACTAGCCAAAAAGGGGGGAGATCCTATGTCAAATATTCCTATATGTAGTACTTAGGGGGGGGGGAAGTTGTCTTGGAAGGGCAGCCTCACTTCATTTTAAGCACTATGACTTGAAAATGTATCCTCTACTTTCTGTGCATCATATTTCTAAGAGGAAACACTTAGAAATGGCAGCTTTATAGGTGAATCCTGATAAAATATTTAGTTGAAATTAAGTCAAATTGACTGGTTTTAAATACTTACTATTTTAAAATGCAACGTAGGTAAATACTAACAAAACATTTAGTTGGAAATCAAGTCAAATCAACTAATTTTAAGAATCTACTCCTTTAGGTAAAGGTAAAGGTTCCCCTTGACATTTAGTCCAGTCGTGTCCGACTCTAGGGGGCGGTGCTCATCCCCGTCTCCAAGCAATAGAGCCAGCGTTTGTCCGATGACAGTTTCCGTGGTCACGTGGCCAGCGCGACTAGACACGGAACGCCGTTACCTTCCCACCGAAGTGGTACCAATTTATCTACTCGCATTTTTACATGCTTTCGAACTGCTAGGTTGGCGGGAGCTGGGACAAGCGACGGGAGCTCACTCCGTCATGTGGATTCGATCTTACGACTGCTGGTCTTCCGACCCTGCAGCACAGAGGCTTCTGTGGTTTAACCTGCAGCTTTAAACATACATAAAAGCCCATAAACATGATGCAAAACAAAATAGCAGAAGTGCTTCAGGGTGTGGCTGAAAGAACATAAGGGTCATGTGGATCAGACCAAGACCAGTCTATTCCAGTGATTTGTTCCCATAGGAAGCAACCAGTTTGGGGAAGTCCACAAACAGGACCCGAGGCAACAACACTCTCCTGCTCATGTTCTCTAGCAACTGGTTTTAAAAGGCATATAATCTCTGATAAAGGAAGATATAAATAGCCCTTAGAACTGGTAGCCACTGACAGTCACATTCTGAGGTGCTCCTGAACAGTTGAAAAGCAGATCAAGGAACAGGAATGCAGACTGTGCTGGATGGGGCTACATTCCCTCTGAAAACACAGGTGCACAGCTTGGGGAGTGCTTCTGGATCCATCTCCGAACCTGGATGCCCAGGTTTTGGCAGTGGCCAGCATTTGCACAATTAAAACGAGCATGCCAGCTGCCTGACGAGGACATCTGGCCATGGTGACACATGTCTTATTTACATCCCAGCTGGATCACTATGTGGGACTAACTTTGGAAACAACAGCGAGTCCAAAACAGAGCAGCCAGATTTGGGGCTGGTCACATAACCCCCCGTTACAGCAGCTCCACTGGCTGCTGATCTGTTTCCGGGCACAATTCAAAGTGGTTCTAACCTATAAAGCCCTAAAGTCTTGTGTCCAAGATTTATCAAGGACTGCATCTCCCTTTAACAGGAAAGGGCCTTTTCTATTGCTGCTCCTGGATTTTAGAACTCCCTCTTACAAGAGACCAGAGTGGACCCATCTTTACTGTCCTTCCTCAAGCAAGTGGAGACCTTTCTCTTCAGTCAAGCTTCCCCTTAGTGACTGGCAGCCTGATTGGCTTTTTTTAAAAAATGGATTATTGTACCTTACTGCTTTGAATGTGGTTTTGGTGTTGCTTTTGTTTACCGTTTTTTAGTGTGGTGTTTTTTGATCCTTTTCAGTTTTTTTATACTCACTGCTGTTAATTTTAAAAACTGACTTTTTAATGATGTAAGCCACCCTGGGCCCTTTTTAAGGAGAAAGGCGGAGGTAGAAATATTTTAAATAAATAAATAAATAGATAAAATAAAAATGGCCCTCCGGTGTCGCTTGACTGCTCCGCCCAAAAGCCTTAACCAGAACAGCCAATGATGAAGGATGAGAGCTACAGTTCAAAAGCATCTGGGAACTCCACAAACTGCCCAGCCCAGATGCACAATCTGCAGACACAACTGGTGGCGCATGGAGGACTCAAGACAGGAGTCACTGCAGCTCTGTCTCCTGCACCCCTTGATGTGCGGCATGCCTATCCTTGACCAAAAGCTCAGGAACTTGGGAAGCTATGTATGTCCCTATTTGTCTCTCTCTGTGGATAACAGTGTAAAGGGGCCGGCACTTGCAGCATTGAAGCTGCAGGACTTTTAGAGTCACAGGAACTGAATCTTCACAGTTCCCTCTGAGTTTAATTGCACCCCTTTCCGTAACTGGAATAGAAATGGATTTTTCCAGGAACAGTGCATTGTTGCAAGGTATCTCAGATGCAATGCTAAATACTGGAGGTTGGCATGGTCCCAAATGTGTAATTAAGAGCCATTAACTTTATAAAAGACACGTTTCTCATTTGTTGACATGGAAGAATCCAGTAGCCTGCACTTTTAGATTCTCTTTGGGCCAGGGGACTGGCACAATGAACACCAAAAGTTCCAAATTTACCACTGCTTGGCAACCTCTAGAGGTCTCGGGACTACTTATGTTCACTCCTGGAAGGTCACAGTCACTTCTGTGGCCCCACTCTCAAAATATTTTTTCTTATATTTTTTGTAAAATGAAAAAGTCTCCTCATTCACTCTTTGCCTTTCCTTTCCTTTCGGCCGCTCTTGAGCTATTCTAGGTGACTAATGGAAGTTCTTACTGAATTCAAAGAGATCGAGTCTTAGGTAGAGAATAAAGAATTGCCACTTTGTCTTTTACCGAGGCCAAAGGGGTTGAACCTTTAATTCCTATCATCCTTCACAAATGTTCATGTTGCGTAAGGCTGATGGGAAATGTAGTCAAACATCTCGATCCTACTGGTACCTAGTGATACGTATGAGTTCCCATCAAGCACAAGGGCTAAAGCCAAAAGGTTGTCAATGAAGGACTCATGAAATCCTGGAGGGCAGAAGTTTGGATTCACATGGGTTCTGAGAAAACTTTTTTGGGATTCAGCCAGTTTAATCTAATAAATTTGGCTCAATCTGTTTGTGGATTTTGTCCTTTACATTTTTTTTTGGTCTTCCTTTTAATAAACACATTGTACATAAAGTTCTATTATTCTAACACAGCAGTCCTGAGGTGTTTTTTTTTTTTAACTACTAATGAAAAAAAAGATGCAGATTTATTTGTTCAAGCAGACATCACTAGATACTCCAGCTGTGCTGGAATTAACAGAAAGAATGAAGACAACTACTGAATTGAGAACGCATGAAATGGGATCAGAAACTGGAATGATGTGGTGAATTCTGGAACATCTTAATACCAGAGCTGAAACGAATTTTGAAGCAAACTGTAGTGTAAGGGCAAATCTTGGAAGAGAAAGACAGAATTGTACGTTTTTATAAACCCAGGAGAAACTCCATTTTTGACACTGGCAAAACTTCCTCTCCCACTCTATAACATGCAGTTATATTTTACTTATTGCCCAAAGTCACAGTGTTACACATTTGGCCAACATCATGAGCAAATTATATGGAGCAGAACTTGGAAGTAACTAGTTAAAAAAAAAACTCTGGGGGTAATTAACTCCTTTTATGATAGCAAAACATATAATTGAGACTTTTTTTATTTTATATATACCCCCGTCTTCTCCCAATGCAAGGACCCAAGATAGGTTAGAAAGTGGTGGGCAGGTGATATAATAGATACATATATCAAAATATTAAACATTCTTAGAACATGTAAAGGCCTGTTAAACAATAGAAAAATAAAAACAGCAAAAGGAGATATACGGAAGTAAAAAAGTTTTGAAGAAGAAAAGTGGAAAATCACCTGTTAAAAATGCTCTTTGCATCCAGATGAGAGGGATTCAATGCTTGACTGAAAACAAAGATCTTAGCCTGCTATCAGAAGGACAAGATGGAGGGGTCTGACCTAGCCTGCTGTGGTAGAGAGTTACACAGCCCCAGAGCAACCACAAAGATGGCCTCATATGTGCCCATAATGGCGGTGTGGCCAAGAGAATGCCCCCCCCCCCCAAAGGTCTGAAAACCAGGGACACTTGGTCCTTCAAACTGCTTCGACTCAAGCCAAGTACATTAGACATTAAGATGCATTAAACAGTAGAGGAAGGCCATCAAATAGTTTAAGTTCTGGTGTGTACTGTAACTTGTGTTGCAGCATCAGATTCTTTTAAAAAAGAAACGATCTTGATTTTGAGACATAGGAGAGTAAAGTTGCTTTTTCAAACATTTCAATAGTAATAGTATCTATTTTGGGGGCTTAGAATTAAAGCTGTAACTAATAGATTTTTTCCCAAGCTTTCATGTGGACAATAGAGAAACACACACCATACCATCAGAATATGGCATACATTTCACTAAAAGTTGTGAAGGAAGAAAGGGTAAAATTCAACTAGAACCGGCAGCTGCTACAGGCTGTCAACCTTAAGTATTTTGAAACCATAGAAAAGTGTTAAGTGCTTATATGTTATTATATGTATACTGCCAGGGAGTACTATAGAAAAGTGCCTATGGGATTTTGTACCTCATCTGCCAAAATAATTTGGCTGACTTTTGTTACTGTGTACCTTGAGTTGGCAAGGTGGCTAGTACTAGTTGCTGAGTGCAAAAATATTGGGCTGATCCTAAATTCAGCACAGATATGTGTTAAATGGCTACTACAGAAATATATGCTGGATAGCTCAGTGGTTTAGATATCTGGTCACGGAGCCAGAGGTTGGGAATTTGATCCCCCACTGTGCCTCCCTGACAGGGGCTAGATTCAATGATCCACAGGGTGCCTTCCAGCTCTGGAATTCTACGATATGCAATCCCATATTTTTGATAACTTTGTCTCACTGGGAGAAGTCTCCAGAAAAAAAAAAAACTGCGCATGTTGGCCTGAAAAATCTGAATTTTGCTCCTGAAACTCTTGTTCCCTTGCTTGAATAGACTGTGACAGGATTCTTGATAAGTCTTCCATTCTCCTGACCATGGACAAGGATTCCCACAGACCAGATGCATAGTTGGCCCATTTAGTTTGCTGACCTTGCAACCAGTTCTCTTCGACTGAGACTTTTGCTTTGCTTTTCTCAAGTGGAAAGAGAACGATCTGGATGCTGCACTTTCTGTTCCCACCCCTCGTTCTTCCTTCTTAGCTAACCCTCCAGATCTATAAAGGGACAGTTACATAACTGTAGTTAGAACAACATTTAATCTACAGAGCCTTTCCTGCTGGGCACCACCCCCACTTTGCAGAATGGGAGAATAATTAAGAATTGATTTTCTTTTAACCGGCCATGTTAGTAAAAGTGTAGTGGTTCACAGAGCTGGCCTAACTGAGCATCTGTATAACGTAACAACTTGTCTAAGCTTTACTCAAGACAACAAAGGCACTCTGCTTGTGTCACCTTTCCTGGGACAGAAATCCCTAGATCAGACATACAGATCTTTTTGGGCTATAACTACCCAAACACCTTGCCACTCACCATTCTAGCTGGCACTGCAAGAGCTACCATTTCACTATGATCATGTCAGGAAGGATGCCCATAAGATTCTGACATGGGAACAAACAAGTTAAAATGGCAGCAGGCGCATAGATCAACCCCACTATGATGAGATGGACTGTATTTCTATTTAAATCATAACAACTGCAAATAAACTGGCATTTATATATACATATAAACTAATCTACGGAAATGTCATGCAATTTTGGTTTGTTTTTTTTTTAAATACTCTCTGGTGACAAATTTGCTTTGCTTTTTGTTTTTGCCAATGTGTCAAAGTGGTTGCTCTGGACAGATGTGGTTAAGGCCAGAAGCAGCTATTTTTTTAATGGTTATCTGCAATTGTTTCTAGTGCTTATATTTTTATTTAACCTTTGTTCTATATTTGTTGTAATCACCCAGGAGTGTCTCAGCACTAATGGGAGCAGGACACGAATTGAAGAAATAAATATAAATAAATAAATAAATTACATTCACAGATTTATCGATGACAGGGATAGTGCTATAGAGGTTGCTGGACTTCAACTTCCATGATCCTTCTCCTTTAGCTATGCAGGCTAGGGCTGATGTAAATTAGTCCAACAACATCTGACAGACCAGATGTTCCCCATTGCTGATCTGTTAGAATCTGCAGGGAAATACAATGCTTGAGGAAAAATCACATTGCTTTATTGGCCCATGACACCAACAATCAATGTAAGGTCAGGCAAGGCACAGCTCCTAGGATGGCAGTGATTGGATGGTCATGTATTCGCACAACTGGCCTAAAGAAAGCACTCACTGATGAACACGTTAGAAATACTAGAAAACAGTAATAATTACATGCCGCCAGAGCAATTCCAACTTATGGCAACTCTTCCCAACGTTTTCTAGGTATAGAGGATGAAGAAGTTGTTCACTGTTCCCTTCTCCTGTGGTCACTCTAGGACCAAGCAGCTCGCCCAGGGCTACATAGATTCCTTCCTCCTGGGAGGCATGAAGGGGAATCAAACTCCCTATCTCTGGCTTTGCATCAGATACCCAACTCACTGAGCCATCCAGCCAGTTTAGAAATATCAGAAATCAGCATAATTAGAGTGGAAAGCACTTAATGTTGTAGAGAGACAACTGAGACAGTTTTTCTATGTTCATGAAATCAGATTTCACACACTTCCTGCTAAAGTCTTGACCAACCACCAAAAAGGTAAGCTAATTTGCAGAATCCCAGAGATGAAACAAGATCCTGCTATGACATTCAGATGCTCATTTTAGCTGAACATTTTGCTTTTCAAATTATAGGCTGCATCCAATATCTGTTTCTGACACGAGAAAACACAATAGCACACATCTTCTCTGGCACCTGTCCTTGGCTTCCTTCATAACAACATTTTCGGGATACTGACTTCACAATGTGAGAGAACCAGTCTTCCTTTTTTGGATGAAGGCATGCAAAATCCACAACCATCCTGGCCACTGGCCATACTGGTTTGGAGATACTTTGGGTGTGTGTGTGTGTGTGTTGTAGTTAAAAAAGTAACTTTTCCAAACTTTGAGGAGTATCTGGACTCTACAACAATGGTAGAGATCTAGACACACTCCAGATGTTGCTGAACTCTGAGATCTGGAAAGCCAGAACTTGTAATCCAAAGTCACAGTTTCCATATTCCTGCTATGAATGTGCAACAAAGTCTTAATTCCACAAGACAAGACTGAATAAATGCTCTGCATGATATTTAATCAACGGCTTCATGAATCTCAGCACAGTGGTTTTAACAGGTTTTACCCATATGATTATTTTTTTCTTAGCCAAGATGGGCAACCCAGCAGGACTTGAGCACAAGAAGCGTTTGCCTTAGGCACACTTCTACCGCTTCCTTCTTATAGGCTGGAAATTTATGTATGTGTACATGAAAGGCTACATGATATTCTTAATCCTCTCTACATTTCCATATGCTTCCACTACTACATAATATGGAAGAAATTCTTCAAAAGGAAAGCATTAAAAAAAGACTACTCGCTGAAACAAAACGAAGTGCATTAACGAACAAATAACAGTCGAAATCTCACACAGGAGTCCAAAGATTCTTAAAAGGAAATTTGACACCCATTGAAATCTGGAGCTTTAAATTCCAAGTCCCTTGTGATCCAGTTCTAAGCACTTCTATGGTGCTAGGTCTGCCAGAGGCTTCCAAAGACTTATAGAGAGAGAGAAAGGGCTTTTGGAACAACACAACTGTGTATTGGCAGAAGAACTCCAGATCCCTTTAAGGAATGAGGCAGACGGGTGAACTTTCTCTGAAATTCTTCCTCTGGATGAACCTTGCACTTTGAGTTATATTCTGTTAGAACAAATAAAGCTTGCAATCAGGTCTCCTCTTGCATCTCTTTAAAGGTATCTCCAAAAGTTTATAAATTTAAGGGGGGGGGGGAGAGTTCTCTTTCAATATCAATCCAACTCAGAAATTTTATATATGAATGAAATGTATGTATCTTATATATGCCCATAAGATTATATAACATACATACATATGAACAGATATATGTATATATACATATTCACATACACATATATTTTCTTCAGTTTTGGAATATTTGCTAAATGACCATACAACTGTTGAAGTTTTCATTATAGTCACATAACAATATATTTTTTTTAAAGGGCCTTTTGTCCTCTTTCTTCCACCTCTCAAATTGTCACAGATGGTTGCAGTAAGCTGGTCATTTTTAAGTTGTGCTTCATTACGTACTTTTATCTGGCAACTGACTGGGGTCAGGGACGTCTGCATAAACATAAAAGAAGCATGTACCCTTTGCAAAAATTAGAAAGATAGGACGTGATGACTACTGGGAATAAAACAGGCAGCCACGCTTCCTCCCGTCTCTGTATCGGAATCTCACACAACAAAGCTGAGCTTCAAGTCTTATCTTCTAGGGTTTTCTTGTGTACACATATACAGATGGCTAGACAAGGATGTACATCACCTCCCTCTCTCCCACCTCCCCACTTTTTTCAGTCTAACACAGAAGAAGCAGTAGGGCGAACACAGCAATTTGGGCGCCGAAAATTCTGCAACATGGATTGGAAAACGTTGTGCTGCCTCCCTTTAAGTTTTTTATTTGAGGATGTATCTGAAGAAATGGATTTACGGGTCTGGGCACTTTGGGCTTTAATTAGTTTTTCATGTTCTCTGATCTGCCTCTGCAGGTGGTTCTGGATAGCAACCCCCAAGGATTCTGGGTCAAGAGATGCTCCGTACACCTCCCAGGTCATGCCTTGTTCGTCCCACACAACATCCCTGACGTGCTTGGATTGCTTCACATGCCCTTTAGTGCCTGGGACAGGCTTAATTTCTTTCTTCTTTTTACTAGGGCTTGGCACAGGTTGGACGGAAGAAGCAGCTGCTGGTACAGCAAGTTTTGACTCCTTCCCCTTTGCGCTGATTTTGGCTAGCAGACCACGGGCAGAATTGCTACTCAACTCAGACTCTGGTCTCCCAGCAGCCAATTTCTGACCAGCTAATGCTTCCACCTCTCGGTTATCGCCTGGAGATATATCCTGATCTGTCTGTGCTGTGACTGGAACACCCACTGTTTGGGGCCCAGCAGGAACTCCTATAGCATTCATCTTCTGTTCCTTAGGACCAAGATGGATGACTGTCCCTTCCGTTTTTGATTTTGCACCCACGTGGAAACTAGTTGGGCCCGTCTCAACATCACCAAGAGTCTTGATTTGCGACTGGTTCTGCTGACTACTTTCAGTAGCATTGGTGACTAGAGGTTTGGCTGATTCTAATACTCTGGGACATGATAAAGGTGCCAGCTGATTTTCTGTAGCAGAGGGGCCAAGGTTCTGATGCTTACTATTGATTTCCGAGAGAGCAGAACATGGAGGTAGCTTAGTCTCAAGGTTTGCAGGCTGTGGGGGAACCACAGGCTGATCACTTGCATTGGCAGAAATTTGGTAAACAGGTTTTGTGTTCTGCAAAACTGAAGTGTCCAACAGTTGCTGAGCAATACTGCCAGGGCTTCTAGCCCCATCTGCTATTTGTACTTCCATCCCCTTGACCGATATTTCTTGAGTACTACCAGATGCTGCTGGGCACGGATGCTCTGAGTTGTCTAGCAAAGACAAGCAGGCTGCATCCTGCTTTCCTGCTAGGTCATCTTGAAGTGTGACAGCCTGCGCTCCCGACCATTTCTCCGCTCCAGCTGGTGCCTGAATACGCACTTTGGGCATGATGCCAGTGGACGGAGCTGTTTGGCCAAGTACTGCAAGGTTATCCATGATTTCAGAGTGCTCCTTCCCGCTGGCACCTCTATAAATAATGTGCAACTGCTCTTGCTTCTGCTTTGCCTCAGAAGGCATGTTTTCTCTTAGGAATGCAGCTAAGATACTCGGACTGGTGGAAGCCGATCTGCTTTCCACACTGGCCACTGCCTGGACCTCAGCATCTTGGAGGTTCCTGCTTATTGTCTCCCCCTCTGCTGGCCTGCTTTCAAGCTGCACTGTCATTGTACCGGTGTCTTTGAATTTCAAGACCTCTGGCAAGGCCTCCTCTGCAGTCTCATTGTGGGACAAAGGCTGGGGAGCACTCTCAAGGTTTGATTTGGGGAGAGGCTCTTGCACAGTTCTAACACTGGGATAGGAACTTGCATTCTTTGTATCCCTCAATTCTGCATCTAAGCAAACATTAGCCTTTAGGCCATGATCAGATACAAGTCCCAGTTCTTTTGCTGACGGTGGTACTTGAGTTTTCTCAGGATCACTGCTTCCAGTCACAGTTTCCTTTGCTGTAGGAGCTACTTGCTGGGCACCTTGATGAGTGGGAAGCAAAGAAGAATTGTTATTATGGGTTTTATTCTCCATTACACCACCAACTCCTCCAGAGGAAGGAATTGTCTTATCATCAACTTGGCTACAAAGTGGCCCTCCAGTACCACTCTGCACAATTTTACAGTCCTCCTGGGCACCAGGATCCTTGATTGCAGTGTTCATCAAAATATGACTATCCGTTAAGGCCTGGTCTTTGGCATTACAGCCATTGTTTCCTTCCTGTCTAGAGCTTTTTACTGGTTCTGCTGCTGTTAGACAGTCTTCTTTAGAGAGGCTGGAGGACCCAGGAGAAAATACGGGTGATTTGCTAATGTCATGCCCACAGTGATGCTCACCCCTTGGCATGCTGGCTTCTGTCCCATGGTTCATGTCAAATGAGTGCTCTCCAGCTGGCTGCACCTTGGCACTAAAAGGATATCCATTACTACTTCTCTCTATGCTTGCTTGCTTCTGCTGGTGTTTTGGGGATTTAAGCTCTTCTAGGCCGTTTTCTTCTTCAGAGGCTGCAATCAATGCAAGCTTGGCAGATCTCAGGGGATCAGGAACAGTCCCCATGGGAATGCGATGTGGTACAAGCTGCACTCAGCTTCACGTGGCGATGGTCTGAATTGTGGCTCAGAATGTACTCACACCGACTGAGGTGCAGCTACTGACTCTTCTTACTTACAAGCCAGTCTGTTAAAAAAGAAAATGTGGAAACATGTTAATTATCCCTTCAGATAAAGAGCAGATAAATCTCTGTATTCATGTAAAGGATAATGAAAATATCCAAGTCTAGGCTCTGAACCTAAACACACTGAAAAAGGGTTGGTACAAAGGATATGCCCAGAGCTTGGAATTGTTGTTTTCAGACTACTTTTAAAAGACTAGCTGATTAGGAGATTCTGTGATTTGTGAGTCAAAATGGCTGCATTTCAAATCTCTGGGCATGCCTTCTGATTAGATCGGACTAATAGTGTTTCTCTCCCCGACTGCACATGTAACAGCATGCTGCATGTTTCCGGTGGGCCAATGTGTCCTGAGGAAAAAGGACTTCGGATTTTCCCAAGAAAAGGCAGGCATTGGCCCAAATCCTTGTATCTAGTTAACAGTGGGGTAGCATGTACAGCATAACATTTGGCGGTAAACTGCTCCAAGTTAAGGAATCACTGCAGACATCAATTGCATAGTGAGCTATATGATTCAGTGTGCAACTAATAATGTCTAAGTTGATTTCTCAACAATGCAACTTGACTCCAAAAGTTACGTCATTTGCACAGCTACGCAAGAGGATTTTGGTCATTGTGTGTCAGATGTTCCCTACTACTGGTTCATGCAAACTTATATTTTATGCCAATATTTATTACTTGCATTTATATTGCACCTTTCCTCCAGCGATTTCATGGGTTTTTGCCTAGCTGCTTTATCTTCCCAATAACACTGTGAGATACATCAAGCAGACCGTGTGACTGGACCAAGGTGACCTACCCAGTGAGCTTCACATCCGCACAGGGATTAGAAGACCTGAGAGATAGACTAACACAACCACTTCTTTGGAAAAAGCACTAGCCCTTCCATTTTTTTTCAAGTTCCTAGAAATTCTGGCTCAAAGCCTGAAAGGGAATCCCTGATAATAGCAGAGACTGCTCTTCATGTAAAGAGAAATTCCTGCTGTCATTTCCAATGAATGACTGGAGACAGTGGAAACTGCCTTTCCTGCTGGCAGGGGCAGACCTTCAGGAGGTCTATGAACCAATTCTGGATCCCCTGTATATCAGATTAGGCCTGTGATTCCTCACCACTACCACACTGGTGTAAATGATTCAGCCCAACGCTTTTCCTAATACATGGACTTTCAAAAGTCAACTAATTTCATATACACGTTGTCACCTTTTGGTCTGAACTGGTTCCCTACACTTACCTTTCTCTACAAATGTGACAGCCACTGTTGTGTAGAAAATATGGCCATGAATTTGGAAGATCAAGCTTCAAAACTCTTCCTCGGCCGTAAAACTCCCCAAACAACTACATACCAGACACCATCCAACCTTTTTGGAAGAGCTAGTTTGACAGTAAGATTGAAATGTACACTACCTCAGGTACACCTCCCCAAGCTTCTTAAAGCTACTGAATGCATTTTTAAAGGAATACAAGTGGCTGGTAGCACTCTGTGGGTTGTGTAGCAGTACCAATGAACCTGTAGTCATATAATGCATTTTGACTCATCTTAGGAACAGCAAGTCTTGCTGGGTGAGATCAACAGTTTATTTGGCTTGATGTTTTTCACTGAGGTTCACAAACAGAGATGGCTATATCCCCAGCATCTAGAGGACAGGGACACATTCTGACTGAAAACCAAAGGTGTCCTTTGGCTATCATAGTCAACAGCAGTGGAAGCCAGTGAAGCAAGGGGGTAGGGAGTGAATTATCTCTGAATTTCACCATGTTTAAAGCGTGGTTTAAAATCTGGACTGCATTCACCACCCCATTAAATCAGGAGTCAGCAGTCACCCTTGGTCATTAGCCAATGGGAGACCTGCCCTGCACCTGATCTTTCTAAAACAGGCTGCCCACCAGGTTTTTCTGGAAGACAGAATGGATCATTTCTCCCCCACCCTCTGCCACACATGAATTTATGCAATTAGAAATTAAAAAGACATAGAGAACAATGCTGCTTTACCCCAATACAGGCATGCATTCTGCTAACACAGAGCACAACACTACTCTCCTGGTCTTCTTCCAGATAATACTGCAAGTCAATGAACAGAACAAATACATGTTGATGGTTTGCTCCCATCCTGGGAGGAGAAGTGAAAATGTGTATTGTTCTGTGGAAAAGGAGGAGTAAAAATACATTCTGCTCAGAATACATTTTGCTCACAGATGACACAAAAAGGCAGACAGCTGGAAATGTGACTACAAATCCACCACACCCCTCCTGCTCACTAAGCAATTTAAAAATTAGGTTGAAGCACATTTCAACTTTCAAAAATGTCTACTTGAATGTGCCCGTTTTTCCTCTTCTCTTCCCTTCCCATTCCTTTTTGCTTTTTATATTGCCTCTATTACAATATGCACCTTTGGGCAGGGACTGACTCATTTTTTAAGCTCTGTAGGTTGTTTAAGTACTTATTAGTGAATAATAAGAGTAACCACTATTAGGCAGGCTGGTACAGCTCAATAGGTCAAGAGTACTGTGCCGCCTGGGAGAGGGGCCAACCGAATATGTCCTGGATTGAAGTTCCTGGCTGTGGAGCTGATTACGGGAGTTCAAATCCCCATGATTCCGCCTGGGAGAGTTTGACAGCTGAGATCACCTAGACTAGAGCATGTGTGGCTGTGGGAGTTACGTGCCCTACCACTTGTCTGGCCTTGGGCAAGCTGCATGGTCCCAGACTGCCACCAGAAGAAAGGACTCATAAACCACTTCTGAGCGTTTTATAGCTAGGAACGCTGGTAGAGTAGACATGTCAGAACTGACTTAATAGCATATAATTATATATTATTATTCATCAGCACCCAAAAATATGCTTCTGCAGCACTCCACGCGCAAAACTGGGATTTTTGTCCTTTCACCTGTCCCCCAACAATGAAACGCTCCATTGCATGAATTACCCATTCCAGACATTTTCCCACTTATTTGGACACATGGAAGAGGGCTGCAGGAGGAACGGGTGACTGCCCCTCCACAGTCTGCTGGAGGAAAGAGAAGCAGGCAGCAGACGTTCACTGTTGGATCGTGGCCATCATCATCATTCTAAAAAAAAAGCAACCGACAAAGCAGGAAAATAGACTGATGGGCAGAAGTGAAGATCACAAAAAATCATACCATATCAGAAGGGTGTTCAAGCAGGAATAATACAAAACAAAATGAAGTAGCACAATTACTCCCGGAAATAACTGCCATGTGAAAATACAGTCCTGTTTACAGCCTGGGATAATCCATTGAGATGCTGCTTCAAGAACAGCTGAGTTAAAGCACAATTTTTACAGCCTGGCTTCACAAACCTGTTCTCAGAAAACATCATGTCCTTCCCCCTCCATTCAAAAGAATGACTAGGTAGGTCGCCTGTCAGCAAGTGAATGGGCAATTTCTCATACATGGGCTCAAAAAATGCCGCCCCTGGAAACAACTTCACCTGCAATCTTGGGCAATTTTATTTTTCTTCCAGTCAGTACACATAAACCCCCTCAGGGTTGGCAGAAGGAAATACTGTAATGATTTACTTCCTAAATCTCAGTGGGTCTGAACCATATAAACATCCAAGGTCTGAAGTCCTGCCACAAAGCATTGTAAAAACAGTTACATAAAGTGATTTCATACTGGAAAAAGGAAATATGACCCCCACATTACAACCAAATTCTGAACTGACTTCTCTGGCAGGCATGGAGTAAATAAAACAGAATGTTCTCCTTGGTCAGCAATTAGATTCAGAGATGGGATGAATTCACAAGGCAAGGAGCCATAAATTTCACTCCCTCACAGCTCACCCCTTGTTACCAGCACACAACAACTGACAAAAACCACCACACCATTATTTTGGGCGCAAGGCACACTGCAGGAACAAATAGGGATTTGAAAAGTGTGGCTACAGCTTTAAAAGGTTCCTTTTAACACGTAAACAGAAGCTCAGATTTTTTAAAAGCCTGCTGATTCAAGACTGAAATTCAGGTTATTTCATGTCTCTGGCTTCCCAAAGCCAGGAAATTGGAAGCTGAGTGCCATCAAATTTGATGCTAAGTACAGCATCCAACCCACAAAATTACACAGACATTATAGATCTATACACTGTCTGTGAGTCCACACATGGATTTCTGAATGATATTTTATTATGTTTTGTAGTATGTTGAAGGACATTTCTTTACCTTGAAAAACATGGGGCAGAATTTTTTGACCCTTGCATTGCCACTGTATTCCAGCTTCTTGACAAAATAAATAACAAGGAATGTTTGCACCCTTCAGAAACACCTTTTTCATTTAAAGTAATTGCTGGGGAAAGTACTGTGCTACTTGTGTGCCTCAATTTGTTCTGTGGGGCTTATGCAGGATCATGCTTTCTGGAAAGCTCACAAGTTCTACTTAACCCATTACATGTAAATAGACCAGTTGTGTATAATTTCTTAAAATTACCTACCCACTAGCAACACAACAATTACATTCGAAGTACTGAATGCAAACAGTAATGAAAGTGAAGAACAGCTTCTGCCAAAATGTGCTTAATAAGGGAAGTGAGCAATTTAAAACAATTCAGATACCTGTACAGTCTGAGGTAAGTGTATAGATAAAACAAAACAAAAATTAGAAGGGAATGGAGGTCAATAAGGCCTTTTTGAATATATTTAAACTCCCTTAATATATTATTTGCTTTTGGTTTGTTACTTCTGTTGACCTGTGGAACTTAATGCTTCCAGACTGGCCCTGTAAATCTCTTATTTCAGCAAAAACATTTCCTTTCTGAAAGCAAGAACCTGTTAGCATGAAGCACATTTTTAAAAGCTTCATTTGTTGAGTTACACAAAAGAGAGCTACTGCTATTAGTCACTCCTTCTCTAAAGGATGACAAACTAAATATCTTTCTTTGTGGCACAGCTGCCAGCTTGATTTCTTAAGAGGAAACATGGATGTATTAGAACATCTGCACATTCAGACACATGCCATCTGCCAGGTCGGTTTGCTTTTCTGAATGAAAAAAATCACACCTGTGGCAATGTCATGCACCAGGATCCATTTAGTCCAGACACTGCAGAATTATGAACTAGGAACTGAACTATACCAGAGATGCTAGAGAACAGAGATCCATAATGGACATTTATTTTTCTATATAAGAGGAACTCCAGCAGGCCCAATTTGATGAAGGCAGCAAAATTGGAAGAGTCCAACCTCCATCTCCTGCATGCTATCTTCCTCATCTCAATTGCTCCTCCCTCCCAAAGTACTCTTGGTTTCACAGTGGAACATATCCATGAACTTAAACTGTTTGTGCTGTGGGGCTATAGATCATAAACCTCATGCTTAGGAATTCCTCTTCCGTTTAGGTGACCAATAATTTGATTTTGCATACACCCACGCAATTTCCTTTTGACACACTGCTTTTGAAGTGGTCCACATGCTCCTCTGTCCAATTAAAACGGAGGGTTAGAGAAGCAAGTACAACATGCCTGCATAAGAAGAGTCTCTCTCTGCCCCGGTTCCTTCGACCTGCGCACAGCTTAAATCAGTCAACCTCAGATTGCTTATAACTTTTTGACTGGCAACTGGGAGCAAAATATGGCAAAACGAATTGCTAATTGGTAAATTAAGCTTGTGTTTAGCAAGTAAGCAGGTGAATGGAAATGGAAAGTCAGTGTAACCCTAGGCAGCTAAAAGCACTTTCTGGGTACAGGTAGATTAGACCAGGAAACAACACAGATCTCTGTCCATGTAATGTTGATCTGGTTGGATTTGCACCCCCAGTCCTGCAGATAGTTTTAATTCAAGGTGGCCAACATCCTGGGGAAGGGAGTCCATAGGACCCGTCCCAAACCTTGTGAATGAAACTGCAACCTTTTTTTATTCTGCCATAAAAATGCCAACAAATTTTGATAAGTGTAGTGGCAAATCTTGCGATGTGTGTGTGTTGGAGGGAAGGTGTTAGGGCCAGAAAAGCATGCAGGTGAGTGCCCATATGCAAAGAGCATGCAGCCTACTAGGCATGGGATATTTGGAATTTGCAGAATATGACCTCGGAAGTCTTGCTGAGGGAAACCCTGCTAGTTTCAGGGAGCTGTGGTCTATGAATTCCAAAAATCCCATGCCTCCAGCACACCCTGTTTTAAGTGTTTAGAAAAGGAATGCCAAGAAACTCCATCAGGCATCTCTTATGTATTGCTGCTTCAGCCCCAAGACAAAGTACTGCCAAAATATTCAAAAAATCTCTTAAGAAATGCTAACCTGTTTAATTTGAGGGTGGTTAGTGAGGCCTAATTCTCATGTTGCTCTTTGATGCAGTTCTTCCTCAAGTGAATTTAACCATGTCAATGTCAAGTGCTGCTTGTTTCAGTTGAAGAAAATCTTACACAGGATCTTGATGTTTCTCAGGCATCAGTCTGACAATTCCATATATGCCGTATAGGCTTGCTACAACAGTAAAAGAAATTCAAACTGGAATACCGATTTGGTTTTTGCATCTACTTCTGGCAACAGTCCATGTAGACAACAATTAAAAACCTCACCAACTCCAGTTTCTAATGTCTCGACATGCAAAGGAATACACAAACACAAAAGTAGACAGCTTTGTTTGCTTGCTATTCGTTTTTAAAGCTGTATCATGTGTTAGATGTAACTCTCTTTTATCTGCAAGCCATTTCGTATTTCTTAACAAGACAGACGCCTATTAACAAACACTGAAAACAGATTTATTCTTCCTCCCAATGTGAAAGGGAAAGGAGGAATGACTTACAGGTATACAAGGCAGTTAAGTTAAACAACGTCTCATGAAGTGACAGTTGTGAAAGTGATTTAGGCAAAGCTGTTCCGATGGCAGTAGCTCTGGGTGCCCCAGCAAAAGCTTTATTTATGGGCAAAACTACAGCATTATTTGTTTGCACAACACCTAGCTATGATTGCCAGCCTGCTTATCTGCACAGTCTTGTTTCATATCTGCACTTAGAGGTTAATTGAAAGGCAATGCCTGTTAAATTACAAGATGACACTACCTGAGGTCTGAAAATAACAAAGGAGAAATCATTTCACCAAAAACGTGTTCTCTGAAGTATAACATTTTTTGATCACCTAATGCAAGCATTGCCTTTCTAAAAATACAGAACCACAGCCCCACCATGCCAAAGTTATAAAGTGATATAAGAGGTGTGGGATGATGTACCCTGCCCAGATGATCCTGCCCAAAATATGCATGTTGAATCTCACATCTGAAGACAAGCGTCACACACATACAGTGATGTGTGAAAGACTTGTGGGATGCAACCTTCTTCTCCTTGTCCACAAGGTAAGAAATTTGCAGGTTCTCTCCCAGCAGCGAGAACCATGTTTTAAGCAATCTGTCCACTTTTCACGCTACAAAAATCGCACAATTTGTGTCAAATGATGACAACTGCTGTTTTGTTTCATGAATGTTTAAGGAACTGAAGCACTGGATGGGTTGCTTGTATTTTTCTAAACAGCCAGTCAGTCCTTCTGTGCTTGGAGTGTGCACATTTGTTTTGTGCAAATTATGAGGATCTTAAAGAAGGAAAAGGCTCCTTGTGATGCTCTAGGCTGGAGCACTTGCTTTGTTGTGGTGTCTTACAGGGTTAACTCCACTTATAAAACCCACAAGAGTTTCTGCATTGGTTTATCCCGCAAGATTTGGGAAATAGATTACTTTGAAGAATTCAAAAGATCTCATTTTGTTCATTTCCCAACATTTGTGGATAGGGTGACTCCAATTTTACAGGGTGTGTCTGTGAATCAATCCAGGTTTTAACCTGAATTTTACACCTGTCCAAGGCACTTATCCCCTAAATAGGTTCAGCATCTTTGACAGCACCGGTGAAGTTCCGATTAAATGAAGAGTAGATTCACTAGACGTCTGTTCTTCTTTGTTAAGTAGACAGTGGGGGACAGAGCTGAGAGCACAGGTTGCAGCAGAAACAAACCACAGTTACTGACTTCAAGGAAATTAAAACTAAAAAAAAAAAAAATCTTCCTCCCCTTCCTTATTGCCCATCCCCCCTGCTTTTTCACACATCTGCTGTGTTCCTGCTTATTTATATATATATTGTACACAGTTTTTCCTAATACATACTTTTTAATGGAAATTTCCCTTCATATCTTTTACTATGCCATTTTCTAATATAGGATTCCCACCTCAGCATATATCATTTTTATGCACGTCTTCCCAATATAGGGATTTTTTAATGCATTTATGTTGAATGCCGGAGTCCCGGAGGCAGTTCGTGTCGTTCTGGCAACTCCTGTGACGTCGCTGGAACCAGTTGTATTGGCTCTTGCCTTTCCATTGGACTATTTCAGCAACGTGGAGAGGGGGGATTTGCTGCTTGGGTAACAGCCTATCCTCCATATTATCTTACCCAGGCTTCGTGCTCTGGAGAGGACACTCCAGCTTCGCATACAGCGTCGAAACAACACGGGAAGTAGCAGTTCAGTGTGGAAGGGATTGTCACTCTCGAATTGGCCTTCTCAGCCACACTAGATGCTGTTCCAAGTCCTCCATACAGAGCACGTTACCATAGTCTCTCGAGACTGAAGGATGCCTAACTAATTAACAATGTGTTCCTGCTGCCACACCTATATGAAAGTGGCCATGGGCACAGTATAATCTCAGCAAAATGCTTCCTTCTTTAAAAACCAGAATAAAAATCCACCCCTTCTGAAACAAAAACAGACAACACAGGATTTCCTCATTGGCTTCCAGAAGATGGCTCTGGAGATAAAACTATGCAGAGGTTGTTGTGAGCCATCAGGGCTTTGGCAATAAAACTAGAAACAATCTTCCAATTTATTTTTAAATGGGGTTGGCAAACATTATTCTATGATTGGTAAGTAAAATCCTTTATTTCTAACCATAGTTCCCCCTTCCTTTATACAATAGGGTAATACTTGAGAGAAGAGAAATTGTGAAGGCCATTCCCCCCCTTTTTTTCCCTTTAAGAGGGAAAATCACATTTTCTGCAGGGTGTGTGAGTACAGGTATGTATGGAGATTCTTGACCATACAGAGGTATTCTGTTCTCATTTCTTTCCAACAGTAGGGCAAAAGAAGTAGCAGAAGCAATCTAGACAGGAAAGCAATCTACTTTAGACAGGAACTGAGATAAACATGGCTGTATCTGTATGATCAGAAGAGAAACACCCAAGAAAGAGGTACCACACATCTTGATATCTGCTCTGTCTACTGCTAAATAAAGAAGGGATTTCCTGGAGAATGCCTTACTTTTGTTTTGAGCTTCTGATGCTGCGATAACTGAGTTGAGTCTTACCAGGCATACTGAATACAGTCTCTTTTGAGACTATATGCTGACATTTGTTCTGTGTACTAATTGCAGCAAAAACAAGGTTTCACCTATTGGCTTACCCTTGTCCTACCTCCCCACGTAGAAGGGGGCTGCACGAGATCACAAACCCAATACATTTAGCGTTGATGACCACATGGAAAACTCTACGCCAGCTTTCTGCAACTAACCAGCTTCAAGATGTGTTGGAATGCATCTATCTCCTCACTGGTCATGTTTGCTCGGGGTCCTGAGATGTTGCTGTCCAGCATGTCTGGAGGGCACTTGTTTCAAGAAGGCAGAACTACAAACACCACCTCTACGCATGCCAGAAAGCCTTCTTCATACATACAGAAATCCCAACCAACATAAGAAGACTGGGAACAGAGCCAGTCATCAAGTTCTCTCAACATCTGCCTGTGGAAATTGTCTGGGGCGCACTTCTCTAATGACGTCATCTTCACAACTCACATTTTGCCTGCAGCCTGATTTCTATCCTGATCTTTCTAATTACTTGTGCAACTCTAATAAAGATATAACCTAACAGTGCAAGAAACAATGGAGAGAAGAAAGAGCATGATTACTATGATTACTATGACAACGTCACCACCACCACCACATGATCATGACAGGCCAGATTGGGTAACAATTCACATAAAAAGAACTTCTGAAACTGCAAAATACAAAGATCAAAACCTATAAATCTAAAATAATAAATCGTAAGTATCTGCTACCTATGTCAGTGGACCTATGGTAGAGCCCAAGAAGATAACACAGCAGTAGCTGATGTACCCAAGTCTCTCCATAGACTTGGGCACATCAACACAAGCAGAGTAGGCACTGGAGTTTTATTTGAAATCTTGCCTGCTGTGTGTAATTTGTTTGATTGGAAGGGAGTTTTCTAGGCTGGGATGATTATCTATCCAGCACTAACCAATTGTTCCTTCCAGCCTTTGAATTCAAAGAGAGCCTCGCCTCTCTGCTGAGTGCTTTTTCACTCTATTTAATCAGCCGGTGTAAGGTTTTGTTTGTTTGCTGTTGTTGTGTTTGGTTGGTTGCTAAGTACGTGTGCAGTAAAGAAAACTGTATAGAAAATCTGTAATTTCAAGCAACTGTGAGTAAAGAAATGTTTTTTAATCTTTCTCCTACAAATGTCTCAAAGTGAGTTCCCGAGACCTTAAGTCCCAGTTTAATGACAAAGGGGTGGACTCTGGGGAACTCGTAGCTGTTTTCCTCTGTGAGTTTCTATAATTCTACTGCATAACAAAAGGAACCGTATCAGAAGTTCAAAATTCTGCAACAGTGCCGGCAATCCCTAGCCTACACAACTGTGGAACCCCACTGAATTGCACCTTCTACAGAGTTCATCAAACAGGTAAAGCCATTCAGGTACATTCTGGTTGTATCAGAGGACTACCCAACGAAGTCCCTATTTCAGGGGAAAATGTCATGTGTTTGAACAAGCTTTCAGCGTGTCTCAAAATCAGTAGGATTAAAAATAATGAGCTAGCTGAAAGCAAGAAAAATAATGTATCTGCATTCAATATTCTGATACGCTCTTTGACCTTGAGATATATTAAGCTGCAAGAACAAATCTGCCAAGGGAAGGAGGAGGAAATGAATGACAACAGAGCCAATGCTGGCAGGACATTGAAACAGAGGCCCAGGAAGTAGAGAGCACCAACAAATTGTTTACAGGCTAGGTGGCAATGTTAGTTGTATTGTTGTGCTTTCTAAATCCACCCCCTCCAAAGGCAGTTATGCTTCTTCTTATTTCCAAAGTAGAAACAGATAGATTTTCAGATCTCCAAACCATCAAGATCCATTTCTATATCTCTTTTCTTTTTCAGGGTCAGCTATGATGCAAGGGACGTGGTGGCGCTGTGGGTTAAACCGCAGAAGCCTCTGTGCTGCAAGGTCAGAAGACCAGCCGTCGTAAGATCGAATCCATGTAAGATCGAATCCACATGCTCCCGTCGCTTGTCCCAGCTCCTGCCAACCTAGCAGTTCGAAAGCATGTAAATGCGAGTAGATAAATAGGTACCACCACGGTGGGAAGGTAACAGCGTTCCGTGTCTAGTCGTGCTGGCCACGTGACCACGGAAACTGTCTACGGACAAACGCTGGCTCTATGGCTTGGAGACGGGAATGAGCACCGCCCCCTAGAGTCGGACATGACTGGACTAAATGTCAAGGGGAACCTTTACCTTTACCTTATGATGCAACAATGCAAGTACGAACCATGGCTCTTGAGCTAATAAGGGTTACCATTAACACTGATATTGATCCAAACACTGATGTTCAGAGCTTTCAACATTCACTTTTTGGGACTAAAATACCCAGAATCCCACAGCTAGCAAGGGAGGGAGATTCTGGGAGCTAAAAAGTGTGTGTGTGTATATATATATAAAAATATATAAATATATATATAAAAAACTTGAAGTTGAGTTTTGAAGGCCAAAAATGTAATTTTTCCAAGCTCTATAGTACAGCCAATTGTGGTGCAGTGGTTAGAGTACTGGGCTATCAATGACTCAGGAGATCTGGGTTCAAATCTCCATTCAGAGATGAAACTCAGTGGACAGATATGACGTCTCCATTTCACCTACCTTACAGGGGTGTTGTGAGGACAGAAGGGAGGGAAGTGAGCCAGCTTGAGCTCACTGGAGGAAAGGTGATTTATAAATGCAACTTATAAAGGCTAAATAAATCAATAACAAACAAGCAAGCTAGGTAGCTCTGAAAAGTATGGTCAGATTGGAAAAAAGAAAAAAAGACAAGTGGAAAATTGATGATTTCCTAACCATGATTAGGGAATTAGAATATTCCATCTTGACTAGGCTATTCTGAAAAAAAAAATTCTGTACTCCAGAACCAAGTGGACAGAATTAGAACAAATTTTCTCAGGCACTTTCTAGCTTTGCACCTGAGATATAGAGATGTCTGTCATTCAAACAAATAAATAAATACACCTCTTTTTAAGCTCCTGGTTTTAGCTAAAAGCTTTGCCAGATTTCAATGGCCAATGCTGAAATAGTATTTCGTTTGTGCAAACCTAGGAAAAAGGTATGTGGAGAAATTACCCTCCTAATTTTCAGGAAGATTTGTATATGGGACAAAACCGGCCTTCTAGATACGCCTGACCTAAGCCAACACATGAAAGTTACTACATAAAAGAGTGTGAGCTTCCAGCAATGAACAAACCCAACAGCACAGTTGACAGCTTCTTGCCCTGTAAAGTGTTCCACTTCTTTGCAAGCTTGAGTAGGTTTAAAACAGTGGTAGACTACAACTCCCAGAAATCCTGGCCAACACAGCTCGCGGTGAAGGCTTCTGGGATTTTTAGTCCAAGAATATCTGGACACCCAAGGTTGGAAACCATGAATTTAGAGGAATGGTAGTATCCAGTGGCGGCCAGGAAGAATAACCCATCCTTGCAGAAGTGTGAACATCATTAGTTAATGTTTTTATAAAATCTGCAGCAACAAGTTGCAATGGATCAGAGCAGTAAATGCTGGAAAGAGAACCAAAGAACTGGATGCCATCCAGCCTCTACCACCCATTTATACTGTGATCTCTGACAACTCACTTAAACTAGACTTCCTGTTCCAAGAGCAGAGGGAGGTGCTAAGTAATTCATGCTGAGACGGAATGTCAAAAGACACCGACTCCATCCATGGCTGTTGCAGGCAGCAGCGAGAGTGTTTCTAAGTTGTCAGTTGTTCAAATAACTGCAAAACTGCCTTTCCCATAGCAGTAGCTCTTCTAACTTTCCTGTCTCCTACATCTCCAACTGTACTTTGTATGCACACCCCGGTTTTCACCTATAAACTGGGAATAGATGACTGTGTTCAACCTCCCAGAGAATCTGCTTTGAAGATAAAAATCAATAACGTTTGCAAAACACTCAGCTGTTCATTTCTTTTATGTCAATGAAAGGCCTTGAGGAAGTTAATAAAATTGCTTTTGAGTGAAGAGATTGGCTTCTTTTGTTTGGGAGACTGAAATCAAGAGTTGAAATCTTAAAATTAGGCAACTTTGACCCTTAACCACATGCTACACAACATGTTTTTCTTTTTAAAGTCTCATCAAGACTATTGGTACCGTCCAGAGAAAAGAAGACAGACAGGGAGGAGAAATTGACATTTAACTCCTAATTTAGACATAAATCCACATGAGTACAGTGCAGGGGCAGTATCTATGAGATATTTACAAAACAGCACTTCCCTACTTGAATTTAGAAAAATGGATGTAGGGAAAGCTGCTAAAAACCATAAATATTGCAATATTATAAAGAACTGATCTGACCTAGCCAGATTATTATTGGCTTGATAAAGATGGCATCTTCCAGGCCAAAGCCCAAAACTAGAGGATGAAAACCTCAAAATTCGGGCCAATATATTCCTGCTGCCAGAGTGAATGTGTGAGCTTTCTTCATACAAGCACAAAAAAATCTAGACATCACGTGGGAAAAAGTAGCTGCCTTTGTAGCAGAGAGCACATGAGTGCAACGTGCATGGCAAATTCAATTACATATTACGCTGCCATGTTTATTTGGGGAAAATAAGTGTGTGCTTGCCTCCTGTACAGGCAGGGCAGGATACCGCCCAAGCATCTCCACTGTAACAGAAAATGTCCATGCTATTGATGCCACATTTTCTCTCAAGCAGCTCAGTGTAGGGAGTGGTAGCAGGGAGTAGCTGGCATCAGAAGGACTTCTGCTGCCTGAGGCAACAGTTCTGTTGCCAACACTGCAGCACAAACAACCTTCTCAAGACACCCCTACCACAATGCCCAAATCTGATAAAGGCCACCTCCCCACCCCAAGAATAGGCATTTTGGTCCGTGACTCCTTTGGAGAATAGGTGAAAGTGGGAGGTTGTCCCAGAAAGTTGACCCACTGTTTAGAATGAAACAAGGAGGGCAGGCAGAAGCTCGGCTGTCTGTCTTCCTGCAATGGCATTTGTTATACCAGGACAAGAAGGGTCCTCCAGAACAACTGTTGTGGTGCCACATCGTTTCAGGGAGGTGGCAGAAGGCTTCTTTAGAGAGGAAATTTTTTTAAATCTCTCCCACTCCACCACCTTAAGCAATGGGTTCAACTTTCTCTTGGGTGGGCTGACCCTGATGGCAGAGTACATATTTTGCATACAGAAGATCAGAAATTTAGAAGCAGGTAACCCTCATTTCAAACCCCCTGCCCCCAAAGTATTGAGTAGCATGTGATGAGAATTTACCCTTCTGTCTGAGCCGATGACAGTGACAGAAGACAACAGAATGCTAAATGGAAAATAGCCTGGCTGTTATAAAGTAGACTCCTAGGTATGTCGATAGAAAAACAAAAAGTAGGGGCTGTGAAATGCTCTGTGTCTGTGTGTGTGTTTATGCAATAAGATGGGGACCGAATATTTTTGTTAATGGCTTGGATGAGGGAGTGCAGGGAATGCTTGTCAAATTTGCAGATGATACCAAATTGGGCGGAATAGCTAATAACCTAGAAGACAGAAACAAAATTCAAAATGACCTTGATAGAATGGAGCACTGGGTCGAAAGCAACAGAATGAAATTCAACAGCGATAAGTGCAAAGTACTGCACCTTGGAAAAAGAAACCAATTGCACAGTGGGGGATACCTGGCTCAGCAAAACTAAGAGCGAGAAGGATCTTGCAATTGTCATAGATCACAAGCTAAATATGAGCCAACAGTGCGATGTGGCTGCAAAAAAGGCAAATGCTATTTTATGCTGCATTAATAGAAGTATAGTTTCCAAATCCCGCGATGTGCTAGTCCCCCTCTCAGCACTGGTTAGGCCTCACCTTGAGTATTGTGTCCAGTTCTGGACACCACATTTCAAGAAGGATGCTAACAAATTGGAACAAGTTCAGAGGAGGGCAACAAGGATGGTCAGGGGCCCCCGGAAACCAAACCTTGTGAGGAAAGGCTGAAAGAATTGGGCATGTTTAGCCTTTAGAAAAGACTGAGGGGTGATATGATAGCACTTTTCAAATATTTAAAAGGCTGTCATACAGACGAGGGGCAAGATATGTTCTTGATCATCCCAGAGTGCAGGACATGCAACAATGGGCTCAAGTTAAAGGAAGCCAGATTTCGGTTGAATATCAGGAAAAACTTCCTAACTGTTAGAGCAGTACTACAGTGGAACCAGTTGCCTCGGGAGTTGGTGAGTGCTCCAACACTGGAGGCGTTCAAGAAAATCTTAGATAATCACCTGGCAGATATGCTTTGATTGTATTCCTGCACTGAGCAGGGGGTTGGACTTGATGGCCTTGTAGGCCCCTTCCAACTTCACTTTTATATGATTCTATGAATCTAATGCCTCCTGTTCATAGGTTGCACATAAGCACATGCTGTGATGCATTAAGAAGGCTGTAGTACTCCCACTCAACTATCCATGGTCTGTGAGGTCCACATGGTGTTTGGATTCCTCAGATAAACCAGAGTTTCTGTGGCCTCCAAAACTAAAGTCTTTGGATCACCCAACCGTCATCTGTATCTGGCTCAAAAGAACACATAAGGAACATTTCAGAACTTTTCCGGCTCATGATTCTTTAATTTCTCGTTCAGAAGCAAAGAGAGGAGGCATGTCTTTATATAAACATAGGAAAAAAGTAACAACAGAAGAATATTATGATCACCCACCTGGCAGGTGGTGGTGTGAGCAGGGGGAAGGTTCTAACTCTGTGTTACCAATGAAATGTCCTACAGAAATCAAACACAGAAGCTGTGATGACTCTGAGATTGCAAAACAAAACCTCTGAAAAATTAATAATTCTTCTACATTGTACAGCTCTTGTATTAAAAAGTGTTCCCCTTGTCTGAAAAATCAACCTCATTGAAAATGGTCAAGGGTAGTGATGTGGATCACATAGCCTCAAAGCTCCCAACTGGAAAAAAAGCTATTTTCTCCTAACAGATAAAATTTCTCTATGAAGCTTTTCCCCCTGAGATTTCTCAAATGTTTCAGAGTAATCCATCCCCCGGCCGCCACCCCCAGCAGGGAAACAATCTGTATAGAATTATTATAATTCCTTGGCAAAAGAGTTCTTTTTCAAGATCTCCTGGAAAGGGCACTGAGCTGAGCAGAATCTGATCATTTCTTGAACAAGCAAGCAAAAATTTAAAAAAGAAAAATGAGCCCAGGATATACTGTTTTCATCAGGAGCCAAGAAATCTCATTGGTGCAGGGAAAAGTCTTGAGGAGAAATCTTGGCATGGTGAGACTTAGCAACTCATTGAGGAAGAATAATTCTTCACATCCCTAGGTGTGTGGAAGGCACTGGTTTGATTAGCACCACTTGGCAAGTTCACAAATGAGATTTGAACTGGGTTTTTCCTCAAGTAAAATCCTTCCAGTTGTCACACTATGTTAACCTTCTTCCTCAGTATCCTCAGGGCGATGGCAGGAATTCAGATGATTCTTCCCCACTTCAAAAGTGTGCTGCTTCACACACCCACTAATATATACATTTGTATTTATCAGCTGTCTGTTTATGTGTCATTTTTAATTCTTCTGCTTCTCCACACTTTATAACCTTCATACCAGAAGACTGAAAGGAGATGACTGACTGAAAAATAGATGGCAGTGTCTTTCAGTAGTGGAATTCATATAATCTTTGCCATTTATTTCCTTATTTTTACCACCACTCTCCTTCCATCTCATGGAAGACCAGTAATTTAAAGGGCTGCCAGTGGTGAACATGTGCCATGACGTGTTCCACTCTGGTAGCCTCAGAAACAAAAGACCAAGAAATATTGCTCAAGACGTCTCACCATTCACAGCTATTCTGCCGCAAAGTACAGGATGACCTAAGGTCAGCTTTAAGATTTATAACCTAAATGCAAGAGCTGTTGGAACAAGGACTACTAATGTTGCTTTGAAGCAAGAGGAGGAGGAAAAAGAAAACAAAGAGATGAAATTATAGTTCTGTTAAACGACAGGGTGGAAGACAGGGTGGAGAAAGTAGCATGCTTCTTAGCACACATAGTGAACAGGCCAAAATATCACATTTTGAACCAGCACTCCCTGCTTGAGCCAGGTTTATGGATCCTCTGATATAATCAATAGGCTAATTACGACAATAAATTTTTAAATTATTATTATTATAAGGTACATAGGATAGGGTGGAGAGTGTGTCTTGCTGCATAAATAGTAAAACTACATTGCATCTGAACAAACTTTGATATGGTTCCAGAAAGCTGCAAACAAGTTTTACTGAATGTAGTTTTGATTAGGTGTTTTGTGTATGCCAATAAAGGTTTGATTGATTGATTGATTGATTTATAACCTAAATGCAAGCGCTGTTGGAACAAGGGCTACTAATGTTGCTTTGAAGCAAGAGAAGGAGGAAAAAGAAAACCAAGAGATGAAAGTATATTTTGATGGTTGCTTAGTGAAAAACCCAAGGAATATGTGTGGATAGCACATAGTCAAGCATGTCTGAGGCCACATAGTAGTGGAGTGACTTCACCCACTTATGAGATGCAACCGTCATCATGTGCATGCCCGTAATAAATTTGGCATGGGGGGAAGAAATATATTATTCCTGACCCTTACAATACTTCTCTATGATATATAATTGCCCTCTTTTAAACTTTCTGGGGCCATAATGTTCTTTCCCAGTCCCCTTCCACATGTTCAGGTGCTACCGTGTAACTCCAGGATATTTCATACAAAATACATTCTACCAGTGGCTTGCATCTCACTAGCACCACAACACTGTTTTCAAGTTTGCTTTAACAAGAGGGTGGAAAAGACAGGACAAAAGGTAGCAGACATGTACCTGCACTATTAGGCTTTAATGCCTCCTGAACTGTCATTGTTATTATGTGCCACCAAGTCACATCCAACTTACCACAAACTTAATAAGGTTTTTGAGCTAGGTGAGATATTTACGAAGTGGTTTTACGAGGGCCACCCACCAGTGAGATTCCAAGGCCAAGTGGGGATTCAAAAGCAGGTGTCCTGAGTCCTAGTCTGTCACTGTATCTCCTACACCACACCAGCTTTCACCGAGAAACTGTCATGGCTCCCCTGAAACAATCCCAAGAACTGCAGTTGAGTGCAAGTGCTAAAAATTAGGTCGAGGAATATCCTCTCTCATTTTCCTGAAGGACAATTTTACAGAGATAAGGCAGGGCTGCTGAAAGATAAGGTATATTCAGTTTTACTTGTGAAGTCTCTGTCTCACATAGCAAAAGATCTTGCACATGTCCTGAGGCTAAGAACAGCCCAGTAGCCATATAATGGTGAAACATCAATTGCACAATGGGCCAGTGGAAATGCCCAGGGGATAGCACTTCCACTTCAGCACTACTGCAACCGCTGCATGTGCAACCTGGAGTTCCATGTGTGTGCAGTAGTGCAACAGGATTTTGACCACAGAGATAACACAAAACAAATGCCCACAAATATTGAGAAGGCTTTTGTTTGGCCCATTCCGACTTTCGACACATTGAGGACAAAGTCTGTTACTAAGAAGCTTTTACTCTATGGGTTCTGCTAGGATTTAGATAAATCTTTGAAAAATCAGTATTCAGGAACAAGGATAAACAAGGCTTCCTGGTGGAGAGGTCTAATTTCACTACATGGAGGGAAAAGCAGTGGAGGGAGTGGAACTAGTTTATGCTTCCTTGTTCCCCCTCACAGGTCCTTTATATACAAAGCCAGAATGGCTCAATAGTGTTTAAAGTAGGAGTGGAAAAAGTACAATGCAAAAGGAAAGGAATGAAGGAGAGGCCATGTTGGAAGGAGGCATCACCAAAGAAGGGGAAGCTCAGCAGAACAGAAGCAGCTAATTAGACAGAAAGGCAGTCGTAAACCAGAGTGCACACACTTGCAGAGAGGCATCTATATGACTCCTCTGGGAAGACTGGCCTCCCTCATTTAGATTAAGCTTCTTTCCCTTGAAATGGATGTCCCAAAGAGTGAAAACCAAGAGCCTAAGGGAAAACCAAGGAGTAGACAACCAGCAGGTAATTCTGGACTCACAGCAGGTTTCTCAATTTGGTCTGCGCTGTAAAAGAAAACAATCAAAGCTTTCCACATTTGTGGTGGTTGTGTTGCATCATTTTCCCTCCCCAGATGCCGGTGGAAGGCTAATACTAGATGAGTTCTCATGCTATGGGGAGCTAACTGACTCCTAATTATACACAGTCGCAATCAGATAAGAGTCCAACGCATGACTCAGCTGAAAAACACATCTCCACCCTCACAATATTTATATACCAATGATGACAGCAAGTCACCAGGAAAATTATTAGACCTTTCTCCTCCACAGCAGTTTCCCATTGGCTCCGTTTGGATTCCATTCAGTAACTAAACTTCCATAAGACCAAAACCATTTTACACCAGACATGGGAAACTCTGGCTCTCTAGATGTTTCACAAGTCCTATCAGTTCCACCCAGCACAGCAAATGGTAAGGGACTGTGAGCACAGTAGCAGAAGAGATCTGGAAGGCGAAAGGCTACCCCCAATTGGTGCTATACCTACTTAGGCTGAGTGGCAACTGCAGGTCACACAGTCTGGTCTCAAATATCTGTGTCCTAGTTTTCAAACAAATGGGTTAAACATTAAGTTACATACCTTACAAAGATAATATATCAAGCATTATTGTAATAAATGCAATACGATTTTAGAATGAAGTGTTAGCTTTGAAAGGGGTTTGAATGTGAATATACTTTCAGCTAGGCTTTAATGTTTCTTCATAACTTTAATAGACTGACCACTAATCTCTTGTTAAGCCCGTTAGCTAATACGTAACTGTTTCTTCAAGCTCAGCCTATGCAGGTACAATTGTGCTTATTAGTGAGAGCAATATATGCAAAAAGGATCATAGAATCATAGAATAGTGAAGTTAGAAGAGGCCTATAAGGCCATCAAGTCCAACTCCCTGCTCGATGCAGGAATACATATCAAAGGTGATTGTCTACGTTTCTCTTGAATGCCTCCAGTGTTGGAGCATTCACCACCTCTTAAGGTAACTGGTTCCACGTATATCAATCATAAACACATCCTATCCCTTCTCTCCTCACTCTCATACCCTGACATATACATCTCTGTGACCCTTCAGGTTCCAGGTAAGAATAACCTGGAGAGCCAAACCTCCCTTTTCCAACGTTTGGGATGTGGTATGATGGGACATCAAAATATCATGAGACATCATCTGATAAATGCTCCTTGTCACACCTGCCAGGGCAAGGGGATGTATTTGCTAGGAGATATCTACTGCTGGCTTGCTTGTTGCTGTTTGTCTCTGCTTCCCCTGAAGAACTTCGGCCTGTTGCACCACCACTTCTCTCTAGGACAAGGCCCTCCCTGTGCAAGTCAGCTTGTGTGTGAGCCAGCTGTTCTGTACCCCTAACCTTCTCTTTCCCTAATCTGGAGCTGTCCCACTTGTTTGGAGGAGAGGTAAACTAAACTAGACTAAAACCGGACCTTGAGTAAAGACACCACCTGCAGGCCTATCCCTTTGGGGAGACACGAGTGCAAAAGCCAGACACCCAGCTTAAGAAATTGGGAGGAGGGAGGAACTAACCTTATTCATCCACCAGAGGATGACAAGGTTGAATAGGGAGTGCCTTTGCTATTAGTGATGGCTCTCCACAGGAGTTGGGCCCCTAGAAAATCCAATCCCAACTCACATGGAGAACCCCACAGATGGCAGAAGGTCCTCCTATTCAAACTTGTCGCTCCCTACATGTAGGAGACCAGCAACACCAGAAACAGGTCGAAGCGAGAGTTAGAGCCTAGAGCAGGGGTGTCCAACCTTTCACCTTCCCTGGGCCACATTAGAAGATGAAAATTTGGTTTGGGCCGCACATAAAATAAAATAACAGTAACGATACCTGATCATCCAAAAAAACCATAGAAAACATAGTTAACATATTAAACTTACTTGGAAATGAAGTTAGTGAGATGTTTGACATTGTTTCTCAGCCACCAATGCATCCATATTTGCTTTGATGGAACTTGTTGCAATTCTCAGTGAGTGCTCAAGGTTAGAGCAGGGGGTCAGGGAACTTTTTTACTTCTGCCGAGGAAGCCGGTGCACTCCCTTCCCATCCGTGGCGCGGGTTTACCCGTGAGTAACCGCCGCGGAAAGCGCGGGTCTACTCGCGAGTAAGCGCCGCCGAAGGCGCGGCAGTGGAGGTAAGGTTCTCCTTTTTCCTTTTAAAAAAGTTGATCTGGGTGGGTTTTGGAGGGTAGGTTTGGGCTACGGGGGTTATGTTTCTGTGTTGTTTTGTTTTTTGGTGATTTTTTTTTTTTTTTTTTTTTTTGCAGTCCCAGCGTGGGACTTGCTCCAATGTTTATTTTTGGATTGGTTTGTTTTTGGTTTTGGTTTTTTGCAGTCCCAGCGTGCGACTTGCAGTGTTTGGGCTTTCCCCCAATTTGAATTTCCCGCCCTTTCCCCCTGCCTTTTTGCCTTCGGAGGTCTGCAAGGGCTCCCTCCGATGTCGGGGGAAAGCCCTTGGAGACCTCCTGGGGGCCCGATCACGGCGGCGGGTCTACTCATGAGTAAGCGCCGCAGAAAGTGCGGGTCTACTCACGAGTAAGCGCCGCCGAAGGCGCGGCAGTGGAGGTAAGGTTCTGCTTTTTCCGACATCGGAGGAAGCCCTTTGAGACCTCTGAAGGCAAAAAGACAGGGGGAAAGGGCAGGAAATTCGAACTTTGGAATTTCTTAAAAAATAAAAAATTGCACTGGGCCGCATTACGAGCCGACCTGGGCCGCATGCGGCCCGTGGGCCGCGGGTTGGACAAGCCTGGCCTAGAGCATTCCCTCTGTTTGTGGTGGCTGCAAACAGCTAAGAAAACATCTGAATAGGGCTTGCACCTCACTGGTCCTCATGTATCATTAAAGCTACTGCCTTCAACATTACTTTAGAAACAGAATCTGAATAAACAGCACACAGCTATGATGAAACAAAGACTTAACTCCATGGAAAGCAGTTTCATTTGCTTAGATAATACACAACCTTTCTGTTTGGGTCACAGGATTACGGGCCCAAATATTCTCTCATTAGGCTTTTAAAAATACAATCTAAAAGCAATAAAAAAAAGAGGTTCTGACCATCTATTGTAGCTGGAGGCACAGCTCTTTAAATGGTAAATTTAAAATTAAGTGGCAGGACTTTTGTTAGTAATTAAATACAATTATGTGCATATGGAAAGGGTTACCCGTACCAACAAGTAACAAATGTGCTAATAATGCTACCAAACAGCAATTAGATAATTTCCGCCCCCTAAAACTTACTGGAGGATGTGGGAATACATATAAAGTGGGGAGTGGGGAAGCTACAGCATGCAGTTTGGTCATTTTAATTTTTAATGTCACTTAACAGAAACCAATTTGTTCTGAGGCTGATGCTCAGGGATAAAAGCTGTGAGGTTAAAAAAAATGGAGACGTTCAGCTAGAAAAAATGTTCATTGGTTGAAAACACTTATATAGTAACCAAAGTAAAAGATGATTAAATTATTGCGTTCTCAAAATAGTACAATCTACAGTGCATTTTGTTGGAGCAGCCAATATTAAAGTTATAGTTAATTAATTTGGGTTAATCTACCAAAACCATGAGAAGAGAAGACTCCCTGGAAAAGACCCTGATGTTGGGAAAGTGTGAGGGCAAGAGGAGAAGGGGACGACAGAGGATGAGATGGTTGGACAGTGTCATCGAAGCTACCAACATGACTTTGACCCAACTCCGGGAGGCAGTGGAAGACAGGAGGGCCTGGCGTGCTCTGGTCCATGGGGTCACGAAGAGTCAGACACGACTAAACGACTAAACAACAACAACCAAAACCATACCTACTGTATCCACAAGCCCTACAAGAGGCCAAGTAAGGCCCAGGTCACCTCATATCTGGCCCAATGTTTGGACTTCCTGCTTAAATTGAACTCCACACTTTCCAATATTTTTGCCTTAAGCTTCTACAGAATTAAAAAGCTTTGTCTTACTGGTATCTTTATTGACTATACTAGCCAATTTCAGACATGTCTTTTGCAGTCCACTGGCAGGTTCCGGAGTTTGGGAACCAGTGCCATAGATCAAAGGATTTTTAAAAAGGAAGATGGTTTCCACATACTTTTTAATTTCTTAATTTGGAAAGGCAGGGAAAGAGAAAGTGTTTTGATCTTATAAGCCACTTAGAATAAACAAAGCGGTACTGAACTTCTTTGGTGGAACACCAGCCCAACAATCAAACCAGCCCTAAGTACAACATACCCTGTTTCCCCGAAAATAAGACAGGGTCTTATATTAATTTTTGCTCCAAAAAACACATTAGGGCTTATTTTCAGGGGATGCTTTATTTTTTTCATGTACAATCTACGTTTATTCAAATACAGTCACGTCATCTTCTTCTGGTTGCTGAACAATGGTGGAGGGCGGGCTTTCACTTAACTAGGGCTTATTTTTGGGGTAGGGCTTATGTTACAAGCATCCTGAAAAATCATACTAGGCTTATTTTCAGGGAAACAGGGTAGTTTTTAAGGACAGATCAAAGGTAGATAATAGTGAAGCAGCATGTCGTTTTACCAAAAGAATGTATTTGGGAAAGTAGGTGTGATATTCAAAGCATGGGGCGGGGCCAATACTCCGCACTTCTTTAGCTAACAATCCTCAGACTTCTTCAGTCAACACACTGACAGTATCCTCTGATGATGAGCAAATCTTCTTCTTCTTTTTTGCACTGCTTATGGGAATGTCATCAGGTCCTTCCATGAGGGAATGAAGGGCACTGTAGTTTTTGATGGCTCAACATCAGATCCCTTTGACATCCGAAGCGGAGTGAAACAGGGCTGTGTCCTCGCACCAACCCTTTTTGGGATCTTTTTTGCTGTCATGCTGAAGCACGCCTTTGGAACTGCAACAGAAGGTGTCTATCTCCGGACTAGATCAGACGGAAAGCTCTTTAATCTCTCTAGATTGAGAGCGAAGACCAAAGTCCAGCTGAAATGCATGCGGGACTTCCTCTTCGCCGATGATGCAGCCATTGTTGCCCACTCTGCTCAAGACCTCCAACAACTCATGAATCGTTTTAGCAAGGCCTGCCAAGACTTTGGACTAACAATCAGCCTGAAGAAAACACAAGTCATGGGCCAGGGCGTGGACTCACCTCCCTCTATTACCATCTCCACGCAAGAATTGGAGGTTGTTCATGACTTTGTGTACCTTGGCTCAACGATCTCTGACACTCTCTCTCTAGATGTCGAGCTGGATAAGCGCATTGGCAAAGCAGCTACCATGTTCTCTAGACTCACAAAGAGAGTATGGCTCAATAAGAAGCTGACGACATATACCAAGATCCAGGTCTACAGAGCCTGTGTCCTGAGCACACTCCTGTACTGCAGTGAGTCCTGGACCCTTTGTGCACGGCAGGAGAGGAAGCTGAACACCTTCCACATGCGTTGCCTCCGACGGATTTTTGGTATCACCTGGCAGGACAAAGTTCCAAACAGAGTAGTCCTAGAACGAGCTGGAATTTTTAGCATGTATACATTACTGAAACAGCGACGTCTACGTTGGCTTGGGCATGTCGTGAGAATGGCTGATGGTCGGATTCCAAAAGATCTCCTGTATGGAGAATTAGTGGAGGGAAATCGCCCCAGAGGGAGACCACAGCTGCGATACAAGGACATCTGCAAGCGGGATCTGAAGGCCTTAGGAATGGACCTCAACAGATGGGAAACCCTGACATCGGAGCGTTCAGCCTGGAGGCAGGCGTTGCATCACGGCCTCTCCCAATTTGAAGAGACCCTTGTCCAGCAGACTGAGGCAAAGAGGCAGTCACGGAAGCAGCAAAATCAGGGAGCTGGACAGGGGACAGATCGTATTTGTCTTCAGTGTGGAAGGGATTGTCACTCTCGAATTGGCCTTCTCAGCCACACTAGACGCTGTTCCAAGTCCTCCATACAGAGCACGTTACCATAGTCTTTCGAGACTGAAGGATGCCTAATACTAATGGGAATGTAAGAGAATGGTGGGACCTATGTCCGAAAGGTAGTTTTTCCAGAGCACTGTGGGAACTGTAGTCCAAAAAGTAAATTTCCCGAGCTCTTGTAGCACTCCTTTGCTATGTTGGGCACTGATTAGCAGCATGTTTCTTCCCTTGTCTTGTTTATTTATTTTTAAAATAAAAATAAGGCAGCTTACACATAAAGGACAACGAATAAAAGGTAATTCCAATAAAATGCAGTCCAACATAGAAATAGTGCTTTAAACATTTCCAAAGCCCAGCATCATACTCATTATTAATTTAAACAGCTAACAAGAGCAATTTAAAGCTAACAGTTTAAAACTGACACTAATAGAAAACATTTAAAAGGACAGCATTTTCACTTAATTAAAAACAGTTCAGAATAAAATGGGTTTCATGGCCCATTTAAAAGACACCACTTGAAGAGGCTAAAATTTGGTTTATGCCTTAAAGCCATGGTATTTCAAGGACCTCTTTCTTCCCTCTCATGTTATTATCAGGTACATTATCCAATGAGGATGAGTTACAGAGTCTCTTTAACGCAGCATGGGTGACAGATCACCAGATTCAGGAAATCCTGGGTCTTTTGGGACCCAGGAGGCTAAATCCCCAGATGGTGGGTGGACCCTTGGAGGACCAGGACCCCTTTAGGTAAAGGCAGCTTTGGGACTGCATCAGAGGAGGCCGGACAGCCTCCCAGCCCACACCACACAGGCTGCAGGCACAAGTCCAGCTTGGCAAAGGACTACTTGAGAGAAAGAGACTTCCCAGGAGCACGTGGTCTCCTGTGGGGTAGGCTGTTCCTCCGAGGGAACCAACCCATGGGTGAAACTCTGACACTGAATTTTCCTTCCAGTTGCCCAGCTATTAAAAAAAAAGCCTTCAAGTAGGACTGCAAGCCACGGAAGACAAAGTTCATGATAGCTCCTAGATCTGCTTTTCTTGTGTCCTGATCTTGCTGGTGACTCCTTGCTGGCTGTTGGTCTTTGCGCTTTCTGATAACACTCTGAATTGTCCCCATCGGCTCACGTGACTCTTCTACTGCTTTGAGTTAGACTGTTTTAAGACTATGGCTTCTGATCACCTGCCTTATCTTACACTCAGGCAAGCCTGTTTGCTGGCCCTGGAACAGGAAAGTGATCTGTTGACAACCCTCTGAATCTCCCTTCTGCCTTTAGAGATTTTGTGTGTGTGTCCCTACCAACTGTATCAATCTAGAACCAATGTGTTGTAGTGGAGACAATGTCGGTTCAGCACACAGAAGAACTGTAATGGAGGACGACAGTACTAAAGTACTCTTTGAACCTCTCACATGCCTTGAAATCCTATTAAGAGTCGGCTTAAGTGAAAGCAACTTGAACACAACAAGAACAGCAGCAATTGTGATGGTCTTTTGGATGGTAACGGCGTTCCATGTCTAGTCGCGCTGGCCACGTGACCACGGAAACTGTCTTCGGACAAACGCTGGCTCTATGGCTTGGAAACGGGGATGAGCATTGCGCCCTAGAGTCGGACACGACTGGACAAATTGTCAAGGGGAACCTTTACCTTTGAACAGCAGGACCCAGAAAATGGAACTCCCTGTGCTGAGAGAGGCTACTTGGCATTTATTTTTCCAAAATCTGCTCCTTGAGCTGGTGGATTGTACTTTCTCCTACTTAAAGACAATACACCCATTGCTTTCTGAAAAAGCAACAGCATTTAGCAACACAGAGAGCTGCTTACATGGAATCAGACCCTTGGTCCATCTAGCTCAGTACTCCCAACTCTGACTGGCAGCAGCTCTCCAAGGTTTGAGCCAGGGTTCTTTTCTAGCCATATCTGGAAATCTCTGGTACACTCTGGTGTTCCTCCATTCAAATACTAATCAGGTCCAACCTTGTTTTGATTTCAAAATCAAGTATGTTCAGAATGATCAGATAAACACTTCTTTTCCAGCAAGACATTGATTGTTCTGCAGCACAGACATGGTCTTCTGGGCTGGCTCTTTATAAGCTTGTCACTTTCAAAGTTTCATGCTTGCTTTTTATGATTTAGTGACCCCCCTTTTTTTTATTTTGGTAAAACCAAAATATTGACTATTATCTTATTTATTTTGGACACCTCCCTTTCAAAGGTGGAAAACAAGACGTACATTTCCTGTCAGTAAGAGAATTTAAAGCTACTTAATTTCTATACATATACCCCAAGCCAAGTTCCTAACTTTAGTGTAAAAGCTATACAAATTTAATAAGTAACTAGATATCTACAATTAGTATACCAGCCATCATCTGTTCTTTCAACAAAATAGCTGTAGAGTCCCAAGTCCACAGAGCAGAATTCTGGGATATGAGGCCAAAACAATAAAAGTCCACACACCAGTTTTTCTCACCTCTGTTGGTGGCTTTGTCAGCATGATGCTCTGTTCAAAGAGAAAGATGTTCTCCTGGTGCTTCATGGAAGTCTCAACGCTTCCTGAGAGGGCTAGTTCATTGGGAGGGGAGCTAATAGGCAGCAAGACTACCCCTCCCGGGAAGCTTTGCTACATTAAATATTTAATGTCGCTGGATGAATTGAAATGGGTAGGCTTTGTAACACATCACATAATGTATTTTAAAAAGTTATTTTCCAAGTTCTAGTTCCAGGCTGCGTTGGCCTATTTTATATTCCACTGGCCTACTGTAAGTGAATAGACTGTGTCACTGAGTCCAGGTACAATGATGTCTGCTCCATTTAAAACATCAGTGTCCCCAAGACAGCTTATGTTTGACCTTCTAATAACAAACCTCTTTTCACCTAGCCAGAGTGGATAAAAGCAGGCAAACTAGCGCTGAGCAAAGCCAGCACTCAACAGATGTTAGCAGAGGAGCTGGGGGGACAGGAAGTCATTCAAAACATGTCTAGCCAACATTTTCCTCAGTGTCTGGCATATGTTTGCTGCCTGTGCCCTTAAAATCTAATTTCATATAGCAACGACCCAACACAATTGACAGTGCAGCATTACATCCACTGGCCTCTCTGTAGGAAACACATCATACTAACCTTTTGCAAATAAATCCATAAGTGCGAATGAATCATACTGCTCAGTACTAGCCACCTGTTCACACACATCAATGGTGATAATCTGTGGTGCTTCAGATTGGGACCCAGTGAGAACAGAACTCAACCTCCAGGAAGTCATGAAACTCATTGGGTCTGTCATTCTCTCTTAGCCTAACCTTCCTAACAAGCTTGTTGTAAGCAGGGGGGAGGGCAGTCAGTTAATGCTGCCTTTGAGCTCCATGGAAAGATTGCAAGATACAAATGCCATAAACAAGAGCAAACTTTTTCATCTATATTAGACTATAAGGGACGTGGTGGCACTGTGGGTTAAACCGCAGAAGCCTCTGTGCTGCAGGGTCAGAAGACCAGCAGTCGTAAGATCGAATCCACGCGACGGAGTGAGCTCCCGTCGCTGGTCCCAGCTCCTGCCAACCTAGCAGTTCGAAAGCATGCAAATGTAAGTAGATAAATAGGTACCACCTCGGTGGGAAGGTAACGGCGTTCCGTGTCTAGTCGTGCTGGCCACGTGACCACGGAAACTGTCTTCGGACAAACGCTGGCTCTATGGCTTGGAAACGGGGATGAGCACCGCCCCCTAGAGTCGGACACGACTGGACTAAATGTCAAGGGGAACCTTTACCTTTACCTATATTAGACTATAAGCTCCTCATGGCAGAGACCTGGCTGCTTGTACTCTGTAAAGTGCCATGTATATTGAGATAAAAATATGTAAGCCTCTACCCTTACTGTGCCTTGCACCTCATAGTGAGATTTTAAAAACCGCATAGTAAACACATAGTACGTCTTCCTTTCTGCCTATTTATTTATTTTTTTTACCATAAAGAACTTCTCCATCTCACCCATTCCTACATGTTTGAATAACAGATGAGAACTAGCAAGCCTTCCTATTTCCAAACATCAGCAAAACTGGCCAGGATAACTTTAATATCAGCTGCATGGGTGTATGCCTAAATGAACTCATTAAAACCTATTTTTATAGCATAAACTCACCCCTGTGCCTGTGTTCTACCTGTCATTAAGATAAAATTAAGAATTCTGATCTTTCTCACTCCAGGCTTGAGATACAAAACTGAGCATCCATTAGCACTTTGTCCTTGACTTATAAAGTACTTGAAACACTGCATTTTTATGCCATCCCTCAGGGAATTTAGGGATTCTAGTTACAGTGAAAGGGCTTCTTATTCCAGAGCAGTGTTATCTGGTGAGATAAATATCCAGTAATAACTGATAGCTGTTTTTCCCCCACACTCGACCTGTGCAAGCCATCTCTGCCGCAAACACGGAGGTGGTTAGTTTGTCTAAAACCACCTCTAGCACAGCCACAAAAGGCAAAGCTTTTCACTTTTAAGCTGGCAGAGAGGAGGAAAATATTAACTACTGGATAGCTCAGTTGTTTAGGTCTCTGACTGGGGAGCCAGAGGTTGGGAGTTCAGTTCCCCACTGGGACTTCCTTGATGGGACCTGGACTTGATGATTCATAGGGTCCCTTCCAGCTGTGCACTTCCAAGCTTATATATGGGTATCACCACAAGATGCAGCTCCTGTAACAAGATGTGCTTCCTAGTAACTTGAACTAGGTCACTAGCTGGCACCCTACAACTCTTTTGGGCACGACTTATATGAAACTAGCTATTATGGACACCAGGTTGGGATGATGGGATTTATAATCCCAAGTATCTGGAGGGTGACAGATTGGGGAAGTCTGGGTTAAAGAAATTCAGGATGGAAAGGCTGCTCAAAGGCTGTCAGATAAGCTAGGGAAATGGAACTTCCATTTGCAGAGGAAGTGTACCTCCAGATTATTCTGGGGATGAGTGCAATTCGGGAGAGGCACTGTTTTCATGCCTTCCTTGCAGGTTCCTCTGAAATGTCTGCAAATCAGAATGCTCATCTAAATTCAGAAAAATTATTTCTATCGATATAATGTCAAATCCTTTCAACCACACCTTTCTCTGACTTAACAGTTTCTGAGAATTTTGGTCCCCCCCAAAAGAGTAAATTCTCCAGGATCAGCAATGTAGGCTTTATCTGATCCAGAAAGGCACTCCCCCCCCCCCCCCCAGTCTTACAAGAAACTGAAAAATACCACTCTGAAGCTGTCAATGCTTGGGAAATGAATTTGAAAAATAACTTTATCCTGGAACACTGCAAATGAGCCCCAAATAAGAATATCCTATTCTATACACTTGAGTAAAGCAGCTCCAAGTAACTACAGTTTCTTCTGTACAATCGCAATAGCAGCAGCGTTTCTATACAAAAAAACAAAAGTCCAAAGCAAAGGAATAGTGAGGCATAGGACATGGCTCAGTGGCTTGTATATAAAAAGTCTCAGATGTATCTCCTGCCATTTCCAGGCTCAGAAAGACCCTTCTCTGTAACCCCCATGAGCAAGATGGGCCTGGATTCATGTATGACAGCCTATGAACTCCAAATACATTCTACAGAGAGAGGGAAAGGTTTTCGTTGGACTCTGTCTTCCACTAAGCTAGACTGCATCTCCATTTAAACTAGTAGTAGGCATCCTTCAGTCTCGAGAGACTATGGTAACGTGCTCTGTATGGAGGTCTTGGAACAGCGTCTAGTGTGGCTGAGAAGGCCAATTCGAGAGTGACAATCCCTTCCACACTGAAGACAAATACAATCTGTCCCCTGTCCAGCTCCCTGATTTGGCTGGTTTCGGGACTGCCTCTTTGCCTCAGCCTGCTGTACAAGTGTCTCTTCAAATTGGGAGAGGCCGTGATGCACCGCCTGCCTCCAGGCTGAACGCTCAGACGTCAAGGTTTCCCATCTGTTGAGGTCCATTCCTAAGGCCTTCAGATCCCACTTGCAGATGTCCTTGTATCGCAGCTGTGGTCTCCCTCTGGGGCGATTTCCCTGCACTAATTCTCCATACAGGGGATCTTTTGGAATCCGACTGTCAGCCATTCTCACGATATGCCCAAGCCAACGTAGACGGCGCTGTTTCAGTAATGTATACATGTTAAAAAACTAGTAATGTCTATTCTGACTGGCAGCAGTACTCCAATATTTAGATCTTTAGATCTTTCTCATCATCTGAGTCCCTTTTTTTGGCAAGGAGTGCTATAATTCTCTCTTCAAATTAAGGTCATTACAGTTGGAAGCACTCTATTCTCTCTGGCCACCCTGGCCTATAGTCCCTCCTTCTGACAGGCAACAGTAGAGCAGACCAGTCTTTCTGTGGAAAGCAGCATGTTCTTCTTGCAAAGAACACCAGTGCCAATCTTGGTTATTAGACAACCTTCACTAAAGCTGGTTCCCACAGGCATAGCCATCATGTGATTTTACGCAAACCTGATTTAACTGAAAAATATTGTACTGGCAGATACATAAACCATCTATTAGGAAGCAAGTGCTACCATTTCTCCCGGAAAATCATCTAGTCATGACTGCCAAGGGAGAAACATGCATGCATGAACTGGGACTTAAAGAGCAGTTCTATTCATGTCTCTGCAGACTTGCTAAGTTCAGTGGGACTTGGAATCATAGAATCATTGAGCTGGAAGGGGCCTATAAGGCCATCAAGTCCAACCCCCTGCTCAACTTATTTTCAGGTAAGCGCATGCAGAACTGCAGCTGATGCTGCCCACAAAGGCACAAGTGGAGCCAAGCCAAAAGCATGGTGAACACTAATTAATGGGGGTGGTGGTGTAGGTGTAGCTTTCTAACAGGTACAGTGAAAACAATAAAGTATCTTCAGTTGCTTTTTGGATCTCAGTTTATCCAGCTCTGATCAAAGCAAATCTTGATTTACCAAATACATCCCACCAACAACTCTTGGATAGAAATAAAGTGTTTCCAGATTCTTCCAAAATCGATCTCAAAACCACTGATCATGTTTTAGTACACAGAAATGAAATGGTTTTCTAGGTTTCCTTTTACATCATTTTATCATCTGTTTGGCTCCCCGTCTTGAAAGTGGTCAGAATGTCTGAAATGACACTTGAGAGGCAGGGAGAAGATCAATCAAAATGGCAGCCTGCTTCCCAATTTTCTACGGGCTGTCTCCTTGAAGGAGTCAAAGAAAAAAGTTCAGAACCAATTTGACTGTGCTTTTATTAAGTACCTGTGCAGACGGAGCACATACCATATAAGAAAGTCCTCTCATATATCTGGCAGACAAAGGTATAGCAAGATCAAGTGGCTGGAATTTGCTGCAGTGATGCTCTATGTGAGAATGAGACAAGAGATATTTAACCAGGGCTAATTAGTGAACGGATCAAAATGCAGGAAAAGGTTGTGGCGCCTCTCCTCTCTGTTCCGTAGAATCTTTTAAGCTCAGGACTCAGAGACCTGCTGTGGCTCAGCCTCACCTCAGCAGGCTGGGAGTCCTGTTGCCAGCTCCGTATTTCAGAAAATAAGGGACACGGCAGAGTGAGCCTAGTGTTCCAGGGAGCTGCAGTGTTAGGAAATGTGTTGACATTTGGCTGCTCGTGAGGAGGAGAAAAACGAAAAATGGGTGTGGAGTGAAAAATAAATGGAGGAATGATTATTCAAACCGTTCCCCAAGAGACCAGTGTCTGAGGGAATTTCAGACGTGATGCACAGGCAAATTATTGAGCACATACTCAAAATGGACCTGCAGCCATTTCGTTTATTATCATGGCCCCAGAAAACTAGTGCAGTATCGGGATTAGAGCAAGGGTAGGCATCGTGTGGTCCATGATATGCAGGTGGATGCCAAGGTAATTTCTGTGGGACTCCCAGGCTTCACAGTCTTTCCCCAGGGACAAATATTTTCGAACCATAACGTGTTTTTTAATTTCCTAGAGGCTTCCAGGAGTTGCAGTTTTCACATGGGAGGCTTACAGTTCTCCAGACCACAATTGGAGAGTAGACAGGCAGTCACTTCTGGCTTTCCTTTTTCTTTTCAAGCATTCCAGGGGGTTGTGGCCCTCCAGGATGCTGGGGAATAAAACATACTCACCAGCCCCATCAAAGCTGCCTACTTAAGGGCTGGCTCTACCAGTGACAGAGTCACTGCCTTGGGCTGCAGCTACTGGGAAGCAGCACAAGTATGTTCCTGGTTGTTCCTTCTGTTCCAGGTGTGGGACAACAGAGGTGTAAGCTCCACAGCCATCCTGGGGCCCTTAAATTAGCTTGCTGCCTCAGATGTGATAGGGGGGATGCCAACCAACTGCCAGGGGTTAATTAAAATTTAAATGCCAGTTGCTTCTGTATGTGAATTAGAGATGTGGCTTTGTCTGGTCCTTCACTTAAGGTAGCAAAAATGTATTCAGCTGGTCTCAACAGTCTTGGTGTGATCCTCTAACCATGAATCCCACTCAACTGTGAAACTTTCCACATACAAGGCAACTTATAACAGAAACTTAACATGTACAGTCATTTTGCTTTTTTACAAAAACTACAAAATTGCAGAAACCAATAAATGAGAAACAGAATTAAAACATAATCCATTAAAGGCAAAAAAAGAATAAAAAGATGCATCATTTTAACGTGAATTTACTGGCAGGGAAGTCGGTATTCTGGGGAAAACACACACAATCAGGGGACTACGACTGAGAAGGGAGCATCCATATTACCTCCAAAGTGAAGATATCTACAAGGGAGTTGGCAATTCCCAAGATAACCTAGTCCTAGGGCTTTCAGGGTTTTATTGATGAAACTAGCACCTTGCATTGTGACAGGAAAAACACTGGAAACCAGTCAAGATGTTTACTATCACAGAGATAGGTATTGCCTGTCAGAGTTCAGTCAATAGCTACCAAACCAATGTTAAACCAACAGAAGTTCTGAACAGTCTTCAAAGGCAGACCCACATGCAATGCAGTGCAGTAATCAAGTTTAGCTATTACCAGGGCACGCCAGCAATCTGCAAACATAGCCCTATTCAGGTGTTATGTCTGACTCTGCGTACATCTAAGAAGTTGGTGGGCATATATAAGCTCCACTCCTTAAGCTCTAACCCCATCCATGTCTCTCATATTTTCACATCTTTAATGTGAACGTCTGCAGTGGAATCTGTAAGTATATTCAGGTGAATGTGCTAATAGCACTATGACTGGGAACGCTGAGCACTATAAGTCCTTCAGCTAAATGCATTTACAAACTTTGCTAGAGAATTTTACAGCAACCCACCCCATCCCCACTACCCATTTAGACCTCACATAACACTTGAAAAGGGCTCATGTGTTTGCTACCTTTATACGTTATTATTTTTAGGAGTATGTTTACAACATCTTATGTGCAAACTAACTAGTTTTCCTGCAGAACTCTTTACCAGAGTTGGGGGGAATTACTTTTTTGGACTATAGGTCCCAGAATCCAACATGGCAACTAGATGAGGGACTCACCAGTCCCCGCCCTCGCCAAAAATCAACTTGTCCAAGCTCTCTGCAGATTTATCTAGGCTCCTGTAGCTTGTTTTGAGATCAAGCCATTAAAAGGACAGAGTACATGGGCTCAAAATCTACTGCTGGACACAGAGAAATTGACAGAGAGAAGGGTGGAGGTAGGAATAAATCCAGAAGGAAATGTGTTATTTCAATTATCTGTACTTTTGTTTAGGCTGAAATCTTATACTGACTTACCTAGGAGTGGGGCAATACTGAACTCAACAGGACTTACTTACATGGATGTATACAAAATGGCATTGTTTGTTACATACAACAGGGCAACACAGGAACTAAGGGACTGTGCCAAAGTCTAGATGGAAAACATGGATTTGGAGGGTGAGGGCAGAAGAGGAAAGTGTAATCATCTAGGAGTCTTGGAAAGCATTGTTTTCAAATGTTCTAATTCCCTACACTTCACATCTCAGTGAGAAGATGATTGATATTGCTACATCTACTAACTCTTCCTTCTCTTCCATCTGCTATATGGTACTACTAAAACTTGCCTACTCATAAGATCCTGTCTCATTCCTGGTTTTTGTTTTGTTTTGTCTTTTTGTTTTAACTTGAACACTCCTACTCTTGGCCATTTCCTTCCCAATCCTCTTTGTGCATGTTTACTCTCCTACCAACCTCCAATGGTACAAGAACAACAATCGTTCTGGATCCGACACAGTTCCAAACCATTCATGCAACCCAAATCAAAAGGTTCTCCTAAGACAGACTAGGTGAATTCTCAGCAGAATTCAGCACACAATGAAACAGCTCCACTTCTTTCCCATGGCCAACTGGAAAATCTCTGTCTTTTACTGTGAGCTAAGGAAAGCTAGCTGGGATGTTCCAGGTTGAGCCCACAGTGCAACTCAACTGGATAGACCCCCTGCATGCCAAAGCCTGCAGGAATCCTCTCAGTTCAGAGGCAAGTATATACCGGATCCAACAACGTAAGCTATTATAGGGTGATATAGGACACTTAGGCAAGCAACTCACTGTTGCACCGACAGGGCTCCATTATTTTCTAGGCAGGACAATCAGAACATTTGTACACATCACAAAGAATTGGTTTACTGCAGAAACATAGTAATACTCTTCCTGAATGGTATCAGCTCATTTCCCCCATGCATATTTTTGTCACATGCCTGAACGCTGCCTGAATGGGTGGCAGGGAATCGTTGCACAAGCAAAAGGAGCGTATCAAAGCTATTTGCTACTCACTGTAGTGAATGCAGATTGCTTTGGCGGTTGTTAAGTAAACAGAGCAGCAACTCAGATTTCATGGCTTAACAGGCTAGCCCAAGAACCTTCTGAACAATGTGTAGTTTTCTAAGGGTAGTATGCCTATTTACTTACTTACTTACTTATTTTAAATGGGCTTTAGGTGCCATGGGCTGACTGATTTCTACCACCATTCTGAGAGCTATGTCACCGGTTGGAAAAAAAAAAGGGGGTCAAGAAAAACCCACTACTTATGTTCACAAATCATTCTTGTCCCCAGAATCCTTATTTATTTTCAGTTTATACCTCATGGGGCCAGCTACAGGGAGCATATAACGCACCTGTTACAAGAACTGCACTGGCTACCAGTCCGTTTCCGAGCCCAATTCAAAGTGCTGGTCATTACCTATAAAGCCCTATACAGCTTGGGTCCAGGCTACCTGAAGGACCGTTATCTCCCTATATGCGCCTTGTCGGCGATTAAGATCAGCAGAGGAGGCCCTCCTCTCGGTCCCACTGCCAGCACAAGAACAGCTGATGGGGACCCGGGAGAGGGCCTTCTCGGTGGCAGCTCCCAGGCTATGGAACGCTCTCCCTCGGGAGATCAGGATGGCCCCTTCCCTTTTATCATTTCGAAAAAAGCTAAAGACCCATTTCTTCAGGCAGGCTTTTAACAATTACAACTGAATCCCTGAACCCCATTTTAGCAGATAATTTCAATCTTTTCCATGTTTTAATGTTTGAATCTTTTGATTTAATTTTAAATCATATATTGTTTAATTTACCTTTTAATATTTAACTTATTTTGTTTTTAAATTGTGTGAATTTTAATGTTGTGAGCCGCTTTGGGTCCCTTGTTGGGAGAAATGCGGCATATAAATAAAACTAATAATAATAATATTCCTCCCAGTAATTCGGCAGCTAACAATAAAAAGGTGTTCAAGGCAGCTAGCAATAAAAATCTAGGTTTAAAACAGTATGTTTTGTCCCTTCCCGATGCATTCCTGTTCACCCGGCTTTGTGCGCAGAATCTTCCTGATATGTTGCCCTTACAACCATGCCGTGGCAGAAGTTTTGAGGAAATGACTGACTCAACCCCAGAAGTGTTCTGATCACCACCATCATCAAGATCATCACGCTTCTTCATGGAGCTCAAGGCAAAGTACATTGCTGTTTTCTGTCTCATTTCATCTTCCTTGCAGCCCTCAGAGGTAGATTCTGATAAGCGAGAATAGGTGGTCCAAGACTGTCCAGTGAGTTCCACGGCCAAGTGGGGATTTGAACCTAGATTGCCTGAGTTCTTATCCAATACTCTAACCACTGTGACATGCTGGCTCTCACTTTCTTAACCCTCCTTCAGGGAAGCACTATAGTTTAGTGGCAGAGCACATACATGCTTTGTCAAGAAGGTCACAACCCCAGCCATCTCTAGTATAAAAAGGTCATAGGTTGTTGATGGTCTGAAGCAGAAGAAAAGATGCCTTAACTGAGATACTGGAGTACCACTGCTATGGAGGCTAAATGGACAGCACTTATCTAGTAGAACGCAGTTTCTTTTACCTCACCTTTCTTTTGGCCAAAGAAAGTTGGGGGGAGGAATCTGTTTATTCTCCTAGCAACCCTGTGAGGTCAGTGAGTGAGCATGACAAGCAGAACAGCAACGTCAATCAGGCTAGGTTCATAGCTGAGCAGAGATTCAAGTCTCCCATACACATACCAGAGAGCAACGCACACCCTTACGGCTTTGCTTATATTTTTCTATGACTGCCGAAACCCACTTCTGTGTGGTCTTGTTCTAAAGGCCTAACAGGCTTGTCTAGACACTCAACAGACGAAGAACAATACCATCTTAGTAGAAGATATTTTCCACACTGTGCCCCCACCAAAAAGTGCCAAGAGACAGAGACATTGCATTCAGACACGTCTTTTCCTCTCCTCACCTCCTCCCCTTCAGCCAACGGCTGAACCTGCCAGTATAATAAATTTCATGTGTGAAAATTATCAAAAGGATGCCCCAAGATCACATTTTTGTTTAGATCTTCATCTGGCTGTTGTCTTGTTTTCCCATCACCTGTACTCGGGAAGAATTTCTAGGCCGTGACAGTGGTGTTGCCATGGCAATGACTCTTCTCTACTGGATGGCAAAAACACACACGTACAGACAGACACACATGCAGCAACAAACCCAAATACACTGCAGCAAAATGACAGAAGGGTATAATCCAATGGGAACTTCTCTTGCCCAGCAATCTTATGCAGCTCTCATTGTCTTCAATGAAACATCTGCAGGAGAATCTACTGGGTTGTGGGCAGACATTTTTAATCACATAGCAGGTTTAATCACACAGACCATCACTAATGACAATACACGGATATTGTTCTATGATATAGGATCCTCACTCTCATGTATTAATTTGGAGTTCTCTCTCCTCTTTTTTTTTTTGCTTTCAACCCTGGAAGACAGAATTTTGGGGACATTTTCCTCTAATGAATACAATCATGTCAATAAATCAACTGTTTATTGACTTTTCAGAACACATTTATTGCTTTGCATCGCCTAGGTTTGTCTACAGACAAGCCACCCTTGGAAACAGGGGAAAAACTGTTTGTTTAGAGATAACAAAGAAAAAACTTTGCACCCAATTAAATTCCCTTTCTCAGGTTCTGAGCCAAACGTTTTCCTCTGCTTCAGGGTCTTCAATTAAAGTAATGTTGTGGCGGGTAGAGGGAGACAACTGCTCAAGCAAAAAAGAAGACTGGATCTTCTTTTTTGGGTGAGTTTTATTGTCATTTTTCAGAAGACATGACAAAAATGAGGAAATGGGAGGGGTTGTTCCCCAGACTAAATATAGACCTATGGTAAGACCGGGTTCACAAAGACACAGCTCTACTCCCTCCTCTGGGAGCACACACTTGTGAGTTGAAATTTCTCTTGTTTCGTGCCCACACACATGAAATACTTATGAATGGGCACAGCAGAACAGGGGTGGTGGAATCTCTTTGCAAGATCAAGTAGTACGATACGGGCCTCGATTTACTTCTCCTGATGCCCTAAACAGTAGCGGTTCTAACAGGAGTTCGTATCTCTGGAAGGATTCTTGTGTGTGTGTGTTTGTAGAACTGCAGCCTAAAGAAGCGGCTGGCTTCTTGCCCTGACCTTGCGTCTGGGAAAAGTTCTTTCCCTGCACTTTATTTTCCAAGCAAGTTCCCCTGGCCCTCCAAGCAGCTCATAAACGGTCTGCACCCATGTCACGCATCTGGGCCTCAACCCAACCCATTTCATTTGTCTTCGCTGGGGTACATGACTAGGGCACTGCAAGTGTGTCTTCCACGTCCTTTGAGGGGTGCAATAATAAATACATCACCCTCACCCCCACCCCGAAATCACAGCTCTGGGAAGAAGGCAGGTAGAACTAGTATCAATAACAGTACAGTAAATTAATAATAATTCATAATTCTCTTGAGTCAGAGATTTGCGTTACTGAAGATCTTATAAACAGGAAAGGGGGAAGGAGGCACTCCCCATGATAAATATACATGCCCCTCCATCCTCACACAGAACACACGTGTCTTGCCCTTATATCTCTCCCTATTAGGCTTAAAATAGGCTTCACCCTGTGGGCAAATGCAATCAACCCAACAACAATTAAACTTGTCTGTAAAGTTCCTCTCCACCGCGCAAGTGAGCCCCTCTCCTTTTGTAACCCAAGGTTTTTGGAAACTGCTGGAGACACTTCTTTTAAAATAATAATAATTTTAAAAGTGTAGCATGCCCCAACCCGGAGGTACTTCGGTTGCAAGCCATATGGCGTTTAAGAACACGTAGACCCTAAAGTGCAGGTCTCTGAAAGGGCAAGCGCCCCGCGCGATCCCAGGCACGCTTCCTCGGAAGTAAGTCGGAGCGCGCCAGGGATTCACTCCAAGCCAGGGTATGAGCGCACCGGACTAGCACCGCAGGCAAGCCGTCTGGCGCTTTTGCGCCCAAGAGAGACGCAAGGCCCTTTGCTTGCAGCTGCAGGACACACACACACACACACCCCAAACCCGATACCTTTCCAGCCGATTGCAAACCGTCCACACACACCCCGCCCCAGGTTTCCCTCACCTCTCAGTAGCAGCAGCCGGAAGGCGACCACCGCAGCGGCAACGCGGGCGAAAGGCGCGATGACCTTGCAGCCAAATTCCTCGTCCGAGTCGGAAACGAAGCCTTGGCTTCCCCTCTTCTTCCTCCTCCTCCTCCTCCTCCTCCTCCTCCTCCCAGCTGTCGGGCGCGCGAACCAGAGACGAGAAGAACCGCCCGGCGAAGGCTCTCGAGGCCGGGATCTCAAAGCCCAGAAATGCCCAGCCTTGCTCGGTCTGCGAGCGCTTAGCGAGGCGGCGGCGGCGCAAAAGGCGGGCGCCCCAAATGGGAAGCAGCCCGGCTGTTCTCGCCGTCAGCGGCCGCCCCGGCTTCTCCCAGCCGGCGTCCGGCTCGGCTGCCCGGGGCGGTGCAGGTGCCGCCTGGCGAGGCGTTGCTCGCTGGATCGGGCCGGGCGGCGGCGGCTGCTTCCGCCGCGAAAGGCTGGAGAGGAGCCGCCGGCGTTGCCTTCTCCACCCGGAGGCAGCTCGCCGAGCGAGGCGAAAGGGGCCGGGGCGCGTCCTGGGCGCGCAGCGCTGGCGAGGTAGAAGCGGCGCGGCCTCCGGAGGCCGAGTTGGGGACGCTACTGGTGGCCGGGAGGCGGCGACGGGCTATATGGGCCTCGTAACCCCCCAGCCCGCCGCCCTGGTGAGCGCTTCCTGCCGGAGAGAAGGGCGCTCGCTAGGCGGCCGCCGGTCGCTTCGCGCCTATGTTGACTCCAGTGTGCGAGGGAGGCGTGGCTTGCCGCTGCCAGCCGCCCAGTCATCGCCCGTGGCGGAGGAGGAATTCGAACCCAGGTCTTCAGACTCCTGGTCCCGCCTGTTCCCCGCTACACCGCGCCGGGTCTCACTGGAGAATGGAGGACCTGCTTTGGGTCTCTCTCTCGTGTGCCAACCGAGCTTCACCTCCTCTTACCTGAGGAGGGAAATCTGCCTGAAATCTGTCGGTAAAATCTCCCCCCAAGCACCCGAGGTCAGCGCTGGGATGCAGAGGAAGGGAAGACGGAAGTGTCTCACGGCCATGTGCAGAGTGTCGAGGCTTTTGCGTTCCCCGCACGGTTCTATAAAGTCTATAGAAAGTCTACTGCAATCGTAAAATCCTTTTCAGGAAAAGGATGACAATTACACGTTGTGGAGGCTTCCGTCTTGATTGCTGCTCTTCTTCTTTATCACAATAGCATTGTACCCAAGGAGAAAGGAAAATAGCTTTGTGATATAACTAGCTTTGGAAAAGGTAATGTAAAATTACCATTATTTCATTGGTACCTAGTGCATCTTATTACTTGGACAGATAAATGCCTGGAAAACTTCACTCTCAGTTGATAACAACAAGGGGAGAGGCAAATGCATAGGGAAAGAAGAGAGCTCGTGAATTGCTCCAGGTAAGGAGAGGGATCCAAGTTCCTACAATACTGTATTCCTTGATCTGAACTCCAGTGAACTCCTCATTTTCACTTTGACTTACACCGTAGAACTGCTCTCCTGGGAATGCATCTTGCAGCAGTCATTTCACCCATCATAACATCCTCTTTCTTGAACTGCAGCTCTTCTGCCCTGTTCCATTTCCCACCAAGTTGTGTCAATTTAGGAGTTCCTTCTTTGGTGGGTCATAGGAAAACGAAGTGCCTGATCCGCATTGATCAGCTAAGCCAGTATTTCAACATGGACTGCCAGTGGTTTTCCAAGGTTTCAGTCACTATTGTTTTCCTTTAAGAAAAAAAAAACCAGCAATGTTTTACACAGATTTATAATAGGACCAAAAAATAAAAAATAAATCACTAAAAAAAAAAGCTATCTATTTTTTTCCTTGCCCACCTGGAGATGCTGGGGATACAAATTTAGCCCTTCTACTTTTCTTGATTTGAAATACAATAGGACCCCCATATCCGCGGGGGATTGGATCCTAGCACCCCGGTGGATGCTGAAAAACGGGTTACAGAGAATCTTATTTTAACAGCTAACACTCTACATAGCATTGTCTCTGCCTCCGTCTGGTGGCCAATTCTGGTAACTTCAGCTTTAGAAATATGTATTTCTAGGATTTGTCTTTTATTATTTTTAGTACTTTCAGACCATGGATAAGAGAATCAGTAGATACTGATCCCACAGATATGGGGGTCCTCCTGTAATCTTCAGAGGTCTTTTCCCAACAAAGAATAAGTGGCTATGAAGAAGAAGGCCTATTCAGTGTTGACACACAGATTGTGAAACCCTCTCCAAGGAGATTTGCTTAGTGCTTAACATTTTATAACCTCATTAATTTTTTTAATTTTTGTTTAAACCTGTTGTGTGGTGTGTGTGTTTTAATTGACTGTTGTATTTTAACTAGAGAGGAAGGAAGAGGGACCTTAGGACTTGAAATAAGCCACAAACTCATCAAGTCAAAAGGAAGGGCTTCACTCTACATGCTTAAAGTCAAGTGGCAGGTAGAATAAGTAAATCCCACTTTTTAATGGCAAGGAATTATACGGCCATCATCCAGACTGGATCTACAACACATGGGGCAGAACAGGGTAGTAGAATGGGATGGCAGGCTGTGGATGGCATCATTGAATATGGCCATCTATAAAAGTAGCAAAGCATCTCCCTAGTTTTACTGTAATCTTTCTCCATAGTTTTGGCAAGGCCAGCCTGAGAACAGAGCTTGGAAAAATTAATTTTTTGGATCGCTATAGCTGAGATTCCCAAAAGTTGCGAGCCATGCTCCCTATAGGGATAATGGGAGTGGTTCTAATGCAAGAACTAGAAGAAGATGTTGTTTCTAAGCCTTACTTGAGAAAACACTGCATCTACTGACCAAATTTCAAAAGATGGGGAAGCATGAAGCAGGATTTTCTTGAAAATAAAAACACAATAACATTGAAGAGCCCTGATCCCAAATGCTGCAAGACTTAAATATCAATATCAACTCTTTGAATTGAGTTTGGGAAAGAACTGGTAATTAGTGTAGTTCTCCAATAATTGGTCTTATCCTTCCAGCTGGCACGAATCACTAGATTTTGGACCAGTCAGTCTCCAGACACTCTTATTTATTATAACTATATTCTTTATACAATGTCATCCTTTAGCACTATTAGCTTGATACTTCAGTGCAGGGGCAGGAATCATGTAGCTTGTGACCCCCAAAGACGGCTGTGCACCGTTGATTCCCACGTCGCCTCCCATTGTTGTTTGATTGGTGTTTTTATTGTTTCGTTTTGCCCTTTTGCTTTTGCAAAAATGAGACTTCTTTCCTATGAGTCAAGGCATGTCCCTCTTACCAAATACTGGGGAGTAGTTGTTTTTTTTTTTAAGGCAGTGACCTTCTAGTTGCTTTCACTTTAATGGAAAGGACTGACGCCGCTAGAGTAATATCTGGCCAGTGATGGAAAATTGACCCAGGCCCTTGACATCTTGCCCAACCCTTCTGTACAGAATACAAGGAATAAGGTCTTACAATGATCTTACGATCTGAAATTCAACAGAGGAGAAATAGCAGAAGCAAGGGAGGAAATTGAGGCAAAGGTAAGAATGGAAGTAAGACCTAAGAATTGACGATCCCAGCTGGACAGGTCCAAAGAGCTGTCTTGTCCAGCATCCTGTTTCCCATGATGGCCAACCAGCTGCTGATGGGCAGCTAGGAGCTCAGTTCTAGTTGTGAGATACCCATGAATCTCACAACTCATGTTCTCTAGCAATAGGTACTGAAAAATATACTGCCTCGCCTATTGAAAGCAATATGTAGCTATCCTGACTAGTAGCCACTGATAGCCTTATCCTCAATGAATGTCTTATCCTCCCTTAAAGGCATCTGTTTTTGTTATGTACCATCGTCATCTCTGACTTATGGGGACCCTATAAATGAACAATCTCTAAAACGTCCTGTCCTCAACTGCCATGCTGAGCTCTTGTAAACTCAAGCCTGTGGTTTCCTTTAGAGGGTCAGTCCATCTCATATTTGGTCTTCCACTTTTCCTGCTGCCTTCAACCTTTTCCAGCATTATTGTCTTTTCCCGACAATCCTGCCTTCTTATCATGTGCCCAAAGTAGGACAGCCTTAGTTTCAACATTTCTTTTCCTCCAGAGAGAGATCAGGCTTAATTTGACCTAGGACCTGCTTGTTCATCTTTCTGGCAGCCCAGGGTGTCTGCAGAGCTATCCTCCAGCATCACATTTCAAACGCTTCAAATTTTTTGTCATGTATCCCCAAATGAGCAGGCTGGACAGCTCAGTGGTTTAGAGATCTAGCTGTAGAGCCAAAGGCTGGGAGTTCGATTCCCCGTTGTGCCTCCTGGGAGCTGTGCCAGCCTTTGTGGCCTTAGGCACAATCTCAAGATCCCCTCCCTCCCAAAAAAACAGAATGGCAAACCACTTCTGTGTATTTTCTACCTGGAAAACCTTGAAAAGGATTGCCATGTCAGAATTGGCTTGGTGGCACATGATGATGATTACTATCAGATGGCTTCTAACTTCTGGTGACCCCAGTAATGAGTTACCTCTAAGAGGCCATATCAGTAACAGCCCGAACCAGGTCTGGCAAACTCAAGCATATGGCTTTATTTATTGAGTCAATCCATTTCATTTTTGGTCTCCTCCCCCCCCCCCCCCCCGCTGCCTCCAGCTTTCCCCAGGATTATAATCTTTTCCAGTAAGTCCTGTCTTCTCATGAGGTACCCAAATTATGATAGAAGTTGCAAATGCGGAAGTAGGCTTCTATCCCCCAAAGCTTGTGCCAAATAAAAGTTGCTAGTCCTTAAGGCATCACAAAACCTGTTGGTTTTAACGCTGAATAGTGCGCGTTCAGTGCAATAGAACACTCCCGCCAGCACGACTGATTCATCCTGTCAAATCTATTTAACTGAACTGTCCTAACTTGCTACATGAATGGCAAACATTCATAATTTACTTTCATTACGAGGAAATATATTTAAAGAAGAGATGTTTCCAACATAGCATATACAACCCCATGTCATACTTGGGGCAGCTTCTGAGTTTCTTCTTTCATTTTTAAGTTTTCTTACCATTCGCTTTGCCATCTGAAGTCTATTTATATCTCGGCAACATCCATAAACATCAGCTTCTGTTTATGTACTAGAGTCTATTCTAGGACTTGACTTCAACAAAGATGGATTGAGCAAAGTTATGTCCAAGGCGAGAAGCACCCTCCGTTTATTCAGAAACATACCCAACAGCTGAAAATGTTTTGTTCTTTTCACTTTCAAAACAATCAAAAAGTTTGGTCATTCAGGGTGTCCTGTTAGGCTTAAAGTACATGAGACATGCAGTTTTGTATATCTTTTATCCATTGTGATTTTAAGACAAAAAGCAGCCTTTGAGGCTATGAGTGGAAGAACAGTAGGGAGAGAGACTGCTTAATACCTTTCTTTCCTTTTCTGACCTCCGTCACTTCTTCTCTAGCATCAAGAGAAAAGATGCAAGTACTCACATATTTTCTCCCATAGCTTGGAGAGTGGGGGAGGGGTGATTTTGAATGCAAGTCAACCAACCAACCATCAGTTGGGGGGGGGGGGAGGATTAAATGGTTACCTTCCTCTGTTAAAACTCAAAGCCTCATATGGAGTTGTGATTGGGTTATTTCAAAACCGGTGACAGTTCCTCACATTTGGTGGGAAGAAGAGACTGAGACTGCTTTAAAGAATCAACGTTCTCTGATTTATTCACTTGCGGAGTTCCAACATTTAGACCAACAGGGTCAAAACACGTTAAGTCTGGTAACTGTTCCTAAGAAGTCAACGAGGACCTCTCATCCAACTTTAATCCGTTTACTGAGGGGCTGGACCAAAGCGTTCGCGATTGGTGATCTTGCGCAGGGGTGCACTCCTCATCACGCACACTGTCCCACAACAGGGGTGACATGCCCAATCTCCCTCCTTCGGCGGGGTGTTGTAAACCGGATTGGGACAGATCACTCTCCTCCCACGACCTTGCCTGCACAGAAACACTATCACAGTCCATTCCTGCGTCTCATAGACCGTCTCACCTTTCGAGATCTCAGGGTTTGGTAGCAGTCCTCCTCCTCCTTTCAGGTTGGGGAAGTCTTTAAGTAAGTCACGCGCCTTTTCATATCCTTGCCCAGCTTTCTCTGTAACTAACTTAGACCTGTCCTCACCATCCTCTTTCTCTATCACTCTGCTCCTCAATTTCCATTCTCCCCCTCCTTTTATCTCCTCTTCCCACAGAGACAGCTTTAACTCCTCCCCCTTTTCCCCTTCCCCCTCTTCTACCAAACAGACTTCTATGGCTTTCTTCCCTTTCTCCAGCACTCCTGTCATTTCTCCTATATCACCCTCTTTGGTCTCTCTTTCCTCTTTCGTGGGTCTTGCAGGTGAGGATGGCACACTTTTTTTTCCTGCTCTCCTTCACAGGAGTCTTTTGGTTAAAAAACATTGGCAGGGAGATACACAGGCCTTCATACCACATCTATGGTATGCCTTCTCGGCAGTGGCTCCTCGTCTTTGGAACAGCCTCCCTCCTGAGATTCGCATGGCCCCTTCACTGGGTATCTTTAAATGCCAATTGAAAACCTGGCTGTTTAAGCAAGCCTTCCCTCCATCCACCGTCTGAATTTTCGTTATCTTGTTCCTTTCTTCCATCTTGGATCATTGTTTACTTAGTAATATATTGTTATGATTTTAAATTGTTATATGATATGTTGTTAGCCGCCCAGAGTAGTCTATATGACTAGATGGGCGGGCTATAAATGTAATAAATAAATAAATAAATAAATAGTTTGGCATTGGACTCATTAAATGTCAAGGGACTATGCGGAGTCCATAAATGTGGATTCCCAACACCTTGGTTTAATAAATAAGAATGGGTGTCAGATCTTTTCAAAGAGGAAACAATAGGTTTGATTATTTTATTTTCTTGGTTAGTTGGTTGGTTGGTATATCACCCCATTAGTGTACACACTCTTCCTCTAGATCAGGGGTCTCAAACATGCGGCCCGGGGGCCATTTGCGGCCCGCCGGATGATAGTTTGTGGCCCCCGCCTTGCCTGCCCCCCCCCCAAAGCACCCATGCGTCCTCTGCTGTCAAGAGTTAAAAAAAAAAGCCTCGTGTCACTCGCCGGCTGTCTCACAAGACAGCACCTCTTGCACCCTCCATCCAGAACTGCAGCCTGCCAGCCAGCCCGCCTGTCTGCCGGCTGGTAGGCTGCAGTGAGGCGCGCTGCTGGCCCTTTTCCCCGAGCGCCCGAGCCGCCGCCGAGTGATGCCTGAGAGCGGAGCTCGCTCCCGGCCCGTCCTCGAAGAAGAGCGCCTCCAAGCCGCCAACAGCAGCTGCCGCCGCCGCCTCTTCCAGGGAAGCGGCTCTCTGGCTCTCTTTCTCTCTCAGCACCCCCAGCACCAGCCCGGCCAGCGGCCGTCTCAGCGCCCGGCGGTGCTTCCTCCTCCTCCTCCTCGTCCTGCTTCAGCCGCCTCGGCTCTGGAGGCTGCCTGGGCTCGCCTCGCAAAGTTTGCTCCTGTCGTGGTGGGGGTAGCTGCTGCTGCTGAGTGCACCTTTTTTTTGAGGGGGGCCCTCAGAGGAAGGTTGCTGGACCTCCGTGTGTGTGTGTGCGCGTACCTGTGGGGGCCCCACCCTGTTCTGTTTAATTTCGCGGGTACCAATGGGGGCTTTTCTCCTTTGGCAAGGCGAATTCTGTGAGGGTTTTTTTTTAAAAAATTATGTCGTGCCCTCCTCCCCCCCGCTAGGCGGTCGCCAGCTCTCCCTCCCTTCTCCACTTCTTCGTCCTGCTGGTGGTGGTGGTGGTGGAAGTGAAGAAGGAGCCGGAGGGGGTTGTGGCTGGCGACAAGGGCTCGCGTGCCCCTCCTCCTCCTCCTCCTCGGAGCCCCAGCCGGGCTAAGGAAACTCCTGGGCGGCTTCCTCGGGCTCTTGCTCCGCTTGGCGGAAAATCTGATGCGGCCCAGCCTCACCCAGACTCTGCCTCCAGCAGCCCCCAGGTAAATTGAGTTTGAGACCCCTGCTCTAGATGGTCTACAAGTTGAAAACTTGTATAACCATTCCCAGGCTAGCCTGCTATTCTCCTACAACACATTCCACCTGCCTTCTTTGTCCCAACCCATTAATTTCATCACCAGAAACGCAGAGTGGCTGTAGTAACACGGTTTGAATGAAAGGTTTTAGGGATGGACTAACACACACACAGCCACTTCAGTCCTAGATTGCAGGCTTATAGCCTGTTCAAAGCAGGTTTAGTCAGAAGGTGAAGTCCCACCACGTTCAGACATGTCACATATTTATGTGGATGTCAGTCTTATTGAATTCAATGGGACTTTGTTCCTAGCAGGTGCGTGGTGGCAGTCTGGTAGAAACTGGTCTTATAATGTAAATCCTAGGTGTCTCCAGCTAGAGGGAGGTGGAAATGAGTTATATAAACATTGTGACAAGATTTTGAGTCTGCAGCTAAAATAGTCTCATATTCACATGTCACATAACATTTTGCCGCCTGAGGAAGAACAACGAATAGTGCTCTTTGTCCGCCCAAATCAAGGTGCATAGTACACTGGGACTGCCAAGTTATCTTGGTGCGTGAAGCAAAAAATCCTGATCCCTGCCAATAAGAATATAGTCGTAATAACTTAAATAGGTAATAATATGCTGTGCTCTCTTAACACTCATCATTTCCTGCCTTGGGAGTCAGATGACCTGTGAAGGGAAATGTATATTTCTAACTCGGGTTTTTGGTTTTATATGTTCTTTTTTTTTTAATGTTGTACAGTATATTTTTATTTCCTGGAAGCTGCCCAGAGTCGTGGCTTATCCACTAAATGGGTGGGGTACAAGTTTAAACAAACAAATAAGTAAAATAAATAGCTCTTAACAATGTTTTTCCTCCTTTCGTGCAAAGTTTTCAAAGCTCTGTGCCTGAACAATCAGATTTGCAAATGAAGCCTGTGTTTACCTCTCAGTGACCCACCACAATGCAAAAGAAAACTAGTTTCTAACATGCAGAGGTGAGGGGAGCTGACACTAGGATAAAGAGATGTTTTTTATCCCTTAAAGGAACTCTGGTTCATTAGCTGTATTGTCTACAGTAGTTTGATCCTCCAGCAGCTGCCTCGTTTTGCCTAATAACAGGGCTAGCTCTCAATTCAGAGTTGTCAAACTGTCTCCTTTTGATTGAAAGGATCATATCCTTGTATTTATGATTAACTCATATGTTAACAGTATGTGGAATGATATAGTATTCTCTGTGACACTTCCTCTCCCAAGGTGGCCAAAACAACACACTTGTTTAAATTCAAGTCTGCTACAACACATGTAATGACGATGGTAAGGAAACCCAACTGTGTTGCGTGTCCCAACCATGTCTCCAAACAGTGAGAATTCCAGGATGAGTCGTACCTGGATCTGATTTTCCTTACTTGAGACTGGAGTACTACACCCTTCAGGTGACTTTGTAATATTTGCTCGACAAGAAGAGATTAAGTGGAGGCAGACACTCCTACAAAGCTTTGGATCTGCTGACAGACATGATGGGATCAATAACAAGAGCTCCAAGGTGCTTCCAGAGTTCCACTAAGTCACATATCTCCCTCTTTCCCCTGACATCCACATTCTTGGAAGTGGAGGAAGAATGTACAAGTGACTATATGCCAGGGGGTAGCAATAAAGATAGTCCAGATAGTAAGGTCACCTGCCTTCGCAGGATTATCTGTTACTTCCTCTCCTACCCTCTCAAGCCTGTTTTTACTTACTTCCATGCCCTTCTTTCTTGTCTATCACCTCTCACTGGCTTATTTGCTCGCTCACTCTTGATTCACATAACTATAGGTAGCAGACTCCGTTTTTTCTGTCTGCAGAATATGTTGTTCATCCTAACAACACGTTGTCTCCATGGGAAATGATATTTTCTTGAGGATTTCAAGCAAGGGCAAGCCACTTTTTGTCCCTGCACTACAAATCCCAGAATTCCTCTGGCTGCCATGCTACCTGGGGAATTCTGGGAGTTGTCACTGAGATGGGTGGAGCTTCCCAGGACAAGAGCCAGCCTGTATAGTTTTGGAGAAGCCACAAAATCTCAGGGCAATCCAAGAAGGTAATAATAGGCCACTCCTGAGGAAACCCTGAGAAGAGTCACCATAAGTTGGCATCAACTTGATAGCATATATTATTAATTAGTCCAAAAAGAGAATTCTGTACATCTCTGATTGAAAGCACCATCTTCCATGTAGACCAAGAAGCACTCTGCACCCTGAGGCAGTTGGTAAGGCTCACATCTACCACTTTCCCTAAAGCAACACCTTCAGCTACATTTATTTTTCCTGGCTGTACTAAGGTGGTAGCTCTAGCTGCACTTCTCATTTCCCATAAGGATCTTGAGAGAATGTTGCTTTGAGGTAGTGTGAGAAATTTAACAGGGTAGCTAGACCCAGCTGTCAACATCTGCTGGATTCAGTGTCACCACAGATGGAAATGGAGCACACCTGAGAAGCAGGACCAACAAAGGCGTCTTTGCTCAGCCCCCCCACCCACAAAAAAACTGCCTAAGGAACGAACTGTAATTGCAAATTTTTGGATTATAGAAAAAGAGGAATTGGAATTGAGCTGGTTTCCCCCAGGGAGCCAGAACGTAGGCTCTCATCACTCTTAATTTAGGGAAAGGAATTTCAATGTATGTGTGTGGGGAAAATAGAATGGCAAATTATTTGTAGTGGCATCATATGCTATCTTTGTCTTTTATCTCAATCAAACATAGGGCTTGGGTAGACAGGCAAATTGGAGTGGGCTGAATCGGGCTAAATAGGGTCACTTAAGGTTGCATAGAGGTGTGGTATGCCATCTGGTGCTATCCTCTCATCCCCATGGCATACATACCTCAAGTGACCTTATTTGATGCACCTCCCTATAAAGGGAAAGAAAGGAAGAATTAAAAAAAAACCCTTGCTCTCTCCTGTCTCTTCTCCTAGAAGGAAGCTTTCTTTCTTTTCTTTTTTTAAATTCTAAAAAGCATAGCACATTAGCACTGCCCTAACTGGGCTTCAGAAAATAATAACCTTTGCTCTCTCTCCCCCTCCACAGAGAAGGAGAGGAAGTTTTGAATTTCCCAATATTGTTAAGTGGCTAAGCTGTCTGTTTGAGCCACTTAATGATATTGAGAAATTGGAAGTGGATGGGAAATTGAAAGCAAACCATCCGCTTTGGTTCGCTCCCAGCAATTGCACATGTTGGAACCGAATCAAAATGCTACCCTTACTTTAAAAGAGTAGCTCCTGCCAGGGAGGAAAAGAGGTGTGGCTAGGAAGGCTGTGGGGAAAGGGTGGTTCGTCTGGCATTTATGTGGCTTGGTCGCCAAGAAAAGGAGGTAATCAGCCCATCCCCAGAGCAGACCAAACGGGGGCAAATTCCTGCGTAGTCACACCCATACAGAGAAATTGCTAGAGAACTCCTAGATGTGAGCTGCTATCATGTTAACCAGTCTGACTTTCAACCAGAAGTGCACTTAACCTAATCTAACAAAAAACTAATCTTATGCACTTAACAGCATGCACACTGCATCTGTATGACTGTTCCATTTCATAATCTGTTCTTCAAATTTTTTTCACATTTTCCAAAGCAGTGTGTGTGTGTGTGTGTATTTTTCTTGTGGAACCCCCCATCCCCTTTCAAAAAGCCTTAGACATGCACAGGGTACCCAACTGGCAGGTTTTTTTCAGATGTTTTCCTGTTTTTACATTTTCTGACATATAGCTGTTCATTGGACCCAATGGGGAAAGCCAAGATTTTATTGTGGAGAAATACAGGATTTAGCACTGTAGTACTGCCCAATTCTGCTAAATAAAAGGCAGCCACAAAGGGTTCTTCCAGATGGGCTGAAATTTCCTCCCTTTTCCTGCTTGGTTGCAAAGGAGTACAGGCTTTAACAGCATTACAATTCCATTTAAAAAGACACTTCTCTGAAAACTCTTTTTTTAAAAAAAGAAAATCTTAAAATTTATTTTCCAAATATTTTGGAAAGTCCCTTCCCTGCAGAAGTTTTTCTTACACACCCTTTGTGTGTGTGTTCTAATTAAAACCCTAACTGAAAGCTTCTGACCTAGAGGCTGTGATTTGAGAACACGACCTTCAGTGGAAAGCACCATCGTGCTAAATTCCACTCTCTAGATCAAAGCAGGACCAGAAACGAGTGATACTCATAAGAGGAACACAAAAGCATGGAAAGTTGCCACAAAAACCTCAAAACACTAAATTAAGTAAGACATGCCTTATGTCACATGGGGTGGTGGAGGTGGAATACCAATAAAATTAATGCAGAACTGGGTACTCTTATTATAGGAACAAGTGGTCTTTGTAGATAAGCACAAAGACAAATCTACTTTAAGTGCAAATGTTCTTTGTTTAAATTTTTTTCCCTAAAGCACTTAAAAGTACAGAATGTATGTTGAATTTGTGCTTGGAAAAGGACTAAGGCTGGGTTGATGGACCTTTGCAGTTAGTTACATGAGAGGAATTTTATATGCATGGAGTTTTGGCTGGAAATCCAAATTAGCTTAAGCTCTAATGCTAACCTGCAATATTAAGAGTGGGCTATATTGCAATATGATTGTAAGCCATTTTGTCTCAACATAATAAATAATAATCATGTGCCAGCAAGTCGATTCTGACTCATTGTGACCCTTTTCAGGGTTTTCCAGGTAGAAAACACTCAGAAATCATTTACCATTCCTTTCTTCTGCGGGTGCCCTGAGACTGTGCAGTTTGCCCAAGGCCACACAGGCTGGCTCTACTCAAAGGAGACACGGTGGGGAATCAGACTCCCAACCACCTAAGTCACCGAGCTATCCAGCAATTTTGTCTTAACATAGCCCTTCTATAATCTGCAGTATGAAAGGATGGACTACATAAGCATTGGCAAAGCAATTTTTAAATGTTTCAAAATGAACAAAACCATGCACAAACACATCCCATCGCTTCCTGCACAAATTAAGACCTGAGTTTGAACATGAATGGCTCATTGCTACCTTTTGCTTCTGTGCAGACAAGTTATTGCCTAACCACAGGCGTCGCTAAAATTCTGGATTTCTCTATTGTGTTCTGTAAGCAGGTACAGCAGGAAGCAATTCCCCGACAGGAAGGAAGGAAGTCGTTTCATCAATAGACAATTTGATAGATTTTTATTTTCCGCTATCTTTATGCTAGAAAATATCACAAGACTAATTACAGAGCACAAATCTGCTTGTAAAGTCAACATGTAGAAGGAAAACACCAGTTCTGTGACTTCTTGTTCTCGTTACACACTGTCAGATGCAGAACTGTCTTACAGTGACCCTAACAGGGCTTTCAAGGTAAGTGAGATATTTAAGGTGTGATTTACCAACTGCACCCCCTTCCCCCAGTGAGTTTCCATGGCTGAGTGGGGATTCGAACCCTGGTGACCAGAGTCTAGTCCGTCACTCTATCCACCACACCACACTGGTTATCTGTGGCTTGATCTCTTTCGAACAGCTTGGGTCATCTTAGCCCATGTTGTGGCTTTCTTGCCCCTAAAGGTAAACACTGCTTGAAGGTGACCGAACTGAGGTACTTGAGAGCCCCCGAGGATAAAATGAAGCAAGAATCCGGGTGTATCAGAAATATGCTGTATCTCTTAGGATCTCTCTTATAGGTATGTTTGCATACTCCATTTCTTTAACTTGTATTTTCAAAAACCTCTCTTTTCCCTGCTGTGCAGTTAAGCCCACCAAGAAGGAATCCAACATGATGAGGCAGGAAGTTGGAAGATAATGTAAGGTATTTTGTTTCATTAATTATAAGTGATTTTAATATGCTGTGAACCTCTCAGAGCGTCTGTGCACTATAGGATGTTATACAAGCTGAATGAATGAATGAATGAATGATTTGCTCCTTTTCTCTAATGCCCACACACTACAGTCACACTCAAATATTTTGTCACAAATTACAATATATTTCAAATGTCCAGCACAGCTGGGTGTCTCCCTACTTGAAGCATGCTTCTTTTTATTGACTTCATCTTCATACAGCTTTCCAAACAAATTCTACACATGTTCAATGACTATAACATAAGACCTTCGGGTACAAACTTTGAGGCATTATTTCCATTACTGGGGAACGAAGGAGAAGGCAAGAGATGACACCAACTCAGCAATGGTAGAGCAGAACCAGGGCTCACAGGGTCCAAGCTGTAGAAGTTTTTTCTTTTAAGAGCTTGGCTTGGTCATGAATGTGCACAGCATGCTGTAAGGACAAGCACCATTACTATTATTATGCACTTTGAAAATGAGCTGTAACTGATAAATGAGACGTGCCTGATCCACCAAGCAATTCTGTAAAGTTCCATTGTAATTGCATAAAGATTTTTAGTTTTCCTTGTAGATGAAGGGACACCCTGAGTCCAGCTTTTTAGTCTAACATAATTAAAATAAAATAAACAATTGGGCAATACCTTCATTGGGATCAAACAAAACTGCCACTTGAATTTGTAAGCTTTTATTTAAAAATCAAAACCTGCTCCTCTTATATTAAAAGAGAAAGCAAAAACAGAAAACAAAACTAGGATTGTTCTGAAAACAGTCCTAGTTCTCAGAAATAAATGGGAGTTATGCTAGAACAGGGTACTTTCTTATACTCTCATAGCTGGTTGGCTTATGACATCTTCACATCTCCTTGGACTTCTTCTCTACCAACGATTTGCTTCTGCTTTAAATATTCCCAGTGTAGGAAATGAGTATTCTATATTACTGCTCCTTCTCCCTGGAATTTTTTCCCAGAACACCTAATATGGTGCTGCCATCTCTTTCTTCAGCTGAAAACCTACTTCCTCAATAAAAATCCCCTTCCTCATTAGGGTTGCCGGGTCAGGAAGATCCCGTTCCTTTTTATTTCAAGGCCAAAGTCTACGGTGAAAGGAAGATCATCTGTGACATCACAGAGGTGGGGTAGACAAGGGTTAGCTGCACAGCAGGAGCAACATACACATGCTGGTACCTTTGCACTAAACCAGTGAGTTCTGTTAATGGCTAGAGATGGGCACCCAGGCTTTAAAGGCACCTCACAGATAAAAATCATACTCTGTGTTTCTCCAGTGCCACTTCCTCAGATTTTTTGTCTCCCTGCATGGAAGCCAAGAGAACCTGGTTTAATCCTTGAGAGTGGAGCCGACACTCTGAGTTCGGGCAACTCTACAGCTGACTGAGACCTCACAGCCTATGTCTAAGCTATGCCACTTCGTACTCAAGATGGGCTGAATATTCCACTTGCCAGATACACCGTTTGTGAAGAATTGCGCTTTGTGGAGATTGGATATCAGTAGAGTGCCCATTTAGACATCACTAAGAAGCAGGATGACAGACAGTACGGTATAATGGAAAGAACTGGACTAGGATTCAGGAAAACAGGATTCTAATCCCTACCTGGCCATGGAAATTCACAGGGGAGGGGCAAAGAGGTTGGGAGTTTGATTCCGCACAGCGCCTCCATGACAGGGGCTAGACTCAATGATCCATAAGCCCCTTCCAGCTCTGCAGTACTAAAATGATGACGACGATGGCAAACCACTCCATAAACATCTCACATGCCTTGAAAATCCTACCAGGGTCACTAAAAGTCAGAAGTAACTGGGTGCCACATAACAACCATTATGGGATGAAAGGAGGACAAGAAGAGAAGCTCATTTAAACAAAAGCGCCTACACTAAATTATATATATTAAATTTAAAAATTAAAGATGATTGTTATAATTTAAATAGAATTAAAACACATCTCACTTGAGTGGGGAAAACAGGGAACAGGTGACTAAAACACAGTGGTTAAACTGCAGTACTGCAGCCAAAACTGTGCTCACAACCCGGGGTTCAATCCCAGGCAGCTGGCTTAAGGTTCACTCAGCCTTCCATCCTTCCAAGGTCAGTAAATTGAGTATCCAGCTCATGTAGGGCGGTGGGGTGATGTGTAGCCTGGATAATTAACTTGTAAACCACTCAGAGAATGCTTTAAGCGCTATGGGGTGATATATAAGTAGAATGCTTTTGCTTTGCTTTACTTTTATGCCTCTGTTGTCCAAGTGCTGCCAATCATGGGTGAGGAACCCTCATCTCCTTTCTTCTGGGTCTTTAAATCAGAACTAGACTGGACTCCTCTTCAAATGCAAGGTAATTTAAAAACAAGACTGACTTCCTTAAAAGAGGACGAGTCATATGGCCACCATAGATATCAGTGACTTTTGAGGGGACAGACAAAATTAAAGAATTTAATGCTGAATGGGCTTAAGCCATGAAAAAATGATGGCTGCCACCATTGGTCAACTCATATTCATCAAAATGGTAGGAAGCTTTTTTATTCTGAGCCTTAAACAGAAACAGCGGAAAGAACACCCAACCATCTTGACTTTAGTAATAAGGTTGCCCTCCATCCACCCTAAAAGAGACTAAAATTACTATGTAAAAATGGGGGGAAATCAAAGAATTAAAGGATGAGGGCGGGCTTACTTTTAAAGGTTAAGATGGCTTAGGATGATGGTAGGAAAAATATGTATTAGTCTTATGCTAATATCCTTTTCCCCTTCACGGATTGCTGCCTTGTCGTGTCGAAGGGGCTCGAGTAATTCAGAGAAGCTATGGGCTATGCCGTGCAGGGACACCCAAGACGGACAGGTCATAGTGGAGAGTTCTGACTAAATGCGATCCACCTGGAGCAGGAACTGGCAAGCCACTCCAGTATCTTTGCCGAGAAAACTCCATGGACAGAAACAAAAGGTTAAAAGATATGATGCTGGAAGATGAGCCCCTCAGGTCGGAAGGCGTCCAACATGCTACTGAGGGAGAGCGGAGGACAAGTACAAGTAGCTCCAGAGCTAATGAAGTGGTTGGGCCAAAGCCGAAAGGACGCTCAGCTGCGGACACGCCTGGAAGTGAAAGGAAAGTCCGATGCTGCAAAGAAAAATACTGCATAGCAACCTGGAATGTAAGAAAGAGTGAAGGCAAGAGGAGAAGGGGACGACAGAGGACGAGATGGTTGGACAGTGTCATCGAATTCCAACGTGAATTTGACCAAACTCCGCGAGGCAGTGGAAGACAGGAGGGCCTGGCGTGCTCTGGTCCATGGGGTCACGAAGAGTCGGACATGACTTAACAACTAAACAACAACAACAAAAATATCCTTTCTGTTTCTCTCCCTCCCTGTCTGTTTATCTGTCTCTTCCTCTTTCTTCTCTGTATTTATATGTAACAAGTAGAAAATATAGTGTAAAATGAGCTCCTGAGCATTTAATTGGGAGCAAGTGCTGTTGAACCTAATGGAGTCCACCTTTAAATAACTGTGTGCAGAACTGTGCAGCTGATCTATTCCAGATTCAGATTTGAATGCTGTTCAGCTTCTTTAAAAAAATAGGCTGCTACTTCTGTTATTATACAAAAATCTCATCGTACGATATGGATATCCCAATATAGAGATCCTCAAAGAGAAGGCAATTTTATGATAATGGTTTGTTATATTATTTGTTGTCCTTCTGATCTTGGATAAAAAGAAAAACCAACAGAACGGATGAACCACCTTATTTTGCTTTGCCCTTAAAGGGTGACTGGCCCTCCCAGATTACATAGCTCTTTGAGAAGACGTAGTTAGCTGTACATTTAGAGACACAGCTGTATCAAGGAAGAAAATAGCGAGGGAGGTCTGTGTGTGCATAAACGTGCATGGCCCTCCCTGATCACGCATCCCCTCCATGCTACCTAAGCAGTGCAAATATTCATTCCACATGCTACACTGCATCTCCTAGTGCTTTTTGTTTTCCACGTACGTAATGGAGTATTACAGGCATCTCACAATTGGACACAGAATTCAGTCTGAATAACACCACCTTTATGGCACACTGACAGGAAACAGAAAGCATTTTCCGCAGGTATTTGGAAATCCTTTCCATTTGGATTAATGTACATAATGGATATGATGGGCTCCTAAATAAGCATGAACTTTTGGCCCTCCAAAAGTTTCACCTTGCTGCATCAAAATAGCATGTTAGATTTAGGTTTCTGCAGACCCAACAGGAAGACAATAAAGATGGAACTCTAGAGTGCAATATCGAGCACATCTTTCCCCTCAGCTCCTCAGGGAACCTCAGTTCCCATCAGCCCCTGTCAGCATGGATGACAGGATCGTAAAAGCTGACACTCAAAACATTTGGAAGATGAAGAAGGCAGATCTGGAAACCGACCAAGACATTCAGTAAAATCATATGGTAGAGACTGTCTGGCAGTAAACCACCTTGAAGGAGAGGAAAGGATTGTATACATTGGAGTTTTTTACAACCTCGCATGCTGCCTCTAGTAGGTGTGGCTGGGAGGAATCTTTTTGGGCTGGAGTGACTGTCAATCTATTCATCAGTAATCAATCATTCCCTGCTGCCTCTGATTCAGAGAGCCCAGCCTCTCTGCTCTGTTTTCCCCCCATCTGAAGCAGCGAGTTTGCTGAGGCCTGTTGCTAAACATCAGACAGCCATGTTCATCAGTTTACTGTTTCATCTGTTCCATTGTAAGTAAATGAAACCTTTTATTCTTTCTCTTGCCAATATCTCAGAATGAGTTATTGAGACTATAGGTGCCAGTTGATGAGAAAAAGGGATGGATTAATCTGGGGAACTTGAAGCTATTCTGCTCTGTGAGTCCCTGCACTTCTGCTGCACAGCTAGAGAAATTCAAAAAGAAATTCAAAACTCTGCAAAAGTATATTGATATGTTCCCCTGCATAAATCACTCCTCACATGCAGAAAGCAAGCCAGGTGTGTGTTTGTGTATACCTTCTAGTCTAGCATTCTTCCAGATTTGTTAACTTCCTACATTGCTTGTTTTTAAATAGGGAACACCCTTTGGTCTGAAATGATAGAGTATCTCAGCGACACATATTACATGTTTTGAAGAATTTGAAGAAAGCCTGTGGCTCATGGGTAGATCACATGTTTTGCCTGCAGAGGATGCCAGGTTCAATACTTTCTGTCTCCAAGTAAGTTCGGTCAATATGTCTTTCTAGAACCTGGGAGAGTTGCCACCAATCAGTGCAAAACGTATAATAGATAACAAGAGGACCCCGTGGTCCAGTAGCATCACTCAGAATAGGACAGCTTCCTACCAGTTTGATGAGGAATGTGAATTGTTATGTCTGAAGAAGTCTGATTCACAAGGCTGTCTTGCCCATTAAGCAAACAGAGGTGGCCCCGTCAGGTGGTGCAGCATCGGGGCCACCACCGTTACCCCTCCCTGCTGCTTAAACCAACTGCATCTCTGCCACTTGCCAGCCTCTTCTTCTCTGCTGCTGCTGCTGCCCATCTGCATCACTCAGTGGTTCCTCAGTGAGCGGTGTCAATAATGATTTCAGCCCAAGGGTATTTGGTATGATAGGGAAAGGTGGACAGGGAGGAATCACAAGGGGAAAGATTGCGCTCCTGTCCTCTGCCTTCTCTTCCTCCCTCAGTGGAGTGTTCCAGGGTCAGAGATGATACATGGTGATGGTGGCCCTTCTCTTCCCACTTCAGGTGGAAGGAGAGGTCATGCCAACACTCCTAGTTCATGTGCTGAATCTCCAGACAGGTGCATGTTCTGCAAACAATAAAATCTATGCTGCTGCTTCAAGCCAACCACTGCACTGAAAACCCGAAACTACCTTTTAAAACTGATTCGGGATATTTGGTTTCTGGGAGCAGACTTATTAACCAGGGGTGCTCTCCAAGAGAGGGATGGACTCACCAACATGCTGAGAACAGGGGTACACAAGTTTTTTTAACTACTAAAGTGGTGTGTCCTGGCTGATTGTGAGTCCTATTTCTAATTTTGTGTGTATGTGTGTGTGTATTTTTTATTTTTTTTTTGGTTAAGTGAATACACAACAATCAAAATATGCACAATCATTATGCTGGGGAATGGCAAATATTACCATACAGCTTCAAGTAGGTTATCTCATAAATGACAATTACCTCATAAATAGTAATATGAAGTACGTAAAAAGAGATAACTATGTGAATAAACTAGAGAGGTGTAAACTGGTCAGTATGGTACAAAGGGTAGTGTTGGACTGGGGTTGAGAAAAACTGGCTTCAAATCTGTGCTTGGCCACATGTGGGCTCATGGGGGAACTCTATGTGACCCACAGGCCACATTTTTGCTCACTTAAATTTGAAGGAACTTCTAAGGCATGATAGATAGCATTTATCTGAGGACACCTTGCCCTCTTTTGGGGTTTTGCAAGTGACTACTTGTAGATTAGGGACGTGGTGGCGCTGCGGGTTGAACCGCAGAAGCCTCTGTGCTGCAAGGTCAGAAGACCAGCAGTCGTAAGATCGAATCCACGCGACAGAGTGAGCTCCCGTCGCTTGTCCCAGCTCCTGCCAACCTAGCAGTTCGAAAGCATGTAAATGTGAGTAGATAAATAGGTACCACCACAGTGGGAAGGTAACGGCGTTCCGTGTCTAGTCACGCTGGCCACGTGACCACAGAAACTGTCTACGGACAAACGCTGGCTCTACGGCTTGGAGACGGGGATGAGCACCGTGCCCTAGAGTCGGACACGACTGGACTAAATGTCAAGGGGAACCTTTACCTTTACTTGTAGATTGTTGCCCTTAGGCCACCTCCTCATGAGATCACTCCCCCCGCTTCAAGGATATATATCTTCAAGATATATATCCTTGAAGGGGGGGAGTGCCTTGAGAGTGCCTTCACATTGACCTTCATGTTGACCTAGCCTTGAGTGTGCCTTCATGTTAACCTTCATGTTGACCTTCAGCACACTTGCAGATACAGGAGCCAGCTCCAGGAGGCTTCTCTTCTGAAGTCTAGGTTTCAGCCCATTTTATCCTCAATGGATTTCTTGGAATAATAAATGTTAGTTTTCCTTTTACCTTACCATGAGCATCCCGAGTAATTAATTGATAATCATAAGCTCATTTGACTACTCTGTTGGACTCCACTAGCAGAATTATTACAAAGTCCTACAGTGATTAATTCCCATGTTTCTCTTCTTTGCTAGAGTAAACTACAGTTTAAGCTATTTGTGCCCGAGAGCCTCAAACCTATCATTAAGAAGAGCAATTCCTCCTTTCTTCTTTTCCGTGATTCATCTTGAATTTTCCATTGTAACAAAGACATATAAAAGAAGGCAGTTTTTAATGAGGCACAAAGTTAACTTATTAGAGTCCATCCCTGCCATGCAAGGTACTGCTGCTAGCTGCTGTCCCAAAAGGTTTTAAAGGGGCATAAGACAAAGTTACAGAGGAGCTGTGGACCAACCTCTCCTGCCATTTGGAGTTAGAAGACAAACACTGCTCTTCTCATTGTACCTCTTGTCACCCAACTTCCATCTTGTAGCACAGGGGATCTCCTGGGGCGTATAAAGCTGCATGCTGGATGACATGCAGTTTTACATACTAAATGACACAATGCATCAGTGATACTTTGACTTTTAAAAAAAGCCCTTTTAAAGCATTGCTGATGCATTTGCAAAAATTAAAAAGAAATGGAAGACTTCCTCTGCCTTCCCCTCTGAAGGTGAGTGGCAAGGAAGCTTCCTATTTCTCAAGATTGTTAAACAGCTTCAGCAAAGGGCCATCGACCCATATGTTTTGGTTCAATCCCAGTGATCACACATGCTGGAATCAAAATGGAGCAATCCTGCCTGCATCAAAAAACCCACAGTAACCCCTGACAAGACCCAAAAAGGTGCAGGTAGGCATCGGCCAGTGATGGCATAAAGATAATGTGATCGCTGGGGAAAGGAGCGGACCAACCTGGACCAAACTGCGGGATGAATGCCCATCTGATTGCCCCCTAAGTTCACTTCACACTGAGCAAAGCTAAAATTACTCAGGGTAAATCAGAGCACAGTTACTTTAAAAGGTAATTAGTTACTGCTGTAGTTTCAAGGCACAGAACAAAATTAATATCAATACAGTTAGAATTTTTAAAAAGTAATTCTTTGCTATCTTTCAACTTGGAATCAGTTTTACTCCTAGTTTGTAGTCAGGGGGAAGATTTCTACCTCCTCTTTCCCTGGTTTGGTTCTGTTCTTCATGGATGCTACCGGGGTTAGTGTCCAGACTGAAATGTGTTTTGAAGAAAAACAAAACAAAACAAAAGGAGGGAAGAAGGGAAGAAATAGAGACCCATGTGGCAGCCAGGAGAAGGAACAAGCCAAAATAGCTGGGTGCAAAGCAAGTTGACAGGTTAGCATCTGCTGCTACCACCAGAGCAGATTTTTTTTTCCATGGAGTTCCTCTTGCCAGCCAGCATGTTCTCTCCACTGGAGTTCCAGTCAAGTTTTGGGGCTGGCTGAATGAAGTGCTTGAATCTCGGGCACATGTGAGGAGGAAACTGGCGGAAAGAAGGAACCACATCTTCAATATATCCCTCTGCTCCCCAAAGAGGCAATTCTGTACCATACGCTCCATCCTCCATACAATAAACCAAATCTAAATTAAACCATGGCTAGTAGGGGACAAACGGCTCACAAGGTCACACATACAGTATTGTCACTGTTGTTTCCAAGACAATTCTTCGGATCTTGTAGATGGCAGAAAAATATTGAAACCATCACTGACAAAGCAGGCACTTTTATAGCAACAAATGTCCCATTTGCGTAAGCCCTCAGCCATACAGAAGTGGCTGCTAACAAACAATATATGACATTTCCCCCCACACTGAGAAGCTCAGGTTAGCATATATGATATATATTTTCCTTATCATCCTCACAGAAACTCTGCAAAATGGGTTGGACTGAGAGAGAGTGATGGGCCATGACTCCCACTAGCATTCCTTTAGAATGGGGTGCCTGCAGACCTTTTTATTTTGTTACCTCCTGCCCCTCATACACAGAATTTGCCATTGCAGTGCTAAATCTGGTGATGCAGTAGCAATGGAAAAGCTATATTTCCCCTTTCAAACAAGATCTGGTGGCGCCTGCTCCTTGTTTTGAAAGGGAATTGTAGTTTTTTCCCTCCCCTTATATCAGTATTTCCCAGCCTGGGGATTGGAACCCGCAAGGGGGTCGCAAAGTGTTTTCGGGGTGTGTGTGTGTGAGTCGCCCGTCACCTTATTATAGTCCTTGTTAAATAATTTCTTTCTTGACCTTTCAGAGCCGGATATTAAAGTGAGTGTGTATGTTTAAGAAACAGTCCCTTTGGGGAGAGAAAGAAGCCTCTGTTTTCTGAGAAGGGATGACTTTACCCTATTAAAAATGCCTTTTTATGCAAATGTGGCAAGGGGGTTGCAAGTTACTTGGCTATTATAAAAGGGAGTTGTGACTCAAAAAAAAAAATTGGGAACCACTGCCTTATGTGTACCACTAAATGATAGTGGTGATATCTTCTGATCCCCCACTCCTCCACCCCACAGGTAGATTCAGGCTTCCCACCTTTCAGTTTAGAAGGTCTTCACTACATTCTTCTTTTCTTCCAGGAACTATGTTCCAGAAGAAACCTGATGCTGTAGCAAGGGGTGGGGAGGGCTGCCCTACACACGGGCACGTGTCATACCAGCAGTAGATCGAGATATAGCTTGAATACATTAAGGAAGATCATCTGACTTCATTGACGAGCTCAGGTTTAATAATAGATCTGTGAAGTTTTCCAAACAGTGTCTCTTCTCTGTTTCCGGAGAGGCCTGTGGCCTGAAAAGCTGCAACACGAGGCTGGAAACATGTGAATGGATTCACAAGGGGCTGCTCTGGCCTCCTCAATTGCATCATGGCTCCATCATTGCAAGCAAATTTGATTTGTGAAGCCCAGCGCCCACGTCTGTCCTAGCTCCAGTTTTGTTGCTTAATTTAGAAACACCGGCAGGGGCTCCCTGATTGGCTGCCTCTTCCCTCAAGGAGGCACAAGGATTGGTTGTGCTCTCTCACTCTCTTGTGTAGGTCACACTCTTAAGAGCGTGAATGTGTGTCGTGTGTGTGCTGCATACAAATTGAATGGGAAGAAAAGCAAGAAGTCTTCTGAAGCAAAACGTCTGGCTTGACAGTGAAGAAAAGGCATAGGCAGCGTCTAGAAAATGTTTCCGGTACAGCTTTTTCACAACTTTCCATTCATTAAAAAAAGAAGCAAGCAAGCAAACATTGTTGCCCCTTCCCCTGATTGGAAGGGATAATACCCAATACAAGGGGTAGTATAATCGATCCACTTGGCTCAGGACTATCAGTTCTGACTGGCAGGAATGGATCTGCAATGTTTCAGGCAGAAATCATTCCCAGCTCTACCTAGATGTCCTTGGTATTGCTGTTGGTCTCTCATCCAAATACTGACCAGGCCTGATCCTGCTGAGCCAAAATTAGACAAGGTCACTGGGTTTCACGTTACCACAGTGGCTCACATTCTTGGGTAACCCAGATGTTCTTGGACTGCAACTCCCAGAAGCCTTCAGCACTAGCTGTGCTGACTGGGGTTTCTGGGAATTGCAGTCCAAGAACACCAGGGTTACCCAAGGCTGGGAATCACTGTAGTACTAAATTCATGGGCTGAACACTTGTTGTTTAGTGTAATCAGTTAGAGTAGGCCCATTTGAATCAACAGACCTTAGGGATGAATTGACTCACCAAATCCCCACGGATTCAATGGGCTTTCTCTAATGGGACTTACCCTACTAAGCAACAAAATTTCAGCCATGGTGTCTTCTTATTGGTAGAGCATCAAGACCACAGCTGATGGCCAAGGTGGTTTGGGGATTCTGGGAGCTGTAGTCAAAAAGGAACTTTTCCAAACTAAGCAGGATTGATAACATTTGGAACAAGAAATGGGGGCCGGATTGGGAGTCAATACCAGAGACAGTCCTGGTATCAGGCCAACTGAGCTGGCTGCTTCAGGCAACAGATTTTAAGTCTCATAAAAAGTAACCATTTTTTTTTTATTTATGCGGCTATTGATTTAAGTGACGTCACCTCTGTTGTTGGAGGGCAACTCTCATGATCCTTCAACATTGGCTGTGCTAGTTGGGGCTACTGGGGGTAATACACAGCTCTAGCAGAGGTAAATCTCACCAGGTCTAGGGCAACTTCCATCCAGATCCATGTGTACAACAGTACAACCTTCATTTCTTTCTATAGTATTGTTAGGGCCTGCTATGAGGACAGGAGCATTTCTTCCTCAGGTGCCAAAATAATCTAACTGGATTTAGCTCAATGGACGTTGACTTGCCTATGAGCATTGTTGGGCGGGGGAATGTGGACTAGTAGCCTAGTAGCATTTGTTGCCCTGCCTCAGGCAGCAAAACGATCTTGGGCTGGCCCTATCTTGGGTTTGTGAATTATGTGGCTTCACCCATTCTGCTGCAGGACAACTCTCATGTTCCTTCAACACCGTCTGGGCTGACAACATCTGGAGGGACAACATTCCCCAGATATTCCCCAAGCGAAGTGATTTCATAATGCAAACCGGTGCTAGCTACCTGAATACCTTTTGCAGGGCTTGCACTGGTGGTCCCAAAGACCTAGAGGGTCTTAGGCTCCCGACTCATAGACTATGGGGTGGGCTACACCTGCAGCAGAATGAGATGGGAGAGCCCTTAAGTGCCTAAAATGAAATGTTCCATTACAGGCAGGCAGGGGAGGGAGCGGGAGAATCACATTTTAAAAAACAAACAAAACTAAAGCTCTTTCTTAACAACAACAACGGAGCTATAAACTTTCTACCTGATATGCTAGTTTTTCTGGAAATTGAGCACCAGCAGTTCTGACAACAAACCTGAGTCAGTAGGAAGTGACAGATGAAAAGCTATCTGAGTAAGACCTAGAGGTCTTTCCCTTCCTGTTTTTCTAAGTACTTGTTGATATGTAGACTGTTATGCTTAGACTCTACTTCCTTCCTATTACTTCTTTTAGGCTAGTTTTTCTTTTTTCTTTTTTTGTGCTAGATAGAAGCCACATACTGTACTTCCCACAGTCTGGCAGCACGCCCATTCTAATGAAAAACAGCTCAAGGGGTTTACTAAACTAAGTTGGAATTTCTCTTTAGATACTCTCAGAGGACTTGCAGAATCAATTAAATTTAAGTGTCTTGCTCTAATTACCACCTCATACAGTATTTTCTCTACTAGACCGCTCAAACCTGCTACTAAGGTTAGTTATACAATATTTTCCTCTACGATTTCCCCTCTTGGGTAGGGGAAGGTGGGGCACATTCACATCTGCTATCCCTCACCTGAACTAGTAATGCCCATTTACCACCTTAGGATCTTACCATTTAATTCCCAAACCTTCTTCTCATTGACGTTCAAAAGAAGCTGACTGGAAAGATATATATCAGAGCAGTGACTCAAGGTGAAACCAGAAGGGGAACTTTATCCCCTGCTGGGTGCTTTGTGCCCGTAGGAAGTTTACATTATTATTATTATTATTTTTTTCAGGGCACACACAATGGTTGGTGGTAGAGGCATGTTGACAATGAAGGAACTGAAATTGCTAAAGATTTTCTGTACCACTATGCAATCATCAATTTTGAGAGAGATTGCAGCCAAGAATTCAGAAGAAGACTGAGACCTGGAAGGGCAGCTACAGAAGAACCAGAAAGGTTCCTCAAGTTTAGGGTGTCAATGGAGACCAAGGCCAAAATCACCTATAGGATGATGTTCCTGATTACTGTGTAAAGCTGAAAGCATGAACACTGGATAATGAAGAAAACTGACGGGAAAAAAATTGAATCAATTGAAATATGATGTTGGAGGAGAGTTTTATGGATAGCCTGGATGGCCAGAAGGACAAATAAATTCATTCTTGATTAAATGAAGCCTGAACTCTTTCTAGATGGAAAAACTACTGAACCGAGATTATTGTTCTTAGGTTCTGTAGTAAGAAGACTAAATTCACTGGAAAAGACAATAATGCTGGGAAATGTTGAAGGCAGCAGGAAAAGAGGAAGACCAAACATGAGATGGATTGACTCAATAGAAGAAGCCACAGTCTTGGGTTTGCAAGTACTGGTCAGGGCTATTAAGGGCAGTATGTTTTGGATTCATAGGGTTGCCATAAGTCTGAAGGATTTTGATAGCACATAAAAACAACAGAAGTATGTATTCAAAGATGACAAAATGTTATAGTTAAACATTTCAAAACATAATGAAGTCCTTCGAAATGCAAATTGTGTCACTTCATTTCCCATCTTTAAAATTATTTTCCCTTGTTGATTTCACCCACAACCCCCTTGATGACCTTCAATGTTTCAAAAGGCAAAGTCAGCCTAATATTACAAAACAAAACAAGACAACTGGTTATTATCATACCACAGTGCTAATGAGGAAAGACATTGTTGCCAAGGGCCATAATCTCTTGTCAACTGCAACCAGCAATGTTCTCTGGATACGGAAGAGCTCCCAGGGCATCCTTGAGGGAGAGAAACACGATTTTGAAGCCTAGCCAGTCCAAGAATGCCTAAGAGTTCACATCTGTGTGGTTTTTGCCATCAGATCTATTGCCAGGAGACAAACAGGCTGCAGACGTTTCCAACAACTACAATCCGTTTATGTTGTTATATACACATATCTCTGTCTTTTTGCAAAATGTGGGCCAGAATCTAATTGGTATTTGCTTAAGATTTGTATAACTTGCTAGAGCTAATTGCAGCTAATTGACAAGGTGTCAGGGTACATAATTCATAGATAGATAGATAGATAGATAGATAGATAGATAGATAGATAGATAGATAGATAGATAGATAGATAGATAGATAGATAGATAGATAACAGAAGCAAAACATGGAGGAAAAAGCAAAGTGGGCCATTGTTTTGTGGACCATGTTACTCACAACAGATGTCATTCAGATATACATAGGTATATCATATACTTTTTATATATTTACAGCTGGCTGGATAGCTTGGTAGTTTAGGCACCTGGCTGCAGAGCCAGAGGTTGGCAGTTCAGTTCCCCACTGTGCATCCTGTGAGTAGAGCCAGCCTGTGCATCTGTGAGCAACCTCAGAAGAAGGGAATGGTAAACCACTTCTGAATACTGTATTCTCTATCTGGAAAACTCTGAAAAGGGTCACCGTAAGTCAGAATTGACTTGATGGCACATGCTTTTATACAGACTCCATATATATATATATGGGGATGAGGAAGAGCAGAATAATTGGTTCCATCTGAATGAGAAGGATGGGGCTAGATCCCTGGGATAAGAGGCAAGAATAAAAGAGAGAGAGGAAGAGGCAAGTCGGAGGATTCTGGGTCAGGTGACAGGTCAGGGATGAAGGACAAAGAGTAGGGAGAAGCTGAGAAGGAATTCAACCCCATCTTCTGTACCAGCACAGATATAGACTATAGGTACATGGAAAACCCCTGGGGAGGACTGGTGGTGGTGGTGGCCACGGCCAAGGGGAGGGATGTTTTGGTGGTACCCCTCTGTTTAGTCCTCCATCATTGCCGACTTAGCCAATCATCCCATGGATTCATTGGTGTCCAGTGGGGCTCCTGGTCCCCACTCAAAGAAGGCGCTGGAGGCACAAGTGCCGAAGGAGTGCCAGAGATAACAGCTGGAGGGGCTGGAAGCATCCACCTGTCTGTGAACAGTTGGCAATTCAAGCCTTCTCCAAGAGGCTTGGGGTGGCTCAGGACTGTGTTAAAGCCCTGATGCCACCGACTGACATCAAGCAGCCAACTCCAGTGATGGGAACTTGGGCCGAGGTTAGACTGGATTTGTTGGGAGGGGCTAATGGAACTCAGTCCTCTGGTGGACTGGCAGAGTGGGGTGTAGATTGCTCCCTTTTATTTTGTTTTATTTTTCTCTGTATCCCACTCGCCCATTGCAGTTAAACTGAGTTTGAGCAGTTCTGGAAGCTTGGAACGTATGGAAGCCAGGAATGAAGAGGGACTTTCTGCCACCATCATAGGCAGAGGTGGGGCCACTAACACTTACAAACGTCTCTTTCAGATATTATGAAGTTGAGCTTAGGATGGAAACAAAGCAATACATTCTTTCAGGTGTATGTTTGTGCCTTTTATTACAACTACATCCTGCCTTTCTTCCCCTCATGAAATCCATCCAGCAGAACTTGGAAACTTACTTTCAGGGAATAATTGGTTATGCAATGTGTTTGTTATTAAGTTAAAAAAAATAATGTTTTGCCGTTAGCACTGGGGAAGAAAGACCTATTATTTACTTGTTTATGTTTTTCATTATGATTGGGGGACACCTGGTGATAAGGCGAGGAGAATGGCATAATTGTTGTAACAATTCTCCCAAAAATTGCAATAAAATGTCCTTTGAAAGTAATTAGAAAAGCAAATTGTTCTTGTAACAGAGGGAAGGAGGGAGAATATAATAGAAGTGTTGTCATCCCTTGTTATATTATCCTTGAAAGGTAACTTTGTTCCACGTTTCCTGCGATAATTCACTAGAGGTAATTTTTATTTTAAAAATAACTAATTACCCCTGAGCTTTAATATCCAGATGCTGACCAAACCTTGATCTGCCTATCTTCACTAACATGGTTGTATCATACACCCTCAGATTTTGGCTGGGAATCAAATACACACACTCTATGCAAGGCAGACTAGATATTAAATGGGGGTGGGGGGCAGAGTTCTCATTAACATTAATCTATTTCCCTCCCACCATGGGATTTCTTCCAAGATATGTACCTCACCATTCAGACTTTCAAATTAATTCTGTGTGTATCATCCAGTGAATAATCCAATCACAGGATTGAAAAAAAGCATGCTAAATACAAGGTATGTACTGTATATCACAGAAGTGAGTACACCCCCCTCACATTTCATTAATATTTTAGTATATCTTTTCATGTGACAACACTGAAGAAATGACACTTGGCTACAATGTAAAGCAGTTAGTATACAGCTTGTATAACAGTGTAAATGTGCTGTCCCCTCAAAATAACACAACACACAGCCATTAATGTCTAAACCGCTGGCAACAAAAGTGAGTACACCCCTAAGTGGCAATGTCCAAATTGGGCCCAAGTAGCCGTTTTCTCTCCTTGGTATCATGAGACCCATTAGTGTCACATGTCTCAGGTGTCCAAATTGGGCACAAAGTGTCAATATTTTGTGTGGCCACCATTATTTTCCAGCACTGCCTTAACCCTCTTGGGCATAGAGTTCACCAGAGCTTCACAGGTTGCCACTGGAGTCCTCTTCCACTCCTCCATGATGACATCACAGAGCTGGTGGATGTTAGAGACCATGCGCACCTCCACCTTCCATTTCAGGATGCCCCACAGATGCTCAATAGGGTTTAGGTCTGGAGACATGCTTGGCCAGTCCATCACTTTTGCCCTTAGCTTCTTTAGCAAGGCAGTGGTCATTTTGGAGGTGTGTTTGGGGTCGTTATCATGTTGGAATACTGCCCTGCGGCCCAGTCTCCGAAGGGAGGGGATCATGCTGTGCTTCAGTATGTCACATGTTGGCATTCACAGTTCCCTCAATGAACTGTAGCTCCCCAGTGCCGGCAGCACTCATGCAGCCCCAGACCATGACACTCCCACCACCATGCTTGACTGTAGGCACAACACACTTGTCTTTGTACTCCTCACCTGGTTGCTGCCACACACGCTTGACACCATCTGAACCAAATAAGTTTATCTTGGTCTCATCGGACTACAGGTCATGGTTCCAGAAATCCATGTCCTTAGTCTGCTTGTCTGCAGCAAGCCGTATGCGGGCTTTCTTGTGCATCATCTTTAGAAGAGGCTTCCTTCTGGGACGACAGCCCTGGAGACCAATTTGATGCAGTGTGTGGCATATGGTCTGAGCACTGACAGGCTGACCCCCACCCCACCCCTTCAACCTCTGCAGCAATGCTGGCAGCACTCATACGTCTATTTTCCAAAGCCAACCTCTGGATGTGATGCTGAGCATAGGCACTCAACTTCTTTGGTCGACAATGGCGAGGCCTGTTCTGAGTGGAACCTGTCCTGTTAAACTGCTGTATGGTCTTGGCCACCGTGCTGCAGCTCAGTTTCAGGGTTTTGGCCATCTTCTTATAGCCTAGGCTATCTTTATGTAGAACAACAATTGGTTTTTTCAGATCCTCAGATAGTTCATTACCATGAGGTGCCATGTGGAACTTCCAGTGACCAGTTTGAGAGTGTGAGAGCGATAATACCTGCTCCCCCTTCACACCTGAGACTTGTGACACTAATGAGTGTCATGACACCAGGGAGGGAAAACGGCTACTTAGGCCCAATTTGGACATTGTCACTTAGGGGTGTACTCACTTTTGTTGCCAGCGGTTTAGACATTAATCGCTGTGTGTTGCATTATTTTGAGGGGACAGCACATTTACACTATTATACAAGCTGTATACTCACTGCTTTACTTTGCAAACGAGTGTCATTTCTTCAGTGTTGTCACATGAAAAGGTATACTAAAATATTTATGAAATGTGAGGGGGTGTACTCACTTCTGTGATATACTGTAGGTGAGGAAAATCAGGCACTATGGCAAAAAGACATACGTATGAATGTGGCTTTCTGTTAGATAGTTTGAATGTGGCTTTCTGTTAGAAGACACCCCATTACTTATAATCTAAAGCAACAACAACAACTGCATTGATTCAGTGGAGAAACTCCGAAGTCTCATTGCTACAAAAGGAATAATATAAGCTCTTTGAACTGCAGAGCTGGAAGGGACTTTATGAATCATCAAGTCCAACCCGTGTCAAGGAGGCCTAGCGGAGAATTGAACTCTCAACCTCTACAGCCAGATACCTAAACCACTGAGGTAGCCAGCAGTTCTTATCTCAGTTTCTCTCACTCATACAAGGCTACTTTAGTATTTCTCTTTTCTTTACAAAAAGAGACACACCTATGAAGTCACTGTTCTTCTTCTTCTTCTGAGAACTCTACTGAAGGAAGTGGAAGTGAGGGTGAGAAATCCAGAAGTTCTTCAGTGGGTAGTTCATGGGCCATTGATGATCCACGGAGAAACTGCTGAACACAGAGAATAATATCTGTACTTAGCTACTCATTTGAGTCATGATATTATTTTGAGATAGTTCTGGGAGATCTCGCTCATTGTTTCACAATACCAACCTGGATGGACCAATGATATGACTTAACTTAAAGTGTTCCTTGTAAACCGCCCAGAGAGTGCTCTAGCACTATGTGGTGGCATATAAGTTGGAACAATGACATAACATAACATAAGTAAATGTAATACATCTAAAAGCAGCTGAATCTGAATCAGCAGAGAATTTGCATTTGATAACTTTGGTTTTTGCTTTGTCTTATGTGATATATGATATGCGATATGTGATATATGATATGTGATATGTGATTGATTGATTGATTGATTGATTGATTTCTCTTATTTATAGGCTGCCTTCCTCCTGTTTAGGGGAGCTTCTTTTCTGAGGTCTATTTCTAGAACTGTGTGGTGGGACATCAGTTTTACAACAGCTGTGCTGTGGCTGAAATGCCCTCCCTGATGGATGTAATCTAATCTATAGAACTGGAAGAATTTATGATACTGCAATTTAGATATTGACCGTTAGGAAGGATGCCACATAAATCTCAAAAGGAAGAAGCATGGCCATATTGTTCCTGTTTCTCATCATACCTTTGTCCCTTCCAGTAATTGAAAGTGGTGTGAAAAGCGTGGGCCACTTGACAGTTCCCAGTATTTCCCTTTTGCCACCCAGAATTCTTAATATATTAAACTCAGATCTGGATTGGGAGCACATTGTACTGTTGTGCATTGGATACTGTTGAATACATCTCACTATGAAGAATGTGAAACCAAACTGTGATAGTTATTTCTATGATGTCTGTTGTGTGCTCAGACTACTTTTTATACAATGACAGAAATCCTGTTGCTTAGTGTAGTAAATCACAACTCGTGTAGGCACATTGAATCAGCTGAACTTATGGAAGAGTTGACTCACCAAATCCCCACTGGCTCAATGAGCCTGCTCTTGTTCTGACTTACTGCCCTAAGCAACAGGATGTTAGCCATTCATTTAAATTAGCATATGCAATTTTTTTTTTGGTATATTTTGCCATTGTTTATTCTCTAGATGATACTTGCTCTTTTTGATGGTACATTGGTGGTCATCTTAAATTTAAATATACTAAATGGATGGACAAATATCTTTAGGCATACGCTAGATATGGGGTCATTATGGAGAAGAATTGGCTCACTCCAACTTCCTCTCTAATGAAATGATGTATATCATGTATGTTTCACTAACGACCTGGCCCCTAAGCAATGGGATCAAAGAGCAACGGGAAATACCAGAGAAGGCCATGACTGTAGCAGCATCCTGACTGTAGGACTCCTCTAGATCAGGTGCTTTATGTCTAGTGGGTTTTAAGGGTTTTCCCCTTGAGTTTAACTGGCAGATTTGCCATGACTTTAGTGGTTTTTAGTCTTGTTCTTTGGCTTGTCTGAAATACAGTTATGTGTTTTTGCTTTTACTTTCCTGCTGTGTGTTGTTGGTTTCCTTGTATTATTGTGTTGTCTATCTGAACTACACAGTGCATTTGAAGGCCTGATAGGCAGAACAGTATTCTCCATACACTTTTAATAATAAATAATACTGTGAAGAAGTGAAATGTAAAATAACAAACAACTTTTGAAGGCACCCTGACCCTGCCATTTGGAAGACATCAAGCTTTTTAAAGATTTGCTTTCAGGTAGAGGAGCCAGTGGTGTACTTCTACAGGATCCCTCATTCCACAGAAATGAGGGATCAACACCTCTTCCCCTGCCCATAGATTCTGAAAAACATCTTGCTTTTTGTTCTGTAATTTATTGTGTTTTTAATATTACTTGTTTTAACATTGTGAGCCACCTTGGGTCCCCTCCCTGGGACAAAAGCGGCCTATAAATAAATAAATAAATAAATAAATAAATAAATAAATAAATAAATAAATACATACATACATACATACATACATACATACATACATACATACATACATACCTGCTATGGAGAGCCGGGAAACTGCATAGTGCTGGGTTTTTGATCCTATGGAGGTCCATGACAGGAAGGAGAGGTGAAGAAAGCCTCCTTTTAACTGGCTGTAGAAATATACCAAAATATACTGTTGGGTCTTGGCCATTAAGTTTTACCACCAAGCCAAGTAATATATCCTGTCCCTATCCCATATTCCCAAATTTGCAGATTTCTAAATGTGCACATAGGCATAAACATCCACACATCTCAAGTATTAAGATGGCATACTGACATTTTCAAAAGTCTGCTCTAGGCCCTTCAAGCTGACCGAAAAGGTTAATTTCAGCTTCGTCTGGTGTGTTTTTATAGACTATACTTGACAAACTCGCCAGCTACAGACTGATCCCGCTGGTATAATACACTGAGAGGATGTCAGCTGCGCCTCTGACAGAAGACGTATGGCCAGCAGTTTGGGATTTATGTCTTGAACACCTCTCTGTCCAGTTCCTAGATCATGTGGGTGCTTAGAATTCCATCTTATTGGCACTTTCACGAGGGATGTCCAATCTGTCAAATTCTCAGAGATGACAAGACAGTTTTTTGAGAGTTTTTTTTAAACAGAATGGAACTGAATGTGGACAAAATATACACCACCACAAAACATTTCAAATGCCAGTACTGAAAAACATCATGGAAATCATTGGGACAATTTAGTTATGGTTAACTTAAGTCTCAGTGAATTGAATGAAACTTCTACACTTAGCATTTGGTTTAGAGCAAAATCTGCCTCCAAGCCAGAAGTTCAAAGCAGCATTTCCTGTTCTCTCTTTTCTCCCTCCCTTCTAGCTGCAGTAAATTCTCCACGTCATTGCATGCCACTCAGGTAATTATTGCCTTCCTAGGAGAGGGATGGCTAATTTTACAGAAATCAACAAAAAGATCAGACTTACTTTTTGGGGTGTATGTGTGCGCGCTACAATTCATAAGACTTTCATACTAGCTGGCAATTTTGAGATCTTAATCCAAAATTTTTTTTTTCAAACTAGTGCAAAATAAGCACATACAGTGGGCGTACCAAGAGTGAGAGAGCGGAGGGAAGAGAAACCTCTGAGATAATGACATTTTCCCCCATAATAACTATATTCCATGATGGTGAGGTCTTTAGATGCACCAAGGTTGCAGCTGGAATAAACCAGATTCAAGCAGTATGTTCAGCAAAGCCACGAGAAGCATCTGCTTTCTAAGTAAATTTTTAGCATTTTCTTTATTTATTTTGTCACATCTAGCACCTTCAGTAACAGCCATGTGTCCGGAAAATGTAGGTTCATACAATTCTTGGATGGCTCCCATTAGGGGTTTTTAAAGGGACTTCCCTGCAACACATACTACATTCATACCTCACACACTTCCAGTGCATATATGAGAAGTCAGTGAGACTATATGGGCTATACACACTATATGTTTTGTCCAGGGGCTTCTGTGCATTCGACATGAATGTGAAGGGGCTTTACTTGTGTATGCACATAGGTAACAGTGGCCAATCATGGATATGGTTTCTTTGGCACATACAGTACATCTGTATGCCTGGAGATGCTTCTCATGCTTCAAGGATGTGAGTGCATGAGCTAGCCATACACTCCTGTTGTGATGTGTGTGCTGGCTATGCCCTGGCTGTGCGTTTGGCATTAATGCAGTGGGGCTGTAATTCTATAAACAGATACCTATGGCCAATCAGGGAGCCTGTTCCTTTGATACTTACATCGGTGTGCACAAAAATTCTTCTCAGCTTCCAAGTATGTCACCAGTTTCAGGGTGTCATGGTTGGAACTATGGCAGTTGGGCAGGGCCCATATTCACTGCAGTCCTACTCACAAGGAGTTGAACAAGAACCATTTTGTGACCACCCTCTTTCTCTATACCTTGTGAAATCCCTAATTAGAATCCAGACATACAGAGCTAAGATTACGTTTTCCTTCTTCCTTTGCAAATCTACCTGTATATTCGTTTTAGAAAAACTAGAAGACAAAACTCTACACAATGTAGTAGAAGCCACAAAACCAAATCTCTTTTAAAGCTGATTTTTATCTGCCGTCTGACAGATCGACACTTTTACATGCATTTTGAAGCCAAGCCACTCCCACTCAAGCTCTTAAAAGCGTACTATATGATTGATAGCTATATACTCTTATATCACTGCTTGTTATTTCTGGTGATTATGAGGTGTCCTTTATTTCACCGACTTGCGTCTGCAATGATGTAGATCTTCTATTTAAAGATAATATTTATTTATCATGCCAGGAGCAGCTAGTCCCTGGAAAGGTTGCTATCGGTAAAGTAAATACAAGGCACTGGCAAACAAGGTGAGCGAAATGCAGTGTTTATGTTCAGTATTGAATTTTTAATTTCATTTCCCCATTTCATAAGGGGAAAAACCAATGCAAGATTCACTGGGAAGGAAAAGGGAAAATTCAAAACATTTTTGTGCTGTAAATAACACCTGTTGATAATCTCTGCATACTCCTCCTTTGGTTTTGGCAATTCCTCAACAGCCTACTATTAATAACAATAGAAGGTTGTTGAACAAGGTTTGAAAAGATGAATGAGCAGGTAGAAGAAATGAGGGGAAAATTGTTCCCACTCTTCAGATCAGGTTTTTTTGTGTGTTTTTTTTGCAAATAGTCTTCTCTGAGGCCTACAAATTTACATTTTCATTGACTGAAGGAAACACTCACCACACAACTAACATTGCAAGATGTGACATGGATTCTGGCATGTTAATAACTGGGCTCCTACAAGCAGCCCTCACAAACTGCTTTTTCCACAGCCTGTTGGAAAATGGCAGCTATGATTATAGGGCCAGTTATTATAATTACTAGCATTACCCCATGAGCCATTCTTTAGAATATTTGTCCCAATATAAATATTCAGTTTTGATATACTATATATAAAGGTTCTGTCACCAGTTTGTAAAAATGCTTCATAAAAACTACGTAGGGGGCCTGGTTACTACCATTTTATGTGTAGAGAAAGTGTAGCCGGTGGAGAGATAAGTGATTAACTGAGGACTAGCTTCCAAGGAGAAGGCATCTTAGTCTGTTTTTCTATGTATCACAAAAAAACTAAAATAAAAGTATTTTAATACCTTAATGCCTCACAGATTAATTATTGGTGTGAATTTTCATACATTACAATTCAGTCTGGATTTATGAAAATCCACACAAGCTCACATTGAAATCATCATCATCATCTTAGAACTGCAGAGCTGGAAGAGACCCTATGGTTTATTGAGTCCAGCCCCTGTCAAGAGGGAACCGTGGGGAATCAAACTCCTGCCACTTAGCTACCCAGCAGTAGATCTGTTTGTTTTAAAGAAGTCACATACATTTGTTTTTGTTTGGCTTTTGTGATAGAAACCAAGTACCCATCATGCATGCTGAGTCTTTCTCCCCACGTTTTTACTACTCAAACAACTGTAATTTATTTCAACACTCTTAAATATAAACATTGCGTTCAAGTGCCATGAGCACCACCAAAACTCCTGCTGAAATTTCACAGTAGTTCATCGTCTGGAAGCAATGAATTCAACAAAGGTCCGTCTCCTATTTCTGTCATCTTTTAACTTTGAAGCTTCATTTTAAATAGTAGTATCAAACATATAAGTGAGGAAGCAGGGGAGAATAATTAAAGTGCTAGAATTGCTTCAGCCCCAGCTTACCAAAGGAGGTAACCTGCATTATAAAGCACCAATTAGCTTCCAAAGATGTTGGAATGAGTTGCAAAGCAGTGATTAGATTGTTAAGGATCAGAGCTGTCAAGCAAAGTCCTTCGCAACACTTATGTTGCGAAGTGTGTCCTAACTGCATTTGGGAAACGCCAGTAAAGAGTGGAACTGACCTGAATATTTTTCAAATGTCTGTGGGGTGTGTTTCAACACTCCCTAGTTAGCTCCCCACTACAGCCCCCTTCTTGAAATAAGCGTTAACTGTCTATTTCTAGCTTTCTTTTTCTGTCTCTCATACAAACACGTAGACATACAATAGATTTTTCTTATCTTACCTGGTGTGAGTTAAGGTAACTATTACTACATTTTTATTTATGTTACCTGTGACTAAGAGGAACCTGTAACAAAAGTGATACATTCAGAAGAGACATATCAAAATATTCTCAGTATTTTTCGAAAATAAACACACCGTGCTCCTACAATGCTCCCTTTCTGCTCTGCAGACTTCGATGCAGCCATTTAAACCAAGGTGGGCAATCTGTGCCCCTCCAGATGTCACAATCCAACATCAGGAGGGCTGGAAGTGGCCCACCTTCAAGTAAAACATTCACAGCTTCTTCTGAAGATTCGTGGGAGTTTGTGGAACACAGCCCTCTGCCACAGAACTACCCTGTTTTCCCGAAAATAAGCCCTAACCTGAAAATAAGCCCTAGTAGGATTTTTCAAGATGCTCGTAATATAAGCCCTACCCCCAAAATAAGCCCCAGTTAAGTGAAACCTTGCCCTCCACCATTGTGCAGCAACCAGAAGAAGATGAGATGACTGTATTTGAATAAATGTAGATTGTTGTCCATGAAAAAAATAAAACATCCCCTGAAAATAAGCCCTACTGCATTTTTTGGAGCAAAAATTAATATAAGACCCTGTCTTATTTTTGGGGAAACACGGTAGAGTCCGTTCTCAAGGTTCTTTAGCAAGAAGGAATGATTGGTAAGCAGGTTAGAAATGTAAATAATGATGCTAGCGGTGGTAGTGAGAATGACCATGTTGATGGCAATGATGGTGGTGATGATGATAAAGATAAAGCAGTGGCTCCTAATGTCTGATTCTCACGATGTTTTGGATCTCAGACTCTCTATTGGCCACACTGACTGGACTTTATGGGAGTTCTCAGAATCACAGTGCAAAACATCTGAAGAGTCCAACAGTTAAGAACTGTTAGCTTAAAGTCTGTAGTATGGGTGTGTCTTATGAACATTATACCTGCAAATATTATATCAATGTGTTTCTAATCATAACAGAGCTGAGAGTTTTAGTGAAGAGAAAGAAAACACTCTATTTTATATTTTAGATTTCTACATGCATCAATAGAAAACATGAGAAAGATATCAAAATGCACTGGTAGATTTAGGGGGGAAAAACCCAAAACAAAATGGAACAGAATACCCAATGTTTAGATAGTTTCCAAGAGCAGCTGAAAAAGGGTTTTTTTTAAAAAAATTGGCCTGGGGTGTATTGAGTCATCATTGAGGTGTATTGAGTCATCACTGAATGTTGTACACAACATTGTGTACAACATTCAAAGACTGGAATGGGGCAATTCCAGAAAAACTAGTGTGGGAGCACAGAAGTGCCAAACGCTATTATCATTGGAGCAAAGATTTAATCCAGCATGCTGTGTAAGATACAGTGACTGAAAGCTGGCAGGGAAAAATCCTACAGGGAAGTAAATATGAAATATTTTGGAGGGGCATCTGCCAATCTTTGTTCCATGCTTTTGAGGGGGGTTCTCAAGCACAGAACTCTCTGTGCACTTCCTAATCAGGAAAAAGCGGAAGATGTAAGAAATCTCTTGGGCTGTATCCAGTTTTTTTTAGACACTTTCTAAAGGGGAAATGGTAGCTAGCTTTGATAGGGCATGAGCCCTTGAGAAGGCTCAGTCTTTCCAGACCCTGACATCTGCTTTCACCAAGAGTTATAAGAACAGCAGAGCCTTGCTGGATTAGGGCAAAGGCCTGTTTAGTTCAAAGCTGTGTTCACAGGGTGGCCAGCCAGTTGCCCATGAGAAGCCCCAAAGCAGGACATGGATGCAACAACAATTTTTGCTTTATGGTTCATGAGCAATTAATAATATGTAGGCATGCTGATTGGGCCAATGGAGATGTTGTCCTACCTAGCAGTCATTGGTGGCTGTATCCTCCAAATGTTTATCCACTTTAAAGCCATTCGAGAACGGAAGCATCAGCTCATCCTGTTAGTGAATTCCATAGTTTTAACTATGCCCTGCTAGTGTCAGGAGATTTCCTTAGGTTCTAGTATAAGGAGACAGGAAAAGAATTCTCCTTATCTCTCTTTCCAGATTTTAAACACTCTATCACTCCTGGATTTGAAAAATAAAAGAGATCCATCTAGGCCTTGGAAAACGCTTAGGAAGGATCTCATATAATAGCAAGTGGAAGGTGAATGTCCTTTCTTCTTTTGCTGCAACTCATGTGGACTAAGCTGGTCTGGAGAGTTTCTTTAGCATTCACATTTCAGCTAACGTTGGAATGCAGTGCCACTTAGTGGTTTTATGAAAACATTATCTTAGTTTTGCCAGAAAAGAAGACTGAGTGTATTTGTGTGTCCGTATCTATATTTAGACTGAATACCAGGATAAACGTCTTAACTGTTAGAGCAGTACAACAATGGAACCAATTACCTCGGGAGGTGGCGAGTACTCCAACACTTGGAGGCCTTCAAGAGAAAATTGGACAACCATCTATCAGATCTGCTTTGATTTGGATTCAGGTATTGACCAGGGATTGGACTTGGTAGCCTTATAGGCCTTATAGGCCTCTTCTAATTCCATTATGTTATGATTCTGTGATTAATGATAGTCTATTACGTTCCTGTAATCCTAGCAGTAATCCTGCCAACCTAGCAGTTCGAAAGCATGCAAATGCAAGTAGATAAATAGGTACCACCTCGGTGGGAAGGTAACGGCGTTCCGTGTCTAGTCACGCTGGCCACGTGACCACGGGAATTGTCTACGGACAAACGCTGGCTCTACGGCTTGGAAACGGGGATGAGCACCGCGCCCTAGAGTCGGACACGACTGGACTAAATGTCAAGGGGAACCTTTACCTTTACCTATTACGTTCCTGTTGCCTAAAGTCACTGGGTGCATTTTAATTCCCATGCTGCTGCTTCCTCTTGTTCTTCCTCTTCCTCTTCCTCTTCCTCCTCCTCCTCCTCCTCCTGTTTCCATTTTTAATTGCAAAATAAGATAACACTATTATATATTTAAAACAAATTACAGGAAAATACTAATTAAAAACTCCCCATGCTCTGAACAAGAATTGATGAAGGGGCTATTCATATTTTCTCTATGAAACAGGCAGAAACAAAGGGGCAGAAGCTGCAAAGAGGAAGTTACTAATGAAAGACACAGTAAGCCTGGAAATTGGCCTGTCTAGAGCTGCAATTGCATTCTAAATTTTAAACTGATTGTTAGAAATCAAGAAGACAAGATAATACAGGAGACAGTGGCAGGAAGCAGGATGGAATTGATACTTTCTGGATTTTCTGCAATGAAACTAAAAATACAAATCACTGAACAAAAGATGGCTGTTCCAGAATATTTCATTAGTATGGATATCACAAAAAAATGTAACATGGCATAAGCTTTTGAGCTCAATAGAATTTTTTCTCAGGCTTAACGCTAAACAAATAATTACAAAAGAGAGAAGGAAGTGGGGGCAAAGAAAAATTATTCTGGTGGAAAGTATGGCACAGGTCCAGACTGTAAAATGTTAAATCATTAAAGCATTAATTCAGGAATCTCTTTGCAGACAAATTGGGTTAGAATCTAACCATTAGACTGCAGGGAAAAAAATCAGAGGATTTGAGACAGTCACTGACTGGAACCTGCAATGTAGAAAGGACAGCTCATTGTCAATCACAGTCACAACTGTTTCAGAGTGAAAAAGTAAAACTGGACACAGAATCATTGTGGATTGTCTACAGGCAGCTGGAGCTTCTCCTATTCCTTCCTTCCTGTCAATGATGAACACAGAATGTATTGCTGGGTTTGGATAATTTAAGAGGAATGTCCATTGGCCCAAAGGCTGTGTGACTAATGGTTCTCTGAGATGTATTACTTTCAAAAAGTTTTACTTTTTGAAAGCTGAACCTTGAAAAGAAGTATAGAGAAACATGTGACCCCTTACCTGCAATGTAGGAGGTAACATGGTCAGTAAGGCATTAATGAGAAGTTGGAACTGGGTTTGGAGAACAAAGTTAGGACTAGGTCTTACACCATTTGAGGGAGACTTCTTCAAGTACCTTCAGGTGACAGACTACCCCTAGTGTGCTTACCTGGCAGCAAGTTTTGCTGTAATGATGATGATGATGATGATTTGCTGTCTTTCAAATAAATGTCAGCTCTCTGTGAAGAGTAGGAGACACTCATTCAAATTTCCTAGAGTGCTCTTTCGGTAACGTTGCTCCAGGGCAATGTGGGATATCAAAATGGAGGCTTGGCACTAGGAGATCTAATTAAAAAGGCCCCAAGAGAAGTGCTATGAGGCCTTCTTTGGTGTTGCAGCCTTGTAACATGCCAACATATCTATTTTCTTTCTCAAAAGGATCTTGGGAACTGTAGGTTGATGATGCATTGAACTTCCTTTCATAGAAATCCCTAGCCCCACACTTCCTTATCAAATGACACTTCAGACAGAAAAAAACATGGTCAAGCGTGTAATATGCTTTATACTGGTTGTGCAAAATGACTTCTTTTTAAATGATGTGAGATCTCCAAGAGATATTGAACTACATACAACACCCATCGTCCCTGATTATTGGCTACACTTTATTTTATTTTATTTATTTATTTGATTTATATCCCGCCCATCTTGTATATTCTACCACTCTGGGCGGCTATCACTTGCTGGTGATACAGGAATTGAAGTCTAGCAACAACTGAAGGACTACATATTTGACAGCCCTGGCAGAGGGTGTTACTGTGGTAATCTGCCTTAGATTTGGCAAGATAAAAAAATGATACACATTCAGAAGTATAGTGGCAACTATTGGAAGTGACTGAGTGCACCCCAGCTTACACTTGAGAAGAAGCATGTCTTTTTACATGGGGAAGGGAAGAGAAAAAGGATCTCCTCGGGTTCCCTAGACTGTCCTTTACCTGTTCTACTCTGTGTTGACCTTCCTTCGACCATAAATTGCTATTCTTAGGGTTGCTGATGTTACTTCCTTCTGTCTTACACCTCTCTTGCCCACCCCCTCAATAAGAGATATCTTGTCTTTATTATCTAGTGATGAATGTAACATGGCTCCTGACATACCCAACTTAGTTAGCAAGAACTAAAACTTTGATCACCTTTCCTATTCCACCTTTCTTATTTCTCTAATAAACACAAGCTTTCTTATTAACTTGTGTGGATGTGATTCTTTTACAAAGGGGAAAGCATGCTCAAGTAATCATTCCAGGTCTCAAAGGCTGAATCTACAAGTCAATGTTGCTTCAATACCACCACATGTATATTCTCTGACAGCAACCATATTTACTCATAGGCACAGTAAATCCATTGAAATCAATTGGTTAGGTTCATCATGACTAACAGCAATCTGATTGATGCCGATGAATCTGTTTTAATAGTGAGCAAATCTGGATCCAATCTGTTACATTCATGTCTTGGATTTTAGAATTGATAATATGAATGTGGAGAATAAGCTTTTGTGAGCCTCTGAAATGACATAGGGACACTTGATTTAGTTCAAAAGGAGCTAAATGTGGCTCAGTTCATGAACGATCGTGACTTGGACCAACTTTCTGTGATGCATATGCTCCAAACACATGCCAAACAGATGGTTCAAGCATGGTTGACCCTACCATAAGCATATGATTTCTTGTCACTAAACAGTTGGGCCATATGATTAGGGGATTTTAAAAAATGGTTAAAGGATGTGAGATAATCTCAGCTCTTCCTTCAAGATCATTTTCCTAGTGGTTCTGAGGGGAGAAAATTATAAATAGGAAGTATCACTATATGCCCACTGCCTAAGCAACTGAACAGAGCTGAAAAAAACTGAAAAAATGATGGCAACCTGATACTCATCTCTTTACTCATTACTCATTTCCTAATCATGGTGTGAAGAACTTGGAAACCACAAGAAAAGAATTTGGGCCATATGCTATGATCAAAAGAGGATATGCTAAATGTTTACAGACCCATCTAAGGTTTCAAGCCCTCATAAAATAACTGCCATCTGTCATACTTGAGTTGATCTCTTTAGAAATTGCACCTATTTCCATCTTTGTTTAGTGTCTAAGAGGCAAATCAGAAACTGCCTTACAGAGTCAGAATACTGGTCCACTGAGGCCAGTCTGTTCAGTTCTGACTGGCAGTAGCACTCCAGGATTTGGGGTGTGATTTCTTCTGCCTCTAAACTGAAGAGCCCTGTTATTCTGGAGGCATTCAAGACCAAATTGGACAACCATCTATCAGATCTGCTTTGATTTGGATTCCTGCATTGAGCAGGGGGTTGAACTTGATGGCCTTATAGGCCTCTTCCAACTTCATGATTCTATGATTCCCTGGAGGAATTCCTGGAGGAATACTAGCCAGGCCTTATCCTACTTAGTTTCCATAATCAGATGACATTGGGTATATCTCACGGCAATGTGGAAGTTCTCCCCTGTGGTTGCAGTAGCATACAGTACTAAGAGCAGTGATAAGCAGAGCAAAAGCTTGCCATAGAGCAGCATGCTGCCCTATTTTCTTCTCCAGTGGCATCTTTTGCAAAGGCTGAATACCCCTTTTTCCATTCCTCTACTGGTTGCAGAAGCACAACTGCAAGTGTGGTGTAGTGCTCAAAGCACAGGTGGATATCTAACTGCAACTCCTGTACCGCCACATCACTGACCATGCTAGTTAAGACTGATGGGAGTTGTGGGCCCCTCTATTATCTGGAGGGTCACAGATGCCCACCTGTGTAATAGTGTGTTACACTGGGATTTAGGAGATTTGGGTTCAAGTCCCCACTGAGATACAAGATCCATTAATTGATTTGGGATGAGACATTTCCTCTCAGCCTGACCTGTCTCACAAAGCCATTGAGAGGACATCATGGGGAGGAGGAGAGTCATGCATGCAGTCTGTCAATCATCATATACACATATATACACACTAAAACTACTGGATAGCTCAGTGGCTTAGGCATCTGGCTGCGGAGCCAGGAGTTGGGAGTTCAATTCCCCACTCTGCCTCCTTGAGAGGGCCTACGCTCGATGATCCATAGGAGCCCTTCCAGCTCTGCAGTTCTAAGATTATGATTATTATTATTAAAACAATAAATGCACAAAATATTGCTCTTATCTGAATTTTTAATAGGGTACCTGTTTCATGCTTTTTAAATATTGTAATAATTTGTTATTTAGTTTTTAACTTTTTTTTCTTAATACTGTAAGCCACCTTGGACCCATTAGGAGAAAGGCAGCGTATAAATATGTTAAATAAATAAATAAAAATAAAATGTTCTTTTACTGTTTTCCCACTCTTTCTGCTCTTTCAGCTGAGCTGTCAATAGTAGCAATTAGAAGTTCAATATATCCTTTTTGCCTGTTCAGTTGCAGGAGTGAAGTAGAATGCTGATTCATGCCTCCATGCCCAACAGGTTCTATTCACAGGTAAGTATTTAGCAGGCAGTTTCTTGTATAAATGATTTCTTTTAAAAAAAAGAAAGAAAAGGCACTCTTGTTACTCATGGAGACACAGCTCTCTTACACAGCCATTCATACATTTTTATACATGTTCCAAGCCTGCCCCTCGGGATTCTGAAAAATGCAGATTATACTGAATGATATACATAGCATGATCTCTGGGTCCCTGTAGTGGCCAATTCTGGTAACTCCATCTTTGGAAATACATATTTCTACAATTATTCTTTTAATATTTTTAATATGTTCAGACCATGGATAAGTGAGTCAGTGGATACTGATACTGTGGATACAGGGGTCCTCCTGTAATCACTTCCATATACAGGCACAGGGAGGAAGCAAATGAGAGCCACACCCAATGAGAATACATCACCAGAGCTGTAAGTAGCATTCTTGATGCTTGGAGCAAGTGGCATCACCTCCCACCTATTCTACCCTTAAGCTCCTCCTCCCCCTGGTAAGGGGGCGGCAAGCTGCCCCACAAGGTTGTTGCCACCACAATTTTTTTCTTCCTTTTTGTGGCATGAGATTTAGAGTGGGTGTGCCAAAATAATGCCAGTCCTTAACATTGTCTTGTAGGGCAGATGATGTATGTGGTTACATGGTGTCCTGCTTCAAATACCAGGAGTGTGAGATCTTGCCACTTATTTTCCTGATTCTCTCCAGTCAACTCAACTCTACATTTGGCATTGTCTAACTTTTGGCACCCTGCGGGAAAGCCTCAGTTGCCCTGCCCTAGTTAATGGCTCTATAAACCACTTTGAGTAAGTATCAAAGGGGAAATCAGGCTGTTCTGGGCGTTTCATATATATATGTATATCATCTTCTACAAAGAGAAACCTCCATTATTTGTAGGGAAGTCCTTCCCCTTCTTCTTTTCCTTCCTCTTCCTGCAGTTTTGGCTTTCTGAGGATCTCTGAGGGCTTTGACTCCTCTGATATAGAGAAGCTCTACAGATATTTAAAGGTACTTGGCCTGCTTCACAGCGTTGATGTGAGGATAAAGTGAAGAAGAGGGGAGTCATAATGAGCTCATTGAAAGAAAAGTGGGATATCAAAGTAATAAATACATGAATAGTAGAAGGTCCATTCCTATACTGTCCACATATAAGGAAGCCAGGGAAGTGCATATGCCGTGAGTATTAGCTGTGGGAAGATGTGAGCAGTGTGAAGATCGCTCTGCACCTGAAAATGAGAGCTTTCTGCTCAGGTGTAGACTCTCCATATGAACAGGAACCTCTCCCGTTCAGATTGGAGAAATTGATGACAAAGAGGGGAGAAGCTAGGGATTCCCCTGCTTCCATGTGGGGAGAATCAGAGAAGTAATGTCTCTGGGCGAAGATCTTCCTGGCTCCTATGCTTTTTTGTATATCCCTTCTCTGTCACACTCATACACTCTCTCTCTCTTGTTTGTCTTGCTGTTAATACTTGCCCAAGGCTTGGCCTTAGAGGTTTCAAAGCTCAGGGCTGGCCCCACCATTAGGAAAACTGAGGCAGTGGGAATCAAAAGAGAAAACCTCTAAGGCAGGGGTCCCCAACCCCCGGTCCGCGGCCTGGTGCCGGTCCGTGGACTTCCTTTAACTGGGCCGTGGACACGGATCTCTGCTCCCCCGCTCTGGGGGGCGTGTCGCGCTTGCGGAGGGGCGTGTCACGCTCGCGGGTGGGCGTGTCGCACTCGTGCGCATGCGCGCAAGCATGACACACCCACCCACGAGCATGACACACCCACCTGTGAGCACGGGGGTGCCCCCGCCCCCCCACGGTCCGTGCACAGAGCCCGCACCCCCCAAACGGTCCGCGGACCGAAAAAGGTTGGGGACCGCTGCTCTAAGGCCTTTTTGGGACTGCGGACTGGTTGGGGGTGTGGGCTCCATGTGCGGGGGTGCGGGGGCACCCCCGCGCTCGCAGGTGGGCATGTCATGCTCGTGGGTGGGCGTGTCGCGCTCGTGTGCATGCGTGCGAGTGTGACACACCCACCCTCGAGCGCGACATGCCCCTCCGCAAACGTGACACGCCCACCGGGCCGGCGGGTGGGGGGCGGAGATCCATCTCTGCGGCCCACTTCCGGCAAGCCCACGGACCGGCACCGGGCCGCGGACCAGGGGTTGGGGACCCCTGCTCTAAGGTACACTAAGAGATAATATGGTCAGCCTTAAACTGGCTGCATAGTGTCACTTGTTATACAGTCGCTGGCAAAGATTTGTAACTGAAGGATGACTTAGAGCACCTCTTAGAATTGGGTAGGGAAACATTGGTCCTTTATATACCAGTGATGTGGGACTACAGTTACCATAATGTCTTACCACTGGCGTTGTTTGGGGCTTCTCTAAGACTTAATGTCTAAAACATCTGGAGAGGCAAAGATTCCCCACCTTTACCTTAGAGGTTTCTCATTCCTATCTTGCAGTGCCTTTTCTCTTTTGCTTTCCTCTCTGAAGTGATATATGTTGAAAGAGCAGCACAATCCATTGCTTATTTAACATCTCATTATACTACCTTAAGAGGAGGTGCTACATGGATTTTCTATTCAGGGTGAAGGATGGCTTCACATCATATTTCTACCATTTCAGTTGAAAACAATTATGTGTTATGTGCCACAATAATCATCTACTCCAAATTATTATTGTTGTTTAGTGCATTTTACAGCATGAAGAGTCAAAAGGCTCTTCAGAATATTTTTGAACAGAATATTTTTGAACAGCCCCATTGCTTCTTGAAAAAATGGGTGCCTTGGCATGCATTGGAAAATGGTTAATTTCCCCTTCTGTTTCACTTCTTTATTTTATGGTGTTTTTTCCCCCTTTGTGTGTGTCTGTGTAGGAAATGTCTCACTTGAGTGAACATAGAATGAACTGTTCTAAATGGCTGCATGCCCAGCAAGCCCAATTGGAACAATTTTCAAAATGGCCGTATGCGGAACATGGTATTTATTTATTGGTGGGAGATGTGCTCTTTGAGAACTGGCACCTTTCCATTTTAGTTGCTAGAATAGGTTAGCAAAATTTCTGTTGCCTCGGTAAGTATTTTAGGCATTCTGAGGCACTTAAGAGCAGTTAAGCTTGGCAATTTTACTGTAGCACTTTTACTATTAGGATATTGTAAGAGGAAGGGCAGATGTGGGCAGACAGGCTGCTTGAAAAATTATCTTTGATGCATCTAAAGAAGACAAGCCCAGCTTTTAAAGGCAGACCAGTTTCAGATGTTACCACAACAAAGACTTCACATCTGGTTGAAAGTGGGACATCCATTTCTGCAATGGTAGATCATCAAGTCACAAGCTTAAAAGATACATCAAACCCACGCTGTAAGTCTGCTAATGTACAATAGAGATGTAAAAGAGTTTTTGTTCTTCTTGATCTAGTCCTTCTTGACTTGAGAAGACATCTTGACCAGTAATTTAGAAGCCCTGACAGAGAACTTGCTTGAAGGTAAAAGTGAGAAAAGAGTGCTATTTTTCTTCTTAAAGTCTCCTTAACCTGTGCAAAGGGGGTTGCGCAAAACTGCTGTCTATTCCCAGAGAATCAAAGCACATACAGAGAGAGTAAGCACAGGACAATGGCTAATTTATTAAATGAGACACCCTCTCTGAGGTTTCTGCTCCTTCCATGTTCATACAATGAAGCAGCAACCACAAACATGTTCCTTCATTAAAGTATTATTTGTATGGAAGTGTTATTTTGTGCAATTTAGTTAACTTTGCCCCCTACCTCCAAATTCTCCTTCTCTTGTATTGTCAACAATGCCACATAATACTTCACTCTCTTGTACGGTGAGAAGAATAATTTTATACTTCCTCATTCTTACCCATGAGCAGTGGTGGCTTGGGCCCATTGTGGTAGTTGGAAGGAACAGCAGGAAATGAGGTTTCCCGACATATGAATTAGGAAAATACCTAGCCACCCTCCTACAGACCCACATTGGACAAACCTCATCCTACATCAAAGACTCAGGACATTTCATAAGCAAGATCAGCACCCTAAAACTCAACCCCGGGGACAGACTGATCAGCTTTGACGTAGTATCCATATTCACCAAGGTATTCATCAAGGCCCTTTTCCAACACTGCCTAACGACCAGCTACTTTCAGTGGGATAACGAGTTCTATGAACAGACAGATGGAGTGGCCATGGGGAGCCCCCTCAGCCCAGTTATAGCAAACTTCTACATGGAACATTTTGAAAAACAGGCCCTGGCTTTGGCACCCTTCGCACCCACAGTCTGGTTCCGATACGTGGATGACACCTTCGCAGTTTGGAACCACAGTGAAGAAAAACTGGAAGAATTTCTAAACCATCTCAACAGCATCGCCCCAAATATACAATTCACCATGGAAAAAGAAATAGAGGGCCAACTCCCTTTCTTAGATGTCATGGTCATACGCAAAACAGACCTCCTATTAGGATACAAGGTCTACAGAAAACCCACCCACACAAGAACTCCAATCACCACCCACGACAAAAAAGAGGCATAATCAAAACACTGGTAGACCGTGCAAATCGGAACAGTGAAGCTCAATTTCTCAGCACCGAACTCAACCATCTGAATTGGGCCCTACAGGCAAATGGCTATTCCAAGAATGAAATCACAAGAGCCATCAAACCAAGAAAACAACACCAAACTGAAGAGGAAAAACAGCCATCCACAAATAAAGTATTTCTGCCATACATCAAAGGGGTCATGGACTGCATGGGGAAACTTTTGAAAAAGCACAACCTACAAACAGTATTCAGGCCCGCCACAAAAATACAACAAATGTTACGGTCAGCAAAGGACAAAAGGGACCCCCTCACCACTGCAGGAGTATACCGGATCCTTGCAGTTGTGGCCAGGTATATATTGGAACCACAAAACGCAGCATTCACACCAGAATCAAAGAACATGAGAGACACTGCAGACTAAAACAACCGGAAAAATCGGCAATAGCTGAACATGCCCTAAAACAAGCTGGACATGAAATTCTATTTCAAAATACTGAAGTACTGGACAACACCAGCAATCATTATGTTAGACTACACAGGGAAGCCATTGAAATCCACAACACCAGCAGAGCTTCAACAACAAAAAAAGAAAGTTTAAAACTCAACAAAGCCTCGCTCCCAGCACTGAAAAATACAGCTTGCAAAAGGTCTATGAACTCTACCCAGCCACAAGGACCAGTGATCACTGCACACAAAAGACTAGCTAATGACACCCATCAATCACAGTGACAGATCATCTCTCCCCCCCTTATCACAACAATACACCCACAACAAAAACACCCTGATCACCATAATCACCCAATCCCCTGAAAAGGACAAAAGCTGATCCCACAGCTATAAATACTCAATTATCCAACAAACTGCAACAGAGCACAGACAGAGTTCTGACTCTTGTCCTCTTAAGATGCCGGCCACAGAGACTGGCGAAACTTTAGGAAGAAAAACCTTAAAAACACGGCCAAACAGCCCGGAAAACCCACAACAACCATCGGATCCTGGCCGTGAAAGCCTTCAAAAATACACTAATCATTATATTTTAATGTGAGCCTTTCTGGAACAAATCCACTTCCCAGGACCTAAGAGTGAGATTACATGGCAAATTTTTGTACATTTATACATGGCACAAAAATAGAGAGTGGTTGGTTGGTTGGTTAGTAGACATAAGGTGCAAATTGTGTGAGTCAATGTGATATTTCACACCTGGTAATGATTTCTGTTTGATGTTCAGATCTTTTCCGTTGAAATTTTGTACTGTAAAAGGGTATAGGAACCCCTGGCATGGAATAAAAATAGCAGAAACAACATGATTGTTAATTATACATAGCAGAATGAAGGAAACTGGCATTTTACAGCTGGGAATGACTTTTAAGACCCCTGTCTGATATTCACTTCCTTTCTAGGACTTGTAAACAGCAACAATTCTAACTTTGCAAAGCTTGCTTCCACTCAGAGCTTGGGAAAGCTTTTCATTTTTGGATTAAGTCTCCCAGAATCCTTCAGCAGCATGACCACTGAGTGTGCCAACTGAGGAATTCTGCTGGTTGTATCACAAAAAAGCCCTGGCTCCACTATACTCCTACAGTGGCCAGAGAAAATACTCTTTTGAATTTATGTCACCTGGGGGGGCTCATTTCATACAAATAGCTTCAGTGTGAAGCTGCGGTCAGTTAACTACAAGAAAATCTTACTACTTCTGATGTGTACGTCTAAATTAGACCTAAGATGGATGACTCCATGAAATAATTGCCTATGGCATTGCACCCAAACAATAAGGCTCGCCCAGTATCATGACTGAAAATGAAGCATCACGCCAGTTTTCTGGTGATGTGTCATGAACGTTACAAGATGCATACTTTGTTCAAGTGTTTAAAATTAGGGTTGCAAAAAAAGGAGGAAGTCCTGTCCTAGATAGATGCCTGTAAAATGTAGCTAACGTTTTAATACCTGCAGCAATGCGGTCTTGACACACATTTCAAAGCAGTCAAGCAAAAAACCTTGTAGGTCTGTGTGTAGCACTTTCCTGATCCTCCTGTAGGTGACACTGTGCAATTAAAGATGTGCTACAGCTGGTTTGGTAAGACAGCCCGCAGATTTCATGGAATTTAATGAGAAAAGCAGGAGAAAAGCAACAGGAGGACTGCCTTTTCTGCTTATATAATGCAGACTGTCCCATTATAACTCTCAGAAGTGTTGCTTTGTTTTTACCCAAGCATATGAAGTGGACAGAATCCTGCTTTTGGTGGTTTTGGCCCTCACTGAATATATATCATTTGTATCCTACCTTTCACGGACGAAGCTCAGAGCAGCATCCCAATTAATTAATTAATTAATTAATTGTATTTTTATATCATACCATCCAGTGGCCTTGCCACTCTTCTGGGCTCCAGCAATAAAATAAACATAAAAAACCCCAACCATATCCTACCCAATCAAAAAAAATATAAAACAAGGAAGTACAATATAATAGGACTAGAAATCTAACAATCAAGATGGTGGCAAAGACAAAACAAAATACAGACTATAATGGTCAAAATAAAGCTAAGTGACCGACAGTTATAAGGGGAAGATATCTTGAAATGCCTCCCTGAAAAGCCGTTTTAAATGCTTCCTGAATATTAGGAGGGAAGGGGCCTGGCAGGTCTCCACAGGTAGAGCATTCCATAAAGAGGGGGCCATCACGGAGAAGGCCTGGCTCCTAGCTGTAGATTTCCTCACCTCCCTTGGTGTGGCCATCTGTAGTACGTATCAAAGTCTGAGAGGTATGTTTAATCTACATTTAATCTATGTAGCACAAAAGTAAACTAAAATTCATCCTAGGTCAGCTATGTATTTCATCCTTCCCCTTTCAAGGAATTCTGAAGGCTGGGAGCTATTGCAGATATCATTATTTTCTACTTGCTGGCTTCCCATATTGTTCTGCTGCTCCTTCCACTTTTTTCCCCGGGGGGGGGGAGGAAATCCGTTAAAGAGGAAAAGACAAGTCAGCTGTTTTAATTGGTAGTGCTAGAAGACCTCAATTATTTCATGTAACCCATATGAGTAGGGTGACCAAATGGAAAAGAAGACAGGATTCCTGTACCTTCAATAGTTGTATGGAGGAGGAAAGCTGCATCTGCTGAATTTCTTCTTCTTCTAAGCAACTATTAGAGATACAGAAATTCACAGGATCTCATCTTGAGAACCATCTACATTTATTCCTTTGGTCTTTAAAATGGGTTTAAAAACAAACTTTTATAGAATGTTCTAAATCTGCTCTCAATGGCCAGTGTCCTGTTTAACATTTACACCCATGGATCTCCAATGCAGAAGCTACAATGGCAAGCTGATTCGGTGCTGGTTGTGCACAGTTATAACCCCTATGAAATATTGGTTTAGCCCAAAGGGATGGGACTATGAAAGAGAAGGGCTGTGAGTAAGAGGTTTGAATCTTAGAAAGAGCGGGAGAGTTGAAGACACCGGAGCTGCTGTTGCCAGTTGGACTACTAAGGCCTTTGCCAAGGTGGTTTAGGTATAATTTTTATATGTTTGTGTTGGAGGGGTGAATCTACATAGTGAATTCATGAACTGCATACAATTATACTGAATTTTTTTTTCAGGCTTTGAAGTTTCTCCTGTGTTATGGATATCCAACTCAGTTAAGGAAGATGTCTTGGGTTTTTGTGTGACTTTGAAATCAAAGGGACACTTGAACTTTGCAAATTCTATAAGCAACTTCTAGATTGGTGCTGTTGTCAATGTCTTGGGTGCACAAATTTTGTTGTTGTTATAATTGTTCATGTTGTCTGTTATATGAATGCAAATAAGAAGAGACTTATTTTGTGAAATTGCGTTTGCAAGGTTCATCAACATAGCCACATAAAACTTACGTAAAAGTGTTACACAGTCTCTTCCCCATCACATGACTCAGTCACATGACCAGGCATGCAACTGTGTGTAGCTGGTATTCAGATTAACATGGCAGCTACCACAGTTGGAGCTTCACAGGTGCCAATACTGAACAACATTCTGGTCAATGTTTTAAATCTGTTTTTCAAACAATCATTTCTGATTTTTAACAATAATTATAATCTAGAGATGGGCACAAACTGCTGGTTAAGTGGTCTATGTCGGTTCATTTTTTGGCCATCTGCTATGGGCACCTGCTGGAGGAGGTGGGGCTTGGAAGTGCCGAACTCCTGGTTAGCTGAAAAACAAACTGGCACAAACAACCGAACCAATGGTTCATGCCAGTCTTTATTACAATCTGTCTCTCCTACATCTTTTTAGAACCCCAATAGGCAGAAAAGTAATAAATAAAGATATAGGATCAGTGATATATCTAGGGATAGGTAACTTATAATGCAGTGATAGGAAAGTCCTACAGGATCAGAACCACTTTTCAGTTTGTCCAACTACTTACAGACCAAAGAGTGTATGGGTTAAGGGGACGAGGAGAGCTTGGAGAATCTTTTTTTATTCTATTAAGTTTTATTATAAAAGAATATAATATTAATAAGCATATAATAGAATGGCATTGAGAAGTAAAATTTTACCCATAAACCCATTCAGGCTTAAGTGATGATTGTAATAAAAGATTAATTTTAATATATTATTTCACCATGATTACAACATTATTTCCCTCTCGGAGGACCACTGAGACTTGATTAGAGAGAAATTATAATTCATGACCAATTATATTTAATACATTATAGAACAAATTTAATTATTTATAGAATGGCCAGAATCCTATTGGTTTGTTGTTCTGGAATAAGGAAATGGTATAAATCATGGCAAATTGCAGCTAGCTAACAAGCTGCTGCTTATATCTCTAGCTGAGCACTAATTCACATGGTCGTAATTCACTGGTGCAACTGATCAGTAGAATTCCGGCCAGTAATTTTAAATCAGTGTGGAAAATCATATAGTTTAAAGTTTGTTTCCGTCTTAGAAGCTATTGCAACAGCAACTGTCAGGTCTTATGAGGAAGATGGTAGACATTTCTCTGTTTAAGTAATGAATCAAGGCTCTTTAAATAACAAGATTTCACCTTCTTCAGTAACAAAACACTTAATTGTCTTCAAATAAACAATTGTGACTTAAAGAAGAGGAATTCTGGGGAAGAGAGTGGTAGTGGAGTTCCCACTCCCCAGGCCCCACAATTACAGTGATTTAAAAGGCTTCTATCATGCTGTACTGAGGTAAACAGCACATTTATCATATTGCTCCCAAACTTTGTATTCCAATGGCAAAGTGCAATAAAAAAAAAATCTGGAAAGTACTATGTGTTGATGATGAGCAGGACCTTGCCTGTCCTTGTGGTAGTGCCTGAATAAAGAAACAGTTGTTTGAGGGTTGCTCACTCTTATTTTGTCTGTTCTTGGAAGGGAGATGCAACTTGTACATTTGTACAAACAAATTTAAGATTATTGCATAGAGCAGAGGTCTGAAAGCTAAATTTCAAAAAGTAATTCATTTTAGTTACTTGTAAAGAATAAAATCTGTTGACCCCCTCAAAGTAATGATTGTTACTTACAGTATTACAGTTTTTTACAAGTAACTTGTTACAGTGCTTGTTGAGTTCATTACTTTTTTGGTACTTTTATTATCCACCCTAAGGATAGAAACGTTACAATGGATATAACAATGGCATACAACTTTTAAAAAAATCTACCTAAAATGTCCTTGAAAGGTAGCTAGAAAAAAATAACTAGAAAACAATGCTCACGGCACCACCACCAGGAGCAAAGGTCATTTCCATGTATTTGGTTTGGGGGAAAGAGAAGGAAAAACACTGATATTTGGAGGTTGGCTTAAGTTGGCTTTGGTTTAGATTTAGGGTTTAAGTTTATTAGTTGCTCAAATTTGTGAGCTAAATGGTGGAGTTGCACTCTCGTACTCCTACGAGGCTCCCCATACACAAGTGATTAGCCACTGTGTGATATACCAGGTCGGGCTGATCCAGCATACTGTTTTTGCATGTCTATAGTTCATTTTGAGGTCCAAAGGGATCTCTTCATTGTAATATGGAACATGGGCTCCTTGAAATAAAGTAGGATCCCCATAACCACGAGATAAGTATCTGCTGATTCACTTATCCACAGTCTGAAAATATTAAAAGAAAAATCCTAGAAATATATATTTCTAAAGATGAACTTACCAGAGCCATCCATTAGAGGGAATCAGAGATCATGCTAGCTATAGTGATTGCTATTAAAATGGCATTTGCCATAATCTGCGTTTTTCAGGAGGGGGGCTGGGAACCGAACCCCGTGGATATGGGGTTATAAAGAGTTATATTGGCTCATACAATTTCTCTATCAGTCTGATATTTTCCTTCTGGCAGTAACATGAATGGATATTTCCTTAATCAAATATATTTTCCTTCAGATGAAACTGCAGCAGCAGTTGTAGCTGACACCCTGCTCTCTCAGGAAGTTTGAGGAAGCATTTCTTGACAAGGTTTATATATTAAGCTTTTAGAAGCACTGATAATCTATGAGCAGTGTGAGCTACTAATACATACATACATATTGCAATCCCTTAAAATTATCATTGCACAATGTAGCTAGAGCCCCACCTCTTACAGCTTTTCTGTAATTTGACCTTTTGAAAAACTCTCAAAAGGAGAGGGAAATGGGAAAGGAAAGATTAAGGGCATGGTCTAGTACCTGGAAAAGCATTTAACTTCACTCCATCTATTTGTGCTTTCTTTTTTAGAAGGCTATTTTTTAATTTCTTGGCAGAAGCATGACTCACAGTGAAAAAAGGGATTAAGAGCCCAGTGTTCAAATTTGGCTCCCAGGAAAGTGCCGGTGGCTTCAATCAAGCTCTGCAAGACATGTAAAGCTGGTGAGAATGTGGAAAAGAGCAACTTTTCCGTGATCTGAGAGATAAAACATATTCCCTTAAGATCTCAGACTTTCCTTGGTTGATTTAGGATGCTGGCTTTTTCCTCTTCTACACTTCCTCTTCTATCTGGAAGTTGAGTTATGGCAACTAGACTTCTTTCTTACTAGGTTGAAATGTTTCGCTACTCATCCAAGTAGCTTCTTCAGTCTGAGGAGAGGTGGTAGGAGACCCCCAATATATTCTCCATGTTGATTTCACTCCCCCCCCCCCATCTGAATAGGCTCCTTAGATGGACAAAATACTGGGGGTGAGTGAAAATCCCACTTCTGCTGTCCTTCTCCACCAGTGGTCTTTCTGGTGTGTGGTCCTGATCTTTCTGGAGACTTGTATCTAAGGCCTCCACCCCTGTTGAGTGAGGGATTTTCTATATGCACATATATGGCCTCCCTGACCCCTTCCCCCAGAAGATAGGTGTAGAGAGGTGGTGAAAGGTGTAAGGTGAGGGCTGCTCCATGATCACTCCAACACCCTCACACACCATGAGAACTGCTCCACCGTATTTACATACAGAACAGCCAGCTCTAGTGGCTGTAGTACAGCCTTCCTTTTCTCTGAAAGAAAAACTTTGATGTGACTTTTTTGATGACCTAATAAATGAGAGCCATGCTGTGTGGAACAGGGGAAAAAAAGGAGGTGATCTTAAGGCTGGGGATGATCTGTGCACCACGGATTAAGAAAAAGCTGCATTTAACATTTGAGAATTACATGATTTAGAACAGGAAGACAAACTTGGGTGGTCTGACCTGCTAAACTAGTTTGTTCGCACATATGTAGGCAGGTGGAAGGAGAATTCTATCTAATATACTGGAAACAGACCAGTGTTGCATGTCTGGTGCCGAAGGCTTCTACAGAGACAATGAAACAATCTGTTCACATTGGCTCCTTTTCCAATACTGAGCACAATTCCATTATTCTTTTTAGAGCAATGGGAATGTGTTGTTTTTAATGCAGCCCAGTGGAAATCTGCCACGCTACAAACTCCATCACCAACAGCAAGAAGGAACTTTGGGAAGGCAGATAAATCATGAGAAAAAAATCAATTTTAACTCCAGTCTAAGCTCTGCTTACAATTATCCCAGCTAATAAGGGATGTCATGTGATGCCTTGAGGCTCTTATGAAGTTGGAGGGAGGAAAAAAATTACTGGCAAGTTTACTTCCCCCTCCCCGCTTCTTCCTCATTTATTTGTTTTTCTTTTAAAAAAATATTTTATTGAAAAATAAACATACAATACAAATGGTATAATCAATAAAAAAAGAAAGAATTAATAACTATAAACAAACAAGCAAACAAAAAACCCAGATGTCATCATTAATACAAACATTTAGTGCTCCCCACCACAAGGATCCTTTGAGGTACCTGTTTTATTTTTACTATTATTAATATTTTTTCTCTTTCAAATTACAAAACCCCTTGTCCCTTCCAAAAATGTCATATTTCTTGTGCTGGCACCTGACCTTTCACTGGAGTAAATTCTATAAAATTTCCCCATATATTGCTAAATTCATTCTTTTTTAACTATCCCTTTTAAATTTTAATCTCATACGTCAATTTGTAATTAATGACTAAATTCCATACTTCTTTATGTTGTTGTTGTTGTTGTTTAGTCGTTAAGTCGTGTCCAACTCTTCGTGACCCCATGGACCAGAGCACGCCAGGCCCTCCTGTCTTCCATGGCCTCCCGGAGTTTAGTAAAATTCATGTCGGTAGCTTCGGTGACACTATCCAACCATCTCGTCCTCTCTTGTCCCCTTCTCCTCTTGCCTTCACACTTTCCCAACATCAGGGTCTTTTCCAGGGAGTCTTCTCTTCTCATGAGATGGCCAAAGTATTGGAGCCTCAGCTTCAGGATCTGTCCTTCCAGTGAGCACTCGGGGTTGATTTCCTTCAAAATGGATAGGTTTGTTCTCTCTGCAGTCCAAGGGACTCTCAAGAGTCTCCTCCAGCACCACAATTCAAAAGCATCAATTCTTCGGCAGTCAGCCTTCTTTATGGTCCAGCTCTCACTTCCATACATCACTACTGGAAAAACCATCGCTTTGACTATGCGGACCTTTGTCGGCAAGGTGATGTCTCTGCTTTTTAAGATGCTGTCTAGGTTTGTCATCGCTTTCCTCCCAAGAAGCAGGAATCTTTTAATTTCGTGGCTGCTCTCACCATCTGCAGTGATCATGGAGCCCAAGAAGGTAAAATCTGTCACTGCCTCCATATCTTCCCCTTCTATTTGCCAGGAGGTGATGGGACCAGTGGCCATGATCTTGGTTTTTTTGATGTTGAGCTTCAGACCGTTTTTTGCACTCTCCTCTTTCACCCTCATTAAGAGGTTCTTTAAGTCCTCCTCACTTTCTGCCATCAGAGTGGTATCATCTGCATATCTGAGGTTGTTGATATTTCTTCCGGCAATCTTAATTCCGCCTTGGGATTCCTTGGGAGTCCGGCCTTTCGCATGATGTATTCTGCATATAAGTTAAATAAGCAGGGGGACAATATACAGCCTTGTCGTACTCCTTTCCCAATTTTGAACCAATCAGTTGTTCCATATCCAGTTCTAACTGTTGCTTCCTGTCCCTCGTATAGGTTTCTCAGGAGATAGATAAGGTGGTCAGGCACTCCCATTTCTTTAAGGACTTGCCATAGTTTGCTGTGGTCAACACAGTCAAAGGCTTTTGCGTAGTCAATGAAGCAGAAGTAGATGTTTTTCTGGAACTCTCTGGCTTTCTCCACAATCCAGCGCATGTTAGCAATTTGGTCTCTAGTTCCTCTGTCCCTTCGAAATCCAGCTTGTACTTCTGGGAGTTCTCGGTCCACATACTGCTGAAGCCTACCTTGTAGGATTTTGAGCATAACCTTGCTAGCGTGTGAAATGAGTGCAATTGTACGGTAGTTGGAGCATTCTTTGGCACTGCCCTTCTTTGGGATTGGGATGTAGACTGATCTTTTCCAGTCCTCTGGCCACTGCTGAGTTTTCCAAACTTGCTGGCATATTGAATGTAGCACTTTAACAGCGTCATCTTTTAAGATTTTAAATAGTTCCACTGGAATGCCATCACCTCCACTGGCCTTGTTGTTAGCCATGCTTTCTAAGGCCCACTTGACTTCACTCTCCAGGATGTCTGGCTCAAGGTCAGCAACCACACTATCTGGGTTGTCCGGGATATCCAAATCTTTCTGGTATAATTCCTCTGTGTATTCTTGCCACCTCTTCTTGATATCTTCTGCTTCTGTGAGGTCCCTACCATTTTTGTCCTTTATTATGTCCATCTTTGCACAAAATGTCCCTTTAATATCTCCAATTTTCCTGAACAGATCTCTGGTTTTTCCTTTTCTATTATTTTCCTCTATTTCTTTGCATTGTTCATTTAAGAAGGCCCTCTTGTCTCTCCTTGCTATTCTTTGGAAGTCTGCATTCCATTTTCTGTAACTTTCCCTATCTCCCTTGCATTTTGTTTCCCCTCTCTTCTCTGCTATTTGTAAGGCCTCGTTGGACAGCCACTTTGCTTTCTTGCATTTCCTTTTCTTTGGGATGTTTTTTGTTTTTTGTTTTGCTGCCTCCTGTACAATGTTACGAGCCTCTATCCAAAGTTCTTCCGGCACTCTGTCCACCAAATCTAGTTCTTTAAATCTGTTCTTCACTTCCACTGTGTATTCATAAGGGATTTGGTTTAGATTATACCTGACTAGCCCAGTGGTTTTTCCTACTTTCTTCAGTTTAAGCTTGGGTTTTGCTAGAAGAAGCTGATGATCAGAGCCACAATCAGCTCCAGGTCTTGTTTTTGCTGACTGTATAGAGCTTCTCCATCTTTGGCTGCAGAGAACATAATCAATCTGATTTCAGTATTGCCCATCTGGTGATTTCCATGTGTAGAGTCGCCTCTTGTGTTGTTGGAAAAGAGTGTGATGACCAGCTTGTTCGCTTGACAAAATGCTATTAGCCTTTACCCTGCTTCGTTTTGAACTCCAAGGCCAAACTTACCTGTTGTTCCTTTCATCTCTTGACTCCCTACTTTAGCATTCCAGTCCCCTATAATGAGAAGTGGGCAAAGGCTAATAGCATCCTTTTGGCTTTGGCCCAACCACTTCATTAGCTCTGGAGCTACTTTTACCTGTCCTCCGCTCTTCCTCAGTAGCATGTTGGACGCCTTCCGACCTGAGGGGCTCATCTTCCAGTGTCATATCTTTTAGCCTTTTGTTTCTGTCCATGGAGTTTTCTTGGCAAAGATACTGGAGTGGCTTGCCAATTCCTACTCCAGGTGGATTGCGTTTAGTCAGAACTCTCCACTATGATCTGTCCGTCTTGGGTGTCCCTGCACGGCATAGCCATAGCTTCTCTGAGTTACTCAAGCCCCTTCGCCACGACAAGGCAGCAATCCATGAAGCTGCAACTACTAGCTTTGTAATTAATCCTTTTTTTCAACCACCCCCATGGTTCCTTCTCAAATACAGATAAAATTGCAATGTTGGGGCATACTTTCCCCTTTAATACATGACATTTCATTAATTTCTTTAAATACCAACTTCCAAAAATTAAAAATCATATCATGTTCCCAACACATATGAAAATAAGTACCAATGTCCTGATCACATCTCCATCATAATGTAGAATATTTGGAATCTAAACAATTTAATTTCATTGACATTAAATACTATCTCCAAATCCTTTCATACCAATTTTCTTTTATTCTCACAGACATATTCTTTAAAATGCTTTTACTGTATTCCATAAAATTATTTTATTCCGCACCTCAGTACTTATTTCCTTACTGAAGTCAGCTTCCCATATTCTTGGTCTTCTACACTTTTCAAATATAAATTCTGCTAGTCATCATATTTTTATTTTCTTCCTCCTTCTCCCCCTGAACTATTATATCTCTCTGGATTTACCTTTTCTTTCTCCCCATTCTTTTGTTCATTGATCCAATTGAATCACGCTGGGTAAGTTTACTTAAAGAGCAACCCTATGGGGAAGGAACCTGAAGGATGGGATTTTTTGATACTGGCACCTTCAGGATTTGACCAGCTTTTGTATTTTGAGCTAAATCCAGTCACTACTCACCGCTAAAATGCACACATTGTATCAAAGGGACTTTCATAAAAATTAACTTAAGTCCCAGTTGTATGTTTAGTTTCGCGGGAACAACAATCAGATTTAGCTGAACATGTTATGATCTCTTATTTTGAACATCATGTTCTGTACATGAATTATTTATTTATTTATTGGACTTCTAGACTGCCCATCTGACCAATGTTTATTCTGGGTGGTGCACATCAATAAATGAAGCAATACAAAAGCAGCATAAATTACCTCTTATATAACATATATTATATAATATATATAAGAGGTAATTTATGCTGTTTTTATATTGCTTCATTTATTGATGTGCACCACCCAGAATTATATATATTACATTATGCTATAAAAACAGCATTATCACATATATATCTTATATATCTTTATATACATATGTATGTATGTATGTATGTATGTATGTATGTATGTATGTATGTATGTATGTATGTATGTATGTATGTGTATGTGTATGTATATATGTATATGTATATGTATGTGTGTGTGTGTGTGTGTGTGTGTGTGTGTGTGTGTATAATATATAATATAAATTATGAAGTTACTAGAGCTGGCCACAAGAGAGAGCCAGAGACCATGCTATGTATAGCATTTGCTGTTATAATAGCGGTCGCTATAATCTGCATTTTTCAGCATCTGTGGGCAGGGGTCTTGGAACCAACCCCCCACAGATAGGGGGGTCCTACTGTTTTATTTTACAGAACCTATATTTATGTAACGGAACAGTAAAATATAGGCTGACCTTACACAGAAACAGACTCTTTGATAGAACTGGTTATCTTTTGCATGACATGTATAAATACAAACTATACAATATTCTGATATCTGAGAATGATTGACTTTCATCCTTGGCCCCTTGACACGTTCTCTGTTAGTCCATGGCTTGCCCTTTATTAGTGCCACCAGATTGTTATGTAGAAATTGTTTGTATTACATTTACTCATTTGTGCATCTCGGCCACTTCTGTCTACTCTGATTGGCATGAATCCTCCAGGGAGTTTGGACAAGAGCTCTTACCATCACCTGCTACACAATCCTTTATAAACAAAACCAAAAGCGAATGTGAAGATGGTACAGTCTGAATCTAGACTCCTGGGCATGCAGTTTACTGATAGACAATGTCACTTACAGCTCCTCCTTCTCAGCACTAACATTGTCTAGGTTTGGTATGAGCAAGAGGTGGGTCAACAAACAGGCAGTACTGAAAAGGAGGAGCAAGCCCATGTCCATGGGACCCTGCTGGGATGTGGTGCTTGATGATGCTTGCTATGTTCACTTGGAAGTGCCAAGGGCTGAACCTGGAATCATCCACCTTCACAAGCTTCCCACAAAAGAATAGCCTGCAGGCTTCTGTCCATCTCATACGGCCAGTGTAAACCTAAAAATTACTGCTTGTATTAGCAGCATGCCTTGACCAACGGAGTTAGCTTATTGGCTGGCAAGATCTGGGTTCCAGGGTTCTAAACTTTGATTTAGAGGCCTTGAGAAAATGACAGTTTTATGACATTCTGACCTTTTGCCTCTTTGAATTAATGCAAAATAAATGAATAGAATGAGAGTAGGAGGGAGAAAAAAAGAGAGGGTTAGGCTGGGTTCTGGCCACAGACATGTACATACACAACAGTACTGCAAGCAACCTAATTTGGAAAAGCCAATGAATTTCATTACAATGACCTTGAGGGTATGAAATAAATTCCATGCTTTTCTGGCAGAAGGTCTTTGGGATTTAATTACTGTTGTTCAGCACTGCTGGCCAAAGGATGCATTCCATTTCCTGTTATGATTGTCATTTGCAGAAGATAGAGTAGATTGTTTAGTGATGTAAAGACAAGGCATGTATTTTTGCTGCTTTTAAATAATTATTGCCAATGAATGAGGAAATATATTTATGTTAATTATAGTGGAGAATGAATTCAGCATACACATAGGCTGCATGGGAAAGCTAAATGATTTGTACCCTGAATCTGTTTATTATCTTTCTCATTCTTTCTTTTAGTACTGAACACAAGGAACAGTGTGAGAGTAAAAGGCCATTTGAAAGAGGGTCTGTTGCTCATGCAACTTTCAGTTTTGATAGCTAGGTTTTGGAAGATTGTTTTCGTTTCAAAAAACACTGTGAAATCTGTTTGATCAGATGTAGCAGCGGACAAAGACGTGTGTTTGGTATGGGAAGCGAAACAAATCTCAAACCACTCTTAGCTCATGTGTGTTTGTGTCTGTAAGCTCCTACCTCAACCTTGGAAGAATGTTGGAAACCCAGGTGATTACAGTTAAGGATTTTAGTCAGGCCATGCTGGATCAGGTCCATTTAGACTTGACCATCATCTGTTTTTCACAACAGGCTGGTGGTTGCATCTATGAAGCAAAACATCAGCCCAAGAGTCAAGGCCTTTTTGATGATGGTACTGGGGCCAGGAAGGTGACAGAGTTTACCTTCCTGGGCTCCACGATCACTGCAGATGGTGACAGCAGCCACGATATTAAAAGACGCCTGCTTCTTGGGAGGAAAGCGATGACAAACCTAGACAGCATCTTAAAAAGCAGAGACATCACCTTGCCGACAAAGGTCCGCATAGTCAAAGCGATGGTTTTTCCAGTAGCGATGTATGGAAGTGAGAGCTGGACCATAAAGAAGGCTGACTGCCGAAGAATTGATGCTTTTGAATTGTGGTGCTGGAGGAGACTCTTGAGAGTCCCCTGGACTGCAAGGAGAACAAACCTATCAATTCTAAAGGAAATCAACCCTGAGTGCTCACTGGAAGGACAGATCCTGAAACTGAGGCTCCAATACTTTGGCCATCTCATGAGAAGAGAAGACTCCCTGGAAAAGACCCCGACGTTGGGAAAGTGTGAGGGCAAGAGGAGAAGGGGACGACAGAGGATGAGATGGTTGGACAGTGTCATCGAAGCAACCAACATGAATTTGACCCAACTTCGGGAGGCAGTGGAAGACAGGAGGGCCTGGCGTGCTCTGGTCCATGGGGTCACGAAGAGTTGGACACGACTAAACGACTAAACAACAACACTGGGGCTTTAGATGAAGCCCTTCCTGACTACTGAATGGTGACATTCCTTATGCCTTTGAGGACCTGATCTGCTGTTTGTTTTGGGATAAACTGGGGTTGGAGATGACTGGATGCATGACTTTGCCTGGGGACGAGTAGACAGAAAGAAATCCTCTTGCTTAGTGTTGTAAGTAAGGCACAACCTGAGTAGGCCCATTGAATCCATGAGGGTTTGGTGAGTCAACTCCTCTACGAATTCCATTGGTTCAATGGGCCTAAGTATGGCTTACTACACTAAACAACAGAATTTCAGCCAGAGAGAGAAGAGCCTCCTAACGTATGAGATGATGGAGCACCAATCGCTCCTTGCTTTTCCAGCTTGGCTAGAACTAGGATTCCTATCATCTTTCACATCTCTATGTGTTTCTCTAATGCTACCCATAATTCAGCCATTAAATCACAAACTCTTAGCTTTAAAATGAAGCATTTGCTTTTGTTATTCCACCTCACAGGGACCAACCCCTTTTTAAGATAGCAAAGACAGCAAAGTCCATTACGATAATAATAACAAACAAAACATACCAAGAAGAGGTCAAGTGGGGTAAAGTTGGAATTTCCCTTTGTTTTCAATTGCAGGAAGGAAAAGGAAGGTGAAATAGAGAACTGGGGAACATGTGTTTGGCCCCAAACTTGTCACAGGTGCAAATGTTCATGTGATCATGTCTTTTAGCTGGAAAAAATTGTGAGAAATATATAAATGTGAAAATGAATGAGTTTCAAAAAAGGGGAATTCTCCCTGCATTTGATTTGACTGTGCCGTAGAAGTGCCCCCCCCCCCCCCCGGGTTCCTAATGCTCTTCTTAATCCTTGTCATTTGCACAGTGCTTTCCAACCTGAATGAAGTTTTCTACTGAGGCCACTGATGTGAACATTCAGTCACTGGGAGCTTTGGTGCAACCTACAGCAGTGGAGGCTGGTCCCTGACAGCAAATGGGAAACTATCCTGCCTCAGGCAGCCCACTCTGGGAGTAGAGGATCAGGCCCCACTACTGCTGAACTCCCAAACTCACACTCTACATGTGTGTGTGTGTGTGTGTGTGTGTGTGAGAGAGAGAGAGAGAGAGAGAGAGAGAGAGAGAGAGAGAGAGAGAAAGGGAAGAAGCAGGGCCTTGTCTGTGGCTGCTCCAAAACTGTGGAATGCCCTCCCTTAGCCCCCTCCCTATCATTTTTCTGCCAACAGTTGAAGACCCACCTCTTCAACCAGGCTTTTAATACATTTGACTGATTCCCTGGACACTGGTTCTTTTTAATTATTATTGTAATTTAATTGCTTTTTTAATTAGTCTTTTATAGTGTTTTTGATATTACTTGTTTTAACATCATGAGCCACCCTGAGTCCCCTCACTGGGAGAAAGACAACCTACAACTGATACAAAATAAATAAATTGTAAATTATAAATAGGTGGGAACATTTTTAATTTGAGGGCAAGTTATCTTCCTGCTCCTCAGCTGTGGAATGAATGAATGGTGTAGTGGGGCAGGGCGGTTCTCCGTGATAGCTTGCCTGCCTACATATGGGTTTATATATGAATGTTTACTTGCCTAGCTGATCCATTTCCCTCCCCCTCCGCCATTAATAATACCCACTTTTCGCTCCTGGTTCTTTGCACCAGGGGCTGCTGTTCCTTTCAGCCCACCAAACACAATGGGTACTTAATTCCCCACTGATTTATAGACAACCAAGAGTTGAAACTAACGTGGCTACTGACTCCCCTGGGAATATCGACACACAGCATGACGCTGTCTAAAAATAGCACCTCCAGGGCTAGATGAATTTCTGGAATACACTTAATAAATTCATAAACTCCTCCTTGCGGGAGGGCTATATTCCTTCCTGCTCGAAGGAGACAGTGATATGGCACATTCTGAAAAAAAGTGAATTAAACAACTATTGTCCAGTCACCAACATACTGTTCATGGGGAAACTGATCAAGAGCACGGTCGCAGGCATTTTTGGAGGATACTGATAATCTGGATTAGAGATGGGGGGGGATTCGTATTTGTATACGAATACCCGCCACAGGTGGACATAATGAGGGTCCAGCCCCCTGGGGCCGTACCGTCCACTCGCCATCTGCTGCTGCCGTGGGCGCTGTGCTCCCTTCCTATCGCTCCAGAGCTTGCGGATGATTAGCCACTCCTGGCAGGAAGCAGGACGACAAGCCTCTCTCAAAGAGTGGCTCGCCAACCGCGATCTCCAGTGCGATAGGAAGGAAGCGCGGAGCCCGTGGCAGCAGCAGATGGTGAATGGATGGTCTGGTCCCAGGAGGCTGGACCCTCATTAAGTCCACCTGTGGGGGGTATTCATATTCGTATACGAATATGAATACCCCCATCTCTAATCTGGATCCATTTCAATCAAGGTCCAGGCCATGCCACGGGACTGAGACAGTTTTGGTCACTCTGCTTGATAATCTTCTTTGGGAGGCTGACCAGGGGAGTGTGACCCTGTTGGTGCTTCTGGATCTCTCAGCAGCCTTTGCTACCGTCAACCATGGTATCCTCCTGGACCAGTTGTTAGGGCTGGGGATTCAACGCACAGCATTACACTGACTTTGCTCCTTCCTCAATGACTGGCACCACAGTCAGTGGTGAGGCTGGGAGAGGCTGTTTTGTCCTCATGGGTACTTCAATGCAGTGTTCCACAGGGGTCAATCATCTCCCCACTGCTGTTTATCATCTATATGAGGGTGCTGGAGGAGATCATCTGGAGATCTGGAGTTTGCTGTCATCAATATGCTGGTGACACAGCACTCTGTTCTCTCCTTCTAATCTTCAGCAGTGGAAGCTGTGCAGACCCTGGAGCGCTGCCTGGCTGTGGTTATGGTCTGCACAAGGGTTAACAGGTTGAAATTGAATCCTGATAAGACAGAGATCCTGTTGCTGGGAGGGACCCCTTATCGACTAGGATGCTGCCTACCTGGCCTAGATGGGGTCGTAGTCCCCCTGAAGGATCAGGTTTGCCATTTGGGTGTGCTCCTGGACCTAGCAGTCTCAATGGAGTATCAGATCTTGGCTGTGGCCAGGTCTGCCCTTTTCGGCTTAGCCAGATCACACACCTTCACCCCCTATTTCAAAAGAAGTCCCTAACAACACTGGTTCATGCGCTGCTAATCTTGAGGATAGACTATTGCAATGCTCTCTATGTGGGGCTGCCTTTGAAGACAGTTCAGAAGCTATAGTAAGTGCACAACACAGTAGCCAGGCTGTGCCCAGAACATTAAAATATGATCAAATAACACCTGTCCTGGCATACTGGTGCTTGCTGCTGGTATGCTTCCAGGCCAGTTTCAAGGTGCTTATGCTGACATTTAAAGCCCTATATGGTTTAGGACCTTGTAATTTGTCTGAGCACATCTCCCTCAGAAAGATCACCTGTCCAGCCTGCACCTCATATATTGGGATGCTGTGGTTAGCCACCCCAAGGGAGGGCTGGAAATCAACAACATGAAACTGTGGCCACATCGTTATGGAACTCTCTCCTGATAGAGGTCTGACTGGCTCTTTCCCTATTTGTTGCAAGAAACAACTGAAAACATGGTTTTCACACAAGCTTTTCAGAGCCTTAGCCTCGAATAATTTGGTTTTTGATCACCTGTGTGAATTTTGGAACAACTGTCGCTGTCAAGAGCCTCATGGCGCAGTGGTTAAACTGCTGTACTGCAGCCAAAACTGTGCTCACAACCCGGGGTTCAATGTCAGGTAGCTGGCTCAGGGTTGACTCAGCCTTCTATCCTTCCGAGGTCGGTAAAATGAGTACCCAGCTCACGGGGGGGGGGGGGATGTATAGCCTGCATAATTAACTTGTAAACCTCCCAGAGAGTGCTTGAAGCACTATGGGGCAGTATATAAGCCGCTCGCTTTTCTTTTCTTTTTTCCTTTTCTTTTTTTGCTGTTTTGCCGCCAGCTATTGTACCTTTGTTTGTAATTACACACACACACATACGTTTTCCATTAGTCGTTTTATTCTTAGAGATTTGGTTTTGTGTGGTGTTCTATTAGTTTATTCCTGTAGTTTATTATATATTTATATTATGTTATTGTAAGCTGCCCTAGAGTAGAGTAGTCCTAGAATGAGCTGGAATTGTTAGCATGTATACATTACTGAATGGGACGTGGTGGTGCTGTGGGTTAAACCGCAGAAGCCTCTGTGCTGCAGGGTCAGAAGACCAGCAGTCGTAAGATCGAATCCACGCAACGGAGTGAGCTCCTGTCGCTTGTCCCAGCTCCTGCCAACCTAGCAGTTCGAAAGCATGTAAAAATGCAAGTAGATAAATAGGTACCACCTCGGTGGGAAGGTAACGGCGTTCCGTGTCTAGTCGCGCTGGCCACGTGACCACGGAAACTGTCTTCGGACAAAACGCTGGCTCTATGGCTTGGAAACGGGGATGAGCACCGCGCCCTAGAGTCGGACACGACTGGACTAAATGTCAAGGGGAACCTTTACCTTTACCTTATACATTACTGAAACAGCGATGTCTACGTTGGCTTGGGCATGTCGTGGGAATGGCTGACGGTCGGATTTGAAAAGATCTCCTGTATGGAGAATTAGTGCAGGGAAAGCGCCCCAGAGGGAGACCACAGCTGCGATACAAGGATATCTGCAAGCGGGATCTGAAGGCCTTAGGAATGGACCTCAACAGATGGGAAACCTTGACATCTGAGCGTTCAGCCTGGAGGCAGGCGGTGCAGCATGGCCTCTCCCAATTTGAAGGGACACTTGTTCAGCAGGCCGAGGCAAAGAGGCAGTCCCGAAACCAGCAAAATCAGGGAGCTGGACAGGGGACAGATTGTGTTTGTCTTCAGTGTGGAAGGGATTGTCACTCTCGAATTGGCCTTCTCAGCCACACTAGACGCTGTTCCAAGTCCTCCATACAGAGCATGTTACCATAGTCTCTCGAGACTGAAGGATGCCTACAGACTGTAAGCTGCCCGGAGCAGTGGCCTGGCCACTAGAAGGGTGGAATAAAAATGGAGATAGGTAGGTCGATAGGTAGATAGGTAGGTAGGTAAGTAGGTAGATACCATGTGCCAGGAAGTCAATTCTGAGTTACGGCAATCCTTTTCAGGACTTTTCCGGTAAAGAATACTCAGAAGTGGTTTGCCATTCCCTTCTTCTGGGGGCACGTCTGGGACAGTGCAGCTTGCCCAAGGCCACACAGGCTGGATCTGCTCTCAGGAGGCGTGGTGGAGAATTGAACTTCCAACCTCTAAACCACTGAGCTATCCATCCAGCTTTTCTGACCAAAGTGCTCTTTTGGAGTGCCCTGATATAAGCATGGTTCATCCCAGTTACAGCAGTCAGCAGAGTTGGAAGATGACAACTGCCATCAGGTCCTGTACCTTTCCCAATGAAGTATGGTGTAACACTCCATTTACTCCTCAGTATCCATGTCTTCTGCATAAAAAGGAACTGAAAGGAAACAAGAACAATGTTGTGAAATTCTTCGTCTCAGTAATCAGAACTCTGTGCCTAAGAAACCCTGAAAATTCTGCCACCGAATTTGAGTATACTTTTGAGTAGATTTGTATAATTTCTTCCATATAATTCATGACAGTTTTGCTATTAATGGTGGGGAGAAAACAAAACATTTAAGATTCACAGAGAGGAAAGTGTGGTACCAGATGCTAGATTCTGTAATTGTGTAGATTCAAGGCAGGTACATATTTTGTAGGGGCTGTAATAATAAACAAGGTCTCGCCACCTGATCCCTCACCATTTTCCTTGAGCAGTGCTTTCTTATTTATATCTTTGATTTGTTTCTTCGATTTATCTGTCATCCTGTGACTCTTAGCTCTCATGCAATATATAATAAAAACATAAATATCGCACCAATATTTATGAAGAGAAGAATTCTAGTAAGTGTGAAAGGGAGAAAATTCCAGCCACTCCCCAGAGAACAGGGAGCCTTGGGTTTTGATGTAGGTTCTGTTGCTGTTATATAAAATAGAGGGATGCATCTCTGAAACTTGTTTCCTGGCAGACACTCATAACATGTCAGCTTGTCAAAACCATCTCTGGCTTCCATTTTCCAAAAGACGGGGGAAGAGAAGAAAATGCAGTTGCTTTGTTCATACATTGCCTGGTTTTGTTGTCTAGTTTATACATCTACTGGAGGAAAAATCCTCTCCATATACCCTCTCTCTCCCCTGTTCATGTAGCCTTTCTCTTCCCTACGCATTAACACTTAGTGGCATATTGGCTGAGGGATTTTGGGAGTTGTAGTATTTGTTTGTTTCATTTCTAGGCATCTTTTCTCGCAATGAGGGAGAAGACTGTAGGCTAACTTGAGGCAGGTCATAACTCTGTCCTGGCATTTCACTACCCTTGGCCATCTTTGAACATCATCTCGCTCTGCCTAATGGTAGTGTAGGCTTTGTGTGTGTGTGTACACATGGACATGTGCACATGCACATACTGGCACAGAGGGGGAGAGAGGCAGGCAGACAGACACACCCTTCTAGCTGGCTTATTTATGACTCAAACATTTCACATTCATCTTGAATTCAACACGTAGTACAAAGGTTGCCATCATTTTCTGATAGAAAAAGAGTTATTAGTATGGATGGATGGTAGCAATGCATATCAAGCTGAGGGAGAACATTACTTTAAAAATTGACTGCTTGGCTGTTGCTGGATGGTGGGAAATGTGTCTCCAGCAGAAAAGAGAATTGGGTCATTTTGTTTGCTGTCTACCTGTGAGGCAGGACACATCATGCCACATTTTTGTGCTTCCTTTGTGTGGAACAGAATTAGTGGATAGTGCTTGACTTTGTGTGCCATCAGTGGAGACAAATTGTTTAGGTCCTGCAGGTGGTAATAAGGTGATGAACTGCCTCATCAGTAGAGTCAGCACCAGCAGCTGTTTTCAGGAAATCAGTTCAAACTGCATTCCATGTGAGAAGATCACAAAATAGCAAAATGCATATGGTAGTTTATTTGCTGCTGATCACACATAAAATTAGCTAGAACATTGGCACACAGTGCAGTCTGGTTTCAAAAGTTTCTATAGTCTTACACAAAATACTGTAAAATTAGTATGAACCTTATGTGATATTCCCCCACTGGAGATGAGAGGTTGGTAACATGACTGAGACCAGGAGTGATCAACACTTTGTACACTCCCTGTAGTTACTGTGGTACGTAAGAGAAATTTATAATGTTGGTGGTGTTAACACCTAAGCCAGAGCCAAAAACATACATATCCAAAACTGGTTGCAAGAGCCTCTTGTTGTGTCTGACAAAGGATTCTTTATAGCTTTAGACCTGATCCGTTCCCAGCTTCAACTTTATCCACTTCTTCCCCAAGAGATGGAGATCTTCCTAGGTGGCACCTGCTTGCACTACTGTCCGATTTCCAGATTTCATGGTTGCTTTTAAAGTCTCATCACCACGTTCCCCATCACTAGCTTCACTCCAAAGACCCTCAAGAACATTTTTTCTTTCCCTTTGACTTCCATTTTCTCCCTCCAACTGTAGTTATGATGTTGTCCATGAGAGGACAGTGCGTTTTGTAACGCAACAGCTTGCAGTACTCAGATGTATATGCATTTTGTATGTATGTACTCAAATATCTAACACCTACTATTTTAGTAAATTATGAGAAATAAGAATGGAGAATATTTCTTTAGAATTGTAACTACAAGTTGTTTTTTTTCAGTCATTGTAACTATAACTGTAAGGTTTTGTTTGTTTTTGAGAAAGCAACTTTACAAGCTCTGGCGAAAACTATTTATTTATTTATTTATTTATTTATTTATACCCCTCCTTTCTCCTTAAAAGGACCCTTGGTGGCTCCAAAACCAGACAAATTTCCTATACGGACATATGCTTAGCCTGAAATCCCGTTAGGGACAGAATGACCAATTAGGAAGAGGGTTTTTTAAAAAAATTACCTTTGCCAAAGATGCAAAATCATGTCTCTGAAGTTTAATGAAAGACTTATTGAGTGTCATCTATCAATCACAATTACATTGCATATTTTTATTGTCCTCCTTGTGTGGCAACCAGAAAGGAAGAGCTTTTTTCCCCACCCTGGTTTGGTGACCTTCACAGAACAAATATGTATAATCAGAATCTTTCTTTGTAATGACTACAATATTTTCCAATTTGCAATTCTATCTGTCCAATTACTGAAGCTTACAGTGACTAGTTCTTTTCTCTCTCTTTATTAAAAACTCACCCTCAGTGCTTCCCATTTTAATTATAATCTGCATTTTGAAACTCTCAGCCAGCATTCTGACATGAATAGTATAGTGTGTGGAAAACTACATAGATGAGGTAGAACTCATCATTTAAACAAATGATACCGTTGTTGAACAATAATAAGTTCCATTTCTTAATAGAAACCTTTCCCCCTTTGCATTGCTGGAAACACAAGACAAATGTATTGATGGGGGGAAAAAATGAAATAGTGTCAAACACAGTAAGATGGGCATGTGTGGAATAAGAGAGTTAGGTTTTGTTTGAGGCTAGAAATAAGTCTTATTTCTAAAATCTGAGGGCAACAAATTAGGAAGAGAGATTTTGACATACACACAAAAAATTGTTTTGAGGGATGTGTTTTACACAGTCATGTATCTTTTTCATTTTTTTTTCCAGGACAGACTTAGGTATGCTAGTGAAGTACTATCGATACAGGAAGAATAAAAAGAATTGGAGTGAAACTCATATATTCAGTGGACCTCAGGTAACCAGAAGGGCTGTTTTTGTTGCTCAGAAAGACACTCAGAAAGAAAAACAATCCAGATTTGGAAGGATTTGTCTTCCCCACCCCTATAGGAGACTCATGTCTCTAATGATACTGTACAGTTCTCCCCTAAAACATGGCAGGTATTGTTGAAGTTTTTGCAACCTCGCATGCTGTCCTTATTAGGTTTGGCTGGGAGGGCCCATTCTGGGGTGGAGTGACTGTTAATGACTAACAGTACTAACCAATATTTCCTTCCTGACTTGGAATTCAAAGAGAGCTTTGCTTCTCTGCTCAGTCCTCTCCTCTCACTCTCTTTTGTCTGTTGAAAGTTAGTGAGTCTGTTAAGGCCTGGCGCTGAAAGCAGTCATTTTCTCTGTTAGTATGCTGTTTGATCTGTTCAATTGTAAGTAATGAACCTTTTATTCTTTCTGTTACTAATGTCAGAGAGTGAGATATTGAGACTATAAGTGACCATTGATGAGAAAATGGGGTGGTCTACTCTGGGGAACTCAAAGCCGTTCTGCTCTGTGAATCTGTGCACTTCTGCTGCGCAGTTAGAGGAATTTAACCAAAATTCAAAACTCTGCAACAGTCCTCCACACCTTTTAAAGGTGGGGAGCGGGCAATAAGAAGTGACCTTTTAGTCACTTTGGGTTTTATCTAGAGAATCTTGGGCTGAAATAAAGACCATTGGTTCCCCCCCCCCCCCCGAGGTTTCCCATTTCTAGAGTAGAAGGTTTAAAGGTAAAAATGGGATGAATAGGTTAGAGACGGTGAGAGAGCAGAAAATGAACAACAACAAAAAAGGTGTCATCCTGCATAATATATTTGCCCATTTCTCTCTTTTTTTAAAAAATGTCAGTTTATTAATATCAGATTTAGTGCCACAGAGGAAGAAAGACAACTGAGAAAAATTATTTCCTCAGATGCCAAAATAAACTAACAGGTTTTCGTTACTATGCTTCCAGACTTAAGCAGCACCATTTCCTGCTCTGCCTCAAGTGGTAAAATGCATTAGGTCAACTATGGTTGTGGACATGTACTGACATATAGAACATGGCCACGAAACTGAAGAGTGGCACAGAACTGTAAGAACTCATATCCCTTTTGGTTTTGTCTGTCATTTGGTAAAACTGCTACTCTTGCAGATTTGTTAAAAAAACAAATAAAAACTAGGCCTTTGTCATTGCAACTTTTCACCACCAGGTGTCACCCGGGGGTAACGCTATTTATAGGTCCTTGCCTTGCAGATTCTATTCCATTCTTTTCTCCCCGTCCGTTTTTTCTGCATTTTTGCACAGTTGCTCATTCCAGCTTTGGTAAGCCGGGGGGGGGGGGGGGGGGGGGGGGAGAGAGGAAAGAAAAGAAGAAAAGAGAATGAGATTCTAAATTACCAGTAGTAAATGATCTAATGATAATAATGTAGCAGCAGGGATCATTGCTCTATAAATAGTCGGAATGAGTGACACAGTTTGCATTCTATTAACATTTTGCTGATATTTCCCATGTAAAAAGCTCCAGCTTCGACTAAAGACATTTTGCCGCTTGAGGAGGCAGAGTCACAACTGGTGCCCTCTCCCAGCAGCACATAAGACTCGAAGCGGGTCAAACTATTTTGGCACTTGATGCCACAAGTCCTACCCTTAAAATAAAACTAGGATAAATTAAATAGCTAGCAGTTTGGTACTTTCTCATGCCACCCACAGTTTCTGGAGCCTATCATCACACTCTATGTAAAGGCAGGGCTGGCTTTGCCATTATTGTTCTCATGGCTTTATTTCTGAGTAATGTTATCTCATTAACTTTGTCAGTTTCATGGTTTGAGCCTGTTTATCCATCTGTGGCCAAAGCCACGCAGGCAGCCACAGAAACGGAAGAACACAACTTAACTGTGAACATTGAGTAAATATGAAGACGTGCTCGGTTAGACCAGATGAGCTTCATAGTTCACCCTTCTCTTTCTAACAGCACTTAGCCAACTCCAGGTACTCACAAGCAAGTCCTAAAGGAATATGCTTACGTTGCCATTTGTTCTCTTTATTTGATAGGAACAGAGGTATACTAGGTCTGTTTCTGAAGTCTCCATTTAATTAACCCACCAGAATAACTATTGATATTTTTATCTTCAATGAAAACAGCTATCAGTCATGATGTATCTATATGCCCTCCAGTACCAGGGGAAGTATGCCTCTGTGTGTATCAGCTGCTGAGGGGCACAAGCAGGAATGTGTTATTTCATTTGTTTTATTGGTTACATTTACCTTCCCTTTTTCTTCGGTGAGCTCAAGGCAGCATGGAAGGATTTCATTTCCCCTCCTTTATGCATATAACAACCCTGTGAGGAAGGTCAGCCTAAGAGAGTGTGACTGCCCTAAGGTCATCCACCTTTCCTGCACCCTAGTCCACCACTCTAGCCACTCCGCCATGCTGGTTGTTCCACGCATTCCACTTGTGAATTTCCCATGGGCATCTTGGTGACCCATTGTGTGATCAGAACTCTGTGTTAGGTAGACCTTTGGTCTCATCCAGCATGGCTCTGCGGATGTTCTCAGCCTCCTCTTTAAACAAAAGCCACCCAACTAGTAAGTGTATTCTCTGATACCAAGTTCAATAAATTATTTGATTATAGTATTTGTTTAACATAGCTCATTTACTTCCTTGCTTGCAGAATTTTTATAGCCAGTCAACAAAATTACCTACCTCACAGGGCTGTTGTGAAAATAAAAGCGGCGAGGAAGCAACTATGTATGTTGTCCTGAATTCACTGGATGAAAGATGGAACATAAATTTAGTATAACAAACACGGCAACAAACCCATCCATAATTAGGAGCTGAATCCAGTGCTAGTCGTAAATAGAGTAGATCCGTTGAAATCAATGGAATGTAATTGAGGCATGAGAAACAAGTTCCATTCATTTCAATGGGGATACTCTAGGGAGGACTAACACTGCATGTAGTCCTAGATCTATTAGGTCCATTTTAAAAAGTTTTTTTTTCTGCCTGGTTTTCATTCTCTTCAGCCTCGTCTGTTCTAGAATTAGCCATCTCTGAAGTAGATCTTTCCTTTTACATTGTGTGTGTGTGTGTGTTTGTGTGTTTGTGTTTAAACAATAGTCCATTTCCTGTTTCTTCTGGGATGTTAACATTGGGATTCCTTTTCTTTGGATTTCCCAAGGGGCACATGAGACATTGTTCAGCATTGTGTATCAGCTCAAGATGGTGACGTATGAAGATAAACACTGCCTTGACAAAAGATACTTAGCTATGGCCTGCCCTTCAGAGCCGCTGTCGGAAGAACACTGCAAGCCGAATTTAACTTTACATCTCTTGAGAGGCGAGCTTTTCCTCCTCTTATAACGCTGTAAGCGACTGTATTTGCAAGTTACTGTACAGCATGCTTTTACTGAATGCCATCATGTACTATTTGTCTTCTCTTTCTCGCTGTTATCCTAGGGAACAGATGACAGCAGAACACAAAATGATTACAGTACAGAAGAAAAGACTCTCTTCTTAGCTGAACAAGCTGTTCCTAACTCTTCCTAGCTTGATCACTGGCCAAGTTGGATAGGATGTGTCTGAATACGTTGTGGCTTCTCTATAATCTCGGGCTGTGCTTTGCTGAACAAGGTAGATCAGAGATAGTCAACATGTTGGCAGTCGACTAGACTTTGCCGTTCCATGATGCACACAGACTGTAAGGTGGAAAAAACATGAAATGCAGCCTACCCCCTCACTAACAATCTAATTGGTTCCCCAGTGACAGTCAGAAAGTGAGTTGTTATAAATCAAACCCTATTTTCCCATAGGCTCAATGTTTAAATAAGGGTTTTGTGCCTGGGGGGAAAAAAATCATTCCTTAAAATGAGCAAGTAATTTTCTCCCCTCTGATATTTGCCCAACCCTCTCAGCCACTGCTCTCCTCTTCTTTCCTGTGCAATCTAAATTCTAATCCTTACTGTGGAAAATAATCTGCTATCGTGTTTGTTGTTGCAAATATGTTGTCAAACTGATGGCAAAAACTGGTTTTGGCTCCAGTCGGGGGCACTGGCTCCTGTTAACAATCACAAAAGCAAGCGTTGCAAAGCAAGCCATTATAAATTAAAGTCTCCTAAATATGTTAGCCCCTTCATGGATTGCTGCCTTGTCGTGGCGAAGGGGCTTGAGTAATTCAGAGAAGCTATGGGCTATGCCGTGCAGGGACACCCAAGACGGACAGGTCATAGTGGAGAGTTCTGACTAAACGCGATCCACCTGGAGCAGGAACTGGCAAGCCACTCCAGTATCTTTGCCAAGAAAACTCCATGGACAGAAACAAAAGGCTAAAAGATATGACACTGGAAGATGAGCCCCTCAGGTCGGAAGGCGTCCAACATGCTACTGAGGAAGAGCGGAGGACAGGTAAAAGTAGCTCCAGAGCTAATGAAGTGGTTGGGCCAAAGCCAAAAGGATGCTATTAGCCTTTGCCCACTTCTCATTATAGGGGACTGGAATGCTAAAGTAGGGAGTCAAGAGATAAAAGGAACAACAGGTAAGTTTGGCCTTGGAGTTCAAAACGAAGCAGGGTAAAGGCTAATAGCGTTTTGTCAAGCGAACAAGCTGGTCATCACAAACACTCTTTTCCAACAACACAAGAGGCGACTCTACACATGGACATCACCAGATGGGCAATACTGAAATCAGATTGATTATGTTCTCTGCAGCCAAAGATGGAGAAGCTCTATACAGTCAGCAAAAACAAGACCTGGAGCTGATTGTGGCTCTGATCATCAGCTTCTTCTAGCAAAACCCAAGCTTAAACTGAAGAAAGGAGGAAAAACCACTGGGCTAGTCAGGTATAATCTAAACCAAATCCCTTATGAATACACAGTGGAAGTGAAGAACAGATTTAAGGAACTAGATTTGGTGGACAGAGTGCCTGAAGAACTATGGATGGAGGCCCGTAACATTGTACAGGAGGCAGCAACAAAAACCATCCCAAAGAAAAGGAAATGCAAGAAAGCAAAGTGGCTGTCCAACGAGGCCTTACAAATAGCAGAGAAGAGAAGGGAAACAAAATGCAAGGGAGATAGGGAAAGTTACAGAAAATGCAATGCTGACTTCCAAAGAATAGCAAGGAGAGACAAGAGGGCCTTCTTAAACGAACAGTGCAAAGAAATAGAGGAAAATAATAGAAAGGGAAAAACCAGAGATCTGTTCAAGAAAATTGGAGATATTAAAGGAACCTTTTGTGCAAAGATGGACATGATAAAGGACAAAAAGGGTAGGGACCTCACAGAAGCAGAAGACATCAAGAAGAGGTGGCAAGAATACACAGAGGAATTATACCAGAAAGATTTGGATATCCCGGACAACCCAGATAGTGTGGTTGCTGACCTTGAGCCAGACATCCTGGAGAGTGAAGTCAAGTGGGCCTTAGAAAGCATGGCTAACAACAAGGCCAGTGGAGGTGATGGCATTCCAGTTGAACTATTTAAAATTTTAAAAGATGATGCTGTTAAGGTGCTACACTCAATATGCCAGCAAGTTTGGAAAACTCAGCAGTGGCCAGAGGATTGGAAAAGATCAGTCTACATCCCAATCCCAAAGAAGGGCAGTGCCAAAGAATGCTCCAACTACCGTACAATTGCACTCATTTCACACGCTAGCAAGGTTATGCTCAAAATCCTCCAAGGTAGGCTTCAGCAGTATGTGGACCGAGAACTCCCAGAAGTACAAGCTGGATTTCGAAGGGGCAGAGGAACTAGAGACCAAATTGCTAACATGCGCTGGATTGTGGAGAAAGCCAGAGAGTTCCAGAAAAACATCTACTTCTGCTTCATTGACTACGCAAAAGCCTTTGACTGTGTGGACCACAACAAACTATGGCAAGTTCTTAAAGAAATGGGAGTGCCTGACCACCTTATCTATCTCCTGAGAAATCTATATGTGGGACAGGAAGCAACAGTTAGAACTGGATATGGAACAACTGGTTTAAAATTGGGAAAGGAGTACGACAAGGCTGTATATTGTCCCCCTGCTTATTTAACTTATATGCAGAATACATCATGTGAAAGGCTGGACTGGATGAATCCCAAGGCAGAATTAAGATTGCCGGAAGAAATGTCAACAACCTCAGATATGCAGATGATACCACTCTGATGGCAGAAAGTGAGGAGGAATTAAAGAACCTCTTAATGAGGGTGAAAGAGGAGAGCGCAAAAAATGGTCTGAAGCTCAACATCAAAAAAACTAAGATCATGGCCACAGGCCCCATCACCTCCTGGCAAATAGAAGGGGAAGATATGGAGGCAGTGACAGAGTTTACCTTCTTGGGCTCCATGATCACTGCAGATGGTGACAGCAGCCACGAAATTAAAAGACGCCTGCTTCTTGGGAGGAAAGCAATGACAAACCTAGACAGCATCTTAAAAAGCAGAGACATCACCTTGCCGACAAAGGTCCGCATAGTCAAAGCTATGGTTTTTCCAGTAGCGATGTATGGAAGTGAGAGCTGGACCATAAAGAAGGCTGACTGCCGAAGAATTGATGCTTTTGAATTGTGGTGCTGGAGGAGACTCTTGAGAGTCCCCTGGACTGCAAGGAGAACAAACCTATCCATTTTGAAGGAAATCAACCCCGAGTGCTCACTGGAAGGAGAGATCCTGAAGCTGAGGCTCCAATACTTTGGCCATCTCATGAGAAGAGAAGACTCCCTGGAAAAGACCCTGATGTTGGGAAAGTGTGAAGGCAAGAGGAGAAGGGGACAAGAGAGGACGAGATGGTTGGATAGTGTCACTGAAACTGCCAACATGAATTTGACCAAACCCCAGGAGGCAGTGGAAGACAGGAGGGCCTGGCGTGTTCTGGTCCATGGGGTCACGAAGAGTCAGGCACGACTTAACGACTAAACAACAACAAAATGTGTTAGTGATCCATGAGAGCACTGGGTTCATTTTTGTTGATAAGAGCATTCCAAAATCTGCATAAATTTGATAGGAAGGCCCTGAGATTCCAAACATGGGAAAGAATGAAACTGACAAATTCTCTGGAATAAACAGGAGACTTTTGAGTGGATAGCACTTCAAAGCTTGGCTTGGAATCCCTGCGTATTCAAACATATAAGGGGTACTGAATTAGGGTTATCACTAGACATGGGGGTGAATATAAAAACAAATCGGGATATTCAAATATTATCCCCGATTCGTCAGATATTCGTTGTTTCATATTCTTGGGGTCCAGAGACCCTGACGAATACTAAGCAACAAATATATCCCTTTTATATTTGTCCCTTCATCTATCCCTATCTGCTTAAGCCCCCGGGGATCACCTGTTCCTTGGAGGCATAAGCAGAGAGGGGTTTTCCCTTCAGGCGGCTTGCTAAAGTCTGCCTGAAGGGAATCCCACCCCCCTGTTTAAAAAACAGGGGGATCACTTTGCTCAGGCTTCCCCTGTCTTCTATGCCCCTGAGGCATACACAGGGGAAAAGCCTGACCAAAAGAATTCTCTTTGGGGATTGCTTTGATCCTGCTTCCCCCGTCTTTCTATGCCTACCCGGGCATAGGAATTGGAGGGAAGGGGGACCCAAGAGATTCCCCACCCCCACTGTCTTTGCAAAGACAGCAGGGGTGGCGGATCGCTTAGATCAGGCTTTGCTCCTTTTCCTATCCCCACTGGAGCATGTCAGGATCTGGCCCACACCGCTCTGGCAGCTGCAGGATTGGGGCCAGCCTGACCCAGGAATGGCCTGTTGTTTGCAGGCTCAGGCCCTGCCCTGTGTGGCAGCTGCTGGACCACTCATGAGGCTCACCTGGAAACCTGAAGGGAAGGCCTATTTAAGGACTGGTTCTCCCTCCCACAATTTGCCTCAGCAACAAAGGTTTTTTGACTATGCTGTGCTTTCCTGCTTCTAAGCTCTGGAGTCGCTGTGTTACTGCCTTGGCCCCTGCTTTTTTCTCTGTGTCTGGACTCTAGCGCTCCCAGCCTGGTGCTCCCACCTCTGCTTGGTCATGGGCAGCTGTGCAGTGAGTGTCTTTGGACTTGATACCCTGTGTGGTGGACTGGGTCCTGGTGCCCTTGCCCCTGGTGAGAGCCTGCCTGGCAAATCTTGGACTGTGACAGGGCATAGGAAGAGGAGGGAAGGGGGAACCAAGTGATCCCCCACTCCTGCTGTCTTTGGAAAGATGGTGGGGGATTGCTTTCATCAGGGTTTGCTCCTCTTCCTCTGCCCGTTGGGCACAGAAAGATGGGGAAAGCCTGACTGAAGTGATTCCCCCACCCCTGCTGTCTGTGCAAAGACATCAGGGGAATTGCCTCAGTCAGGCTTGTTGAAGGGGAAGCCCTCTCCTCCTTGCAAAAGTTAGGCTGCTGGGACTGAAACCCCGGTTCCAGCAATCAAGCTTCTGTTTCTGTCAGGCCACTGGGGGGCAATTTGTGGTTCGTGGGTCTTCAAGTTCTCTAGTTATCACCCCCATCTCTAGTTATCACCTCCTTTTCCTTGACAGGCTTCTTACTTTGACAGCTACAAAATAAGCCCAAGCTATGTTTCTGGAGGAAACTAATATAAGGCCCTATCACCCCACACCAATCTGAATCCACCACCCCCCACACACACACACCAATGTTATTGGCTTCACTGTGGATATGTTCAGGAACCTCACAGGGAACTGTGACCAATTTTTAAAAAAAGTATCTTGAATAGAATGTGATAGACAAAAAAGTTGCTTTCTAGGCTGCTGGGTCTAGAGTCTGGGCTGGTAACTAACCAACCTTAATCAGGTCTCGAAAGTGACAGAAAAGCAGCAAGTTCATATTATATTGCTATCGATTTTTGGAAAAGTATTGGTCTGAAATCTCGTAAGAAGAAGCTTCAGCACCTTTTTTCAAGTCAGGAGACGTATTATGATATAACTGCTCTGCAATGCCACAACCTAAATTTTCTAGAGGAAGACTCATAAATCAACTCCCTGCAAATTTATTTGTAGGCTAACAAAATTCTCTGCCAATTCTTGCTGGTGAAACTCTGGGCAAGAAATGAAATGAAATGATAAGAAAAGCATAAAGACAAAGTCCTGCTCCAGCTGTAATATTACAAAGTTCTAATTTTAACCTCATAATGGTCAGGATGTTACATCAGAGATATAGAGCATGTCAATATCACACATTTACAGCAAATTCATACCACTTTAACTTTCACGGATTTGAGGATCCTTGTACTTGTACTTTGGTGAGGTACTTAGTTCTTCAAGGGGGTCCACTAGAGCTCTTTAGCAGAGTATTTACAGTAAGTTCTGAATGTATGTGCATTTACACATGCAGGTAGTTCATAGTAAAGATGAAATTCCTGCCACCCATATCCTGCTTTACATGTTGAGATCCAGGAAGGCAACTAAAACCTAAAGAAACTGTACTTGGGATTGCACACATGTACTCATCAACATACTTTTAAAAAAAGCATTCCCAAATGCTAAGCTAGGGTTGCAAAATGTTGAAAGGGTTTTCATTCAACATGAGAGGATTTATCTCAGGTAAAATAATCTTAATATATGTTGTGTTCCTTCTTAAAAGGAGGAATAGTTTTTACTAAAAAAGCTAAATAAGAAGTATATGGTAAAATATGGAATATGATACCCATTTGTGGTGTAGTTAATGGAGTCATAACTGAGTGAGAATAAGTAAATAAAACAGTAAGTAAAGTCGCTATAAATTGGTTCCATCTTGATGGCACACAACAACAACAAGGAATATAAGCACTGGGCAAATGTTTTATAACATCCAGAATTTGGATTCTTCTCAATGTTTCATCATTTTTGCAATATAATGTTTATACTGTGGCCTACCTTTGGTCAAAATGGTTGCCTCTATGCTCTGCCTACATAATTTACTTCTTTTGACTTCTTTTACCTCCTTTTCTAAATCTCATGGCGAATGTAGCTCAAAGTAAGAATAAACCCACACCCAATGTAGCCACCAGGTGGAGGTGCAATGCAAAGATTAAGTTCTGGAGGTATTTACTTTTTTTTAATCCAAGGCTTCTAAGGATTTTCAAGAATATAATTTTAGGAAACTAGCAATGTGAGTGACGCGAAACTGTTGCTGAAAATGGAATCTCCTTCTCCTCCTCTTTTTTGGGATGCAGGAATATTTTTTCTGTACCGTGACAAAGATAAAAATATGAAGTATTAAAATGCCGTGTTGAAGAATATAGAACAGGAATTTCTAATATTTTGGTGCTGTATATAGAAATTTGAGAAACTCGTTGCAGCCACCACCACAAGTTGTAAACTGTGGAGCTTCTGCCTAGTCACAAAAGGCAAGTGACCTGGCCAAGGAGCCTAAGGCTCAAACTAGGTAACATAGTTAGCATGTCATTAGAAGCAGAACTTCCTGAAAGATGTTTGATTGTCAAAGCACATAGTGTCACTCAACTCCATAGCTTACTTTGCAGTGAGCATTGTTTTGTGGTTTATTGTTGAGAAGTAGAGAGGGTCTTTATTTGCAAGTCTGATTACTCAGCCACTTACCTCTATGGGAGTTTCGTCATTGAAGAAAGAATGCAGTGACACCAACAGGATTCTGTATTGACCCCAACAGAAAATAAAAAAATATGCATTTCATGGAAAAGAGCAGAAAAGGAATGATATTTAGAGATAAATCACATATCCAAGAGAATGAGTGCAGGGCAGAGGTAACAACTCACACATGCTATTAGTCAGCTGTAGTCCATTTTGGGGAGTTATACTTTCCTCTCACAGGCTTTAGTGTTTGTTTATAAACAGGCACTCAGCTGTGACTGAGGGGCAACAGCTTGTGGAAACTTGAAAGAATGTTTAACAAAAAGTCTTAAGAGGATTTTTGTTGTTCTACTTGTCATCTCTCCTCTTCTCTCGATTCACGATTTGCCTGTTTTCCTAAACTAGTATACACCTTACTTGTTCTTTTTTGTAGGTTTTCAAACTCATATTCTTTTTGAAATGAAGTAGTCAAAAAGTTACAGTAATCTCTGTGAGATCATGGCATAGGTTTACATCGTGGAATTATTATTATATTCATAGTTTTGTCTTCAGCACCTTTCTAACAGAGTTTGATCTAGCTTGACCCCATGAGGTAAGGCCCAACTTCCCAGTAGACCAGTGATTCCTAAATCTTTTTGACTTTCGGCTCCTTTGATTTACTGGCCACTGGCCGCTGCTCCCCCAATATAATACTTTTGAGAGAGAGATGGGAGGGAGGAAGCACAACCTGAGTAGTACTTCCACAGATTCCACATTAGTACTTCGGAGGATTCTGCGGCACCCCTGGCTGGGTTTGGCAGTTGCCTGAGATGTCATGGTGCACAGTTTGGGAACTGCTGCAGTAGATATTCATCCATCTTGCAAAAGTCACTATTGGCAGGGACACGATGTTTAATCGAGTAGCAAAATGGATTTACAAACTGAACAACCAGACAGGTTATGGAGTAGTTTTGCAAATGTTGCAATGCTAAATGTATTTTTATTTGAACATCAGCAACAACCCTCTGTTCTATAGGACAGAAGGAGGGAGCATTAACCATATTTACTCTCTACAGCTGTTTGCATTTCTCTGAGGGGAAGCTTAGCTTGGGCAACCTTACAGGAAGCATAAACAGACACACTGCTTTTTCTTTCTATTTTTGTACTGTGCAACATCCCCCAAGAATTTCACTTTGTGGTTCACTGGCAACTCAACAAAATATTTGCGATACATATAAAGCTTTCCAGGGAATTGGTGTGAACTAACCAACCTAAAGGCTGCACTGGTTTCTGTGAGCATTATGTAAATTTTGCTCTGGTTTTAGGTCATCAGTTTGAATAATTGCTTTCCTTTTATACATGGCGGAAAACCCCTTGTGTTAATCAAGAGCCATGGTTCCCAACCATTGCCCGTCAAAATGTTTTGGATTTCAGTTCCCAGAATTGGTGCACTGAGACAGGAACAGGAAGCTTGGACAGAGCTTGTTCTTGCTGGGCCTCAAAGTCTTCCAGTTTAGGCCTTTCTCTCAGGTGCATCACACAGATGAGCTTGTAGGGTGTCCGTAATGTAGGTAGAACTCCAGGAACGGAGAATTATGGTGTTTGTAGTCCAAAAATCCCATCCCTGGAAGAGGGATCCCAGTGCAGCCACAGCAAGAGATTCACGGGAGACAAGTAAGGAGGGATGCAAGGTCTTTGTTTAAAAAAGAAAATGGCACACGGCCGAAAGAGGAACAGGAAGTAAATGAGGTTTTCCTTATTGTTAGGTAGACTTCCACAGGTTCTAAATTTGTGGAATTTCCCAAATACCTGAACTGTGTGGAAATGGAAGTGCACCATTTTGGCTTTTTCCATTCCTCCTTTCAGCTTCCCACACATTGTCTCCAGAGTCTGACCAAAATTATATTTAATTTTATTTTATTCCTCTTGAAATGTAACAGGTACTTTTATGAGCATCAGATACAGACAAAACATTTACTGGATTTTTCTACTTCTTGTATTGCCTGTAGGTTGGTGCATCTAGCCAGTGGGGAATTTACACTCATCTGAGGTGAGTAACTACTTGCAAAATGGCTATTTCTTTTATCCCATGGTGTGCTTGTCATTATTAAAGGAAGTGGTGAAGTCCTTGTTTTTAACACACTACCCCCCAGTATTGCTAAACATTTTGCTACTCAGTTTTAAACCAAAATAAATTTAAAAAAAAACATTGCTATTTCCCATCATATAGGAAATAGAGTTGCAGACTTATAGCTGGGATGCAATTATTTTATTTTAGCAGACATATTAAATGTCTTGTACCTTCTGAAGAAAAAGGTTGGTGATGCCTTTATCAGACCACTAAAACTTCACACAGAGGCTAGCTTTTGTCTCTGCACATCATCATCAGAGTAGGCATTACAGAGCCAAGAGTGGTGCAGAAAAAACATAAACATTTCAAAATTCATGGTGTTTTCCCCACCACTTCCACCCCTCCTGGGGCTGGCAGGCACTCGCTCTTCCATGTACATATCCATTGATTCCGCACAGTCTGGCTCCATCTTAACGGGATTTATTGTAACAGGGGGATGGAAAAGAACAGCTTCAAGAGTTTACTCTACTCCTGCCATTCACCCTGGGGCAAAGTTAACAGCACTTGCCTCTGCACAGCCTCACTTTGATTCAAACCCTGAGTTAAATCCACTGGGGCCCATGAGTCCTTAGTCTACTTCAGTGGGGTGTCCACAGGGGACCAAAAGTGGCCTCCCTGAGGAGGGATGACTTATAAAACCACAAACTTGACAAGACTTGAGGCTTACTGGTGTTGGCTACTGCAGTGGCATGGCTGCTGCTACTTTTGGAGGTGCCATGGTGGTTCTTTGTACCTTTTCGTCTTCCAGCACTGCCTCTGGGTATGTGTAGGGCCTATTTGGCCCATCGTAGTCTTGGTGTGGTAGTCTTGGGGGTGAGATGGAAAACAGCCAGATGAGCATGGCTCCTCCAATGAGTGGCCTTGTCCCTGAGGAATGTGGAGTTCAACAAGGATCCTGGACAGGATTTGTTGTGACAGATGTAGTCACGGGCCCCCTCCATCTCCCAGACCTGTTTGAGGCTGAGGTCCTCCTCCGGGGCATCGCCCTAAGCTCTTTCTTCATCTGGGTCTGAGGCTCTGGTCCTGATGAATATCGTTCATGTGAAATTATTATTTGCATTGGGTGGTAGTTGCTGTGTGGTACCAATGGCAGCTCTCCTCTCATGTAAACAGAACTCTTGGAGGACACATTTTGCTTCTGAAATTCAGTGGAGGAGACAAGAGCTGGTAAAGCAGCTGGAAAACCCCAAACCCCAATATGTTTAACAGCTGGTCTAGCTTAGCTTTGAAAAAAAACAACAACCTTGTGCCAAAGTGACTGGCTTGAGCAGATAAGTGGGAAACAAATTTGAACAGATAAGTGGGAAACAAATTAAGGCTTGGCAGAACACGTAAGAAATTATACCTATATGAGAATGAAAAGAAAATATGAAAACATGGAAAAGGAGACAGCATATCTGTTCCATATGGGTACACTTGCTGTTTTCTCCTTGCCAACATGTTGTGCCAATCTGACAAAAACATTAGTGCGAGCTAGAGATAAAGCAGAAGTCAGCTTCATTGGTCTGGTGGGATAAGTACATATACAATTTCTGTCCAACTATCTCGTGATTCTTTTGTACCTTGTTAAGTAGCCTGCTGCTTTGTCAGACATGCACTAGATTAGAACATGTAGCTAATATGTGTACAGAATTAGCTGTAGTGTTGGGAGGACAGATGGAACTTCACTAGAGACATTTGCAGATACATGGGATTCAAAGGGCAGATTTCCATTCTCTTGTGCTGGATGTTTACTCTTTGGGCCCTACATTGTGTGCTGACATTTTGCCCTTCTTGCAAAATTGGTCATGCAAAAACACTATGTGGAAATTGGTTATCCAAATAATTTTTTCCTGCATGAATCTGAGATTACAGTCATAGAGAACCACTGAGTCACATGTCCCAAGAGGCAGCCATGTTAACAGATTTATTATGTTGGCTAATGTATTTATTATGGCCTGAAAACCCATGGATTACAATCCACTTTGTCAAGACTCTGTAAAGAGTCACATTCTATGAGACTGGTTGTGTTCTTTTTGTCTCATATACGTTGTATATTGTTCCCTAATGTAAAAATGTACCCTAAGCTTTGTTGTTGTTTAGTCGTTTAGTCGTGTCCGACTCTTCGTGACCCCATGCTACTTAGCATGGAAAGCAGGAAGTACCCTAAGCTACTTAGCATCTAATGCTTCTAATTTGGTGCCAGTATGAAATACCACTCTAGTCTTTTACTCAAGGCTTGGCTAGATGGCTAAATTGTATTGGGCTAAACAGGGACACTTAAGGGCACGTCAATGTGCAGTATCCATTTAGTGTAACACTTGCATCCACATGGCATATGCACTTCAAGTGACTGTACTTGGTCCACCTACCTTTAAAGGGAAAGATGGAAAAGAAAGAAAATAAACAAAACATCTTCCTTCTTTCCTCCTCCTGTCTTCTCCTCCTCCTTCTCAGAGGAAACTTTCAATTTTTATTTTTCCCCCCTGAAAAATACAGTGCATTAGCGCTGCCCGAATAGGCTTTAAAAAATGGAAAAACTTTGCTTTCTTCTAATTCCTCCAACAGAGGAAGTTTTTAGTTTCCCACTATCATTAAGTGTCTAAGCTGTAAGCCTAAGCCACTTCACGATATTGGGAAATTGAAAGCAGGAAGACCTGCCTTTTAAAAAGAGTACTGCGTGACAGGGAGCGAAAAAGGTTCAGGTAGGAATGCTCTGGGGATGGGCTAGTTCATGCTGCCACTTATGTCGTGTGGTTGCTGGGAAAAGGAGCAAACCAGCCTGTCCTCAGAGCAGACCCAAAAGTGGGAGAAATCTGCAAGTAGTTGCACCCTAAATTTCAATTAAAATGATACAGATACATTCCATTGATTCAGCTCTAGTTGTGACTTGCTATGCTAAGTAACAGGATTTCAGGCAATATCATACATAAAGCTGTGTGAAGTAACAGATGCTCCAGGGATACTTCAAGTAATACCTTGTTGGCAATCTCATGCAAGAATATTGCTCGGAACATTAGCAACCTGAGATGAGACTGTTATTTGGCTGGCATCCCATGTTTTATCGTCATGCATGCTGTGTAAGAACATCCTTGCCTTGGGTTGCATGTGCATGAAGACCAGAATACTTTTTAGCTGATGAACTTTTAGGGAAGGAATAACTAATATTCAAGGATGTTGACAAAGAAACGTTTTCTAGGGACAGTGTTAGTGTGGTTCTTAATGTTAGTTTTCCTCTTTTTTTATGGAGCAATCCTCTCTTTATAGGAACTTTCTGTCAAGCTACACATTTAGAAAATGTGCTATCCCCATCTGTTTTATTATGTGCTCTAAAATTGCTTCTGACCCATAGCAACCCTAGCATGGTTTTCAAACTATGTGAGATTGTGCAGAAATCCATTGGTGTTCATATAAGATTAGTGTAACTTCCCACAGTTAATTGCAAGTAATTGTTGAAGTGCATCTTGATTACACAGTTGTACATGTGGACAGATATGTGACCAAGATGTGTCCTGATACTTTGTCAATTAGCCACTGCAAGATACTCAAACAGCAGTGGGATTCTGGCCATATTCAAAGAAATGGCTCACCACTGTTATCTCCCAGTGAATTTCCATGGCTAAGCAGGGATTTGACCCCTTGTCTCCTAAGTCCTAGTTCAATAGTGTATTCAATACAGCCATTGACTCACTACGCCTGTTTACAATTTGTGATATATGCCCATATTCTCCTCAGAGTTAAATGGGGAAAAAAGAGGAAAAAAAGGCAATTTATTATTTATCATTCTGTTTAGTACATGCACTTCAAGATTACATTTTAGCTGGAAAGCATATATCCTTAGTCTCTAGTTCAAAGTAGCTTAATAAACGCAACAAAGGAAGGATGAAACCAAATAAATAAATAAATAAATAAATATAAATAAAAACCAAAGGGATAAAGACCCTGCTTCCCTTTGTCTGCACCATACATAACAGTAAGGATACAGAAGGTAGGTGACATACACACCTATCTGGGATAATAACTTTTAAAATTGCACCATGAATCAAGTGTACCCAGACACTCAGCTAATTGGTGATAAGGAAGAAAGAATCTGTTGGGTCTGCAATGAATGTTTGTCTAATACGAGTTATATGCTGGGGGAATGATTCCTGGATCATGGAAGTCAATATGCTTGAAGGAGCTTGGCTTTCCACATATCTGAAAAGGAGAAGTTATTTTTTTATGAGGTAGCTCTCCATGTGGGCAAGCGAGAATGCTGTGGAAAGCCTCTAAGTGAACACACGAACCTCTCCTTTTTGAGATGTCTCACCTTCTGTGTGAAAAAGCAACAGCTGAGGGAGAATGACTAGGCACTGACCTATTCATTGGTTGCAAAAGGTGAATTGACTCAAGCTTGAACAGAGAGTTTGGAAACAACTAATTGCAAGTAACAGGGCACGTCTAAACTGGCTCTTTTAGTGCGAGCTGGAGCGATGCGCCATTTGGTGCGATCCTGGCATCCAAATGGCATATTGTCCTCAAGCAACCCTCTGTCAAAATAGACCTTGACTTGTGCATCTTGTGAATAATATAATGGTGGACATAATATTGTTTTAAAAAGCAGTTCAGTATGCAATATGAGCAGCTGGAGCATTATACAACATGCAAGTGAACATTACAATTTGCTAATGCTTATATACGTACCTAGCTGCTGTTTAAAACACAGCTTCACTGGCAAGTCAAAATGTTGGCAACCTTAATTAGAAATCTTTATCCTTCTTAAACTAGTCATTCGTTGGGCATTGAACTAATGCCGAGTAATGAGGTAATTATGACATAGAAACCTATTAGTTCAAGTCATGTTACAGCTACTGCTCCAAACCAGAATGTAAATCTTGTTGTGTTAATTCCCTGAGTTGTCCACTTTCCCCCAATGAATCTTTAATTACCTTTTATATTAAAAATTAGGATTTTATTGTATTCTTCAACTCTTTCCTTTTCCAAGTGTTAACAAACTCATTAGGTGAATGGATGAGATCGCAAGAAGAATCATAATCAGTAGCAGAACAGCATTAATAATAATGATCTTAGAAATGCAGAGCTAGAAGGGACCCTATGGATTATCAAGTCCAGCTCTTGTTAAGGAGGCACAGTGGGGAACTGAACTCACAACCTGTGGCTCCACAGCCAGATACCTAAACCACTGAGGTATACTGCAGTTCTGTGAAATAGTATTATTTGTCTTCAGTGAAAGAGGAACTTTTGGTTAGTTATTGCTTAGGAAATGTTGAGCAAATAAAATGAATGCACACAAAATAAAAGAAAGAAAAAAGCAAAACATGATGATTAGATTGTCCTCCTAGAGTTGTCAAGTCAGCAGCATCCTGTTCCTTAAAATTTCAGGGGCAAATCCTGAGACCCAGGTGTAGGTCCTTACTGCTGCAATAGTAAAAAACAGATTCAATGATAAAATAACACTAAAATCAAATAAACAAAACCATAAACCCATTAAAAGTCAGTAAATCTCCAAGCAGTTAAAATAACAATAATAACGAGACATCAGGTCAATTCTGATTTTTTCTGGCTTCTGAATTTTTCTGGGGCTTCATAGCTACAGAATATTTAGAAGTGGTTTATCATTCCCTTCTTCTGGGGATCCTCTGGGACCATGTTGCTTGCCCAAGATTACAAAGGCTGACTCTTCTCCTATAGCACACACTAGAAAATTGAACTTCTGACTCCTCAACCAGGTGCTCCATCTCACTGAGCTATCCAGCCCAGTAAAGAGTTAAAACCATGCCAAGAGTCTCATCAACCAGGCTAAAAATATGTGTTTCCATGTCCTTCCTAAAAGCAAGAGTGAAAACAACTCAGGAAGAGAGCTGTCTTGGAGCCCCACCAGAGAAAGCCTTCCTTTCTATGCCTGCCAATTGGAACCTCTGCAGTGTCTCCTTATGATCTTAGACACCTGGAGAGGTTCAAAGGGAGACAGATGGTCACTTGGATAGTCAAACTCGAAGCTGTTTAGGGCTTTGAACCAATATTTTGAATTGGGCTCAGTAAGTAACTGGATCTAGTGCAGATCTTTCAGTATTGAGGTTGTGTGATCACACTGCTGTGCACTAATAAGCAGCCTAGCTGCTATATATTGCACCACTGGAAGATCCTTGGCCCACTTCAACACAAGCTCTCCACATGGAGATATTCGAAAGGTTAACACAATGGTTTCCAAATTCAAAGTCCAAGATATTCTTGGGTTACAACTCGGTGAAGCCCTAGCTAGCCCAATCAAGGGTCAGGGCTTCTCAGAGTTGTAATCCAAGAACATTTGGAGCCTTGAGTTTGGGGACCACTGGTTTTTGTGTGGTCAGGATGTGGGACAATGGGTTTAAATCTTCTCCGACACAGTGGTTCTTCTCATGCTCTTACTGGAGGAATCCTCTAGTGAGTATGAGGTCAAGCCTCTCAACTAACACCCTATGAACGTTGCAGATGTTGGGCTCTTCAGTGTGCTAAAGGCCACACCTCCTGAGGAGAAATGCCCAGGTTCTGATTTGGATGAAGATCTTAGAACCAGGCCCTTAGAGCAGAGGAGATAAAAATCTCAAGTGGGACACAAGATCTTCAGACAAAGTGGTAGGCTCCTATGAGGTCTTGTTGTGAATATGAGCCTTATTAGGAGTAAGTGGTCGTGCTTGGTAGCCAGTGTCTGGTGACAGAGACCCAAGGTTCAGTGGCTAACACTTGGGTATTGAGTGTGGGTTTTGGCATCTAAAGTGTGTAAATTCTTAGCTCACCAAAATTCAGTGCTGAGAACAAACTGCCTAACTCTGCTCAGACTTGGGAAAACCAAACCTTGCCCCTAGATGTGTTTATAATTTTGCCATGAATGACCCTAGACTGGATTATGTTATATCTTGTTTCTCCTCCTCCTCCTTGTCAGACTCTTGTTTGTTGAGGCTGGCTGCCATTGGATCTTATACATTGGTTTGGAAACTTCTTGTTTGGAACTAACACTGCCTGATAGGATTTGATTTTGGTTTTGCTATGCCCTACCTGGTTGGGTTCTCTAGGGAAGATGGAAGTAAGGCCATCCTACTGTAGCAAGAAGAACCCAGGGCCAAGGGAGAACTTGTGGGCTCAGGTGGCAGCCTTCTCCCAGAGTCACAAGAGATTGAGACTTTGCTGAGGGGGCTGTCACTCTAGGAAATTACAACAGCTTGGTAGATGAAGAACTTCCTGACGCTAAGGAGCACTGGTAACTCTGGGTCTTAGGACAGCATAAACATAAACAGCATGGGCATTCTCAAGGCCAACTATCTGCATTTAATAACTTAGTGGAGCCAGTTGAAGAAGGGAGGAGTCCTAGGCCTAGGGCAATAAATACAGCCATCTTAGACATTTGGTAAATGCAATCATCCAATACATTCAACAATCCTAGATAAACCTTGACTTTGGGAAGCAGCATGTATAATTGCATTACATAGCACTTTAGCCTTTCTGGCATTGTGTCAGCTTGAACCTCTGCCTATCAATTTGCAGTGTGGATGACCTGCTGCTGTTTGCACCCACTTGGCCCTGTGAATTGGTTTGTGCATGATACATAGCTTGACAACTGGTTTGCCGCTCTGCCTCTGCTCTGACACACTTCTTGAAATTCTGTGGTTGGTCTATCTTGGCTGTGGACTCGCTCTCTCATGCCTGTTTAAGAATACTTGGTTCCTCTGAAATGTGATCGTGCTTTCTCAGACCCTGCTGTGGCTTTCGATTTTTGGATTAGTACGAAATGATTTACTCTCTAGGATATGGTATGAGAATACCATATCTAGTAGCAGGATAATTCTGACAATAATTGCTTAGTGAATTAGGTACAGATAGTTTTGTACAGATGTATGTTGAAAGTCAGGTGAAATGCAACTTTTATTTAACAAGTTCCATTCCAACTGTGAGGAACAGGTGGTTTTCTTAGTGTTCATGTATACATTATTCTCAACGTTAGCGTGCTCAAGAAAATAGGAATTTCCCCCCCCCCCTCCTTCATTTTTTAAAAAACTTTTCAGACCTTGGGGTTTCATCAGTCCTATGGCTACTGATCCTTTGTGCATGGTTTTGGCCATATAAGACTCCACAACCAAATAATGAATTTATGTATGCAACAAACTTTCATAGACTTGAACTAGAGCCCGTTGTCTTACATGCAGCTAGGATCTAATCTACATACACACATGCCACAGATCTGTTGGCCTATTTTACAACACCATACGACTCTTTCTGGGTGTGCTTGTTTCTAAGTATAGAACAATCATAGTTGTAAGTTCTGGCACCAGGTCAAGTTATCTTGCAGTCAACCATTTGCATTTAACATTTCCAGTGGATCAGAGAGAGGCTGTTTCACCAAACAGAAAACTGAGGGAGAGCAGCAAAAGAGAGGTCAAGATTAGCCAGCTTGGTTCTTCATACCCTTTGAAGCAGGGGTGGGCAAAATGTGCCCTGAAAAAAAAGAGAGGTTTTGCTCAGAAAGTCCCCAAATGTCCGCTAGGAGTCATGGGCGGAATATTTTTGGCCTGTTTTTATGAGTCCCAGCACACTAGCCCCCCTCATCACCCCCCTCAAAATTTAAATTAAAAATGGCAAATAGAGGATGCGAAAGAGCTTTTTCCGTTCTTAGAAAAATAGTTTTTAAAAGCCAACACATTATTTGTTAACATCCCTCCCACAAGGGATTCAGGTTCCTTAGCCACACCCTTCCCCGTTAGTAAAGATATTTAAAGGACGGTGCTGTGTTTTCATGCATCCGCATGCCGCATGTATGCATGCATGCTGTGATCAGACACCACCATTGCTACCTTGCTATGGAAGGAAGAGGTTGGTGCCTGACAGGTGTGAACAGAGAGTTCTTGGAGGGAGACACCTCGATCTTGGTTTGAATTGATGGAAAGTTAGGCACATTTTGAACAATACCTAACACATTGTGTGCCTGCTGAAAAATAGCATCACTTTGGCTGTTACTCAATTTGTTTTCAAGGTTGTCATATCTATTATTATCATTTCTTGTGGTAACTGCACCTGTGACATGCATATTTGGAAGAAAAAAATATATACTCTAACACCTTGCTTGCACAAAATAAATACTGTATGTCATAGGGTATGTATTTCTCTAGAACTGTGGTTTTTCAACTTCCCTTCAACAAGAAACCCTTTTCACATCATCTTTCCTGCTGAGAGATCTCAGTCTCTCTGCCATATATGTGTCCTGGTGTGTTCTTAGATTCAAAGCAAGCTTGTGTGGATCATTGGCTAGGCTTGCTGTGATTCATGGATTTTCCACCACAAAGGAAGCATTTGTTAGCATGCATTTGATGCTTCCTATGGATACACTTTGCAGAGGAAGATTGATAATTATAGGCAGGCAAGCAGTCATTCTGGGAAACCTGTCTGCTGTTCTCAGTCTTCCAAATTGAGGATCTCCTGATAAATATCTCAGCAACCTGAGCATTCTGGAATATAGTTTGAAAACCTCTGTGGTGGGAGAGAGAAACATTTGGGTAACAGCACTCGCTCTCATTGCAAACTCAGCTGATGAATATTGAGAAGACTCTAGCCAAAACAGAACCACTGAGAGAATGAGAGGCGAATGCCAAGCTATGCAAAAAGTATGAACAACCCGTTAGGGGAGGGAAATTCCTAAAGACAAAGAGACCCCAACTCAAACTGCCCAGTGTTAGCACAGCGTGTACAGCAGCCATAGAATGCTAAGAGTCTGCAGTAAAAAGTGGGGACTGGAAAGCAGTAGGAAAAACTGAATGGAATGTCCTGGAAGTAGGCATGTTCCTTGGTCTTCTTATCTAATACTGACTGTTTGTGTAACAGATTTTTCAGAGACAGACAGACAGACAGACCAACCAACCAACCAACATGGTTGGTCTACAGTGCTCAAGCCCTTTGGTAATATTTGACGCTGCCCAACCTCAAACTTACTGCATACAGATGAGTATTATTGAATGACCATACATAAAAATTTATGTGAGACACCAGAAGCTGTGGGCTGTTAAGATAATTTAAACTCTATGCCTGTAGAGAAAACAAACCATCAGTCTCTGTCGTCTTTGTCCTTTTCACTGCCATTCGGTTTAACATCATAGCTCCCGGTTTAAAAAAAAAATTAGCAGTGCAATAGGAGAGTGGCTCTGGTCAGCCTCAGATATATTGCTGCCTGAGACAAGAGTCAAGATGATGCCTCTCCCCCGCCTTTTAAATGCACAGAAGATGCACAAAAAATGACTGGATTGGCAGTTGAACCTTACTTCAACCACAGTTTAGGAGGAATACGGTAGGAGTGCAGTATCTGAGGGGGGATCAGTTCCAAGTGCTCCTGCGGACACCAAGAAATGCTGAAGTAGTGAATGTGACGCATGTCTCTGTCTCCCTCTACTGGCTAGTTCTGGTAAATACACTTTTTAAATGTAATATTTTCAGGCAGCAGATAAATGAGTCCCTGGATGCTAATCCAGCAGACGGTGAGGGAGACTTACAGTATGTTACAAGTAATGTCATCTGTAACACATTCCTTTTGGGAAGGGAAGGGAAACTTTATGGACACAATTATGTTTGTAATTTTACTTATTTCAAGTACCGAGTCACATGAGCTAGTTTCTTTTTTGCATTACATTTTTGGAACTAAAAATTCTTTCTTGGGGCATTTTGAAGGAATTTCTTTGATTTTTAACATTTTGGGTGGTATCCTCACTCTGCCTAAGAGTAGGGCTCGTCTTGAGAGCAAACGTTGAGCTGATACCTGACCCATCCAGGAACTCTGCAGATCCAATATTGGCTCTTGGTTTGCAGAGGCAGAATCTGCTGGTGAGAGGAAAAAACTGCAGGGAATTCCACCAAGTTTCTTCTCACCAGCTCAGAACCTTCCTGGCCCAGCGAGTTATGCTGCATCAGATAGCCTATGACATGTGATTACTTGATACATAGATCCTGTAGACTAGAGTCACATCAGTGTCCTCCTTGGTCATCTCAAAAGGAGGCAAGGCTTTTTGAAGTCGTGAAAAACACTGGGATGTTTTCAGAATATTTGTGTATATCCCAATAGATATCATATTTGAATCAAGTATCAAAATTATTTGATGATACTACTTAAACCACACTACATTTCTCTGGAATCTCCAATGTCTCTTGGCTGCTGGGGAAAAAACACCTTGGTAGATATTTATACATCATTTACAATTAATGTGTTTAAGTGAAAGAAACAGTTAGATCTCTAGTGGTATTAGTGTGACATATTGTGTACACAGATGTCTTCTAAGCAACTTCCAATGGTCCAGAAGCCCTATTTTCTGCTTTCAGGACTGACTATGGGCTGCACCAGGCCTGAAAATGTGAGGTGGGAAAGCATTCTAGTTTCTAGAATGCCAGTCCTGGTTTTGTTCTTGGGGGGCGGGGCGGGGGGGGTGGGTTTGGATGTTTGAGGGACCCTACAACCTATTGTGTAAGGAAAACAAGCAAAAAAATTACTATAAAATAGATTGCTATAAAATCGAGGGAGGAGGTTGTTTCTTACTGCTGAAGGCTGGGGCAGTAAGTGCCCCCTTTTCATCATTATTTCATCATTTCCCCCCAGTAAGGCACAGGACAATTTGGGAGGGGGTTTCAGAGGCCTAGAAAATGGCCTTTGGGACACAGGTGCACTTTGTTCACCCCTGTTTTTAAGCCTTCTCTTTTCAGAATGCTAGTATTCCTAAGAGAATATTTTCACATAATCTCCTGTGGATTCTTTACCTCTAAAAATGAAGAGTTGTTAATTAACAATCATTTTCAAGCCATACTGAGATCAGGAAATCATCGGCACTTCAGGGGTGCTAATTAACTCCCATCTGGTTATCTAGCCATTTATTCACAATAACAATGCACTCGATAGATTATGAATCATTTAAAAAACAAAACCACACATTTCAAATCACCAACAACGAATGCTTGTATCACATATTCCAGTGTTAGATTACTACACTACTAAATTTACAACTCAAGTTAGAAGGAGTGATCTTAAGGCTATTTGTTCTGAAAATGAACTGAGGCACAATAAATGTTCCACATGAAGATTACAGCCTATTGTGAGTGAAGGTTCAAAACTGGAGGGAGGAAAATTCATGGTGGACCAAGCATCTTTCCACCCATCTGCTTCCTCTAGTCCTCAAAAGATGGAACGGTAATTTGTTAATAGAATGCAAGCATGATAGTCTAAAGGTTGTTGATTCAAATGATGCCATCACCAGTTAGAAGACTAAGGGTCTCCAGAACTTGGACAATTTACTTGTTGGACTGTAACTCCATCAACTTCCACTTCAGCATGACATGGTTCCTCTCCTAGTTTTTGCCTATTCTGCCCATATGAAATCACAGAGATCCATTAATGTGATATCACAAGGAGACACCTCTTGCTCTCAGGTTTTGCTCTTGAAATCTCAGAGAATGGGAAAGTGTTGATCTGAAGAATGGTTTTTCCTTGAACAGCCAGGTGGCACAGAGACATTCTGCTCAGTTGCTCAGAAACCCGGTGAGCTAAGTGCCTGGGAAGGATAGTCCTATCCATTGCTGCTCACACAAAACAAGGGGTTTTAAGAGAGTGAGAGACAAAATGGAGCTTGATTTTTCTGGAAGGCTAGTAAGATGCATAATAACAATGTATATAAAACTTCCTTTTTGGGCCTAGAGCTTCAACAACAACAACAACAACAAACAACAACAACAACAACAACTGCGGGTAGTAGAGGAGGAAAAAAAGACGCCTAAATTATTATATCAGTACAAGTAGATAAAAATTACTTAAGGCAGTGGAAATGGAGAATATTTTGAAAACAACAGAAACAAAGGCTCAATATAAGAAACAACAATTTGACATTGACATTGCAATTCCAGGGGATGCCAGAGTTGAAAATAAAGAAGTGGAAAAACTAACAAAATACAGAGACCTGGCAATCGAAACATCTCGCCTCTGGAAAAAAAAAACACTTCAGTGGTGTGGAGATCGCCCTTGTGTCTGTGTTTGTTGTGGCCCTCACAAAGGTTCTCTCCCTCTTGGTTTTCCCTCGCTGTCACCAGGTATTATTTCCTTAATACCACCTCTGAGTGTTAGACACATATGCTGCCACATGCAAGGCTTATTGAACTACAGAATCAGTTGGTTTGAATAACAGACAACCTTTTATTATTAATCATTTCACAAAGTAAATCACGTAGTCACTGTAACAGGGGTTTGATTAAGTTTGGATAGGACGGGATATATATTCAGGCTTGTGTTATGTATTTTCAATCACTTAATATCTATATTATTCTAGGTGTTCTCATTCCTGCTTGTTCATTCCAATAACCTTGTTCTTAATTTACTTTCCTAACTCTCTATTCAGATCACTCTAATTCTTCTTCTCTTCTCTCTAAGCTCCAACTTCTCAACCGTCTCTCTCAGGTTCCAACTGTCTGTCTCCTTGGTTCCGCCCCTCCTGCTCTATCCTTGGCTCCTCCCTCTAGAGCTCCTGTGACTGACAGGCAGGAATGACGTCACCTGTAGGCATTTCGTCACAAGTGGTCCCTGTAGTCATTGGGGCTTTGGGAACAATATCAAGAAACTTCACACAGTACTGTAAGCAGTTGCAGATCTCAGAAATCAAACAATCAGAGCTACAAAAAAATGGCAATATCAGGAACAGTACACATGCTGCACCGATATTTGTATCTGTTATATAATACCAGTCAATGTTTTTATAATGTTGACTGTGCCTGGTGTTTCTTAATAATAATAATAATAATACTAATAATAGTGTGTCAAGTTTGTTCCAACTTCTAGTGACCCTTTCCAGGGTTTTCTAGGTAAAGAATATACATAAGTGGTTAACCAGTCCTTTCTTCTGGGTGTGCCCTGGGAATGTTCAGCTTGCTCATGATTACACAGGCTGGCTCTTCTCTCAGAAGGCACCGTGGGGAATCAAACTCCCAACCTCTGGCTCTGCAACCAGATACCTAAACCACTGAGCTATGGGTTAATTGCTAAATACTGTAGCTAGGATCAAGCATTCCCACAAGTGCAACGTTTATCCAGAGAATTCAGTTTACACATCTGTGAAATCCTGTTAAATTATAGATGCCTTCACTCACTAGTTAATCATATGGAAAGGTTTGTTTCTTGGCAAATAGTTGGGCAAAACAATTACTACATGTTTTGCCTTGTATCTCCTGCAAGGGCTTGGATCTTGCTTTTTTATATATATGCAAGTTTAGAATCCGGGCCACTGTAATCCTGCTTAAATTATACAAATCATTTCACATTTTGAAGCTATACATATAAATTATCTTATCAATTTTATGCAAATCAGTTTCATTTTCTTTGTCCTTTTTTGGTGCTGTGTAAGCAGCCACCCATCCAGACGTCTGGTACAATTCCTAGCTAAGTTTAGAAGCCCCCCCACTCTCTAGCAGCAGAAGGTATTCTAAAAAGTAAGTAAAACAGCCACATTCACAGCACATGTCATCACAGTACAATCAGTTTTTGAAAAAGGAATCATTACAATCAAGTTACTGTTCACAACTAGCTACCTGCAAGCTGTACTACCCTACTCCCATGGTGTGCCCACTTAAGGCAGCTGCCTCACTGTTTGAGGGTAGAGTTGACCCCAGTTAGGAACACAGGAAGTTGCTTTGTACCACCTTTATACCAATGCTTCATACCATTTTGTTTGTCCAGTTTAGCCTTGTATCCTTTGAGGCTCTGTAGGGAGATTCTTCATCTCACTTGCCTTCTAATAATTTTAAATAGAGAAACTCTGGATTGAAATTGGAAACCTTCAGAAGGGAAAGCCTGTGCTTTTCTCCTGAATTGGGTGCCGATTACCTCTCTAGGTAAAGGTAAAGGTTCCCCTTGACATTTAGTCCAGTCGTGTCCGACTCTAGGGGGCGGTGCTCATCCCCGTTTCCAAGCCGTAGAGCCAGCGTTTGTCCGAAGACAGTTTCCGTGGTCACGTGGCCAGCGCGACTAGACACGGAACGCCGTTACCTTCCCACCGAGGTGGTACCTATTTATCTACTTGCATTTGCATGCTTTCGAACTGCTAGGTGGGAGAAAAGCTGGGACAAGCGACGGGAGCTCACTCCGTCGCGTGGATTCGATCTTACGACTGCTGGTCTTCCGACCCTGCAGCACAGATGCTTCTGCGGTTTAACCCGCAGCGCCACCACGTCCCCTTCTGCTCATAAAATGCTGGATTTTTGCAAACTGCTCAGTCCTCAATACCCATCTGCTGTTGTAGGGGAAATTAACCATTCTGTGACTGACCACTAAAGGACTGGAGTCCTGTAGAATCCCTCGGTGATTCAATACACTCATCCAACTGGTAACTCATTTCTCATATAACAAGTAAGTAAAGATTGCCTTGCCATGCTGAATTTCTGATCAACAGATACTCTCTACAGAATCCTTGCTAGGGCTGGAATCAATGTTATGCTTATTTCCAGAAGCAGTTGTTTTTCAAGATTATGTGAGCGCATTTGTTTACCATGTAGTTAGCATTGACATAATATTGAGAGTGGAACCCATATATTTTTGGGACCCCAAAACTCCTGGATCATAGAGTGGTTGACACTCTTTCCTTTGCAAGGAGCATATAATTCCCATGCGACAACAGCTTCACTGGCTGCTGGTCCATTTCCAGGCCGAATTCAAAGAACTGGTTACGACCTATAAAGCCCCTATATGATTTGGGTCCAAGTTATGCAAAGTACTGCATCTCTGTGTATAAGCCTTCTTGACTCTTAAAATCTTCTGGGTCCCTTAACTGGGAGAAAGGTAGCATACATACATACATACATCTTTCTACTACTGGAGAAAAACATATGCATTTTGATTATGTTCATAAAACACATTCATCATCATTGCCATATACTAATTTTAAGGAACTTCACAAGGATTATAGAATAAATATAGCCTCTATCACACTTATCTTAGAACTCAGATGGAAAACAGCATCTGTTGAGATGGAAAATAAAGCAGACAAGCTGTTTCTGAAGGGTTATTAACAATGCACATTTAACTTTATGTAGAATACATTGAGCAGATACATTTCACACTGTTGAATTACAATCACTTGCTTACAGTGAGTCTCCATTACAGTGGATACCGATATTAGGGCTCTAATATCGAGTTCAATGTCAAAAACAGTTTGTCCGCTTTATTTCCTTCTTAGCAGATGCTGTTTTCCATCTGAGCTCTAAAGTAAGTGTGACAGATAGCATCTTTCAGCTGAATAAGAATTTTTAAAAAAATCTAGAGTCCTTTTCTCATCTAATAGTCAGACTGTGCAGGAAATGAAACACAGGCCATTATCATTGTTATCAGAGTTAGCAACAAAGTATGCATCAGAACAACTGCATGAAAAGCTACCTTATGTCCGTTTCTTGCCTGGATCCTACTACAGTTTTCCTTTTACCACCACCCCATCTGTTCTGGGGCACAGTGCTTCTTTGGTTTAGTTACATTCTGAAAATGTGTAGCACATTGCCTAAGGGTACTTAGTGTATTTATGACGGCAGAGGATGAGTGATAAACTAGATGTGTTGCAAAAATATTGGTTCGTGCACTTTGGTAAGTCAGACCTAATCACCTACAAGGTGGGAGAGAAAGAGAACACCAGGAACAAAAGAACTTTTATCTAAATTTATTTTGCAAAATAAAAGAGAACACATGCAGTGTATGTCACCATTCATGGCTGGATACATTGATTATATATCTTTTTCTGGAATGTGCACCAGTCATTGATTAAATGATAGATTATAAATGAAAGTACAAAGTATACATTTTGGAATACTGTTTTTTTCCCCTGATGAAACATAGATACTAAGAACTAAGATAATGCTAGTTTCCAAATACACAATATACTGATAAACTCTATCTTAAGGTCACAAATTCCTAACTTTGTCTCGTCTTGCTTTCATCTAGTGTCTCCAGCACATTCTTGAGATTAATAAACAAGCCCTATACCCTTGACCAGTCATGCACGCCACCTGCTAATACAAACTTTTTAGCCCCAAAATGACTCCATTTGTTTAAAATGGCTTTTCTTTGGTTCAGATTACAAAACAGATGCATTTGGCTTCACCTCTAATGACCTTGCCCTTCGGCCCACCAGTTCCACGAGGCCACAACCGCTGATGATTTGGGTTGTGGGGGTCAGTGGGAAGAGGTGTGTTTCTTATATGTAAAAAGCTTGTTTTTAAAGTTGACCCTGTCATGTGGACAAACTGAGCAACCATCCAAAATGCCAAAAATTTCAGGGGTACCTGCTTTTCTTGTACAAACTGTGAGGTTGGTTTATTTGTGGATAAACAAATAGCAGATTAGCAGCTGTGTTTCCTGTAGGCATTTAAAAAGAGTTTCTCTGCTCTCTGGAGCAATAAAACAGGCAGAAGCTGAGCTTAAAATAAAAATAGATATCTAGATTTAATTAGGAAATGCATAGATAGGAAAGCCTGATGACTAATCTAGATAGGTGACGACAGCAAGGACCAAGGAGGGAGAAAAGGCCATAGGCTGCAGCCTCAAGAGAGGTGGTTGAGAAAAAGGAGAAGATGGACTGAAAAAGATAGGAGATGTTAGCTCTTTTTCTTTTGTGTTTGTGTGTGTGTGGGGGGGTGTCAATAGGAAAGTAGAGAAACAGCCATTGAAAAAGACAGACACAGACTGCCCAGTTGGACATTTGTGACAGATCAGTGCAAACAGGTGATGCTTCCAGAAGAATCTTCCAATATAAACATTTCACAAAACAGAATATGGCACTATATGCTAATAGCATTCTGTCCAAACATTCAGTTTCATTGTGTAAGGGAGAAAATGGTCACACTTACTGACCTTCTCGCATCATTATCATGTCCCTGCTGTCAAGGTTTTTGGAATCTCCTGGAGAAGAGAACTCAGAAGGTGGTGCTGGAGGACTCCTGTTCAAAACCCTGGCTGCTGACCTGTGGAGTCCCTCAGAGTTCTGTTTGTTATTTAACATCATCTACATGAAACCACCGGGAGAGACTGTCCAGAGTTTTGGGGTTCGGTGTCACCAGTATGCGGAAGACATCCAACTCTACCTCTCCTTACCACCTAAATCTGAGGAAGCTACTTCGGCTCTAGATCAGTGTTTGGTATCAGTAATGGACTGGATGAGGGTGAATAAATTGAAACTTAATCCAGACAAGACAGAGGTGCTCCTGGTCAGTCAAAAGGCAGATCAAGGAACAGGGATGCAGCCAGTACTTGATGGGAGTACACTCCCATTGAAAAAACAGGTGCACAGCTTGGGGGTGCTCCTGGATTCATCCCTGAACCTGGATGCCCAGGTCTCGGTGGTGGCCAGGAGTGCATTTGCACAATTAAAACAAGTGCACCAGCTATGTTTGTTTCTTGAGAGATCTGATCTGGCCATGGTGACACATGCCCTAGTTATTTATTGTAATATGGTCTATGTGGAGCTGCCGATGGAAAGTGTCAGGAAACTTCAGTGGGTCCAAAATGCAGCAGCCAGATTACTGACTGCAGCTGGTTACACAGATCACTTAACCCTCCTGTTACAGTAGCTCCACTGGCTGCTGATCCGTTACCGGGCACTTGTGGATTGCTGCCCTTTGTTCACTTCGTCCTACAGCACATCTTCTTCAAGAAAGAAGTTGTTCTTTTTCCACCTTCTTTTGAAATGACTGGCTGGCCATGAGGGTACCTCCATGTAAATCTTCAACCCACCTGCATACCTAGAGGCCAATTGTAGGGGCTCCTCCTGTTCTCCAGTTGAGGTTACCCTGAATGGATGTCTTGAAATAATAAACACAAGTTCTTCCTTTTCTGTTACCAGGACCATTCAGAATGATTACACATGATTTATAGCTATGCACTCACCTGACTGACCTATTTTACTCTGCTAACATAATTCCCACAGGAGTGTTCACCCACAGGTAGTGCTGGGAAAATTGTTCAGTTGTGTTCTCTCCCACATTCTGTCTTTTAAAATCGCAAGGAGAAGAAGTAAGCATAATGAGGTTTTAACTGAAATAATGCAACTTGTGGAAATGATGATGATTGCTGCTTTACTGCACAGATTGTAAGGAATCAGCATGAGAGGGAGTAGCTGTATCTCTGTTAACAGCCATTGAGTTATTCATTTCTGCTTCTGCAGGTGTGCTTTCTTGTCAGAAGGAAAGAATACAAGGCATGGGTGTATTATTATATTTTTTTAATTTCACGTATTTCTGAAAAACCATCCACTCAATAAGTGTTCATGTTGCATGCAATGAGTGCTCCAGATCCACAGTAAAACATCAAAACTATAAATGCAGCGGTGCTAAACAAAACAGAAATGAAACCAAAACTAACAAAATAGGTGCATTACAATAAAATGGGCAGCTGCTGAAATGGAAGAGCAGCATTTATTGGTAAAACAGGAATGAGGAAACTTTTGGCCTTCCAGCTTTTTTAGATTACACATCTTTGGATGTGGATCAAGAAGGGGTGGGCTGGTAGGAGTTGTAAGCAGAAACCAGCGTTGGAAGATGAGAGATTTCCCACTCTTGCAGTAACAGTTTATGGAACCATATACTCTCTAATTAACCATCTTAGATTCCCATAATGTAAGGAAGCCAGCCTAATCACTCTGTGCTACTGCTGTTGCTGCTTAGAAAGTCGTGTTTCAAAACCCCAGGTCTCTTGTCTCTTTAGGAGGCAAGACATGTCACAGAGTCTTAGATAATGGCCGTAAACTCCAGGAAGACTCCTACTGGGCACGTTTACCACCTCATTGTGTAATAGACTGAGGGGCCAAACTGTGCATTGCAGTTTGTAAACCACACTCACAGGTGTGTTTGGTGGGGAGACGGAAGAGGACCGTCTTTCTTGCTGCTCCCAGACATTGGAACTCCCTCCCACAGGAAGTCAGTCTGGCCCCATCTTTGCTGTTCTTCTACAAGCAGATGGAGGCCTTTCTCTTCAGGCAAGCTTTCCCTCAGTGACTGGCTGCCTGAGTAGGGTTTTTAAATGGATTCTTCTGCCTTACTGCTTTGAATGTGGTTCTGGTGTTGCTTTTGCTTACTGTCTTTTAGTGTAGTATTTCTTTGATTCTTTGTAGCATTTGCATACTTACTGTTTTTATTTTTAACTATTGTCTTTTAATGATGTAAACCTCCTTGGGTCCTTCTTAAGGAGAAAGGCGGAGTAAAAAAAAATTAAATAAAAAAAACACTTTACAGATACCTTGTCAGTAGAGGAGGAAATGCCTTAAGTGCTGAAATTATTTGATTGTCACAGAGTAGCTCCTCACACCTCTTGTAGTTTGCAAATTAGTTTCCTCTAGTGTGTGGCTCCTCATGGGGAGACAAGAACAATGCATTTCATCTTCTAAGGGTGCACTTGCTCTCCATACAATATCAACTCTAAGAAGACATTTCTTTCCATGGCTGTCTCCTCTTCCATCCCTAGAATTATCTCAGAAAGGCCAGCTTCTGTTTGACCTACTTTCCTGGCTTTCTGGCTATTTCATCTGTTCCTCCCACCCACTGCTCTCCCATCTGCTACCCATTTTTAGATCAGAGGAGCTTCCTTGAACACCGCTAAATGTCAGGTAGACTGCATAAAAGCATCGGCCCACTTTTAAGTTGGTGGCATTTTCGCAAAATAAAGGCAAGGCTGGTATAAATGAGGAATGTACTCTGTTGGGTTTTTTGTTGTTGTTGTTTTTTAATCAGAAGGGCCCAAGATCGAAAAGGAAGAAGATAATGATCACCGAATTTGAGATTAGAATTTTTAACCAAGCATGGCCTTAACAGGGTTCTGGATTATGGAATATAGCATCTGATGTGTAGCTTGGCACCTTGGATGGAAGCTGAAGGATCTTAGCATTTGTTGAAAATATTTCAAAGCTCCAGTTATATGACAAGGACACCATCATTACCTATTTATCATGAAAAATATTCCAATTCTGTCCATACTGGGGAGAAAATTTCTGACTATTTAAAGCTACCGTATTTTTCCGTGTATACGACCCCCCAATGTATAAAACGGCTCCCTAATTTTGACCCATGATGGAGGCGGAGGAGCAGTTAATGGGCAACTGCTCCTCCACCTCCGTCTCCTGCTGCTGCTGTTTCCACTGCCCGCCCGATTACCTCCTCCAGTGCGACTGCCGGGGCTCACCTCCAGCTCAGGTTGCTGCCTTGTCCCCTGCCCTAAGGAGATCGTTGGAGGAGGTGATCTGGCAGCGGCAGCAGGAAGAGGCGCCTGAGTGCATGAGAGTGCTTGTTTGCCTCCGCCTGCTTCCACCACCGGAGGGGACAAGGCTGCAACCTGAGCTGAGCCCATCAGTCCCACTGGAAGTGGTGATTGGGTGGGCGGGGGAGGCAGCAGCAAGAGGCGCCCGAGCACGTGTGAATGCTCCTTCGCCTCCGTCTCCACCTCCTGCTGCTGCTGCTTCTGCTGCCGCCTCGGTCACCGGAGGAGACAAGCCCTGAGCTCTGGAAGAGGCAACTGGGCAGCGGCGGCGGCAGGAAGAGGCGCCTGAGCGCGCGTGCGACTGCTTCCTTCCGTGTATAAAACGACACTCAATTTTTCCTCTAATCATTTTAGGAAAAAGCCTTGTTTTATACACGGAAAAATACGGGTAGTTTTCAGTGGAATGGCCCAGCGATGGGAGGTGTGTATGTTTTTTGAATGACAGCTTTCAGTTCCCACAACTATTGGCCACAAAACAAATATTTTGCATCTCTAGACTGGACTGCCTGTGGAGGTTGTCCTTTGTGAAAGATATATAAGCAGAAGCTGGGCAGTCATGAGTCAGTATTCATGTGGCATTGATATACCTGAATACACAGGTCCAAAGCTCTCTTAGTTCTCTTAAAGAACCAAGAGATGAAAACCCAGGGCCTATTAATTCTGTTTCTCTTTCTCCCACATTTAAATTTTCCACTTTGTTTTCTCCTACGTTAATTAAAAATCCCCCAACAACCTCATGTTCTTTCTGTTGCAAACTGAAAACATTTTAGTTTGAGTAAACCCTTAAAAAAATGAAATTAATCAACGTTCCTGCTATCACTTATTGAAATACACAAGTCTCTCCTTCCATGACAGTCCTTGCACAAAAATTTCAGCCAAGGGTGAAGGGCTTCTGCTGCATTCCCTCTTAGGAAACATTATAAGCAGAATTGGCTGCTTTGGATTCTGCACAGAGAGACTGAGAAGTTGCCATCAAGGCCAAGGGATCACGTTGCTTCAGTGGCCTCCATCCACGGAGGGTCAAACTAGGTGATACACTTAGCATGTTTTGAGAAGATCAACTGGCATCTGATTATGAACTGGGCTAGCTATAACAGCCCAGCTCAGGTCTTGTAAACTCATGGTTGTGGTTTCTTTATTGAGTCAATCGAGCTCATAGAATTAGCCCAAGGGGAGGGAGAAAACTTGAGCAACCTAAGATCCAGGGAAGCCTGAGTTGTCTCAGGGCTTCTTTATGGGGTAGATGGATGCAGTGACATCTCATCAATCTAGCTGTCTTAAACCTGGTTCCCAATATTCTGATGGTGTCACAATAGGAGGACTACGCAAAATTGCCCATCCCATGGTACCCTCCTGCCCTGTATCTTGTCCGTTTCCAGAATTCAAGAGTTTGTAAAGCCTCAATATGCTACAGGCTGAATACAGTCTTTTACAGCTTCTAGCTGTGCTTGACTCCAGTTGGCTGTGGTGGATGGGGATGATGGAAACTAGGAAGCTACACCTTGGCAACCTCTGATCTAATTTTCCCAGTGACCAGATTTCCTTAAAATAAGTGACTCCTTCATATAAAGACAACACTGTTACCCAGTTCTTTTATCAGTTCTATAGATTTGACATAGCAGTGATGGGGAATAGACTGAAAGCTCCAAGACCAGGAAGGCAATTAGAAAGATAAATGTGGGCAGTCCTCTTTTAAATGGTTAAGAATAGCCATACACAGTATATTTGGAAACAAATGCAAAAATGGATGAAATCAGGTATTTGTGTGATTCTGAAATGAAGGAGGAAGGAGCCACTATTTACCACCACCATGGAGCAGCACCACAACAGATCCGTCATAACCCCTTTGGCATTCATAAACTTAAAAGATTGATCAGTGATTTGAACAGAGGGAAGGGGGAATCAAAAGAAACAGTAGTCTGAGCTGCTGGCACCAAAGGAGAAGAACCTCTTAATATAGGCTAAGATTTCCCCTGGACCTTCCAACCATTGAAGTGCTTGGGAGGGTTCAGGCTGTCATCAAGTCGGGTGTCTGTCTGTCTGTCTGTCTGTCTGTCTGTCTGTCTGTCTGTCTATCTATCTATCTATCTATCTATCTATCTATCTATCTATCTATCTATCTATCTATCTATCTATCTATCTATCTATCTATCACCGTCCTGGTAGATGGCCCTCCTATGAGGTAAAAGCGAGACAGTGAGTAAAATCACTTCATAGCCTGGGAGGAGCTCATAGTTCAGATAATGCTTCTGTGTTTAGCCTCAAGTGACTCAAAACAGAATGCAGGTCTGAAAGTTGTAGGTGCTATATCTGGTTGCTGTAGCTATCAGGTTTAGCTTGGCTCTGTTTTTTCTGCCAAGCGATTAATTGAAATTTCACACCAAATTGGTTACAATCAGAAGTGTGCTAACAGATGCAGACAACCAGTTACCAACTGGTTGCCATAATCATTAGTAAATTACCAATTTGATAAATGGTTTTCTCTATCCAAGCAGAGAGAGAGAGAGAGAGAATGATATTTTTTGTTTCTTACCTCCCGTTACAGACTCATACATTATTCTCCCAGTGACACTGGATGGTGTGCACTGGGGCTATTGTTGTTTTATGTGGAGTGTATGAGCCCTGTGGGTCTTGTTCATTTCATCTTGGTGGTGACTCAGTTTTGCTAGGGTAACATTCTGCTCTGATATATGCAGCCCTTACATTGGCTTCTTACACTGGACCACGGGAAATAAAGCAAAACAAGAGTGTTCCAGTTACTCAGGGAACAAGCTGTTGGCAGTGTTAGGGGAGTGTTATTAAAATGCAGCATATCGCTCCTGCTCCGCATCATGCACACACGTACGCTTGTACGCACGTATACGAGGTTGCCATGGTAACCACAAGAACCTATGGGCAGCAACCTTTTGGGCTATCTGAGGGCAAGTGTGTGTGTGTGTGTGTGTTTAACAAGGCATGTGAACCCAAAGCTGCTTCTAGGAGTGACTGCAAATAGTTTGGCCAACATTTAACTAGAAAGAAAGAACAACAATAAACTCAAAGAAAATAAACTGAACAGTCTCACATTTCTCTGACAAATTTGTATACTTCATATTTTCTGAGCGCACAGGCTAAGAAATGTACCATGAAGACAGCTCAGCAAACTCTAAATAATTAATACTGAAATCTTCATGGAGACACATAAAAATATATCTTTTAGGGGGCATATTCTTTGCCTAAAGGAAGATATGCTATTATCAACCTTAAAAATCTGATGCCTGTAGAAGAATTGCGAAATGTGTATCTGGAACTTGAAAAAGTTACTTTTCTAGATCTAAGTCTAATTTCGAACTAGATTGGACCCACTGAATCAACTGCTGAATGATGAGTCGATGCTCCTGTTAAATCCCATTTATTCAATAAATCTATTGTAGCCAGGATGATCAACTTGATTTAGGCCATGGACTTCAGTTTCTATAAGGTAACTTATAGAAGCTGAAGTCCATGCAGTCCTGCATGGACTTCTATAAGCATGGATTTATAGAAGTCCTGCATGGACTTCTATAAGCTGAAGTCCATGCAGTCCTGCAGGCAGCATGGTGCTAATCATGCTGGTTAGGGAATTCTAGGAGTTATAGTCCAAAAACGGAACTATTATAAGCTTTGACTTTACTACTGGAAAAAGGAAAAATATGCTGTACCCCAGCAACTCAACTTCTGCACCAAGAATATCTGGGATTACAGCCATAACTCGTAATTTTAGTACTGGGGAAAGCAGTGCAAAATGCTGAACCAACTTTGTAATTCATGATGTGAAAATAATATAAGAATTACAGTAGTGAACATCTTGTCAGGATCTCCCCTCCATCACAGGGACCAGCAGCACTGTCAGAGCTATTCAGGGGTAGTCACCCAGCCACATGTGGGCCCAAGCTAGTTCAGCTGAGCAAATGTGCTATGATGTCTGTCTGTCTATCTCTCTGTCTATCGACCTATCCCTGCACGCATTCTCATAGACTCACTATAAATCAGAGGCAACTAGACTACACATAAAGACAGCAATAGGTAGATATATAGATCGATCGATCGAGATATAGATTAACAGATATCTGTTGGCACACCAATGATGTATTAACAGGTTGGCTTTCTGTCCAAGAGGCCTGGTTTACCAACCCCTTCATAGACCTGCTGTCCAACATGGGAGGCCTAGTCTAGTCACAATACAGATAGAACTGCCCTCTGTTCGGATGCTACCTGAGACCTGGTCTACCAAGATCTGAGAGACCTGCCTTCCATTGGCCCAACAAAGCCTGGTATATCAGCCACTTTGCTGCTGCTCTCCCATGGAGTCCTGGTATACCAGTAGACCAGGCTGCTAGGCCAATCCTGGAAGTCTGGGGGAAGGTGTGCGCTCTCTAAATTTGGCACAGTGGGAGAAAGCCCAGGTTGCTGAACCCTAATAATGGCTCTGCCTAAGGTTCTCTGACTTTCATAGACACTGCAAACTGAAATCATTCTGGGACTTAAGGAGAGCCCTCCAGAGAGAAGACCCACCAAGGCCAGTGTCTTGGTTTCCACTATGACCGGCCAAATAGTTCCAAGAAGCCCATAAACAGTTATAAAAGCAACACCCCCCTGCAAAGCATCCAGTGACTGTTATTCTCTGGTAGACCGCCTTGGAAATAAAAGTTTCATTGCTTAGCCATTGTTAAATGCTATAGGTAGACCTAACCTGGACTGCAAGGAGAACAAACCTATCCATTCTAAAGGAAATCAATCCTGAGTGCTCACTGGAAGGACAGATCCTGAAGCTGAGGCTCCAATACTTTGGCCATCTCATGAGAAGAGAAGACTCCCTGGAAAAGACCCTGATGTTAGGAAAGTGTGAAGGAAAGAGGAGAAAGGGACGACAGAGAATGAGATGGTTGGACAGTGTCACCGAAGCTACCAACATGAATTTTACCCAACTCCGGGAGGCAGTGGAAGACAGGAGGGCCTGGCGTGCTCTGGTCCATGGGGTCACGAAGAGTCGGACACGACTAAACGACTAAACAACAACAACAATATATATGCACCTTTATCTATCTTCAGATAATTTAAAAAAGCAATACCATATGCTGCTTGGAAAGTATCCTCTATCACCACAGAGCAGAGTTTTGTTCACTGCTCACTACGAAGACATGCAGCAGCAATTGTAAATATGCTCGCTGAACACGTTTAACAGTGTTTTAATAATCAGGGGCTCTAATACGACAGGGCTGATAATCACAGAATATTGTTAGTGCATTCAGTTTAAACGCACTTACAAGTGCAGTTGCACACTTTTATTGCGAATATGTCAATACACAGATGAAGTAAGATGGTGGGAATTCTATCTCTGCCACCATTCCCACCACACTTCCACCCTCTATCAGCTTCAGGCTCTGAGGCCCGAAGAGAATTGCAAAAGAACAAGGTGCTGGAAAGGACAGTAAAGACTGCCACCCCACCCAGTGGAACCTTCATTCAATTACTCCTCTCATTTTTGAGGTTTCAGCAGACTTTGAACACACCATTTCTAGCACATCATCATGGCGATATAATAATCACCATGTCAGTTCTGATTTATGGAGACCTTTTTCAGCGTTTTCCAGATAGAGAGTACTCTGAAGTGGTTTACCATTCCCTTCTTCTGGGGGTGCTCTGGGACTGTGCAGCTTGCCCAAGCCAAACAGGCTGGCTCTACTTGCAGGAGGCACAGTGGGGAATCAAATAAACTCTCAACCTCTAGCTTCACAGCCATATACCTAAACCATTGAGCTAAGAGCTGGTAATCTGATTTTCCCCCACTAAAAGCCAAGTTCCTTTGGAAGCGAGATACTATACCCAATCCCATGTTCTAAACTTTTATCTACTCACAGTAGTAACCACAGTTGCAGTCATTTAATGTGTGAAACAGCCCTAAGACAGCACTTGTTAAAAAGAAAAAGAAACAGAGGGTAGACCTAATTACTGAAAACTAAAATGAGTGAGTAGTTACTGTATTTTATTCCAGTCAGACACCATTATTTACAGATACTAATTAATAAAACGTTTCACAAAGCAAATAAAATGTCACAGTTAATATTTATAGGTGCATAGTTCATGCTCAATAACTTTAAATGTATGTATATATGTATAGAAATATATTAACAACTTTCACAACAATACCATCCTTGAACAGAAAAGAATAATCATAAGAAATGTTTGAAAAAAAATCATTGTTTCATAGACGATACCAAATTACTGACAATCTACGTGTACAGCTTTAGAAATAAGGAGTAGACACTTAGGTGGTTTTTTTTTTCATTGTTTTCAAATATTTTAGACCTTGAAGCCACAATATCCACACACCAACAATGGCTCTGAGACCCAGGCTTTCGTTTCAGAGAAAGGATGCCACCAAAGCGAAAACTGGGTGCAGTTACAGATGCTCCGATCATTGCTGATGGAAGACTTCAAAAGACACTGTGAAAACTATAAAAAATAGTTTACAACTGGGCACATTGGAACTCAGCACTTGTACAGGACAGGATGTCTTTGTCAACAGGTCACAGGAGACAGGAGTGAAAGAGGGTGTTCATGCTTCAGGTTCATAATCTTGGTACTCTTCCTGCGGGGAACAGCGAATAGTCAACAGGAGAGAAGGAGGAAGAGAAGGAATAATAGAAAATTAAAATCTCAGTGTATGAGCGACACTAAGGCATAGTCTTTACTGAAATGGCAATCCCATATCCAGTTTGGATTGCTTTAGATTTCAGGAGGAGATGCATAAAATAAGATACTCTCCTCCTAAATATGTCAGGGAGAAGGCCGGAGAACAGCTTATCTCGCTAACACCTAGTTCCCAGAGCTCTGGGGAGAAGTCTGTCTTGGACTAGTTTCATCTAATTCTTTTTAAGACATCTCCCCAACTTGCTTGGACTCTTCAGAGTTTTCAGATCTCACAAGGAAAGAAGATCTGTAATGTATCACAGTGGTAAAGCAGTGCTTAAAATTGTTACTTTTGTACAGTTCCTTGTTCTAGCTGGAAAATTTAAAGAGATTACTACAGATGAGATGGGCTCATGTGGCCTTTACTGACATGGTGTTGGCCTTTTATGACTCTACAAAAGAAATATTTTTTTAAAAGAAAACAGGCTCTGGTCTTTCAAAATGTTTTAGTTTTTGACAGGACATCAGAAGGTAAACACAAGCTTAATGCAAGTTCTGATTTTTGAGACACGCATCTCTGAAGAAATTGTGTTGCTGGAAGGCAAAACATACTAACAGGAAGTAACACACAATCTTGTCATTTAGCTTGACTCTTACTTCTTTCATTGTCATTTTTAATATTGAATTGGTTCTCGTAGCATCTTTTATTTCTGGTGCGCCATCCACAGTAGAGAGCAGATAAGCCTGCTTTCTACACTGGAAGCAGAAAGTTGCCTAAAGGACCATAGGAGAGCTGTTTCTCCTCCAGATTAAATAACACTCCTCATCCCATTCATTCATTCATTCATTCATTCAAAAAATATTTTTACCCCATCTTCCGACTTTAAAAAGACCCAAGGTGGATTATATTATTAAAAGACAATATTTAAAGCTAAAAACAGTAAGTATACAAATAAAAAAAAGCAATAAACAAAAGTAACATCAAAACACAAAAAAGCAATCTGGCTGCTGTGTTTTGGACGTGCTGAATTTTCTTGACACTTTCCACAGACAGCCCCATGTAGAGCGCGTTACAATAATCTACCTGGTATGTGACTAAGGCATGTGTCACCATGGCCAGATCAGACCACTCCAGGAACAGGCCCAACTGGCACACTAATTCCAATTGTGCAAATGCATTCCTGGACACTGCCAAAACCTGGGCATCCAGGCTCAGAGACAAATCCAGGAGCACCCCCAAGCTGCGCACCTGTATTCCAAAGGGAATGTAACCCCATTCATCATAGGCTGCATCTCTATTCCTCGATCTGCCTTTCATTTGACCAGGAGCACCCCTGTCTTGTCTGGATTAAGTTTCAGTTTATTCACCCTCATCCAGTCCATTCCGGATACCAGATGCTGATCTAGAACTGAAACAGCTTCCTCGGATTTAGATGGCAAGGAGAGATATGGGTGACATCTGCTTACTGGTAATACTGAATATCAAAACTCCAGACAACCTCTTCCAGCAGTTTTCAGGTAGATGTTAAATAACATAGGAAACAAAACCAATCCCTGAGGGACCCTGAAAACCAATGGCCAGGGTGTCGAACAGGAATCCCCCAGCACCTCCTTCTGAGTTCTCTCCTCCAGGAAGGACCAGAGCCACTGTAAAACAGTGCCTCCAAACCCCATCCCAGAGACACGACCCATAGCAAGGGGTCTTTTCCTCATATTAGCTGCCTCCTTGCTGTGATGAGAAAAACCTAATAAACTGTTCTTTTACGTGGCAATAACACAAAGGGAGGAAAAAGAATGTGTGGGCAGCTGCTTTTAAAGATGGCAAATGTACAAGCTTAATGGATCCTAGTTTTTAGAAAATACTATAACTCGTTGACATTCACAATCCATTATGGTCTGTAATTCTGTATTTAACTTTCAGTACGTTTATCTTCAAAGGATTTTTGCTGAATAAAGAAGATGGTGGGGTGGGAGGAGGGGAGGAGAGAAGTGTTTTGCAGAAAGAACAAAAATCTACAATTTTAAGCAGCTTTTCAGAAATGGCACAACCAGGGAAGCAGGCTGTACAAGCATTTTCACACTGCATAATATATGAGTCACTCTGATAGTTTTTTCCCCTTGATGCTGATCAAGGTAGAATCTGACCGATTTTAGATCCTTGTGTTAAACACAGAGACATAATACCATGAAGCAGGTACCCTCCATACATTGTTGAACTCCATTTCCCTTAAATTCACTGGGTATAACTAATGGTTGGAGGTGATGGGAGATGGACCACAAACATATCAGGAGGAGGGCAGTTCCCCCCTTCTGCTCCAGATCCAGTTTTTCTCGCAGCTGGAAGATTTCCAAACCTTGTTATATTTACAAAGGATGCTTATAAATTCCTTTGCTTTCTGATACACTTACAATAGGAGTGGATAAAATCATAGGGTCTAGGGACCAGAGTCTAGCTGGCTGGATATTTCAGTGGCTTAGGTATCTGGCGGTGGAGCCAGAGGTTGGGAGTTTGATTCCTTATTGTGCCACCTGTGAGAAGAGCCATTCTGTGTGGCTTTGGGCAAGCTGCAAAGTCTGAGGCAGCCCCAGAAGAAGGGAATGGTAAACTGCTTCTGAGTGTTCTCTACCTGGAAAACCCTGAAATAGAATTGTCACAAGTCAAATTGACTTGATGGCTCATGATTAGTATTATTATTTAGGGACCAATATACCAGGCTCTGGAACACATTGAGAATTTCAGTGAGCCCCTTCTTCTGTGGGTGGACAATAAAAAGCAAAGCGAACCAGAAGTCAAAATCATTCATCTTTTCAACTTCTCTTAGGAAAAGGTGAATAATCTCACCATTCCATGAGTTTTAACTTCTTCTTCTTTTTTTTGCTGAAGAAAACTTGGAGGGGGACATGATGGGGTACTGGCCTGAGGGCACAAAAACAGCCTTAGGGGATACATGAGGCCTATGGGCTCCATGATCCCCACCCCTTGCTTACAGGCATCTTACTTTGAGTCACTCAGTCCAAATACCCTGGAGTATTTGTATTGGGGCAAGCTGTCTACTCATGAACATGTCTGTCTGTGGCTCTGATTTCCAATGTCCACAGCAGTCTCTAAAACCAGGGCAACCATATTTCCCATTGCATTGTGCTATGTGACACCATGGGCTAATAGTAAGACTGCTCTTGCACACGTCTGCCCAACCAGAATGAAAGGAAGATCCCTCCACTGTTGAATCCACCTGCTGTTTGTCTGTTTGTGGCTAAGATGTATCTGAGGGTGTTCACTCTCACCCTACTTGGGGCCTGCTCCTGGCAAGTGTTTCTCTCCAACCACTACTACTGATGGTCAAATTCTCATGAAAGCTTTTCCTGCAGATCCACAACCAAACTGCATATGTCAAATCAAGGTATTTCTGCACAGAGTACTGCTTTGCCTCACAAGTGGAAAAATCTGACCTTTGCTCAATATGTAGACAGGGTTTTTTTTTTTAGTGAGTACAAGAACTGCTGGATAGTTCAGTGGTTTAGGTATCTGGCTGTGGAGTTAGATGTTGGGAATTTGATTCCCCACTATGCCTCCTTGATAGGGGCTGGACTCGATGATCCATAGGATCCGTTCCAGCTCTGCAGTTCGATGATGATGATTAAAGCTCTGTTGACCAGGTTGTATCAGAATTTCTCAATGCATCGCCAACATAAATGTCCAGATTTCCATCACTCATACAACACTATTCGCTGTGAGGATAAAGAACGATTTACCTCAGGAGGCATTTCGTAGGCTTCATTTTCAGGGTCTGCAGGCATGTCTGTGTTCTCCATCATTCCTTCTTGTGGGACACCTTCATTCTACAAATGCAAAGAAAAGAATAAAACAGCATGATAGCTTTCTTTTACTTTAATTTGAACAATAACCCATCATTCTATATTTCCAGCAAAATACTTTATGGCTCATTTTGGTTAATGGAGCATTGAACATAAAATCTTACTTCATTGTCACAGCAGGAGGAAAAATAAAGAATCTTTCAACAATGGAGAACAGACTGAGGGTAAGGAGTGCTCCTTGTCTTTCTGTTTTGATTTTTTTAAAAGGTGCTTCAGAAATATCTGTTGAAATCCTGAGGGCAAATGTTGACGGATCTGAAGTTGTGGGATCTCATGACAACCTCATAAGTTTCCAAGTGAGGATCTCCCATGTCACATTACAGCCCCTATTACCCACAATGCTTCTAAAGATAGATTTGCACCATTTCTATACTAAAGTAACTGTGATTGAATACACTGCATCCTTCAGAGGTAAAAGTAGTTAAACTGCCAAAATTTCCACCACATTATCCTAAATAAATATTCTCCATTTGCACCACACACTCAAAGATCAGAGCTTAGAATTTTACTTTGCAAAAGTGATTCATTGTGATATTCCTTGTGAATTCCTTATTATTATAATTTGTATTTTAAATTAAATGTTATATATCTCATTATATAATTTGTTCCATTCATAAAGAAGCATATTGCCTCTTCCCTCAAGGATACAAGCTGACAGAATCCATGTGTTATTTAATTTTTCCAAATCTGACCACACTCCAGGATGTTCTATTACTCTGAAGCCACTCTGGAAAGTGTGGCTAGTTGTTGAGGATTGAGAAGATGAGGTTTGAAAGCCTGATTTAGAGCCTTACAAACACACAGCAGCATATACTCTGGAAGCAGCTCTTGCGCTGGAAATGTACCCTGTTTGTAGCACATGGCCATTTACCTGTTGTTCAAGGGAAGAAAATGTGTGGATGTTCTTGACTCTGGACTATGTGATCTTTTCTGTCTATTCCCAAATCTCTGATTAACAAACAGCTTCAACAAGTTCAAGCTTTGCAAGATGCACGAAGCTAGAGGTCATTCAAAAGGAGCAATTACCGCTAATCTACGACATATTTAATAAACATGGTGATATAAATACCAAGAAACAAAAACCTGCAGAATGTGAACTTCCACTCCTACGCTTTGCCTTGGGCTCAGAGAATTAATGAGCCACACTACTAGATGTAGTAAGCTGGCACATAAAATGGTCCAAAGACAAGTTCTCCGCCATATTACATTGATGAACCTGTCCCTCGGGTTCTTTCAGTGGTAATTCTCTTCTAGATCAACTTAATCCAACAAGTTAGACTAAACAGGACACAGAGTGAAGCCTCACAGAGATGTAAAGCTGTATCTGCTCACCTGGAGAGAAGCTCCAGTTGCCAAGCTTCATGTCTTGGATAGGCCTAACTTCCTGTTTGAAATTTTTTAAGACATCCCATTACGCTTATCCTAGGCATGAAGCCTGCCAGCTAGGCTTTCTCTGCAGATGAGCACAATTTAGATGTCTGTAAGTTTTAGGTCCTGCAGATGGGGCTCCCAAAAAGCAGAATTATGGAATTTGTAGTCACAAAAAAATCTGAAATGCACATCCCTATTAGAGACAAGGTGAAATGGATCATCATTCCACATAAAGACAACATTGGGTGCTTTTTAATTAGTTCTACTAACTTTTGTGCAGCTCAATGCTCTTTCTGGGAATCTTGTGAAGGAAAGACACTATTTTGTGCTAGAGCTGTAATAATTCTATGTAGATTGGTGTTGAAAGCCAATATAGTGTGGTGCATAATGTGTTGGACTGGGATTTAGGGGACCTGGGTTCAAATCCATATGCACTGTACATATCTGAGACAGCTTACTAGAGTCACCACAAGCCAGAACTGACTTAATCACACATAACACACATAGATGGGTCTTATGAGGGGAAAATATCATTAAAAAAGCATTCCCTGTTGCCAGTTAACCTGGCAAATTAATTATTTGTTGCTAAACATGTTTATCTGGCTAACAATGTGATTCAGCAACAGTGAATTAATCTATTTTGAAATATATTTGTATATTGTATCATTTTAGTATGGTCTATTTCTTAAGATACCTGTGATAACGAAAGTTGAAATTGAATCTGGATCCCTCCCTCCTTTAAATAAGAAGTTCTGCTCTCTTCTGTTCTCTTTTCAATTAAAATACAGCAATAATTAGTATAATTATTCATGGTAACCCTGGCAGAACTCTACCTCTTGTAATTAGCAGTGTATAGACTAATTTCCTGTATTTGATCATTGCTCTCTGGTATGCACTAAAACATTTAACACCTTTACTCAGTTACAAGTTCAGTTCTTCTTTTAATGAAACAATTTTGCTAAACAAAACCTGCATTTTCAAATAAGGATAAATTAAGAATCTCAGTTTTGCTTCCCTGCCATGTATAATAAAACATTATTAATTCATATAATATTTGAATAATTCACTGTTTTTAGATTTAATATTGTGTTTTAATGATGTAAGCCACCTTGGGTTCTTTCTTAGGAGAAAGGTGGGGTATAAATAATTTAAATAAGTAAATAAATAATTTAAAATATCCATCTCTCTCCAGAAGCATGGAAGAGGGATTATGACACAGGAGGAACTTTATAGTGTTGGATTAGCCAGACTAGTTAGCTAGACTGAAGGGGAGCATTCTGCAGGCCACCAATATGAGGAAGAGTGTAACACAGGACAGATCATCCAGAGTCAGGGGTCATACTTTTTTTTGTCCAGGGAACAGAATCTAGAGCTCTGACATGTTTCTAGTTGTCTGAAGGGTCTCACTATTCTGTAATTGCCATAGTTTGGCCAGTTACATATTACAAGAAGGGAGGACATGCATCATCAGAGAGATAAGGACAGGGATTGGCCAAAAATAATATATGGTAATTCATATCTGCACATGCAAAAATAGATATGATCATTACAATTTCAATAGTATGGTAATGCATCTTACTTGAAGGGGAAGACAGTGGCAGGTGGCCTTTGTATCTCCTGAATCCGCTGGCCAGGTGTTGTTAACTGGGGATGGGCAAGTTCAAAATTCTTCATCCCCTTCCTTAGGATTCTTTACCTTTTAACCAGATCTAGACCGAACAGCCCTTAAAATGGCTGACACCTTCAAAAGACGGATTGCCCTGTGACAGCCCTTCAAATCGGGTTCTGCTCTCTGTCAAAAATACTGTAAATTAATAAAAGAATGTGTGGCCACCCTAGTCTATGTAGAGAACAAAAAGGTTCAGCTGGCTTTATTGAGTGTTCCTGGGGTACCGTGAGCTAAGTCAGTGCTTTGCTGCCACTGCACACAGCTCATAGGAGGAGGCTGGATGATGTGAGGCCTGAGACCTGTAGATGCAGCACTAAATCATAGTTCAGTGTTGTGTATGGACCAAAATCATTGTTTATGTCCATATGCAGCCATAGGGTCAAAGCAAAGAACAGCCTTACCAAGTTTTTTTTGTTGTGATGTTTTTCTAAAAAATGAAAGACCCCTGTTTATTACAGAACATGATTTTTCTCATCTACATATCTTAAATTCAGTACAAGATATATTTTGTGACTATTCATTGGAAGCACAGACCTAATTTACAGGTCTCATTGCTTAGGGATGTGCCTCTGAGAAAGCACATTGCAAAAGGAAAAATGGGTTAATTGGAAGAGAAACACATTCCCCCTAATCTAGTTTGGCCCATGAGCATGAGTTTTGCATTTACAAATCTCTGACACTTGACTAGATTATTACCACTTTCTCTAATACACCAGATTTACTTCATCTGAGACAGATACCACTGGGAAAAGAAATTCCAGTCAAAACGTTAGCAAATATGAATTAAGGGGTGGCTAGGTTTGACTAATACTTATGCTCCCTCTGTGCATAATTTGTCTTCTTAGAATGAAGCAAAAGAAAAGTAATTGGGCTTGCCTATGATTAATGGAGGGCAGTTTGCAGAAGAAAAAGCTGTAACCTGAGCTAAATTGGGCCACAACACTGAGGGTTGTATACTTGACTATACATTTATTATTGTCATTAGAAACACCTACATTTCATGCTGCCTAGCATGCTTAATTGTTCTGTACCTGAGGTGTTCATTATGAAGGAGGAGATGGAAGCATTAAAAAAAGAAAACAGTATTTAAATACAATTTATTCCCTTCTCAGTAGTTTATCAGAGCCGTGCCTGTTTCTTTATGCTTATCTATTCCTATTTTACGCCTATGAAGGATGTCTTCTAAAAATTATGACAAAGAGTCTTGTGACATCTTAAAGATCAACAAATTTTATCATTGTCATCTTAGTATCGCAGAGCTGGAAGGTACCCTATAGATCATCCGGTCCAGCCCCTGTCAAGGAGGCACAATGGAGAACTGAACTCTCAACCTCTGGCTCCACAGCCAGATACCTAAACCACTGAGCTATCTGGCACTTCATTTGGCATAAGATTTCATAGAATGTAGACTCCCCCCCCCCCCCCTGAGTTGGATGGCTAGCTAAGCAAGTTAGGCAGGAGTTGGAGTTCGATTCCCCACTTTGCTTCCCAGGAGAAGAGCCAGCCTTTGTAGTCTTGAGCAAGCTGTGCAGTCCCAGAGTGCCTTCAAAAGAAGAGAATGGTAAACCACATCTGAACTCAGTAAATCCTGGAAAAGGTTTCCATAAGCAAGAATCGACTTGACAGCATGTAATAATTACTGTTAATCAGACTACTTCTGCAGAACCCTAAATGCCTGAAGAAGTGTGCTAGGGTGCACAAATGCTTCTGTCAAATAAACATTTTTTTAAAGTCTTTAAGCTACCACAAGACTCTGTGTTGTTCTTTTTGCTGAAAGAGACTAACACAGCTACCCACTAGAATTTTTCCAACTTCTGCGTTTACTAAAGCTACCATTCTTTACAGTTCATCCACTTGGATTATTTTGGTGCATCTCCCCAAGCTGTCCATAGGGAGGGGAGTTTCAAACAGACCTGCAGATCCTGACAAATGACTCAAATCTCAGGTGCACTCCAACAGAAGGAACTTTATTAATGAACTTCATCAACAAACGTGCCCCATCTGGGGAGAGTCAACTCAAATTCTTTTGCTAGGAAGTGATTCACTTCACCCTTCCTGACTAAATCTCACCCTGGGGGTTACCATTGATGGTGAACTCTTCTGCTTTAATCTCTTGGGGTCAGGTTTCTGCCTCCTGAGGCACTGAAGCTGTCTTTTGCATCACAATTTTTATCTATGGATAGGGATAAGGTGTCCTGGTGGGGTGCTTACAGACCGTCCGATCAAACAACACTGTGTCGAGACATCCCAGGGCTGGTTTACCACTGCTTGGAATGTCTCCTTGACTGGTTCAGGCTGGGATCACTCAAATACCTCTTCCCCTTCATCAACCCTGTCTAGCTGATGGTGTTGCCCAAGCTTCTTTTCTCCCTGCCTTTTCTCCCCAGTCTCGCCTTTTATTTTCTTTGAGGATTCCCTGCCCTCAACTGCCAGGCCCAACCCATTGCTGAGAGAACCCTCAGACGATATAGCCCCTCCTGTTCCCTTGTTGAGGTCTTCCTGTTTCTTGACAGTTCTAGAAGTTTCTCTCCCTGATATCCCTATCTGGTGCCCTTTGTCCAAGGTGTCTGGGCTTTCAGCCTCCATCAGGGTGTGGGGTGGGCTGGCTTGCATATCTGTAGTCGCCATGGGTAGGGTGGTCCTGAGACAGATACTCACTGATTCACCAGTGAGGGAGGTGCAGACGTTGGCTTGATCCCTGTCCTGTCCTGGCCGCTGCCACAGTTTGTTAACAGCTTATGAACTGTATAATTTCATGTTATGAAAATCCTGCATCCCAGATATTGTATGCATGCTGTGGGCTGAGAACCAATGGCTTAGAAAATTGCGGTTGGACAGAGAGCCACTCTGGAATGTTCTAAATCAATGGTTCCCGACCTTGGGTAACCCAGGTGTTCTTGAACTGCAAAGAAGCATTTGCCACCAGCTGTGCTGGCTGAGGTTTGTGGGAGCTGCAGTCCAATAATACCTGGGCTACCCAAGGTTGAGAACCAGTGTTCTAAATGGAAGAGGAACCATTTTGATGGAGTTTATTAATTCTTTCTTTCCAACAAGAGGAAAGGAAATAGCAAGGGCTGGGAAAGGAAAACTATGATTTTAGGTGAGAAGTTGAGAATGTAACTGAGAGGATAAATTATTTTGGAAGTCTGGAAACAACCTCTTAAAGCTGCCTTTCTCAGGGTGTTGTGACATGAAGCAGTAGGTTTTGGTGTTGGCAGACATAATGTGTTGTGTGCTTCCACCTGTGCTCAGCTTGTACATTTGTAAATGAACTCACATGTTACAGAAATCCCTTTAAGTCTCCAGTAACCTCTTTCTCCACAGAAAGCCAGAGTAGGGTTGGCTGGGGAATGTTTTGGACTTTAGCTCCCATAATCCCCCACCACTGACCATGCAGGCTGGGGCTTCTGGAGTTGAAGTCCAAAAGCACTGGAGGGCCAGAGGTTCCAGTAAAGCCTTCAGAAACATGCAGCAATGGTGATGTTAGACTGGGCAATGGTCTGTAAGTAGATGTGCCCAGTGGTTTAGTAAAGGGACCGTGCAGGTAAACACAGCTGTGGGACTTTTTGGAAAATACGAGTGATACTTCGAGAATGCCATGGTAATTGGCAGAGTCATCTTGCTCTTACAAACGTCAAAGTAATAATGTGTAAAATTTTACTGGGAGGTTTGGAGGATGGTGATACTGTACATGACCATAGAGGAAATGAGTGAGCAAAATAATCAAACAGTGGCTGGATACCCACTATTGGGGTTCGTATTTCATAGGAGCATTGCCAATAGTAACACTTCTTTGCAAGACTTTTTCCAGTTCAGAATGATAGTAAAAGACTGCATTTCAGAAAATCTTTTGTTAGAGCTAGAAGAGTCTTTTGTAGACAAAATCAAACACCCCTACATCTATTGATGCTTACTCCGACATAAACCTAATTCTGCAGATTTATTAGTGATTTGTTTGTTTTAGATTTCTGCTTTCTGATGCAGCTTTAATTATTGTACGGTTCTCTTGAGTATAAATAACAGAAAATAACGGGGGAAGGAGAGATAGAGGCCTAAACTATACAAATACCCCATCATTAGAAAATGAAGCTGATCTGTATTCCAGAGATGTGATTCAGGTAGACCTTCATGATTTCATATATGTATGTCTGAGGATGTGGACTTGATCCATGAAAACTCACATGGAAATGTAAGAGTTAGTCTATAAGCTGCATAATGTTTTTGTTTTTTATAGTGTGTGTGTGTGTGTGTGTGTGTTTGTGTGTGTGTGAGAGAGAGAATGAGAGAGATGCTTCATGACTGAGCAATACCTGCCAGTGACCAAGTGCAAAACAAAGTGAGTGGATTTACAGTCTACAGAGGTATGAAGGCTCTCATCACTTAAAAACTTCCTCTTCTAATGATGGGCTATTTGTAACAATTAGTTTGGCTCAGAAAGATTGATCCTGTGGTGTGGAGGTTATGGCTATAGGGGCTGTTAGGTAAGCTGCACTGCTACAGAATTTACAACTGCACAGTTGGATCTATTCCTATTTTCACCTGTGACATGTTGGAGGGTGTGGCATTAGTTATATCTTTAATATTTAGCCTGAATTGCTTCATACTACCTAATGACAAGGCACAGCAAAGGCAAATAACTCATGGGGCAATGGAGAGCGGAAGCGCTTTCCATATTACACCTACATCCCTGCTCCAGACTGTATTGTCAAGCTGTGGTAGGAAACAGTAATAACCAAAAACTGGTTAAATGTTTGAAAACCTGTAGCATGTGTTAAGAAAAGGCTCTTGCTGATTTTGAAGTAGTTGCCCTGCAGTTCTCAACAATGTGAGTCTTGTTCTCAAGTGCTCCCTTAAGAATACTGTAGAAACTACCCTCCATCAGCCAGAATGATGTTTAACATTTTCTGCGGGTTAGAAGAAAAGGCCTCACGCTGAAGGTGAAAGGGTCTTGCAGTGATAATTAGAAACATGGACACTTACTAGATTTTCTCAAGTAAACTGCTTGGGTAAAGAGGAAATATTCAAGGAGATGAGCTAACAAAACCTTTATATATATCTATATATATCTATCTATATCTATATCTATATATTGTTGTTTAGTTGTTAAGTCGTGTCCGACTCTTCGTGACCCCATGGACCAGAGCACGCCAGGCCCTCCTGTCTTCCACTGCCTTCCGGAGTTGGGTCAAATTCATGTTGGTAGCTTCGGTGACACTGTCCAACCATCTCGTCCTCTGTCGTCCCCTTCTCCTCTTGCCTTCACACTTTCCTAACATCAGGGTCTTTTCCAGGGAGTCTTCTCTTCTCATGAGATGGCCAAAGTATTGGAGCCTCAGCTTCAGGATCTGTCCTTCCAGTGAGCACTCAGGGTTGATTTCCTTCAAAATGGATAGGTTTGTTCTCCTTGCAGTCCAGGGGACTCTCAAGAGTCTCCTCTAGCACCACAGTTCAAAAGCATCAATTCTTCGATATATTGTTTATCTTTTGGAAGCAGGCATATTGCTATTCGTTGGCTCTAAGAGTGCCACCCATGTCTAACATTGAATTAGAAGTATGCGGATCAATCCCATATTCTGCTTCACATCTATATAACAATAATTGTGTGCCATCAAGTCAATTCTGACTTATGGTGACCCTTGTCAGTGTTTTCTAGGTAGAGAGTACTCAGAAGTGGTCTGTCTTTCCCATTTTCTGAGAGTGCCCTCAGACTATGCAGCTTGCCCAAGGCCACACAGGTTGGCTTTTCTCCCTGCAGACACAGTGGAGAACTGAACTCCCAACCTCTGGCCTTGCAGCTAGAAACTTAACTCATTGAGCTATCCAGCCAGTCCTGGCTTCACATCTATACCAGAAATTTAGGCTTCACTAGAGATAGCCTAAAAAGTTTCAGAGGAGAGAAAAGTACGGGATTTTAGAATCCCCCAGGTATCATAGTACCTGGGGAATCCTGGGAGGTATAGTAAAAAGCACAAATCTGTATGCCTCTGCACTAAATGATGAGTTTGCTGGCCTTGTCAGCTTTCTGGTCCAAGCTTCATTGCATTTTTTATTGCACCATCAGGGATGATCATCATAAAATCAATCCCATCCTTGGCTTCCCATCTATGCCACAAGTTAATAGAGTGTTAAATATAGAATATTCAGGCTTAACTAGGGGACAGTCCAGGAAGTCTCAGATGAAAGAAAATTAGGATATATTATTCTCCACACCATCTTCTAGAGTAGGGATTGAGTTCCTTAGGTCCTGGTGCCTGATCCTGCCCTCCTGGGGACCCAATCCATCACACCCAGACTTCTCAGAAGGTCATGCTCTCATTACATTGCTATGTTCAGTGGTAATTCCCTGACTTCCATGCAGTTTATTTCTCCATTTTAAAAGGTTGAAAGGCCTTTTAAAAGGCTTAATAACTAGCAGTAAGATCTTGAAGCTGAAATACATTGGTTTATGGCCACCATTGGAGTATGACTTGCAAAACCTCTTTGGGATTAAATTAAATCCTCTGAATGAAAGAGATTCCTCCACTCTTAGTCTGGTATTGGAAAAGACTAGAGAGAAGATCATCTTCAACCAGAAGAGTTCTTGGAGTTGTCAAATCTGGTCATGGTGACCCATGCGTTAGTTGCATTTCCAGCTTCTGTTCAAGATAGTAGTTATGACCTATGAAGCTGCACTCAATTTGGGACCAGTTATCTGACAAGTTTACACATCTCTGCTCAGGTTTTAAGGTTCCCAGCGGAGACCTTTCTCTTGTTCCCATTGTCCTAGGAAGCACATTTTTGTAGGCGGACTCTCTTGGTGGCACCTGCCAGTCTCTGGGACTCCCTGCTTAGAGACAATGAGTTATTCTCTCCTCTGTTGTCCTTCCACCAGCAAACACAGACCCTTTTAATACAGATTTTGACAGACCTTTGACATCTAAGGTGGGTTCTAGTTGAAGGGAATGTTGTTTCTTTCTACTGATGTTTGTTAAAGTGTGTTTTTAATGTATTCTCCCACAGTCAAAATACCTCTTAATTACCCTGGGTACGTATTTACTCATCCAAGACCTCACACTGCCATTCTTTCAGTAATGCTATTTCCTTTCTCAGTCTGCAAAATGCTGTCTATCTGAAGACAAATAGAGTCCTTAATGTGATGTTTAGATGTTCCAAACCTAACTAGATTAAAGTTGTCCCTACAGGGTTTGTGAGAATCATCACATTTATCACTATTCACAGCTACACTGTGTCAGAATGCAAATGTATTGCTCCTGTTCAGTGGCTTTAAACACATGCAGGAAACAAATGCAAAGCCTGCGAAACGTGAGTGTCCCAGGTGTGCTGATAGCTTTCAGATTTCGTGGGATGCATGCAATGATGCTTTCTTCAGATGTCACAACATAGTTTTCTATAAAGTTACCCCATAGCCCCTTTACAGAAAGTGACTTACATCATAAGGCCACCTACATCTATTCAATGGATTAGTTTCTCCAGCAGCTCCCCAAAGTTTAAACCAGGATAGGATGCCTTGACCTGCTTATCTAAATTGCCACCAAAATCTGTCTTCATATCTGAGAAGCCCTGGAGAGCTGATGAAGCACAGTATGCGCACAGCCTGCCTATGGATAATGCAAGATTCCTTCCTTTTCATAGATTGGTATTGTCAAGTGCATGGAAATGATCCATGAAGACCAGCAGGTCTTATTTTTAAGTGTTCCTTAAGTGAGGTGGCTGCGGGTTAAACTGCAGAAGCCTCTGTGCTGCGGGGTCAGAAGACCAGCAGTCATAAGATCGAATCCACGCGACGGAGTGAGCTCCCGTCGCTTGTCCCAGCTCCTGCCAACCTAGCAGTTTGAAAGCATGCAAATGCAAGTAGATAAATAGGTACCACCTCGGTGGGAAGGTAACGGCGTTCCGTGTCTAGTCGCACTGGCCACGTGACCACGGAAACTGTCTTCGGACAAACGCTGGCTCTATGGCTTGGAAACAGGGATGAGCACCGCCCCCTAGAGTCGGACACGACTGGACTAAATGTCAAGGGGAACCTTTACCTTTACCTTTTACCTAAGTGAGGTGGCACAATTCTCAGCACACTAATTCACAAGCAAGTTTAAGTAAGCCTGCAGCCCAAGACAGCCAAATTACACATGTGAAATTCCTTTTAAATGTAAACCAAATGGAGGGCAGACTAAGGGGCAAAATATCCGTCAAGGGAAAAGGGTATTTCCAGCAATTACAATGCTTTCCTTCTAGGCACACGGCTTGTTCAAAGTTCTATGGTTGAGCAGCAACTGGTACATGAAGCCCATGTTCACCTGCTGATGACCAAACCCAAAATAAAAGCAAGCTAATTCACACCATGCAAAGGTCACAAAACTCGTGATGAGATATACACCTTTTACCTGTTAAGGGAGCTCCACTTCTAATTACAGTGGTGCCTCGCTAGGCGATTGCCTCGCAGGACGAGGAAATCGCTAGACGATGCCTTTTTGCGATCGCTACTGCGCTTCGCAAAACGATGGTCTCCTATGGGGAATTTTCGCTAGACGATGAGGTTTCCCCATAGGAATGCGCCGACTAGTGGTCAAAAGCTGTCAGTGCATTCCGACGGGGACCCGCGCTCGCTAGACGATGTTTCCCTATGGGAGATTTTCGCTAGATGACTGAGTTTTCCCTTGGAACGCATTGAAGAGATTTCAATGCATTCCAATGGGAAAACGTGCTTCGCTAGACGATGTTTTCGCTAGACAGCGATCTTCGTGGAACGGATTAACATCGTCTAGCGAGGCACCACTGTATGTGCTAACTGTAGCTTGAGCTCCAAGCTGAGGGAAGTAGATGCAGTCTGTTGAATTCCAAATCAAGATGTATCAGGCAAAAACAAAGGGAAAAGAAAGACAAAAAGATTATGGCACCTTAAAGACTAACTGCTATATTTTAACGTGAGCTTTTGTGGACAAGTACACTTTCTCAGACATAAGAGTGGGCTTATGTATTCCACTCTTATGTCTGAGGAAGTGAAGTTGTCCACAAAAGCTCACATTAAAATATAGCAGTTAGTCTTTAAGATGCCACAATGTTTTTGTCTTGCTTATTTATTTTCTTCTTTTGTTTATGCCTGATATACTAGCACAGACTAACATGGCTACCTCTTCTAAAAACACAAGACATTTTTAGCTTAAACTACCAAACATTTATATAAAAAGAAACAGGATGCTTCTAGCACAACACTCCCACAACTAATAACCCTATAAGCATACCTGTGTCAGTGATATCATTATTGTTGTAATCTAATACATGGCTTCCCTTCTTGTAGACAAAATTACATAAACAGGTACTGGCCCCATGCCTAGTTTTCCTATGTAACTTTCAGCACTGGGAAACACCAGCTTATTACTATTTCTGGTACTGCAATTGCGAAGTCTTTGCTTTCTGTTCTTCTCTTGGTGGCACACAACTGAGCCCAAGAAGCCCAAGGGATATATTGACACAGCGATAACACAGGGAAATCTCTAAGCTAGCAGCATGTATAAAATGCATGATTTCCTGACAAGATATAGCAACCTGTATACAACTTCGAAATCTGGGAGATGGCTTTTTGGGTTTCATTAAAGTGAAATCTTTCACTTAGGTTTTCAAATTGTCCATCAAAAACCCCACCAGATTTAGTGCAGTAGGAGATTGCTCATGAAAGGCTGTGTTGCAAGAAATAAGCCCCTATCCTTATTTGTAAACATAGATGTTTGTAGCAAGAAGATGGGAGTTATTATATAGCGGCATCACAATAATTTAAGGACACCACACAATCTGAAATATCATCACGTAGATTCCATCCACAGAGATCACAGACCTGACTGAAAAGTAAAAGGGGAAGTTCAGGTACGGAGATCACAAGTACAGTAAGAGCAGCCTGAGGACAACCATCACAGCTTCTTCCTCCCACCAATAACATTTGTGGCTGAGCTAATGAATACTGACAAGCTGTCTAGAATTATGTAGTACTACTAGCTTTTAAGAACTCACTGGTGCTCTTGCAGGACTTGAGTAGTGTGCATGATTTCATATTTGCATAAGTGCTCAAAGCCAGAAGAAAAGAGGAGTACATGACATGTAAATTTATACATGGTTATAATTCTAAAGGGATACCAGGTTAATTGATCAGCATGCCAAAGTAGGTTTCCATCTCTCCATAGAAGTCTTACCACACACACTTTTGTCTAATCAGTACCATACAGGCCCATCCAATGAAACTAACTGATGAGAGATTTAGGGCCAACCAAAGGAAATCCTTCTTCACACAATGCATAATAATTTGTCGGATCTGCTCCCTGAAGAAGTGAAGATGGCCATTGGTTCATCTGGCTATAAAAGAGAATTAGACAAGGTTATAGAAGATGTCCATCTTCATGAACCAGCTGCCATGTCTACATGCTACTCAGGAGTTGGCATGAGGGGCCTCTGTCCCAATTTTGGAGAGCTACTTTCATTTAAAAGGAGAATAAAGGTCTTGGAAGCCTGAAGAAAATGTGAGTCAAATTAGAAACAAGATCCAGCACCCTTGTGCCTTGTCCTGACAAAATGGCAAAGGATTCAAGAAAACAGAAGCGGACTCCAGCTGTTCCGTTTAAGTTTTTTTTATTTTTTTTGTTTTTTTTAGGGTAGTACAGTTTATTATAGGTCTCAAGGGGGAATTAAGCCCTAACTCCTGGAACTTCAGCTACCTTCAGAGTCAAAGTCAGTGTGAATACTACTGGTCTGAGCACCTACTTGCAGTCTTTTTATAGGCGTGTTGTTGGCCAGTGTATGAAATTTTGCTGTTACGTGCCGTCAAGTTGCCTACAACTTATGGCAACCCTATGAATGAGAGATCTCCCACATGTCCTGTCCTCAACAGATCTGTTTTGCTCTTGTAAACTCAAGCCTGTGATTCCTTTAGGGAGTCGATCTATCTTGTATTTGATCATCCCCTTTTCCTGCTACCTCTTTTCCTGCTACTGTACCTTTCCCAGCATTATTGTCTTTTCCACGGAATCTTGCCTTCTCATGATGTGCCCAAAGTAAAACAGCCTCAGGTTCATCATTTTTGCCTTCCATGATATTTCAGGCTTGATTTGATTTAGGATCCACTTGTTTATCTTTCTGACTATTCAGGGTACCTGCAAAGCTCTCCTTCAGCGCCATATTTCTAACAAACCAACTTTTCCCATGTCAGCTTTCTTTACTGCCCAGCTTTCACATTCGTACATAGTGATCAGGAATACAATAGTGTGGATGGTCTTGGTCTTCTGTGACACATCCTCACACCTGATTATCTTTTTTAATTCCTTCATTGCTGTCCTTCTGAGTCTGTGTTCTCTTGATTTCTTGGCTGAATTGTGCAGTTATTTTGTACTTGTGATTTTTGTATTCTTAATGTTCAACTGCAGTCTTGCTTTGGCACTTTCTTCTATCATTTTATTAAAAGTCGTTTCAAGTCATTGTTGCTTTCTGCCAGTAAGGTGCTATCATCTGCATATCTTAAATTATTGAAGTTTCTTCCAACAATTTTCACTCCTCCTTCATCTGAGTCTAGTCTAGCTTTCTGTATGATATGTTCTATATACAGATAGAACAGGTCATTGAAGAAAATGCACCCCTGTCTGACACCTTTACCTATAGAAAACCATTCTGTTTCTCCACATTTTATCATAATGGTAGCTTCTTGTCCTCAGTACAGGACAATCAAATGCTGAGGCACACCTATTTCTTTCAGAATAACCCATAATTATTTCTCATTATCTATACAGTCAAAGGGTTTGCTATAGTCTGTAAAGTGTATGGAATAGGATGTTAGAATAGACAGGCCTTTGGCCCCATCCAACAGAGATTCTGAAATTTCTACACTCTCCTTTTAAATGTTAATACTTATCAATTTTACTCAACTGCTTACTGACCATCTTCCCACAGATTTGCAAAGATAATTAAAGAAACAATCATTGGTTTCATTTCTTGGTCAGATGTTTTGGACTGCAGTTCTTCTGGATTCCAATCAGCATTATGGGATTTGTAGAACAAAACATCTAGATGCATCCCAAGCTAACATGGAAGTTCTATGATCAGACTAGATAACAATTTAAAATATATATTTTAAACATATATTTGGGATGTTCCTCTCTTTTCCAAAAAATTGTTGCAGGGACACAGGATCTAGACCAGTGCTTCACAACCTTTGGTCTCCAGATGTTCTTGGACTATAAGAATCTTAGCCAGGACAGCTAATGGTGAAGGCTTCTGGGAGTTTTAGTCCAAGAACATCCGGGGACCCAAGGTTGGGAACCATTGATCTAGACTGGAGACTAGAGGTGTGCAGACTTGTGTTTTTGGTCTCAAACTAGCATGGCTATTACTGCTGGGGAATAATGGGCATTGTAGTCCAAAAACATATTTGCACACTGCTAATTGGGACCATGATTGTAGCTAAGAATCAATCCTTTCTTAGGCCCTCTTCTCACTAAACCTGCCTGCCACAGCTATTATTTGCAAGTTCGTTATGGTTATACATAGCTGTGGGGGAGAGGATTTTCATCAGAGTCCTAACTAAGCAGAAGTGGACTTGTACACTTGCCTGATGAAGTGGACTTGTCCATGAAAGCTCACATTAAAATATAGCAGTCTTTAAGATGCTACAACATTTTCATCTTTTTAATTTTTTCCATTTGTTTTGCCTGATATGACTCTTCTAAAACTAACCAAGCAGGATTCTGATACTGCCTGAACTATATTGTACCTGTCAGCTGCTGTTAGTTATGTATTCTAAAAAAAAGAGCTTCACAATGTTGGCATTTAAAACATGTTTAACGTTACATCTAGTTTTGCCCTCTAGACCATGTTGTAAAAAAGGAAAGAGATGTCAAGGCTTCCTTTAATAACCATTTACATTCCCTATCCATAAGTCACCTCTATTATCAACACCCAGGAATCTCCAGGCATCATCACTGATCCTCGGGTTCCTGAGGGGACCTTATATTGCTCAGCTTTTCCTCTAGGAGAAAGAGCAAGACTTTCAAATCAAACTTTTATGGATACAAAACTGATCCACAACCACATTCAGTTACTTGAACTCAACCTAATGCTGGGACTGCCAACTTGGTGCTACCTCTTTTGTGTGTCTGTGCTCCTGTGCCTTTAACAGCAGCATCACAAAAGCCGCTAATAAATTTAACAAGTGGTATTTCATCTCCAACAAGTGACATGGAGATTAATGTGAAAAGTTTACTAAGAAAGAGAGACATTCTGCCTCAGGTGGACAATTTTCTTATTAGCATTGTTAGGTTAGCTGCCACTCCATGAGCTTACACACTGTAGATTCATTGAAATCTTCAATGCTTCACTGAAAGCATCCTGTCTCAGCTCTTGACAGTGGAGGGTCACTCCATTTCTAATCTCCTTTGAAAACCAGCCATCTATATCTGAAAAACATTGCAGTCACCCTCCTTTAAAAATGATCCTTTGTCCAGGATTTCTGGTTTGCTTGTAGATGAGTGCTGACATTGAAGCTTTCCATTTAGGAAGCTTTACCTGCCTGAATTGGCTCGTTTCTTGAGCAGAACAAATTGAAGGAAATGAAAAAGAAATGGGACAGGGGATTGAGAACTGCGCGTCATTCTGGGACAAGAGTCTCATCAGGACCTCTCAGCATGGTGAAATGCCGAAAGTACCTGGGAATGAGACATTTCTTGATAAATTGTCACATCCCCACTCTATTTTGTTATCACAACACCTCTGTGAGGTAGTTCAGGGTCAGTGTGTTTGATCACTCAGTGCGATTCATGGCTGAGTGAGGATATGAACCTAGGTCTCCTGAATTCTATGTAAAGGGTAGGTACTCAGTGGCCCATATGACTACAGCTGGTCATACTGGCTGGGGGATTTTAGCTGCCGTAGTCCAAAAAAAATGTAACTCTTCTAAACTCTGCTGAGAAGAGACCCCATGGGGTTGCATTTCTGCTTCAACAGAAATTTGCCTGGTTACCATATGGTAACCTTTATGCAAATGATGAAGCAGAAAACATCTATAGCTTTAAGCACAACTACGAACACCATCTGCAAGACTGTTATATTCATAAACATAGGGATATGCCCCTTTTGGCATGCATTGAAATTGCAGAAATTTGTAAGGTTTGCTAATCAGAATCACAACGGCTGGTTAACAGATTAATCAGAAAAAAGGGGTAAAGCTATTAGGGCACTAAAATATCAAAAACAGGTGAGTTTTTGAGACTTGCAAGACTCCTTCAAGCTGAGCCTTGCAAAGCTTATGGTGTAGGTTGTAGGGGAGAAAAAGAAAAGTCCAAAAATAGTCCTGCTCAAATGCTGAGGTTTCAGAATCTGTGACGTAAAATGCCAAGAGGGAGGATGCAAATTTGTAGAACCAGCTTGATGCATCAGATTTCAACTCCGGCAATGCAGAATAGATTTTCTTTCTCCATCTCTGTAAACAAATGACTCTCCGTTGCTCAGTGTCTTCTCCATTGCCTTGTTATTGAAGCATATAATTCTTCTTTGGCTGAGAGCAGAAGCACACAGAAAGGTGGTAATCCCAATATCAGGAAAGTTGCACAGCTGGTTTTCCAACTGACCAGGATGATTTTCAGAATTCTTCATTCCCTACCAACTTCAGATTGGGATCCCGTTACTTGTCAGAGTGCTTTTCCTCAAGATCATCCACTTGCCCCACCAGATCCTCTCAGGCTGTGCTTCTCTGGGTTGCCATTCCGAATGAGGCCAGGAAAACATCCACTAGAAGTTGGACCTTTTCAATAGTGGCACCAGCGTGATAGAACCAGCTCTCGGTTGAGTTGTGCCTGGCTCCCTCCCTGCCTATTTTCAAGGGGTTGCTTATGACACGGCTCTTTAAAGAGGCCTTTAATGGCAACTTCAAATGAATTTTTGATCTGCCACGTGCCCTGCATGCCCTATTATGGGCAACGTTTCCACCGTCACAGCTCTGTACTGTTAGTTGATGTTATTCGTTCTTAAGGTATGATATTTTTTTTGTTTGATTACTTGTTATGTATGTTTGATTTTATCGCCTGTTAACTGCCCAGAATAGTGTGTTGCACTAATGGGATGGTATATAAATTTATGAAATAAATAAATAAATAACTCCACAAGATATGCAGTGCTCAGCCTGAAGAACCTGCAGGACTCAAAAGCACAGCTGTTTCTTGATCGATTAGAATCATAGAAAAGTGCAGTTAGAAGGGGCCTACAAGGCCATCAAGTCCAACCCCCTGCTCAATGCAGGAATATAGTCAAAGCATATCTGCCAGGTGATTATCTAAGTTTTTCTTGAATGCCTCCAGTGTTTGAGCACTCACCAACTCCCGAGGTAACTGGTTCCACTGTCGTAATGCTCTAACAGTTAGGAAGTTTTTTCTGATATTCAACCGAAATCTGGCTTCCTTTAACTTGAGCCCATTGTTGTGTGCCCTGCACTCTGGGATGATCAAGAACAGATCCTGCCCCTGCTCTGTATGACAGCCTTTCAAATATTTGAAAAGTGCTATCATATCACCCCTCAGTCTTCTTTTCTCAAGGCTAAACATGACCATTTCTTTCAGCCTTTCCTCCTAGGGCTTGGTTTCCAGCCCCCTGATCATCCTTGTCACCCTCCTCTGAACTTGTTCCAATTCGTTAGCATCATTCTTGAAGTGTGGTGTCCAGAACTGGACACAGTACTCAAGGTGAAGCCTAACCAGTGCTGAATAGAGGAGGACCAGCACCTCGCGGGAGGGACTAGTAAAAATATGCCCCATCCTTAAGAGATCACTGTAACTCTAATAATTAGCATTGCTGAGCTGGCAATCACTGCTGTGCATTGCAGAAAGTATCTAGCAGGAACCATAAATGCATCAGAATGGCGTAGTAGTTGTTGAAAAGAATATTTATAGACATTAGGGAGGGGAATGTGGCTTCAGCCCTCCTGTTGTGTAAAATGAAGAGGAAATGAACAAAGTTCAAAAACAAAAACTATCATTACTAATCCAATTTATATCCTGGAATGAAAGGAAGTGTCTGAATAATAGCTGCTGTGAAGTGATGGATTTGCTGCTTTTGACTGCCATGCTCCCCTCTTTCTATGTCTGGCAAAACAGTTCTACAAAGCAAGGAATGGAGAAAACACTTGTTATTTAAGAGCAATTTTAAAAGAGAGAACAAAGGATTTGAGAAAGCAAATGACAGGAAGGCTTTCAGGTTGATCCACAGAGTTGTTGACTTTCATATCTCTGTAATTATCTTCAATATGGTTCTGACATTTCTTTTCCTTGATGGTCAAAAGCCAGGAGAATCATCAATGGGCTTTTCATTGACAGCATGATGCAGCATAACAACATTTTGCCATGACAAGGATAGTGGCAGATCATCCATTGGGGCCAATGTGGCACCGCCTATCCCACAGGATCAGGTGCTCCCTGTGGGGCGAGCTGAGCCACTGCTTGCCTGCCTCCTTCAGTAAAAGGGGAACACAGGTGGGGCCCCTGAATTCACTCCAGGTCTCACACTGTGTACATATGTGGCAGAAGGAGGGAGAAAACAGAGACAATTTCTGCCGTGGGGTCTAGGTGTATTTTTCTGCTTCTCAGAGGTGTTGTGGAAATAATAAATGGGGTAGCAAGGGTGAGGGAGTTTCTGAATGAATGCTTCTCTCTCTGTGTGTGAAGTCTTGCTCACCCACCTATGCGTTTTCCTGAAACCCCACTTTTTATTGAAACACACTTTTGCCCCAGTTTCATACAGCATTACCTGCTGTGCCTTCTTCCCTGTCAACCCCCACCAGCCACTACTGGAAGGGAATACACACAACCCCTCCACACTGAATGAATGGACAGAAGGCCATGTAAACATGTGGGATAGCTGCATCCACCTCACATGGCCACCATACTCCCCCCAATAATTGGCTAAAGCCCTTCAGGTATAGGGGTTCTCCATATGCAAATCCAATGGAAAAGAAGAAGAAAAGTTACACTGTACCGTTGAAAAACAGCCCTGACTGTTGCTTTGTGTTTGGGTGAGAAGTGGTGAACTGATGAAAAAAGGAGTCAGCTTCTGGGATTTTCCCTTGGGTGGTGTCACTTTGTCAACAGTCATGAGCAGAAGAGGGGATCCTGTAGACCATCTTGATTGCTGCCATGGGTGTTGTCAACATTCAGACTGCCCTTTGCTATGTAAAGCTTGGCATCCTTTTCCCTGCTGGCAACGCAGGCACGATATTGTGCATCAATATGGGGCCATTTCCTGGCTTTTCGAATCATGGGTAAAAAGCACAATATACTACATTCATAAACCAGAGGTTTTTTGAAGAACTGGATTTTATAATAGCTGAAAGCAATTCATTCAACTTACTTGCCAGTATAATTCCTGTGCCTCCTCAACCTGTATTTCATTGGTGTCAGGATAGAGTCCCATGAATTTAGACCAGTATTTCTCCCCTGCTCTGCTTTATGTTTTGCTTTGCTTTGTTTTTGCTTTTGTTTTCTCCGACACTCTAAATCCTATTCAGCATTTGCCAGTTCTGATGTTTAACAGCATGAACTTGATTTTTAAAATCTAGCCTCAAACATCTTAGCCATTTGTTAAACATGCTGTCAATAATATCTTAATGAGCGTCTGCCCAGCAGATGTTCCACTCACATAATAAAAGATTATGTCATTTGTGCAAGTACTGCCAATGTGCAAGCACTGACCTCCATGAATAAAATCTTGTGCAACTACAATGTTTGAGCAAGCTGTGCAGCCCAGCATTATTATGCTTAGAGGGACATTCCACTCAGCAGCAACAAGACCAATATTAGCACCATGAAATCATCTTCACTGGGGTTGTATATCTAATATAGTACATTTGATGCCATGAATCAGAGTGTAATTTTAATTGTGACCTTTTGGTTCTTTCTAAAGGTAGCCATACAACATGAAGCCAAGCGCTGCCCCCTGGCAGGTTGTTCTGTGCACTGCTCTCTTCCTCAACAGTTTGCCTCTTAATCATTAGCCTTTTTGCATCAAGCCTTTCAGGGTCATCACTAAGAAGCACCAACAGGCAAGCCAGTTTCAACACTCTTGCCAATAAAACAAATGGCTTCTTTATTTATCAAAGCATGTACTGAAATGCTGCAGTCTTAACTGCCCAAGGCCAGCAAGGGCTGGCTGACCCTGACAATAGGCTGGCTGAACCTGTGCTGAATCCATCTCACCCCAGCCTAAGATACACTTGCCTTGGGCGAATTTAGTGCTGGCTTTGTGGCTGTCTTGCAGGGCTGACAAAGATTTGGATCAGGAATAACTCAACAAATTTTAACACCACTCCTCCACTTTGCTGCTTTTTTTGGGGGGGGGAGGTGCCCTTTTCCTGGCAGAAGGGCATTTCTGGTAGCCATAAGACCTTATGCCTGATTCCAGCCCCCACAGATTCGGTAGCATATCTTTGAGTTAGGATGACACTGTAAATCCCTTATATAATAATAACCTTTGAACTGCAGAGCTGGAAGGAACCCTAACGATCATTGAGTCCAGCCCCTCTCAGTGAGGCACGGTGGGGAATTGAACACTCAACCTCTGGCTCCCCAACCAGAGACCTAAGCCATATGCTCCTCAATTCTGTCACACGAAGGGATCATGTTACCTTAGAAACTTGCACAAGTTGCCTTTTGAAAAACACAGTTTCCTGAATCCTGCAAACCACATAAGAACTAAGCTCCAGGTACCCTAGCTTTACCCATCATTATTAAAATAACTCTCTGCTGTTCTCTCACCACCTCACCCTATCCCCTAGGTAGGCCTTTCAATGGGAAAGTAGTCTTTACATTTTACAACCCAATAATTACTACTCTGGTTAGACACTAGGTACGAGTAGTACATCCAGCTGCTTAGGATTCTCTGCAGCTTTGTTATTATCTCTGCCAGTGTGATGCCTGTTTTTTTTTTAAGGCGAAGGGAGATAAGCATGTCTAATGTATTTGGGATTTTTACACAACTTGAATAGGTTCCCTCTGCTTTACCTGACAACATTTGAGAACAACTTGCAAATTGAAACATATAGGTACAATAAAATCTATGTAATAACACTGAAAACAAGCACAGTAAACATATTGAAAACAAGAGCTCCTCGCAGTAAACACACGAATAAGACTGACTTTAAAAGGCTTTGGAGAATAAAAAGATAGTGCCAGACACTCTTTGTAAAGGGGATCCTGCAACTGGCATGCCACCCCTCAAAAAGGAATTACTCTGGAAGCTTCCTGCCTCCTCTCCTGCATGAATATTACTTCCCCAAACACTTCTTGAGAATCCACACCACCAGAATGGTGCAGATTTTGTGAATTGCGTGCCATGCAATAATTGTTGACACTAAACCCTTTTCCCTCCTGTGCCCTTACAGCCGGTAATGAAATATCTTATATTTCCAGTGCTGAAGTGTTTAGTGATAAGCCCTTCAACCCACAGAACTTTCATAGATAGATCCATTCTTCTGACCATTTCAAAAGTCACTGGGCACCAACTTAATATCTGTGTGTTTCATAAGAGCAGAATGTCCTGAGTATGTAAGGGCAAAGAATACTGCAGCAGCATATTTATATTTATAATTTGTTTATATTTATAATGAATTTCCCCCCCTGGCAATGAGGTGATCCAGATGTGACAAAAATCTGCCTGCTTTACAGAGGGCATGTCTTCATTTCAGGGGTGGGAAAGTGGTGACTTTCCAAATGTTGTTGGACCTCAGTGCCCATCAAGCCCAAACAGATGGTCAGTGGTCAAGGATGCTGGGATTTATAGTCCAACAAATACTCAGAGGGTTACAGGTTACCCATCCCTGCTCCGCTTGAAAGGTCATCAGAGGACAGTTCTTTGTTTTGAACAGCTGTACACTGAAGTCCAGCTTAAAACTGACAAACTATAAAAATGAAGAGTAAAAGTTATGAGGTTGCTCATCAACAGGTAGAACCTGCACAGTAAACTGAACAGGCTCACAAGTCACCTGATCACAGTCTTCCCCACTAGGCGTGATGTGCAGTATTTAAAGTACCATTTTTTTCCAAATATGTATCTGTACATATAAATTAGCATATGCAAAATATTGCATGTGTCTGGACCCTCTTTTGTTCTCCTTTTTTGATGCTGTATAAAGGGCCTATGTTGCTGCTCCCTAGACAATTTTAGGGATACAGCAATACTGGGAGTAACAAGTGATAGTTTGGATTTTCCATATTTATCTTCCTTTTTCTTTAGAGAATAGAAATGGGTGGCCTTTATTTAATCAATGATGGATGGCCAAAATTTGTTATCCCCCTTCTTTTCTTTGAAGAAGAAAGGAGAGGAGGGTAGAGAGTGATAGCAAAGTAGGAACAGAATTAGTCTATTTTGCACTCATGCAAGTCTTTGGTTAACTGTGAACTAATTTGTTGTTCTTACGGACCAACAAGTCACTACTAACTTAGGGCAACCCTATTAGGGTTTTTAAATTGTGCCAGATGTTCCAGAATGGTTTACCATTACTGCAAACATGCCATCACACAACTCCCTTCCATACAGCCCTTTAGCTCAAGAAGACAAGAACAAAGCAGTGAGTTTTCATAATCTTTTACAAACTTGCTTATCCAGGCAGCTTACAAGCTACAATTATAAGCTGATGATAGTAATAGGTTTAGGAGTTTAAAAATCAGCAAGAACCTTGGTTGAGTAATGATTGTGAAGGCCAATTTTAATCAGAGAGAGAACATTTCAGTCCATGGGACTGCATATAGAGGTGGCAAGCGCCGGGGGGGGGGGGGAATGGGGAGACATCCTCCCATAATATTTTACCTCTTATTTTTTTCTAGCTGAAAAAAATGAAAATTTGGAGAAACACAGTGGAAGAAGAAAAAATCCAACTATGAAACATTTTCTCCTTTGGGATGACTGTAGTTTGTTTTTTAAGACAAGTGTCCAGTGTAATAATGTAGCCTATTCACACAAAGACAAAGAAGGAGATGATGATGAGGCTTCAGGCATCCAGCCCCAGCACCACAAGGCGCCTCAGCACATTCCATCCAGAGTTTCCTGTTTTGAACTGGAAGGTCTCAAGAGGAACATGGATTCTGTTGCCAATGGCATGGGACCTGCTCCTCATTTTCAAGTGATCATGAATTGAACTCTGCTTCAGATCTCTTCCGCTGACACAGAAAACTCAAAGACTGAGAGGGTTAGGGTCAGGGATATTTGGAGGTGGAGATGACTTTCACACATGCCATCGGCCCTAAAGCCCTCTTAGCCCTCACATAGGCAAGATGAATACCTCCATAGGGCTATTTATTTATTTATTTCATTTCTATGCCACTTCTCTGCTACAATCGGGAACCAAAGCAGCTTACAGAACAGTTTAAAACTGTGTATGTGCACACACGTGTGCGCCATCAAGTCAATTCCGACTTACAGTGACCCCTTTCAGGGTTTTCTAGGCAGAAAATACACAGAAGTGGTTTACTCTTCCCTATTTCTGGGGGTATCCTAGGACTGTGGCAGCTTACCCAAGGCCACACAGGCTGTCTTTTAAACTCGGGAGGCACAGTGGGGAATTGAACTCCCAATCTCTTGCTCCGCAGCCAGATGCCTAAAACACTGAGCTAGAAGATTAAAATGCAATAAAACCAGAAACATTAAAATAGGTAAAAGGTAAAGGTAAAGGTTCCCCTTGACAATTTTGTCCAGTCGTGTTCGACTCTAGGGGGCGGTGCTCATCCCCGTTTCCAAGCCATAGAGCCAGCGTTTGTCCGAAGACAATTAATATGCTGTTAAATCTTAAACTCTTTGAAATTACTTATTTAAAAATAGTAATCATAATTTACGTTAAAACAGTGAAAATCAGCATATCAGCAAACAACTTATAATTGGAGGTTCGTAACTGTTGAAGGCCTGCCAGAATAAAAATGTTTTTACTTGCCATTGGAAGGATAGGAGAGACAGGACAAACCTGGTTTCTCTTGGCAAAGAGGTCCAGAGCCTGGCCATGGCCACCGAGAAGGTTCTCTCTCAGGTCCCCACCAGATGGGTCTTGAAAACTGGTGGGATCATGAGAACAGTCATCCTTGCCACCGGATGTAGTGATGGCATCTGGCCTAGATGCCTTTAAAAGGGGACTGGACAGATTTCTGGAGGAAAAGTCCATTGCTGGTTACAAGCCATGATGGGGATGTACAATCTCCAGGCTTAGAAGGAAGGTACCTCTAAATGCCAGATGCATGGGAGTGGTATCAGGATACAGGTATCTAGTTGTCTCGTGTGCTCCCAGAGGCATCTGGTGGTGACTATTGGAATGAGCTCTGGTATAGAGCTCAATATAAATAAATATTATTATTATTATACAGGAAGCTGGACTAGATGGGTCCTTGGCCTGATTCAGCAGGGCTCCTCTTATGTTTTTATGTCCAAGCTGATCTTAACATCCAGGGCAGGCTTGTATGGGAGGATATGGTCTTCCAGATAACTTGGACCCCAGTTGTATAGGGCTTTATAAGTCTTAACCAACTCTTTGAATTATGCATGTAAACATACCAGTTAAAGCTTTACTTACTTAAAACCATAGCATTTTATATACAACAACCTTCAGCATTTGAGAATAGTAATTCTTGTGTACACTGTAGAGCTCAATGTTTTCAGTGCTGTTATAAAACATTAACTTAAGCTGCTACTTCTTAATACTGTGATAGTATGATGCAGCTTTTATCAAAATAACACACTTTCTTTTATTTCATACAGCATTTGTGAACTGTATTATGAGCTCCCCACCACCACACTTCTCAGATGGCCATAAGTAAGATACATGTACTGAAATAGCAAAGCTAGCACTGATCTATACTCTCTTGTTTCCTCTTATTTTACATATATTTCCAGTTTTGCTTGTAAACTAAGGCATATATACTTTTGAGGCTGCAATCCTGGATATGCATGTCAAGGTTAATCCTATCAGGGAAAAATGTCAGCTGTGAGGGACTTCCACAGTCTCACAGTACCGAAGAGTGTTATAATAAATATTATAAATCATATAGTACTCTGAGGACTTTGACCTTGGCATGCATATCTGGAAATAAATAGAGTGAATTTTACTTCTGAATAGAAATATTAATCTTCGCATATTTAGTTTTTTTTTTAATGATATATCCGTTTTATATTGTTGTATTTTATGATGTTTTTATAACTGATTGTAAGCCGCCCCGAGTAGACTTTGTCTAGAGGGGCGGGGTAAAAGTCAAATAATAAATAAATAAATAAATAGTCTTCACAAGTAAGAATGAAAAAATTCAAGTTTTCTTTCTGCTGGCCAGAGTTGTGATTATTCTTTTTTCTTTTCCTTTTTTCCTTTTTCAAAATTTGAGACTTTTTTTTTTTTGCAAGTAATTAATTAAAGTGGTTTTTTTTTGTATTCTCAAAGGCTTTCACGGCCCGGATCCGATGGTTGTTGTAGGTTTTTCGGGCTGTTTGGCCGTGTTCTGGAAAAACCTACAACAACCAAAGTGTTCTGGCCAGAACACAGCCAAACAGCCCAAAAAATCTACAACAACCAAAGTGTTTTTTATTGCACAAAATCCTGGTATTTTGTGCCAGACTAGTCTTTCTTGCAAAATACAATAGTTTTTGCTAATGCTATTGCAGCTGGAAAAAAGTCAAACACTTGTTCAGGGTCAAAACATTTGACAACTGTTGACTTTTTTTTTCTTTCTAGAGTGTCTTGGTATATAATTCATCGACCATGAGACAAATCTGTGAATATTTGTTACATCTTACTTCTGCAAGAATATGCACAAAATTTTCTACATAACCTGCTCTGAAAGAAAGCTTAGAAAAATATTTTATAAAATGAGCTGATACTAAGACAAATATGACAATTAGCTATATTGTCACTGATACATTTCTAAAGACTGTTTCTACGTATGTGATCCTGTGTGGATCTACCCTGATTCAAACCCCCTACTTTTAGATATGATCTTTATGTCATATAGCTTCAATTTTCAGCAGATAAATTTGGGCTGTCTGATTTTTGCTCCATCAGCTCCAAAGGTCATCACCTCCATCTGACACCCACCTTCCATTCATTTTATATTCCTGATGAATAGATTGATGCATCAGTCAATTCCATCAGCACAAGAAACACATTTTAATGGCTTTTAAACAGAGATGGGCACTTACCATGGTTTGGCAGATTGGGCCCACAGGTTTTGCACGGGTGACCTGGATTCTGTGCCCCGCCTCCTCCCATGGGTGCCCACTCAGAGGAGGAGGCGGGGCAGGAAATCCCTCAGCGCTGCTTCTGATGGGGTGCCTGTGGGAGGAGGCGGGGCATGGGGTGCCTGTGCAACACCTGCGGGTCCAATCTGCCAAACTGCTAAACCACGATCCCTCCCCAATTCTGAAGCTGAGCTAAAAGGGTTTCCAAAATGGCACCACAGAGTATCACAATATGAAAATTAACAAGCTGACTTCTTAGATTTGACTTGTTCCAGTAATCCCATTCTTCTGAGTCTACTTCATGGGCTTTGGCACGTATCGAATGGCACTTCCATGATCGATACATTCCCATCACTTACCCAAAAGGGACCCCCCACACACACACCACACACACACAGAGCCCAAAAAGTGAGAGGCATTTTAAAAATATGTCTCAAATGCAAATCAGCCTTCTTTGTGTGAAACGTGTTTGAAGCCCGAGAAGAAGAAACAGACAGAGAGATGTCAGCTGAGATACAGTAACACAGCAACTGCTAATAGGCTGAACATGGAAAGTTGGAAGGCAGCCATGGCCACCACAAGTTACATCAGCTATTCTTCTGAGCAGAGAAAGAGGAAATAAAATGCTATTCAAAGAGACTCCATGATTGTGAGACTGTTCCTCCAATTTACCAATGATTTCCTGCTTTGACGAGCTTTCTTTCTTTAACTTATATCATGCCCTCTTCCCAAAGCCAGAGCTCAAGGCAGCTCACAAAAAGATTAATCAGAAAGAGACAGACAGAAAACTTATAATCTTAAATCAGTTAAACAAATTACATTATTAAAATGTAATTAAAAACATTTTTTAAAAAAAACATTAAACAATAAAAAAAAAACATACACTGAAAAGGAGCTACCTACCTATTAACAATCCCTTCCTTTGCTTTTGCCTAAACCTGAGCTGAATAAAAAGGGTTTTTCCTGTTGGTGGAAGGCAGTAGAGATGGGGGAAATCCAGTGTTCCTTGGAAAGGAATCCCACAGCTGGAGAGTAGCCACTGAGAAGGTCCTCCCTCACTCCCCCACCACATGTGTCTCTGGAGGTGCTGGGACCAAGAAAATGGCCTCCTTCAATCTTCTCAAAGGCCATGCAAGATCATATGGAAGGATATGGTCCTGTTTAGTCTGGACCCTAGTGGTACTGAACTTTATAGGTCATAACAAGCAGACAGTAGCACAATTACTTAAAAATATGCAACTATTTAGAACAGATAGGTTATACGGGGCATGTGTTCTTTCCTCTTTTAATGGTAGAAATTAGAATGCAGACTGGATGTGACATTGCCTGAATCCTAGCTTTGTTGAGTTCACGTAATGCCAGATGAGAATAATCTCGTCTCTAATAATGGTTGATTTTCCAACTCTCAGAGGTTACAAAAAATTTCTAAGATGTAAGCAATTTGCCATCTCCCTGACACACATGATTTCCCTTCCCACTTTCTTTCCTTTCTTTTTTTATCACTTCTTTTTTTCTCATTCAATTTACATTCAGGCAGCCATTCACTATATGCAAGAGATCATATGGATTTTTGTTGAAAGCAAGGCTGAAATCCTGCACATGATTACTTGGGAGTCAGTCCCATTACACCTATTTCTGAGTAAACAGGTTGCAATTCTCCCTTTTTTGAAGAAGGTAAGAAACAGGAAGAGCCTAAGACTGAGTCAACAGCCCTTCAAAATGGAAGACACACCTTCAGATAAAGACCTGTTCTTTTGATAGGCCTTCAAGCAGAGGATTGTCCTCTGACTGCTCTTAAAAAGTACACCTGGCCATCCAAGAAATAGTTCATCATGAGTTTTCACTTGATTTCAGAACAGGTCACATGTCTGTAGGGGGGGGGGGGGGAAACCCAGCCACACATTGATCTTCACAGAGAACTCCAGCAACTTGAAAAGCTCTTCTCATAGTTTGTGTAGGAGGTGGAGAGAAGAAGTGTTAAATATGCATGCAAACCTGTGAATGCTCTTCACACAACTTGCCCTAAAAATATATTCTGATTTACTGAATAAAATGCTATACAGATCTTGGGGGGAGGGGGGCATGTTGAGGCCAGACCTCAATTTGTATACAGCCTAGATTTGAAGACATCCCTGGCCTGAAATTCAGGAAAAGCCCACAGTCTTTTCTATGTTTCAATGTCTGTTGCTCCTTCAGTTATGGCTGACTGTACTGAAAATGAGCAAATGTTAAGCAGGAGAAAGACCTATCTTAAGCACTGAATGCCTTATCTTGGTCCTACAAACCTCAGGGGCTTTGTGGGGGATACAAGAACAGCGTTTCTAGCTGGCGGCTCATTCCGAAGTAGGCACACAGGGTCCCTTCAGTTCATGTGCTGCCTGGTGGCAGGTCAACGAGGGGCAGGTGCCTAGACTACCTATTCTCATAAGCCTCTGTATGTATTCCAGTCAGGTCCCTAGGTAGGGCTCCAGGTGAGCAGGATGTTGACTGACCGGTCCTTAAAACAACCAAGGCATAATCTGTCTCCTACCTCACTATCCCAGAATATCAATTGGCTTGTCCTGATGACACTCATGAAACCACTGTGCCTCCTCATCCCACCCACGAGATGGAAAGTAGTATAAAAATGCCCCAACAAGCTGCCTTTAAAAAAAATAAATAAATCAAAGGGTTGTAAACAGGTCTTTGAATTATTAAATATTTGGGGAAATTTCAAGGACATTATAAATTCACAATAAATGACTCTGTCAATGTTTGTTTTCACCAACCTTGAAATGGAGCATAAGGATGAGGAATGTTTTCTTTAGAAGCTAGGTGGAACAAAAACAGTTTACTTCCAACCTGGGCTTTTTGTCTGTGAAAGATCAGTTCTGTTCAGCATTTCCTGTCCTTTATAACCCAGTAAACTTTGCTCTGCCAAGCCTTTCCTTAGTGGACTCAATTATTCAGCTGCTTGTGCTTCCCTTTGCTTGCCTAAGTACTGGGGAAGCACTAGCATCGTATTAACATTTAAATATTAAAATCCCCAGGATCTTACAGCAGTCAACCCTGCCAGCAGCAGTGCTCATAGGCTAAACTGACTCTCGGAGATGAGTTATGCAACAACAGTGTAGGCGCAGCTTAGCATGGCAAGGGAGTTTGAGTGTGTCAGGGAAGCTAAGAGCCATACCACCTGGAGGCTGAACTCCATTAGGAGGCTAGACTGTTGGCAGGGTTATCCTATGGGACACCAGATTATACATGCATTCAGGAATTAACGCTCTCGTTAGCAGAACAGAACTTATGGTTCCAATGGTGAAGGGGGCAGAGAAATTCTTAAAAGGTGCTACTGGGCAGCAAGGGGAGAGAAAGGCGAGTCTGATGGAGGATCTTTCATTAGCAGCAGCAGTGACACTCAAGCTAACTTTTGCTAGTATTCTGCAGAAGAAGGCAAGCATAAAATTTTTTGAATGTTTTATATCTCAAAAACCCTATATTGAGACACTGTAAAACAAAGCAAGAGGTAGTACTAGAAGATGAGATTCTCACTGATACTGAATCAGGTACTGCAGAAGAGCAAAAGATGGGTATGAAAAAGTGATATTGCTAATGAAGCAGCTACAGTAGAGCTGCAAGGACATCTAGTTGCTTATGTGCACAAAAGCAAAAGGAAAGTCTGGTGGTGCATTGCATGTGTAACTAGAAAATGGAATGAGAGAATTATGCATCAAGATAAAATGCAAAATCGTAAAACAAAAGATGAAACAACAGGCAAAATCCTGTTAGTGCATACATACTGTATGTCATGTAAACTGGAAACTGCACTGAAAATATTTAATTTAAACTAAGAGAAAGCTTCCTATCTCCACCACCACCAATTAGCAATGGTGGCAGAGACAGGTGCATTTTATCCCATATCTGTTGAACCCATATGCTGAACATATCATATGGAAATGTATATTAGTTTATTGTGAAAGAAGAGTGAAAAGTGGAAGAAGCATCAGTAATTTAAAATATGCAGATGATATTGGCAAAAAGCAGCAATAATAGCACTTTTTGTATGTGTGTGTGATGTGCTGTAAATTCAGAAGTGATTTATAGCAACCTTAATAGGGCCTTTTAAGGTAAGTGAGATATTTATGGAGTGGTTTTATCAGTTTCAACACACACACACCCGAATTTCCATGGCCAAGTCGGAATTTGAACCTAGGTCTCCTTATTCTGTTCTATTCTATTCTATTCTTGCCCTGTCCAGTACACCACATTGGAAATTTCACACCTTTTAGGGGTCATAAATCCACAGGGTCACTTTTAGTTGGAAGCAACTTGATGGCACATAATATCCACCACCGTTGCTCAGTTCTGTATCAAGCTACAGAAAACACATCAACATTTCAAGTGTTCCTGGACTAATGCACCATGTGTACGGATGTAAAAAGCAATATCTCAATATAGTTCAGCATACAGGATAAGATGTGTACAAGATGTCCCATAGCCAGGGCCACCCCAAAACATTCCACCACCTGAGACAAAGAACAAAATGGCGCCCTTTTCCAATCCATGCACAAAACCCAATGGAATTGGCAGTTGGATATTTGTGATAATAGAATTCCATGGTCCATGGCATTTGAAGACAGCAGGCTAGCTTAGATTGTGCACAACAGAATGCTTAACACCCAGATCTCACATCCAATATCTTGCTGCAACCTTTCAAGTTAAAATAAGCATTGAGAAGAATATGTCTTCCTTACAGTAAAATAGTTTCCCTTCCTACAGTGGGATTCCCTCAGGGATGCATGATTCAGGAGTCATGTTTTTCAAATTTATCCCATGTTTATCTGGCAACAACCAACCACAAAACACCACACTAAATGCAGGATGTACCAGGGAGGGGGATCATGTATAGATATTTTTCACCACTCTAAGGAGCAGCTGTTCTAAATATTTGGAAGACAGATCATCTAGTTTGATCCTCAGCTGCTGCTACTTGAGTTCACTGCCCATTTCTGCTCAATTTTGGGAGTTCCTTGCTCATGGTTAGATCACTTTCCTCCTAGACAGAAAGCTGTGAGGTGGAGTTCTGTATGCCTAGAAATGTATTCATTCCTTCTCATATTTATCCAAGACTGTAATCTCCTCTTCTAAAACAGCCTCCATACTGAGACGATACTTTTATACACCAACAAAAATCCACAAGTGTGTGCATTTATTTTTAAAAATATTGAAGAAACGTTGAAGAATATTTTCCTTTTAACAGGTGGGACATTAAAACTAAGGGGGCAGGAACAGGACTGGGGTGAGTCTAATCTTCTGTCCTTTTTTGTCCACTTGTTCTTTCAAGGTGTGATGCAAGAGTGATGTGGCAGACAAAGTAATGGGTCTCACCAGGTAACACTATGTTTTAGTTTTCACCCTGAGTAGCTCACAGAATCACTGGAGACTAGAAAGTTAGAAACCTCAGTTTCTCCATGTGAAACAATATAAGCTTCCCATAGCAAGCACATTTACATCCATCCACTTTGAGCTTTTGTTTGTGACTTCCTTCAAAAACAGATACTTGCCCTCTATTAGAAACTGATGGGATCTCTCTTTAAATTATGCCTCAACCACTCTGGATGATAAAAGGGTGTCCACTGGGATCTCGTAAACTACCAGAGAATTTTATGACACATGAGTGGAAATGCCGTTAGAAATAGACACATTTATTTTGCATTATTTCACTGCCATAATAAATCCTTTCTACTGTGGGTTGAACAAGTATTTAATGGAAGATTAATATAATCCTTAAACAGGTTGTGTTTTAAATGGAAATGAATCAATAGTAGGGGGAAATCAGTAGCAATTACAATTGATTTTGAATGTGATAAGCTATGGACCTAATCCAGTGTATTCTTAGGAAGCTGGTGCATGTGGACCAGCATTGTCAACAACAGGGACATGAAAGGGGTTGCAGTCTACATCTCTAATTTGTAACTATGGCTATGCAGGGCTGCAGCTGATAGAAATCTCTATGTTGCAGTAGTTCCTGCAGTGGCACTATCAGCAGCACTATCCCCTTGTTCCTTTCTTCCAGGAATACATCAGAGTTAAATACAGGACACATTGATTTTAGGATGGGAAAACTGTCACTCTTGGGATCTTCTGCCTGACAACATCTGCTCCCTCCAGTATGAACAACAAAAGACCACTGGCATTGTACTCCAAAACATCTAGAGGGTTAAATGCCCCCCTCTCCTGTAGTGAAGCCAGGTCTCACAAGACCAAAGCCCCGGGACCTTCTGAAGAGCAGGGACCATGACATCACTTCCCAGCCTGCTCAGGTTTCCCTCTCCCCTCTGAGGTTAGCTGTAATCCCAAAGTAGCTGGAAGAGAAACAGATGTCCACCAGAACAGAATATTAATGCAAGCTATCTCTATTGTAATAAAAATTATTTGAGCGTGGTTTTCCTTTCAATGAATAAGAGCCATTTGTCCTACAAAAGATACACTCCTGGTGAAAATAAAAACTGCTAGAACTCATTTGTTGACATGGTGCAATCCATGGGATTTCATGGGGATGGACCTTGTAGTGTCATGAGATGTCACAAATATGGAGCAGTCAAGAGCTGGAATGTAAGCACACATAAATGTGCCTTTGTGCTAAGCCAGTGAGCCTTGGTACCAGCTGGGAATGGCTAGAGATGGGTGTCTAAACGTCAAAGCCATGTCGTACACACATAGCAAACCTTCTCATCTAATGCCACTTGCCATGAAATTTGTCTCCCCCAGAGATGCACAACAATTTCCTGAAGCTGTAGAGAGCACCCTGAGACCTGGGAATCCAAGCACTGATATGATGAGAGGGAGGAAAATGGATTACATCAGAGCGTTCACAAATTCAGCAGGAAGCTTTAGAAAAGATACACAAGTGACTAGGGAAGCTGTATTTCCCATTCCTGCTGTAACTACTAGCAATAAAATAAAATAATCCCCATGCATGCTGACATATATGATTTCTGCCAAGTTCTTATTTATGTATTAAGGTGCTTACTGGAAAGGAACAGAGGACAATAAAATTGAAATACGTAGTACTGATCCTCTTTTCTTCTATGGACATGAGCAATCTGACAAAGTGGAGAGGACTTTTTAAAGCTTAGATAAGCACATTACAAAAGCAGGTTCAGAATTACACTTTTATAATCCAGTGATAAGATCAGTTCCCTCCCCAACTAGAACAAAGGATGCTATTGTTAATGCAAGCAGATGGAACATTAAGGTTTACAACTGAGAAAGTCAGGAACAGTAAGCAGTGGAAACAGAATTTAAGTCAGTGGGCTAATATGGTTGCAGCAATGTTCATGCATATGCCCAGAGCCATGATTCAACTTCTGCTTCTTTACCGTTGCCCTGCACAGCCCAAAACATGAGAAACTGGAAACAGACTTTACACCAACATGAACATGGCTTCACAAAGAATAAATAAAACAGCCTTTTTGAACCAGATAGATAAGGAACTCCACATTATATTACAAAAATATAACAACTTCTTTCTTACCAGTTTTCTACTAAATTCCCCAGTGATTCATCACTTTTTAATAGTAAATGCTTGAACATGGCATTATACACAGAAGCTACCCAAAATTTATAGTAACTTGTAGTTTCCGTTACCCATCTATCACTATGTGCTTTGAAATAGCAGAATAGTGCAGGAAAAACACACTAATACAGAAGTACCGTGCAATTGAGTTCTTTTGAAATAAGGCAACACTGAGTCATAAAATACAGTTTCCTATGGGTTTTGTCAGATATTACCAAGTGTGGGCGATCCATGTCTTATCCTGTCTCTTTTTTTTGTAAGCGAACTACACTCAGCTCAGTGGTAGAGTCTATAGTTTACATGTAGGATGGGAAATGAGGAGAGTTATTACTAGGGGTGTGCACTTTCATGGTTTTGGACTGCAGTTCCAAGAATTCTCTAGGAATTCTGGGAATTGAAGCCACATACCCAAATTTGCACACATGTAGGTTTCATCCCACCATTGCCAGGGAAGGGCTTTCAACATTTATCTGCACTATTGACTTCTCCAGCCTTTCCCTTCTGTGTGTGTATGTGTGTGGAGAAATATACAGATGTGCAGATTTGGTTTTGTGGAGTGCAGTCCCCAGAACTCTTGGAACTGCAGGCCAATAACATGAAGCAAAGCAAAGTGTGCTGATTATATACCGCTACATAGTGCTTAAAGCACTCTCTGGGCAGTTTACAATTTAATTACGCAGGCTACACATTGCCCCTTCCCCACGAGCTACCTGAGCCCATTGGGATCAATCTCAGGTTGTAACCAGAGACTTGATGGCAATACTGCAGTTTAACCACTGCACCACAAGGCTCATGAAAAAGCACATACCTAGTTATTACAGAAAAGTACTTTTTCCAAACTCTGAGAGGTTTCTTGGTACAACCATTGGCATTTCCAGTCAAAAATAACCAGGTTGCAGATGATGTGAAATAGCTCTGACATGAAAAAACTGATGCAATCCACTTGCACCAATGACTATATCTTGTTCTAATGGATTGCACAGATTGTTGTAGTGGGAATAAAATTGGAAGACAAGGACAGAGAGGAATCCTATATGCTTTCTGAACCTCCTGGGAGAAACAGTGATCTTAAAAGAATGTAACAAATTAGACACAAATGGAGAATGGTTGTCATAGGACTGTGCATCACACTATTCCAACCATCAGTGGTGTGTGGTCGGGTGGGGCAGTGCTTAAAACGCTGATGTGAAATGAAAAGGGCAATGCATAATATAAGGCCAACTCATCAGGCATTGTTTTTCCCAGGATTAGAGAATGGGAAGGCCTCCAGGTGTTACTGAACTGATATTTCCACAATCTCTTGCCCTTGGTTTTGCAGTTGATGGGAGCTGCATTCCAATAACATCTGGAGGGCTACACATTCTCCAACCTTGATATAGACCAGTGGTTCCCAACCTTAGGTACCCAGATGTTCTTGGATAGAGTTGGGCATGAACCACCAGTTCAGTGGTTCATGCTGTTTCATCCTTTGGACAAATGGGTGTTCAGTGATTCCTAGCCCCGCCTCCTCTGGTGGGTGCCCGCTCAGAGGCAGCACCTGGAGGAGGTGGGGCAGGGAAGCCAGGGTGTTGCCTCTTAGAGGGAGCCTATTGAAGGAGGCAGGGCTGAGTACCATCAAACACTTGTTCGGCCAAAGGACAAACTGGCACGAACTGCTGATTTGTGCCCATCTCTATTCTTAGATTAAAACTCCCAGAGGTTTTCACCACTAGCTGTGCTGGCCAGGATTTCTGGGAGATGCAGTCCAGGAACACCTGGGGACACAAGATTAGGAATCATTGGTCTAGACTTTGTGAAGAAGAGAGATAATGTGAAAAACAAACCAGATGCAGCAAGTTAAGCATGGAAAGCTTTCTATAAAGGAAAGAAACATGCAGAGAGAGAAAAATTTCAATGTCAAACTTATTCCATTATAGGTGAAAACCAAATAGAAATAAAAAGTAAAAAAAGAAAAAAAAAGTGGTGGCTTTCATAGACCGGAAGTGGACTTGTCCACAAAAGCTCATATTAAAAAAATATATAAGTTAGCCTTTAAGGTGCCACCAGCTTTTTGTCTTTTTTTCACTTTTTATTTCTACTTGGTTTTCACCTATAATGGTTGCACAGACAAACACGGCTACCCCTTCTAGAACTAAACTTATTCCACTGGCTAAACAAACCTGTTTGGCCACCTGGTCCTTCTTGACAAAACCAGTGGCTGCAGCTATATTTCCCGCGCCTTCCACCGTCTTCTGCGCTACAGCGGTCACTCCGGTCACCACCGCTCCCCCCACATTTGACACTTGCTCTTTGGTTCTCTCAGCCACTGTGAAGAAAACAAAAAGGTAAAAGACAAGTGAGTGCAGAAGGTTAGGACTTCTCAAGTTTACGTAGGGAGCTAAAAGGGGCCGTCTCACAGCTTTTATATTATCTCAAACTGAATTGCGCCTCCAGGCTGAAAGAGGTTTTCCACCCTTAGGCAGGACTGCAGGCCTAATCATCTACCATGTCAAAATGCCCAGAGGGGGTGAGCAACAAAGAGAGGAGAGGAACAGCTGCTACCTTCTCTTGCTTGCAGACTTTCCTGCCTGGCCCCAGCAATGTGCCATGCAGAAGGAGAGGATGAGCCAAGAGAGAGAGGGGGGGAGATCTCTTCCAGCATCCTCCCCTGCTTCCAAATTATCACTCTGTTTTCCTTCTCTCGGCAGGAAGGGCTGGGCAGACAGACTCCCTTCTCTCTCGACAAACGGCTTCCCTGTCTTCTCCCTTTGGGATGCTTTCCCAGATTGTGCTTCTTGTTTCTTTGAACAATGCAGTGCAACAAACTAGTCTTCTTCTCCATTCAGGAAGAGGGAACAAGCCAGCAGTGGCCACCCTATATTGTTTATTACATTTATATCCATCTTTTCCACATTAAAAAAAAAAGGCACCCCAAACAGCTAGCAAACATAATTAAAACATGTGAAAACAAATTAGGAACAGATTTTTTTTTAAAAAAAGGTGAAAAGCACATTATGTAATAAAATAATTAAAAACATAATAATCAAATTAGTTAAAAAATAAGCTGTTCCTTCCTCGGGAGAAAGGCAGACTATAAATAAGACTAATAAAATAAATGAAATAATCACACATCAGAAAAACCAACCAAACATTTTTTAAATGGCAGTTTGCAAATACAAGGGAACTGCAGGCTTTGAGGGGAGATTTATATATATATAAAAAATATGACTAGATGGGCGGGGTATAAATGCAATAAATAAATAAATAATATATAATTATACCCTCAAAGCCAGCAGTTCTCTTGTATTTACAAACTGCCATATATATATCCAAAACAAAGTAGATATATATAGGTATTCAGGATAAAAACTGGACAACCATCTGTGAGATCTACTTTGATTTGGATTTAGATTCCTGCACTTAGCAGAGGGTTGGACTCCATGATTCTGTGAGACAAATGATCCCATAGAGGAGCAGACCGAAACCCTCCAGGGCTCTAAAGGCTAAACTATCACCTTGAATTGAGTCCAGGAAGCAACTGGCAAACAGTGCATGTCTGTAGTATTGGAGGTCACATGCACGCCTTACAAAAGGGGGAGCCAGCAGGGCCATTTGGCCTGGATCTCACCTCATGGAGGGGCTTCACCTCAGCCCTCCTTTTGCCTGTGTTTCTCAACTTCAACTGAATTTGGAGCTTTTATCATATATTATAACTCTTGATTCGTATTATTAGGCATCCTTCAGTCTCGAAAGACTATGGTAACGTGCTCTGTATGGAGGACTTGGAACAGCGTCTAGTGTGGCTGAGAAGGCCAATTCGAGAGTGACAATCCCTTCCACACTGAAGACAAATACAATCTGTCCCCTGTCCAGCTCCCTGATTTTGCTGCTTCCGTGACTGCCTCTTTGCCTCGGTCTGCTGGACAAGGGTCTCTTCAAAATGGGAGAGGCCGTGATGCAACGCCTGCCTCCAGGCTGAACGCTCAGATGTCAGGGTTTCCCATCTGTTGAGGTCCATTCCTAAGGCCTTCAGATCCCGCTTGCAGATGTCCTTGTATCGCAGCTGTGGTCTCCCTCTGGGGCGATTTCCCTGCAATAATTCTCCATACAGGAGATCTTTTGGAATCCAACCATCAGCCATTCTCACGACATGCCCAAGCCAACGTAGACGTCGCTGTTTCAGTAATGTATACATGCTAAAGATTCCAGCTCGTTCTAGGACTACTCTATTTGGAAATTTGTCCTGCCAGGTGATACCAAAAATGCGTCGGAGGCAACGCATATGGAAGGTGTTCAGCTTCCTCTCCTGCCGTGCACAAAGGGTCCAGGACTCACTGCAGTACAGGAGTGTGCTCAGGACGCAGGCTCTATAGACCTGGATCTTGGTATATGTCATCAGCTTCTTATTGAGCCATACTCTCTTCGTGAGTCTAGAGAACATGGTAGCTGCTTTGCCAATGCGTTTATCCAGCTCGACATCTAGAGAGAGAGTGTCAGAGATCGTTGAGCCAAGGTACACAAAGTCATGAACAACCTCCAATTCTTGTGTGGAGATGGTAATAGAGGGAGGTGAGTCCACGCCCTGGCCCATGACTTGTGTTTTCTTCAGGCTGATTGTTAGTCCAAAGTCTTGGCAGGCCTTGCTAAAACGATTCATGAGTTGTTGAAGGTCTTGAGCAGAGTGGGCAACAATGGCTGCATCATCGGCGAAGAGGAAATCCCGCATGCATTTCAGCTGGACTTTGGTCTTCGCTCTCAATCTAGAGAGATTAAAGAGCTTTCCGTCTGATCTAGTCCGGAGATAGACACCTTCTGTTGCAGTTCCAAAGGCGTGCTTCAGCATGACAGCAAAAAAGATCCCAAAAAGGGTTGGTGCGAGGACACAGCCCTGTTTCACTCCGCTTCAGATGTCAAAGGGATCTGATGTTGAACCATCAAAAACTACAGTGCCTTTCATTCCCTCATGGAAGGACCTGATGATTTTAAGGAGTCGAGGTGGACATCCAATCTTGGGAAGGATTTTAAAAAGGCCATCCCTGCTAACCAAATCAAAGGCCTTTGTGAGATCTATGAAGGCGACAAAGAGTGGCTGTTGTTGTTCCCTGCATTTCTCCTGCAACTGTCTGAGGGAGAATACCATGTCAGTGGTGGATCTATTAGCTCGAAATCCACACTGTGATTCTGGATAGACTCTGTCTGCGAGCACCTGGAGCCTCTTCAGCACAACACGGGCAAGCAGCTTCCCTACAACGCTGAGAAGAGAGATGCCACGGTAGTTATTGCAGTCGCCCCTGTCTCCTTTGTTCTTGTACAATGTGATGATGTTTGCATCCTTCATGTCCTGTGGTACTCCACCTTCCCTCCAGCAAAAACAAAAGATTTCATACAGCTCGGTAGTGATGGTCTCTTTACAGCACTTCAGCACTTCAACAGGGATGTTATCCTTTCCAGGTGCCTTGCCAGAGGCAAGGGAATCCAAGGCCGCTTTTATTTCTGCTAAGGTTGGTTCGCTGTCCAACTCTTCCAAGACAGGCAGGCACTCAATGTTATTTAATGCTTCTTCGGTTACTACATTCTCTCTGGAATACAGCTCAGAGTAGTGTTGCACCCAGCGGTCCATCTGCTGTGCTCGGTCCTGGATGATCATGCCTGTAGCAGACTTCAAGGGAGCAGATTTCTTCTGTATTGGACCTAAAGCCTGCCTGATACCGTCATACATTCCTTTGATGTTACCTGTGTCCGCTGCTATCTGTATCTGAGAGCAGAGCTGAAGCCAATAATCGTTGGAACATCTCCTGGCAGCCTGTTGGACTTGGCTACGAGCAGCTCGAAGAGCTTGCAAGTTGTACTTGCTAGGACAGGCTTTGTATGCTGCTAGAGCTCTCCTCTTATCCTCGATGGCTGGCATCAACTCCTCCGAATGGGCTTCGAACCAGTCTGCCGTCTTTTTGGTCTTCTTGCCAAATGTGGACAAGGCGGTGTTATAGACAGCGTTCTTAAAATGTTCCCATCGTTCAGGTGCATTTGCATCAGCCGGGCCTGGAAGGGTTTCCTCAAGCGCTTGGGCAAATTCCTCCACTTTTCTTTGATCGCAAGTCTTGCTGATGTCAATACGTGGTCTTCCTTCCTTTTTCGTGTGATATAATCTCTTTGTTCGCAGTTTTACTCTACTACACACCAGGGAGTGATCAGTATCGCAATCAGCACTCTGGTAGCTGCGTGTGATCGTAATACTAGGAAGGCTAGAACGTCTAGTGAGGATCAAATCGAGCTGATGCCAATGCTGGGATCTTGGATGTCTCCAGGAAACTCTGTGTTGAGGCTTCGTATTAAAGAATGTGTTGCTGATGCAAAGACCATAATAACAGCAAAACTCCAGCAAGCGTTGGCCATTTTCGTTCATCTTTCCAATGCCAAAACGGCCTAGACAAGTGGGCCAAGAATTGTGATCAGCACCAACTCTAGCGTTAAAGTCTCCGAGAATGAACAGTGCCTCTCTTTCAGGGACTTTTTTGATAGTAGCTGCCAGATCGTCGTAGAATTTATCTTTCACTTCTGTAGTGGATGACAGTGTTGGTGCATATGCACTAATGAGGGTGACCGGTCCCGCTGATGAGTGGAGCTGCAGAGACAGGATTCTTTCACTCCCCACAGTAGGTGGAACAATGGATCTCAGAAGAGTATTTCTGACCGCAAAGCCAACACCATATTCCCTGGTCTCATTCAATGGTTTTCCCTGCCAGAAGAATGAGAAGTTTTTTTCTTTGACAGATCCCGAGTCTGGCAATCTCGTCTCTTGCAGGGCAACAATGTCCATCTGCAGTCTGCTCAGTTCCATGTCGACGACAGCTGTCTTGCGCACATCGTCTATTTCCTGCAGGTCGTCAGAAAAGCCGTGGTCAGAAAAGCCAGGGGTCATTGTCCGTACATTCCAGGTGCCCAGCTTTAGGGCAGAAGTTTTCTTATGATTGTTGCATGGTGCAGGGTTATCGATCTGCTTGTTGGCTTTTACCCTAAACCCCACGCACCCCGTGAGGTTAACAGACCGTGGCGAGGTAGCACCTTACTGGCTGGGGGCTGCCCAGCTTAAGGCGGGCGGTATCTACCTAGTGAGGTGCAATGACCTCTCCCACCGTCAGAAGTAGCCCCTGGCGTCATGCTCTACGCCAATCGAGCAAAGACTTATAACCGGTAACTGCTACTTCCCGTGTTGTTTCGACGCTGTATGCGAAGCTGGAGTGTCCTCACCAGAGCACGAAGCCTGGGTAAAATAATATGGAGGATAGGCTGTTACCCAAGCAACAAATCCCCCCTCTCCACGTCACTGAGATAGTCCAGTGGAAAGGCAAGAGCCAATACAACTGGTAACAGCGACGTCGCAGGAGTTGCCAGAACGACACGAACTGCCTCCGGGACTCCGGCTCCGGGTTTTGCCTCGAGGTTAACTCCTGAAGCCTTTTCCATCAGTGGATATAGCCACAAGGCAGTGGAGGTTTGAGATCAGAGTTTTCCTTCTCCTAGATGGGCTGCCTTCCAGGGCTGACGAGCCCCACCTACCCTGCCTGCTCTCTAATAGTGCAGAAGTATGATCTGACCCTTAAAAGGTTCCTACCCCCAGGTGTATGTAATGCTAATTGGCTTTCCTATTTACCCAAATTAGTAGATATTTTCTTTGGTGTGATGTTTTTTCAGGCTGACCTTTGCTCTTCCTAACCGCATGGGCTGAGGGGGCGGGGTTTCAGCTTTAAAAGGGTTTTGCAGACACTCTTAAGCTCCTTTCTTGAAGAAGAAGCTGAGGGAGGAAGTGAGGTATGTTTTTGGGTAGATATTTTCTTTGGTGTGATGTTTTTTCAGGCTGACCTTTGCTCTTCCTAACCGCATGGGCTGAGGGGGCGGGGTTTCAGCTTTAAAAGGGTTTTGCAGAAGCGTGCGCCTAACGGTGCGTGAAATTCTCTAACTCTATTTTTTCACCCTAATCTTTTTTCAGATTAATTTGGGTAAATAGGAAAAGGTAAATAGGAACTCTTGATTAACGTCCAAATAATGAGAAACCTCCCAGTGTGAAATGGCCCAGGCTTTATTTAAGCTCTCGGAAGGCTTGGTCATATGATCTCGATACTGTGCACCAGTAAAACATTCTAGCTCCCAAACACTGCATTTTAAGATCCCTGGCACTCTTCAAGGGTAGCCCCTCTTAGAATGCACTGCCATAGTCAAGAAGCAATGTCATGGAGGCATGAATGGTTGTTCCAAAATCAGGTCAATTCAAGAAACCCATAGCTTAGATTTGTGCAAAAGCATTCCTTGATACCATCACCACTTGAGTGACCAAGGACAGCACAGAGTTCAAGGAGCACCCCATGCTATGAACTTGGTCTTTCATGGGGAGCTCAAACTCTTCTCAGTTCAATTGACCAAGAATGATAGATGTGAGATTGGTTAAAACTCTTAGTTTGAAGACAGGTTTCTTTAGTAAAGGTCTTACTACTGCCTCCTTTGAACAGGAGGAAACACTTCAGGAGGCATTAATGATCTCTCTTAACTATGGCATCAGTTCCATCATGGTGCATTGAATCATCCTGGAAAAGCAAGGTCTGAGCAAATAAGTGATAATTCTCACTGCTCCAGAGACCCTCTATGTTGCTGAGATAAAGGAAGCTCAAATAACAAGATATGTAGTTGCCAAAAGGTGCATCAGCCTGATCTGCCTTCATGTCAGAGTCCGTGTCAAGGTGAATCCAGAGATGACTATCTGCTAAACATGCAGGAAACTGCTGACAGAGACTCTAGCTCTTGTCCTCCAGTATTTCGGTGAAGAAGGCCTTCGACAGTACAGAAGGAGAAGCTACCACCTTTGTCTCCTGACTCACCACCTCTACTGGGTGATATGGTAGATTGGGCTGATTGAGACCAGTCCCTACCACTATGCCACATAAAGGATGACAGGAAGTGAACAAATAAGAGAACGAGACAGCTGCTCCTTCTTTGATCAATCCTCCCTGATCAAGAGGGTCATTTAATTTAACTTGCTTGTGAAATCTATTGAGTTTGAACCATGTGGCATATGAGAATGCCTCTGTCGGTGTAAATTGTGCCTGTGGGGTTTGCCACTCCCACCACTCACTGCAATTTAGCAAAGCATGAGGGAGACAAATGGGAAAGCCTGAAGTGCAGGGTTGGAGGCAAGAGGTGGATGAGATGTGTAGCCTAAGTGAGGAGCGAAGAGCTGTCTTTGCAATGGGGCAAAAACATGGATTCAAGGCCCAGATCCTCATGGATCCACATGATTTTTACATGGGATCTGCCCCGAACCACTGTCAAATCATAGATTCCATTTGTACCCACAGATTGGACAGTGGTTTCAGGATGATTCTGCATAAAAAATATGTAGATCCATGAGGATCCATGCCTTGGATCAATGTTTTTGTACCACTGCAAAGGCATGCACGGAAGGACCATGATTTCTGTGGTGTAGTATGTGGGCACAAATGACACCCTATGATTTGATAGTGGTTTGGGGCCCTCTTTGTTCTTTGGAGCCGAAAAGGGCCAGGATATTTTCAGGAGCCATGTGCTGGCTTCCTTCTCCTTCCAGTCCCTAGCAGCTCTCTCTCTCTCTCTGTGTGTGCTCTCTTCCTTCATACAGCTTCTCTGTACTTCCCAGGGAAGGGCTGGAACAGGGACAGTGGCCCTGGACAAAGCCTCAATTGCAAGCATTTTAAAAGCTTGCATAGCCCCTCAACTGATATACAAAACAGCTTAAATATGGATTAAAAGTTTTCCCAAGAGGACACACACCCCAACCTAAATACCATGTGACTTCTACATGACTTTAATCCAATTTAAAAAAAAAAACAATCCAGTTATTGATTCATTTTCCTATTGTAAACAGACTCTATGCTGGAGGAGGAGATAGGGTGGCAAAGCAGCAGTTTAAATCTAAGGTCCCTACGATATCTACACACATAGCTTTCCTGATTTCATTGGGGGAAAAAACTGTTGAGAAGCAGGAAAAGAAGGATGCCTTCCTGTCCATGAAGAGTACTTTAGACAGACAACAGATGATAAAGGATTCTAAGTTACCTCATATAACCCTCATCCTTTTAACAAAACCCTGGGCTACAAGAAACAAATGGGGGGTTCTCATCTCTTAGCTTTTCTTAGATGGTGAAAGATTCAGCGCTCTGAACAGACCCACAGCAGGCATCCAGCCCACACAAGATGAGCTACAAGTTTGCTAAATGTCTTCCAGTAGAAAAAGACTTGGGACTTCTGTGTGTGCAGGAGGAATGCATTTGTTATCTTGTATCATCTTTATGCTTCACTTAACAACCACCTAATCCTATAAATATGCATATTCATACTTAATGGAAAGCAACACGTTTGGTTACATAAAAAGTTGATGGTGCCAATTCCCGGCTGGTCTCTCCTAGGCTTCTCGTTCTCTTGCTATTAAGATAGGAAACTTCATTTTCTCCTTCATGGAGGGGGAAATTATTTCTTTACCAGACTTGACAACATCTGCTATAAAGAAAAGATTCACTGAACTTGCATATTGTAAAAGATATGCCACACTGAAAGTGGCTTGTAATGTTTCAGACTAGAGGTGCCTCTAAGAGTGAATGATGTTCTGAAGAATTTCGCAGCAATTGGTCCATGGGCCAGGCTAAAGTCAGCTGGGGCACAGAGCTAATCAGTAGGTCTAGGTACAAAGGATGGTGGTGGTGAGATTGCCTACCAATTAAACAAAAAAGTTTCCCAAAGATTTGCTTCCTGTATAAATAAAACAAATAATCTTAGAACTGCAGAGCTGGAAGGGTCACTGAGTCCAACAGCTGTCAAGGAGGCACGATAGGGAACAGAACTCCCAACCTCTATCTAAACCACTGAGCTATCCAGCAGTTCAGGAGTCGAGTTCTGTTCTTTCCGCTGTATAGTAGACTCTCTATTTGCATGTGTGTTCTGTGTATTTTCATCTCATTTTCACCAGTGAGCACAAGGAGCTACAAAAACATATTCCCTGCCTGTGAGATGGGGAGATATTTTCTGTCAGTCTCAATAAGACTTTCCGTAATTGCAAAAACAATATTTGCACTAATTGTCTAAGTGGTGTGGCTCCATTACAATAGCTGCTGCATCAACGTCTAAGCATCAGGAACACTAGATGGTTTGTTTCTGTCGTTTTGAACAACCATCAGGTCTTCAAGGATTGCTGGGTGTGTTCTTTTCTTCACAAAGAGAAAAGTCACTAGTTTTGCAGATACATCTTTCCCAAATGGCGGAAATATCGATGAAAAAAAAAGCATTCTCTCGTTGGAGATGAAAAATGACATATGGGCGAACAAGCTCTTAACAGGCTGTCTTGATGCGTGGAGTAATTTAGCAAGATTTCTTTAAAGCTTTAGTTCATAATGAAAACAATTTTTTCTCTGCAAAATGTTGAGTTTAGACTCAGACTTCCATAGGATCTTGCCAACACCTATCCCATCCAGTCTACTGAGGCACAGCAAAGTCCATTTCCCCCCTCTGACATATTCCCCCTTGACTCCAGCTTGACTCCGATTTCAAACCTCCACTGCCTTGTGGCCATATCCACTGATGGAAAAGGCTTCAGGAGTTAACCTAGAGGCAAAATCCGGAGCCGGAGTCCCGGAGGCAGTTCGTGTCATTCTGGCAACTCCTGCGACATCGCTGGAACCAGTTGTATTGGTTCCTGCCTTTCCATTGGACTATTTCAGTGATGTGGAGAGGGGGGATTTGCTGCTTGGGTAACAGCCTATCCTCCATATTATTTTACCCAGGCTTCGTGCTCTGGAGAGGACACTCCAGCTTCGCATACAGCGTCGAAACAACACGGGAAGTAGCAGTTCAGTGTGGAAGGGATTGTCACTCTCGAATTGGCCTTCTCGGCCACACTAGATGCTGTTCCACGTCCTCCATGCAGAGCATGTTACCATAGTCTCTCGAGACTGAAGGATGCCTACATAACAGAACACTGCTTGGCTCATTGGAAAACAGTCATGTGGATGAGGCAGCTGCTTCACCCAGAACTATTCTTTCAGGCACTTTGGTTGCTTTATGGCAATAGTCCCTGACAGAGCTATTCTCAACTTTTTTTTTTTTTGGCCATGGCCATAAACACAATATAAAAGAAACATAGCCCACATCAGGATTGTATAAGTCGCATAATGAACAAAGCAAAGTGTGTTGTTTATATACCATCCTATAATGCTTAAAGCACTCTCTGGATAGTTTACAATTTAATTATACAGACTATATATTGCAGCTCTAACAAGTTGAGTACTCAACTAACTGACCTCAGAAGGAAGGCTGGAAGGCTGAGTGAACGCTGAGTTGACTTCCTGGGATTGAACCTGGGTCGTGAGCAGAGCTTTGGCTGCAGTACTGCAGTTTCACCACTGTGCCAAAAGGCTCCTTATAAGGTGGCATGTGAAAAAAAAAATTATAGTCTGTGGCCCCCTTCAATGTGCCAGGGGCCCCCAGGGGGCCATGTGGCCCCCATTGAGGGTGGCTGATCTAAAGTATCAGTTTTAAGCAGCCTCTTCAACTGCCTGCACTTTGAGATCCTTTGATGGGGACTCAGAAAGTACATGCCTGAGACCAATGTTAATACAGTGGTGCCTCGCTAGACGATTGCCTCGCAGGACGAGGAAATCGCTAGACGATGCCTTTTTGCGAGCGCTACTGCGCTTCGCAAAACGATGTTTCCCTATGGCGATTTTCGCTAGACGATGAGGTTTCCCCATAGGAGTGCGCCGACTAGTGGTGAAAAGCTGTCAGTGCAGCTGTCAGTGCATTCCTATGGGGACCCTCACTCGCTAGACGAGGTTTCCCTATGGGAAATTTCGCAAGACGACTGCGTTTTCCCTTGGAACGCATTGAAGCGATTTCAATGCATTCCAATGGGAAAACGTGCTTCGCTAGACGATGTTTTCGCTAGACAGCGATCCTCGTGGAACGGATTAACATCATCTAGCGAGGCACCACTGTATAGTTGTTGTTACTGACATCCTCTCAATTAACTAAATAAAAAGCACCAGTTTCAGGTGTTCCACAAGCAGTTTTCAGCCTGCTCAGCCACTTTGAAAGCCATTTTGAGGACCCCCAAAGCACAGTTATCCCAGGACCACCCTATTCAGACATTATTTGCTGAGCTTTACATAACATACGTTAGCAATAAATGGCCATGCCTGAGCAGAGGCCCTCTCCTCCTGACCAGACTCACAAAAGGGTGCTTGAGAAACTAGCTCAGAAAGACCTTGAGCTTTTCTGTGCAGCAAAGCTAGCATTGTCACTGAAGAAGAAGTGGCTGTTATTATACTGCTGAGAGTGTTTGTGCAAGATTTTAAAGGAATTTAATCGGCATTTGCTGGAAAGTGTAGAGGAAAAGGGAGTTGTAACATTGCTTCTTGCAATCTTAATGAAATTATGCACATGTGACCATGACACAAAACTGAACTCAGTACACCTCTTAAATAATAAAATACAGCTACTCTTCTGAGCTTCTTAAAGGAGCTTTGATTCTTAATTAGAGCCACTGATTTCTCTAGGATATAGGAGGGAGGGAGTGCCAGGGGGTCTTGGCCTCCATGCTTTAAAACCTCGCCCTTGTATCCATGCTCTGGAAGGATAGGAGTCACTGGAAAGCATCATATAGAGCTCCTTACAAAATATTTTGCACCCATATGTAAAAGACCGGAATCTATAAACAATGCTAATCCAGCAAAGGAAAAAAAAAAGTAGAGCCTAGAAAAATTATCTTTTTTGGACAGAAGCTTTCAGGGTCACCCAGCCAGCATTGCCAGGGGCCACATGCTGGTCAGGGTGTTCTGAAGCAATAGTTTTTAAAAGTAACATTTTCAAGCAATAGGAAAAAGTCATCCATCTAAGGATAAGGTGCATCCTGATCCATACTGCTATGCTTACCCAAGGCACAGCAGAATAGCTAAATGTGAACAGGCCCCATCAACTCTGGCCCAAAACTATCTGTCCCAATTATGTTGCTAGCTGAGGATCTACCATGGGCAATGACATGTGAAGTGTGTGTGTGTGTGTTTTAAGTTAGTACAACTAGAATCGTAAAGCAGATTAAAATCCTTAAAAGTTTTATCTAAAGGCACGTCTTTTCCCCAGTGAGACTAACTACGTGCTTTCCATCACACTTGATTTCAATACCCACCCACTCACAAACATGAATCAGTGCCTACTCAGAGATAAAGGCTTCTTGAAAGAACTGACAGGAGATTTCTCATGGATTTAGAAAGAGAAACGTGTTACCTGTTGTGACCCCATGAACAACTCCGTCCCTGGTCTTTGAACCTGTTTTTTCAAAAAGGAGAGGGGAAAAATCAGTCATCAGCGGCGCTGAATGGAACAGGTCTTAATAAGCAGAGATATAAAACTAAAGCATCAAAATGGTTCAGACACATCTCCTTCCCTATGCAGTAACAGGTTCCAGGCCAACCTTTTCATAAGATAAGGGTTTTTTCTTGGGGGGGGGGGGAGAGGGGGATATGACATTCATATGCATCAGCACATGGCACAGACACTTGCACCACAACACACCCTTCCAGCCATGTACACACATCAGTTTCTGCTGATAATAAACACATCACACAGCTAGCTTCTCACATATTATGCACACACCTGCATACAGACACAAATTAACATTTAGAAAAGATAATGTGACAGGTAACTGTTTTAAATCTGTTGTAACCATTTAGGGCTGCAAAGAAATATAAAATACTGGGTTTTATTTTTCGTAAGCTTTCATGTGTCTAACCGTATTTCTTCAGATGAATGGAGTGGTTGTCCCAACACTCACTCACACACACACACACACACACACACACACACACACACACAATTAAAAATGCTTATATCCGTTCATGTACGCACACAATCAATCTTAAATAGATAAACATGGTCATAATCAGTAGGGAAGGAAATTCTTGCTCACCTCTTTCAGACACCTGAGAACAAGAAACTGCAAGATTTTTTTCATAATGTGTCTGAAGATGAGATCTTTTCTTTCAGTCTCTACAACTAGAGCTCTCACATTTGCAAGAACAATCTCTGCATGAATCAGGCAATTCTGCATATGCCTTGTTGCATGGATTTTAGAAGCATGGAATGGGTTGCTTGTGTCTAATGCAATGAACCAGTGTTTCCCTGATTTCTCTCTCTCTCTCTCTCTCTCTCTCTCTGTGTGTGTGTGTGTGTGTGTATGCGCATTTTGCTTCACAAAGGGGAAAGATACTGGTTTTGCCCAAAGACATTTAGCAAACTGCTGAAATCTCAACTTATTAAAAGGCACTCATCTTGTTTTCATGCTAGAGGTAGGATATCTCACACTCTACCTCACTGAGAATGAGTAATTAAGCATGATTTCTTTACAGCCCTAACAAACACATAATGCATACACAAAAACATGCTGAGCCAAAAGTGGAACAAAATTTATGCATATGCTTATTTTTAAACCTACAATGACCCACCCACCCCATATCTGTCCACTGAGACTGACGTCTGAGCTGACTTTCATGAAATTGTTCACAGTTCCTACAAATTAACAGTGGTCCCCCAACTCTGAAGTGGCTTCTTCCCAGTAAGGCATAAACAGTAAGGGGAAGGGTCCCTCAACCCTTCCCCTGAAGAAACTTTTCCTTCAGTTCAGTTCCTCCAGACAGAAAGGTTGCCACCAGTATTCTAAGCTGACACCAGCCTCCCAATAACTACCATAAGTCCATAAAAATCATAACACTAGGTGTCTACACTAGCAATGTGTAGCCTGCATAATTAACTTGTAAACCGCCCAGAGAGTGCTTGAAGCGCTATGGGGTGGTCTATAAGCAGCAAGCTTGGCTTCGCTTTTTTTTTATCTAATGAAAATACAATTCAGTGCTCCTTTTTTCCTCAAGCAGATAGACAGTGTGGTACAGTGGATAGAATAATGGACTGGGACTCAGGAGGTCTGGATCTGAGTTTCCCCTTGGCCATGGGAACTCACTGGTGCTGGCATGAGTAGAACCACTCTTTAAATATGTCATATATCTTAAAACCCCAATTAGAGTTGCTTTAAGTCAAGTGCAACTGGACAGCACATAAGAGAAGTTTCTCCAGCTGGTGAAAAAATCCTGAGAAAATAGTAGGAAGTTAGGTATCCATTAGAAAAGAGGGCACTGCAGACTTAGGAGTGCTTTTACAATGTGTACTTTATAAACGAGCAAGTAGAACATAAGAGAAGGCAAGCAGCCAATGGCCTCCTGTCAAGCAGCAGATCTCCTATCTCATGTCGGATCCTCACACACACACCCATGCACAACTCTAGACTTTTTTCAGGGCAAAACGATCATAATCATCTAGCAGAGTCCTATGTTTTGGGTCATTCTGTGCCCAAACGGGGTCTGAAGAAGGAGGCAGAGAGCTAACAGTGCTTTCTTCAGAAACTCCTATGGCACTCCTGTGGAACTCAAAGAAACATGATGAGACCAAGAGTGAGAGATTTTCACTTTCTTACACTATATTCTGGACCCCAACATGCTTCATTCTTCAGCTCATCCTTATATCTCTTTGCTTCTGCATTTCCTTTTCTCTCTTTCTGCAACCAATATTTGTGCTCCTCTACACACACCCTAACAGTGTGTGTGTGTGTGTGTGTTTGAGTGTGTGTGCTCATGCAGCTCACCTTCACAAAGCTCCAATTGCTAACCCTCAAGAGATGATTGCTGGCCGTTTTCCTGATTTGTAGGCAGAGAGCCACTCCTCTCTTGAACACACACAGAAGGTCTGGCATCTTTTACGAAGCACACTCCCATATGGCCCTGAAGGAGACTTGAAGTCATCACTCATGACAAAAGCATACAGTAGTTGCCATGCCTTGATTAATAACTTGGTTTGATGCCCGTAGTTCGCCTCCACGCTTGCCAGATCAAAATTCTGCATTTTCAGTGATGGAGGATGATCAAGTACAACAAAGCAGGATCCCCTGACCATGCTGGCTGGGGCATTCTGGGAGCTATAGTCTTTAAAAGTAACTTTTCTATACTCTGCTCCTGTTTTTTTTTTAATGTTGTTAGGTGCCATTAAGTCCCTTCTGACTTATGGCAACCCTATGAATGAGCAATCTCCAAAATGTCCTGTATTCAACTGTCCTCCTTGGCTCTTGCAGACTCAAGCCTGTGTTTTCCTTTAGGGAGTCAGTCCATCTCACATTGGCTCTTCCTCTTTTCCTGTTGCCTCCCATCTTTCTCAGTATTTTTGTCTTTTCCAGAAACTCCTTGATGTGCCCAAATTAGGACAGGCTTAGCTTCAACATTTTGGATCCCAGAGATAGTTCAGGCTTGATTTGCTCTAGGACCCACTTGTTTGTCTTTCTGGCAAATTGCCTGTGACATTCTCTTATTGATGGTGGGAGGTTGGCAATGAGAACAGGAGTGATAAAACTTTAAACATTGTCTGTGTTTACTCTGGTAAATGACAGCAATTTATATTGTTCCTAGCTTACCATTTATGCCTGATGACATTTAATCGTTATTTGTTTCCTTTACACCCATTATCCTCTGACTTGGGTATAAATATAAACTGAGGCAGTTTCTAGAATTGAAACAGGCTTTTTTCCCCTTCAAAACTCTTGATAAAGGAAAAAGCTTAGTGGTTGCTCTGTTTAAAGACACAGTACTTATTTCATAACAGAGTCATGATCTGAGTGTACCAACAGGCTGTCAACCAACATGCTACAGGCTAAAAAGCAACATCTTCCTACAATAGCTCCTTCTTTTAATAACACTTTCAAAAACACTCTCAGTCCCTTAGGATTTATTCTCAGCTGAGGAAGGTTCCCCTTGACAATTTGTCCAGTCGTGTCCGACTCTAGGGGACGGTGCTCATCCCCGTTTCCAAGCCATAGAGCCAGCGTTTCTCCGTAGACAATTTCCGTGGTCATGTGGCCAGCGCGACTAGACATGGAACACCGGAACACCGTTACCTTCCCACCATAGTGGTACCTATTTATCTACTCGCATTTTTACATGCTTTCAAACTGCTAGGTTGGCAGGAGCTGGGACGAGCAACGGGAGCTCACTCCGTTGTGTGGATTCAAACTGCTGATCTTACGACCTTGCAGCCTAGAGGCTTTGCGGTTTAACCCGCAGCACCACCACGTCCCATGCCCCAGCTGAGGAAAACACACAGATTAATTCTGTCTGACAAACTAGTGAAAAGGCAAACCTAACTGACCACTTACCTAGCCAAGCCCTATTTGACTTCTTTCATATTCAAGCCTTAACTAGCTTCTTCGTTAACCAAGCCCTTTGTGGCCCTTTACCTAATTATGTGACTGCTTTGCTAACCAAGCTCTGTCTAAACCTTCTTTCTACCTGGTTGTCCTGAATTTTTAATTTTTTAAAAATAAACTACTAAGTTTAGCACGAGATCACCGTATTGCTGCCTTGATATATTAACGCTAGATTCCCCTCTACAGAGGAAAAAGGTAGTAAAGGAGAGTCAGGGATTTCCAGGTGGGCAGAAGCAAGGGAAGTGGGGAGGAAGGAACCTGAGATGTGGAAGAGTGAGGAAGACAACAGACTGGAAACTGGGCTAATGCCCCAGAAGGGGGAGAAGCTGTACCCAGTCCCCCCATGTATGTGAGTTTCACAGGGGCTTTTGAGGACATGGATCTTCCTTTCTTAGGACTTAGCACTTCTCCAAAAAGTAGGAGTTGAATGCTTTGGTTCATGCTGCAGCAGCTTTAGCTGACTATGGGATAACAGACCGTCTCATCAGGCCCAGTGAGACCTCACTGGTACCACAACAGCTGCACAGGTGGAGGCACCAAAGACAATTCAAAGGACTGTACCAGATAGCCAAGGATCTGAAAGAAGGAAAGGTGATTCTGTTGTGAGCAGTGATGGACTGACTCCTACTGAGCATTGTGAGGGTGATGGTTAATCACTTGTTTGCCACTACAAGACTTGGGAAATGAGCTGTTCACTTATCAGATTGTGTCTACAACAGCCCAGGATGATCTGGAACTCCCTGAGGTAGATTGAGACTGAAGGTGATAATGTCAAGAAAGACTAACCCAAGGGCAAGCTGAAAGGGTACTCTTTTGTAAACAGTTCCTTAATCAAAGTTCTGTGGAGTTGAAAGTGTCTCTGAGCCTTCATTAGAATAACGAATTACCTTGGTGAGCCCTTTGACATCCATGTGAGGAGAGCCCTCCTCATTGCAACTTGAAACATAACCACATATAATAGAATTTAGCAATTATATAAATGTATAACCAATGTATTTTCTTATGCTGTATAATATAAGAAAACCCAGTGTATCTCCCAATGGGATGTGACCCTTATTTCAGAAGCATAAAGATAATGTTACCATCCTCTGCTAGCAAATGGTATCATAAAACAATAAAACTCAGGTTCCTTCCTGCTCTTCTAAAGGGAAATAATGCATCACATTAGGAAGAGAAACAGGTACCAAAGGAATGTTGGGTATATCCTGCAGAAAAGACTTTCAAAGAAATACCAATTTAAATTAGCTTTTATAGCCCTTTGCCTGTATTTTCTATATGTTTACTCCTGCATCCTTTGTTTCTTTCCTTACATGCATTGTTGTTGTGTATGTGTGTATTGACCGTCTCTGCTACATATAAATACTTTCCTAAGCCCTTAATGTTCTTCATCATGGATTCTCAAGAGAAAAGTCTGTTTCATATTGCATTTATGATTTGTTTTATTTTATAAGGGTTTCACTCTGGATGTAAACCCACCCAGAGTAATGTATCACCAATCGGTGTGGTATACAATTCAATCAATCAATCAATCAATCAATCAATCAATCAATCAATCAATCAATCAATCAATCAATCAATCAATCAATCAATCAATCACAATCTCCAGACATGCATTAATGGACAGGCTGGGGACCCTCACTTTGGGTCTCTCAGCAACAGATCTCATGTCACTGGATACAAAGGGGGAGGAAAATCAGAATCAAAATATAAATATAATATAAATAAACAATTTTTAAAGAAAGGACCGAATACAGTTGCACTAATCCTGAGCTTTCATAAATGCCAGTTAGCAAATTCACATTTTGGTACAATGTTTTTGCTGCCATTGACAAAAAAGTAGAAGTCTTTGCACTCCAAACAAGAATGAAAAATATTGCAGCAGCTGATAATTTTGTTGACGGGGTGCCTCACTTGGTTGACCTCCTTTTTAAACCAAGGATGAGAAAAGTTTGAGAAAATGTATTACATCCTTAGTCTTGGCCATGTGTACATGTTTTTACTATATTGCACTTAATGAATGGAAAGTCACTCATAATCTTGGCCATTTTTCCATTAAAGGGCTTGTAACACATCAGAATAATGACAGTTAATGGATTAACAGCAATGAGCAAAAATGAAATATGAATGAACTTTAGCAATTGAGTCAAATGAGAGAAACAGCCTGCTGTGCACTTCGAAGTCAGTGAGGTGATTAATCCACTTAAAAAATAATGGCCAAAATCCTGTTGCTTAGCACAGTAAATCACACTAGAGTAGGCCCATTAAATCGAGTGGAATTTGATGAGTCAACTCCTGGGAAAGTCCATTGATTCAAATGGGCACAGTAAGTTGCAGTAAGAGTAGGCCCATTTGAATCAATAGAACCTATGGAGGAACTGACTGATTAAATCCCTATTGATTCAATGAGCCTACACGAGTGCAGTTTACTACACTGAGCAACAGGATTTTGGCCTATGTCATTAACTTGGAGATCTTGCTCAGTATTATGCCAGAGGTCCATGCTCTCTCCTTCTTTTCCTATTTGAGCATGCATTTTGTCTTTCTCGGTACCATCAAAGGAACATTTGGCTGAGGCGAGATAGGATCCTCTTGGTAAAAGCTCCCAGACTGTGGAACACCCTGTCAATGTAGGCTAATATGCCCCAATTCCTGTTGTTCTTTGGTGGGCAGGAAAATATTTTTTTTTTATTTCAGCAGGCTTTGGGCAACTGATTAGCCATTTAAGGGAAGAGCTTGAAACAAATCTGTTCTATTCCATTTTTTAAAATGTGCTTTAGTACATTTTGGTTCAGTAGTGTCTGAATATTACTGCAACACATTAAATTTTGCTAAGGTTTTACATAGAAGTCAGAAGTGGTTTACTAATCCCAAATTCTGAGAGCACTCTGGGACTATGTGGCGTGCCCAAGGCCACACAGGCTGGCTCTACTCACAGGAGACACAGTGGGGAATTGAACTCCCAGCCTCTGACTCTGCAGGCAGATACCTGAACCACTGAGCTATTCTGACCAATAAAATGTAAAACTAAAAATAAACAAAGAAACTTAGTAAAAATTATTTTCAATTAAAAATAAATGAAAACAATTTTGTTAAAAGAGAAAGTGTTTCTGCTCATTTTTAAATTGATAAAAATGCAATGTAGCTTAGGAAATAGCGGAAAACAAAAATGAAGGGTGATGCAGCATCTCACAGTCTTGCATTGTACCTCAGAATGTCTTCACATCTCTCTGAGTGATACTTACATCCGTCTGGGAATCAGTGCACTTGACTCTTAAATCCAGAGAGCACAGGCTATGGTAAAATAAACCAATAAAGCATCCTGTAAAGTTGGGAAGCAGCTTGTCCAGCACGCCTTGGTTTGAGATTAGGACTGTCATTAATAAGCCTGCCGCCACCTCTATTTATTTATTTTTTTGTATTTTGTAAAAGGCAGGGGAACAGGAACAAAAAAAACCTGATTTTTTTAAAGTAGGAGAGTGATGCTTCATCTAGAGATTTCAAGATAGCCCTGAAATAAATGAGTTAATTAGAAGAAAATCCCTCTCTGAAACATTTTATAAAATTATTATGAAAATAAATTTATTATGAAAATAAATTATGAAAACAAGCTGGCTTGATAGCTCAGTGGTAGAGCCAGGGGTTGGGAACTGGATTTCTCACTGGGCCTCCAGCGAATACAGCCAGCCTGTGCAGCTTTGGGCAGGCTGCACAGTCCCAGGACAGGGTTCTTTCCCCGGAAAACCTTCAAAAGGATCACCATAAGTCAGATTTGTCTCAACGACATGTGATTGATTGATTTGATTAGATTATGAAAATAAATTCAAATCAGTACTCCAATGGTCTAAATGTTGTGATTCCATTAGTTAAACAAGGAAACAGAGATCACTACTATGAGAAAGAGGAAGCATTTTTATAATCATCAGTGAAGGATGGCCCTGATGTATATACTTCTTTTCACAGAGCCAAAGCAAGGTGTGCTTTGCTCATTAGCTGGCAATTGGAGAAGGAACCCTCCATGACCATGGACACTTTCAGAATGACAGAGGGAATCAAACATTCCCCATCAAAGCAAATCAATAATATAGTTCCCTCTTTCTTTTCGGCTGCTTGCACACCAGATGGTGGGGCGGGTAGGGTGATAAAATAATGAAACTCGAAGTGAAAGCATGTCCTAAAGCATGTTCTGTAGCAAAGCTGCCCTCACATCAGTGATGATTCATGCAATCAGTCCAATGTAGGAGGGGAAATATCACTGGCCTCATTCTTTACATTGTACTGAACCTCAGTCAAATTATCTATAATGATCTCCATGAAAGATTTTTTTATATATAGGTTTTCATCTTCCACATTCTAGAACAAACGTGAGAATCTTGTGTCCCTCCAGAAACTCTGATTAGCTTATTATAACACAGTCACTGCTGTGAAATAATGGAAGCAGCAGTCAACCAACTGTGTGAGAAACCACATATTCTCACTCCTTCTCAAATTATCAAGGAAGGGAAGGGAGCCAAGATGGGGAAGATGTAGATATTTACTTCCTGGTCCCTCCAAACTGATTTCTAAAGGGCAAAGTCTCTGGGCTCTGCAGTCTAGGTTGGGAAGAACACTTGGCTGAATGGGACCATACATGCCTTTAAGTGAGGTCTCTAGAGTCCGAATGTAGGTTTTGATTTCAATCCAAAGGTATTTGTGCATGCCTTTCTATACTGTCTTCTATACAAATGTACAATTGTTGCAGTGCTTTGATCTTGGACTACCTTTTATGAAAGGCAGAAGCTACTTTGGGCTATGTATTAATTGCAGATTTTGGCCCAGACAGAACTTCCTGATCTTACATTTCTTGAATTCTGATGAAGAGAGGCAATGATGAAAGGATACTGTATAGATGGTTGACAGGGATGCGGCATGACACAGTTTCACAAAAGGAAGAACATGGACATCTCTATGGACTGGAGGGCCACCCTGAATCAAGCTGGGTGTGACTCCTGAGGTCTGGTGTTACATGGTTGATTCACCCTCCCTCCCATGGCAGAGGAGCTACAGTCTGACCTGGGCAACCCATGAGTCTTTATAGTCTAGCCTCCCTCTGCAGAAATTGGTAAAGAGGAACAGAAGAAAGTCCCATCCTAGGGGGAAGAGAAGATGCTTTGTGCTAAATGGCACAAACTTTTACCAAATCAACATGCTATCACCTTTATTTTACTGCCTGATTTATTTTATTTTATTTTCACCTGGCCTTTTTTCCCTACCAGGGACCCAAGGCAGCATACAAAAAATTTAAGATCAACAATTCAAACAAACTAATTTAAATTTAAAACTGCAGTATACAAAGATTTTAAAAATATTATTTAAGAATTATAAATAAGATTTTAAAAGGCTTCCTATCTCATTTGCTTGCTGACTCCCAAAAATCCTCTCTAAAGATAAGCTACGCTTAAAACAATAGGTTCATAAGCTAAGGATGCTATGCATTGTATCTTTTTGACCCCTGGCTCCCACTCAACTGATGAGATAGGATTCATGAAACAGTGTATGCATGTATTTCGTACAGCAAATTTCTCACCCGATACTGGCTTCATTTTTATTTATTTTTTAAAAAAAGGGTTATATACTGTCCAGGTGGCAACAAGTATATAAACAAGGACAGTCAATAAAATTCAAATGTCAAACTCAAAAAGCACAGATATTGAAAAAAGAGCAATTAAAATAAGCTAAACAACAATAAAGATGTTAACTTCATTTTAATTTCTCAGTTGAATAATATTTTAAATGCCAGCAAGAAAAAGGGTAGCACCAGCAGTAAAAATCAAAGAGACTGATGGAAGTTGAAGGTCTTTTCCTGGCATCTAGAAACTAGTAATGAGAATGCCAAGTGGAGGGCATTCCACAGAGTGAGGAGCAACGTTAGCTCTTCTGTTAGCAGGTAATACTTGGCTGGAACAGATAATCCCTCAGAAAAATAAAGATTCAGAAATTTACACAGTAAAACTGATGAAGAGTGGTTGAAAGAGCTGAGTATGTTTAGCTTGGAGAAAAGACAGAGATGGTGAGATAGCCTTCTCAAATATTTGAAGAGTTGTCTGATAGAAGATGGAGAAATTGTTTTATGTCGCTTTGTAAGGTAGGATTTGAACTAGTGGCATCAAATAGCAAGAAAGGAGGTTTTGTCTCAACATCAGGAAGAACACAACACCTGGCACAAACAACAGCCATGTAACTTTGGAACTACACAGAATATCGTGGTACACAGCCTGAGGAAGATGAAATCATTGAAAGCTGGCTGTCTGCTTGACTTTTTCAGTGGTCTAATAACGGTATCAGCCATTCTTGCATTTTCTTGACAAGAAGTAACACTGCAATGAACTATCTTGGAAAGTGACTAACTTGCCTTCATTTGAGGTTTTAAAACTGAAGTACGGGGATCATCTATCAGAGGTGCTTTACCATGGATCTTCTACTTTGTTAGGGGTAGACTTGGTGACCTTTGGGATTCTTTTATGTCTACAATTCTATAGCTTTGGGGTAAGGAAATGAGATACTGCATGGTGACCAATATTGCAAGGAAAAAGCTGTGGATGCAGAATTGTTATAGTAGGTACATTTGTTGCTTTTGAAACCTTCCTAAAAGGCGGACAGCAGGAAGGCAGGTAATACACAAATTTCTCTTCGTTGTGCTGCATTCAAAGAGGAGTAGAAGAAGCCTTCCTAAATTATTGTCCTGGCAGTAGACAACATGATTAGGAGTCATGCTTTAGGACACATGTTGGACAGGAAGTGGGCATGTGAGTACACACTGCTTTCAGTATGTTGCCCCATTAGGTTGCTTAGATAATATTCTCCTTCAAGAGGCTTGAATTAATATAGCTAGGCCACTTCTACCATGTCAGATCTAGTCTTTTCCCGGAAGGACCTATGCCAAATAAATAGCTGCCTTCCAGCCACAGAAACTACACCGACAAAAGATAATACAGGCATTCTGCAATATGAAAGACTGTTCCTGGAAACATACATGCATTATTTTCTAAGACAGCAGACATTTCACTTGTTAATGTAGCAACAACCCTGGCTTGTACATGTAACTTGGTTTCTTGATGTGATGAGTTATGTATTGCTACTCATTCTGTTTGGACCCTTGTATGTCTATCACAAAAAGAGTGAGTGCAAATCCATAGTTATGTATTACTACTCATTCAATTGTTTGGACCCTTGTATGTCTATCACAAAAAGAGTGAGTGCAAATCACTCTTTGTCAGAGAAGTCTGCACATCAAGGACTGGAAAGCAGGTAACCAGGAGAAATTGTAGAGTAACATTTGTCATGGAATGAGTATTCCTGCTGCTAAAGGCTCGGAAGAGATATGAGATTATGTTGAAACTCATAGCTGAAGAGTAGCTGCTCTGATCAAATTTTCTGAATTATTTCCAGAGACAAACTCATAATTCTTGTGGCCATCAAAGAGAAACACTAAAGCTAGCAGTTTGGACGATAAAGCCAGCCTTCTTTATTCCCTTCATTCTATGCATAAGAAACAGGAAATCGCTGTGTGAAGCATGCCAGTTTTATACAGATGAACATGTCTTATGAGTAAGTCCACTATGGATTTGCACTCACTCTTTTTGTGATAGATATACAAGGGTCCAAACAATTGAACTCAAGAGCCACATGTTTTTCAATAGCAGAGGCTGATGATTCCAATTTCACAGGGGCAGTGAATCTGTTCCTGGCTTTGGTCCAAATTTTACAGGAGCTATCCAGGGTGCTGAAACTGTTTTGAAGCTAGGGTTTAGCATCTTGGATAACTGCTGCAAAGTCTGGGGTAAAACCCAGAGTGGATTCACCACCCCTGAAAAATCATAGTCACCAGTCTTGGCTGTTCTCCAGCTACATGGAGTGCTCATAGACTGGTCTTTGCAGCAACAGTGTAAATTTTTAAGAAAGAAACAAAGGGGATGGCATTGTTGGGTACATGCTGAGGCCCACACTCCTGGAAGGTGATCACGCTATTAATGAGCAGAACCACCAACAACTTGATTGCTCCCCTTTCCCAGTATTGTGGCCTGTTCCGTGTTCTCGCTGAGTATACAACCACAAAAGACAATGAGGGTAGCTTCTTTCACTTGCCTTGCCCTCTTCTCCAGGTGGCCGGAGAGTTTGGTCCCAGAGGAACAGCACAGGTACATGGCAAGTGGGAAAAGAAGCATGAGGAAATCCACAGACATTTCGTTGCAATCCGAAAATGGTGCAGCAACATTTTGCACTAAAAACTATATGCCTACAGTATGGTGGTGTGCTTATCCCTCTTTTAAGACTGATACTCTTGGGGCTGATTTTCTCCACCTCCTTTCCCAGCCAGTCTTCTTCTAGTTCTCTTCCTAACAGGTAATATAGCGTGGCATCCTAAGGGTCAAACAAGACAAGATGTTCAGCTTGTATTTAGAAGCGATGATCACTTAACAAGTTTGGCTGTCTCAGCACAAGCTCTTCTCACCTCTGTATCTTCCATCAGCATGCTTTGTTTTGCAAATCTGCTTAGTTCAATGTGCAATCAAAGATGCTTTAACCATATACAGCAACAATGGGGAAATTCCCAGAGTTCCAGGACCATCTTCCACCCCAACCCCTTGGACCTACTGCAGGTCACACCAGCTATTTCCAGCAAAACTGGAAATTGCTACATTTATTAAAACTTGAAGCATGTGCCAGAAGAAGGTGCAAGGCACACTGTGTGGTTCTGTGAGCCACAAAGCACTGAATTAGAAGGCTTCAGGCAGGCTGTGTCATTCGTTCCCAATTTACAAGATGTAAAGTGATTATGAGATGAGTGCAGTGTAAAACAATGAAATATAATGTATGTCATCAATTTGAAACTGAACTGAACTAATATATGTCATCAATCTGAAACTGGGAATGTTTTCCTAAGCTTCAAGATCTGGACAGCAGATCTAACCACGGGTTTATTGAAAGGTGACTCATAAATTTATAAATAAAAAAACCACACAAGGATATTATCAACATGCACATGCCAAACACCGCCAGACTCTCTGGCTGAAATCCTGTAGCATAAAGTGAGCAAATTTGTATGTTTTGGTCCATTCCTCACTGGTGCATAAAGAAGTCCTGCTGCCATTCTTAGGGATGTGTATACATGCATCAGACCAGTGTGTATGTGTACCCCTGAGCTCTTTATTTACTGGTGAGGAACACACCAATTCTTACAAATTTGCTTACATTGCACAACAGGATTTTGACCCCTGTATATTAAGGCTTCAGTTAGCCTAATCACAATTAGAAAATACCAGACACCAATGGGAAACAGAGGGACAACAGCAACTTGGATATATAACACAATATGACACAACAAGAAATCTACATATCCCTAAGTGAAACCAGGTATCTCAACCAGATTCTAAAATGTTGCAGGGTCCATTTTGGAATCTACTTTAAGCAAGAGACCCTAGCCTTAACATTTGGCCAAGATTATTTGGGGGAATTTGGGGGATTTCCCTTTCACACAAATACCCCCACAGCTCTGCAGTGACCAACCTGATAAAGAGTCCTACTGAACTCAAAAGCTAGCCTATTCCTGCTTTTCAGATTTTCGTAGTATAATAAAGGTACCATCCACCTTTGTTTGGGGATAATATTGTGGTGACTCTTTTTGTCAGCTGTATACTACCCATTGTCTCTCTTCTACCACAAATTCCCAATTAACAAAGACAATTCTATAGGGAAGAAAGTGCATTGCTTATTTGCACTTTGCAAGGAGCACCCATTCAACTCACCAAATTGGCATGCTGTGAATGTACTTTAAATGGATTCACTGAGTACGCTAAAGCACTTGTGTAATTGCTCCAACACACACCAAGCTTGCAATTCAACCTACACTTACCAAGGTGTATTTCAATGTAATAATTCTCAATTGCACTTAAAAATAAGTTATCCATTTTACATTTTAGTGCACTTCAAACAGCTAACAGAACAGTCTGCCACTATAAAATAATGGAGCGAATATGAAGGAATGTTGGCTTTTGGACTCAACAGGATTGTGGGAAATTTTTCCTGGAGGAGAAGAAATGACATGTTTGGATGCCCAGCTAGAAAAACATGGAACTCTTTATGTAGAAGATTTATCTGCCGGGAAGAGGTTTATACTGCATCACTTCATCAAACATGTTTTCTACATGCATGAATTTTTTTTTCTGCTTGTAGAGAAGCATTCAGAAATAGAACTCTTCCACTTCTAGTCTGGAGTGGAGCAGTCCAGGACATGTTGGTCACATTTGTGAACTCTCTAAAGCAGGGGTCTCCAAACTTTTCACAGTGAGGGCCATGCGGGAATGTGTGTGCGCACATACACACGGCTGCACACACACATGCACCCCCCTGCCCACCCCCTGGATGCCCACCCAGATGCACGCACACACGCCCTCCTCACACGCACGCACACATGCATGCACCCCCCCGCCCACCCACCCCACACACACATGGGCTGAAGGGAACAGGCCGGACAAAACAGCAACATGGGCCAGATGTGGCCCACAGGCTGTAGTTTGGAGACCCCTGCTCTAAAGGGACTTTAGTCTCTAAGGTCTTTCCAAGAAATTCACAGTCTCCCTTAATGCTGGATGCATCAACACCATGATACACAACCTGAAAGTCCTCACAACACATCCCATTAAAGTTTCCAGAAGGACAGATTACCAAGCCAACCTACTGTAAAGCTGTGTGTCATCACTGCCCAATTTAGACCTTTTAAAGCTTTACACATATCAAGGATGGTTAACTGTGTGGTCCTGTGTAACTCCCAGCAGCCCTACCCAACATAGCCCATAATGAGTGATTATGAGAACTGCAGTCCAAAAACATCTGGAGAGCTACTGTTGGCCATGTTTTGTGTTTATGCCAATGAGTCTTTTCCTGTGGCTTCTTCCTCCATTTTTCCTGGAGGAAAATTTTTCCTCCATTTTTCCTGGAGGAAAATTTTTCCTCCATTTTTCCTGTGGCTTCTTCCTCCATTTCTATCAGCCTTGGAGCCCCACAGACAACCCACCAACCTCAAGGCGAATTCCACTGTCTGGGACAGACTTGGTCATGTGTTACTCTACTGCTAAGTGCAAGGAAATTTTTTACCATACACTAAGTGCAGATATGTGGTAAAATGGTTGTCTGGATAACCTGGACTTTTACTATAAATACAGGTAAGGATCCTATTTTCCTTCCCTCCCCCTGCCCCATATACACACAGCCAATACCATTGGCCAGTCTATTACTGTATTTTCATCCCAAAGGGGAAGAATAATTTATCCCCTGTCCAGTTTGGCTGTGCACCAAAATCCAGCAACATCTGTGCAGCAACAGGTTCCTCATGGTGCTCTAATACATCACAGTTTAAATCAGCCAAAGAAGAAAAACAAGCTTAGTTTAGAGTTGCTTGCCTACCTACCCATATATAAGACACCTTCTTTTGTTTTCCCTGCTGCTTCTGCCACACCCTGCTTGGTTTTCTCTGCTGCTGCCACAACTCCATCCTTGGCTTTATTGAATCCTTTCATGAATACATCCATGGCCAAAGAATGTGTAGGTCCACCACTGGAAAGGAAAGTAATAAGGTAAGTGATCATTCACTATATGCAGAAATCACACCAGTGTTCCACATATCCTACAGAAAATGTGTCTTACCTTATGGTCCTGTGACTATCATTTCCTATATTTTGCAGGCAGGTTAAGTTTTCTCCCCCATGGTGGCACGTATATAAGAGTGAAACAGTCAAATCTGACTATGAAGAGCTGCCACATGTGGTAGAGTCAGAACATTGTTACATCAAGCCCAGTGCTATCTGCTGTGTTTTGTGTTAGTGGTCCAAAATCTCAAACAAGGAGTTTCCCTTGGACACACCAGAGACTGAACCCAGAATCTTATGAACTAAGTAGCTTTAAAATTACAAACCTCGTGTTTGCAGGGGTTGACAGCTAGAGAAGCCCAGAAATTGGTAACCACAAACCAAGCTTTTTCAGGAGTGGTGCCATCTCTATGGAATGCTCTCCCGCAGGAACTGCGGCAAGTACCCTCCCCTCATATATTTAAAAAGCTTTTAAAAACAGAGCTATTCCGGGAGGCTTTGGGGAAGGCTCTCCTCAAATAGCTGGGACAGTTAGGAGGAAGGAGGAGAATACTGTAGTGTGTTTTTGAACTTGTTTTGTCACCTGTCTTGGGTTGCTGTTTATGTATGGGGTAGCCTAATGTTTATATTAAGTACATAATTTATGTTTATTTCTGTCGTAAACTGCCCAGAGTAGCAATTTTGCTAGGTGGTATATAAATTGAATAAATAAATAAAATATGTCCAACTCAAGGATGGTGGCACGGATGCTAGTCTGGGTGCAGAATCCACTTTGAAATTTGGTCATCATAACTTACAGGAGTTATCCAAGGGGCTGAACCCTATCTCCCAAAGTGGTTCCAAAACTCAAATAAATCTTTTAAATTCTCCCTAAATCTTGGAACTCCTTCACTGCCCTACTGACATGACAGCCATCAACCTCCACTGACACCATACTGTCAATTCTGACTGGTGGTAGCTCTCCAAGGATTCTCTCCTAGCCCTTTCTGCAGGGATTGAACTTAGAATCTTCTGCATGCAAACCATGCACTCTGCCACTGAGATATGGGGGCCCTCCCTGACGTGAAAGGCAAGTGCTCTATAATCAACCACAAAAGAGGTTGCATTGCTCTGCCAACAACTGGTTTATTTGCAGCAGACAAAGAAAGTGGGTGAATTAACTGGCTATTATTCTGCCAGTTTCTCTCAGGGTGAGTTCATATACCTCATCCTCAAACACTGCAGCATCTGATCACTGACATGTGAAACAGACAACTGTCACAGGCTGGCATGGAAGACAGTTCCCCATACCCTGTGTTGTAGTGGTGATAGGCCTGCAAGTTCTTTTGATCATCAGGGATGAGGGCATCATCTGCCACCACTACCCATGCCTCCCAAACTGTCTGAGCATCACAGCAATCCTTATGTACCTGGAGTTAAAATGGACTTTCTCTATGACAATATGTTATTATTAGCTTGTATTTGCCCATGTGCCTATATAATATATACACACAGAGAACATTGCAGCTGTAGTTTTGGGTCTTCCTTGCACCATGGCTATGGAGGCATTAAGATAATCTCAGTCCCACCACCTTCACAGGTGCATTTAGTAGGGACATGGGGAGAGGGCCTTCTCTGTTGCTGCTCCCAGACTCTGGAACTCCCTCCCACTGGAGGCCAGGCTGGCCCCATCTTTGCTGTCCTTCAGCAAGCAGGCAAAAACCTTTCTCTTCTCTTTTCCTTAGCAACTGACTGTCTGGGATGGTTTGTGTTTTGTTGTTTCTAAATCTGTTTTAGTAATGCTTTTACCTAACCTTTCAAATATAACGTTATTAATTCTTTAAAAATATTTGAATAATTTACTGTTTCTAGTTTGCCGTGCTGTGTTTGTAGTGATGCAAACTTGGATCCTTCTTAGGAGAAAGTTGGAGTAAAAATATTTTAAATAAAATTAAATTAAAAATGTACCACCTGCATTCATACGTACATCCATCCAATTATTTAACTTAACCCAAGAGGCTCCAGGCACATGGCATTCCTTGGTTCTATCTTCACATCAACCTTACAAAGTCAACAAGGCTGACAGATTATAGTTAGCCTAGGGTTAACCTAGACAGGACATGAACTCCCAGATCAGACAGAACATGCTAATTTCACCTGTTAGAACACAGGAGGCTTCACTTTGGTTACAATATATAATATCAATGTTGACACTCTCTCCTTCCTCCTAAGAGTCATCCCCTGACAGCACACTCACACGACACACTCTGAGCGACATACAGCCTCATTTGTTACCCTGAGCATGTTATTGTTATTATTATTTTAAAAAGAAGGCTGCAACTGAAGCCAGAGGGAACAAACAAGAACATACGGCACTAATCTGTGTCTACCAGCAGCATCTACGCTTTCAACTGAATCTTTCAGTTCAAATCCCAAACAGCCAGGAGCGCCACGAGAATTTATCAGCCCGCTACAAAGGAGAGTGTGCACGGACAAACATTTCAATTGATACATCTGATTCTGGTGGCAGTGCAGTTTTGTACCTTCATTATGATCTCTGCACTGTGCCTTGAAGGGTGGGGTTGGGGTGTGTTATCCGTACAATAAGAATAAATAAATCCACACCTTAATACTAGGGAAAGAATTACTACAATACCATAGATCTGGATCAAATTTAAATGGCATATTAGTAGCCCAATCCAGACATTGGCCTAAATTCTGTTGCTTAACACAGTAAATCACACTAGAGTAGGCTCATTGAATCAAAGGGGATTTGGTGAGTCAACTCCTCCATAACTTCTACTGATTCAAATAGGTCTGCTCTAACTGTGATTTACTTTAGCATGGCAACTTGCAGTTAAGAGTAGGCACATTCGAATCAATGGATCTTACCGAGGAACTGACTCATTTAATCTCCATTGATTCAATGGGCTTACCCCTGGTGCAATTTACTACACTAAGCAACAGGCTTTTGGCCAGTGTTTACTAAGGATTTGATTCTACTGATTTGATTAAGGCCTTTTTTTAAAAAAGTGTCAGGGCTGGCCGGCCCTAGCATAAGGCAGAGTGAAGCTGATGCGTGAGGTGATAGATGCTGTAGGTGGGGAGTCATGGTGAGCTAGGAGAAGACCGTGTGAAACAGACCAGATGACCTGCTGTTTGCCCTCTAAGCTTGTTTGTATGCTATCAGGAGCATGCTATGCTATCACTAGGGTCAAAATAAGATTCATGCTCCAACTGCCTTTTGCTCCAGGAAGCAGAGTTTTTCGGTCTGGCCCTCACAAATAAACCAACACAGTCCAACTTAATTCTGTGATGCTCAATAGCATGTGTACAACCTGATTGTTCCCAAATGATTTCAGTTTTATCAAATTAAAAAAACACTAAGCTACCTTACTGGGCATGATCAAAATCCATCCAGTACAGCATTATATCACTACAGATAAGATGCCTAATAGCTCCATCCTGCTCATATCTATTCATAAGCATTGCTTCTCCTTGCATGTGTTTGCAGCCTAAGTTTCCTTTTAAGACAGAAGTGGGAAGCTGACTACAGTTGTCACAGTCCCTCACCATTAACTATGCTAGCAAAGGCTGATGGCAGTTGCAGTTGGGGAAAAAACTCACACACATCTAGCAAGTCAAATCTGCCCTTCCCTGTTTTAAGAAGTTAGCACTTTGTCCTTCAACCAGATTGAATACATAAATGAACCTAGGTGCTAATTCTGCCATTTTCAAACAAGGGAAGTTCACAGCAAGTCCTCCCAGGCCATGACGAGCTGAGTAATTCTTTAAAAATAGGAGTGTTGATGGTTCATTAGCACACCTTGAAAAGAGGTGGGGAGGCATTCAAAAATTCTAAGGAAACAGGCTGCTAGCGAGAAGAATGAAGCTATCTTTAAACAGAAGATTCTGACTTCAACAGTACAGATACGTTGTTCATCTAGACAGCAGCTCTCCATTACAATTTTTAACACTCCTCCCATATTGAAAATAATCACATACCCAATTTATGGTGCTACACAGGGATAAATTTGCAGTTAGGGGAGAAGGGGGTCCCAGTTCAAGGGTGTGTTATTTTGATTCACTTTTATTCACAATGGCACAGTTTTACAATGAAAACAAAATATCCATCTTCATTTGATCAAGTGAAAAACATACACAGGCCAAATCACTTGTTTTAAAACACCCGCCCCTCAATGGTGAATATTTATGTCTAGATTGATCACCTGGATTAGAAACAAATGAAGGCATTTTAAATCTATTTGCCTGGATTCTAGCTCATTATGGGACAGAAGCCAAAACAATGTGAATGGAGATCGTATGTGTACCAGTTTTCCACAACAGCAGAATCAGCCAAGAGGCTTCTGTTACACTCAAGTAATGTCCCTCTACTTGTTGGCGACCCTTTTATTTTCCCTCCACTTGTTGGTGATCCCACTGTTTTCCCATTTGTTTTATGGGCTGGCTAGGCTAGCTGATGAGAGCTGCAGTGGGCTGCAAGTTGCTCACTCCTGCTTTGATGACTAATTGTTCATCTTTAACACTGTGGTCTGCCTATGGGAGCTTTAGCAGCAATCCTGTTTGAATGGATGCTCTGGAATTCCTCAGTGGCTAGGGTGAGTCTTTCGCAGTGGTTGCTGTTGATCTTTAGGATTAATCCCTTCCCAGTGATGACTGTACAGCGAGGGAACAACAGACCCTGCTCTCCACTTTCCCACACCTCCTCACTGGTTATGGCTCCTTAGAGGGAGCCATAGCTCAGTGGGGTTAGTGATGTTCTTTACTTGTTTGCCTAAATGACTGTGGTGGCTACAAAAGTAAGCCAGCTCTCTCCTCTCTCTCTCTCTCAGGAGCCATCATCTATCCAGGCGTTTCCTAGAAATCTCATGAAATGAAGCAAATGGCCCTCAACCTTTGCCGAAACAGAGCAGGTTCCTTGATCCTAAAGAAGAAAGATCTAGACAGGCAGATTCAGAGCTTTTGAAGTCTATGTAAGACACCTGTTTCCTTTGCCTGTAAAGACACATTATAAGCCACAACATAAGGCATCTACAATTGAGCTGTTTAGGAGATGGGCTCCAGCCTCACACACAATTTCCTGGTTTTCATTAGCAAATTCGAAACTCAGCATAAAATTATTATTGTAATTTTTGCCCCAGGAAAACAATAGCATGGTCTTTCAAGGTATGTTTACTCAGAACCAAGCCATGCTTGCTTTGTGGGGGGGGGGGGGGGGAATTACTGTCACAAGGTTGTCATCTTAGTTTGGGTTCTTAAGCAGACTTACCAAGACATCACCTTACTGGGCACTAATGCTAAAGGATCGGGCAAGGGCTACTTCTGAGTAAACATACTGATTGGCTACGGCTACCTGTTCTAATTCCATCTTGGCCAAAGTAAAATCTCCTCCAGTTCATTAGGACGGATTGACTCCCCAGTAAGTGTACTCAAGACTACAGCCTTAAACCTCTTCCTTCCCGAAAAGGGGGGGGGGGGGTGTAAAAAAAGCTACAAATCCAGCCAAGTTACTTACCTCTCTCCTTTATTTTTTTTTTAAATGCTCCTTGCCTTGAGAGACCTTTAGAACGGTTAAATGCAGCGATAAAAAAAAAAGAGGATAAACAGAGAGAAAGCAAGAACGACCAAGCACGGAGACTTAGTGAAGGATGCTCTCCGCTCAGCACATCACGGTGGCAGGATGGAGGGAAGAGCCCCGCGCCTCGGGATAACCAAGTGAAGGCAGGCAAGGAGGGGAAGGTGGAGAAAGCGGAGCGATCCGGATCCCACGCGCTTGGGCGGCGGAACAGCAAGCTCCTGAGGCTCCTTCCTCCCTTCTCCTCGTCTCTCTATCTCTCCGCCTGATCCGTCAGGTAGAGGAGGAGGGACAGGAGGCAGCGCCCACACGAGCTCAGCAGAGGAGAGGAGAGGACCCCGCCCGCGCCTCTCCCTCTCTCTCCCTCCCTCTCTCTCTCTCTTTCTGTCCTTGGGTGGCTCCGCCCGGTGGCGAGAGCCTCCCTTCTCTCGTCCCCCCCTCCCCCTCCCCAAGCAATATAAAACAAACCTGCGCCTAGTCTTGGTTTGCGGAAAGGGACGGTTTCTGCATCCTCCCCGCCGAAGCGGGTGAAGACAGCAACAAGTGGGAACCCCGGAGCCAAGGAGAAGGACCTCTTACCTGTTTTCTTCTGGTCTAAATTGAGGAGGGGAGGGGAGGGAGGTGTAAAGGGGGGGGTCCTTGGGCTTGTAACCCCGCCCTTTCCTCGGTAGCCCCGCCCATTAGCGCCCCCCCCCCTTCCTGTTGCGCTCTGTCTTTAAAGGGGAGAATTATGTAAGGACCTGATCGGTTCAAGTGTATACAACAGGGACGGGGGGAAATCTCTGCTCGTCCGGATGTTTCACAGCACCAGTCGCCTGTTCCTTTACTATTGGCCCTGCAGGCTATGGCTTCTGGATGTTCCAAAAACATCTGGAAGTTCAAGTGTCTTGTAAGGAGTTCTTGGTCTTAAGGCTGGCTCCAGGAAGAAACCGACCGACTACCCAACAAGAACGGAGGCAGCCGTTTGGATGCAACGCAACCCATAAATCTCCCTCCTGAGATTCGCATGGCTCCTTCCCTGGGCATCTTTAAATGCGAATTGAAAACCTGGTTGTTCAAGCAAGCCTTCCCTCCATCCACTGTCTGAATTTTTGTTTTTTGTATTCTTTCCATCTTGGATCATTGTGTTTTTTTAGTAATATATTGCCATTTTAAATTGTAAATTGTTATATGTTATGTTGTTACCCGCCCAGAGTAGTCTATATGACTAGATGGGCGGGCTATAAATGTAATAAAGTAAAGTAAAGTTTAGAGATGCTGCACCTAACATCAAGGGAGCCAGGATGATGCCCAGGCTCTGTTAGGAGAGGAACAACAAGGAGAAGACTATTTAAAAAGCAGTCCTTATTGAAGTAGGCACAGTAGGGGTGGAAGACTTGGCCATTCAAGTGTGTCAGACTAATTTATTTAATTAATTATGCACCATCACGTGGATTCTGACCTATAGCAGCACATCCCATGATTTTCAGAACTGGTTTCTCAGGCCCACCATCTGGTGGCGTTAGCAGACCATGCATCTCTTCTCCCGAGAGCCATAGGTTGGGGTGGGAGGGATTGAATGTAGACTCCACAACCAGGTGTTCCAACCCCCTGAGCTAAAACTTCCTGGTTTGGACTGTGACTCTCAGATTTCCCCTGCAAATATAGCCAATACTTTGCCGGCTAGGGATTCTGGGACTTGAAACTGGAAGCAGAACTTGGCAATGATACATCTTTGGACTCCCAGAATCCAGTCAACAGAGCAGTACTCTTGCCATTGAACATGCTGGCATGGTTAATCTGAACATCTGAAGGGCCAAAGGTTCTCCACCACCTATCTGTAGAGCACATGTCCCATAGAAAGTGAGTTTTTTCTTTATCACCAATCCTGAAAAGACCACAAGGAGGATACAAAGACGATAGCCCTCCCAAAACTTGGAAAAGTTGCTTTGACGGGGACTACGATTCTGAAAATAAGGTACTGTAAGAAAACTTCCTCCAGCACTCCTGAAAATCTGCCACTCACTTACTTTGATTAACAGTACAGATGGCTCTGCTTTAACCAGCCTTTTTGTCATCACGGTTAATATTCATTGACTGATCCATGTAAATGTCCAATCTCATTTTAAAGCCATCACTAGATCCTGTGGCAGTTAACACTGTTGATAAATTATGTATTGCATTAATAAATGCCTTTTTTCTCTTGTTAAGAGCTTTCTTTCTGGGCAGTTTAAAAGGTTTCTCACCACAAAACCTTTTCACTCTCCCCACTCTGCTTAAGCAATTTGCAGACATTATGCCATTCCTGTATGTCTGGCCACTATAAATTCTTCCACTATTTCCACTTACCATAGCTTCCATTCCTATCTTTCAGTTGAAGAACAGGTCTCTTTCAGTTCTACCTGGAAGTCCAGATGTGACTGAGTTTACACAATTAACAGGCGGGCACTTCTTATCTGGAGTGGGACCCAGGGAGTAGGATTAGAGTGATTTAAATCAGTTTGTTTCTACTGGGGTCCAGACTGCCTCCCACACACATGCTGTTTGTATGGACAGGAAGCCCACAATGATCCTGTTGGAGCTTTCCTTAAGAGAGCCACACTAGTGCAAAGAGTTAAGGCCCCTCTTCTAGGTCTCCAACCTGTGGTTGTTTATATGTTTCCTTCACTACTAGTTGGTGCTAAAGGTGACTTGCAATCATCATGAAACACAGCAAAAACAAGTGAAAACAAATTCAAATTACAAAACCATTCACACATGGGCCAGTTAGTAGGTTGATGTAACATTTTACAGGTCATCTCACTCTTAAAGCACTATTGATCCAACAACAGTAGACAATCCCCTTTTCTCTGTTCTTGAAATAAAGAACTAAAAACAAAATAACAACATGCTTCAGATCTCGAGCTTAGGGTCACCAACTTTGCTCTTTCTGTGCTGTGGAAAGTCTTAACTTTTGGGGAAGTCATTTAATTTTATTATGGTTCCTTTCACTGGGTCCTTTGACTGGTCTTTCTGGGTTTTAGTCTGAACTTTTTAGGAGCTCTCCATGGTGCTGAAGATATTTTGGAGATAGATTTCAGCACCTGGGATAGCATCTGTAAATTCATAATAAAGCCTGGTGTGGATCTATCACTCCTACAAAACTGGACTCACAAGGTTCTCCATAATCCTTCTGTCAAACATTGTTTCAGCACTACAATTTCTCTCTCTACTGTTAAAGGTATTTGTAAAAGGATTGGGCCAATACATTTTGCCACCTGAGGTAAAGGATGTCAATCCCCTTTAGCCATGTACAGAAATCAACTGGACAAACAATGAAACTTTCAGCTCTGCGAACGGGATGGACTCCTCCACTACATAGAGCTAACTAGTTTTGGTGGTGTGGAGAGAAGAGCTGGGGAGTTTTAGGAGGAACAGCTGGAAGGCTGCCAATACTGTCTCTCAAAACTGGCCACCTGAGGCAGTTGCTTCACTCTGCATAATCACAGGACTATCAGCATCTGGTAGAGCTGAATAGCAAATCTTCGTACAACTGCCCTTGCGTAATATTTCTTTTGTGTGCTTTAAATCGAGTTATCTCATTAAAAAAAAAAACAGCTTCATTGGTCTTGCAGATTTTCAGCCTGTAAAGTGGACCTCTATCTCTTTTTGTAGCTGGTTGGCTAGCTCAGTGGTTTAGGTATCTGGCTTTGGGGCCAGAGGTTGGGAGTTCGATTCCTCACTGTGCTTCCTGGGAGTACAGCAAGCCTGTGTGACTTTAGACAAACTGCACAGCCCCAGGGCATCCCCAGAAGAAGGGAATTGTAAATCACTTGTGTATTCTCTACTTGGAAAATCCTGAAGAGGGTTGCCATAAGTCAGAATGTACTTGACAGCACATGGTTATGGCTATGGCTATGGCTATGGCTATGGTTATGATTATGATAGCTCTTTCTGTAATGCAACTCCCATTATTTCTTACCTTTTGCTATACTGGTTAGAGCTATGGGTCTTGTAGACCAGAAACATCTGGAGGGACACAGTTGCCCACCTCCTATAATTTAAGGGAATGACTTCTAAGGAAAATTTATGTCCCTCCTACATTTTGGGAAGAGAAAGAATAACGGAAATGTATATTGTGAAAGTTTTTTTTTTAAAAAAAAAATATTGTCTAATCCTCTGGCATCTCTTCCTCTGTTTTCTGCTTGTTTAACCCAATGGAAAAGTTGAAACAGAAGTTGAAATGGGTGCAATGTTCTTCCTTCGAAGCATCCAACAATTTTTTAAAAAAAATAATGAACTCAGTAGAGATGGAATAAACTCTACGTGGGAGTTACATTAGAACAGCATTCCCGTTTTTCTTGAACAATTTAAAACTGTGCTTTCAGCTCCAGGATGTTAAATAAGATATTTATGGGAAAGAGAGAGAAACCAATCTCAGTAATTCAGTTTAATATACATTTTATTTAAAGTCTGACCCTTGTACACCTGGTGACTTCAGAAGTGTTAAATGTCATACTGTAATTATAGAGAGGTTCTCTGTCTGTTACTTACTGATAGCTTCCTTGACTTTTTTGGGAGACATGTCTCTTTTTTAGAGTGGGCCCAAGAGATTTTCCCTCTCACCCAAGACAAGGTGTGATGTACCCAGAAACATATTATTTTCAACACTTGAAAACATAGCATACCACAATCACATCCTCCCATCTCTGTTTATAGAAATAAATAATGAATACATTTCTCACCTTTCATGATATTCAGAATATGCTGGTTGGAGCAGCTGCCTCACTTCGTTTAGTGGCTGGGCCGATCCTGCTGATTTCTAATAAACATTATATAGAATTTGGGTAATGACAATATATCCAAAGGTTGCCAACCATGTCAGTCCCACAAATTCCACTTGGTTCTACATAGGAAAGCTGCTTTATTCTGAATTGTGTGGAGATGAGTAATGTACAAGTGTTCTAAAGTCATGTTTCCCTTTCCCTGGTCCTTGATGGGCAGCTCAACCCCTGAGAGTTACTCTGGTTTTTAGGAAAAGGCTTTTAAAGCCTAAAACAGCCCCTGGGTGGCAGACTATGTTCACAAGGGAAACTATCTCTCTCAAAGCCCTCTCAGACAATTTGACCTGTAATTTGGAGGGTATATCATAGTCGTTGTCATTGTCATTGCTGTCGTCATCATCGTTGTCATCATCTTCTTAGAAATGCAAAGCTAGAAGGGACCCTATGGATCATCGAGTCCAGCCCCTGTCAAGGAGGTACAGTAGAGAATCAAACTCTCAACTTCTGGCTCTGCAACCAGATAATTAAACCATTGATATGGAAACACTTTGGGAAACAGGAGGTGGTCTGGGGAGCTTGGGGGCTGCATAAAGCCTAGAGACCATGTTTTGCCTACAATGATCTTCAAGCCTTTCATGTAGAAGTATTTTCCAGCCCTGTTTGGAGATGTCAAAGATTAAGCTAGGGGGCCTTTTGTATGTAAAGTAAATGTTAACAACAGTGTGCTCTCTGGATATTTTGGGCTACAATTCCCATAAACACCATCTAGCATGGCCAGTTATGTGAATCAGGGTCAAAAACATTTAGTAGCCACCAGATGTTTGAACTTCTCAAATCCACATTCACTCATGCAACCACCACCACCATATACTGTATGGTAGCAATGAACCAGTATGTTAATTATCTATAGGGTGAAGTGTATCTGCCTTTCTCTGTACTGAATTTTGTGCCAATCAATTTAATTGGATGACCTTGAGTTTTAGTGTCATGAGAGAATGCAAAAAAGCTTTTCTCTTCAGCTGTTCCTCACAATTAATAATTTTACTTACCTTTGTCATATTCCTCCTGCTCAACTATCTTTGAAGGACTCTGAGAGTGAAATGATGATGCCAAATATAATGAATTCCCACAGTCCTGTGGCTACCATGGCCAGTTTTTCCAAATGCTGCTCAAATGCCTCTTCCCATTGATTCAGGTAGGCTTGCTTTAAGATTTCATTCAGCTGCATTTTGAAGCAAGCTATTTCTTTGTTCTTGAAGGCTTTCACGGCCAGGATCTAATGGTTGTTGTGGGTTTTTCCGGCTCTTTGGCTGTGTTCTGGAGGTTTTTCTCCCTAATGTTTCACCAGTCTCTGTGGCCGGCATCTTCGGAGGACATCCCACACACTACACCAGAACACAGACAGAGTTCTAGCTCCTGTCCTCTGAAGATGCCAGCCACAGAGACTGGCGAAACGTTAGGAAGAAAAACCTCCAGAACATGGCCAAACAGCCGGAAAACCTACAACAACCATATTTCTTTCTTTCTTTGTTTGTTTTTATATTATTTATATTTCATGCCCTATTCTGTGTTGCAGAGTTTTTTAAATTTCTGGTAAAATCCCTTTTTGCTACGCAGTAAAAGTACAGAGAGAATAGCTACACGTTTCCCAGAGTTCACCTCTTTCTCATTAATTGGCACTTAAAGTCTAAATAACTCACTCTGAGACTAGGTTATCTGGGTTCAAATACCCGACCAAACAAGTGGTCTTTTGTCACCTCCAAAATATACATTGTTGAGAGTAAGAATGGAATGAATACTTGCAAATTTTCTCATCCTCAACAACAAAGGCAATGGCTGTTAGATTTTGTTGTTGTTGCTGTTCCTGAATGAACTGAAAAGACCAGGGTAGTTTTTCATCAACATTAGCATTAGCCCTCCCCAAAACATTAGTTTTTTCCATAAAATTGTCATACAAGACACAAGTTTTTCTGTGTGCAAAAACCAACCCTGCAAAATGTAAAAAAAAGTGCATTAAAACTCTCCTTATTCGGGGGGGGGGGGGGATGGTTGAATTTTCTTGTTCTCACCTCCAAGAATAAAATAAATACAAATTTCCATCCATAGATCAGAGTACAAAGCAGATAGGGAAGTGAGCCACGGGGTGGGCGGGCGGGCGGCAGTGCTTTTACCGTGTCTTCCCTCCATTTACACAGAGTCCCTTAGCTCTTCTGAGTCTCTTGAATGTTAAATGTGATGAAAACTTGATGAGATACTGAATAAATTTCTATCCTAGAAGGTCAAAAGAGAAGCATGGAAAACAGCAGTCAAGTTGATCCCCTATTCCCCCACCTCTTAAGCTTCTGTATTGTTCTACCTGCTGGTATTAGAACAAAACGGGATTGAGGAGGAGGAGGTGTTGGGATGTGCTTTGCTAAACACAAAGTAAATCACTTGACTATTTTTCCCCTATCTTGAACCACATTACTACTGTTTTTTATTCTATTATATGTTTTTATTATATCTATTATTGTTAGCCACCCAGAGTAGACTTCGGTCTAGATGGGCGGGGTATAAATTTAATTTTTTTTTAAAAAAAGAGGGTATCTTTGAAATCAAGGGAAGAGGAATCTTGCTTTTATTTGGTTGAAGAATTCTTTCACATTGTGTTCCTTGAAACATGCACCATCTCCTCTTCCCCCCTCCAATACTCTACAGTCAGTCCTGTGCCAGTGCGATTGACTGGCTGCCAGCAAGCCAGTCCAACTCAGCTGTCTTCATAAGTGTGCACACCTAAAGCCCAATGGGGAGAGAGTATGCCTTGGAATGCAATAGTCCGAGTAGAAACCCATAGCTCCATCCTCTAAATACCAGCTTCTGGAAAGCATGAGCAGGAATGTGCTGTTGAATTCATGTCCTGTGTGCAGATTTTCCAGAGTTCATTGATGGCTATATTTGAATAGAAGGATAGATTCGATAGGCTTCTTTCTGGTCTTTTATTCATTCATTCCTTTGATTTACTGCCTCATGAGTGCAAGCAGTCTGGTTTTTCTTTTTATGTTCCCCCCTTTTTTGTGCAGGAAGATCACATAATGTGCTAAGTTTAAGCACGTGTTTAGAAAAAGTGCTGCCCCAAGTGGTGACTAATTTTCGGCATGTGATTTTCATTAGCTCAGTGTATTGCATTTAGTGTGCTCCATTTTGTGATGCATCATGGGAAAGGAACCGTGGGCTTAATTTGCAAGTGAAATTGCTGAGGCACATATCTCTGAAAAAAATCTCTTTGTGGGAAGTAAATGTGTTAGTGGTTCCAAATGCACATTCTTATAAGACCACATTTGACCCTGAGAGCCCAGAAAGGTCTAGCTTTGAGTCTGAGGCCATGTGGGACTTTGAGGCTAGAAATTAAGCTCAGCAGACTCAGCTGAGATATGTAACAACAGCAATTCCTTTTAAAGATGCAAAAGGGAAGTATGTAGAATTCTAGAATGACTGTAAAATGTCTTTAATTCGTTTCCCCCTCCCTTTTTTGTTGAACACTCTTTAGATATGTTTCTTTGTTGATTCTGAGGAAGGCATACTGCAATTAGAAGAGGGGGTGGTACACCACAAACAGAGCAGAAGGTGCCTGATCAAAATAGGACAAACCACTCTGAGCTCAAAAAGAATTGAAATAAATGTGTCAGTACTAAGATATAGTACCGGTCTGATCCAGCAGAATTCTCCTTGGGTTCTTAAAATGCACCAAAATGTCTCCAAGAAAATAAAAAAATATGAATGTAGACACCTTGTCTCCTTTGCTTTCCTTCGTTCGTTCCTTTTGCTCACATTTAAAACTCAAGGCAGGCAGAAATGAATGTTACAGAGGCCCTCTGTTTAGAGTTGAAAGCACATTACTGTTGGGGAGAGATGATTCAAGTAGACTTTTATCTTTGACAAATCAAATTGCAAAAGAATCTGTGTGTACATCCTGAAGACCAGTCACAAAAGAAACCCAATTAATTTGCAAATGGCATGAGGCTTTCGGCCATTAAAGACTTCCATCTTCTCATAAGTCTCTTTCTACCTGGAAAAATATACTGCTTTCTGATGATTCCATGTCGCTAATAACCCTTGATAAATTCCATGAACGACAATCCTTGTAGGACTGTTTTCCATGAATTTGTCAAACCTTACATAGAAGCCATTTAAGCTATGTTTGTGGCCATCTCCCTGTCCTATGGCTGTGAATCTCATCAGTCAGTCCTGACACTACCCCAGCAATATGGGTGGGCTTGGAGGCGATATTTCCCCCCAGATCTTTCCATGGGCAGAAGTGGCTGCTAAATAAACCCCTAGGAAGTTCATGGTCAGGTACTTCTGTTTTGTATTGGTGGTATTTCTGGGAGTGGGTAGGGATCTTGAGAGACCCCCCAAAACCTAAAAAATGCTGATTCTGGTTAACTCCATGAGTGGTAATATCTCTTGAAGGAGATTTTTATCCCCCTATGGGAGTGCTGTGAGGTGATTTGGAGATCTACAGAAATGGCCTGGGGTCTGCATAATACTTACGGGCCATATATTACCAGTGTGGAATTGAGATTCAACAGCCTGACTTCTCACTGTTAAATGGGAGATTGGGCACCACTCTGTTGTTTCCCTCTGACTGCAAAATATCTTTGACCTTCCATGGTGAGGAGATGGAAAGAGGTTCCTCTCAGTGACATAATTGCCCTTTAATTCCAATGTAACATGTTTCAGATTTGAGTGTCTGTGGCACATCACATTCACTTCCACTAACACAGCTACAACTCTTCTCTCCCCTTCTATTTTGAAATGGTTACATAACTGGAAAAATTATGAACGCTACCAGGAAGTGGATTTGCTTTTCGTTGCTGTACTCCATTTCAAACTAACAAGATCCCTAGGGAATCCAGAGAGTAATTTAGTTGACCAGTTTTCTAGCACTGTTCTCTCCAGGGAAGAGAAATATGTTTGTTAGCCCATTACAATATAGAAACTTGGCCTACACAGATATAGGCCAGTATCCAGTTTGTTTTGAACTGTGCACAGAACAATCTGCTCATTGTGTGGTCCCTCAATTCCCACCACATGCACAAGGGGAAATTTTTTCTGGGCATGACCACAACTGTCCTGAAAGTCTGTTGTTATGTCCACCCTGTGGAGACTCTGGAAAATTGTCCTGTCCCACACTTGTTGAGGCAAGCTAAACTGCTAGCTAATAAAGTCCCAGAACCAGGACAAGATGAAGCAGGAGAAGCAGACTGTACACAGTGGCGTCTATCTTGCCTGCCCCACATTTTGTCTCTCATGTTGACGTCCATGTGCTGCACATCCAAGTCTGACAAGTGAAGATGTTGACTGTAGTGAGAGCAGCTTCTTGTGATCCCAGAGAGGACCTTTACAATTTCCAGACAACCTGCTCTGTTCCAGATCAATAGAGGATGGACAAGTGAGAGAAGAAAGCTGGTGCTCCTTTCTGAAATGTTTAGCTATGGATAGCTTTAGAGAAATGAAAGACAATGAAAGGTGTTGCTCATTCATACGCAAAGAACTGTGGAAGGCTGCACTTTCTCCACTTGTACTTCCAAATTAAGTTTCAGAGATGGTTTGAATTTCAAATCCTTATTGTAAAAAAGCCCAGTGTACTCAATGCAAAGCTAAATGAAAAGGCCTATAAAGCACAAAGTGTGTGATATATCAAGAGCAAGAGAAGCGTGTATTCTGCCATTTTTTGGAGACACAGAATTAGGCAGAAAAATCACTGTTCCAAGAAGAACAGGGTTGTTAAAAACATTTTAAAAGCCAAGTGTCTTGCTCCTATGGTTTTAGACTTAAAGGTATATAAACATTTCTGGTAAAATCTCTGAAGCAAATGAGAGGACGTTCTAGAGGTGAAAAATAATTATGTACACATCTGCTTAATTTACAGGTTACAATATTTTTTGTAGCACAGAACTTGAGGTGGTGTTATTTATATATTTCTTTATAACACCAACATCTCTGCCTTTCTGTGACTAGGGAATTGACTTTAGGAGAAATCTAGCATCCTCTGTGGATTAAAAGCATCTGTTCCAGTTTGTTTTTGCCATAATGTAGCATAGGATCATTTTTGCAGAGAAAAGACACAAATAGCAAACAGCACCATCCTAGGAATGGAACATGTTAGCTATACACTCTCCATGACAAGAGAAGAGAGAGATCAGGAATAGTGACAGGTGATGACAGAATATATTATTACCATCGTAAAACAAAAAGGGAAAGTGGAGAGAAAAAGCAGTAGTTCCTTCCAACATCTTAGGACAATCCTCTTTCATTTTCCAAAAGAACAGTGATGCCAGGTTCACAACCTAGAAGCGCAGAATAGCTCAGTATCTGGTTGCAGAGCCAGAGGTTGGGAGTTCAATTCCCCACTGTGCCTCCTTGACAGGGGCTGGATTCGATGATCCATAGGGTCCCTTCCAGCTCTGTAGTTCAAAGGTTATTATTATAATATTATTATTAAGAGATGGACTACTGAAATGAATCAGTCATCCAGTTTGGAAACATAAAAGTATTAAAATTAATCTGTTAATATTAATTTAGAAATTGATTTCTTAAGGTAATCATTTCATAGTTATAACATTGATTTGTTACAACAATTGTTAATGATCAGCACATGCTTTATGAACATGATAGTTTTAAAGTTTAAAAAATCAGTACAAAATATTAAAAATGGATCTAAAGGGCGAACTCTTTAAATTACCTCACACAATGATTCAACTTCAAGATGATTTAAATGCCAGCGTTAGAAAGCATTGTTAGCAGTGTTAACAGATACGGGGCAATGGAATAATTTTAAACAAATTATTTTCAAGCTGAGCAACAAACCGCAATGGTGTGTATGCTACATTATTGAGGACGCTTCATCATAGAAAGCTTCCTCTCAGCTGGGGAACAACTCCTGTGGTCTCCCCAGGTTGTTTCTGAAGCCTCCAGAACCATTTCCTCTCACTTTGATCTCTCTTCCCCCAGCAAAAGAACTGTGCCTACAATGCACATGATAGTCTTCTAAAGTAAGATGGCAACCAGTTTTGGGGGGAAAAAATCCACTGAAGTTGTTTTTAAAAACTGGAAGTGGCATTCTGGTCATTTGCTATTTCATTTGTAAGGTCCTGCACTTACGCAGGAGAAACCAGATGCACAGGTACAGGATAGGTGGTACCTGACTCGACAGTAGTACCTGTGAGAAGGATTTAGGTGTCCGGGCGGACCACCGCCTAAGGATGAGTCAGCAGTGTGCTGCAACTGCCAAGAAAGCCAACACACTCCTAGGCTGCATCAACTGGGGGATAGCATCAAGACCACAGAAAATGATTGTACCACTCTATACTGCGCTGGTGAGGCCGTACTTGGAGTGCTGTGTCCAGTTCTGGTCACCACAATACAAAAAAGACGCTGAGGCCCTGGAAGGGGTGCAGAGAAGAGCAACAAAGATGATAAGGGGACTGGAGGCTAAATCCTATGAAGAACGACTAAAGGAACTAGTATGTTTAGCTTAACGAAGAGAAGACTGAGGAGAGACATGATAGCAGTCTTCTAATATCTGAAGGGTTGCCACAGGGAAGAGGGCATCGATTTATTCTCCATTGCGCCTGAGGATAGGACAAGAACCAATGGAAACTCGTCAGAGGGAGATCCAACCTGGAAATAAGGAGGAATTTCCTGACAGTGAGAACCATTAAGCAGTGGAACAACTTGCCTCCCGATGTTGTGGGTACCCCATCGCTGGAGATTTTCAAGAAAAGATTGGACAGCCATCTGTCTGGGATGGTATGAGGTCCGGGATGGTATGAGATTCAGGATGATATGAGGTCTCCTGCCTTGGGCAGAGGGTTGGACTAGAAGTCCTCCAAGGTCCCTTCCAACCCTACAACAATTCTATGATTCTATGATTTGGATCAGTTGGTACAGCCCACAGATGCTGCTGGATTCAGAAGCATAGGCTCGGATCTCCAGAGGTTGTACACTCCTGCCCTAACTATGAACTACGAAGACATCAGAAGGAAAGGCCATGGCACAATCCATTCCTTGCTCTGTGAATTTCTACCTGTAGGGAATTTTTTTCTTGTTTTTTTGGGGGGCTGGATTCTGGCTGGATCCTAGGAGCTGTGGTCCAAAAAAGTAACTTTACTAAGCTCTGCCTTTTGAAAAAATAGGAGAGCATTCAAGAAGCTATTCCTCAGCTTTCTTGATTGTGATCTTTACAGCCTATTTGATCACTTGAAGACCTTATTCTTTTATTCTTCCTCATATACAGAACAGACATCAGATATTCAGCCTGAGGGAAAACCACCAGAATTTAAGTCCTCCTGCCCCAATTGAAATCCAGGGAATAAAATTATTGTGTTGGCTCTTTTCCGTTCATTATTCCTGAGGATGCTTGTTCATCTTACTGAGAAGCTTTTGACGTGCTTTCAAATTCCTCACATTTCACCTGAGGAGAAATATGAAGGTTTGTTTCAGGATGGTAGCCAAGGGATAGCCTTGAAATCTCTTAAATGTTTTACCAAAGTAAGAGAATCTAAGTAGCTCTGTATTTTATTTCTTCCAAAAAAACCCCTTCTACTTTATTTTTTAGAAGACAACCTCAGAATGTCTGCTGGCCATGTTAGCTGAGGGATCCTGGGAGCTATATTCCCAGGATGGAACTTTTACGAACTCTGCTATAGTTGGGGGGAAAAACACGTACTGCTTATATAATGCCAAATAGTGCTTAAAGCACTCTCTGGGCAATTTATAGTTTACTTATGCAGTCTACACATTCCCCACCCCCACCTCGAGCTGGCTATCTGAGATTGAACTGCTCACAAAACTCTTGTGAGCAGAGTTTTGACTGCACTATGAGGTTCAGTTGGCATTGTTGAGTTTGCAGGGCCCAGATGAGTCCCTTCAATTTCCCCCTCTCTATACTATACGGATACTCTCATATAAACCCTATTTAGTCATTACCACCTGTATGGAGAATTAGTGCAGGGAAATCGCCCCAGAGGGAGACCACAGCTGCGATTCAAGGATCTCTGCAAGCGGGATCTGAAGGCCTTAGGAATGGACCTCAACAGATGGGAAACCTTAACCTCTGAGCGTTCAGCCTGGAGGCAGGCGGTGCAGCATGGCCTCTCCCAATTTGAAGAGACACTTGTTCAGCAGGCTGAGGCAAAGAGGCAGTCCTGAAACTAGCAAAATCAGGGAGCTGGACAGGGGACAGATTGTATTTGTCTTCAGCGTGGAAGGGATTGTCACTCTCAAATTGGCCTTCTCGGCCACACTAGATGCTGTTCCAAGTCCTCTATTCAGAGCACGTTACCATAGTCTCTGAAGGATGCCTAATCTAAATCATTACCTCCCCAGTTATAGTAAACATGCTTAGAAGGGAAGGACTGGTCCCTCCCTTGTCTTGGTGAGATCAGATGGTGAAATAAAGATCACACAGGAAAGGGTCCCTTCCAAAGTGTGCTGCTTCCGTAGTACAGTCTGAAAAGGGACCCTTTAAAGTGATCCTTCCCTCTGGTTCCCATTGCACCAGCGAAAGGGAGGGAGGGAGGGAGGAAGGAAGGAAGAAGAGCAGCCGTAGACCAAAAAGGTCAAGATAGGACATGGAGCAAGACTGAGCTAGTTTGTGATCAGTACATTATCTATGCAGGCTACACATTGTCACCCCCCTAAGTGAGCTGGGTATTTAGTTTGCTGACCTCAGAAGGATGGAAGTCTGAGTCAATCCTGAGCTGTTCTTCAGGTAGAGAAAGCAATGAAGGGGAGATGGGGCTGTCTATTTTTCTCTAAACAAATTAATTAAAACCAGACAGATAATAACTAACTAGGGCTTTCACATTCTTATAATAGCACAACTCAGACCAACAGGTGAATTTTGAAAGCATTTTTTTTAAATCTTAAAGAAACCTCAGCTAGTTCTTCTCCATCCTTGACGAAGTAAAAAAACAAAATGAAAACAAAAGCTTTCAATCAAATGTAAAATATTGATGGAAAGGTTTTGTTTTCATTTCCCTTTTTCTTTTTCTTTTTTTTCTTGACATGGGAATTTCCTACATAGATCTTTCCATTTGTGAAGCTCTGGCTAAGAGATATGCCACAGGGCTTCCCAAAAACAGACTCACAACTGAGGCACTTCAAGGGAATTACTAACCACTGAAAGCTTCCCCAGGGAAGTTTTAAAATCGAGTCATTTAATGCTGGTATTGATTCTGTAAGAAGGGCAATAGTAAACCACCTGATTTTAAACACTTCAAAAATAGTGAAGTCATAAAAGCCAAGATTGTTGGCTTTTCTATTTTTCTTATAGTCTTTTAAGGATTATGGGCTATTAGGACTATGTGGTTAAGGGCCAAAATAAATGTGACAGGTAGGGTTGCCAGGTCAATAGCATCTGATTACCTGAGAGTTCAAAGGCCATGCCCTGAGACTGGACAAGGTTCTTTTTGATTTCACAAGAATGTGCAGGCAAGCGTTTGAAGGAAGGTTGGGACAAAAAAAAGCTTCCGGATCAGCTGTTTTTGTATGAGGTGCCTTTAAAGCCCATTTCTGTCTGTTCCTAGCTGGTTCCAGGGCTCACTGGTGCAGCTTGAAGGTATTTTTACGTATGTTGCATTCACAGAATATGGCCCACCAAAAAGTCAGAAATTAGGGGAGAGGACCAAAGAGAGAGGTGTATGTTGCATGTGTCTGGAGGCATCTGAGGCATCTGGAGCAAGGCAGAAAAGGGGAGCTTTGTGACTTGTGAGCCCCCCTGTTGCACAAACTCTGACACTAATGGTGCAAGGCCTGGAAAAAACTCCTTGTCGTCTGACAGTGATGTTTCCACCAGCCTTAGCTGGAAAGGACCTGGAAAAAACCCACCCATGCAATGTGTATTGTAGTTAAGGCAGAAAGAAATAGAAGCTGTAGCAGTAACTGTTTGGATTTTGTTTGCAACCTCGCCTGCTGTCTGTAGGTTGTGTGACTGGGAGGGACTTTTCTGGGCTGGGATTGATTGTCTCTCCAGCACTAATTGTTCCTTCCAGCCTCTGAATTCAAAGACAGCCCCACCTCTTGACTGAGGTTTCTATCCCTCCTTGAGTTTTCTATCCCTTGGTGGCAGTGGTTTGTTTGCTGTTGATCCGTTCAGTCAGTTGCTAAGTATGAGTGCAGTAAAGAAAGCAGGACGCTGAAGCTTGTAGTTTCACACAACTGTAAGTAAAGAATGTTCTTTATTCATTTTCCAGAAATGTCTCAGAGTGAGTTAATGAGAGTTTAAGCTAATGAAAAAGGGGAACTTGTAGCTATTCTCCTCTGTAGATCTCTGTACTTGTATTGTGAGGGAAAAGGGAATGTTAGCAGAAATTCAAAATTCTGCAACAGTAATAGGACAATCACTGCAGCTACTGGGTACATTTTGCTACCTAGGTAGCCACTGAACTCCCCCTGTCTTGCTCTAACTGCTAAATTAAACAGTTAGTTTTACCTGGATCCTCAGCCCATTCACTTGGATTCCCCTCATGCTTGGTTCCACAATCAGCTGATCCAGAAAGAGTTCTGGTCCTCTTCCTAGCTCTTGTCTGCCCTGCCTTTGTGACATCACCAGCTCTTGCCTGCCCCTTCTTGTGACAGTGTTAGGCCCCACCCCCTGGTGCAGGGCGTGGCCCTGAAATCTCAGCAAATCGGTTGTGGCTGATGTGGTAATCCTAGGAAGAGCTAGCAGTAGGAGCACAGCTTGGCTGAGCATGGTGGGGGTCCCTCATTGCAAAGTTTCAGGGATGCTCCTGCTTCGTTATACATCACCTATGCCTACCAGGATCATTCTCCTCCAGCCATGAAGCTGATATAATTATGATTCGGAAGATCCACCTTTCACCAGTGCACAGGGCTTTATTGCTGTGTGCTGCTGAGATTGTGACACCAACATTTTTTTATTCACTTGTTCTGTGTCAGCTGTTTTAAATAGTCTGCATTGAATTGTAAAGCACAGCCATATGCTGCCTTGAAGGTTCAAAATGTACTTAATTCAAAAGCAGTTTTCTAGGAATGACTACCTCATTTTTGTTAGTTTGTTTCACCATCAATGCGCATGTGCCTTCCACAGCTTTATGTGGCAAGTAGAAATTCAACAAGAGAAGCCTTCCACCCATCAGTTACAACTGCCTTCTTGATTTTCTGCTTCTCACATGGCTTGTAAAGGCACAAGACATCTTACTGAGCATGCAAGTGATGGGAAAACTCTTGCAGATTGCGGGTGGCATACAAGTCGAATAAATAAATAAATAAATAAATAAATAAATAAATAAATAAATAAATAAATAAATAAAAGTGGCAATCGTATCTGCTCATTGCCTTGTGCACACCTCTGCTCCACAGCTCCACAGAACTGATGACCATATTGTGCTGGGAGCTCAGCTTTGTGCCATTACTGCGGCTGAGTAAAATGACCTGCACACCTCTAGCAAAATGAGTGTTTGTTCCAGCCACCTCCAGCATCACGTTGCCTTCTTTGCACCACAATGCAAGCTGACAGGTCAAAGTAAACATTCAAGAGCTGGTTGTCAGCCAGCCTGGAAGAAAAGGAAAACTGGGAGGAAGGCAGAGAAGTTAATGTTGTCTTTGATGCTAATGACAGTGGTCATACAATTATCTTCTGCACAGTGGCCTCAGCTCGACACTGTGTTAACAGCATTTTACCCCATTGAGATCAGTGAGTTTCTCTGCAAGTGCTGAGTTGGACTATTAATGATAGGGCATTTTGGAGGTCATGCTTTCATTGGGTCAGCATGAGTTGAGGGCGATTTGATCACATGTAACAACAATTGCCCCCTTCACGGATTGCTGCCTTGTCGTGGTGAAGGGGCTTGAGTAATTCAGAGAAGCTATGGGCTATGCCGTGCAGGGACACCCAAGATGGACAGGTCATAGTGGAGAGTTCTGACTAAACGCGATCCACCTGGAGCAGGAACTGGCAAGCCACTCCAGTATCTTTGCCAAGAAAACTCCATGGACAGAAACAAAAGGCTAAAAGATATGACGCTGGAAGATGAGCCCCTCAGGTCGGAAGGCGTCCAACATGCTACTGAGGAAGAGCGGAGGACAGGTACAAGTAGCTCAAGAGCTAATGAAGTGGTGGGGCCAAAGCCGAAAGGACGCTCAGCTGTGGACGTGCCTGGAAGTGAAAGGAAAGTCCGATGCTGCAAAGAAAAATACTGCATAGGAACCTGGAATGTAAGATCTATGAACCTTGGTAAACTGGATGTAGTCAAACAGGAGATGGCAAGAATAAACATTGACATCCTGGGCGTCAGTGAACTAAAGTGGACGGGAATGGGCGAATTCAGTTCAGACGATTATCATATCTACTATTGTGGGCAAGAATCCCGTAGAAGAAATGGAGTAGCCCTCATAGTCAACAAAAGAGTGGGAAAAGCTGTACTGGGATATAATCTCAAAAATGATAAAATGATTTCAATACGAATCCAAGGCAGACCTTTCAACATCACAGTAATCCACGTTTATGCACCAACCACCAATGCTGAAGAGGCTGATATTGACCAATTCTATGAAGACTTACAACACCTTCTAGAACTGACACCAAAGAAAGATGTTCTTCTCATTATAGGGGACTGGAATGCTAAAGTAGGGAATCAAGAGATAAAAGGAACAACAGGTAAGTTTGGCCTTGGAGTTCAAAACGAAGCAGGGTAAAGGCTAATAGCGTTTTGTCAAGGGAACAAGCTGGTCATCAGAAACACTCTTTTCCAACAACACAAGAGGCGACTCTATACATGGACATCACCAGATGGGCAATACCGAAATCAGATTGATTGTGTTCTCTGCAGCCAAAGATGGAGAAGCTCTATACAGTCAGCAAAAACAAGACCTGGAGCTGATTGTGGCTCTGATCATCAGCTTCTTATAGCAAAACTCAAGCTTAAACTGAAGGAAGTAGGAAAAACCACTGGGCTAGTCAGGTATAATCTAAACCAAATCCCTTATGAATACACAGTGGAAGTGAAGAACAGATTTAAGGAACTCAAATTGGTGGACAGAGTGCCTGAAGAACTATGGATGGAGGCTCGTAACATTGTACAGGAGGCAGCAACAAAAACAATCCCAAAGAAAAGGAAATGCAAGAAAGCAAAGTGGCTGTCCAACGAGGCCTTATAAATGGACTTACAAATGGACCCTCGACTTACAGACGGCTCGACCTGCAGACTTTTCGAGTTACAGACTTCTCTGGCCGCAAAATTTAGGTTCGACTTGCGGCCGGAGAATCGACCTACAGACCGGAAAATCAAACAAAATGGACCAAAAACGGCCGGTTACGGATTAATCGGTTTTCAATGCATTGTAGGTCAATGGAGCCTCGACCTACAGACTTTTCGACCTGCAGCCACCGTTCCAATACGGATTAATTCCGTAAATCGAGGGTCCACTGTAACAGAGAAGAGAAGGGAAACAAAATGCAAGGGAGATAGGGAAAGTTACAGAAAAATGGAATGCTGACTTCCAAAGAATAGCAAGGAGAGACAAGAGGGCCTTCTTAAATGAACAGTGCAAAGAAATAGAGGAAAATAATAGAAAGGGAAAAACCAGAGATCTGTTCAAGAAAATTGGAGATATTAAAGGAACCTTTTCTGCAAAGATGGACATGATAAAGGACAAAAACGGTAGGGACCTCACAGAAGCAGAAGACATCAAGAAGAGGTGGCAAGAATACACAGAGGAATTATACCAGAAAGATCTGGATATCCCGGACAACCCAGATAGTGTGGTTGCTGACCTTGAGCCAGACATCCTGGAGAGTGAAGTCAAGTGGGCCTTAGAAAGCATGGCTAACAACAGGGCCAGTGGAGGTGATGGCATTCCAGTCGAACTATTTAAAATCTTAAAAGATGACACTGTTAAGGTGCTACACTCAATATGCCAGCAAGTTTGGAAAACTCAGCAGTGGCCAGAGGATTGGAAAAGATCAGTCTACATCCCAATCCCAAAGAAGGGCAGTGCCAAAGAATGCTCCAACTACCGTACAATTGCACTCATTTCACACGCTAGCAAGGTTATGCTCAAAATCCTACAAGGTAGGCTTCAGCAGTATGTGGACCGAGAACTCCCAGAAGTACAAGCTGGATTTCGAAGGGGCAGAGGAACTAGAGACCAAATTGATAACATGCGCTGGATTATGGAGAAAACCAGAGAGTTCCAGAAACATATCTACTTCTGCTTCATTGACTACGCAAAAGCCTTTGACTGTGTTGACCACAGCAAACTATGGCAAGTTCTTAAAGAAATGGGAGTGCCTGACCACCTTATCTATCTCCTGAGAAATCTATATGTGGGACAGGAAGCGACAGTTAGAACTGGATATGGAACAACTAACTGGTTCAAAATTGGGAAAGGAGTACGGCAAGACTGTATATTGTCTCCCTGTTTATTTAACTTATATGCAGAATACATCATGCGAAAGGCTGGACTGGAGGAATCCCAAACCGGAATTAAGATTGCCGGAAGAAATATCAACAACCTCAGATATGCAGATGATACCACTCTGATGGCAGAAAGTGAGGAGGAATTAAAGAACCTCTTAATGAGGGTGAAAGAGGAGAGTGCCAAAAAGGGTCTGAAGCTCAACATCAAAAAAACTAAGATCATGGCCACTGGTCCCATCACCTCCTGGCAAATAGAAGGGGAAGATATGGAGGCAGTGACAGATTTTACTTTCCTGGGCTCCATGATCACTGCAGATGGTGACAGCAGCCACGAAATTAAAAGACGCCTGCTTCTTGGGAGGAAAGCGATGACAAACCTAGACAGCATCTTAAAAAGCAGAGACATCACCTTGCCGACAAAGCTCCGCATCGTCAAAGCTATGGTTTTTCCAGTAGTGTTGTATGGAAGTGAGAGCTGGACCATAAAGAAGGCTGACCGCCGAAGAATTGATGCTTTTGAATTGTGGTGCTGGAGGAGACTCTTGAGAGTCCCCTGGACTGCAAGGAGATCAAACGTATCCATTCTGAAGGAAATCAACCCTGAGTGCTCACTGGAAGGACAGATCCTGAAGCTGAGGCTCCAATACTTTGGCCATCTGATGAGAAGAGAAGACTCCCTGGAAAAGACCCTGATGTTGGGAAAGTGTGAAGGCAAGAGGAGAAGGGGACGACAGAAGACGAGATGGATGGACAGTGTCATCGAAGCTACCAGAAAGTTCTCCTTTTGTGTCATTAAAGCATTTCACTATCCCACACTCTCCCACTCTCCCAACTGTGGGGCACTATAGTTGCAGAAGGTTATTGAAAATGGCCAGCAGAGGGCAATAAAGATCGTTTGGGTCCTGGAAGCAGAATCCTATAAGGCAGGGGTCCCCAACCTTTTACAAACTGCAGACCGGTTGGGGTGGGTGGGGTCCGTGCGTGGGGTGGGCGGGGCACCCCCCGTGCTCGTGGAGGGTGGGTTGCACGCTCGTGGGTGGGCAGGGCATGCTCATGCACATGCGCGGGTGGGCAGGGCGCGCATGCAGAGGTGGGTGGGCACCCTTGTGTGCGGGTGGGCAGGCCGTGCAGGTGGGCGTGCGTGGAGGGAGTGTGGGGGCCCCCCGGAAGAACTGTCTCCACGACCCGGTCCTGCCAAGGCCATTGCCCAATACTGGGCCGTGAACCGGGGGTTGGGGATCCGTGCTATAAGGGCAGCTTTAAGGAATTGGAATATTTAGCCTGGAGAAGAAATGGTTAAGAAGCAATATGATGGCCACCTTTAAATATTTAGATGGTTAGCTGATAGAACAAATGAGTTGTTTGTTGACCCAAAAGGGAGAAAATGAGCCAGGAGGCTCAAATTGCAAGAAGAGGGGGTTTCAGTTAAATAGCAGGAAGAGACTCCTGTTACTGGAACTTGTCTGACAGTGGAATAAACAGTCTCCAAAAGTTGTAAGCTCTTCTTTGTCAGAGTTTTCCGAATTGAATTTGGATGGCCACCTATTGATAGCTGAAATCCTAATGCGTAATTAGGCAAATGGTGTCATTTTTGGAATTGAATTGCTGTTAAGAAATCTCCACGGACATTTTCTGTTGCATATTGATTTACATGACTTAGTGTGCAACAGATAAGGTCTATGGAGATTTCTTAACAGCAACCTGTTTCCAAAATTTTCGCCATTTGTGTAACTGTATAACAGGATTTCGGCCAGTGAAGATGTAACAATGGATTTCTTGAACTGGCAAGGTGTTTGGAGTAGGTTACCTGTTGAGGTAACTTTATGATTCTGTCTCATAACTTTCTATCATGAGGTGAAGACGTTTTAAAAACATCTGTTCAGCCCTTTGATTCTCCATTTCATCCATGTTTCTTGTTTCAACTCTTGTATAAAAGCTTGATTTTGTCATTAACAACCCCTCCCCATGGAATATTGTATGTGTGCCCTGGAAAGTGCTGCTTTAACTGGAAGGGTGGACACCAGGTATTTTAAATGATTTTTTTGTTGTTATGTCCCATCAAGTCGCCTTTGATGTACAGCAGCCCTATCAATGAGCGATCTCCAAAATGTCTTGTCCTCAACTGCCCTGCTCAGCTCTTGCAAGCTCAAGCCTGTGGCATCCTTTAGGGAGTCAGTCCATCTCATATATGGTCTTCCTCTTTTCCTTGGTTTGTAGAATTTCATTTCTTTCTCAGTACTGATCCAGTTAATCACCTTTTCGTTGTTTTTATCTTATTTACATCACAAAGAAAAGATCAATAACACCAATAACAGATTCTAGCAGCGACTTGATTCCTAAAATTACCAAAGAGTTCTTTCTTTTCTCTTCACACATTAGGTACACATATCTGGCAGACATTTTTCTGAGGAACGTGGATCAGTTTTGCCTCATAACTTTGGCTCTTGAGCATGATTTCCACTTTTAAAAATCTATGCTCAAAACTCATTAATTCCTCAGCGCTGTTATGAATCCACCTAAGTATTTCATGTGTTAGAATGAAAGAAAATTGGTTCTGTGGCTTTGAGAGCTTTTCAAGCCACTTATCCCTGAACTAGAAACTGGCAAAAGCAAATGGTTTTGTTGTTGTTTGAATTGTGATGAATCTTAGTGTCATTTGCGAGTCTGTTGTCTGCAACAGCAAATTAGAAGGCTATTTGGAAAGACTATAAGGACCAAGTCAAGAGGGGATGAACAGGACATGGAAAAATATTTCTCCTACTATGAACTCATGCAAATCACCCTCATTTTGTTTTTATGCCAGTATGAGTAACCTAAAGAGGAAGGATAATTTCATTTGGTCCACATTCAAAGGGAACCCATTTAATTTTAACTTCTTCAATTAATATGTGGAGCTTTGAGTGTGTGAATTTTACAATACAGCTCTCAGCTCAGATGCTACAAACAAAAACCAGTGATGTTAGGTGGAGGATGTCTACAAAATGCTTATGTTAGGGGAAAGTATGTATGAAAACAAATGTGAGGTTTGGTGCAGTTTAAAAAAATACTGCTAAATGATGGATAAATTAAATCTGTAGTAACCATGGATCCCCAAATGTTCTTGGACTGTAATTCCCAGAAGCCCTTGTCAGCACAGCTAGTGGCTAAGGCTTCTGGGAGCTGCAGTTCAATAAGCTTTGGGGACCAAAGATTGGGAACCACTGAATTAGATGAAATGGACATAATTAAGTACCTCTGAAATTGGCCAGAAATCTGTTGATCTCTCAATGGACCAGGAGTAACAAGTAAAACTTTTTATGTCAGGTAGGGCTGCAAAACTATTTTTGGCCAGGTAGTGTTTATTTGCTTGAGCTGAAATGAATTAGTTGGGTGGGTGGATAATTACTACATCACCAGTGAAAGAATATAGGATTGAACAATATACCTTGACCATGCCCAGTAAATATTGAGTAATGAGACCATGCATTTCCCATCACTTAGCTGGCACAATTCTGCCAATTTCAACATCTTTGGATGTCCAGCCTTTCAAAGCCTTAGTCTTTAAAAAAGAACATTCAATCCCATGCTTGGTAGGTTCAGATAGCTCTGTTTTATTTGAGTTATCAGCCATACAATCTTGCAAAGGCACATTGGATTTTATGCATGCAAATTCTTGAAATATCACTCCCATACTCAAACATCAGAGTTCATGCTCCGGTGGTATCAGAGATGAACAGTATGCTACCAGGACAGTGAGTAGAAGATTCTATATCTTATGTAAAAGATCAGATGCAATTGGTGTGGCAAACATTATTGTCTTTACCACTGTTGCTCTGCCGATCTCTTCAGCCACTTTTCACTTTTGGCGTATCTGGGAACCTGTGGTAGATTTCATATAATAGTCATAATTGCATGCTTTTCGGTCAATTCCAACATTTGGTGGCCTTTCTTAGGGTTTTCTGGGTGTAAACTACTCAGAAGTAGTTTACCATTTCCTTCCTCTGAAGGTATTCTGGAACCATATCGCTTGCCCAAGGCCACACATGCTGGTTGTTTTTTTAGGAGGCACAGTAAAGAATACACATTCATATCCTCCATGTTGTCTTCCGTGTAAACATGCACACAAGACTTGCTTTCTCACACAAAAATGACAGCATGGGTTTCTAGATTTATGGTTGCCACCAAACAACTGGTTTCAGCTTTAGACACAATTGTTTGGGTTGGGTTCTCATCAGGAAAATCAATGTACAAGGTTTTTTTAGTGTGTTACTTAAACAACAGCCGGTTCATTATTATTCTCTAATTATTCGGTCCAATTTAAATTACTGTTACTTTCCCTGAATTTCAAGGCCAAGCTAAGAGATAGTTAAGTACTAAAATGTAAGGAGATAGTTAAGTACCTACCATTTCCCCATCTTTGAAGACAATTTGCACTTCTACAATGAGAAAATTGTGATTCATTTATTTATATATACTATTGATTCTGCTCTATAGTTCTAATAGGGAGCTACTAAATTAGCTATTATTAAATTAAAAGTAAAACTATAAATTATCCAGGCAATTAGCACAAGCCATTTAATATGTAATCTAAAATACAGTTTTCGTGTCATTAATATGTATATTATATATTGTTAGTTCCCTTTTTGAAGAAGTTCAGTCAAATAACTTTGAATTTGTAAAGTTTCAGTAGCAGTTGTTAGCTCCTACAAATATATGCTTACATTTTAAATGCTTGGTGTATTGCAGTTTATAAGGTTGACATTTTGAGACATTTTGATTATCTGCGGTTTCCCCTACCCCAGCTTTTCTACTCCATCTTCAGCTTAGCTGCAATCTTCAGAGTATCTTTGCAATCTTTCTTTCTCTGTTTGTGTGGGGGTTTGTAATTGCCTTATCAACAACAATATATTGTTGTGAGCTATCCTTATTTTGTAAAGTATGGGGGGATTTTTTGATCATGAATCACAATTAAGATCCCTTGGCTTTACAAAATACCTGCTCCTGGTGGAGATAGAAACTGTTAGCACCAGTTTGTTGATGAGGACAAAAACATATGTCTGATTTTTTTGTATTGTTCTTGCAAATGGTAGTTGTCCTCATGAGCATCTGGCCTTCCAAAATTACCACTACACCAGTGAATTCACATATTATGCTATGCTATGACAGTTATTGTTAAAATGCCTGATGCATTTTGACATAATACTATTTTGAGAACTCCTTTTTGTGGCTGCAATAAGTAAGAGTCAACATATAAATATATGTACTCAAATATCACGAGACAGAATTATTATATGATAGGTATCAACCTTGTCTGGGAGCCCACCCCTCTTTTAACCCTTTATATAGCTATAGATTCCTGCATGTTGGGGTTCTCCTTGTGGATATGGTGACCACCTGTGCTTCGAAGCCAACCACTATACCACTGAATTCACATATTAATCTGTGAAGTGTGAATTGGGTCACTTGGCCTAAAATGCAAATGGAACAAAATCCTTGGCCATCGCTTTCGTTCATCAAAAGCAAAACCAGGGGAAAGTACCGTAATTGCTTAGTTGCCAGATGCCCTGTTGAGAATTCAAATTTCCCTGTTCCATCCTCCTTTTTTCTCCAGTAACATCCACACACTGTCAACCCTTCCTGATATGTTCTCTCCTTAAAACTCAGGACAACACAGCTTGTAAATGGTTGTGAATGTATATCACACGCCAGTTGCCATAACAACCTAATGCGGCACATTTTGACTCCTTGATCTCACTTATAGTGTCTTTTCAAAACTGATTACCCAGTTTAAGTAATAAATGAGGAGATCTGAGCTGCTGGTTGCTTTTATGTCTACAGCATTATTCAGCTTGATTGTAAAAGGCCGTCTTTTCATGTTCTCCTAATTAAATTGAAGGTGATACTCGAAAGAGCCAATTCAAATTGGATTTCCAGGCTTGCACATGGGCACATTTGCAGGCAAGACCATGTGTTAAGTTGCAGAAGTGCTGAACTGGAAAAAAAAAAAAAGCCATCTGTATTAGCTCATTTCACAGATAGGCCCCTGGGTTGGCTGTTGAGGTTTGATGAGTGAATTTGGAGTTCACCATAATTTTGATAAACTGGGCATTAAAATGGAGCCATGTAGTAGGCGAGAATTTCAGTTCAGTTCTATTTCAATAAAAATCTACCAAAATTCACAAATGTGTTCGCATTCAGGATGAGACAAGTGTGAAAGCTTTATGAAAAGCTAAAAATGAAAGAAACTAACTGACAGAATTCTATACTTCAAATTATAAGAAAGGAAATTTCAACAAAATATTAAGAAATATAATGTTCAAAGCCTGTTGAACAATGGAGTGGATGCTTTGGAAGGTGGTCGGAAGCACCACAGTACAATTAATAAATATATCAGATTTCCCCCCTCAGAAATAGGCAATGTCAAGAGCATCCTTTGGAGCCAAGAAGGGAGGATAAAAATTGTACAAATAAGCAAACCTGCTATGATGACAAAATTCAAGAATTGCTTGTTTACAAAGAGAATTATATGTGAGTGGGTTGTTTTTGTCCGTTGTAGACTATAAAGAAAGAGAGAGTAGACCCATGAAATAAAATGGGAAGCTCTGGTAATTTTCCTAAGAAGGTGGAGTTAAGAAGAACCCTCTCACATGGCATACATACCTTTGTTTCCACATTTACTTGAAGAGGGTTAAAAATACTCAGTATGAAGAACATTTAGTAAGTTTCTGTTGCCATTAGTTTATCACAGCTCTGATCCTAACTAAGCATATGTGTTCCTTTAGAGCAGCCATTCTCAACGGGGGCCATATTGCAGCACATTTGAAAGGGGCCACAGACTAGAAACAATTCTTCACACACCATCTTATAAGGTTCGTTATGTGACTTATACAATCCTGATTCAGCCTATTTTCTTTCATATTGTGTTTATGGCTATGGCCAAAAAAAGGTTGAGAATAGCTGCTTTAGATTTCACAACATGTGGAACTTTAGTAGGAATGGAGAAAATGTATGGGGCAGGGCATGGGAGACTATTTTGCTTTCATCTTGAATTTGCCATTTAGTTTTTAAATTGTTTTATTACAGCAGCTCACTTGGTGAGGAAAACAGTTTTACTGGGTCCTTTTTGATAATCCAGACCATTACAGCTAGAGACAGAGAGGTAATGAATTTAGGACATCTGACAGCATTCACAGTCTGACCATTGTTTTTCTAAAATAAGGTCCCTTCAAAACATATCTATGGGCTGTACTTGTGAGGTGGTTGCCATGGGACCACTATGACAAGTGCTCCACAAATCCAATTCTTTGGGTGTATGCTATACAATATACATCTCAGACTCCAGACTACATTATTTATTTATTATATGATTTATGTCCCATAAAACCGGGACTTGATTACAAGGTTGAAACAGAGATAAAATAATAAGTTCAGGTAAAAAACATAGCAAGTAGGTCCTGTTGGTATTTTACAAACACAAAATAGAAATCACATAAGTTGCCATGGTTAATTGATGAGGCTCTGAAGCATGCTGGTCGTGCACCCAGTCACTCTCCCTATTGTGTGCCCAAGGGGCACCAAAACCATACCAGGCACCTTCTCCAATAGGCATAGTTAGCTTCCCTGTCTTCTTGCATGTAAAATCCCAACAGGATTTTGGGCACCAAAGATTATGCTTCCCCAAATGCAATTAAGTTAATGGTAAGATTGAACAATTAATGCATTATTTTCAACACATCTATTTTAAAAAGGAAATAAAATTAATATTGTAAAAACCAATTAAATGTCCTTGCTGTTAAAAGAGCCAGTTAGTTATGAGAAGCTGTTGGAATAAAAAAGTCTTCACCTGCTGGTGGAAGAACAGTAGGGAAGGTGACAATCAACTTCCTTTGGACGGCAGTTCTAGAACCTGAGAAGGCCTTCTCTTGCTTCCCCACCAGGCATGCCCATGAAGGCAGCAAGACTTCACGAGTAGACGTTGTCTAGGGGGGCGGGGTAGAAATCTAAAGATAAATAAATAAAATAAAATAAGACTGAAAGAAGGACCTCGTCCAAAGATCTCAGAGCAAAGGGAGGCTTTTATGGGAGAATATGATCCTTCAGATAGTCTGGATTCCAACAATGTTGATCTTTCCTTAACAGCGCCAAATATTTGTGCTGACAATTTGTGGAGCTGTAGTGACAGACCATGCTGTGGCTGATTTAATGCCACGTTTTCTTTTGCACATGCCCCACAAAGGCAGTTTTCCAATATCTTCTACTGGGCAGCCCGACTGCAAGGAACCGTTCAGATTTCTATATGCAGCATCCAGTGTTCAACAGTCCAGTAGAACTAGCCTCTACAAAAGTCAAATGATGAAATGCTACTGTGTTAGGACTGTGCCACTCCAGATTACAAGAGGGAGGTGGATAGACTTGCTAGTATTAGTAGAGCAAGCAGCTAAGTAAATTTGTGAGTTAAGTCTGTGAGAATCAGAAAGGTTAGCAGAGTATGCTTCCCCTTTTGCAAATAAATCATATGCATAATTATTCCGAGAAAAGAAGAAACTCAGTGCTTATTAGAGAAATACATTAACAGAGGAAAGATAACAGGAATCCTAATTTTAGCTGACCATGGTGGAGATGCAGGGAGCCATGCCTGCCCTCTCATTTCTTGAGAATAAAGGGAAGATGCAAAAATTGTGTAATTACATTGGGTAATTACGGTGCTCAATGTGCTTCAGGCTTCTGCCCCTCATCAGAGGCAGCTGCATCTTTTAATTTATGGCCTAAAATGCATTGACTTCAAAATAGCTGCTCTTCGAGTTTGGGGAGAGAAAATGCTTCAAGTTTCAAAGAGGATTAATAAAATACAAAATGGAAATCTCACATGGAAGCAAAGTACAAGGGCATGGATTTATGACTCCCTTTAAAACTAGCTCTTTCCAATCTGATGCCCTACAGAAATGTGGGACTACAACTCCCATGCCATACTGTCTGGGTGATGGTTGGAGTTGAGGTTCAACAGATCTGGAGAGCATATCCCTGCCGAAGGTTGATTCGAGCTACAGTATTTTTCAATTAACCTTCGTTTCTGCCTTTAAAGGAGACCCAACTGAAAAACAACATATATATTTTTGTTATAATCAATCTCATTAGGCAATTTATTTTGGATTTTCTGATGCCCATCAGGCTGTCTAGCTGGCTGGATAGCTCAGTGATTTAGGTATCTGGCTGCGGAGCCAGAAGTTGGGAATTTGATTTCCCACTGTACCTCCTTCAAGGAGAGCCAGTCTGTGTGGCCTTGGGCAAGCTGGAAGAAGGGAATGATAAACCACTTTTGAGTATTCTCTACCTGGAAAACCGTGAAAAGGGTTGCCATAAGTCAGAAATGACTTGATGGTACAGCATCATCATCGTTGTTGTTGTTGTTCTTAATCAGGCTGTCCATCTTGTGGAGAATAAACACAATTCAAGGACTGGGGTGATATTAACTGGAAGCACAGGATGTTTCACAAAAGATGCATTTGTTGTACCAACATAGATACAAGTCGGCATTTACCAGACAAATAAATTATGGCCAAAAGCCATCCTACAGAAGCACTCCAAGATGCCATTTATCTTTGCCTGATGCTTTTCAGGCCCATTCTCAGGTGGGGAAAGGGGCTATAAAAATCAATATTTTGGGGCTGCTGTGGAACCTTAGTTACTTTTTATTTACTAGCTTTGTCAAATGCCACCAACCTAAGAGGATGAGCAGATATTAAGACATTCTGTCAAAGTATCAAAGAACATGCCTCTGCCCTGAACTGAGCACCCTTCATCTAATGATGAATATTGGAACAAATGTTTGACACATCTAATGTTTTTCTTCTCAGAGCGAAAAAATGATGAAAAATAGCAAATTGCTGGAAGAACCATCTTTCCACTTGAGAGGCTCTCGATCGATAGTGCCTGAAGACTAACAGAAAAAGTTTCTGTGATGGTTTATTCATTATCCTCATCTAATAGTTGTCTCTTACAGAGCTTAAAGCAGCTTAGATGGGACTCCCACTGGTTTCCCAGGCCATATCTTCCTACCTTTAATAAAGCAAAAGTAACAGGTACTTCCAGGTCATTCACTGGAGCCAATTGTAGGAATTGTCCCCAAAACCTTCACAATGAAGAATGTGGTAGGATAGGTAGGTAGTATGTAGAATGGAACCTGCAAGGCAGGAATGGGTGAGAAATTCATTTCTGTTAGTATTTGGTAAAAATTTATCCACAGTTTTCCTTATGGGCTACATGCAAAGAACTTGAGGTTTAAAAAAGAGAGAGAAATAAAGGAGAAGGTGACACTGACAGAGTTTTCAATCCCTTTTGCAGGATCTGTTTGGGTAGAACAGGCAATAAGCAAGGAACCTAAGCCATATTGAGGATTGCTTCAAGGCAAATAACAACCTGAAGCTTCATCACAGCCCAAAATCCAGTGGTGTAATATGGGGGTAAGAAATATGCTGTCTCCCAGCACCCTTGGGCTCCCAAACACCCCAACACTCAATTTTTTAGAATACATAATGGAAAGACATTGTTTTTAAAAAAACACATCTTTATGTCCTATGAGGGGTGCTGATAAGTATTGAGCCTTTCCCAGAAAAATTTGAGCTAGGAAGCTATAAATTGCAGGGTGTATTGGCCAATTTGTCTGTATTCAATGGTGCAAAAATCAACTACCTATGATTTTAACTGTTTCATTTTCAGCTCCAAAGTGAACATGGCAGCACCTCCAGAAAAGTTCAATGTGGAAGAGCTTAGGACCATAATCAAGTTCCTGTTTCTCCAAGGGAAAGGTGCAAAGCAGATCCATGGTGAAATGTCACAAACTATGGGTGACAGTGGCCCTTCATATGCAACAGTTAAACATTGGGTTGTCAATTTTAAAACTGGCCATTTCAGTGTTGATAGTGAGAACCCCAGTGGAAGGCCTGTTTCTGTCTCTGTGCCTGCAAATGTGAAAGCCATCCATGACATGATCATGGAGGACCGCCGAATATCAGCCAAAAGTATTGCTATATATCTGAGAATATCACGTGAGAGAGTTGGTGCCATTATCCACAATGACTTGGAAATGAGAAAGCTGGCAGCAAAGTGGATCCCCAAACTTTTGACAACCGAACAAAAGAGGAAACGTGTGGAGTCATCGGTGGCTGTTTTGGAACATTTTGCAAGAAATGAGTCAGATTTCCTGGGCAAACTGGTAACTGGTGATGAGACATGGATCTACTGTTATGATCCTGAGACAAAGGAACAGTCTAAGGAATGGAGGCACAGTGGTTCCCCCAGGCCAAAGAAGTTCCGAGTGCAAAGGTCGGTGCAGAAGCAAATGGCAACAGTTTTTTGGGATAAGAAGGGAGTTCTGCTGGTGGACTACCTCCAACAGGGTTCAACCATCAATGCAAAATATTACTGTGCTTTATTGACGAAGTTGAGGCAAAACATCAAGGAAAAACGTTGAGGAAAGCTCTCCAAAGGTGTCATCCTGTTGCATGACAATGGCTCGTCACACACTGCAGGTGAAACAATGGCAAAACTGACCTCCTTAGGCTTTCAAGTGATGTCCCATCCACCCTATTCTCCCGACCTGGCTCCTTCTGACTATTATCTGTTCCCCAAACTAAAAAAACACCTAAAGGGACAACGATTTGGGAGTGTTCTGGAGGCAACTAATGCTGCAAATGAGTGGTTACACCAGCAGTCAGAAGAATTTAATTTGCAGGGACTTAAGAAGCTGCAGGACAGATGTCGCAAGTGCATTGACTTCCTGGGGGAATATGTAGAATAGTGTGGCAGTTACAGCTTCCTAACTCAATTTTTTCTGGGAAATGCTCAATACTTATCAGCACCCCCTCGTATAAGAGGCATGGGGGGAAAAAACCTTTAAGGAGATTTCAGCACCCCAGGGTCCACACACTCCCAAACTTTTAAACTGTTTTCGTTAAAGTATCTTTGGCTACTACATGGCACAAGTTATTTAGTAAAGCAAACAGATATTAGCAAAAATTGCGGTGTGTGTGTGCGTCTAGGCGAATGGGAGCAGGGCGTGGTAGGTTCTTAAAGCCAATGGATGGGGTTGTGCAATCCCCAGACTTCTGGCTATTGCCCAGCCCTGGTGTAATTCCATTGCCAATCCCTGTGGAATTGAGATTTTCTACCTCCAGTGCCTGCTGTAACTCTCTTCGGTACATGAAACCTGCTTCAAGGAGTTTCTCAGCCTGTCACACTAGGGTTTTCAGGTGGGGGGTAGCAGGAGGGGACAGGATATCACCAATTCTGGCAGAAGCATTGAGATCCAGAAGAAGTGAACCACTGGATCTTGGTCAGTGGTTGAAGCAGAATCAAACTAAGGCATTTAGTGAAGAAAGCCTTATCAAAGCATCAAATGCAATTCTGTACTGAACATACACAGGACACACTGGGTCTTCATGGGTAAAGTATGAATAAGGAGGTGGGTGGTTATAGTGTTTTCTCTGCCAGGTATACTTTGTTGCCGGAGGATACTCCACTGTTAGAAGGAATCCTCTCTTAATTTGAAAGTTTGTCCAGTCCATGTGGTGAGTCCTTGAAGTCATCCACTGAAAGTTAGCACCTGAAGAGCAGACTGAGCAAAAAAAAAGAAAGGTCACACAGCATCTGGACATAGCCTTTCCCACCATAAGGAGATGTATTGCATTTTTATTACAGTTCAGAGCTCATTGTTCCTAAATGTGCATTTACACCTAAAAATTAGCCCATGCAAATACAATGCCAGCCTCTGTTCTCTTTTGTCCTTTCTTCCGATGACACATTTCCTTCTTTTTGGCAAATACATAAATGAGGAACTCTGGGCATGAGAGGGATGATGAGTTTATATCTGGAGATGGGTAGGGGTGTGATATGTTTCAGCCATGTAAATTTTTCAGTTTTATGAAAAGGGAAGTAAGACATGTTCTATCTGGTTCTTGTGGTTGGGGAAAATGTGTTATTACTGAAACCACTGGAACATCCAAAGGTTTTTTTTAAAAAAGAGACAGAATTTCTTAATACTTCTGAGTTGCGTATTGAAATGGGAAGTAATGGCCTAATTTCCAGGAAGAAATGGTGCAAGAAGCTTCTGTAAAGTATTTTGTGCTTCCTATCTTCCCAGGGACAGTTTGGAGGAAATCTCAGATGTGGTGAAATATGGAGGAACATACATACATACATACATACATACATACATACATACATACATACATACATACATACATACATACATACATACATAATTGCTGGAGTTTCTTTACAATCTCACATGCTGCCTGGAGAAGGTGTGGCTGAGAGGGGCCTTTCTGGGCTGGGGTGACAGTCAATCTATCCAACACTAACCAATTGTTCTCTTATGCCTCTGGGTTCTCTTTCCCCCTCTGTTGTCTGTTGGAATCAGTGAGTCTGTTGAAGTCTGTGTGCTGAAAACAGTCATATTTGTCAGTTTGCTGTTTGATCTGTTCAATGGTAAGTAATGAAACCTTTTATTATTTCTGTTACTAATGTCTCAGAGTGAGTTACTGTGACTGTAAGTGCCAGCGGATGAGAAAACGAGTGGATGACTCTGCCATACTTGAAGATATTCTGCTCTGTGAATCCCTGCTTTTGTGCTGCACAGCTAGAGGAATTTAACCAAAAATTCAAGCCTCCACAACAATATCTTCTTTCACATTTATATAGTAGGTGGGGTGTGTGTCAAAGGATTATTTATGAGACCTGGAGACTCTGGGCAGAAATTCAACTTTCTCAACTCAAGTAGGTTTCTTTGAACCATTGAAATCAGTGGGCATAAATAAGCAGTGCCTCTTTAATGCGGTCACTTGACTGTAGTGGAGGATGCCAATCTCACGGCAGTAGAAACCACCTCCTGTTCTATAGGTGCCCACTGTACATAGATTAGTGCATGGAAAGTCCATGCAAATTTGATCGTGGCCTCTGTGTCTCTTGGACTTTTCTTACAACCACCTTGAATCTTATCTTTAAATCATCACACTGTTATTTTCTATATTGCTTTCCAGTCTAAGCTGCTCCTTGGGGTTCTATCTTTATGACAGAATGAGAGAAGGAAACCCTTGTAACAAAGGATTCTGCTCTGATAAATCATGACATTTAGAGAAATTCTTCATGTAAAATAGACCCCATGGCCATCCAGTCCCCCCAAATTAGAGGTAAAGAGAAAACCCTGTTGCATAACTTTGCACTGGTGTAACCTGGATCAGGCACTGGGAGCATTTCATTTAAAATAATTAAGAGCTTCCTATCTTTTTCCTCTTAGGTTCTGAGGCTTCCTAGAGCACCCTTTGGCTCTAGAGCCTTGAGAGCCTTGGGACCAGGAGGGGGGGTCCTTTAATAGTAAAATATCACTCCAAAAAAATAACAAGGGCCCAAACCAAGAAGGACTTTGTACGTAGTACAGTGCCATGCAATGCAGAAACAGTTGGTCAACTTGTGTACCAGGATATTCCAGACCAGGTCTGTAACTTAGATTGTGAAGCATATATTTTGCATGCAGATAATCCTAGGATTGATCCTGGATGCTTCCAGATTGGGTTGGGAAAGAATCCTGCCTAAAACCCAGGAGAGCTGCTACCTGTCAATGTTGACAGTGCTGAACTAGTGGCTGATTCACTATCAGGCAGCTTCCAGTGTTCATTCCTATGACTGAGCCAATGAGATCTCCCTCTTTGCTACAAAGACTGAGATGTCTCCACTCCTTCCTCTGTCTCCTGTAATTAAATCTAAGCCTATGATTGCTATCTGGTTGAAATGTGCTTGAAATGAAGGGTAATTGATTCGGACCTCAAAACGCCAGTCTGGGCTCTGACTCTGCTGTTCTATCTCAGTCTGGTCTTCCCTTTCTTGACTGCCAAGAGGGGCAAACCTGCTCCTGGTACCTACCTAGCAAAGACCTGTTGGTGGAGGTGTCTTCCAGGCTCAAAAAAAAGTGAGCACTTTTGAGAGCGAACATCAGCATAAACACAAGGGATCTGATATGGCTGGCTTGGTTGAGATTGCATTGGCTTCCTTCCAGTTCTGCCCAGCACATTATTGATTGCTAGAGCTGTAACTTAGCATAGCCACTGTGTTTGGCTAATCGGAGGTGCTTATATCATTGGCAGCACTTACCTGCTCCCAAGGAGCGCGGCTAATGAGATGCTGTCGGCTGCAGTGATGTGGCGAACCTTTATGGTAACTGCAGATTAATCAGGAGATAACTTCAACAGCTGTCCAGGTGTACTCAGAGGAGATGACCGCCTTTCTGTTGCATTTAGTCAGTTGCTGCAGTTTTTGGCAGGTGTAAATGCACACATAGAACCACGCACCTATTTCACCTTTGCAGTTCTCAGGAACATTGTGCCAGCTTTTGATGGGTTCACAGCTTCAGTTATAATCAGCTGAAGGCAAGGTATTGCCCAAAGTGGAAAATCAAGATAGGACTTAACCACTTCGTATACATACCTGGTTTGCAGACCTTGGGAAAGTACCTTTTAGACTGGAACTCCTAGAATCAACCAACTAGCATGGCTAAATTCCATGGTGGCAGAGGGATTCTGATAGTTCTAACCAATTAAGAGAAACAACAACAACAACAAAAACAACCATCCCCCCAAAAGTTATTTTTTCAAAGGTTGCAAGATCATCCACCACAACAGAACATACTTCAAACAAACTGGAACAAATTATCCAGCAAGTTACCATGGGTTCAGGTTGTGGTTTGTGACTAGTGGTGATCAGACCAACGCTTGTTCGCACACTCTAACAAGCCAAATTAAAAAAAAAACATCATTTATTTATTTATTTATTTATTTATTTATTTATTTATTTATCGCCCATCTGGCAGCCAAGGCCACTCTGGGCGGTTTACAACAAATAACAACCAAGTAACAAAATAGCAACATTAAAACATAGGGGCGAAAATGAAAAATCATAAAGTGCAGTGATGAATATGGTCTGAGTGCCAAAGAGGTACTCATACAACAGTATGACCCAACTTTGTTATGCAACGTGGGCAGAACTCTCCGTTGAAGGAGATGGGACCCAATAAAAATAGTTTGTAGTATAGGGAGTGCTTTTCAGTGCCAATCAGAGACCCTACAACAAGATTCAGATTCCACTTTGGCAACCTCAAATAGCATGAAACCATTTCTCAAGCTAAAATATGGGTAGGGCCACATTTAGACGACTGTGAGAAAGAGATAACAGATCGCATCAAATAGATAAGTAACAATACATAGTGCTCCAGAGTAGTAAACACAATACTTTAAACTTTGTGACCGTATCCAAATGACACACTTGACATGTCTGTCATGTCCTGCAGCTGATTGATGTGAAAAGGAAGTTACTCAGCAATTCTTACTCTCCACCCATTCCTCTTCTAATGACTTTTACTGACACGTTGTTTCCATGTTCACGTTGTCCATTATTCCTCATCCTGTACCTTCCAAAAGACAATTCATTTAGCAGCTCCCTAAGGGTTCCTCACTCCATAGTTCCAAGAGGCCAGGGGTTGCCGGGGAATCCACAGAAACAGGAAACGAAGCTTCCTCCATCCAGTTTCAAATGTTTAAAACCTGTTTCCTTTCTCCACCGCAAATAAAATCCCCAGATGGGTGTCTGTGCAGGTTCATTGTGAAAGTGGCAGCTTGAAAGAGAAGAGGCAGAAGGAGCCTCCTGTGCAGAGGTCTATCTGAGGGAACACGGTGAAGTTCTTATAAGGCAACAGGATGAAGGAGATATTATTGATACTGGTTTTACTATCCTTAGAGAGGAGCAGCACTGAAGCCAACTCAACTGCCGTGGTTTTGGTAACACCTGTGGATAACAAAGTGGAGACCAGTTATTCTGGCTTGACTTTGGGTGAAACACAGAGCCTGAGAAATGGGTTGATCACACCCCTGCCTCCTGCTTTGGAGAGGTCGAAAGCTGTGCTGAACACAAGCCAAAAGGTGGCTGTAAAAGCCAGTTCTCCTCCAGTTACAGAAGGGATACAAGGATTGCAAACTCCAGCAGTGACACAGCAGAAGAAATCCTTACTCTCCATAAACCGCAGTGGCCCCAACAACAGTGTGAACAGCTCGCCAAACATAAAGTCACAGTTCCTCTCTAACAGCACAAGGATTCCAGCACAGATCAGTCCGAGAAGAAGTCCTCTTCAAAGAGAAGTTCCTAAAGGAGCAACTGTGAGCAGGTCTTCCAGACAATCGGGTTATGGCAGCATCAGCAAGCCGAATGCCGATCCCAAAAAACCCAGCTTTGAAACGACCAGGGGAAAGTAAGCAGAAACGTTTTCTTTTCCCAAAAATCTGTTATTTTTTAATCTGCTCAATGTGTCTGTCTTGCAATGCAAATAGGAGTAAATTTGTTGGAAGTAAACATACTTCTGCTTGGCTTATGAAAGCAAGAAGAATATTGTTGTTTTGTTATAGCATCTCTTTGAAAACTCCTTCTGATATTAAATAATAACAAGAAATGGTCAGTGAAAGGAACATGTTTTTAACTAAAGAATGCTGGACACACTGAATGGCTAGAGCACAGTGATGGTAATAGCAATTGCAGTCTTGCAAATAGTTAAACAGTGGGACTCCCCTTTATTGGGAAGAAAATTAAACTGTCTATGTGCACAGTTAAGAGAATCTATAGTGAAATGGGTCCTATTTTTTTAACAGTAAACTAGCACAGGAGAAGCAATGTACAGCAGTTCAATGTTACATACAAAATATGGTTGTTGAGAAGGGTTTTCTTGTTATACAGGGAAAAAAACAGAAAAATGCAACAATCCACTGTTCTTAGGATGAGGTATCATTTAAATTCCTAGACTTAAGCCACTGAAGAATAACTATGATCATTTTCAACAAAGGAACATGCATGTCTGTGTGCATTCATATATGTTTATGTATAATTTGCTGTGGAAAGGCCAAGCATTTACTATTAGAATGTATGAATATAATGAAATGCCTTCCTGAAACCAAAGGATCAATGAATTTTGTTTGACCTGGTAGCAGTATAAGAGCTGTGCAAATTAGACATGGAGTCAAATTATACATGCCAGCTTCACAGTCAACAGCCTGATAGTATAGCTCCTCTCTAGAGATAAATTCCTTCAAAGCTCCATGTCTGAGTAATCAGATTTACAAATGAAGCCTGTGCTAACTTCTTGATGACACATCACAGAACAAAAGCAAGCTGGTCTATAAAGTGGAGAATTGAGGTAAGAATGTCCAGGGATCTAAGGGTTCTAATGAAGTGATAGCTATATTATCTAGTTTGACCAATATACTTTTAAATCTCCAGATGATGAAACTAGAGACAAAAGACTTGGTTCTTCTTGCATCTTCCTTTCTGCTCTTTTTTTAAAAAAAACATTCCATCTTTGGTGTAAGATTCCAGATGCAGGCACAGATTGGATGGATGAGAGAACTAGGAATGGAAAAGGCAGGAGGTCTTACTGCTGACATTTCTTTCCTAACATCATTAGCCATTTAATGTCCAGGAGCCAACCTTTAATCATATTCATTTCTCTTTCTGTTTGTCCCAAGCTTCAGTGAGTAACAATGGGCCAAATGAGACATGCTGTACAAGAGATGTCACCAGGTCTCACAATGTCTTCCTCTGAAACAGATAATGCATCTATATAAACACAGTCATAGCAGTTTGATGCCATGTTACCTGCCATGCATCTATTCTATGAAATCCTGGTATTTGTAGCTTGGTGAGGAACACAGAATTTTCTTTTGTACTTCAGGGGAGGGCAGGAATGCTAACTTCCTTGCCAAACTCAAAAATCTCAAGATCCCACAGGATGGAGCCATCACAGTCAAAGTGATCTCAAACAGCTATAACTGTAGCATGCGGATACACTAAAGTAAGACAAAAACAAGCATAATACTTATTGCCAGTTGCCAGACAGGGCTGCATCACACTCCGAGAATATACAGAGGACTACAAATTGCCCATCCCTGCATTCACTTCTACACTATATCAGTTGTGTACTAGTTCAAATAAGAAAAACCTGTGCTTTTTAACTATTGCCACAAGAAGACTGTAATTCTAGACAAATTTGCCATGGAATAACAACAAATAGTTACATGTCATCAAGTGAATTCTGACTTATGGAGACCCTTTACAGGGTTTTCCGGGTAGAGAGTACTCAGAAGTGGTTAACCATTCCCTTCTTCTGGGGGAGTCCTGGGACTGCACAGCTTGCCCAATGCTACATAGGCTGGTTCTTCTCCCAGGAGAAACAATGGGGAATTGAATTCCCATCTCGTTGGCTCCACAGTCAGCTACCTAAACCACTGAGCTATCCAGCCAGCCATACTCCATTAAACAGACTGAGATTTACTTCACGTAAACATTCATAGAATCAGGCTATATAACATACCCTTCCCACAAAGAGATAAAACAGTCCACCTTAAGAATCCAGCTTTTAATTTTTTTTTTTTTTTTTGAATGCATTGCCGAGAATAACATGAATAACAGCAGCAGAATTAAGCTCTTTGTTCATATGGCATTTGGAGGGACAATTTGTACAAATAATAAGAGCACTGAAATTCCCAGTGTTCCCCTTCTGTTTTTTCATGCTGAAATAATAGCAATTGGCATTATATTGCAGAGATAAATTTAACATTATGAACCAAAGTGAGGTTTAGAGGATGGGAGGGAGAGAAGAATAAGCCTGGAGATACATCCAACTGTTCCCAGAAATATTAAAGTTTCCCAGAAAGCAATATTAAAATGCCTTTTTAGAATATACTTCCCCACTAAGATGCATATTTTGTAGATTCAGACTACAAAATGCAGAACTGATACAGTCAATTTAAAGAAGATTATTAAGGGGGAGGTGCAGAACTACCATCATTCAGGGGGGGAGCTATTGTTGCTACGTCTTCCTTAGACTCCATCTGGAAAAAGCTTGGTTGAGGTAATATTTGTTTATATCCTCCTCTGGTGAGCTCAAGGCAACATACACGGTTCTCTTCCTCCCCACTGTATCTTCCTAACAACCCTGTGAGGCAGGTCAGACTGAGAGAGTGACTAGCCCAAAGTCAGCCAGTGAGTTTCATGGCTCAGTCAGGACCAAAACCCAGATCTCCCAAGTCTCAGTCCATCACCTTAACAACCACACCACACGGCTTTTCTTCTCAGAGAAATAGTTCTGTATTTCATGGGTAGCCAGAATCAGCAAATTAATTGCTGATGTTTCAGTAAATCAATCAACCATGGTCACTCTTCTGATTAGGCAGAAGAATGAGATGCTCACCTCAGGCTGCAGAGCACCAGGCCCCTCATCACCTGGAAGGACCCTGTTAGCACTCTTGGTCTCCAGAGCTCTTCAGGCTCAAATGGCATTGCTCTCAGGGGTCTTCAGAGCAAGCATTGTGGGCAGGGTACTCTGAGAGATCATGGGACAGAAATTCCAAACATAATGTGTTGGGAGGAGGCAGCAAAAGTGCTGAATGTCCGATGGCACAGTGGTTAAATTGCAGTACTGCAGTCAAGACTCTGCTCACAACCTGAGTTTGATCCTGATAGGCTCAGGTAACTGGTTCAGGGTTTATTCAGCTTTCCATCCTTCCAAGGTTAGTAAATTGAGTACCCAGCTCATGGAGAGGGGGGCAAAGTATTCATTTCTTAATTATGTTGTAAACCTCAAAGAGAGTGCTCTAAGCACTATGGGACTTAGAGTGCTCTAAGTCAAAACAATGAACGAACAAACAAACAGACAGAGAGACAGATGAAATAAGCACTTTGTAGGAGTGAGTGTCAGTTGACTGAAAGGGCACCTCTATTGGGTCATTTTGCAGAAGACAGTGGTCTATCTGTAGACCTATTAGAGAAAAATCCTCTGAAGGCATATTTTCATAGAATCATAGAAAAGTGAAGTTGGAAGGGGCCTGCAAAGCCATCAAGTCCAACCCCCTGCTCAAGGCAGGAATACAATCAAAGCATATCTGCCAGGTGATTATCTAAGTTTTTCTTGAATGCCTCCAGTGTTGGAGCACTCACCAACTCCCGAGGTAACTGGTTCTACTGTCGTACTGCTCTAACAGTTAGGACGTTTTTCCTGATATTCAACCGAAATCTGGCTTCCTTTAATTTGAGGGGGAAAGGCTTGTCTCTATCAAATTTCTCCAAATTATGCATAATTTTATACAGTTCTCTCCTGTGTCTCCTGATTCACATTTTTCCACTAGTTAAACCATCACAAATGTTGTAACTGTTCCTCAATGGGGATCTGCTCTAGCCCCTTCATTTTCTTACAAAGGTCAAAATGGCTCTTTGAGCCTAGCTGAAATTTTGGCCTTTAAAATAAAGCTGTCAAATAGGGCCTTATGAATATTATAAGGCTATCTGGAACCCTTAAATTAAACTGGCCTAGTTCACACAGAATTGTAGCTGCAAATGCTCAAGAAATTTCTGGTCCAGGTAACATTTAACCTCCTCCTTCTCCGCCGTCCTGTCTCCCTCAGCATGCAGAAAGAAGGAGCTATTATATAATCTGCAGCTGCTAAAGTCTAAGCTTTAAATAAAAATGTGGATTGCTGAAAACATACACAGTAGCTTACACCCTGCCCCCCTCCTGCAAAAACAACTAGAACTAAGTACAGGTTTTCCAATCCTCCCTCATGGGAAGAAGATTATTGGGTTTCATCAAGACATTGTGCACTTGTTTAACAAAGGGGGGAACTGTATGAAAAAGTCTGATTTGTCTCCTAGGACTCCTTTTGCTGCTACACTGAAGCTACCGTGAGATTATAATTATAGGGGGAAATTATGCCTCGCTCATTTGGATTCTTTGGTAAACTGTCTCGCTGTAACATTTTCAATATACTCCAAAGAGCTACTCTTCTGGATGTTTGCATAAAACATTTTCATCTCAAATACGGGCCTCATTCCTCTCAAGGCATCCTTTATGTGTTTATCATTGACAGTCCTCTACATTCCTGTTGCCCTTACTAGTGCAAACTGCACATCTTCAAGGCTTATTATATATTTCAATTTTGAACAAATTAACCGGATGCTAATGAAGACAAAGGCCGGTGTTTCAAATCACTCGGCTTAGGGATGTTGTGTATAGCCTTTTTGCCATGTTTTGTGCAAGACGCACCTGCTGCATCATGTTCCACTTGCTCCCAGATGGAAATTTTATTAACACTCCAGGCAAAGTACAGGAAAATGCTGTGATAAATGCAGCCAATAAAATAGGAAGTTCAGCAAGGTGCCTCTTTATTTTCTTAGAAGGAGCTTCCTAGGTTGCCACTTGTTGGGAATTGAGAAACAGTCTAAATGGTGCCAAGAAACACGTTCTACTAGTTTACTTTGCTGTGGATATAAACATTTGAGAGATGAGCTGAACACCTGAATACCTTTATCGGTTCAAAAGCAGAGATGTCAGGAGTGGCAAAAGTTTCACAATATCACACCCACTTTCACTTTTTTTTCCCTTGTTGCACCCACTTGCTTCTTTTATGATCCTCTCAGTGACCTCTGCTGCTCCATGTTGCTTCTCTTACACAAAAATGTCTCACTCTATTTTTTTTGTTAAACATCCAAGGTTGAAGCAAAAATTTCAAGACCCAGACGTGAAGGTTAGAAACATTCAATGGCATTGCGTGGGTAGCCAGCACTCGGGACAAGGCAACGATTGCGCCCCCTCGAGGTCACCTTGGGAAGTGGCAGGGGAGGGGGCTCAATGCCAGCAGAGCCCTTTACCCACACAGCCCCTTCCACAGGGCCTGCCCACCCACTTTGTTTACACTGGGGGAGGGAGGCCGGGCTGCTCTAGGCTGCCCTTCACCCTCCAGGCTACCTTCTCCAAGGAGGCGGGTCTGCTTGGCCGTCTCCAAACCCGGCCACTGCCGCCACCTGCCCAGAGAGGAGAACAGAGCGAGTGAGGCAGCTGCAACCAAAAGAGAAGAGGCAACGGGAGGGGAGGCTTTCACACTTTCTTGCCCACTGTCTGCTCTGCCTCACCCAATGGCTCCGTTACAGGGCTGAAATTTTGCACCCCTAAGAAATTTGCACCCAGGGCAACCACCCCTGTGGCTTTGCTCACACTGCACCACTGGTGGAGGAGTACCTGGCTCAGCTGCTGGGCATCTCCACACAAACCTTAACAGAAATATCCCCCAGAATTGTTTTTCTTGGGGATCCAGAAGGGCTTCATAAAATAGCTTGAAAACAGTAGACCAGCCTTCCTCTGCCTTTTTTTTTTTAGAGCAGCAGCTTCCAAACTTTTCACCATAACTCCCTTATTCTTACTTTTGAGAATCCATCACTCTCTTTTACTAATATCCAAGCTCATTTTTCACGGCAATAACAGGAAGGATCAATTAACAATACGAGCATTTAACACTAAAAACTCAGTCTTGCACCTTCGCCTTGCAAGTTCTTCATGTCTTCTGGGGGTCACCTCTAATTTGGGGCCAGATTTCAAACCATGTCTCCTTTGAGTAAATACAGACACCTCACATCTTCTTCAGACTCACATCCTTCAATAATTTAGTTAGCTAGTTATTGAAATTTGAAGTACTGGGACTTGTATTGTAAGAGGCAAGGAATGAAGTGTTTGGGCACTATCCCTCACCTTTAGCCCTTAACGGCTTGAGGAAAGCATTAATTTTTGGCACCAGTAGATATGGGGAGGAGACTTTAAGGAAGGATGTAGAAGAGCACTATCTCTACACTAAATGAATTCCAAAGTATGATACAACTCAGAGATAGAGAAAGATAATTATCATCATCGTCATATGCTGTCAAGTCAATTCTGACTTATGGCAACCCTTTTCAGGGTTTTCTAGTTAAAGAATATGCAGAAGTGGTTTCCCATTGCCTTCTTCTGAGGGCACCCTGTGACTGTGCAGCTTGCTCAAGGCCACACAGGCTGGCTTTACTCGCAGGAGGCACGGTGAGGAATCAAACTCCCAACCTCTGACTCCACAGCCAGGTACCTAACTCACTGAGTTATAAAGGACGGATAAATAGAAGCATCATAGGATCATGCAATAAGCTGCATACTCACATACAACAGAAATTTCTGTTCTCCCCGTTTTAAAAATGAAAAAAAAAATTGAACATGTTCTTTAAAGCTACACACACCTTCTTTGTAGTGCTTGAAATGTTTTAGGTCTCTAGTTGCAGAGCCAGAGGCTTGGAGTTCAATTCCCCACTGCGCCTCCTTCACAGGGGCTGGACTCGATGAGCCATAGCATCCCTTCAAGCTCTGCAATTCGATGATGATAATAATGAAATCCTGATATTCCCACCCCTGAGTGGGGGCATGTCCTCCCAGTTGAGAATCCACATAGGAAAGGAATGTGGTCGTTGAACAGAAGGAGGAAATAGTGTCACAGATTAGGTTATAAGGACAGAAGAGGAAAAGAGAAAGCTAGACATGTTCATCAAAGGCTCTACCATCCAAAGTTGATCGTGGCTGTAAGTGGCATAGGAAGTGAATGATGACAGAAGAACAAGTGTTTGTGGCTAGGTAGTACAAAGTGTCAAGGCCTCAAATCCTGATGAAAACAGCAATGGCTTTTTCCCTATTAGTCATGTAGTACAACCTGTTATGGAGAACCAAAACAGAGTTTTGGCTTCCATCCCTCTGAAGTGAGCAATACATCAAAACTATTTTTTTTTCCCTGGCCTGGCCCTTCATATGTAAAGAACCACATATGAAGGGGCAGGCCAGGAAAAAAATTAGTTGTGATGTATTGCTCACTTCAAAGGGATGGAAGCCAAAACTCTGTTTTGCTTCTCCATAACAGGTAGAAGCAATAAATAAATGCATGCATAAAATAACAGCCATTCTAACATTTTCATTTGTGGGGGGGGGGGGGTTGTATGCCACAGGGGTGAAACTGGTAATTACTATTTTTTTGTTTCTCTGGTGGTGTCGGCAGTGCATTGCCACAGCTGGGTTGTTCCTCCATCTGAGGTGGAGCTGCTCCATTCCAGGGTTTGACATATTTCTCCCCTTCACTGAAGCCATTTTTAAAACTGCACACCAGCTAAATTGCCTACCAAGGAATGTCTTCTTAGCATTAGGAAATTATTTTAAAAGAAACATGGGTGCGGAGAGAGATGGAGATAGTTTATGAGGCCACTGTGTACCACTCATAGTACTTGTAAGGTCCTCTAATCCAGGGTGTGACTCCCAGTGTTAGTAGGACTCCAACTCTTTATCACATCACAGATGGGTGGGTGGTGAAAAACACACAGTTCTGGCATTGTTATTACTATATTCAGACAGCAGTCTCAGAAACATTGGGCAAGGCCCCCTAGAAATCAGGGTTGCCACATCATCAGCATCCTGTTCCTTCAGATTTCAGAGCCAAAGTCTGAGACCAAGGGGCAGGCCCTCATGGTTATAATGAGGGGCTGAACCTTCAGTAAGAATTGCAAAATGGTGTCTGAGATGAAGCAATGTAGACATTCAGTGAAGTGTTTAGGAGCCTATGAAGTCCAGTAGGAGCAGCACCTCAAGGACGTATCAGGTAAAAACAAAAGAAAAACAAAAAAATAACAAAGAGAAAAACATTGTGGCACCTTAAAGATGAACTGCTATATTTTAATGTGAATATTTGTGGACAAGTGCACTTTTCCATGAAAGCTTACATTAAAATATAGCAGTTAGCAGTTAGTGAGGTGGGGAACATCTGATTCCCTGAAATTTAAGGTCAAAGCCTCAGAACTGGCAACTCTACCAGCAATACTTCTGCCTAGATTTTCTGCCACAAATAATTGTAGAGAAACCATAATGATGAAGGAAAAATGGAGACCTATTCATCTCCATCACCTCTCCACACAACCCCTTGATGTTAATAAACAGGAGTGTGAAGCAGCAATATCTCCAGTGGTATGCTGTGTTGTGTGCATGGGGACATGTGTGCATATGATATTTGGGGGGGGGGAGTCTCCGTTTATGTATCCACGTTTGTATTGGGTGTATGCAAAGACCTGCTGACACTGGATCTGATCATGTCAAGAGTCTAGATACACTGTGCACCGCTGTCTTAACTCATGAAACCTCATGCAGTAAGGTAATTTAACATTTTGCAAATATATCAGAAATTGGTTTGGAATCACTTGTGTGTTGGATAAGGTTGCCATCTGCTGACAAACAGTGGTAATTCATGAAACCTAAAGCTGCCATACGATCATGTACCAGAATACTCTCTCTCTCTCTCTCTCTCTCTCTGTCTCTCTCTGTCTCTCTCATCTTCGATTTGCTTCCTGTATGTGGAGCTCCTGATAAAGGCTAAAGAGAAAGCAAAAAAGCAAACAAAAAAACAAATATATATATATTGTACAGTGGACCCTCGACTTACAGACGGCTCGACCTGCAGACTTTTCGAGTTACAGACTTCTCTGGCCGCAAAATTTAGGTTCGACTTGCGGCCGGAGAATCGACCTACAGACCGGAAAATCAAACAAAATGGACCAAAAACGGCCGGTTACGGATTAATCAGTTTTCGATGCATTGTAGGTCAATGGAGCCTCGACCTACAGACTTTTCGACCTGCAGCCACCGTTCCAATACGGATTAATTCCGTAAGTAGAGGGTCCACTGTATATGTTTTCCCTCCAGAACAATCAGACTTGCAAAGTAAATTTGCTTTTATCTCCCAACGATGAATCACAGAATGATGCACAACTAAATGCAAGATATGGAATATGTTGGGACAAACATATGTGTTTCACCATTTAAGGGAGTACCTCTTCTGAATAGCTGCTAAGCATATTGTCTAGTTGGACCTCGATATTCCTGGAACCCATTTCATTTTCCTGCGTAGTCAATCCCATTTCAGCGTTTTCCCTAGCATATAGTGTAGCAACCTAAGTAATTATCTGTCCCTAATGGAATTCTTATAATAATACCTAATTCTTTGTTAGTCATAAGCTTATTTTTTGCTCCTTAAGCCTATCTCATGCACTGCAACCCCCTTCTCTTCTTTGGCAATGATGCTCATGACATAACATTGTTCCGCCATCCAAAACTTCATAAATGGCATTGTAGAAGGAACAAAAAACAAAGCCAGCTGCCGTTCTGACATGGGGAGGAGGGCTTCAATTAGAACTGGGGCAGCTAAAGCCACTCCTCACAAGAATCTGACACAAACTGCTGAAATTCTCACTGACATCTTTACTCCCAACCCTCTCCTGCCACATCACGGAATTTTATTTTAATAATGATTATAAATGCAGACCCCTCCGCACACATACCTCAGACATGCAAAACAGTACAACAAGATTTCCAAGGAAATGCATTGCCTGAACAGACTGGAATCTATTGGTAAATTGCTTGTTGATAATATGAAATTAGCAAGGATTGCTGACTCTCAATGTGTTCATTCAGTAACAAAAGGGTGTGCTCTCCTATCCAATATGCACAAATTATATATATAGGCATCTATATTTGACTGGAATTTCCTCTGAAGTCCTCTTGAAGGACTTTCATCAAGGAAGTAAGAGGGAATCACTCTGCCTTTTCTTTTTTTCTTTCTGCCTTTCATAATTGGGATTTTTCTGCCTGCTGTATTTGAGTATAGTGTGTCCATTCACTTATATTATGTTGGATGAACTTGGACAGCAGTGTTTTATACCATCACCTAAACAAAAACCAAAAAAGAAAGGGGATCAAAATCTGCAAGTTGAAGATAATCCTAATTTATTTCCTACCTCACAGGTGCAGAAGGGAACTCGGCCCCGTCCAAAATGTTTGGTCTTAGCCAAAGAAAACTGGCAAATGATGTTCTCATTTCATATTCATCAATCTTCACATGACTGGCAGAGGGATGGGGGAAATGAACAGGAGGGAGCCTGGAGCAACCGAGGTGGTCCAGAGAATGCACGTGGAGACTGGCTGCTCTAAAACACATCAGCATGTCACCCACTAGTGCCTCTGCTGCCAATCTCACCATATGCACAGAAGGGACAGGAGTCTAGCCAACCTCTCAAGCCAACTGATGTAGCTTTCTTTGGATTCCCTTATCACAGCCAAGACACTGAATATTCTCTTGCTAATGAGTATTCAGTGTATCTCATTCTCTATTTTTGCAAGGATTTATTCTCCAGTGCCTTGGTTGCTTTCCCATACCATCATAGTTACTAACCATCAGGGAAGGCTCCGGAGGACAATGGGACTGAGACATTTGCCAAGTTCTCAACACTGACTGGTCCAAAATACCTCAGTGTCAGCACGTAACTGATGAATGCCTGCATTGCCAATTATGGCATATGTTTAAAGGTCTAGCCAATCTAAAGGGTTCACCATTAGAAGCTGTATTCTAATGTTATGCAGGGCACATAGAAGCACCAATATATATATATCAAGACAGATTCCATTACCTACTGCTTCTGGTGAATAAAGTGTCAGACTTGGGAAAGAGTTCTGGGTTCAGATCCAAACTCAGCCCAAAACTCCCAGCCAATCATGAGACCAATCACTACATTTCAACCTGAGCAGTCTCACAGAATCATAAACTAATTGAGTTGGAAGGGGCCTATAAGACCATCAAGTCCAACCCTCTGCTCAATGCAGGAATCCAAATCAAAGCAGATCTGACAGATGGTTGTCCAATTTTCTTTTGTTTGTTAATAATGATTTGTTAATAATGGAATAGGCTATTAGGCTATGAATGACTTCAATTATCAATTATCTTCAAGGTAACATAGCATAGTTGACACAAGTGGCAAACTGCTGATTTCCAGTTTGCCCCTTGTGTCAGCTATGCTATAAGTTACCTTGTAGAGTGACAACTGAAATTATCCACAGCTTGGTAGTCCTATTCCTTTACTAATGAACCATTGTCGCTATGTCCATGATCTATATCCCAGCTTGGACCTAGGGCCATTTATAAATATGGCAGTCATATACAGCCTCACTCTTATGTCTGAGGAAGTGGACTTCATCCACAAAAGCTCACATTAAAATACAGCAGTTAGTCTTTAAGGTGTCAACACTTCTTGTCTGTTTTGGGTTTTTTGTTTCATTGTTTGTTTTGTTTTCTAATATGCTTGTACTTAATATGGTTCACCACACAGAGCAGTGGCCTGTGGTCTCTGATAGTACCAAAGTATTTTCCACATGTGAGCTATGATGACAAGCTGGGAGGCCAAATACCAGTTGTGGGGCAGAGGAAAACTTCAAGGATAGCAATGGATTCTTGTTTGTGGTCTTTTCAAAATCACATGGATGGCCACGATGGGAGACAGGATTCCAGATTAGGAGGTCCTTTCTCTGATTTAGCCATGATTGTTGAATTTGGGAAGGGGGATTGTTGTTGTTTTTTAAATTCCAGTTCAAATTGACCTGACTCTCAACTTCTGAATCAGAATCAGATCCCAGTTATCAGAATTTACATAGACCTTCCTTCCTCGTAAATATCCCAGCACTATTGTTCTCTGCTCATAAAATGTATTGGAGAACATTTACACACTTGTGTTCTGACTATTCTGAAAGAAAATAGGTTTAGAGATGAAAATGTACACAAAAGAAAATAGCATTACCAAATGTTTATTATGATTTTAAAATTCATTTCAAAATGCATATTTAAATACATACTGAAATGCAGATTAAATGCTTTTTTTTTTTTTACAACACAGCTTCATATAAACAAGACAAAGTGCCCTTATGAGTAAACACATGTGGAGGTGACAGAATGGATTGTTACTTAATTAGATCCAGCACAGATGAGAGGAGGAGGTGGTGGTGGTGCTATAATAACAAATCATCATCATCATCATTGATTTGGTTCACTCCTTTTTTTCTTACGTGGCTATATAGAAAAAAGTGTAACATCAAATCTAGTGCACAAGCTTATTCAGGAAAAGGATGTAAACAAAGCTTCATACGGGAATATTGATTTTTATATATATTTACCAATTAAAAAGACTGTCCTGCTGCAAACCCTCTGGGGCTGCTGCATACACACAAAGAAAAATACAAAGGTGGGGAGGAAAATAATATCAAAAGATATTAAATAGGAGATTTCTTGTACCTGGAATTAATTCTTCAATAGCTGCTCAACAACATGTTTAGGAGATAAATGCATAGAAATATCCTTCCATTCCAGAGACAAACATAGATAGCAGTTTAGGTGGGAACATATTCACATCCACTAGTGCATAACCAACTCCTTACATTTGCATATAACTGCAGCACTACCATTTGCTGAATCAGTCTTTTTCTGATGATCTGGGCCTTCTCATGGTTGCTCCTGCCCATCACTGCAAGACAGTGGGAAAGCAAATGGCTACATCAAAGTGGAGGTGTATGGACCTCTGTTGCTTGGTTAGGCAGTTATTCGGGATGTGCCATTCCTTTTTTCTTGAATTCCACCTCCCAGAAATCTCCCAGAATTCCCAGGCAGAATTCTGGGTGTTCCAGCCCACCCATCCACACATACAGATACTAACAATTTGCTCATCTGGAACAGGGCCTACCTCCAAGTCTCTATGGCTGCTTTGGGTCTTGTTTCTTATTATTAACGTACAAGAAAGTTATTGCTTGGGAATTGTAGTCTCAGTAGTCTTTACGCTCCATAGAAGGTACCTCCTAAAGAATGACAAAAGTAAAAAGCAAAGCATGGTGCTTATATACTGCCCCAGAGTGCTTAAAACACTCTCTGGGGGGTTTACAATTTAATTATGCAGGCTACACACTTTCCCCCAACAATTTACCAGCCTCAGAAGGATGGAAGTTTGAGTCAACCTGGAGCTGGGTACCTGGGATTAAACCCAGGTTGTGAGCAGAGTTTGGGCTGCAGTACTGCAGTTTAACCACTGTGTCACAAGGCTCAACTACAATTCCCAGGAATCATCATGTCAGGTTCCCCCCCCCTTTTTTTTTTTTTTTTTTTATTAAAGGAAGCAAAGCTTGAGACAACCATTGCAGCCTTGGAGATATGCCCTGCTTCAGATGAGCGAAATGTAGGTGTATGTTTGTGAGCTGCAATTCTCAGAATTCTGCCTGGGGAATTATTGGAGAAGACTGGAATTTGGAGTACAAAAAAAGAAAGAAAAGAAAAGAAAAAAGCACCTCCCAAGCAATTGCTTCTATTACGTAGGTCAAAAACTGCAAAACGGTGAGGGCCAGCAACTTGCCCAAGATATTTTATGCAGGAATGTGAAATTAGATTTCTGTTGGCTTGGTCTTCATTTAATTCCTACTATTTCCGCTTCATCAGGACTGCCGCAAAAAGTATGTCACCTCAATATTATTAAAGCAGGAGGGGAAATCCACCCTGGACAAGATCCATTTTATGTTATCAGTGGAGATGGTCGACATTATGGAACAAGTAGCTGCTTTCCTTGGGTCAATTGTTAGGGGGCGAAGCCCTGACCTTGAATGAATGTATTTGTTTCACACTCCTTGTTAATCCAGAAATCTAACAAACTATGTTTATTCTATATGCCAATACAGGTTTATTAATTAATTAATTTATTATTATTATTACTATTTCTGCTTTCATAGGAACTGGTGCGCCTATGTCCACACAAGACTACAGCCCACTATAGTGGTTGACAATGTAGAAAGCTACACATCAGGAAGGAACAAGCAATGCAGCTGGCTTACAGGACACTGTGGCTCAAGGTATGTAACACAGTTTGAACTGTGTGGGTGTGTTTTAATTAAGACCTATTAAATTAATGAAAAAGAGAGAATAGAAGGCCTGAAACATCCCAAAGAGACCTAAATCCTCCAGAAGACCAGTTAAATTAATGAAAAAAGAGAGAGAATAGAAAACTCTGAATCATTCTAAGGAGCCCTAAATTCTCCTGACATAATTTCTTCCATCATCTTCCATTTTACAACAACAAGGCTGAGCCCACTGTGACAGAAGAACAATCAGACATCACGAATTACTCCATTTCAAAGACAGGAGTAAGGAAAAGGGATAAAAAAATTGTGGCTTTGCTTTAGGTGCTGGAAGAGTTGAAGAATTCTGGGAGGTTTTAGGGCAGTGGTCGAATACAGGACTAGACTGATACTGGGTGCCTTTCCTCTTCTTGATGATCTTCTGTTTCTGTTTAAATACCACTTTTTCATACAATGTGCTCACAGCAGCTTGCAACACAACAACAACAATACAAAAGCAAAACCCCATGTCAAAACAAGATTGCAACAATGCATCATTAAAAGAACAACAATAAAACATTTCTGGAATGCTAACATTTTAACACTTGCAACACTATGAAACAGAAAATACCAATCATTATTCTGTTCATATTGTTTATCAATAATTCATAACTCATAACCCAAGGACAAATATGACAGACATCCTACAGTCATGCATTAACAGGGTCAACAAGCAGCCTGTTCCCCTTAAAGTACCAAGTTGTAAAAAATCGTGACCAGACGTTTGCAGCCTCCAATACAGTGGTTTCTAACCTTGGGTCCCCAAATGTTCTTGGACTACAACTCCCAGAAATCCTGGCCAGCACAGCTAGTGGTGAAGGCTTCTGGGAGTTTTAGTCCAAGAACAGCTGGTGACTCAAGGCTGGGAACCACTGGTGCAACAAATGATTGGCCTCCTTTTATTCTGGGGAAATTCTTACAGCTCCAACTTGATCCAAGACATTTTAGCATTGCGGAGTAAATCCCCACTTTAAATGCTTCTGTCTTTTTTTATAGTTGCCGGTGTTAAAGTCCATGATTCTGAGTTGTACAACAGAACTGAGAACATCCTACAATGTGTACTCTCAAAGCCAGATTTAAGTTTTTGCTGCATGTTACATTCTTCATCTTAAGTTAACAGCTCTGGGGCATCTCTATTGTGACTTTTATCACATAGCTATGCTCCCACTGTTCATTCAACTAATTTCCAAGGTATTATATTTATCCACGTGCTCTGCCTTTTCCTGTTAGATCTTTAAATCTATATGCACTGATTACAAATTCTGTCAGTTGGTTTACCTTAAGTCTTCTCTCTGGCCAAGCGTGGGAGCTGCAACGACTGGTTTTCTTGACCCTTATAGCTTCAACAAGAATAGAAAGAGCTGACATCATTCATCTAACATGTTTACCCCTTGGCTATGTCAAGTGACTGATTACCTCACAGATTTATTTTACCCTTTCCCCACAACATCTCTGATCTGGTGTAAAACAAAGGAAAGGTTCCACCATTATTTTGAAATTGTCTAGATATCAAAACAAAACAAAACCTTCCTCACCTTTGGCACCAAATACTTTTCCCCCCCTTTCAAACAAACAAAACAGCACTAGTATATTGTCTTTATGGGAGAGCCTCTGATGATCAAGGTGGAGTTTGATAATTTGGCTCTGCAGTTTGGCTAGCAGCAGCGTGGGATTGTGTGTTTACATTAGGAATACTGCAGCAAAACAATTTTTTTGCATACATATTATCAATGCATTTTCACCTCAGGGTCTCATTTTTGTTTTGTTTTGTTTTGTCCATGTGCTGTCAACCACTCAAAACATATAAGCGTTTTTCCTAATGACCTTCTGGTGAGCTTGTAAATATTGAGCTGGCTCTAAACTGAACTGGGGATGGACCATACTAACATATGGATGAAAATGGGGGAAGGCAGGCAAGAGGGGTTCAGCTCAGGCCTCTGCTCCACACAGACAACCCCCAGCCAAACCAAACGAAGCCTTTACCACTTGTGTAGGGTTGCCAAGTCAATAGCACCACACACTCAGAAATGTCAAGGACAAAACCTGAGTTTGGGAGCAGGCTCTTGTGATGTCACAGAGGCAGGACCTTCATGTTGTCACAGTGGATGGTCTATTGTATAGCAGTTAGTACCAAATAGTGTGGGTAGGTGGGTATAAGATGCTCTTGTGCAGCAAAGGTTGGGACAAAGTAGCCTCCTTTTTAGCCCTATGTAGACACTAGAAAATGTGTTGGATACTCACTTGCCTCTCTATCCTCACGTCAATTGTTATTCTGTATGTGGAGGGTCATGGAGTCTCTACACATGAATTGGGACCCTGGAAAATTGGGTTCATGTTGCTCCAAATGGCTCTCTCCTCAGTCCTCTCTTCATGGAGCTTTTAAAAAATATCTCATGGATATTTGGGGACAGAATCCACATATGATGAGGCAGAACCCACATATGAAAGCAACACAGGGTGCAATAAATTCTGCCTTAGAATAATTAGAAATGTAAAAACCTAGGGCCAGCTGAGATGTGCCTGGACTTTGAGGGTTGAACGCAAGTACCCTCTCCCTCTAATCCAATGGAAGCATAGTGAGATTTTTGCAAGCATAGTGAGATTTTTGCAGGACTTTCCAGACCGGTTTCGTTCATGTTACTGTTTTCCACTAGGTGGCAGGTTTGCATACCTATTAAGACATGACTGATGTCTAGGAACAATTTAAAATCTAGTCCATCTCCTCTTATAAAACTCAAAACCTGTTCAATTTTCAAGTCCCTTCTGCACAGGCTGAGATATTATCCAACCAAGATTAAGAGGAGGGAAAAATTGATTCCAGAAACATTTTGTATTTGAAATGTGAATGGATGTGTTTCTCACAGCCTTTTTCTTCTTTGAGACAAGTCCAGTAGCATTATTTAGAGTTAGTTCAAATTTTAACTTAGCATACTGGGTATAATAGAATCTCAGTCCTCAGCAATCTGAACAGTATATCATTTCCTACAGGACTGGATATATGGATGAGGAATTTAGATGATGACAAGGAAAATCCTCTAAAATATTGAGCTAGTTAGTAGAGGACTTAACTATTTTTTGCTTACTCAATAGCAGATGGTAACCAGCAACATGCAAAAAAAGAGCATTAGCACTGGATTCAGGATGTTATTTCTTGCATATTATCTTAGTGAAAGGTCTTTATGGGTTTTGGTTCCACTGTGGACTAGTTTGGTTTTGGGTGAATATTCATATTCTTACAAACATGAATTCCATGAGAAACTTAAACTTTATTTAGGTATTCAAGATAGGGTTAAACTGAACACATGAGGAAGGGTAAGTATTTATTTATTTATTTATTTATTTATTAGATTTTTATCCCACCCTTCTAGACATATGTCTACTCAGGGCGGCTCACAATAAAATTATTCATAAAAACAATTAAAACAATGATTTACATTGACAATATTAGTATTAATCAAGATGGAAAATATGAAACAAAAGATTAAGTAGAAAGTAAAAGTCAAGTATTGACAGGAGGGAAGGCCTGCCTAAAGAGCCAAGTCTTTAATTGGCTCTTAAAAACACCCAGCGAGGGTGCCAGGCAGATCTCTGACGGCAGGCTATTCCAAAGTCGAGGTCAAGTACATGGGAGATGGAAATAGCAGTCTGGATGGGCAGGTCTCTGCTGTGTAGATGGGTTCCCCATGCATTCCTGAATCCCGAAAAATCAGGATCCATGCTGACTTCAAGATTCCAGAAACCATTGTTGAAAAAAGTAACTTTTCAAGCTGTATTCTGCAGCCACTGTTCTATTTTCCAATAGACTGCCCCTCCCTCTTACTTTAACTGGCCAATTAATTCTCTCCTTTCAAACACAGTCAAATCTGATATCAAGGGGCGTGTGTACTCTAGGGAGATAAACTATTATTTGGCTAAATGTCAAAACATTAAGTGATTTAGGGTCATTTGTGTGTCTCACTGGAGACCGTGGGAAGGAACAAAGAGCCTGGGGTACTCATGCTATGGAGCACTACTCTACAGATCCCTTGTGTTAAATCTGGCATTTGTGCAATAAGACAATATTGAGATAAAAAGATGCAATGTGATGTAAAGTGGGGTAAAGGAAACTGACCGTATCAATGACTTATAATGAAGATGCTGAGCTGGTACCAGAAGAGAAGGAAACTGACAGCTTCATTCTCCAAAGAACCTAAGAGTCTCCTGGGCTTTACAGTCGTTGAGGTAGTAGGAAGGGTCTCAGAGAGATCACCAGGCTGGGGCAGCATGGAGCTATGTCCACCATGTTTTAGCATTTGCACACTTTCCTTCCTCCGCCCCCAACTTAGTTACACTTGTAGGACTGAGAGTGTTTGTGTACATAGACGTCAGAACTTAACCTTAAGATTTTAGGGCCTGGTTTTCTCCTTGCCCCTTCCTTTGGTTCTTCCTTTCTTGTTGGTATGGGGGTATATTTCATAATAGCTGTTTCCTGCTTCTCTTTATCTTGTATTCTCTGGGCTGCAGATGAGCAAACAATTCTGACATAAACAATTCTGTTGAGGCAATGTAACTCCACTCTGCCAAAGTTATAATCATTTGTGTTTTCTCATTTGCCAGAAGGGTATTTTTTTTTCTCATTGAGATCCAAAAATGCAGAAATTCTGACAGGGACACGGACAAGGTTCTGAAGGAATATCTCCAGAATGACACTGGGCATTTTGGGAGCCAATCTCAGGCACACACCAGCTCAGAGGAACCAATGCATATCCCTCGTATATTCTCTCCAATTAATCCGTTTTCCCTCCAGCAATGAGATTTTCTCAGAATTGCATGCTTCAGCCTCGCAAATTAAGCCTGTATTTACCTTCCTGTGACCAATCACACACCAAAACTATTTAAGATAACAGAGATTAGGGAATTCCCATGCTATGACACAGCACATCTAAATATGAGGTCTAGTTTAACACACAGTGACAATCCAGAATACAGTTCATTGTTGTTGTTTAGTCGTTTAGTCATGTCCGACTCTTCGTGACCCCATGGACCAGAGCACGCCAGGCCCTCCTGTCTTCCACTGCCTCCCGGAGTTGGGTCAAATTCATGTTGGTAGCTTCGGTGACACTGTCCAACCATCTCATCCTCTGTCGTCCCCTTCTCCTCTTGCCTTCACACTTTCCTAACATCAGGGTCTTTTACAGTTCATTACAGCCCCTAATTTGGTCCTCATTCCTTCATGCACTGTCATAATGCACAGAGAGAAGAGTAGAGTTTCTGATGGAACAGCCTAGTCTTATCGTAACATCCCCATGTATATTGGCTGCATCTTTACCTTTGTACTTTGGTGGGAAGGTCTAAAGGGCAATTGCAAATTCAGCTGAACACATTTAGAATTCTCTTCTCTGTGAGGAACCGTGAATTGTGAGGTTCTTAATTACATGAGAGTTTTTAATGCATGTCGTTCAGAGCACTTGTGCATATGCTGTTGTTGTCTCACTGTGACAACCAGCTTAAGCAGATTTTTATCACTAAGAAATAGGTCACAGATATGAATACATTTTGGAAAGCAATCTTCATGTTAAAAACACGTTTGTAGCAAACTGGGAAGATTTCTATAGACATACTCATGCAGAAGCTTTGAGTGGACGTGCATATTTTGGAACCCGATTTCAAACTCTTAATGACACACATTTGTATAGCTGGTTATTCACAGTCATGCTGAAGCTGAAGACATAATATTAGCTACTTAAATATGAATATTTACCCAATTTTCTTTCAGCCCACAGAACTCCGGTGCATTCACCTACCTATACCAATGTAGGGAACAGCAATTCAAATAGAAACCTCTATTGAAAGAACTCCAAATATGATGACTTTTTATGTGATTTGCTTTTTAATTTAAATTGCCATTTCTCTCCTTGAGTTTTTAATGAGATCATTCTGCAATAAGAAGCCAGCGTCACCCCTTCCTGTGTCATTTGTCGTGGTTTTTTTCTTGTTTCTCTTGTATTATCTGCATCTCTTTGGAAAGAGAGAGACACAATCCCCTTTAGCACTTGGGACTAAGCAGACCTCTCCACGTGTGTTATAACACAACATACATTTTGCTGACTGTGCCCTATGAAAGGAAGAACTACAAGGAGTATGTCCGGGTTTGAACATATTCTTGATAATGACCTCTTTGATGGAGTCCAGCAGTGTGGCAAGCATTGGCGTTGCCCTAAGAAGCCCTTGGTGCCACCAGTTTAATTTCTCACAATGCCCCTGCACAATACTGTTCTAGGGGCATGATGGGAAATTAAAACGAGAAAGAGAGCGGTCTGCTGAGTGTCACTGGAACACCCAGTGGGAAAACTGACAGTAAACACTGGCCATTCATTATGCAAAGTTTATGGGTTTTTAATTTAAAAGATTAAAAAGAAAGCCTAGAGGGGCAACGTCTGGGTACGAATCTTTGGAGGAAACTTCTTCATTGGTCTGTTCACATGTTTTTTGAAGTGTTGGCTTCTGTTAATTCTATTAGGTGTCATCCACGTGCTGTCAAATTCTGGGTTCCAGTTTGGACTCTTGGACTTTTCTTTGCTCCGTGAACCTGCCTAGGGTGTTGAGATCTGCCTAGTGCACTGAGTCCGTCTCCTTTTCAAAGAGAGGTGGGTGGCAACAGGGTCTTTGCAGTTCTACCACCCCATTGCAGGTATTGTCTCCCCAGAAACAATTTGCCTAGTGCCACTTTTGTTTTCTTTTGAGCAGCTAGAATCCGGACTTTTTAGTAGTTTGATGCACGACTGGTGGTCTTATGCAACTAATATAGAAAACCACCAAACTTACATCAAACTACTAGGAGCTCTGAGCAAATAAAAGTTTTACTTTTTCTCAAAAGAAATCAAAGGTAGAGCAGGCAAATGTGATCTTTTACTGATCTTTATTGCATCATATTTGTTGTGAATCAGCTGTGCAATTAATGTCCAATCATCTGTGTTCATAAGTCTCTCTGAGAGCAGCTAAGAAGTCTATAAAACAAATACACAGAGATATAAATGCAATGGTCTCTCCTGCTAATTTCAGCGGTGCTCCTGAAGTCTTTATTTTCACTAGCTTTGACATGAAGCTGTTCTGTGAAAAGCATTCACTTCTGGTCTTGCCCAGGATACAATCAATAGACTTCAAAAAAATAATCCCTCTGTGGCCTATTACTGATGTATCATCCTGTATCATGTCCATTCATCTGAGACAGACCCCTACTAACATTTGCTTTCCAAATCACCTTGTAGCTCCCAGTCAAGGACTCAACAAGCTTACAGGATCAAACATATGATAGTGACATCACTGGAATGGAAGTGCTGTCCTGGATACAGTGGAGCAACATGCCAGCCCAAAGGTAGGAGGAATGGAAATATTAAGCCTTTCAAATGAGTATTCTGAATCTAACTATAAAATGGCTGCAATGGAAGTCATGTGTGATAGCTGGTAACGGAGGTCCTCCTAGATCAGAGCTAGGCAGATCTAAGGCTTATAGGATTTATTGTATTTTCTACTGGAACCCCTGAGGTCCACCAACTGCAGGTAAAGGAACATAGTGGCTCGGGAAGGCAGACATTGTGTTTTAGCCTTGGTTAATAATCCTAATCCTAATTTTAAAACTGCAGAGCTGGAATGGACCCTATGGATTATCGATTCAAGCCTCTTTTCATTAACATTGAAAGCCCTGATCTTAGAGAAGCAATGTAATATAGTGGTTAGTTACATGCCGGATTTAGGATTAGAACAGTGAAACCTAAATTCAAATCAGATCTGTAAGTGCCAGAAATAAAGCAAGGTGATTGTCACCTATTTATGGTACAGGTCAATGGCTGAGAATAGGATGAATTCCTTCACAAGTAGGTATAAAGACATAGCAGAAGAACAAAGAAAATAGAATAGACCAAGGAGCATGTTAAGAACCAAACCAAACCAAGCCCAATTCTACCCAATTTTATCTACCCAATTGTTTGTGGGTTTCGTTTGGTTTGTTTTTCTGGAGATTCTAGTGTCTGGAATTTTTAGAGTAGTGAGTATTGGGGAAGGAAACAATGGTTGCATAATATCATGGTGACATCATCTCAGGCACTCTTGAGTATCTGCCTTTGGCCAACTGCAACAGTTCAAGTAAATGGAAAGACTAAGAACTGAAGAAAGAAGGCTTTGCTGTGTCAACTGAATGAGCAATGCTGCTACAGTCCAGAAACATATATGGAGTGGGCAAAACTGAAAGCAGTGCATTGGATGATTTGGGCCAATTTAAAGCAGTGGTTCCACACCTTGGGTCCCCAAATGTTCCTGGACTAAAACGTCCAGAGACCTTCACCACTAGGTGTGCCAAGATTTCTGGGAGTTGTAGTCCAAGAACATTGGGGAACCCAAGGCTGGCAACCACCGTATTAAAGCAACTTGGATGAATGGGTTGAAGATCTTTGTGGACGGTTGTGTGCAGCTTCTACTGACCTTGTTTTGGAATGAAAGGTGGAGCGAACTTCTATGAGAAACATGTTTTCACTGCTAGGAGAGTGGGCTAGAGAGCATAAAACTACGTCTGAAGGATATTTATTTATTTAGCCTTAAATTGACTAATTCTGCCATTTTAAATGTTTTTATATAATTGTATTTTAATGTATTTTGATTGTACTCTATTATTATTATTATTATTATTATTATTATTATTATTATTATTATTATTATTATTATTATTATTATTATTATTATTAATATCTTTTTGGTTCTGTTGAATTGATATTTTAATTATGCTGTTGTGTTTTTTTTTTGTAAACCACCCAGAGTGGCCCTTGGCTAGATGGGCAGTATAATAAATAAATAAATAAATAAATAAATAAATAAATAAATAAATAAATAAATAATCTTCATTGCTTTCCAGGCTACAGCCTTAAGGGGCTCACCATAAACAGCACCAAATTTTTTAAAAATATGTCTCTCTATATTTGTTTTTTGTTTCCACAAAAAGTGGCTGGAGATCCTGGAGTTTGCAGCCCAAGACTGTAATTGTTCTAAGCATTAGTGAACAGCATGAAGCCTGGCTGATTCTGAAAAATATTCTCTGACAAATCAGCCAGAGCCAGGGAATGAATCTGGCAACGAATTAATCTTCAGCATAGCTAGGATACTGGTTAATTCAACGCTGGCAGAGAAAACTGCCCAGTTCAAGGCATCATTTCATAAAGTAATTACTCAGAGATATTAAATCATGGCCTCCTGAATGCCTCTTGTTTAAAAATTAATTCACCTATAGTAGTTTGACCTGCCTGACTTTTTAAGGTATGCTGTCTCTGAATATATTCCAGCCAGAGGGCATACATTTAGCCACTCAATCCTATTCCCATTGAAGTCAAAGGAAATTTATATCCTGGGTTTCATTTGGATTAAGATTGAGGCAGATGGCAAAATGCCACATGGTTGATTGTACCAGCCACATGTAAAACATCCTTTATTTGTGAGAAGGAGTCCTGCATTTTTACAATTGCCCCAGTGATCAAATACATGGCAAATGAGCTACAGTTTAACAGGCATATGACTGCTATCGCTTGCTTCTGGTCCTGTACAAGCTCCCCTTGAAAAATAAGATATGGCACCCACATACATATTTTAAATGGATGAATATTACAAGAAATGCCATTAGCTGCGGTAGGGAACTCAATCACTGGCAGTAGGGAAGAGACTGTGATTAAAAATTTATGTACAGAAATGTAGAGAAGTCACTGCTGTTCGCGTTCAAGAGCGGAAAGTCTTAATATTGGAAGTAGCAGAATCCCCGTGGAAACAAGAGTCTCTCTCACACATGAAGGAGAGGAGACAGACGTTTAGGATAAACAAAAGCAATCTCTGTTCATTCACTATGGTTTTATCTCCAAAATCCCAGCCACTATATGTCTGGAAACATTTTAAAGGTTTTTTATGGTCACTGCTTTTTTATAAAATAATAAAACAGATAAACAGAAGGATGACTAATGTGAATGGAGCAGGTAAAAGTGTACATGGGATTGGATCCCATGTTCCATGAGCACTTCCTGTGGTGGACCAAGTTGTCCTAATTCCTGAGGCATGGAGGAAAATGTTGCTGTCACCCCACTCCTCACTCATTACAGCTGCTCATCCTCTGTGGAGAGTAGCAATGTAGGTATAATGTAGCTCACAACGTTTTCTACAGTGCCAGCAAGAGCCCAAATGCTTTGCTCTGAGGGACCCTTTCTTAGAGCCAGGCATTGTAAGCAAGATGCCCCGCTACCACAAGGTATCCTGAGGAAGGAGCCCTCAGAGGCAACGCATTTGGGCTGTGGCTCAAATGAGGCTCTACAGAGCAGTGGCAGTGAGAGTCATGCCCGGAACCAAAATGGTGTACTTGTCATGCCTTACTTTGGAGGATAGAGCTGAGGATGACCTACCGCAGCAGGAGAAGATGAGAAACAGGATAGATCTTTAGGCTTACAGCAGACTATGGAGGTGCCAGGCCCTGCCAGAGAATACCCATCTCTCCTGGAGATTATGATAGCGCGTGTGACTCCAGGTATGAGAACAAGAGGCAGCATGGATCTTCTCAATGTCAGACACAGGCAGCAAATAATGAATTAGAGCCAGCTGAAGAAAGGAGGGGTCCCGAGCCAAGATAAATACCAGTGTTCCAACCAATCCCAGATTTCTGGAAGCAACCCTTGTAATCACATTCTGCTCTATCCTTCCATGTATTGCATTGGCTCAACAAATTCCCTTTTTTGAGTTGGACATTTGTAGCTTTGCTCCTCTTTGCTTCCCTTTTGGTCCTGTTGGATCAGTATGTATGTGATATACAGCTTGACTACTGACACTCATCTTTGATTCTGTTCTTGCATGCTCCTTGAACCTTGGTTCTGAGTATTTTATGGTTGACCTGGACTGGGTCTTGACTTCCTCTTAGTCCTGTTTATAGATACAGTAGGACTGCAGTATCTATGGGTGATTGATTCCAACCTCCCCGGCATGGATGTCAAAAACGCTAAAGTATCAAATGCTATATATTGCATGGTTTCGGGCTCCTTCTAGTGGCCAGGTTTGGTAAATACACCCTGAAATTACATATTTCCACGTTTGGAAAGAAAATGGAGGGGGAAAGCGATTTCTGCTTTCCCCCTCCATTTTCTTTGCAAAATGTGGAGGGGGAAAGCTGCTTTTTGCAACGAAAATATAGGGGGAAAGTAGGAATCGCTTTCCCCCCTCCATTTTCTTTGCAAAATGTGGAGGGGGAAAGTAGGGATCAAAGTGCTTTGATCCCTCCCCCCCTTACTTCCGAGTATAAAACGACGCTCAATTTTTCCTTTAATTATTTTAGGAAAAAGTGTCATTTTATACACGGAAAAATACGGTATTTCTAGTTTTTTTATATATAGTATTTTCAGGAAGCGGATAAGTGAATCAGCAGATAGTGATCCCACGGATAGGGGGTCCTACTGTATTTACTTCCTTAGAACATTACAACACTTCACCACCTCTGGTGCTGTATTGCGTGAGTTAGCTCATTTTGTGTAAATGAAGGACTAGGGATGTAAATCTCAATTTGATCAGTCTTTGCAGGTTAAATGGAACAACACAGGATTATTTTTTTTCCATCCCTATAACATAGCAAGATTTGCTGAAGTTAGTCTCAGAGAGATTTTGCAATTTCTTTGACACAATTTTTTTTCTGCACATTTTCTATAAATGCACAAACGTTAAAACTGTGATAATTTGTGCCTTGTTACATGGATGGTTGAAAGTAGTAAGATCAAATGGGTTGTTTGTGCCTTTTTGATCAACCAGCTTATCTGGCCTTTTGATCAATGAACTCATCCATTTATGTTTTCCGTGTGCATGCTGAACTACTAAGGATGCACAGTAGGACCACTGTATGTGTTGGATCAGTACCTGTGGTTGCAGTTATCTACTGCCTGAAAATATTAAACAACATGGCCCCCCCCAGAAATAGATGTTTCCGAGGTGTACTACCAGAACTGGCCAGTAGAGGGAACCAGAGACTATGCTATATATAGGGATGCATATCCGTGGGTTTTCAGCATCCACAGGGGGAGGGGCTCGGAACCAATCCCCCACGGATACACTGTTCCTACTGTAATGCATACTCACAAAGTTTCTTGTCATTGATTAAAAGGGGAATATTGTTCCATCAAGACACCTGCTGAAAAAGAGATCAGCTGCTGCCAGGTTTTTGCTCCTGCTCCTATCTGAGTGTACAGACCAGGACTTTTTTACCCCTATTAGCAGCTTTAATGTTGACACATACTCGCATCCAAAAGTTTTTCTTTGCAGAAAGAATGCTTCTGCAATATGGATAGATCAGCTGTTGTCTTTGTGTGCTGAAAGCAATCATGGTGGGTGGCAGGATTAGTGCGCGGCCCTCATGGCATGCTAATGACTCAATAGGGCTAGTATGAAAGCACAAACACTACAATTAGAGGGAAAGCATGAACTGTATATACGTACATAATACATATCTGAAATGATGTATATACGGTTCTGTATGGTTAATGCTATTAACTTCAAGAACTCACCCAGGTTCCCTTACAAATGGGCCTGTTTTTGTTCTTACTTTCAGTCTTAACTGTTGCTAATTCCAAAGAGAGAAAAAGCTATAGTTATAGTCATTTCCCAGGAGATGGCTGTGCAATGTTCGCAATAAAGAGAGACCAACTGTGGTATATAGAGCAGCACAAAAAGGAGAAAGAAAAAACACCTATACTAATTCCAGTGGGGCTTTGCTACAAGCTGTATGTTTGCTTTCTGTTATAAGTTCCTGTTATGTGAAAACAAAGAAAATGTGAAATCATCAGTTTTCCGACACATATTTTAGGTGCACGATCCAGCCAAAGTTTAAATGGAACGCATTTGAAGCCCACTGGTTTCAATAGACTATGTCCTTAAATCAACAGACCCTAAACATACAGAACTTTGGATTAGAGATGGGGGTATTCGTATTCATATATGAATATCTCCGCACAGGTGGAAATAATGAGGGTCCGGCCCCATGGGGCTGGACTGCCCACTCACGATTTTGCCGCTGCCACCGGCTCCGCGGAGGCTTCCTATCACGCCATTGTCCACAATCGATTCCCCAGTCCTGGCAGGAGGCGGGATGACAAGCCTCTCTGCTAGGTCGGAGAGTAGCTAATCTTTTGCGGAGAACAGCGTGTTAGGAAGCCTCTGTGGAGCCGACGGCAGCGGCGAAATCGTGAGTGGACAGTCCAGCCCCATGGGGCCGGACCCTCGTTATTTCCACCTGTGCGGGGATATTCATATTCGTGTATGAATACGAATACCCCCATCTCTACTTTGGATCATGGTCCTATCATTGGGCAATGTGATGCAACCATCCCAGGAGACAGAGGATAGAGACCACAGCAGCAGCACTCCAGAGGTTCAACTTGAATCCATTCCCCCAGCCATTCCCTTTTCTTGGAGGATAGAGCTGTGTGTGCACCTATCCTGCCCCCTGTATTTAGCCTGCCCTCCTCAGGTATGGTGAAGGAGTCTATCCCATTGGCAGTCTTGAAGTAAGATGCCAACCTAGTCAAATTCTGTGCATGGAAAGGAGAAAGCACCATCTTATCTTTTACTTCAGCAAACAAGATGCCTTGAACTGGGTCCCCTGATCATGTTGCAGGTGGATTTTGACCCTAGACCAGAAGCCAGCCAATGCCAGGCCAGGCATGGGGGGTGGTCAGGCCGAAAAACCAGACCTCAGGATACTCCCTGGAATTCAAGGCTCACAAAGTCAGCAGGAGGCTGAAGCATCAAAAGCTGAATACGTTTTGCTTCTCAAGCTAGGATGGGATTAAACCAATGGTGAGCCATGAGTTTTTGTTCCATAGTAGACCCTATATTATGCCCCATCTCATATATATATATAATTTTTTATTTGTGTGTGCATTTGTGCACATACGCACGCAGACACTTACACAGAAAATAGTGTCACGCAGAGCTTCAGAGTAATAAATCAGAAACAATGCTGTTAGCTGTAATTGGTTATTTTTCAGGCTAATGAGGAAGGAATGAATTTACATTTCAAAATTAATGCAATGAGTAGGAACAGCATTGCTTCCTCAATATAATAAATAACATCTCCTAGGTACTTTCAGAAGTTACTTTTTAAATAAAAGAAAAAAGATATTTGATCATATGTGTAACTACAGCAGCAAGAATTTTATAGCCAAATACTGGAAAAAGCGGAGACTCCAATCCAGGAGTTAATAGAAAAAAATTCTCGAAGCAGCAGAGATGGATATTTTAACTGAAGTATTAGAAGACAAAGAAATTGTTGAGGCTAGAAAAACTGGGAACCTTTGTATAATTGGATGAGCGATGAGAACATGAATGAGTTAAAATTATAAGAAAGAAGATATAAAATATAATTGTAGATCTTAAAGGCTTAGAAAAAATTGGCAAGATTAGTGTGAAGTAAGCTTAGTAAGAAAGCATATTGGTAAAAGTAATAATGATATATATTGCTCTCTTCTACATTCTGTATTTTTTTATTTACCCTAGTACCTTGTTCCAAATTCCCTTCCCTATAATCTTCCCTGACCCAATATATGGGTTGTACCACAGACAATCTGACAATGGATACATTTTAGCCTTGTGAAGGAGTGGTTAAACTGCAGTACTGCAGCCAAAACTCTGCTCATGACCTGGGTTCAATCCCAGGTTGCCAGCTCAAGGTTCACTCAGCCTTCTAGCCTTCCGAAGTCAATACATGGAGTACCCAGCTCACTGATGAGGCAATGTGTATCCTGCACCACTCCATAGCACTTATAGCACCCCTGAGAGTGCTATAAGTGCTATGGAGTGATATATAAGCAGCATGCTTTGCTTTTTCTTTTTTGCTTTCCCTAAAGGTAGAAAGCTCAAAAACCACAGCTCTAAACCATGTTGGGCATCAAGAGGCCCTATTGCTACATCAGGTCTTCTCTCCCTGGAGACAGGTAACTGAGATGAGGATGAGATTTGTTCTAATAGTGCTCTGTAGTTCATAAATCTTGTTTCTCATGACGAGCCCAATCTGACATTGCAATATTTTGTTGAAAAGTTGCCATTCTTGTTTTGTTTTGTTTTAAATTCTTATTTTGTATAATTCTTTATAACACCCTGGTACTATTCATAAAAGGACAGAGAAATAATTCCTCATTTATTTTAGAGAGTGCTTACCACACCATTCAGGATGTACAGCTCCCAAAAAGGCTGTTTATAAGATTACAAACATGTGAAGATACTATTGAACACACACACAACAACGGCTGCTCATGCTTTTTAAGCACCTGAGTCACATTGGAATAAATGCTTCTTCTGGGTTTTTTGTTGCCTTCTCCATGGGTGTAACCCTATTGAGATGCTTTGTGTTGTGATCTTGTACTTTTTGGTAGTAACTGTGGTGGCGGCAATAACAGTTTGGGTAGGAGATGGCTTCAAAGGGTTTATAACATCCAATGCGACAAAGCGGCCTCTTTTAATTGAAGAAGCTGTGGACTGAGGCTGAGATCTTCTAGGTAAAGGTAAAGGTTCCCCTTGACAATTTGTCCAGTCATGTCTGACTCTAGGGGGCGGTGCTCATCTCCGTTTCCAACCCATAGAGCTAGCGTTTGTCCGAAGACAATCTTCCGTGGTCACATGGCCAGCGCGACTAGACACGGAACGCCGAGATCTTCTACATGGGCCCAAATCCAGTTGCCAATCCCAACTAGAGTAGACCTATAGAGGCAAGAAGAACTTTGCATGAGTTATCTAAGTTCCAACAAATATACGGCTGTATTGTAATTGAGATGGAGAACTGGGTTGAGACAAAGGTTTAGGAAATGTGTGCCCCATGGGCTGTAGAGAGCTCCCAGAACCCCCAGTAAAACTCGATAGCCTCTCTTTGCACCTCCCACAACATGAAAAAGTAGCCATTAAAATGGCTAAACACATCCTCAGGGCACGTCCAAATGAAGGAATTTGGAGTGGTCTGGTTTGCACTTAAAAGAGTGCAAATCCATTTTATCTCTCACTTGAGTGATCCTTGTGGTCACACGGATCAATAATTCTTCTCCTTTGATAAGGGTCCAGACAAGTCTTTGGATCGCTCCGATTTGTCCCCTTTTTGATTAATGACAGTCCCCTCCCTGCTTCTTTCCCCACCTTTTCCTGCAGCCATCATTCAGCGGGCCACCATGACTTTCATTTTTTTCTCTTTTGTTAAATAAAGTGACATAGTGAAACAGCAATGCATCTACCTAGCTTGGTTCACGTAATACCACCAGTGTATCTCATTTATCTAGAATAGTGCTAGATCAACAGGAAAAAATAGAAAAATATTTTAAATAATAGAGTAGATTAAAATAGAGGAGAGCATTTCCTCTGTCATTCCTTTCAGTGCCACAACCTACCAAATAGGTCACAGGCTTGTCACCTCACAATGCCCTCAGCTCTATTTGGATGTGAACTAACCATTGCGAGTGCGACAGAAAGGGATAACTGGGTGTGCTCCAAATTGTGCCAGAAAACCCCATAGCCTGAGCGCTGTGGCAAAAAGGAGCGGGAGAACTCTAAAAAGGGGCAGAATGGATTGCTCTGAGACAAAACACAGATACTATAATTTGATTTGAACCAAACAGCACCAAAGGCAATCCAAATGGTTGAGCTATATGCCCATCTGGATGTTTCTTCAGGAGCTTCAAAGTAGTACCCGTTCTGGCCCATTCTGCCTCTCAGGCCTATTTTAGGCCTGGCAGACCTTTCCTCAAATCTGAAAGTGATCAAAAGTCACTTCTGGTTTTTAAAAAGAGACTTTGCTGGATATAAAATAGGTCCAAGGGTGGTAGCCAGTTGCTAGATGATTCTGAGGAAGCAATTGACCATTTTCAAGGCAAAAAATTATGGGGATTTGCTGGGTGTTGAAAATGAAAGGTGGGTTCAGTCCTCCAGGGCCCCAAGGGGGTTGGTGTGACCCCTCAAAACCTGAAAATTACCCATCCCTCACTAAAGCTCTTCCCATCACTGAGTTGTAATTCATGCCTAAAGTACATGTTGGGAAATTGGGAAGCATAAAATCAACAGACACAAGCTTATAAATGTAAACACATAATGGAGTTGTGGTTGGCCACAGCTTTCTTGCAAGCATGTACACACTGGCTAAACCATGCTTGTCTCTGGATATTGTGTGACATGGCCCACCTTTAAATTGTGAACTGAACTCTTGTAAAGAAAAAGTAGAAGCTGAAAGGAAGGTTGGGGGTTATGAAATCCACAGTATATCTGGAAGCTAAGCAGTTTGTTGATTTAATGAGAAGGATATTACATTTGATTGACTGTCTAGAGGAGAAAATGCCATCAGACCGGCAGCAAATATATTTGGGAACAAAAGAATAGTAAGTGAAAGAATAAAAGGATGTCCATCAGGAAGTCCTTTATCACAGGAAGGTAACTGATTCTACCCCCCATCATAGATTATATCGTCACACTGCCACCTGATAAATCCTATGTAATTAATTGGGATGAATGCAAGTATTTAACTCCCGTTGACAGCTGCAGCCATATGAAGATAACCACAGCTGATGAAAATGTGAACAGAGCTTTCAGCTTATATTGTAGCTTTCTCTGCCATGATAATAAGCTTTAAGGACAGGTAGATCTCACACACCCGTGTGGAGCACCTAATTGTTGCTTTCTTTAATTACAGCATGTAAAACTGATTTGTGTCACCTTTCAGCACAATATCTTTCTCGTGACAGTTTTTGATGTAGTTTGGATAGTGTCATTCTGTCTGCCAGACGGAACACAGAAGGGACATATATCCTACATCGTGAGTCTTAAAAAAAAGATCTGACAATCAGCTGCTCGGTTATCCTTCTCCAAGGTATCTCCTTCAATAAGTGTCTGTGGCAGATCAGCTTCAAACTCTGGGATCAATTCAACCATTTTGTTGTCACCAAAGGCTGAAGGAAATGATAAGGGGATAGTATATGGTGGTTGATACAACCGTGAGACACTGCCCAGTTGCATGATATTGACACAGAACTAGAAGAGCATTTTTTTGTAAGATTTGCAGTGTATTTATCCCTCTCCTCCCTTCAGTGTAGAAGGATTGGCTGTACATAGTCAGGGCACTGTCTGGGGCCATATTGATGGAGCAAATAAGGCAGAAAGGAAGGAGAGGCAGTGCTTCTGCTGGAGCAACATTCATTCAGTACAACACATACTTTACTAACAAGGAGTCCCATATTCCATTTATAGGATATTGACAGTTAAAAGCATCTTATTTCCCAGGGCTTAGAAAGATGATGGATCAAGAACAGTAAAAGGCATTCAAAATTTCAATTTAAGACCATGGGGAAAGAGGTGGAGATATAGAGCATGTGAGTCCAGGCTCCATTGAGAGCAACCTAAAGCCAGGTCCACCTTTACACTGAATTTCTCAAAGCAAAAATACTGATTGAATCAAAGGTTTATATAACATATTCGGTACTGCTTGATCTTTCAGGTTATAAAGAGACCAGATTCTAGAACTGGGTCCTGTTATTATACAGACTTTTCTGCACAGAATAGCTTTAGGAGTTAGAAATCATGTCAACCAAGCAACAAACCTCAGCTCCTGCTTTTCTTTCTTCTTGGCAACCCTGTGACCCCCGAGGCATTTATCTGCAAATAGCAGCAACCCCAGTGGATCTGTTGAAACCAAGATAAGAAGGGGGGAAAGAGAGAGTCAAACTATTTTCCTTAATCCTTTTGTACTTAAAGAAAGGTTTTTCATTTAAATTCAGTTTAAGGTCAGAGCTGAGAACCATGCTGGTTTTTCTTTTTCTCTCTCTATTTCCTCCTACCCCAACAGCTAGACTCCTATTTAGTCATATTTTAATACAGGAATGTTGTGTTGCTATGTAAACCAGGCATGCACACCTTGTGACCTGCTAAGCCAAATGCGGCCCATCCACCATAAATGGTAGCTCCCTGGAGGTTGAAGGAAACTTCTGGTTTTATTGTTGCTTGAGAATGAAAAAAAAAAAAAAGGAAAAGCAAAACAAAGATGGGAGGGATTATCACGCTTTTGGCAAATTACAACACAGATACGGTGGGCTGGGTTGGTCAAAGCAGGCTACGTGCCATTGGATATAAACAGTGGCATTTCTAAGAGAGAAAAGGCGTGGTAACAAGGATTTTTCCCACTGGTTTTTCCGCTGGGCAGCTGGGAAGGTCTCTCTCACTCTCTCTCTTGGGGGAAGTCACAGCATGGTGGGATTTGGGGAATTATGAGAACAAAAAAAATTAGCAAGTACTTGTAACATCCCTATTATGTGCTGAGATTGTGAGGAGTCAAGTGCAAACATGTATAATCATAGAACTGTGATTCATAAAATAATGTTGTTGTTTGTGTACTCATGCTGACCGTTGGGCTATTCACATAGCGGAGAAGAACTTAAGAGGCCAAAAATAACACAACATACCCAAATAAAATTGGGAATACTGATGGTTAGATGTTGCCAAGATCTTGATGGCAGTGTAACCAAGAAAGGAGAGTATGAAGGCATCTGTGTTTATCCCAAGTTGTTTATATACAGTATGGGATCCACCACTGGAACAGAGCAAGAGAATGACACAAAGAATCCCAGCCTACAGGTTAAATCCTAATTGAAATCTAGCTCATGGAGGCCTCTGGGTCACCCTTCCCCGAAGCCATATCCCTCCCCAAGGCCTGACCCACAAAGCTGACTACTCTCATCTGGTGCCTACAAGTGACAGCTGAGTTCAGAATAATCCACTCCTTCCCTCACTTCTCAGTGTGGGAATTCTGGGTATGCTTCAATGGCAGCTTAAACCTACACACCAAGTGCACATCACTGCTGCCCACTGTTAGGACTTATGGGGGTCTCCATTTTTGTAGAGGAGACCTAACAGAGTGCACTATGGCAGGGGTCACTTAGGCCTGACGGGAACCCCTGGTTTACCTTCTCCCATCCCTGAATATTCACAAAGTACCACTGACCTATTCTACAAGGTCCTCTCAACAATTACTGATATATTGGCTGAAATCCTGTTGCTTGGTTCAGTAAATTGCAGCAATATAATATGCACACATAAATGTGAACACATTTCTATAACGTAGAAAACACAGCCGGTATATTGCTTACTGTACTATAGAATTCCTGCTGCTCACACTTTCTGGGAAGTGTGTCTCTTAAGAGATCAACACAGAGTATTCTCAAGTATCTGGAGTGCAATTTTGTTTCTCCATTATTAAAAATGATACGGTTCTCTTGCATGTCCCTCGGGTAACCTCTCAAGATAGATTTAATTATTCCTCATTCTTATCTAGAGTACAGCGTGATATTATTAGTGATGGGCAAACTCCCTGTGGCCCGATTCAAAATGGGCTTGGGTAAAATTATATATTCTCAAAATTGCTGGATAAATTATAGAAAGTAAATCACTGAATTGGGCCCCCATTGTAGTCTTGACAATATTATTGGTAGGATCAGCTGAGTTTAACCTAGATTTTAGGCATGCCACCAGGTGCCTGTTCAAGTTCCCCCAGACTCCAAACTTTCATTTTGTCAAAAGAATACATCTCTAGCTCTTACGAAAACACAGGTATAATGCAAAACATTTAGTCTCTCTTTTAGCTGATTGTTTTGAGAGAAATGAGGATTTCAACATGATTAGCCAACGAATGAAACCATTTGCAATTTGTCAGGATCTTGCAGCTTTATAAACTGAGACACATCTTCCCCCAATTCATGGGTGCATGTTGCAAGAAAGCCTGGCCATAGTTAGTTTGCATGCAGCTGAAATCTGTCTGCAAGCAGTGCATAGAATGTAGTGAAGTCATAGGAATGAATGCTGGTTGGGCGATTATGGTTTTCCAAGCTATGATATTACCCATTTTACTGGAATTTCAGAAAAATCAAGCTGCATTACATTTCCCCAAGCTTTTGTGAACTTACCTGAGAGCTTAGCTAGGTGCTTCCTGGGGGAAGGGAAATGTTGGGAAATAAAGAGGAGGAGGACAATAAACTATTAGAAGCCTTTGCATAATAGTATTATTGCTAATAGTAGGCTTACTGAGTTTACAATTGCTGTGGATCTTACATTTCTTGAAAGAGGTTTCAGACAGTGGTAAGGAAATGACAGTGTCTTTTTTGAAGAACTCATTCTATATGTATTTGTCTTGGGAGTATGATGAGGTTCTTTGAATTGTGCACTTGGATATATGTGCTACTGCTAAGTGGGTTTTACACCTGACTGCATGTGTATAGACAACCAATATATTCCTATTCAGTAGATAGCAGAGAAAGGCAAAGTTACTTCCTTGAAGCACAGTTCCCACAATCCACCAGCTGAGAACGCATGAACATTGGAAACAGATTAAAAGCAAGCTGTTTTCTAATTTGCCAGTATCATGAAGGGGTTTATGAAGACAGACACTTCACAATATTGGCAAATTAAATGCTTCCTTGGCTCTGTGAAGGGGTTAAGAAAGGGTAAAACCAAATGTTTAAGTGTGTATGAGAGCTGCATCACTTGAAAAAAAATAGCATTAGGTATTGTATTACAAATTAGATATGTGTATTAGGATTGCACCAAATGGCATACCAGACTTTCTAGCAACCATGTTTAGCCCACTCCAGCCCGCTCCAATTGCCACATGTAGACAAGCCCTATGTTCACTTTAATAGGCTCCTTGTGAGATAGTAGACGTGGTGGTGGGGACATGGAGAGGAGAAAAGGGGAGCCTTGGACTGGATCTTATCAAGGAGCAGAAACTTAAATCAGCCCTTCTGTACATTCCAGGTCTCCAGTGTGGATCACTTTCCTTTTGAGTGAGCTGATATGTAGCTGCAGCGCACGTCTTACAGTAGCATGGAGTTTTGACAGCAGTGGTATTGGGAGTAAAATTTCCAATTGCTGTTCCTTCTCTCTTATGTAGAGAGAGAATAAAAATACTTGCTGGGTGTGTCTTTTAGCTAGTTCTGGACAATGCACTTTAAGAAGGATGCCAATAAACTGGAGCAGGTTCAGAAGAGGGCAACAAGGATGATCAGGGGGCTGGAAACCAAGCCCTGTGAGGAAAGACGGAAAGAACTGGGCATGTTTAGCCTTGAGAAAAGAAGACTGAGATGAGATATGAGAGCACTTTTCAAATACTTGAAAGGTATTCATACAGAGGAGGGGCAGGATCTGTTCTTGATCACCCCAAAGTGCAGGACACATAATAATTGGCTGAAGCTACAGGAGACCAGGCTGCATATCAGGAAAAATGTCTTACCTATTAGAGCAGTACGACAATGGAACCAATTACCTCGGGAGGTAGTAAGTGCTCCAAAAGTGGAGTTATTCAAGAAGCTTGATAACCATTTGTTATATCTGCTTTAATTTGGATTCCTGCATTGACCAGGAGGTTGGACTCAATTGCCTTATAAGCCTCTTCCAACTAAATTATTATTTGATTCTAAGATTCTATTTGCAGAGAGCACAAACCATGGGGTTTTAAGATTAATCTCATGGCATTTCCACATCTCTGGAATGAGTCTAATGTTTTTCATGGTTGTGAACTACCTGTGCACTTTTGCCTTAAATATTGCCTGGCTTCCAGACCTCCTTTCTTCCATTTGAATTGTGGAATAGGAGGCCTATTTCAGGTTTATATTTAGACTTCTGCAAGGAAGCAGCACATAATGAAATAATGTACCACTTCCTGACATAAATGCTAGTTAGCAAAGCCTGTGTGTTGCCTGAATCCAGCCATTAAGTTTTGAGAGACAACACAGCCGAGGGCTTAGGTTAGGAGAAATTCAATCCTTCCCTTACTGCCCCCCAAATCTCAGCAAAGTTCTTTACATGTGCTTTGGATTTTCAGCCAGTCACTCAGAAATCCTTTGAGCTTTAAGACAGGGCAAAGTTGAAATCCAGACCTGAACCTTGCACGCTTTCGCAGCATCCCTAATACGAACCCATTACCTGGATTACCGTTCTCCATGATCACTGGAGCTGTGCAATGGGCACGGCTTAATTATTATGCCGGGCTTGCTCAGTGCCCTTCTTTAAGCCTCCACTTCAACATTAATCTTGCAGCTCTCCGAGTGTTCTTAATGATAAGGGAGGGTGAACCTTGCATTAGCACAAGCTTCTGTAAATCGCAATCAATTGCAACCTGAAGGAGACACTTATAATCCTCTCTGGTAAGAATTAAAGCTGTTCACTATCCCCTACCAATATGGTGGCATAGCATGTGGTCCAGATGGGCAAAGCAGCTAACTGGGGAATCAGCATATATGATTAGGATTTAGCAGAGTAAGAAGTGGGCAGGGGACAGTGAAGGGCACCGGCAATGATATTGCCATGTATTGGATGAAAAGTCATGCTGAATGTCTCAGTCATCCTTATCTCCTCCCCCCATTTAGCCCGACAGGATCAATTGCTTATACATAGCAACCAAGCAGAGAGCAACACAGCTGTCAATGGAGAAACATTTGGAAACCAACAGCAGCAACAGCATCAGCAGGACCCCAGTGACCCAGGTCAGTGGTTGTAATTACTACAGTCCCTAACACAATGGTTGTCAACACTATTTATTAAAAACAGAGCAAAAGAAATCCCCCTGGCCACCAAAAGCAACGCCATGAAGCGCTGGAGTCTCTTGCAATCTTGTTTCCTTTGTGGGTTCTGCTCAGAAAGGTTAGGGGGCAAAGCAGAATATTTATTGAGAATGGGTTTACATGAGCACTATGGTGTTAGATGGAAAAATCATTGGGGGAAAAGGGGAGACATTCATACAGGATGCAGTGACCTCATAAGAAGCAATAAAAGCAACACAAGCTGAATGGAAGGGGGAATGACTCCAGGGCTATGCATTAAATTATTATTCATGCCTGGATAGTATTAATTGTTGCCATTCAGTGGTCCAGAGATAATGACAGATGGGCAAGCATGCCTCTGGTACAGTACGAAATGCTGACATGATGCAGCACACCTTGCTCAAGGGTGTCGGCAGGAATTATTCTGGGGATGGCAAAGCTGCACGGTGGTTTGTTAGATAATTCACACACATACCATGCCCTCTGACAACACAGAGGTTAAAATCCTGTTGTGCCATTATGGAGATGGTGTAACTTTTGAAAGCGAATTGCCAGAGATGTTATTTGTTGCATACTGAGTTATGCGACTTGGCATGCAACAGATAAGGTCTACAGAGATTTCTTAACTTAGGGGAATTCACCTCTAAATGTTATGCCATTTGTGCAACTCTGCAATAGGATTTTAGCCAGAGCGTCTATCTCTATCAGTGATTGTGAACCTTTTTGGGCTCGCGTGCCCAAACTGGGGGGGAAAAAAAACAGTGGGCGGCGGCAGAACTGGAAGTGGCGGCGGAAGGGGGAATCTCGCACATGGAGGTGCCTCGAGACCCCACTCCGGATCCTGGCCCGCTGCCTGTTGAAGCGCCAGCACTGCAGCTGCAGCTGCCGCCTCAGGTTTGGCTGTGTGTGTGGGGGGGAAGGAGTGATCCGGCGACTTATGGCTCGCATACCCACAGAGAGGGCTCTGCATGCTAGCTGTGGCACGCATGCCATAGGTTCGCCATCGCTGATCTATATACACTGAAATAATACACAAATGTCAGGATTCCAAGGGGAACAACCAACTCCCTTGTGTCACCCAGGGACACCTGCGCTTTCAATTGCCTATTGCAGGAGGAGTGTGCCATGTGCTGTCAAGGTGCTTCTGATTTACAGTGATGCTAATAGGGTTTTCAAGGTAAGTAAGATGTTCAATGAATAGTTTCCATGCTCAAGTGGGGACTTGAACCCAGGTCTCCCGAGTCTAGTCTGCACTCTACCCACTACACAACACTGGTTCTGTACAGCAAGAGACAAGCTCTGTTGCTTTTAAATGTGTTTTCAGTATTGATTTTATTTAACTTTTTAAATATAATTCTTTTAAATATTTGTATAAACAAAGAAACAAACAAACAAAAAACAAAATCCATTTTCCCACTTATTCCTCTTTTCTCATCCACCTATTTCCTCACTTGCTATGCCCCATACTAAAGTCTGCTCACAAGAATAGGACATATGAAAAATCCAGGGGACAAGATGAGTAACTTATTTCTCATGGCACCGAGAGATTTCAAGGACTGAGGATGCCAAGTGCCTCTGTTTGAAGGGGTCATGTGTTTGAAGAGTTATCCATTCCAAACCCAGGTTCTAGAAGAAGAGAGAATATGAGTCTTGAAGTTCCTCATCCATAGTTCCTACCTGGACAACAGACTGAGCAGGCACTGGTTGCCAGGAGAGTCACTAAATGATCACCCAACAATACGTGGTCTCCCCTACGCAACGCTGCATTTTTTTTTAACATAGCCATTATTAAATTTGCATCTATGGATCTCAGTCAAAGCTTGGAAAAGGGTCTTTTTTAGATGACAACTGCCAGAATTTTTTTAGCAGCATAATGGGAGATAAAAAGTGGCTTTTCCATGCCCTGATAAAAACTAGCTTGTGCAAATTTTAGGTGCATCTGTTATTGAGCTGGCTGGATAGCTCAGTGAGTTAAGTATCTGGCTGCAGAGCTGGAGGTTGGGAGTTGAGTTCCCCAACTGTGCATTCTAGAAGAGCCAGCCTGTGTGGCCTTGGGCAGGCTGTACATTCCCCCAGCGCCCCCAGAAGAAGGGAATGGAAATCCACTTCTATGTATTCTCTACCTAGAAAACCCTGGAAAGGGTTACTATAAGTCAGAATTCAGTTGACAGCACATTAGATTGTTTGTTTGATTTCTATATGACTTTTCTCCCAGTTAAGGCACTCTCTATCCCCTCTTTTGATGATACTTCTCCTTTTTCTTAGTAGTGTTTAAGAATGATGGGATTTCACCAGGTTATGGTGTGACAGCTCTGATGGTAGCTTCTCAGGGTAGAACTTGCTCTTCCTGTGCTATTCCCTGGGTCCCTTTTTTTAAAGGTCTTGCTTGAGAGCAATGGAGGAAATTTGAGCAAACATAATGCATTTGGATAAGACTAGGATAATGGGAAGTAGGTGGACTGCATATCTCTAGGGAAGAGCAATATGTCTTTCCCCCTAATTGCCATTATTGAGATACTGTATGGCTTAATTTTCACAGTGCCAACTCTTGTTTGCACAATGGCAGCGAAACCAGTTCTTACAATCAGTCTGTAGAAATACAATGCATTTATTCAAACAGTAAAGCAGAATCCTCCATAGGAAAGCAACTAGATAGATGCTTCCACATTCCACTTTTGCTCATTAAATTTCTGTTAACTATTCAATATACTCTCCTGGAATTATAACTACTTTATAATGAATATGGATTATTCAGCAATTATTTGCTTCTCTGCTTGTATGAATGTCACTCATAACTCAGGATACATGACAAAAATCAAAATTCTCCATTCTTATTAATGCAGAAAGTTTTCACTCCACTTCGAGTAATTGGGCATGGAATTTGTTTTGGTTTTTTCTGCTTTTCTCTTGGTGATTTAATTCCTTTTGTGATTCCATTCAGTTACTTTCTTCTTTTGTTCCATTCTTTTCCTCCCAACATAGCAGTTGCACAAAAAATGAATGAACAGATTAGCAGCCAGGAGATGAGACTGACTTTGCTACAGAAGAAGGTTGACAACATTTCCGTCGTCATGAGTGATGTGAGCAAGACACTCTCCTCTCTGGAAGGCAAAATCAATGAAGATAAGGGCAGAGACTTCCAGGCTTTTCTAAAAGGTAAAAGAAAGAAATTAATGCAATCACTCACCCAGTTAAAAGTGCCAGGGAAAGAGCTAAGGAAGGAAAACCAGAGAAACCCTTGAAAATGGACTTTAGTCTGTCCTGTTCCATTATTTCACATTCTGCAATGGGAAGTGCATTTGGCTCTGTTTTGTTATTTAAAACACAGAAGACAATAGCTGTTTTTTTTTAATTTCCCAAGGTGTTAAAGGCGCTTTATTAAGAAGCCCACATTCTCATGCTGCGCATATTCATCCCATTTCTGATAAACAGATCATCTCATGGTGTTCTGGATTAGGTTTATATTTTCCATGCCAACAGCAAGAGAAGTGACTTGACTAGAAGGTTTTCCATACAATTTGCAAGATGATGCAGTAAGTGCATGGAGTGTAAGGACATGGTTGCATATGGTACATGTAAGATGCATGCTACTTAGGCAACCAGCCTAAGCAGCATGCATCTATTCAATAGCAACAGTTCAAAGGGATAGTCACATTCATTTAGTGCAGCAAAATAACAGAAGGTCCTGTGGTGCCTTGCACACTGTTGGCCTATCCTCAAAGCTCTGAAAATGTGCTGTAAGCATCTAAGTGAATTATAATCCATGAAAGCTCAATGTTATACTAAATTTGTTAGTCTTAATAGAGAAGGCACCGCAGTAATCCAAATTCAGTATTACCAGGATGTTTCATAACTAGTAAAGGTAACCTTTTGGGAAAGGGGGCTTCTCATATGTAGAATTTGTTTCTGAGTCTTTAACTTGTCTTCATGTTATGTTCCAATGTCCAACTCCATTGCCATTTGGGAAGAAACAGAGCTGCTATAAAAGGCGTATTTTCAAGGTTGTAAAAGCCTTTGGAAGGCATCTTCATATATTACAGTTCTGTTCCTGATATCTTTTAAGGTTCTGAACTTCTGATGTTTGTCCCAGAAGGAAGTGGCAAAAAATGCCTTCATACTTTTTATTTCGGTAGAGTGACCCCATTGGCAGTTATTTTTTGTTGGAATTGCCTTCCTTGTGGCATTCATGTATGGACAACCTTCCCTCTATTTTTCTATCAGCCTCTCCTTTGATGTCTTCTAGCTGTAACTCCAAAAGTTGCTTCTTACATGATCTAATAGTACTGCTTGTCTGATTTTTTTTGATTTTTTTTAGTTAAAAGATTATTGCCTTATTTAGGATGAAATTTAATATCCATTTGCCTAAGGGTAGACCTCACTGAAACCAGCAGGACGTTCTTCTGAGTAGCCATGCTTTCTGTGTTTTTTATGGTTGATTGCTATGTTTATTTGTGGTATCAGCTACTTTGAGTTAAGACTAAGATGGGAGTATGATAAGACTGTGAAATATAAATAACTCCGGCATGTATCAGTAGATCTACATCAGGGGTGGGCACAGTGTGGGCTGTAGGCTGCATGCAGATCCCAAAACCAGCAATGTGGCCCTCCAGTGCCCCCCCCTTTCCTTTTTGCCTTAGTTTCCCACATCATTTGAGGATGTAAAGGCCATTTTGTTATGTTTTGGCAACCTTGGAGTATTTTAGGCTCATGGGGCTTTAAAAAAAAGAGAGGAAGTAACTTGAATTGGGGGTGTCGGATGTAACCCTTCAAAGGCGGAAGGGCGTGTACAGTGTCTACACCCCTAGAGCTTGCCCACCCTTGATCTGGATATAAAGATTAGAAATATGTCGGGAACTTGATCTTTGTGTATTTTAGTATGACCTGATCAGATTTACAGATCAGTTCATATTGGAAAAAGAGAGAGAGGAAGGAAGAAAGCCCTACTGTCTCCGGAATAAGAGGCAGAGAATATGGAAAGTATAAATGAGGACTGGAGGAGGGAAGAAAAAACCACAAAGAAAGGGGGGAAAAGTGAGGAAAGGAAAAAAGAAGGAAGAAAAAGAGTACTATGGTGGGAGGGACTAAGAGACAAGTAAAACTAAGTACTTCTATTTGTGTATGTATATGCATGTGAGTTTGACCAAACTCCGGGAGGCAGTGGAAGACAGGAGGGCCTGGCGTGCTCTGGTTCATGGGGTCATGAAGAGTTGGACACGACTTAACGACTAAACAACAACAACAACATGCATGTGAGAATGAATGAATGAATGAATGAGATTGTTTACAATGGGCAGCATCCCATTTTAAATTTTTTGAAACTGGCTCTGTTTGCCACATTACTTCAGCCCTGTCTGAAGCTAACCCCCAGTCTGCTCCCCATCTGCCAGCTTTCTCTTTGATTTATGTTTGTTATTTACAAATTGGGTTATCCTTCTGACCATGTTGTCTTATGAAAGTGCAACCAGTCACCTCTTTTATTAGCTTTTCATTATAAGCCTGGGGACTAGACAGAACTTGACCCTTCCAGAGGTACGGACTGTGTGTGTATATGAGCTGAGATGGACGGCTGAAGAGCCACTGTGTCTTTATTGCCACCTGATCTCACAGCCTCGTATCTGAGCTGCCTGATAGGACTTAGAAAGTATTTGTTCTCTAGGGTGTGTGGATATCTTTTCCTCTATATTGCTCTGACAGTGCGGCAAAGTGCTCTTCCATCAAAACAATGCTGATTCTCATCCTCAATAACCCTTCTACCCAATTCACCTCCTCCAAAGAAAGATTATGTGCACTTTTCTGTATCATCCTTTCTTAGGGACAAAAAAGTATTTGATTGGTTTTGACAGTCTTGATGAAAGTCGCGCTTTAACACCTCCTGAGATGCATTACATGTAGAGCACCTTGCCTTGAGGTTTCTCACTTATGTGAGCCTTGTTTGGTGTTTTGCAGAAATGAGATTTCCATAAAACCCAAATGTGCACATTTTAAAATAGGAAAGGCTAAAATGTGTGTAATCGGAAAATGGGAATAAACATGCTACAGTCCTTGAGGGAAAGTTGTGGAAATTAGGTAAAATGCATAAATAAATGCACAGGTTGAGAAAAGTGCTATTAATTTCAGCATGTGAGCCTCACAGCCTGATACAAAACAAGAATGGAAAGAAAATTCAGACAAGATTTGAATTAAATTAAATTAAAGCAGAAGGACTTTCATATCCCCATTTGCTGCCCGTTGTTTTCCCTCAGTTATTCTACGTTCCTTCAACATACAGCCTTCAGGGAAGGTCAGGGGAGGAGAAGTAACTAAATCTTTGAGAAATAAGTACATCCTTCAGAATCCTCCTGTGTGATGTGAGATTGAGGCTGAGTGGGAAGGATGTTACTTATTACTCTGATGCCTGCTGACCAATGAGAAAGGCAGGCAACATACTGCTTCTAGAAGTTTTGGACTACAGTGCATATAATCTCCAACCAGCATAATTAGTGATGATCAGTGATATTGTCTCTGTGGTATAAAACACCAAAAGTTTCTAAACTTTGGCCAAGACTTCAGTGTTCTGTAGAGAATTTCTTCAATTAACTGAAGGCTTGATTCAATCTGTTTGCCCCTTTGGGATTGCACTGATTTCAACAGAAGGGGTTAAAATAAGCAATTTACTCCCCACTCCCCCACCCCCTGATCACATGAGGAAAATGTTCCCTACATATATTGCTGTTAGACCATTGCATAAATTTCCAGTCACACAATCCACAGCCATTATCCAATCATTTACCCAGCCAGCAGTGTAACTGCAGTTTAATTTCCCCTCGCTGGGAGGGTTGTGTTATTTTGTTCCAATGACATATTGGAACATTTCTTACCTGTATTGCATGTGTGAATGTCAATCCCACCAGGGAAAATGGAGAAGGGAGAGCGGCCAGGAGCAAGGCACTGCCTCAAAGAAGCATGTCCGCCTTGCAGGGTTCGGCACAAGGGCAGTGGTGGGTATGCCTGGCCTCTGCCAGCAGAGGAAGGGGAAGGAAAACAGAGAAGGGAGAGTGGCTAGGAGCAAGGCGCTATCTCGGAGAAGCACGCCCACCATGCGGGGCTTGGCAGGGATGGCAGTGGGTAAGCCTGACCTTTGCTGGCAGAGGGAGGGAGGCAGGCATGGGTTAGGGGCTTTATAGTTTTTTTACATTTAAAAAAATAAAGTAAGGGGCTGCACTGCCCCAGGAGACAAGACAGGAGATAAATGGGCTCCATGGTGCAGCCAGCCATAATGTTTCGAATAGGAAGAAGTTAATTGCTAAAGTTAAAACAAATGGGAATGTTAGCCCAGGTATATATACCATGTGACCTCGATTGAGTACAACAGAGGTATGGAAAGTATCATTAGAAGTGGAGAACATTTTCCTTGTGTAATCAGGAGTCAGGACCCTAAAATAATTGAAACTAACATTTCATCAACCATGGCTGGAGTCTATACTCTTTGGGATTTATCTAACTTTATTCCCCCTTCAGTTTGTTTTTTCTGTTCTCTTTCTCCTCATTCATATGTTCTAAATCATGTACCTGTGCAGTCTTTCTCCCCCTCTTAAAAACACCATGACCTCTGCGATCCACTAATTTGAACATCATGTTTCCAACACCTTTGAAAACCAGGCTCAGCCAAGTACAAAATGCCCTTGATGGCTTACTTGGCTTATGACGGCAAACACTGCCCTTATGTTCCCTGCCTTCCTGTTTTCGGTCTACATGAGATTTATGCTGTCCATCCTCCCAGTGGATCTGTCATGCCTGCCACATTTGTGTTGTGCAACCTTCCACCCTATTTTCAAAGATGACCTTTGCATAGCCTTATAGGACCTTTGAACTGTCCTCATCTCTCTTCTCTCCCCATTCCCTATTGAAAGTCAATGGAATAATCACTAGGAGAGAGGGGAAAATACCTTCTGCAAACATTGATGGGGAGGGGGTAGAGGATAAATGGCTAGCCATGACATGCCTCTATTAAACTCAATGAAGATACACTGCTGGGTGAAAAGGGCTATGGAATTGCCAGTGAATGAGAGACACAATCTTACATTCATTTTCTTATAAAAAGAAGGGAAAATTCTAGCAGTCTTATAATACAAACTGAACGGCTGCATACTCAGAAATAAGTCCCAGATAAGTGTGTCTAGGATTGTAGCCTATGAGCGTATTCATAAGGTGACAGCCAGTAATAAGCCACAATTAGAGTAGGCCCGTTGAATCAATGCAATTTATGGAGACGGACTCTCCAAATACCCACTGATCCAATGGGCCTACTCTAGTTGTGAGTTACTGATTTTCAGTCAGTATTTCACTTCCTGATTAATGGAATGCACATGCCTTGCTTTCTATCTTTCTGTTTTTTAATATTAAATAAAAATGAAAATATCTTTGACTCATAAAACATTACTGTAAATGAACAGGGGCACACTTGATGAAATGTCATCTTTGCCACCATCTCCTCCTACACCTCCTCCTTATAACACCCATGGTAAACAAACCCTCTGGCTGAACTCCTGACAGTTTCTGCATCTAAGCCACAGAAAGGTTTACTGAGCTAATTTCACTAACCACAGTGGGAACACAGAATCTCTTTCCCGCTTTGTAAATTTTATTTTAAAACCAATATTATTTTGCCTAGCGGCTTTTTCAAGCTGAAAGTCAACCATAAGTCCTCAAAATGCAATTTGATTTCTAGAATGATTTACACGCGCACATGCGCACCTTATCTGTAAATGCATCAGACAACAAACACATCGTCTTGCTCAGTAGCCTCAAAATTTCCCAAAAGGTGCAGTCCTGAGAACATTTTGGCATCTGCAAAACGTCCAACAACCCAGCACCATAGTTTCTTGCTGTTCTATTCTTGTTTGTTGTTCAGGTCAAGAGCTTCAGATGGAGGGCACCAGGAGTCCTCCTTCGGGGCAAGCAGTCTTATTACATTCCTGCAGAATGGAAGATTTTAATGTGCATGGTGAGATTTCAGAACTGCTATACGATGAGGCAATAATACCTTGGTAATGTCATATGCTGATGGCCCAAGAATTTCTGTCTAGAAGATCATCAGAAGTACATAAAGCAGAATTCTAACTACCCACCATCAGATCCCAGGTTAATAAACAAAGGATAAAAAACTTTTATTCAAGACAAACAGGTGTTCTATAACCACTCAGAAGGCTGAGCCTGTAATCTGAAAAATTAACACAGGGTCAAAGTAAAGGTTAGAGCAATGCATGTTCCACAAGATTAACCTGCTTTTCCTCCAACAACTGGTTTCTTCAGAGATGCATGCAAATTAAGCCCATGTCTGTCTTCCAGTGACCAATCAAAAACCCAAGCACAGTAAAGCCGCCCAGAGTAGATTCGTTTGAATCTAGATGGGCAGGGTAAAAGCCAAATAAATAAATAAATAAATAAACAAACAAACAAACAAATGCATCTTTCTTCAGTGAGGCAGCACCTCTTCTTAAAATGTCCTAAGCATCTAGTTTGACCCGCAGACAGAGAGTAGTAGCGTAGTAAATAGTTTTGTTAGTTTTGACAATTAAATGTTCATGCTCTGAAAATGTAAGCCTTTGGGGCTCATAACACACACCTCAAATACAATGTGAGAATTATAGCTGCTGAGTTCTTCGCCATCTTAAATGTTAATCTGAGCAAGAAACAAATTCCCTTCTTATCCCCCTTCTACTGTCGGAGAAGAGAGAGAATGTGGAATGTAGAAGTGTCCATAACTGGGCAATAGAGCAGATCTGAAAAGTTCGTATTCACTGGGTCAGGTCAAATAGAGGCACTGTAATAGATAAAATATTTCCCAATGCAGACTCATAACCACAGCAGTAATCTCCAGGGAAAATGCACTTTTCAAGGGCTACTCATGTAGCATACTTATGCTGAGAAGATATTTCCCTTCTTTCTCTCCCTCTTTCCCCTGTTTTATGAGTGTTGACATGTAAAATCAACAGATGTGTTGGTGTGAAGACTCAATTAAAATCCATATAGGCTCAGTATAAGCTCAGCTATTTCTTGATATCAGAAAAGCAGTTGAGCTTATTTCCAAGACTATTAGATGTGAACCAGAAGTTATATGATATGAATAATATGGGACCCAAGAATGAGGTCCACTCTACTGTTCAGCAGAAGAAGGCTGACAGAATGAGAAATGGTCAAGACGTCCACCATTTTCTCTTAACATCTGCAGGCAACAGGTGTTGAGAGGAAATGGTGGAAGTCTTTTGACTGTTCCTCTTGGCCTCCTTAGGTACTAGTGCTCTGTTTTAGAGAAGAGAACTGATTATGATACCCTACCTGAGATCTCCTAAACTGAGACCTGTTGCCTCAGGTGTGGTGGACAGTGTTCCACCAACGATATTGAAATAACATTCAGCTTCCCATCCTATCATCATCTATACATGTGAGTGGGGCACTCTCTTTTCTTGTCCTGGGGAGGAAAATGCCTTGGGCCAGTCCAGATTGGGAAGTTCTGATTCAAATTTCATCTCATGTGCTTTGTTACGCATGTGGAAGGCAAACAGCATAACCACTTTTCTCCCATTCCTTATGTGTAATGAGGCTGCAATAACGCTGGTCTACCTTACTTATAGCTGTGAGAATTAGAAGTATTCAAAGCACTTTGAAAACCGAAAACCCTCTGTTTCAGACATATTACCAAGTGCTTCTTGCTTTTCTTTGTGTGCTTTGTTATATTTGCCAGCTAAAAATCTTTGCTGTACTTGTATGGAGGTTAATACCTTGAAATAAGGGGATTTAGTTCAAAGGTATTATCTTGGCTGTTTGAACACAGTGTATTTTGTCAGGGGAAGTGGGATAAGTAAGCAAGTACATGTTATAGTTTTAATGTCCTTTTTTGGGGTCATCTTTAGGTTTTTACAGGCGTTCTGCTCATGGATCCCTCCTGCATAATCTACTGTGAGGGGATTATTCAATTTTTGTTCAGGGTGGCCCTTACTATTACACAATTAGAGACTGTTTAAGTTTATTTAGCCAATTAGCACTGGTTTAGGATTTGGCATGAGGTGAGGGAATTCATTAATTGACCCCCATAAGACAAGTCTTTGTTCTGATATCATGTGGTCACATGCAATTTCTGTCACAAATCCTCACATGTATTCCAATCAGTTAAGCTTTCTCTTTCTCCCTTTGTCTCTAAGGTTAGACAAAAGTTTGCAATTTTGATGTCATATTGTTACTCCAATCAGTACGCCAGCCTAAAATCTCAGTTTATGTAGCCTCTTGAAGTGTGCACGTATCTTCGTGCTTACTCTTCTATTCATACATATCTGGATTGTTTCTATGCAATAGACTGTTATAAGACTGTCATTCCTGTATATCATCACTTTAATCCATAATCATCAATATTAAAGATGTGGCTGAATAGACTGAACTCAGTTGCCCTCATTCATTAAAGCTAATTAATCTAAATTATATCTGTTTGTTGCAAATCCAGCTCTCTATTCAGCTGCTTTACTGGAAGAGGTTTTTCACATAGGATGGAAGGAAAGTGTAAAGAAATAAAGAAATCTATCACTGCTGTTTTGCATTTACATGCATAGGAGCAGGGCAGCTATCATTCATACACAAAGTACCTGAGATGGCAACGGTCCTGCTACCTATTTCAGCTCACACTTTCAGTCAGGATGGAAATCTCATAAAAGAATCCTGAGCAAGTATTGCATTTAGGGGTGACCTATCCCCAACACTTCTCAATCAAAGCCTATTCACTCTTCAGAATGTATGATGTGGGTTGATATAAATGTGGGGATTAACATTCTTACTGCTACTGCAGGGGAGCCAGGGTGAATGCTAGGAATGAGGAATGTGCCGCTCTCTGGGTGTTGTTGAATTCAACTCCCACAATCCCTTACCTATTGCTCATGCTGGCTAGGGGTGATGAAGTCTGTACTCCAGCAACATCTGGAAGTCCACATGTTCCCCATTTCTGGTGTATGGCAATGCATTCCACATCATATTTTTCTACTAGTCCCCTTCTTATGCACCTCCATTCTGCCAGAAGAAATACATCCTTTTATGTGCCCCATATTTAGAAAGGTCTCCAAGGGTCACTGTGGTAGTCACTCAAAATAAAATCATCAAAGTGTCATGTGGCAGCTTAAGAAATGCACTCTCTCACAACCTTTTCTAGTCTAGAAACGACATCGTTTGAGACATCTAGAGATAGGCAGGTCTCTTCATTTCAATTTCATTCAAGTTCTCTTTTGCCCCACCAAGTTTTTTTCTGTCCCTGTTCCATACTGGATTGCTTTTTCTTGTAATCCACACAAAAATCTGTGCATGTTTCTAGGTATACTTGTCAAAATGTACGCTTTGCATACTGATTTTTCAATGTATGCTTTCTGCTGTGTACGTTGTCAAATGCATATATTTGGGGGACGCGATTCTCCATTATGAATAAAACATTCCTGAGCACATTTCTGGGAAACTGACTCCAAATGTTCAAATGTTTTCATTAGTAGGTGGTACTTTTTTTAAAAAAAAAAAAATCCTCTATGCCAAGTATATTTGAAAAGATAGGAAAAAATACAGATGTGGACCCCAAACTGCATTCTGGTTCAGACTGCAGTTAGGGAAATGTTTTAAGTTCACACTGAAATATGAACTAAAGCATTGCATGGTCTGTCCCTGCACCCACCCACCCAACTACAGCTGGCACAATTTTACAAAAACCTCACTAGTACTACCTTGAAAAGGCAGAACAGTTTTATTTTGCTTTGGAACAACACTTCTGTGAATGTGCATCTTGTGCTTATTATATGGCTGAGAATTAAACTGTTTTCAGTATCTTTGTTGCTTCCTAACCACCCATAATTTCTCCAGTAAGCTTACTGTACATCGGGTGGAGTGATAGGTCCTTTAGAGCTTTGGTCTACCATACTAGAAATCATGGTTACATTTCACCTTGTTGTAGTTGTCTGTAATGGCGAGAAGCAGCACATTATAGATCCTCCCTCAGGACAGCAGAACTGATTAAAAGGATGAGAGCAACTAGCAAAAGTGCTATTCAAACACAGAACCCTCCTGAGATCAAGAAAGGTAATCATCTGTAGTCCAGGAGATGGAGAGAATGTGATTGCAATGTGATTTTCTCTCCTTCCTCAAAACAGAGCCAGAAGAGTGGGAGATAGAAGGGGGGGGGGGGGGGATAAAAATAAAAAAAGAATTAGGTTTGCTTAAATACTGTTTTTTGTCATTTAAAAAAACTTGTTTTCTTATATTTGTGTATTTTCTTTCCCTAGATCTCAAGTCCAAAAGCATTACTGAACTAGTCAAAGAAATTGTAAGAGACCAACTGAAAGTCTTCCAAAGTGACATGCAAGAAACTGTGGCCCAGATTTTTAGGATTGTGTCTGGTTTGTCTGATGACCTTGAGAGTTCCAAAGAATTGATCAAAAGTCTGAATGCTTCCCACCAAAAATTTGCCACAGAGATAATAAATAGGCCTACACTGGTAGAAATCCAAGAGATAAGGAACCAGATCTTACATATTGAAAAGGACATAAGCATTGCATGTGGCATGCCAATCAAAGAACTGCAGGAAAAGCAGAGGTCCATGGAAGTTGCATTGGAGCATCAAAGTTCAAAGAGTAATGTATACTATGAATCTCTGAACAAGACTCTGACTCAAATGAAAAAGGTACATGAACAGCTCTTAACAGCTGAACAGACCTCAGACCAAAACATCCCAAAAGCAGGTAAATCAATTAGTGATAACCTTACAGATTACATGATTAGTCTCCATGAGAAAGTGAAAACACAGAGTTTGATGGTTCTGCAGCTTTATGATGACCTTCGAGTCCAAGACAGTAAGATAAGTAACCTTACTGTAATGTTAGAGATCCAGAGGGACAGTGTACAAGAAGAATGTGACAGCATGTTGTCCAAATGTAGAAATGACTTCCAAATGCAACTGAAGGGGATGGAAGAGAACATGTATTCCTTAAATAAAACAATGGAGAATCTGGAGTATTCCTTGGATGATAAGATGGACAAAATGAATGAGCAAATTAATGACCTCTGTTATGATATGGAGATCCTTCAGCCTTTGATTGAACAAGGAGTTCCTTTCAGCTTTAACTCAGAGTATGAGCAGCGGATTGAAACAGAAGCTATCTCCACAAAGCTAGAGAATTTAACCAGTGTTGTGACAGGGCTTAGTTTCACTGTTGAAGAACTCACCAAAAGTCAAAAGGAGCTTAAAAACGAAGCTCAGACTCACAATGAAATATCTGAAAGGCGTCTTGATGAATGCTTTGTTTTAATGGAAGATGGCATAAACAAGACAATGATGGTTATAAACAATGCCATTGATTCTATCCAGGATAATTATGTCCTGAAAGAAACACTGAGTGCCTTCAAAAATGAGACTGCATCCTGCTGCAGTGGTGTTCAGAAGTTGGAAAGCATATTAACATTAATACCTCAGTTCCAACAGATGAATGAATCCCTTCAGATACTAGTCAATGAGAATCAAAAGCGCAACTTTATTTCAGAAAGAGTTAAGTCTCCTTCAGAACCTTCACATAGTGAAAACACCATCCCTCGTCTCAGCAAAGTTCACCATAATTCAAACACAACATCATTAACTCCACAAGAACGTCAACAAGGCATAGGTCACCTTCATGAGAACCTGTTGCATCCCACAGCAGAGCAGGAAGATTATGAAGTTCGCTTACAAACAGTAGAGGCAAAAATAAACAAGTTTTTGGCAAACAACTGTGTCTCGGTAAGAAATGTCAAAGCTGCTGCAACAGAAAAGGATAAAGTTGTCTCAAACCAGCTTCAGACCTTGAGTTCCAGGATCAGGGCGCTTGAAGCCAAATCCATACGCTTCTCCGTGAGCATCCCTGTCTTAAACAAAACCGCCTATGAAGCACGCAGCTTGTGTCAGGCTATCTCTGGAAACATACAAGCCATGAATGCCAGCATTCCCAAACTAGTGAAACTGGCTTATCCAGAGAGTTTGCTGTTTCAGAAGGGCATGAAAGAACTCACCGAATCCATGCTGGAGGTAAAGGCAGAAACGATCCTGTCCAATCTAACTTGGTATGTAGACAAATCGCTAGCTGATGCAGTAGACAATATCACTAAACGTTTGAAGGCAACTCCTGCAATTGCTAAAAAACCACCACCAGGAAAAAAGATGCCAGTGAACCCCAATACAAACCAGGCTGGACGAAGTCAGAGAAATACAGATTCTACCCTAGAAGCAGGTAATGCATTTTCACATTACTAACAAAATATTGCTATGAGAGATGGCTTGTGGTACAAGGAAGTGACATAAGGGAACTTGTGGGCTGAGCAATGGGCACTCAACATCAATAAAGTTGGGAAGGGCTACCCTAGCCACTGGCCACCCATGAGGGAGAAGCATCTTGCCCCAAAATTTCATGCTCTATATCTGCATCCTGTTGGGTCTGCAGCACTGTTATTACTACTATTGTATTGCTACCTTGCTTCAGAATGAAATATGTTGCCTGATCCTTGCTATTACTTTGTTTAGAATACAGCTCAACCTATCCATTCTTTGATGCAATAAGAACCAAACCCCATTTTCCTTAATAAGTTTTCTTGCTGCTCTGAATGGAAAATGAGATTCTGCGTCTGCGTTAAAAATAGATTTAACTTAAAACATTGATTTGACTTTAAAATAGATTGTTAAATCGCGTTCAAATAGATTGTTAAATCTATTTTTAGTTGAAGTCCTAGACACTAGTGCTGAACTTCAAATGAAACACCAAGACACCTGGAAGGATGCGTTTTGCATCTCCTTTGTCTGACTGCAGACCCAAGAGGCTAAGAACACATACACTAGGGCGTGTACTAGTACAACCTGCAATGAGAAGTTGGCATATTCTATTTGTTTGTTTGTTACCTTGGGTTGAGAAGCTTCTGGGAAGCTTGATTCCACCCTAGAAGCTTGATTAGGTGAGTTTTCAGGCTGTACAGCTATTTCCAAAAGAGCACTGGCAGATATTTAAGGTTTCTGGGGTCTCAAACACCTGCTTTTGGGGGCACTTGTTTGGGGACAGTTAAATACCTGCTTTTGGGTGCATCTGTTTAAACTAAGATAAGTGTCCAAGGAAAACACACCTGGACAAAAAACGGAACAGATGAGTACAAGTTACTTTAGAACTTACAGGGAAGGGTCATAGCTGGCTAGAGAGATACTTGTGTCAGATATATTGCAGATACATTGCATGCAAACCCCCAGTAAATCCAGTTAGGAACATCAGGGTAGCAGTTATTTTCCTGCATTGTCTGTTCTAACGACTGAATTCAGTCTCCTTAGAGACACTGGTAATTTCGTTCGGCGTTATCAGGGTTCTATATAATTTCCTGGCAGGGCTCTTAATGCAAGTGTACAGCATTATTTTCCTAAGTCCAAGAGAACGAGGGAGTGGGGAGTCTGAGTTGCACTCTTAATTCATAGTCCCTGATTGCCTCAATGTTCCATTTGACTGTGGGGAATCCAGCCAAATGTTCAAAGTGATTAAGGGTGGATTGGCATTCGGGTCCTTAATTTAGTAGAGGAAAATTGAATTTGCTTTGCATGAGATCCAGGAAAACCTAGAATCCTGATCAATCCAGACCAAACGGACACTAACTGTTATACTGAGCCAGCAGTCCAGAATCTTTTTTTAAATGATCATTTTTTAAAATGCGGCTTTGACATTGTTTGGTGTACAATAAGGTAAATTGACAAACAGCAAGGGCATTTTCATTCTTTTATGTCCCCCATCGTCTATTTCTTTGCTTCTATTCCTTCCACCTCAGTGCACATGCTCAAGGCATGCCTAAAGTCAAGTGCTTGCAGTTCATCCGATAATCAAGCGCACACGAAGTTTAAAGTGGATTCAGGCTTTAATAATATTTCCACTTTATTTCATATCTGTCTACTTATTCATTCTCCCTTAAACTGCTGGAAGCATCTTCGGCAAGGCAGTGAAACAGCAGCAGTCAGCAGCTCTATGGCTAAAGTGCCTTGGCCTTTTTGCAGGTTAAAACCCATTCTTCCATGCAAAAATGGCTGCACTTCTCTTAAAGACGCCTGTGAAAAGCACAGATGAAACTGACATAAGAAACTGTCCACTAGCCCATCAGAGAAGGTAAGGTCTGTGAGCTGCATGTGGCCTGTTCCTAGGCTCTAAAGAGTTGTCTATCAAAAAACATACGCTGTTGTTTATTGATGTTGCTGCTGTAGTGGTAGCAGTGGTGGTGATGGTTGTTCTGATGTTGATGATGGTCATCATAATCATCACCACCACCATGTAGAATAGGGCTGTCTCTGGATCCCCCAGTTTACAGTTCAGAACTTTGGGATAGATCCTGATTTGATCAGTGGTGATGCAAATCCTGCTCAATCCAATTTGTGCTCCAAACCTGAATAGATTTGAAAATTCAAGTCATCAGCCCTTTCCTTAACTGGCACTGCAAAACCAACATGGCTATAACATCTTTCTTTTTGCATTGATATACATGACATAGCCAAAAGAAGGGCACAAATCTACCAAATTTCAGATTGCTAGCCTCAGAGGTTTGTGTACTGGACACTTTTAATGTTTGATCCCTGCCAACTCTGTGATTGAAGAAAAATGTTAGCCTCTGATTGTACTTTACGGTTATTATTGAGCAAAACCCAGTACCCCTTCTTCCCTCCTGACCACTAGATTCCATAATTCCTCTTTGTACTTTGGCTAGTTCCCCATTATTTTAGACATCCAAATTACTGAATGAGTGCAAAGAGTCTTGGCTTTCTCCTGGGACCTCCATATTCCATTTCAGTCTGGACCTCATACAAAATAGCCCAGATCAGGCCAATTGGGTTTGGGATTCCAGCTTTAGCTGAAGCCAACACACAGGCCTACTGGAGAATCATACCTCCAGAAGCCTCCAAGGGATGCAGCTATCTTCTAAAAAGAGATGCAGTCCTCACACATGTCTCAGCATGAATAAATAAATAAATGAATAAATAAATGAATAAATCATGCATTTTACAGACAGAAATAAACAGGGGGTCTGGAGCAACCTACCTCAAGTCCAAGAATGGACTTAAAATAAGGATAAAATAAAAATGCCCTCTAGATCTTCTGAATTTGTCACCACCGCCCAGGAGGTTCTGACCAGCAGTAGCTGTCTTTGACATAGAGCAGACCCTCAGAATTGTCTAGGTTTTAATCAGAATGCTTCCATGGGAGTGAAGGACAGTGAGGTGGAACACACCTACTTTCAGTTTCTTCTGAAGCACTACCACAGCCACCACTACCACCACTACCAACAACAACAACCATTACATTTGTATCCAAGGGCAGAGTTCCATCTGAAGAAAATGTCTTGGGGGAACACAGATGTCAGATACCTGAGAGATTTTACACCTACATCAACAGAGGTCTCACCTGATCTCTCTCACACAGTTTAGTGTCCCTTCTTCTCTCTTTTCTCACAACAAGCTATTCCATACTATCTAAATCATACCATCCCCCCAGATGTTCTTTCAGTCTTAGTATCAATTTCTTCCTGAGAGAGAAGGAAAGACTAAGAAATGGATACCAATATGAGCCATAATAAATCTATTTGAAATCATTTGGGAGAGAAGATAATTTCTGAGTCTCAACCTGATAGCTTAACTCTTCCAGGGGAAGTAAGGACCACTGAATCATGCTTAGCTTCAAATATAAATCCTGACACATTTTTTTCTGGACTCCAAGCCTTTCATTGTTGCTTTGTTGTTCAGTGCCAAAAATGCCTCTGTGAACGTGTTTCGCTCTTTGTGTTTTAATTGCGAAAGATTGATCGTTACCCTAATTCAGTTTGACTTTTCATGCTTCAACTTTGCATATTCAGTGCAATAGCACAGAGACAGATGAAAGAGGTTTTTGTTGATGTTGGTAATTTGGTGCATTGGGTAGCGTAGGAGACTGACACTTTCTGATGAATGGGAAATGGACTGGCCACAAGAGCAGTTGCTTCCTTATTGCCACAGTACCAAGGCCCTCCCAAAACTGACCTCTTCTTATTTGTCAAAAAAAGAACAGTTCATGTCCTCTCAGCTCATTCAATCTGAGGGTCTCTTTAGGTGATGGACAGCAGTCCTCAATTCTGCCTTCCTTGAAGCACAAACAAACCACGGCATCTTTCATCATTGGTACTTTGTTTCAAGATCAGACTACTGAACAGCGGCAATGTGGATCTTTTATTTACAAAACACTGAGCTGGAATGTAGCACACCAGGCATCCGAAGGGCAAGCATGTGGTACAGCCACCACCTGGCTGAGGCTAACCCCAGATCAGTTCACTGCCCTAATGGGAATCTGTCTAACCAAAATCAGTCAGTGGTCATGTAGGTTGGGGAATCCCCAGGAAACAAGGACCTTTGCCAGATTCCATATAGGATGCTTTCATTTTTGCTATAAGAGAAATTCAGGATGCAAATATAATTGATCATAATTAACAGTACCTTGATTTGTTAGCACTATAGGTACATGTTTCTTAAACAATCATACACCTACCACTGATGGGATGCAGATGCAGTCTCGGTGGTACTCACAATGGAATTATTGTTTATTTGTTTTAGATACAGCCATAAAATCTATTCCCTATAATACTATTGCATTTTTAATTTATTATCTTTGCATTGCACAGTTACTGTGGCAGTAAACATTTATACTCAACAGTACAATTGCAGTTTTCAACCACTAATGGAAATGTTATTTCCATTTGTGTTTCCTCCCAATAACTCTGCTGAAAAGTTTTATGTTCTTAAAACCTACAGTAAATGGAAAACTTAATAACAGGTTATTATTCTCAGGGAACCTGCACTTTTTGTTTCTATCATGGCGGGACTCAGCTTCTCCCAGATGCAAAAGGCTGAGGGCTGCTGCTCTAGGTTTACATATATCAATATGGTGTGCAACGTGAAGTCCTTCTGTCAAATGCTCCAGACACCCAGTTCCACCTAGTAGTCTGGGGCCACTGATAATACTTTGTTCTCCTTGCTGTGCTGCTGGGTACACAGTGCAGGGGATTCTTCCACTTTAATATTCTATCACCACCACCCCAACTTTCTCAAAACCCAAACCTCTTTTCTGCATGGAACTCATTTGGGCTACACAAAGATCCATACTCATCTCTGAACTTTAGAAATCAATATATGATATGATATGATAGCTGCTTCTTAGGATTGTTGAAAGTGATGGGGCTGCCAGACTGATTCAGAAAAAAGAAAGGGAGGTAGAAGGATAATACCCACTGTGGTACACAGTGTTGTGTACTGGAGACCAGGGTTTGAATCCCCACTTGGCCATGGAAACTCACAGGAGGAGTGGAACTGGTAAAAGCACTCCTTAAATATCTCACTTAGCTTGAAAACCCTATTAGGGTCACTGTAAGTTGGTTCTGACTTGACAGCACATAGCCAACTAACTTGAAGAATACTGGGGTTGTATATTGTATGTAGTTTGTGGGTGCTGCTCTTTCACTCAAGGATCGCTATGGCACCTGCCAGCCTATTTTGAGTTAGATTTCCATTCAGGGTCCATGTGTGTGCATACATATCTGGCAGATTAAAGGTGAGAGGGTCATACAACATGGACTGGGATTCTCATCTTGATTCTGCTCTTGGAAACCAAGTAGAAGAGGGTAACGTTACCTCTACCCTCTCTGCTGTTTGCACTATTTCTCAGAAGAACACATTCTCAAACACACTTTTAATATTGCTTAGGAGAAAAAAGGAAGACATGCTAGACTCTTCTAGGATCCCCTCACCTCCTTGCAAAATAAAAAAGTAAAAGACAAGAGATGCTGTTGTTGCTATGTGCTGTCAAGTCACCTCCAATGCATGGTGACCCTGTGAATGAGTGACCACCAAAAGGTCCTATCATTAACAGTCCTGTTCAGCACTTACAAACTCAAGGCAATGGCTTCCTTTATCGAGTCAATCCATCTCATATTTGACCTTCCCCTTTTCCCAGTAGTAGTCTTTTTCTGCAAGTCTGTCTGTTCATGTTGCGTCCAAAGTACAGCAGACTCAGTTTTGTCATTTTTGCTTCTGGGCACTAAGTCATAGAGTCAATATAAACTGGAAGCAGCTTAACAGCACATGACAATAACATAACTTTGCTTTTTAAATGGGCTTGGACTAAACAGCCCCTCAGAATATACTTTCAGGGGACCAATCTCTGCCAGCCTTCCAAATAGGGGACCATTTTGAAGTAAGATACATATAGTCAATACATATATTCTGGGCACTTCTATCTGAGATATAAGTAGTTCCTTCGAAGAGTAGATGGACCCACTCCCCACCCATCCTGAATAGATTAGTGGGTCCAGATTCCACATCTAGCCCTTCAAACTCCAGGACATGGACTATGGAGTTCAAAAAATGGACTACCCAGTGTGAATCTTCTGTCCACACACCAAATCCCCACTACCCATCATGCAGAAAACAGGTAGGAGTCATTACTGTATTTTTCCGTTTATAACACGCCCCCGTTTATAAGACACCCCCCACTTTTCTAACCCCAAAATCAAGAAAATGTAGCTTTGAGTATTCAGTCTCTGGGTTCAGAACACTCGGACATTAGGAGTCCCTGTTGAATCTGAGCACTGCCTGCAGGCTCCACCTCCAAGGAGGTGTGTTCCAGTTTGTTTGTTCAGCATCAGCTGACGTCAGTTCCATAAGGCTCATGACTGGAGGAAGCTAAGCCTTGTGATTGGAGGAAGCCTGTTTACAGAGGCAAGGTATGGGCTGTTTTGTTCTCTCCTCAGCTATCTCAGCTTACTTCTGTGTAAAAGACGCCCCTCAATTTTTAGTGTAATGATTTTAGGAAAAAGTAGCATCTTCTACACGGAAAAATACGTTAGGTCTTGGGGTGGAAGTTGACCCTCTGAACATCCTAGTCTGGCCTTCTAGAGTTTCCCTATTGGCCACAACCTCTCCCCCAGGACAGCGTTGTGTAGATGATTTCCCACCTCCATTGAAAAAGCCTTTCCTAGGGCTTTGTTACCATAGCAACAGCATTAAGCTTTGCCTTTGGGCCCTGCCACCTGTGGAAAGAGCCCTGTGAAATAACTCTGAAATTGAATTTGATTGTTAGGCAGGAGAAAATGCTTCATTCCCACCCTTGGTTTGGAATCAGGGTGGGCAACATAGGAACCTGCCGGCTATATGCAGCCCCGCAAAAGTGTGTTTTTGTGGTTCCAAGGCCACCCCAGGGCCATAGACTTTTCATCAGGGGTCTTGGGGGGGTCCCCCTAAGGCCTCCCACCAACCAAAATGAAAAACAGGAAATGTCCATTCAGGTACTCCCTGCTTTAAAAAAAACCAAAAACCTGCATCCAGGCCTGGTGCAGCCTGTGATGGCAGATTGGGGCAAAATTTTGGCCTAGAAGCCTCACACGGCACCTGATATAGAAGGAGCCTGCAGCAAAAAGGAGTGGCTGAGCTGCAGCATTCAGAAAGCTCAAGGCTAGTATGGCCAGAGGTCCAGATCTGGAACAGACAGCGCAGGTTTGAGGCCCTTGTCTGGCAGTCAGTCCAGAATTGACATAATCTGGCCTAGACAGGAGCAGCACGAAACTTCTTCATTTTTTTCTGCTGCTTCTTTTTAAAACAGGCCTTCCCTTCCATTTCTCCTTTACAGAGCCCTGTGCTGTCTCAGGTTGCGTTGCACCACATCACATCCCTTCCATTCCCCCTCTGTCTGTTCTCCTTTTTTAGTGATGAAGCAGTGGCCACCGTACTCAGGGCTTCCAGCTACAGCCATGGTTCCCAACCTTGGGTCCCCAGATGTTCTTGGACTAAAACTCCGAGAAACCTTCACCACTAGCTGTGCTGGCCAAGACTTCTAGGAGTTGTAGTCCAAGAACATCTGGGGACCCAAGGTTGGGACATGCTGAGCTAGAGCATCCTTCTGCCACTTGGTACTCTCCTGATATTTTAGACCACAACTCGCACAGTCCCTCACCATTGTCCTGCTGGGTTGGACTGTTTGAGGCCATCGTTCCGAAACTTGCATGAGCCACCACTGCCCCGCGTGTTGCGGACACTCAAACAGCATGAATATGAAAATATGCTTCTCTGTCCTAGGTTTTAGCGTTGTGATAGATGGAATACATTGTGTCAGGGATGGGGCTAGGGAGGGAAGAAAAAATAATTACCTAAGTCAGACAGAAACATCTCAGTATGTTGTAGTCCATAAAGCTCATCTGTCTAACCTCGGGTAAGGAAAAGGAGGCCCATTGCACAAAGCACACAAAGCTTTGCATTCAGCCCAGCAAACTCAGATTCATCACCCTCGAAATGCTATGACAGAACACAACGGCCTCTGAAATAACTGGGCTGGAAATTAAAGATTGCTCAAAGCGCCAGTGAAGTGTCTATGAAAAGAGGCAATTCCACACATCTGCCAGCAATCAGCACTTATTCTGAAATACCCTTTTCATCACCCTCATACCTACCTACCTCTCAAGTGTTCCTGGACTGATCTTTCAAGACTCAGAGGCCAGCCCACTTACGTAGCAATCCAGCTGCAAGAACATATACACTCCTATTGTCACTACGTGGAAAAGTCTGAAGAGCTGAGCATGTTGAATAGTCTCCAGTAAATCCATTTGTCTAATCCCTAGATGATAGAGCACAGTGATTTCTAGGGGACAGTTCAAGGAGCGGTGGGAATGGATGGGGGTGGAACCCAATTGCCTCAATCTCTTAGGCCCACTTTTTATGCATGCAAAACATGCAGTGATAACATGGTGCCTCCTCTGTATCTCTCCAGCCTGTAGGTCAGTAGTAGGAATTGTTACATGTCTGTTTATTCTGTTTCTATATAAAGTGACTTTTCTCTTTCATATAAAGTGTAGATTTTTTAAAGAAAATGGGGCAAGTTCTGCACTCAAACATAGGTCAAAACATAGGGTGGTTTGGTCTTGAATGGCAACTAAGAGCCATTCATCCACCCCAACTGAAAATGTAGCTGTGGCAGTAAGGTTGCAGGAGCAGGAGGATAAAGGGCATTTGGACTTTGGAAGCCAGCATGTTGTAAAGAGTTACTGAAAGTCCTTTTGTTTTTGTGCATGATTATTGTGCCAACGTATGCCCTTCTTTCCCTTTTAATCCAGGTGATTATCTGAGCTGCAGTAGCTCCCCATGCCAAAATGGGGGGACGTGTGTCAATGAGAGACAAGGCTTTGTTTGTGCGTGCCGCTTTCCTTTCGGAGGGGCCAACTGCAGCACAAAGATGGTGGAAGAAAACACCCAAACCATTGGTAAGTATATGTAAAATCTAGCCAACACTTTGTCTCCCCTTTTCTAGAGAAAAAAATTGGGTTGTACACAAGATTCACACAAATTACAAACCAGGCACCATATTGGCCTGACTTCAACTGATTTGTTTGAGGTCCAAAATCTAGCTGAATGGGCAGATTAGTGTCCCAGTTCCACATCAATTTGTAGATTTGCTTTGCTCCAAGATCAATCTACAGATTGATTTGGATCTTGGGCACAAATCAAATCAGATGTTCTGGACCAAACTGGAGTACATTCCAAAGCACCAAGCTGGCTTACAAACTAAATCCAGAGACCTGTGCACAGCCCTAGTAAAAGACAGATATTAAAAGAATAAGAACTTCTTGTCTGCGCCGGATTCTCTGAATAATGTTTTCCTAGTGTCACAATCTTTCCTGTAAAGCACAAAGAACCCATAATCCTCTATTTTTATACATTCCACATCACAGAGTCTAAACCTTGGTTTCTTTCACAGACCTGTCAGTAACAAGCAAACCTAAGGTGAATAGAAGAAGTTGTTAGTCAAGTGCAGGATCATAAATAGAAAAGAATAAACTGATAATTCCTATTCCAAAAATTGTGAAATTGCAATATTGTAATATTGTTGTCTTTCAGACGACTAATGGCATGGCCTTGTTTCACATCTTTTCTCTTTCTGCTGCAGCCTGGTGGCATGGCTACCAAGGGGGCTAGCTGGGGGAAGTAAATTACTCAGTGCTACATACTGATATAAAGCCTCCGTTGTCTCAATTCTGCAAGCAAAGATTAAGATTTGGAAAGTTCTTTTTCTCACTGGTGTGAACAGCAAGAAATTTCCAGGAGCTTTCAATAGAACCCCTGCAGAGGCAAGAACAGTGTTTTGTGTTTTTAAAATGCTTGTTGTTGTGCAAACTGCCAATTTTTTGCACAGAATTGCCTGGCTTTTCTGCAAAATTGTGTAATTTGCAAATTACAGGAACTGGTCCACATTAGCATTATTGCAGTTGTATTTCAGAATTTAAAGCATTAGATGGGTTGACCGTGTCCTTCTTAACCATCAGCCAATCCTTCTTTGCTTGTTCTGTGCAGTATGAGTGTGCAGGAGTGCTTTCTTTCTCAAAGGGAAGGGATTGTATGGACCTATTAAACAACTTGTAAAGACTGAGAGAGAGAGAAAGGAGCTTTTTGAAAATTCCTCCTTGTTGTATGTTGAAACAGCCTAAATTGACAAGAATAAGGAATTTATGGATTATTCTTTCCCATCCATAAAACTAGCAGACATCCCTGTGGAGCTTCTAAGAAAGCAGAGGTATTGCTGTGATGCTTTTTGGACAGCATAGGAGAAATTGTTTCATAGTTTAATCATTCAGACATTTTGTTTGTTCCATGTTCCCAGTAACTTAAGATGTTTTTTGTATACATCTCTGGAACAAGGCTGAGTGGATGCTTAACTGGGAGCAGCAGTCAGCTTTCCTAATGAGAGGCCAGCTCCAGATTCAGGTGGTCCTCAACAAGGAATGTCAGTTCATCCCTCTCCCTTCATGGCAGGCTCACCTGGCCATGAGAGGGCCATTATTTTGATTTCTCATAATACCTCCTACAGTATATGCTCTCACATTGGGGCACTGGGAGAAATTAAATGGCAGCTCTAAGCTGCTTCTGCTTTGTTGAAAAATGTGCTTGTTTGTTCGTTCTTAAGGAATTGCTCAGGCAGGGATCTGACATGGACCAGACCGGGTCTGGGATCCCAGGAACTGATGGAGAATCAAGAAGTATCACTCAGGTTCAGAACAACAGGTGTCTCCTAGCCAAATATCCACCTATAATTACATTTTCTGGATGCTCATTATTATTATACCATATGTAAATCAGTTGCAAACAATAGTGTTATCCACAAAAGAAGTACATTTGGGTCTTCCCTTTTGAATCTAAACTTGTTCTGTGCAACCAAGGGAGTCCGATTTAGGCTTACCACTTTTTATTTGGTGCCCCCCTCCCCTGTTCTTTTAACAACTGGATGATAGACGGAATGTCTTTCTTGTCTCTGTATTTCTTTGCTGGAAAACCATTTACTGCAGTGGAGCTGGCTGACTTTAATTTCAGAGGTGCTGTGAATCCATTGTGCAAATTTTAGGCTGTGCAGCACATACAAACATGTTATATTTGTAGAAAGGTGAGACACAGCCTTGGAGAGAGAAACAGCATCATGAAAGCTTTTCTTACTAAAAAAAAGCAGCACAGTCAAGAATGAAATTTTCTTGCTGGTTCTGATTTTAAAAAAGAGACAACCTTTTCTTTGTTGGTGCGTTTGACGCTAATTGTGAAGAAAATTGCTTTCTATACAGTACTTAAGAATTCATTCTGCTTTTCCTCTTCAGCTTCTTGAGAACTTGACAGGAAGCCTGGGGAGGAGTTTACAACCACCCCTGTGTCTGTTATATAGATTTGGTCCCATTTAAACTGGCAGTTCGACACAAGCAGAAGACAACAAAAGGCAGAAGGGGATGTTATGGCTGACATGGGGCGAATGCCTGCAATAGCAGCCTCCTGCCCTCCATTTAAACTCATTTTCTGACATGATGGCATTATGCTGGTTTCCCAAGCCCTGCTGCACAACACTGTTTGTTGGGTGTAGGTTTGGGGCAGTTCACTGTGAGATGACAACATGGAAGAAGAAAGATGGGAAGCCACCAGCTGCAACAACAGAGAGAGAAGACGATTTATTAGTGTAGTGAGTTAATTCCAACTTTTACATTTCCTCAGGGGCAGAACAGCAGATGTTTTTGAAGAACTCTCATCACAGTTATGAAATATTTCATATAATGGTTTTCACTGTAAGAAATATTTGATAATGATGAGAGGTGAGAAATCTTAGAAGGTTCTTCCTTGAGGATGTAGCTAGACATGGCTCTGCTTTTAGAATTAAGAACTGTGTCAGTGGATTTTTCACTTATCTACTTACTATAGGTATATCTACTTTCTCTCCAGTAAGCTAAAAGCAGCATCCATGGATCTCCTCCTCCATAAGGTGGCATCAGAGGATCTGTATGGAGTTGGTCTGGCTAAGAAAGAAGGGCAGGTCCAAGTACCACCAGTGTAGTTGGCTGATTCCAGACCTTTCATGCCTGCGATTTAAAAATTGAGTATATGAGAAAGTGAAACTGGCAGAATCATCTATAGCCAGTGGACTTTGAATGCTTAACTTACAAAAGTCTGGCTTTTGTAAGTTAAACATTCCTTTGTATTCAACCAAGAATTCCTTTGTATTCAACCAAGATGTTGGTGCTGAGTTAGGGTTGACTCCTGCTTTCCCCACCCCATTGTTTCCCCTCACATTTAATAGTTACAAAGTGCGCATGGTCTTTCCTATGCTGGAAAAATCTGTACTAATGGAATTTGACTAGTGTGGATGGTTGAGAAGAATGTTGTCTAGTTTGTATTTGATAAAAACTTTTCAAAATTTTATAGATTTCATTAGAATTTTGATAGAAAGAATTTGAGATTTTAAAAAAAATCAGATGTGGAGAAAAGCCAAATGGGTAGGTTTAGGTTTTTGAAAATCACAAATGGCATCACATCCATCTTGTTCTTCAGCAGGATTCAAAACAATGTAACACAGGGTTGACTAAAAAGTAGTCTTCTGTGCAGCTCTGAAGTTTCCTCTTTATTTTTGAGCTCCATTGAACTACAGGGATGAATGAAAGACTTAAACCTATCTACGTTCTTTGCATTAAAACACTTGATCTCAGTCTTTCATGTCTTACATTCCAACCCATCACTTTTTCAAAGCACCATGTTACAAAAATACATTTTGTTCAAGAAATGCACTTACATGCTTGCAAAATTAAGGAGGAAAGAGAAGAAAATGGAAATACAAAAGACTAACACATTTGTTTTCATGTGAGCGTTCATGGATCAAAATCTACTTGTTGAAATGTGTTAATATATTAATATAGCTGTTATTATATTAATCACGTGTGGTACGTTTTCAAGAACCTAAATAATTGCAAAAGTCTTGCTTGGGGATAAGTACAGTTGTCCAGAGTCACTGCTAGGATACCAGAAGGTCAAATATTAGTAATTATTTATTATTTATTTATTTATTTCATGCATTTCTATACCACTGACTTAGTGCAAAGCATTACTCTAAGTGGTTTACATTTACTAAGACAACACAACAAAATCTTCCATCCCATATACCAACATTAAACTCCTCTAAGTAGTGAAGACTATAAACAAAAACAAATGAAGGTGAAACGGGACATCAATGCAAAATTAACTTAGATGAGGATGTCCTTGAGTGCCTCTTGAAAGAAGATGATCTTTAACATCTTCCTAAAAGTATATCTGTGAAGATTCTCAGTCATCCAGGTGAGGTTATCTGGAAGTTTGAGTCATGGCAACTGGACTTCTTTCTTATTAGGTTGAAACATTTCGCTACTCATCCAAATAGCGACTGAAGAAGCTACTTGGATGAGTAGCGAAACATTTCAACCTAATAAGAAAGAAGTCCAGTTGCCATGACTCAACTTCCAGATCCTCATAAAAGATGGGAGAGAGGAAGCCAGACATATTTCGACTTGGAGTCCATTCCATAAGGAAGGGGCCACCACCAAGAAGGCATGATTCCTGGTGACAGTCTTCTTTGCCTCCCTCGGTGTGCCAACCCGGAAAAGCCAGACCTGTGAAAAATGGTTGGACGGCCTGATGTTCTGAGAGAGAAACGCTCCCACAAATAACAAATCAGTGAGTTCAGTAAGAGATGGTACACTTGCAGGAACACCAGGATATTGAGGAAGAGAGAATTTTTAATAATTGTGATAAAGGCCTTGCATCACACCATCGCTGCTTCTGCATGCTGCCAGTACTACTTGTGCTGCTACTTCAGAACCACTGCAGGTGAAGACTTTGTTCTCAAAGGATCAACAAATGTCTGTATTTTTATATTTTCTTTTCCTTTGCAGACTTTTCAAAAGGATCTTACAGGTATGCGCCAATAATAGCCTTTTTTGCCTCGCACACGTATGGGATGAATTCTCCAGGCCCGATCCGATTCAACAATCTGGATGTCAACTATGGCTCCTCCTATGTCCCAGCGACTGGAAGGTTCCGTGTGCCATATCTTGGTGTTTATGTTTTTGAATATGCCATTGAATCAAACAGCCCTCTCATCTCAGGCTACCTAGTGGTAGATGGAGTAGATAAGCTAGCTTTCCGGTCTGAAAATCCAAATAATAACAAATATGTTGAAAGAGTGGTTACCGGTGATGCCTTATTGGAACTCAACTATGGACAAGAAGTCTGGCTCAGGCTGACAGCAGGCTCTATCCCAGCCAAATATCCACCCATAACTACATTCACTGGATACTTATTGTACCGTACATAAACCAGTTGCAGACAAAACTGTCAGCTGCAAAGGAAGCACTTTGGCTTTCCCCCTTTGCACTTAAACTTATTCTTCCTGAAAAACTGAATCTCATTTAGGATTGCCACCTTGTCTTTGATAGGTCACCAGTGCTTTTAAGAGAGGTAAGATAGATACAAACTAGACACAAAAGAACTATCCTGTCTCTGCTTCCCTTTGCTGGATAACCCATTTATTGGCTGCATTTCTGCCTATATGCATACAGTTGTTAAATACAGAGAGGTTTTACCAGAAGACAGGTGGCAAACCCAATCCCATCACATTATTATCTGAGTTTCAAATTTCCCAAACTGCTTGTTATTTCATCTTGTATTGGCTCAGTGAAAGACTTTGTTAATAGCTCTCCTGTTTTCCCAGGCACTGCATTATATGAACTATTTCAGTGTGTCTACAACTACCCAGTTATTTGGACCACTGCAAAAATAAATGTTATCAGCAATATGGAGGTAATTTGTATTCAGAAGTTTTCAGTGCTCACATAGCATAGACTGTAGCCTTGCAAATATCTACTTTGATTTATCCCATGATTCACTAGTCCCACAATTCACTAGTTGGAGCCACCTAAAGAGTAGTGGCTTAGGAATGGGAGTAGGAGACAAAGAATTAAGGGACTGCCTCCGAGCACATGCCCAGGAGTGTTCAGATCCAGAACTAAGTTTGGTCTTGTGGAAAAATTCACTCTGGATGTCCTCAATTCATCAGCAGTTTAATGTAGGAGTGTGAACAGCTCCTTCCATTGCAATCCATGTCTCCATCTACTGCAACTCATACAAGGATCTACCAGTGAATTCTGATTGACCTTCTCCCACTATACCATAATACGGTCATCTGTTCATGCATCATAGCCCTGTTTCTACTAGGAGGGGGCAGTTGCTGAGGGGAAGGCTGTCAATAGAGTGGAAAGGACCAATATGAGAAATCCTAGCTCTGTGGGTTGAATATCCCCTGCTAGCATGGAATTGCACCATGGAGGACTTCTGATAACCCACTGGATCTAGTTAGGAAGTTCCTTTGAAGGTTTGGATCTTGGCAAATTGCTGAGGTTTCATTAGGTCTGGCTTTTCATTTGCTAGATTTTTTAAAAAAGAAAAACGTTTAGTTGAAGGTATGTGTAGTCTTTCATGTATGTACACACACACATACATATATACATATTCAGTTGGCTTGCAAGCAATATCAGATATTAAAAATCTTTACTCTTGTTTGCTCACACTACATTTTGTAATTAAGCAGACATTTTGGGGGGGAGGGGGAAGAATCTTTATTTAAATACTGAAATTCTAGAAAATGAACCTTCTCATTATTGGTGTACTTCCTACAGTCTTTAAAAGAAATTGACTGGCACATATTTAACATAAATTAATTAATCAAATTCCTAAAGCAAGAGTGATACTTTGACAATACTGAAAGATGATTATTTTTCTTGCTTAAAAAAAATATTGTTGAGAAAAAATGCCTTTAATGAACTGCCTATTTAGAGGGAAGTATGTGATTTGCCAAACACCATCACGGTACACCATTCACAGGGGACAGCTTTGATGAAAATCTTATTTTTAAATCTATATATTTAATCTGTGGTTAGGAAATTAAACAATTAATCGCATCATTTAAAAGATTAACACTTTCGTTCTCTTTGCTTTGTGGAGGACCAAAGTCACTGTTGTGTGATGAGTAACTCAGGATGCTTTAAATGTCAGGCAAAAAGGTTGCTGGGTACCACAATCACTTCCAAGAACAGTTTCAGCCCACCCTACGTTTCTTTTATTAATCCTGTCTTCTGTTTATAAAACTAATCTTTGGCACGCCATGAACCTATATATTCCAGCTCCATCCTCCAATGGCATACCAAAATCCCCTTTTTATCACTAAACTATCCTAGCGTATCATTGAATTTTATCAGATGTTGTGCCCCCATGGCTAAATCCCTCCCCACCTCTTGTATGACTTTGTCAGTTTAATAACCTGTTTAGTCCTCTATATTCCTGCTATGGATAGGGCTAAATGGCGTGGAAATTACGCTGCAAATGAAATTCAAATGACCCACTGGAGACTGCATCTCTCTCTTTAAATATGACTTTCTTTGCCCTTCCTACTAAATCCTCCAAGCCAGGTCTCTATCGGCACAAATCCTAATTGTTTTCTACCAAACTCAATTTTTTGATAGGCTCTTACTTATTTTCCCCCCACACACACACCCACACACACACTGCCCCTTTTGCAAACAAATGTCATTTCCCCAGGGTCAGCTTCTGACCTCTGGGTCTTTCAGAGAAATGGGACAAAGGATCTCCCGTAAGGTGTACACACCAAGGATACACCAACAATGAAAAATCTCACTTGGTTTGCTTATTGAACACCCCTTTCCATAATTATCCTCCCTTTGTGCCTTGTTGATTCAGTACAATCATATTAACAGATGCAGTTGTATAGGTTTGATATCCCAGGAGTTAGACTATCATTCAAGAATAGTGGAATTGTTTGGAGAGTTCCATTACTCATCTCAAAACACAGGCATGTTTTTCCTGTACCAGTTCAGAAGGTTTCAGTGTGTTTCAAGAACCTGAAAGCTCTCTGTGATGTGGCCTTGTGACTAATGTCCACAATATCACTATATTTCATCTCCCACAGCCATTCTAAATTATTTGTTAAGACTAAAGCTTCCAGAAGCCCCTTGGGCCAGTGGCCATGCTGACTGGGGGATTCTAAAAGTTATAGTCCAAAATAGTAACTTTTACAAGCTCTGAATCCAAAGTTCATTCTTGCAGTTATTTTAAACAGGTTTGTAATTACAACTTACCCTGTTTTCCCGAAAATAAGACCTAACCTGAAAATAAGCCCTAGTATGATTTTTCAGGATGCTCGTAATATAAGCCCTACCCCAAAAATAAGCCCCAGTTAAGTGAAACCCCGCCCTCCACCATTGTGCAGCATTGTGCAGCAAGCAGAAGAAGATGACATGAGTGTATTTGAATAAATGTAGATTGTTGTACATGAAAAAAATAAAACATCCCCTGAAAATAAGCCCTAATGCGTTTTTTTGGAGCAAAAATTAATATAAGACCCTGTCTTATTTTCAGGGAAACATGGTATGTGTCATAATTGTGATCGATATTAGACTGGGAATCAAGAAATCCAAGTTCTTGTTGCCACCAAGCCATGACACCTCTTGGGTAACCTTGGCTAATCACTCTCAGCCTACCTCAAAAGGTTGTTGTGGGAGTAATATGAGGAAAAAGCAAGTAATGTACACCACCTTGATGCTCACTAGAAGTTAGGATATAAATGTAACCAATAAATAAATAAAGCGAATAAAGATCTAGAAGAAAAATGTATGGACACTTATACACCATATACTGATTCACATAGCATGTAAAGAGCTTTTTGTGACTTCACTTGGACTGTTTGATCTGCCTTCATCCTATTACAAGTCACACTTCCTGTATATTTTATTCCTAGGTATAGCCCTATTCACGCATTAGTGTTATACATACAACCAACACGTGTGTCTGGGTGAAGGAGCTGTGCTGTCTTCTCTCATTCTCAATACCACACACCACACTCATCCTAAATCATCAGGAATCCTAAATGTTTGAAAATGTGTGTGCAGCAGTATCTGTGAAGGCTACCCTCTTCCAGACACTTGTGCTAACATGCCAGGTACTGGGATCTTTATGACCCAAGATTGTTGAGAGTGGGGCCAGCCAGTGTAGCCTTGTTTCTTGATTACCTGTTTTTGCTACTCAACCCCTGATGCCTGAGTAAAGCTGTTTGTCTGATGTGACTCCTGACATCTCAATATGATTCTGGAACAAAAAGAAATGTATTTTTCTCTTATTCATAATTGGGATTATACCTGTGTGCTCATAAAAGAGTTACATAATCTTTGTGGTTGTCATTTCCTTGTATCTAATGTATCTCAATGTGAATTCTCTCCTGGTATGCCATTGATGCCACAGTAAAGATATGAGGAGGACTGCCTTTTTTTCCCTGCTTATATTTCCTTATCTGAACACTTAAAGGAACTATTTGGACATCATAAATTCCTGACAGCAAAGCAAACCCATCCAGCTGTACCCTTGTTAGTTGCAATCCTATCAATACTGCTTCTATTCCACATTACCAGATATCTCTTTGGAGGCTGGAGGACCTTTACCAGTAGTCTCTCATCCTGATCTAGCTAAACACACCCTTCCCATGTTTTTCAGCTCTTTCATATCCATGCATGGCATTGCTAGAAGGCCATGGAGATAGACCGTCTTGAAACAGGCATCAAAGACATGTGCCAGTGCACCACCTAGATTGTCTCTCAAATGCCACCCATTGTCAATGGCCACCCATGCATCCAAATGTTTCTACACATTCGATCTGCATTAGAGTAAGCCGAGGAAGGGGTCACGGGGCGATCGGCTGCTTAATCTAAGGAAGCATTTGCCACTGAATGTAACTGCAGATCGATACAATCAGTAAGGCTAACCATTATGCAGAAGAGACTGAAATCAATCACTCCAGGCTCCCCTGGAATTTCCTCTCCACCCTCCCTACTCCCCATTGCTACTTTCCTTCAGAATAAGTGCAAATAGCATTCCTGCCGCACATTCTTTTTTTTTTAATGTTTTATCCAATACTCCTAGTGTGGCAAGTGCTTATCTCTACCCAGAGCTCAAAAAGGTATCCAAAGCCCCCACCCAGCATACAGCAAGCCAGCTTCCTCAGTATATTTGGATAGCCCAATTACCATGGCAACAATTTTTATCAGCTTTGGCTTTGACAAGCCCATCCAGTTTCTCGTGGCACTTTGTGCTATTATTTCCTCACTTATGCCAAAGGAGCCATTCTTGAATGCAGTTGCCAGCAATGCACCTTTCTATATGTGCTGTTGTGAGCTGCAGGTTTTATAGTAAACCAGGTACCCCCCCACACACTTTTTTTGCTAGCTGTACCAGTTACATACCATGTTTACAAGTCCCTGGCAGTGAAAGGAAAAAGCAGTTGCTGACCTTGACCATGCCATTGTTTACATAGATTCTTAACTTCACTGCAATGAAATGAGTCAAGAATCACTTGCAAAAAAAAAAAAAAAAAAAGGAAAAGAAAATAGCCATGTGGTCCTTACACAATTTAAAGGCAAGGGTAGGTGATGTGAGGGTAGATGATAAGGAAAATCACTCAATAAACCAAAGGGAAACCCTCCCCCACCCTCACCCACAGTTTTGAAGCTCAACCTTTTGACCAGAAGACAAGATGCTTTCCATGAAGTAGGGACAGATGAATCTCCTTTTCACAGTCCTCGAGTTAAATTCCTGTTGGTCAAATGTTTGGCTGCGGTCTGATGGAAAAATATAAATCAGGACTGCACAGATACAAACGGCTGACCATTTCCATTGGTTGCAGGAGGCCATCTGTTCTCTAAAAGACTGAAGACACAACACGGTTGGTCCAAGACATTTTGTTGCCTGCGGAAAAGGTCAAATTCCTCCCCCAGAAGGTGGTGGGACTGGCAGGGGAATCTTAGGCTGTGGTCACACTAGAGAAATGCCCCCATGTTTTCTTGCGTTTTCTGCTTCCTGTAGAGTAATGTACTGCAGTCACGTGACATATATTCCATTATAGTGGTTCACACCTTTTTTTTAACCATTCCACATTTTTTAGTTAAATTAGATGTGGTACGTTCATCTACACCCCTGCAGAGGGGCATATCCCTTTTTTTTTCTCTGCCCCTTCCCCCCCCCCCTTTTAAAAAATTTGTGCAGGTACATTGGTGTGTTGGCAAAACACCTTTGCTGGTCACATACTGATATGAGACAGTTTTTCCTCTTTCCACTCTGCGTTACCCTCAATGGTTACCCACAGCCTTTTTGACAGAAGCATACTAACGTGCCAACATTCCCGTTTGAATTTAAACATGCTAGGCGTAAAGAAAATGAATTAGTTTTGTAGTACGCACTCAATAGAACGTTGGCTGTATTGCACAATGAAACATGGAACAAATATAGTAGTAGCCTCCTAGTAGGCTGGATTTAATGCAGAGATAGCATGGAGGGGGAAAGAATCGGTAATGGCCATGCATCACCTGAACCAGAAAAAAAAGTGGGGTCGAAACTCACGAGGAGTAACTTGAAAACATTTTGCTGGTGTGACCTCAGCCTAAGTTTGACACTTGTGGAAAGACAACATCCTTCTCCACACCAGAAACTGACAGTCTAATTTTGGGAGCACAGAGCAGGCTGCCTGGAACACATAGCCCTGTCTTCAACAAAGAAGAAACACCTGGGGGGCTGCAGCCAGCTCCACTCAGCTAATCATCTGTCACCTAGGGCAAGTGCTTCACTTTACCTATTGGTAGGGCCAGCCTTGATGCCTAAAACTGACCACAGACCTGTTACATTGTTGGATCACTTGCTTCAATATGCTTTCAAGGAAATATTTCAAAAAGAAAATATGATCTAAATACCAAAGCATATCTACATACTAACCCATATCTATGAAAGCTGCAATTTCCTCAAGCTTTGGATCTCTTTCAGACACAACAAAGCTTTCACTGGGAAATAAAAAGTAGCAAGTATTATATTAGCATTGTTAATTATGTGCTGACAGGGTACTTTGCATTTTACAAGACAAAGATAAAGATGCGGTTCCTGGCCTGATGAGCTTGTAATGTAAAAATCAAACTCCCATCGACTGATCATACAATGAATGTATCACCCAGTTACCTAGCAACTTCCAAGACCTGATTAACCCTTTTTTAAGGGTGTACAACACTTAGAAGAGTGAATTCCCAAACGATTTTACCTAATCTTACGCATGCCAGCTTCATGCTTTCCTTGTCTTAGGCCAATTGTTAACAGGAACTCTTCTTGACTGTTAATCAGGGCAAGATAGTAGCACTTCTGCTACTGATAAAATCATATGAATTTAATGCCACTTTGTCTTCCCCCCCCCCCCCAGTTATTAAAAGGGGTACCAGTTGATGGGAGTTTCATCATTTTATAATTCTTAGAAATAGAACTCAGAGGCACATAAACACAGAGGATTTCAGTGATACCCGAAATAGACTCAGAAGACATTTTCCTGGGGAAAGTTCTGATATTTTTAATTTTTTTCCACCAAAAGAAGATTACAGATTTTTTTGCCCTGAATATTCTTCTTCCACAGTACTTCAAAATATAGGTAAAACGGTTTTTTCACCCAAGTTAAATTGTTTCCTGTGGACCACAGTGGAGGATGGTTTGTCCTCTTCCTGAAAACACTCATGAGATAGTAATCACTGTTGTTCTCATTTAGTAGCTGGGTAAATGAAGCTCCTCCACAATCATACATGAAATGTCATATGATTATGACTTAATGCACATGCTGTAGAATGCTGTCCCATCTTTCCTGTGGTAGTATCTAAACAAATCATGAACCTCCTGTGATGTTCACATCTGACATTCTGGTTGGTTTGTCCCTGAGCTATTTATTTATTTATTTGTTCCATTTTTACCCCGCCCATCTAGATTCGGGAATCTACTCTGGGCAGCTTACAGAGTATAAAGATAAAAACATTAAAATAACTTTGATCAAAGAGCAAAAATCAATAAAGAAAACAGGATCCAAGATGGAAAAGAAGCTATGTAACGGGAAGGGGGAAGGCCTGCCGGAAGAACCAAGTCTTCAACTTGTTTTTAAAACAAGTTGAACAAGCTAGAGAAATGAACCAAGGACAAACTGTGGGTTATTCCTCTTGGGTTTTTTTTGGGGGGGGGGGGAAGCAGGGGGGAGCAAGATCACCACATTTAAGTGTCAAAGAAAACAACCTTGAACAAAGGCTACTCCTGCTTGTAGGAAGCATGATCAAGCAGCGATAGGATTGTGCAGCCTCATGCAAAATAAGCTCGCAGTTGCATATGAAACTGGTCACCATGGTTCAGGCTACCTGAGTTAGGCTTCATTGTGTGGAAGAACGTGAAAGAGAGAATCTATAACTGAGACAGGAACTGCAGCAAAATTTGTCAGTTCTCAGCAGCTGCTGTTGCTGATGCTTCTTCTTCACCCGTCATCATTTTCAGGACCCAGAATCTGCCAGATAACTACACCATTCCCCTCCTGTAAGAAATCTGGTTCTGAAAAACAACAGCACTTATTCTCCATTTTCTTTTTTTTCTTTTTTTTTAAAGATGGGGGTATGAGGTATTAGAATAGAATTGGGGTCCAGTTCTCCTAATATTGGGAGGAAATTTTTAAAATTCTGGGAAATTTGGGGAGGAGTCACTTTGGGAGAGATGTCAGTTATATGCATATAGCTTTTGAGCTGCAGGGTTCCTACCCCTGATTTAAATGCAAGTGCAAAGTTACCTAATTGTGTGTATTTGCCAGGGGGTGTGTGTCCTACCGTTTGTGTGTGGCTACATGTATCCACCCTCAGTGGGAACACAGTTAATATCCATTAAGAGGATGTTAAATTGAAGAAGCTCTCTCTTTTTTAATGTGACAAAGGCTCTAGAAGGACCAAGGTTAATGTTCTTGTGACTCACAGAAACACACACGAAACTTGCCTCTCACTGTTTTGAGGGCAACCCTGGTGTAGGAACCCTCACAAGCCTTTCACATGCAGGGCAATGCCATTCAAGAAAGGTGAGCCACAGCGAAGGCTCGATTTGTCTCCAGAAGAAACCCTGGCAGAACTGAGAGGAAATCATTGTTGAGCAGCAGCCTCCTGCCTTGTTATCTGGAGGCAAAGCCAGGAGAGAGAGCAATTAAAAACTCCCATGACAAAATTGATAGACGGCTAGAGAGAGGGAATCACTCTCCACTCTATCTAAACAATCTGACCTCGGCAAATTGCTTTGCAAGAGGAAAAAAAGAGTTCAGTGACCCATTACTGTAGTTCTTATCTCTTTTTTATCATGTAGAAAGACATGTACGTGAGGGAAGGTTGTTTATGATTGTTATTGCTAGGGGTAGTCTGTGTTGCTCGACTGTATCCTACCCAAAGGCAGCAGGGCCTGTTAAAGCTCAGGATGCTACCCTTAAATTCCTACCCAGCATGGTTAAGCAGCTTGTGCATTTTGCTGAAGTTGTGAAAATTAAGTGTATGTGATAAAGAATAAGCGGGTTAGAGAATTTAAATAAGAACAAGATGTACCTTCAAATTTTTTTCCATTGGTGTCCATTTCCATAGGAACAGATCACCTCACAATTTGTGAATTCTATTTTAACACTCAGGATGGCTGCCAAAACAGGCAAGCTCAACATAGAGTTGCAGAACAAGACATTTGCCAAATCACAGATTATTTCTCAAGTGGCAGGTTTCTGGCATTATAGTTGAGGTACATAAGCACGGCCAGACAGTTTATGGTCTGTTTCTATAACTAGCTTCAAGACATAGGCATCTTGGAAAGATCCAGGATGATGTAGTGACTAGAGAGACTGGGACTGAAAAATCCAGGTTCTATTTCCCAATGAGTCCAACATTTCTCTAGGTGACCTTGGTTCAGTCACTCTCATTCAGTCCAATTTATCTAACAAGGTTGTAAGGACAGAGGGTAGCAAAGAAGAAGCACCTTGAACCTGGAGCAGGAAATGCAAGATACACATCTTAAGACGGATGCTACATCTAAAGATAATTGAGGTACTATATTTTAAGACAGTATGCAGGCTACATTCTGTAACATCAAGCTTCTTTCCTCTGACTTTTTGTAACATTATGCTAGATGAAGAGTGTGTTGTTTTAATCCCAAAAGTTTGCACTGAGATTTTTGTGCCTGTTTAGTTGGCCTAATAGAGGTATTGCCAAAACATGGCTTTGGAAGTATAAATAAAATTGGCTGGAAGTGAACTAATATATTCCCTACCTACACAGTCATGCAAGTTAATAGTGAAATTTGGTTAAAAAATAATTGATATGCACACATGAACTTGGTGTTAGTTTGGTTCCAAGGTAGGAACCAAAAAAAGAAGTTAGCCTCGTTTACTGTATAGATGAGGTGTGTAAAACATTTGGTGGATTCACTTCATATTTCAGTTTGGAGCTGGCTGGATAGCACAGTGAATTATGGTATCTAGATGCTGAGAGTCTAATTCTCCACTGTGCCTCCCAGGAGGACAGCCAGCCTGTGTAGCCTTGAGCAAGCTGCACAGTCCCAGAGTGCCCCAGAAGAAGGGAATGGTAAACCACTTCTGAGTACTCTCTACCTAGAAAACATGGGGAACGGTTGCCATAAGTTATTATTATCAGTGAAACTGGTGGATTTGATTTGCAGTTTTGGGAATTACACTCAAAATAAATCATATTTCCAAGCTCAGCTCTTGAGTGTATTTTGCAATGCTGCCTACACTTCCAAATCAAAATAACATTCAGTCGCAAAAGGCCTAGAAGTCTGCTTCCAAATCCAGATATAATCACTATAAAATATAATCACATCCATCCATTTGCACCAAGGAGTTCTCTGAATGAGTCATCACAGAGCAAACACCACAGACAGAACTTTCATCTTATCCAATAACAACACTGTCAAAATGCCTCTGAATTGAGACAGTTCACATGGTCAGCTGCCAGTTGTCAAATAATGAGAAATCAAGTGAGGTACAGTCATGTGTGAATCGGCCTTCAAATTTCTTGGTTGATTCAGTGGAGCAGGCTTTGTACAAACACCCATCTCTTCTGCTCTCTTCTTTTGGAACAATGCTGTTCAATATGTTTAAAAAATCCTATTTGAAGGCAGATAAGGTGGGCCGATGTTGGATTTTTGGTCTGTTTCAGCATCTTTTAAATCTATGATTTTTTGATGTAGTAAAGCATGTATTTATAGGTCATTTTCTAACAAAATCCTGAAACGTCAGAATTAAATAGGCACTTCCCTATCCATTCTGAAGAAGTGTACACAAAGTCACAATTTTATTGTATCCATTCTGATAAAATTATTTTTGAGGTTTTAAAAGGTACGCTACTTACCTGCCTAGTTATCCTAACCCCACAATAGAGGTGACAAAAGGTTGGTATTATGATGCCAACAGGAGTTGTCAAGAGAAAGTGGAAGAAAAGACACATTAAAAAACTTTTATTTTGAGTTGAAAAGTGAATAAAAATGTTGAAGTATTAAAGAAAACTGTTATTCAGTGCATCACTTCCATGTTATGTTCTTTTAAAATCTGGATTCACACACACACACGTCGCCACCCCCCCAAAAAGATATGGATGGCTGAAGAGACATGCAATGCTTTTATCAGAAAAAAAGAAAATACAGAGGGAGAAAATGTTAACTTCTTCTGTAGAAAAAGAAACAAGCATTTTTGACAGCCAGTGCTTTAACACAAGCAAGAAAAAAAACATCATTTTCTGCTGCTGGATATAAATGTGTTGAGGTAAAAAAAAACCCCAACAACATTGCATTATGGGTAGAGCATTTCTCCTGTACTCTTTTGCCTCTGGAACAAAAGTAATTGGCCTGATAATTAACTGGTCGCTCAAAATGTACTTCTGAGTTTGTACTTCTGACATTCTATGTATCTGAAAATTAAAAGGATACAGTCTGTTCTCCTGGTAGGACGATATGAGAGGCAAAAATTTCAGCCACTGTAGCACTGCCTTGCAGAGAAATGCACTATTTGATTTTTTTCAAAATCCTGTTGAAGTTCTGCTAAATCCAGTAAATGTAAGGTTAGGAAAATCTGTCCCTTGCAGTTTCTGATTTTTCCTTGTTTTGTTGTTGTTGTTGTTGTTTTGTTTTTTGTTCTGTTACTATTAATTGTACAAATCTGTCAGTTTCAGTTTCTCATTTTCCAGGGTTTTCCCCCCCTAAATTTGTTAATTTGGAAATAACCCCCTGACACTCACACTGGGATGAACTTTCATGCACATTCTCCCTAACACATACATTATTACATGCCAACAACTACAACAAAGGGCAATCGAGTAAATTTGGACTTGTAGAGACTCTTTTCAGGGTTTTCTAGATAGAGAGTTAAGAGAAGTGGTTGACCATTCCCTTCTTCCCAGGGTGCCCTGGGACTATGCAGTTTGCCCAAGGCCACACAGGCTGGCTCTACTCACAGGAGGCAGAGTGGGGAATTGAACTCCCAACATCTAACTCTGCAGCCAAATGCCAAAACTACTAAGCTACCCAGCTGGTCTTGGCTCACATAGACACACTTTGCCCAAATATGAGTGTTTTGTACACGTTCAGAGAATTTGTACACTGGTTTTCAGTTCACACGTTGGCTTCAAAAGTGTGAGTTAGGAAAATCTGCATAAAATGCACACCAACCACTTCTATTGAAAGACATGTTGACTTCAGAACAGTCTGGAGAGATTCCAGAAGTTCTAGGTCCAAAAAGTAACTTTTTCAAGCTCTACTTAATAATTTAACAAACAAAAGATACAATCATGTCACATGCCTTTGGAGTCTTTTCTCAGAGCCCTTAAATGCATTTGTAGGAAAGAAAGAGAAAATGAAAAGAAAATCAGAAAGAGTCCTGCTTGCACCACATCCAGTCACATCAAGCTAGGGTGCAATGTTTGATCAATAATGAGCAGGTACATTGGTGAATGCACTCTGCTTTGTACAATATTTGGATATTTTTTTATGTGTCACTATTTTACAGAAGACAGGGCTGATCAGTCCAGCTCAGTGCTTCCCAACTTTGGGTCCCCAGAAGTTCTTGAACTACAACTCCCAGAAATCCTGGCCAGCACGGCTAGTGGTGAAGGCTTCTGGGAGTTTTAGTCCAAGAACATCTGGGGACCCAAGGGTGGGAACCACAAGTCCAGCTTAAAGGCATTGAAGTTGTCCACTAAGAATTTGTACCTGGTCTAAACCATGAGCAGGCTCACAAGTCACAGTCACCCCAACAAAAAATGAGATAAGTTACATATCCATTTAAATAATAGCAATTATTTCTAAATTTGAAATTGTATACATACAGTAGCAAATCAGTGTCATTTTTTGTGATGCATTTCCCATTGCACATGTGCCAATTATTCCACTAGAACTAAGCAGTTACTCTAGGAACAGTTAGCATAAGTACACCCTTGGTGAATTATTATTTCTGGCTTCAGCTGCAAAAAGGGAGTGGGTAAAAACAAATTGGGTAAAGCCACGAAATTTTGCAGCTGACAGCAGCCACGGAATTAAAAGAAGCCTGCTTCTTGGGAGGAAAGCGATGACAAACCTTGACAGCATCTTACAAAGCAGAGACATCACCTTGCCGACAAAGGTCCGCATAGTCAAAGCTTTGGTTTTTCCAGTAGTGATGTATGGAAGTGAGAGCTGGACCATAAAGAAGACTGACCACCGAAGAATTGATGCTTTTGAATTGTGGTGCTGGAGGAGACTCTTGAGAGTCCCCTGGACTGCAAGGAGAACAAACGTATCCATTCTGAAGGAAATCAACCCTGAGTGCTCACTGGAAGGACAGATCCTGAAGCTGAGGCTCCAATACTTTGGCCATCTCATGAGAAGAGAAGACTCCCTGGAAAAGACCCTGATGTTGGGAAAGTGTGAGGGCAAGAGGAGAAGGGACGACAGAGGACGAGATGGTTGGACAGTGTCACCGAAGCTACCAACATGAATTTGCCCAAACTCCGGGAGGCAGTGGAAGACAGGAGGGCCTGGCGTGCTCTGGTCCACGGGGTCACGAAGAGTCGGACATGACTTAACGACTAAACAACAACAAAAAAACACCCACTATCTTCTTTTTTCCCAATAGCCTCCTGAATATTTTCAGTTTGTTGGAGAATTCTGGGGCTGATTTTAAAAAAAATCATGTCATTAAATATTTCTCTATGCATAAAATTAATTTTGCAATATACATGACATTCCCAGCTCCAACACAGGCATACATACTCTTGAATACAAGATAAATAAAAGATGGCTAAAATTTAAAATTTCATTTTCATTTTGTGAAATACTAATCATCTTGTAAAAATCAAATTTATTCTTTCATGCTGAATCATTAAATAATATATGACTAAATAGACTTCATTTGCTAATTTCTACCTTTATTTAAGTATTTATTCAGACTTACTTCACTAAGGAAGCAGGAGTAACAGAGTTCTGTGAGGAATGACAGAAGTCAGCTTCATAAACAACAATTGGTGTGTAACTTGTTGAGCAACAAAGGCCTTTGTCCACTATAATAAATAAAAAGAGAAATAATGAGTGGAAGGTTTCTTCTACAAAATAACACCAATTTAAAAAAGAGTTGCAGTTAGCCTTATTGAGGTTCCTCTTTAGATTTAGTGGTTTGGTGCCAATTTTTGAGCAAATGGCAATGGGGGGGGGGAGCACCAGAGGATATTTGGTGCCTGGATTAAGCCAATGCAACCCATTAGCCACCTGTTGTAGCCTGTCAAGGAACTGATTAATTTCCCAGTGTAACAACAGGGGGATAGGACATTTTGTGTCCTGAGGTGAATCGTCAGAGGTTGCCCTCTCCAAGCAACTCAAGGTGCATAATATCCAAAGGCAGCTGAGTTATTTGGGCATGCAAGCAGAAAATCCTTTGAGCTGCTCTCTCCATCCATGGCAGTGGGGCAGGGGGGAAAACACACCAGAACTCAGAAATTCTACTTTTTCTGGGTTGCATCTTCCTGAATCCCTCAGTTAAGGGGATTGATCAGAGCTTACAAAAGTTACCTTTCTCACTGTCAGTCCTAGAATCTCCCAAACTGGGTGGAAGATTCTGGGAATAGTAACTGAAAAAAGTAATTTTCCAAAACTCTAGTAAAAGTGGTATGATAAAGGATTAAGTACCTAACAATATGTTGCCCTTTTATACTCTTTCATGACATCCAAAATGTATTGTCCAAGAAAGCTGCACCATTTTGCCTAATGGTAGAGCAAGCCCTGAGGTGGGGGGGGGGGCAAGCACTCGACTGGATGTAACACAGAGCTATTGGGCTGTGTTTGACTTGGTGAGCCCCAATTTGCATAGACCTGCCTTAATTCTCCGTCTTCCTTTGTTTCCATTGTGTTTCTACATCAATGAAACAATGTGCAGCAAGAAATAATAGATTATAAATATGCAAATAGGGGTACATCCGTGTTAAATGGCTTTCCCATTTATACTAACTTATTTTTGTCTTAATGCTTTGAGAGGTCGCCTCAACCATTTAGAAATATATGAAATTGCATTGTGTTATCTAACCTGCAAGGGAGAAAGTGATAAAATACGAGGACTCACACAAGCACACACAAAGTACAAAGCTACTACGGTGGGAAATGCTGATGACTTGAAACATTTTTTTCTTCTTCTAGAAAAATAAAGATTGGGGAAACTGCATATACCTAATTTGCTGCTCGCCTAGTTAAGATCATTGGGGGGAAAAAAGTGCTGACAATGACAGGCCAGATATAAAGCCGCTTCTCAGCTAACAACCTTAATGAGAAATTTTCTGTCTGGGTTTTGATCTCTCCCCAGCATGATGGCTGCCCTTTTGCAGACTTGCATCCCGATCATGAGCTCATGTATGCCGATAACAGAATGCAGCCAGCCTCGGCATTGTTGGGCTTGTCTATTGACGGTGACAGTATTGATTGGAGGAACAGTGTCTTCCATGAGCCTCGATATTGCGTAAAAGTGGTGAAGAAAATCTTGTATTATGTACCACAGAGGTAGGCAAAAAAACATTGGCTTATGAGTTCCATTGCGCCATTCAGATCAAGAGTGCTCCAAAGATCCATCAGTGCCTGTGTTTTTTTTGGGGTGGGTGGGAGTTTGGTTTGGAGAATATGGCATTCTAAACCAACCACAATGCTGCGATAGAGACAGTTCAGGAGAACTGGCAGTAAAAGGGCTCCTCTCAGGCATCTCATGAACAGGGAGAGGGGACTGTTTCTGAGAAACAGAGAGACAGACAGACAGACAGACATCTCCATCCAGATCCTGAGCTGCCCCAGTTCAACTTAAAAGTTTTGTTGACAATGACTTGCAGGGTGTCTCACCAAATTGTACATACAATGTTACTTTTAAAAACAGAACTAGGCACACATATACACACATATCAGGGAACCAAATATTTACCCCACATCTATACAAAAGCACTGGGTAGTACAAAAACATGCGGCATTTCACCAAGACCAATGGTTCATCTAGTCCAACCACACATGGTAAAATCAAGTTTTCTTCTCTAGCTGCACTAATGCTTAGATTTTAATTCTCACCTAGAGACTCAGGAAAGCATGGCAATTCTCTTAGGTTTCACTTTCTGCTGGTGCCCTGAGCACTGGCAACCATAAATCTAGCATTCCATTTATGGAATGGTTGACCAGCTTACCACAGCATGTCCACAAGGGGGCCATGAGTGGAAATGTACTCTATGACTCATACTGAGCAAAAACTAATGCATAGAAGAGTATGGTAGAGGTGACACATAGTCATCCTGACTAGAAGCCATTGGTACCCCTAACCCCCCTGAAGTTACCTAATCTGCTTTTAAAGGTTGGTCAAACAAGCCATTCTCTAACCTTCTGTTGCTCTGAGAAGGACTTCCTGATTTAAATCTGATCTCCCTCTCTCCCACTGAGTCCCTCCTCCCTCTCTCCCTGTCCTGACAAAACTGTAGTTGTGTTGTAACATCTCCAGCTCATGCTTCCTTCCTACCCCAGAACTCCCTGCAAACCACAGGATATGACAAAACATGCAGTTGTAGAACAGAATTACAGTCAGAAGCAGTACCTGTCACAGAAGATGACTACACCAGTCTCACAAGAGAAAGGATATTCTGATTAGTAAATGGAAAATAGGACACTCAAGTGGCAGTCCTGCTCCCCTGATGTGCGAGGCAGGCCCACTGAATCTGGTGGGTTTTGCTTTTGAGGAGATCTGTGCTGTGCTTCTCTCTATCAGTTCTCAAACCAATTGCCCCCATTTCTTTAGCTAACTGCTAACTTTATTTCTTCAGGCTTTCTGCTATTTAGATGGTTGAATCATTCCTCTAAGGGTCAAATTAAGGAGAATGTGTGTTCCTGGCAGTTAACATGCTTTCCTCCCAGTGATGGGATTTCTTTGGAGCTGCATGCCTGAGCTATCAGACTTTCACATTAAGCCCAAGTTTATCATCTGGTGACCTTCCTGTTCCAAAACAAAAGACTCTGGAATGCAAGAGAAAGAAGTGACGAATGTCAGATGCTACAACAAACAGATGTCTTAAAAGAGGATCACTTCTAAAAACAAGAAAAGCATATCATCTTCTTTGACTCTTAGTCTGCATTAGTGGGGAATTAACCCAGGACTAATCCAAGCATGGGGAAATTACTTTTTATGGACTGCATCTCCCCAGATTCCAGGATCCCAATCCAAGAAAGTAACTTTCTCTACCTATAGACTAACTGTAGGAGAGAAACAAGATGACACTTTTCCACTACCACTAGCACAACTCCATGGGTCCATCAAGCTCTCCCATATAGAATCTAGAGGTTATATGCATAGGTGCTCAAGGCAAAGATGGCACCACCACCACCACCCTGCACATTCCATGTACAGAAGTGAACAGGACTGGCAGTTGAACACTGGGGAAAGGGCAGCTTTAATCTGAACCAGTGGTTCCCAACCTTAGGTCCCCAGATGTTCTTGGACTAAAACTCCCAGAAGCCTTCACCACTGTGCTGGCCAGGATTTCTGACAGTGGTAGTCTAAGATCATCTGGTAACCCCAAGTTGGAACCACTGTTCCTGTCCAGCACACTGACTACTATACCATACTACCTCTCATTGGTTAAGATTTGCTTATTTCTGTTTTGTGGCTGAGGTAAAATTATAACCAAGGGTATTCTGGCTCAAGCTGTTAGCCACTTTACTGCACTACACTGGCTCTCAGCTCTTCTGTTTGTGCTGTGATCAGTTACATGCCGCCTGCCAACAATGGTAAATGATCACTGACTAGACGAATCTGACAGACGCTTCCCCAGAGATTCATGAACTGTGCTTTATAGCAGGTGGATGCACAGCAACATCAAAGCCAAAGAATTGTAAACTGAAAAATTATAGCTTGGGGAGGGGGGGACTGAAGCGTGTGGTGGCTGTAAGGTTGAAGGAGAAACTGAAGCAAGGTGTATGCCTTTTTTAAAAAATGAGGAAGAAAACCCAATTAAACTGTTGAGCAAAATAACTTACTGAGAATTCCTTGTTAAATCTGGATAAATGTACTTCCTGCCTTGTGCATGCCTTCGACAAGGAATGCTCTCCTATTTCCTGCTCTCTGTTATGATCCATTCAGAAGAAAGTTATCTTATGTGAGTCCTGTTGAAAAAAAACTGGGAGCCAGGCTGCTCATTGTACCTGAATGACATTTAACAACCACCCTGAGGCAAAAAATAGACTTGAGTTATTATTTCTCTGAGACTTCATGAAAGGAACATTCAGAGTTTGTTGGGGGGCGGAAGTTTAATCAAGCCACTCTGGACAATTTTATCCAAATGTTCTCCATTATTTTTGCTTGTGGAAGCTGTTATTTCCCCTGCCCCATACTCTGGAATGACACTAGTTCCAAGGCATAGGGAAGGATGTAAAATGAGGGCTAGACTCCCAGCACTGCTGTGTAGCGGTGGGTGAAGGAACTTTGGGGGATAAAAAAGACATTGTATTACTGCTGGTAATGATAGAAAGATCCACCCCCAAGAAGCCTTCCCGTGGCAAAATTTGGTGAAACAATCCTCTTGCACACACTGATCTGACTTTCCAATGAGTTAAATCACTATTTACTTTTAAAACAAACAAACCCAGTTTTCCAAGCAACACGAGCACTGGCCAAAATCGGATTAGTTACTCACACCAGCATAATGCAACTGGAGCAAAATCTGGCAACAAACTGACCCATGTTAAAAAGTTAGTTTACGCACTTGCTGTTGCATGATCTGGTACACACCAGCAAATGCCTATAGTAACTTCTTAATCATCATCATCATGTGTCATCAAGTCAATTCTTACTTATGGCGAACCTTTTCAGGGTTTTCCCGGTGACGAGTACTCAGAAGTGGTTTACCATTCGTTTTTTTCTGGGGCCATCCTGGGACCATGTAGCTTGCCCAAGACCACACAGGCTCTCTCTGCTAAGGTATCTCAACCTCTGGCTCTGCAGCCATATACTTGTGGCATTTCACCGCTGAGATTAACACTACACTGGTGTCAAAACATAATAGGATCTTGGCGCCCATTTACCATCTGAAGAGCTCCTTGTATAGCTCCATTAATTTAAACAGGGTTAGCCAATTCCAGTGATCATCTGCTGTGTGTGATGAGGTGTCACCTTTGGAAAGATGCTGAGTACTAAATGTTTTCTGCTCAGGCCTCTGAAGGAAATATTTTCACTTGATTATGCTTCTATTAACTCATGGAAGATTATGTTCCAGTATTCCAATATGTAATATCTCCCCCACATCCACTATTGTTGTGTATGCCATTGTTTACTTCATCTGTTTACTTCTATGTGCTTGTGTAAGCACATAGAAGTAAACAGTGTAAGCACATAGAAGACATCTGTAGGATTTCAGGATTTGTGTGAAGAAAAGATATAGGATGTTTGCTTTTTTAAAACAAGACGTTAAAGGCCATGTGTGATTTCTGCAATTAACACATTTTGCCTCTCGCAATGGGTTATTGCAGAGATATGTGTTTCATCAGTCAGACTTGCAAATTAAGCCTGTATTTTCTTCCAATGATCAATGATAAAATAATACACAGTTAAATGCAAAACATGAAGTGAAGGACAAGAAAGACAAAATCAGATATCTCTCAAGACTGGAAAGAGTACCTCTTCTAAATATGTGCTAAACATATTAGCTGAAATCCTGTTGCTTAGCATAGTATGTCACAACTAGAGCAGGCCCATTGAATCAAAGGAACATGTGGAGGAGTTGACTCAGCAAATCCCCATTGATTTAGGGAACCTATTCTAGTTACAATTTACTAGGCTAAGCAACAGGATTTTAGCCAGTGTTTACTTTCATGCTAAAGAGAGAGGAAAGAGAAGGGCAAAGTATTATCCTAGCAAATGACCTGAAGTTCTCCTTTTCTTCAATGGCAACATGGAATAACTGACAAGAGGCACAGAGCAGATAAGCAATGCTTCTTATTGCACAAATAAGAGCAGCAAGAAATTGATCCCGTAAATTGCATCTACCACACCTACTTCATGATGATCATTTTCTCGAACCCAGTTCATTAACAAGAACAAGTCTACACCAAACAAGAAAGAATGGGAAACAGATGTAGGAGGAGGGAGCCAACAAATTAAAAGGAAAAGCCACTGGACTCTGCTGAGAACTGCACAGTCAAGGGTATCAGATGTGCAAAACAGGAAGTCACAAAGGAAAAACATTGTTTGGCAGCTGTCCTCAAACCAGATGAGAAACAAAACATAGAATGCAAGGGGGGGGGGGAATAAGGAAAAAACAGGAAAGATTAAGAAAGCTGGTGGCTCAACTATTGAGGAATTATAGCCTCAAAAAAAGAAAAAACCCTTTCAAAATGACCAAAGCTTATCTTGATAAGTACACTGTATGCCTTAGTGAGACTATGCTGTAGTCCCTTTCACCCAGTCTTCTGTCTGACCAGTTCCAGGTGCTCCACAGGATGTGCACAATATTATAAGCCATTGAGTGCTTCTGGTCCATTTCCAGTTTTTCACTCCAAATTTCCAACAATCATAGGCTTAGGTATTTCTGAACTATGGAAGTGTTAGCAGATTGATCGCGTCATGTACTGAATCGGTTTGCATTTATTCTTTCTTTCTTTTTTAAAAAAATGTACACATTCTACTGGCGTTTTCAAAATGTTTTTTTTTCAAAGCAATATCACATTGAAACAACTTCTCAGAACAACCCTGTCCTTCTCCCTAATCTGTCCAACTGTCCACCTGCTCCCAACCCACCAGTCTCTGAAAGCAGGAGGAAAAGAGCAAAGGCGGGAGAAAGGAAAGACAAAATCGAAAATAAAGTAAATAGATGATAAGCGTAGCTCAATAGAGGGTGTGCACAGTATTACCACTGGCTAGTGGCAAAAGGCCAAGATCATCCACACTTTCGTGTTTCCAATCACTATGTTTGGGTCTGAAAGCTGGACAGTTAAGAAAGCTGACAGGAAAAAAAAATAATTCGTTTGAAATGTGGTGCTGGAGGAGAGCTTTGTGGACAGCCAGAAAAATGAACAAGTGGGTCCTAGATCAAATCAAGCCTGAACTACTGTATCTCTGGAGGCAAAAATGCTGAAGCTGAGGCTGTCCTACTTTGGGCACCTGATGAGAAGGCAGGATTCTCTGCAAAATAATGTTGGGAAAGATGGAAGGCAACAGGAAAAGAGGAAGGCCAAATATGAGATGGGCTGACTTTCTAAATGAAGCCACAGGCTTGAGTCTCCAGGAGCTGAGCAAGACAGTTGAGGACAGGGGATTTTGGAAATCTCTCATTCATAGGGCTGCTATAAGTCGGAAGCGACTTGACGGCACATTACAAGCTGTAGCAAAATCTTCTGAAATTTTCAATTTCAAATTCCTCCTAAGCAGTCAAGAAAACATCAGTCCTTCCTGGAAAATATTTGAAGAAGCTGGATACCTTATTTTACTGTTTGAGGTTGTAGAGCAAATGGAGCAAAAGGAAGCAGGCTTATTCCATTATCCCTGTAAAAAGAAAAGCTGCAGTGGCAGTTTTTCATCAGGGCTACATGAAATGTTTCCATCTCAACTGGTTATGTTCAGGAAGGAAACATGGATGAACCACAGCTAAGTTTGCTTTTTTCTTCTTCTTCCCACCGGATGCCTTTTTCCTTTTGTGCCATGTCCTTTAAGATGGTAAGCCAGAGGCAAGGCTGCAATATTACAGATTTTTATAAGCCACTTTGAGAGTTGCTTTTCTTACAGTGGAATAAAAAGGCTTCTAAAATATAGACCAGTGAATTTTAGGCAAAACTAAAGATCCAATGTTCATATTATTTTATGTCATTTTAATATTTTTGAAGAAGCATTGTGTTTGACTCCCTAACTCTTCCCTCCCCCCCCCTTTGTTTTCTTCATCCACTAGCATGAGAAAATTAAGAACACTGGAGGAATCATCCAAAGTCAGACAAACAGCCCATGTAGTCCAGCAGCCTTTCCCCATAGCGGCTAAACTGACAAGCGAGACTAAGGGTGCAGTCAAAAGAACCTCAGTGATATTGATTTTGCTGTTATTTAAATTGTTTTATCAATTTCCATTCACATGATGCACCAGTAACATCAATTCATTTGGCCAGCCAATAGTTTTTTCCCCCTTGCCAGCACGGCCTTTTTAAAATGATCCAATCCCTCTTTGCTTCAATCTTTATTGTTTCAGCGCATGTGAACATTGCTGTCTATTTATTTTGTGAACGGGTCAGGTTCACAGGACTATTGCATAGTAACCTCACTTGCACCCTTTTAAAAAATTGTTATTGTTATTTTCTTTTTCTTTTATATATTTTTTCTCCACAACAGTGTACTGAGGCATCACTTAGACCAGTAGTCCCCAACCTTGGACAGCCAGATGTTCTTGGACTACAACTCCCAGAAGCCTTCACCACCACCTCTGCTGGCCAGGATTTCTGGGAGTTGAAGTCCAAGAACATCTGGAGACCCAAGGTTGAGGACCACTGACTTAGACAATGTCTTCCATATTGTACCCATTGCCCCCACTTTTGTGTGGCTTGTAGTTAATTTTCCTCTAGCTTTTCAACAGCAATTCAAGTCCTTTTTAATGTTGCCCTACATTTATCTATTGACATATCCCACCAGCTGGTGCATCGACTAACAGGCGGAAGTGGCAGGAAAATGTGATATATATGCTGCTTTGGTGATATTTCACTTATTATTTTTTAAAGAAAAATTTAGGGGAGCAGGGACCCAAAAGCAGGACAGAAAATGAATGAATTTATATGACATGGCGCTTATAATCTATAGAACCGGTACAAATAGCAAGAAATGTACCAATTGAACTGACAGACATGTGAACAGGCCCAACAGTATATATATTATGTGACCATACATACAAGTATATCAATATTTAAAAAGAGGAAATAGAAAGATTCAAATGGTCCATATGATTAGGCCCTTAGATACAAAAATATTGCCCTGTTCATGTTCTCCAGCATCTGATAAACAGAAGCACACAGGCTGCAATACTGGAGATAATATATATGTAGCTGTCACAACTAGGAGTCAGTAAGGGCTGAGAGAGGCAGTCAAAATCAGAAATGGAGTGCCCATCATAATGTTAAGAATGCCTTTTCCTCATGTCCATCACAGTGCTGTGATCACTGGAAGAAGATGTGGAAGGTAAGGCAAGTGAGAATCAAACAGTTCAATGAAGGTTAGTGCCTTGAGCATAGGCTCAGAATGCTGGGGGAGAAACCATGGATGTCATCAAAGCAGAGGAGAATTGCTGTTTTGGACTACAACTCCCTGAGTCTCTCAGCCTGCTTTGCAACTGGCTGGGAAAATATGGGAGTAGTATCAAAAAATATTTTTCCTGGTGCTGGGTGTCATGTACTTCCACTCTTAGGAAGACTTGTCTAGCAAATAGAAATCACAGTCAAAGATGTGTGAAAATGGAAGAAAAATGTAAAAAGTTATTAGTCATTAATCCATGGGCAATAGATCCTGAAGCTGAGGCTCCAATACTTTGGCCATCTCATGAGAAGAGAAGACTCCCTGGAAAAGACCCTGATGTTGGGAAAGTGTGAGGGCAAGAGGAGAAGGGGACGACAGAGGACGAGATGGTTGGACAGTGTCATCGAAGCGACCAACATGAATTTGACCCACCTCCGGGAGGCAGTGGAAGACAGGAGGGCCTGGCGTGCTCTGGTCCATGGGGTCATGAGGAGTCGGACACGACTTAACGACTAAACAACAACAACAGCCTGGGCAAAGCTAAGTTCTGTCCCATTATACAGACTAAAGCTTTGACAGAACCTTTGAACTGCCTGACTTAACAGAACCAATCCTCATCAATTAAAGTATTCATTAAGTTCTATAATCTCCATGCTTCTACAAATATGATCAGCCATGTGTTTCCATAGGCAGGTTGCACACCTTTGCCCCTATCTCAGTAGGAAGTCCCTAACAATACTGGTTCATGAGCTGGTAATCTGGAGGATAGACTATTGCAAAACTCTCTATGTGGGGCTGTTCTTGAAGGTGGTTCAGAGGCTGCAGCAAGTCTAAAACACAGCAGCCAGGCTGGTGTCAGGAACTTCAAAATATGACTACATTTCATCTGTCCTGGTCCATTTGTACTGGCTGCCGGTATGCTTCCAGGCCAAGTTCAAGATGCTGATGTTGACATTCGAAGCCCTAAACAGTTTAGGACTAGAGATGGGAACGAATATAAAAACGGATCGGTTTTTTCGACAAATATAGCCGATTCGTCAAATATTCGCTGATCCGTATTCATAAAAATATAAATCTAGATGAATATGGCTGGACGAATATTTCCTCGGTTTTATTTGTCGATCCGTTAATATTCATATATATTCGTTACCTTTTTGGGGGTCTCTCTGAGCTTGCTGGTACCAATTAGAAGCTTTGGCGAATCAGGACAGAGATTGTGGATTGGCATGTTGGGCAGCCAATAGCGCTGCCGAAAGGTGCCGAGAAGCTGTATATAAGCTTTTCCCCTCCAGGCATTGCACACTTCTGTTCATGCTCTCCGGAGTGAGAACAGTTGCTGCTGCTGGCTTGCTGTTGCTCTGGTGGTTTGGTTTCACTTTTGTGGCAGCAAAGCAAATGAACGTGTCGCTTATATTTTTCTTTTTCAAAATTATCATTCATCATCATCATCATCATCAACTGTACTGGGAATTTGGGAAGGGATTTTCAGGTAGCTTAGGCTACTTGGAAGGGCTTTTTTCAAACTTTTTTTTCTGGAGGCTTGTGTCGTGTTGTCTTCAGGCAAGTGGAGGCACAGTGGTTGGAGGGGAATTTGTTGGTGTGACGTGTGTGTGTGTGTGCGTGTTTAGCTTGGCAGGACTACATTATTCAATCAGTGCATGTTTAGCTTGGCAGGACTACATTATTCAATCAGTTTTCAAAAGTTTAGTTTGGGGCTTGGAGGCTTGCATCTCAGGCACAGTGGGTGGGTGGGGGGTGTAGCTGGATCAATCCTTTTTTCTCATTTTCCCTAAAACGAAATTGGTGTGACTTGTGTGTGCGTGCATGTCTCTGACTGAGACTTAGCTGGCAGGGCTTTTCTTTTTGGATTTTTTTTGGATTTTCATTCAGCCACAGTGGGTCGGGGGGCGTATTTTTACTAATTACATTATACTGAGGGAGGGGGCTTTGTTTAGGTAGGGAGGTCACATTTTAGTAAAATAATTAGTCCACCACCCCATCATTCAAAAAATAAAATTTGCACAGTCACTCCCTCTCTCCATTGTTTTATTAATTAGATTATGATTATTATTATTTGTTTAGTTGGTTTGGTAGGCAGGCAGTAGAAAATAAAGGGATTTCTTCACGGCCAATCCAAGGGGAAGAAGGCTGTGAAGCTACATAGGCTAGGCAGTGGCAGCATGTCCATCACCACCATGTGTACGTCTACTACCACCACGACAACCACCACCGTTCCTTCTCCGGTGGCCTTGGAGGCAGGCACGGAAGCACAGCTTCCAGAGGTGCCTAAAGAACTGCCTCTCCTCTTCCTAGAGGAGTCTGAGGAGTTACTGGTTGTTTCTGAAGATCCCCAGTCTGATTTGGAACCAGTAACAACAGGGCAGGCTTCACAGTTCCCCCCACCCCTGTCCCCAGAGTCATCTGTTCCCTCCTCCCAGACCAGCAGCACCCCTGGGACAGAGAGTTCTTCCCAGGCCAGCAGTCAGGGGCAGGCAGTGGGTCCTCGTTTGGGCAAACATGACAGAGGGGCCATGTGGGCTCATTCCACGATGCTCGATGACCCACGGCTGGCACGCTGCAATGCCTGCCTTGTGGTGGTCCGGAGGGGGCCAGACCTCAGGCATCTGTCCTCCACCGCCCTCCGCCAACATTTGGAGAGGCACCACCCAAGGCTCCTGTCCAGGGAAGGGACTTTGTCCACGCTGTCTGGGAGAGGGAAAAGAGCAGCTCCGGGGGAGGCAGAAGGGAGGCAGGAGGAGGCGCCTCCTTTCAAAAGGGCAGCCACAGGGGTTTCTGGGGCCAGGAGCATGAGGCAGGCCACGCTCCACGAAGTGGCACCCATTGGGTCCGCCATGACCCTCAGCCGGTGGTCGAAGGGCAAGGCCCAGCAGGCAGCCACTTGTCTTGTCACCGAGATGATCGCCTTGCTCGGACTTCCACTGTCCATCATGGAATCCCAAGCCTTCTGCTGGTTGCTGCATTTTTTTGCCCCCTGGTACGACCTCCCCTCACGGAGAACTCTCAGTTCTAGAGTGCTGCCCTCGCTCTATGACTCTGTGAGGGAGGTGGTCCGTGACCATTTTTCACGGCTACAGGGGCGCAAGGTGCACTTCACAGCAGACCTGTGGAGCAGAGGCCAGCACGGCTACCTCTCACTCACAGCCCACTGGTGGCAGCCAGAGGACTTGAGAAGTGGCAGGGCGTTGGTGACAGGGCCACAGGGGGAGGCCCTTGCCCTGCCCCAGGCTACAGGTCCGTTCTGCTGCAGGCGCGGCACATAGAAGCTCAGGCAACAGGGAGGAACATCGCTGATGAGTTCCTGTCCGCGCTGCAGGAGTGGGCACCGGAGGGGGAGGTGACCCGTGGCCACATGGTCACAGATGCCAGGCGGAACATGTTGGCGGCTTTGAACGTGGTGGACTTTGAGGGCATCGTATGCATGGCACACAAATTACACCTTGTGGTGTGCGATGCCCTCGGCCTGAACAGCCACGTCAAACCCGAGTGGGACGCAGGCACCCGGGAGACGCGGGCACTCCTGGAGCAATGCCACCAACTGGTGGGCCACTTCTCCTGCAGCCTGAAAGCTGCCCGCCGGCTGCGTGAGAGGCAGGAGGAGTTGGGTCAGGAGACCCACGTTCTCCTGACAGACCTGCCCACCAGGTGGAACTCCACCTACACCATGGTGTCCCACCTGGTGGAGCAGAAGACCGTTTTGGAGGACATCATGTTCTCCATGCCCATTCTGCCCGGGGGGAGAGAGGTGGGCATCAGTGCCACGGATTGGCTGGCCCTCTCCCAGATGGTGGAGGTGCTCAAGCCCTTCCTGGAAACCATAGACATCTTGTGCGGTTATACGGCAAGCCTGGGCAGGTCATCCCCCTGATTCATGCCCTCGATCGGCCTCTGGAGACTGCAGTGGTACCAGGATCCTCCCTCCTTCCACGGACCAGGGCTTTGGTGAAGAGGTTGCAGGCAGGTGTGCAGAAGCAACTCCATCCTATCTACAGTGACAGAACTTACCGCATGGCCTGCCTGTGTGATCCTCAAATCAAGGGGGCTTAGCAGCACGCACCTCAGACCTCGAAGAGTAGAGAACGGAGCTCTCCACTGAGGTCCGCAGGGTGTTGGGGGCACAACGCTTGCATGGGGCGACGGGAATGTCAGGCCACGAGGGCCAGGGTGGTTTGCTCGAACCACAGGGAAGGACTTCACCTGGTGAAGGCTCCATTCACCACCAACATTACTGGAGCTCTGTGGTGACCTTGGCACTTGCCTCAGAGGAAAGACAGCCAGCTGAGGAGGATTCGGCAGAGATAATGGTGTGGGAATATCTGGCTGAGCCCCCTCAGCCCCACCAGTCAGATCCCCTCCATTACTGGGCTAGGAAACTAGTCATATGGCTGGAGTTGTCCAATGTGGCCATGCCTCCTTTCCATCCCCCCCACCAGCGTCCAGAGCGAGCGTGTGTTTTCCCATCTCGGAGACATACTCTGACCACGCCGCTCGCGTTTGGATCCCGTTACTGTGGAGAGACTGTCGTTCATCAAGGTAAACCTTCCCTTGTTGGGCTTCCCCTCACTGAACCCAAAGAGGTAGGGTTCCAATGACAGTCTCTCCCTTAACACACCGCCTGCCTCCCTGCGCCCGCCTCTCTGCCCTCGCGCCTGCCTGCCTGCCCACCTGCCCACCCTCCAGTCCTCCTGAAATAAAAAAGACCTGCCTACTTGCCTGCCGGCCTGTAATCCTGCCCCTCAGTCAGAAGTCCAGCTGCCGATTCCAGTCGCCTCCTCCGGCCAAGTTCCAACGAAGTCGTGCCTGCCTGCCTGCCCGCTGGGTCATGTCGGCCCAGCGGGCCAAGCTTAGTCCTATTGTGTTCTTCTTGCCCGCTGCCCCAGCACGCCAAGTTTATATTAACGTCTGCCTGCCTGCCTGCCTGCTGGGTCACATCAGTCCAGCGGGCCGAGTTTGTTCCATTTCCTGCCTGCCCGCTGAGTCAAGTCGGCCCAGCGGGCCAAGCTTAGTCCTCCTATCGTCTTCTTCCTGCCCGCTGGGTTAATCCCCAGCGCCAAGTTTATATTAATGTCTGGCTACCTGCCTGCCTGCTGGGTCACGTTGGCCCAGCGGGCCGATGATTGGGTGACGCGCAGACAGGCTTTGGGTGGGGCAGAGCTCAGCCAGCCCTCCTGGCACGGGTTAAACCAGATCAGCTCAGCAATCTGCAGCCAGGCAATTTGGTGATGGGGTGATGCGCAGACAAGCTGTGGGTGGGGCCGGCCCTCCTGGCATGGATTAAACCAGATCAGATCAGCAATCTGAAGCCAGGCGATTTGGTGATGGGGTGACATGCAGAAAGGCTTTGGGTGGGGCAGAGCCCGGCTGGCCCTCTTGGCACAGGTTAAACCAGACCAGCACGCCTGCCTCAGACAGACATCTCATCAAGTCCAGCACACCCGAACATGCCAAGAGGGTCAGCCAGGCCTCTTGGCAGTTGGCACACCCAAGGCCGGTCCCGGCATCCCGAACATGCCAAGAGGGTCAGCCAGGCCTCTTGGCAGTTGGCACACCCAAGGCCGGTCCCGGCATCCCAAACGTGGCAAGAGGGCCAGCCAGGCCTCTTGGCAGTTGGCACACCCAAGGCCGGTCCCGGCATCCCAAACGTAGCAAGAGGGCCAGCCAGGCCTCTTGGCAGTTGGCACACCCAAGGCCAGTCCCGGCATCCCAAACGTGCCAAGAGGGCTGGCATGTCTCAGCTCCCCAAAACCTCCGAGGGCTATCTTTATCATATCCGGGTGGTCTCAGCAGCCAGGTTGCAATCCCCAGCTTTCTAGTTCTAAATGAGCATCTTTGTCGCCCCATCGCCCCGCTTCAGATTGCAGAGCTGATCTGTTTCCGACAGCCCCACGGCCCCGTGGATTAACTGCTGTTAGTAGCACCAACCCTGTTCATCTGATGGTGCTGCTGGTGCTGTTGGAAGTTGCAAGCAACCTCAGTTGCCTCCTGGGGGCAAAAACCTTTGCTTTGAAGGCAAATCTGATGCTGAAGAAGACCAGAGTCTGTTCTGCTGCCTTTTGCCTCAGTGCCCCAATGGGGACCAAAAGCCTGCTTTCCGGCTGCCAACTACCTCAGTGCCCGATGGGGCAAGACACACTACTTTGCTGCTGCCAACTACCTCATTGCCCGATGCAGCCAAAAAAGCCTGCTTTCCTGCTGCCTTTTCCCTCAGTGCCCGATGGGGCCAAAAGAGCCTGTTTTCCTGCTGCCAACTTCCTCGGTGCCCGATGGGGCAACACACACCACTTTGCTGCTGCCATGTGCCTCAGTGCCCAATGGGGCAAGACACACCACTTTGCTGCTTCCATGTGCCTCAAAAGCCTGCTTTCTGGCTGCCAACTACCTCAGTGCCCAATAAGGCAAGACACGGTACTTTGCTGCTGCCAACTACCTCAGTGCCCGATGCGGCCAAAAAAGCCTGCTTTCCTGCTGCCTTTTCCCTCAGTGCCCAATGGGGCCAAAAGAGCCTGTTTTCCTGCTGCCAACTTTCTCAGTGCCTGACAGAGCCAAAAAGCCTGCTGTGCTGCCAAATACCTCCTTGCCTCCAGTCCTCCTGAGGGCAAACTCTACTTCACTGGCAAATGTAATGTTGTGCTGAGCTGAAGACAAACTTGATGCCTCATGTATGCCTCTGCCAAAGGGACCTCTCATTCTGCTGGGGCCAAATATAACTCCCTCAATGCCATGGGCTTCTGTGCCGTGTGGTAAACTCTCCTGGGGGGACCCAATTTGTGGGTGAATAACTCGGAGTTCCAATATCCAATCTTCACTAAAGTTGGCAGGCGTGATGGGGAAAGACATAGAAAGCTCCTTTGTGATTCTGGATTCTCTACGTACCTGGAGGGAGCTTTCCTGGGGGGTCCTCTTTGTGACTATATAACTCAGGGGTCCGTGATCCAATGTTCACCAAACTTTCAGGAGTTGTAGAAAGCGTCTGAGGAAGCTTCCCTGCAAATTTGGTGTCTCTAGGTCATCAGGGGCCAGTGTTATAGCCGTTTAAAGTGCAGACAAATCGACGGATCGATTGTCAAAGAATATTCGTATATTCGTATTCGTTGATCCGTTAACCTTGACGAATAACGGATCAAAACGAATCGCCATTATTATTTTTTATTTGTCCCCATCTCTATTTAGGACCTTGCTACTTGTCTGAGCACCTCTCCCTCAGAACAGCCTCCCATCCTACACACACCTCCCAATCCATGATGTTATATGTAACCACCCCAAGAGAGGCCCAGAAATAAACAACTAGGAACTGGGCCCTCTCAGAGGTGGCAACCTCATTGTGGAACTCTCTCTCGGTAGAGGTGTGACAGGCCTCTTCCCTCCTTGGCTTTAGAAAACAAGTGAAGACACGGCTGTTCACTCAGGCCTTCCACAACCTTACCCCCGGTTAATTTTGTTTCCTTTAATTACCATCCTGCTATTTTGGGGTTAATTGTCTCTATTTCACCACTATCTTCTGTATTAGCTGTTTTTTTAATAGATAGTTGGTATAGGATCGATTTTTCTTTTGTTCTGTGTTTTATTTGATGTCTATTAATGAATGTTATTTTATATCTATGCCATTTTGTTGTGAGCCGCCCAAAGCAGTGGTTTGGTCACTAGATGGGTGGGGGTAAACATTTTTTTAACACATAAATAAATACGCAGCATCACCAAGCGAGTTCCATCACAAAAGTTTAACCAGCCTTGGCTATTCTCCCTACCATCCTGTACACATCTGCCATCTGGCACTTGATATGCTCACGTTAGGACCCAATATTTTTCTTTCTCTCTCCTTCTCTCTCTCCCTTCTCCCCTTAATTTTTCAATTTAGGCTGACATCTGCTGGCCTAGGCTAATGGTTAGGCAAACAGTGCTGAAGATAACCCCATTATCCCCCCTCTCTTTTTTTGTCATTTCTACAGTACTTAGGAACAGCAACCAAACCTCTTAATTATAGAGGAAATTCACACAGAATAATAATTTGGGGGAGTGGGAAAGGCTTGGAAAGGAACAATGCCTGCAGAGGAAAATTAGTTGGGCATAATACACTATATGCATTGCAAATGCAGTGTGGTAAGTTCTTAATACAAAGAGTCAATAGGAATAGCCCTATATGGGCCAATTAAGTCTATCCAGAAAGGGTGCCATTTAATGGTACCACACTGTGGGTCATTATGAGAAGTTAGCATGCACGCCCCCTCTTTTAACCTCAGCGTAGGACTGAGAAAAACGGGTGTGGCCTTTGTGGCTGGCAATGACCTGTAGTGGTTTGATCTGACAGAAGGTAATTTAGGACAAAATACTTGTCTTTCATTGGAGCACATGAGACACTTCCAGTAATTAGTGGCAGTCCAAACAGAGAAGAACTATACTGCTGATGACAGAAGATTGACAGACAGTGTAAAATGAAAGTGTAAAAAAGGTGTTTTAAACAACTCCTGTGCATAACACATCAAGATGAAAATGGCACAATTTCGCAGCAAGAAAATTCAGCACAATCCAGCCCATGCTGGTTGAATTCCAAGCACTAATAGCCAAAGAATAGGTTCCTGAAATACACTGCAAAACAATCAGATCAGACTTTGCGTATACTGGTGTTCTGTAGAATTTGAAAGGCTTACATATTTTGTTCATTTACGGTTTACCCTAATAAACCTATTGCCCACTGGTGGATGTTGGAATTTGGACTTTGCTTTACTCACTCCATAAAACTATCATGGCTTCCCTGCATGGTTCCAGAACAAGCATGATGTGTAAGAAAATAATTGTAATCATGTGCCTTCAAGTCCATTCTGACTGGCAACCCCTCTCAAGGTTTCCCAGGTAGACAGTACTCAGAAGTGGTTTACCATTCTTTTCTTCTGGGGCCACCCTGAGAATGTGCTACTTGCCCAAGGCCACACTGGATGCTTCTTCTCACAGGAAGGCACTGTGGGAAATTGAACTCTCAGCCTCTGGCTCCACAGACAGATACCTAAACCAACAAACTTGCCAGCCAACCAGTCTAGTTGGGGAGATGCAAGGAATCCACTTGAGAAGTCTTTTTAAGGGGTTGCCCCCACTTCTCATACTTGCACTGGATGGGGACTGAATGCACTTTGTATTTCGGTACCCAGTATTATAAGATTGCTCCATATGCATTCAATAAAACATACACACTTGAAAAGTGTGCATGAAAAAAAATTCAAATTAGTGTAGCAAACATTGTAGAAATGAGTCTCAGCTGAGGGGGAAATGCATGGAAGCAATGCATATGGTTTTCAAAAAAAGAGGCACACGAAAAGAGAACAAATTTCATCCCAAAACACACACACACACACGAGAGAGAGAGATAGAAGAAAACATGGAGGTGTGAAAAGGGGAAAGATTCTGGGAGTGGACCTGGAAGATACATATGTTCCTGAATTTAACCAAGAAGGTACCAGGTGGAAACTTTGGCAGGTGTGGAAGACATTTTTTTCGCTCCCCCAGCACCCTGGACAGGACAGATCAAATCCAGAAATGGCCAGAAATGAGCAAAAGAATGCCAAAATTTTCAAAACACAAGGTGATACCCATTTTCTCTTTTGATGGGGAGTGTTCTGGATGAGTAGGAGCCTAGAAAATAAATGATCCTGGAGGTTTCCAGGAGCATTAAAATTTATTTTTTTGGCAAGTGATTTTTTTTTAAGCACATGATTGGTAGCTTCTCTGGGCATCCTATGGAACCCATGGCCATCCATGGCCTACTCCCAGTCTAGCATTAAAGACTGTGATGGGACATGCGAGTTGTTCAATGAACTGCATTCAGGGGAGGGATTGGCCAGACAGGGTTTGAGAATGGAGGTTTCGAAGGGTCTCAGCTCAATATACCTTGGAAGTCCTGAGAATATCTGAAGAATCCTGCTGAACAAAGTTGCCTCTAACCAAACATCCTCCAAGTAGCTAGCTAGATACCTCTAGGAAACAGGGGTATAAAGACAGAGATGATGATAGAGCTGTCCAGCAGCCATAAAGAAGTGGATTTCTTTTTTTTAAAAAAATAGAAATTATTTGTGCAATGCCAGGATAAGGGTTATGATTACACCAAAGGCCAGATTCCTGTTGCATTTTACCCCACATGGAAAAGCAATTTTGCAAACAGTTTTCAAAGTTGTCTGGCTGGCTGTTGCACGCCGTACAGTCACCCAATCATGCCACTGACTAGGACACAGCTATGTGTACAATGACAGATAGCTGCAAACACAGTTAGCACTGTTTCTGTGATGGCCCCTCCATGACCCTGTAATAACAAGATTGCAGAGACAGAGTTTTGTGATGCCTTAAAGGTTAACAATTTTTATTTGGCTCAAGCTTTCAAGAAGGGCCTGCAGTCATTTTCCTCAGACGCAGCCCACTTTGTTGGATGGGCTGTAATCCATGAAAACGTATGCCCAGAATAAGATGTGTTTTTCTTTAAGGCATCATAGGAGTTGTAGTTCTTCAGCAGATTAACATGTCTCAACAATTTATTCTATTTCATTTTATCTCCTCCATCTCTCAACACATTAGATGTGGGATATTTAAATCTGAAACTCCCAGACCTTGAAAATGTCATTTTTGCTGTCTACATCTCCCAGAATCCCATGGCCACCCTGGTCATCGGGCATGCTGGCTATGGATACTGGGAGTTCTAGTGCAAATATGTAACTTTTCCATGTCCTTCCACCCTATTCTATTGATTCCCTCACCCAGCATGACTTGCTACAGCTCCCTGAAGTCTCAGGCTTGGTACTATTTAATTGGCAGTATGTGTGTGTGTGTTCTGTGCCGATTTACAGTGGTCCTAAGAGGATTTTCACAATAAGTGAGAAGTTTAAGGAGTGATTTTACCAGTTCCACTCCCCCAGTGAGTTTCCATGGTCAAGTGGGGATTTGAACCCTGTCTCCCAGAGGCCTAGTCCATCACTCTATCCACTACACCACACAGGGAATCCCTTAAATGGAAGTACCAGGGATTATACATTAGATTTTTCATATTCAAGGTGCATATTCTTCCACTGAGCTCTATTTGCAATAACAATATCTTTCACCAAAAATAAAATGCAATACTTTTATGAATGAATGCCTTGTGACGTCCCTGTCATGCCATGCATGGTTAACTATGAATGGGCCACTGAACAAGCACCTTGGATGCGTCTGAGATGCAACAACATGCATAACAAGCAGGGTGTCTTTTTTTGCAGCCTGAGATTACTTCTACAAACAGCAGACAACAAATACAGTGGTGCCTTGACTTACGAACTTAATCCGTCCCAGAAGATGTTCGTAAGTCAAATCAGCATTTCCCATAGGAATGCATTGAAAACCGATTAATCCGTTCCGGCTGTTTTTTGTTCTTATGTCGAGGCGCCATTTGTAAGTCAAAGCATTCGTTCCCATAGGAACTAATGCAAAACTGGTTAATCCGTCCTCTACCACTAGGGGGAGAATTTTTTTTTTTAACCTAAGATGACTTAGGTTTAAAAAAAGGGCAGGAAAGGAGGGAGGGAGGGAACGAACACCTTTTAAACAGAACACCTTTAAAACCAAGCAGCTTTAAACCAAACCAAGCACCTTTTAAACCAATTTTTTACATTTTAAAATTACAGTACCAGGCAGTACCAGGCAGTCCAAAGTCCATTTCCCGCTTTCCCTGCATTTTTTTTGTTCATAAGTCAAAGCTCCATTCGCAAGTCAAAGCAAAATTTTGCGAAAGGAGCTGTTCATAAGTCGAAATGTTCGTACGTCAGGGCGTTCGTAAGTCAAGGCACCACTGTATCTTAGAACAGAAGATCACCTTCCCATTCGCTTCCTAATTTCAAACATTGCCAAAAATAGTGTCCATTCAGATATTCAGTCAGTTTGTTCTCTTTTTATACTACCAGTCTGACCATGTCACAACAAAGTTCTGCATGCCGTGATGGAAATTTACTCAGACCCTCCCACATGTTGCAAGAATATGTGAAAGGGTCACAGGGCAATGCCCAGTTCTCCCCTTGCAATGCTGTTGTATTTTACTCGTGGATGCAGATCCAATTGGAATAAAGGAATCTTCACATAGTGTCTCTTGATATGACAGAAGATGTTGGCTGGCCCTCAAGGTGAGTAGATTTGTGGTCTGGATGACAACTTCCAGAATTCCTCCGGTAGCATGGCCATTGGACTGGAACTTATAGTCCAAAACCACAAATCTGTACTAATTGGCTCAAAGCACCTTCATATGGAGGAGGTCTGCATGCATACATCAGTACATTCATGGACCTCATGGTCACTGCATCTGAATACATTGCTGGCATGGTTGGTGACTAAATCATGGAAGGGGTGAAGACCAAGAGAAGGTTGAGTCAATCACACGTTTTTGGCTTGGCTGCCAAGTTGACCTGGAGACAAAAATAGGAAGACAATGGAAATGAAACAAAGATAGGAGAGAAAGAATGTCCGCTAAGTGCCTAAAAATCCTCAATGTATTTTGGGTATTCTGTTCAGCTTCTTTGCTCAGGAGCAAGCTGGTAAAGACTTTGTGCACTCTGTCAACCATTGGGAAGTCCTTTGAGTGAATGTCCTAACTGGGGATAAACTTCACTAACTCTTTATTATCCTACTGATGGTGAAGAATTGCCAAGGGCAGCCAAGCATTGAGGACCACAGTCCAGAATTATATCAAGGTTAGCAGTCTGATGGCTGTTAGCAAAATCAGAAGGCACAAAAAAGGAGGGAGAGGAGGAAAAAGGACGAAATATTGTGTGTCTAAGATATTTACAGATGTGTTTCAGGGTGCAATCAGAAGGGGATTGCACCCTACTACTCTTGTCCATGCGCTCGTAATCTCGAGATTAGACCATTGTAATGCGCTCTACGTGGGGCTGCCTTTGAGATTGATGCGGAAACTTCAAATGGTGCAGAATGCGGCAGCCAGGCTTCTTAGTGGGGTGAGGAAATATCAGCATATCTCTCCCACTCTGGCTGCCTTGCATTGGCTGCCCATCCGTTTCCGCATTGACTTCAAAGTGTTAATGATGACGTATAAAGCCCTAAACGGTTTGGGACCTCGATACTTGGCAGATCGTCTTCTCCCACCTAGATCTACCCGAATCACCCGGAATAGCCAGCAGGGACGGCTGAGGGGCCTAACGCCGAGAGAGGCCCGGAAAGAAAGAACAAGAAACCGGGCCTTCTCGGCAGTGGCCCCTCGGCTATGGAACAGCCTCCCAACTGAAATTCGCCTGGCACCCTCGCTGGGTGTTTTTAAAACCCATTTGAAAACTTGGCTTTTCAGACAGGCCTTCCCTCCAGTCAATAACTGATTTTTATTCTTTCATCTTGGTATTGATTTAATTTAATATAAGTGTTAAAATTATGATCTTTTAAATTTTTTATGTATAATAATGTTTTTATTATGTGTGTAAGCCGCCCCGAGTAGACTTTGTCTAGGGGGGCGGGGTAAAAATCTAATAAAGTAAAGTAAAGTAAAGTAAAGTAAAGGGAGACAGCTTGCATTTTGGATCATTTGTGGCACATTTTGGTGTGAGCTATTTCCCAGCAATCAGACACTGTACAGGAGATTGTGAACCAGCCTAACCCCGATCCATGCCCCAGATGGACTGTTTTGGTCCAGTGGCAGGGTTACTCTTTGGGGGGGGGCAGGCTGAAGCAATTCCCACATGGATGGAAGGGTTATTTTAAGCCAGATCACTCCCAACAAAGTGACCCTTTCTGGTGTATTCAGATACCATCCTTTCTCACCATCTGATGGCACCCTCAGTGTAAATTTTTGTCAATCAAAACCCACTTCCTCAGACATGCTTTCCCTGGTTCCTTCCTTCCTGTGTCTGAGGAAGTGGATTTTGATCCATGAAAGCTGATGCTAAGAGAAATCCTCTAGCTTTTAACGCATTGCAATATTTTGCTCTATCCTCCCCCTTCCACTTCCCCCATCCTTAATTTTGCCAAAATGTTGAAACAGATGAACACACCTACATATTTGGAACCTACTGCCTGAATTGCTTGCATGAGTTTCTTTTGTTAGAAAAAAATCCTCAAGTTCAACACTGGGGCTGTCTGTTAGGATGAAAAAATTTCAAGCATTTTGAGGGATGTTAAATCAATTTTAATTCAGTGAGTTCCATTTTTGGTGGGGGGGAGGCTCACACAACTCTGAAAGATATTCCCAACTACACTGGCTGTCATCTAAATAATACTGATCCGTGGCTGTCTGTATGAAGTAGCTAGTATATGATTCATGGGTATACTGCTACAGGTTAAAGACTTCCCTATTATCTCTGAATTAAAACCCAATCAATCTCTAGAGTCTCTTTATGCAAATGGGTGTTTTAGCTACTCAGTTCTCATCTTTCCCCGCTGGTTTTCATTCTTCTCTCCCTCTTCCTGGATGTCATACTTTCGTCACAAGCATAATAATTATTCTAAATGCATTGACTGAGGGCATGTCCGGAACGGCATTTGTCCTCCTGTTTGGTGTGTTGCCAGGGTGGATTGGTCCACTCTTTTTTCTGGCGTCCACATGAAGAGTGGACCAATTTGTCCTACTTTGCCCCCAGAGGACCCCAATCCACACCTTTTTGAGACTGCCAGGAGCTTCTACTTTTTTGATGCAGGTTGGTGGGCTCTGGTTTAGTCCATTCCAAGAGTGTGCAGCCGCTAGGAACGGACTAAAATTGAGCCTTGCAGCTGTCAAAGCTGCCAAGTCTCCTTCTAGTTTGAATTTCCAGTATCATGAAGCAGCTTAATAAATGTGCAATATCAGCAAATTGAACCCTGAAGTAAACAAAGAAAAACGTGTTGGGTTTTTCTTTTTTTCCTCCTCTTTCTTTTCAAGGGGCAGTTTGTCTATTGCATGCAAAAGAGAGGCAGAAAAGGTGAGCATGGATGGAAGGCAAAGTGTGAACGGAGAGGTTGTGTGGATCTTTAGCGAAGTGGTAAGAGTCTCTTTTATTTTTATACAGATGCAGATCCTGTTAGGGAGCTCTCTTGTTTGGATGTACACACATCCTTTCCTCTTCGAACTGCTTTGCACTCTCCGAGCAATCCCTGTCTTTCTTCTGTGTGAATGTGTGTGTGCAATACAAGGTGCAAAAGGGGAATATCCCTTTCTTTTGTCTCCACTGGCAAAATAGGGTGGTGGTGAGAGATTGCACAACTGATTGGTTCAAAATTGGGAAAGGAGTACGACAAGGTTGTATATTGTCTCCCTGCTTATTTAACTTATATGCAGAATACATCATGCGAAAGGCAGGACTGGAGGAATCCCAAGCAATTAAGATTGCCAGAGAAATATCAACAACCTCAGATATGCAGATGATACCACTCTGATGGCAGAAAGTGAGGAGGAATTAAAGAACCTCTTAATGAGGGTGAAAGAGGAGAGCGCCAAAAATGGTCTGAAGCTCAACATCAAAAAAACTAAGATCATGGCCACTGGTCCCATCACCTCCTGGCAAATAGAAGGGGAAGATATGGAGGCAGTGACAGATTTTACCTTCTTGGGCTCCATGATCACTGCAGATGATGACAGCAGCCACGAAATTAAAAGATGCCTGCTTCTTGGGAGGAAAGCATTGACAAACCTAGACAGCATCTTAAAAAGCAGAGACATCACCTTGCTGACAAAGGTCCGCATAGTCAAACCTATGGTTTTTCCAGTAGTGATGTATGGAAGTGAGAGCTGGACCATAAAGAAGGCTGACCGCCGAAGAATTGATGCTTTTGAATTGAGGTCCTGGAGGAGACTCTTGAGAGTCCCCTGGACTGCAAGGAGAACAAACCTATCCATTCTGAAGGAAATCAACCCTGAGTGCTCACTGGAAGGACAGATCCTGAAACTGAGGCTCCAATACTTTGGCCATCTCATGAGAAGAGAAGACTCCCTGGAAAAGACCCTGATGTTGGGAAAGTGTGAAGGCAAGAGGAGAAGGGGATGACAGAGGACGAGATGGTTGGACAGTGTCATCAAAGCTACCAACATGAATTTGACCCAACTCCAGGAGGCAGTGAAAGACAGGAGGGCCTGGCGTGCTCTGGTCCATGGGGTCACGAAGAGTCGGACACGACTTAACGACTAAACAACAAGAGAGATTGCACACATCCCTTCTCTGCATGGCCCACTCCTTTCTCTCTGCCTTCCCTTCTCTAAACTCAGTATAGCTAGAGGGGAGCACAAAGGGCAGACAGGTGTCTGCTGTGGCCAGTGATCGGCTGCTTTTCCTCCCCATGCATGGCCATGTGTAGCTTGGCCCCTCCCCCTTTCTCCACCTCTGCTCCCTTCCATTTCCAGCTGTACTTGAGCTCACCCCCATTCCCTTTCTCCCAAACTCTGTCTTTGCACAAACTGGTCACTTCAACACACCAGAAATAGGATCACCAAAGGTCAATATGCCATTTGGATATTACGATCAGGCCAAATGTCATCTCTCTCCCCTCCCCAATCTCAACTGATCCTATTTAGACTGCACCGAAGGGGCCATCCTGGACATACCCAGACACTTTAAGATGTTTGGAATAACAGTGACCAGAATCAATTCCACAATGAAGCATGGATCCCCTTGTTGCTAGTATTTTACAGGTTTATCTATTTCTTTCTGATGCAGGCATTTTAAAGTTCTGTTCTGGCAGGTTTTCATTCAACAGCTTCCAATCCACCAGCACTGGCGTCCTGCCATGAAGCCAGTTCCCCAGAGGGATGGCATGGCACCCATAAATGATTTCACTGCCAGTATCCAACTGGTAAAAGTTAATTCTTCCAGACCCAGACTAACCCCAACAGTAACCAAAGGCCCAAAAGATATGATAATGGTGACAGAAAATTCCAAAATGTGATGTTTCCAAGTCACAAGGGAATTACCAGCTGTCAAAACTGGCCTGGAACTATAGCAAAAGTCTCTTTGTCAGTGCGGTGAGCACAGGCTGGGAAAGGACAGATATGGGAAATTCTCAGTCCCAATCTTGCTGCACTTTTCCAAATCCTACCTGTATGTTCACACCTCATTCTTGGTTCCTATCAGGTTGCAACTCTTTATTTTTAGTTCCCTTGTGGAAATGGGTACACAACATTTGCATGCATTTTCCCAATGATATGCATTTTTATATGCATTTTCCCTATTAAATGAAGCATGCTTGTGCATTTTTCTCAGTTATTTGCATTTCTAGCTGGTCACATTTTTAAAACGTGTGAATGCCTTTCATTTCTCTGAACTACACAGCAAACATCACAAATATGTAATTTATTTATTTATTTAATTAATTTATATCCCACCCATCTAGACCGAAGTCTACTCTGGGTGGCTAACAACATACAAGAATAATATAATAAAATAAACAACAACAGTAAACCATAAGGATAACAATAAATTAAGTATTGACAGGAGGGAAGGCCTGCCTAAAGAGCGAGGTCTTGAGTTGGCTCTTATAAACACCCAGCGAGGGAGCCAGACAAATTTTGCGGGGGAGATTGTTCCAGAGGCGAGGGGCCACTGCCGAGAAGGCCCACTTTCTTGTTCTCTCTCTTCGGGCCTCCCTCGGCGTTAGGCCCCTCAGCTGCCCCTCTTGACTAAAGCGAGTGATTCGGGTCGATCTAGGTGGGAGAAGGCGTTCTGCCAGATATTGAGGTCCTAAACCGTTTAGGGCTTTATAGGTCATCATTAGTATTTTGAAATCAATGCGGAAACAAATGGGCAGCCAATGCAGGGCAGCCAGAGTAGGGGAGATATGTTGGTGTTTTCTCACCCCAGTAAGAAGTCTGGCCGCCGCGTTCTGAATGTAAGCTTCTGAACTAAGATACACTTGTTTTGCAGACTTTGGAGACCTTATGAATTAATGAGGTCCAAAAGGTGCTGTCATTAGAAACCCTGCTCAGGTCTTGCAAATTCAAGGCTGTGGCTTCCTTGATTGAGTAAATCCAGCCTGTGCTCAGTCTGCCTTTTTTCCCCTCCTGTCTTCCTCTTTTCCTGGCATTATTGGCATTTCCAGTAAGCTTTAGCTTTGCATGATATGTTCCAAAAATATAACAGCCTCGGTTAAGTCATTTTAGTTTCTAATGGGAGTTCAGCCTTGATTTTACCTAGAACACCCACTTATTTGTCTCTTTGTCAAGTCCATGGCATCCAACAAAACTATTTCTAATAGAGCGCTGTGGTGGTTAGGCTAGGACTCAGGATACCCGTGATCAAATCTGCCTCAGCTGTTAAATACATGGGTGACCTTGAGCCACTTCTAGTTTTTCAGCGTAATTTCTCTCACAGCTTTGTTGTGAGGATAAAGCAGGGGTTGAGGGAGTAAAGTCATGTATGCCACTTTGAGCTTACTGGAAGAAAGATGGGACATAAATGCAACTTTTTAAAAAAAACACAAATGAATAAACAAAAATTCCCTGTCAGTCTTTTTCCTTCTCTTTCAATTCTGCATATCAGGAATTAGAAATACCGCAGTTTGAAGAAACTTGACCATGGTGTCCAATGACACATCTTTACTCTTAAGGATCTCCCCTACTTGCGCCTACTACGACTACTCCCAACAGAGACTGCCTACCTGCCCAGATCTCCCAGGCTGGATGGCGGAGGGCCCTAGCCTGGAGAGGGGGAACAAGGAACCAGGCCTTCTCAGCAGTCACACCCCACCTTTGAAATGAATTAACATTTGAAATTTGCCTGGCTACCTCTCTGATGTCCTTTAATAATTTTTTTAAAAATAAAAACATGTTTATTTTGTCAGGCCTTTCAGTATCTGCCAACTTAAGATCCCTAAGAGCATCAGCCTTTTATCCACTTGCCCCCTGTTTTTAGTTCTGTTTTAAATGTTTATTATTCAGATTAATTTGTTAATTTAATTTAATGCACCTGATTATGCCACATTTGTTTTTGTTATTGTTGTTATTGTCTGTGAACCACTCAGAGTGACCGTTGGTCAAATGGGCAGTATAAAAATCTATCTATCTATCTATCTATTTATCAAACAAACAAACAAACAAAGAAACAACTTAAAAAGAACTTAAAAATCAATCAATCAATCAATCTCCTCAGGACAGGCCTTCCATTTTTTCAACTGCCTTTTAATTTCTTGGTTACAGTCTCCATTTTTGCTCAGTGACTGAACCAAGGTGTAGAAGACGTTCAACCATTTTGATTTCCTCCTTGTCCACACACTAAAATAATTCTTTGTAATTGCTGCAGATATCTGAACTACAGCTAAATTCCTTCTCATCCCTAGCATAAAACTGGTCAACACATGGAAGAAGAGGGGTCAACATTGTTCTTCTAGCTCATAATTTAAATCTTTTTCTTCCTCACATACTTGGAGGAATGCTATGGGACCATACAAGGAAGGGCAGGATATATCTGAACAGGAAGCATCCTCAGCCAAGATCGGATCTACTATATTGCTAAGGGACAAGGGAAAATCCTAGTACCTCAAGAGAGGGCATAGCTTGGTGTAAACAGATGGGGAAATTTTATCGGGGGTGAGGGGAAATGCTAGCTGAGGAATTCTTTGATTTGTAATCTAAATGGTACCAATTCCCATATCAGGTGACAGACCAGAGTGGGCAGAGGATGGTCCCTGGGCTATATGTCATCTCATAATTTTTCTCTCCAGCCCCTCAAAGCCTCTCAGTTACCCCAGTGCTTCAATGAGGCAATAAAGGAGCCTTTTTGTCAGGGTAAATTAAGGCAGGAAACCTTCAGTTAACCACCTCCTCCCAGGTCTTGCCCCAGCAATTGTCTTCTTTAAACCTTGATTGTTGATTGTAGAGGATTAAGCCTTTTGTTATTGAAGAACCTAAGTGTTAATTGTTAATTAAGAGGCTTAAGTCCGGAGGGCTATTCCTCACCAAAGAATCACAGATCTGCTCCTACTGCTGCTGGCCCTGTTAAAGTAAGTGAAAATAAGTGCTTAAAGAAAGGTGGCAGCTAGTAAATGAATTCTACTTAATGAATTATTCATGAATTAGCCTGCAAGGAAAAAAAAATCTGATTTTGCAGAATGAATAATATTTTATGCAGAAAAAAAATAAGTTTTAAATTTGAAAATGTTTCTATTTGTCAAATGCTAAAATATTGGAATGTGTCTTTTTTATAGGAAGCTAGCTATTAAACAATTTTGGTGTGGACATTTCTACTTTGGCCTCACCCTCTTGGGTGAAAAATGGATTTCAGTGTGATGTTGCACACCTCAGTGACACACCATATATTTTGCATACAGAAGGCTTCTTGCTTCAATCTGTGGCATCTCCAGAAAGGGCAGGAAAAACTCTTACTTGAAACTTAGAGAGTTGCATCCAATAATATTTGACTGTGCTGAGACAGATGGGCGTCACTATAAGGCCACTTCCTATGCTTCTATGACAGGCATCTATCTTTGCTGCATCCCATACAGTCAGCTTCCCTCTCTGCTTTTCTTCAAGGGTCTGAGAATCTTGAAACCATAGCTTGTCAATCATCCTGTCCCAATAATTAGGAACCCTTCTGTCTCCATAATATTAACACTCCAGCTGTGGAAGAGCCACTAATCTTCACCCCACATTCAATTCTCTACTCCTGTGTATGTCACAGTACAAGGCTCCTTTGCAAGTTGATTAAATGGACAGAGTATAAAGGAAGGATTCATAAGCTGAGTTAACAACTGGAGTGAGGAGGAAGAAGACTGAAAACGGCTTTTCAGTTTTATTCTTAGGGTTGTTGTTTCCTCTGTGACAATTTCTAAACATGCATAAACACCCTAGCCAATAATATTAGTAGTTGTCACATGCCATAAGCCACATCTGACATAGCAAAAGTAATTTTACCAGTGCCCCCCTCCCAGTTATTTTCCATGGCTGAACAGGGATTTCAACCGATATCTCCTGAGTCTTTGTCCATTACTCTACCCGCTACACCACACTGGGTCTCACTCCCACTGGCTCTCAATAGTAGCTATTGTTACACATAGTGTGGATACTTCTTGCTTCAATTCATTCCCTTAAATTTAATTAATGTTATATTGATATCCTGGCTTTCCTCCAGTGAACTCAGTGTATCAAAACTTCAGTGATGTTTTTGCAGTGCAGTCACCCATACATTCACCCTTCATGGATTAAAAACAAATCCTTCACTCCTCTCAGTTTGCCCCACCTAACTTTCTTGTGCTGCTTAAAATCGATCTATCCTCTCATATTCTCTCCCAATATTATCATATGCTGAATGTCAACAACACTAATCAAATGTCAGCTCTAGAGTAGCAAAAGCAGGCTGTCAAATGTCATGTCCTCGCTGTGTCAAATATTGGATGCCATATGTCAAATATCAAATATTGAAATTTCAAATGTTGGGTAAACAGACCACACCAGAATCTACAATAACAATTTCTAGAGAAGGCTGGAACTGGTGGTGAGGCCTGTGTTTCAGCCTTACAGGAATTACATGAAAAGTTTATGGAGTATAGAATTTGATTTGCAGACACAGATTTTGAAAGTGAATTTAGACAATGAGAATACAATGTGTTGTATCAAAGGACTCATATTAATAGATGCCCCTGAAGAAATGGGCTCCAATCCGTGAAAACATATGCATTTTTTAAAAAAATTAAAAAGCTAGTCTTTTGTCAGAGACTGGTTTGTCTGTGACCAGACATCACTGTTTAGAGCTGCTGCATGCAAAGTCAAGATAATGTCCTGCTTCCAGAAGGAGAGGAACATCCTTGAGTTTATAAGAGCTGAACAGGACTATTGAGGACAGGCCATTTTGGAGGTCACTCATTCATAGGGTTGCCATAGGTTGGAGGCATCTGATGGCATGTAACAACAACAAAGACTTCTCAACGTTAAAAGCTGTTATTGATGGTCACATCAATATAACAGCATTTGGGTCAATAGGATCTTTATGTCAACAGTGGTGTAAATAGGGATCAGATTGTGGACCCCCTTTGAACTTTTGCTTCTTTGGTCTTCTCAGGTAAACCTTTCTCTACCTATGTCAATACAATCAGATGGATGGGCTAGCAAGATATTTCCCCTCTTCTCTTTAATATGAAGGAAATCTAAATACAACTAAGTCTTTGTATCCAAAATTCATTTCCATGGCAACTACTAAATAGGATTATGTATTAGTTTTGGATGATGCCCAAAGTCCACACTGAGTAGCATGCCTTTAGGTGCTTCTTGTAGTGAAGAGGGTTTCTCTCAGGGATGAACAAACTATATCTCACATACCATTAGCTGTGTAGCATGGCAAACTTCCTCATCATCAGGGGATGGCATCCACCTAACAAAGATGTTTCTTTCTTACAGTTACTTGCCTGAAAAGGTGCCTCCCTCTGCCAGCTTCCATGACAAACTGCATCTACTTGCCATACATATTGTAGTATTTGCGCGCGCGCACACAAAAACCCAATAAGATACGTTTCTATTACCCTCTGCTCTGACCACATCAAAGCAACAATTTAGGATGTAGAGTAATTTGATGGTCAGTCAATCACACGTCTCACCCAGCAATATAGCACTTGATATGAAGCTACATTTAACCAGCCTTGTGGAGCACACACTTAAAGCTCACAAGAGGGCACTCCGATGAGAAGGCATGATGGATTCGCAGAGAGTACTCTGCCTTCAAACTTGTGCTTTGCTCAAAATGGAGACAATCTGCAGAAATTAGGGCACGTTGTTAACACTTCTTCTCCTAGAACTCTAGGGGGTACCTGCCTTAGGACTCCAGGCACAAACACCTGATAGCAGCTTCCACTCCATTGCAACATGTGAGGGCACCAGAAAGAGAAATCCCCACAAAGGTGAACAAGGGAAAGGGTATGAGACACAGACCTGAATACATAATTGCTGCCATTCTCTCCCACGTTTACCCCACCTTTCCTTTGCTGTATTGCCTAAGCTGTCATTTTCTTGGCATGCCAAAGGTATATCTCAAAAACCCGTGCCCAGCTTCCCAGCTCCTTGCCATACTAATTTCACCAGTGTGTCTGCTGTAGTGGAATGTGCTTTGGTATGTAGTATGCACCATGGTGTGGTGGAAAGCATGTTTCCATTATTGCAACACCATTGGCTGGTGTTTTATTTGCAATCTTTCATGCTCTCTATGGTTTGTGTGACTGGGATGGACTACTCTGTGCTAGGGGGGTTGCCTATCTATCCAGCAGTAATCAATCATTCCTTCCAGCCTTTGAATTCAAAGAGAGCCCTGCCTCTCTGCTGAGTGTTCTTTCCCTCTCTTTCCTGTTTTAGTGGCAGCTGTTTGTTTGCTGGCAATCTGTTCAGTTGGTTGCTAAGTATATGTACAGCAAAGAAAGCAGCATGCACAAGTCTGTAATTTCAAGCAGATGTAAATAAAGAAATGTATTCTCTTTTCCTACAAATGTCTTAAAGTTAGTTACTGAGGCTTTAATGAAAAAGGGGTTGACACTGGGTAATTGTAGCTATTCTCCTCTGTGGATCTCTGTACTTCTCCTACATAGCAAAAAAGGAATTTTACCAGATATTCAAAACTTTGCAACAGCCTCCCTCTCCAAGTGGCACACAAGCACATTACTAGTACTATGCTGGATTGATGAACTGTGGCATAGCTTTGTGGCATAGCTTTGAGGCAGGTAAAGAATATGAGACATAAATCCAGAAAATTATTTTTCCTGCTCCCCAAAAGGGTAAGATATTTTGCAGCATTCTACATAAGAGAATAGTTTTGTATGAACCAAGTAAAATTGTTGTGCAAATAACAATTTAACAGAAAGAATGTAAATAGGTCAGAATGTCAATTCCTGCTACTTTGTTGCTACAACTTTTAAAGATTAGAAGCAGTGAAGGGGTTGTTTGTATCCTTTTCTAAACAATTGGCCAATCAATCTGTGCTTGTGGTGTATGCATGTTTTGCATCTCTTATATACATAAGACCTTGTTGTTGTCTCACTTCAAGTTAAGGATGTTGCAGGGCTTGAAACTCCTTGTCAATGTGTTTCCTCCAGATCAGCTAAACGGTAAGAAGAAAGAATTGTGCGAGTAGAGGTGGGCACGAATCACCAAACTGGCAGTTCCTGCCAGTTCATTTCTCGGCTGAGCAAGTGTTCGCCCACCCAGAGGCAGCGCCCAGAGGAGGCAGGTCAGGAAAGCTGGGGAGCTGCCTCTGAGTGGGTGCCCACTGAAGGAGGCAGGGCTGGGAAGCACTGAGCATCTGTTCAGCAGAGTAACGAACTAACACGAACTGCCACTTTGGGGGTTCATGCCCATGTCTAATCTTTACCCTTAATAGAGTGAGGTGAGAACACCCTGAAAGCAAGGAATCTCGTTGAGTTCAGAAAGTGTAAATCCATGAAAACAGAGAATTTGATAAGTATTTTTTTACCTCCCTAGTGAGAAAGATAACCTATCATCCATGCTGTATTAAGTTGTCTTTTGTTATGTTCAGTTTGTCCTCAAGACAAGGATTTAAAACCTGAGTAAGGACCCAGTTAGCTTAATTTAGGACACACACCCCCCCAAAAGAAAAGGATTGTGCATAATGGCCCTGGATAGCTGTGACACTCATGGGGGGCAAAATGCCATAATCTTGGCAACCTGTGCATTAAGCTCTCCATTTGCTGGGCTGATTGTAAGCATGTGTGCTTCCTATGAGCAGCAGGTCCCCAGAAAGAAAATAACCTGTGATGGGGGGAAGAAAGCGGAGAAATTTCCAATTAAAAACTCCTGCCTGCAACAGCTACCTTCCTTTCTGAGGCTTCACAACTTTGCAGGGGAGAGAGGAACAGTGGGGCTTTCCTTTTGCAGTTCCTGGCATCACGCAGCTCTCTTGACATGGAGGCATTCACAGGCCTTGCCGTCTTTTAGAAATGACACCTCGAACAATTATAAAGCCTTAAGCTCAGGTAGGTCTTTTTCTTCTATAAATATCAATGCAATTTTCTCTCCGGCCCATGGAACGAGACAGCATTTCATTCTCCTTCACCGCTCTGAGCTCCTGAGTTCCACTGAATTGTCAGTAGAAAGAGAACGGTGCATGCTTTCCTTAGGCTTTAGGGCGTTCAGGTTTAAAGTATTATTTTCTCATCTTCTCTACCCCCCTCCCCTGATTCAGACAAACATTTAATTTACAAAACTGACACGTTAGCTCCAATGGCCTGCGAGAATAAATGAATAACACTGTACGTTCGTTTACTATACAACGGCAACATTTTTTTCAAAGATTGTTTTTAATTGAAACCATTCATCATTTTGAATGTGGAACGTATTCATTAGGAAGTGGCGTCTTTGAAAGGGATGGGAGGCTCTGGAAGATCGCCAGTAATAGGAAATGAAGGGCCGCCTCACTTGGTTACTTCCTCCAACATGGAGATTAATACACATGACGGGTATGTGTGTAAAATGCAATGCTTTAACTGCTGCTCAAGTATATCTGTTTCGCTCTGGATACACGCATCAGGAAACCCGTTAGGAGTAAACTGTGCAGATGAACAGAATTTGGAGACTTAGTGACATCAAAGAATAAGGTGGGGAATTTGGAGAAGCAACAGTGTGAAAGTTGCATGCATATGAATGACCTCAGGGTTACCTTAACTCTACAGGCTAAATCTAATTTCTAGTCTAAACTAGGGGAGGCCTATTGCATGAGTGGGACTTAAATACAGACTTATCAAAGTACCATTGATTCAATGGGTCTACTCTAGCTGGATGAATTCAATGTGGTATAAAGGATAAAGTGACAGACTAGGACTCAGGAGACCTGGGTTCAAGTCCCCGCTTTGCCATGGAAACTCATTGATGTGGCAGTGATGTGACAATGGTAAAATTACTTCTTAAATGTCTCACTTACCTATGAATAATAATCATGTGCTGTCAAGTCAATTCTGACTTATGGTGACACTTTTCAGGGTTTTCCAGGTAGAGAATACACAGAGATGGTTTACCTTTCCGTCTTCTGAAGGTGTCCTGGAACTGTGCAGCTTGCCCAAGGCCACACAGGCTGGCTCTACTTGCAGGAGGCACCATGGGGAATAGAATTCCCAACCTCTGGCTCCACAGCCAGATACCTAAACCACTAAGCTATCCTGCCAGCTTACTTATTAGGTTGCTATAAGTTGGATGCAACTTGAAGACACATCACACACACACTAGCTGGGACTAACAATTGGATTTAGTTTTATAAATTTATGGGGGAAATCCTACAATTATATTCATTCTGTTGAAAACTATTTTTATTAGGTCCCTTCTAAAGACACTTTTCTGTCTTCATGATGAAAAGTGTAACACGTGAAATATGCCAAATCCATTTTAGGCCAGTTCAAATATTGTGCCGATTGCATATCAGGTTAGAACCTGTGGCTATGGGCTTCTTTTCTGGATTCTGTCTACTGAAACTGACCATGTGAAACTGACAAAGGCTGTATAGCCAGGCAAGGTCATAGAAAACTGCCTGAGAACCAAATCAAGCAGTCAGACCAGTGATGCATCTGGCTCAATACTGTTGATGCTGACTGGCAGAAGTTCTTAGCGATGCGAAGAAATTCATTTCGTTTACATATTAACAAAAAATTACCAAAATGTCCTAACTTATACACCAGCTAAAATGATGATACATCAATATTCCAACTTTTCTGAATTTTGTGATGCAAGATGCAAATAAATGTTTACAAAAAAGGAGGAGGAGGAGAAGGGAAAGAAGAAGAAATAAATGTTAAGCCATATGATTTCACTAACCATACCAAAATTATTTTTACTTCACTTGGCAAATCAATTCAATACATGTTTAGATGTGTCATGTTTGGTTGCTTTGTATTTAATGCAACAAATCTTTGTGAAATCCTGAACTAGTAACTGGAGTAGAAATACACTGAAAAAGAAGAAGAGAACAATAAAAGTATGAGACAGATTGGCCTCCCATAAAGAAGAAAACACAAGTACCAGCTGAAATCCTGACAATTTCTAAAGACAATCTGGAACAGAGAGGCCTAGCTACCATTCAGCCAAGTGATGAATGCAATGCATGACTTCAAGGTTACTAAATAAGAGCACTGTGCAAAATATCTATATGCAATTCATCATGTTTATGAACAGCAAAGGACCACTTACATCCAAGCCTGTCACACCATATATTAGAGACAGGACACTGACGAACCATTCTGATGCATCCTAAACAAAACACATCATGTTAAGGATCCCTCATTGAAAATAATGCCCTCTTACTAAAGGGCAATCACCAATAGGTGAAACATTTTTAAAAGTATCTGTCTGCCTGCCTGCCTGTCTGTCTTTGATTAGTTTACTTTATTAGCTCTAGTCTATTCAATCACAATAAAATAAACAACAGCTGCCCTGCTCCCTGAGTGGATCTATGGATGAAAATGATTCAATTTTTCTTTGTTTTCTTCTAACAAAGGACTTTCAGTGAGTAACAAAAAGCAAGAAGGAAATTAGATTTAATGAAATATGACATATGTTAAACAATCATTTAAAGTTCCCAAGAAGGAAGGAAGGAAGGTAGGTAGGTCTTGTAAGACTTCACAAAGATGTCCAAGTTAAAGGTTCATTCATTCATTCATTCATTCATTCATTTTTGTATACCACACCTGTTAATGCCGCAACACTACTCTGGGCAGTTCACATAAAATACAGAATCAAATAGCTAGAATGATAAAACCATGAATAACCTAACCATATAAAAACAGAGGGAGCCAGAGCATTAATAAAACTGCCTAAAACAGAAAAAATAACAAAGATACAAATAACAAATGACTGAGCAGAGATGTGTGAGTACCAAACAATTTTGAGCAACAAGGAGACTGACCATTGGGGACAACCATTGAGATGACTTCTGAAGAACGTATCCTCATGGGAATCGTATTTTAAAATGGCTGTTCCCATCAAACCCAGGAAAATACTGTTTGTTGCCATACTTGGTGCAATAGCCAGTGTGGAAAAAGAGAATTCTGTGTACTTTAGGGTTGTAGATTCATTTGGGTTATGAATCCAAGGAAGCCCACCAAAGCTCCAGTTCAGATTTCTGAAAGCAACATTAGCTATTTTTTATTTAGAAACACAGTATAATATCTCTCAGGATGATGGCTGGAATGAGTGGGTAAGGAGGACCTGCATATTATAGGGGCTGCTGGGAGGTATATAGCTTTTATCTTTCTGCACTGGATTCATATAGTTAGAGACCAAATCACCAATCATTGGGATCAGTGGGCCAATGTTGTCTTGTCCTCCCATCATCACAATGTGAGGAGCAACTTTAGTCCACTATGAAATCTGATTGATTACTTTCCCCTATAGAATTCAAAGGCTACCAATTCAAATAGTTCCACTTGTTCATATCCAAGTACTTATTCTAGGTTCTACTTCTTTGTTTTGTACTGGAGTCCAAGGGAATGTTGGGACCTAGTGCACTGGACACAGCTTGCATCAGTGAAGCAATTCTGTTATATTGAAATATAACAATTCAAATATAGCAATTCAAATATGCCATTGTTAGATTAATTTTTATGATCACAGATCAAAGTTGTCTGTTTTCATGGATATATGTTCAGGCTATGATAGAAATCCATCTTAGAAATCACAGAGAAATCACAAGATACAACTCAGTTAAATTCAATTGATTGAACAATAGCAGACTTGTCAGTGGAAGTTGTAAAATTTAGGTAGCATGGACAAATAAATGTGCGTATTAGGAAAAAATGCATTAAAATGCACCATCTTTCAGTACAGAAAGAATTTCACAACCTGATTGGAAATAAGTGGGAATAAAATGCAAGTGGGACTAGGAGAAATGCAATGAAATTGAAACTGGTCAAAGTAGAAAATAATAAGCCAGCTGGACAAATACTTTGACCCTTAATAAGTCAGTTTCCTATGTTTGCCTGCTGGGCTTATGTCTCCCATTTAAGAAGCTTTCAGCTGGTCAGGGCTACAAGCTCAGCTATTTTACATGGCTGCAGCCTGACCAGAAACTACTACGCTTGAGTAAAAACAGGCACACCGTGGTCCCTATTGCCATTGCTGACAGCATCTGCTGATTAGGCTGGAAAATGCCCTTGCTGCCCTGCATTTAGCTGATTAGATGGCCACGGCACGGCTGATTGAATGCAAATGAGAGATAAATCTATAGGCCATGAAGGTTTTCTTGAGACCAGCTTTGGGGAAGATTACTTTTTGTTTCCTCTGTAACAGAGATGCTCTGATGGCTCAACCTCTCAGTGTGCAACTCCTTTATATTCTTATCAGCTATCCGGACTTAGGGCAACTATATTTGGCATTCATGTACCACTTTATGATTCAGACTTGGAGCCTGCCCTACTATTTGGCAGAGGGAGCAACCTCAGACAGCAAATTTGGGATGTTGTGGGAGGTTAGTAAATTGTTAATCAGGAATTTTGTTAAGATTGAATTTTTTTACTGCCAGGGTTAGGCAGGACTTTCTTGTTTCATGTAACAAAAGAGGGTACTATCCATGGTTGCCTTCCTGTTTTTGTTTTTGTTTGTTTGTGGTATTATCTACTCATTATTTTATTATTTTAGTTTATATGTTTTACTTAACTATGTAAACCACCCCGAGTAGTATCTATGTTGGGTGGTCTAAAAGTTCAATCAATCAATCAGTCAGTCAATCAGTCAATCAATCAATCAATCAATTAATCAAATATCTGGATTGGGTATTATGTACCATGACTTTGGCAGAAGGGTAAAAATTGTTGTTCTAAATAAGACACCCCAATATCTTTGTCTCTCTGTCTTCAGAGCATCTCAGGATTTTGATGGAATTTAGAGCATACAGGTTGTACCTATAAAACCTTCAGTGGTTCTTTGTCAGTCTGAAGTGGAGTGACAAGAGGAACAGGAGGGATATCTTGGAGATGTGTTGTGGCCCCGTGTTTTTCAACATCTTTACAACTGACATGGACAAAGGAATAGAGAGGAAGCTCCTGAGATCTGCAGATGGAAAACCTAGTAGTGCACCTAATAGCTACTTAAGAGACAAACAACAGGACTCAAGATTATCTCGACAGAATGGAGTACCAAGCCAACACCAACAAAATGAATTTCAACAGAGATAAATGTAAAGTTCTGCACTGAGGTTTGAAAAACGTCTTCGGGTACAAAATAGGTGACATTGACCTAGCAGCAAATTTATGGGGGCTGGAAGTGAAGTCCTGTGAAGAAAAGCTGAAGAAATTTGGTGTGTTTAGCTTAGAAAAGAGAAAATTCATAAGTAATTTGGTAGCCATCTTTAAATATCTGATGAAGTCCTCAGAAAAGAGAAAATTGAGAGTTAAATTGGTAGCCATCTTTAAATATCTGATGAAGTGTCACATTGGTGATGGAGCTAATTTGTGTTCTGATGTTCCAACCCAAAACAAAGGATTTAGTGAGTGCTTTTTACATCTCTACACTGTAGAGATGGCAAGAAACTGTAAGAAAAAGAGATTTAAGTTACTTTAAAGAAAATTTCCTAATGGAATACTTCCTCACAGTATGAGCTGTCTGATAGCCTTGGAAGGTAACAAACTCTTTTTTTATTAGCCATTTCTTATACGAGACTCAACAGCTACCCATCAGAGATTGATAGAGCCAATATGTTGTCCACATTGAGCTATAGCAAGAATGAATCTTCTGGTGCCATAAAGATGACTAACAAGGTGTGGATTTTTTGTTTTTTGTTTTTTAAAGCAGGAGCTTTCTTGGCTATAGTCCACTTCAACCACATCTGAAGAAGAGAGTTACAGTCCACAGGTGTTTATGAAAAATATAACTTCCTGTTCTTTAAGGCCCCCAAGATTCCCTGTTGTTTTTGCTATTAAACACTAGAACAATGACTACCTTGATATTTCTGCTGAGCCATGAAACATGCTAGGGGACCTTGAGTCAACTTGCTATCAGTCTGATCTACCTCCCAAGATTGTTATGGAGATAAAGTGGGAAGGAAGGGAGCAACATAAGTATCTCCATGGAGGTAAGGCAGGATAGAAGTGTAACGTAAATAAATAAATTAAGTGTGTATCAGCATGCTGGAAGCTTGCTTTATAGGATTCTATTTATAACCCAGAATGGTATTTTTGAACTTTACACCAAGATGGGATGGGAGCTGAGAAATGCTGAAAGGCATAAGACAACCCAGCAAATTTCATAACAGAAAAGAGAATAGACTACATCCAGTCCCCTATCCAGTATCACACTTCACACACTACCTAATGGGATTTTGACGAGTGTGTTAGGCTGATCAGACTGTGATATAGCTTGTGTTTTGGACCACTTGTGGCACGGTCCAGTTTGGGCTATTTTCTGGCAATCAGATGACACAGAGGAAATTGCAAACCAGACCAATCCTCCTTCATGCCCATTCTGGACCTTTTTGGTATAATGATAAAGCTAGTCCTCTTTTTTTTTTTTTTTTTTTTTTAGCTCAGCTAAAGCAATAGGGATCAGATCACATATGCACGGAAGGGAGATTCACCCAGAGAAGGGACCCTTTCCAGCATGAAACCAATGAGATCCAGCTTCCTTGTATGACTACACCCTTAGACAAATACATAGCATTCCAGATGGAGGTTATAGACCATCTGCTTAGTTGTGGTGTTGACAGTGATATGGAATGGTTATTGATATTAGCTTTTGCAGGGTGGGGGAAATAACTTTTATGATCCAGGAAGCAGCATATATTATCGCATATATTATCTTACCACTACTACCAGTATGAGAGAAAAACCCAAACTATAATAAGGTCATATTGTATTGTAATGGTTTGTCTCCTTTTGATTTTCCACTGTATGCTATAGTTTTTGTCTCTATATTGCTCCCTCCCACTCAACTCCTTCTCTAAGTGCCTGAGCACTTTGATCAGTTCAGACAGATTAGCTTAGAGGTGCCTGCCATGTGCATCTCTTTCCAAACACACGGGATGCAAGCACTTCCCGTAGACAAGCCCATCATGCAACCTCCTTGCTCCCCATCAGATGTTGCTTTCCTTTTCATCCTCAAGGGCTGTCCGTCGGAGTTGTGTTTAGATGTTCGGAGCTGTCTGGTGTTTAAATGTCTCTCCCCCCTCTCCCCCACTCTGTTCTAATGAGGATGCCTTGGCTGACGTTTTATCCAAATCTGAAGCACTGCTGAGAATGGCCAATTAGCTGAGGTTGTCGAGGTCAACAGCTCCTCTCATGCCATAGCCACAACCTAGTTGTTGTCGCAGATGCCAAAATGCCTGCAAATGCTTCGGAAACAAATATATCCCAGGCAAGATAAGTGTAATTTAGCTCAGCTTGTTGAGGCTGCATTTATGATCAAAGTGCACCAGAACATTGGCCTCTCTGTTGTTTTTCCCCCCTTTTTAAGGCTCATGCATATTACACTCAGAGATCTGACATATGCAAGAACAATGCCTAGTTGCATTGCTATTCTCATTTCTTGTTCAGCTCTAATGTGTCCTCTTATGCAGAAAAGGCACAGGCAATTAACTAGTACTCCAGTAATCATTTGCAGATGAAGGCTTTTTCTGTGCAACAATACATGACTGTTGGGTAAATATAGACAACCAACTTCCATGTGGGAGTACTTCAAAAAATTCTTACTGCCATCTTTTACATCACAGTCAGCCAGTTATGGAAACTCAAATGGTCCCTCCTTGTATTCAAGAGACGGATGCCCCACACATGACCTCAAGACCATGTTGAAGGCCTCAAACTCTTCCTTGGGTCAAGACTTCTAAAAAGCCAAGAGAATCACCATAAATGGGAATTGAATTCTTTAGTCCCACAGTCAGGAGGAAGGTGACATAGAAATGCAATAAATAAACAAGATACACAATATTCAGAAGTGGTTTACCAGTCCTTCTTTATGATGGCAATGCTGGACCTCGGAGTTTGCATATGGCTGTCCATGTGGCAGGGCACAAAAATACATCAACTGCATAATTACATCCTCCTTTTCTGTAATCATCTTAAACAAAACTGTAATCATCTTAAACAAAACTAGTTTGTATAAAGTTGGCTTCTGCATGCACTGGGATCTAGTGACCCTTCCCCAACCTAATTATGAAGTCTGTAGAATTCATATCACCTCCATGGCACCCCAGTACTTATCGTGACCCTCCATGGTCATGGGTTCTTCCATGGAGAAGACATACACAACCAACTTGAAGGATGAATATGTGCGTTCTTCCCATTCTGCTTATCCTTGAAATCAGTTGAGTGTGAAGAATGAAAATCTATTTCAAAAGACACAATTATCCCTCTCCTGCCCCCTCTCAGAATGACATGCTACAGATAGGAGAATATTCTGCAAATAAAAATCAAAACCTAGACAGCAATGCCAAGAGGTAGAATAGCTTGTCCATGGGCAGAATGAGGAATTTATAGAAAAGCTGCTTAAAAGTTATTAAAGCCAAAGATAATTCATGAGACAATTATAGCTACAAGCCCCCTGCTGCATAGCGACAGCAAGCTAGAAAAGGTAACACCAAATACTGATGACCCAACGGCCTCTCCTCCCCAGAAATGTCTTCGACTATTACGCTTTGGGGTGGCTCTATTTGCATTTTTCATTTGCTTCCCATCAGGATTCCTGTAGAGATCAATAAATACATTACCTGTCAGGAGGAAAAGTACCAGAATCTAGCTTGGGCAATGTTTTGTTTTATTTTCCCCCAGCTCCGAAAGACCTATACAAAAAAGAATCGTTTGCATGAAAGAAGCGTTGTGGGTGGATACATAAAAAATAATCCAGCTATGGCTGTTTTTGAATTCTTTAGGAAAGAGGATTTGATAAGGGTGAGGGAACTGGGAGAGATAACAAGCTTTCCATACAAAGAAACACAAGTTCTTAGCTTCTGAAGGTTTCACTTTTTTCCCCAGGTAGCTGTACTAAGCAACAGTGAAGGTTTGGTAGAGGACTCAGAGATGAGAGGTCATGTCTGTACAAAAGTTCAAGGTTCAATCCCTGGAATTGCCATGCGTAAATAGAGAGTGATCATTCACACATGATGAAAAGATGGCACATGTCGGCATTAATTTTACATATTCCTATTTATAGGCATAGCTACACATTTGGAAATAATTACAAAATGTCAAACAGGAATGCAATGTAGTACAAGGGGAACACATCGACACACTATGTGTCTTTTCAGCCCTTTAACCGGGCACCAACTGTGGGTAGACAAATTTACGGCCTCTTTTGGTCTCCTTTCTTAGGTTTCTTAAATCTTTACATTATACATGGACTGTACAACCCTTCAATTAGACAATTCTTTTCTGCAAGGTTAGACACAGTCACCCTCCAGCTGAGTGATGACAAGTAAGAAGAGAAGGATAGATCTGAACTGCAGGAAACCTCCATCTAATCAGAACAAAGTCTGAGGATGGGTAGATCGCTGGTCTGACCCTGTATGAGGCAGCTTTATACAATGATGCTATTTCTAGCATGACTTGCTCCTTGCAAAATGAGGGTAGTGCCTCCAGAATCTTCTGCCAAATTTCTGGGGGGTCTGGGTCTCATGCAAGAAGCAATCTTCTTACATACTATTTCTGGCATGCTCACTTCACTCTGCTGAGAGTTTCCTGGGATGCAGAGGGTTCAAAGGCTGACTTCAGGAGGCTCCTGTCTCACACTACTGTATAGAGATGTAAAAAGCAGTCACTAAATCCTTTGTTCTCACCGATTTACACTTGCTTGACTAGGCAAGACACCTTAAGGAGGGATTTTCGAGCCCTGTGAGGTTCCTTGACTGCAGATGAGAGCGAGATGGGGAGCACTGCTTTTTCTCATCAAGGCCTCCATCAATTTGCACTCCATAAGTACAAGCCGGCTCTGCACAGGTGTCCTTTCCCTTTGAGACACACATCCACACACTCACATGGAGCACAGAATTAATGGCTGTTTTTTTTTGAAAGACAAAAACAAACCCTCTGAAGCTTTTGAACTTTAAATGTTCATGCAACAAAGCAGCAGCCACTGTGATTTTGCACAATTTGTGCTGTTTACACATGAAATGTGCACCATTTTACTAAACTTGCACACTGGATAGTTCTTTTTCGTACATTTTCTTCTCTTGTCAAGAGCACGGCAGAATGCCTTGCCTTCTCATGAGGTAAGGAGAATAATTTTGCAATTCTTCATCTTTGTAGGCAAGTAAGGATTTACTCTTCTAGATGGAGTAACAGAAAACTCTTGAAACAGGCCTTGTCAACCTCAGGTTCTTCACTGTGGTTCCCTGATCCCATATTCCAGTTGGGTGCTTTTAGAGATACTTGATTATGAAAATGTCTCTTTTTCCGCTTTTTGCTTCTTTCCCCACCCCACCCCCCAGGGATATCACAAGGTCACAAATTCTCCCACTAAAGTGAGAGTCATTGAAACTCTGTTTAAATTGCAAACATTTCTAATTTTGCATCCGTACATAGAATTTAGCACACAGTGTTTGATGCAAATCACTGACTTCAGTTTTCCTTTTTGATGACGTGTAATGCCCACCCTATGGTGATTCTAGTTTCTCAGCAGGCAGATTTTGGTACTTTTAAAGAGAATTGATTACATGAACTACTGGATAGTTCAGTAGTTTAGGTATCTGGCTGTGGAGCCAGAGCTTGGGAAGTCAATTCCCCGCTGTGCCTCCTTGACAGAGGGTTGGCCTTGATGATCTTTATTTATTTATTTATTCAGTCTGTATCCTGCTCTCATCACAGCACTACTATGGGCAGGTTACAACACGTATAATAGAAAACAAAAATAAAAATAGAGACATTAAAACTAGCAACAATAACCCTAAAAAACAGATGGTATTGACTATTCCCCAGAGTGGATGGAGGAAAAGAGGGGAGGGAAGAAGTCGTGGGGAAAGAAAAAGTGGAGGGAAGGTGGTCAGCTGGGGTCAGTGTGGAAAGCCTCCCTGAAAGGCAATGTCTTTGTTGTTGTTTGTTGTTTAGTCGTTAAGTCGTGTCCGACTCTTCGTGACCCCATGGACCAGAGCACGCCAGGCCCTCCTGTCTTTCACTGCCTCCCGGAGTTTGGTCAAATTCATGTTGGTAGCTTTGATGACACTGTCCAACCATCTCATCCTCTGACATCCCCTTCTCCTCTTGCCTTCACACTTTCCCAACATCAGGGTCTTTTCCAGGGACTCTTCTCTTCTCATGAGATGGCCAAAGTATTGGAGCCTCAGCTTCAGGATCTGTCCTTCCAGTGAGCACTCAGGGTTGATTTCCCTCAAAATGGATAGGTTTGTTCTCTTTGCAGTCCAGGGGACTCTCAAGAGTCTCCTCCAGGACCACAATTCAAAAGCATCAATGCTTCAGCGGTCAGCCTTCTTTATGGTCCAGCTCTCACTTCCATACATCACTACTGGAAAAACCATAGCTTTGACTATGCGGACTTTTGTCACCAAGGTGATGTCTTCCTAAATGTTGTGATGCTTCCTAAATGTTCACAAGGAGGGGTCCTTCCCAGCTCTGCAGTTCTAAGATGATGATGATGATGATGATGATCACCTTCACTTAAATAGGAGCAATCCCAGGAACAAAGGTCTTTCTCATTTGGGCAAATGACTGTCTGCAAAGCCTTCTCAGTCCCTTGGTTCTTCTGAAGGGTAACAAAGGAACAAGCTATGTATTGACTCTTTCAGAAGGTAGTCTTGGCTTTTGGGCTGCTTCTCCCTTTCCAGGTGGCTTGACTTCCAGAGTTATCTTGTGACCACTATACAACCTCCACTACCTGGCATTGAGGGCCAAATGACAGGTAACACTTCATGCATGATAACATGACTGGAGGCTTTTGTTTTGTAGTACAGCCAATGTGTGGTTGGGATGGGGTGCTGATCATGGCCACAGAGGCTGGGAGGAAGATTTTAAAATCTATTCTCCAGTGTTAGTGACAGACCAGGATTCAAGGGACCTGGGTTCAAATCCCTGGTTGGCCATGGAAACTTATTGGCAGAGATAAAACCATTCCTTAAACCATTTCCTTACCTTGAAAGACCCATTCGATCCCTCTTTGGCTAGTTACTTTGTTTTTTAATACTTGTGAGATAGATGCCTTGTGTCCTTTAATATAAAGGTGGTATCCAATTGAAAATAAATCAATAATTAATTTCCTCCATTCCCAAGAACTGTGAGAGAAGAAATTTTAAGGGACTGAGATCCACTCTGCCACCAATTTTATTGAAATGAGCTGTGCTTTTGTAAGGCTCACAATCATGCCAAGGACTCAAAATGGATGATATATTTCAACAGAATAATTCTTGTGTTTATTACATTCCCTTTAGGAGAGAAAATGCCTCAGTATAGGTTGGAAATGCAAAACAGAGACCCTTGGGTCAGTTAGTCTTCACATGTTAAAATCACAACATTTTCTTCCAAAGAACATCTCCTGACACTATGCTTTCAGGTCAGATAAGAATGGCAACCTATGTCAGTCAAGATCCTAACAGACTTCAAATCCCAATTTCTTATCTTTCCTCCCCCTTTTGTTCCTGAACTCATAGTGTGAAAGAAACAGCAGCTTTGCCTTGTCTTTGTAGAGGAGAAGAAATACACTGTTCAGAAGTGACTGTTCATCTGAAGACACTTCTCACTTAAACAATAGCCAATGTTCTTGCAGAAGTTTTATCTTCCCCAAGGTTTCATCATTGTCATATAAAGATCTCTTTATATAGCACTGTATGAAAAGTCGGGGTGGAGTTGGAAGCAACTTATAGCAACCCTATGGCTTTCAGGGTACGTCTGATATTTAAGGAGTGATTTTAGCAGTTCCACGCCCCCAGTGAGTTTCCATGGCTGAGCAGGGATTCAAATCCAGGCATCCTGAGTCATACTCTGCCATTAATCCACTACACCACACGGGGTATCATACTTGATACCTACTTCCCTGAGTTTAAAGCCAGTTGGACTGAATGGGTCTTATTTAACGAGGTAAGTTCCACGGCTAGTTTAAATAATAGTAGACCTACTAAATTAATTATTGAATGGAAAAGCAACACTTATATAAATCCCATGGGATTTTTTTTTTAATGGATTGTTGTGCTCTGTTGTTTTTCAATGTGTTTTTAGTATTGATTTTATTGACCATTTTATATAATACCTGTTTAACTATTTTTAAATATTTGTATACTCACTGTTTTTAGCTTTTAAGTATTGTCTTTTAATTATTGCAAGCCACCTTGGGTCCTTTCAAGGAGAAAGGTGGGGTAAAAATAAATAAACAAACAAACAAATAAATAAATAAATAAATAAATTCAGTGGGTCTAATCTAGTTGCAAGTAGCAGTTGGATTGAGGTAAAGAAGTTACAGGATTACATTGTGAATACCTAAAGTTCAGAGGAGGGCAACAAGGATGATCAGGGGGCTGGAAACCAAGGCTTATGAGGAAAGACTGAAAGAATTGTACATGTTTAGCCCTGAGAAAAGAAGACAGAGGGGTGATATGATAACACTTTTCAAATATTTGAAAGGCTGTCATGCAGAGGAGGGGCAGGATCTGTTCTCGATCATCCCAGAGTGAAGGACACACCAGCAATGGGTTCGAGTTACAGGAAGCCAGATTTCAGTTGAATATCAGGAAAAACTTCCTAACTGTTAGAGCAGTAAGACAATGGAACCCATTACCTCGAGAGGTGGTGAGTGCTCCAACACTGTAGGCATTCAAGAGAAACTTAGACAACCACCTGGCAGATATCCTTTGATTTGTATTCCTGCATCGAGCAGGGGGTTGGACTTGATGGCCTTATACGCCTTTTCCAACTTCACTATTCTATTATTCTAAAGCAAGAAATGCAGGGTGTTTCTATTGTTCTGCTAAGAAGCAGGTCATTATAGGGTCCAGTCCTCAAACCCTCAACTTTCATTTTGTTTTTGCTATGTCTTTGTGAATGCACAACATAGTGTTGCTTTTTTTTTTACTAATGCTCCTAAATCCAGCCCAGGCGGCAATTTGCATTCAGCTCCTGATTTGTTTATAAATAAGTATAGCACATTGAATGTGTTGTAGAAAAAGATTAATTGCCTGACATTTCACATGTTTCTGGGAGTTAATGTGTCTTAAACTGTGTAATTGTCCCCTTCCATAATTATAAATCGCGACTCTGACCATCAGTTGTATATTGAAGAATAATCTTGTGGGGTTTTTTTGGTTTTGCTTCACTGCATAGCCAGCCAGTTCTTTTTCTTTGCCACCACCCCCCACCCCCCGCCGTCACCCCCCGGGCATCTATAATTCAGCACACTGTCAGTTTTCTGCATATATGTATGGGGGGGGGGGGGAATTTAAAACAGCATATACTTTTCATATCTTAATTCATATCACCTTAAATTTTAAAAAAAAAACACAACACACACACACCTTCCCTCTACAGAAGAAGAAATAGTTGTGTTGGGTTATAATAAGTGTCAAGCACCACTGCTACTCTACAGTATATTACTAAAAGAACCAATTACATGCCATTGACTTCTTTCATGCTACAGTTTACCTTGATCAGAAACTGATGACTTGCCTGCTGTAGACAGGGGAAGGAGGGGAAGGCAGGGGGAGCAAAAAAACCCACCTCTTTTTAAAAGAATCCTCATTGATTTCTTCTCTAATAACCGCCCATTTATTGCTTGACTTGATTCCTCCAGCCTCCTTCCCTTGCCTCCCTTACATATATTCATATTCCAGTTATAGCCTTCTGTGTTGTGGATTCACATGGGTTCCTGCCCTCCCCCTCCCCATATGCATTCTTGCTGACCTTGGAGCAATGCCAAGTTAATGATACACCGCAAACTCGAAATTAGCCGGTTGCCCTAGGCAAAGAGCGATTCCTCCCAGCTGAGTAGCTTGTCAAACCCATTTGGCATACAGGTAAGTGCAAGAAAGTATGCTGGTATTTACAGGCACATATATTGCTCTACTCTCTACATGCTGTCCCTAAGTGACCTCCAGAAGTCCCATGATTTCCCCCTATATGGTGATGACATTCAGCTTTCTGTCCCTCACTAGGATCTTTCCCCCCTTCCTCTAATATTACATCTCCAAATGTCATTCTGATATTTCAGCATGGATCCTTTCTCACGATCTCGAACTCCGTATTTCCATCCAAGACAGAACTAGGAGGGAACTAACTTTTAAGAAGGATAAATGTCATATGTTGTATTGCAATAACTTTTACTACGCAACAAGTCTGCCTATTTAATTGTTGTTGTTTTTAAGAAAATAAAAAAGAATGAATACCATGATGTGCTGAAGGTGTGTGAAACTGAACAGTGGAAGAATTATGCTCTGGAGCCTACAAAAGTAAACAAAAAAAGTAACCTTTCCAAGCTGTGATCCATGCTTAATCAGATCCATTGAAATAAGTTAGACTAGGTTAATCATGACTACCTTAAGTTTTATTGATTTTATTATATCTGTCATCTATGTATGAATGAATCTGACTGCAGCCCACTGTGAATTTTTCTTTTGATTTTTTAAATAAACTTTTCCATTTGCTTTCCCCCCGCAGTTCCATTCCATCAAGCCCAACACTGGTGTTCATCCATGAGCAACATGCATGACATCAACATATTAAGAGAAAAATAATAATAATCAGTTGCCATCAAATAAATTCTGAGTTATGGTGACTCTTTTCAGGGTTTTCCAGGTAGAGAATACTCAGAAGTGGTTTACTATTCCCTTCTTTTGGGGGCATTCTGGGACTGTGTAGCTTGCCCAAGGCCAAAGAGGCTGGCTGTACTCACAGGAGGCACAGTGGGAAATCGAACTCCCAACCTCACATGCTTAATCCACTGAGCTATCCAGCCAATCCATATTAGGAGACGGGATAGAACAGAAAAAAAAGGAGATGGAAAAGGACAAGAAGGTGTGCTAGGTGTGCCCCCACTGCCTCTCCAGCCATGCCTTTGAAGAAGAGAATTAGCAACCATTCATGCGTATAACTCCACATATATTTCCCAGATTCTTCATATAAATCAAAACACAACATTCATCAATAGAAAGTTGTTCTATGGTTTGCAAGTGCAGTTAGTTTGCAAGAGCAGCCAGCTTGGGCATGAACCCTCTGCTTCTTCGAATCCTTGGTTTGCCCATCAATGCCCCTCTTAGGGTTTTATCTTTACAGAATGTGGAAAAGGTACTGTGTGTGCATTAATACTCATGCCAGCACAGGATTCTGCATGCAATAGCCCAAAACTACAACTTTCCCAAACTCTGTTTTCCATTCCAAGTCTCTGTTATGAAATGCTTGCTAATTCAATTGCCTATTTCATTTTTTAATGCAGCTTCTTTACTCTAGTAGCTCTCTTCTGTTTTTCTATTACTGCTGTTAGCCTTATTACCAGGCAGTAAGTCATTATGCTCCTTGTCCTCCTCCTCTCTCTGGCCCCCTTCCTTTTCTCGCAAGCTGTTACTGAGTCTCTGTGTTTATTTTTGTTCCTTGCCATTTGCCTGACTTTTTCAATATAGCCTTCATTTCAGCTTTCAATATGATTTGGAGATGCCACGTTAGGGTGCATGTGTGTTAACTTAGCATCCTTCACAAATCAGGGCATTCTTGATTTCATTGCAGGATTCCTCCTCCTCCTCCATTCATCTCTTGTAAATCTCTTAAAAATAATGATGTGCCATCAAGACAATTCTGACTTACGGTAACCCTTTTTAGGGTTTTCCAGGTAGAGAATACTCAGAAGTGGTGTTTACCCTTCCCTTCTTCTGGGACTGTGCAGCTTGCCCAAGGCTACACAGGCTGGCTCTTCTCCCAGGAGGCGCAGTGAGGAATTGAACTCCCAACCTCTGGCTCCGCAACCAGTAACCTAACTTATTGAGCTATCCAGCCACCAGTATATAGGGTATTGGAATATTATTCCCCCTGTCCCCATGCCTCCCAGGAAATGAGCTAGCCTGTGTGGCCTTGACCAAGCAACACAGTCCTGTGCCTCTGAGGCTGCATTCTAAGCCTTCATTTCCTGCTGTAACACTTCCTGGGAAGAAACTATTGCAAAGTCTAAAGGGCAGCAAGACTACGGCGGCACTCAGGAAACATTACAACAGACATTGGGAGTTCGATTCCTCACTGTGCCTCTCAGAAGGAAATGATGATCCACGTCTGAGTACATTATACCTCAAAACCCAGGAAAGAGTCATTATAATTTGGAATCTAATTTATGGCAAATGATAATTATTATATATTCTTGATTTTTAGGTTATATGGGTGAGAATCCTTTTGTACAACTCAGTGTGCATAAAGACATTCCTATCCCTTCTCAAGTTCCCAGGCTCCCTAAGAACCCCATACAACCTGGGGAAGCCTTTGGGAGTCTTGAAGGTGAAGGGACACCTTTAATATCCAAAAGTCATTGTCATCTGATTTGCTGTCGTATCTCTTCTTAAAGCCTTCCCAGTTATGTCTCTCCTTACAATAAACTGTATTAGTGGGGCCACCTGGACAGGGACAACCATATGCCTGCATGACCCATCTGACCTCTCTTGCCATCCAGACATAATGGACAAAATAGGCCATTTCTCTCATCTCTTCTTATGGTCATGATTATGAGACCAATGCTGCATTTGTACCTAAACTAAGCAGAAACCTGGTTGGAGAAGACTGCAAAAATCTGTATAGAATTCAGAAATACCTGGAGCTGAGCCACAGCCTGGTAAAGTTTTCTTTTTGCTACCCTTCCCAATGACGGGCAAGATATTCCCTACAGTTGTACAGTTTGGAAAATCCATACTAACTGGAGAATTCTGGCAGCTGAAGTCCAAAATGGTAACTTATCCAAGCTCAGAGCTGGGCCACCACTCCTCAATCCAAGCTGTTAAGGCAACGATTGCACTTACTAAGCTAGGTCCTGCCAGCCAAAATTTTAGCTGTTTGCCTTCTGTCCTGCAACACATTCAAGCCTAAAGACAGCATGAGATTTATGGAGAGATACTTTGAAGATTGACAATTCTGCCTTAGAACAGAGAAATGAATGGAGCAGTCTTTGATTCTTCTAGCTTGATATCCTAGATAGGTGGCTTGTGACTGGACCATGGGCATTCCATGCCCAATTTGGAGTAAGCCCTCCCTACACTTAGTTAAGGAACCACCACTATACTTAGTACGGTTCCTGCACATACTTAATACAGAGCTTACACTTTTGCTTCCTGAGTCAGACTAGAACAGTGCACCTCCATTTGCCCACGTTCACAGACATAGTATACTCCAAAATAGCCATGTTCTTTTGCCAAAGGAGGCAGAAAAATCTGTCATGTACTACTCCTTATTTCAAGCCATAAAAAGACAACATAACAAACTAAATTTATTTATTTATTTATTTATTTATTTATTTATTTATTTATTTATTTATTTATTTATTGGATTTCTATCCCGCCCATCTAGACCAAAGGTCTACTCTGGGCGGTTTACAAATTTGAAAACAATAAAACGAAAAACATATATTATAGATCCAAGGTGGCGAAAGTATAAGAAATTAAGATATGGCAGGAGGGAAAGCCTGCCCAAATAGCCAGGTTTTAAGTTTATTCCTGAAAACACCCAGAGAGGGAGCCAGGCGGATCTCCACTGGCAAGTTGTTCCAAAGGTGAGGGGCCGCTGCCGAGAAGGCCCTGTTCCTCGTTCTTTCCTTCTGGACCTCCCTCGGCGTTAGGCCCCTCAGCCGCCCGGCCTGGCTGGAATGAGTGACTCTGGCAGAACTGGGTGGGAGAAGGCACTCTGCCAGATATTGAGGTCCTAAACCGTTTAGGGCTTTATATGTAATCGTAAGAATTTTGAAATCAACGCGGAAATGAATGGGCAGCCAATGCAAGGCAGCCAGTGTCGGGAAAATATGTTGATACCTTTTCACCCCCGTAAGAAGTCTGTCCGCCGCATTTTGTACCATCTGAAGTTTCCGTGTCAGTCTCAAAGGCAGCCCCACATAGAGCGCATTACAGTAGTCTAATCTTGAGACTACGAGCGCATGGACCAACGTAGTGAGCGCCCCCACATCAAGATAGGGACGCAGCTGGGCAATCTGCCGAAGGTGGAAATGTGCGAAACAGACCACTGATGACACCTGGGTCTCCATGGTGAGCGGCGGGTCCAGATGTATACCCAAACTGCGAACCTCACTCTTGGTGGTAAGAGTCACCCCCCCCAAAGGAAAGGGAGTTTCCCAGACCACTGATGTCTGGGACACCCACCCAAACGACCTCCGTCTTGCCCGGATTCAGCCCCAGTCCATTCACCTGCATCCATTGCTGAACAGCCCCCAGGCAGCGCTCAAGGGACGAAACAGCATCCACTGTTGTTGGAAAAAAGGAGATGTAGAGCTGAATATCATCAGCGTTCCCAACTCGGAGAGCCTCCCCAGGAGAATACCGTGGTCGACGGTATAAAAGGTAGCTGAGATATCGAGGAGGACCAGCAGAGACATTTTGCCCCTGTCGGCCTCCCTCAGCAGGTCATCAAACAGGGCGACCAATGCTGTTTCCGTGCCGTGGCATGGCCTGAAGCCCGACTGGAATGGATCCAGGGCATTGGTTTCATCCAGAAGAGCCTGCAGCTGATCGACCACCACCCTCTCAACTACCTTGCTGAGGAAAGAAACATTGGTGACGGGCCTATAATTACCAATATCGTCCGCTGCCAAGCTCGGTTTCTTCCTAATGGGCCTAATGAGTGTCTCCTTGAGGGCAAGGGGAACCTTGCCCTCCTGGAGAGACCCATTAATTATTGCCATAGCCCATTCAGATGTTATAGGCCTGGCTGCAGCTAAGAATTTAGTCTCCTTCCATAACATTCAAAATCTGCTACTTTGGTTGTCCACATCACTCTAACAGTGGGGCCGACCCAGACTGGATGGTGTAGGAGAAGGAAATGCAACTGAATTACCTGTAGCACTGACTGAGTTGGACCAGAAGTAATAAAAGAACGCATGCACCAACATTGTAGCTGTAGCTGCAAACGATATTGAGTCTCTTGGGTTTCTCCCTTTAACTCAGATGTTCCTTGCGGCCTTGTCAGCAAATGCATGGCAGATTATGTCCCCCCTCCCCAATATACACTGAATACTGATTGATGGTAGGTGTCAGGCAAGCTCAAGATATAGGGCTACTGCTGGTAAACCTCCCCTTAGGGATATTTTTCTTCACTGTTGCTAATTCCTTTCTATTATTGTGAGTGATCAGATTGAGGCCCAGAAGGAAGACTCCCCCAACACAGTTTTAACTTCTCTCTCATCTCACACATCTGAAAGCCTTGCAAATCCAACGCCTTCTGTCGAAGTCTGCCTTCTTCAAACACATAAAGCGTGTGTACTGGTCCTTTTAATCCTGTTTTTCCTTCCTATCATTCTGCACGTATTTTTCATAAATCCTCCAAATGAAAGGTAGACAAGCAGATGTAACCCAACCAAGGTGATCCTGTGCATGCTTGCTAGAGAGTCTAAACCAGCAGGATGGACTTCTGAGGACAGCTTGGCAAATTACTTTCTTGGACTACAACTCTCGGAACTCCCTCCATTAGTTTGGCCACATGAGTATAACAGTTATATTATAAAGACGTAATATTTCCAGGCTTGTTCCTGGATAACCAGGCAGAAGATAAAGATCCACAGGTGTATGGATACAGGTGTTCTTTTCTTTCTTCAACAATATATTTGGATTTATTTTATGAAGAGTGTCCAAAGCTGATCACTTACTTATAATAAACAGGAATTTGTAGATAAAAACTTGCATTTATTTTCATGCAACAAATAAAGATTTGCCAATACCTTTGAAGGCATTGCAACAATCACCTTCCTTCTCTAGTTTGTGCATTAACTTATATAACATAAAGGTGCCACTGCATTTTTGCTTTAGCCTAATTAATTTATTTCAATGTGTGTTTTCATGGATTACAATCCACATCAGACAATACAAAGATAGAACACAACAGGTCCTGTGAATGTAGCTTTGACCCCTGTTTGCCCTGGATTGATGGATGAGTTTCAGTTTCTGCAGCCTGATGATATGGACAGAACTCTTGGAGAGGTGAAGGCTAATGCATATCTACTGGACTCTTGCCCTTCCTGGTTTATAAGAGTTGCCAGAAAGGAACTGGTGGAGTGGGTGGGAGGGGTGATTAATTCCTCCTTGCAACAGGGTAGGATCTCAGCATGCCTAAAGGAGGCAATAGTGAGACCATTGTTGAAAAAGCCATTCTTAGATCCCACAATACTGAATAATTACCAACCTGTCCCTAATACTCCATTCTTGGGCAAGATGTAGAAGTGGGTCATGGCTTCTCAGATTCAGGGGTTCCTGGATGAGACAGATTATCTAGATCCATTTCAATCCGGCTTTAGGCCTGGTTATGGAACAAAGACTGCTCTGGTTGACATGGTGCTCTGGTTGACTTGGTGGATGACCTTTGCCGGGAACTGGACAAATGGAGCTTTCGATGCCATTGACTATGGTATCCTCCTGGCCTATCTCTCTGGAATGGGACTTGGAGGCAATGCTTTACAGTGGCTTCAGAAAATGGTGCTAGGGGGACTCCTGTTTGACACTTTGGCCATTTGCCTGCTGGGTCCTTCAAGATTCTGTTTTGTCTCCTGTGTTATTTAACATCTACATGAAACCATTGGGAGAGATTGTCTGGAGTTTTGGAGTTTAGTGTCAACAGTGTGAGGATGACACTGAACTCTGTCTCTCCTTGCTAACTAAGTCTGAGGAAGCTCTTTCGGTTCTAGATAGGTGTTTTGTGTCAGTAATGGACTGGATGAGGGTGAATAAACTGAAACTTAATCCAGACAAGACAGAGGTGCTCCTGGTCAATTGAAAGGCAGATTAAGGAACAGGGATGCAGCCTGTGCTGAATGAGGTTACATTCCCATTGAAAACACAGGTGCACAGCTTGAGGGTGCTCCTGGATTAGTCTCTTGAGTCTGGATGCCTAGGTTTCAGCTGTTGCCAGGAATACATTTGCATAATTAAAACTAGTGTCCCAGTTGAACTCACTCCTTAAGAAATCTGATCTGGTCATGGTGACACATGTCCTAGTTACATCCAGGCTGGATTACTGTAACATTCTCTACATAGGTCCACCTATGGAAAATGTCAGGAAATGTCAAAATGCAGCAGCCAGATTGCTAACTGGGGCTGGCCACAAGGATCACATAAGCCCCCTGTTAGAGCAGCTCCAGTGGCTGCTGATCCTTTTCAAAGTTGAATTCAAACTGCTGGTTCTAACCTATAAAGGCTTGGGCCCAAGCTATCTCAGGGACAGTGTTTCCCTTTATGAGCCTGGTTGAGTGCTAAGATCATCAGGAGAGGCCTTTCTCTCACTCCGACCACCTTCACAGGTGCATTTGGTGGGGACGTAGGAGAGGGCCATCTCTGTTGTTGCTCCTAGACTCTGAAACTCCCACCCGCAGGAGACTAGGCTGGCCTCATCTTTGCTATCCTTCTGCAAGCAGGCAAACACCTTTCTCTTCAGGCAAACTTTCCCTGAGTGGATTGGCTGTCTGAGTGGGGTTTCAATGGACTGCTGTACCTAATTGCATTGAATGAGTTTTGGTGTTGCTTATGTTTTTAAATGGACTGTTGTACCTGACTGCTTTGAATGTGTTTTGTTGCTGCAAATGTTTTTTTTTTTTGTATGATAGTTGTTTGATCCTTTTGTATTTGTACACTCACCACTATTAATGTTAACACTGTGTTTCAGTGATGTAAGCCGCATTGGGTCCTTTTTAAGGAGAAAGGCAGGGTATAAATATTTTAAATAAATAAATGACAAATAAACAGAAAACTTTAATTACCTACCCTAACTCTCTTGCCCCCTAGTGGCATGTGTCAGAATCACTTCTCCCTAGAGAGAAAATGATCTCAGGCGAGGAGTCACTGTAGGCGCAAGCAACCACCACTTTTCTTACCTGAGGTAGGTCCTTTAACCTCAGAAGTGCGTAGTCCTTGCCCTGTGGACAAGCTCAACCTGAAATAGAGCCTCTTGCCTACTTACAAGGCAATCAACCATTGACTGTGTGCTTCCTTAGACAGCACAACAGACTGGCTAGGTAGGATCTCTTAGTTATAGTAGCTATTAGTGACCTTTGATTTTCCACTGGATTTAGGTGCAATCCTGCTGTTCAAGAGACAAGCCCTTTGTTGAAGAATAATTATTTTATTAAGAAAATTAAGTAGTTCCATTAAAATACAGTTTTAGCTTAAAAGCATAAAGCATAATCATATCCAAGCATTTACCATGATTCAAATAAGCTTACTATTCCTAGATTAAAAGAATAAAAGGTTAAACTAAGTTAAGTAATCATTTGGGCAACATTCTACATTTAGAGAAGCTGGGCGAATCTCTCCCCCTCTTCTCTTTCAAGAAGACAAACCTCTCTCTTCACATTGCACAACACCAACCATCAACAGCAACATTTCACACACATGAAACAACCATTTTTCTACATGTCTCTGGACCACCTTCTTTCTGACACTTCCAAACTGTCAACCAATTAGGATCATGAGGGCGTAACACAGTTCACCGTCCCTATTTCACATGAGATCTTGCAGGTGGTTATCTTGTCCCAATTAAGAGGAATGTGGTGTTTGGTCTTCTCCTCGAACCTTGCTCCTTATCTTGGTGCCAGGCAGAGCAAACTTGGAACAACAATCCCATGAGAACATTTCAGTGGTTTAAATCCAAACTACACAATAAACCTAACAGACTCCATCTTTGTATGACTACAAGTCCCAGTTTCCTTCTAATTCCTTACAGCATGTAGTGACTTGTGCAGGTATAACTGCATCTTTCTTCACTTCCTAGGAATGTAAATCTTTGCTTGCTTTATTCTCAAGTGAGAATAAGAACATGTAAAATGTTTCCAAATGCTCATGAAAAGATTGAGGGTGGGATCAATTCTGATTAGAGTTTTTGGATCTGTCAGGTCTCCCTCACCCCCACAAATAATGCAAACTGCACAAAATTATCGTAGCTGCCTCCTCATAGCATGGACTTACAGAAGCATCTCATGGGGGGTTTGCATCTTTTTAATTAATCAGCAAGTCCTGTGATGGCTCTGTATATGTGAGTCCTTAGCTTCACAAAGGGAGAAAGGCAGTAGTTTTCAACAGACACATTTTGTGCAAATTGCTGAAAATTCAGATGGAAAAAGGGACTCATTCTTGAGGTGGAGGCAAGGTATCTCATGAATTCTAAAAATTCTGCACTGAAGTGTCTCGTCATATCAAGACAGCTTAAAGTGATGAAAACAAGGAATTAAGTGTGTATTCTTCACATCCTTTCTTCAAAGAAATGCAACTCCACCCACAACTGCCTTCCCCATCCTTGTTAAAACCGTTATGGATAAGGTGCCTGTGCAGCTGTCATGGGCATTGATAGAGCAGTACCCATAATGTACAACAAGCTGCCTTACAATTTGCCTTTTCAAAAGCATTTTGCTGAATCTGCATTATTCAAAAATCAGACAGCTGCCAGAAGTGGTGGCTATAAAGGAATAAATGCCACACATACAAAAGGGTCCTTTTAAAAGTTAAACATGCGTGTGCACACATGCAAACCAGCAAACCCTCCACAAGTCAAAGGAGAGAAAATGGCTCAGGCAAAATTGCAGCCATTTCGCTTTGCATCTGCTGGAATTGTGTCAACCTGTTCCGAGTTGCATAATTACATGCCTTGTCTTTTTGCTGGCATCAGATTTGGAAGCTCTGCGCTTTTGAGCAAACCCACCTCCAGGAAGTTGTTGTCTGTATCAGAGAGCAGAAGCCAAGCAGGCCAGCTGTCTTACTGTTTTATGCTGCTTACTTACAGAGAAATGACCTTTTCTATACCAAACAATTGTCATTTCTTCTCTCTCTCTCTCTCCTCTCACTCTTTTATAGATCATAACTCTCTCCATGATTTATTACAATGGTCTCTCTTCCCTGTGCATTACAGAAAATGTCCATTATATATTATATACTGTATATATAAAATATAACATTTAAATATTATATCCATAAAATAAAGCATCCATTAAATATGATATTAAAGTATAAATTGAGAATGATCCAATCGTCCTCATTCTGTATTGTGCTCATTCTGTAGGTTCACTCTGTTCCTTCCACTTTCTTGTTTAACTGGGAGAATTTCTAAAAAAATATTTCAAAAATGGATGCAGGTGCAGTTTTGATATATTTCCTATTGATATCACTTGTTCCCTCTATAGGTTAGTGACATGTTTCAGAGCATATAGATGTGAATGAACCACAGCACAGAAAAGAGATCTCAGTGCAATCATGTGATTGCATCGAGAATCTACTTTATATTGTGACTTAAACAACATATGTACACACTGGTGTACCTTTGAAATGTGTAAGGAAACAAGGGGAGGGGAAAAACATGAACTGAAAACTGCAGCAAACTGTTCTCATACTCAGCAAGCTGAAAATGATTAAACCACTGGTCCTGCTCCAAAAACAATATATGAGAAGTTAGAAGGGAACCCACAAATCACAGGGGAAATTCAGAGGGAGATCATTTCATAAGACTCTTTAGCATAAATGACTGTGCTGTAAATATGCAAAGATATTTTCATTCTCAAATGAGAGACTGAATCTCTGCTGTGCAGTTACAGCAGTCTGATTTCACTTTACACTGCAATTCTGAATCTAAGATGTGCTGTCTGTAGGGAGTTTGGAATGGGCAAAAGCCTCTTGTGCTGGCAGAACCTCTCTGTTGTGAAAGATCTGCCTGCAGAAGGATCCGTCAGCACAACTGACTAAGACCACTCTCATAGAGAAGACGTGGCACGAGGGAGGAGCTGTGTCATGTCTTATCCAAATCACATCCAACCAAGAGCAACAGTGGCTATACCAGTATAAAGTCAGGCCAAGGTGGAAATGACTTAGGACAATCCTAAGCCATTTCCAACATGCCTAGGCTTGGAAGGCTTTGGATTCAACACAGCTTTAGGTGACCTAGAGTCAGTTTAGCTTGACTAGTTAGGATTGCACTCTTAATTGCTATGGCTCAATCCTGTGGAAACCTGGATTTTAGATTCCATCAGCCAGCCATGACAGATAGTGACATGAAAATGCTATCACTGTCTAATGTAGACATTCTCTTAAGACTCGCTGCTAGATCTTGTGAATTACCACAGCATATGATAGGATGGGTGGATGCAACAGAGATTAGAGGTCATGCATAGTGCTGTACTGGTAAATTTGAAAGTAGAGGTGCTCCTCATGATGGTCCTCGTAGCCAGCCCTCTCTCTAAGGAGAGTCAAAAATATGGACAGTCCATATCCATAAACAGGGAGCAGGTGTTTTTGCAAAGTTAAAGGCTCTTAATTGTCCATTCATAATCAACCCACCCTCAAATACTTTGCTTGCAACAATGTACTTTTCTTGGGAAAATAAAATTTTGCCCCTGTTACTGCAAGCAGCTAAGCTCAAAGGGAACGGGGAAACCTGAAAGGATGGGCTGGTGGTATCATAGTTTATGCTATTCAGGAAGTCCTGAAGCTTTTCACTAGGAGAGAACGCATTCCACTACATCACTAGCCCTCCATCATTAACCACTGTGTGCAATTCTGAAAGCTGCAGTTAAGTCATATTCATTCTTACACTTTTGCTTTTGCTCATGCTCTGTGTTTGGTTAACTTCTCCTTTGTCCTTTCCACATGGCCTAATTCTCCTTTCAAGTCATTCATCACTTCCATTTTTGCCAGCTTCCTGTCTTTATGTTGTTCTTGTTCCTAGTCCTCTCTGACTTCTGTCCTAGTTCTGCTTTGCATCTTATATCCTGGCCCCAAGGACAGAAGTTCTGTTTCTGGGTGAAATTCCAACAAATCTCAGCAAGTGCCAGTGTAGTGTAGTAGTTTGATGGTTTACCTGGAACTACAGAGGTGAAAACGTCCTGGATAACCTTAGGCAAGTTACTCTCTGTTAGCCTGACCTACTTTGCAAGGTTGTCAGAAGGATAACGTGGAGAGAAGGGGAGCCACACATACCACCATGAACTTATTAGAAGTAAAGCAGTAAATGTAACCAATAACTAACATTAATATATATATATTTAACATCTCTTAGCCAATGTGGCCCTTCAGGAAGCTGTCCTAAAAACACACAAATAAAACCCTTTCCCCTGTTCTGCCCAGCCTTGAACCCACACATCCTATTCACAGCTGATTGTGACAACCGTAGAAATGCCAATATTATCGTCCTAGGGGGTCTCAGTTCAGCTGCGCTCCAAGCTGTAGCTTATGTATCACAGTGGTAAATCCAGCCTGCTTTCTGCAAATGTGTGTTTTACTCTGTGTTTCTAGCCTGCTTGCCATGCTGCATAACTCAACTCATTTTTATGAGAGGCTCCTTATTTCCTTAATCCTCTCCCTTTGATACTCCATCTTCTGTCTCCTTCTTTCCCTTCTGTTCTATTAACCCACTTGTGCCCTCAGCTGAGTCCCAGCGTTTGACGAGAAGATGCGGCTGTTTTACAAATACAAAATTCTCTCCTAGCCCTCTCATCAGGAAACAAGGCCCGTTCCTGCCTTATTCCTCAGTTGTCTTTCCCTCTTTCATGTGTTTTCTTCCCCCCGCCCCTTAAGGAAGTCACTGTATATTTTGTTGATATGGATGGAGAATAAACTATTCTGACCTAGATTCTATCCCCCCCCTCCCCAGTTTTTACAACACAGCCCATAAATGGATGTGACAAGATAATATTCTATGACTGCAGTTTTCTTGACATCCACTGAGCAAAATGCCTGAAATAACCCCACTTGCTCTGATCATTGGCGCTGGTAGATGGGCAAGAGAAGGGAATCTACCTTTATTCAATGACTTCCCCTCCCTTGTTACTGATAAAACACATGCAACAGCGGGCCTGCTTTCATCACAGCTAAATTGATATGGTAAATGATTGCAGGGGGGAAAAACCCAAAGGCAAACAACCAAACAAAAACAGGGCCTTAGTATCTTGAACTGCCATGCAGAGGAACACATTGTAACAGATATAGCTTTTTCCCATATGAATAGGACAGTTACACCCATAATTCCCCCTTATACCCAGAGATATACTATGGTTTTGGACACTATGCAATTGTTCTTCAGGATCCAGTAATATGCTCCATTCTTAAGAGGTGTACAGTGGATCCTCGACTTACGGAATTAATCCGTATTGGAACGGTGGCTGCAGGTCAAAAAGTCTGTAGGTCGAGGCTCCATTGACCTACAATGCATTGAAAACCAATTAATCCGTAACCGGCCATTTTTGGTCCATTTTGTTTGATTTTGCGGTCTGTAGGTCGATTCTCCGGCCGCAAGTCGAACCTAAATTTTGCGGCCAGAGAAGTCTGTAACTCGAAAAGTCTGCAGGTCGAGCCGTCTGTAAGTCGAGGGTCCACTGTAATGCTCTTAGTCTATTAATGGATTTGTTTCATGTATATCCCATGTTCTTTTCAATAAATCCAAGCCCATGTAACATTCACAACAACTTGGTGAAGTAGGATGCACTGTCAGATATTGGCTGACCCAAGTCATGATGGTTAGGAGATGACAAGAGCTGTGGGCCAAAAGTGTAGCTTTTCATAAGTCTGATCATGTGAAATAATTCCCTGTTTTGCATTATTTGTTATCAGTGGGACAATCTGTATGTATTCATAGGAACAGGAGACAGAATGCTTAAACATTTTATGCACTCATTTGGTCTCTTTCCACATGTTGCACAGGTGTGTCATCTGAACCAGCTTTGATCTGGAAGATGCATACCTGAAATGGCTCTCCTGATTTTCTCACTCCCACATGACAAGGTACAACTTCTCTGATTCTTTCTTCTCACCCGTAGGTAGGTAGGTAGGTAGGTAGGTAGGTAGGTAGGTAGGCAGGCAGGCAGGCAGGCAGGCAGGCAGGCAGGCAGGCAGGCAGGCAGACGATTGATCGATTGATCACACGATCACTCCTAAATGCCCTCTCCAACGCAGAGTTCGGCCTGCGTCCTGGTTTAATCAGGAACTACGAGCGATGAAGCAAACTAGGAGAAGGCTAGAGTGCAAGTGGAGACAGAGCCCGACGGTTCATAATCGGAAAGCTGTCAGGGTCGCGACTAACCTTTACCTTGCTAAGATAAGGGCTGCTAAGCAAGTTCACCTCGCTGACCGGATAAGCGAGGCTTCAAATCAGCAGGTGGAACTTTTCCGTATAGTCCGCAACCTATCCGGAATTGGTCTGAGTGATGGGTCTCCTCCTAGTATCTCACCTGACCAATTTGCAGCATTTTTAAAATCTAAAGTGGAGGCCATCCGTCGGGAGCGTTCTCCTTTTTTGGATACAGTGGATCGAGCAGAGATGTCCAGCGCTCCGCCTTGCCTGGTGGGTCTTGATCTGTTTCAGCCAGTGACGCCAGAAATTGTGGACAAGGTGCTTGACCACTGTCGGGCCACCACTTCATCCCTTGACCCTTGCCCGGCCTGGCTAATCAAAGCCGCCAGGCCTATAACAACTGAATGGGCCACAGCGATAATTAATGGGTCTTTCCTGGAAGGCAGGGTTCCCCCTGCCATCAAGGAGACACTCATTAGGCCCATTAGGAAGAAACAGAATTTGGCGGCGGACGAAATTGGCAATTATAGGCCTGTCGCCAATGTTTCTTTCATTAGTAAAGTGGTGGAGAGGGTGGTGGCCGATCAGCTTCAGGCACATTTGGATGAAACAAATGCCCTGGACCCATTCCAGTCGGGCTTCAGGCCGCGCCATGGTACAGAAACGGCATTGGTCGCCCTGTTGGATGACCTATTGAGGGAGGCCGACAGAGGTAAAACATCTCTGCTGGTCCTCCTCGATATCCCAGCTGCCTTTGATACCGTCGACCACGGTATCCTCCTGAGGAGGCTCTCCAAGCTGGGAATTGGTGGCCTGGCATTTGCCTGGCTCCGATCCTTCTTGGAGGACCGCCCTCAGAGAGTCCAGCTTGGGGAGAGGGTCTCGGCCCCGTGGAGCCTCAATTGTGGAGTTCTGCAGGGTTCGATAATCTCCCCAATGCTGTTTAATATCTATATGAGGCCGCTGGGTGGGGTCATCAGGGGGTGTGGGGCATCGTGCCATCAGTATGTTGATGACACTCAGCTCTACATCTCCTTTTCTCCAACCACAGTGGATGCCGTTCTGTCCCTTCAGCGCTGTTTGGGGGCTGTACTGTAATGGATGCAGGAAAATGGGCTGAGGCTGAACCCGGACAAGACGGAGGTCCTGAGGGTGGGTGGATCCACCATCGGCGGTTTGGGAAACTCCCTCTCTTTTGGGGGGGTGACTCTCACCGCGAAGAATGAGGTTCGCAGCTTGGGGATACATCTGGACCCGGCGCTCACCATGGAAACTCAGGTGGTGTCAGTGGTCCGTTCCGCCTATTTCCATCTTTGGCGGGTTGCCCAGCTGCGTCCCTATCTTGATGTTGGGGCACTCACTACTCTGGTCCATGTGCTTGTAATCTCGAGATTAGACCACTGTAATGCGCTCTACGTGGGGCTGCCTTTGAGATTGATGCGGAAGCTTCAGATGGTGCAGAATGCGGCGGCCAGACTTCTCAGCGGGGTAAGAAAACATCAACATATCACTCCTACTCTGGCTGCCTTGCATTGGCTGCCCGTTCGCTTCCGCATTGATTTCAAAGTTTTAATGATTACATACAAAGCCCTAAACGGTTTAGGACCTCGATACTTGGCGGAACGCCTCCTCCCACCTAGATCTACTCGTATCACTCGTTCTAGCCAGGAGGGGCGATTGAGGAGCCTAACGCCGAGGGAGGTCCGGAAAGAAAAAACAAGAAACCGGGCCTTCTCGGCAGTGGCTCCCCGTCTGTGGAACAACCTCCCCTCCGAGATCCGTTTGGCCCCTTCGCTGGGCAGTTTCAAAAGCCAACTGGAGACCTGGCTGTTCAGACAGGCCTTCCCTCCGGGCACCACATAATATCTTTGATTTCCATCTTGAATAATTATTAATTCTCTGTAAATGGTGGTATAACTGTTTTATATGTTAATTGTTTTATATTTTCTGTTGTGAGCCGCCCAGAGTAGACTGTGTGTAGATGGGCGGCATACAAGTCCAATAAATAAATAAATAAATAAATAAATAAATATAATAAACTCCAACTCCAAATATATATAATTGCATGCCATCAAGTCAATTCTGACATAGCAATGATTTTCATGGTTTTCTAGGTATAGAGTACTCAGAAGTGGTTTACCATTTGTTTCTTCTGGGGGCACCCTGGGATTGTGCAGCTTGCCCAAGGCTACACAGGCTGGCTCTTCTCCCAGGAGGCAGAGTGGAAGATTGAACTCCCAACCTCTGGCTCTGCAACCAGATACACCTAACTCACTGAGCTGTCCAGCCACCAATATATAGAGTACTGGAATATTCTCCTTCTGATCCCCCTCTGATCTGTAGAGAAACCCAAGTGATCATCACTCAACAAAATAATAAGCAAGATCCATGTGACAAAAGGCCTTGTGGAATTCAGATCATTTGTTCAGGATCTGAAAATTTATTATCCTAGCATTCAGCTCAGCCAAACCTGCCTCCCCACCACTCAGAATGAGGTTACAATTTCTTCATCAAACTGGCAATTTAAGCCAGTTGGAGTTTATTATATTCATTCCTCAGTATTTTTCTTTTTTCATCCTCTGTCAGGCAACGCTGACATAATATCTGCCTTCTGAGCTGTCACCGGGGAAAGAGCGGACAGAGACGAGGAATTAAGTTTCCCAGCCCTTGTCTACGCAACCATATCTGGAGTTGTAGGATGAGGACAATAAATCCCATCTTATTATCTCGCACATGAAATGTAACTAGGCTAATGACCATATGGATCAGACTAATGCGAGCGGAGTTTAATTTAGTAAAGGCAGGAATAAAATTGAAAATTCTTACTTAATTATCCAGCAAAGGAGCACATAATAGCACTGGATGCAACAGGAGTCATCTTTTAAGCGGACTTCCACACGAAAGAAAGCCTGAGGGAAATGAGAGAAATATTCAGCAGTCTGTCTGTTCCTTTATAAATAAAGTACCTTTGCATTTTTAAAAATCATTGGCAAAAGCTTTGGCACAGGGGGCATCCAGCAGGGCATTTTGAAAGTGACCTGCCCAAGTTGTTTACCACCTGTCTCCTCGCTTTTCCTGCTTGTTGTCAATATTAGGCAATGGGCCATTTTATATTTGCATATATTTCAGTTCATGAATATGTATTCTCTTCCCTCCATCCTCTGGGAAAATTGCCTATATTCACCTGGCCAAAATGTTTCAAAAGGATTTGATAGTAGGGTTGACATCTAGAATTGTTTAAAGCAATTTTTTTGGATGTGCAATGGGTGGTGTTTGCTGAACATATAAAAGATTTAAATTACATAAAGGAAGCAGAATAGGTTTGGACAAGATCAGTGATTTCAGAGTGAGGGGAAAGGTCCCTGTCAGCACATATGAGAGGGCCATAGAGAAGTAAGGATGTTAAACCTTGCTTTGTTCATTCTCCTGAATCAGAACATGAAAAGGCTTTTTTTCTCTTTTCACCTGAAAGATGGTGAGATATTTTCTCCCAGTACTAATGAGGATTCTCAATTTGTGGGAAGAGTGTGGGTTCAAGTTGTGCAGAACTATTGCAACTGCTGCATGGTTGCCTGGTCTTTGAAAAATCAGGAGTGTCAAATGGGTGTTTTGTGTCTTTTTCATCAGTCAGCCAGTCCTTCTATGCTTGTGGAGTCTGTGTGCTCAGCTTCACAAAGAGAAAAGTCACTCGTCTTGTATGGAGGCATTTTGCACAAAGTATGGAAGCCTCAACAACAGCAACAAAAGACTTTTTGTTCTCACAGTGGAGGTATGAAATCCTGGGAGGTCCACAATTTCTCAACAGGCTGTCCCAGAGTGTCAAGTCAGTCTCTCAACTAGCTGCCTTAGCATGTCAAGACAGCCTGTCTTGTTAAGAACAAATAATTCTTCACATCCCTCTTAAGTAGTTCTGCCCATGCTGTAGCTTCCACCCTCTTCTCATTTCACAACCTCAGGAAGGGGGCCTACACACATACTAACATGCACATGGAGAGCTATTATGAACAAAGATGCTCCTAGGTCAGTCAAAGATCCAATTTAGACAGTCCTCCATTCAAGTAGACAGAGTCTATAAGTTGGCTTACCACATTTTAGGGGACTGCTGTGCTTCCCCAAGTCTATAGATTGGGAGACAAGTTCCAAGATAAGCAGTGATCATTTTGATTTTTGTTTCTGAATCTATTTGAAAGTCTAGGTACCTAGCTGTACCCATTCTCAGCTAGGCCAGGATCCAATGGAGCCCGAACTTGAGATCTGGCAACCCTAGCTGCCAAATTCGTAGTCACCAGAGATACCTACAATGGTAGGGGTAAGTAATGTATGACCATCCAAATGTTGTCCAACTGCAGCTCTCATTGTCCCTCATGTCTGGATATGGTGGCTATCCTGATGGAAGCTGCAGTAGGAGAACATCCAGATAGCTACGTACTTCCCATTCCTGGCTTATAGGTTCATCAGGAGATGGTAGGACAAGGATATTTTGTATGGCCTTGCAAATGACTCGCCAGTGTGTTTAATCTCTGATTGGGCTCTTCTAACCATCCCTGCTCAGACTAAGGGTTAGACATATAATACTCCGTTTCTTTTTTTAAAGCAACCCTCTTTAGTTTGGTTCAAATGTTTATTGGTATAAAATGATGCCACACTCGTTTGGATCTGTGTCTGCTTCTGTGTCAAGAGACACATGCCTAGATTCCACACACAGAGAGGGTTTTTCCCTGCATTGTGCATATCCTCGCATTGAGAGCAATCCTTGTAACACATCTCCTACTTGCCCCTGACATAACAGTTATTTATAGAAGATCCGTTGAGGGGGAGGATGTGCAGCCAGGCTGAAGTTCATTGAAACTCAGCATTCTGACTTCTCTCCTATGCATGCATAAGTAATTACTGTGTGAATACAGATTAAGGCTTTTATAAATTCAAGGATTATCAGAACACCATATCTTTTTCCCCCAACTCAGCGCTTGCTGGGTAGAAAAGAGCAATTCTTCTTGAGCCCTACAACGAATTTTACACAGAGCTATATACAAATCGGATCGTCAAACAAGATCAGTGTAATAAAGAAGGTGATGGCTACTCAGCACAGACCATGTTTTTGTTTCAAGGAGAACATTCACACAACTCTTTAAAAAGTTTTCTTGTATTGTTTTCCCAAGGGATGAGAGTATTACAGCATAATCACTGGTGTAATTCATCCAAGGCTCAGGAAATCAAAGTGCTGGGATGTTTGGCACTCTCTCATATTTTCTCTGTTATTACTGCAGCGCGATGTATTTGGGAGCAACTTGGCCATGAGTTGGCAATTAAAATCCATTAGCTCTACAAAAGCCTTGCTCGTAGTGGAGATGAGAACTAGTAGAACAGGTTTGTTTAAATGAATTAACACAGTTATCTGGTTGATTGACTCATCCTTGGTGATGAAGCCAAACAAGGAAGAATGTACTTGAAAATTTACAACTCAACTCCATTCTTCACAAAAAGGAAGGGAAGTATTTGGCATTGTAAACTAATATATGCAAATGTTGACTAATTTAAGTGGAAATACACTACTGCTCACCATATTGCACAAGATTGTGACTTTCTAGATATATTTATTTTCAGTAAGCTGCAGAAAAATAAAAGGCATAGGGCATTTCAGAGAGTTATTATGCCTTATGACTTGTTTATTTCTTTGATTTATGTGTCATCAAGCTGGAACCGACTTATAGCAACCTGAAAAGGGACATAACATTGAGATAAAGATGGGATATAAATCAAACATCCCAACAATAAAACAACAGAAAGGCCTGGATACCCCAGACAAAAACATGTTCTGTCAGGCAGAGAGCCCTGTAATGGAACTATCTTCCTGGATATCACGGTTCACTGAAGGTTGTATCTGAAGAAGGTGGATGCAATGGGATTCACACTGTGATGCAGTGGACAGAGTGATGGACTAGAACTCAGGAGATGTGGGCTCCAATCCCTGTTCAGTCATGGAAACTCACTAGAGAGATGGAACTGATAAAACCACTCCTTAAATATCTCACTTACCTTAAAAGCCCTATTAGGGTCACTATAAGTTGATTTCAGCTTGATGACACATAACATCTTGGGTGTACTCCTGGATTCATCCCTAAGCTTGGATTCCCAGGTCTCGGCAGTGGCCAGGAGTGCATTTGCACAGCTAAAGCTGGTGCACCAGCTGTGCCCATTCTTTGAGGTGTCAGATTTGGCTACATTGACACATAACTTAGTTATATCCCATTTATATTAGTGTAATGCGCTCTATGTGGGGCTGCCTTTGAAGATGGTTTGGAAACTTCAGCTGGTGCAAAACTCTGTAGCCAGACTACTGACTGGGGCCAGCTACAGGGAGCATATAACGCACCTGTTACAAGAACTGCACTGGCTACCAGTCCGTTTCCAGGCTCAATTCAAAGTGCTGGTCATTACCTATAAAGCCCTCTACAGCTTGGGTCCAGGCTACCTGAAGGATCGTATCTCCCTATATGCGCCTTCTCGGCAATTAAGATCAGCAAAGGAGGCCCTCCTCTCAGTCCCATTGCCAATACAAGCACAGCTGATGGGGACACGGGACAGGGCCTTCTCGGTGGCAGCTCTCAGGCTATGGAACGCTCTCCCTTGGGAGATCAGGATGGCCCCTTCCCTTTTATCCTTCTGAAAAAAGCTAAAGACTCATCTCTTCAGGCAGGCTTTTAACAATTAGAACTGAATCCCTGAACCCCATTTTAGCAGATAATTTTAACCTTTTCCATGTTTCCATGTTTTAATCTTTTAATTTTATTTTAAATTATATATTGTTTAATTTGTCTTTTCATATTTAACTTATTGTGTTCTAATTGTGTGAATTTTAATGTCGTGAGCTACCTTGGGTCCCTTTGTTGGGAGAAATGTGGCATACAAATAAAACTAATAATAATAATATATAACGCAAATAAAGAGAAAAAAATATAGGGCTTAATAACTCTGAAATGTCCTGGGCCTTTTATTTTCTGAAGCTTACTGAAAATAAATATAACTAGAAAGAAATTAATAGTGATCACTGTAGTTTTGTTGAAATATCCAGCTAGGCAACAACCAGTTATTTCGGAGGAATGATCTGGACAGTGCTTTCAGAATGTCTTCTCCTAGGACTTATGTCACATATGAAGTTCATACAGAGTTGATATACAATGCTATATCCTTCCTGACATGCATTAATCAAGAGTTATATCAGTGTCAGTGGTTTGCATCTTTTCTTACAAAATAACCCACCCTGAATCATTTTATTCTAAAAATGAGAGAAGGATGATCAGATACATTTACCAATAAAGGCTCCTACTTTCCCTGCTCAGTCACAGAAACTCAATGAGGGTGAGATGGCCACTTACAAATGACCAAAAAAACATGCATCACTGAAAAGGAGAACAACTCTTTAAATGGAGGTTTATTTTCCCTAAAGGAGGACCTAAGGCCACTCGACTTGCCTACTGGCTCCTGGTATGGTGGTAACATTCCAGGACCATATATTCTTGAATCCCTTGGGAAATGTAGTTTTGCCCAAACCTACTGAATTGTAAGTAGACTTTGGGAAAAATAAATTTCTCCTGAACTACCAAGGATTTAGGACTTTCGTGCCTCTCTCTCCTCGCAGAACAAAGTACTACCACTGTCTTGGGATCAAGTCTGGGTCAATGGGTGAGGAGGAAAAAATAGATTGGTGCATTTCTGAGTAGACTCAAAACGAACCCTCTTCACTTAAACATTTACTTTTCCCCAGAACCATTTGTAGCTTGCTAGCTGCTTGATCCTTGGATGTTTCATTGGGATGTTTGCTTCCCATCCTCATCTGGACTCACCTAGGAGGCATTGCCACAAATCCTATTCAGAGTGAGGGCAGGAAGCATTACCTTCACTCTGAATGAGTGATCATCTTCCCCTGTACTCATGCCCCTCCATAATAATGAAGTGTGTTTCCCAGAAACTATGAAAGTTTTTGTTGTAAGTACCTCCATTTTGGTGTACCTCAAATCTGAATGGGTCATTAGAGGTCTTGAAACATCTCAAAAGCAATGCTTTTTTCCAGTGACAGTATTTGCTTGTCATGAGATGTAGAGCATACGCGCACCAAGATCATCTACCCTCTCCACCAGACCATCTCAGGCACTGCTCCTTTGGGTGGCCACTCCGAGGAAGGCCCAAAAAATCTTCTATGGGAAACAGGGCCTTCTTTGTGGTGGCACCAATACTCTGGAACCAGCTCCTGGTAGAGCTGTGCATGGCCCCCTTCCTCCCAATGTTTAAGAGACTTCTAAAATCATTATTGTTTAGAGAAGCCTGCTATGACATTCCTGCCTGATTTTATATCTGATTGTATGCCTCAGGTTCTGCCTTATCTGATAACTGATATTATGTTTTATAGTCTTCCGGTTTTACTTATAACCCTCTTGTTGCAGGGTTATATTTTATTTTGCTGTAAACTGCCCAGAATAGCGTGTTGCACTAATGGGGTGGTATAAACAAACAAACAAACAAACTGGACCTTAGAGTGCTGGCAAAAGTCAATGCCTCCTGAGATATCTGAAAGACAGTATTCTTTATTACAAGGAACTTCTTTTTTTTCACCCAGTGTCCTGGGGATCTTGATAACAAATGAGATCTTTACTTCAAACACTTCAGAATAATTATGCTTATCAATGACCTTGACTAAGAAGGTTAGATCCTTTTCACTCATCTGCTGCTTGAGTGTTATCTTTTTCATGCAGCTTACATTAGCACTCAAGTAATCCATACAGTGTAATTAGCCAGGAGTGACCACAGGTTTCACATCCAAAAAGGGAGAAAAATAGAGGTGTGATTTCTCTAGTGCCTCTTTCTTGACTATCGGCTAATTGACTCCTGTTCCATCATCACCACCACATATAGATTACAACAAAGGTAGCATGGTTGATAATACATGCAAAGCACCCAAGGTACTCCATTGTATTAAACCCGCCGTACTAATGAACAAACTACTTTACTTGTGAAACCTTAACTTCAGGGCTTTGCTTCCCTCATTGTCAAGGCTCCTTAAATGAAGAGCATTAAGGAGATCAGACTGCAGGGAAGACTGGATGGAAGAGCTTCTAAAACCTGTAAAAATTCCAGTTAACCTATTTGTTAATAATACCGCTACAATATGTATTTCAGGAATGGAAGTACCAAAACATGAGAGTACAAAGAGCTTTGCCATCCACATGGGCAAGGTGTGGAATTTCAGATTTTGAGGGTGTGTGGGGAAAAAAGGATATTTCAGTCAGAGTGAGGAAGGAAACTCAGAGCCAGAAGAAGCCACTTTGACACCTGAGGTAAGCAGGGCAAAATCCCATTCTAATTTACAATTCATGATGTGAAAATAATAAAAGAAGTAATACAGCACCAAACACTTTACTAGCATCTCCCCTTCTCCACAGGGCATCGGAGCTACAAAAGCAAATGAAAAGTGTTTACATAGTTCAGCATATCATATCTATTAATAACCTGACTATTTGTACTGTCCAGCCCAGAGACCTGGTCTGGTCTCCTCACACAATCCCAGTAGACCAGCCCTCAGTAGACAAAGCCTCTAGCCCATAATATCTCCCTCCAAAATAGGGAGATATTATGGGCTAGAGGCTTTGTCTACTGAGCCCTAGGTAGATCTGCTCTCAGCTACCTCAACAGGGCCTGGTAGGTACCCTGAATGAATGAATGAATGAATGAATGAATGAATGAATAAATAAATAAATAAATAAATAAATAAATAAATAAATAAATAAATAAATAAATAAATAAATAAATAAATAAGGCAATTTGCCCCAAATGCCTAGCCTGCCACTTTGTTTTCTGATAGCAAGAGCAAGCTGCCAGGCCAAGTCTTGGAGTTCCCAGCAAACACTGGGGCAGCTTCCTTTCTAACAGGCATCTCAACTGCAGGTCATCCTAGGCCATGAACCCTTCCAGACCAGTCTTTCTCCAGGTGAGTACAAGTTAGATGTTGGTCTGGCAGGTGGAACTCCCAGAATGGAGAAGTCTGGGATTTGGAATTAAAAAATGAAATTAAAAAAACAATAAAAGGGCACATCTGTAATGTGAGTATATAATATAAACTAGCCTAGGAACAATTTTATGCAAATACACACCATGTAAGACAGAGTTTAGATGAATGCTAATTATGGTTAGTTTCAAAGCAATCCACCTTTGGCCATGGGTTCTGGAGTTAGCTTGAAACTAACCATAGTTTGTGGTAAACCATTGGAAAAAACAAGCTACGTTGAAGGCAAAATCATAAGCGTCCCAATTTGTGTTTTAAATGTATAAAAATATATACAGTTTTATAAATGTATAAAATGTAAATATATAAAATGTCAACGTCTTCCATGGTCAAATTTGTTTCCATGGTGATTGGAAGCCACCTTGAGCACTAGCTAGTAGTGGAAATGTAATGAGTGATAATACTAAACTTGTGTGAGCCTGGGGAACAACTTGAAATGGTACTATTTTGAATCCTCCAGGCAGTATGGCCAATTCTGAAAACTGTAATCTATAAAAGTAAAATTTCCAAGCTCTGGCCTGGGAGGAGGTAAGCCTTATTCATCTAGTGCTGAACTGTATTTAGTCTTATGTCCAGTGGAGGGCAGTCCTTCCTAGATGGGGCGGATTCTGGGAATTGTTGTCTCACTGCCCATTAGGTTCTATGGAAGGTGCCTCCCAAAGAACTATGACCTCCAAGAAGTATTATGGCAACTATCTTTTTCTTTTTCTTTCTTTCTTTTAACAAATTAACAGCAGGAAAGAAGTACGATCTTCACGAAGTACTGTGGCAGTTTCTTTCTTTCTTTCTTTCTTTCTTTCTTTCTTTCTTTCTTTCTTTCTTTCTTTCTTTCTTTCTTTCTTTCTTACAAATTAACAACGGCAAAGAACTATGACTTCCAGAAGGCACTGTCGCAGATCTCTTCTCTTCTCTTCCCTACAAATTAGCAACAGGACGCAAGGACTGCACAAGCCAATGGTGGAGGTAAATAACTTAAAAGCTCTTTTTTGGTGAGTTTGTATGCATGAGAGATCTACAGGTATGCAGATTCAGGTTTGTGAGCTGTAGTTTCCAGAATTGTGCCTGGGGCTGCAGTCCAAAATCATGAAAGAGCACACTCCTAGCTGTAGACTTTAGTAGCCGCATGGGGTCTGTTGTGACCTTGTGTCTTTAAAAAATCGTCATTTCAGAGTTTTATACAAAACTGCAGCACCAACTTCATGGATGGATGAAAGTTTCCACTCAGAGCTTCAGTGTCTCATTTTTGGGGGACTACAATTCCCAGAAACCTCCAGCCAGCCCCCAAACTTAATGTTGCCAAGCTCTGGCCACACTTCTCCTTTCCTCTACTGTAGCTACCATTGCTGAAATATAGATCACTGGCTTCTCTTGGGAAGGAACATAGCTTCCTTTTGCTCTCCAATATACTACATAAAACAGTTTTTCCTATAAACTGGCAACTTTTTAATTCTGTGCTGTTAACTAATATGATTGTCTGAGATCTTATGTATAATAACAGTTGAATGTGACTATGGGGGCTTATTCTGGTTTCTGTGTTGTTATAATTAAATCAATATTATTCTGCAATAACATTCTGCGCCTAGAATTTCAATAATACTGGTAAGGTTAAAGAAAACAGATTCAATATGTATCCTATCAAATCCGTTAGAGAATAAATCATAGTTTTCTCTTAAAATTAACTAATTAAACAAATAAAGGAAGGCAAAGATACTGAAGAGGTGGAATAAAGCCATTCTTTCAAAAGGAAGAGTCATTTAGTTTGCTTGTATTAGATGCAGGATACAATTAGATTAAAAAAAAATTCAGTGGAATAAAAACAAAAACAACAGCATGTTGGTTATGGAATTCTGGAAGTTGTAGTCTGCAAGAAGAAACATTTTCCAGCTATGAGTTGATTTTTTTTTTTAACTAGGTTAGAATAGCTTGTGAACTATGGCCTAAGTCAAAGACAACAAGGAATTTTTTTAAGGGAAATGCCAGAAACAAACAATTCCCTTTGCCTTGAAGATGGCAGTGAGAGTCTAATTTAAATCTTTGAAACTGTGGCGCAGCTGTCACCTTCGGTGGCCTCGCTTCAGATACCGGTAGCTGCTGATTCATCATGAAATGTTCACTATTTAGGACCAAATGCTGAGCCGTTTCCTGAAGGCTATAAATGCATTCCACTGAAGTCCTTTTAATTACACAAAAATGTATGTGCATAATATCAAAGGTACCAACTTAGTTTGAGTTCCCAGAGGTCTATTTGCATAACATTTAGGCAGTGAAAAAGTCTTTAAGTGTAGAAATGTATGCACATCAGAAGGATGAATGAGATGAAAGGCAATTTACCTTCCCATTCACCTCCAGTTAGTGAACTTTAACCATCAGGAGCCGAAAAATGAGAGACCACAATTTTGGGTGATTGCCCAAGTATAAATACAGCTATATATGGAATTGTGCCTGATGTTTCTCATTTCTGGAATGGTGTCCATGGAGTATGTTTATACACACATCACAGTAATGGAATGTAAACTTGGAACCACAGACTTCCAAAAGACAAAAGGAAGTAAAAAAAAGAAGGGAGACAGCTCAAAACCAATGGAGAGTTTATGTTAGCATCATCACATTAACATCTTCTCCTTACATCACATCAGCATTGCTAACACTGGAAACATGCTCCTATGCAGGCAGCTGTCTGCCTGCACACCCACTCATTCATAGATCCTTTAAAAACCATATGGCTGCCTCTTCCCTCAGCTATCCAGAAGTATCCCTTCCAAAAAATACATGGTACCTAAGATTTTTGCAAATAGTACGAAGTCAAAAAGTCATCAGGAGTGTGAGTAGATGGGCCTCTTGTGTAAATAAATATATACAGTAGGCCCACGGTATCCATGGGGAATTGATTACAAGTCGTCGTCCCCCCATACTGAAAACCATGGCTATAGCAAACTCTCTCTGCCTATAGCATTCCTACTGTGTTATAGTGGATAGTATGACAGACTAGGACTCTGGAGAACAGGGCTCGAATCCCCACTTGGCCATGAAAGCTCACTGGGGGAGTGGAACTAGTAAAACCATCTCTTAAATAACTCACACCTTGAAAGGGCTATGAGGGTTGCTCTAAGTCGGTTCTGACTTAACAGCACAGAACACACACATGTATAGCATAGTCTGTGTCTCTATCTACTGGCCGATTCTGGTAATACACCTTGGAAGTGCATATTTCTGGGTTGTTGTTTTTTAATTTAACATTTTCAGGCAGTGGATAAGTGAAACCACAAGTACTGATCCCACAGATATGGCAGTCATACTGTACTTCCCAAGGAATTAAAGCACAAGCTTGGGATGGTTCTTTCCAGGGACTACGACTTCCAAGTTTCTAGCCATCAGGGACACAGGGAATTGTTGTTCAAAACATTTAACATTTCAAAGTATGCTTTATGCACTATATAGAAGTACATATATCTGTCTCAAGCGGACCTTGGTATAATGGCTTCAGCTAGCATTTAAAACACACACACATTGTTACTTCATATGGAGAAAAAGATTTTCTTCATTTTAATTTCATTTTAATTTCTGATATTTTGTTTGTGAGTATTGTTGCTTACATGTCCCAAAACAGGACCACATATACACAACAGGAAAGCAGACTTGGGAGAATCTCAAGTTTTGCTGTTTTTTCAAAGGAACTTTACACATTACTCGTTACATCTCGGTAGCTGAGTTGCCTTGCTGTTGTCATTATTTGATCACACAAGTAATGTGCTTCATCGTGCATTATCCATGTATTGTTCTGTCCATGCCAGTCATACGATGGAGAAGCACTGCCCTGAAGAACTGCGGTTCCTCACATTAAAAATCTGCTATTGAAATCCACCAACAGTCAAATTAAAAACTGGTGGCTTTGACAGACCAACCGCCTGGTTTGGCTTTCTTATGCTGATAATAATTCAGTATTAGCTATATGTCAGTTGCCCTGAGCCCCTCAGAAAAACCATGGGGTGTGATTAATTAAATTATATTGTATGGAAAAAAAATCATACCTCAGGTCTGAATTCTTTCTAACTCATAAAAGAATTTGAAGGAGGCAAAGCAAAGTCTTTGTGGAGAGAGATAGCTGTTCGGCAGCAGTTTGTTCTCTTGCGTTTCCCTTCTGATCCATTACAATTTTTTTGTCCCTCTGTGCCTTTGGGACAAGAGAGCTTATGTCAAATTGACATAACAGCGTCAGGTCTTCTGTAATTCAGCAATCTGTATAGGCAGAGCAGGGTGTCATTTCATTATATATTCCTTGAGGAAACCAAAAGCTGAGTCTAATAAAACACTGAAAGATAAGATCCCACTTACTCTGCCTATGGGGATTAGTAGCAGGTACCAAAGTGATAAACAGAATCCAACTAGCCACGTACTCGGAGGGAATAATTGAAAAGCACATGGCTGGGAGGCCTGCGACAGTGGCTGGGGTGTTCTCCAGGGAACACAAGAAATTCTCACAAAAAATGCAGCCGAGGGGGAAAAGACTCAGTGGCCTCACATGAAATTATCGCATGCTTCATTTTTCAGTCACATGTGGAGGAACAATTTCTTTGCCTTCTGGATATATTCATCATTCATATTTTTGTCTTTGAGTTCCTCCCACGTGAGTGTGCCAAGCTATGTTTGTGGCATGGTGGAGAATTGGCGGCCTCTAATCCTCTCCCTCGGTGACAACTTGAAACGTGGATCAACAGTTACACGCTGATTTTTTGAGCCCAGCTCAGAGGCCTAAGTTCCCATTTAAGGGAAATGTCACTGTGTTGGGATTTGCACATGTAATGTGTGGCCTAATTTCTTCATGTGCTTTCTAGTACGGTAACAAGGAAATGTGGCAGCAAAAATAGTAATGATTTTAATGTTTGTGGATCGGCAGACACCCCTCTGTGTTGTGTTTGGCTAGCAGTGGTGATGCAGGATGTCCTGCCACCTGAGGTAGAAGGTCTCCTTGCCACAGGATGTGGTGATGACATCTGGCCTAGATGCCTTTAAAAGGGGATTGGACAGATTTCTGGAGGAAAACTCCATCGCAGGTTACAAGGCATGATGGGGATGTATAATCTCCAGGCTTAAAAGGAAGGTACCTTCAAATGCCAGATGCATGGGAGGGGTATCAGGAGACAGGTATCTGGTTGTCTCATGTGCTCCCAGAGGCATCTGGTGGGGCCACTGTGAGATACAGGAAGCTGGACCAGATGGGCCCTTGGCCTGATCCAGCAGGGCTCTTCTTATGTTCTTATGTCATGCATCGCTACTGACCCCAATGTGGTGTGCCCTTGCTGCTGCCTGCCTGCATTGAGTGGTTACAATCTCTGGATAGCTGCACTCACACACAGAGAGAGAGAAGAGGCAGCAGAACTTTCCAGAGAGCTGCTGAGGAACAAACACCTCCCTATTAGTGAGGCATTATGAGACAGATGACAAGAGAGAGTGCCTGGGCACCTTGAAGTTGTCTCAGGAAAAGTCAGATACAATGTGAGAAATACATTTCCTCAGTCACTGTTGTATTAAGATAGCTTAGTCAGTTTTTCACAGGCAGACATTTTTTTTGAGAAGTAGGCACTCCTGTATGGTTTCAGCCAAACCGTTGTAACCACCTTTTTCAGAGAGATGTAATCCAGAGATAAGCACCTATATTCCAAATTTTACATATCTTCCAAGATATGTAAAAGATATGATTATCCCTTTCTACCACACTACCTCAAGAAAAAGAAAGTTCATCATATAGAAAAACTTGTCAAAAGCTGTGGTCCTCGATCCTCACAAAAGATCAGACCATGGGCTGAGCAACGATCATCTTTGGTCTTGGAATTGTACCATTTGGCTTTCTGGCCCCTATCTCCACTGCCTAGAAAATGCACCCTACTCGACCCTTTCATTAATCAGTGAAGCATTCCGTCAGTACTGGCAGTAGCCATTTCTTATTTCAAGTTCTCATCTGTCAGGTGAACCTTTCTTGACAGGGCCAGGAGCAGGTGAGCACATGGAATGTTGTTCAAAAAAACATTTGCTCACTGAACCAGGAATATCTGCTAAAGTTTGGGAACAAAATCCATCTTTCCCTTGCCAGTGCTCATAGTGAACTCCCACTACAGTTCTGTGCACAAAGCATTAAAGTGGTTTTTGTATTCAGCACCCCACCAACAGCTTCCAGGTACTTATAATCTTCTGGTTCTCGACTGGCATACGGTATAATTATTTATTATTTGGTACTCCCTCTCACTTGGTATGGCAGGGCATGCCAAAGAAGCATTACAGAAAAAAAAAGTATTGTAAATTTGATATGTTCTAAAATAACATAATGTTTGTTTATATTCAGTTTCTGTACATTGGCACGACTCAGTGGTGTGACTTGATGCCAGTGTTGCAAGGACTGTAAACCCTCTCCAGGCTTTCATCCAGACTTTATGGCAGCTATCCAAGGTGCTGAACTGTCTTTCCAAAATAGGTTCAAACCCTTGTGTGACTCCTTTAGTTTGGACTAAAACTCAGAGAGAATTCACCATCTCCAGGGCAACACCGTCACCTGCCTCCGCTGGTGTGACTGTAACAGCAGTGAAGCCCTAGGCTGTGAATGTAAAAGTTACATAAGAACTCAAGCTTCCTTACTTAAACATTTTTGACAAGAACTCAGATGTGATGAAAAGGGAATTGAAGTTCTGGTGATTAGAGAGAAAGATATTAGCCCTAGGCAAAGGAATACATAACATATCTTACTTTTAATAAAGAGAAAGAGAGAGAGAGGAGAAGGAGGAGGAGTTGTATTAGATAAATAAATTAAGAATAGTGCAATTTAGTTGTTTCAGTAAACATACTGATTATATAAAAGTGATGTAATTATAAAGTTTTCAGTCTTTTTATTCCCCCTTTTAACATATACATTCCTAAACACTATTATATAGAAATATGTTGTAGGGGTGTTTTGCTTCTGTTAAGTAAGATGTCACATTAGCTTTGTGGTTTAAATGTAAGTTTACTGGCCAGATAGGTGGTATAAAAATGAAGGAAGGAAGGAATAAATAAATAAATAAATAGGGTGCAGCATCAAAATATGTGTTTGTTGTGTTCTGGAGCTGTAGTCCAACACATACGAAGAGCTCTAGTTTGGGGAAGGTTACTATAGAATTCCATGTAAATAAAGCTGATTGAATTCAACAGCATTCACTTCAGAACAGAAATTTATTGAGTTTTGACATGCATAGAGGCATACAGGTATGAGACACACAGAAACTCCTTTTCTATGTATCGATTTCAATCAAATGGGGCTCTTTTGTTTAACAGATTGGATTATAAAGCATATTTAATTAACAGCTATTAGTCATTTGGAGCCCAAGCTGCAGATACACTTGGAGTAATAGGGCTTCATTTACTCGCCATGATCCAGCAATGTGCTTTTATCTCTCAAAACCCCTGATGCCATCCAGAACAGATTTTTAGGGTGTGCAGGAAGGAACTCAATGCTTATTTGAGGGGAAGCAGCAGGATTCTATAGATTCTGGCCCTTATAGACATGAATATGGATTTTTATTCAATTACAACTAAAAGGAATCATTCTGGTTGAAAAGAGTATTTTTTTAAAAATAAAAGGAATATGCAACATATGTGGCAATTATTATTGCACTCCTACTCTTTAATCTTCTTCCCCCCCCCCCCCACTTTGAAGGGAAAAGTGACCATAACCACAATTTTTAAGGTTATACTTCACTATCCCACTGTTAGTATTGGTACTTCAGAATATACACACACATGTATGTATGTATGTATGTATGTATGTATGTATGTATGTATGTATGTATGTATGTATGTATGTATGTATTTATTTATTTATTTATTTATTTATTTATTTATGTAGCTGTCTGGATAGCTCAGTGGTTTAGATATCTGGCTGCAGGACCAGAGTTGGGAGTTCAATTTCCCATTGTGCCTCCTGCGCGTACTGCCAGCCCTTGTGGCTTAGGCAAGCTGCTAGAGCATCCCCAGAAGAAGAGAATGGTAAACTATTTCAATGCATTCTCTACCTAGAAAACCCTGAAAAGGGTCGCCATAAGTCGGAATTGATTTGACAGCACGTGATTATTATTAACTACATACTTACATTTGTATACTGTAGGTTCCTTCTCCTCATTGACTCATTCATAGCTATTTGAAATGTCTGAAATGTCTGCTTATACCAGCATGTGATTTGTGATCTCTAGATGGTGTTACAGAAAAGTAGCAAGGACCCCAAGTTTCTAGATCTTATTGCAGGTATTGAAGACAATGTGTACAGCATGTACTGTAGACATAACTAAGATCTTGGAAATATTTGTAATACTGCTGACAGAGTAATATATCATGGCTCACCCTTCCTCCCCCAGCTTGAAGCCTCATAAAATTCCTGGCCAGACAGAGTGCTGGTGATGAGACTAACATCAAGGGGCTAAGCATCCTCTGCCAAGCTTATCCCATGCACCCTCCCATCTTGAAACCTGATAAAGCTGCTGGCTGGAGAGAGTGCTGGAAGGTGTAGAGTCCAGACATTGATGCCAAAGGACTGAGCACTTTCCATCTGGTTTGCCACCTCATCTGTAAACTGTGTGAGAGACTGTGTGATATGATTTGCAAGTTAATGTGGCCATAATGGAGGACTAGCAGCATTTCTCTCTCCAACTGAGAGATGGGGAAATGACAGAGGAGGGTGACCAAGTTAAGAACGGAGAGGAAGGCTATATCTGAGAGACATGGTTGACTGCCAACATTTGCAGACTAATGATGGTGATCCCCATGTTGCCTTTGTGTGGAACTGTGGTCTTTTTGGCTTTGTGTCTAGTATATATTATCTTTGTATCTGTGTTAGGCTTTAGTCTTTACCTAGCTTAAATTGATGGGTTATGCTAGTTTATTATGACCAATTTCCATTTATGTAAGTAAGAGCACATGCAGATGGGGAAGTTGGAGAACTTAAATGGTTCTCATCTCTAGTGCAATCTTCTTTATTTCTTACTTGAGCAATACTTCTATTCACACTGATATTTTTTTCTCCCATGAGAAGGGTCCAGACAGGTATTTGGATCACTCCAATTTGTTCCCCTTTCGATTCATTATACTCCTTTTCCCACTTACTTCGCCACCTTTTCCCTTGGCCATAGTGTCTTCTCTCTCTCTCCATTAAATAAAGGAAGGGAAAGATACATGTCCCATCCCCATGGTGTCAGTTTGTGAATCAGCTACAGGAGAAGCCGAAATATATCCTAGAAAGAGCCTGGAAAATACGCAACATACACAAAAAGCTTAACATGGTGCAAAAGCATGCACCATCTTTCAGTGTGGGGGAGCAAGTGTTGGTCCTAAGCTCCAAATAATGTGGAAACGTCCGTTTGTGGTGAAGAAGAAACTTAGTCCTGTGAATTACTTAATTGAAAGTTCTGGAAATGGACTTAAGCCAAAATTTTATAATGTCAATAGGTTAAAACCATATATATGTGACAAGAGATGAGGTGATTCCTGCATGTGTTACTTGAAAGTAATGGAAAAGTGTAACAAATCAGTGCTGGGAAGTGATGATTCCATTATGGTATCATTCTGATGTGTGAATTATGATGTTTCGCAAAATTGTTCAAATTTTTGATGTTCTGTACACTCAGACTGTATCTTTTAATGTTATTTCTCATAGAAAAGTTTCTGATAAATGTAGTAGTCTAAAGCTTTAAGTATTCAGTTTAGTCATAATAGATTGCATTGTCTTAAATGGGTTTTCATGTGTGTTAGAACCATGGCAACTTTATTTGTATGACACAATGAAACAGCGGTGCATCTACCAAGCATGGTACACATAATACTGCCAATGTATCTCATTTATCTAGAAAAGTGATGCATCAATAGCAAAATATATTTTGAAACATTTAAAATGGTAGAGTAGATGAAAATAAAGGAGGGGAGTTCTCAGTCATTCCTTTCAATGCCATAACTCATAAAATATGTCTCAGGGTTGTCACCTTAGATAAAACCTCCCACAGTTCTAGTTTGTTGTAGACTAACCATCCTCATGGGCAACAAAATGGGAAATTAGAAGCATAGCAGATTGTGCCCCCAAAACTGTACCTTACTGCTGTGCCAAAAAAGAGCAGGACAGCTCTGAAAGGGGGCATGATGAATTGCTCTAAGTCAAAACACATGTGGATGCTGTAAACCAAACGTTACGAGAAGTGATCCAAATAGCGAACTATTCTGCCAGTGCAGAAACGCCCTGACATGGTGTAAATCTTGGTGGCTAATTGTCATTCATTAATGAGGTACTGGTTGTGTTCCTGAGTGTGAGCCTGATGATGGACACCCAGAACTCATTAATGACCAGCAATTTACCATCAAGACTTGAACCATTTCCCTTATTCAAGCATAGATTGTCAATAGGTTTCCAGCCACTGTATTGTTATTTTTAAAAATATCTGTATGAATTGATGTGATGGTGCCTTGCAATTCTTTTTATTGCTTTTGAAATGTTACACTTATGTTTACTGGGAACTGACAGTAAAAAAGCAGGATACAAATAAAGCAAAGAGGAAGAGGAATTAAAATATTAAATTCACTAATATTTAATTTTTAAAGAAAAACTGAAACTGATTTGTTGTTTTGTTCATTATTAGCATGTTATTACTACATTAGTTTTACATATTGAAAATCTATTAATATGAATAAAAATAGCCAAAAAAAAGATTCATCCCCTTGTTACCCTCAATAATAAATTACATTAACATGAAACATTGGTTGTTACTGAAAGAAAAAATAATGCTCTGGGCATTTAACAATTAAAATTACAAATGTTAAAATCACTGTTGATTTTTCAAAATGAAGTAGGGGGACAAATTAATGTTTAATGAATTGTTTCCAAGCTCTGATGGAACACACAGAATATTTCCAAAAACCCTTTTCGATCAGCCAGATGTAATACCATTATTTCATTTCTTTGGAAACCATTATCAGTGTTTAAATAAACTATATTTCCAGACTTTGGGGATAAAAGGAGGAGGGGGGCACTTGTTCATCCTCTGAAACACCAACTGAGCTGTAAAACTGGATTTCCTGTTTTGCTAACCCAATGGGAATCCTGCTGTGCTGTTATCATTAGAATGGGTTGCAAGGCCAAGCATTCAGACAGATACCTCTCTCCCAGTGGTTTTCTAAACAGGCAGCATTGCTCTGCTAGTTTAACTAATTCAAAATTGCTTCATTCCTTTAGCAACACAAGGCAGTTTCTGGGGGGGGGGGGGGGAAGAGAATCACTTTTCTGATCCTCAACATGAAACTTTTATCCCCATGCTACAACCAAAAGGTTTTCCTGAAGGCTGTAAATACTGCTGGATATATCCCCCTCCTCACCAGTATTAGTAATATTGCACTTTCATGGATGATGGTGACTGCTCCCTGTACGTTCATTACCACATACGCTAAGAGATTCTAGTGAGGAAAATGTTGCTGATAAGAGCGACAAGCAATTGTTAAGGGAGGCTGTGGCAGACCATAATGGTAGCTAGAATAGAGAGAGGAGAAAAAGAAAGAAAGAAGCTATAGGGTTTTCTCTCTTGCCCACTGTCTTTCTCTCTTTGTGTATATATGCATGCATACAGAGATGAAAAAAGACATGTTGAAAGCAAAGGACAAAATGGTAGCCCTTTGTTCCATTCCCTGTACACAAAATGACTGGGCCACCATTTGAATCATATTTCAACACTGGCAATGGGAAAGGCACCTGACCTCTAACTCCCCTGAAGGCAGCGATCCTCTCACTACCTACTGAAGTAGTGTCCTCCCTTTGCCTAATGGTAGGGCTGTGTGTGTGTTTAATGAACACTGTGTTCCTGTCAAAAGCACCATGTAGGCAGGAATACAAGCTGAATTGGCACTCAGTCAGCTGATCTCAAGAACCAACAGCATGACCTCCTCCTGCCTGCCTTACCTTATTGCTGAATGAAAACTTTACCAAGAAGAAGTTTCAACTAAATTTCACCATTTTACTTCCAAAAATCACCAGCGTTGCTGTTTTGGAGGATCTGGCAAGAAAAAAGAGGTGAGGTGTGTGGTGCGGGGGAAGCTCAGCTGAGTTGTATTTCGCTCTGTAGTAGCTACTTCTAGCCCTCTGTTGCCTAACAGAGATGCATGAGGATTTTTAATTTACAAATTCTGACATGAGCAGACTTGATTCCAGTCACAGCAGGGAATGTAGCTACCAACTGGAATTCCATATTTCTATTGTGAAGTGTCGGCCTTTCATTACTGTGACTTTAACAACTTCAAAAAACATATCACAAAGCATTTACAAATGAATATTTTGCATCATTTTTAGAAATATGTATGGGGCAATATATTGGGAAATGTATATGTGTATTTCTGTGCTGATTTTTTTTTTCAAATCACAAATTTATATAGAAATAGGACAGAACAAACTTATGAATGAACACATGGAAAAGTAACATATACTGAAAACATACTGATCAGTCTATCCCCACTTGGTGATAATGGGAATTGAATTCATTTAAAGTAGTTAAATTTTCTCATTTACCTGTCTCAGGCTGCAGCTTGTTTACTGCTTCATTGCTTTTATTCTTGCCAGGTTGAGCACCATTTCCTTTGGCGGGGAAGACAGACTTGAATTGAATTGAATTGCTCAAGAATGGAATTGAATTGAATTGCTCAAGAATTGAGCAGTTCTGACTTTTTTTTGTCACTCATTAGCATTTCCCCCTTCTTTGCTGGGGACCTTCTTATTACTACAACTCCCATCATCTGCCATCATAGGCTATGCTTGCTAGAGTTGATAGAATTCCTTGGAGAGCTATAAGTGCCTTATATGTAGCCTCAAAAGGACATGTTTCAGAGTCCATGAGGAGCTCTTGACATTTTATCTGACCTGGACGATGGGTGCAGTTCAGGAAAGTTTTGTGGTGCCAAAGGTTAGAGCATGACTGTGGTTAGGCAAAAGGTAAAATCTTCCCATCTTCTCCTAAAAGGAAATCAGTGTACAACCTGGCAAAAATAGAACACATAATAAAGGAGAACTCAAGGTAAGATAAGAGGTAGTATAGGAACATTACAATATTTTAAATCAATGGTTCCCAACCTTGGGTCCCTAGATGTTCTTGGACTGCAGTTCCCAGAAGCCATCACCACCAGTTGTGCTCGCCAGGACTTCTGGGAGTTGTACTCCAAGAACATCTGGTGAAACAAAGCTGGTAAGCACAACGTTTAAATCAATTCATGTCTTCTGCATTAGAAGCAACTTGCAGACATCATCTCAGTCCTCTACAATCCTTGAGAATTTTTAAAGAACATATGCTATTGTGAGAGAGAGAGATGGGTTCTCAAGTTCAAAAGGGGGGCAGAGAGAAATAGGATCTGGACAACTTCTAATCAGAGTTAGGAATGTTGTTTTTTAAAGAAAACTTGTTGCATTACTCATTACATACTTTTTGGCAGCTCAGTTACCATTATTGTTACTATTGTTTTGATCATGTAAGTAATTTGTTCCATTTTGCATTATTAGCTTGATATGTTGACCTTGCCAGCAGGCCAGAAAATACAGTGAAATACTCTCTGATCACCTCTAGTGGCCAGTATTATAAGCAGTTGCTTATAATGGTCTGGAAACGAAGTCATGTGAGAGGAACAACTGAGGGAATTGGGTTTAGCGTAGCGAAGAGAAGAATGAGGGTGATCATGTAAAAGATGGTGCAGGCTTGTTTCCTGCTGCTCCAGATGGTAGAACCCAAACCAAGGCTTACATGACAGAGGCTGAAATCCTCTTGTGGAGTTACACAAAAGGTGTAATATTAGAGGTGAATTGTGCTACTTGGTGTGCAACAGATAATGTTTACAGAGATTTGTTAACTTGTGGCAGTTTGCCTCTAAACGTTATGACTTTACATAACTCTGCAGCAAGATTTCAGCCAGAAGATTCTGAGCAACAGTTAAGGAAAACTTCTTGACAGTGAAAACTGTAAGACAGTGTGAATGGGCTGCCTCCAGAGACGGTGGACTCTCATTTGTTGGAGACTTTTAAACAGAGCTTGGATGACTCTCTGTCAGGAAAGCTTTAGCTGTGGATTTTCTCATCAGTAGGAGACTGGTTTACATTAGATGACCCTTAGAATCCTTCCCGTTTTACAATTCACTGCTTCTACAATTCTATAACTTTATGTGGATAGGAACCTCTACAGACTCCAGCTGTATTTTATTTGTAAACATATTTTTACATACGCTATCCCTTTATTTATGGCTGTGGATCTATTTGGGTTTAAATATCCTTAAAATATTACCATTTCTTTTATTATATTTTAGTTTATCCTCATTGGTATTAGACTTGGACAGGTGCCCTACTTTTTCTTGACCTTTCCTTGACTGATTTCCTTAAGGAAAAAAAATATAACACTGTCAACTGTTGATGTCAATGCAGCCTTTTACGCTTCATGGTGTAAAGAAGTTCAAACCTCTTAACCACACTGCCTGTAATTTTGAGCAGAGTGCATTAAATGGGGCCTCTGCTATATTTTCCTGCAAAGGAATAGTCTGCAATTTGCAGTTTTTCATTAACTGACTGTAGTTCTTCTCCAGTATCTACTTTCACAGATATGATGAAATAGACAAATAGAGCTGAACGATGCTGAGCCGAGCACCTTTCCATTTATACAGCCCACGAATGAAGATAAGTTGCATCTTAAGAAATGCAAGGCACCAAATCTATCACATTCCAAGGGTATGCATATATTTGCCTCCTGATTGTAATGTTTAAATTATAAATGAACTATAACAATTTAAGTATCGCCTGTGGATTAATTGGATATTGGTACAAAACAGCCCTGATTATTACAATCTCATCCCATGCCTATATGGACACTGTCTTTCTGTTCCCACTTGTGTAACATAATCATGTGATGACATTAATCACCCAACACTTAAAATAGTTTACTCTGGATTTACATCTAACCTGTGTAGATGAGCTAATAAATAAATGAGCTTTAAAAGGAATTGACTCTGAAAGTGCATTTCCATAAGAAACCTTCTGCTTGTTCACATTCACACTCCTATCTCTCTCTTATCCGTGCCTCCCTTAATTAAAGCGCCATCATTAATTTTAATTAGAACCACCCAATTTTTTGGTGCCTCTGTTCAACTATGTTTAACCAGATGGCCCCTGGCTAAAATCTGCAGTCGAGTCTTTCACCTGAATATCTTTATTTATAGATATATTTATTCTGTGCCACAGCAGTAAGTGTACAAAAGCAGTATAATGTGCACACAAAGAAAAATACACATAAGTAAAAATGAAAATATTATTTGGGTCACAAGGTGTTAGGAGCTTAATACCACTTTTATATTTTGTTTTGAAGACAATAAAGCTAGAAAAGTAACAGTATGAATAAACAGATGATGAGGAGTAATTCAAATTGTGAGAAAAGAGAATATAAGTAGGCACTGGAGTAGAGAGAGCATTGTGAAATAGATAGGATTTTTTACAAGTGGCTGGAAAAAGAGTAAACATTCGGTTGGTAATTGTGGATGGAAGAGTTAAAGCACAGACCAGATACACCTTTCATTTAAACAGTGCTTCAACCATAGATGGAGGCTGGCTAGGTAGCATGTAGAAGCATTTAAAGAATTAAATTTGAGTGGCAGACTGTGGGGATAAATGGAGATGTTACACACATAAGCCCTTCTCCAGCATTATTTTTCTGTGTCACAAATGATGTTGAGCAGGTCCTTCATCACTGTCCTTATTGCCCTCGGCAGATGGGAGGGAAAACCTCCGAAGCAGAGAGTCTTTTTTCCTTGTGTCAGATCTGAAGGCTGTCCAAAGAGATGAGGAAAGATCTGAGACCTCAGACGCGGTGGGCAAGTCCTGGTGATGTCACAGAAGCAAGAGAGGGAAAAGTTCTGCATCATTCAGAATCCTGGAAGTGGTATATGTTGGCCATGGGATTCTGGGAGTTAAGTTTTCAAAACAGGTGATTTCCAGTCTCTAAGACATTGAGCCTTCTGTCAGGATGTTAGCCTTATCAATTGCCTGTCTCTTTCCCTGCTATAAACAAATGGACCAAAGATGTGAACAATAACCATGGCTGTATCATGTTTAGTTTGGCTCTAATAATGAACACATATAAAATCTCGGAGATCAGAGCAGATGTTTCAATGTTTTCATCCAAACACATCATATTTATTAAGTTACACTTTAAAAAGTCAGCATACCTTAAGGATGAAAATATTAATATTTTTCTGCACAAATTCCAGTCCTGTGCCTTGCATCCTGGGAAGGCAGAAGTTAATTCTAGGTTGCTAAATCTGAGCTGCTTGATATATGATAATCTAAAATAGGGTCTTGCAAGGTCTCCTTCCCTGGTGAAAATTCCCTTTATCTTCTATGTACTCCTGAAATGAATGCTTTCTAATGACAGCACAGGAAGTGTCTCTTTGCATCCAAGAATGTGAACATTACAAGGTTGCCTGCACATAAATGAATTCAACTTTTTTAGCTTTTGCAAGCTAAATATTCCACTGTGGATGAGGTTCTGGAGACATAGAATTCAACATTTTGAGCAGATGAGAAAAAACAAAGAAACAGAGCAGTAAGGTTTGCTAACAAAAATACTGTAAAGGGGATCTTGGCATTGAATCCAGCATTCAGATTACACCTTGGGAAAAGTTACTTTTTCCAGTGGCCATGCTAGCTGGGGGATTCTGGAAGCTCTTATTCCAAAAAAAAGGAACATTTCCAAGTGTTGAAGTGGACTAAATAAATGTATGCTTTTGTAATAACAGGAGTCATCCAGTGGGCTGAATCTTTCCAAGTAGTTTTGCAGAACAAGTCAGTAAGAATATATCCTGTAACTGAGGAACAGTGAAAATTGTAACAAGTTCTTCTCATGCCAAAATACTGCCCATAACTGGTAGGAAACTGTGTAATTCTAAATAGTTTTGTCTAGAGAATAACAAGCCACTACATCTTCTCATTACACTTCATTTTATACGCCTGGCTTGACTTAATGATGTATAGAGAATAACAAGACTCCATCATTTGTATGTGATTATATGCTTTTCTCTTTCTTTGTCTGAGAGTTATTTTTGCCCTAGATATTTTAAGAAGTTCTTTAACAATTCATTGTTGTAATGGTTCTTGATGATATGCTGAGATCCGGAGTTGGCATCTTGAAGAGGCACGATATAGCTAAAATAAATTCATGCACAGGTATTGTTTGATTGGTTTTGCTCTGAAATTTTGACAGGGGGGTTGCAGAGAAACCAAAAGGCTGCCAATAGAAGAAACACCACCTCCTCTGCATCCAGGTTAGAACTGTAGGAGGCTGCTTGTGAATAGGCATATTTTTCTACCTGTCACCACCAAGTCTGGCCCCCAAACAAGATGGCACTCCATTCCTAATACCAAGAGACTACTTTGGGGGCACAGGACAAACATATAGCTCAAAAAAGAGGAATGCCTGGGTTGTCAGGAAAAAGACCAAAGGAGACTCCTGACCTTGCCATTTTTATTCCCACAACAACTCAATGATAAATTTAAGCTGAGAGACAGTGACTGGCCCAAGATCCATTTTGGCCAATCACATTTGAATCCAGATCACAATGAGGGTTCCTGCATGTTTTCCAGCACAATGATAGGCTCATTGACCAGAATTGCACTTCCTTTTCTTCATTCTGAATGTACACTTTACCATGCTACCTTGAAAACACTTGATCCTGTCTGATTTCAGAAGCTAAGTGATGTGCCGTTGGAGACTAAGACCAAGATCATCCGCACTCTTGTATTTCTGATCACCATGTATAGATGTGAAAGCTGGACAGTAAAGAAAGCTGGCAGGGAGAAAAATATTCATTTGAAATGTGCTGGAGGAGAGCTTTGCAGATACCCTAGACAGCCAGAAAGACAAACAAGTGGTCCTAGATCAAATCAAGCCTGAATTATGTCTGGAGGCATGGATAGTAAAGTGGTTTACCATTCCCTTCTTCTGGAGGCACCATGAGATTATGTAGCTTGCCGAAGGCCACACAGGCTGGCTCTACTTCAGAGACGGCACAGTGGGGAATTGAACTCCCAACCTCTGGTTCTACAGCCAGCTAGAATATGACTATCTATGCAAAGTGATTCTTCATGTTTTATGCTAAGGAATGCAAAGGCTAAAGAGAGTGTAATTGTATTTTTCCTAGTAGAAGGTCTGATCTTTCCATAAACCAAAGATTAAGGAATATACTGTTATGCTTTCTTATTTTAGACACTGGGCTGGGAATTGCTTTTGAGAGCTTAAATTCTAGTCTATACTTCTGTGCCGGGGGATGAAGTGATCCATACTAAAAAGGTTTTCACTCAATTTTTCAGCAAACAGCCAAGGAACCACTTCTTTGTTGTTGACAACTGTACTCTCTAATCAAAAAGTGGGAGGAGGAGGAGGAGCAGACATTTTCCCGGGGTATTTTTACACATCAGAGCTGAACCTCTCCATAGTAAAGATGATTAAAATATATTTTAGTAGAACATGTGCATGTTATTGTAAAATAAGTGTGCAAAGAAATCAGGTTGTTCCATACGTATGCAGATTGCTCCACCTCCATTTCTGAATTTAGGTTTGGTGAGAACTAGAGATGGGCACGAACCGCTGGTTCAGTGGTTCACCCTGTTTACCATCATGATAGGTGTTTGGCAGTTTGGAGCCCCTCCTCCTCTGCTGAGCACTCACTCAGAGGCAGTGTCTGAAGGAGGTGGGGCAGGGAAGTGAAGATGCTGCCTCTGGAGGGGGTGGGGTGCCAAACTGCAGAACACCTATTCTGGTAAATGAACTGGGATGAACTGGTTCATGCCCATCTGTAGTTACTACAGAGAACAACATGATGCTAAAATAAGACAACAAAAGAAAATAATAGACCAGTATGGTCCAGTTTTGCACAATGTGAGCATAATTATTCCAGCTACTGCTCAGCCAAATACATTTGAGGGAAAAGGTACAGCCTCTATGTTGCCTCTAGAAGGTTCCATGTATTATCTCTGTCAGAGTTCGGAATTTTAAGCTACAACTCCCAGAATTCCCAGCTCCAAATCTGGAGATACTGGGAGTTCTAGTCGAAAAGGATGCCTCCTTGCACTTCTGACTGGCATCTGTACACAGAATAGGGAGTAGTAGATGAAAGGCCTTTGATGCGGCCACACATTGCTAAATGAAGTCATCTTCCTTATATTGGCCTGCTTTGCTGAACATGATTCTGGCTATGAACTAGTTTAATCCTGCATTTCCACAGAGGAGTAGAGGGGTTGAGCCCCAGGTGATAACTGACTCCAGCAACTATGAGCACAACTATCATATGGATTCTGCAGTTGGTGGCATGACTTCTGCACCAATGAAATTGGATACTTTGATATTGCATTTCTTCTGGCTTCTGGTTAGTGTTCTTGACTACCATTTTGTGGCAAGGCAGGATCAGGCTGAATATCAGGAAAAACCTCTTAACTGCTAGAGCAGTATGACAGTGGAACCAATTACCTCAGGAGGTGGTGAGTGCTCTAACACTGAAGGCATTCAAGAGAAAATTGGACAACCATCTGTCAGATCTGCTTTGATTTGGACTCCTGCACTGAGCAAGGAGTTGGACTCGATGGCCTTATAGGCCCCTTCCAAATCAATTATTCTATGATTCTATAACATACTTTGAAACAACCGAATATTTTCTCTACAACAGTTGTAATGGTAAGTGTCTCAGAAGCCAAGTTTAGTAGCCTACTTTGTTGTTGGCCCATCTTGTTCTAGTAACTCTGGATAAATCTTGACTGGAAGCCATCATTTCTAAAATGTCTTCTTAAACGATCAGTTCAGCTTCATCATTAAACAACTTGGATCTTTTCCCACTTTGGAGTGTCCGTGGCAGAAACTTCCTCATCATGAAAAGAATCCACACGGTCCTTTTAGATAAGTTTTTTTTTCACACTAATTAAATGGGGGAGAAATTGGTGGTAATTGCAGTCACTCATTACTGGCAAGGTGCCACAGACCATAGAATGACAGAATTTTCTCTCAGCTAGTCTGTATAGCATAACTTGTGAGTGGTGTTTACACAGATTGGTTTTTAACACCCGCACACCCCACATAATCTATGTAAAGAACAATATCTATATCAGATAAGTGAAAATGATGGTGTTATCTTTTGGGGAGAGTTATAATTATTTTTTTACTGAAGAGGAAAAATACAGCCAAGAAGCTTGCTTTTATGCTTTTCTACAGAGTTGCAGTTCAGTGTGTATTCTCATATTCTCACATCCACACTTCAAACAAAATGCATTAGCACTCTTACCACTATTTTCTCCTTTTCACACCATTTAGGCACAAAAGCAAGGCTGGGATTGACAGGAAAGTCTAACCTCCAGTTTTATTCAAACACAACATAGATTATCAGAGCTAATTCAAAAATCTCCACATGTGTGAGCCCTATTGGCGAGTTTAGCTATTCCTGCTCTCTCCCCAATTTTTATAAAATTGCACTGACAGAAAACATAGCCTGGTGGTTATATGATACGTATGAGATCACATATCTATCTGAAGCCTGGCAAAGTGCAGAAAAATGGAGCTAGTTAAAATTCTGCTACTATTCACAGGAAAATGAATCTCTATTGTGTGTGATTCTTTGCCCCCTATGTGCAATGTCTTTTTAAATATATATTTTTTAAACAAAAACACATGAACCTGTCCTCAAGACTTCTTATTCAGAAAAGGTCTTTTTACGCTTAACAAAATACAGTTCGGTATTTTGTCCTTTTTATTGTCCTTTCTTAATACTTCAGAAGCAAACAAAAATTAGTTGGCAGAATGACTACTCTAGGTATTGGTTCTTCGCTCATTTTTTTCAATCCAAATGTAGGCAAGGTTAAATAATGTTTTTCCATTTCCACCTCCAAATCAGCTTGGTAAATTCTGGAAATAAATTGCATGTGACATCTTAGAGGAAGTATCTCACAGGGACTTAATAGAATACAAAGTGTAGCCTTCCCAAAGGTGGTACCCTTCAGATGTGTTGAACTACAACTCCCAGAATCCTCTAGTTAGTGGATTTTGGGAGTGGTAGTCTGATACATCCAGAGGTTTCTCGTTGGGGTAGTTCCCAACATTGGGTGACCCAGGTGCTCTTGGACTGTAACTCCCAGAAACCCCGGGCAGTACAGCTGATGGTTTAGGCTTCTGGGAGTTGAAATTCAAGAGAATCTGGGTTACCCAAGGTTGGGAACCATTGGGGTTAGACCAACATACTGAATCTAGGAATGGTTGGGAAAGCTTTCTCCTGGCATTCTTCTATCATTCTGCTTATCCCAATTTCCCTTCAGATTTTAGAATTTCAGATTGCCTAATCTCATTTTTCAAGTAAATTGAATCCTTAAGAATTCTCCATTGATCCACTGTTTTTTTCTGAATTTTGTATGAAGCACTGTGCAAATTTTTAAATTAGCATGGCATATGCCCTACTTGAAAGGGGACCTGAACCTATCTGAAGGGGGGCTCAGTCCAAATCTGGCAAACACATAATGAAGAAACATAGGAAAGGAGAACAGGAACCTTGAATTGCCCACCAAAAGTTAGCACCTGGCCAGTAGATTGAGCAAGCACGCTAGCCGCCTACTCACAGACTTCTACTTTGGGCTGAGATATCTTTAAATTATAGTCATAGTTGTGTGCCCTTCACAGAGTTTCTCCCCTATGAGGAGAAAGGCAGCATTCCCCAAGGTCATCTACCCACTCCATCAGGCCATTTCAGGCCATACTTCTCCAGTTGATGACTCCGAGGGAGGCCAAGAAGTCTTCTACAAGAAACAGGGCCTTCTTCAACGTGGCACCAATACTCTGGAACCAGCTCTCAGTGGAGCTGCACCTGACACACACACACACACCCAATATTTAAGAGGCTTCTAAAAACAAAGTGGTTTAGAGAAGTCTTCTATGACATCCCTGCTAGATTTCATATTTGATTTTATGATTCGTGTTCTGTCTTATTTGATATTAAGCCTCTTGTATTATGTTTTATAGTCTCTTGGTTTTATTTATAACCCTATTGTTGCACGGTTATATTTTATCATGCTGTAAACTGCCCTGAATAGTGTACTGCACTAATAGGGCAGTATATAAATTAAACCAACCAACCAACTAAACCAAACCAAACCAATTTATCAAAGTCGAATTGCCATACTACAATTTCCATCATCCCTAGCCTTTGACTGTGATGGCCGGTAGAAGATTGACAACATTTAGAAAGCCCTCTCTGCATTTTGAAGAGGGGTGTGTGTGTGTATAATTAATAGTATAAACTATCTATTTTTATACCAGCATACAAGGCATATCTCCTTTAGATCATTCAACCACTGGGTGTTGTGTTTTCCCCCCTCCTGTATTTGTTTTGTTTGCATAATGCTTCCTTAGTAGAAGTAAGCTCTGTTAGTCTGTTGCTGCACCAATAGATCTTCTGTCAAAGAAAAAGAGCAAGCAGTGGAATAAACATGGTAAAATACACACATTCGTGACATCTAAATTTCGAAATGCAGTGCATTCTGTTGCAATGGGATGCATATCATATTATGGAGAAATACCTATTTCAAAGTTACTGTTTTTCAAAAGAAGGATTCATCGGTAGAAGATGGGCAGCTAAAACTACACATGCAGTTTGTTCATTTCGCAAATCCATTATCCCTGTTTTATGAAGAGGCTATTTATGTGTGGTATTTTTGACATGATACGTGCAGCATTCAATGCTTTTAACTCATTAGTTTCACATGGTGACTTTCCCTTTGAATGCTGCTACTTATTTACATCATTTACTAGTGGCCCAGTGAAAGCGCAGATTAGTTCCTATTTATTTATTTATTACATTTATACCCCATCTTTCCACTAAAAAAAAGCACTCAAAGCAGCCTGCAAAATAATTAAAATAATAGAAACAGATAAAACCACATTTAGCTAAAAACCATAAAACCCAACCAACTTCACAGTGAAACCATTAAAACAAGTAAATACATAAAAAATAATTAAAATGCACAAAAGATACAAGTAAAGCAGTACTGCAGGGCAGGTTATATAGAACAAGTCAGTTTAAAAAGACGTGCTTTTATTCTCTTCTTGAAACCAGACAGAGTGAAAAGAAGATCGCAGCTCGGAAGGGAGTGCATTCCATAGTCTGGGAGCCACACAGAAGAAGACCCTTCCCATATACACTTTAGGCGGAGGGGGGGCTGGGGCTGAAATGCTTGATGTATTTAAGAGGGCCTCTCCTAAGGATCTTAAAGTCCTGAAAGGCCCATAATAAGATAGGCAGTCCCTTAGATCGCCAGCCTAAAGCCGTTTAGGGCTTTACATTTTCAGACATCTCGAATCCCAGTAAGCAACTGTCCACCAGTGCAGGTCTTTCAGAATTGGGATCATGTGATCATGATACTGTACCCTAGTTAGCAGCCTGGCTGCTGCCTGTTGCACCAAGTAAAGATTCCCATCTTCTGGAAGAGAACTGAAAAACCCCACATGTTTGTGCCTATCAAACATGTCTCTAAGGGTGGTGGGACTGAAAGAAGAGTTTCTTTGTATATCTTAAAATCTAGACAGGCTCACATGGAGAAATAAAGAGTTTAAGAGAGTGTGGCTGCATCAATTGGTTTTAAGATGGGATGGAAAGAGAGCCTGGAAAGTTATTTTTGAAAAGTAATCATGCCTAGTTCCAGACCTACAAAAGAATTTAGTTACTATTACAGTTGCAAAAAAATGGCAACCAGCACCTGTGCATCTAAAGTACTATAAGATAAAAGACAAGCCAAATATGAAATATTTGAGTGTTACACATCAGCTTCTGCCCCAAGGATAGGATAAATTGCCAGGCTTGTAACAGGATGGATAAGCTACCTACCTTACTTTGAAATATCTGTCCTTATAGACACCAAAATAAATAGTTTTGTTGGTTTTAATTGTTCCTTCATGTTGATATGTGAATCACCACTGCATCATTGAGTTGCACTTTTAGGGGGGGAAAAACCCGGGTTCCTTTCCTTTTTCTCAAAAGTAGCAAAATTGTTTCCTTTACTTTAGTTGCATTTGAAAAATCTGAAAGTTTCAAGCCATTGTTCTGTGGTACAAAACACACACTCTCCAATGCCCATAGTAGAACATGAGCAGAAGTCATGGCATGAGCCAGTGCTTGAACCATGTATTATTTATCCTTCATGTTTAGTGAAACCATGCCCCATAAGTACAACACTACAAATAGTTAGCAAAGCGTGCTGCTTATATGTTGCCCCACAGCACTTAAAGCATTCTCTGGGTGGCTTACAGATTAATTATGCAGGCTGCACACTGCCCCCACTCCTCAGCAAGCTGGGCAATCAATTTAGTGACCTGGGAAGGATGGAAGGCTAAGCCAATCTTGAGCCGGCTACTTGAGATTGAATCTGGGTCATGAACAGAGTTTTGGCTGCAGTACTGCAATTTAACCACTGTACCACGAGACTTACAATTACAGTTACACTGCAAAAGGAATGCATCTGTTCCTTGTCAAGGTACAAAAATAATGTCATGTAGTTGCACTTCCATTATTGGAAAATGTAATTAATTATGAGAAGCTCTTTGTGTGTGACTAGTTATTTGCAACCTCTCTAACAGAACACGCAAAAATGTTTACGAAGCTGACAATGCATTTAGGAATATGAATCCCAATAGCTATTGAGGCATAACTTACAATTACCCAAGGGATGCAAATATCCAGAGTTTTTAACTTCTTTTGTTAACTCACACATTTTAAATGCTGGTGCAGCTTAAAAATAGCAATCCTCATTTCAACTTCCTTTTTGTTGTTGTTGTTGCTGAATGCCTATTTTTAAGAGTCATTTGACTGAGTTCCCAACAGTGGGCACATACAAATAGTAAAACAGGAACTGTTGACAAATATATGTGTATTTATCAGGCTTGCTTGGTATAATGTAGTTCAGAAGATGACTATTTTATTACCTGCATGTAATTCCAAGGTTGTCATGATAACTATGAAAATCTTATTCTCGGGCACAGCAAACAGGGACAATAAATGTCAAAGTACCCATTGACATAAATTACTGGCAGCTGTATGGAACGTACAGGGCATTCGTGGATGGTAACACTGAGATGAACTTTCAAAACATGGAAATGCCCTTGAACCTAGACACCAGCCTATAGGTTACCACCACAGCATGTGAGCATCAAGACATTCTGTCCTTTTGAAAATAGCAGCACAGGAAAAGCCAATGTTTGATGTCGTTCCCTGCATGTATATGCATAGGAAAAACATCAATGGTGAAGCCATCTAGGCTCCTGCTATCAAGCTCCTGCTTCAGTACACATAAACTGGTCACCAGCTGCGATCTAGGGGGAAGAAAAACACATTTCCCTGGCAGTATAGCTGCAGCCATCATGCCTTCCTCTGAAGCTCCCCTCATTGATCATTGTCAGCTTTAAGATTGCTGGTAGTTTAGTTCATCCATTTTTCAATGCTTTAAAAAAAATCCCCCAAGATTTGTCCATAAAACTGTCTAGGAAACCTCCCTGTCCCCTACTAATATGTTATCCACTCAGCATATTTTGTAGGTTTTTGTGTTTGAAAACCTACAAAAACTGTTTGACCCGATGTGACAGTGTTACAATAAAAACAAACAGGCCAACCAGGGCCTTTATGGTTCTATTGGACCAGCATCTGGTTTCTGAAAAATAGCTAGCTGCAACCTTAGGTACATTAAAGTTGCTTAGCTCCCATTGATTCCAGTGATGTGGAGGCGCATAACTCTGTGCACTGTTTTATTCTGCTGCAATTATTGCTAAACAGCTAGATATGCAGATACGCTTTCCTGTGGGTTACTGTGTATTCCAAGATAGCAGCTATTTCTTATTTACTGCTTTGTCTCTGGAGAGTTGTGTGTAACTTGAATACTCTCAACAAGACCTAACTGTTTCTAATCTAATTAACACAGTATCTGCTCCCATCTCCTGCATCTTTGATAAAAACTGCCTGTCTGAACATCAGTCCAGGCAGTGGAACAGAGGAAGGGTTCTGTATACCTTAAAAGTTTGCTTCCACTTTATTTAAAGCCTGCTTGGTCTCATCTTACTTCTGTTCCATGACGGATCCTTTGTTTTGAGAGTCATGGGAGGGGGTCACTGTGGTTACCATGTGAGCCTTGGATTTAATTGAGCAAACTTCAGCAAACTTAGACTCTGCCTCACCACACCAGTCTTGCTCCAGTTTCTGTGAAGGACCTAGTTTCTTGTTCTGTGGCTGTGTTTCATGTTCTAAACATAGTTTTCCAATTTCATATTACAGCTCCTTTCTGTTTGGGCAGAGGTGGGAAACCTGCACCCCAGGACTGTATGTGGCCCTCAACCTGATCTTATCGGGCCCTCTGCTTGACGTATTTCAAATCCCTTCTGCAAATGATCAATGTTCATGGCCCAGCCCACTCAATAGGGAGAAAGAGGAAGGGTGAAGAGAGAGAGAGAGAGAGGGAGGGAGGGAAGGAGGGAGGGAGGAAGAAAAAAGGAGGAAGAGAGAAAATGGAAGAAAGACAAATAGAATTGTAATCAGAAGAAGCAGAAGGGCACACTTCTACATAGATATTTATCCAGGATAAAAAAAAAAGGACTGAAATGACAGAAACAGTAATGTACACACACACAGAGAGAGAGAGAGAGAGGGAGAGCTTCAGACAATGTTTAGCAGCCAAATGTATATAAACAGGAAAAACAATAAAAATCCATCCTGACTTGGTATGAAACACTTAGCAGACTTGGTGCCAGCCAACTCTGATAAGAAAAACTGAGCAATTCGACCACTGAAAAGCCCTGTACTTTTGGTAATCCCCTCCCAAATGTGTCTTTTAATTTTTAAAAAAATTCATTTTACAAGAAAATTGCACCAAAACTACCTCACAAAACCACCTTAACCACCACCTTAGAACTGCATTGCTGGAAGGGACCCAATGGATCATCAAGTCTAGCTCCTGTTAATGAGGCACAATAGGGAATCGAATTCCCCACCAAACCGATATAATTGAAGAGAATATACTGCTACAAAATCAATGGGAAATGCCACAGTGAAGGTGAGAGACATCAAAGGAACTGGGAGAAGCAAACATTCATGCATATACCTTTTAAAAAGAGTGCATGTTCAAATACAAACCCATGCAAAATTGACCTTATTATATACCATGCATTCAAGTTTTGAAAAGGCTATAAGGCCCTCAATCTGATAGGTAGAAGAAGGCGAGCATTTATCTTTCCAGCGTGGCAGCACGTCTTTTAGCTATTGAAAGAGCATGGAGAATCATTTCTGCTGACCAGAAGTTACTTTCTAGACTGCAGCCACCTGCTAAATCTCAGTATGGTTTGGAAAAGCTTGGGTTATCTGTCTCTTTCCTTTGTGAATTCTATCCCTGATCCATTTGGTTCTATCGCCTTTCATTCCCTTCTTAAGTACCTTCCACAAGCTAGATGTTAATGCTTTTGGATTGATGCTTTGTTAAACAATCTCCAGAGCAGAAAGTCTCTCTTGAAAAGGCAGGTATCTCCTTCGCTGCTGCAAATCTAGCCAAACATCCCCACATTCACGACCAAGAGACTAGTTGGATAGCGTCTGAGATGACTGGATATAATTGAACACACACTGACGATTTGTGTATTTGCATGGAGAGGAGCAGATGGAGAAAAAGGAAGCTCCTTGGGTTTCCTAGACAATCCCTTACCTGCTCTGACCTGGGCTGACCTTCCTTCGGCCTAGACTGTCACTTCTCCTCCATCTCACATTCTCTCCTGACTCCATCTTGGAAAGAAGATACCTCCTGTCCCCCCCACCTACCCAACCAAAGCAGAGGGATGCCCCTCCTTTGTTAGAACTAGGATTCCTATGAACTTTCTTTAACAACTGTTAGCCTTCTTATTTCTTAGAACACAACGTGTGGATGTGATTTGCCAAGGTGAAAGTGTGCTCTGCTAATTATTCCAGTATTCAGGGGATTAAGCCACTAGTTAATTAGAGGCAGCTCGCAGTGCTACCAGAGAGTATCAACATAGTAATGTCTGTCTCAGTTAACAAACAGAACCAAGATGGTCCAGAGGTGATCTCTGTCTGTGACAAAAGAGTGGGAGAAAGCAGTATGATCTGAACATCCAGCACACACAGACTGTGGAGATTCATGCTAATTGGATATATATATTTAGAACCCCAACATAAATCATTAAATTGTGGGCTTTTTCAATGGGAAAACTGTAGTTTGAGGGAAGCAGTTTTAAAACACTATGGAAGGAAAACTGTAACTGGCATCATAGTTCAATTTGAGAGAAATGCAAGAGTAGTATAAGGTGGATTTCACAAATTCTTTGGTTCATAACCACAAAATACGTTGATCTTTCAGGGACGTTACGGATAGTCCAGTGATGGCATGAAGGCATCTGAGGTGGAGATTGAGAGAAAAAGAATGAATCCCTATATCATATTAAAGAAATAAGCATGAATACAGGCCAAAGAGCAAAAAGTGCTCATCCACACATTTAATTGTTGCTTTTTGTGGGGTAGATTCAGTTCCCCACTGATTTGGATTAGTTGAACAGATCCACATATTACTGGAATCTTGATCCAATCCTTCTCCCTTGCCTTCCATTTCAGGATTGTTCTGTCTTGCTTGGGAACTGGGCTTTTTCTGTAGCCCAGGTTCTTGCAGATCTGCCATCCTCCATGTTTCTTCTTCCTGAATAAGTGCAGGTCCTGTGAGGGTATATACAATTACAACTCCCTTTGACATGAGCTGTGATGTCAAGTGTGGGATTGTTCTCCTCAGCATGCCTCTGGCTAACTCTATAAATGGAGGAGCAGCAAGGCACAGTATTTTGCCAAAGAAAGAGCTCATGACCTTAAGCTACACTTCAAATTCTGCAGACATTTCTCCTTCTTGGGAAGAAACCAACACCACCTTCCTCAAAGAATGGAAATTTCCACTACCAAATCAGACAGCATCATGGGAGGGAAATGGAGAAGGAGAGGGCATGAGAAAGAGGAAGGAAGATGGGAAGGGAGGGTCATGTTATGATGTAGAAACTGAAATCTGGATTACATTGAAGGAAAACTGACTACAGGTGTAGATGTTTGCAGTGAGTAAATCCAGATCAGTGGGGAAGGGGAACTACCATTCCAACTCACATCGATCCAAGCCACACAGTTTGTCTGAATTCAGGTTCCCTCAGTGAGTTCTTCATCTGTAAGGTTGGCTCCTTCCTGGTTCAGAATTTCACTTTGGTACACTTGCCAGTGAATTAAGCAGTGAGGCAGCAACAGGCTGTGTCTCATTATTGTCGTTGTTCTGCTTTTTTCTTTTTCTTTTTTTTCTTTTTTTTGCATAACAGCAAACAATGCAGCTTTCTGCCATGTTTCAAATAAGCTGCTTAACAGATTTTTAAGGGGGCACATGTACGTTAATCCCATCATTAGCTGGCTGTTTAATAAAAATCTCCCTTCCCACTGCATCTGAGAATCTCAGGACATGAGAGGTGTTCTCAGGGACCTCACAGGCCTCAGCCAACCAACACTGTGCCAAGCTGGTTTCCACTGAAAACCTGGAAAACCATTTCCCACACAGTATCATGACCAGAACAGCAGCCGTTGTGATCTGGAACGTTGTTAGAAATATATTTTAAGGATGTCAGGCCTCTGGGTGTTAGCGTGTTAGCTGAAGTTTCAGGAAATGGCTGTGATCAGGGATTTGTCTCTAGGCGGTGCGGGGGGGATAAAAATCAGAGCAAGCAGTACTGAAGGAGGCGAAAATTTGTCTTCTGCGTGAGGTGGCCTTAATGTCTGGATACCTGTCTCCACCTGTTCCCAGGTGGCACTCAGTGTAAATATGTGTGTGTGTAGCTTGTAGAGGAAAAAGTAAGCAGAAATAGTAACTGATGCAGCTGCTGGGTACATTTTTGTAGCTGCCCAGTCACAAATTTCCCCATCTCTGGGTTCCCGTTTTGCCATCTTAGCTATGTTTTAGCTGAGTTTTCAGCCCATTCACTCAAATTCCTCTTATGATCACAATCAGTTGGTTCAGAAACCCTTCTACCTCTGCCCCGAATCCTGCCTCTATGACATCACAACAGTCCACCCTTGTTATGTCATAAAGAGTTACCCTTGCTTTCAGGTTTTGGCCCTCAAGTCTAGGTGAATGCTGCTGATTTGACAACCCTACCATATGCAGTCATCTTTTTTGCATGCTGCATGTCATAACACCACTGATGATAAGTAACAACCCACTGCCATGTGTTTCTCATGGGATGATGATCCAAACGTCACCATACGTAAACTGAAGAACAGAGTCCCTTGAAGCTTGGAGCAGACTTGCATTGGTCAGATAAATTTTGGACATTTTGATTGCTTCAAACATGAGTCCTCAGCTCTTTGGAAGAGACTTTGGGACTTTTGCTAGAATGGGTACAGGGGGTGTGACTAATAATTACAGCAAATTTAAATGTATTTTCTGAGGCAGTCTCTCTGCTTCTGAGGAAAGTAAGGGATACAGTTATTCTTTTATAGTAGGGAAATGTCAACATTTGGGGGTTGGTAGTCTGGTGCTGGGCTTGTGCAACGGGCTGTCTTTAAGGGCTGGCTGACAGGCAGGTATTCAACAGATGCTTATTAAAATTTGAGATAACAGCAACCATATTAAGTACAAACATTTTGCCAACAGAAATGGTACAGTTTATGGAAATAGGCTGCCAAGGGGTATGCAATTGAAAAAAGGTTGTGAACCATTGGTTAAAAGTATTTTGTTTCTCTTAGTCAAAAGGAAGGAAAAGCAGCTCACACCTCTGAAAGCATTATTCAGCTACTGTAATTTAAACAAGTGAGATATCACCTGCATGCTTTTGAGCAAGGATGAACACTGTCTTTGGACAAATGTGTAAAAATGGATTGGATTGGGCTACCTGTTTAATTCTGGGGTGACAGTAGGATAGAGCAAAGAACCTTTGATTAGCCCCAGCATGGAGCAATACATCCTTGTGTTCCATCCAGTACTTACAGGGTTAAAAAGTTTTAAAAGAAGCTCAGTGATTTTGAACTGGCATGTCTTCACATTCTGAAGGGCTAGAAATTTGCCTTTTAATAAGAGATTTAAACTTGAGATTTTCTGCAAGCCGATTTAAACAAACAGTAACCCATCCTGTGTTCCTGAACAACCCTGGTATTCATAAAGCCCTGATTTGGTGAGGTTTTTCCAAAATTCAACATGACCCTTGTCATTTCCAGTTCTAATATACTCTTGTAAAACACAGCGATCCAAATGATACTTATCATTGTGTGGAGTAACAAAGCCTTTATTGTCATCATCAGTTCTTATGATCAAGTGCCACAAAAGAAGCAAGAGTAAATCAGAGGGAGCATTTGAAAGGTCTAGACTTTTCTTGAAGATGAAACTATATTAATAATAACAAGGAGGATTAAGATCTATGGTGTACTATGAAATAACAGGGATGAGTACAGGAATATGACAAGAAAATGGAGCATGACAAAGAAATGGTGAGGTGGAGTAGATAGTGATTTGTAGAATAACCAGAAACAGAATGCTTATGCTATTGAGGCAACTCCTTGAAAGCTTTTCTAATAGTCTTGCTTATAGCTTTGAGGCGTTCCCTTGGAGTTTGGGGCATAAGTGTCATCCTCTTATGAATGGAAGCATTTCAGGGTCATTGAATATGAAACATCCAAATTCCAACACAAGCATTACCCAGCTGCTGCTTCTACCAGCAGAAACTGAGGCTGAACTTTGAAATTTTCCCATAGTTGGAGACGTTGGACAGGCGGGGTCATGGTGATAGTGGTGTGGAAGTGGCTTCATTTTATTGGCAAGCTATTACGGTCACTGCTTGCTCCTGTAATATAGAGTTGACCTCTGACTAAACCTTGGAAAAACATGCAGGGGGTAGAGGCACTTCCGTTTAGCTTTCACTTCCTCTTGTTTCAGCTGCCAAGACACCATATACCGTGTTATTTAGAGATATACTACAAAATAAGTAAAGAGAGGTTACTTACCTGTAACTCTGGTTCTTCGAGTGGTCATCTGTGAATTCACACTATAGGGTTTAATCTGTGCTTGCGCAGAGGTTTCCGGAAGCTTTAGCACGTGCTCGCCAGGACCGCCCCCCCCCCCAGTACACGTGGTCTGCCCATCCTGGCGATTGCCTCAGTTCCTAAGAATAGCCCGCCGCTGCATCAAAAGTGAGACAGACGTGATGGACAGAGGGGAGGATGGGCGGGAAGTGTGAATTCACAGATGACCACTCAAAGAACCAGAGTTACAGGTAAGTAACCTCTCTTTCTTCTTCATGGTATCTGTGAATGCACACTATAGGGTGGTTAACTAGCTGACTTACTGGAGGAGGGACGTCACGGAAGAACAGAAGAGAGCACAGCCCTGCCAAATGCTGCATCTCTCTTAGCCCTGACATCTAGGCAGTAGTGAGTGGCAAACGTAGAAGGGGTTGCCCAGGTAGCAGCCTTACAGATGTCTGGGAGAGGTACTCCTTGGAGAAAGGCTGTGGAGGTAGCAAGAGCCCTCGTGGAGTGAGCCTTAATGCCAACAGGCAGAGGCTTTTTGGAGAGTTGGTATGCCAACATAGTTGTCACAATCCATCGAGAGATGGTTTGAGAAGAGATGTGAGAGCCTCTGTGAGGCAGGTGTGGTGTGACAAAGAGCCTCTTTGATTTGCGGAAGGAGGAGGTTCGTGATACATAAAACGCGAGAGCTCGTCTGACATCCAACATATGGAAGGAACGTTCGAGGTCAGTTGTCGGTGACGGGAAAAAGGTAGGTAAAATGATAGGTTGTTTGAGGTGGAAATCCGATACAATCTTTGGGAGAAAAGAAACATCTGGGTAAAGGGTAACCTTATTGGGGTGGAATTGGAGGAACGGAGGGTCTATCCGAAGAGCAGCAAGTTCTGAGGCTCTGCAGGCTGAGGTAATGGCTACAAGAAAAAGAGTCTTAAAGGATAGGAAGCACTCAGACATGGTAGCAAGTGGTTCAAATGGAGGAAGTGTGAGACGTTGGAGGATGGTATGCAGGGACCATTGTGGAGGTGGAAAAGATTTAGGAGGTTGCATATTGGAGACACCCTTGAGGAATTGTTTCATAGTAGGGTGGCGAAAGAGTTGGGCTGCCTCTGAGTCCTGCGGTTGGTGTGTGACTATTGCAGAAATGTAGACCTTGAGGGTAGAAAGGGAAAGCTGTTGTCGGAATAGGTAAGAAAGGAATGTGAGAACCGCTTGGAGAGTTGTCGGTTTGATTGGAAGGTTGTGTTGAGTTGCAAATTTCTGGAAAGCAGCCCACTTATAAGAGTAAAGCTGAGTTGTAGAAGGTTTTCGGGCATTAGCTAAAATGGCGGTTACTGAGGGTGAATCCTCCACGCTGTGAGGTGAAGATTGTGGAGATCGGGATGGTAGGTCCTGCCCTGGTGTTGAGTAAGAAGATGAGGGATGGGAGGCAGTCTTATGAAGTCTATGGAGATGAAGTGGAGCATGGTGAACCAAGGTTGTCTGGGCCACCACGGGGTGATGAGAATCGTGTTTGAACAGTTGTGACGGAGTTTGACTATTGTCCTGAGAAGGAGAGGTATAGGTGGGAAGAGGTAGATCAGATGTTCGGTCCACTGAAACATAAGTGTGTCCCCGAGGGAGCTGGGACCTATGCCTGCTCTGGAGCAGTAGAGGGGGCACTTTGAGTTCTGGGACGTTGCAAAAATGTCTATGTGTGGGGTTCCCCACAATTCGCAAAGACTGAGGAAGACAGACTGGTCAAGGGTCCACTCATGCATCTGTGTTCGAGTCCTGCTGAGAAAATCTGCTACATGATTGTCCTGCGAAGCGATGTGAACTGCTATAGGAAAGATATGGTGTTCTAGGCACCACTCCCATAGCTGGACTGCAAGGTACAGCAATGGAAGAGAGTGAGTGCCTCCCTGCTTGTTTATGTAGAAGAGCACTGTGGTATTTGTAGTTACTTGTATGGCTGTGCCGGTAATGAGAGGCTCGAAAGTGTGGAGAGCCTTGAAAATGGCTAGTAGTTCGAGGTTGTTGATGTGAAGGTATTTCTCGGCTTGAGACCAAGGGGCGTGAACGCGTAAGCCGTTGCAATGTGCCCCCATCCGGTGGGGCTGGCATCTGTAGTGACTTGGGTTGATAGCTGTAGAAGGGCGAATAGTCTGTCGATGAAGAGGTTGGCTGGAGTGTCCCACCAGAGAAGTTGGGCTGATAGCTTGGGTGCTTGGAAGGTGGATCTGATATTGGATCGAAGAGTGAGAGGTACCATGCCTGCAAGGAACGCATCTTTAGTCTGGCGTGTTGTATGACAGATCTGGTGGAGGTGATAAGGCCAAGGAGACGTTGAGTGTGATGTGCAGTGACCAGTGCATAAGGTAGGAAGAGGCGGATAAGAGCGTGGAGTTTTGTTGCCCTTTCTTGAGGCAAGAAGACCCGTGCCTTTCGAGAATCTAGAACGGCACCCATGTAAATAACTCTTTGTGCCGGAGACAGTATAGATTTTTCTTCGTTGACTTTGAGACCCAGATCTGCAAGAAGAGAGAGGGTCACCGTATATCTCTTAGGGCCTGAGGATGTGAAGGGGATATCAGCAACCAATCGTCGATGTAAGGGAAGATGGAAATTCCTTGGGTGCGGAGGTAAGCTGCTACCGGAGCCATGCATTTGGTGAAGACCCGTGGAGCGGTAGAGAGCCCGAATGGAAGGGCTTTGAATTCATAAGTGGTGTGTCCTAGTGAGAATCTGAGGAGTTTGCGGTGATCTTGGTGGATGGTAATATGAAAGTATGCATCGCTTAGGTCTGTGATGGAAAACCAGTCGTTTTCCTGAAGGATTGGTAGGATTCATTCTAACATCACCATACGAAAGGGTTTTTGAATGATGTAGTACTTGAGGTCCCAAAGGTTGAGGATGGGGCGTAAGCCTCCATCACATTTTGGGACAGTAAAGTAATGGGAGAAGAACCCAAGTTGTGTTCTGAAAGGTTGATGGGTGCTATAGTGTCCTTCAGCAGAAGGGATTGTATCTCTTGCTCGAAAACCTCTGATGGAACGATCCTTGGTGGTGGTGTGAGAGCATGGTTGCGTATCCAGTAGTGACGATGGTGAGGACCCAGGAATCTGTGGTGATAGATGCCCACGAAGGAAGGTGGGCTGAGAGACAATTGGTGCTGGGTAGAGACAGGTGGGATAGGCAGATCTGAGGAACAGGATAGTCAAAGGTTCTGTTTTGTTTTCTTCTCAAGGCGCCTAAAGGATTGCTTGGGGCGCTGACGCTGTTTGTTGTGTCTAGGCTGAAATGAAGAGGAAGACTGCGGTAAGTATCGCTGTTTGTCAGAGAATGGCTTGTACTGTTGGTAAGCGTAAGGGCGATGCCATTGATAGCATTGAGGTCTGTAATATGGTTGAGTGTTGTAAGACCGTGCTGTTTTCCTTAATTTCTGTAGATTATCCAATATTTCATCAGTCTTATCATCAAAAAGACCTGTGCCATCAAAAGGTAGGTCCTCGATTCTCATACTGGAATCCTCTGAGATATGGGCTGAACGGAGCCAGGCATGTCTGCGAAGAGTGACGGCGGTAGTCATATGTTTAGATGCAGCCTCGATGACATGACGTGCAGTAATGCATTCCTGACACACGAGAGCCATGTCTTCTTGATGGAAAGTGAGGCCACGAGCCTTGTATTCAGCAGGTGCTGACTGGAGAGATGGTAGGGCTTTATTCCAGAGAAAGCGGGTGGTATGCTCCCATGGCTGCAAGGTAATTAGCAGCTCGGAGGGTAAACAACACAAGGGAATAAACTCTGCATCCGATGATGTCTAATTTCCTACCCTCCTTGTTGTTAGGAGTAGCATTGGAACGGTTGCGCGCCCTGTTTTGAGTAGCGTCAACGATGACAGAATTTGGAGGTGAGTACTTTGAAAGGAAAGCGGTATTGTCTCCATGAGTCTTATACAGATTCTCGACTCTTCGAGACATTTGCAGTACAGAGGAAGGTTTAGACCAAGATTGTTTGATCAATTTTAAGAGGGATGGGATAAATCCCATACAGAATGGTGGTGTTTGGTCCTCATTAATGTCTTCATACACTTTGTCAGACTCGGATTGGAGTGGTTGTTGGACATCTAGGTCCATAGCCTTGGCTATGCGAAGCACAATCTGTGAGTAGGATGAGAAATGATCCGACGGGGAGGGAGGAGTAATGTCCGCTACATCAGAGTCTGGTGTTGGTAGATTCAGAGGTGAATCTTGCGGTGGTAAAGAGTCGGAGGTGTCCGAATCAGAGGATTGTGGAGATGATGGTGGAGAATGTTACTGATATGGAGAGGCAGAATTGATGGAACGAGACTCTGGTTGGTAACGAGTGGTCTTGTCAGTAACATGTTGAGATGCTACAGGACGAGATGTAGATTGATGAGGTTTAGGGTGCTTTGTTTGATGGGCCTGAGTAGTGTCGATAGGCGGAGGCAGAGGTCCAGTATAGGTAGTTGTCACTTGAACAGAAGATACACGTACCTGTGAAAGTGCAGTGGGTTCAGAAGGTGGTAAGTGAACCTGAGCCAACGGTTGAGATCGCTTTGGTACCAACGGCTGCTGCCCGATTATGGGCTCAGAGAAATGACTCCTCTTACGAGATGGTTTGTGCGGCTTCAGTACCGGAGGTGGAAGCACGCTGTCATCCTCAGATGAGGCTGGATAATATTCACGGGACCGTGGATGGTACCGAGGTGGAGAAGATGAGTCCGATGCATCAGATGGATAATAATATGTATACCGGGAACACTTGGGTTCGATGTAGGGACCAGTATCAGGTTGCCAGTATCGGTACGGTCAATATCGATGGTGTTTAAGTGTAGGCTCATAGTAAGTGGAGGTTCATATAGCGTGACTCGCTTTGGATGGCAATACCGAGTCAAGGAATCATGCGATGCCACCAACCCTGTAGAGGTTGGAGGTTGTGCAAGGTCGGCATCTGATCGACAAGTCTCTGGTGTATGGTGTGTTTTCCTGGATTGCTTACGCGGAGGAGACGGGTCAGCCAAAGCAGATGGTGACTCCGAATCACACACAGAGACAAAGCAACCCATGGATTTGGGGCTCAAATGTGCCAAATGTGAAATGACTGTAACCTCAGCTGAGGTGTTGGCCCAGGATGGGGAATGGGCAAGAACTGGAAAAGGTGGTTGGCCATATGGTGGTGGCATGAAGTCGTCATCGGAAACTTCAAGACAGATGGTTGGCTGATCCTGCAAAGGAATTGTCGGTGTAGATTTATCCGCTGTTACTCGGGTAGGCTTCTTAGTGGCTTGAGAATCCGAAGACGATTTCTTTGACCTTTTAGGTTTGGAATGATTCGGTACCAAAGGAGGGTTTCGGTACAGGTGTGGACTTAGCCGTCGGTCCCGGAGCCTTGGATTTGGTAACAGTCTTAGATTTCACCTTAGATGATGTCGACTTCAGTGTCGGAGAAGTAGTGGGCACATCAGGGGACCCGTCTTGGAACTGGGGAGTCTGAGCGTTGTCCATAGCGGCTTGTGCCGGGAGGAGAGACCTGTCCCAGAGGAAGGATCTCAGGCGTTGTTGGTGGAGTTTGAGTGCCTGTTTTGTAAAGTTCTTACAAAGTTGACAGGAAGCTGGTTGATGGGATTCCCCAAGGCAGAAAAGACAGTGGTTGTGTCCATCGGAGAGGGGAGTCTTGTTTGGGCACAAAGTGCACCGTTTAAATGGAGCCACGGGTGCCATAAAAAGGGAAGGGAAGGGGGAAAGGGGGAGACGGTCAGAAAAGAAAGAAACAGCTCGAAAGGTCGCTTACTGTTTCCTCTCTGTTATTTTACTCTTAGAAAGAAGCGAAAGCAGTTGGCGAATGGAGAGCTCGTTGTGAGATGAAACCTCAGTGGCGGCAAAAAGGAACTGAGGCAATCGCCAGGACAGGCGGACCACATGTACTAGGGGGGGCAGTCCTGGCGAGTGTGTGATAAAGCTCTAGAATATTCCGGAAACCTCTGCACAAGCGCAGACTAAACCCTATAGTGTGCATTCACAGAGACCACGAAGAAGAAGCAAATATTCTTACACATGCAGTGCTGCTTGATGAATGTTTCGAACTAGAAAGAGTGTGAAGTGAGACTGCAGCTGTCAGGTCTGGCCATTTGGAAGCAAACAAGTACCAATAGGAAGGGAAGGAGATCATTTGGATAGTAGTAGCAAACTCAAGGATCGTTTTTGGAGAAGGGCATGTGTGCCAACAACTACATTATTTTCTAGCAATCTGTTCATCAGATTTAAGAGCCAGGTCAGATGCAGAATTGTTATAGTACTAGCTGTGTTTTTTGGGCCCTTGAGCTAGTAGCTGTAATACCCATGTTCTGACCATGGTGGCAGTGAAGAGCTCCAAAACATAGATCGAGGGTAAAAACTACTGCTGGGGTACAGAAAGTGAAGATAAAGAGAGATGATTTCTTATCTGCTTGTTCCAACGGTGCTTTTGAAGTGTTTTAACTAAATACTTTAAAAGTCCATGTAAAGTATTCTTTATTTCCTCTTCCCTACTCTTCCCAATTTAGAAAAATGTGAAGGGCTGGTGTTAGGGTTGCCAACAGCATCCCATTCCTTAAGATGTTTGGGTCAAACCCCAAGACCTGGGAACAGACCTTTGTAATATAAACTGCAAAATGGTATATCAGACACAAAACTTACAAACTCCGTGATGGATTTAAAGGCTAATTCTAGCAGCAGCAGCTTCTCTTGAATAGGCAAGAGAGGGTATTTCTGAGCGTGTCTCAGTGTCAAATCTTGAAGCCATAACCATGCAAAAATCTAAATTGCCAGGTTGGCAGCATCTCATACTCTTAAGGTTTCAGTCCCAAGAAGCACAAAATAGACCCTGAAATCGGAGTCTCAGACCAAAAATGGAGACCTGGCCAGTGTCATAATAATTTGCTCCCACCGGCAACTAGGTCCCCAGGTCCTCTGCAGAAAATGGATGCTTTGTACTTCATCAACCTCCAGTGAAAATGCTCCAGCAATATTCTCTCCTTTGGTGGGAAACATAGTTTATTGGCTCTTTGTCACGGATTCTGGGATTTGTTATCTTAGTTTCCAGAGGGAAAAGAAGCTATGAGAGTCTATAGGCATGTTCTTCACCTTCACGATATTCTGGCCCATGTTAATCTTTTTGGTTTAGGCATAAAGGAGGAGAAAAAGAAGGTGACAATGGACACGTGCAAGGATGCAGAGTTAAAGCAGGTTAGAAGCTATCTGTATCTGGTTTACCATTGATAATTTGAATAAGGTGCCTGGCAACATCTGCTCAAATTATTCAGCAGTTGAGAGTGCCTGCATTTGACTATCAAAATATCTTGTTCCCTAAAGAACAACTCCCCTTAAGAACACCTTTGTTATACCTACTGTGTGTGCCTTTGTTAACTCAAAAGAAATTGCAGCTCCTTCCCCCTGTCCTGAGTGACACCAGTGTGCATGGAAGAAGTTACATCATTCTCTCCATGTGACCTTTACTGACCTTTTCCTGAGTCCAATGGGGAACTGCTACTTTTTTGTATTATCCATTGCCACACAGTGTGTCTGTGATTCTTGGGGATATAGTTGGGCAGGGAACATCCCATACATTGCTGTCCTAATCCAGATCTGAATGGGCCATGCTTACCTTTTTGTGAACAAATAACACATAAAGAGCTGCATTCAATTTGTTCCAGTTGCAGAATGTTTTTGTTTTTTGCTTGCTTTAAACACTGCCTGAAATCCTGTTGTGTAGTTACGCAAACAGTGTAACTTTTAGATGCAAATTGCCATAAACCAAGAAGTCTCTGTAGGCATTATGTGCTGCATGCCGAGTCATGCAAATCAATATGCAACAGATAAAGTCTACAGAGATTTCGTAACCTATCACAATTGGCTTCCAAAAGTTATGCCGTTTGTGTAACTGTGCAACAGGATTTCAGCCACTATTTCCAAATAAGAGCCACAGTGGCATAGTAGTCAGATTAGGACTCAGATGATATGGGTCCAAGTCCCCATTCAGCCATGAAACTCACTGAGCGACCTTGGGCCAGTCACACTTTCTCAGCTTGAACTACCTTACAGGGCTGACATGAAGATAGAGTGGAAAAGAGGAGAGCATTATATGTTCCTTTTGGAAGAAAGGTGAGACAGGAATATAAAGAATAAACAAAACATATAAATAAATTGCTATAATAATGTGTGTAAGTCATGGTCAGTGAAGGAATGATTAAACCACTCCATGTATTGCGGTCCCAATCCTGCTGGAGGACCCCACCTTTTGTTCTTTTGTTTTTGTTTGTTTTGGAGTAAATAAATAAGACATGAAGTTGCATTCATTCATTCATTCATTCATTCATTCATTCATTCATTCATACATACATACATACATACATACATACATACATACATACATACATACCCCCACCTTTCTCCTTAAAAAGGACCCAAGGTGGCTTACATCATGAACAGACAATATTTAATACTAAAAACAGTAAGTACTAAAAAGGATCAAACAATTAAAGCTAAAAACAATAACTATACAAATACTAAAAATGAGCCTGCCCAGGGATTAAGATCATCAGGGGAGGCCTTTCTCTCAGTCCCACCACCCTCACGGGTGCGCTTGGTGGGGACACGGGAGAGGATCTTCTCTGTTGCTGCTCCCAGACTCTGGAACTCCCTCCCATGGGAAGCCAGGCTGGCCCCAGCTTTGCTGTCCTTCCACAAGCAGGCAAAGACCTTTCACTTCAGGCAGGCTTTTCCTTAACGACTGGTGGTCCGAGCGGGTTTTTAAATGTACTGTTGTGCTCCGTTTTAAATGTGTTTTAATATTGCTCTTGGTTACCATTTTAATATAGTACTAGTTTAATTCTTTTTAAATATTTGTATACTTACTGTTTTAGCTTTTAAATATTGTTTTAGTGATGTAAGCCGCATTGGGTCCTTTTGGCGAGAAAGGCTGCACAGAAATATTTTAAGTAAACAAATAAACAAAAACGACACCAAAAACATTCAAAGCACAACAATCTATTTTTTAAAAAAACCCTCCTCAGGCAGCCAACCATTAAGGGAAACCTGACTTTGCCTGCTTGCAGAAGGACAGCAAAGATAGGGCCAGTCTGGCTTCCTGTGGGAGGGAGTTCCAAAGTCTGGGTGCAGTAACAGAGAAGGCTGTCTCTCCTGTGTCCCCACCAGACATGCCTGTGAAGAGGGTGGGACTGAGAGAAAGACCTCTCCTGATGATCTTAACAGTGTTAGGTTAAAACCCAACCAGGCTCCTAAAGGGAGACACAGTGAGATAGCTTGCACCCAAGCTGTTTTGGGTAATGTGCAGTTTGACCCTCATCCTCTGATGGCCACAAATGTTAAAGACAGGGTATACAATTTGCTTTGAACAGTGATAGGTAAGGAAAAGTAAGGTACAGCAATGAGCAGCTGGGGCCCTCTTGACATTTCTGCACTGTCCACCTTTGGTTGAGTGACAAGAAACCATTCTGAAGTCCTATTCAGAGGTAAATAGGATTAACTAAGCATGTGTGGAAGGGAAGCATGGCTGTCTGTCTCCTCACACATTCTATTAGAGCTGTTCAAAGGGCAGACGACCTTCTGAAGGAGACAGCCTTATCGGTCCACAAAATCTCTATGGTTTAGAATCCTCGTTTCCTGAGATTCTAAAACAGGGAAGGAATCTCCTGCAGTGCTAAAAAAAGCTCATTCTTGGAAATTTGCCCCCTACACTGGAAGCCAATCGAATGGGGATGGAGGGTTGGGATCTAGCACATTCATTCCTGTTCCTTCGATTTGTATTTACCTGAAACCAACTTAATTATTAACAGGAAAGTCTACAAAACTGAGCTGCTTCCAGTTTAAGGGACATATCATATCTGAAAATGCAGAAACCTCACACTTTCAGTTTTCTTTTGCTCTTAGAAAGCTGGTGGAGACTTTGGTTGCACTGTCATGTAGTAGAAAAAGGATGCAGGAAGCAGTGGGACCAGCTTATGGGGCTGGTCACATTCATTCGGTAGAGAGAGAAAACAATTATTTAGAATTGACCTTTTCATAATTTAGAGAAACAGTTCTCAATGCAGGTTTTTAAACTTCTGAGCCACTGGAGGAATGCTTTTTTCCAATATTTCTTTATCTCTTTCTCCTTTTAATGGTCTTGAACAGCTTGTATTACTCACACCGCGCTAAAGCTTCTGTACCCACAGTCTGATTCACTGTATGTTACATAATCTTCATCAGATTTATTATTCAGCATTCCAAGAGAGAAGTGGGGGGGGGGGGGGAGAAAGAAAAAGAAAAGGTAGGGAGAAAGACACAAGGGTTGTTTAAGGTTAAGTAGCTCTTTCAATAGAGCAGCAGGCGCCCATTCAGTGGACTAACTATCTTTAGAAAGAATTATATACATTGAAACTGAAACTGATTGTCTAGACAGTGGTAGAGTGAGACCCTGACCCCACCAAACATAATGGGACTTTATGAGTTTGGATTTCAGTGGGGTCAGGATTTCACCTCACCTTTAAACCACAATGCATTGAGGGAAAACAATTTATTCTTTGCCTCTATGTCACAATAAGTGTGACAGCTTTTTTAACTCAAGATTGTGATTCTTGTTCTTTGTCAACACTGTAGTCCCCGAAAATAAGACCTAACCTGAAAATAAGCCCTAGTATGATTTTTCAGGATGTTCGTAATATAAGCCCTACCCCAAAAATAAGCCCCAGTTAAGTGAAACCTTGCCCTCCACCATTGTGCAGCAACCAGAAGAAGATGACATGACTTTATTTGAATAAATGTAGATTGTTGTACACGAAAAAATAAAACATCCCCTGAAAATAAGCCCTAATGTGTTTTTTGGAGCAAAAATTAATGTAAGACCCTGTCTTATTTTCGGGGAAAGACTGTATTACTCGGTAACACATCACCCACCAGTGTCTGCATGTAGACAGAAACCTCCTGGATGAACGATCAGGTTAGTTCTAGTAATGCAAGCGTAATATAAAAAACCCACAAACAAACAAAAAGGTAGTGATGTTGCTCCATGGGTACCAAACAAACTCCTAAATCCTTAGGAATGCAATAGCTGCAAAACAGGTTCCTTCAGAGATTCACAAATTCATCCAAGGGCTTTCTGGATTACAGCTAAACCATACAAGAGGCCATTTCCCCAACAAATATGTAGCCATCATGGCTTTACTCACAGAAGGGGCATTCACTGCCCAAGAAGAAGAAGATATAGTGATAAGTTAACACAAGATGCTCAGTTTGCATTTAGAAGTGAAGCTCCCTTAAATTGTAACGGATATCATTTTCTCCTTGCGAACGTTTTCTCACCCCTGTACCTTACAAATTCGTTTCCTCTGTTTTGTGACTGGAAGGCAAATGCTGGTTAAATTTGCACAACTGATTGCTCAGGTGTATAGCTCTGAGGAAACACTGTTGCTGAAAGGACTCAAATTATGAAGGATTTCTCAAGGCAGAAAAAGTGGTCACATTTCAGCTTTTTACAGAGTTGTTGGGGTAATGCACATTTTTGTATATGGGGTGTCCTAAACTTCATTATGAATAGGGCCCCAGCATGTCTTAATCTGGCCATTACAATATTAGGTAAAGGTTCCCCTTGACATTTAGTCCAGTCGTGTCCGACTCTAGGGCGTGGTGCTCATCCCCGTTTCCAAGCCATAGAGCCAGTGTTTGTCCATAGACAGTTTCCGTGGTCATGTGGCCAGTGCGACTAGACACGGAGCACCATTACCTTCCCACCGTGGTGGTACCTATTTATCTACTCGCATTTTTACATGCTTTCGAACTGCTAGGTTGGCAGGAGCTGGGACAAGCGACGGGGAGCTCACTCCGTCGTGTGGATTCGATCTTATGACTGCTGGTCTTCTGACCTTGCAGCACAGAGGCTTCTGCAGTTTAACCCGCAGCACCACCACGTCCCTATTACAAGATTATCTAACCCCTAATTCCATGTGCAAAAGCCAAATGGGTGGGCAACTGATTTGCAACGAGAGAGCATTTTCCACTACACCTGAAGATAACAGGCTAATTCAGGAGGGATGGGACACTCTGCTCAGCACACAGCCTTCTCTTCCAATACCTTGCTGAAGCTTCTCATCGTTTGCCACCTGAGATGGCTGTTTCACTTGTCTAACCATAAGCATACTCTGTCATCACATTTCATGCTATGCAATGGCTTACTCTTCCACAAATGAGCTTCTAAATGGTAATCTTTTCCTTGTGAAGATTATGCTTCACTCTTAAATTAACAATTTTTAAAGGTCTGAAACCAGACAAACTGTGATTAGTTGTAACCCTGATTTAGGTACAGAGTCCAACTTCAGCCATGGTAAATGAATCTCGCTAGCTTTCCCAAATCTAGTTTTGGATTTAGACATAACAATAACTCATTGTTAATAAAAAAATGGAAGTGACACTGCAAGGTTAACTCACATAATGCTAAATCATGATTTAGTGTTACATCACATTGGCTCCCAAGTGGCCATCCTATGTTTGTAATAACTAGCAAGAGCTATAGCCTTTAGAGCTGGGCTGGGCAACACATAGCACATGGTTGCATGTACCTCTCAAACTTTTAGTGATCTCTCCTGCTCTGGCCACTGCCACCCTTGTTTATGAATCACCCATTGAAATCACAGTGCAAAACACATCCAGGACCTGAGGATCCCAATACTGCAGGAAAATAGTCTAGCTTCCTTCCATATCACACCATTGCCACTGAATTTCAATCATGCTGGTGGGAAATTTGGTGCTAAGTTTCAGCAGAATGGACAGTACCACACCTTCAGTTGGTTCTAGGGTTCCAATGCAGTCCCTGATTCCCTGGAAGTTGTTCACCCTGTGCCATGAGAATGTATGGGTACATGTGTATATGAATGTGCATACTTGTGCTTCAAATGGCAAGAAGATCTGATATTCTGAACTACATTTTCTCTGTGGATGTTGGCAACCCAACCACAAACTCCACAAATACGTGTCCTGGTTTGCAAACATTTCCCAAGCACCTTCAATAACAGCCACAAGTCTTAACCTTTCACTCAGTATTTATTTTATTTATAACCTGAACATTATTGCTGCGACAGTTTAAGAACAGACATCTGCACTGACTTCAGACAAGTGTGCATTATTGGACCAAATCAGGGTAATTTCTGCAATTCCAAGGCAACTATGGGATGGAGGAGCAAGAGGTCATTGTTCATTCCTGGGGCAGAGCAACACCACAACAGATACAGTGGTGCCTCGCTAGACGATGTTAATCCGTTCCACGAGGATCGCTGTCTAGCGAAAACATCGTCTAGCGAAGCACGTTTTCCCATTGGAATGCATTGAAATCGCTTCAATGCGTTCCAAGGGAAAACGCAGTCGTCTTGCGAAATTTCCCATAGGGAAACCTCGTCTAGCGAGTGAGGGTCCCCATAGGAATGCACTGACAGCTGCACTGACAGCTTTTGACCACTAGTCGGCGCACTCCTATGGGGAAACCTCATCGTCTAGGGAAAATCGCCATAGGGAAACATCGTTTTGCGAAGCGCAGTAGCGCTCGCAAAAAGGCATCATCTAGCGATTTCCTCGTCCTGCGAGGCAATCGTCTAGCGAGGCACCACTGTAATTTATATCCCACTTGGTATTTGTAGTGTTACAAATATGGTCACGAATTTGAATTGAAGAAAAAAAGAAAGTTATGCAGTAGGCTGAACACCTGGTGCCAGAGAAGGTGAGTAATGGTTGAATCCCTCATAAAAATTTCCCCTGGACACTCCAGCCACTGAGATAAGAGGGAGGACTCAGACTGAGGTCACCATATGGTTTATATATCCCCCTGCAGCCACTCTGCCAATAATTCATGAAGTATAGCACGAAGAGAAAGACTTGAATTGCTTTTTAGATATACTTTTTGTAATTTGGAATATTCTTTTTTTCCTTTGTTCTCCCACTCAGCTTAGGTTTTGATCAGACAGGTGTTTCGCCCACTGTTTGGACCACTGTGGGGGATGGGTTGGTTTGCTTTTTTTTGACACCAATCACACAACATAATCATGGAGTGAACCAACGCATCCCCAAAGTGGTCTAATTTGCCAATATCATGAAGTGGCTTTTAAAAAGAGTTACTTCATAATATTGGCAAATTAATTACCTCAGCTCCATGGGGGAGGGGTGCAAGGAAGTGAAAAAAAATTAATGAGCTAATATTCACTGCCTCACTTGAAAGAACTAAAGGACAGAAAGCAAATATATATTAGGGCAGGGCAGCACAGCCTGCTGTCAAAATACCCATTTGCTTTCTATTAGTCTTTTAGGTTTTTAATGTAATGTGGTGAATATTCGCTGCTCTAATACGAACTTAAATTTTTCTTATTTCACTTCCTTTCACTTCCTCCACCCTTCCACGAAGCTGAAGAAGGGATTAATTTGCCAATATCAAGATGTGGCTCTGTTCTCCAGCTACTTCGTGATATTGGCAAAACTGACAGAAGGCTGCTACAGACCAAATAGGGCTGCTTGGTGTCTGTATGCCATTTTGATGCAAGAATTGCTCCAAATAGCTTATTGAACCTCCTGGTAACCCAATTTAGCCCGCTCCAGCCTGCTCCTAATGCCACATGGTGGCAAGAACTTAGTTTACTAAACTTTACTGAAATACTATTACAGTACTAAGACTCAGTGTGTGCGCAACGTAACATAAGTATTCTTAAATGGGCTTTGAGTGGATAGATCATGCAGTTAGGGTAGCCTCTCTAGGTCTTAGCTGCCTGCATTTCCAGCAGCTTCACAGGAATATTTTAAAATGGAGATCTGGAAAGACACAGGTAATGTCACAGACCTGGGGATGGAGTGAATTGTTATGTCTCCTAAAGGATGTATAGTGGGTCAGCCCTGATATGTACGCCTTTGATCCAGATGTTGAATGGCTCAGGGGCTTCCTCACACCTGTAGTTTTCAAGCAAAACCATCTAATCAATATAACATAACAATATTATATCACGTTAAAAACGTTATTTGAACATTAATAGTAATTGTGTGTTGTCAAGTCAATTCTGATTTATTGAAACTCTTTCCTGGGTTTTCTAGTTATAGAGTACTCAGAAGTAGTTTACCATTTCCTTCTGCTGCGGCACCCTGCAATTGTGCAGCTTGCCCATGACTACACAGGCTGGTGTTTCCCCCAGGAGACACAGGAGGGAATCAAACTCCCAACCTCTGGCTCTGCAGCTAGATACCTAACTCACTGAACTATCCAGCCAGTTTATTAGCATACCATGAAAAAAAATTTATGACTCTGTAGTGTGACTGCCATGTGGAAAAATAAATTTCAGTATACACAACTGGAAATGGCATCCTGATCCAATGGGTGGGGAAGTCAAAGGAACTAGATGGCATACATGTTGCATCAGCCCCCTTCTGCAAAATGTTGCAACTTAAGTATATTTGTCGCAATCTATGTGCTTGTGTTTTTTGGGAAGACAGCCACCAGTCCCAGAAGCAGTAACTTCTGCATTTGGCTTTCAAGCACTTCATGTAACTTCAGAAGTAGAAGTGGGATGTCCCTCTTGTGGTCATGCATTCAAACAGGGGTGGGGAAATTCCGAGCAAACTTTTTTTAAAAAATCCTTTCATGGCTATCAAGAAGATTAAATTGGGGGGGGGGGGGGAAGGAAAGAAAAACAGGAGAAGAAAAAGCAATAACAGATCAAGGGGGAAAGTTCTAACCTTGGTGTCTCCCCAACAAGCCACTGGGTTAAATCTAATGGTAATTCCCAATTAGACTCCTTAAATCAATGGAATGTCCACAACTGTTGACTTAACATGTACTTTTTATTCAATGTGTCTTTTCTAGTTAGGACTAAGAATTGGATTTAGCCCTTCGTGTGTAGGATGGCATTGTTATGCCAACGGATAAGAAGCCCTGTGGATCAAATCAATCATATGGATCAATCTGGAGAGCTCTGTGGTTTAGGAACCTGGTTGCTGAGCCAGAGGTTAGGAGTTTGATTCCTCACTATGCCTCCTTGACAGGGGCTGGACTCGATGATCCATAGGGTTCCTTCCAGCTCTGCAGTTCTAAGATGATGGTGATGATTAATCTGTTTGGTAGCCTAATTAAAGTAGACCCATTGCATCACTACGATTTGTATAAGTGGTGACTCAGCCTTCTCTAGATGGAACTAGCAGTTGAAGGCCAGTCCTAATGTAGTAGTGCTAGAGACTGAAAAAATTACTTTTTAAAGCTATAACTAGAGATGGGGACGAATATAAAAACGGATCGGCTTTTTTGACGAAAATAGTTGATTTGTTAAATATTTGTCCCTTCATATTCGTGGGTTCCAGAGACCCCCACGAATACGAAGGGACGAATATTTACCTGTTTTTATTTGTCCTTCGTATTTAAAAAAAAAACCCTCAAAAAACATTCTGCCTACCTGTGAGGCGAAGAGTCACCTCAACCAGGATCAGGAGAGTGTACCGTCCGACTCTCAAACAAAGACAGAAGAGCAAGAAATAGGAGTTATAGAAAGGGAATTAAGTAAATTAGAAATAAAGGAAGAGACTGAAGGGGGCGCAAAACAGGCGGGAAAGGAGGAAGATAAAAAGGGGGAAGAAGGAGGAGGAGAGGTAAAAGCATGTTGGGGAAGAGAGGAGAAAGGAGAGAAAAAAGAAGAGCTTGTAGAGTTGATCTAAGAAGACCCTTGGATAGGAGAGTGGGTGGAATTCAAAGTGCCCTGTGAGTACGCTGAAAGGGAATTGAGGTGACAGATGTATAGAAAGACACCTTACTGGGGGGAGACGGAGGAGAGAAAACAAAAGAAAGAGTACAAAGCGTGGGTAAAGAGGGAAGAACAGAGAAGGGAAAGGCAGCGATGTATAGTGAGTCCGGAGAAATCCCATGGGCCCAGCCTCTTCAGACCCCGACGGAGAACAGTTCATGGCTCGATAAAGGGGGAACGCCAAGAGGGTTCGACATTCAATCCACAAAATTGAAGTGGGCAGAGAACACAGCAGAGTTGATGGGTGCCAAACCCAAATGGTCTCACAATGTTACCAGTTATTCCCCATTGTTATACCATGAAGAGATACCCAGTTTTAATAACGTTAAGACTTATGATTTATTGTTGAATTTGGATGATGATAAACAAGACTCAAAAATTGATGAAGCCATGTTTTATAGTTTTACCAGTTTTATTAGAAGAATTGAGTGTGACGACTGCTTCTTTGGACAAAGTTAAGAAAAAGGAGGTAGATGACAGGCGGCAAGATCACACTACCAGCCGCCGATCAGCTGATCGGCGGTCGATAGGCAGTCAGCCACCACCACAGCCAGCCACCCCCTTCCTCTCCCTACCTTAGCCCCCACCCCATTCCCACCGACACCCCCTTACCTTAATCGCTGCTGCTGAGGTCTCCATCTGGCCTCCCAGCCACTGCATGTAAAAAAGGAGACTGGCTGCCCTTTGCAAAGATGGCAACTGTGGCTTCATTTAGGGTAGGGGAAGCTGCAGCTGCCATCTTTGCAAAGGGTAGCCTGGATTCCCTTAAGGAAACCCCCCACAAATCGACAAATAACTTTGTTATTCGACGCTTAATGGGGGCAACTTTGTGCTTCGTGAGTTGTCAACTTTTGACGACTCACGAAGCAGGGCGACTCGCCAAAATGGTGAGTCGTCCCCATCTTTAGCTATAACTCATAGAATCATAGAAAAGTGAAGTTGGAAGGGGCCTACAAAGCCATCAAGTCCAACCCCCTGCTCAATGCAGGAATACAATCAAAGCATATCTGCCAGGTGATTATCTAAGTTTTTCTTGAATGCCTACAGTGTTGGAGCACTCACCAACTCCCGAGGTAACTGGTTCCACTGTCGTAATGCTCTAACAGTTAGGAAGTTTTTCCTGATATTCAACTGAAATCTGGCTTCCTTTAACTTGAGCCCATTGTTGTATGTCCTGCACTCTGGGATGATCGAGAACAGATCCTGCCCCTCCTCTGTATGACAGCCTTTCAAATATTTGAAAAGTGCTATCATATCACCCCTCAGTCTTCTTTTCTCAAGGCTAAACATGCCCAGGTCTTTCAGCCTTTCCTCAAAAGGCTTGGTTTCCAGCCCCCTGATCATCCTTGTCGCCCTCCTCTGAACTTGTTCCAATTTGTTAGCATCCTTCTTGAAGTGTGGGGTTCAGAACTGGACACAATACTCAAGGTGAGGCCTAACCAGTGCTGAATAGAGAGGGACTAGCACCTCGCAGGATTTGGAAACTATACTTCTATTAATGCAGCCTAAAATAGCATTAGCCTTTTTTGTAGCCACATCACACTGTTGGCTCATATTTAGCTTGTGATCTACGACAATTCCAAGATCCTTCTCGCTCGTAGTTTTGCTGAGACAGGTATCCCCCATCTTGTAACTGTGCAATTGGTTTCTTTTTCCGAGGTGCAGTACTTTGCACTTATCCCTGTTGAATTTCATTCTGTTGCTTTCGGCCCAGTGCTCCATCCTGTCAAGGTCATTTTGAATTTTGTTTCTGTCTTGTAGGGTATTAGCTATTCCGCCCAATTTGGTATCATCTGCAAATTTGACAAGCATTCCCTGCACTTCCTCATCCAAGTCATTAATAAAAATATTGAAGAGCACTGGATCCAGGACTGAGCCTTGAGGTACACACTAGTTACCTCCTCCCAGTTAGAGAAGGACCCATTAATCACCACTCTTTGAGCACGATTCTATAGCCAATTCTGTATCCACCTGACACTTGATCTATCCAGCCCATACTTAGATTGCTAATCAGGCTATCATGGGGCACTTTGTCAAAAGCTTTACTGAAGTCAAGATATACTACATCTACAGCATTCCCTCTGTCTATCAGGGAGGTGACCTGATCAAAAAACAAGATCAAATTAGTTTGGCAGGATTTCTTCTTGACAAATCCGTGTTGGCTTCTAGTTATTACTGCCTTGTTTTCTAGGTGCTTGCACAATGACCACTTTACAATCTGTTCCAGAATTTTGCCTGGGATTGATGTCAGGCTGACTGGCCTGTAGTTCCCAGGTTCCTCTTTTTTGCCCTTTTTGAAGATAGGGACAACATTGGCCCTCCTCCAATCCTCTGACACCTCACCCGTTTCCCATGATTTCAAGAAAATAATGGATAGCAGTTCTGAGAGTTCTTCAGCCAGTTCCTTCAGTACTCTCAGATGCAGTTCATCCGGCCCTGGAGATTTGAACTCATTCAAAGTGGTAAGGTATTCCTTGACTATTTGTTTATCTATCTCCAGCTGCAATCCTGTCTCCCCAACTTGCACTTCCAATTTGTTTGGAAGTTCATAGTCTGTCTCATGGGAAAAGACTGAAATAAAATAGGAATTGAGCAACTCTGCCTTTTCTTTGTCCTCTGTTATCATTTTTCCATCTCCATTGCGGAGCTGTGCCACTATGTCTTTTGTTTGTCTTTTGCTACTCACATACCTGAAGAATGCTTTTTTTATTGCTTTTAGTGTCTCTAGCTAACCTCAGCTCATTCTCAGCTTTTGCCCTCCTAATGCCATCCCTGCTACTTGTCTGTACTCTTCCTTGGTGGCCTGGACTTTTTTCCATTTCCTGTACATATCTTTTTTGGTTTTTAGGTCCTCCCTGAGCTTTTTGTGAAGCCACACTGGCCTTTTTTTGCCACTTCCCCCCCTTTTTTTTCTTGTTGGAATTGTTTGTAGTTGTGCCTTTAGAATTTCTTTTTTTAGAAGCTCCCACCCTTCTTGGACTCCTTTTCTTCTTAGCATCTCCTGCCATGGGACCTTACTTATCCTTGTTCTGAGATTAATTAAAATTGGCTTTTTAAAAATCCAGCAGAAATGTGTGGCTACAGTCTGCCTTCATTTCCTTTGAAATCAAGAATTCTAGAAGGACATGGTCACTCTCACCTAGAGTTCCCCTTACTGCCACTTCCCCCACCAAGTCATCTTTGTTAGTCAGAATCAAGTCACGGATAGCAAATCCTCTAGTTTCTTTCTCCACTTTTTGTAGAAAATGATCAGCCACACAAGCCAGGAATTTCTTGGAAGGGCCATACTTGGCAGAATTTGCCTCTCAACATATATCTGGATAATTGAAATCTCCCATCACTACTACGTCGTGTCTCTTTGAAAACCCTGCAATTTTTTTTTCCAAAAGTTTCATCCGCTTCCTCTCTTTGATTGGGTGGTCGGTAGTAGACTCCAACTACCAAGTTCCTTTTGTTTTTTGCCCCAACTAGATTGATCCAGATGCTCTCGATGGGACAGCCACTCTCCTCCTGTATTTCTGTGCAGGAATGTGTATTTTTGACATATACTGCAACTCCACCTCCCTTTTTATTCTCTCTTTTCTTTTTGATCAGTTTATATCCCTCAACTGCTGTATTCCAGTCATGGGAGTCATCCCACCAAGTTTCAGTTATTCCTATCAAGTCATACTTACCCTCCTGAATTAAAATTTCCAGTTCTTCTTGTTTGTTTCCCATACTCCTTGCATTCATATACAGACACTTGAGGGTGTGTGATTTGTGGCCTGTTTGTCTTTGTACATTTTTATGAATATTATGATGATGATTATTATATTTATTGTTATGTTTATTATTGTGATAATTATTGTTCATGTTATTATTGTTGCCCTTTTGATAAGCTTGGTCCATTCCTCTTATTGTGTGTAAGGCTTCATCTACCCTTAACTCTGTGCTTGCATCTCCCTCCCCCTTCCAATTCAGTTTAAAGCCCTCCTGATGAAGTTCTTCATGCTGTGGGCAAACACATTCTTCCCAGTCCATGTTAAATGCAAGCTGTCTCTTGCCAGCATGCCTTCTTCCAGGAAGCTTATCCCATGGTCCCATGAACCAAATCCCTCTCGTCGACACCACCTTCATAGCCAGTCATTCACCCAGAGGATTTTCCTTTCTCTTCTCTTTTTCTGGAAGAAAAAACCATCTGGGCCCCAAAGTCCTTGAGTTTCCTTCCCAGCAGAGCTTCAAAGTCAGATGTAATTTCTCGGTAGCTCCTCTTGGTTATGTTGTTTGTTCCCCCGTGAACAAGAAGAAAGGGATATGTATCTGTAGGTTTTATGAGTGATGGCAATCCTTCCATCACATCCCTTATCCGTCCTCCAGGGAGACAGCATACCTGGCGAGTCCATGGATCCTCCCGGCAAATTTCGGTCTCAATTCCACGTAGCAGGGAGTCCCCTGCTACAACTACTCTCCTCTTCTTTTTGTAGGGTGTGGGTTCAGCGACTGTATTCTGCTTCACTTCAGCTGTACTCATGTCCTCCTGTGGGGTCTCCTCTGCGTCCTGTCTGACAGACTCCTCTTCAAGTAATTGAAAGCGGTTTTGTAGTTCCACCGGAAAAGAGTGTCTTCTCCTTCTTTTGTTCCTAAAGAATTCTGGGCTATGTTGGCTGCACCTTCTGGGAAGTATAGTAAAAAAATGTAACTTTTCTAATTGCTGGATATGGTGCATGTGCTGCTTACCATCTTGGTGAGAATGAGGCCAATGTGTTCAGTAATCGCATAAGAAATATTCACAAATGTGTGGCTGTTCTCAAAGGAAAACCAAAGGATGGCTGTGGGTATTGCCACTGGGGCATCCTTTGCTGTGAGGTAAACATGAAGAAACATTTTAATTGCCTCTATTTCTCGATAATAAAGTTTGCCTGGGATTTCACAAAAAATACATTGCTTTGCCAATTTTAAAGCTCTCAGATCAAAAGAGTACACAAACATAACTGCCCCTCCTTCCAGTACAAGCTAATGAAGTCACTGGGGTACCGTGGTGCATAAAGTTAGCCATACTATGTCTCTGAACTGCCAGTGGAAACATTTTTCTGAGCAGGACAGAGTCATTTGACTCAAAATGAGACTCATCCAGCCACTCACAAAATGCGAGAACAAAGCAGACAAATAAATATAACTTTTCCCCTTAAAAAAAAGGGGGGGGGGAGAAAGGAAACACTTCCTCTTTTCTGAGTGCAAGAGATTTAAACAGTGCAAACAGACAGCTTCGTATTTGGTGCATTGGGTTAAATGATGAGAATAGATGTATGGGAACCTACTTAAGTTGCAACATTTAAGACTTCAACTTTCTTTCCTTCGGCATCAGGTTTTTATAGCTATAAAACTCCGTGGGTGTAGGCTTAATGGCTTAAACATTCACTATTGGCCTAATTCACTTAAAACTGAGCAGTGGAGTATATGAAATTGAAACAGAAAATCAAGATGCCTCTGAGTACTGTGGAATGAGGACAAAGGTCTCTGTGGCCCAGTATGAACTTGGGCTGGGCTGGGCTGTTCTTATAACATAAGGTTAAGAGAGCAAGAAAGATAAAATAAATATAGATATGTTTGTGTTGGGACATACGTATTAGGAAGGAAGTCCAAATGAAATAAAAGAAAAATAAATCTGAAACCTGGATGAGTGGATCTTGTAGTACATTCTGTGACAGCCGAATTCCTAAATGTACGAAAAAAAGTAACACATGTAAAAGTAATGCAAGTAAAAACAATGAATTTGAAGGAAATAAATTGATTTATCTTAATAAAATCCTGGTTCAGATTAGAAGTAATTATCTGGTTCTATACGTGATTCCAGGAATCCTTACATCCCTGCAGAGTAGGTATGATACAAAACTAAGCAGCTGCTCTTCTTTGATGAGATTGACCACAGGAGACGCAGTACTATTAACCAAACGTTTACTTTCTGAAAGGGGGGGGGGGAAATCTATTACAACTTCTGTAGGTCCAACGGGACTGGCAACTAACGAAGATTCTGACTAGAGATGGGGACGAATATAAAAACGGATCGGTTTTTCCAACGAATATAGCCAATTTGTTAAATATTCATCGATCCATATTTGTGGGTTCCAGAGACCCCCATGAATACGAAGGGACGAATATTTACCCATTTTTATTCGTCCTTCGTATTAAAAAAACAAAAACAAACCCATTCTGCCTACTGGCCGCCGATCAGCTAATCGGTGGCAGAAAGGCAGCCACCACCCCACACAGCCACCCAATACCACAGTCTAACCCTCACCCCCTTCCTTTCCCTACCTTAGGCCCCACGCCACCCCACCCCCACCGACACCCTCTTACCTTAATCGCTGCTGCCGAGGTCTTCTGGCCTTGGAGCCACGCATGTAAAAATGGAGACTGGCTGCCCTTTGCAAAGATGGCAGCTGCAGCTTCATTTAGGGTAGGGAAGCTGCAGCTGCCATCTTTGCAAAGGGCAGGCTGGATTCTCTTAGCCTACCTTTCTAAGGCCCACTTGACTTCACTCTCCAGGATGTCTGGCTCAAGGTCAGCAACCACACTATCTGGGTTGTCCGGGACATCCAGATCTTTCTGGTATAATTCCTCTGTGTATTCTTTCCACCTCTTCTTGATGTCTTCTGCTTCTGTGAGGTCCCTCCCATTTTTGTCCTTTATTATGTCCATCTTTGCACAAAATGTTCCTTTAATATCTCCAATTTTCTTGAACAGATCTCTGGTTTTTCCCTTTCTATTCTTTTCCTCTATTTCTTTGCACTGTTCATTTAAGAAGGCCCTCTTGTCTCTCCTTGCTATTCTTTGAAAGTCTGCATTCAATTTTCTGTAACTTTCCCTATCTCCCTTGCATTTTGTTTCCCTTCTCTTCTCTGCTATTTGTAAGGCCTCGTTGGACAGCCACTTTGCTTTCTTGCATTTCCTTTTCTTTGGGATGGTTTTTGTTGCTGCCTCCTGTACAATGTTACAAGCCTCCATCCATAGTTCTTCAGGCACTCTGTCCACCAAATCGAGTTCCTTAAATCTGTTCTTCACTTCCACTGTGTATTCATAAGGGATTTGGTTTAGATTATATCTGACTAGCCCAGTGGTTTTTCCTACTTTCTTCAGTTTAAGCTGGAGTTTTGCTGTAAGAAGCTGATGATCAGAGCCACAATCAGCTCCAGGTCTTGTTTTTGCTGACTCTATAGAGCTTCTCCATCTTTGGCTGCAGAGAACATAATCAATCTGATTTCGGTATTGCCCATTTGGTGATGTCCATGTGTAGAGTCGCCTCTTGTGTTGTTGGAAAAGAGTGTTTGTGATGACGAGCTTGTTCTCTTGACAAAACTCTATTAGCCTTTGCCCTGCTTCGTTTTGAACTCCAAGGCCAAACTTACCTGTTGTTCCTTTTATCTCTTGACTCCCTACTTTAGCATTCCAGTCCCCTAGAATGAGAAGAACATCTTTCTTTGGTGTCAGTTCTAGAAGGTGTTGTAAGTCTTCATAGAATTGGTCAATTTCAGCCTCTTCAGCATCGGTGGTTGGTGCATAAACTTGGATTACTTGGATTGGCAGTACATAAATGGGCAGTACATAAATCAAATAAATAAATAAATAAATAAATAAATTTTTTGTTTTATGAATAGTGATGGGCACAAACCACTGTTTCGGTGGTTTGGGCTTTGGATGAACAGGTCTTCAGCACTTCCCAGCCCAGCCTTCTCTGGTGGGTGGCCAGTCAGAAGCAGCGCCTGGAGGAGTGCGGCAGGGAAGCCAGGGCACTGCCTCTGAGTGGGCACCCGCCAGAGGAGGCAGGGCTGAGAACTGCCGAACACCTGTTCATCCAAAGGGTGAACTGGCACAAACCAACAAACCGGCAGTTCGTGCCCATCTCTATTTAGGAATAACTGCCTCAAATTTCATACCAAAAATAAGTTATTGCATTGTAATTTTTTTAACAGACATGTTCATTTTGAAATAAATGAACATGTCTCTCTGAACTATTTTCAGAGAGCAGCTGACTGGATAGCTCAGTGGTTCAGGTATCTGTCTGTGGAGCCAGAGGTTGGGAGTTTGATTCCCCACTGTGCCTCATGAGAGAAGAGCCAGCCTGTGTGGCTTTGGCCAAATTGCACAGTCCTAATGTACCCCCAGAAAAAGGGAATGGTAAATTACTTCTGAGTATTCTCTACCTGGAGAACCCTGAAAAAGGATTGCTGCAAGTCAGAATTGACTTGATGGCATATTATTATTATTATTTATTTTCAGAGAGTCAGTTGTAGTAGTTTATTTCAGCAAAAAAACAGAAACAGAAACAAACTGAAAAATGTTGTGGCAGCTTTAAGACTAATACATTTATTTCTACGTGAGCTTTCATGGCTTACAATACACCTCAGAAACATCTTTTCTTTCCCAGACTGTAATTTGTGAATGCTGAAATGAAAGCTGAATTCTAATTCATGAAGGCTGAAATAAACTTATCAATCTTAGAAATGCCACCAAACTTTATTGTTGAAATGAATGACATCCATTCCAGTCACAAGGAAAGAAAACTTCTCATGAGTGGTAAAAGACAGAGAGTCCACATGATGTTACCTATAAAACCTAAATAGAAATATGATTCTCTTGCCATTCAAGTGCATATGATTCATTCCCATGGTTTGAAGACTCACGACTCCCAGGGAGAGAATTAACATCTTCACCCTCATATTGTTTCTTTCATGTGTTCCTCCCCCTAAAGATGCTAATAGTCATGGGGAAATGACAGACGCGATACACCCCTCCTAGGTTAACAGTAGCCACAGGAGGGAGCAAAACTCCAGACTCATGGAGGGGCTTTAACTCTTTCTTTTCCCTGATTCCCTTTCCCTAACTTAAACCCTTCTGAAGACAAGCTGAAGACAATCTTGTGAGTAAGTGTGGAGAGGTATAAGCAAGAACCTTTTTTCTTCGCTCTGAGACATATAGCAACTTTAGGGAGGGCAAGAGAGAGAGACCCGTTAGCAAAACAAATTTCAACCCTCCCTGTCCCCATGGCTGCTTTTAAAAATAGAAAAGCAGATCTGATCACAAATCTGCCCATGTGGCATCATGAATTTGGCTTCCATAATAAAAAAATTGGCCATCTTGGCTGTAAAATAAAGGGCATCTGGTAGTAATACTGGAACACCCATATTGGTGGTATTCCCCAAGTTAAGAAATTAATACGGTTGAGCTTCTGCTTGGCTGTAGTTTGATTTGATTTTCCGTGTGGTTGTCTCCTGGCTAAGGAGGTTTTAGAAGAAAACCTCTCTCCCCCCCCCCCCCCTTAAGTATACACACATAACCCTCAAAGAACAAGATGATGGCAAACATTCAAAGGTCATCGACAGGCTGCTGTCTGGAAGATTTCTGTGGTCTTCCCTTGTTACAAAACCAAACCAGCTTTCAGTTCTAGGTGCTGGAAAGAAAAAGGCAAGACAATTTGCTGTGTTCTCCACCCCCTTCCCAATTTTGAGACCCTCTTCCATGTAAAATAGAGGTCATCTAACAAGGAAGACCACACCTTTTAACTCTGGATCCCAACCCAAAGAAATGCCATGGTCAGCTTCCTTGGCTTAGTTTATTGTCACACAGATGGGTGCATCAAAATGGGCACTTCCATGAAAACATATATGAATAATATCTCATGCATGCCTGTTTTGGGGTTTCGATGAGATGTTCACCTTTGCAAGTGGGTTTAGGCTTGCAACCTGTGTGTGTGTGGGTGTGTGCTGTCAACAATTTAATTGTGCATCCCGAAAAGGCAAAGAAAAGGTGACCTTGACAGTGAGAAGCAAGGACACAAGGAGATCCCACCCTTTTAGGCTGGCTCCCTCTCCCTCCACTTCCTTGGTTTAGACACCGAATCTTGATTACTTATTCTGGAATAACTACCCCGCTTGGCTCCAGACTCAAACCCCCCCCCCCCCCATGTGGTTTGAAAAACTCACTCTGGCCACCAATGGGAACACTCTGTACGCTTGCACCTTTTTGACCACCCATGCCGAGAAAACAAGGGAGGTGCCACAAATTAAAGCATATGAATGAATCAATAATGCGTGGTAAGAGAATGGGAGAGCCATGGCCTCCGAGAACCTTGTAAAACCGCGAAAAAGCTCTCCCTCCCTCCCTCCCCAACCTGCCCCTCTTTCGCCTTTCAAAAGCAACTGGTTTTACCATACAGCAAACAAGGAAAACCAAGCTTGGAAACCAGAGGAAAAATTCTTTCTCACACCCCCCCCCCCCCCCGATCAGACCCACGCATACACACAAGCCCTTGCTGGCCCCAGTGCGGGTCTCGGAGTCCTCTTGGGCGGCCGCCGGTTCCTACAGTTCCCGCCGAAGGCACTGCGGCTTGAGCAGGAAGGGAAGGCGGAGGAAGGAGAAGGGGAGAGGAAGGCGGAGAGGGAAGCGAGACGCCAATAACCCCGTTTCACTCTTTGCTGACTCAGAGCTCAAGAAGGTGAGGCGCCTTCAATCCTCCGTGTCAATCCCCTTCTTAACAGCCCTGATCTCGTCGCCTGCTTCGCCTCGCCTCGCCTCGCCTCGCCTCGCCTCCCCTGAGCCCGGAGCAGCCGCTCGCCCGTCTGCGAGAGGCACTTGCAGTGAGGTGGCACCGCACACGACACACACACACACACACCACATACCACATGCACGCACAGGGAGAAGCGCCTCCCCTTTAGTCCCTCCCCGTCTCCCGCTCTCCCTCGCTCGCTCGCTGCCCGCCTGCTTGCCACAAACAGCGCCGGCTGCCAATCCGACCGGCTGCCGCTGTTGCTGCAAGGACTCCGCACTCGCCTCTGGACGCCCAGCGACGCACCATGAGCGCCGGGGAAACGCTGCCTTCTGCTGCGGAGCGGTTGCGCTGCTGCTCCTCCTGCCTCCGGGTGGATTAATTGCTGCTGCGGGTCCTGGAGCGCCGGCGGCTGGCCTGGCTTGGCGCATGTGGGAACGTTACAAGCCCCAGCCCAGCAAGCAGAGGAGGGACGTGGGTGGCAACCGGGGGAAGGGGAAACGTCAGGAAGAGACTTGGAGCTCTCTCTCTCTCTCTCCCCCCCCCCCCCCGATCCCATCAGCACCTGCCCAGCCAAGGCGCAGGATCCCACCGCCAGGTAGGACAGAGAGCTCCTGGCGCTTCTCGCGCGCGCGGGGCCAGTGCCGGGTTTTGCCATCGCGCCCTTGGGGAAGGAGGAGAGGGGGCGCACGGCCAGGGCGCGCGAGGCACGCGATCCTAGGCTTTTTAGGATGGGGAGGTGGCGGGACTGGGTTGGGGCTGAGGGTGAGCCCGCCTTGCTGGCTCTCCGGCAAGGAGGGCGATGGATGGCGTTGGTGTTGCGCCGGGCGATGCGTTTTTGGGGACAGGAAGGTGCCGGGTTCAAAATGCGTGCCGTGGGCAGGGTCGTTGCAGTTTGGGGTTTCGGGTGGGCGCGGAGGCAAACAGCAGCAGCAACAACAACAACAACAAAGTGCCCGGGATTGAGGGCGGGACTGCAAAGTGGCGCAAAGGGGTTGGGGCGTAGGTGGGTTTTAATATATATATTTTTTAAAGCTCGGCTTCGGGTCCTGCAGGTAGATCCGGGGCTGGGCCGCCGGCAGTGGCTGCTGATTGGGAGGAAAGAAGCTGGAGGAGGAGGAGGAAGAGAAGGCAAGAAACAAACCAGCCAGCCGGTTATGTTGCCTCGGCTTGTAGCCCGGCCAGCTTCGGCGGCCAGGAAGGGCTCCCAAGGAGCCGCATTGCCTCCTTCCTGTATGCGCCTTGCCTGTGTGAGTGCGTGCTGGTAGGAGTGTGTGTCGAAAAGGCTTGATCCCGGGGATTTGATCGAGCTCGGCTCTTGCAAGTGGCGCAGCGGCGGCCGGGATTAGGGCGCAGGCAAAGCGCTTTGTGGTGGAGCTATTTTGGAGAGGGCGTGTGCGTGCGTGCGTGCGTGCAGGGTGCAAAGGCTTCTTCCTTGGATCTGGACTCTGTAAGGAGGCAAGGTCTTCCTGTTCGGAATAGGAGGCTCTTTGCTTTGCAGTGCTTTTAAAAAAAAAGGACTTGGCAGGTGGAAGCCATGTGGACCCCTCTGGAAGTGCCACATGGTGGTAACTTCTTCCCTTGCCTACTGCCATCTCAGTCACCCTTCGCCACTGTTCCACCCAGTATTCACAAATCCTGCTTAACCCCCTTGTCAAACGGTAGTGGTTGTGCCAATCAGATATTTGGGGTACATGTGAGAATTAGAGTGGGTGGGGAAACGAGGAGAATGAGAGCTATTCCTTTTTTTTTTTAACTACATGTGATAGAGGAGACAAAGGTCAGCAGGGAGCATATATTCAAAAAGGCACAGTGATCTTAGGAAAATAGGACAGGCTGCTCCCAGAAATGCAGAAGCTGATCTTGAGACATGTGGTTGGCTTTGTTCACAATGTTCACCTGTTTGGCACAGATATAACTTAGGGCACTTGGAATGTGGAGTTTTGACCCAGTGTGATGATGAAGAGAAGTGGGAGCTAGGTTTCTGTTGTCTAATAATGTCCAAATCTGGTTCTGTTTTGCCTCATGCGTTTGTTTTAAGAAACGAAGGGAACCCAGACTGCCAGACTGGGTACAGAGTGACTTCCTAGAAAATATTTGAATGGGGAGACAGTGTCGACGGATGATGACGCACGCGTTCCTGGATGGTTCATTTTTACACTCTGAACTATGATGCTCACTTCCACCTTTTTCATGAAGTAGAGGAGATGCTGAACGTTGCAGGAGATGGGAGGGTAGTAGATGTAATTGCAAGGCAGAGAGCCTGTGTGTATGTGTGTAGGAAGCTTATGAGGTTTCCTGTAATGCATCATTTTATCAAGTGCCACAAGAGTCTCTGGTTATTGTATAATTTCCCAACAACAGAAGGAGAAACATCTTGCTGAGGAGCTGGGAGGATCGGTTTTCTTTTCCCATCACTGAGTGAAATCCCAGTGAACATTTGTGTTTGTGTGTGTGGAACAGATTTCACTGTGCTGGAATCTCGGAGTTATGAAGCCTAGAGATTCAGAATGACTAATCTATCATATTCTTCTTCAGTGTATTACTCTCCTGCTCAGCATGCAGTGACTGTTGCCACATCAGCTCTTGAGTGAATCAGACAATATGGGGGTGGTGTGTGCATGTGTATATTTTTCCAGTTAGGTCAGAAAGCATCTGGAAGTAAATGAAAGAGGGAATGGTGGCTCACCAGCAGAGCACATGTTTTGGGTGTAGAGATTCCCAGGTTCAGTCTTTGCAGAAGGGCAAAGATGTGAACTCTTGACATCTGCACTTGCAAAAGAGGGAGCAAGTGATGGAGAAGAAACCTGTCATGCTTCATATGCATTCCACGCTTGGGCCATTGAGTGGATAACATTTATGGTACGACATCTACCTGGAGGTAGAGTTGAGGTGCTGTTAGCTACATGCATGCGTGGGAGAAAAGGAAGGTAGAGTTGAGGGAGGAAAAGGAAGCCACCCAGTTCATGTGAAGAAGAAATCGATCGCACAAGGTAAAGATAAGTGGGGAGCCCCCAATTATTTTGTCTCCACCATTGTTGCCCTCTGTAGGCATACAATTACTCGTGTAAGCATAGTTGAATTTTTGTCCATGTCCATTGTCTCTGGGACCATTCTGTTGACCTCCCTTGTCAGTTGACGAGATGGACTGCATTCGACAGGCAATTGCATCCAACCTGGTGTTAGGCAGCTGCCCATGTTTCCAATGAAGCAAGGCAGAAAGCTGGTGAAAGGACTATCGTATAAGCCTCCTGGGATGATGGTGGTTGCAAATTAATGGAAAGAATGGTTCTCAGGAGAGCTGATGAAGTTCCAAGCAGTTGGAGGACTTGAAAGTGGGCAGTTGGTGGGGGATTTTGGAAATGCTGGGATCGGAGGCTTACCAAGTGCTTCTATTCACAAAGTGTTTGGAAATTTGAGGTTCTGCTGTATTTACTACGCTTCCCTTTTCAGGCTGACAGCATGTAGTAATCGCACTTATTTTCGCTAGTGTTCTTTTTTGTCATTTTCACAGCTGAATGTGAGTACAAAACAATTGAAGAAGGGAAAAAAAATCCTGCTTCCCTTTAAAGAGGTGATTCAAAGCTAGACTCATACAGTTCCTCTCCCCCCCCCCCCCTTTCTGGTATATGTTGTACTTGAAGTGTTAAAATCCTCCAGAGGCAGAGGTGGAAAAGCAAGCGTGGTGGTGTGGTGGGGGTAGAGAGACTGATGGAAGAAGGTTTTACTAGCACTTACTTCAAACATTTCCTCTTGCTTATATTTAAAAGGGGGATAAAAAGAAAGCATGTTCCCAAACTGGTTCAGGGCTATATGAAAGTGAAATATTAATGACCTGGGAAAGCTTACACAGCAGATCCCTTTGCATGGAATCGTTTTGGAGGGATTCCGTTCCCCTTGCAGCGCCTTTTGCTGTATGAAATTGTGTCTCTGTAGTGCGAATGCAATTAAAAACTTCAGGGCTGCAGGATTTGTAATTATGGGGGTGGAACAACATTGGCCAGTGGGTCATGTAGCAGGTCTAATCATCTTTTCCATTGGAGAACATCTGTGATTTTAATTGTTTTTATATTCTTGGAGGATGCTGTATAGACTGGATTGCTGTATAAACGTTTTGAAAATTGCTGTGTATTGGGCTCTTTGTCAAGTGTCTTTACAGAAAGTGCTTGGCTTAGTTTTGAACTGCAATAGTTTGTCATTAACAGCTTTGCTAACTTCAAGTTTGTCAGGAGAGTGTGATGGAAGTAGTACAGGAAAGTGGAAACAACTCCTGGTGTCGGATCAAACTCTTTTCCCCACAGAACAGTTCTAGCATTACCTTTATGTGCACTGAAATATCCCTATAGTTGAGAAGTGTTGGTTTTTTTTATTTCAGCCTGGGTTTTTAGGTCTGTTATCTTCATTTGTTCCTTCCTCTCAAACAAGACCATTTCCTGTGGGGGCATGCACAATTAGAACTCCCCTTACATCGACTGTAATGGCAGCTGTGGGAGTTTTCTCCTCAACATGGAACAGGGCTGGTTCTTGTTGGCTCTCTAAATGAGGGTCGGGGTGGGGGTGAGGATGTTATCCCCAGCACAGCTACCTCTTGCTCTCTGCCTCATTCCTGGCAGGATCAATACAACATGGTATTTTGCCCTGTGGGATTTAAAACAGGTTAAAGGCTCTAAGTTCTTCTATGTTTCCTGCACTTTCCTTCCCTTCCCTTCCCTTCAGTTTCTACAAGTTATTCCATCTTCCCTCATTGTCCATAAAATGACAGAACTTCCAGTGGGTGGAGACAGGACAGAGAGTGGGGAGGGCATGAAATGGTTAGACAGGGGAAAGTTGAAGGGAGAGGATGTGTTATAGTATGGACACAACTCAGATTACATTCAAAGGAAAAATTAAAAGCTTGGAGTGAATCATTCTGAATCTCTGGGGGGGGGGGGGAAGGATTACAGTTCCAAACTACATCAATCCAAGCTCTATCTCATGTGGGTGAACTCTTGGATTATTTTATCTCTCAATTATTCTTTTTCATTGGCCATTTCAGTATCAGTCCCACTTTGTTAGTTATCAGAACAAGTTCGAACCATAACAAAAATGTGGCAGCAGTAGCTCAGTCTTTATTCAAAATTTGGATTGCAGCACTGAAATGGAAGCATACCCACCTATTCTGACGTCATACTGTATATTAATGAACTTAAGTATATATAAACTAGAATCAGAAATGACCCTTTTTCCCCAGAATGGAGAATACAGTTTATTACCAAATGCTGGTCATCTCAAAAAGCCCACTAAGGAATAATAAGGTACATTTACGCACAGTGACATTGCAGGATTTATCTAGCATTGAAGGATTTGGGAACTACTCCATTATTCATGAAATCAATAAATACAGATCAAAGTGGTAATTGGTTGGTAGGCTGATGTTTAGGTTTAATCCTGAAATTAAGCTAGATGAGATGGTCCAGTGGGTAGCATATTGGATTTGAATATTTAGGACATGAATTCAGCTTAAACTTTCTGCTCAGCTATGTGATTGAGCTAGGTTGCTCATTCTTCCAGATGTAAAATGGGGATCATGCCCAGTGATCCTGTGTAGGTGGATGATGTAAGAACAACAGAGCAATTTTGCAAAAGAGATTTGAAAGAAACAGAGATACAGAAATTGCAGTCTGGACAAGATTTGAATGCACGTCTCCAGGGCCTAAGATAATAATCTGTTCATTGAAGAACACTCAAACTTCTTTTCGGCCTCAGTCCGAAAAGTTTGCAACAGGTGAATTGAATGTTTTGACTCTAGGCTCTATGAGGCCAAAGATTAAGTGGCTGGGTTTTTTTGTTTGTTTCTTTCTTTTACTCCCCTTTCTTGAATTTCTTCAGTTTGCATTGATCTCTGTTCTTTTTTCCCAACTGACTACAACCTGCAATCATTGTTTCCAGGTACTTGTCTCTCCTGCTTCTGCTGTACATGCATGTTATGTGCCATCAAGTTGCTTCAGACTTATGGTGACCTTTAAGGCTGTTATTATACCAGTCACTATAGCTTAGTAACTAAAAGTTACTGTCAGAGCTGTCTGCAGAATTCTGTGAGTCTTTGGCTAGTGGCCGACAGTGTGCTTCTTTAATTGAAAGGGGGAGGAGGGCAAACTGAGGAAGCCTCCCATAATCCTCTGGGGTAGATCCTCAGTGCGCTGGAATCTAGCCTTTGTTTCACACTCTTGTGTTACAGAATATTTGGTGAGTGTGTGTTAGGGACAAAAGAGAACTTCAGTTTGTTTTCGATAAGGATTTTGCAAAGTTTGCACATTTCTTCCTATATGGAATGGAAAAAAATGTTTTGGAAAGATCAAACGTGAGAGAAATGAAAATGGATGACCTCTTCATCCAAGCCCAGATCTATGAGTACTACTAAACTTCAGAAAGTCTAGGTCTGAATATGTGTGTACTCAACCATAATCTTGTTGTGTTAAGTACCATCTGATGTATGGCAACCTTAACATGGTTTTCAGGGTATGTAAGATATTTAAGAAGTAGTTTTACCATTATCCCAACTGCCATGAGTTTCCAAGCCTGAGCAAGGATTTGAATCCAAGTCTCTTGGGTCGTAGTCTGTCACACTATCCACTACACCATACAGGCAATTAAATTTCTCATTGTCATCTCTTCTTTTGAAGATGCCACTTGACTTTAATATATACGTGGTAGGGAGGTGCAACATGATCTTTTCCATGCCAGGTCAAATGGGGAAGAAGTTTGTTTCACTTCATGTTTGAAGGATTTATCAAAATTAGCAGGTCACGTATTTGGGGTGGAAAGAACCTGAGGCTTGAAACATTTCAATGTGGGAGAAAGTGAAGCTGATCTATTTCTCTTGTCGTACTGTATTTACATAGCCCATTTAGGAGTTTTAGCCTTACGAATGAGACAGTGACACAAGTAGAAACGGGCACCTTTAGCCCTACCTGTGTTATTGTAGAGCTTCCCATCTTCGGGCATAAAGTCTGCAGTGATGAGGGCTTTTTCAATGTAGGATGGCTGCTTGGCTCACTAGGAATCATAGAAGATCAGACCCTATTTTCACAGGCAGAGCTTGCCATTGCAGAAGTTACACCCGTTCCTAGATTTGATGATAGATGGATGAAGATGTGACTTCACAGCCCATTTCTGACAGCGTTGCCTCTTCATGGTTGTAACATCTGATTAGTGCTTATGTCTTCCATGGTCAAAGAAGATGGTTCCCAACCTTGGGTAATCAAGGTGTTCTTGAACTGCAACTCCCGGAAGCGTTCACCCCAAGCTGTGCTGGCCAGGATATCTGGGAACTGCAGTCCAAGAACACCTGGTTTTCCCAAGGTTGGGAACCACTGGTCTAAAATATCCAGGAAGGTACAGGAAAGCACATGGGATGATGAGCTGCCTCTGGCCTTCCGGGAACTGGTAATAATTCTCTATTTGGAGGTGGCAAATGCCTTGGATTGAAAGTGTGGAGTTCTGGTTGCCTTCAAGGGAATGATTGTGAGACTGCTCCTGGAAATGTTTTCCTTAGCCCTGGAATCCTGTATTCACTATTGGCGCATGGCTGAAATTCCCTTCCAGAGCAAAATGTCATACAGCTTCAAATATTTTGGGGTGGAAACCCACTTCGGCAGAGTCTTTGTTGTTTACTCTTGTAGCTTACTTGCAGACAACGTTCCTTCTAAGCTGTGTGGTTGCGTAGTGCTGTTTCAGTGCTGCGCACCCACAGTTATTATCGCCGCTCATTTGGTTCTAGTTGTGACTGGGACTTTGTATGTGTGGGGCAGGGTTTCCCCTTAGTGCTGGTGGAAATTTAGAGCGAATGTTGCTCTCAGACCTGGTTTTGAGATAGCAGTTGCCCTATTCATCCTGATAGTAACCCTCAAGGGGCACGATTGTCCTATTTAATGTTATACACACACTTTTTTGGCATCGGGTCCTAAATGTGGAAGAGATCTTTCAGTCATTTCTGGTTGCATCAGAAGGCACCAGTGATGAGTTTGGAGGAGGTGGAAAATGGGGTGGGTGTGTGGCTCCCGGATCCTCTGGAGTTGCTCATCCCAGTCTAAATATACCTGTCCAACCTTTTATGGCCGATGAGGTATGATGAGTGTAGGCATACAATTACTCGTGTAAGCATAGTTGAATTTTTGTCCATGTCCATTGTCTCTGGGACCATTCTGTTGACCTCCCTTATCAGTTGACGAGATGGACTGCATTCGACGGGCAATGCATCCAACCTGGTGTTAGGCAGCTGCCCATGTTTCCAATGAAGCAAGGCAGATGGGAACCTTTCATGGCCGATGAGGTATGATGAGTGGTGTTTGTTTCCTTTTCTTCAATACTTGACTCCCTCCCCCCACCAACAAACTCAAGTTCTTTCCATCCTGAATCCAAACAGATTCATGAATGTTGTTAGTTTCTTTGTAAACAAACAAAATTCTCTCCTTTCTGCAGTGGATATATTTGATAGATTCAACTGGTTCCTAGCATGGAGAGAACTACATTGCACATGCCTACCGCATAAGTGTTAAAGGCAAGGAGCCTCTCAGAAAAAAAAAGGTAGCAACCCTAAGTCAGCATTAAAAAAGTTGTATATGCATAGCTTCAGAGCACTCAAGATCCTGGGCCTGTATGGATGATTTTGTCAGCGCCCCCCCCCCCCCCTTTCAGCTTCTAAATATTTCAAGTTCTTTCCTTCCAAAGTATAAAGAATTTTGTGATTTTGTGTCAAGTGGAAAATGAACTTCTTGCATATCTTTATGCTCATACTTGGGAAATTCCTCCAATTTCTCGTAATCAGGGCCATGATGAAGTTGCGGAAGGCTAATCCATGATATGCTGGACTCTGGGGTAGGCTGGTTATTGGATTATATTTTTATTTTTCTGCAGCGACTATAACTCATGTATTGTTTTTTTACAACATTGCCACTGGTGTGTGCTTCACTCTGTCTTCAGATTTTTTTTTTTTTTTTTGCTTTTCCTGACTTTGTGTCATGATGTGTAAAATACAGTGTGTACAAACAGTTAGATGTAACAGACAGTATGGTTTGTAGCTGGCCAGTTTTTCCCTAGACACTTGCACAGGGCAGCTGTAATGCTGGGGTAGCGGAAGCTGTAGATGTGTGTTATACAGACAGTTGAATAAATAACAGCTTAGCTATCCACTAGTTAAATTTATGGGCATGCATATGCATTGCATTTCCCGTGCTTGTCAAGCTACATGTCAGGGTGTATTTCTCAGATACTACATACTTGCATGCTTCGTGTGAGTGGCAAGTCTAGTGAGATTTCCCTTCTGGATTGTAACAAAATACTTGTGCTTTATATAGGAGGCTATTGCTTTTATCAGCACCGTTGTCTGTCCTATACACGATAGTCAGTTCATAATAAAGCCTCAGGATTGGCTGTAAGAAAGAAAGGAACTTGTAGCTGAGATAGAGAAGCACCAATGCCTAAGCAAAGAGGACATCCTGGGGGAAAAAGCGAGAGAGAAATTGCAAAAATATCTACATTAAAATCTCCCTTTCTGCATTATGTGTGTCTGTGTGTTTTAAAGCAAAAATTAATTTAGACGGAGGACAACTGAATAAGCGGCTCTGTAAGAATTGCTAGAATATATGGAGTTTGGTGCACACAATAGTAACTGGTCCGTTATTTGTCGGTAAATATCCAGACTTCTATTTTATTTATTTTTTGTTCAGGCGTTTGGTGTTTCCTACGATGGAGACGACAAGGACACACGAGTGAATTAAATATCAGCACTTTCTCCGAAAGGTATTACAAGCCATGATCACTTCGCCTGAGGAGTGTTGCCGACACTCACATCAAGGTCAACACTTGCTTTTCTGTCCCATGAGTAAGAGTGAGGGCGTTGGATGAATCCCCCTAATGATGATCTTGTAGTCACCCAGGAAGGTTTCACCAGTAGAGAGGGGACTTTTGTATTTTTTGGACTATGGGACCCAGAAGTCTGGTGGAATCGCTGCTCCCCCCCCCCCCCAAGCCCTCTCTGGTACAGTATTTGAAATGACTTACAACAGCTTCTGAATACACGAGAATTGATCACTCACTTTCTGAGCTGCCAGGCTGTTATGATGGCAAAGGCACTGGCTGGCTAATGGGGCTAAACTCTGTGGGTGTTGCAAAGCATGGGAGGGTTTACTGAGCCTAGCCCTGCCCAGCTAGTTCCTTCACTGTCACACAGCCCTAGCACCTCAGAAAGGGAGTGAAATTTTCTTATTTATTCGGCGGCTGTTGTTTTTAAACACCTGAGAAGGCTTTTTGGTGGTGGTGGTAGTGGAGATAAAGCCTGCTGGGGCAATTCCAGCAGATTCCTGAGTGCTGTTGGCCAAGAAATACAAAAACCCCTTCCCTGGTGACCACTGCAGCTACAACCAGGTCCAGATTTGTGTGTGTGTGTGTTCAGGGAGACCCTAGGGGGAAAAGTGTGAGTAGTTACTTGCACTCTTGGTTGTTGCACTGTGTCCTAAATCCAGTTGCTCGGATAACCCCATTCGGTCTATTGCAGAATGATAAGTTAAAACTTATATAAAACTCCGGCCATGCTCCGCCAAGTGGAATAATCACAAATCTCCCCTCCCATCCCCTGCAGCATCCTGGTCTAGCCCTTAACAAGTGCATGATGCAACCACCTTGAGATTCAGTCCTTTTTTTCCACCACAAAACTTGTGATCCCCTCTTGTGTGTGTTCTATCCAACGGAGGATTTCTTGTGCTATTGTAGAGAATAGTTTTGGCATGCTGGAGTCTCTCGCATCTCACCTTGATGGGGGTTGGATTCGATGATCCATAGGGTCCCTTCCAGCTCTGCAGTTCTAAGATGACGATGATAATAATGATTACAAGTTAATTTCTTTGAATTTGAGACAGAGGATTAGAATATGCCAGGCGTTCAGAAATGGCTCCATTGAAAGAGTAAGAATTCTAGTGCCACTACCTGCTTGTTGCTGTCTCCAAGCAAGGAAAGGACTGCCTGAAGGGGAAAGCTTTGGCTACACAGGAGGTTTCTGCAGATGGTTTGAGATCCTGAGAAAACAGCGTTTCTGATCCCATGGAAAAGTTCCATATATAGTAAACGCTCTGTTTTTCAGAATGTTTTTCTTCAGATGGAGACAGGGGAAGGCAGGGCTAGAACCACTCACACTTTCAAGTTAACTCTTTTTTTGTGTTGGAATTCAGCAACCTGAAAATTATGACTTTAAGACAGAGGTTCCTGGCCTTGGGTAACCCAGGCGTTCATGGACTGCAACTCCCAGAAACCCTGGCCAGCACAGCTAGTAGTGAAGGCTTCTGGGAGTTGTAGTTCAAGAACACCTGGGTTACCCAAAGTTGGGAATCACTGGTTTAAGAGGTTTGGATGGGGGGGGACTTTGGGGTTGAATATCAACCACTCAGCAGCCGCCATTTTTTCCCTATCTATCTCAGATTCCTTTTTCCATCTTTTTACTCAGTCAGGGTTCTGAGTCTGGTAGCAATGTCAGGGTTCTGTGTCAGTTAGAGTCTGAGTGAAGTCTTTTTGTAACCAGTTAGTGAAATAATGAAGTTAACCAGTTAAGATGTCAAACCGTGTAACAAGTAAATATGTTTTGTTTGTTAGTCTGACATATATGAAGATTTGTGAGTAAAATAGAGACATTTTTTATTCTTTCTCAACACCAGAGTCTCTGACTGAATGGATTTGAGATTGTATTGCCAATTGGGGAAAACTAACTAACAATAAGGTATGGTACATTTGAGGAAGACTTGTAATTATAATAATCTGCTCTATAGGTCCCTGTTTGGATTTTTTTTCTCTGCTGTGTAGCTGGAATTTTAAGCCAACAATTTCCACACTCTGCCAATATTTTGAGCACTAGAATAGGGCTTTTGACTTCTAATATTTTACAGATTGCATCTGCCTTCGTTTGCCATTGATGCGTCTGGAAGTAGCCATCCAGAGAGAACATACTGCTGCAGCGTTTGAAAGTCTTTCTTGTACAAAACAACACATTTGTGTTACGCAGTCATGGCAACCTTTTGTATGTGGGGTTGAAGTGGTCATTGTTGTACATTTCTCCACATTCCTTTCTTTTCTTTTTAAAAGTATTGTTAGCAATTTTCTAATAAGAATCTCCTTTTTTAAAGCTTCCAGCTACAAGTACATACACTTTTTATGACCAAGAGAGAGGGAGAGCACCCTGACAAGCAGCAATGGTTGCGGAGTTATAGGGGGTACAGAGCAGAAAATGAGTTGTTGCCCACATCATACAAATTAATCCCCCCGCCCCACTATTGCAGGTTTTTGTAAGCCTCTAGTAAACCTGCAAAACCTATCTGGGGAGACAGCAAGAGATGAAGATGCACTTCTTGAAGCCCTTTGCATGCCCAGTAGAACTGGAATAAATAAGAGAGCTTCTCTGCTTTGATGCTTTTTACAACCTGCTAAACTGGCAAAAAGGGCTCTTGTGTGGGTTTTTTTTTTGGGAGGGGGGAGGTAACAATACATCCTGTTCCCATCACCTGTGGTTGATCTGTAATATACTGGCTGCAAAGCTGCTTCAGTTGTGTTCCAGTCTTTGGACGTGCTTCTGTTGATTCCAGCAAAGGAGAAATTCCACCCTTGGAATTTAGTCTATTAATCATCATGCATTATGCAGCCACCTGTTAAGAGCAGGATCAATTGCCAACCCTTTGGTAGCCATTTGTTACTGTTCCACCATAGGTTAATGACTGCCCGACGAAAAGGGGGAAATCTCCCCTTCCCCCCTTTTTAAATTGGGATGTGTCTGAATAGACAAACAGACTGTTTTGTGTGAGAGTAACAAAAGAAACTGCAAGTCCATCAGGTCCAGAGTCCAGAATCACATTATTTCTAGTAATCACTGTCCTACATTTGTGTGAGCCTGTGTGTTTGGTGTTCCAGATGATAAGAACACTGATCGAGGTAATTCATCTTAAAGTCATGGGGGACAATATGAAGGTATTAGATAACATTGCCTTGTGTGTGCATACAGGAATGTGCGTTGGTTCAGATGTGTGAGATGCTCAGGAATATTTGGCACATTGGCACAGAAAGGGTGTCTGAAATGACATATCCTGCTGCATGGGCTGGAAGCAATATTTGTCTGGCACCAAGTGAAAATGTTAAGTAGCTACTTTATCACTGTGTGTACAAGTTTCTGGAATGTAATGAATTTGTACCTAAAACTGTGACTTGCCTGCCAACAGGACCTGTTTAACTGGCATGCGCCGTTGTCTGACTTGAAAACTGACCTCCAAGCATAGCTGTTGTGCATTGAATTTGGAAGTGGGGTGATGTTATACATCCGTAAATATATGGACCTGTTCCAGAAGTAATGCTGAACTACAGTTTAACATTCTGTGAATGAGCTTGTTCTGGATTCGTTTCTGGTTTCAGCAGTGGCCAGGAGTGCATTTGCACAATTAAAACTAGTGTGCCACCTGCCCCCATTCCTGGAGAGGTTTGATCTGGCCACGGTGACACATGCCTTAGTTACATCCCAGCTGGATTACTGTAATGCGCTCTACGTGGGGCTGCCTATGCAAAGTGTCAGGAAACTTCAGCAAGTCCAAAACGCTGCAGCCAGATTGCTGACTGGGGCTGGTTACAGGGATCACATAACCCCTCCGTTACAGCAGCTCCACTGGCTGCTGACCTTTTTCTGGGCACAATTCAAAGTGCTGGTTCTAACCCAAAAAGCCCTATGAGGTTTGGGTCCAAGCTGTCTCAAACACCTTGACTCCCATTATGAGTCTACTTGAGTGGGAGAGGCCTTTCTTTCGGTCCCACCACCTTCACATGTGTGTTTGGTGGGGATACAGGAGAGGGCCTTCTCTGTGGATGCTCCCAGACTGTGGAACTCCTTCCCACAGGAGGCCAGACTGGCCCCATCTTTGCTGTCCTTCCGCAAGCAGGCGAAGACCTTTGTTCCTTTTTAATATTTGTATACTCATTGTTTTAAACTTTAAATGTTGTCTTTTAATGATGTAAGCTACCTTGGGCCTTTTTTTAAGTAGAAAGGTGAGATAAAAATATTTCAAATAAATAAATAATTATTCTGTCTCACATAATGCTAAACCATAATGCGGTGTTAGGTCCAAAGTGGATGATAGATAGTTACAAATGTCTAAGGGCTGGTCCATGCAATTATGGATCTGGAAAGGTTGTGTCTGCTGTGGGGGAATGGGCCTTCCCCCCAACATGTAATATATGGCATGGTCTGTGCATACATGGTCTGTGCATACATGTTGTTCTCGGAAGGGCTCCCTGAGCACATAGGAATTTTGAAAAGCACATATTAATATATTTGGAGTCTTGGCATGCCCGATGAATGCTTTGTTGTTGTTGTTTAGTCGTTAAGTTGTGTCCGACTCTTCGTGACCCCATGGACCAGAGCACGCCAGGCCCTCCTGTCTTCCACTGCCTCCCGGAGTTTGGTCAAATTCGTGTTGGTAGCTTCGATGACACTGTCCAACCATCTCGTCCTCTGTTGTCCCCTTCTCCTCTTGATAATGCTTACCTTTCCAGAAATATACAGAACTGAAATATACAGTTTTGTAGAAATAGACTCAGCTACCCTTCCAATGTAACATTTTGCCATTTCATTGTGGTAGGGTAGCTTCTTAAGAAATCCAGCCTTCCTCCTATGCCTCGAAGCAGGATTAATTAAACTGAAATCCTTTCTGACAGATACATATCCAAAGTAATTTTAAAAACTTGCTGTGTCTGAGGTCCCAGAACCTCCCTTGATAGTATTTTTCAATTTTCAATCAATTCTTATGGGCAGAACTTTTCCCTGATACTATTTAATCTAAATCTCTCTTTTTCCCCCTCCTGCAGTTTAAGCTCATTACAACTTTTCCTATCCTCAGTAGCAATGCAGAGCAACTGGTTACCTTCCTACTTATCACAGCCTGATGCATATTTGAAAACATCTCTCATGCCTCTCCTAATGTAAATTCTGCCTCCCGTAACGTAAATTCTGAACTGAACACTAAACATATCTTTCAGTAGTCCCCTCTCTGTTGTTTGGGCCTACTGAGAGAGGCGTGTGTTCTTGGCTTTAAAACAAGCAAACTGCAAATACTGTTCTGTGTCAAGGAAAAAAAATGTGTCCGGCATTAAGTATGCAGATTAAGCAAATACAGGCAAAACCATACAACCGTCACGTTCTGGTACTATTCAGATGTGAGGTACATGGAATGGTTAATGTCATACAGCAGCCCTTCTGAAAGAGTTCTTGGTCTGGTCTCTGCTTAGATGGGAAACTGCTTGTGAGTACATGTCACCTTGAACTGGGAGGAAGACAGGATAGGTAGATAAACAAATAAAGACCCTGAGCCTGCTCACACTGGTGACCAATAATCATGCTTAGTCCCCATTTCAGCTCCTATTGTGAATATTGTACATTCATGTGTCTTCAAGCTTACTTTCTGCATCTCTAAGGACTAGACACTTAGAAGCATAATACCACACTGAATTCTGCAACAGCTATGAATTTCTGTTCTTATCTTCTAGAAGTAGGATGGTATGGGTCGGAGACCTTGTTTCTTGACTATATTTGTGCCTAGTGAGATTTCTCTCTCCCTGTGCAGTTGTGCTTTTTGGTGATCCTCCTGATTAGAAACAAATTCGGTTTGGAAATGAGGTATTTGCATGGACACATTTTTCATCTGGCCACTGTGGCTGCCGGGTGACAGCTTGTACATCTTCCAGCCAGTTGTTGTGATCATTGTTATGCTTATACTGCTGGTTTATACTTTGTGCAAATAATTTGATGTGTTCTGTATTAGAAGATGGCTTTTGCACCCACACGGAGGCTTTAATCTCATTGGGACACTTGTGAGGCTTGTGGTGTGTTGCGTTGAAATAAATTACGCACAAAACCATGAGTACATTTTAAAATGTGGACAGATAAGATATGTGGAATTGAAAATACACTCATTCAGGGAGAAATGCATGGAAAACCCTAGGACAAATCCATGGTATATAAATGTCATGTAGGAACTAAAAACAAAGGCTTGAATGCAGGTGTTACTCTCAACTATAGCAGATTCATTGAATCAGTGGAATTTACTATGCAAATTCTAAGTAAAGTGCTTTATCAGTTTTTCAATTTTTCAGTCTATGCTAGTTGGACCTAATAATGGGAACCTGATACAAAGAAAGGATGGGCCAGAAGTGGAGGTAGGATTTGAAGAACTGCAACAAAAACTAATCTGAGAGTTTTCAGCGCCCTCTTACCAATCAACTGTTCTGGTGTTTAGCCAGTTCAGTTAAAAACTAGGGTACGATACTGCTTTGGCCTAAGTATTTGTAGAAAGAATGACATCATGGGAAAATAATATTTTTCAAACAGTTTTCCTTTGAATCTTGCATATTCTAGCATACGAAAAACGCCACTGTCTTGCCAAGGAGTTTCAAATGATAGTCTTCAGAGAAAATACGAAGAAATTACAGGATAATTCTATAACTGCTGGTGTTTAAGAAAAAAAGAGGAAAATTTCTAACCGCTAGCCTGTTTCTAAAATGGAAAATGTTATTCCTTGCTGCAGAAGCAGGTTTGTTCATGAAGCCAAGGAAGATGTGCACCCCGCTTAATTATAAATAAAACAGAAGTACTTTAATCCTTTTTGTTTTTACTTAAGTGTGGTGAGAAGATGATACTCAGAGTTTTCCAAATAAATAAGTATTAACATTTTGGACTATGAAAACAGTCCAGAAACCAGTGAGGCTTGCTCCTTGCATTTAAGCCTCTTGGCACTTTGCTCCTAAGCTCACTCAATTGGAAATAAGCTCTGTAGAAATCAGTGAGATTTACTTCCATGTAGCTCTGCTTGGCTCTGGAGTGTTGCCTGATTGATTCCGAGCCAGTTAAGTAGAAATTCCGAATTTGTATTTTTAAGGCAGTCTGTAACCTATGGAGGATTTCGCAACAGACCTACTATTTTACTGTAACTTGCCTAACTGCCAACCATATGGCCTTATCCTTCTATTCTCACACCACTGGTTCTATTTTAAATGACCATGCTGAATTTTTTGGCTGTATTCCCAAAACTGCTCAGTAGTAAATGGTTACTCTGTAATCAGTGGTTTGTACAATTCCTGCCTTCAGGATGCTTCCTGCAAAAATCTGTCTGCTGAGGTATAGGGCCAGTCCAAGATATTGTGTTGCTTGAGGCAAAAGATGAAATGGCACCACACCCATCCCAGGTAGTGAACCAGCTGGACTGTCAGTAGACTGACAATTCAATGCTAGTTGATGGATCGACATCTTCCACTACAGCTGAGGCCAACAGGTAGCATAGGTGATACAGGGAGTTGTCCTCCAGAGACCCCATCACTGTTGGCTATGCCCTTTAGGAAAGGCCCCAAACAGTGCAGATGATTTGGGTGTTTGCACGTTGTACGCAGCACTCTTAGCCCATGTGATTTGCTACTTAGACATGTTTGGCCTTGATATTGCTGAGGGTCTCAAGGCAGAGAACATGAGAACATCAGAAATTTATTGTTCTAGTCATTTTAATCTGTTTGTTCTAGTCAAGCATGCTGTTTCATACAGGGACCACCTGAAAGTTTTAGAACGCATACAAATAGTGCTTGAAGGCAATTGCTCTCCAACAGTGTTGTCCACCACCAACTGGTGTCTAGTAGCATGCTGCCTTTAAATATGGAGATTCCATTATTTTATTTTATTTTATTTTTACACAACCCATTCATTGAAAAGCCACTGCCCTGGACACTTTACAACAAAATAAAAAAATCCCAACCACCATCCCAACCAACCCACAATACAACTAAACTCAAATCCAAACAACAAAAATAGTAAATGAGAGCAAAAGTGAAGCTGTGTGGTGACAACTGAAATAGATAAAAATAAGGATTAAACTACTCTATTATGTAGGAGATGGATAAAGTGGATAGAGGGAAGCTCTTTTCCCTCTCACGCAATACTAGAACCAGGGGACATCCATTCAAATTGAGTGTTGGGAGAGAGAGAACAGACAAAAGAAAATATTTTTTTTTCCAACATTTTGTTAGTCTGTGGAACTCCTTGCCACAGGATGTGGTGATGGCATCTGGCCTAGATGCCTTTAAAATGGGGATGTATAATCTCCAGGCTTAAAAGGAAGGTACCTCAAAATACCAGATGCAGGGGAGGGGTATCAGGAGACAGGTATCTAGTTATCTCGTGTGCTCCCAGAGGCATCTGGTGGGGCCACAGTGAGATACAGAAAGCTGGACCAGATGGGCCCTTGGCCTGATCCAGTAGGACTCTTCTTATGTTCTTATGTACTGTAGAAGAATATTTCTAAAGGCTTCTTTAAAGAACTCTGCCTGAACTAACTTGCAAAAGAACTGGAGGGAGGGAGCCTGGCCAGCCTCTGATGGGAGTGTTCCACAAAGATGGAGCCACTACTGAGGAGGCCTGGTTAACCCCTTCTGGGCCTCCTTTGGTGTAGGCACCTGTATCAGCAAGGCCTGAGAGGAATAGGTGACATGGGAGAGATGCTCCAACAGTTATTGAGGTCTCAAACCATTTAGGGCTTTGTATATCAACACCCACACCTTGAATTTGGCATGGAATGGGCCAGGCTCAGGGGGAAATGATCGAATTTGGATGCTGTGGAAACTAATAGAGTAGTCTATTGACTAGATGGGCGGGATATAAATTCAATAAATAAATAAATAAATAAATAATTGGGCCACTGCATTCTGGATCTGCTCAGGCTTCTGTATCATCTTCAAGGGCAGCCCCACACAGTGAGCATTGCAGTAATCAGTTTTTGAGATTGCCAATGCATGAACTAGTGTTGTCAGAGACTTCCTATCTAGGTAGGGCCATAACTGGGCAATCTGCTGAAGATGGAAGGCAGCAGACCTGGCCATGACTGATACTTGCTTCTCCATAAAGAGAGACAGGTCTAGGATCACACCTAAGTTACGGATGGCATTTACCTGCCATAGCTTCATGTAAAAAAGTCTTTATTTGTTTTTATTTATTTCATTTGTATGTCCCCTTGCTCCCAATTGAGGAACCCAATTCTTAATATTGGTTGTTATTCTTGAATCTGACAATGCAAATGTATGGGGTAAAACTGAATTCTAGTGTTGAATGTTCTCCAGCAGCTATAGACTAGAAGATGGGTAAACTGCCTTTTCCAACGCAGTTTGGTTACTTCCTAATTGGCCATCTATGCAACACATATACTGTAAGGTTATTGATGGCTGGCCTGGAAGTGCTAATGCCATGGGTGGGCCAAAACCGTGTGCATCCTAAGGCAGAGCAACAAATAGTACATACAGCAAAGCCGGGTCATACCTAAGGTTGGTCATCTTATTTTGGCATCTGATGCAGAAAATTCCACAAGAAATCCTTTTGTTCCCTGTTGGTAAAAAATACAATCATGATCTTAAATAATTGGATATTTGCTATTGTCTCTTCTGCTGCCATAGACAGGCTGCCTCACTCTTCCTAATTTGGCTTGGTGACATGATCTTTATTTATTCATATCAAATCATTTCACAATTTAAAATTGTAGATGTATATGAAATACAGATAAAGTTCAAATAAATTTAAATATTAAAATAATTAGACTGCATTTGACCAGAAGTGGGCTATTTCAATAGTATTAGGGTTATGATCTTATTTTGTACACGTGATGGAGCAAAAAATTTCATACATATAAATGCTCCATTGATTGAATTTCTCCACATTCACAAAAAAATTGCCCTATATCCAAGTAATCCCATTTTACCGTATTTTTCAGTGTATAAGACACCCCATGTATAAGGACCACCCCCTCCCCCTCCTTACTTCCGTGTATAAGACGACATTCAATTTTTAATCTAAAGATTTTAGAGAAAAGTATCGTTTTACACACGGAAAAATACGGTACTTGACTATTCTTCCTGCTCTACTTCAGTCTATTGAAATGACTTCCAGATGGTCTAGCCAGACTCTTGTCCTGATGGGAGACACTCTTCATTCATTTGGCAAGGTGTGATATTTTTGCTGTCCATAGGCTTAGCCTAGCCTCTTCTGGTTTAATATTTAGAGCTTGAGATGTGTACTGGTATCCATGATGTGGATGATTAATTTAGTGCTGTATTCATTCATTATTTGTTAGCACTTGGTGTACTTCTGGAGGGGCAATGCCAGCCAGATAATAGACTTTAATGGGGGTAGTTTTCAGGCAGCCAGTAGTAAATCCTGCATGATTCATTAAGAGCTACATCCACTTGTTTGGCATGTGCCAATTTATACCACAGAGCTCTAGCATATTCTGCTATGGAGTAGCACAGGGATAAAGCTATTGTTCTTTTTCTTTGTGAGTGTGCACCCCAGTCTGACCCAGCCAATTTCCTGAGTAACTTATTTCTGGCAGCAACTTTCTGTTTGATGTTTGGACAATTTTTTTTGTAGGTCAAGGTTCAATCCAGAGTGACACCCAAATACTTTGGGTAGGGCAATGTTCCAGTATCTTGCCTTCCCAGCTAACTTGGAGCTTTCTCTCTGCTTGTCTATACTTTAAGTGGAAGGCATAGACCTGTGTTTTTAAAGGATTTGGTTTCAGCTGGTTGTGTTTATAATATAAAGTAAGTTTTCTAATGTAGAGGTGCTCGATAGACTCAGAATTTCCCCCCTGGAGTGTCATGAAGAAGGGTGACATGGTTGGACTTCACATAAGTTATCCTTTCTTTTGTTTTGTAACTGTTATTATATCTGCTAGATTATGACCCAATGACCAAACTTTTGTTGCACATTTATGCAAAAGGCATACGTTTTATCAGTGAATTGCTGTAAATTATGAAATCTTCATAGGCACTATCTGTTGCACACTGCGTGACTCAGTATGCAACAGATGATGCCTACAGAGATTTCTTAACATATGTCAGTTTGCAGCTAAAAGTTGAACTTTTTGCATAACTGCGTAACAGGATTTTGGCCAGTGTGTGGCTCTGGGCTGGGATAGTCTGTTTCAGAATCCACTGTACGCTGTGTATAGACTACTACAGACTATTGTGTATATCAGGTCTATAGTTTGGTATCAGTGGTTTGATGTCAATTTGTTGTGGTTTGTTGAACTGTGCATTAGAAGAGTCATGGACCCCAAAGGTGAGGTACATATTTTAAAAGTGGTTCTTCTTTGGTGCCTGGAGAGAAGGTGGTATAGATTTTAGCATTTGAGGTGTAGTTCCCTTCTATTTCCACTTACCACACTCTGTTATATTTAATTGAGATATAATTTTGTACAGGTAGTGATTTTTGGACGTATTTGTTGTATTTGAAAGATGCTGACACATGAATCGTCAGCAGCAAAGTGGTCAAACCAGAAACCCTCAGAACGCTTGATTATAATCTTCCCCTTTCTATCTCTCAAAACACCTTTAGGTCAGAAAGAGGCCAGCTCTTGACATTTAGTCAGCGGGAACATATTTACATAAAATGGGCTTGGTTCTAGAAGAGGGCGTGAGATCAGTTTCTTACAAGATCAACTTGTTGTACTTGTCTCTAGTTATTGTTTTCTAAGTACACCCATATATGTTGGAATACAAATCTTTTCTGAGATAAGTGATTATAGTGACCTACTTCAAATACCAATTCATGAGGAGTTGAAAACCTCCACTAACCTAAGTTGCCTGTTTTGATAGTTCTGTAGTTAAATCTATCTATCTATCTATCTATCTATCTATCTATCTATCTATCTATCTATCTATCTATCTATCTATCTATCTATCTATCTATCTATCTATCTATCTATCTGTCTGTCTGTCTGTCTGTCTGTCTGTCTGTCTGTCTGTCTGTCTGTCTGTCTGTCTGTCTAAAATCTTCAAAATTCTGCATAGATGTGATGGAAAGAATGGGATGAGACAAAAATTCAAACCTAGAAGAAAGCAAAACTGGCACATTCTGCCATCAGGACAGAGGGCTTTGAATCCTTAGCCCTTAAAAATTTGGGTTTGAATCCCTGTCCTTTCAGCTCTATTTGTGGTGATGAATTAGGGTTGTCAACTGTTGTTGTTGTTTTTAAATAGGATGGTCATATTTAACAGGCAGGTACACTACAGACCGACAGGTCCAAGGTGGTTCTCACCATGCTTGGAATGAGCCCACCTATTTAACTCAGCTGGTGCATATGGCTGAGAATTTTGTTTAGCTCCTCTTTAATAAGAACTTTAAAAAAATTGGTTTTAGAAGAGGTAGCCATGTTAGTCTGTTCAAGCATATCAGGCAAAATCCAAAGAAATAAAACAAAACAAAACCTTAAAGACTAACTGTTATATTTTAATGTAAGCTTTCGTAGACACATCCACTAAAGAAACTGTTTCTTTAGGTCTGATGAAATGGACATATCCATGAAATCTTACATTAAAATATAATACAGGCGTATCTCGGTTTACGAAATTATTGCGTCCTCCGGGATGTTCCGTTATGCGGAAATTTCGTAAACCGAAACGCGGATTGCACTAGGGTGGCGCTAGAAACCTCCAGGCGCAATGCGTCCTGGGGAAACCCTTTCATACAGCGGGGGGGGGGGGGGGAAACAATGTAAACCGGGGCATTATTTCTATGGATTTCAGTTCGTAAACCGAAAAATTATGTAAACCGAGGCTTTCAGAAACCAAGGTACCGCTGTAGTCTTTAAGGTGCCACATGTTTTTATTTTGTTTTGTTTCTTTGGATTTTGCCTAAAAAAAATGGTTTCTTTACTTAAACAAGAAGGAAAGAACTTGAGATTATTTTTTTTAAAAAAAAAAAAGTCAAATTGAGGAGAAATCAAAACTGGCAGGTTAATGCATCCTTACATCCAGGCCTGAAATGGACTGGGACTGAAAAAAATGTAAAAGGGAGAAATAAGGAATTTCCCCAACATAACCCACCTTCCCTCCAGAAAACCTACTTGCCTGTACATTCCTTCCTCTTTAAGTGGTTAAGAACAGCTGGGGAGGGGCACCTTCCAAAAGGGGCCTGTTTTAATGGAGATTAATGTCCCCTTTCTAGTCCTGTAGTCCTGATCCAACCGCCCTCCTGCAAATAAGTATTTAAAGAAGAAGAGGGGGGGGGCAATCTTTTGGGCCCAGAGCTATGTCTGAGCAATCATTTTCCAGTTCACAGTCTGATCCTCTGGCTACTGCTGGAATTGTTGTGTGAGGTGAAGCTTCGAACACAGCAGTTGAAGCCACGTTTTGTGCTAGACAAGTGAGGAGAACTCAGCAGTTGAGCTATGCTTGCCAGTTATCATTTCGCAGGGCTTCTGTGGAAGTGATTGGTACGCCCATGTGTCAGTGAAAAGTGGAATAAAAGGAGGAGCCATAGCACAGCAGCCTAAAGTGTACTTTGCTTGGAGCAAGTTCCAGGTTCAAAGGATGAGGGAGGCAAGTGATGTTGATACCTTTAAGGAGCCCCTAGAGAGCTATTGACCAGAACATGAGAAAGTGGGCTAGATGGACCAATGAGTGGTATTAGAGAGCTACCTGTATTCTTGTTCTTTGATTCACCAGAGTTTTGGACTCATTTCTACTTCCTTGAGAATGGTGCTCAGTTTGTAAAAGAATGACAGTTTTTTTCCTCTTTTAGTGTACAGGTAACCGTTAGTATGCAGGCAACATGTAGGGGAAGAAACATGCCAAACATGGTGTCTGTGTAATGGGAGCCCTTGCTTCCCTCTACACTTTTGCTGTGTACAGGAGGAACTTCCCTTTCCTCCATAATGCAAACTGAGCTCTACTCTGTGCAGACTAGGGCCAAGAGGTGCACAGCTAAGTGATGGAGACTCTTGTATGAATAAGCCTTGGATTATTGGAGTGCCATGATGCTGTGTCACACAAAGGAACTCAGGATAGATGTTGTGATCCTGAGAAAAAAGAGGTCAGAGGTTCCACCTCTGGTCCTGGCTCTCTAAACGTCCTTTGCATCACGAATTCATAAACAGCTCAGTCAGGATGGGTGGGGGACAGTTGCAGCAATGATGCAGGTCAAGTGGAGTAAGTGTACAGGTGGTATCTTGATTCTGTTGCTTTAGAATAATAATCTTAGAATAATAATCTTAGAACTGCAGATCTGGAAGGGACCCTATGCATCATCAAGTCCAGCCCTTGTCAAGGAGGCACAGTGGGGAATCAAACTCTCAACCTCTGGCTTTGCAGCCAGATAATGAAACCACTGAGCTATCCAGCAGTTCTATTGTGTCCTATTCAAGGGTATATCCTAGCATAATGGAACATAGAGTCATGTTTTGTGCCCTTAAATCTATTTATGTAGCAGAGATTAAAAAAATACACTAATCATTTGTTTACTACATATCTCTTTCTTCCAGTAAGATCAGTGTGCTTAATTGGATATTTTATTATACTAGACATTTTATTTTGCAGTGCATTAAAACAAAATCTGTAGTGTATCTCCCCCCGATCCCTTTCGTTTTTACCATGGGAATGTTAATACATAAATGACAATAAGAACACTTACTGGAAAGTAGTAGATGCTTGAAAATTACTATCTTTATTTCCCAGGGGTTAACATCTGCACATCAAAATAGAATCAAGCAACATATTATGTACAGTAAAAGGTTCCTGGCTACTGAAATCAAGAAGCCAATCCATTATAAAAAAAGATTAACTCGTTGTGCTTTGCATTGTTCTTTTTTCTATGAGAATCAGTCCAAGGGATTTGGAAGATTACGTTTGTTCATGTTCAGGTCCAATTTTGTTAAGGAAGCGGGGGGAAGCAAAACAAAGAAGTAAATTTTTGGATCCCTTTGGCTAATGATTGTATTTCTTCCAGCAGTTCATTGGTGTCATTTTTTATTATTTATTTCTTTAATGGAGGCCAGGTGACCATCTGCCATATCATCTGCTCCAAATCTTGCCCAAAAGGTGCAGTTTTTATCAGATCTTGGAAATAGTAGTTTTTAGACTACAACTCCCAGAATTCCCTAGCCAGCATGGTCACTGCTGCTCTCCTGGATAGAGCCATAGGATCATGTAATCATGAAGTTGGAAGGGGCCTATAAGGCCATCGAGTCCAACCCCTTGTTCAATGCAGGAATCCAAATCAAAGGATATCTGCCAGGTGGTTGCCTAAATTTCTCTTAAATGCCTCCAGTGTTGGAGCACTCACCACCTCTCAAGGTAATTGGTTCCATTATCATACTGGGTGTTTTTAAGAGCCAATTAAAAACTTGGCTCTTCAGGCAGGCCTTCCCTCCTGTCAATACTTGACTTATTCTTATTTTTATCATAATTTTCTGTTTTCCCATCTTGAGCATTACTAATCATTATTGTTTTGAATTGTTTTTAACTGTTTTAATTATAATGTTTGGTGGAACCCGCCCGGAGTAGACTTTGTCTAAAAGGGCGGGATAGAAATCGAATAAATAAATAAATAAATAAATAAATAAATAAATAAATAAATAAATAAATAAATAAATAAAAATTCTAACAGTTAGGAAGTTTTTCCTGGTATTCAACCGAAATTTGGCTTCCTGTAACTTGAACCCTTTGTTGTGTGTCGTGCACTCTGGGATGATCGAGAACAGATCCTGCACCTCCTCTGTATGACAGCCTTTCACACCCAGATATATGCAGACTTGAGTTATTAAGAACCATTATTGTCCTGACAACAAATAAGATCAAATGCTTTATGCATGTTTTTTTTCTAATGGCTTCCAGAAATGCAGATTGCTCATATTGAGTATGCCCCTGGCTTCATGCAGGTATCAGTTTTTGGATCCTCTTTTGTCATTTTCATCGGATTGTCTAATTTAAAGCTGTTGCTGAACATAGGTATTTGAAAGAGAAGGTGTGAGGACAGAAACGGAGGGAGAGAAGAGGAGATAATGAAGGGGGCGGAGAGAATAGAAGGTGGTGGAGAGAGGGAAATAGAGTGAGAGAACGTGGAAGAAATGGAACTTGAAAGGTCAGTTAAAATGAATTTATATTTATTTACTTGAAATATTTTACCCTGCCTTTCTCCTTAAGAAAGACCCACGGTGGCTTACACCATTAAAAGAAACTTCCCCCAAAAAACCAAATCCTGACAAAGGTGTGGATGGATGGGGTGAATCCTGTTTGTATGTGTGGGTGCGTGGACTGGTGGGAATAGGCTGTGTTATGAGTGGAAAGTGGTTTTTAAAAACTGATTTCCTATGTGGCTCATTATAACCTCTCACACAGATAGCACATTGCTGTTAATGGTGAGGAATGTGTTTTCTTAACCTCTTATGTCACTTTCTTATGTTACTCATTGCACTTCTGGTGCTTTTTACTGTCTATAATTCCTGGGGAAAAAATCTGTCCCAAGAAAGAAAAATATGGCCTCATTAAACAAACCCTGCCACCCCCTTCAGAATATCCAGTGGAAGCACTCCTAGTCCCCCAAAGTAGCGAAGAACAGTAAGAAGAAGCGTCTACCCCGTACCTGAAGAAATTTCAAAAAGTCTATGCTTATGCCCTCCCAAAATTACAATTAAGGATCCTATTTGCAGTTCATTAATATCAAACTCTGGATGGATGTGTTTGTGGTAGCCTTATGTGTATATACACGTAAATGATATGTGTATGTGTGTAATGTGTAGTTTGCTGGCTTTGATCCACCTGCTGAGATGCAGCCTTGGAAGTCAATGCTTGCACCCCTTCCTCCCTGTTTTTTACAGAAATGCTCTTCCTAATCATATATAAGACAGACTTCCAGAAAAGCCTGATTAGTTCAACCGAAAAGGGTATTTTTGCTTCCCGTCAGCAGTCAAAAGTCAAATATTGCTTGAAGTTTGAATCAAGCATTTGGCATGTAGGAGGACGGCGTTCCTTGAAATCTTTCTCTGTTGGTGTACTGGAAGCAATAAACAGTGTGTCATTAAAATCAATAAAGGCCTTGCTGGGTTATTCAGAAACTCCTACTATTCTTGAAAAGCTGGGTTAATCTCTTACTAAATCCATAAGTAATTTAGGTTTTTGCTGTGGTTTCAGGGTTTTTCCCTAGAAAGCATGCCACAGACAAGAGGGAGAAGTCTTAAAATAGGCAGCTTTAGCAGCAATCTCTTGGTTTTAAGGTCTTAGAAGATGGTTGCATTTGGTTTCCACACAGAGTAACTACAGCTCTTCCTTGTTACTACTAGATTCCAATGATCTGTAACATGGATTTGTTGCATAAATAAAGGGACTCCTTGGAAAAAATAGGCCCTTAAGTAAGAGTGATTCACAGGTGCTTTAAGGACAGATGTTGAAAAGAAGGAGGTGAACAATTAACTCACCTGAAATTCTATTTGATGGGATCAGATGAAGAAACATGAGCTTAAGTAAGATGTCTGTGTTGTTGAATCTTTGGAGTAAGCATCTCTTTACAAGCATCTATCTGAGATGCCCAGATATGTTTCGAAATGGGAAGTCAATGACAAGTATGTTAGAAATGGGGAGTGCCAGAAAGGGTGGGTAGATGTCACCAAAAGATCTGCCATTGTGATATTACCAGAATTGATACCTCTGCCTCCCGCAAGTTCTTAATCGGGTCATCCTACCAGCACATGGCATTCTGGGACCATAGCAAGCAAAAGCAAAGTGTGCTGCTTATATACTGCCCCATAATGCTTAACACACTCTCCAGATGGTTTACAATTCAATTTATTGCAGGCTATGCATTCCCGTCCCCAGCAAGCTGGGAAGGATGGAAGGCTGAGTCAAGCTTGAGCCAGCTACCTGAGCTTGTTTGGATCAAACTCAGGTTGTGAGCAGAGTCTTGACTCTATGCAATGTAACCACTGTGTCATGAGGCTCCTCCTAGCAGAGGCCATCAAAGAAGGAGTGTGAAGAATATTTGCTAAATTTGTCATTCTCATCAGTTAGGTTCTGTTAATAGAACATTGTACAAGATTTCTCACCTCCAGTATGAATGTGAAATAGGGAGTCTTTTCCTGCTAGGGTGCAGATTGAGTCTATGCAAAACCATACCTGCATAACAGCAAGCAGAGAAAAAACTGGATGATTGTTCAAAACGATCTACCCAATGCTTCATTTCTAAAAAGTCAAACAAAATCATGTAGCATCTGCCCAGTTTTTGTGCAGTCCATGCAATTTGTGCAAAAAAAAAAAGCTCTTGCAAATGGAAGAGTACTAATGGAGACCAACAAAAAAGGCACCTCACTTTGTCACTTGCCTGTTGGTACGATCAAACTCTTGCTGCTTACCAACACAACTCATGTGTCAACTCCCACTTCAGACATTGCACCAAACACAGGAAGATGGAATGAGGCAGCTCACTTGTGTATTCATTTCTCATGGCTTCTTAATTTGCCAAAGTAATGGAAGGCAAAATGTAAATGAACCTGAAGATAAGTAAGTAACTGGAGAACTCAGTAACAACTGAAAAGTGTTAAAAATGGCTCGCATTAATTGCATTTTTGTTCTTAGGATGCGATCAGTCGGCTGCAGAGGTGCAGACCTTATTGCACTAGAAAGGGTTGCTTTAATGGGGGCAATCTCCCTTCTGTTTCCCAGGGAATTGCTCTAGTCTGGCCCCCAAACGTAGAAGCCTTACAACTGGACCAAAGAGGTCCAGCTTTGGCACGAATCAGGGTTGTGCTAGAACATGTTTCTGTACACCCGGCCATTCTGCAAGCAGTCCAAGGCCACCGTCACACCAGCCAAATGTCCCCCAATTGTTCCCCAGTTACATTGCAGCATAAATTTCCAGTCATATGACGCATGGCCATTAACGAATCATTTTATCAGCCAGAGGTGTAACTGCAGAACACTTTCCCCTCGCTAGGAGGCTTCTACTATTTTTGTTCTGGTGGCGTTTCAATACAGTGGTGCCTCGCTAGACGATGTTAATCCGTTCCGCGAAAATCACTGTCTTGCGAAAACATCGTCTAGCGAAGCACGTTTCCCCATTGGAATGCATTGAAATCTCTTCAATGCGTTCCAACGGAAAAGTCGTCGTCTTGCGAAGATCGTCCATAGGGAAACCTCGTCTAGCGAGCACGGGTCCCCGTTGGAATGCACTGACAGCTATTGACCGCTAGTCAATGCATTCCAATGGGGAAAACTCGTTGTCTAGCGAAAATCGCCCATAGGGAAACATAGTTTTGCGAAGCGCATTAGCGATCGCAAAAAGCCATCGTCTAGCGAATTCCTCGTCCTGCGAGGCAATCGTCTAGCGAGGCACCACTGTATATCTTTTAGCGGTATAGCATGTGTGTACGACCCTATTGATACTTTTTCGAAGGAAATTCACCAGGGAAGATGGCCACTATTACTGCCTCATGGCTGCCCTTCTGTATTATTATTATTGTTGTTATTTTTTTTTCTGCAGCCGGAGTATCGATGCGTTGGCAAACTTCTGTCAATGGGTTTAAAGCACAAGCACTCCACCTACTCTCTGGCAAGTGGCACAGTGCTGGTGGTGTCGGAACCAATGCCATAAAAAATAAAAACCTTAAGACTTTATTTTTCGCAGCAGTGAAAGTTTTCAGGAACAACAAAAGCTTCACATGAATACACATTCCACTAATAAAGCTTTTATATTTATTTATGATGGCATTAAAGTCATTTGCTGAGTCTGTATCTGGAAGGGTTTAACTCCTAGCCTCCACAGTTAGCTGTGATCAGAATCAGGATTTCTTGGCCTTAGTTCCCTGCTTGGAAATGGGAGGGCCTAGGAGAGATTTTGGTTAGCTCTGGGGTATTCATTGGGCCTCCTTATCTCATGAACTGCATGATTTAGTTAGACAACTGTCAAAACGAAGGTGGAGGCCACACATGCATGAACACTCCCATTAAATGCAAATTGGGAGGAGATTTTCTGTGTGTTTTGCACAATGGGATTGTATGTACCAAAGGTGAGTTCCATGGAGACTTGTGAGAAAAAGATGGTGTTATGGTTGGAAAGTGAGATTAAAGTTCCTGAATCCCTGGTGTCACCCTCTCTGTGATGAAGCTCACTGGGTGATCTTGAGCCAGTTCTCTCTCTCTCTCTCTCTCTCTTGCTGAGCCTTGTGAAATTCAGATACGCTGCCTTCAGCCCTTGGGAAGAAAGTTGACATATAAATGCACTGAATAAATATGTTTGTTTGCTAGCCATTTATTGGGGGGGGGGGGGAGAAGTATTCTGACTGTTAAGTACACTATTGATTTGCCTACTTCCTCTCCAGGTCCCAGCAGAAAGAGGAAGGGAGCAGGACAAAGCAAATAGCACACTTATGGATATTTATTTATTCATAGTGTAATTGATATATGGAATTCACTGCACAAAACATGGTCATGGCCAGCCACCAGTTTAAATGACTTTTAGAAAAAGATTAGGGAAATGCATGGAGGATAGTCATCTTCATGGCTATTTGTTGTGACAAATGGGACCTGCATGAAAATGTGGATTCCCACCACTTGTGCCCTTCTCTGAGATACTCCGTCCACCCACTGCCCTTGTTTCTTGCTTTTTTTTATTAAGCAGTTCTTGTCTAGGTTTTCTTCCCACATTAAAGTCAATACCCCTGCCCTGATTTTGTGCAGTGCTGTATGAGGATGTGATGTAAAGTATTCACTGATTTCTTTCTTGTAGACAAGAATGACAAATTTCTAGATTCTTCATTTTGTTCAGTGAGATGAAGGGAATATTTTGTACATTTTTGGTACAAGTGTCAGCATTTTGCATAGAAAAATGTATATGGTGCAGTTGTGCAAAATACGAGGCTTTAAACACGAAATAAAATGTTTTCATCACTCCCTTTCTTTGTGAGTATTCTTTCTGTTAAAAAAACTGTTGATCTTTTCACTTCCCTGTAAGAATGACAAATCTCACAAATCTTTCCCATTTTTGTGATGATTTTTATGACTCCTTTTTCAATGAACTCAAGAAAATATGTGGCTATTCATTATATCTTATTCTGTAAATCTGGGGCTTCCTCAGAGCTTGCTGGTGCCTTCCTCTTGTGTATCAATAGTGTTGTTTTGTTATACAAAATATCTTAAACAGAGGATAAGTTCACTGTCAGTATACAGAAGGCTTCTCCAACTTTTGGACTGTAGCTTCCACCAGTCTTAAGTAATATGGCTCTTCTTGAGGGCTCATATGAAGGTTACCACCTTAGTGAATTCAGTTATATAAACTGGATGAAGCAGAGTATGGTAGGGATATGTAGTGAGGTGTAGTGAAAACTCACTAGCACTCATTTAGCCCTTCCGTATACACATACACTGGCTGGATAGCTCAGTGAGTTAGATATCTGGCTTCAGAGCAAGAGGTTGGACGTTCAGTTCCCCACTGTGCATCCCAGAAGAGCCAGCCTGTGTGGCCTTGGGCAAGCTGCACAATTGCAGGGTGCCCCAGCAGAAGGAAATGATAAACTCAGACGCCCTCCAGAAGAAGGGAAAGGTGAACCGCTTCTCAGTACTCTCTTCCTAGAAAACCCTGTAAAGAGTTGCCATAAGTCAGAATTGACTTGAGGGGACACAAGTATTATTATTTATATACATACAAATACAATTGTGACAGAACACTTTCTTGCTTAGCTTATCTCTCTAAGAACTGTCTCTTGGCTGACCTAGGGTACAAAAATGATTTGTATCAAAGATGGGCACCTGTATTAAGGTCCCTGGTGTGATTTCTCAACACCCCTTTCTCCGAAAGGTTGTTTGGAGAAAACTCTAGGACTTTGCCGTACCTAATTTTTCTTCCTTTCCTGATGACAGAAAAATTCCCCTAAGAGGCTTATGTGCCAGAATTGTTTGGGAAGAACATCTTCCGAAAGAAAACACAGTTCCTAGACAACAGATGTCCCATATGTTGTCCAATATCTTGGCACAACGGGATCCATTACAAAATGTCTGGGTGCTGCTCCCACTTTGCCAAAAGCAATGGAGGGCATATGGCAAGTTTTTTATATTATGCCATTTATATTACGTTTAATTTTGCAGGGTTATAAGTGTAGGCATTGTGCAATTTGATTTGAGATTTTAACAGATATACTTTGCCACATTGTAGAGTAGTATTGTGAGATACAATTATGCAAGCTGCAATTAAGTTAATATTTATATTACAGAATGATGCATTGCGTCCTTTTGGACTCAGGCCATTTCTTTCATGTGGTTTCTATATCTATGCTCACTTGCTCTTTAGCCGTGTGATTAAAACGGTGGGAGTGGGAAGAGAAAAACTGCTTGGATGAAATACACATCTAATGACGCAACTGAAAAGATGAATATTTTAATGAGCTTGAGAGTAAAAAAAAAGTGTTACCCCACTTCTCCAAATATTGATTTTAGAAAATGTGGCTTTAAATACTTAATCAAATGAAAATCCATGCTAATGAAATTTAACAGAAACTCGAAACTGATGATAATAGAAACAGACTTGTGGCATTCCCATGGAAACAAACAAGTTCTGAGGTGAGGGTGGGGGTGTTATTTGAGGTCCTCTTGCAGGTTTAAGCTAAGCTGAAGATCCCAGTCTTATATGTTCCCACTCTGTCCCATTTCGAACTGAGAATCAGATTTGACGGTTTTTGAGGATAAAAATGGATTTCCTGAATCCACTGCCATGAATGACAAACAGCCAAATGCGTCATATTTAAGGGTTAAGAGTAGACATGGGGGTATTCGTATACAAATACGAATACCCCCGCACAGGTGGAGATAACGAGGGTCCGACCCCCAGGGCTGGACTGTCCACTCACCCTTCCGCTGCTGCCATGGGCTCTGCGCTCCCGTCCTATCGCTCCAGAGCTCGCGATCGGCTAGCCACTCCTGGCAGAAGGCGGGACGACGGGCCTCCCTGCCAGGTTGAAGAGTGGCTTGCAGACCGGGCACTCGGGAGCAATTGGAAGGGAGTGCGGGGCCCGTGGCAGCGGCGCAAGGGTGAGAGGATAGTCTGTTCAGCCCCTGGGGGAGGACCCTCGTTATCTCCACCTGTGTGGGGGTATTCTGATCCTCCCCATTTTTCTTAGGGTGAGGCTCTATTGAAAACACTCCCTTTTGTCCTCTAGTGGTAAAAAATATTTTAATCTTTTGTTTAAAAATGGTGTGTGGAGAGTAGTAATAAGGAGTTTTTGTGACTGAAGGAGTGCTGGGGAACCCTCAAAACATGTCAAATTGTCTCCCATGCCCCCTCAAGGGCACAAGGGGATGGTGTGAGCTATTTCTCCCCCCCCTGCAAATAAAAACAAAATTGGGTGAGGGTGGTGGGGGCCATATTGGGACCCCTGGGGGCCACATGTGACCCATAGATTGCAAGTTGCTTTCACCCCCATACTAGGGCTATATGTTTATTTTATTTATTTATTTATTTAGATTTATACCCTGCCCATTTAGTGAACTCGGCGGCTTAAAAAATAATATTAAAACCATATAAAATACATAAAACATATTAAAATAAAACAAACAAACCCTACCCCTCGCCATAAAATCACCCGTCTGGGACATAAGACGGCAGACTACGGCCAGAATAATTTTACAAAAGCGTGGTGCTTGGGAAGGCCTGGGCAAAAAGCCAGGTTTTAATTTGCTTGTGGAAGCTCAGGAGGGTGGGGGGTCAGTCGCACTTCCACAGGAAGAGAATTCCAGAGTGGAGTGGCCACTACTGAAAAGGCCCGGTTTCTGGTTGGTGCCTTCTGGGCCTTTTTTTGGAGTGGCCACCTGCAACATTAAAGACTGGGAGGTGTGGGAGTATGTTCCAGACTATTCCATGGTCTGGTTTGGTGGATGCTTGCTAAATTTCCAGAAATGTATCAGGATGTTCAGGGTACTAACATGGAATTGCAAATATGTGATGTTAAGTTTGGCATGATGGATTTTTGCAACATTGCTAATGAGGGATGGGGAGCTCTGTCAGTATCATTTTCTTTTGCATTCAGATTTGTTGAAGAAATTATGTCAAGTTTTGGTAAATTCTTCAGAAGTGAACTGAAACAAAATTATCCCATATTTGTAATGCTTAAATGCAACAAGTACAGATTTTCCCAGAAAAGAGGCAACCCTCTTGGACATTCTTGCAATACATCTGCCTTTCAGGAAAAGAAGAATCAACCCTGATTTGGCATGAAATGATTGACTCCACAAGGATTCAAAGCCAGATCTTTAAAAGTGAAAACATTCAAATTCCTGAGTTTGGATGGACAGATCTGTCAGTTTTGGAGCTCCCTCCCCCATCTTTAGGGACGTGGTGGCGCTGCGGGTTAAACCGCAGAAGCCTCTGTGCTGTAAGGTTTATAGATCTGCAGCTGTAAGATCGAATCCACGTGACGGAGTGAGCGCCCGTCGCTTGTCCCAGCTCCCGCCAACCTAGCGGTTCGAAAGCATGCAAATACGAGTAGATAAATAGGGACCACCTCGGTGGGAAGGTAACAGCGTTCCGTGTCTAAGTCGCACTGGCCATGTGACCACGGAAGATTGTCTTCGGTCAAACGCTGGCTCTATGGCTTGGAAACGGGGATGAGCACCGCCCCCTAGAGTCGAACATGACTGGACAAATTGTCAAGGGGAACCTTTACCTTTACCTTACCCCCATCTTTAAAGTTTTTTGAATTGTGAATGGGGAGAAATTTGCAAAATTTGGTAGGCTCCTATAAAAAAAGAAACAGAAAACAAATTATGTTCCCAGTAGGGTATTTATATGAGGATCCCATAATTAAAAAATATTATTTGGAAGTGAAAAGTGGTGGCTGCAATCTTACACTCCTGTTGTGCGTTTCACAATTTGGATTCATGTAGGGGTTCCTTGACAGACTATGGGGATCACTGGATATCATGTGATTGTGCTTCCAGTGCTAGGAGTTCAATTGCTTGGTTAATTTTCTGTTTTAATAAATGGGGAAGCCAGGATATAGGCAGTAAAAAATGAAGCACTCAAAGGACAAAAAGACAGGAGGATTAATCTGTAATTTATTTTTGTACAGAGGAGCAACGTTCTCTTATTGGGGCAGTGAAATCGGGTTACAGGCAATATCTTTCTCCTGCCGGCTCAGAGCTGTGACTTGTTAGGTTGAGCCTGGTCACTTGGAAACTGAGTTTTAGTTTCATTAAAACATGTTTCCATTCAATTTCATGGCCATCTGTCATGATGCCCTAAGCATCTCAGCAGAGTTTGAACAGAATGCAGCACCAAACACATGGCTTGGTGCATCTCCTCAAATGTATCCATAGTGACTCACCTGTATGTTTTTTGATTTTGTTGTTGTTAGTGCTGGAGAATATAAATGCTCATTTGTCTAGCAGAATAACTGTGAGGCTGTTTTGTCATCCTGTATTAGAGTACATTTCACTTAGGTGCAGCCTTATCTACAAGCGTGCTGCTGAGTGTAACACTGGATGTTAGCGGAATGTTTTTTTTAATATGCTTTCTTATTTTTCTCACTGTTGGTATATATTGTTTGCATTTCTCACCCCTTTAAGCTATTTGTGACAGATGGCGTGTAATGTTTATAAATAAAAATAAGAAACTCCATTCAGGAATTTAAAAATTTCAGAATTTGAACTCCAGAGTTGGAAGGTGTTTCTGGATAATCTAATCCAACCCCTTGCCGGTATATGATTCCATGGCAAAAGCTACAAAGCTATGGAGCCTTTATTTAAAATAATGCCAAATGAAGCAGAGTCCACAGTCCCATAAGGTAGTCCATTCCACTGTTGAACAACCCTTAGTCACAGGAACATGTACCTAATGTGTAGATAGAATCTTCTTCCCTGTAATTTGGATTAACAATTGCAATTATATGGGGGGAAGAACTGACCTGCGCTCGCTCTCCTTATCTCTTGAGCATGAGTCAGCTCCACCCTTCACACTGTCTCTATGTTGGGTAGATGTCTACAATGGAGGATCTTGCTGCACACTTATGATCCTGAATCCGAGAGATGTGCCTAGGATGCTATATCAGCTCTATGACTGAATAAGGCTTCCATAGCTCTCTGAGTAGAGACGCTTTGCATAGCATTGATTCTTGTGCCTTCTGTACACTGGGAAGCCAGTCTTACTTAGACTGTTGCCCTGGGACGCGGGAGGCTTGAGTTCAAATCTCAGCTGTGTAACTCACAGGGTGACCTTGGACCAAACACAGTCAGTCAGGTTAACCTACCTCACAGGTTGTTGTGAGGATAAAGTGAAGATCAAGAGGAGAGCTGTGTAGGCTGGCTTTTGCTCAGTAGAGCAGAAAAGCAGAACATAAATTTAAAAAACAAAATAAGTGAATACAACTAAAAGAGTGATATATTTCAAAGAGGGTCAGTGATCATATGGGGGTGATTATGACTTACCCAGCAGGATAGACACGCTGAGAAATCTCTGAAGCACCATCGCTGCTCAGAAGTCATTGCAAAGAAAGCACAGTATGGTCTTTGAAGTAGGTTTCTGAGCATTCACAGCTTTTGGGGAACATGAGTAGGAGAGTATTGTTATTTTGTGCCTTGTTTGTGGGCTTTCCATAGATGTCTGGTGGGCCAACCTAGGAGAGAATTCTGGACTGTGCAAAGCTTCAATCTGATCCAGCATTCCTGTGCTCCTTGAAACCAGACTGATTAGATAATTTTTTTGAGATGCTGAAGTCCTGTTGCTCAGCATAGTAAATCACAACTAGGGTAGGCCCACTGAATCAAAGGAACTTATGGATTAGTTTACTCATCAAATCCTCATTGATTCAGTGGCCCTCTAGTTGTGACTTACTGTGCCAAACAAGAGGTTTTCAACTCCTATGAGCAACACTTTCCAGAGGTTGTGTAGAGATATTTATTGTTCTAATTCACACCTATGAAAATATATCTTTTCCCAGTACTGTTTCTAGGGTGGCCCTTCAATAAGTTACTGTTCTCTTAGTAACCCCCACCCCTACCCCGAGTCTGGCAGGATAGAAATATTGGCAGCGACCTACCTTATAGCATTGTAAACATTAAGAGGATGCATGTGAAGCGCTTCACCACTTGCTCTAGAAATCACATTTTTTTTACTAGACTTCTTTATGCAGTACAGTGTGGTGTTCAGTAAAGATTATGGCATGGATTTTGAATTAGAGGGAAAGTCTTGGTTAAAGGCAGGGTTTTTTGTGTGTTTTGTTTTTACGGAAGCAGAAAGCTTGATTAGCTAATGATAATGACAACTGATGATCTCCTGGGAGGTCAGTTATAATGATGATTATTCTCCACCAACTTTTCAAGCTGAGAAAAGTCAGTGCTGCATAATCTCCTTTTACTTCCTGTACACTTGAATTAAGGCGAGAAAGAGTTTTGCCTGTATGCATGAGGTGCAGTATGCCACATTTTGATAGAAACTAATGTATTAGCTGTTGGATTAGCCTATATGTATTATATGTCACCCATGTTTGGGATTATGTTGTGTATCAAGGACAAAATAGAATAAGACTTTCATCAGTACAAGGAACTGGTCTATGATAACATTGAAATGAAGTGCAGTGCATTTTGGATAGGGATGTGAATAAATCGTGCTGAAATACTCATTCTCAGTGAGATGGATTGTTTTGAGACAGCCTGTCAAGAATTTATTTACTCACATGAGATTTCTTTCCCCTAGTGTGAGAGCAAAACAATGAGCCTTTTCCCCAGAGGTTCTAAAATTAGCACTAAATGTCTCTGCAAAGCTAGTGTTTTTAACCTTTGTATCAAACGTAGAACTAGCTGATTGATTGAAAAGACACGTGCAACCCATTCATGGCTTCTGTTTTTAAAAGCCCAAGCAAAAAGGCATCAGCAAATTTGCGTGGTTGCTGCCATTTGCACATAAATTGTTCTCAGAAATGCAAAACCTCTTGTAGAAACCAGAACAGAGTATATTGCTGTCTTCCAGGGAAGGAGAAAATTTTTATGACTTCTCACTTTGAGATGCAAAAATGAAAGCAAAAATGTATGTCCCTGTTGCGGGGGGGGGGGGGGGGGAAGCTAAGGGCCACTTCAGATGTGTTGCAAGGAAATGTCAGCTTATGCTTCGCCACTATATTTCCAACACCAGGGCCACCGCTTTCCCCTTCCTGGCAAGGAAACCTTTATTAGGGACTGATTTCAGAGATGAACTTAAGTTTGATTTGATTTGGCACCTATCTTAAAGTTACTGCAGATCAGTTATCTTTCTGGAAGCACAACAAGAATTGAAGCCTTCTTATCACCAGTTTTCTGTTTCCCAATACCTTTCTAGAGACAGGAGTGACAAGACCTCATACTACCAAGAGCACATGATGGAGTCTCTAGGTAAAGGTAAAGGTTCCCCTTGACAATTGTCCAGTCGTGTCCGACTCTAGGGGGCGGTGCTCATCCCCGCTTCCAAGCCATAGAGCCAGCATTTGTTCGTAGACAGTTTATGCGGTCACGTGGCCAGCGAGACTAGACACGGAACGCCGTTACCTTCCCACCGTAGTGGTACCTATTTATCTACTCGCATTTTTACATGCTTTCGAACTGCTAGATGGAGTCTCTAGTATACCTCAAATACTACAACTGTATCTTAGAGGCAAGGGTCTGCGAGAGATGTACCTTCCATTGGTAATGTTGCATTTTAGGTTTATCATGATTGCGGGTGCTTCCTTCTTTATGAACTATTGAGTTTAGGGGACTGTCACTGCAATACCAAAGATCTAATGGAGGACTGTGAGGGCTCAGTGTGCAGCCTGGCCTACCAAACTGTAATGAGAACAGAAAGGCCGTGGCTGTGAAAGAAGAGATGGAGACAAGACGTGCTATTTACAAGCGGAGAAGAAGGCATTTATGTGGTGAGGACAGTTCTGAACTGGAAGGTTTCATTTCTGAACTTTAGTTACTTCTTCAGAGACTTTCAGAACATGATGTTCATGGGAGTGGGTATAAAGGGTGCTTCACTTTTTGAACTAATTAATAATTTTAATTTACAGATATAGACACAGTGACTCCGTTTTGTTCTGCGGAAGCCTTTGGAAGTCTTGGGAATGTCGCAGGGGAGTCCCGATCCTGGCAGTGTTGATCCACTAGTGATTTTTATTATTAAACTGCCCCTAACCACTACGGTTCCTGAAGGCTCTTCTGGGGCAAAATGGAGCCCTGGGAAGCCTCAGAACCTGAAAGGGGGAGGGGGTTTAGGAAGCTTTCAGTTCATTTAAATTAAATATTACTGGCTCTGATGCTGTTGCTGAATGATATTATCTGGTTTCTGCAGTGTAACTTTATGCAAGAAGATTTTGCTCATTGTGTTTTGGTGGTGTGTGCTATGCTTGTAACTGTGCAAACATCGTATGCCGCTTTGCCACCCCGCTGTGAAGATTTTTGTGGATGCTCTTGATGCAGAATGTGTGCACTTGAAAGGCAAGGTGTGATATGGTGTGAGATTCTGTTACATTCTGAGTCCTGCGTCAGGGTGAACGGACTGTAGCAAAAAGAAGACTTGTTGGCAACCATAAAGAAAGTGGCAAGCTATAATTTGTGGGCCTTGTGCTTATGAGTTTTGGCATACAGAGCCCGTAGGAAGTTTAGACTGCACTGCCAGGAAATTTTCTGCTTTACGTGGAAAGGGTCAACTCTGTTTGTGGCAGTTATTCTCATTGTGCATACTTCTGGAAACCTATGGCAATAGAATTTCTGATTGCAGCCCTGGGTTTCACACTATGCGAGTATGAAACTATACAAGTGTTCTCTCTCTCTCTCTCTCTCTCTCTCTCTCTCTCTCTCTCTCTCTCTCTCTCTCTCTCTCTCTCTGTGTGTGTGTGTGTGTGTGTGTGTGTGTGTAACTGGGTGGAAAAAATATTTTAAATGTAAGGTTGTTTTCCAGTGCTATGTGTCATCTGTGGACAAAAGCGTAGCATAAAAATGCTACACTTGGTGGAGAAACAGCAGGTTTTTTCAAGCAACTTTTAACATGTCTCTCAACTTCCTGCTAATGTCCTTTTCTGCTTCCTCCCCCCTCCCCCGCCATGGTTCTTTTAATCCAGTTCTACAGCTGCGTGTTCAAGAGAGCCTAATTGCTTTTAAAAAATTATAGCTATTTGTTTGGAGCAAGTATTTATTTAGCTGTCAATCAGTGTAATGGAGCAATCAATAGCTTTGGCAGTCTTTCATAGATAAAGATAAGCTGTGGGTGGCAGTAGTTTAGTTTCCATTCTTTCACCCTCTCTTTTTAATAACCCCAAGAATATAAAGCTGTCCACAAATTCATACGGGCTTCCATCTTTATAGTGCGAGTAACTCTGGATCAATGGTAGTGTCAAGGATTATTGGTACATGATACCATTCATAGCCCTGGGCATTTGCTAAGGGTTCAGAAATATTCTCTTTGGTTTTCAGGTTACATGTACACCACAGATGCTGAGGCGTGCAAAGTATGTGTGTGTGTGGATCTGTAGCAGAGGATCCTCAGGATTCTGTGTAGGAGAACCAGAGTCTGGTAGTGATTAGTTACAAATAACTGGTTTCTTTGTATTTAGACCTTTTCCCAAGTAACTAAAGTGTAAACATTACATTCTGATTGCAACGGTAACATGACTTCACACCTATCTGTCACGTTTTGGTTACCTGGAGAAGAGCTATCACACAGTTCATGTTTCGCTTGTGCAGTGCTTTAAACTGGTGCCTCACACTCTATTGTGGCTGTTTGGGAAAGAAGGAAGTAGGAGGAGGAGAGGTTTTTTATCAGAAGCTTGGAGCGAAAAATAGCTATTTTAATTCTCAGAAAAGAGTTACTTTTCAAATATTGATAGCATAAGAGTAACTAGTTACTTTTGGAAATCTTGTAACTAATTATTTCTAAAAGTAACTTGCTAAGCTCTGCAAAGATTATGTCCATCAAACTGGAATAAATCATGTTTAAGATCTCTAGAGCTCTGACTAGAGAGTAATTCCCTTGAAGTTTCTCCCGTCTCCCTCTCAAGTTGTTAGTGTGACAGAATTTTCCTTTTCTCTTGGTTAATTTCTTTCTCATTTAGTATATAATTTCAATAGATTATAGACCCTTATAGGGGGCAGATTGAAACAAGTCTTAATTGAGGCCTATGCAGATGGCAGATCAGTGGCCTTGACTTAAGCAGGGAGCTGTGTGTTACTCTTGTGGTTTTTGCCATCTGTTTAACTCCATGCTACTCCAAAACTTTCAGAAAATTAGTACAGTTGGCTATACTATATAATTTTACCCTACATGCTAGCAATAAGATTCCTCAGGAGAGTAGTTCCCATACAGAAGGCTGTTGTGCCAGCTGAACCGTTACAAGTATGGTCTACAGACACAATTATACAGAATGGAATAGATGCTGAGGAGCCTGCTGTTAAATATATTCAGGATCACCCAATCCACATAATGCATAGTTTAACAAATGGGTTTTAAAAAGCAAGTGTCCAGTCTTTGATACCATTTCTGTTGTCAACACAAACAAGGACCACCTTATCTTCTGTCAATCTACCTGAATGTGAATCTACCTACTTCTAGAGTTCCTGACTTAGTGCCCCTACCTTCTGAAATCAAGCAAGTGGCAGCTGGTAACAGTTCCTCCCCAGGCAGAGTCCTCTGGCATCAGTCCTAACATCATTTAGTTGCCAGGTTAAGATATTTTGTTTTCCAAAGGAGCTTTTAATGAGTGCCCAGATGCTGCTTCTTTTATTGCCTTACATTCTTTCAGTGCAATCTGAAACACTGGCTACGTAAAGGAGATTTGGAATGAGCAGAAGCTTCTTCAGCCGGCAGAAGTCTCCTTTGGCCAGCAAAAATGTTCTTCTGCCTGCAGAACCCCTTCTGCTGGATGATTTAGTGATCTGCTGGCAGAATGATCTCGGGTGTTCTGACTGAGATCTGCTAGCAGGCGGAAGAGGAAGAGAAGGAGGAGGAGATAAAGGTAAAGGTTCCCCTTGACAATTTGTCCAGTCGTGTCCGACTCTAGGCGGTGGTGCTCATCTCCGTTTCCAACCCATAGAGCTAGCGTTTGTCCACAGACAATCCTCCGTGGTCACGTGGCCACCGTGACTAGACACGGAACGCCGTTTACCTTCCCACCGAGGTGGTACCTATTTATCTACTCGCATTTTTTCATTTTGCATGCTTTCAAACCGCTAGGTTGGCGGGAGCTGGGACAAGCGACGGGGGCTCACTCCGTCGCGTGGATTCGATCTTACGACTGCAGGTCTTCTGACCTTGCAGCACAGAGGCTTCAGCGGTTTAACCCGCAGCGCCACCACATTCCCTATATCCTTAGGTTGGGAGGGGTTTCGATTCAGCCCAGACTGACCTGGCCCTTAACCAAGTTGTCCAGCTGGGATTGCATCCTTGGTTTTTCAGTGACTGGTGTTCTGTTCCTTTGTGTGATAAGTGTAACCTTCCGTGCACTATCTCCCTTTTGGAGATGCAGAGTGTGAGAAGTGCTGGGGCTTCTTCCACTTGCATGAGGAGGTCGCTGCTTGATGCCTCTTAGGCAAGCTTTGTAACTTGTGTGATTGAGCATTGCACGAGCAGAAGGATGCAGCCGAATTCTTGTCTTAAATTTAGGCAGCATTTTGCCTTAACATTTTTACGTGCTTTATTGCTATTTTCTGTTGATGTTGTTGTGCATATCTTAATAGAAAAATTACACACATATTTTAGAGATACACAGTATAACAGGAACATTTTTGTGAGGTTTACTGTATTTTATTGTATTTTCTGTATTTATTATATAGTGTTTTAGTGTTTGATTTTATTGTATATTGTGAACCGCTCAGAGATTGGCAACACTAATGGGGTTGTATGGAAATGGAAATATATAAACAAAGAAAAATAAAGAAAATAGAAACAGCTTCCATTGTACATGTACGTTGTCTGCAATTAAGACCCGGTAACTGTCCACTGAGAAAGAAGAAATTGGCACACTTATTGTAAGGATTAAATGGGGCAGGGAGATTTGTTTGCATGATTTCATAAGGAGAAACACCTTCAGTAGTAATGCATGTAAAAGATAGAGGTTATCATGTTGCACCATGTTGACCAGTCCCTTCAGGGAACTAACTGATCCCACTCTGCAGTGCACCCCACTTTCTTTTTCCTGCATACAGAATTTCACAGCACATTAGCAGTGTTATGGGGTTGCTTGGCCGTGTAGCAAAGCATCACTGATGGAAGAGGGGTATCGAGGGTGAAGGACCAATGGTCTGCCGTGTCATGGCAGCCCTGTTCCGAATGCATTTCACGATCCATCTGTAATCACGGATGGAGATCCTCGTCTCGAAAGGATACAGCAGAAGATTAATGTTTATGAAGCATGCCTGAGATGCAGAGTGCTAAATACGGTTATGTTCGTCCCACTTCATTGCTGAAAACATCACTTTTGCATGCCCAGTGGTGCAGAGGGAGAGCGAGCGCGAGATAGCGGCCGTCTGTTTTGAAGGCAGCAAGGGGTTTGGAAGTGGATTAAGCACTCTTAATCTCTGTGACAGTGCAGATGGGTACCTGCCTGGAGTTTGAGGCACTAGCCTTTTGGCAGCAGACGAACTGACTGTCTGGCAGAGGCTATTAGAAGACTTAATCACACAGCTGAACAGACTTAAAGGTAAAAGGAAAGCTGTTTATTCTTCAGTGTGAAAGGCCTTTGGATTAAAAAGTCTGGTAGAGGGTGGTTTTCTGTTGCCGGATGCACAAAAAAGCCACCAGTTTTGTAGCATGACAGAAAAGATATGGGTTGGAAGAAGCCTGAGGCGAAATAATAACAGACAACATTCTATCCTCAGTACTTGCTGGTTTGTCTGGGTTGCTGCTTAGTACAAAGGATGCTTTCCCTTGATCTGAAATTTATGAAGAGAAACTAGACGGGAGCTCCTCCTTCCCCAATTTCTAAAGGAATTGCTGCTCAATTATTTTTTTTCAAAAAATGCTTGAGTCAGCTTTTTCACACAATCCAAATGAAATGTGTCACAATCTTGATTTTAACCTCTGATTTACACTCACCCAAGATGATAAACTGATAATACTGTGATGTTCTGTTTGCACAGAATGACTTGGGGCAATGTTTATACATACAGTATATTTACATTTATAAAAAGAAGACAACAAACGCTGGTAAGGTGACCCCAAGCACAGCAGGGGTATTTATGAGATTTCAAAACAACAACAGCCCAACAACAATAAAAACAATGTATACCTCACAAAATGAGATAAACATGGCTTTGCAGGGTGAGTACTTGAAATTTGCACAGCTGGGAATCACAGTAAACTACTAATAATGGTCTTACTATTATTATTATTATTATTATTATTATTATTAAGAAATATGTTAATAAATGCGACTCAAGGAATATGCAGTTGGTGCATGTGGTATTCTTACATCTTTGTACTTTGGCAGGAATATCATAGTATGCATGCCCAGAAAACACCATGCTGATTCTATACTTGGTGGATGTTATTGTAGCCCTCATTGATTTGTGAGGAAAGGCCCCAAACAGAAACAGATTTTAGTACAGTTTTGGCATAGAAAATACAGATACAAAACTATGTCAGTTTTGGATTCTTTGTATTTGACATGTTTCAGTCTTCAATTCTTCCCATCTTGAATATGAAAGTATATAAGCTGCAGCTCCTAGGAGTTGAGCCTTTATTTAGGCATATCCCTTCTCCTGAGAAATGACTTGTTCACAAGGAGGTAGATGTTCTCCTCATGATGAATGCCTTGATCAGTTTTTCTTTGCGGACAGGCGCTCATTCAAAAGGCAACTAGACTTCTCTGAGTTTGCAAACATCAGCATTCTCTCAGGCTCCTGGGAGCTGGCCATGTCTCCTCCTCTGATCGTGGGATGGAGCTACTCAACTCTTCCTCTTCTCAACTCTTTTATGCCTAGGGTCATCCGTGGTGGTCTGCTCTTCAGTGCCATCAGACCCAGGAGGCTCCAGTTCATCTTCATAGGCGGATTCCAGTCTCATTGTCCACACACCCATCTGTCCTGTCACTGAATGTCTGCACCGAGCTGTCAGGTACCTCAGAACTAGATATCTTCTTCTCTTTTATATTTTCCTAGCAGTGGCTTTTTCTTAATCTTGCTTATATTACTTCCTCTCCACTGCCCTCAAGTCTGAGGCAAACTCTGAGAATAAAAATATGTATAGGCCTGCCTTCACTCCGAAATAATTTGCTGTTGAACTTTATCCCTCATTAGCTCTTTCCCAGGGATAGTCAGCATCTGCTTCATATGAGATGTTCTAATGAGCATGAAAGTCTGATTTCACAGGACATTTGTATTGCACTGGATTGGTGCGTGTGTCTTACCTGTCAGAACTGGAAGATGTGCTAACGCTTTCCTCTGAGTTGTGTCACCCTCATTTTCCCGTTGCAAAGGGAAACTCATACCATGGGATTCATCCAATATGAGGATGAATTTACAATAGGTGTGGGCAAAGTTCTTCAAGTTCCAGTATTACTTGTCACCATTGGCTGTATTGATTAGGACTTCTGGGAGTTGCAGTCTAATGAATCCAAAAGGGGAGGGAGAATAGAATTACGGCTAAGTGCAAAACATGGAAATGAGTTCCCCTACAAGTGCATGACACTGTCAGTAGAATTTGCCATTTTCTCTGTCAACTTAGATTTTTAAAATTTTGCAGTCAGATGGTCAGTCCAAAATTTCAGATGCTGGATCGGTGATTTTTGAAGAACTGCTGCACTGTTAGCTTAAGGTGAGGATTGTTGTGAACTTCAGTCCGAAAACATCACATGTTCCATCGTGCTGGTGTACGTAGTAGCTTATTGTCTCTCAAAGCAGAGTTTGTACTTTTATAGAGAAAATAGAAAGACCTGTGAATGTCTATGAGGAAGGTGTTGCAGCTTAAACGGCTAAAATTACTTTTTTGGTTGGACAGAGGTTATCTCAGAGTAATGATACAGAGATAAAAACCTCTAATTATGTAAACAAGCCCTGAGTATGGTCAGGAAAAGGACCTAAGATTACTTTTTCTAATTTGCATGCATTATATAATTGCTAGCAATGAGAGCATTAATTGATTTATAGGTGTGATTAATCAATTAATTCATTATTCACCATTTTAAATTGTAGATTTTTAATTGGAACTGTCCCCTGTGAAAATGACGTTGAGTGTTGATGGCATTGGTATATATAATTTATGTGCATCATTGGGCAATGATTTTTCTAAACAATGAATGCCTTGTCTGGATCATTTAGTCTGAAGAAATTGTTGTCTTCATTAAATACACCTGTATGGAAGGAAAAACTGCAGCCTCATTTTTATTGACAGATTAATCTGTTTAATAGCAAGGCAGTTAATTGAGTAGTAAAGATGTGGTTGGGTGAGTTTTGTTTACTTGCGGTGTCTGCCTTTGCACCACATTTTGGGGATCAGGAAGGACTTTTCCCCCAGGTCGGATTTTGATGTACTCCTGGATTGTTTTGTTTAGCTTTCTCCTTCCATATTTGTCTGGTGACATTGTAGTGTGAATTGTATGGAGCATAGCACTCTGCCAGCAGTTTGTGTTTAGCCCAGTTTATCTCAATTTACAACACATTGTGAGTCTGGACATAAAAGGCTGGGAGGCAGGTTTCCATCTAGTGAACTCTCTGGAAGGCAGGCATCAAGGACTGAGCCACACTTCCACATATCTGCAGCCCTGAAACCATGCAGCCATTTATTGTCGGATCCTCTCTATCTACAGTAGGGATTTAAATCCTTGGTTGCCTCTTCCTTCCATCTGAATGTAAAATTATTCTCACCTCATAAGAACTGTGTGTTGTTTGTATAATTATGTTGTAAACCACCCAAAGATTGCTCTAGCACTATTAGGTGGTATATAAGTAAAAACAACAACCTTCTTTTGTGCAAATTTAGCAAAATTGCGCACCTAACACTTTAATGCAAGTAATTCGAATTTTGCAAAATGACAGTGGGGATGCACTGACTTTTAAAGACAGATGACATGGAAGGGTATTTTGCATCTTTTTCAACAATCAACCAGACTGTTTATGCTTGCTGTATCTATGTGCTTTGCTTCTCAAAGGTCATGAGTTTTGTGCAGAGGCAGTGTCACTCTTGAAAAAGCATCGCATGCCTGTCTTGCCCTTTCTCAGAGCAGATAAGGCCTGTGTGGCTTAAATTATTTTTCAAGATGTCTCATTGAGTCAAGACAGACTAAATAAATGAGGATGAAGAATATGGCCATTACATCCCTACTGAATAAATGCTTTCCTCTTGTCTGAACTAGAAAAGGGCAGTTCTTTCTCTAGTGCCGACAAGGGAAACCTACTTATGTCCAGTCACTGATAAGGATCCTCTAAATTTTTATATGTGATCGTATCACTCCAGTCACAAGGGAGTCATCACTCTTATCTTTGAACAGCTAATCCATATGGTTAGTCACTTGACAAGTCAAAAAATATTTTGTCGAACTGACCAGTTGATTATTTGTCAGATTTTTATAATTCACTTTGTTGGAATTTTTTTTAAAAAAATCCTTTACAATTACAAAAGTGGATCAGTAAGTAAAAGTGGATTCCAGTAAAGAAGGAATAATAAAAAAAATAATTTTTTTTTATTAATGCGTTACTGCCTTCATTCATAGTGGTTAAAATTTCTAAAATGTGAGTAAATGTCTTTGGAAGGAAAGGAAGATTCATAAAAATATGTTCAGTGAGAAACTACAAATAGTGGGGTGTTGAAAACTTCTTTCAGAGAAACTCTCATGGGTATGTTTTGGGATTCTTGTGTTTTACTTATGAGGTGACTGAGAAGTATGTGTGTATGCTCATGTCTTGTTTTCCTTTGTACAATAATCTCTGCCATGACAGCTGGAAGTTAACCTCCCTGCATCAGCTTCCCATGTGTCAATAAAGACCAGGGAAGATGTCATAAGGTAACTCCTCCGTATCAGGAAACCTGGCTTGTCAGTGAAGCAGTAGAGTGTTGAAGAAATATAGAAAATAAAAATGATGCATCTTCAACCCACCTTTTAATGTTATGGTAAACTCAAAGATATAACAAAAACAAACTCTACAGGGCCCTAAGAATGAGGCAGGAAGTGCCAAACCCTAATGAAGAGCAAGAAGTGAGCTGAAAAAGATATTTTTTTTCTGATAAACTTTCAGGGGGTTTCTTTTTCTTACTCTCAAGAGTTAGCAGACCACTATGCAAAATAGTTTTAAAAAATACACCTTTTTTGTGTGTTTTTGTGATTGCCCTCTCATGTCTTAGGATGACACTATTGTGGGTAAAGGGCATTGTAGCAGAAGCAAAATGGTGGCCAAATGACCAACACAGATGCTCTTGTTGCCATTTGCAGTGGCAGTGCTAACAGAAAGAAGGAAGGAAGGAAAAGCATTAGGTCAAAAAGAAAGAAAGAAAGAAAAAGAAAAGATGAAGCTGTGCTATAGCATATTCTAATGGTAAGATCTACCATTGTGGAAAAATTATCTTCCCCCCGGAGAAATTTCATGAAACAGTCTCCCCAGTTTCTCCACCCACAAAACCTTTTGTGCTCAGCTAGAACTGCAGGTGAATAAAATCTACCTACCCAGGTCTATGGTAAAAATGACTAATTTCTTAAAATGTGAATCAAATAGTCACTCTCTTGGACTATTATCCTAGAATCCTAAGGGTCAGCATACAACTACAAAATCAAAAGCGTGAACATGAATTAAACTGGGAAGTACTGTAGTGATATCTAACATTTTCTACTATGATCTGTTACTTAATATTTTTTTTCAGCCTCTATTATTTATTTAGACCAGGACCCAACCCCACTGCAGGACCTTTACAAAGCAAACACATGCAAGTGTGATGTAGTGACTGGTCTGAGCATAACAGTTCAGAGAAAGAGGATGGCTTCAAAGGTGGCTTTTGTCATGCCTTCATCCTGTTCCACTCACTAAATTCAATATCAGATGTAACAAAATGTGATTCTCTACTCATAATCCTCCCTTGTCATTCCATTGCCAATTTTGTGTACAGCAGCACATTCTCACCCTGGCCCCTTCATCATCCTCTCATGTGTGGAGGGTGAGGAGTCTGAAGAGGGAAAGCCAAGACTACTGAGATATTTTCAGTCTGTTTGTTTAGAGATCAAGAGGCTTCAAAGAAAGAAATGAATGTAATTGAGGTCGTGTAATACCAAGGCAGTTTGCCATAATAAACCTTTTGTGTTCAGATATTTTCCTTTGTTTAGGTTAATGAAAAACTTTGAAGCTTTGTAAGGGAATGTTCTATCTAAGATATTAAAACACTTGGCAAACTGTGAAGCTGTTCCATGCAAGTTACAAGGAGTTATAGGGCAAATAGAAGAAGTGAGATTAGTGACAGCTGGTAGCTTCTTCTTCTTCTTCTTCTTCATCATCATCATCATCATCATCATCATCATCATCATCATCATCATCTTCATCTTCTTCTATGAGTGGAATTTTTTTCTTAAGCTGCCCTTTTCTGGCAGCTTGAATAATGCATTCAGAAGTAGTTTGACAGGGAGGTGAAAGGGCTTATCAAGGGGTAAGTCAAGCCTGGTGTATACATGCGACAAAGTGAGATGATAGAGTCATGATGTAATAGACTGGATTGTAGCATTTCAAACTCCATGTGGGAGATACCACATGTTCTCCCGTGTTAAAAATACACATCCTGCAATGATAACCCAGCTGAGAAAAAGCTAACAAAGCAGGGAACCATTATGGAGGGAACTTTTCTTCATTATAATACTGTTGCTTTGTTTATTGAGCAACTAATTCATAAAACCTATTCTTTTTAATTTTAAAAACATAATAAAATAGAATAAGATATAGTTCGATTACAATAAAGACAGAAGAGTACAATGTAAGACCAGCAGACATACTGACATAGTGGAAAGTATAGGTGCAAGGATTAAACTGCTTTTCAGGAATTGAAATAGTGGAAATTGTAAAAAAGCTAAAGTAATTAATACTTACTTTCGGTATGTGTGTGTGGGAAGGCTGCTGTAATAGATGAGCAACAATTATATAATGAGCAATGTCTAGGAGAAAACAAGAAACAGTCCTGTGGAACCTTAAAGGTTAACAGGCTTTGTTTTGCATAAATGTAATTGGACTCAGCCCTTGTTTCACATGCATGTTAAAAAGTGGGCTGCTGTCTACAAAAGCTTATTCCATGTAAAATGTTTTGTCTTTAAGGTGCCATAAAACTCCTTGTTTTTGGCGCAACAGAATTAACAGCTGGCTACCTTTCTGGAAATTTCTGCAACAGAGAAAAAGGACTCATACATAAAAACGCCACAAGGCTCAGGTCCAGCCTCTTCTCATACTACATTCCTTAGCTGACTTCTACTTGCTCTACTTGTTTCTATTGTTTGAAAACCCTCAGATAGGGATAATATTATACCTGAGAGCCTGAGCCCAGAAATAAGGCTCTTGCACTTGATGTTCCGGTTTTGTCACTGGTTTGATTGTTATATTGTGCAGGCTTGGCTGAAGGGAGAGGAATGAGGAGAAAGGTATTGGTATTTTGAGCTGTTGCTAAAAGTCTTTCTGTGTAACTCCAAAACAGGTAGATCCAGTAGGCAGAACGTGGAGGTAAGTAGTCATGAACAAACAGTTATAAATAGCTTGCTTTAAATCAGACTTTCTCCCCAGTAACAAAGGAGTAGTTATGTTACTTTGCAGTGGCAATTTGATGAAAGGTTCATTTTGTAGTAGTATACAGTATGTAAGTTTTTAACTACTCTTACAGTTAGAAGGGAAAGTGTGAAGGCAAGAGGAGAAGGGGACGACAGAGGACGAGATGGATGGACAGTGTCATCGAAGCTACCAACATGAATCTGACCAAACTCCGGGAGGCAGTGGAAGACAGGGGGGCCTGGCGTGCTCTGGTCCATGGGGTCACGAAGAGTCGGACACGACTAAAGGACTAAACAACAACAAACAGTTAGAAGAATGCAGCTCCACTATATGGTGGAGGAAGAATTTCACATAGCTCAAGTGCTGGTACATCATCAACTCAGTCAGTCGCTCGCTCGCTCACTCACTCATTCACTCACTCACTCACTCACTCACTCACTCACTCACTCACTCACTCACTCACTCACTTACTTACTTACTTACTTACTTACTTACTTACTTACTTACTTACTTACTTACTTACTTACTGTCTATCTAACCAGAGGCCATTCTGAGCGGTTCACAACATAAATAAACAATAAACAAAATGTCAAACCTACACAATAAACCAAGCATCAGCATTAACATAAAAAACAAATACTAGCATAATAGAACATAATAACATACATTTGAACAATTAAACATTGATGATGGTAAATAATAATAATAACAGCAGCAGCAGCAACAACAATAATCTTAGAACTGCAGAGGTAGAAGGGACCCTATGGATCATTGAGTCCAGCCCCTGTCAAGGAGGCACAGTGAGGAATTGAGCTCTCAGCCTCTGAATCTCTAAACCACTGACCTATCGAGCAATTCCATGGAGTACATGCTGTGCCTCATGGCGCAGTGGTTACACTGCTGTACTGGAGCCAAAACTGCGCTCATGACCTGGGGTTCAATCCTAGGTAACTGGCTCAAGATTGTCTGGGCCTTCTATCCTTCCGTGGTTGGTAAAATGATTACCTAGCTTGCTGGGAGTGTGTGTGTGTGTGGGGGGCAATGTGTAGCCGGCATAAATAACTTGTAAACCATCCAGAGAGTGCTTTAAGTGCTATGGCCATAGATAAGCAGCACACTTTGCTTTATTTTGCTTAGTGTTGTAGATAAGTAGTTGACAAGTGATTGGACAGGAGAAAAGTGTGCCAATGATTTGTATTATTCTGCCATGCAAAAGTTTTTAGAAGTAACTATTTTAATTATTTCCAAGAAACAGGATGGTAAAAAATGGTATAATAATGGAATCTAACTACTTTTGGGGCCTTGTGAGGAATAGCTTTTTAACAGTAATTTCTGAGGCTCTGCCATTATTTTGAAGAGAACAGTGAATGGGTTTTGAAGCCATAGGGCAGCTGCAGTGAAGCAGATGAGCTGACAGTTCATTCTATCTGATATACATTTCCACTCTCAGAATAACTCACTTTAAAAGTCATGCCAATATGAAGACTCTGTGGATTGGGAGCCGATGTTCACTGACCAGCCATGAGCTAGAATTTCAGCATGGTGTTGGCTGGATGAGACAAGGATATTATCATGCTATCCTGTTTCAGGACTTCCTTTCATTGGTCTTTCCCTCCACATAACAAACAAAAAAGTATAACACAGTATGCCTCCCTCTTTTCTCTGTCTTACCTACAAACATACTGTACTGTCTATGTCATAAGTCCCTCTCAGTCTTGTAAATCCTTGCTTTCATGTATTCGTACTTGGGAATAAGAAACAGCAATGTTTTCTTCTTCCTCCCAATGTTTCCTTCTTGCATTTGCAAGAAAAGTTTTTGCAAAAATTACACAAATCCTTGAAATTACACAAAACTACAATAGCTTCTGCTTTACTTTATTGACTGTTAGAAGTCTTATATAGGCAGTTGGTGGTGTGTGTGTGTGTGTGTGTGTGTGTGTGTGTGTGTGTGTGTGTGTGTGTGTGTGTGTGTGTGTGTGTGTGTAATTTGACTTTCAAAGAGAGGTTATTTGTTAGTCTACTAGTGAGAGTTTCCACATTTGCAAGGGACGTTTTTGCAGAAATATGTAACACAAACGCTTGAAAGCACAGTAGTTTCAGCCTGGAGGCAGGCGGTGCATCACGGCCTCTCCCAATTTGAAGAGACCCTTGTCCAGCAGGCCGAGGCCAAGAGGCAGTCCTGGAAGCAGCAAAATCAGGGAGCTGGGCAGGGAACAGATTGTATTTGTCTTCAGTGTGGAAGGGATTGTCACTCTCGAATTGGCCTTCTCAGCCACACTAGACGCTGTTCCTAGTCCTCCATACAGAGCACGTTACCATAGTCTCTCGAGACTGAAGGATGCCTAAGTAAGTTTGTGCATACATGTTTTGTGCAAATTGCAAAGACTTTTTTCATTTAAAAAAAGAGAGTGAGAGAGTTCCTTGCCTTACAGTCACATTGGTGACAAGAAGTCCTGCAGGGTTTAAAAAATATCTTGTTCAGGTGACTTACCATTTGAAGAGTCAAAATAGACAAGAATATGTAATTGAACTAATATTCTTCCATTTCTGCTCCTTCTATATCCATCTATGCTCATATTCACACCATAGCATTAGTCAGCATTTCCATCAGAGTGGGGCCAGCCAACTTAGGCAGCATATTTGGGGTATCGTGAAAGGGTGGCGGAGAATTAACTAGTTAATTTATTACTCCTGTTTTTTTCTCTGCTGGGGACAGAAAGAACTATCTTACTGTCACGCAAGGGATTTTCTGAGTTTTGCCCCATGCTTTCATTCTAGGAAAAGTCTTAGAGTTGTGTTGCAGAAAAAGGAGCAGTTTGGCTAGAAGAGTAAGCTGAAGTCTCTGAGGAAATCTGAATCTCTTCCAAATGAGGCTCATTGACAAATGGAGAAAGTACCTCCATCTGCATCTGGTGGCGATTCTTGGGCAGTTTCCTGTCCTCTATTGTTTTTTCCTGGACTAGCATTCTGAACAGGGTAAGGCAGCTTGATCTAGCCACCATTTTCTTTTCCTATAAAGACCTTGACATTGGGTCAATGTGCAGTTGTGCTAGGGAAACTGTGGGGAAAGGAAGCATTATTAGATCCATTTAGCTTTGCTGAAAGTACTAGGGATGGGCCTACCAAAGAATATGTTGCTCAGGAGCCTCACAAATCTGGAACTAGGCGTGTAGGTACCAAGATTCTTTCTGAATATAAGTAATCCTGTGCTCCTTAAGACTCAGGGTGCGATCAGATGGTGAGAAACTATTGCATCTGGTCATACTGGAAAGGGTTGCATTGCTGGGTTGCTTCCCTTTCATCTGTACAGGAATTGTTCTAGCCTGGCTCTGAAACTGGGCCAAAAAGGTCCAGCTTGGGCATGAAGCAGGGTTGGGCTGGTTTGCAATCTGCTGTGCCTCGTAGGATCACAAGAAAACAGCTTTCAGTGCACCGTCCCACAAGTGGTCTAACTCTAAAACATGAACTGTTTCTCCATCTGATTGCATCCTTACTGAGACAGATCCCTCCACTGTTAAATCACAAGGCTGGGCCAAAACTTTGCTGCCGGGAGCAAACAAAATGGTGCCTTATCTTGTGCCTTGTGTGGAAGCTAATTAGATAGACATGTAGCTCTTTCTTCGACCCTGGCAAAAGTCTATACCTGAGGGCAATTGTTGATCTTAAAAGGCACAGAGCAGAGTGCTTAGAACATTTCGCTCTTTCTCCTCCTTCCTTTTCAGTGTCATCTGGCTAAGGAAGCCTGTTGACTCTCCCTCTTGGTTGGGTCAGTTCTTGTTGATAGCATTTGCCTCTTGGGTTTCAGTATTTTCCAGATGTCACCCACCCTAATTGTAATTTAATGCACAAAGCTCTGGGAATATAGCATTACAGGAAAAGTGCTCCTCAAACTGCAGAGCCAGAAAGTACAAAATTGAAGTAATAATAATCCTAATGTTAGAAATCTGTCAAGCCAACATGCCTCTGCCGTTAACAGAAACTGATACAAGCTTTTGTTGCGGATAAGTGTGCCTAAGTCCTTTTGGAAATCAATGAGGCTTAGCTGTATGTGATGTGTGCTGTGTGCTATACTCTGGTCCCTATAATGGAATGAACACCAAAAAGGAAAGGAAAGAAAAGAACATGCCACAGAAACAAAATGAACATGTGCTTAAATGATTTTTCAGAATAATCAGGCATATTCATAGAGCATAGATCTATCAGCAGATATTAGCCAGAATATCTGCAATTAGAACTACTACTTTGACTGACATCTTAAAAGAGGGGCTGGCTGGCTCTGACGTGTCCTATCTGTGTGCCAATCTAAGGGCATCTGTCTTGTTGCTGTTGTCAGTGATGTTTGTTTTGTTTCAACAAGATCTTTCACAGCGGAGGTTGGGTCCTTTTAAGGAGAAATTTGGGTCCTTCTGGGGAGAAAGGCAGGATAGAAACAAACAAACAAATAAGTTTTAAGCCGCCTTGGGTTCTTTTAAGTAGCCTTTAAAGGAGAAAAGTGGCGTGCAGATATTTTAAATAAATAAATAAGTTTGTCCATTCTGGGAGATGGGGCATTGCCCCACCTTGGACCACCCCGTCCCAGCCCTACAAGTCCCCCTTTCGATTTACTAGATGAACAGACTCTGGTGGGTGACTTTTTCTTCATTCTGCTGAGTGCTTGGTTTTCTGCCTTCTTATGTGTGACAGGCCTGTTGGCTTTTGCCCCACGCCTTGCTGTGCCCACCTGTGCTGTGTCATTCACCCTAACGAGCACAATGGGCACCAGCTGCCACTGGTGGTCCCTCATATGCCGCAATGTTCCTAGGCTGAATTTCCCTCCAATATGTATGTGGTAGCTTCACAGCGAAATGTTGGATGTCTTTCTTTGCAATTTGCATGGTTGTCAGGTAGATTGCAGTCTTGATTTTTCATGTTTGGCTTTTTTTTTGGATCTAGTCCCCGGAAGAAGCAGCGCTGTGCTAACTGGGTATTAAGAAACATATGTTAATTGGTGCATAGGTTAGAAAATGCATATCAAGTCTATGATTTCATTTAATAACGTCTTCATGGGAATAGATCCAAAAAGACCAAACATGGGGGGAAAGAAGTACATTTCCATGCAGACTTTGAAACAATCTGTGTGGAATCAGGCAAGCATGAATTTAGAGTTAGAAAAATGGTAAACCAAACCAAAATTTACAGAGTCACCCATCCCTAAGCAAGCCTGGAATTACCTGAGATTTTGGAGACCTCTTGCTCCCAATCAGAACAGATAATACGGGACTAGACGGACCCATGGCGTGACTCACTACAATATTAATGGGCTTATTTTTGTGTATTCTAGCATAAGAAAAGCATACAAAATTCTTGAACATTGGAATTGCCTTTGGTGTCTCATTCTCTCTCCAAGGGCTGATTTGTATTTGTTGTCCTTCCCCATGTATATGGTAGTGTATGCAGTCGTACTTAAGGAGCATTGCACGCTTTCCGAACAGTAAAACCATGCGTCATATGTGGTTGAACCGTGCCTCGTTCTCTTTAAAAACAAATCTGTCAAAATCAAGGCTGCTGCTCGATGCTGGTGAAGGAACACAAGGCTGTTCATGCTTGCCTGCGTTCTCTCCCCCCCCCCCCCTCCCCGCCCATATTGATCTGAAGCCCTGCTATAAATCATTCTATATTTAAACTAAATCATATACCAAATAATTAACATTGAATCTGCCTCTACTGATACAACGTAATGTCTATAAATGAAGAGATTGGATAAAAAAAAAAAGGTGAGGCCTAGATCTGAACAATAAGTATTAAAATGTCAGGCTGGAAAGGTGTAAAACTTGCTGTAAAACGATGCATTGTTTCAAAGCATGCGTTTCACAGGCTTGGTGCGTGTTTCTCATTATGACATTTTTAAGCACCTGGGTTTTCTTGAAGGATACTAATTAAACATCTGGTGCATATGTAAGAATCAACACATTTATGCATAACGCATGATAGATGGTGTCCCCCCCCCCCCCCGTTTCTTCTTTGAAATATTGTTTTACATAATTTGTTTTGAATTGTTACAATAAAGAGACCATAATCCTGGGGAAACTTTTTAGGATGTAAAGGTATAGGACATAGGGCTAAATCCAGTGTTACCCGTACCTAGAAATGAATGGGGTACATTAGCCACACAAATAAGTCCCATTAATCTCAGAGAAGATTCCCTGGAAAAGACTCTGATGCTGGGAAAGTGTGAAGGCAGGAGGAGAAGGGGACGACAGAGGACGAGATGGTTGGACAGTGTCATCGAAGCGACCAACATGAATTTGACCCAACTCCGGGAGGCAGTGGAAGACAGGAGGGCCTGGCGTGCTCTGGTCCATGGGGTCACGAAGAGTCGGACACGACTTAACGACTGAACAACAACAACAACAATCTCAGTTTGTGTTCTCTAGGCGGATTTGATGTTAGAATCAGCCCCAAATTTGCTACTTCTTTACTTCAAGATGATGTTGGGACATAGGAAGCTGCCAAGTAGGAACAGGCTGTTGATCCCTCTATCCCAGTATTGCCAACTCTGACAACATCAAGCTCCAGGGCTTCAGGCACGATTCTCTCCTAACCCTACTGGTGATTTACAATATTCTTTGGTAGTCTCCCATTCAAGTTGGACCCTGCTTAATTTCTGAAATTAAATGAGACTGGGTATGTCAGGGAGGGACGTGTGTTGATGGGAGGGAAATTTACATGAGAGAATTCAAGGCTTGAGGAAGGACCTTGTATTTTTCTCCAGGGCCATCTGCAGTGGTAAAACATGGTCCGGCCGTTGTCAAGATTTACACACAAGTAGGAGGCCCACTGAAGCACCTCCCGTAATCTCCATTTTTTCCTGTCACTGCCTACATTCCAGTGAGGAATAACTGGAAAAAGGAAAGAGAGCTGAGCTCTCCTTCTCTCTCTCTCAGTAATGGTGCAGGTGAGTGGGTATCAGCAGAGATGGGAAGATGAGCCACTTTCATGGATGCAGGATTCTAGGATTTTGGGTGCTGGCTGAAATCTCCAGGAATGGCAATGTTGATTTGTTTATTTTATTAATTAGTTACTGTGTTTTTATGCTACGTTTCACTTGGTGAAGGGACTGAAGGCCGCTCACAATGTTGTTAAAAGAAACAGGAATTAAAAAGAAATATTTGACCATTAAAAAAACTATTAAACCATCGTAAGATTAAGACACATATCTAAAAACCAATTTAAAAATGTAAGAGCTTTTAAAAATAATTTAAAAGTATATAAAACATCTTGTGTCTCTACACAAGATGCTTTATATATGTTTCATATACTTTTAAATTATTTTAAAAATAATTCTACCTATGTTAACATCTACCTATGTTAAGATTGGATAGTAAAAGCTTGTCTGAAGAGAAAAGTTTTAACTTGTTGACGAAAGGACAAGGAGAGAAGGAGCGAGCCTAACCACATGGGGGGCATTCCATAATCGGGGGGCAGCCACCAAGAAGACCTTCATGAAACACACTTGTAAAGGTTATGGGACTGAGAGGAGGGCCTCTCTGGAAGATCGTAAGACTCAAGGGGAGATCTGATCAAATATACTGGATCCAAGACATATAGGACTTGAATATAGGTCCTATGGGCTCCTATTGGGCTCAGAAATAGGGCCTGAGTCTCCAGGTGGAGAGAGACATCTCAAGGCTAGAAGTACTGGATGAATAGAAAGTTTGGGTGTTGTTGTTGTTGTTGTTGTTGTTGTTTGTGAAGTGGCTTTCTATCTCTACTCATTCTGAACTGGCACCAAGATCACTGGTTGTATGTTGTACTTTCCCAACCTTGGCTCAACAAAAAGCCAGGAGTAGGAAGAGGGGGGTAGGGAGAGAGCTGACTAGGGAGAGAGCTGATGGGTACATTTATTATGACCTGCTGTGCCAATCTAAGCAGTGCAGGGAGTGGAGTGCCAATATTATGGCTCATGAGCCTTCTTGTGGCATATAAAAAGCAAATAGTGTGTTGCTTATATACTGCCCCATAGTGCTTAAAGCACTCTCTGGGCGGTTTACAATTTTTAATTATGCGGACTACACATTGCCCCCCTCCAGTATGTTGGGTACTCAGTTTACCAACCCCAAAAGGATGGAAGACCAGCTTGAGCCAACTGCCTGAGCCTAGGATTGAATTCAGTTTTTGAGCATAGTCCTCACTGCAGTATTGCAGTTTAACCACTGCGCCACAGCAATCCTAGCCCTGGCAGTCTTGGTGCAAGATTTGGGAAGAACCTCCACATTTGCTGATGGTGAGGTGTCCACGAAGCCCAGCAGAGGAAAATGCTGAGGATAAAACTGAGTTGCATGTGAGTCCAAGTGGTAACGGTGGCAGCTACTACAGCTGCTGGAAGCATTTTGCTTCCTGCAAAAAAGTCCTCCACCCTGACCCATGGTTGCAGTATTACCCAATTGCCTGGAATCTGGGCCTTTTTAACTGGATTCCCCTTGTGTTGTTTCAGCTGGCCCTGAAGCTGTTCCAGCCCGCTCCCAACTTTTGCCCACCCTCCCTCTGTGACATCACAAGGGACTGCTTTCTAGTCTCAGATTTTAATTGGCTCTGACATGTGCTGACCTGGCAACCGTGGATGGGGAGAGCACTGGTTATCTCCCATATGCCACTTCAATGCTGTCTTGCAGATTCTTCCAAAAAAGCAAGTGAGCAAATATGGCAATTCCAGATCAGAGAGCTGTTGCTGAAGCCAAACCATAGCACTTATAGCAAGACACAGAATTCAGCTTTAGGAACTCAAGTCTCATTTCATGTTTAATGTGCATTTTAGGAAATCTGGCCCATTGCCTTCTTTCCTAAGATTTGCCCACTCTCCTGTTGTTGTTGTTGTTTAGTCGTTTAGTCGTGTCCGACTCTTCGTGACCCCATGGACCAGAGCACGCCAGGCCCTCCTGTCTTCCACTGCCTCCCGAAGTTGGGTCAAATTCATGTTGGTTGAATAGTGTATGCACTCTCCTAGGCTCCATCAATCTCCTGTTTTCCGCTCTCTCTGATCAGGTGCGTAATGGAGATGAGCAGTTTCCCCTGCTCAGTGCAAGGATAGGGAAAAGTGTTATCTTCATACTCTTCCTGTGTTCCGGGAAGAGTTTGAAGTGGAATAGGGCAGAGGAATCATCTTATCTTTGATCAGAAACAGATCAGAGACAAGATTTTTCACCTGCTCTGCACTGAGAAAAGAAGCCTTTGTCAGCACTGGATAGGGTAATACACCCTCAGCTGATAAGCATAGATCGGTTTAGGAGGATGGGCTGGGAAGACTGTAGGCCTGTATGAATAGTGTGTCTCTGTGGCAATGATATGTATGAATGTTTGTGGTGCATACTAGATTTGCCCCATATAACTGGATGGTGACCCTACCTATTATTGGCGTATGTTTCCCACCAATAACTGCGTCTGCATAATATCCTATAAACCCTGTAAATATCTCTGTGTTGGAGCTATCTACAATAAAGGATAACAGGGATATAAAAATCAATCAACCTCATTTTTATTGTCATTCTCAGAATCCTGCCATCTTTCTCATCCTATCTACGTTCTGTGTTGTGCTATGAATGCATTGTAATAATGGTGCTGTTTATGATTTAAAAAACACAGCGCCAAAGAACTTGTCGTGAAGAGTTCATGAGAAGTGAAAGAGCAGGCAGGGCTAAGATCATATAGCAGCTCATGAAGTAACTGCTTCACAATTCTTGTGACCCTTTGGAAATTCTAACTTTATATATGTGATGTTTGATCTAAACTGACATCTGGACGTATACCTCAGAGAGTGGCATGATTGGTTGACAGCAGTGTTATTTGTCAAACCAGGGTCCTCTCTAAGTAAAACATATCTGAAAAGATCAATTTCTGAACTGGAACAGATGTGTTTTCTAGCATGTGAATAATTTTCTCTACCACACGAGAAGGTGGTATCCAGTAGCTCTCACTCTTTCAAAATATTCTGATAGTAAGATCTATATTACTGGAGATGAGTGACATTAACATTTGCAATAAATCAGTATCTGGGGTCTAAATTTGTTTCTTGCTCGACATGTCTATCACCCCACCACCTGAAAATATAACAGGGTCTATTTGTATTCCTCAAATCTTTTGTGGTTTGAGATAGAGATCAGCCCTCCCCAAAAGTTCCTTCTGGGGTTCATGGAGATTCTATCTTAGGTCAACTTCCATTGAATGCCACCAGTATGTGATCATATGGTGGCTGAACCTGAAATCACCGGGAGGACTATACAGCAAAGCGACCATTCAAGTCACTCCATGCTGCGGATTGTTGGAGGCTGGCACAGGGCATTCTGTGCCCAGTAGCAACAGCAATTGAAGTTTGGCTCAAAGGACGGAAGAAATGCAAAATACACATGATCTCTTCTTTTCATGCCATCTCCTACCGTATTCTTTCAAAACTGCTGCAGTGTGATTCTCTGGTAGCCTTTTGAGATTTTTGTTGTGATTTGCCCCTCCTGTTTTTGAAGTTGGTTGCTGTGTGGTTGGCTGCTGACTTTATTGTGGGACTATTTAGTGAGTAAGGTTGGACCACAATTCTTGCTACCTGAAGTGAAGAACAAGATGAACCTCACTCCATTCCATTTTCAAAATTTAAGAAGACTGGGAGCTGAATCTTCTCCTTTACTGGTGAGGAAGAAGCACTGCCTAAGGTAGAGCTTGGAGGTACCTAGTGACAACCAGTGTAACTAGTAGGTACAAAGTTTTATGGTGTAAAAGAAGCTATTTAGATGTAACAAGTAACACTTTTCAAAAGCTACAGGCATTTTGAGAGGAATTTTTCAGTGTCTATCTCATTTTTTAAATCAGTCTAAAGTGGCAAGGGAAATATTGTTTGATTTTGTCCCCCTTGCATTTTCAGAAATATTTCCAAGGTGTAATATCAGGATTAGCCAGTAGAGTGCTGCTACCTCCAAGCATCCATCACCCAAGGCAACTACATCACTCTGTCTAATGCTAGAACTGGCTTTGTAGTCAGGCATCCTGGGAAGCTGAAGCATGCTTAGCACCAGAAAATGCAACCTGTAGGTGCCTGGACTGCTGGTTAGGATTTCAGATACTGCCTTTTTGTCTTCTTTTTGTTCCTTTCCGGGGTGGCTTCATGAAAAGGAAGGCTGATATTTTCTCGTCCCACTGAGAAGTCTGGCCGCCGCATTCTGCACCATTTGAAGCTTCTGCATCAATCTCAAAGGTAGCCCCACGTAGAGTGCATTACAGCAGTCTAATCTCGAGACTACAAGCGCATGGACCAGAGTGGTGAGTGCCCTAACATCAAGATAGGGACGCAGCTGGGCAATCCGCCAGAGATGGAAATAGGCGGAGTGGACCACTGACTCCACCTGGGTTTCCATGGTGAGCGCCGGATCCAGATGGACCCCCAAGCTGCGAACCTCACTCTTCGTGGTGAGAGTCACCCCCCCCCAAAAGAGAGGGAGTTTCTCAAACCACCAATGGAGGGGCCACCCACCCTCAGGACCTCCGTCTTGTCCGGGTTCATCCTCAGTCCATTCTTCTGCATCCATTGTAGTACAGCCTCCAGGCAGCGCTGAAGGGACGGAACAGCATCCACTGTGGTTGGGGAAAAGGAGATGTAGAGCTGGGTGTCATCAGCGTACTGATGGCACGAAGCCCCACACCCCCTGATGACCCCACCCAGCGGCCTCATGTAGATATTAAACAGCATTGGGGAGATAATCGAGCCCTGCGGAACCCCACAATTGAGGCTCCACGGGGCCGAAACACTCTCCCCAAGCTGTACTCTCTGAGGACGGTCCTCCAAGAAGGATCAGAGCCAGGCAAGCGCCAGCCCACCGATTCCCAGCTCGGAGAGCCTCCCCAGGAGGATACCGTGGTTGATGGTATCAAAGGCGGCTGAGATATCGAGGAGGACCAACAAAGACATTTTGCCCCTGTCAGCAAAATGTCTTTGTTGGTCCTCCTCGATATCTACTTCTGTTTCCCCCCCCCCCTAACCTGTCATAGTTTGCCGAAGAGCTGGAATGGTGTGCATCTGATTCCCAGAGTTGGAATTGTGACTTTTTTGGACAGAATCCTCCAGCCAGCATGATCTGAGATTATTTTCCTGTCTGTGGCCCACTCCTGACTGATGTCCTGATCTTGTCTTGGTTCCTGGGATGTCCTGAGCCTTTTTATACTGTCAAATGTATTGGACTTGCTGTGGGGGCTCATTCCTGGAAATAGATCTCACTACTGGCCCCTTGGCAAATTGAGTCCCTCAAAACTATGAATGAAATGGGATTGAATTTGTGTTTCTCTAGCACACAGCCAGCCCAATCTGTTCAACGGTAGTTCAAATTAATGCCTTAGAACAGCTGTGGTTTTTGGACCAGAATTCCCAGAATTCCTCACTCACCATGGCCGCTGGCTATGCTTGCTGGAGGATTCTGAAACTGACAGTCTGAGAAAAGTAACTTTTCCAAGGTCTGATTAAAACACGCTACCCCATATATTTCAAATTGTTATGGGGTAGTTGGTTATGAATATGGTAGGGAGATTCAGAGAGCTTTTGCATTTACTATTCTGGCAGGATATTAATATTGCATTTGCATTAATATTGTAGTATTAAGTCTTTGCCTTTACTTTCTGAGTCAACTCTTAATAACCTTTCCCTAGTCTAGACTGAGAAAATAGCGGTCGAACCACTCAGGAGGTTTTATTTTTCAGTGCCACCTCTGATAGGTTTCTGAGTAATTTTCTTATGTTTGTTTAATTTAAGCCCCACTGTGTCAGCTAAATTAAGTTGCCTTCTGAGCAAATTACTTGCCTCAGCTTCTTTTCCCCTACAGACACAATTCTGTGACAAGTGAATGTCACAGAATGACCTTCTCGCATTGGGTGGACTGATCCGAATCAATCAGAAAGATTTTTCATAGCAATATGGAAACAGAGACGTAGAGGTCTGTTCATTCTTATGAAATGCTGTGGAATCAATGCATAACTTAGGCCAGTCCTTTTGCCTTCTCCTGCATTCCTTGCATCTGTCTTGCCATTTAAATGACAAAAGGATTCCGAGAAATAAGTTTCAGCTGGGAAGGAAACAGCAAGCATTTACAAAATAAGACTTGTTAAGTATTCTCCTTTGCAAATCCCAGACTGTGTTAAATATTGTCAGCTTCTTGGCCTGTAACTGTGAACCCATTTATTTATAGGATTCTCCCCTTCCCTTCCTCTCCCTCCCTCCTAGCACATAAACATCAAAGAATGACAGTTCTGTTTGGCGCATTACTTTGAGATGTGGAGGTTGACCAAGTGTGGCGGACTATACAAATTTGATTTTCACTTTGTGGAAGCTCAGACTTCCCAAGCAACAGTAGATAGATAGATAGATAGATAGATAGATAGATAGATAGATAGATAGATAGATAGATAGATAGATAGATAGATAGATAGATAGATAGATAGATAGATAGATAGATAGGGGAACAATTGAAATCTTGGTTGCAAAGAGCTACAAGCAGAGAAATACAACATCTTGTAAAACTCATTATATAGTGTATCTCTCCCCCTCGCCCATCTGCCCTCAAGCCCATTTTTAAGAATCCCAGCTTTCAGCTAAAATATGAACTTCTGTGTGTGAAACTACTAAGCTCTTTTTCAAAATTCTGTGCAGAGTGCATCAGCATATGCTGAAAGAAAAGGCTCTGACACAACATGAATGGTATTTCTGCAGAGTAAGGGATATCTTCCGGTTGGATCACAGTTATCTTTTCAGGGAAAGCTCATGTTTTATGAAAGATACTCCCCTACTGAGTCATAAATCGACTCACTGCCATTTCTGTCTATTGTATTTCAAGATAGAATAGAGGGTTGTGTGTGTGTGTGTGTTTTTTTTTTTTTTTTTACAGCCAGAGTCCCCCTTGCAAGAATTTATAATCAAGATTACTCTAGAAAATCCTCAGTAAGGTGCAGGGGTGGGGGTGTTAGAGCCCAGGAGCATTCTGAGGGCATTAAGATAGCAGCACATACAGCTATCTTGCTGGGTATTTCTCATTGCAGGCCACAAAAATAGCATTTGTTTTAAAAAAGGAAGCTAGCATCAGCATCAGTGGCCTGGTGACTCTGATGGTGTATGTAATTCTGATGGTAACCATTCTGATGGTGGATGTGTTACTTTTTTGCCTTAGTTACTGGTGCTTAATCATGACAAGTTAACCCCACAATACAGAAAGAAAAAATTGCAGGGCAGAATTACAACTCCCAGCCAATTCAAAAAGGTAGCCTTTCCAACATGAGAGGGTACTCACAAACCGCTCAAGTTTATTACTGTATCAAGCAGCCCTTAAGGCAAACTCGCATGCATATTGTCTGGAGATACATTGAATGGACCCTGGCTGTGCTTTTAGGAGAAGTAGGATGAAAGAAATCTGTCAAGGTGGAACATGTCTACAAGAGAGCCTTCTAGCATATTCTATGTAGTTGGGAACAAGAAAAGCAGTGGCATCCTGATTCTGAGGGCATGCTTTGAAAATTCCCCTCAAAACTTTACCAGAAGTACCTTGTTTTAAAAGACTCTTAAAATGATGACAGAAGCATTTGATATGTCAGGATGCAGGAATAAAGAAATACGTTGGTCATATTGACAGTGGTGTGAAATTACTTTCTCTTTTAATCGCTGTGCTGTCAGTAGCTACACGTGCAGTTTATATTTTCAAAAATCTGTTCCCGCTTATCAAGGTGTCAGAGATAGGCTTTTGACTAATTTCTTGAAACATGGATCAGACTAGCAGTGCTGAAGTGAAACCTCTACCACCCATCTATCAGATCTTTAGTGGCCTAATTTATTTAATCCATTGACTAGCTTCAGAAAGCTTGTAGCTATTTGCCATGAAAAGCAAGACCAGCAACAAAATATTGCAGTGTGAAGTTTTTCTGTTCAGACTTTCGCCCTGCCAACCTGGGCCCTCTTCATCGGACCTTCCAGTTTCTTCTCCCTCTTTCAAAGCTTCCAAGCAGAGACTCTTTGGCCACTGAGTGTGCTCAGTTCCCTTTAGGCTTTTTGGGGCCTTGTTAGTTGACTTCTTTGATACTTCCCTCTTGTGCAGTCACATTTAACCCAGGAACGCAAAATGCAGAAAGAATGATGTGAAGAAATATGGCTTGGAGGGGAGGGGTCCCAGTGAGGCTTATGAAAACTAATCATAAAGCAGTCTCAGCCAGTCTTGCTTACTGTCTGAAAAACACTGCTTTTTACAGAGTAATTTCTCTATGTTTCTCTGTTCTTGGAAATGAAGAAAATCAGGGCATAATAATAATAACAATAACAAACAATATAAATGAAAATCATGTCAGGGGTAGGGCTTGGGGAGCAGCCCCCCTCCTGAAGTCAGCTTCTTCTCCCCACAACCATGGAGGCATCATCTTCCTGTGGGACTAATCTGAGTGTCTGACTCTGTATGAAAATTCACCCATATATTATTGTTCATGACAGAATACTATGATTTTTATACTTGCCTGTTAGATCACATGGAAGCCGTAGCTTGTTTGTTCCTCATTTTAATCCATTGAAAAATATGACCAACCTGTGATGAATTACGATAAAGAAAATCGAATGTTGGTTTGATAGGGTCAGCAAATATATCTTTCAACTTATTGCTGTGACTAATCTGTACAGAAGCCTGAAACCATCTTTGTAAAATATATGTATGTAAAATTAAACTTTATACCTATTGTTGGAAAAAATATTGCCATGTCTGTAAAGCTGTTTGGTTGTTTCTCTTGCCTCTCCTACCAACATAAAGTATTCCATTTTAAATAGATGTGGGATTCTGTACATTTCAGCTACATCTGATATAAAAAGAAAACACGTTTATCTTTCTGTCAGGTTAAAGCAGCTTCTGGTCTAGGTTAATAGTTTTGTAGCAAGAATCAGGATATTTCAGGCCTGTACATTCTACATTGTTTTATAGTCAAGTCCCCAAATTCAGTATCTAGAACTCAGTGCAAAAGAAATCTAAATACATACAGATTTAAAATTAAAGAACTCTGAGCCTTTCAGTACCGGAACATAATAAAGCTCACAGTATTTAAACAACAGAAATTTACTTCTGGTTACCCTATGCTTTTTTCATGTCAGGAATATTACTTATGGTATGGGGCAGTCATTTTGCTGTTGTTATTACAGAAAACCATACAGAGATCTAGTACTTGGTGGCACACTGCAAACCACTTAAACTCATCATATTTTTAAAAATAAAAAATCAATTTCTCAAAATTTATCAGAAGACGTAATAAATATATAATGGGATGCTTCAAGGATTAAGATTCATGCCAGTAGATGTTCCTTAGAAGGAAGGGACTCCACATTGTTTGAACCACCAGAGAGAAGGCCTTTTACATGCACGAATTTCAGAGAGAGACAACTTTGTTAGCAAGTTCTCTTTTTCTCGTCTTAACACCTAGAATGGTCAATAGCAGACAAGATGTCCTTTCAGATATTTGGGACCCAACAGAAATATAAAATATAATGAGTGACTTCCAAAGGTGTCATGAGTTGTTTGTCCCCCACCCACATAGTGGGGATCAAATCTGCTTGGATAATTTCTCCATTTGTCCAGTGTCTTTTGAGAAACACCTTCTTATGTCAGATTTGGGAGAAGGTTTCACAACACTCGTTTTTTCTCCTGTCTGGCTAAGGAGTGATTCAAAGCTACCAAGCCAGAGAAGCAACACCATTAGAGGGGTAAAGATGTTATTTTGAAGAAGCAGAGGTAAGTCTTGCAATAAATTCATCTGTTTTACATTGAAATGGATGAAAAAGCAAGTCAATGCAGAAAGAAACTAAAAAGTATGTGTATACATAAATTCGGGGTTTTCATGTTTGTTTTTCCCTGCATAGTATTTTATAGCATTAGTGGTCCTAGGGTATATCTATATTTCTTCTTTGTGGCCTCTGTGAATGCATCTTAAATGGTTTCCTGTGCCAGTGCAGAACATTCCAGAACTTTTATGTTTTTGTAGCGCCCAACCTTCTGTCCTATACATGCCCATTTGTTTTCCTCCAGTTTCCCTCAGTTCCCTTTTGTCCACTGATGAAGCAGCAACATTCAAGACTCCCTTCATGTTTCATTCACAGATGACCACTCAAAGAAGCACAGTTACAGGTAACCAACCTCTGTGTGTGTAAATGAAGACAAAATTGAGATGACTACAGTAGTAAAAACTAAAATAATTTCTCTCACCTGTCACCACCGTACACACCTAACTTCTAATCATTTACAATGTGAATGGGAAAGAAGTAGAATGTGTTAGCCACACGGTGCTGAGAGGAGCATGTGCAAAAGTCAGTCTTGTATATGGAGGTCATCTCCCCTAAGTGTAGCTGTCTTTTTCGTATGCAGGCAGTAGATGTGCACACGAAATACATGTTTTGATAGGCAGTCTATTGTTGCTAGATTGAGGCCACTGCCATGAGGAGTGCCATTATATCTCAAAGATGTAGAGACTCGTGATTTGCAATATATTGGTGATCATGCCACGGAGGATGATTTTTGCAAATGTGCAGATGTGTCTGATGCAATTATTCTGACACATGCATACATTTTTGATGGACACTCTGTGAGCCCTGCCAGCCCTGTCTGCTCCTGCAAGTCATCCCTCTTTCATTCTTTGGTCCATAAAAGCACTACATGAATGATGGAACTCAATAGGATTTATTGTAACTTAGATGAGTGGAGGCAGGATAATCCAACAAACAACTTGGTCAGAATCCTTGGTCCTAGTTGTATTCACTAGTCTACCATCTATGTTCTTTGTATCTTGCCCTCTGGTACTCTCCACCAGGAAGGGCTTAATTCCACCAGTTACCATCACGATGCTCCCATCTAATCCAGTCTTTGTGGCTCCAGAGTTGGGGCACCTCCACCATCACACTGCTCCTAAGAGAGAGGGCCACTATGCCTGCAATGAAGGCATGTTTGTGGAGATCCTCTCTCTGGAGATCTATGTCTGCCAAAGCTGCTCGGTCTTCTCTCCTGCTCTTCTTGATGCTGCTGCTTACACTGCCGTTTCCTCTGCCAGCATCAACTCTGGGTTGATGTGGACTCTCCTGACCTCACTTCAATCCTTCCCTTTCTCTCTCCTCCGTAGGATGTCTGGGGAGGGAGTTTGGGGTTCTCATGGTTTCCCCCCTCTCCCTTGGGAACCCAGAGCTGCACTAAAGCCCCCTTCCAGAGGCCTGTTTTAAAAATGTAGTGCCATAGTTATAGGCCAGATCTCAGCAAATATACCTGCTCTTGTATTAAGTTGTGTATGGTTATATGCAACACTACTGTTTCATTGTGACAGCAAATTCTAAAAGGAGTGCTAATTAGTAATTAGTTGGGGCCACTGATTAACAGCATTGATCTTTGAAGATTCAATTGCATTTAGGTCAGGACACCTGTTGTGTATTGAAACAAAGGATATGTGTAAAGCTTTGGTAATACTTGAAAGAAATTTTGACATATTCAACTGACAAGAAAGGAGAGAGAGATCAGTAGTACGGTTCAGAACCATATGTTTCTGCTGGATATATGCAACTGAAGCTCAGGGTATTGTAGTTAGAATTTCAGGCTTAAATTGATGTGTGTATATCAGCATGATTTGAATCGGAGGATTCCGTGTAGTAGTTCCTGTGAAATTTGGGTTTGCATTCAAATTGTGGCTATAAACTTCAGATGGTTAATTCTCAGGAGACTGAACCATAAGCCATCATCTCTTTGTTTTCAGTCATGGCATCTTTGATATGCATGATTTATAGAACAGGCAAGAACAAGTTGGGTTATTAGAGCAGGAGGACAAAGGCTGGGTGATAGCTCAATTGCCTTTCAGAATGACATTGGAAGAATGATAAAATATTAAAACAGTGAACTCAAGGGAAGTGACATGTGGGAGCCCTGCTGTTGTAGTGGCGGAAGAGGAGAAGCTGCACATTAAATTCTCATCTGGAGACACCTGTGCCAACCTTCCTCCACTTGAAAGCATTTATGTGTGATTTCTTGCTGTTTGATTGGAGAGCAAATGAGGTGGTTAAATCTGTGTCTGGACTGTATCAGTTCAGACTGTGGCCAGGGGATTGTACCAAGTGAAGGTTATCCATAGCAAACAAATTCCAGATACATGCTCCCTTTTATGTTTAATGTGGTAGCTGTCAATGAGAATGGTTCTAGCTTAGATTTCTCTGTGAGAGGTTAAGTTTTTTTTTCTTTAGGTAGAAAACATTTTTTTTTTAAAAAAAATACAGTATTTCATAGAAAACAGTGGTGGGCAACATGCAGCCCAGTGGCCAAAATATGCCCCCTGGAGCCATTGGATTCCTTTTAGAAAAAAGACCTTTTTTTAAGCTCAAGAAAGCCCCATTGTGGGGATATGGGGGCCTTTTTGTCATGTCTTGAGGACAGGAGTCCTGTGCCTCCCATTTCCATTACAAAAATGGAAACACTGTATATTTTTGGGACCAATAGAGGATACAAGGGAGCTTTTTAAAGTAACGTTTCCATTTTTGTAAGAGAAATGGATGGGTTATGGGAGCAGGTGCAACACTCTAGGTTCCAGGGTTGGTCATGTGAGGCTGCTGGACCTCTGGAGGGTACTCATCTTGATATGAAATCATCTTCAACTCCAGCCAGCCAAGACATTGGCTTATCAATTCATCTACTGTTGTTGAGGAGAAGGACTTAGTCATCACATGATTGCTAGAGCAATACAGTGGTGCCTCGCTAGACGATGTTAATCCGTTCCACGAGGATCGCTGTCTAGCGAAAACATCGTCTAGCGAAGCACGTTTTCCCATTGGAATGCATTGAAATCTCTTCAATGCGTTCCAAGGGAAAACTCAGTCGTCTTGCGAAAATTTCCCATAGGGAAACATCGTCTAGCGAGTGCGGGTCCCCGTCGGAATGCACTGACAGCTGCACTGACAGCTTTTCACCACTAGTCGGCGCATTCCTATGGGGAAACCTCATCGTCTAGCGAAAATTCCCCATAGGAGACCATCGTTTTGCGAAGCGCAGTAGCGATCGCAAAAAGGCATCGTCTAGCGATTTCCTCGTCCTGCGAGGCAATCGTCTAGCGAGGCACCACTGTACATGTCTTTTAAGAATTTAAGAGACACATTTTGGTTTCCAGATTTTGTTCCATTGTGGTAAGACGTTGAAGAAGGGCTACAGCTCTGTGATAGAGCACAAGTTCATAGGAGCTATGCATGGCTCTCATCTCTGCCTGTGCTTAGGAGAATAATTAAGACTTTTCTTTTTAATTAGGCTTCTAAACCTCTGCTTAGGGCTGCCAGGACATTCTGTGAGATTTCAGAGCCTAAACCATAGGACCTGAGGAAGAATATTTTGATGTCACAAGAGGAAGATTGGTTCAGACAGAGGTTGAGAAGGAAGCACCTGTGCAGTGGAGCACAAGGAAATTTGGTTGGTGGATGCACAGTGTGGGTAAACCTTGGCTAAGGAGGTAATGTGACGAAACAGAACTAAGAGGAAAAAGGCAATTTGTTGGTGGCTGAACATTCTTGTTAGAGCTCAAAGCCTGCATGGCCTTCCCTTCAGCACACATGGCATATTGCGCTTCCCCCCCCCCCCGCCCGTATGCTGCTATTGCAACTTGAGGATGGCTTACTGCCAGATTACTGAATTTGTGCTTTGTAAAATAAGAATTCTCACAAGTCACAGCGCTGGGTTTCATGCCCTGCCTTGCTCCAAATAGGACAGAATGCCCACGTGCATGCATCCATCAGGTCTCTCCTCAATCCCCTACCCTTCTTCCTGGTATTTTGGTGCACCAGTGCTTTATAAACATAGCACATGTGCAGATAGCTTGACACTGAGCTAGTTTGCCTGGTGCCAACTGGGAAAAGGTAGAGATGGGGACCTAAGCTTTAAAACCACCTGACCCATACATAATAATATAATAATTGTGTGCCGTCAAGTCAATTCTGATTTATGGTGATTCTTCAGGGTTTTTTTTAGGTACAGAGTACTCAGGAGTGGTTTACCATTCCCTTCTTCTGGGGGCCTCCTGGGACTGTGCAGCTTGCCCAAGGCCACACAGGCTTGCTCTACTTGCAGGAGGCACAGTGGGGAATTGAACTTCCAACCAGATACCTAAGCCACCGAGCTATCCAGCTTGCATACAAAAGGAAATTTTCTTCTCTTCCAACATGTACCACCTTGGTACATGCGCTTGTAATCTCGAGATTAGACCACTGTAATGCGCTCTACGTGGGGCTACCTTTGAGGTTGATGCGGAAACTCCAAATGGTGCAGAATGCGGCGTCCAGACTCCTTAGTGGCGTGAGAAAATATCATCATATCTCCCCCACTCTGGCCGCGTTGCATTGGCTGCCCATTCGGTTCCACGTTGACTTCAAAGTTTTAATGCTTACGTACAAAGCCCTAAACGGTTTAGGGCCTCGATACTTGGCGGAACGCCTACTCCCACCAAAATCTACCCGTATCACTTGATCAAGTCAGGAGGTGAGGCTGAGGAGCCTGACGCCGAGGGAGGTCCGGAAGGAAAAAACAAGAAACTGGGCCTTCTCGGCGGTAGCTCCTCGCCTCTGGAATAATCTCCGTCCGGAGATCCGTGCGGCCCCTTCGCTGGGAATCTTTAAAAACCAACTGAAAACTTGGATGTTTAGGCAGGCCTTCCCTTCAGCTATTATTTGATTTATTTATTTTTTCTCTTTCCATCTTGAATAACTCTACTACAGTGGTGCCTCGCTAGACGATTGCCTCGCGGGACGAGGAAATCGCTAGACGATGCCTTTTTGCGAGCGCTACTGCGCTTCGCAAAACGATGTTTCCCTATGGGGAATTTCGCTAGACGATGAGGTTTCCCCATAGGAGTGCGCCGACTAGTGGTCAAAAGCTGTCAGTGCAGCTGTCAGTGCATTCCTATGGGGACCCTCACTCGCTAGACGAGGTTTCCCTATGGGAAATTTCGCAAGACGACCGCGTTTTCCCTTGGAACGCATTGAAGCGATTTCAATGCATTCCAATGGGAAAACGTGCTTCGCTAGACGATGTTTTCGCTAGACAGCGATCCTCGTGGAACGGATTAACATCGTCTAGCGAGGCACCACTGTATTGATGTTTAAATGTTGTTATATTTTATATTATTATTATATATGTTGGAAGCCGCCCAGAGTAGTCAATTGACTAGATGGATGGGGTATAAATGCAATAAATAAATAAATAAATAAACATCTCTTGTCCTAGGATTCTTTTCCCAAATGCCCTGGAGAAGACACCCTAGCTGGTGCCCTGATATCTGCCACCCCAACCTTTCCTTGATATTTTAACTGCTGTGGGATTTGTTGTGTGATTACACTGCTATACGATTTTTTACTGCATGGAGCTCTGATTTCCCGAGGGAGAGAAGAAAGGTTGGGTATAAATTACCTTAGATAATAGAGACCAGTCCCTGGCATCTCAGGAAAGGTTTGAGGTCCCTCAGACTGGACCCTCCAGAAAACTACTGCTGTCAGTGATATACAAGACTGTGATAGATGGGCCAGTGGTTTGACAGGAGATAAAGCAGTTTCCTTCATTCCTAATGTATAAGTAACTTTGGTCCAAACTGAACTCTAGAAAGATGTGCAATTTTGTCTGAATAGGTATCATACACTACTCACCCCTTAAGAGATCCTTGAATTGTAAAACCATGTTGAGAGAACTGTCATTTCCAAATCTGTCTCAGGTCCAGTCTCATCTTTACAACTCTTTTCACATGATGGGAATAGCTTGTCAGATTCATACCATGCTTTTAAGATGCAACATCAGTGATAACTCAAGCGTGAAATTCAGTAGCTGGCAAACAAATTGCCATGCTGTGGTTCCCACCTTTAACAACAACAAAAAATGTTTAATTCATTACAATTTTGAATTTATGAAACCAGAGACCTTCATTGGTTTTTGACGATGGGACGTCACCAGTGATGTGACCCATAGTGACTCCTCCCTACCTCAAGAACTATAGAAGGATTTTACCTTTTTTTTTTCAAGCACAAATATTCGGTGAACTTAATGGCCCAGATACATGTCTTTGTCATGGGTTTATTTATTTATTGTTTTACCATTTTGTTTTCTTATTTGTATTACACTTAAATGCTATTCAAGTTATTTAAAAATCTGGACTATGAAGGTAGAACAATGACAGACAGTAGCTTTTTTATTTTTGTTTTAAAAGGAAGCTGAAGGATGATAGGCCTGTTCTTGCTCTCTTTTACTCGTCAGTTCTTCCGAAAACTTCCAGTTTATGAATGTGGGATGTTGTGCTTCTGTATCCACAATTCAAAATGCCAGGAAATGGCCCGATATTGCTGTACAATATCATGCTCATGTTTCCAGCAGGGAAAAGGATACCAAACTTTACATAACAAAGGCAGCCTGAATATCAGCAGTCAAGATGGTCTACAAGATACTCTCTTGTGTTCACTGTCATTCACAAAGAGAAACCAAGCAAAAGAAAATCCCACAACCTGATTCCCTTTTTCATCAGTTAACCACTTCTCACTCAAACACAAGCAATTGTCAGGGCCTTGGGCTTTTGTTTTTAATTGCCAAGCAATTGTATAGTAACAAGATGGGTGGAATTCAGACAATGACAGGAGACTGTGATAGGTTATGGACACCAAAGCGTTGGTAAGTAACATAATATAATAATAAAATAATGGAATTGAAAAGCTCTGCTAACATCAAGTAAGACCATCCCCAGCCACAAAGCAAAAAACAAATTAAACGAGTGAGCTTTTTCTGAATATTTGTTCTGTATTTTTAATCCATGCCGAGTCTGGACTGTTGGGTCAGGTCCTGGAATTCATGGATTCTATGACAGCCACGAACCTTCAGGAGGTCTTAGGGGAGCATCTGGCGGACCTGGTAGATGACCCTGTTGAAGCCCAGGTTGACTGATGGTATTACAATCCAGGTGGCTGACACAATCAACCAAAAATGCCCTCTCTGCTTCAGAGCTCACCCTACCCCTTGGTATACTGAGGGCCTGTGAGCTATGAAGCTAACAAGGAGATGGCTGGAGAGCAGGTGGAAGAGGGACCAGTCAACACAAAACTTGGCTGCTGTTAAGAACATGACCATTATGTATGGCAACACCTTAAAGATGGCGTAAAAGGCCTTTAACATCAGGATTATTGGTGAAGCCGCAAACTGACAAGTTTTCTGGGTGGTTCACAACCAACTCTGGTTAGTCACAGCCTCATTTCAACTTTTCTAGTGATCAGTTTGCAGTCTTTTTTAGATCTAAAATTGAGGCCATCCATGTTGATGTCAACTCCACCAGCAACCTAGCTGATGTGGGGGAGGGACCACTGCTGTGCCCTCTCTGTTTGCTCGCTTGGTTCATTTTGACCCTATAACACCGGAGGAAGTATCCAGGGTGCATACCTATTACCTCTGTGTTCAACCCTTGTCCAGCTTACCTTATAAAAGATGCCAGCAGGGTTATGGTGGATTGGATCGCAAATATTGTCTACTCTTCGATGAGGGAGGAATTTATTCTCTCCCGGGTAAAAGAAACTCAGATCCGTTATCAAATGCCTACAATTGGCGACGGATGATCTTAATAACTTTTGTCCAATTGGCAATGCACCTTTTATGGGCAAGATGATCAAGTGGGTGGTGACTAAGCAGCTTCAGACATACCTGGAGGAGCAGGATTGTCTTGACCCAATTACTTTTTGGAGCATCTTTCCCCAGTGTCATCTGCCCAACCCACCAGATCTTCTTAGGCCATGGTCCTCCATGTAGCTACCCCAAGAGAGGCCTGGAAGTTGTCTGTTAGAGGTAGGGCCTTCTCTGTGGTGGCACTGAAGTTATAGAACCATCTTCCAGAGGAGCTATGCCTGGCCCCCTCCCTGTATTCATTTAAGAGGCATTTGGAAACATTACTTTTCAGGGAGCCCTTTCAATGTGACCCGGTTGAATGTCTGGCCTCCTATTCTGCTTTATTATGAAAATCTGTTTTGGTGCCACTGGTTTCTATGTCTTTATGTTACTGATATTGATGTGGTAATTTAGTGTTATTGTTTGTTGAATTTGGTTTTAACTGCTTGTAAACTGCCTAGAATAGTGCTTCAGCACTTAGTTAGGCATCCTTCAGTCTCGAGAGACTATGGTAATGTGCTCTGTATGGAAGACTTGGAACAGCAGCTAGTGTGGCTGAGAAGGCCAATTCGAGAGTGACAATCCCTTCCACACTGAACTGCTACTTCCTGTGTTGTTTCGGCGCTGTATGCGAAGCTGGAGTGTCCTCTCCAGCGCACGAAGCCTGGGTAAGATAATATGGAGGATAGGCTGTTACCCAAGCAGCAAATCCCCCCTCTCCACATCGCTGAAATAGTCCAATGGAAAGGCAAGAGCCAATACAACTGGTTCCAGCGATGTCGCAGGAGTTGGCAGAACGACACGAACTGCCTCCGGGACTCCGGCTCCGGCTTCAGCACTAATGGGGCAGCATATGAAATAAATAAGTAAACAAACAATTAATTAAATAAACAAACAAATGAATGAATGAATAAATAAATAAATAATCTAATTTTAAAATATATTTTCATTATCTGTTGTTGTTTTTTAATTAAACATTTTGTGTCTCCAATAGTAGTTAAAAAGTCAGCTAACTGAGTTAGCTAAGAATCAGCTAATTGAGTCCTGATTGATAGGGTCGGAAGTTAAGATTGAAAACTTATGTGAGGAGACTGTTTTGTCTCAGAAATCCTGAGAAAATGTTCACTGAAAGTGTCAGAACAAAGCACAACTGCTATCTGTTTTTCTAAGGGAATGGGAAATATTTTGAATACTCCTTACAAAATTGTATGCTAATTCCTTGAATATGTATGGCAAAATCTCCCCCTTTATGTCATTCTGTTACTTTCTTTAAAGTAACCTGTTTTTTACTCGTTAAAGAAAACTGTCTTTTGACTCTGTTTCTGTGACCTTAGTTGCCCTACAACTCTCCAAATATCTCCCTACCCTGCTTACAAATGTATACAAGGTTTCATTTTGTTAAGTTCCTGTTGGCAAGCCTTTACCAGGCATGCTCAGAGTTATAACAAAGTGGTGGTTTTTCATTTTGAAAAGTGAGGATCAGTATTTCAGCCCTTTCAATCTGGATTCTTTCCAAACAAACAAACAAACAAAAAAGCAAGTTGGTCCATTCATTCTCTTTCAAGATAAGGGATGCTCAATTTATGTGATCTCTTTTCGATCTCAGGTTGTTTGGGGTTGCCAATTCCGAATGGGAGGAAACAATTTTACTTTTTTTGAAAAATCAGAATTCAAAAGCCCTTGTCCAAACTTCCCCAAATATGGCAAAGAGCAAGAGCAGACTATCTGCTAGAACTATGCCAAATTTGGTGCTGATCCAAAGCCCAGTTTAAAAGTTATTATTATAATTTTTGCGGGGTTGGGCTGCCCCCATTTTTAGAATTGCCTTGTAGAATGTTGGTTTGCTTCGCTGCACAATAACATAGCTGCACTCTTGTGCAGCTATAATAGCCTTTGGGAACACTGGGCCCTAATGGGGAAATTGTTCCAGAAGCTTACTAGGGGGCTCGCCAACATTCTTTTTGATGTCCAGTTCTGGTATTCTGATAGGGATCATGGTGGAAGGTCGTCTGAGCTTTATGTTCTCTGAGAAATCTTGTGGTTCCTTTGGATTACCGAGGTTCCGAAGAACATTTTTGCAACCTTCCAGAGATCGTGTGGCGACTTTTCCAAAAGTTGTGTGTGCTCAAATAGGTAGGGCCTGTCTCATCCAATTTTTTTTGTGAAAAGTGACTTCCCAAGTGTTGCTGGAGAAGTCGTAATCCTACCATAATCTACCTATTTATCTAGCTGCCTGTCTAGCTGTCTATTCTGTTGTGTGGTTTTGAGTCATAGAGATACATATATGGTGCCACTGAAATAGTTTCAGCAGCACGGTCCTCCTAATGGTAGCAGCGCAGTGAGACTCAACCCATTTATGTGTAAATTACGTGTTGTGGATTCATTAGACGAGCTCTTGAATTAAATAATACTTTTCCAACTCAGCCCTGCCCAGAATGATACCTGATTTGTCTGTTTGACGAAAAGGCTAATGCACTCTCTTTTCTCTTCTTCCATTGGAAAATGGTTCCATTAATTAGTGGCAGAGTTCAGATATATTATATGTGGAGATCCTTCTAATTGCATACTTGGGCCTTCCCACTTTCCTGGATGGTGACATTTATGAATTTATTCATTGAAATTGCCACGTCTCATCTCATCCATGGAAATGCTTTATGTCGGAAACACAGCTGCATTATGATTTCTAATAATACATGTTAATTGATAAATGATAGCCATGATCTCTTGTTTGCACCCTATTATACTTTTTGTTTGGCGCTAGAGCAATATGTGTTCTGGTGTGTTTAGGATACAGTGAAGAGGAAAGGTGCTTTTGGATAGTATTTCAATGCTGCAATCAGCTTACTTGACTCAGACTGCAGCTACGCTAGATAATACTTTGGGATTTGCTCCGTTTACAAAATGAGTGAAATCAAAGTAATTTTTCCTGCCCTCATAACGCAAAATCTAAATCAAATCAATCCAGCCCTTTCAGCTTGCAAACCAGCTTTTTTCACTCCCGGGAAAAGGCTACTACTTTTTCTTGCTGGAAAGATTCAAAAGGGATTTTTCTGCTTCTCTGTAGAGGAGAAGGGGGGAAACAGTGGAAGGAGAATCACCAGCCAGTAAAAAAGAGAGCAAGGAGCGGTATATGTCTCTCTGTGTGAGGGAAAAGGCGGGAACAAAAGGGGGTGAGATTGTGCATGCACACACGCTCACGCACACACACACACACACACACACACACAGAGCGCCAGAACTCATCTCTCTGCCTTTTTCAGCAAGAGAAGGTGAGTTAATTCACACTCCCTGTGTAGTCACACCCTTTATTATAGTGAAATCACCAAATAAATATACTGTGGTTTGGACAAACAACCCCGGCACTTTGTTTATCAAAATATTCAAAGCATCTTTTGATTTAAAATATTTGGGATATCTTATGTCATATGAAAATGAACCAAACTAGTAAAAGCCTGCTGCTAAGAGTCTATTCAATAGCAACTATTTCTCCCCCCCCCCATAACATATTTCTCAGAATCCGCCATTTAAAAGAGATGCCCTGTCAAATGGCAAAAGATGTCTGTTTGCCATACCATGTGATTTTCCTCACCTCCATATCTTGCATTTGGCGTGCTCTGGTTTGAGTTTGGGCATTGGAAGGAGAACATGGACTTAATGTCTGAATGCTGAGATAGGTCTCTCTGAGGAAATCAATTGCTGGAGGGAAAATGGATAAATCAGAGAGAATACACATTTCCTATAATGCCTAGTTTAATTATCAGCAAAACTAGGCATTATGGGGGTGGATGGGGTGGAGCAGGCTTGATTTCCCTCAATATTCCTTAATTCTGTTCTGTCTTGTTTTTGAGACAATAAAGTACTTATCTATCTTTTAAACTGTTATGTCCTCTCTAAATCCATGACAAAGAGCTGTCTGGCCCAGTGAAACCAATAACTTAGAAATCAGAACATGAACTGTTGTGCTTTACTTCTATATTTTGTAAGTGCCTGCTACTAGAAAAAACAGTCCTAAGTTCTTTACTTATTAGGTGGATTTTTTTATTTTTTATTTTTTGCTTTTTGGGTCGTTTCTTGGTGAATATAAACCCCACTATTGATCATCAGCCTGATCTGTTGATTTATTACAAAAAAGAAAAGAAAAAGAAAGTAAAAAAGTAACAAGAGATATGTACAAATTCTAGCCAAAGCTGAACAGTGAGATTGTGTCTAATACAAGACAGAAATTCCTAGTGCTGGGGGTCCCTCATTGATTTCTCTTTCACATGGTTAATAATTTATTGGATATAACTGCCCAGCTTCATCCACAGTAAATGGTTCTCAGCACTGAAAGGCAATAGGAAAAATACAAAAAGAAAAAGAGAGAGAGAGAAAGAGAGAGACACAGAGAGAAGCAGGTGCAGGTATATTGTTCTGCTGTCTGAAACTACATCACCTATTTTGGACTGTTTGATCCAAACGATTTACATATGAATCTACCTACCAATTAATTTTCTGTTAATTTAACACGTATCTCTTCACTCTGTCAAGTCTATTTACTTTATATTCTATAATCATAGTTTGTGCTATGCAGACCTTTCTGTTCTGCTTCTTTGTTCCATAGTAGAAATCCCTCCCTTTATGAAAAGGATATAATTTCCCCCTTTTTAAAGTAGAGTGTTTCGCCTAGTGCCAAATGCACCCATCCTGCGTGTGCATTTTATTTTCTATAGGTGCACATGTTACTATATAAAGCAATTAAGTGAAATGCTTTTAATTAAAATGCTCTAGCTTCTGCATTAAGGTTTCTATGGAGCTACATATTTCCCCTTGGCAAATGTTACTTTCCTTGATTCTTTGGCTTCATTCCACTGCCTACTTAACTTTATAGCACTTAGGTTTATGTTGATTTACACCATAATCTCAAATTCTTAAATTCACATCAGGGCCAATGGAAATTACTGCCAAGTGATGTGTTTAGGATTGTGAAGCAGGTAATCCCAAAAGCTCATAATGGGATTAAGCAGGATAAATAAAAATATGCTAAATTAACCAATTTGTAGATTGGCACCACATGGGTTTGTTTATAACCTCAAGATCTTCTTCAGGCGCTGAGACATGCTGCATCTGGGGTTCTGGTTATGTCCCAGGCAGATAAAGATTGAAAGGGCCAAAAATAAATGTTGTGGTTGAAGTTGAGCCAGGGATAATGGTCAGGCCAAGCCAAGTCAGTGTGTAATACATTTTTTCCAAAGACAAGTTGTTTATGCTTCCTAATTGTCTAGAGAGTGCCCTATACCACTTAGTATGGCTGGTTTGCTGAGAAACCAGGGACCATCATTTATTTATTTATTTATTAGATTTCTATCCTGTCCATCTAGACCAAAGGTCTACTCTGGGCGGTTTAGGAAGTAAGGTGCAGAGGCTGGCTACTGAAGACCTTGGATCAGCACAGACACACATGGGCACAGGCATATGTAGAGACCTCAGAGTGTGCTGGTGGTCTCAGGGAACTGCTGTGCTTTTCCAGATCTGCAGGTGGAGAGACTGGTCTCAGGACAAGCAGTACTGAAGAAGGAGAAAGTGTGAATTTTAGTGTATGCAGGGGCTTTAATGTCTAGGCAGCTATCTCCTTCCTTGTCGTGAGAATGGCTGATGGTCGGATTCCAAAAGATCTCCTGTATGGAGAATTAGTGCAGGGAAATCGCCCCAGAGGGAGACCACAGCTGCGATACAAGGAGATCTGCAAGCGGGATCTGAAGGCCTTAGGAATGGACCTCAACAGATGGGAAACCTTGACGTCTGAGCGTTCAGCCTGGAGGCAGGCGGTGCAGCATGGCCTCTCCCAATTTGAAGAGTCACTTGTTCAGCAGGCCAAGGCAAAGAGGCAGTCCCGGAAGCAGCAAAATCAGGGAGCTGGACAGGGGACAGATTGTATTTGTCTTCAGTGTGGAAGGGATTGTCACTCTCGAATTGGCCTTCTCAGCCACACTAGACGCTGTTCCAAGTCCTCTATTCAGAGCACGTTACCATAGTCTCTCAAGACTGAAGGATGCTATCTCCTTCCTCAGTTGGTTCCAGGATTTAATGGCTTAGCAGTTTTTATGTCTTGCAGAAGTCATACTTATTTAGGAGCTAGTGTCTGTCTCACTCTCTCGAACACAAACATCCATATTATTTTGCAAAAGTTATACAACCTCCTGTGACGTCACAGGATTTCAGCCTTGAGCCTCCTGGCACAGCTGCAGTACTGCAGTCAGTCCTCTGCTTACAACGATTTCAGTGCGGATGGGGTCAGGTTACTGGCTCAAGGTTGACTCAGCCTTCCATCCTTCCGAGATTGGTAAAATGAGTACCCAGCTTGCTGGGGGGGGGGGCAATGAGTAGCCTGTGTAATTAACTTGTAAACCGCCCAGAGAATGCTTTAAGCGCTATGGAGTGGTATATAATCAGCATGCTTTTTGAAATCTTAGGCAATAGGAACCTTTTGACCTAGCAACCCTAACACGCACATGCACCTTGCTACCTTATAATAACACAGAATGGGAGAATGAGAATGTACCTCCCTTCTCGTCCCAAAAGTCATCGGATGGAGATTATAAGTAGGCTGTGTGACTAATACATCTTCTGTGTTAGCTGGTCTGTGTATTTTTAGCTCTGTGCAAATACATAGTAGTTTAATTTTATGTCCTAGTCTGGAAGCAATTTAAGCCTTGAAAAAATATTTCATACACAGGTAGAATAAGATTTAAAGGATCCTTCCCTTTCAAGATTTTCTGGATGGCATGTAGGTCACAGTTGCTATACCACTGGACTGCCATGCTTTGCTTCTAGTACTGTTTATTCCTGTGATGTAAACCTTCCTGCAAAGATTTCATCAGACCTATGTTTTATGGAAGAATAGGACCGAGACTACATAATTTCAAAAGTACATTAACTAATGCAAGAGCTTGTACTGTATGTTTTGTAATAAATGGGCATTGTTCATAGCTACTCTTTGTCTCCCCCTGCTTTTTTTCTCCTTTTGGTTTGGAAGCAAACAAGATTTTGTTTTAAAATAAATGGGCTATTGTTAAAGGAATTGATTTGCTATAAATCCAAGCTTTGGAAGCAAGCTGTTTAGCACATGAGTTCTTCCTGCTAAACAATGGAGTTCCAATAATGCATAGATTGTTCTAGGGTATTAGCAACAGATTAGTAATTGCTTAAATGGTAAAACCTAATGAAAGAAATGATTGTGCTGGAAGAGCTCCCCTCCCCCCATTTTGCTAAAAAATTGAGATACAGTAATTTTTCACTTGGGTAAATTCACAATAGTTTAGCCTTTCTGACCAGCATGGATTTCCTTGATCATCATTGATTCTGTAAAGATAGTCCTTATTTACTTGCTTACAGAAGTGGAGCAAGGGAAGGGAAGTGGGGAAGGGAAGCAAAATACCCTGTATTGACCCACTGCTGCTATTCTGAGGCCCTGGTTGCAGTTTGGCAGCGATTTTAATGGTCTTTTAACCTAGCCAGCTGAAAGATTCAATACGATTTGAAAGCAGTCACAAATTGCTGGATGGAAGAAAAAAAATTGCATTGCACCTGAGAAATTATAGCTGTGAAGATTAAAGATCCCACCACGGTCTTCTCTCAAATGACTTATCTTGCTGCAGCCATTAACCTCAGTGGATGGAGCAAGATAAGTTGTTTGAGAGAAGAAAGCCTGTCTAAGTAAGTAACTTGTGGATGGGAGACCATGGATGAATTCTACAGAAAAGCCAGAAAATGCTGTTTCAGATGTTGACAGTTGCTCAGCATTCACAGATAGATGTCCTGCTGTGTACTTCCCAAAAAACTGGCAATCTTTACATCAGCGTTTGTCAATATGGTTCCCTTGGGATGTGGTTAGCCAAACTGACAAGGGAGAAGGGAGTCGAAATCCAAAACATCTGGAGAGATCCAAACATCTGGGTGAGGGAAACCTGCTTTACATATATGAAATGAGGCTTCCGGATGATGAAAAGGGATGTATGCCAGCTAACTTAATAGGTTTGTAGTTATTGAAGTGTAGATAATATTGATACAAATTGATTTTATGTCCAGTATCCTGTTGCATTATGTGACCATTGAAGGGTAATCATGTAAGTATTTTCTTTTCTGTGGCAGATTCCCTGTTCCAAACCTACTCCTGCATTGATTCCAGGATGGGCTGAGCAACCTGCTGCAGGACTGGTTTCAAAATAGAGACTCCACCAAAGCAAGGCAAAGCATTTGGGATTTCCCTTATGCTTGAAACAGGATAATAGCCTGTGAAATTAAAAAAAAATAAACACAGCATCTACTATTTCTTGGTTGTATCAATGTCTTTGCAGTTGATGGCCACTGGAAGACAGTAATTGGTTTATATATTAGAGTACATGAGGCCAGCAGATTCCCTGCTGCGGATGGTGCATGGCCTGTATTGATGGCCCAATAATGCTGCTTAAATTATGAAAACAAAGTATTGGGGGGACATGCCAGGAAGGGCCTGCAATCATTTTGAACCTGACATCTCTTCAGATCTTTGCAGATTTAATGCTCAGGTCTGAACAGGCTTTGTAAACACGCTTCTGCTACCTTCCCTAAAGAAAAGCAGAGCAATCACTGCATATTTCTGTGCTTGCTACACTTTCATCCTTTGTGTCATCAGGGACTATAAAAAGATCCTGCAGAAGACTACTGGTGCCTGTACAGAAAAGAAAGCATTTCATGCATGTGACAATTGCCTGCATTGTTTTCTTCTCAAGTACTAAGTACTTGAAAGACCCTTCCTGGTTTCAAAGTAATGACCCAGAGGAAGGTTCTAGCTTTGCTTTTCCAAAAGCCACTAACTACTCTGCCATTGCATACAGAATGTTCTGAGTTCATTTGCATCTCCACTTTCTAGGAAACTATTAGAATTGTTAAGTAATTCTGCTGGCAGAGCATTGCATTCTAACATTGAAATTGTGACCCTTAAAGAAAAGGTGTAGGGACTTCTGGTAAGGCAAAGAGGAAGATTACTGTTTTCTGTATTTGAGGATGTCCATTTGGGAAAAATGCAAGAGGAAAAGATTTCTAAACTTTGTTACAGAAGGCCCTGTGGCTGGCTTCCAGGGGTGCTCCTCTATTTATCTGAAGTGGCAGAGCAAGAGATAGAAAAGGAAGGAGGGAAGCCTAAGAGTACTGATCTGCATGTAGACCTAGAAGATATCTGAGAGCATATCTTAGCTGTCAGTCTGCCTATTGCCTCCATCCAATTGCTTCACATCACCTCCTCCATGTGTTTGTATTCTTTTCCAATAGAAATAAAGTTTGGAAAGAGTGTATTAGATTATGTAGATGAGCTGCCAGCCAGAGTAGATTGACTGTTGAGCTGTGCTGCCAACAGCTTCATATAGAACAGTTTCTCAGGATCAGTAACCTAAAATGATAAATTTAACCATTCTTTTCTTAGGGAGGTCTTTTTTATGGAAGGCACAGAATCAATATGTATTTTTTTAAAAAAAGATTCTTTGCCTAACAAACTAGCTAAAATATTGTGCATTAACTCAAATGTGGGAAATTATCTTTCTGAATATTTTAGCAAACAAAATGAAAATCCCTCAAGCACAAACATTTCTATAATTAGTTTCTAGCATGGTCAATTACTAACTGGCTGCTAATGCTGCTTAACAATCCATGTGCTATTAAAATTCATTTCCAGTTGCAATGTGTTTATCACTGTCCCCAATTCACCAAAGCACTTAACCTCAAGTAAGCAAGTTTTCTAGTTGAAGTGAATAGGACTACTCAAGTGTTCACAGCTGGAACATTTTTAATTATCTTGCTAAGGGCAAATAAGTTTGGTATCTTGCATGACTGATCCATTAATAACTGCTAGATTTACACTGATAACAGTATGAAATTAGAAGTCTGGCATCTCTCTGGACCTGATGTTTATTTACACAACTCTGCCATAGAGGTTTTTGGTGTTGCAATGTGCCAGATCACTTAAGCTGAGATCCAAAAAGACCCCAATGGCTTACATGAAGCTAGTGTGATATTAACTCTTTTGTAAAAAAAAAAAAGCACAACGTCTTCCACTCCCCTTTGTAATGTAACAAGCTACTTTTGAAATGTTGTCGGCTCCAACAGCAGTTTAATATGCTGTACTATGGCTAGAATATAGCCAATTTGCAGAATCTTACAATGAGTCTCAGTATAAACTTCATTCACTCATTCATTCATTCAGCTTGTATGCCACCCCATAGTGCAGAGCATTCTCTAGGTGGTTCACAACATAGTCATACATATCACATTATTAGAATAACATCTCATGCATATCTCAGCTTATTCAATCAAATTCATGAAGGTCTGGATGTGACCTAAGACAATTTAGCACATTCCTCACTGAGAATTAGATTGAATTTGAAAGATTAAGGTTCAGCTTCTACTCTTACAAGCACCTAGTTTCACCTCTTCAAGGAGGTTGCCACCTACCTAGGAAAATCAGTGTTTTCCTAAAACATTTGACTGTGATCAACTCATTAATGGAAGATACAAGGGGTTACCAAGGCATGAGTATGGAAAATGCCCCTTGATACGTACATAGGCTTAGTTGTGGTTGTTCCGGGAGCATTAAGGGGTTAAGACCAACACATGAGTTTAGAGAAATATATCCAACCCATCCTGTCTCCTGGCAGATGAGATTAATTGCACAGTTCTTTGGATCCTTGCTACAAGTTGAAGTTTTATGCATAATTATTTTAAAAGATTTATTATATACCACCTTTTACTGAAAGCAATTTTCAAGCTGATATAAAGCAAATTAAAACAATCCAATAAACGAAAGAACAAGTACAGATGCTTGAACAGTTTAAACTTTGTTCTTTCCTTTAAGAAATGACGTGATCTGCATCTCTTGAACAAATTTGTGGCTCGGAGTTAGCCCTCTGTCAGGTTCTGCCTATCTGTCTCTGACAATCACTACGCAATTCTTGGCCATTTAAAATGATCAAAATATTTCCTGGAATATTTATTTTGAGAGGAAAGCTTTAAAGGCATACTTTATGTTTATGTACAATGATAAAAGTCGTATTCCATATTCCATTTAAGTATTAAATATTGCATTTAAGTAGTATTTACAAAGTGTTTGGCAAAGGACCTATACAGATTAGTTTGGAGGCATAATAGAATTATGGGCAAAAGCTTGTGAAAGTGACATGGAGAAGAAATATATAGATGGTAGTCATATGTTTTGATTTCTTTAACTGACATGATTCTTTTAAAAATCATGTAATTGTAATGGAACAGTAACATGCATTAGAGGTTGGTGCATGTGTAATCAGGCCTGGAGAGTTTTCTTTAACAGCCTTTTCTGGACAGAGGCCTGTGCTTGTAAACTACCGTACTTATGGCAGAACATAATATACTGCAAATGTAAATAATGCAGAACTCCTTTGGGGTGCTCTTTTGTTTCTTAACTGCTTGGCATGTCCAGTGCTAGGCTTCAGTGTGACTCCTGAGAAAATCCTGCATGTAATAAAGTTGAGTGCTTTCTTAGAATTGAGCCTTGAGTGACCAGAATCTTTCAAAAGCTTTTAAAAAAATGTTTTTCAGAATGTTTCTGCATCATGTGAAGAGTCCATCACTTTTTCCACAAAGACCTTTTTTCCCTGCTTCTCACTTCCATGCGCTAGTCCCTTCGTATGGTACTCTTGAGAATAAATATATTGATGGGATGGTGTCCTTTGTGACTCAGGGTATGTTTGATGTAATGTCCATCATTTATGTGAAGAAATAATGATTTATTATAATGACAAAACAACTAAGTTATGTATCAGGATGTCCTTGATGTGGATCTTGCCATTATCTTACCAGGTTGGACCATGGATGCTCTAGGTTGGATGCTCTAGGATGCTCTACCTTGAATGTTATGCTATCTCTTTATTTCATTCTCCCTATTATGTCTGGAAACAGTGCTACTGATCAATCTTCATTCCCCTCTTTATAGCATGGAAACAGAATTACTAACGAGATGGGCACGAACCTCGGTTTGGAGGTTTGTGTTGATTAGTCTGTGTGGCACCACAGATGCCATGCATTCTCTCCCCACTCTCTGGTCGGCTCCCCTGCTCATCAGCCAGTGAGCGCTGCTCTTTCGCTTTTCTTGTGATCATCCAGTTGCAGTATGAGCCCGTGTGTGCTTCTCTCCTCCACCTCCTCCGGCAGCTGCCCATTCAAATGAGGAGTTGGGGCAGGAATTCCTGCAGCGCTGCCTTTGAATGAGTGGCTGCTGGAGGAGGCAGAGGAGGGAAGCATGTGCTCCTTCTGCAACTGGACGATTGCTCAAAGAGGAGGGTTCATCCAACTCTTCTAATAAAGACATTTTGCAGGTCAAAAAAATGGAGACTGTCTTACTTTATAGAGGATAGTCCTCTATTTCAAGAGCTTTCCAGTCCAAGTCCATTTCATAGATAAAGAACCATAATAAGGAAGATCATGGGTCTCAAATTTGCCCATTAACAGCTAGAACCTTTGTTGTTGTTTAGTCGTTAAGTCGTGTCCGACTCTTCGTGACCCCATGGACCAGAGCACGCCAGGCCCTCCTGTCTTCCACTGCCTCCCGGAGTTGGGTCAAATTCATCTTGGTAGTTTCAATGACACTGTCCAACCATCTCGTCCTCTGTCGTCCCCTTCTCCTCTTGCCTTCACACTTTCCCAACATCAGGGTCTTTTCCAGGGAGTCTTCTCTTCTCATGAGATGGCCAAAGTATTGGAGCCTCAGCTTCAGGATCTGTCCTTCCAGTGAGCACTCAGGGTTGATTTCCTTCAGAACGGATAGGTTTGATCTCCTTGCAGTCCAGGGGACTCTCAAGAGTCTCCTCCAGCACCACAATTCAAAAGCATCAATTCTAGAACCTAGATGTTAGATTAAGCAGATATATAAGTGACCTGCCAGCCTTCCCTGGCAGAGTTAGGTGTGTAATCTGTTTCTAATTAAATTATAGCAAATTGCCAATTGTGTGTAGATAAATAGGTAGAATCTGTCTGTCTGTCTGCCTGCCTGATTCTTTCTCTATATATGTCATTGGAGGCTGGTGATTTTGATTTTCTCCACAGTGGCAAATCCACAGCCGGTTTCAGTCTGAACTTTGCATGAGCTGAACCTGTTTTGGAGATAGGGTTTAGCAGGTTGCATAAGTCCTATAAAGTTCAGACCAAAACCCTGATTCACTGCCCCACACAGTTGGAGTCAACCACCATTATTTACACACACGTGTGTGTGTGTGTCTGTGTGTGTGTGTGTAAATTCACATACACAGATTTGATGCAAATCCATGTCCTCTTTTATGATGAGTCTCGTTTCCTCATTTTCTCCTTTTTAGCCACTACGGTAAGTGATCACTTAGTGGAATTAGCTTCCGCTATCCTGCCTTTGCTTTCTACAGTTAGGGACAAAATGCTTGAGTGGGCAAACATGTATTTGATCCAACTGGGAAATTTATGTTCTCTCACGTTCCTTCCACTTGATTTAGTAAATTCATCAAGCAACCTTGAAAGCACAATGCAGCGCCTTAGTAAACATTGGACCAGAGATCCACTCCAGGCATTAGCCATCCCCCTTTTGTTCTGATGCTTCTTTCCTGTTCTGTTTGATTTGTCTTTTTCTATTGCTTGTGGAAAAATTAAGCCTTCTCATAGCTTTGGAAAAAGAAATCAATTTGTACCCTGCAGATTTGTAGCCAACTGAAGTTAGGAAAATTAAAAAGGAATGAACTGAACACAAAATGAATCTAAGGGACAGACCACACTTGAGGCAAATGTGCAATTCTTGGTGACTGCAGGGAAGAAGAGGGAAAGAATCTTTTATTCCGTGAAGTACCTTACCTTACTGTTGGATCCAAGCTCATGGCTGGATTCACACACAGCAGGCCAGATTGTGGTTTGTTGAATTTTGGCATGTGATTGTGTATGAATGCGAACACACACACACACACACACACACACACACACACACACACACACACACACACACACACACCAATGATTTGTTAGCAACTTGGAAAACACAATTCATGCGTACATGTTCTGATTTGTTTAAACATAACATGGCTTGTCATTCAGAATGGAAGCCTGTGATTTATTCCTGACTGTCTTCTCCACAGGACCACCAGAAACTGGAGATGACCATGGGGTGGGAAAGAAGCCTACTAGGAAAGGGCAAAACAATCAGTAAGAATTCACGGCTTACTGAAAGTAAACCATCGCTAATATTGGGGAGTATCCACAATGTAGTGGTGGAGTACATGATTTGCATGCAGAAGGTTGCAAATTCAATCCCCCATGTTTCCATGTAGGTTTAGGGTGCAATCCTCCCTGAAATCTTAGAGAACTAATGGTGGTCAGTGTTGATAACACTGATCTAGATGGGCCAAGGGTTTGACTCGCATTATAGCAGCTGCATGTACTCGTGACTCAAACCCTTGGCCCATCTAGATCAGTGTTATCAACACTGACCACAGTTTGGAAAACTCAGCAGTGGCCAGAGGATTGGAAAAGATCAGTCTGCATCCCAATCCCAAAGAAGGGCAGTCCCAAAGAATGCTCCAACTACCGTACAATTGCACTCATTTCACACGCTAGCAAGGTTATGCTCAAAATCCTACAAGGTAGGCTTCAGCAGTATGTGGACCAAGAACTCCCAGAAGTACAAGCTGGATTTCGAAGGGGCAGAGGAACTAGAGACCAAATTGCTAACATGCACTGGATTATGGAGAAAGCCAGAGAGTTCCAGAAAAACATCTACTTCTGCTTCATTGACTACGCAAAAGCCTTTGACTGTGTCGACCACAACAAACTATGGTAAGTTCTTAAAGAAATGGGAGTGCCTGATCACCTTATCTATCTCCTGAGAAATCTCTATGTAGGACAGGAAGCAACAGTTAGAACTGGATATGGAACAACTGATTGGTTCAAAATTGGGAAAGGAGTACGACAAGGCTGTATATTGTCTCCCTGCTTATTTAACTTATATGCAGAATACATCATGTGAAAGGCTGGACTGGATGAATCCCAAACCGGAATTAAGATTGCTGGAAGAAATATCAACAACCTCAGATATGCAGATGATACCACTCTGATGGCAGAAAGTGAGGAGGAATTAAAGAACCTTGTAATGAGGGTGAAAGAGGAGAGCGCCAAAAATGGTCTGAAGGTCAACATCAAAAAAACTAAGATCATGGCCACTGGTCCCATCACCTCCTGGCAAATAGAAGGGGAAGATATGGAGGCAGTGACAGATTTTACTTTCTTGGGCTCCATGATCATTGCAGATGGTGACAGCAGCCACGAAATTAAAAGACGCCTGCTTCTTGGGAGGAAAGCGATGACAAACCTAGACAGCATCTTAAAAAGCAGAGACATCACCTTGCCGACAAAGGTCCGCATAGTCAAAGCTATGGTTTTTCCAGTAGCGATGTATGGAAGTGAGAGCTGGACCATAAAGAAGGCTGACCGCCGAAGAATTTATGCTTTTGAATTGTGGTGCTGGAGGAGACTCTTGAGAGTCCCCTGGACTGCAAAGAGAACAAACCTATCCATTTTGAAAGAAATCAACCCTGAGTGCTCACTGGAAGGACAGATCCTGAAGCTGAGGCTCCAATATTTTGGCCATCTCATGAGAAGAGAAGACTCCCTGGAAAAGACCCTGATGTTGGGAAAGTGTGAAGGCAAGAGGAGAAGGGGATGATAGAGGACGAGATGGTTGGACAGTGTCATCAAAGCTACCAACATGAATTTGACCCAGCACCGGGAGGCAGTGAAAGACAGGAGGGCCTGGCGTGCTCTGGTCCATGGGGTCACGAAGAGTCGGACATGACTTAACGACTAAACAACAACAACAACAACAATGTACTCGTGACATAAACCATACCTTTCAGTGACATGTGAACATAGCCCGTGTGTCAGTGTACTATTCTTTAAAGAGTTGTTGTGACTATACAATAATATATGCTAACAGTGTTTCTTGGAAGATGGGTGGTATACTAATAATGTAAGACTATAGAACAACCTAATCTTTTTAATTGGCAGTGGTTTGCTTCTGGAGTTTCTTTCCATTATAGTCATCAGAATATTAACAGATGCTGGCCAGAAGCCTGTTGGTAATTTATGTATGCTTAGGTTAAATTGCATAATTCATTATAGTGAAATGTTACTAAATAATGAGGTGCCAGTCATACTACTAAGCACGTCTCTGTTGTATAGTTAAGTACGTAGCTTACACTTAGATAACAAGACAGATACATCTTATGCTTTTATTTGGAGTGGAACAAATACCCAACTTTTTTGCCTTCTGCACAGCCCAGTTACTTTCCCTGCAGTTGCCTTGTGAAGTTGAAGTCTGTCATTAAAATTAGACAGCCATTTGTCAGATATATTTTGCTCTGGATTCCTGCTTTGAGCTGGGGTAGGACTCAGTGGCCTTATAGGCTCCTTCCAACTCCATTATTCTATGAATTTAACTGGGCACACACATCATAATATGACTGAAGCACTTTCTATGGTGAGTTATTCAAATTAACTTACACATGTATAAATCATTAAGAGGATTCTGGCTACTGAATGTGTACAGGATGAAGCATATAAGATACTCTTCAGTAGAAGGAAATAAGCTGTACTGTTTGGCCTTCATGTTGTTGCATCTTACAGGAGAATTCATGTTCTGGATTCTATTTATTTTGTGACTGGCATATGTAGCTGTGTTGTTAGTACTTTGGGTTCTTTTTAAGGCAGGAAGGCTAAAATAAGCTTATAATGTGTGTTTTGCCAGTCCTCTGTTGAGCTGTAGCACCACCAAAGCCGTAGCATACAGAGCCTGCCTGAAACTGTGGATGCTTACCTGACATACATAATAAAGGACTCTTGCGTGGGATTGCATAGAAAGCATAAGATCCAACTTTATCTGTCACACTGCAAACATTTTATACACAGACAATTGAATGGAACTGCCTTCTATAAAGGGCATATAGTGCTATGAAATGTATATTTTGTAAGGTTGTCAGAATGAATACTGATGGTTCGGAAATTAAGGTTTGTGATGGGCCGTGCAGAACAAAGGGGCTGCTCTTTCCTCTTTTCAGAGGTTGTGCGAAAAGAGCATCAAATGCTGATGTTTATGGAACATCTGATCAAATGGATCTTCATGTGGTTAGTAGAACGTCCCAGATGTTTATGCCAGCTGCTGGATCAAGGTAATAATGTACACCATCAAGTAAATTTGACAAAAAGAAAGGGAAAATACCTCCTAAATAGTGGAGCCTAGAGTTGATCTAAATTTGCTGCTGAAGTTATTAACCACTGAGAAATATTTCGTTAGAGCTTCTCTGGAAGCCCTGTGATGTTACAACAGCATCCCATTTTGCACAGCTAGAAAATTAAATGGAAGCAGCAGAACTCTATCCATGGTACCATAATGTTTTGTAAAGATCATGTGCACTTGTTCTCAGTAAAATCTTGAACATCCTTGACATCACAGGTACACCTACACCTCCATTTCCCCTGTTCCCCCCTCCCAGTTTCCCCTTTGTGTGTAGCCAGCCATGCACTTGTCAAATTGGAAGCTACAAAAGTAATGGCATCTGAGTAATTTTAAATGATATTATCATAGGAGGGAAAATTCAAGAGGGGAATTGTTTGCCTGGGTATAAATATCAGCTAAATTTAGGACTAATGTAATAATGGGTTTGATAAAGTGTGGTCAATGTCAGGAAAGTTGTGTGACAGTTGGGTTGTGTGATTTCTGGGAACAGACAGGTAGCAAATGCTACTAGGGGAAGAAAAAGGGCATGATTTTGAAAGTGGAAGCTGAGAGATCTAAACAAGATGTTTAGCTATATGTTTATTCAATTTATAGCTCATCTTTCCACCAGAAATGTCACTGATGTTGAAAAAGGGTAGGAGGTCATCAGACCTAAGCAATGATTAATCCTGCACATTGGGTAGCCGTGTATCCTACCTTCCTTTTGAAGAACTTTCATAGGACCCATCATTGTTTGAAGATATCTCTCTTTGAAGGTCTGTCTATCCAAGTGGGCTTTAAATCTAAAGAGCCCAACAAGGGAGAACAGGAGGTTTGAAATCCTCATCAGCTGCTAGAATCTTGGTGGTAATTTACAGGCCAGATAGACACATAAGTCAGCTAGTCAAAGTTTCTCCAGTAAGGCTTGCATGATCTGTTGTATTTCTATTTAAATTATAGAAATTGTATTTAAATCTGCACCTACCTGTATATGTTAATAGATATGCATAGTTTATTAGCCAGTGGCCCTCAGACTCAAAATACTCAATAACAGAGCTGTGAAATAATCAACAAGATTACAAAACAATAACTTTCAACATTTGAGATTAAAAGTATTTAAAAATATTTAAAAGATACACTACAGTAGCATTTTATATAATTAATTTTACATCTAAATAAAATTAGTCTTTTTATTTACAGAGCTACCAACCTGTACAAACCTTTGGTTTTATTTACTATTAATCTTTATCAGACTGGGTTATTGTGTGTTATATGATAGTATTTGTACATTTTATACAATTTGATGTTTCTTCAGTCCTCTTTTTCTGTGATCTATTTCTTTCTGATGATGATGATGAATATGTTGAATTAATTATGATGATAAACTTACTTTGTTTTTGCAATTGAGAAAAAAAGATCAATGATTTTCTCCCCACAAGATAAAATGACAAGGGTTTTCATCTGCTTTTCACATTTTAGCACTTTCTTTTATGAGGAATTTATGGATTTTTTGTGCAAAATGTTTTGCAAACAAAATTGTTTTTCACCAGAAAATGTATTGCACGCAAAAAATATATTTTGCTCAAAGTACAGGTATTTTTAATGCAAATAAGGTTTTACACAAAACTCTGTCCTTTTTTTTTCTTTTGCTAATGCTGCTGCTGTTGAAAAAGGGTTAACAGAAGGTTATGCCAGTGAAGTTATGCTTGCAGGTGTAATTAAGTGGATTCTTGCGAAAATTTTATTTTAGTTTTACTGTGCTCTAAACAATTTTTTTTAGAAATGGCTCAGTTACCCACGTTCTTAGAGAAATCACCTCAGTGTCATGCAGGCACTACATTATTGATTCATGAAGTCAGACAGAATGTCAGGTGGATGTTCTGCTATATCTGAAAATATAAAGGTTGTAAAATGTTTAACATTGCATAACCAAAAACACTCTTGTAACAAAGAGTTCACCCACAGTCCAGTGAATTGTGAGATCAGCACAGCACAGATTCTCAGCAGAGCAAAATGTTGAGTAAGTTATTAACTTCCCGCCTTTGTCTAGAACTACCACCAGTGTTCTTGGCTTACCAAGAAGGCATCAAACCCTTACCATCCCTTAAGACTATAGCTTCAAAGAAAAGGAAAGGAAAAATAAAAGCAATGTGACAAAAGGGCTGCTGATCTTTTGTTTTCTGCTTAGACTTCCCCACTGCCACATTTGCTACTTGACAATATTCTCTCTTATGCAGAAAAGAAATGAGCAATGTGGCTTTTGAATGTGTGTGTTGTCAGACACATGTCTTTTTACAATATAAGATAGGGTTGATCTGAAGAACTCTACTGCTTAGAGGCAAAATACGTATATCTCTGTTGACATTGATATAAACTCCAATTGACACCTTCAGAAACTGGAATTCCATTTTGATCTTTCTGTAGGATTTTTTTTTTTGAGGTGGCAGTATTATAGGACAATGGGAAAAGAAGATTTTCATATTGCATGGATGCAATAAACAAAGGCTCTTCAAATTTTAATCAAGAGATGTCTCTCTGCCTTCCACTCATGAGGAGTTAATCTTCCTAAAATAGCCCTTTTGATGCTCATTCAGACCATGGTATTGATCACTTCGCAGCTTCTGAGACATGGGCTGCACCTTAAGCATTGATCTTTGACATTGTAAGACTTCTATGGGAAAATAGAGCAGTGTATCACATTGATTTCAGTTTTATTGTTCTGTACCTTTGGATTTAAAATACCTCCGTGTATATCTGTCTCTGTGTGTGTCTGTGCTTATATCTCTGTATCGTTTATATTTATATCTATATTTATGTTTCTTCAGATACAATTCTATAATAGAAATGAGTACATTCTGGAATAATACCTAGGAAAAAACAATTTCTTAAAATACCTGTTTATATATTCATTTGTAAACTCTGGATGCTAGTTAATGCAGAGACACATTTTAAATGCAAACGACAAGTTTACAAGTAATTTGTATTGACAGATTATAATAGAAAAAAGTAGGGCAATAACAGCTATTATTATATCACCATTCATTCTTGATTGTAAAGATATTCCAGTATTGGATTTTTTTTAAAAAAAAGCAGCTTGCATTTAATAAAACAAACATGCAGAATAATATATTGTATTCTGTAGTCACCTCTTGGTGATCCTAACAGGGTTTTCAAGGTATGTGAGATATTCAAGGTTTAAGTCCTATTAGAACTAATATTTTTATCTGTGGTTCTACAATAGATCACTTACTTTCAAATGTTCATGATTGTAACAGCTATTTGAAAGTTATAGTTTGACAGTATTCAACATCATTTAGTGTGTGTTTATTTAATGGCCATAAATTGCCCATGAATTACTCGCCACCTGTTACTGGCAGAAACCCTTCTTTATTATTTTGGCCTGAATGAAAAAAGGATATAGTCAAATAAGATGTAGTACTTCTCATTATTTTCCTCAGAATGTTGTTGGGAGGGGTAGGTGCAGCTGCATGACGGAACACATGTGGCCAAGCGGTCACCCCTGGTCTAAATGTATACTGTACTTGCATGCCTGTGCCTCATGGCCTTGAAAGCAGCTAATGCAGTCTTTAACACATGTATTAAAGGCACTGAAATGTTATTTTTTGGTCATCAAGTACAGGCGTGTGAATGGCTTTTTGGTGGCATCCACAAGTTGTAGTTAAAATAAGATGAACGAATCAGTGTTAAATGTAGACTTCCCTAGTTATTTATTTATTTATTTGATTTACATACCACCTTTCAGTACTGAGACCTAATGCAGCTCATCACACAATGAATTAAAGGAATGGAAGAACACAGTAAATATATTATAAAAACAGAATTAAACAAACAGTGACATCTCTTTTGTAATAGAAAAAAATAGCTTATAATATATATTTTATAATATTATCTTCTAATGTTAAAGCACAGTTGAATGAAAAGCAATTTAAAAGTGCGTCAGTACAAATGTACAGCGTTCACTCTTTAATTATTAATTATTTAATTAAAAATATTTTTACCCCGCCTTTCTCCTTAAAAAGGCCCCAGGGTGGCTTACAATTCAGTGGTCCCCAACCTTTTCCGACCCGCGGACCAGTTGGAGGGCAGGGTGCATGCGGGGTGGGCGGGGTGCACATGTGTGGGCGGGTGGGGCAAGCGCAAGGGGTGGGCGGGGTGAGCACATGTGCATGCGTGGGGTGGGTGGGGTGAGCGTGGGGGTGGGTGGGGCACTCGTGCACGCGGGTGGGGAGGGTACCCGTGCATGCATGTGGGGGGGCATGTGTGCATGTGGGGGGGCGTACGTGCGGGGAGGGAAATTGTCTCCGCAGCCCGGTCCTGCCAAGGCCACGGACTGGTACCGGTCCGCAGACCGGGGGTTGGGGACCCCGGGCTTACATCATTAAAAGTTGCTTACATCATTAAAAGACAATATTTAAACCTAAAGACAGTTAAGTACAGAAATACTAAAAAGGATGAAACAAATGCCACTCTAAGAAACGGTAAACAAAAGCAATACCAAAAACACATTCAAAGCAGCAAAGTATTTATTTATTTATTTATTTATTGGATTTCTATCCCGCCCATCTAGACCAAAGGTCTACTCTCCAAAGTACAACACTCCATTTAAAAATCCCACTCAGACAGCCAGTCACTGAGAGAAAGCTTGCCTGAAGAGAAAGGTTTTTGCCTGCTGGCAGAATGTACAGCCAGCCTTCTTTCCTGTGGAAGAGAGTTCCAAAGCCTGAGAGCAGCAACAGAGAAGACCCTCTCCCATGCCCTCATCAAACAAAACTGAAGGCGGTGGGACAGAGAAAGGCCTCTCCTGATGATCTTAGCACTCGAGCAGGCTCATAAAGGGAGATGCAGTCCTTGAGATAGCTTGGGTGCAGGCCATTTAGGGCTTCATAGATTAGAAACTACGCCTTGAATCCAGCCCAGAAATGGATTGGCAGCCAGTGGAGCTGCTGTAACAGAGGGGTCCTGTGATCCCTGTAACCAACCCCATTTAGCAATGTGGCTATTGCGTTTTGGACCCACTGAAGTTTCCGGACACTTTCCATAGGCAGCCCCACGTAGAGCGTATTACAGTAACCCAGCTGGGATGTAACTAAGGCATGTGTCACCGTGGCCAGATCAGACCTCTCCGGGGACAGGCTCAGCTGGCACACTAATTCCAATTGTGCAAATGCATTCCTGGCGACTTTCAGAGATGAATCCAGGAGCACCCCCAAGCTGCCCCCCTGTTTTTTTGTTTTTTATTTACAAAGGGAGTGTAACCCCATCAAGCACAGGCCGAATCCTTGTTCCTTGATCTGCATTCTGACTGCACAGGAGCTCCTTGATCAGCAGTTTTATCTCCAGATTCCTGAATCTGCAGATACATTTGATTTCTTCTTTTTGTATGCTTTCTTGATCATATAACACCAGAAAATCTTTCATCCACCATTTTTCCATGTTACTAATATAATAGGCCAGTCACAATAGAAATTAAGACAAATAGGAGCAGAAACATTGCAGATAATTAGTCATTAGAAGAAGCAATGTCTTAATTTCCAAAGACGTCTGAGTGCTGCAACAGGATTTTTTCTCCCTACCCTCATGAGTTTGCAAACTAGTAATTTACAGAATTGTTTTGTTTTATGATTGGTTTTCAGGATTAAAGCACAGGATTCCTTTGAAGTCTGGTTTCTCAAATGTGCCTACTGCTCGAGTCACTTCTCTCCAACACTAAAGTGCTGTCAGCTCTTGGGAGGCGTTATCTGTAACATCTGTTCCTGCCTTTGGAGAGCAACATAGGCTAAACTGGAAAAATCAAGAGACTCTTAGGGAGAAAAGGTTGCTTCACCCGCCTTTGGTTCAGGATTCTTTCTTGACCAAGAGAGCGACAAGTGTTGAATTTACATTGCTTGAATATAGGACAGCTACAGTTTTACCAAATCATATTCCAGCATAAATACAGTGGTGCCTCGATTTACTAACTTAATCCGTTCCAGAAGATGGAACGTAACTCGAATTGGTCATAAGTCGAAGCACCATTGTGCATTGAAACCCCGTTAATCCGTTCCGGCCGAAATAAAAATCACCAAAAAAACCCACAAAACAACACTGCAAGCCCCATCGGAATGCGCTGGGGCCGAAGAAAAAAATCACCAAAAAAACCAAAACAACACTGCAAGCCCCATCGGAACGTGCTGGGGCCGAAGAAACCCCCCCCCCAAAACAAAACAACACTGCAAGGCCCATCAGAACACGCTGGGGCCGAAGAAAGAAACAACAACCAAAAAACCAAAACAACACTGCAAGCCCCATCGGAACACGCAGAAACCAGGCAGTCCGAAGCCTCCCTGCAAACACACACTCTCTAACCGTTGGGGCGAAAGAGCTTCAAAGAGGCAGCCTCTTCGCCACCAATGGTTAGCAGTTTGAATTCCCCGCCTTTTTCCCTGCCTTTTTTCCGATCGTAACTCGAAGCTCCGGTCACACGTTGAAGCAAAATTTTGCGGCTGGAGCTGGTCGTAACTCAAAATGGTCGTAAGTAGGGACGTTCGTAAGTCAAGGCACCACTGTATTTGAAAAATCAGTATGTTAAAAGAACAATAATGGCTTGATGTATATTTAACAAGAGTGGATGGGAAATGCTTGGATGCAGTGGGTTGAGGGATGGAAAAAAGGTGCATTTGCAGGCTATAATTCCAAGTAACCCCCAACTGCAGTATTCTGGGAGTTAGAGTGCAAAAGAATAACCTATCTCTCACTAGGAAGTATTTTCCCGTCTATAAGATGCCCCATGTATAAGACACCCCCCACTTTTCTAACCCCAAATTAAGAAATCAATATTTTAAACATAAAACAGAATACATTTTTATTTAGTAATTAGGTAACATTTACATACCAGTACTGTCATATTATGCATCACACTTAGCTTTGAGCATATCACTTTATTTAGCCTCTGGGCTCAGAACGCTCAGACATTACCAGTCCCTGTTGCATCTGAGCACTGCCTACATGCTCCACCCCCAATGAGGTGTGTTCCAATTGGTTTGTTCAGCATCAGCTGACATCAGTTACATAAGGCTCGTGATTGGAGGAAGCTAAGTCTTCTGACTGTAGGAAGCTAAGCCTCGTGATTGGAGGCAGCTAAACCTCATGACTGAAGGAAGCCTGTTTGCAGAGGCAAGATATGGGCAGTTTTGCAATCTCACGGTTCTCTCCTCAGCTTACTTCCGTGTATAAGATGACCCTCAATTTTTAGTCTAAAGATTTTAGACAAGTATCATCTTATACACGGAAAAATACAGTACTTCATTCTTGAAAGTGCAGTCCCATAAGGATAAGCCTATCTATCTATTTCTGTCCCCCCCCCACATTTTACCCATAACATCTTTAAATTTTGACATTTGCCCTTTAAATAATTTTTTTAAAACTCTCGAAAATACATATTTAAAATATATTTAAGTGTATATTTTGCTCAAAATAGGCATCTAAGTAATATTTTGATACATTTAAGCTTCTAACAACATTCAGAGAAGTCCAGAATCTGGTAGACAGGTAAATTTTGATCTCTGCAGTATTCGGAAGGTGTAGATCAGGTCATTTCACAAAATTTTTCTGGTGGAAATTCTAGAATTGTATCAGTAGCTTTGCACTCCAGTAGGTACTTTTTCAGTTTAAATCCTTGAGTTATCCCTCAGACAAGGGGAGGGTGGAGTACCAGCAATATGCATTTTAAGTACAACCTGTTTCCGAGCAGGCTTTACATCGAACTGTAAGAAAGTTTCCAGTTGCAGGAAATTTGACTCTTAACAGAGAGCAACAGATATAGTTCATTGTTGCTAAACTGAATAGCCTTATTGATTTCTCCTCCCAAGGTACTAAGGAACAAATACGTTGTGCACTGTTCAATTTGATACCAGTCATTCATTGTGAGCATTGATGTTCACACTGGCAGTACTCCAATTCAGGTGGAAAAGTGAAGATGAAAGGGTCAAACTGGGACTTACTGCCAGCTGCTTTTACCTTTTCTCTGTGCAAATCTTGCAGTCACTGGGAGGAATTCATGCGATTCTGGGTGTTTTCAAAACTTGGTTATGTCCAAGAATCCAGCATTTTCTGCAAAGTGCAGCAACCAATCGCTGAAGCCAATCTATCGAAAATAGGACACTCTCTCCCAGCAAGTGTTTCTTTTTGAAATTAATGGGGACAGCATGAGAGAGAGAGAGAGAGAGAGAGAGAGAGAGAGAGAGAGAGAGAGAGAGAGAGAGAGAGACTTCTCTTCCTTCCCTTTGCATTTCACTGGCACTCAAATTCTCAGTAAATTCTCATAATTAATAGAGTGAAATTGTGGCTATCATTCTTTGCCATTTTTCACATGTTTGCATAAACATTATTATTGTTTTTACAGCACTCTGTTGCTTTAGGGTTGTGAATTATTATGACATCATTCTTTTCCTATTTTGTTGAGGTGTATTATTATGATATCACCTTTTTAATGATTACAGAAGTTGACTGTTACTCCAGAGTGACAGGAGGAGTGCTCATAAATCTACAGACTTGCTCTAACACTGAGGCAGTGATTTGCAAAGAACTGTAGCTAGTGAAAAAAACCTAAAATCTCAGAACAGCTGATTACGTGCAAGCAGATTTTGGGTTAGGAACTTCATGGGAGTTACTAATGTTTTTGACATTTTGCCCCAGTGGAGAAGCTTCTTGGACCCCAATGGAGACTGGTAGTGGTGGGAGCACCGTTTCCCCCCTCTCTCTTGGTGATTTCCTAATCAAGATTAAAGTTTGATAGTCTTGCACTGTTTATGCTTAAAGTGTTGTCCTGGTCATAACTTTTGTTAGCTTTTCTTTACTCTTGTCAATTTCAGGCTTTTACACTGGTCCAGCAGTTCCCAGCCTTGGATAACCCAGGTATTCATGGACTACAGCTCCCAGAAACCCCAGCCAGCACAGCTAGTGGTGAATGCTTCTGGGAATTGCAGTCTAAGAACACCTGGGTTACCCAAGGTTGAGAACCGCTGCACTTGTTAGTTTCAAGGAGGATTGAAACTGACCAGGCTGAAATTCTCCACAGCAATGAAGAGATGCAGAAATCCAGTGGAGGATAATGCTTCAGACACAACCATTGCTAGACTGTCAGATGTAATCTTGCACAAGAAATTAGTGAGAAGGGCAAATAGCCTCCCGTTTTGAATCCCAGAGGGCATAGCAAACATGGAATATAATCATAAATTCAGAGTACAATGTGATCTATTGTAATAATACAGCTGTATTCTATAATAAAAATATAGCATAAGAACAGACTAAATCCCACAATGCAGGAAGAGTTAGGAAAAATGGGTGATTACTTTTTGTCTGCCATTTGGTTCTTAATGTCCAACTAATGGTCCAAAATGACCAATGCTTGAGCCCATCTGATTAACAGTGATCGTTTGCATACTCTTGAGCAGTAGCTAAGGAATTATGCACTGGATTTTAGCAGGAGAAACTGAGTACATTTTGCCGGATATCCAGGGGAGGGAGGGAAGAGAAAAAGCAGAAAATCCCATAGAAAACATCCAGATTCACAACCCTCATTACTAGTAGGGATCTCCCATTCAAATTTGTTTATTTTATTTTGTTTTGTTTTGGAGTCCAACTCCCAGAATACTTCAATAATTCCCCAGGCAGAATTCTGGGAGCTCAGCCCACAGACCCACATCTATAGATTCCTAAATTCCACTCAGCTGGACTAGGAAGCAACAGGGCATGTTGTCAATGTACAAAACTCACAATGTACAACTCAGGAACTATGTGTTTCCCCGAAAATAAGACAGGGTCTTATATTAATTTTTGCTCCAAAAAAAATACACAGGACTTATTTTTAGGGGATGTTTTATATTTTTTCATGTACAACAGTCTACATTTATTCAAATACAGTCATGTCATCTTATTTTTGGGGTAGGGCTTATATTACAAGCATCCTGAAAAATCACACTAGGGCTTATTTCCAGGTTAGGTCTTATTTTCGGGGAAGCAACTCGGGCACACTGTAGCCTGAGTTGCTACAGTGTGCGTTCTGGGAATCTTCATTTTTCCTGAGGTGCCTGTTATAGAGCAACAAAACTACAACTCTGAAAAATTAGCAAACAAGCTCTGATCCCAGTGACTTCCATTCTCCACCGCTGTGATACCAAGGAGGAATCAAGAGATGGAACTTGCTGTTTTCAATGTTTTGCATGGAGTTCTTACTCATTGAGTGTTAAACCCAAACGCACATGCCAGTAATGTATGCACTATTGTAAATTGTGCTCCTGTAATTTAAAACATAGTCATGAGAGTGGGATCAGGAAAATTCCAGACTTCTTATATATCTTCTTGAGAACTATTAAGTTACTATTTATTTTCTTACTGAAAGTCTGTTCTTTGCAACAAACTTGAAATATTACGGAGTTGCCTGATGAGACGACTGTTATATCTGCCACATGTTCTGTGTCTGGACTACCTCTAATGTTAATTAAATAGATGCAGGAACCTACTAGAATAATATGAATTGGAGTTTTACACAAAGGGAATCCTAGAAGAATTCGGTCTAATCTGACTCAGCCAAAAATCCTGATTTGTCCTTGATGTTCCTATGTGAAAACTCTCCTGCCAAAAGGCCTACTGCAATCTTAATCGCTTTTTTAGTACCTAGCCAGAACTTAAAGAGGAATTAGCATATCACAATTGGCCAGAGTCCTAAATGCTAAGCTAATTACCCTTGAGCTCTGGTGAGTGCGGATTAAAGCAGACAATTGAAGCACGAACATAGTGAACACAGTCAAAGCAGCCCTCTATCTGGAACATCATGGCTCTGAGTTCCTCTGAGTTCCACAAATAGTTTTGAGATTAAATGCCTTCCTTTTCTGTTGTGCCATAGAAAGCTTGACCCCAGCTTCCATACATTTTCCCCTGGCCTTTCTAATATTAGAACTGAGATTTATTATAGGTGAAATTCTCCTCAAGAAGTTGCAGTGTGCTGTGGGGTCTTTATGACTCAGACTCTACTTCCCTGCTAAATGTTTCTATTCCTGTTGATGCTGCTTTCTGCATGGTGATTCTGCAGCTGGCTTGAGTGCCTACTGAACAGTGTCTGTGCCGTCAAGGCAACGGGGCCTGTTCAGTAACATTTGCCCAATACATGATGAAGTTTCTTAAACTTCGTTTTGTATTTGATTTGAATGGAATAATCTTTCCAGGTAGCATCCTTCTGAAGCTCATCTATCTTTTCTCCTCTGCAGCTTTTTAAAATAAGCAAGTTTCCCCATTTCAACATATGTTTTTATAGTCAATAGAAGAAATGCGTAGAGGAGAAAAAGGATGTTTTTGCACAAGGGGAATATTTATTGTGTGAATTAGCTGTCAAATCATAACATCTGTTGGCATTTCTTGATTTTCTGGTTAGCACTTGGGGTGCTAACTGTGCTACTTAAATATTAAGCATTAGCATAAGTATTATGATGATGATGCATTATGTATGTTCTAACATCAGCAGCCAGCAGATGTTGCAGAAAGAATATGGATAAATCCTATCTCCCAAGGAGCAAAGTAGAAAAGTGGCAATGAGGGAAAGAGAGGGAAGGACAAGAATGAAAACAAGTGAAAGATGTTATTACATATGCCTAGATCGGGAAACAAAGAGTTTGAAGATGAGGGAAAGACCATGTGATATTTGAATAGGATCTAAAAGTAAGGGAGAGAGGTAGCACACCTACTCCTTTAGGGAGGCAGTTCCATGCATAGAGTACAAAAAGAGAGAACAGATTGAGTCATTTAAGGGAGTGGGAATGGAGCCTAGAAACTTAATTTTTTTTTACTAAAACACCCAGCCATGCTGACCAGAGGATTCTGGGAGCCACCCCTCCGCTCCCCAAATTAATGTTTCTAAACTCTGAAGAGAAGGTTAGATCAGTTTCGGTTGATTGCTGCTCCATTCACCTTTAGATTGTTTCATACTGTTGACACATCTGTGGGCCAAACTCTGCACTGCAGATAGCCCATCAATAGAAGCTGAAGTGCATTAATGGTCCAGGGTATGATTCAGGCAGCCCTTGGTGACTGAACCATTGTACTTGCAAATGAGGCTTGTACTTATCTCCCAGTGACCAATCAAGCTGATTTTCAAACTACAGAAGGTGTGAAAAGATACTGCTGTGACACTGATAAATTCCCAGCACTTAATCTTATAACAGGCTGCTTATAATTAATGTATAGTCTGGCATTTTGTTTGCTCATTACTGATTTCCTCAGAGCAGAGTTTACGGGCTAAATAATGGCCTCTTGGGTGTGGCTTTTCCATCCTTTTTGGCTTATGTACACCATGTTACAGGAGAAAGTAGCAATGGGTGGATACCTATAAAAGCCCATATGGATTAAGCTTTGTTTAGAATTCAACTTGTCTGCTTAACCAAATAAGGCTGCAGTCTTTAAACTCTTGGAAATAAATCTCACCGAATCCCGTTGTATTTGCTTGCAAGTATATATTACTAAGGCATTAAACCATAAAACTGTTAGCAAACCTTTCATTTGTTATTGTTTCAAAGGAGGGAAGTCTGTGATGGATGTAGTCATACAGGCTTGGATACGTTTTCTGAACAGTTTGAGGTACATCTGAGCTTTGACCCATTAATGATTTCCTTAGTGAGAAATTGGAGCTGTGAGTCATTACGCACTTGGTAGAGGCTGACTGTTAACCCTGTCAAGGTGGAATCAGTGGCATTAACTATTAAAAAGATGACAGCAAAAAGAACAGAAATGGTGGCTCGGTCTTTCTATTGTTGCAAACAAAGACATACCCCCAAAAAATGAGCCATAGTAGAGTCCCTCATATCTCATTTCACTTTTTATAGTCAAACGAAATGGATCAGAGAGAAAGAATCAACAGTTCTTGCATAGACGTGGCAAGAGTTGTAGTGGGAAATTGGCATTTTCTTTCCAACTTAAGAAAGGTTCTACAGTCTCCTCTATCCCTCTGCATTCAGGTGGCCGATTATGCATTGTCTAAGAACTTCAAGTGGAGCATGATTTGGGCAAGGGGGCATTCCTGGCTCGTCTCTCCACTAGGGCTTAGTGCGCTCCTCTTCCTGCATCCCAGAGGTTCAAGGGAACGTATAGAGCAGCCATCCTTAACGGGGGCCATATGCCCCCTGAAGAGCCTTGCACATTTGAAGGGGTTACAGACTGGAAACAATTCTTCACACATCTCCTTATAATGTTTGTTATGTGACTTACACAATCCTGATTCGGCCTATATTTCTTTCATATTGTGTTTATGGCCATGGGCCAAAAAAGGTTGAGAATGGCTGCTGTAGAGCAATATGGGCTTGGGAACTGGGCGTGGGCTACCTCAGCAAGGGGAAATCAAACGGTGGATTCCATTATGAAAAGGAAAGTGCCTTTCCACTAATAAAGGATATGTTTACATCCTAGCCATAATATTTGGCATTTTCGTGGATTATGTGTTATGCATGAGAGTCCTTTAGAATCAGTCTAGTATAACATCCTGAACTCTCCATTTTATAAGCCATATCTGGATTATGTGAGCAATGCAACAAGGCATTAATTATTTTTCCAATTATAATAACAACAAATGACTTAGGGGGCAATAACAAGATGCATACGTTACTTTTTAAAAAGTAACTTTCCAAGTTCTGTTCTGCTGTTACAAGGAAGAGCAGAGTAAGGGAGAAGCTTGCTCTCCAGTCTCTTCATATCTTGCATTACCCTGTTTCCCCAAAAATAAGATCTAACCTGAAAATAAGCCCTAGTGTGATTTTTCAGGATGCTCGTAATATAAGCCCTACCCCAAAAATAAGCCCCAGTTAAGTGAAATCCTGCCCTCCACCATTGTGCAGCAGCCACAAGAAGATGACATGACTGTATTTGAATAAATGTAGATTGTTGTACATGAAAAAATTAAAACATCCCCTGAAAAAAAGCCCTAATGCGTTTTTTGGAGCAAAAATTAATATAAGACCCTGTCTTATTTTCGGGGAAACACAGTATTTTAAGAAACTCTATACCATCTCCTTTTAGCCATTTTTGTACTTTATCCTTTCCTTTACATTGTAGAGCTAAAAGAAGGTGTAGACAATAGCAAGCAAAATTGTACCAGTGACATCCTTTTTGAAGATAAGGTGCCCAGAATTGCAGTTCATACAGTGGAGAGAAGCAACATTAATCCCATGAGGGTATACCTGGGGAAAGGTTGTTTCAGGGTGGGCTAGGAGGTAAAGTTAGTTGTGTGCTGCAACTTATCAAAGGGATAGGAATAAAATGGGCTGATAGCATCTTTTCTCTACTCCTTCTTTACAGAATTGTATCAAGTCATTCATTGTTCTTAGGTGGATCTTCCTTCCTTCCTTCCTTCCTTCCTTCCTTCCTTCCTTCCTTCCTTCCTTCCTTCATTCCTTCCTTCCTTCCTTCCTTCCTTCCTTCCTTCTTTCCTTCCTTCCAAGTCAGTTACATCTTATTACACTTTGGCGTTTTCCCCCTCTGGCTTTGAAATAACAGCTACTGCAACATTCTCTTCAGGGTATCAAGAATAAAATAGTAGGTGCTCCGAGCCTGTGGCAGGGGTCTTCTTAGATGAAAAGAGGGTAAACAGGCCTCTCTTTTGTGCAGGGGGGTAGGGGCCTGGAAATAAAAGGCATCCTGGGTTTCTGGGTAGTGTGAAGTCACTCTCGCAAAAGTCATGACGATCACGTAATTCCATGGGGAGCGTTTGTTTAATTAGCTGTAGCCAGAAGTTGTGGAAAGGGTCAGATGCGCTAGCTGCCGGGGCAGGATTGCTTTTCTTGTCTGAAAGAGTTGTCTTCATTTATGGGTTCTTAGATCCTGCAGTTGCTTGCGTTTGATGTAATATTTATAGGGGATTATGTTACCTGGGTTATTTTTTCTTCTACCACTTGCTGTAGCCTTTGGCCTCCTTTGACCCTTTAGGATGAAGGCAGAAATATGCTCTGAAGATTTAGAACAGGTGTTTTTCCCAAACGTGAATCTGTAGATGATTTTTGGTGAGGAAAACATTGGTCTTGTGCCCTGCCCTCTCTTGTGCTGCAGGTACATTGCAGGTGAGCAGATAGTGCTGTATCTTACAGGACAGGATCAAATCACTGGCTGCTTGAGATTTCATTCTAGTAAAAAATTGAATCTGAGAAGTTTAGCATTTGCAAAATATGAGCTCTAGTGCTAAGGGCCAACCCGTATGTAATATGGGCAGAGTTGATTATAGCAATGGTACTGGGGGATTGTGCTAGATAACCTTTTCTTATTGGCTGTTTCCCCAGCTTAAATTGCTGCCACCCCTCTAGACACCTGTTAAAAAATCCTGAACTTCTGCAAGATTTTTTTTTCTGGACCAGGACGAAAAGGACCTATGTTTTGTTTGTTTGTTTTTTGTCAGCACTGGTATAACAAAAAAGGAGGGATGGATTTTCTTTTGCACAAAATTCTTGTATTTGTCATGTATTTTGTGCAAAAATACATTTTTTGGGGCAAAACACAAGCTTCTGCACAAAACACACTTTTGCATATATATTTTTGCAAATATGTCCCAAATTACAAAAAATGTGCAAAACCTCCCATGATCTAGCCCAACGTGGAGAAAATGTCTGGATTTTTTTCTTTGTTTTTATTTTCAACTATGTACATGAATCAAATGAAAATCTGCATTCCTAGTTTGTGCAGATCTTCAAGTTGCATACTTGCTTGATTTTGGCAGAATGTTGGTCATAGGTAGGAAATCATAGGCTTCATTTGCAATTTGATTGAGCAAACTTGTCAGCTTTGAAGGAATACATCTCTGGAAGGATAACATTTTAATTTTCGTAAAATTGATGTGTGGCATACCTTGGTCCTCAAAGTCAGCAGACATTCTGAGTCACTGTTGGTCATCTTTTCTGCCCTGTGTTGAAGCAAAAACAAGGCAGTGACTTGCTCTGAGGGGTGGGGGCCTCCCTCTTCTAAGCCGGTCTGTTTCCTGCAGAAATGAAAGATCTTGGCTTGAGCTCTTAAGCTGGCCTTGACTGTGCCACTTCAAAATATTTTTCCAGGAAGGAGTCTAAATAACAAGGAAAACAGTTTTTCTCTTTTCCCTTGCCTAATCCTATAATGCGTTATGGGGCAATAATGATTTCTAAAAATACATCTTTAACTAAAAGAACAATCTTGTTGACCCTTAAAGTAGAAGAAAGGCCGTTGCAGGATGAAAAGAGAGAAAAAAAGAATCACAAGAGCCACCTGATTTCTATGCAAAATCCAAAATCAAAGCTAGGTAACACATTTTTATTTGGCTATAATGTTTGTCATTGACCACAATAAAGAAGTTAATTGAGGGATTAGGGCACTAAAATGGCATAAAGAAGTGAGCACTTGAGTCTGATTAGGTTGGCTTAACACTTGCAGATTGTAGAATGGAAGGAGAAGAAAAGACTCAAAATTGTCTTGGCTAGACTGGAAGCTGCAGGGCAAAGCTCTAAAATGTAGGCTGTAAACTTGAAGAGTCAGCTAGAACAGTGGTTCCCAACCTTGGGTAATTCAGGTGTTCTTGGACTGCAACTCCAAGAAACCCCAGCCAGCAGAGCTGATGGTAAAGGCTTCTGGGAATTGCAGTCCAAAAACACCTGGGTTACCCAAGTTGTGAACCACTGAGCTAGAAGTGTGTAGTACCAGGTTTCCTCTCAGGTGCTTCAGAGCTTGGAAACATTTTCCTCTAACAAGAATTCTGAGAATTCCTCAGCTACCAAGGATGGCTGGGTTGCTCCTAGAGTTACAGTCTTAAAAAAGAGAGTATTTCTTAGCTCTGATAAAGTCAATTGTCTTGTCCCATCCCTATAGAAAAAGGGAAGTCATATACTTTGTACTCCACACTGTCTTTTATCCAAGCACACAGCTCTTGTTTTGACTGAGATGGACTCAGATCATAGAAATCAGAAAACCTGGAGAGTAGAAGGTTATTCCATATTCCAGAGTAGAAGAGTGCAGCAGCCAAAGTAGATCCTTCTGCATTATGTTGTGCTGGAGTACGAATGCTCAATTACTAATTCTTGTATTATTGCAAGCTGTGTTCTTCTCCTGCTCCCAGTGGAATGCTGATGTAGTAACCATGCCTCTTAAATGATGCACGCACCCTGCCTCTTCACTTTTCTTCCTTCCCTCGTATGCTTTCCCTTACTCAGCATTCTTAATAACATTTTGCACCATATGTTCGGGTTTAAAATGGCAGATGTGCTGCGTAACAATTAGCAGAACATCCTGATTTGAGAGTTACATTAAGATCATTTATAATGGGTTTTTATCCTCTCCTTCTTTAGGATATATTTTGTCCTTGGCTTAATGATGCTCAGACTTGCTGCCTTTTCCACACAGGTACTGTTATCATCTATTTAAAGTTTATAGCACATGTCCAAGATCCATGGTTTCATTTCTGCCACCAGATGGTCATTTCAAACATTTTTAGAAGGAGAGTTATATAGATCCGGAGGGTACAGAAATACCCTCAGCTTCTGGAAATGAAATTCGCTTAGGCAAGGCTGAGGTTAATTCCCCCACAAGTTGCATGTCTTTTTTGTTTTTTGTTTGTTTTGGTGTATGTTAAAATATGTAGATTGCAACTGTGCAGTATTTTCAGCACTGAGAAGTTGACTTGTGGTACATGCTCAATTTCTAACAGAAGGGGGGGTTGGGTATAAAGTCACCCAACTTAAAGAACTGGATGTAGGGAATTTAGGGTAACACAGGATTAAGGCTAGAGTTAAGTTGAATTTTGATGCTAAACTATGGAATTCAGTAGCTTCAAGATTTAATTATAGCCATCCACCTGGATAAGTGCTTTGACGATATGGCTTGTGTGTAATATAGGGCCTGTCCAGACTGGCAGTTTTGGTACAGGCTGGATTGGGCTATAAAGGATTAGTTGAGGTTGCAGGGAGAAGCAGTGTGGCATTTGGCGTGCTCCTCCTGTCTGAATGGCATATTGAGCTTCAGCTTGTTCTCCTGTCAGTTAAACACTTCTTCTGATTGTCTGCAGAGGGTCAGGGGAAGTGAAATTATTTTTATTTTACATCTGCCAGATTGTTGCTGATGCAATTAATCACTTCAATTAAGTATTAAAAAAATATTGACTGACTGTGTATTGCTGATCAAGAAACTGCCCACAGCCATGTTTTCGACTGGCAATATACAGAGAGGCAAAGAAAAATATTTTTTTGTAATTTAATGAGAGTTATTCATTGCATCAACGATAATTTAGTGATAATTTAGCGACACAATAAAAATTATTTCACTTCCCCTGATCCTATGCATATATTCAGGGGAAGTGTTTTATTTCTTGTATGCCGCTTCAGGATGCCAGCAATTGACACTGGAAGGAGCTGCAGTATTTGTAAAGAATGGAAATAAAATAATTCTGTGCCCTCAAGTCAATTCTGACTTACGACAACCCTTTTCAGGGTTTTCTTCATAGAGAGTACTGAGAAGTAGTTTACCATTCTCTTCTTCTGCAGCTTAGCCATGGCCACACAGGCTGGGATGTGTAGTGGGAAATCAAACTCCCAACCTCTGGTGAGCCCCCTTTTATTTTGGTGTGTCTCCTCCTTTGTTGGTGGGCCCTGATGGTTTACACAGTCATTGCAACAGCAGTAGTTTGGCATTTAATGTTGGGCAGCTAAGTTTCAGGAACTATTTTAAGTTCCTAATATACCCCATGCTGTAATTAAAATGGCAGCAAGCATGAGGATGGTACTTGTGGCAGATATCAGTACAATGTGGGGCCCTGCCAAGGTATCAGGTATTACATGCTACTATTGGACATTCCATCAGTCTTTAAAAAAAACCAATTTGGTATACTCCAGTGGAAGCTAGCGGATGTGATGTAATGGGGAAAGTGAATCCCCTCCATTTCTCCTTCAAACTTTAAAGGCGCTATCCAGGGTCCTGAACATATTTTCGGATGGTAGGGTTCAGCACCTATGATAGCTCTTGTAATGTTCAGACCAACTAGGAGAACAAGATCAGAGTTGCATGAAACCAGCTTCTACACCTTCTCAGCTTCAATCACAGTAAGGCAGTGGATGGTTCTAGGCGATAGACTGCCCCAGTAGCTTCCTATTAAGGCTCTGAGAGTAGGCAGTATCTCTTGAGGAACCATTTCATCCTTTCTAATATTTAGTGGGCAACTTAATGAAAACTGTACATTGGAGATTAGAGCAACTGAAAGCTTGGTTGCTTTTGTGCAAATAAATTAGCTGGGATATTATTTTGAATGCAGCTACAATAACTTGGAATTTATTCCTGCTGCCGGCCTGAGCACAGCCGACCACTAGAAAAGGATTAAAGGTGTTGCTATTCATTTGCTTTCATGAGGCTTTTGTCAGCATTTCAGCTGCTGTGAGTTTTTGTTGTTGTCAGCCTCTCTTTTACACCTCGGCAGCCTTAGACTTCCAGACATGCTCCTTTCAAGGAAGGCTGTAGGACCACGCATTTAACATGCCTCATTTTCTTTGTCATATTTGGTTACAGGGCACGAAGTCAAGCTCACCAATATTTCCTTTTATTAAGTGGGAAAGTGGATTCTCTTTGTCTCTTTCGCTCAATTGTTTCTTCCCTTTCATTATCTGCCTCTCCTCTTAGGGTGTTTGATTCAGAATACAGAAAGTGATGGGCAAAAGGAACCACTGTTCTAATACCATAGATGTCAGTTGAATTTACTCCTTATCTGGATTTGGTCCAAAGGATCTGAAGATGAGAACTGTCCCCAGTATTTTGTTCGTTTGTTTGCCCTCTTAAATATGCAAATTCCACCTTCATTGCCATATTCCAAATTCTTCCACACTGGTTTGATTGAAGTGCTGCATCCATTCTTTCCATTAGGTTCAAATTGGACTTGGCAAGGACATTTATATTAGAGATGGGGGGGGGGGGGTTGAAAATCCCACAGCTGAGAGCTGTTCTGTCTCTGTGTTGAAAACATCCATTCCTCCTTTTATTCTTACTAAAGGCCAGCAAAATGTTGTGGGTTATATGTTTTCTGTTGGGCTTTTTGGATAGCACACCGTCAAGTGATTGGTATGCTTCCCACCTCCCTCTTTGCACCTCCTTCTCCTCCTGTTGTTCATAACAGCTTGGAATCGAGCCAGTCCTACCATGAATCAGGGTGTGGCAAAGACCTCAGGTGTGGCATATTGGACAATGAAGGTGAGTTGCTGGGAGGAGCAGAAATTTGTGCACCAGGTAGCTTGCCCTGGACCTACTGAGCTGGTCTGCTGCCCTTAGACAGCCAGCGGATCTCCAGTGTTGAATAACGTTCAACCTCAGTCTGGTCAATGTCTTTATCTGGTGCAGGAGTATAAAGGCACCAAGTATTCCCATCACCTCAGCCCAAAAAACACAATGTTTTGGGCTGGCCTTGAGTCAAAACCTGAGTTCATCTAGCTCAGAACTGGAGAACGGTCTTCCTCCTTCCTCATTTTCCATCCAATGCAATTTCCATCAGTTCTAACCAGCACAGTGACTTGCATTTCTCATAGAGGACAATCTGAAAAAGACATGGTGCTACCTTCTTCATTAAAACAGTGGAGTTAGTGGCAGGAATATACGAGTACCACTTGAAATGGTTTCATTCCTTTTTCCTAATGCATTCCTGTGTTGCACTGGACAATGCATTGGCAGATTTAAGTCGCACCATGCTTTGGGGAGCATTGGTGATGGAAAAATACAATATTTCTATATCTCTGTCCTTTTTTTTTTTTTTTTCCTTTTAAAAGGAAAAGTGTGAAAGCAGAGAGGGGGAAAATTGGTTTTGCAAGGGTTCTCACTACAAAGCATTCTGCCTGAAGAACCAAGTCAAAGCAGATGATTGTCAGACCATGCCGCTCATCAGACCATGTAAAAGGTCGATCCCATTCTTGAAATGATAGAAGTATGAAGTAAATGCTGTCTTCAGAAGATGGGGCAGGGAGGATGATTGTAGACTATAGTAGTGCTGTTTTAAAGTTAGGGTGGCTTCTCACTTGAGCTATAAATACTGGATTGAAACAATACATGCTCAACCCATCAATTGTGAAAGGCTCATGTGTGTATAAATAGCTGCTCAAATACACTGAAGCACTGACCCAGAGAGGACAGAGTCACCCATTTTGATGCTTTCTATCCTCTGTTGAATTCTTTTTCTTCACCTTAAGACTGTGTTTACAAAAACACAGATACCCATATTAAATATGCTTCACAATCAAGTTTTCAAATACAGGCCCCCCATATTAAATGTGCTTTGCTATGAATAGATCAGTGGTTTAGGTATCTGGTTGTGGATCCAGAAGTCGGGAGTTCAGTTCCCCACTGTGCCTCCTGGACAGGGGCTGGAATCGATGATCTACAGGGTCCCTTCCAGCTCTGCAGTTCTAAGATGATGATGATGATGATGATGAAGAAGAAGAATATGTGTGGGGTGTAAGTGGCCAAGAACAGGATAAGAATAAATCCTACAAGATTCTTCAGGCCCATGTGAGAGCGACAGGCCCCTTTTTTCTTGTCAATCTGTAATTTGTGCATGTTGTTGTTGTTGTTTAGTCGTTAAGCCGTGTCCGACTCTTCGTGACCCCATGGACCAGAGCACGCCAGGCCCTCCTGTCTTCCACTGCCTCCAAATTGGGTCAAATTCATGTTGGTAGCTTCAATGACACTGTCCAACCATCTCGTCCTCTGTCGTCCCCTTCTCCTCTTGCCTTCACATTTTCCCAACATCAGGGTCTTTTCCAGGGAGTCTTCTCTTCTCATGAGATGGCCAAAGTATTGGAGCCTCAGCTTCAGGATCTGTCCTTCCAGTGAGCACTCAGGGTTGATTTCCTTCAGAATGGATACGTGCATACTATCCCTAATTGTAACCCACTTTTATCTTCTTTTTGGGTGGCAGTAGACAAAAACAGCTGCCACCTTAACTGAAGGAACATCCAAATGTGTGATTCTCCTATTTGCAGTTTGAAGTAGTATATTCCTGGAACTACTCAACTACATGCTTCTTCTGTATGTTCAGTTAGCACCAGACTCCTGCAACAGTGCTTCTATCAATGTGTTTTATGGAAAGAACATTTGAGTTGGAAAGGGACCAATGTGAAAAATTAAAATGTAGTTGTACGAAGTGCAATGTAACCCAGCTGTGGGACTTCTCTTACTAGACTCCTGTAAAAATTTCATAATCTCTAACCTTTAGTGTATACATTTGATTTCATCCTAAATTACCATTAGATTAATTATCACTACATTTGGCCTTTATACCCACCCTTTTTCAAAAGTATTCTGAAGATCTTATCCCGCCTCTTACCTGGTTCAGCTAATAGGCATCTTTGTTGGGTTGTACGGCTTCAGTACATCAGTCCAGGTCTGCTCTTCCCAAATTTTATCTATGTTCTCTTTTAACAATGGTATCTCTTTATCTCTCTATCGTGGGGTGAAAAGATGAGTCTGAGTGGCATTCTGGTCTTTCTAATGATTACATTTGAATATAATTAGTGCCTGCAAATGATTTCGCAGTAGGACTTGGAAAATCCTGTTTAAGTTATCAAGAGCTAGGCAGCTTTCCCATACCTATGTCTTTCACAACTGCACATTTTTGGAGAAGATAAAAATACAGTACTAAAAAGACATAGGCAACTTCTTTATTTAGCAACCTTTTAATCAGGATTCCATGTTCACAGCCCAAAGTGTGAAATCTTCTCTTATGCCTCTGATTTTGGGAACTGAGAACCATATGCTCTCTTGGTTTTGCATTACTCAGATCTCCTTAATTGCATCTGCATAGCAATTAGACTGGTGCATAAATTGAAGAAAATAATGTGTTCATTTGTTCTTGCTGTGTAAGAGTTTTTGTTTGGAAGCATTTGGAATAGTAACTACTGCTGTATGATTGGACTTGACTTTTAAAATATTTATATTCGTTTTTACATAGTGTGCACAAATAGTGGTAAAGAATCCTGTATCTGAATATCTGAAGCATTTTCTGAGTTGTTTTCTAATAAGTGTTAACAGGGTTTTCTTTGAAGATGTGTTGATATTACCTCAAGGACTACTAAAACCCTGAACATTAGGTGACAGGATAACAAAATAAGCAGTTAATTTCTGTACACCACATTTCTATACCTATAGGACTGTGCTCAGATACCTTTTCCATGATGTTGGAAAGTGGCTCTGGAGTGACCACTTCCCAAAAGAAAAGCCTGGTGTCAACTTTATTAACGTTAGGTGCCATGGGAAGACTTATCTTTTTACCTGTGCATGTTTAAGTGATTAGGTGTTATGACCATCAGTTCTCATTCCAACTGTTTTGGTGTTTATTAGTGCTTTTAATTTATTTGTTTTATCCCATGTTTATTTACTGTCTTTCTAACATTGTGAGTTTTAACATGGATGTTACCCACCTCCACATTCTTTGAACGGAAGGATAGAAAGGGAGCGATAATGAAACAAGAGGATAATATTGGGTGGGAGACAAATATTTTACCATTGGTTAAATAGATATTTGTGTGTGTGTGTGTTTTTGCAAATGATATCTTTGAGATAAATCTGAGCCTGCATATACAGATATTTGAATTGCAGTGGTTAAATACAGTGGCCAGACTCCTATTGATTAGTTATGCTAGTGTAAATCCAGTGATGTAAATTGCAGCAGTGAATTTCTTCTAGTTAACAAGGTGCTGCTTGCTTGTATCCTCCGGCATGCACCAACTCACACAACTGGTGTGCAGTGAGAAATATGAATGGCGACCTGCTCACTGGGCGTGATTTGCCAGTTCAGTTTATGTCATTGCACTTAATGCTGGTGTAAAAACAAACTAATAGGATTCGGGCCAATTAATTCTAATTGATCTAGACTCTAGAGCATGATTTTGAAGGTGCAAAATGTAGCCCCTTTGTTAAATCTAATCTGGTTTCAGTTTGGTTAAAGCCTGGGTGGCAGATTGCTTGAGTCTCATATGTATGTCACCTTGAGTTCTGTTGAGGAAAGGTGGACTGTAAATGCTACAGATAAATATAGTTCTCCCTCCAACACACTTCAGAGTTATAGCCCTTTTCTACGGAGAACCGATTTATTATTTATTAGATGTGTTATCCAGCACAGAATTTCCAGAGCCCAGGATGTCTCTCACCCTCTGTGTTTTCCTTTTGTTAGTGGAAAATTGCTGTATATACAGGCATTTGCTGGGCTTCAATTAGGTATTGTTGGCAGGTATTTTTTGTTGTCTTTTAGATGTTGTTGTTCTTATGTTAAATTGACTGGACTTTTAAAAGACGTCGTTAAAGGAATCTTTTAATTACTTGTCCTCTTATTTTTCTGTATGTCATTGTGAGACTCTTTGGGCTGGAGAAGACAATTTTTTAAAAAATGGTTAAAAAAAAGGTGTTCTTTTAAATATTCTGCTAGCCATGGAGTGTAAAACTTTTCGAGGGATAGCTGCCTTAGTGCTAGATTTGGGGATTGGAACCCTGTTAGTGTGGTTTTTCTGGAAATTTCAAATAGGAATTTTTTTCCAGTGTTCTGGATGGAATGTGATTTGATTAAGCATCTTTATTTGACTTCTATTTACACTTGATTTTTTTTTCCTCTTTAGTTTTCCTTTTTCTCCATCTTCAACTTCCAAATTTGCTGACTCAACCATGTAATTGTTTTATGATATATTTTTGATATGTAACAGTGATGCTTTTATATGATTGTATTTTATGATGTTTTATTACTGTTTGTAAGCCGCCCCGAGTAGACTTCGTCTAGAGGGGCGGGGTAGAAATCAAATAATAAATAAATAAATAAATAAATAAATAAATAAATAAATAAATAAATAAATAAATAAAAGCCAGACCCAATTAAGTAATTGAGCTGTGTTACATCCATTGGTATAAATTTTAGTGGTGAACGGCTGCCAGTTAAAAAGTTGGCATATGTATTTGTTGTTGTGCACCAAGTCACATGACAGGTTTGTGACATCAAATGCAAACACCAACTTCTTAACGGTGGTAGTTCACAGTTGAGATTTAGAGTGATCGACTTACACTGGGAGGTCTTAAGTAATAGGAATTTGTCCCAGCAACAGCTCAGGCTTCTTTGCCCGGCCCTCTTGGCTGATCTCCCACTCAGACATAAGGGCGGGTCAGAAAAGTCTGTGCTCTTGCTCATGACTGGGAGATTAGCCAAGGAGGTGGAAACAAACAAGCATTCTGGGCCCGGTGAGTGGCTGTTTGATGCAAAGGAGGTGGGGAGGGGAACAGCAGCACCTTTTGCTACTCCCTTTATGAACTATGATGAACCAATGCCCATCTCTAATCCTAACAGCACACAGGTATACAAATAGAAATATGTGTTGGGGGGAAAAGGACATAACATATTTTTTTAGTGGAAGGGACATAATGCAATTTAAATCTTATTTGGAAATAAACTCAAAGCTGTACATGGAAATGGTTTTTTATTAGATCATTTGTCTTTAATTTTTTATCACATGTACTGTCCTTACATTGTTTGATTTAATTTAAAGTAAAAATAGCATTGAAAACTGTTGATATCCTAATTTTAGCTCATCCAATGAATTGTGCATGTTATGCTGTGGTTTTCCTTTATCTACCTCCAACAGAGTTTAATTCTCTTCCACTTCCAGTTTCACTTTCATTGGCTGTTAAATCGTTTGCACCATGTTGTTCAATTTCAGACCAATGGCATTTTGGCACTCATTCGTTGTTCCTAATGAATTTTATGAAACAGTTATTTTTTTAGACATGAAAATTTTCTGTGTAAAAATTGAGCACTGGAAAATATGCAATGGAAAATGTTGGCTCCATGTTGACTTTGGGACCTAAAACGAGTGTGTGCACATGGAAGTCCCTTTGCTTCTCTGGAATCTGTGAGACCCAAGAGCCCCAAAAATGGCTTGGTGAAGGGGGTTAAACTGGCTTAAGGCTGTGCTTTACCCACTGCTGTCATATGGATTGCTCACTCCTTGCAGTTAGGAGCTAAGGAGATAGAGGACTCTATGAGAAATTGGAAGGAGAGAATTTGGCATAGTAGTAATCAATGCTTGCACACTCTTAAGGATGGATGTGGTCCTTGATTGCAGTTGCACCAATGGGGGTATGTTATTTTCACAGTAGCCTCTCCCTTGCCAAGCTTTCCTGGTTCATCAGTTAGCTTTCCAAAATGTTCATTGGGATTAATGGAGAATTTTTAAAAGGTGGGAAAAAATGAGAGTTCATGGACTATGAGTGGAGCTTATGTGGACTCCATCCTGCCCACATCTCTGTCCTGATCTAGATACCTGACCCTAGATGACCCTCATTCAAATATTAAAGGCTGAAACTGTGGAGAGTTGAAATAATGTTGGGAAATGGGGATGCATTTGTAAGACCCACCCTGACCATCACTCAACCTTTTCCAGAAACTTACAGTGTTTGTGTGGTGGGGAACTCTGTCTTGCTAGGCTCATGGAAGTGCCAGAATCACATTTGGATGAATACACCAACCCTCCTGACTAGCACCACCAGTTACAGATGATTTTGAAAACCTTTGCAGTGTATACACAAAAATCAGCTTTATACTGGTTTAGGTGGAGCACAGGAGGTGGGGCTTACACATATCCCCATGTCACCATCACATGCTATCATGGTTTCAGAGTTAATACCTTACCAGGCTCACCTCTTACAGCAACATGGTATCTATTCATGGAGAAGAAGTCCTGCATGGCTGGGGGGAATGTTTTAAAAACACTCTCCATCCAATCCCGATCCATCTAGTCTGTAGTCGCTAACCCCTCCTCCTGACTCCCTCTGTTTTGCTGCTCTGCAAAATGATCATCTAAGCCAGTGGTTCTTAACCTTGGGTAACCCAGGTGTTCTTGGACTGCAATTCCCAGAAGCCTTCACCACCAGCTATGCTGGTTGGGGCTTCTGGGATTTGCAGTCCAAGAACACCTGGGTTACCCAAGGTTAAGAACCACTGATCTAAGCAAGAGTTTAAGTGAATCAGCAAAGCTGGTTTAGATTTTATTTTCATTTTTAAAAAGCATTTCCGCTATGTTGAGCAAAGGAAAGCGATAGCTACTGCTTATTCTCATTTGAGAAGAAAAAGAAAAACACACAAGTAACTGAAAATTGCATTTCCTTTGGGGAAAAAAGTGTGTCGTCTTATCATTAATATTTGAGAATGTAGATGAAAATTGCCTTGAGAATTTTCATTTGGAGTACTTTTCTCTGCAGTTGGCTTTTTATTAGAGGGAAGAGGGAATGAAATAGACCTAATGAATCTAGTTTAGACTTAATTCTATTTTGAATAAATCAGAAGTGGGAATTGGCTTTATTTCGCATTTCATGTTGCCTTGAGCTCTTTTAGTTTATATAAATTGTGCCCAAGGTGCAATTTCTCCTCATGACTGTTTTTTCTAGGTGAAATTGATGTCCAGTAGAGTAGATTAATAAGAACATAAAAACAATTAGCCAATAATCTTCATTTCCCCCCCCCTCCTCTTAAAAAATTGAATTATTAAATAGAATTAAGGTTCTGGATTACTGCTAACATGTTTAGAATGCAATCTCTGGAGAGGCAGGACTAATATTTTGCGTTGTTTGGGGGCAATAGGGAATTGGAGTATTATAATCCATTTCATTGCAAACAGTTTGTATAGAAACTGAGTTTGAGAAATGCCAGGAATATCATAATATCCAATTCAGTGAGAATAAATTAGCAGAGACTGGTGAGACTTGAGGTAGATAGTATTATAATGATGGCTTCTTTTTATAGCATCTGTACTGGGGTGGGTGATCACAGAAGGGCTGAGGCCATTTTTCAGGTTTTCTGGCAGTATGAGGCCTGTACTTTCTAGAGAATGGGGTTAAAGAGAGGATATGGCCAAAGAGGATAATTTGCATACTTAATATTTTTTTAAAAATAAGTGCAGATTTTATGAATTCAAAAGTTTCGTGGGCCTTGGAAAGACTTGCAACCACCTAATAGGAAAAAAGGCCACCTGTGAAGGCTTCTTGGGATGGCAAAATACCTTTTTTTAAATGGTTCCGAAACATTTTTTTCTGACTTGCTACCTCAGGCATGTGTTTGCAAAGAATAGCTTTCGAGCATGGCATGCGGGTCATGGTCTGCTCTTTGCCCACCCCTGGTTTTAAAACTCACTACTACCATGCTAAGGATGGCCTGGAGATAAATTGGAAATCCGTACAGTTGCTTCAGTAAGGGAGTACCAAATCCTACAAGGTTGCATTTTGTAGGATATATCATGATGGTCTGGGTGTGATGCTACAGAAACGTGTATCACCATGGCCAAATCTTCATTGAGATATTAGCTGGAGACCTCAAGCCTCAGTAGCAAGGTACTCTCAGGCAAAACTGGCTCCTGGGCATCACAGTGAGGGTTCACATCAAGTGAACCTCTATCAAAGGTTTGAACATAGGATAAACACAGCAGCAATTTGCCAATTTGCCAATATTCTAATTTGTTTGTTTGTTTGTTTACAATATTTTTCTTCTGCAACAGGGGCAGAGTTATTTGCAACAGGGTGACAGTTGCACACTTGTAAGTCATTTTATTTTGAATGTATAATCTGGTTAGTGTTAGCTGGGCATCTCGACTTCAAGGTTATGATGATAACATTCAAAGCCCTAAATGGTTTAGGACCTTGGTACCTAGCAGAACGCCTGCTCCCAGCCAGATCTGTCCGTAATACCCGTTCTTCACTGGCAGGGCGGTTGAGGGCCTTGACCCCGAAGGAGACCCGGAGGGAAAGAACAAGAAACCGGGCCTTCTCGGCGGTCGCCCCCCTGCCTGTGGAACAATCTGCCCGTGGAGATCTGCCTGGCACCCTCGCTGGATGGGGTGAAACGAGCATTGAAGACTTGGCTCTTCCACCAGGCTTTTCCTGAGCATTAAGTTTTTGATATCTCAGCTTCCCTTTTATCATCCTTTTTGCCATCCTTTCATCATCCTTTTTATCATCTTTATACGAGTTAGCCATCTGTTTTAATTTATCCTACTAGTTGTATCTGTTGAATGTATGTATTATTTTATTTTTATCATGTTTGATATTGTGTTGTTTGTCTTGTTGTTAGCCACCCTGAGTGGCCTGGTTGCCAGATGGTGCGGGGTATAAATCCAATCAATCAATCAATCAATCAGTCAGTCAGTCAGTCAGTAAGTTACACAATGAATTAAGTGTTGGCTGTAAACACTGGAGCAATGCCTCTTCTACTCAGTACAAAATCACATCACATGGCACACATTGCCAAAAAGAAAAGAGGAAATGTGTCATCGGGAGAAGAAAAAAGGAGAAATGAAAACACTCTTACATAAAATGTGCTGATAGTTCTCGATGGAAATTTAGAAACAGTTATTCTAATTTAAGGGGGACGTGGTGGCACTGCGGGTTAAACCGCAGAAGCCTCTGTACTGCAAGGTCAGAAGACTAGCAGTCGTAAGATCGAATCCACACGACGGAGTGAGCTCCCGTCGCTTGTCCCAGCTCCTGCCAACCTAGCAGTTCGAAAGCATGTAAATGCGAGTAGATAAATAGGTACCACCACGGTGGGAAGGTAACGGCGTTCCGTGTCTAGTCGTGCTGGCCACGTGACCACGGAAACTGTCTACGGACAAACGCTGGCTCTACGGCTTGGAGACGGGGATGAGCACCGCGCCCTAGAGTCGGACACGACTGGACTAAATGTCAAGTGGAACCTTTACCTTTACCTTTATTCTAATTTAAGTACAAATGCAGATCATCTGACCACAGTCTGGAAGACTGCGATCAGGTGACTGGTGTGCTTGCACAGGCTGTGTTCTAGGTACTTCCTTCTGATGGACAACAGTGAGGCTACTATTCAGACTTTGCATAGATCTACTTCAGAGAAAGTTTCTGGAAAGAAAGCCAGAATGCTACTTAAGGAGCATGTAAATAATAATAACATTGTGCCAATCCTTGGCACCCATTCCCTACAAGTGTACTCAACAGTACAGTACTTTGACAAGCGGGGGGCATGTTTATGCACCCATTCCCTACAAATATATTCTCTAACACACAGCTCTTACTCAGACAACACTATCACACAGCTCTTACTAATTCCCATACACCACAACACCTTGCCATCTATATACATAGAACCTGATCTCTCCAAACAAGAACCTTGCAGAGTGATCAGCTCTCCGTTCTCCTAGCGTACATTCATTCACACTTTTCAACTGCCATAACTGCTGCACACATCTCTCTCCCCCACTCCCAGTACAACTGTCTTCTTTGTTCTTTGTGTCAGACGCACAACAGTGTAATTCATAAACATACCAGATAAGTTTTACCCAACAACATGAACCATCAAGAGCTTTTGGGCAGCTAACATGAAGTCTTCCATGGTACATACTGAGTACATCAACATAAGTGTGAAGTAAGTAAGTCTGCACTCATAAAAGGCTGTGTTGGTGCACACACCCACACCCTTTTCTTAGTTCGGTGTGATTCTTCCAGCTCCAGCCTATAGCCTGGACAACTGTTGATCAACCCCATATGCAACCCAATATATAGGTATATATTGTACATGATATTTAGATCACCCAAATCAACCCTGGCAATCAGTGGGATAACAGATGCCACAGCCAGACCGTCTTTGTTTGGTAGGGTTCCGTGTACTGTTTTGCAGGGCACATGGCTAATGCAAATAAATAGTCCATCTACATAATAGATTGCAAAATCACCACACATGGCCACCTTGGTTTAAGTTTTCACAAACTCCATATAGTTTTAATATTTTTATTTGGGGGTATTTCTGTGTACCTTATAGAATATCAATTCACCTGTCAAATCAATTTTGCAGTAGAAGATAATTCATTGACCTGGACTTGCTCCAGGCATCCCAGATGGTAGCCATGGGTGGTTCATTTTTACCAGTTGCATTTGGTATGTGCCATTATGTTTTCAGAATTCTTAGTTGGCTTGTGTCTATGGGTGTAGACAGAGTTTCTGAGACCTGGATGATATTTCTGACCTAACATTCTATCTGTACTGTATTCTCTTTTAGAGCTATCGGCTTCTACATATACATGGTATCTTAAAGTGCTTCAAGAATCTTAGAATATTAAAGTCATTATAAATAGAAGAGGTTTTCAAAAGTAATTGTATAAGCTTTAGCCTGTAGGTTTTGAGAGTAGTCTTTTGATTGCTGAGTTTCGCTTTTCTCAGTCCTTTGTAAATGGGAAGAATTTGCTGATCCATTCATGGTGAAGAATAAATTATCCATGTTATCCTTTTTATTCATACTTTCATCATAGATCATTTTAAATTAAAGGGAGAGATTTCAGGATCAAGTTGCCATTTCTCTCTTTGAATCTTCCTCAGTATTTTTTTTTAATTTAATTTGAGCTCTGCAATTAATGTTTGGAGCATTTAGAATGGCTCAGCTGAACCTTACTTGACCGTTCTCTGCTGAAGTTAGTAAAGCTTGTGAGTGCATTTTTGGTTCAGCTTAAATTCATGTTTGGTATTTCCCCACTACTGTTTTGAGAGACTCCTAGCATTCCTGCTCCTGTTGTGGTAGAATTTGTTGTGGCAGAATGGTAGCAAATGTGCTCTGCTGTGTCTTTGCATTTGACAGCCTAGTGACAATGAAGCTGCTTGACCTTATTATTATTTTTTTAGGTTTGTATTTTTAGATATGTATTTTTTTCATTTGTTTCAATTTGTTTTCTTTTTAAGAATTTGAATAATTAAAAAATCTGCTTGAAAGCAAGCAAAGCTGTGGTAACACCAGGCAAATGTTCCCCTGTTCTAAGGACACATTTTATACCTTTGTTGTTACTGAATCGCAATCATGTGGTATATATACCATGGTGAACATCCCAATGTGTTTCAATGTTATTGATTCATTTTCTCATATTTGAATCGTTATGGCCAGTTACACCATGGTACCGATTTATATTCTGTCTTGTTTTCTGGGGCTCTACACTTACTTTAATTATTTTATTTTTAACCAGTACATCAATATGTCAGGAAGGGGTTCCTGTTTGTTAAAACTTCCTCTGTTGCACTGACGCCTCTGGAAGAACTGCATTGTACTCAATGGGTCCAGCACCCCCATCAAGGGCTGTGTCGCTTGCCAGACAGACACTAGGTGGAGCGATGGAACACCTACCAGTGTCTTGGCATACCTGGCCATTGACATAAGTTTACCTACATATCAACATACCGACTGCAAATTTTTTTTAAAAAAAATTATAGCAGGGCAGCTGTGTGGCAGTAATGATGGTTACCTTCCCCTTCTTTCTTCACAAAAGAATCAATAGGATCGTGCACACGTGTCATACTGCTAAGGAATATATCGATATGCCATTGGAACAAAATAACAGAAGCCTTCTGGTGAGTGGGAAATAAACCACAGTTACACCACTGGCCAGGTAACTGATTCAGTAATGGCCATGTCTCGTCTGACTGGAAATTTCTACAATGATCCAAGAGGGGCTTAGCTAGGGAACATTTGCTGCATGTGATCACACTCTAATTCTTCTTTAAACAGGGTGCAGAGTTAGTGTGTACCTTGTTTTGAAGCCAACTAGAACTCTCTGAAGCCTCATAGAAGTGCTCATTATTTTCAAAACAAGGTGTACATTTCCAGCCTGCCTTGCTTTTCTGAAGGAATGCATATTTTCCTGTTTTTGTATGCTTCTGTCATACCACTGAACTTCATTGGTTCAATGGTGCTGGAATGTCAGTAAAAGGATTGTGATGGGTGCAGATTTGGTCCCCAATGGCTTGGTTGGAAGCAGTTCAACCCTGTTACATATTCTTACAAATAAAAACCCTGGGATGTAATTATTAAAGAGAATAATGGATACCGGTAGATAGAATGGTGGAAAATGGAGAAAAATACGTTTGCTGAACAGAAGCTGAGGTTGATGTTAATTTTTGTAAGTGGCAGATGAGAAGGAAGATCATGGAGAACCTTAGCAAATGAAAATGTGGCTGCTGAAAAACATCAAGTGCCTAACAAGTGTATTTGGTATTCTGATGCATACACTTCCATAGACTTTTTTTTTATATTTATGTGTTCTTCAAAATTCTACAAATTATTTCACTGTAAAGAATATGCCTGTTGCCACATGAACTGAAATCAATGAAATTGCAAGTGTGATGTTCACAAACCTCAAAGGAGCCTATTACACTGAAGAAACGAGGAGAAAGGGAATGGGGGTCAAAGGGGCGTGGAAGACAATTACACTCCTTTAATCTGAACAACCTAGGTTGTTTCAGGTGCGCTTTGCAGTTGGTGAACTGAATTCATTCAGCGCTCATCAGTGCATTTCATTTAAGGAATATTTCTACTGAAGTACAGCAAAGTGTCTTATAATAATGTCGACTTTCTGAATTACTGGTATAATTCTCTAAATTGATGTCTTCATTTTCTTTTAAATGAGTTAGAGATAGTGGTTCCCAACGGGTGAACGATAGGGCATATTAAGCTTACTGGCTAATTTGGGAGGAGCCCAATCAAGGTGTGGGAAAAAATTCTTACAAATTATATGTGGGAAGCACTGCACATCAGTGTTGCATCTTTTGCTCTGTTGTATGCATTGCTGTAGTCAACAGCTCTTGCATATCTATGATCTCATTGAAATGTAGCTACAAACCAAGGTCTGTGGTGAAAGTGTGTGAATATGATGTTCAAATTCTCTGGTTCTCCCTTTCTCCTTCTTTTGTGCATAAAATAAGGAGACCAAAATACGCAATTCATAGATTGCATCAACCTGCAGTTTCCTCTTGCTTCCAAATATGGTAAAATGTAGTTTTGTATAAACCATAACCAGTTAACAAACCAAGCATATCAAGCCAAGAGTTCCTGGTTTGTTGACCAACTATAATTTGAATGGATCAGACACTCTTACACTTACTTGTAGTGGGGAACCAGAAAGGATAAAAATCACCCAACATTTCAGCCATTTTTAAAGGATGAGGCGACATATTTGAGAATGGTTGTTGTGGGTTTTCCGGGCTGTTTGGCCGTGTTCTTAAGGTTTTTCTTCCTAACGTTTCGCCAGTCTCTGTGGCCGGCATCTTCAGAGGACAGGAGTCAGAACTCTGTCTGTGCTCTGTTGCAGTTTGTTGGATAGTTAAGTATTTATAGCTGTGGGATCAGCTTTTGTCCTTTTCAGGAGATTGGGTGATTATGGTGATCGGCGTGTTTTTGTTGTGGGTGTATTGTTGTGATAAGGGGGAGAGATGATCTGTCACTGTGATTGATGAGTGTCGTTAGCTGGTGTTTGGTGTGCAGTGATCACTGGTCCTTGTGGTTGGGTAGAGTTGGTTGACCTTTTGCAGGCTGTATTTTTCAGTGCTGGGCAAAGCCCTGAAAAATACAGCCTGCAAAAGGTCAACCAACTCTACCCAGCCACAAGGACCAGTGATCACTGCACACCAAACACCAGCTAACGACACCCATCAATCACAGTGACAGATCATCTCTCCCCCTTATCACAACAATACACCCACAACAAAAACACGCCGATCACCATAATCACCCAATCTCCTGAAAAGGACAAAAGCTGATCCCACAGCTATAAATACTCAACTATCCAACAAACTGCAACAGAGCACAGACAGAGTTCTGACTCCTGTCCTCTGAAGATGCCGGCCACAGAGACTGGCGAAACGTTAGGAAGAAAAACCTTAAGAACACGGCCAAAACAGCCCGGGAAACCCACAACAACCATCGGATCCCGGCCATGAAAGCCTTCGAGAATACGTATTTGAGAATATTGAGCCAAAACGTACTGGATTTCCAGAAGCCCCATCATGCTTCCAGACACCATGTGAGAAGTCCCAGAATGCCCCAGTAGAGCTTTACGACCTTGTTATGAGGTGCTCTGGGTGCCTAACATGGTGTTTGTTGATAGAATGGATGTGGGAATCTCCATTACATTAGATCAGCCCTCCCCAAATCGGCAGATACCTCAATTGAAGTGAAAAAAGAAGAGACACCTTTTTTCTTCTTTTGCCCCTGACTGCTCTAGAATTCACCTTTAAAAGTTTTGGATGTTCACTCCAGCACTAGACAAAACCAGAATCAATAACAAGGATACCAAGACTGTCTGTCTGTTTTTCCCACATTCCAGAGTTTCCAATAATCCACTGAACCCAGGATGGATTTGATTTAAATCACAATTTAAGTAATGATTTAAGTTTTAAAAATTGGAATTTTTGACGTTTTAAATAAAAAGGTTGTTTTTATTTCAATTATGATGGATATTAAATTTTGATTTAAATCAATTTGTTTTTTTAGAAGTCATTGGTTTTTATCCATCCTAACTGAAACAAGAAACCACAATTTGTTGTAAGCTGTGAAGGAAAGTGTCCAATCTCCTCCTCTCATATATGAAGGATAAGGTAAGACAAAGTGCAGAAGAAGGCATAGGCTTGAGGGTTGCCAAGGTGAGATCTTATCAGTGCTGGTGTGTTATGTCTGAATGTGACCCATAACTGGTTCAAGTGCATTTTATAATCTTTCTGTCGCCTAAAGTTTCTAGAAGAATAAAAGATGACTAGCCATCTGCATTCTGCTGGGATTGTAAAAAGAAACCTATGCCTCAAGAAAGAACCAACCAGAGCTGAATAAAATTAGCTTCTGAATCTGAAACCTCAGGAGGCTGAGGGAATTATAGTCCAAAAATAGCTTTTCTAAGATCTGATAATAATTAAATTAAATAGCTCAGTATTATTGATAGGGCTGGCCTAAAACATGGTGTTGCCTAAAGAACAAAGTGGCTACCTCATCCTGCCTAGATAATCGAGCTGGGCTAGCTGCTGAATCTTTCCCCAGTACTGGTAATAGGGTAGTGTTCGCACGTTAAGTCAACAGTTTGGCCTAGAGGCAGAGAACAAATGGCCTGGAACATATACCTATTTCCACCCAATGTTCACTTTCTCAGGAGACTGATTCACTCTGCCTGATTTACAGCATTGGCCCTGCTTAGGAGAGATGTGAAAGCAGGGGCTGTTGATGTAGGCCAGGAAGCACAGAAGAGTAAGGGGCCAGGGCTCCTGTCCTTCTTAGTTGGCATTGAGTAATGTTGGTTGTTGTCTGCTTTCCTTCGCTGCTGAGCTGCAAAATTCCCCTCCCCCACGATCTTCTATTTTTCTGCAGTTACGTTAATCAAGAATGCAGTCCATGTTATCAAACAGATGCTAGAGTCTGAACATCAGATTGGATATGCCAACAATGTAGTGCTCAATATGGATCATGTTGAATAAAGCTAGCAAGTTCACACTGTATAATTTATGCCAAATCCAGTGTAATGACCTTACAGTAGCATTACAGACATATTTCCAGGATCACCGTCTCATCCTCAGTTCTGTGTATTAACACATGCACAGGTAATAAATGCACACATGTGAAGTATTAAGCAGCTTTAAGCAGTGTGTGCGAATATGTTCTGAATCTTCGGTGTGACTTAAAATACTTTGAAGATGAGACTAGAGCATCCAAGAGGTGGTGTGAAATTAGTTCCTTTGCATCAAGGTGAAACAAAATTGGTTTCTTTTACTATTTCCAAGCAAAGAAACTCCATAGTATGCAAGATCATTAGGTTTTTTTAGTTCTAGCTCCATATATTATAGGATGTATATGACATTTTCTCTTCTTAAAAATTGGGTCTCCAAAAAGGATGTAATGAATATTAGCAAAATTTTGTCCCCCTTGATGGAAAAAGGTGTTTTCAGCACATCTGTCAATCACTGCTTAGTATAGTCAGTGTACAACCCAGAGTAACACCTAGGTATTTGGGGGCAAAGCAGCAATCTAATTAGATTCCCCACCAGGTAATCTGAAGTTTCCGAGATGCTTGCTTGATGGGAGAGTGAAGCTGTCACACGTCCTTTAACGTGAGCTCAGTATCTTCCTTATAACGTTTTGATGTTTTGACTTCCTCCCCCCCCCCCCCAATTTTAATCACATGGAATCGTTTTTATTTTTTATTTTAAAATTTAGGCCCCAAAATTGCAGATTTAACAGGAGGGATCTGTGGAATCACCCTGTGGGGTACCCTGGGCTTTTTCTCTGCACCATGGTCAAATTGGAAATAGCTCTGATTCGGTACACTTCCACATGTTTGTCCAAACATTTGTTCATCCCTCTTCTATACTACTCAGAAATACATGCTATGTTTTGTTTCGGGTTTAAAAGGAGCAAAGAGAAACTAGAACTGTTGCTCCATCTACTGGTAAAGAAAAAATCAGCAAGAGCTTAAGTTGCAAGAAAATGACTGAAACCTATATGATGTAAGCAAAAGATAAACTAATGTGGCTATGAAATTATTGTGCTTGTGTGTCACCTGTGAAGACAGGAGTCCTGCAAACATATAAAAGGCTGGCTATGGTGAACCCCATGTGTACCTGGTACTGGGCTTTGCAGATTTCTTCATATTATCATGTGATATATAGTTCTGTTGTTAATTTCTTTGGCTCTGGGCCAATTTTTCCATTATGTCTTGGTAGAGGAATCCTTCCTTCACACACCTTCTTTGCTTATTCTTTGGTAGTATGTTGTAACATCCAGACAAATTACAACATGGAAGTAACTGGTTAGAACAACTAGTTACTTGTAAGTAATTCCTTTTTCCCATAACAGTGATTGTAACTTAACAAAGGATAATGCCATTCCTTTTGTGGCATAATTGTATCTTTTTAGGGTTTTTTTCTGATTATGGAGATGTGGCTTCTCTAAATGGTAGAGTAGGAATACTACAAGTACACAACTGATGGAGAGGCTGGTTAGTGGTTGGGTTGGAGATCTGAGTTGGGGGCCTTCACTGGACTTGAAAGGGGACTGTATCTTTCAGGGAGAACAAGCATTTTAAGCATGCTGCAGTATCACACCATCCCTAATATTAACAAGAGGTGACAGCGATTTATGCTGGGAACACTCTTGAAATGTGAATTAGTCCTAAGAGTACATCAGTGATCTACTGGGCTGTGGCTACAAAACTGCAGAGCATTATAGAAGGAAGGTTTATTAACACTTCTCTGTGTCCCAGCAACTGTAATTATTTACTTGCAGTGGGCTAACATTGCAGCCCTATGTCAAAGATTCTATGGGTGTGGAGAATAAGGACTTCCATTACCAGTAGAACTGTTCTCCTGGTTAAGATCTGCTGGCAGAAAAGCAAAGACAGACCGACAGGCAGGCAGACAGGCAGGCAGATGGGGCAAAAGAGAGGTGGGGTAAAGCAGGTTACACGAGATCCAAATCTCCTACAGCCAAAGGACATAGACAAAATGCCAAAAGACGCTTAGGCCATATTTGAGATTCTCTGGCTGGGAAGGATTCGGATTCATGTTGTTTGAGTTTGGCCTTCGCTATCTTAGCCAGTTAGCATTGCACTCTAATTCCAATATGAGTCCTGCATAGGGTAGGGTTATTGAAATGAATATAGTTTTCTGGTCTCAGCTATGGTATCATTGATTTCAATGGGTCTTCTATAAGCAGGAACAACAGACAGTTTGGCCTGGTATTTTTTAATTCATTCTTGGTTTAGCTTCACCGATTCAGCTAGAGCATACACCAGAGTTGTAGCAAAATTGACAAAGATTCCTAGTGCACAACACAGTGCTGGCAGCAGTGTTAAATTAAGGATTCTACTGGTATCTGAAGTGGTAGGCTGGTGGCACCACATCTTGAAATGGTGGGGAGGGGATATGCTGCTTGTTTGACCCATGAGCTCATGAATGGTTCCCTATGGATGACAGATAGGTCCACCTTTCTAAAGCATAAAACGTATTATCCACTGAAATATATAAGAGAAGCACATTTCAATTTTTTCCTATTGCAAACTGGGAAAGGCAAATGCTGTTGCACTCCCCTTCTCCCTCCCAAGCACCGTTTATTGTGTAGCAACTGCAAGAAGGATTGTTTTTGTGTGATTAATATTTGAAATTGCAAATTGCCATCAAGGTGGGAAGAAAGTATCTTGTCCATTCTTTTGTTTCTTTTTCATTTGCATCAATTCAGTGTCATGTTGTGCTCAGATGGAGCTCTGGCAGATTGGCAGTGTATAATCCTTCATTAATCGTACTCAGCAATTAAATTTACTTTGAAAAATACTGCATTTTGCTCATTACAGGTCTTTCTGTAGTTGCTTTCAAAAATCATCGCCACAATAGGCCTGATCAAAATCAGCCTGTTTTTTTTCCCTTAGGCACCCGTGCAGAGACAATTAAGATCTCTTTTGAAATGCTCGTTGTCAGAGGAATTAATGAATTAGACAATATTCTTTAGCTGCTTTTGTCCGTTTATCCAATAAAAAATTCAGTGGCTAGGACATTAGATCTCTTGCTTTAATAATTTGTGTGCAGTATTGAAACCTGTAAGAACAATGTCCTTAATGAAATTAAAGTTGGTACCATACAGCTTTTGTCTATCGCAATGAAATGTGAAGTCTTTGCAACTTGAAAAAATAGGAATTTATGAAATGAAGAAGAAGAAATGCAATTAAGAGATTATTGTCTCCCAGCCATGGTGCCCTTCATCTGAGAAACTGTTGCTGTGCTTTACAATGTAAAAACAAAAGCTTCACATTGAGAATTCAACTAAACTGTTTTCTTTAATGTAACACAACTAAGTGCTAACAGAACAAGTGTTGTGTGGTCCAAGAACACCAAGCAACACCACTGACTTCCATGCTCATGAAGGAGCTCCTCATGCCCACCATCATCAGCGTTTTAAAAGTTCCTTTGTACAGGATTTCCTAGCCAATATGGCCCATTGGCCAAGCTATCTAGGGAATTCTTGGATAGATAGTCTCCAGGTTTTGCACACTAGACCATCAGAACTTGGGAAAGTGTTTGGAAAATTAGGATCAATAACTTCCAGCATCAACCCAGGTAGTGTGTGTTCCCCAATGGCCCAGAATCACTCTGGTCAGTTGCAAGGCCCCTTAAAATAGACTGTACATCAGACACTTGACTTGGAGGGCTCCACATCAACTTTGGAGAGAATCTCTTTAGCAAGAGCATTACTGCTGGAGATAGTTCTTTGGTCCTATTTTCTCAATTAATTACAGTTGCATGAGAGTCACTTAGTTACGGTTGCAAGGGTGTGTGTGTCGTGTTATGCCTTGTGTGATCTCCTGCTATGATGTATGAATTGGAAGATTGGAAGTTGTGTTACTGAATCTGACCATTAGTCCAAGTCAATATTGCGAGCTCTGGCAGGTAGCAGCTTTCCAGAGTTTCAGGAATATTTCTTTCTTGTCCGATCTGTAGATCTTTGGTCTTCTGTGATGATTTCTCATCCAAGTTATAAAGCAGGCTCAGCCCTGCTGAGCTTCTGGAACCAAAGAAAACTGGGTGTGTTTAGGGTGTCCTAATGGTATTACACTACCTACTGGTTCCAAATGGTCTTTCATTCAAGCCTACTTAGCTTCCAGGTTCAGATGAGATTGGGCGTGCTCAGGTTGCTGTGGCCACAAAATGCACTTACCATACAGGACTTTCCCACTCAGTTGCTGCTCTCTCTCCTAGTGACTGCTTTCTTTACCCAAAATACGTTGACATAATGGGAGAAAAAAACATTGGCATGCTAATTTAGGATTGCTCCTTGTGGTTTTGAGATCAGTTGGTTCCACTCTGCTTTCAGTGCCCTGAAGACTTGGGAACAAATGCTTCTTACCACTCTTCTTCATTTTATCTCATAGCAGTAAATAGAATAAAAAGAAGTAGCTTGGGCTCCTTCAACCAAGTATTTCCCCCCAGCTTTCATCAGTAATACTACAGATATTTGCAGAGAGCTTCTGTCAGGACTTCATGTATGATCATAAAAGCAGATTTAGTGACGTATCTGCTGTTTTATGTATCTCCCTTCGCTTGATACTGCTAGAATGCAGAAAGATTCCTGTTCACCCTTTCCTCTGTGGAGAATGACAAAAGGATAAACTGCATATACAATACAGAGAAGACAAATGAGAGGAGAATATGCTCAGTGTATCCACGTTGGAAATAAATAGGCGATAAAACCCTTCCTAGGGCTATTTCTTTCCTTGTCATGTTTTTTATTCTCACGTGAAACGTCCGATCTATTTTCCTTGCCTATGGGCTGGTGAGATATTTTTATGATGTTCTCAGTTACATTCTCCATAATGTTTTTTTGGTGCAAAATGTGTAAATGGCGCAAATCTGTAGTAACTACTGCTTGGTTGAATAGACTTGGGGAGAAAAAAGAAAAGAAAACTAGAAGTACTGGATGACACCTTTTTCTTTTCTCTTCTTTTCTCTTTTTTTCGCATCTTGTTCAGTCAGCCAGCCCTTCTGTGCATGAGGTGTATGTTGTGCATTTCTGTGCATACATATGCGCTTTCCTTCAAAATAGCAGACGAAGTACCAGCTTTATTCACAAACATTTTCCGTAAGTTGTGGAAACTGTGATAGAGAATGTTCTTTGTCTTGCTCTTGTACCGGAGGTAACAACTGTTTCAGAGACTAGCAGTTATTAAGCCTATTAAGAAAGCAATTTGGGGCATACTCTTCACAGCCTGAGGCCTTGCTAGGGCCCATTCCTCCTAGACTCCTTTCATGTCTGTACAACGTTGATAACAACTTCATAGAAAAGATCCCTCACTATGTTTTTTTTAAGTTTGGGGAATGTTTTTGTTTCATACGTTTGAAGAACGATCCATCCCATAGGCACGTGTGCCCCTATAATGCTTCTCCTGTTAAGCACAAAAACAAAGCTGTTAAATCTGGCCTTAACTGATCAAATAGTATTCTAATCAAATGCTTATTTACTTTTGATAACTTTTGAAAGCTTATTTTCATTAATGTAATCTTTTGAAAAGAGGGTGGGGTGGGCTGGAGAATCAACTTCATGTTTTGCATTCAGCAAGGCTAAGGCCTCAATAGAATGCATCTCTAGGCTTTTTTTCAACACCATCAGTGGGTTTTTTAAAGATTAGCCACCGTTCTTAGTCTTCGCCTTTCATCTGAAGCTTCAAAATTGCTTTACCCATTCTTGATCTTTGTAAATCCTGATACTGTCTGCTTATTAGAAAGAAGCAGGTAGATCAGGATTTACAGACATTTAATGCAGGATCAAGGGGAATGCACACAGGCTGTATGTGAAACACTGATTCAAAAATGACAGGTTTATCCTTGAAACTACATGTTGAAATGAGTTCTATCCAAATAATTCAATTGTCACAGCCCAAAGTTTGAGCACTTCCCAAACAGCATAAACCTTCTTTCCTATGCTTTAGTATAGATTCTAGGGAAGGAAAAAACTTCACTGAATTTGCATTTACCTATAGAAATATCCTTTTCATACCTCCAGAAAGTGCTAACAAAACAGAATGCATCTTGACTCAGAAATCTATATATTTATGAAGTTTGTTGGGTGTTTTGGAGGGGAGAAATTCACAAAGAACCGTGCATGTGTGTCAGAAAAATATACATCTAAAATACCTGTATTTGAACAGTTAGAACATCCATGCTTTAGTCAGTGTAGAGTTGTGGACAAAAATGTATATATTAGAAAATTTATGAATTGAAAATGTCTACAAAGCATAAGTGCATGAGAGGAGGACAATGCAAAACATCTTTGTGCAGGGGAAAAAATGCTCAACCCAGTATGGAAATGGGAGAGAATGAACATCTTGGTGAGAAACTGAGGGACTTAGTGTGAATGAAACTGACAGATTTTCCTTATTCTTGGTAGTTCCTAGGTGGAGATTCCAAGCAAGGATTTATGGGTATTGTGTCATTTGCTGTGAATGGACTGATACTTCTGTACATGCTGTAAGCTAGTAACACACATAAAAGATGGATGGTTTGTCTCGGCTCCAAGCAAGCACACAAAAAACACGGGATTGGTCACTCTTTTTGCTGCCATCAATTTCCTCTCCCAAGAACCCTCCCAACTTTCTTAAGACAGGAATATGTACTGGCAGAAGCAATGTACTGTTGTTCAGTATTCTCAACATACTCAATATCAGTTACTTAATATACAAGGTATTTTAAAAGTACCCTATTATGACGAAGACTTGAAATTTGTAGAAGTTGCAGTTTGAGAGTGTGGGGGAGGGGCCTTCAAGGTGGACCATTTGAGATTGGCCTTCATGCTCCAGAGTGAGCACATAGATGTGGTTAAGTAAATTAATAAAAGTGAGCTGCAAAATGTGTGTCACACTGCAAAGGTGCAGTTCTCCTGGCTCAGAATGTTACTGTAAAACTAGGTATCCATGGGAGTGAAATCTTCCCTGTTTATTTCAGTGTTGGGAAAATGCCTTTTGTCAGTGGAAACTATCAGAAGGGAGCAAAGTTTTGACTACTGTAAACCTTACCTTTCATTAGCTCTCTAGTGCATAGTCTTTGACTATACCTTTTATCAGTTGTGCTGCTTATTTTCTCACATGTGGAAAGCTTGTTGGTGAGTGTTGAAGAGTCCAACTGAACTATGAAGTGCATTTTTAAAAAAATAAAAGACAATTTAGAGTGAATTGCTAGTGCCTTATCCGTGTGTAATATAAGAAAACAAACAAATAAACAACTGCAGAGCTGGAAGGGGCCCTATAGATAATCAAACTCAGCCCCTGTCAAGGAGGCACAGTGGGGAATCAAACTCCCAACCTCTGACTCTGTAGCCAGATGTCTAAACCACCTGCTGTGGTGTATCTGTCCTGGGAATTCTCTCAAAATGCAAGTGGATTGTCGCATGTTCAAATGTAAAAATCTATCTGAATACTGAAAACTAGGAGGCTGACTACATGAATGTTTAGCCCACTGTTTGGTCTCCTGCAGGACGGTCTGGTTTGCTCCTAAAGACAGTGACTAGATGACATATTTGCTGGAACAAACCAGCCCGCTCCTACAGCAGGCCTACTTGTACCTTTCTGGCCTCTGTCACAGGGTTTCTACTTTGTTGGTGCAGGTAGAATTGCTCTACAGTGGTGCCTTGAGTTACGAACTTAATTGGTTCCGGAAGATGGTCGTAACTCAAATTGGTCATAACTCAAAGCACCATTTCCCATAGGAATGCTTTGAAACGCAATTAATCCGTTCCGGACTGGGAAAAAAAATACACCAAAAAACAAAAAAACACTGCAAGACCCATCGGAACGCGATTAATCCGTTCGGGCCGGAAAAAAACACACACCAAAAAACAAAAAAAAAACACCGCTGCAAGACCCATCGGAAGCGTGATTAATCCGTTCGGGCCAAAAAAAAAACACCACCAAAAAACAAAAAAACACTGCAAGACGCATCGGAACGCGATTAATCCATTTGGGCAAAAAAAAAAAAAAAACACCAAACATACAAACCACCACCAAAAAACAAAGAAACACTGCAAGACCCATTGGAATGCGATTAATCCGTTCGGGCAAAAAAAAAAAAAACACACCACAAAAAAAACACTGCAAGACCCATTGGAACGCATCACAGCACAGAAACATAAACCCCCCCCCAGCCCAAACCCATGCTGCAAAACCCTGTACTCACTCAGAACAGGCATTTTAAAAAGCAGAAAGCAGCACCAGGCAGTCCGAAGCCTCCTCCGATTGCACTCTCTCTAACCGCTGGGGTGAAAGAGCTACAAAGAAGCAGCCTCTTCGCTGACCAACAGTTAGCAATTTAAATTCCCCGCCTTTTTTTCGTTCGTAACTCAAAGCTCCGGTCACAAGTCAAAGCAAAATTTTGCGACCGGAGCTGGTCGTAACTCGAATTGGTCGCAAGTCAAGATGGTCGTAAGTCGAGGCACCACTGTATTTTGGATAATTTCCAGCACACAGGATTGCTGGAAATCATCCAAAGCAAGCTTTCCTCTTTCACTTTGCCCGTATCATGAAGTCACTTGAGAAGAGAGACACTTCAGGATATTGGCAAATTAAACACTTCCTTGACTTCATGAAAAGGCCGAGGAAGTGACAAATAATCTTTTGTGTGTATATTAGGGCAGCACATAGGTGCTGCATCACTTTAAAATAATAAAAGCCAAAGCAGGAGAAGGCAAGGAGGAGTTTTTTTCCTTGCTTTTCTCTCTAAAGTCTGGTTGAGGGCCTAACCTCAGTTTCCACATACTCTTGAGAATAAATCTGATTAACTGTGACAAGCCTTCAAATATTGGACGATGACAATCACATTGGCCCATCATCATCTTTACTGTAGGCAACACAGTACTGTAGGTTCCTTTATCCTTTCCCCGGGTTGATCACCATTTTTGTCACCCTTCTGGTCACCTTTTGTCCATATCCTTCTTAAATGAAGGTACCCCAAGACAGGACATAGTACTGCAGCTGAAGTTTGGCCACAGTTGGAGAAGTGGGTTTTGATGTGGTAGAGACGTCCTGTCTGCGTTCTGATGTGGTAGAGCCAGTACTCAGATGGCTGCAGTTTATTATGTTCTGAACATGTGGTTTGGCTCTTTCTTTAAGAAACTGAGTGGGAAAGTTGTGTGCGTGCGTGCACATATAAGCGTGTTTGTGTAGGGCATGTGTTTTTCAGGGAGAGCATGTTTTCCTTCTTCTATCTCCCCCCTTAGCTGCATTCCTTATAGATGTTATTTATCCTCTATAATATATGTGCACTTCTGTCCCTACATGTGGACTGTTCATTACGAAAGCAAAATCTTCCCCTTTGCAAACTGCTTCGCCAGCAAAGGCAGTGCTGATTTTATGGGGGTCCTATGCTGGAATAGCCCCCTGAGGATCATCCTTCTGACTATTCTATTTCTATAAATTATAACATGACACAGTGCGCTTACAAGTCCTGACTGAGGTATCAACTGAATGTTGGAGCTGCATTTTTCTTTCCCCTCGAGGCTGCAATTCTGATTTCTGGTTCTGCATGCATAAAAATAATTATGTCTAGGGAAAAAAATGTGCCAGAGGGAACCCATTGTGTCTTGAATAAGTGGAATTAAAACCTGCAGAGTCAGCATTTGAGTATCAGATTTCTGCAAAATTTTGCTGAAAAGCAGTATTCTTCAATGCTTTTTAGACTTGGGAGTTTAGAAGATGAACTGTTGAAGTGTGTAGTGGCTAAGAATATGAGACAGTGGTGTCCCTGGTTAAAATCACATCTCAGCCATGTCTTAGGGCTCGATCACATGGACCATTTGAATCCTTTCTTTTTCCTCCCTTTTTTTTTACATTGATATATTTTCATGTATAATCACGTATATATATCAGTGGGTCCGTTCACATTGGTGTTGTTTGAATCAGTATTTTCATGATGTTTGTACTGTTTCTGTAGGCTAAACATCCCATGTCGTTTAAATCAATTCATTTTCTGTTCAGTTTCTGAGTCCCCGCTGCTCCCAAATTTTCTTTTTCTTTTTAAATAATTTGTAAGTGATATATCACTTAAGCAGCATATACACATGCAGGCAGGAGACATGGCTGCCTTACCTCTGCACGGACTGGATGGGCAAGTGGCTCCTGCTCATGGCACGGCCACTTCTGTTGCTGTTGCTGGGGGTAGAAGTAGTGATGGTGTTGCTCTTAAGAGGCACTCCCATGGCTGTTCTGTGAGAAGGGAGGAGAGATGAGCCATCCGGTGGCACTGATGGCCAGGCAGTGGCTCTCCTCCAGCTCCGTGATATACTGTTGTGGTATTGGACAACAATGAGCTGTTATTTAAAATGCCCCGTAATGCACTGGGTACAGTGTAGTATAGATTGGCTACTGTAGGAACGAAACAGTGACTCCCATTGGGTGTGGGTAGCCAAGGTGTCAGCTGACAGTGCTGGTGGAGCCTGTTGAAGCTTAAGGGTTTCAGCCACCGCTCAAGGGTCTAGAACACATTCTTCGTCTCAGCTCCTACTGATGGTGATAGAAGCCCCCCCCCCCCACCAATGTTTAGGATATTCAGTTCTAGTGCACAAAACTCTCTCTTCACTTTTAATATTAGCCTAGGGTAGGCTCTCCTCTCTTCCATGATACGATGCCCTTTGCATAATTCACATTAATCTCTTTTTACATCTTCTCTCCCATTACACATGCTCTCTCACACACCTTCTGTCTTAGTTACTTGATTTATTCCCCTGCTCTTTCCCTCTTATCTATGCTTATCTGCACCATCTTCATCTCTTCCTTGGTTTATACACTACCTGTCTCTCAGGAGGTGAAGTATGCAGCCATCGCTTGGACTCCTTGGAAAGGGATCTCAGTGGGACAGAAGGGGACTCATAGTCACCATGGCTCTTCCTTCTTTTCCTCCTGTCCCTTCTCTTCCCTTACGCTCTCTGGGTTACAAGGTGAAAAGTCTGTATAGGCTCCATCTCTCCTTATTTATCAGAGGCAGTCCCAGAGGAATGACTTCTCCTGTTTCACACATGCCCTTCTGCAAAACTGGCCTTCACCAATGGTAATACCTAGAGTATCTCCAGGTTCTCTTGTGAATGGGATGGTGGCAAATTCGTCTTGTGTGCACATGTAGAAATGCATGAACACTAAGCCACTATGTAATGCAGCGGTCCCCAACCTTTTTGCGAACGCGGACCAGCTGAGCGACTGAGGAAGGCGCCCCCCGCAGGTGCACGTGCGCATTCTCGGGCGCATGCGCGAAGCGGTGGGGGAGCGCCTGTCAGCGCCGGCGTGAGCTCTCCCCCACCCCTTCACGCCCGTGCGGCCGCCCACCCCTTCGCGCGGGCGCTCGGGCACTTCTTCCCGGCCCTGACCCTCTCTTCCCTCTCCCCCAGGGCGCAAGCCATTCCTCTTACCATCTTCTCGCTGCCCTGATGGAAGGTGTCACCTTGCATGTGTGCAAAGCAGCTGTGGGGAGGGGAGTGCGTGCGGGGCGGGGCGGGAGGTCTGTCTTCGCGGCCCGGTCCGGCTCAGGCCACGGACCGGCACTGGGCCGCGGACCGGAGGTTGACGACCTCTGATGTAATGCACAGTCTGTCATTTCCTGCACTACAGATAAAGAGTATTACCAAACATGATAGCCATGCAGTTCTTAAACAATGATGTTTTCATCATAGAATGTTAACCAAAAAGGATACACTGTGTCTTGGCTTTTAAAACTATTATAAAGAGAATAAATGAGTTGGGGTAGAAAAAAAAACTCTTTAGATTCCTTAATCTCATTGATTGAGGCTGCATGAACAGACTGGGCCTTGAGAAGGCATTTTAAAGCCCCATAAGAACCTCCAACGTAGAGCATGACAGAGAGATTTTTCCTCTCCTGCAGTATTTCTGTAACTTGTCTAGAATGTTTCTAGTATGCTTTTTCTTTGAGAAGCGAAATGCACACACACGCACAAGCAAAGGAGGACATGCCATCCAGTTTTCAAATCTTTAGTAAAGAAGAAGTCATCCTAGGTTGTTGTTGTTTGTTGTTGTTTTTTGCAGGGGGGAGCAAATTATTCTGTTGAATCAATTGAATGATGTTGCAGGGAAATGGCCAGAGTGTATATTCTTTGGAGAGTTTCTGGAATTTTTGTTTGTTTGTTTGTTTTGCTATTTTCATTGCTGAGGAAGAGAACGTCTCAATTCCTCATCTTTATGTGCGAGAATGATCCCTTCATCAAATGTTTGGGTTTGACAGTGATTGTTTTAATGAGAACTGGAGGAAGGGGACATTCTTCCCTGCTACAAGTGCAGTTACTAGTAGTATATTCAGGTGAGCAGTAGCAATGGTTGGTTGGAAAGTTTCCTCTAAGCTGCACGGGTGCATGGCCATGCAGCTGCATCAGTGCCTTGCAATCACCGCCCATCTGATTCTGGTTGTGGCTGGAACCCCTCATGTGTGGGGTGGGTGGGGCCCCCACCCAGTGCTGGTGGAAAAACTGGAGGGAACGTTGATTGGTAGCTAAAATGAGACCATTGAGGAAGAACGGGGAGGTAGCAGGGTGGTATGGGCAGGGTCAGGCTGTGGTCTAACCGTACGGGGAAGGGAGTCTCATCTTGGTGAGGGGCCCTTTGACTAAGAGCATGGGCCATGTGTGACTGAAGGAACAATGAGGGTTGCACATGTTCTGAAAAAGAGGAAGCATTAGGGAAGTAAATGCTTGAAGGTCAACCCTTCCAGAAGTATGTTGTGATGAATATTGACCATGAAATGCTTGAGGGTATGAGAAAAGGAGGAAAAGAACAGAATGCAGGATCCTGGAGCTGAGCAAGAACTTTAAGCAGGACTGTTCTGCTTAGCAGCCGTCGGTTACATGTTTCTGTACTGCCAGGACTGCTGTAAGAGTTGCAGAGGCGACACAAGGGAAGTGCTTTGGAAGATTTAAAATTACATTGTAAATCCTGAACAATTGCTGCACGCAGCAGAAATCATCTTTTCAAACCAATGCAATGTAGGGTGATTTCAGCAAAATGTTATAAACATAACATTTGGGTTATGAAAAAGGCTGATATTAAAAATTGGAAATGTACACCTGGGGGGCCACGGTTGCAGGAGATAGAAGAGTTGCACGGGGATGTTGATTGGTGTCCCACATTCGCTCAAATCCCGACTTAGCTATGAAGCTCCCTGGTTGATCCTTGGGAAGCTGTGCTCTCTCTGCCTAGCCTCTCTCTGAGGACTTTTTTTATGAGGATATTTAAGATGGGAATTGTAAAGCACTATACACAAAGAACCACCATAAAAATGACAAATAATTACGGGAAATTGGAATTTGAAAAGACCTATCATAAAATTAATTTCTTCAGCAGGAAATAACAGACTCCCAAGCTTATGTGTGATTATCAAGGCAATTTTCTGTTTGACTGCTGCAGTTTGGGATGGATATTATTTATGTGTTTTGAGAAGGCCTGTACAGCTGGTAACGTACCACCCCAAACAGTCCATGAGACATTCATAATTTAAAAAATGAAGGCAAGGAAAGACCTTGCCCCTAAACAGGGCACACATTTGCATAACATTTGCACATGCTAACTTACAGGCGAAAATGCAAATATAGAAATAATAACTGCAGTTTAAACAGAGATAGGATACATCTCACCATAATGGGGGAGGATGCAGACAGGTGACCTGCATGGCCACTCAGTCTGCTGTTGGTGCAAGTTGTTGCTGGTGAACTATAAGGCCTATTTTAAAATCAGATGCCTTTTCAGATTTTGGATATATTCCGTTCCTGACACATCCCTTCAAACAGAAAGGTCTCCTCTGTGCTAAAAAAAAAAAAAAAAAAAAGGAAATAAAAAGGAGAATTGTCTCCTTTGTAAAGTTTTCTGTCCCATTATCTCCTTGACTATCCAAGAGGAGGCATGAAAACCACGAGATTGTTTTGCTTGGAGGGCTAGCAAACATGATAGGTGGCTTGGCTTTTCCTTGGTAGACTATAACTTAGTCAGTCTGGTTTTCGACCAAGGTTGTCAGATTTATAGAAGAGTTGGGTCCCCAAGCTTTTTTTTTTCTTTGAAAATTGCTGGGTTTGTTTGCACAAGCATTTATTTTAAAGTAATAGCTCCATCATTCTCTTTAACCTCTGGTTTGTTTGCACTATCAAAGCAGATAAATCTGAGGCTAGAGTACACAAAGCACTAATGTTTATTTGAATGTGTTCTTGGAAGGTGCTTTTGCAGAACAGGCTAAGATTACACTGCTGCAGCTGAAGGCAGTTACAGCGATTTTACGTTAGGCACATTGTTTTCATGTTATGAAATGCATTGGTAAACTTTCTGACCACAAATAAATGTAAAACAAGAGGAACTGGTAACATCTGATGGATCGAATTATGAAAGGGAAATGTAAGTTTCAGGATGTATTAAAACATATAGATTTATTTCCTTTTTAAATCTTATTTTTGTGGAGTTGTATAAAAGACCAAAAAAGATATTCAGCACTCTGTTGCTAATACACATCTCCTCTTCTCTGCCTGTACAGATTTTAACTATTGGCTGATCCTGGCCAAGTCTAAGAGGTCCTGATGGGGGAATCAGGATCAAGACGTTCAATTATTGTGTCTCGGTTGCCAATATTCCGGAGAAGTATTAGCCGAAGACGTGATTCCCTCCCGTCATCGCCAACTTCCAACAGTACCGTAGGTGTTCACAGCTCTTCCCCCTCCAGCACGAATTCAAGCTCAGGGAGCACAGGCAAACGCCGGAGCCTGTTCCGCACACCTTCCATTAGCTTCCACCACAAGAAAGGGAGCGAACAGAAAGTTGAACCTCAGAGCCAAAATGTGGGCATCTTAAATGGTGCTCAGTCCAGCCACAGCAACCCTTTGCAAAAGCTCAATTTGGAGGAGCATGTGAAAGGCAGAGGGAGGCATTCGGTAGGCTTTGGGGGTTCTCGGAACAAGAAGATAACGAGGTCTTTGACAGAGGACTTTGAAAAGGGGAGAGAGACTTCATCCAATAAGAATGTCTTCATAAACTGCATACGGTCTGGGAAGAATGAAAGCGATGACTCTGGATTTACAGAAGAACAGAGTAGGTCCTCTTCTGTTAAACATTCCTCAAGGAAACTTCTCCCTAAGTCGTTCTCAACACACTACAGGTTTTCAAAGCCAGCCCCTCAAAGTCAGTCCATTTGCAGTGTGCAGCCGTCTTCTTGTTCATTGGATGTTAAAACCAACGTTGACAATGAAGCCGCATTGGCAGCAACCTCTCCTTCAGGTTCTGCCGAGGTAATAGAATGTATAGGTAGCTCTTCGCAGTCACCAATGCTTTCCACCGACCTGACCACAGTGCAGACACCTTCTGAGTTTCTAGCGTTGACGGAAGATTCTGTCTCAGAGGTGGATGGGCTACCCAACTATGGAAATTTGCACCCAGAAACCTTCACCCATAATGGTTCTACCTCGCAAATCTTCCTGAATCCTGTTACTGCTGCTCCTGTTCTTTCAAGGAAAACTGATCATGCAGAAAGTGCTTCCCATTGTGATGTTACATCACCCGAAAGTCACAGGGCTAGACGTATGCTGCTCCGTGAAGCCAGTACTGTACCTGAAAGCCTTGATCATAACAGAAACTGTGCAAAAGTATTATTACAAGAACTCCCTGCTAAACAGTTTAGACACCAACAAGAAGTAAACTCAGGAGCTGAAGCACAATTAAAACCCTTTGTCTTAAAACAGGGAGATATAACTGAACATTCTCCAAATGCACAGAGATCACATAGGGACCAAGAAGAAATAAGAGCGTCTGAACATATTAGAGAAAACATCCCACTGACTGAATCTATGATCATCCCTTTGTCTTCTGAACCTCAGTCTTTTCAAATGCAACAGGGATATGAAATGAACCACGCAAAGGGTATGTATGGTTAACTTCTGTTGTCTTTTAAAAGTGTCATTTTCTTACAGACGTGTGCCCGTTTCTGAGTAAGTGCAGAGGGCATTTAACTGGGTCTGTGGGGAATTTAACTAGGGTGACACAATGATGCTGTTGTGTAGGCCCTTCAGCATCTGTGGATTGACATTGTTGGGGAAATAGTTCACAAAAAAAACGGGTAATTCTGTTCTAGAAGGAGATGTCATAGTATTGAAAATAAAGGCAGAGTAGTCTTCTTACATGGCACAAGAAGGTTGCTTCACAGCACATCTTAGCCCTGGGCCCAGTCAAATAGGAAACACTGTGGTCTAATGAGAAAAAACAAAACAAAAAAGCAAAACCAAATTATTTCACCTAAGGGCTGCCATTCAAAATTCAGACCAAAAACCTGGGGCAAAGACAAAAGTAAATATTATAAAGGAAAACAGCATGCAAAACAAATAGAACCCTGTTTCCCTGAATTTTACAGGCTTCTCCATACTGGGTTTTTATTTTCTCACCCTTTTCCTTTCTTCTTTCTCTCTGCAGTCTTCCAGTGCCATAATCCACTTCTCTCAGTTGTTACTTCTTTCTTTGATTTCATCTAAATATTTATCCTTGGCATAATATTATGAAGCAACTGCTGCAGCGTAATAATTCACTCCCCCCTCCCTGAAATCAAACATTTATTGAATTCTTTCATATTGATAATGAGAATACTGATAATGATCCTGTTTTTAGTGATTTGATAGCAACCAAATTCAGAGTACCCTTAACAGGTAGACCATCAATCACCTCTCTCTCTCTCGCTCTCTCCCTTCCCCCCCTTTCTCTTTTTCTGTCAGTCTCATGCATGCTTCAATTTTTTGTTTTTGTTTGATATACTTTCCCTCCCCCCCCCCCCTACATATGTAAAATTCACAAGTGGTCTAAAATGGAGGCAGATAATCGGCCTTGGACTAGCTTGAGCAAGTTGCCTGCATCATTGATGGGAGGAAATGGTTTTTGTGAACCACACTATTTCTTTTGCAATCTTAAAAAGCCTGTTTTCTACAATAACTGACCTGCTCATACAATCCTTCAGCATGTATTAGTAGCTCCCCATGCCTCCTGAGCATTTTCCAACAATTTGGAGCAGAAACAGATGTTACAGACAACTTGCCAGAGGTGAAAGCATGTTGGAGCGGAAGAAACGACAATTGAGGCATGCTTTGGTGGTATTAAAATCAGACTTTGGGGGAATCCTGTGACTGAGTCCTAAGGCCAGGCACACAACAATGGATGCTAATTTGCAAACTCCCAGAGATGAGAGAACCTCCTGCTGGGACACTCTCATATTCAGTGTTTAAGGATTTTCCTGTTTTATTGATAGTATCTATAGCATCTTATTTCCATCCTTGAATTCAAGTGCTCTTCTCTGAATGCAATGCAAAGAGCCCAAACAAGATTCAGCCTGTTGCAGCTTTCCCTGCTTCCCAGTATGGTGGCTAGGTGTTCATGGATGCATGGTACACCATTGGTGTTGATGGCATATGTGCCTGTCTCTATCTCTATCTCCTGACAGTGAATTTGGCCAGCAGTTTTAGCCCATATCGAGAAGGACGATTCATAGAAAAACGCCTGAGGTCCTCTTCAGAAGGCACTGCTGGGAGTAGCCGGATGATCTTAAAACCAAAGGACAGCAACCCAGAAGAACTGAACAGTCTGAGAAAGCAGAGAACGAGCTCCTCCTCATCCAAAATGAACAGCATGGTGAGTGTGCTGACAAACTTTAACATATTGGAACATGTGCCTCCACCCAAGAAACTGAAAAGGCAAGTTCCCAGACGTCAGCTTTTGATTTTTTAACCTTTCCTTCTGCTGACAAAATAGGGTGCAGTGAGTAGAGGCTGCACCTTGTTTTAAAGATCAATCATGCTTCCCGGTGGTGGTGGTGGTGGGCCACAGAATCCTGGGGTGCAGGCCACATGTGGCCAATCTCAGAGTTGGCAAGATCTTAGGAGCTTTGCCTGAGACCCTTAGATAACTGTTCCCAGCTAGGTTAAGCAACGTACCACTGAAGGTGGTTGAGAATCGTTGTGAGCCCATCGAAAATGTGTTCTGCTATAGCAAGACAGAATTCTCAGATTATGATCACTGGTGAACATACATGTTTTTGGTTTACATCCATGATTTTCTGTAACACAAGCCTTAGAAAGAAATGGTAGATGCTTATTCTCAGTGGCTGGATTGAGCTATGTGTGGCCCTCCCAACATTCTTTGACCAACAACATCTGGAGGGCCATACATTACACATCCTTGATCTATGGTGAAATGCCACTTTCTGATATGTGTTGCATAGAGTAAATTTATAACTCTGATTTAGTTATGGCTCTCTCCAGGTCCTTTGGGACTGAACAATTAGATGTCTTTAGATATCAGTAATTGTAGATGGTAATGATTAGCTATGAATGTCTCAGTAATCTTTCTTAACTCAGGTAACAGTTTTTCCAAGTGACTATTTTTGTCTGTGACAGACCTACCTTCCTTCCTTCCTTCCTTCCTTCCTTCCTTCCTTCCTTCCTTCCTTCCTTCCTTCCTTCCTTCCTTCCTTCCTTCCTTCCTTCCTTCCTTCCTTCCTTCCTTCCTCCCTCCCTCCCTCCCTCCCTCCCTCCATCTCTCCCTTACACATGTGCCTAGTGCAGTCAACAAGGTGGTTCATCTGTCAGGGCCCAGAATGAAGTCAGTCACCCATATAGTTGTGAGTGCTACCTTTCCTGGTTCATAAAAAACATAATAAAAGCCTAGCTGGATTCCTAACAATAAACAATATTTTTGTCTAATCTGCCATCCTGTTTATCATAGTGCCTAACCAGATGCCTCTAAGAAATCACAAGCAGGGCTTCTATTTTTATTCTTCTACAACTGAAGGAACTGGCTGAAGAACTCTCAGAACCGCAATCCATTATTTTCTTGAAATCATGGGAAACGGGTGAGGTGCCAGAGGATTGGAGGAAGGTCAGTGTTGTCCCTATCTTCAAAAAGGGCAAACAAGAGGAACCTGGGAACTACAGGCCAGTTAGCTTGACATCAATCCCAGTAGTTGCCATTTTTCTCAAGGGGATAGCTTACATGGTGAAAATGAGTTTTTTTCATCAAGGATGAGAAAATTTATAAATTTGAATTGCAAACTTAGGTAGAGTTAAATTGAACCCCTTCAACCTCTTTTGCCAAAAATATAAGAGTGCTGTTCTTAATCAATAAGCCAGATTCTCCCTCTGATGAAACAATGCATGATAAATCCAAAGTGTTCCAAATACTCAAATATTTTTTTCATATATCAGGGTTCAACTAATATCCTATTCTAAATGCAAGTATTAGTGCTTCACAAAAGAGTTAGTCTTCCGCTTTTCAGTAGGGTTGGAAAAGAATTTGGTTGGAATCCACAGTCTCAATAAAAGTAGACTTTTCGCATCTCTCAAGATTCACTGGGAGAAGAAGTGTACCTCATTTTGAGACTCTTAAGAGTCTGTACATTTCCAAGACTCATGGGAGCTTTGGAGGCAGAAAGCATGCATAAAACAATATGCACATGTTAACATTTGAAGTACTAAAATGCTCACAGTTCAAAAATATGCACAAACAGGCTTTCTTTAGTGGGGGGAAGGTGTACTTTTGGTGAAATGTATCAATAAATGTGTACATTAGGAAACTCTGTCTGAGAGCAGGAAGAAAGAAATAAATCTTGTAAATCTCTGGCTTATTTTTTTCAGAAAGTTCCTACTTCTATCCTCTAGCTCCCATGGCTCCCAAGCAATCCTTTTTATAACGTAGAAGCCACAAGAGCCACAAAGGTAGGAGGAGGAAGTCTTTAAATACCAAAAACCACTACTGGGATGATATTTCTAAGGGTGGTGATTTTAAGTAATTAAAGACTTCCTCTTTCTGTCCAACGGCTCCCATGGTTTCCTGTCAATGAAAGTGCCCGGTGTTCTTCAATATTTTTATTAATGACTTGGATGAGGGAGTGCAGGGAATGCTTGTCAAATTTGCAGATGATACAAAATTGAGCGGAATAGCTAATACCCTAGAAGACAGAAACAAAATTCAAAATGACCTTGATAGGATGGAGCACTGGGCCGAAAGCAACAGAATGAAATTCAACAGGGAGAAGTGCAAAGTACTGCACCTTGGAAAAAGAAACCAATAGCACAGTTACATGATGGAGGATACCTGGCTCAGTAAAACTATGAGCGAGAAGGATCTTGGAATTGTCGTAGATCACAAGCTATGAACCAACAGTGTGATGTGACTACAAAAAAGGCAAATGCTATTTTATGCTGCATTAATAGAAGTAGTTTCCAAATCCCGTGAGGTGCTAGTTCCCCCTCTATTCAGCACTGGTTAGGCCTCACCTTGCATTTTGTGTCCAGTTCTGGGCACCACACTTCAAGAAGGATGCTAACAAATTGGAACAGGTTCAGAGGAGGGTGACAAGGATCATCAGGGGGCTGGAAACCAAGCTTTATGAAGAAAGGCTGAAAGAATTGGGCTTGTTTAGCCTTGAGAAAAGAAGACTGAGGGGTGATATGATAGCACTTTTCAAATATTTGAAAGGCTGTCATACAGAGGAGGGGCAGGATCTGTTCTCGATCATCCCAGAGTGCAGGACATGCAACAAGGGCTTAAGTTAAAGGAAGCCAATTTTCAGTTGAATATCAGGAAAAACGTCCTGTTAGAGCAGTATGACTGTGAAACCATTTACCTTGGGAGTTGGTGAGTGTTCCAACACCGGATGTGTTAAAGAAAAACTTAGATAATCACCTGGTAGATATGCTTTGATTGTATTCCTGCATTGAGCAGGGGGTTGGACTTGATGGCCTTGTAGGCCCCTTCCAACTTCACTTTTCTATGGTTCTATGATTCTATAACTTCTTTTCAAACGGTGGGTTGCATGTAGCCGTGGTGACTGAAAGCCAGGGGTAGATTTGTCCTCCATGAATTGTTATTATTCATGCCCCAGAACATAGTGGCTGTCACCTTTTCTTGTGTTAATAAATTCCATAAACTACCTGTGTGCTAACAAAGAACTTCCTTTAGTTTATCCTAAATCTCCTGTCTAGCATCTTCATTGAGTAATCCAAAATTCAAATATTATGAGCAGTGGTGTAACAGTAAATTTGGAAGTGCAATTGCTATAATGACATATAAAGAGGTTTCAAAAATAAAGACATGCGGATTGGTCAGAGTCAACAAATGAGAATCAGATCATTTTTGAAGTGAATAGTTCCTAGTTGCTGCTCAGGACCAAACCATCATCAAATACTGTGCATTACCATAGTGGTAACTTGCAACAATATAATGTTCCTTGGGAAAATCTATTTTTCTTCTAGTTAGTGATAGGATTGCAGCTAGGTTCAAAGGGAAGAGGGAAGCCAGAGAGGTTTGGTTGGAGGCTGTCATAGTCCCTGCTACTTAGAAGGTCCCAGTGATTCAGCTGATCATACTGGAAACGGAGGGAAAGCATCTCCGTAGCCCTATCCATCATGAATAATCTGGTAACTTCTGCTGTGATCTTCACTAGTTGCCTTTCCCTCTGAGCTAAAAAGCCCAGTGGCCAAAATCCTGTTCTTTAATGTACTAAATTAAAAACTTGGCTCTTTAGGCAGGCCTTCCCTCCTGTCAATACTTGACTTTATTTTTATTATAATTTTCTGTTTCCTCATCTTGAGCACTACTAAGCATTACCAATCACTATTGTTTTGAATTGTTTTTAACTGTTTTAGATTACAATGTTTAATGGAACCCGCCTGGAGTAGACTCTGTCTAAAAGGGCGGGATAGAAATTTAATAAATAAAATAAATAAATAAATAAATTGCACTAGAGTTGGGGATTTGGTGAATCAGTGCCTCCATAAGTTCTATTGATACAAGTGGACCTACCCTAACTGCAACTTACTATGCTAAAGTAAGGTACCCAGATGTAAGGGATGGGAGCTCAGTCTGTGTGAGATTCTCATCACATACCAGGTCTGCTGTTCCATTTGCATTGCATACTGTTTTTCTGTATATTGTTAAACACAATGATATTATTAAGACCCCATTAAATGCTGAAGCGTGGCAATTTCACCAATATCACGAGCTTCTTTTGTTTTTAAGCATTTACTTAAAACGTGGGGAATCTTAGATTTTAAAAAACTGGAGATGAAAACTGTAACAGATTATAAAGAAATAAGACAGCACAATTTAGTCAACCCTCGTTGGAGTTTGATGATTTTCCTGAAGAGGGCAGCGTTGCATTTTTTAAAAATCAAATGTTTAGCGCTAAGTATAACTGCTACAGTTATCTAAAATCTCTTGAAGAAAGTGTATTGTGTAAAGGCAGCTTTGGAGTAAGTAAGATGCCCTTCAGGCACAAAAGAAAGGGAGCCCTTTAAAATCCTTGTTGCTCTCTCCCTGTCACAGAAAATAAGTGATGGCTTCCCTTTGCCTTGAGTGGCAAGGGAATATTTGAATCCAGAAAGACTGATAAGCTGGCGGGTTTTATGTTAAGTTAAAGAGCAAAGGGGACAACTAAGGGTCAGAAATAAAGCTGTATCTAGGTAACCGTGTCTTCTCACTGCCCTATCCCACAGCTAACTGATTGAAGAAGTCCTTCAGGGAGGTCAGTCCTTTAGAATGTGACTGAAACTCAAAGCCTGAATGGCAATTCTGGGCATCTGAGAATATGTATGTATAACATTAAAACACCAGAAGGCTGTTGTGTGCACTGTGCAGCACTGCTTGCAGGAGATGACATTTAATTTGATTAGTGATGAAGTTATAACTGATTTGCAAGAAAAGATAATGGGTGCCATTAAACAACTTCCCCAATTAGTAAATCTACTTACTGAAACAAGTTGTTTCTTGTTTATTTGCAGTGCTCTCTCTCTCTGTGTGTGTGTGTTTCTTTTGTTTTTTTTCTTTTTACTTATAGTTCTTGGTTTAAGCCTGAATGAGATTAAATCTGGTTTCCAAATAGGCCAAAAGTATTTTCACCACCAACACTGTGAGTGTTCCTGTTTTCTTTTCTCTTCTTTTAGTTTTGGTTTGGTTTTATTTTGCCATACCTGCAGTTAAGCATGTATTCCACAAGGTGCCACTGTTACTTTCTTTTTATAGAAGACAGAAAGCCGTGTGCTCATTTACCTGAGTAGACAAAATTGTGGCATTAATTAGTTAGTCCTGAGGAACATCAATGTTATCAGTGCAAGCTTTCCTGCTCTCATTGATTTGAGGTTTCTTCTAGTTAATTCTGCATGTGTTTTAGAAGAAGGTATAAGTTAAGGCTGCAATCACAAACCATACACAGATAGCTTTCTATTGAGCTGTCGTAAGGATTGTGATGGAGATAATAAGGTTCCCTAACATGGCTGTATGCTTCATGGTGAAGATGAAGGTCTGGCATCATCATATAGCATTCTTGGGCAGCTAGTGGTGTTTCTGAATCCCAGTACTGTCTACTTTTGATATCTGCTCTAAAATCAGAAACCCTCATATGGTGTCAGCATCTCAAATTTCATATAGTGGGGGGAATGGCTCCTCCCTGGGGCTAATGGCACTGCCAAAGTAAGCCCCCACTGGGACCCCTCACAGATGGTAAGGAGGCCCCACTATGTAGGAGGAGGGGGTCAGCAAATGGGAATTTCTGATGGGTTCCTTTAACCCTGGACAGACTTTGAAAGAATCACTATTGTGGACTGCCTTTCGAATAAATTCTAGCCAACATGGCCACTTGAAGCTGTAGTCCAGAAAAGTAACTTTGCCAAGTTCTGTCTTGAAGCCAGTCCTGGGGTGTCAGATGGAAAACATAACTGAATAGTAGCTCAGCTCCTAGTTACATCCCACCTTGAACAAACCCCCCCCCCCCGAACTAACCAACCAAAAAAGGAGAAACATTGAATATCAACAATTAAATGGGGTAAGGATGTCTTTGAGGTCAGTCCCAACAAAATTACCCATGAGAGCAACAACGGATTGGACAGCTTGTTTATGAATTTGTATATTTATTCAAAATATTTACATGTCATAGAAGAGACAGCTATCAACATGATCTCAGTAAACATGAATACAATATTAGCATCAAAACAGAACTAAAATTGTATCAAAAGGCTCAGGCAAACAGAAAAGATTAGGTTGATGATTGGAAAACATTTGTAGTGAAAAGGATTCAGCTGCTGGGGGAGCATCACATGGAAGGCCCTTTCCCTGGTTAGAAATAATCTTGTATGAGAAGTTCGGGAGGGGGGCAAGAAAGTCCTCTGAAGATTAATTTAGAAACTTGGTAGATTTGTGTAGGTGAGAGATCCTTTGAAAACTTGAGTCCTAAGCCATGTATGGCTTGGAAGGTAAGAATCAGATCTTGAAAATCATGCTTTGCAATAGAGTTTTTAGCCATTGCCTTTGGTTGGTGAGGTGTTGACTTCTGTATTTTGTAGCAAAGGAAGGTTCTAAACAGTCATCAGAGGCAGTCCCATGTTACAGAGCATCTTAATAATCCATCTGTAATGTTACCACATCATTGATAATAATGGCCATGCTATCTCACCTTTTGTTTGCATTTTGCAAAACTGGATGAAATGACATTGCATTCATTCCTCTTCCTCTTGCAAATGTATATTGAACTTCTCAAAGTACACATTTTATTCACTTGTTTTAGTGTTTTGTGCAAATCTGTGAGTTGACTCTTTTGTAACTGCTGGATTCTGAAGACCTCTCAGAGTCAGGCATTGCGGACTGTCCTGCCTGTCCAAGTATGGGTGGATTACTTCTACTGTGATACAGGCAGTTTGCCTAGACAGCTTTCAGACAATGCCTGGGTGAGAGCCTGGCAGTCAGAAAACACCTGGCTAGCTCTCTGGAGAACAGTGTGGTTAGTGTTGTTGTCCACCAAGGACTTTTGGAAGTAAGAGATGGCAGGAGGAAGTCCTAAAGGTAGTGTGTTGGAGGTTGGAGAGATAAAATCTTCTCTTCCTGCCTGTTGGACATGCTGGCTGGAACTGATAGAAACAAGTTCAGTAATATCCAAATGGCCATACAAAATCTGGCATAATTAAGGTGTTGGATAGCGATGGGCATGAAAAGCAGCTTGGCAGTTCAACCCATTTTGGCACGGTGCCCACACAGGTGTTCTGTAGTGGCTGCACATTCCCCTTTCCTGCCTCCTCTGTGTGCTCACCCACTCCCCTGGCAAAGCACACCTTTCCTCCCTCGCCTCCTCATCATGCTTGCCCACTCACCTATCGCAGCATGCACTTCCCTTCTCCACCTCCACCAATAGTTGCCCACTCAAAGGTAGCACTCCAGACTTCCCTGATCTGCCTCCTTTTCTGAGTGTGTAGCCACTGGAAAAACACTCTGAGGATGCAGTGAAGGAAGTGTTCTTTTCCCAGGGAATTTGTGAGCGCACAGAGAAGGCAGGAGAGGGAGTGTGCAACACCCATGGAACACCTGTGAGGGTGCCACACTGAACTGGGCCAAACTGCTGTTTGTGGCCATCTCTAGTGTTGGATGTATTAATTATATTCATACAGCCAGAGTGGTGTAGTGGTTAGACTGTTGGGCCGTGACCTAAGGGTTCAAATCCTTACTTGGCAAGAATTAGATGAGCCAGCATTGCCTGGAATACTTTTTTGCAGCTGAGCTCACCATGAGTGAAAATAATGATTTATTCTCATCCTATGAAGTGAGATGGAGCAAATTTGGAACCTACATTTTTGATGAGCCAGGCAGGAGCAAGTAAATTACCTATACTTTAAGATCTAGAATATGAACACTGATAAGATTGGAAAAGGTGATCTGATTTCACACTGGCATGAACCATTTCAGGGATAAATGTCAGCTGTGAGAGACCACTGTAGACTCAGGCTACTAAGGGATATCATAGATGTTATAGTGTGCTGAGGACTTTGTTCAAGTGTCATATGTTTGACCTTGACAGCCCTTCAGACATTGGTGAATTGCAACTCCCATCAGTTCTATCCACCTAACCAATGGTGAGGAATACTTGTTGTTGTTGTTGTTTAGTCGTTAAGTCGTGTCCGACTCTTCGTGACCCCATGGACCAGAGCACGCCAGGCCCTCCTGTCTTCCACTGCCTCCCGGAGTTGGGTCAAATTCATGTTGGTCGCTTCGATGACACTGTCCAACCATCTCGTCCTCTGTCGTCCCCTTCTCCTCTTGCCTTCACACTTTCCCAACATCAGGGTCTTTTCCAGGGAGTCTTCTCTTCTCATGAGGAATACGAGGATGCCTTATAGCTGGAGTGAGCAAAGTATGACCCCCACAACATCTGGGGCTCCCAGACTTTTCTCACCCCAGTTATAAGGCAATGATTTCATTTTTCATAGCAGCTTTGATAAGCCTTCATTTATTGTTACTTGTGCACTTGATTTCGTTTCTCTGTCTGCAGTCAGCCTGGCATCTTTTGCCTTTCAGAGGAGGAGGGAGGATTGGGGAACTTGGTTAAAATGCAAGCTGTCATGACTGCTGTGGGAGGAATGCCTGAACAATATTATCTGATTGAAAACAATGCAGAGCTTGTAGGTGAGAAGGACTTTGGACCTTGCTTATTTAATTCAGCACAGGGACCGCTAACATTTAGATGTTATTAACATAAAAACACTGCAAAACAGCAGCCTGGGATTTGAGCGTTTTATGTGCTTCTAATTTTAAGGTCAACTCAGCTAGCGGCATTATTGCTGATGTAGCACTGTACAGAAAACAAAGACCTCTCTGAGGATGTATTTCCAAGCCATACTGTAAAAATTGAGATCTGCAGGTGGTGCACAACTTGAACATATCTGTGTTCAAGAAGTTGGCAACATTGTTTGATGTGCAGTTTACCCATCATGGCCAGTATCCTATTTAAACACTCAAAGCCCTGAGCTTGGATGCATGACTCTGCCAATTTTGAATTGTCTCCCACTTGGATTTTTGTTTTTGATCGCTAGTTGTTTCTATTAAGAATATGAAGAAATTGACACATTTGGAAAAATTCTCAATAAAATGAACTAAACTGTAATTCTTATCCATCCCTGTTCTGGTATTAAAGCTGGAGAAAGTAGTGCATGAAATGGCTTTGGAGAAATAATCAGATTTTCAGAACTGAGATCCCAAACAGCTCAGATGGTTTTGCAGATGTGACAGACTGAAGTTTAGCGGGTTAATATTTCACTGAACAGGGAGATTGGTCTGAACAGCCATTTTTCAGGCCATAATGTATGCACTGTTTGCAATAAAACTGACACTGGCTTCTGCAGAAAGCAATCTAATTTTGCTATGGTACGCACAATAGCATATATGCCTTCTGTCTTTTCATTATTCACTCTGAAGTGGTTTCTCCTGGAATGGAGAGTTTCCATTTCTGTCTCCTCTCCTTAGGAGAGATTTGACTCAGACGGCAACTTGATCTTCTTTCCAGACACAGATATTATGGAATTCTTCAGAAAGAGAGGTGGAAAATCCCAAAGTGGTGAAATATGAGAGAGGATTTGCTATCACAGTTTCTTGCTCTCTATCACTTTTGCTTAGTATAGCTAAGAGAAGGATCATTTGCCATCTCCATATCCCCAACTTCTTCACACAACAAGTAGGATGCCTTCATGGTATAACTCAGTGGATAGAAGCCAATGGCTATAGAGTTAAGAGTTAGGAATCTGAATCCTCACTATGGAGGGTTCAGATTCCTGGGGAAGGGAAAGGGCTGAGGTCACCCAGAGCACGTGTGCTTGATAGTTTCAAGCACCCTGTCACCTGTGTGGCCTTGGGCAAGCTGCACAGACCCAGAACACTGCTAAAAGAGGGACTGCTAGAGCACTTCTGAGTACTTTCTACCTAAAAAAAACCCTGGATTGGTAACCATATGTTATAGTTAACCTGATGGTATATCATCATCGTCGTCGTCATCATCATCATCATCTTAGAACTGCAGAGCTGGAAGGGACTCTGGATGATTGAGTCCAGTCCCTGTCAGGAGGCACAACGGGGAATCGAACTCCCAACCTCTTGCTCTGCAGCCAGATGCCTAAGCCACTAAGCTGTCCAACAGTTCATCATATTATTAACATCCCTGTCTCAGGTAAAAGTTGAAACTCCATATTGCTTCCTGAACAGTTTGCATTCAAGAACAAAACATGGACAGTTTTGGACAGTTTGTTTCCACCCTTACATCTTGTTTTAGTAATCTTTGCCTGATGAAGAGTTTTGCCTTGATTGATCCAGTAAAGTTGACGCCTAAGCCCAAACTGTGTGGCTACAATAGATCACATGACTATGTTTTTCTTTGTATTATCAGTCTATGGAACATACTTTCACAATATGTGCTGATAGACACAAGTTTGAACGGCTGTGACAACAAATGAAACATATTCATGGAGTAGGATAGTCTAAGCCAGTTGCGCTGCATTGTGGGACTAAAAGTCATTATATGCAATCTAAATTAAGACATTGTTGTCAACTATTTGTTTATTTATTTATTACTAATTTACATGTTTTAAATTTGTCAAGTAGCACATGAATCGTTGACATTTAGTTTGAGATGACACAATGACTAAGCAGAATTTAATTTTAGATGACATAGCAACTAAACTATACAGGTCAGGGTGACACAGCAACCAAATAGCTGGAGAGATTTTAGTGCCAGTGTATTGTGCTGTGGATAGTTATCGTTATTAGTTGGCAGTAAATGTGCCCCTTGTTCACATGACCTGTTTAAACTTACTGCAGTCTAAACTAAGTTAGGATTTCCATTTTTACAGTTAGGTAAACCAGAACATTTAAGGGTATGCCAAAAAGAAAGAAAGAAAGAAAAGAATAATGGTGGGAAAAGACACACATGTCAACAGTGTAAGACAAGATAAAAGTCAAAAGCTGTGAAATTAATTTAATGTTATTACTGCATTTTTCCATGTATAAGATGATACTTTTCTCTAAAATATTTAGATTAAAAATTTAGGGTCGTCTTATACACAGAAGTAAGGAGGGGGAGCACTTTCCTCGCAAGAAAGTGCTTTCTTGAGAGGAAAGTGCTTTCCCCCTCCACTTTCCTCGCAAGAAAGCACTTTATTGCGAGGAAAGTGCTTTCCCCCTCCACTTTCTTTGCAAAAAGTGGAGGGAGAAAGCAGGTTTCATCAAAGCGCTTTGATTCCTGCTTTCCCCCTCCACTTTTTGTGAAGAAAGTGGAGGGGGAAAGCACTTTCCTCGCAATAAAGTGCTTTCTTGCGAGGAAAGTGGAGGGGGAAAGCACTTTCCTCTCAAGAAAGCACTTTCTTGCGAGGAAAGTGCTTTGAAAGTGGAGGGGAAAAGCAGGAATCACTTTGATGAATCGCTTTGATGATTCCTGCTTTCCCCCTCCACTTTCTTCCGAAGAAAGTGGAGGGGGAAAGCACTTTCTTCGCAAGAATGTGGAGGGGGAAAGCAGGAATCAAAGTACTTTGATCCCTGCCTTCCCCCTCCACTTTCTTGTGAAGAAAGAAATTCTGGTTAGAAAAGTGGGGGGTGTCTTATACATGGGGATGTATTATACATGGAAAAATACGGTATGCTTGGCTAGTGGTGGGGAACCCTTCCCTAAAAAATGTGTCATGAACATGCCACTATAGAGCACATGCTCAGCAGCACGCACTTCAAAGGCTCAGCTTTCACTCTCCTCCACTTTGCAAACGTTCTACTGCTGTCACACCGATACTGATGTATATATTAGTGGACACCTCAGTCAGTCCTGTGAGCAGTCTTCAATAAGTAAGTTCTTCTGGGTCTTCTGTATTTACTTGAATTCATTGTATCTTTGAGTTTCGAATGTAAATATACAGTATATGCACTGTCTGTTCACCTCATTATTCCATTGCTTTTTAATCCCATTATTGCGTTATTTAGCTACAAACATATAAATTTGAAATAGCAGCAACCATATTAATTACAAAACATTTTGCTGTCATGAAGGGTACAATTTATGGAAGTGGGTTGCTGAGGGGTACGCAAGTGAAAAAAGGGTTGGGAGCCACTGCTCTGCATAAAGTACTAATGATCTCTGACAGTTCTGCTGATCATGCTGGTGCTTTTCTTATTCTTAATGTGGGGAGAGGTGGGTGGGGAATAGACATACAAATGGAAAGTGCTTGAATATACTTTAAAAGAAGCACCATCTACCTACCCTGTGGTTCGTCAATGAACTTCATTCTTTGGCTGTGTTTCTTTAAAAAAGAGAAACAGGACATAAGGATAGGGTGTTGTGAGTGTAGGTTATGCTTAATATGATGCTTTAATTTGGACTCAGCAGTGTCCTGAGAGTTCCTGCAGAAAAAGGGGGGAAAAGAACTTAAGCAGGGATGCTGTGAGCTTACATGGGGAAAAAGTTGCATTAATGCATGATGTCAGTCTTGCATAGCGTTCATCATTCTGCGAGGCCTTGCTTAACAAAAAAGTGGTTGTGGTGTTATAACATTTTGTTAAGTGTTAACACTGGTTTCTTGGAGCATCTGTATTTCGGCACCGTAGGAGGCCTGTAGGGTCTGTTGACTCAAGAAGTTCAAAGATACCTAGTTTTTTTCAGTATTTATCTCTAAGAATATTTCCAGCAGGGTGTCGGATCAAAGAGTCTGAGATCCTCTGTTCTCTAGCACTGTGCACACATTCCGTTTAGAGCTTAACTAAGGTTCCCCTTCCTTGTCTTTATCACTCCCCTGCCAGCTAACAGAAAGAGCCGCCAATGTCACATCCTGTATTGAGCTGCTGGTAGTGCAAAGCGAAGCTACAGGCCCGTGAAAAATATACTATAGGATACACTGAAGAGAACGATGGTGCATATTTTGAAGTGTGATGAACCAGTTCATTGATTCACATACTACATTGAAATGGAAATGTACTTTCCATTTCATTAGGTCATTGGCTACCTCAGTATTGAGCAATGCTTTAAACTGCTTTATTTTCAGCTCATTGTTTAAGAAATATGAATATATAACTCTCTTTTTTGTCAGCACTTCAGAGTGTCTGGTGAAAGAATGGAAAGACTCTTTCACAGGAAACTGAATACAGCTTATCTCACCATCACGGATGAAGAGAAGAGAGTTTCTGAGGCAGTCTTTGAAATTTAGTACTGTTTTACTGCCTTGGAGTAATAGAGGTGTCACTCATAATATATCAAGCATTGCAAAGTCTTACAGATGCTTTCCCACCTGAGGAATACATTTAACTGCACTCCTAGTCAATTCATTACATACATACACATACAGAAAAATGTCTATTAATTGTTCTTACTATTAATATTTCAAATTTAAACATTAGGAGGAATTTCTTGACAGTAAGAGGTGTTCAGTAAAGGAATGGACTGACTCAGGTTGTGACTACACAGCAGGGAAAATATGGTGTGACCTGTTGTGTATTCACAGTTTATCAAACCGGGATTCCCTCGGTGAATTGCTGTACCCTTCCAGATGACAATTTGCAGGAGTCAGCAGGGCAGAGGGAACAGTAGAAGCTGCTTTAAGGTGTTAACAAGGTGCTATTGGTAATTTCCATTTCTCTCTTTTTGTTCATTTAGCTATCTTAAGTGTCATAGCAAAACTCTGTTCCAGAGCTGAGTTGAATTTTTTTTTTAAAGACGCTGTATGGAGACTAGGGGCTTGGTCGAGGAGAACTGGCACCCCTTTGCATTGGATCAGATGATCACACTGACAGAAAGCAGGCAGAACAAATGTCATCCCAATTGGGATGAATTTAAAATGTCACTGCCAGCTGAACAAAAAAAGACAATTTCACAATTGTTTATATCGTATAGTCAACAGATTTTAATTCTAATTCATTTATGTTCAATCTGATGTAAATTGCATGGTAAATAGTCAGTGCAGTCATCCCCTCAGAGGGTGATGGACTTACCTTCATTGGAGGTTTCTGAATGTAGGTTATTTGACCATTCATTGGGGATGGTTTAACTGTGAATTTCATTTTCCAGTATAAAGCTTTTGTACCACTGCTGAAAAGCTTCAGAGAACCACTGTGTGCTCCTTGGCCTCTGTTCCCAGTTGGATGACTTTAATGGGCTAGCTTTAGAGGGAGTAGGTATCTATTCTGATTCATGGCATATCCAGCCTGCTGATGCAGGCTCAGGGCACCACTTTAAAAAGAAGAAAAGAAGAAAAAGGGTTTGTCTGTAATCCAAAACTTTTGTTTCTGAAGGATATAATTTATATGCCATATTCTCCCCTTCACAAGTCTTGATACCGTCACTTTGTAGTGATCAGATGTATAAAGATACCCTGGGAAATCTGATTGAAATGAAATGCAGTTGAAGTAAAACCAGATCACCTTTCCTGTGGGTTTTACAGCATCTTTTTATTTATTGCAAAATGATGGATAAGCTAGGGGGGTGAGCTCACGTACTCAAAATTTTCAGCAATGTTTTTGGTGGTATTAAAATTTTGGCCATTCAGCAGTTCCTTCAGAAGTGTTCACTTAGTCATTTCTAGCGCTTGCCGCCTCTTTTAAAAAAAGAGAGCCTTTAACTTGTTCGTTGAAGGTTGCGCCAGGATGCTCTTGAAAGCCTTCGGGGAAGTGGGGAAGGGAATCTCCCCTTCCCCGCTTTGAGCAGAAAGGAGGCAACTAGCCTTTTAACAGATTAACAACCTTAAGGTAGATAATAGGTAAAAGAACCACTGTATCTCTGTTTACATCTGCCTGTTCATTCAATTATATATCGCAACGTGTATTGGGTGTGATGGAGTCTTTTGACTGGCCAATGCTCCCAGAAACAGACTAACACACCCATTATCCTCATTCCTCTCATCTGGGGATGTTAGGGAGAATTGGCAAGGATCTGGTAGGAGTGCACAAGAACAAGGGGAAATTGGGTCCTTTGTTGTTGTTGTTGTAGTTTCAATCCAGCACTGGAAAAAACCATAAACACATGAGCAGAAGAGCACCCCAATTGATTGGTGGGCTGATCACCAATCTCAGGTGCAGTTCGTGCAGAGAAAAAGGGCATCCTCTAATTGTGTCTGTAGTGTACAGGTTTTCTTTCATACTTTTGCCCTATTCATCATCACGCTGGGCATTTTGCGAGTAAGTTAAAAACTGCAGGATTTTTCTGTGTAGGCTCACCTGATTTAGAGCAGCTCCAAAAGCCCTCAGCATGCCAACTCATAATATTGATTAGACCATGAATACAAAGGAAAGCATAGCCCATAAAGGTCAGGTGTGATTTCTTCTTGTGTGTGGTTTGCAATAAAATATTTATTCAGTGTCAGCTAGATAATAGACTCTAGCTGCTTTGATAAATGCAGGAAGGGTACAGACTTTGTGGTGCCAAGTCAGAGTGTTCTTTTAAAGCATCCTGCAAATGAATGACACTTTAAAATCCCTACCCCTGTGGAGTAGGGACAACAAATGAAAAAAGGGAAGCAGCAGCACTGATATTGTGTATTAATCAAAATTACTGTGAAGAAGATGGTCTATAAGTCCGTGTCCTCTGTTGTGATTGTGTTTTGAAAGCCTTTAAACAAAGGCTGTGAAGTAAAGGCTGAAAAACAAGTAAACAGGTTGTTATGTAGTTTCACACTCCACATTTCAAGGTGGAGATACCAGTCAGAATCCTGTCAGTGATTTATGTGTACATAAGTGAAATTGTTTTAAGTTGTGCTGGGAAATTGCTACTAATTAATTAGAAGTCGGTCGCATTCCTGCTTGTGTGTCCACCATTTTGTGACTGAGGTTGTGATGAAGAACACAGCCAGCAACACCTCATTAATTAATGGTAGTTAATTTCATGTATGCATGTGTAAATCACCAGTACGATTTTGGTAATTGTGGAGGCACTGTGCTGTCTGCCAGTGACAATATAGGAAGAACCATTTTTTCAAAACAAGGAAGGACCATTGCAAAAAGGAATCAGGAGAATTCTGGCACCTTGAAGACTAAACAAATCTATTGTTTTGTAGACTGCAATCACACAAAGAAAAATAATTTGTTTCTGTACAATAAAACTTGATAGGCCAGGGTTGTGTTGGGCTTCCAAAGGGAAGAAAACCCTGCCAACAGAGTAAGGCTGGATCATGCTTCTTGGGCAAACACGGATGCCTCCTGTGCAGTGATGTTCAGCAAGAAAACCTGCACTCGGCTTCTGCAGTGCCAGCAGAAGTGGCATGATCCTGTGTCACAATGCTACAGGGACTTTTCCCTCAGCAAGAGCTCAGTGAGATACAGGCCTGTCTTTGACATACCAAAAATGCTCCATTGTTTCTGCTGCAACAGACAAAGCATGGCTATCCTTGAAATTTCTACAGAAAAGCATTCTGCCCTCACTATCAGAACAGTCAAGACCAGGCTACCTTCCACAGTTGCTCCAAAAGTTGATGTTGAATGCCACAGTCTAAATGGCCTGGCCACCTGTCTCTTCTCAGAAAACAGCAAGGCAGGGGAGAACCGTTTGCCCTATTTGTTGAAGAGGTGTGAGAATAGATTATTCCATTTCGGAAACGTCTAATTGATGATGTACCAACCAGCAGCTGCAAATTGGTGGTTATGATGTGTTTAATTTAATTCATGTACAGGGCAAAGACATTACTGTACCAGCTTACAGTAATTTTTCCTATTAGATATATAGAACACAGGTTGCGGGATCTGACGGGTGGGTGTGGGGCAGGCAGGTTATCTGTACAAAGATGAGCAGGGAGTAGGACTGCTAGTATTTTTCTCTTGCTTGGCTTTGTGTGCATAGACATGGGAATCTGAAGACTGAACTAGAAATGGTAGGATCTGAAATGGACCTGTTCTGCAGCTACTTTGGAACTGGCATGTGCCAAAATATTAGCACTTTGTTTGGACACCTTAAAGTGGAGATGCCCCCCTCCCCCCAGATCTTTTTTTGACTCCTAGACAAAGTAGCTAGTGGTCAGGGATGATGGGATTATCAGCATCTCTGCTAAAATAACAGGGATTTATAATATGAGTTTTCATTAGGCTGAGTGCTAGCCATCAAGAAGCAATACAGGTTCCGTACAAGAAGAAGCATACAAGTTCCAAAGTTCTTGACCACAGGTATGGGCCATGTTACTTAGTGTAAAATGAATTCCAAAATGTTGGTTGCAGAGTGAGCTCAGATGTACCTTAAACTAAGGAACCTGGCCATGAAGGTTGGAGCTTTTATGTTTTTTCTGCACTACCTCAAGCTCCGTAATGCCCAGCTTGATGAAAGACACCTGCAGAAGTCAAAAGCCAGCTTCTCTTTCTGAAGATTCCATGGCCTGATAAAAGTAGCACCCACTCTTGTCTTATGATGGTGCACAAGGATCACATAGCTTTTTTTTCCTCTTCCGTCTCTAGCATGTTCCTGAATGGATTTTGGGATTGGTGGAGAGCACTTGTGGTTGCAATGAGACTGCTGTCAGCATTAAAATAAAGATAAAACTACTAGAAGCAGTTCTAGAGCTAACCATTTTCCACACTGCCCTGGGCAGTGAGATTAACTATTAAAAACTAAGCAACTGGGCAAAAGAACCTGACAGGTAAAACTTTCATTTTCTAGCCTCCAGCCTAGCAATCAGAAACAAGACCAATGAAAGAAACCATTCACCACAGGTAACTGATACTATCGAATTCAGAAAGCTTCCTTGCTTGTGTTGTTTCATTATAATCCCTTTTTTCCCCTTTCAGGTTTAAGAATGTAGGTTTTCTTCTGCTTCTGCAGAGCCTCTTCTGTAGTATTTATCTCACTGGAAATCTATTTTTAAATTAATTAAATTTTCCTAGCTTCCCAACTTGAAACTAAAACAATATATCTCTCTCTCTCACACACACACACACACACGGACACACACACACTCCCTCCCTCTCTCTGCCTCTGTTTTCTTCCCTTCTTTTTCTTTTTTAATGAGCCTGAATCAATTGGGTTTCTAAGAATGGGTTAGTTGAGCTGAAAGCAGAGGTTTGATTCTTAATCATGACTGATGCCTTCATGATTAGCAAAGAAGCTTGCAATCAACCCAGGAAGATTGCGTAGCTGCTCTTTTGTTCTCTCCTGTCCAGGCTTTTTAGTCAAAAGCGACCTGCCAAGTGTGCTTGGGCGAGAAGGTAGTAGTCTCTGCAGCGATCACACTGAGAAAATACAAAAGTGCTGCTAATTACAGTACAATCAAAGCACAAATCCCCAGGCTCGCCATATTCACAGTGTACAAATGAGATTGTCTTTTACCATGAACTCTATTAGCATATGCCACCTCTCTAAGTGAACCTACCTACGGAATGCTACAGGATCACTTCTGAGTTGACGTTTTGTGTTACTGAGTAGGGGAAAAGGATTGGGGGTTGGGGTTGGGAAGTCGCAAATTGAGTTTGGCGTCAAATAAAGCCTGGCAGCTTCTTCTGAAAAAAAATATGTAAATGACCAAAAGAAATATACTAAATTGTCAGATTCAGAGAGCTAGTCGTCACCCTGTTGAATATCCACAAGTAAAACAGACTGTCTAGGAGAGGTTTTAAAATGAGATGGTTTGCATTTTGTTGCTTTGAAATCTTTTTTAGTAATGCTTTATCTAACATTCTTATATAATACTATTAATTAATTCGTTTAATAGCTGGCTGGATAGCTCAGTGGTTTGGTACCTGGCTGGGGAGTCAGAGGTTGGGAATTCAATTCTCCACTGTGCCTCTTGTAAATAGAGCCAGCCTGTGTGGCCTTGGGCAAGCTGCACAGTCCCGGGATGCCCCTCAAAAGAAAGGGATGGTAAACTACTTCTGAATATTCTCTACCTGGAAAAACCTGAAAAGGGTCTCCATAAGTCAGAATTGACTTGATAGCACATTATTATAATCATTATTATTATTAATTCATTTCATGTTTGAATAATTCACTATTTTTAGCTTTAATATTGTGTTTTAACAATGGGTCCTTTCTTAGGAGAAAAGTGGGGTAATTTAAAAAATAACGCACACCCCCATAAGGATCTATTTGAAATTTGACTGCAAACATTTCTTCTCTAGTACATAAGCTGTGTGAACTACTATAAGTGAACATCACTCATCAATTGGGGATAATAACTTATCATATGTTTGCTAGATCTCACATTTTTGCAGTCCTGGCTGAGGAACAAATACCTGGTTTATGAAAGGTGTATCTGGCTGGCAGGTTGTCTTCAGCTTGGTGGTGACAGGTACATTTACATCCAGGTACTGCTGGATTGGCAATTTGTGCTGCGTTGGCCAATGCCCCAACAGGTATCCTGTGGTTCAGCACCCTACCTCCTCTGGCAGGTGCCCACTCAGAGGCAATATTCCGACTTCCCTGCCCACCTCTTTTGGGCACTCCCTGTAAACACCTGTTGGGCTATCAGCTGGCTGGCACAAAGACCAAACTGGCGGTTTGTGCACATCCAATTTTATTTATTGGTTTGTATTGATTGATAACAAGGATCCCAGGGAGTTTCCCGTTTTCCAGTGTGAAAAATGCCCAACAGAAGTAGAATCTGGCTTCTGTTGGCTCCAGCGGCATCTATCCCCCGAATTCAAGACAGCATTGAAGGGAAATATAAGAGCATAGGAAACTGCCTTATGCTAAGTTGGATTATGCATGTATCTTGGTGAGTCTTGTCACCACTGACCATCATCAGTAGAGATGGGGGTATTCGTATACAAATACGAATACCCCCACACAGGTGGCGATAATGATGGTGGGGCCAGACCGTCCACTCACAATTCCACTGCTGCCGCTGGCTCCACAATCCTTCCTATCACTCCAGAGCTCGCGATTGGCAAGCCACTCTTCGACCTGGCAGGGAGGCTTGTCGTCCCGCCTCCTGCCAGGAGTGGCAAGCCGATTGCAAGCTCCGGAGTGATAGGAAGGATTGTGGAGCCAGCGGCAGCAGAGGAATTGTTAGTGGACGGTCTGGCCCCAGGGGGGCGGACCCTCGTTATCGCCACCTGTGCGGGGGTATTTATATTCGTATACGAATACCCCCATCTCTAATCATCAGCTTTCGAAAGTTTCAGGCAGGATTCTTTCCTTGCCTCACTTGGACACCAAGAACTGAACCTGCAACCTTCTATATGCAAAGTGTGTCCTCTACCACTGAGTCCAAAGAAACAGAGTGCTAGTACACTATGGTTTTTCCAGTACCATATCCCATCAGGAAGTGGGGGATTGCCCTGAAGTCAAGTCCAATTGTAAGATGGGAACTCACCCATGCACAACAGGTTTTGCACAGCACTTTTCTCCAGGGATTTTGGCCTACAGAGCTTACAGTAAGGTAGCACTGTAGACCATCAGACATATTTTTCTTGCCTTGAGCGCAGCTGGGGTGGGTGGGTAGGAGAACCTATTTTCCATTGTTTTGTAACCTTTTTTGCCAACCTTACCTCACTGTGAGCTTTTAGTCTTCCTAATCTTTTCTATACAATTAATGGCTACTTGTTTGTACTCTTCCTGGATGATTTGCCCTCCCCTTTTCACTTTCTTATACATTCCCCTTTCAGATATTAGCCTATTTGAAAGCTCCTTATGCAGCCACCCAAGTTCCTTTAGACAACTCCCTCTTTTCTTTCTCATGATAATTGCTTGTGGTTGTGCCCTCAGTATCTTTGCCCTTAAAGGGTTCCCATCCATCATGGACTTCCTCCTCTTTGAGTATTTCTGACCAAGTATTAAAACCAGCCTCCCTGAAGTCCAAGGTGCTCATTGTACTTTTCTTAGGGTTCACATTTCACAGTATAACAAATCCTAAGAGGGTATGGTCAATTTCACCGAAAGTTCCTGCTGTTTTCACTATGCAGACCTGTTCCCTCCTGTTAGCTAGGACTAGATCCTGGACAGCTGCTCTTCTTGTTGCTTTTTCCACCTTCTGAAATATGATGTTGTCAGCAAGGCAAGGGAGGAATTGTTCTATCTTACATTCTTGATGGAGTTGACTTCCGACAATATCTCCCATTGATACAGTGTCTGTCCTCTTCGTATGTTTGATAATATGAATGGCGTCGTCCCAGTCTGCAGTCTGGTTAGGATGTCTGTAAGAGACCCCTGCACTGACATTACTGTTGTTCCTTCTTCTTTAATTTTTTTACCCAAATGTTCTCCACCAGTGTTCTGTGCTCCAAGTCATGACGCTTCTCACATACCTCCTGTGTGTACAATGATATCCCTTCTTGCTCTTTCTGGATCTGTACAATTTCAGAAACATGGCGAATGTGCTGTGAAAGATCCCGCAGGGAAATCTTGAAGGAGTTTATGTATATATAGATAATTTGAGGGGGAATGGGGTAGAGAGATGGATAAAGATTGTTGCCTGGATTTTCATCTGAATTTCCTGAAACTTGCCTCAATGCTTCCCAGGAAGGGTAGTTCCGCGAGAGGCTTTCCCTATAGATCCTAAGGGGTAGCAAGACTACTCTTTCCATTAAGCATTGTAGGAACTCCCCACAAGAACTGAGACTCCCAGTGATCTCTGGAGTTCTCTTCTTCTTCTTTAGAGCAGAAAGACGTGGAACAGAGCACATACGGAAATAGGGATACCACTCTTTTGCCTTCTGATTGTGCTTTCCCGTTTCCAGAATTCTGCCTATGGGATTCTGAGCAACTCTGAGAGTGGGAGTCCTAGACATTTGAAAGTCCCACCCCTACAGAACACATACTCTATGTTAATAGCATCAAACTGAACTTTCATTTGGTACTCAGATTGTGAAGTACTAGGATTGGTGGTGACAGAACATGTCTCATACATATTCCTAGTTTTCCGCTGCTTGCGTGAGAAATTCCCTTGAAGTTTTGAAACTATCAAAGTGAGATTGTCAGATGTGGTTTCTATAGCAAAGTGAATTTGAAATGGTCAAAGGGCAATAAATAAACTCAGCTTTTGACATGGAAATCAGTGCCCCTCAATGCTATCAATGAGAAATGTCTTTCCGTTAATTAGTTTTTTAAGCAGGTGATTCACATTTTTGTAATGGAATAATTCCCTGAGTACATTTTCTCTAATAAGAAGCAAAAGGATTTGAGGAGAGGTTTTCTGTACCTAGCTAACTGAATTTTCTTAATAAGCAAATGCATTGCCCTCAAATAGTACTGCAGAAGTGTTCTGCATCTCCCCGCCCCACCATGCGTGCCACACAGCAATAGCAAAATGGCTGATGGCTTTTCTTTTCAGGTTCAAGAAAGTGAAAATGTCTGTCTGAGTTTCATTGCATTTCCCTAAATTTGACTTGTGTTTTCTTCCCATCTCTCAGATTGGATTATAAAGCTTTGTGGGGATTTTCATATGCAAATTTGTGTATATTTTGGCGTGTATTTTTCCTGATGCATGCACTTTTAAATGCACTTTTTAAACACATTTCCCAATGGTGTCTCTATCCCCATTGACCTATTTATGCAGATTTTTTAAAGATATGTATTTCTAGTTGTATATATTTGCATGCATATATTTTAGAAAGGAAAAAAGAAGCAAAATCCTGGCATTTAATAGTTTATTCCCAATGATATTGATATATTCAGCTTTTTGCTGTGAATTGAATTAATTTTTTAACAATAAGATCAGGAGATAGGGGAGTTCCTCTCCCTTCCTATTTCATAAAGGTGAGTGAAGCAATGTGAGAAAATCTAAACAGGGGCTGAAATTCTGTTGGAGTAGCTATCCTTTGGAAGAGTGATGATGTCAACAGCAGGGAAAGATTTTTGGTAATGAAGGCCTTCTCTCTCAGCCCTTGTGACTTGAAAATGATCCCTTTTGTTGTTCGGAAAATGTGGGATCTGTAGGAAGGAAGACGCCTTTCTCTCCTGGCGAAGTGTTCAGCTGGTGGTGATTTTGGGTAATAGAAGACTTCCTTCTTCTGTCCCTTACCTCCCACAACTTCCATGCAATGAAAAGATTATTCACAACCAAGAAAAGCAATGGGAGAGAGGGGAGAAATATTCCATTTCTGAAACTCTCCCCCTGCTGGTGATATCATTACCTCTCCTGCAGGCGTAGCTGTGCCAACAGGATTTCAGCAAACATCTGTTAAGGCTCCATATGGGTTCTTATGTTGTCTTAACTGATTTTAGTTAAATTTTGTAAGCTGACTTTCATCTTCCTGAACTGGAGACGAACATATATAAACTGAACAAATAAATAAAACAGCTGTAAACCATTCACAGTTTTAGTGACAAAAGACCAAAACATTCTGCTGTATAGAATACCACTGGATTTTTATTATAGAAATGTTTGAAACGACTGCAGCTTGTGAATTTATCGAGTAGCTGACAGTTAACTGAAAGAATCTATTATTTTTCACTGAATACATTTGCTCTGGTTGGGGAAAAAGAGATCTTTACTTTTTTTCCCTATACAAGAGAGCTCAGTTAAGGTTTTTTTTCCCCTCTCCTTTCTTTTCATACATTTACCACTTCATTTTATATTCCCTTTATCTTTCTACAGTGATTAAATACTATGTTGTGGCACTCATGAGAATAATTTAGATGAGCAAAAGCATTACTAATAGGGAAAAATTGCTGCCTCCAGCAAATACTTTCCCTTATTATTCAAAGTGCCACCTTATGAGAATGCGATTAATTTCAGATCAGATTCTTCCTTTAATGATACACTTGTGTAATGGTGTGCATGGGTCATTGGCTCTCCCAGCCCCAGATACCTGATGGGCAATGAGATGTTTTCTCTGTCTTGCAGTTGCTTTGCAAATACCATTAATTTTAATTTGTCTTGCTTTTTTCAGCTCTCTGGTGTGTGTTTTGGGGACAGTGCAGTGAGATGTATATAGCAGGTGGAGTTAAGCTAGTGGTGTCAGCTAAGCTGGGTAGTCAAAGTCCCGATGTGGACAGATGTCCGGCTGCCACCCATATATTCTTCCATTTCAAAATGTCATTGGGTTGGATCTGCACTTTTGGTCTCATAGATCTGCCAACAGAGTGATCTTCCAGCAGATGTGCTGGCAGAAGAGCTGAAAAGAAGTTGTCTTGATCAGAGGAAGAGCCAAGTTTCATTATCGCCAAACCTCCACCTGGCACAGTGCACAGAGTTAGGATAGTTCATAGTAGTTTCCAGCATCTCTAGGTTTGGAGTGTTGGGTGGATTCAGCACAGCTTCAGATGGCCTAGTGTTGGCTCAACTGGACCTTGCAAATTTTCGTTAGTTAGGATTGGATTTTAAGTCATACTTGGTGCAGCTCCATTCAAAGCACATTCAGTGAAATGTGCTTCAGTCAGAACTAACATACTGTATGTCGTAATTTCATTGGCCTTAATCCAATTGCTAGTTCCAGGTAGCATGCACCCCTTCAATCAAGGTGATTTAGGCAAGTGTTGGTTGCTGTTCAGCAACTGATTCAGTTAATCTATTCCAGCTGAGATTTAACAGTTGGATTTCAGTAGATGTACTTTTGATTTGAATGCAATCCATTGTCACCTGTGTTCAAAACTGAGCTATGAATTTACTTCGTTTGGACTCCTTTGGTTGCATTTTGGATATGACTGCTGGATTATCTCACTCCTGTCTCTTAGTTTGTGATTTGTCCCCATCTTGTTCTTCAGCTCTGACTGCTGTAATTCCATTTACTTACTGCAATGGGTACCAATGAGTTCAAGAATTTCTCATTAAAGCCACAAAATACTGGTATTTCATTGCTAGTCCCAAGAAGATGTGTCCCATTGATGCTATAAGATTTATGTAAATGTTGACTTGCCACTCGTCAATTGATTCCATGGATGAACAATAAAATAACAGCAAAAGAGAAACTTGCAGATTAATCCTTCTGCATCTCATGCAACCCACAATGTGCTGCTAGAAAGGAATCAGGACCATTTCTCTAATCTGCTGCTGCTAAGGGCAGTGTTGATTTGCACGTTTTAGTTGTGGCTAAGTGCCAATATTAAATTTTTACACCTTTTTGTTGCAAAACAAATTTATGATGCAGAACCCTGAGGCTTAAATTGAAGGCAGTTATCTTTAAGATACAATAACAATGTCCCATTTGTCCATGTACAGATCTATGAAAATTGTCTTTCACTTGTTGTGCTTTGAAATGAATTCTTGATTAGAGCTCTCTAATAAAAGCAGACCACTGACTGCAAATCAAAATAAATCTTTGTTGGAAAATGCATCAAGGTCATAACAGAATAGGGGATTTTTGCAAATTGACACTGGATGTATTTAGTTTTTAGGAAGATGTATGACCCTTTTAAATCACTGGGTGGCAGCATATCCTTTTTTATAAGGCAGGAAACACTAGCTGGTGAAAATATATCCATATAATAAAAATACAGCTTGATTTTTCTACACAGTACTGTAACTAAGGCTTTCAATTAAAGCATAAACTATGAGCAATGTATTCTTTTTTTATACTAATAATGGAATGATAATGCTTTGGGAATATTTAAGAGAGGAACAGCAAAATGAAACAGAAGGACGAGAACAAGAAGGAAGTATGAAGATGGGAGTTAGGACTTCCTACAATTACAGATTCAGAACAAGAAATCTGGTGTGTGTGTTTATAAAGTGTTTGTATGCAAGAGAGAGAGAGAGAGAGATGCTTTTATTACTGATGATAATATTGTCATAGCCAAGAAGCAGAACACTGGCACTATTATGAAAGTGACACTATCTCATCTCTGGGATTGGCGATGCCTGAGATCGCTCAGCAGTAAAGAACCCTGATAGGTAAATTATCACGACAAGTCAAATCCTTATGTTAAAAAAGATGTGCCAAGCCAAGCATTGCACTTAAAAATTTGGTAGCTCAAGTTGTGTGAACAGAAAAGGAGGTAAAACACACAAATGTAGTGAATTAAGAGAGTAGGAATTTCATTTTAAGATAACAAAGCGGGGGGGGATGAGGTCATATGAGACAAGTTCTGGGCAGCCCAAGCTGTCCTTAGTTCACCTTAGTAAGCCTCTAAAATTAGGTAAAAACCTGCCTTAAGAAGAGATAAATAAATCTGAAGTAGGTTCAGATTTTTGTCTATCAGTCCTAATTTTCAGCAAACGAAACTATTGTCTCATGTTTGATGGATGGAGAGCTGGATAAGAGTATATCCAGTAGATCAAATTATTCTGTCTGGGGTGGGTGAGAGCAGGCCACAGATGTAAACATTCTCAAGCCCTCATGTTTAGTATTAGAAGGTCTACTTTTTTGAACATTTTATTTTATTTTATTCTGTTCCCAGTTAACATGCCAGAACCAAAATAGCATAAGAAAACCACAAATACTTTCAGCTCATAGCTTTGTGGAGTAAAAATGTGCCCTCATTGATTAAGCAACCTCCATGGATTAGTCTGCTGATTAAAGCTTACATTGTAAGGCATGGTCTAGCCGTCATGAAATAATTTTAAATCCCACTGATTTCAGTGAGAGAGTTAGGCACACAATCAAATATCTCCCACTGAAAGCCATGGGGCTTCAAAGCAGGAATGAGTCAATTAATCTGTCACCATCTGTATAATATGATAAAAAGTTCTCCAGCATCTAGGGAATTTTTCCAGGTAAGGATAGGAAACACCAATTACTATTTTTGTGATAATGCTATGTGAGCAGGGACAGTTCTATCTTTAGAGCAATGAGAGTTAAGAGCAAGGTGCTGAGGAAAAGAGGTGTGCCACATAACCTGCATTGTATCTACTAAGCTAGATGGTTGCCTTCAGGTGAAATAGAGGACAATGTCCCATTGCTAGTATTGAAGAAAATTCAACTACCAGGCTTGTGGAAATGGAATGTGAGGGACACCATTTTGTATTTGACCTGATCAGCTAAATGTATGGCACCAACCCTATATATACTGTGTGTGATAAAGGGGTCAATCAGAGCAGAGACAGTGCTTTCTGGTATCACTCTCTGTGTATTTGTTAGTATGTGGGGTGGGTAGATACTGGCCTTTGTCATTCTCTGGGACTTCAGGTTGCTCCTTCATTCCCAGGTGTATTTATATGATAGCTTTCATTTGTAAAGGTAACACAGCGAAACATTAATATCTAATTATAGCCTTTTCCCTTCGTCATATTAGTTATTTCCATTAATTTTGAAACTGCAATCAACAAAAAGAGCAGAGATCAAGTAATCATACTACGGTAATTAAAATGTATAGGCTCTAGTGAGTCATAATTAAAATCCTGCAGGTGTTGGTCATGACACCTGTAGAGATGTATTTCTGACAAATATACTCAGGATACTTTTCATTCTCTGTATGATGTCCTATAGCCCAGCACTTAGAATAAACATTCCTGTATATATTAGTGTTTCCAAGTACTGGCCACTGTGCACAACTTATCTAATGACAGTTTCCAAAAGAATACTGAGTCAAATTGTAATTTTAGAGATTTAGTACCTCTTCTTTCCATAACGGTTTAATGGAAAATATGGCGCTTTTTGGGGGCAGATTTTAGAGATCCTGCATAACTTGTACTGTACTGGTGTTGTCCTTTTATGAAATTTGGCCTGTTTCTGTTGGTCAGTTTTTAATGGGTTCTTTTGACCTTGCTTTCTCCAGTTCCAACTCAGGATTGTTACAAAAGCGCCTTAAAGGTTAGCCCCAAGGAGCCAATAAACATATCTCTTCTTCTGAATTTGCTTTGTTCAGTGAACAATGGAACCTTACAAGCAGGACAAACTGCATACAGTTTGTTGCAAGACCATTTAGCAGCCTTCAATTAGCAGACTCAGCAACTTGGTCCTGGAACATCTCATGGCCAACTGTTCTCTGACAAATTGTTTGTTTTAAGTTAGCTAGATTTGAGGTTATTAAAGTCAGCAGCGCTGCAATGATACCAAATCCAGGAAAATGATGAAGTTCATTATGGCAGAATGATGCCAATACCAGTATCTGCTGACAGATGGTTCTCAACCAAGGTTATGGGGTGGAAGAAGCTAGTAGAAATGTCGAGATTGATTTAACCAGAGTGCAAAGGGTCAAAAAGGATTGGAGGACAAAAAAGGGTATGGAGCAATAAATCTAGGGACTGGATTCTTTTATTTTATTTTATTTTATTTTTTGCAAGGAAAGGCTACAGCTTTGGGGTTTATACTTTAGACAAATACAGGGTGTGCTCAGGCAAAGGGGTACAGGAGGGGTAGTGTGCCTTTTAAAAAATAGATTGCAACCAAGGCCAGGTCATCAGAGAGAATTTACTGTGCATGTGTCCTCATAACTACACCTCAAGGTAGTAGTAAGTCAGCCTTTAAAATATCTCCGTGTTCTGATTAAAAACAACAACAAGCAATAAGGGTATTCTAAAACATACCTGGACACAGAATATCAATTGTGTTCCTAGAGGAGACTTTTCTTTTTAAAGTTATATGTTGGATTAATTGTCATTCTCCCTCCTCTGTGCATCATTTCTAAGGCAACTGGAGTCATTTTAAAACAAATCAACTCTAGAATATTATTAGACTCGCTTTTACTGGGAATAAATAAATAAGATGATTTATCTCTGTTCAGAAGACATGTGAATGTCCTCAAATACTTTTTTGCAATTAATTGTCTTGATCTGTGTTGATTATGGCTGATCTGTGCAGGCTTCAAAAAGTCAGGACTATAATCAGAAGTTCAATATCTGAAACAAGAATAGAGGCAAGCTGTATGTAGCTGTGTGGCAATTTGTTGTTGCTGTGTGCTGTTATATCATTTCTAACTTAAGGCAACCCTTAGAATTAATGACCTCCAAAAGGTCCTACCATTAACTGCCTCTCATTAGGAGTTCTCTCATTAACAGTGAGACAGTATGAATATCATTAAAATGAATGTCCTTTTAAGAGGCTTACATGGATGTTTCTGTTGGTTTTTACATCTGGGAAGCCATTTTTAATGGCTGTGAAGATGAAGCAGAAATTTATTTGTTTTTTTCCCCAGCAGCTCAGTTCTCTAAAGATGCTTATGAGTGATTTTTTTTTCAGTGCATAGGACAGTAAATGTTCATAGTGAAACAATCTACAAAGCTTATCATTTATCTCAAGAATTTCAAATAAAGTAAACAGGCTGCTTAAGAGAGGATGTTGCCATTATACATTTAATCTTCAAGCTGACTTGGGTTTTCTGATAGTTGTGGTTGTGCAGAAAATCACTCATTTGGAGTCACAGTGTGATAATGTTATTTAATGACAATGTGCAGAGCCTCAGGCAAGGACTTCAGTTATCATGAATGTATCTTTTCAGGTGCTGTCCTGTTAATGGGAAGGGATTTTGCTTTCTTCCTTCTCTTTCAACACCATGCAGTTTAGCTCAGTCAAGACCCCAGTCTGTCTTAATAAAATACATTCTTTGTTCCCATCAACAAAAGGCAAAGAGTTTCAATCCAGTTTACTGATTGGTCTGGTTTGGGAAAGCAGATATCGTTACATGGCTGAATTTACTTGAAAACATGGCCCTTTTTTGGGCAGGAAAGGGGTTCAGAGGTACCTAAAAATGTAAATAGGATGGTGCAAGACATCCTTAGAAAGGGGATGGTCTGAGGCAGAGTAGCACATGGTGTCCTCGTGGCTAAGTTAAGGTGCATATCCAAGAACAGCCATGTAACTGTGGCATCTGGATTAAAAATACCACTAATTCTCTTTGGTGTAAAATACACAAAAGCAATTAATTTGAACAACTACTAATTTGTTGCCGTTTTCTGACACGCAGAACCTGAAGTTGTAAAGCTCCCTTTCCCTTGCTAAGATTTTCTTTTCTTTGCACAGAATAGTTATGAAATGAGAGGGGTTTTCTACTGCATCTAGTGCTTTCTGGATGGGATTTCCTTTTATGTTACTTCACTGGTAGAAACCTTCTTTTTCTTTTTCTATTTTAGATCCGTTTAAAGGTTATAGATTTTGCACCTAGATTTATTTATTTCAAGAAAATAAAGAAGGGCCAAGAGGTGAAGGAGAGAACAAAGAGTCAAAAGTTGTATTGTATTTACCAAATTCGACAGACCGCCCACAGCAAAGCAAGCACATATAGCTACGTGGGAGGCTGTCTTATACCAGATCAAGATTCCTTGTCTTTCTAACCCAGTACTGTCAATTAAAACTCACTGTAGTTTTCCAGATTCTCTTGCAGAGTATCTTTTGGGTTTGGTAATGTTTTAACTAGATTGAATGGGGAATTTCTGTATGCAGAACATATACTGTGCTGGATTGAAGACCACATCCTCTTCCATGCATTCAGCTCCCCATTGTGCGAGTGCCTGGGCCTTTTCAGAGCTTGTGCAAGGACATGTTTTTGACCTCCATGTTCAAGCAGAAACCCCATCTGCTGCAATGGGGCAATCTCTGGATTGCATATTACCAGGGCTCAGACCTGGGCCCAGTGCGCTTCAATTTTTTTTATTAATGATCTGGATCTGGGGATGCAGGGAATGCTAATCAAATTTGCAGATGATACAAAATTGGGTGGAATAGCTAATACCCTGGAAGACAAAAACAAAGTTCAAAATAATCTAGATAGGTCTGAACACTGGGCTGAAAACAATAGAATGAAATTCAACGTGAATAAGCAGAAAGTACTGTACCTAGGAAAAAGAAACCAAGCACACAGTTACAGGATGAGGGATACCTGGCTCAGCAATATTATAAGTGAGAAGGATCTTGGAATTATTCACAAGCTGAATACGAGCCAACAGTGTGATGTAGCTACAAAAAAGGCAAATGTTGTTTTAGGCTGCATTAACAGAAGTGTAGCCTCCAAATCCTGCAAGGTACTACTGTAGTTTCCCTCTATTTGGCGCTGGTTAGGCCTCATCTTGAGTACTGTGTCCAGTTCAGGACACCACACTTCAAGAAGGATGATGACAAATTGGAACAAAATTTAGGGGAGGGCAACAAGGATGATTAGGGGGCTGGAAACCAAGCCCTATGAGGAAAGACTGAATGTCTTTCAGCATGTTAAGCCTTGAGAAAAGAAGACTGAGGGGAGATATGATAGCACTTTTCAAATACTTGAAAGGCTGTCATACAGAGGAAGGGCAGGATCTGTTCTCGATCATCCCAGAGTTCAAGACTCACAACAGTGGGCTCAAGTTACAGGAAGCCAGATTTCGGTTGAATATCAGGAAAAGCTTCCTAACTGTTAGAGCAGTAAGGCAATGGAACCAATTACCTTGAGAGGTGGCGAGTGCTCCAACACTGGAAGCATTCAAGAGAAATTTAGACAACCACCTGGCAGATCTGTTGATTTGTATTCCTGCCTTGAGCAGGGGGTTGGACTTGATGGCCTTATAGGCCCCCTCCAACTTTATGATTCTATGAAAGAATCTATTATTCTTACCATTAGAAGGACTTTGTAGGCATCACATTCCTTTTTTAATTTTCTCTTTTTCAGATTATATGTGCACAACGATAACGTGTGGATTTGAAAAAGATACACTTTAATAAACGGTAAAATGAGTACGAAAACTCACATGAGAAGGAAAAAATATTACATATGTTAGGAACCACCACACACACTTATTTCTGTGGAGGAAGACAGAAAGTTCTTGCATCGTGATACACAACTTTTTTGCAGCATGATATGCAACTTGAACAAGTCAAGAGGGCAAGTACAGAGAAATGCAACTGATATGAAACATAAGAGATTTTCATGGCTCTAACTGCAAACCAACAGCAGTGTCTGCATCCTGAATCTGGCAGTATACCAGCCATAGATTTTGGCAATGCCAGTAAATTATACTGATTAACTTGGGAGTGTTATTTAACTATCTTGTTTTTCGCAGCTGCTGCTATGATTTAACTGCATTTAAAATGTGCAACTGCAACAGCCTAGGGGCAATTCTTATTTATGGGGGTTGGGAAGAGGTTTTTCTGCTTGGCTTTGTTTTGCTCTGTTTGCTGTGACATATCACAAATATAGAATCAAAGCACAGAACAATGGAGTGGAAAATGAGAAATCTTGTAGTGCTGGAAAAAGAGAAATGTTAACAATGTATTTCATAACTGAAGGAACAGAACATGGCTGCCTAAAGGAGCGCTCCCCTATGACCATTAAATCTAATATTACTTAACTGTAGAGCTGGATGGAGAAACAAAAGTGATTTTTCATTGGTATCCAAATCACATAGAGAACGTTATGTGTTTCAACCCTGGTGGAGATGTATTTTGGTGTATGTTCTTCTAATTTAAAAAAATCAGGTGCCTCAAGTCTCTTAAAGAGTGTGATACTGATAGTAATCAAAAGAGCAGCATATAGCTTTTTCCTCTTGCTTCTGCAGCAGCTGTAAAACTCAGTCTATTCTTAGTGGCACAGTGCCACTACCAATAACATCTGTACAGTCCAATGAACTGAAATTTGTGAGCCAGACCATTCTATAGCAGTGTGACTTGAATGGAGCATGGCATAGACAGTAGCTGTGTTCATTCAAGGTAGAATTTGCAGGAAGTGTGAGTCCAGCAATATTCTCAGCTCTGCTGACACAATATTTGAAGTCTGAGTTCCTTAATTTTCAAGTCTGTGGTCTGTGGTTTGGGGGCAGTTTCTGGTTTTGGACTCATTTGTCTGTAATGAGTTCTTTGGACAAAAGCTGAAGTCATTCTGCTCACATCCTAACTTCCACTTCATGTTAGCGGCACATTGTTTTTGAAGTGCAGATGTAGGAGACCAACCAAAATCCAGAAACAGGGGGAAATTACTTTATTCGGTGAATCTGAATTCCTAGTAGCCATGCTGGATTGGCTTTCTTATCTCTGCTAAAATGTTAGAGCTGATATGACCAAAATGGGTGATTTTGGGGTGGGGTGGGGTGGCTTTCTTCACCGTTTCTTCACATTGGCTTCTCTCTCAGGTGCATCTTTGTCCTGTTTTTTTGTAAAGTGGCCTGTTCTGATCACACAAAATGAGCAAGTAGGTGGTAAAGTGACATTTGTCCAAATTATTGCCCTCTCTTGCATTACTCTGTAAATTGTTCCTCTTGTTTCCCGCATTGGCGGTAGGCTGGGGGAAAATTGCATGTTATTGACAGAATATAACACAATACAGAGGAAGGGGCTGGGCAGTCCTTTTTTGTATGGAATCCATCTAATCCTGAAGCTGTATGTGCAAACTGGGCAAGCAAAACATTTTAAGTACATGTATTGTACTTAAAACAAAGTACAATACAAATATATTAGAACAAACATTTTTCAGTTCACTCTAGAAAGCAATTATAATTCACTTGGTAATCTTTCTGTCTCTCTTTCTCCCCCTCGCCTAAGATAAAATCCACTCATATACAACTAAAAGCAGGACTGGAAGTTCTAATTTTTCTCTGTCCCCTCCTAACAGGTAGCAGCTGCGGTGGTCATGGTACAGCATCATAGTTGAGTGAATTGATGTGTTTGTTCACAAACAGAAATAAGTGACGTAAGGTTGACATTCAATTGTAAAGATAATTTCCTGTTCCTTGAATTGTTTGCTCTGCTATTTAAAATGGGGCCTTGTAAAATGAATTTTAAAGTGACCCTTTACCAAGCATCATTAATGCTGTGCCATAATAGATACACTATTGCTTAATATTATTGGAAGTCTGTCTGTTTCCATAGCAACATGAGCCTATGACTGCTCTATGGGTAAACATGGTATTAAATCATTCTTTGATAAAGGTTTTTGCTCAAATGTCAGACTTTTATCCGTTCGTATGCTTCCCTCCCCTTCATCTCACAAATTGCTTTTTCATGTGAGATTAGGAATGCAGCTTTCGTAAATAACGTAATAACAATGTTGATGGGATGGGGCCCTTGCCAGTGGCCTAGCCTATATGAGTTCTGAGGAGGTTGACGGGATAGATTTACAATTTTGTACTTCACATCAGAAGGAGCCACCACATTTTCAGGCCCACCTGCATCACCATTACAACAACTGTTATAACACCTCAAAAAGAGAACAAAGAAGAGCACGAAAATGTCTGGGACAGAACCTTTCTCCAGGATGTTTTAGTTTTCATTTCCTCTTTCACTTCCTCCTACATGGATTGATTAATACATGTAAGAGTGTGGACGCCCTAGGTTGCTAACATGAGAGAAAGCGCTGTAATATTCCAGGCAGCAGATGGATCACATATTTGAACAATTGTCCCAGTGAATCCATCAGGGCCAGATCATGGGACACAGATCTAGTGCCCTCCCAAAGGACTCCAGTTTGAATCTGCCAATATTGTGAACTGGCTTCATAAGTGAACCACTTCAGGATACTGCCAAATTAATCACTTCTTCTGCTCCTTGGTAATGAGGCAAGGGGAGTGATTTAAAAAAGAAAACACCCCGGTATATAGACTATCACTGATGTGCTGTATCAGTTTTTTTAAAAATCTTTTATTTGCCTCGTCTTAAAGGGCCAGTTGAGAAACCACCCACAGTCAAATCCGCAGTGGTGGCTTCTAATGGAGACAGTTTATTGACTGGCCCTTTAAGAGAAGGCAAAGGATTTGTTTTTAAATAACTGATACAGCACATCCGTGATAGTCAATATGAAGTCAAAAGAAAATTAACTTCTCTTGCTCCTCTCCTGAGGAGCAGGGGAAGTTATTAATTTGCCAATATCCTGAAGTGGCTCACTTATTAAGACACTTCACGATATTGGTAGGAGCAATTTCCATGTGAATGTGAGAAGTTGATTAGATCACTCTAATTAAGCTTGATGGTTCCAAAGCAGCCCACATTAGCTTGCTCCCTGCTATTAATGCAATCACACATTAGTTTGCAAGTCCTGAGCAGGGCAGTTAATGATAGAAACTTTTGAAGTTCATTTAACCACAAGTTTGCCATAAATCGGAAATACCTTTGAGGCATGGAACAACATGTAAGTGACTTTAAAACTGCTGACTTCATTATTACTGCATTATTTAATTAGCAGACTTTGGGAAAGACATTAATGTGGTATTTTCTGCTTCAGATGCCAAAATAACTGAAGTAGCTTTGGTGCCTATGTTGCTTGACTAGGTCAGGGAGCCATTTGTCTTGGGCCAACCCTTGCTGGTGATAGCAATAGCAGCAGTACAAATCAGTTTGTAATAAATAAAATACAATGGCCAGTGTCCTGTTGAGCATCTGATGAGTGGAAAGTGCTACTGGTGGAGCAGTGTAGGATTGCACCACTCAGACAAGCATCGCCGCTGTCTAAACAGTGATCTCTGTAAAAAGGACTCTCCTTGCCCTTGTGCAATGACAGTGCTTGTACAAGCAGTGCGATCTTATACTATTACGCTGTCAGGGCTTTGCACTCAGCAGAAACTCTGTGGGATACTGCCCAATGACCTAAAGTTATGTTTTGGTGGGAACATTATAGTGCTGCGGGGTGGAAATGGACAGGGTCTTTTCAGCTTATTACATGGCAGTAAAAACCGGGCTTGTGACCAAGTATATTTTTAACTAAGAGTTTTATAACAACAGCAACAAGAAACGATGACAACAAAGAAAAAGAGCAGTAACTAATTATGGCTGTCTGATGAATGCATCAGCCCCATTGAAGCATTATATTTTAGGTGTTTTTAATATTTTTTCTAGGAAATATTAAAATTTAATATTTTTAAAAGATCAAAGCCACATGGGAAAGCAAAAAAAAAAAAGGAAGATAAGGAAGTGCTTGATATCTCAACTCATTAAAATGTTTATGACGATCACTTGACATGAAGCAAACAAGGTACAGTGATAAGTTCTTGTTATAGATTCCTGTGGACAGTTCTCCCAGCGCTCCATTTGTCATAGTCAAAAAGCAGTTTTTTTGACATGCTTGTCAGCTCCAATATGAACTGAGAGATAATAGAGGCCTGTCATCATTGGCTGACAGTATGAATGGATGGAGACTTTAGGAGAGGGCAGACCTAATTGTGAGAAATATTTGAAGGAAATGGGGCATGACCTAATCTATCCTCAGAACAATATTTTAGTTGTAATTTTGTTGATTTTTCCCTTTTACTGTATAAAACTAAAGGAGCCTCCCTCCACCCCTCAAGACATCACAATTTCTGACTGAGACTGTACTGGAAGCTCTGGCAGTGAAACTTAACATTTTATTTGTTTGAAGGCAAGGAATTACAGCTTTATCCTTCTTGCTGTTCAGGATGGTGAAGAATTTCTCTGTGCTATAAACAGAGTTATTGCCTTGGTGAGGATGATATCGTATGCAAAATTGTCCATTTTTTGTGTAAAACTACAGAATTCCTAAAAATTGCAAAAAATTGCCCAGTTTGTTGTCTTGCTTAAAAATTTGAAGTAGGGTGGATTTGATATAAATCAAATTGATTTAAATCACAATTCTTTAAAAAATCAGATTTTTTTGACTATATAAAATTAATTTTTAAAATTTAATAAATATATAAATAAATATTTTTTATTTTATTTTTAAGGTTATTGTTGCTTGTTTTAATGTGTCTATTTTTTTAATTTTTGTTTCCTATGATATGTGTTGTAACCAGCCCAGAGTAGTTCTGTGATGCTAATGGCAGCGGGATGCAAATTGAATGAATGAATGAATGAACGAACGAATGAATGAATGAATTAATTAATAAATAAATAAATAAATTTGATGTTTTTTAAAAAATCACTGTTTTTTAACTACCCTGATTTGAAGTAGTGGATGGATTCTTTGTTTTTCTTAACAGCCATCCAGTCTTTCCGGGCTTCCACTTTACACCTCAATGGGAATCCACAGTAGAGACATTCTGCACAGATTACAGGCTTTGATGCGTGTATAGAAATCTTTGACTCACTTGACTGGAGTTGAGGAATCTTATAGGGCTTTAACATTTTTCATTGAGGTTATTTCCTTTTGTTCAGATAGGCTAATGAGAACAAATAACTTAGCAGGCATCCTTTCTGTCTCTAGTTTCTAGTTTTCTAAAGCCTCCTTAATATGAAAACAAGGGTGAATAAAATCACTCATCTTTTCTTGGATTATGTGCAAGAACCACATGGCTTTTTCCTTTCTTATTTAAAACACTGATTGCGACAATAAGTGTAAGGACTTTTATCTTGTCCATCAGGCTATTTAACATATCCATGAAACCAGTGGAAGAGGCTAGCTGGAGCTGGGGGAGAGGGCAGAATCAGTATGCTGATGGCATCCAAGTTTTCCTCTTGTCCTTCAAAATCCAAGGGAGCTATTCTGATTTTAACCAATATCTTATGACAGTAATTGATTGGATGAGGACAAGCAAAATGGAGGTGCTTTTCCTCAGTCAAAGAAGGAGATCAAGGAATAGGGATCCAACCTGTACTGGATGGTGTGGCACTGCCCTTGTAGATTCAGTCCTGAATGTGGATGCTCCAGCTTCAGTACGGTTGTGAAGCTGAGGGCATGATTATACTACCAATTCAAATTGCTGTTGATTCAGGTTTAGCATAATGCCACCACTCTCTTGGCTGACTTCTCAGTGGCAGCGAATTTGGGTCACTGTGGCTGAGTAAGTGCTGTGTCACCCAGCTGATCCAAACAGCTAAATCCGGTGCTGCATCCTAGATTGCAATGCCGGGCTTTGCTACCTGGATCAGCTGTGCAATGTGGTGCCTGTTCAGTCTCAGCAACCCAGCTTTGGTGCTACTGCTCCTCTTGGCTGGCTCCTCCGTGGCAAAGAAGCCAGATCACTGCTGCTGAACAGGTGCCATGCTGCTCAGCTTCTGGGCTGTTTCCATAAGGAAATGTTAACAGAGATTTATAACGTGATTAGAAATCGAAGCCAAGAACACGAACACATAGTACAGTACAGTGCAGTTTATTCTTATGGTCCTTAGACCAATCACACACCAACGCATATCGCACAGTATATTATTAATGTAACCAGGCCTAGAGATTAGTTTCCTAACAATGATTGAAATCCTGTTGATTAGTATAGCAAGTTGTACTAGAGTAGGGTCATTGAATCAGTGGGGATTTGGTGAATCAATTTGTCTGTAAGTTCCATTGATTGAAATGGGCCTATTCTAGTTGCAACTTATATTAGTGTAGTAAATCACAACTAATGTAGGCCTGTTTGAATCAGTAAAACCTACACAGGAGATAACTGACCAAGTCTCCACTGATTCAATGGGGCTTACTTTAGTGTGACTTACTACATTAAGAAACAGGATTTCATCCTGTGTTTCTCCATGGAGATATTTGACCTGGCCGTTGTGACTCATTCCGTAGCAACAACCAAGCTGGGTTTCTGTAGTGTGGGACTTTCTTTGGAAAGTGTACAGAAATTGCATCTGATCCAGAAGGCTGCAACCTGATTGCTGACTGATGATGGTTACAGGGAGTGCATGGCTCTCTTATTATAACAGTTTTACAGGGTGCTGATAACCTTTTGTGGCATTCAAAATGGTGGTTATAAAACATGACTTTGGCCAAGGGGCCACACACAATCTCTTTTGTAGCTGCCTAGGTTTTGAGAACTGTAGGTGAAACCTTTTTCTCAGTCCTGCCCCAATCAGACACATGTTTGGTAGACAGTGGAAACATGAGAGATGGCTTTCCCAATAAGCATGCCCAGGTATCTCAACATGTTCACACTGTTTCATGCAGAGGTTTTTACCATGGTGAGCAGAGGACAGGTCTCTATCGTCTTGCTTCTGGGAAGCAAACATGTTTTTATCACAGTACTGTAGATGGCTAAGGTTGCTTCTTTGGAAAATCTGTTGAGTTGCTGTGGAAGGGGCTTTTAACTGGTTGGGTGCTGAGCTTCATCTTATTGATGTGTTTTCAATTGTGTTTTCAAAGCTTACATACTTGTAATGTTAATTACATTTGTTTTGTTCAGTTTTATTGTAAGCTGCCTTGAGTCCCATTTTTGGAGAAAGACAGCATTAAAGCGAATAAATATATACATAAATCAATAATTATACTGCAATAGCTTCTAATTCCTTGGAGTTTCTGATCTGGAGCAACAAGGTTATCTCAGTAACAGTCTCGTTGTGTATCTCAGTTGTAATTGAGAATGATGACCTAGGTATCTTAATCTTTAAATTTTGATATTTCTTCTTCCTCTGAGCTTTCAGTACTGTTAAACTGTTTTAAGTATCTTAGTGGACTACAGAAACGTTGAATTACCAAGCATTACAGGATTTATATTTTTCATCCAAGAGTACCTCATGCATTCTACCAGAAAATATGATTATTTGATGGCTACATTCAGGAACCGAATACATTTAATCTGCTCACAGTGTGTATATGAAAGGTTTCCAGAAAGCTTTATATTATATATACAGAGATTTTCGGTGTGTCAGCAGTGAAATCACCATTTGCCAGTCTTTCTTCCTATTTCCTGGTTTCCATGTAATTTTATTTTCTCTTTGAAGTCTGTGGAAGAGTCCAGAAGGGGAAGCATTTTATTATGCCCATGAATTATGCTGCTAAGGTTCTTAGAGTTAACACTGGTTTAAAGGTTTTTAAAGTTTTCCCTTTTTAGAGTATGTGGATTCTTCTTCTGCTTATGCCTCATGCTTCTTGCTTAAAATGTTCACTGAATTGGTCGAAAAAAAACCCCTTGCATAATTACACTTTTTTTAAAAGGAAGCATCTGCAGTTTTTGATAAATTTTCTGTTGGAAAATAAAGGAAATAATTAGGTGCTATCAAAGCAATTCTGGCTTATGGAGACTCTTTCCAGGATTTTATAGGTATAAAATATTTAGAAGTGGTTTCAAATTCCTTTCTTTTGGGGCGTGCTCTGGGACTGTGTATCTTGTCCAAAGCTACACAGGCTAGTTCTTCTTCTGGGAGACATAGTGGGGAATCGAACTCCTAGCTCTAGATCTGCAGTCAGGTGCTATGCATATAATTGTTAATTTTATTAGGCATGGGTTTCATTTACAGGTACAATCCTTGATAGGAAACAAATAGATCATAGGCCTATCCTCACCAAAGTTTTCTTCATGCAATGACAATCAGTTGCCTGTGTAGAATCTGCTGACAGGACATGACGGAAGTTGCACCATCTGGCTCATATTCCTCAGCAGCTGATACACAAAGTCATAGATCATCATTTGATGTGAGATATTATATTGCCATCCTGATTTAATGGTGTTATCATCTGTGCATTTATCCAGTCTCTTTTTCAAGCTTGTCTGCCATCTACATGTTGTTGCAGTGAAATCTGTAATTTAACTATATGCTGTGTTCCTTTTATATTGAATTTACATATCTTCTTCTTCAATATTGTCTTTGTTTCATACTGGCGGAAATCCTGCTGGTGTAACTATGCTTGCCAAAGTCTGATGATGTAATTGGGAGGGGCAATGTTTTTGGAAATTAAACACTTTCTACTTATATCCTGTGGCTCCCACAACTCCTGTGTAATCACTTTCATTGACAGGAAACCATGGGAGCCATTGGACAGAAAGAGGAAGTCTTTAATTACTTAAAATCACCACCCTTAGAAATGTCATCCCAGTAGTGATTTTTGGTATTTAAAGACTTCCTTCTCCTACCTTTGTGGCTCTTGTGGCTTGCACGTAATAAAAAGGATTGCTTGGGAGCCATGGGAGCTAGAGGATAGAAGTAGGAACTTTCTGAAAAAATTAGCCAGAGATTTACAAGATTTGTTTCTTTCTTCCTGCTCTCAGACAGAGTTTCCTAATGTACACATTTATTGATACATTTCACCAAAAGTACACCTTCCCCCCACTAAAGAAAGCCTGTTTGTGCATATTTTTGAACTGTGAGCATTTTAGTACTTCGAATGTTAAAATGTGCATATTGTTTTATGCATGCTTTCTGCCTCCAAAGCTCCCATAAGTCTTGGAAATGTACAGACTCTTAAGAGTCTCAAAATAAGGTGCACTTCTTCTCTCAGTGAGTCTTGAGAGATGCGAAAAGTCTACTTTTATTGAGACTGTGGATTCCAACCAAATTCTTTTCCACCCCTACCGAAAAGCGGAAGACTAACTCTTTGTGAAGTACTAATACTTGCATTTAGAATAGGATATTAGTTGAACCCTGATATATGAAAAAAATATTTGAGTATTTGGAACACTTTGGATTTATCATGCATTGTTTCATCAGAGGGAGAATCTGGCTTATTGATTAAGAACAGCACTCTTATATTTTTGGCAAAAGAGGTTGAAGGGGTTCAATTTAACTCTACCTAAGGTTGCAATTCAAATTTATAAATTTTCTCATCCTTGATGGAAAAACTTATTTTCACCATGTAAGATATCCCCTTGAGAAAAATGGCAACTGCTGTGAAATCTGTCACTCCTTTATGAGAGTAAAAAAGCCAGGACTTTTTTTTTTGTCAGCATCATGATCATCATTAGAAAGTAAATGTGTTCTGTGTGCAACACCTTGTATCTTGCACCAAAACTTTTATTTTGCTCTAAATACTTTGTGCAAACTTTTTTCCACAAGAAAAGTTCCGAAATGTGAACAATGCATGAAATCTCTCAAAGTGTGAAGAGAATGTGTTAGCTGTCCCCGGTGCGCCATGTGCTTTAGATCTGTGCTCCCTGGCAGACATCCCAGAAACCCTTGCAGCCTGAGGGTAGGCATCTGAAGGCGGATGACTTGACCTGGAGGGTGGGGCTGAGGCCAGGATGCCAGGAGGAGGCAGGAGCCAGATATAAAGGAAGAGGAGGAGGGCTCATCACCCTCAATGGACTCAAAGGACTGGGATGAGGTCTTTGAGGAGCCCTCTCCTATCTTCTGCATGTTTGATAAAGATGGACTATTGCTGATGTAGGACCCATGGGTTCACTTTGTCTTGGATAAAAGAACTGGGGGAGGAGCACCAGTTGTCACCTGATCCAAGCCTTCACAACAGCACAGGCACCTGACTAAACCCAGACCTGCTGAGCCCTTTTAGTAGGCATCCTTCAGTCTCAAGAGACTATGGTAATGTGCTCTGAATAGAGGTCTTGGAACAGCATCTAGTGTGGCTGAGAAGGCCAATTCGAGAGTGACAATCCCTTCCACACTGAAGACAAATACAATCTGTCCCCTGTCCAGCTCCCTGATTTTGCTGCTTTTGGGACTGCCTCTTTGCCTCGGCTTGCTGAACAAGTGTCTCTTCAAAATGGGAGAGGCCATGCTGCACCACCTGCCTCCAGGCTGAACGCTCAGAGGTCAAGGTTTCCCATCTGTTGAGGTCCATTCCTAAGGCCTTCAGATCCCGCTTGCAGATATCCTTGTATCGCAGCTGTGGTCTTCCTCTGGGGCGATTTCCCTGCACTAATTCTCCATACAGGAGATCTTTTGGAATCTGACCGTCAGCCATTCTCACGACATGCCCAAACCAATGTAGATGCCGCTGTTTCAGTAATGTATACATGCTAAAAATTCCAGCTCGTTCCAGGACTACACTATTTGGAACTTTGTCCTGCCAGGTGATGCCAAAAATGCATCGGAGACAACGCATATGGAACGTGTTCAACTTCCTCTCCTGCAGATTAACCACAAAGGGTACAGGACTCACTGCAGTACAGGAGTGTACTCAGGACACAACCTCTATAGACCTGGATCTTGGTATATGCCGTCAGCTTTTTGTTAAGCCATACTCTCGTTGTGAGTCTAGAGAACATGGTACCTGCTTTGCCAATGCGTTTATCCAGCTTGACATCTAGAGAGAGAGTGTCAGAGATCGTTGAGCCAAGGTACATGAAATCATTAACAACCTCCAATTCTTGTATAGAGATGGTAGTAGAGGGAGGTGAGTCCACGCTTCAAACCAGTCTGCCATCTTTTTGGTCTTCTTGCCAAATGTGGACAAGGTGGAGTTATAAACAGCATTCTTGAAATGTTCCCGTCGTTCAGGTGCATTTGCATCAGCCAGGCCTGGAAGAGTTTCGTCAAGCGCTTGAGCAAATTCCTCCACTTTTCTCTGATTGCGAGTCTTGCTGATGTCAATACGTGGTCTTCCTTCCTTTTTCGTATGATACAATCTCTTTATTCACAGTTTTACTCTACTACACACCAGGGAGTGATCGGTATCGCAATCAGCACCCTGATAACTGTGTGATCGTAATACTAGGAAGGCTAGAGCGTCTAGTGAGGATCAAATCGAGCTGATGCCAATGCTTTGATTTTGGATGTCTCCAAGAGACTCTGTGTTGAAGCTTCGTATTAAAGAACGTGTTGCTGACACAAAGACCATAATAATGGCAAAACTCCAGCAAGCGTTGGCCATTTTTGTTCATCTTCCCAATAGAAAACCAGCCTAGACAAGTGGGCCAAGAATTGTGATTATGGGCCCACCTTGACCCATAAGAGACACTAATGGAGAAAGAGGCACAGGAAGCAGCTGTGACACATCCTCCAATGATGAGATGAGTTGGTGGGGCTCTGGGACCTCTGTTGACCTGACATTGCCAGTCCTCCCTGAACAGCATCAGCTGACTGGGGTCAATGCTATGAACTTGATCTTAGGCCAAGACTGGTGGACCAGTGAGAGGAGCTGCGGCCCAAATGAAGACAGTGAGAATTGGGGGCTAGTGAAGGTAACTAAGTCCTCCTGTGGACTCTTGTGTGGGAGGTTCAAGATGCCCAACTAAACATTGTACCCCATCCCTAATAAAGACATATTTCAACAGTTGAGTAGACCCACTCAGCCATCCCCAACCTGGGCAGGGGTGGCAGCAATCACACCCAGCAAGACAGTTCTAAAATTTTTCATTTTTATCTGCAAGAATAGGTGAAGGTTTATTAAGTATGTTGCATATGTACTGCTCCATAGTACTTAAAGCTCTCTTGGGACAGTTTACAATTTAATTATGCAGGCTACACATTACCCTCACTTCCAGTGAGCTGGGTACTCAATTTACTGACCTTGGAAGGCTGAGTCAACCTCGAATCGGCTACCTGAACCTGGAAGTGAACTCAGATCATGAGCAGAGTCTTCACTGCAGTACTGCAGATTAACCACTGTGTCATGAGGCTCCTTATACGTATTGCTTACCAACAACTAAATGTTAATGCTTTTGAGTAAATGACTACAGAATAATAAGTGGTAAGGCTACACCAGGAGGCAGATTTACTAATTTGACCAACTCTGCTGGATTCTGTTAGGTTGTGGTTTTTTTTTGGGAGGGGTATATTTAATAACCCAAATGGTTTGGAGCAGGATATTTGAAGGAACATCTATTTCCCTACAAACTCGTTAGATGTTTAGACATCTTGATCTGTGTACTCCCACCTCCAAATATGATATTAGTAATGACTCATGGGCAAGATTTTCTCCTAGTGGTGTATTTTGACTTTGAAATTCAATCTCTAGAGATGTCTGAATGACATATGTCCTCTTTCCATGACAGGTTTATTTATTTATTTATTTATTTCTTACATTTTTATCCCGCCCATCTAGTCACTCTGACTACTCTGGTTAAGACAATACATTTTAGGAAGACCTTCAGAGAAGGACAGCAACTCTATTTACCATTTTATATTGTTTTCCTTATTGTACTACTGTTATTGATATTCTAAGAAAAATTAGTGGCTAGTATTTTTTTTCTCTCAAATGCTTGTTGCTTTATGGTTGCTCACTTGTAGGCTTTTGCGGTTTTCCATTGTGTTCTAATTTTCCTTTCATTTGTCACCTTAGAATTGGGTAGAAACACAACATATAAATATTTTGAACAAAGGAAAAACTATCTTGATCTCTTTGCAACCTCTTCCAAAACAAAGATCTTGATGTGTCAGTAAGATTAACATAGTTCAACATTTTAATGGTTGTAGCTGCAAAATGGTACTTCACATTTGAAAAAAATCATGATAGAACAATACAGATGATTTATCCTTGTGGGTACTAAATTTGATTATGAGTGTAGCCAAAATTTACTACTGAACAAAGAGCCAGATACAGTAAAAGCCTAAGAACTTGTTAATAAACATCTGGTATTAATGGGATGTAGATTCATTATAATGTTTGTAATCAGAACACAGAATGTCACAAGCATTAGTCAAGACTTTGTAACAATACTGCTGTAATTGGATGGTAATTTGCATCATTTGACTAAGAGAACATTGGATCATAAGAAGAGACAAGAAATATTTTGTGTCTTGGCAGTAGTAAACGTGAAGCATTTTGCAGCAAAGGCAGATTGAAACTGAGACCCTATCATTCACTGAACAAATGAACAAGATCAAGATCAGAGCCTGTAAACAAAGTTATTAAATATCTAGAGAGGTGGTTAAATAGATGAGCTCTAGCAGAATGCTTGGGCATGTGCTTTATGACTCTAAGAGTACAATTAAATCTTTAAAACACCTGTTATAGTAAGTTCCTAAAGAACCACAGAATAAAAATGAGTCTGGTGGATCATATTCTAGTCTAATACCATGAGATTTGACTTGCTTCGTTTAATGCCTTTAAGCCTGAATATATGCTCTACTAGAAAAGGGCTCTGTTGGCATGTTGTATCAGCAACCTCAAGCTCACATAGAGCCCTACCCTTGAGTTAAAATATTTGTAGTTTTGCTGGTGAATGTTGCTGCACATCAAGTTGTCCCCAATGTAGTTCTAACCATGCTGACTGCAGATGGAAATGCAAACTGAGATGTTCATCAGAATGTCCATCGTGATGATGTGGTAATAGTAGAGATGTAAATCCTTCCTTGTCTTGTGTTTGGAGGAAAGGATGAGGAATGTAGGCTTTTCTTTCTTCCTTGCCCTGTGTAGTTTTCTTTTTCTTGTTCTTTTTTGCAAATTGCCTAATTTTTGTAATCTGTGCATACTGCACAAAACAAGAGTGATAGCTGCTGCTTTCTTTCATGGACTTAAAAAAAATAATCATCATCTCATCATCACAATCTTAGAACTGCAGAGATGGAAGGGACCCTGTGGACCACTGACATCGAGCCCCTGTCAAGGTGGCACAGTGATGAATTGAACTCCCAACCTCTGGCTCCTCAGCCAGATACCTAAACCACTGAGCTATCTGAAACATCAGATGGGTTCTTTGCACCTTTTTTAATGATCAGTTTATAAACAAATCCTTCTCTGCTTGTACTCTCTGTGTGTGGATGCACTTTTTTCTCACAGGGAAAGATGTAACTTTTGCATGGGCTCCCCCAGAGACCTTTGAAGGGAGAAAATGAACCCATTCCTTGTCTCACTCTCACACTGAGGGTGAGGAATCCTGTGGGGCATGAATATTCATTCCTCTTGTAAGTGTCTCCTCATTCTTCTAAAACAGCCCAAACAGATGAAGAGGGATTTAGTTTTCTTCTCCTGCTGACAGATATGCAAACTCATGTTTATTCTGTAATACATTTTGTTAAAACACGTTAAGCCTCTGGTTTTCATCCTCACTTAGCTTGTTTATCTGCCCACCATTGTCTTCCTGCAACAGAAAGTAACTTGAATCATCATCATGTGCCATCAAGCTAATTCTTAGTCATGGTGACCCTTTTCAGGGTTTTCCAGGTAGAGATACTCAGAGGTGGTTTACCATTCCCTCCTTCTGGGGGTGCCCTGGGACTGTGAAGCTTGCCCAAGGCTACACAGGGCTGGCTCTACTCACAGGAGGCACAATGGGGAATCAAACTCCCAACCACTTGGCCTGCAGCCACATACCATGAGCTATTCAGCCAGCCAACATGGTAGAGTCATGCATAAGGAGGATTATAAAGTAGAGCTCAGAAGTAACAGGCTACAAATAGCTGGTACTTTGAAATTAATTCCCATTTCCAGGAATGAAAGTACTGTAAAACTAAATTACATTTCAATTGGAACGTCATTTGTGGTGAAATTGACCTTTTCATTACAGTGACAGTTGTGTGACTTCACTAAATGGTGGAGCAGGAACATTTGATGGCTCATGCATGGGCTTGTACTGTGCATCATAGTGTTCCTTCATGCTCTTTAGATTTGAGGTGATAACAAGATGAACTGATGTTTTGTACTGCAGGCGTCTAACTTTTAAATATTCCGATTTTTTTTGAAGTAGCTAAACAACTTTACTTTTCAGAATTATAAAAGTAATTTACTTTTAAACTATACTAATAATGGTAGTTACTTTTGGGGCCCATGACATATACTTGAAAGCAATTTAAACAAAAAGCCAAAAAACTTTCCAGGCTTTGTTTAAAAAAAAAAAAAGTTGGAAAAAGACCTGGCAGTTTTAGCATAGCATCCTTACTTCTGCATTTTTCAAAAGGTCTACGTTTGCTTCAAATTTATTCCATGTAGAGGTGATTTCTTTATAAGGAACTCAATTTGGGTGTCCAAAAATATCCTATTCATGGTAATATTCTGTTATATTCTTACCAGAGATGAAATTGGAAAAGAGACACTAATAGGAAGTTGTGGTTAATTGCTTAAAAGTAGCTGGATAGTAAAAAACATGATTGATTTAAATGGAGCCCTTAAAACCATAACCCAGAACCTTTGGGGTGGGGAAGGATTTCTCATTGGAAACAGGCAGTGAATAAGCATTCTTCAACTACATTCAAACTCTATATTCTGAGGAGACAGAAACAAGCACGTGCCATGGTTTCTGAAACAAAGGCTTGGGTTACCTGGTCATCAGTTTCCCTTTCCCTGAGATTTCAAAGAAAACACCTGAGACCTGGCCGAGGGAAGACCTTTGATGTTATAGAGATGTGCACTTTTGATATCACAGCTGGTGGTCCCTTGTGTAACAATGGCAAAATAATGCCTGTGTTTGCTTGTGGAAGAGAAGGGCTCACAACAAGTCATGACAATGATGCTGTACTCCCTTTCCAAATGACAGCATGGGTCCAGGTACATGCACCCACCATCTCCCTCGCCAGTCCACTCTCCTCACCTTGGGCTCTTTAATACATCCGTGTTGCAGAAGCACGACACCCATACAAATACATTTGTGCTGAGCTAATCAATGCTGAGCTTGCTGGGAATGTGTGGAAATGGGCATCCAGGATGTAAATCCATCTCTCAGGTAACTGAACTTCAAATCTCCCTTACACACAGACAACAACAGAGCCTTTGCTTGCTTGGAGATGCATAGCAATTCTAATGGTAGCTGGAGCCCTGAGACCTGGCAACCCTAAGAATGGCTGCAGTAAATATAGTGTCTCTTCATTTGACCATTATTGTTGTGTGAAAAGATGACCTACACTGTGATGTTCAGAGAGTAACCCAATTTGAGCAGAGAGGGCAAAGTTTTATTTTGCATACACAGGAGAGGTTAAATTCAGTGGGTGTACAGTAAGAGAATACACTGGGAAGAGAAAAGCTGTGTTTGAAAGTTTCTAAGGGACTATTGTAAAGTCAATGGAGAGTTTTATTAAACATTTTGGTAAAGCATTTCTATGCAAGCAGTGATTAAACCTTTCAGGGGGCAAAAAAGAAAGAGAAAAGGCAAGTCAGCATTCAGCTGTCAGCAGTTCTTGGGAACACTGATGAGAAATTTCTTTTCCTTTCCTCCTAACTTAACACCCTTTTTCTTCTAAGTGTTTAATGAGAAAACTTTGAATTAAAGCATTGTAAGCAGTCTCATGTATGTGCTGTTTTTTTAAGCAGAGGAAAATAGAAATCATGTTGTAACCCTCTGTAGATTTGCTTGACAGCAGCAAATTTAAAGAAAAGAAAAAGGAGTTACAAAGGTTTTGGAAGAAAGGAGAGTTTATTTGGTTAACTGTGGTGAATGAGGATACATCTGGATTCTAAGTAGTTTCATGGCTCATAATAACTGATCTACGGAGACACATGTAACCATGCCAAACATGAATCAGATGTGACATCTTATGTTTTCCAGATTATATATTTTGGGAGGTTAACCCAAGTCAAAGTTAATTTCTGAGTGTCAGGAATAATTTGGTTTGGTTTGAGTTTTGATAAGAACTATCTCAGATTTATACATAACTTTGTAAATTTTGCAAAAAGTACCTTTTTTTAAAGGGAATCTGAGAATGATTGTCTGATTTGGCTACAGTGCCCTCTGCTTTCGTTCCATCCCACTTGGATTACTGTAATGTGCTCGTTGAATGACTTCAGCTGATTCAAAATGCAGCAACCAGATCGGATCAGTTACAGGAAGCATACAACTTCCCTGCTACAATAGCTGTACTGGCTACTAGTCCATTTCTAGGCCCAGTTCATAGTGCTGCTTATGACTTATAAAACTGATACACGTATGAGCCTTATTGGCCCCTGAAAGCTTCAGGAGAGACCCTTCTTTCAGTCCCATTGTCATTACAGGTATGTTTGACAGGGACATGAGAGAAGACCTTCTCCCACATTACAGAATACCCTCCCTCGGGAAGTTAGATTTAACCCCCCCCCCCTTTATCCTTTGATACTTTGGTGAAACTTAAAGGTCTGCCTTTTTAGGCAAGCTTTTAATAAAGTAAGTTGTATTGGTTATATACCGCCCCACAGTACTTAAAGAAAACTCTGGGCAGTTTATAGTTTTTAATTATGCAGGCTACACATTGTCCCAGCAGCGACCTGAGTACTCAGTTTACTAACCAGTAACCATAGAAGGATGGGAGACTGAGCCTTCAACTGAGCCTGTTGGGATGGAACTCAGATTGGGAGCAGATTCTTGGCTGCAGTACTGCAATTTAACCACTGTGCCACGTGGCCCTCTTGGATGCTGGGTTTATAATCTTTTGAAATGTATTTTTAAAGTTTTCAAATATTTCAATTATCTTTTAAATTATTATTATATGCTCAATTTTTAAAAATTCTGTTATTTATGGTGGCTTTAGCCTGATGTTTTAATCATTGTGAGCTGCCTTGGGCCTCCTTGCTGGGGGAAAGGCAGCATAGAAATGAAACAAAACAAACAAATAAAATGTAACATTTAATTAGTTTTGGGAATGAGGAAAATAATTACTTTGTAAAAAATGCAGCTCTTAACAGTGACCAATGTTCCCTCTAATACTTCAGAGCATTGGGAAACCCCCCCCACCTCATCAGCATAGGGTTCCAGATGCGACTGGAAGCAAATGGGCAGCAACACTGGCTTGGCTATGCACCCCCCCCCCAATGCAGCACTGTGTGGCCGTACACCCGTGCGGCTTAAAGGGAACGTTGACAGTAACAAATTAAAAAGGAGGACTTAGAACTATAACCAATTATTTTTGAAAACTTTCCAGTCTCAGATTTTGAATACTTGTGGTTTGTATTGTTCAGTTAGGGTTGCCACTAGTGTGTCTCTCCCCCATCCACCCGAATGGCTCTTCCTCTTTTACTTCTTGAAGGCAAAAAGCTACAATATGGGTGCAGGGACGTAATGTTTCAAATTATGGGCACATCCCGAAAACCAACTTTATTTTTCATGATTGGCACTTTTCACCAATTAGTCTGTCTTAATTGGCACCAGCACACCAACAGGGCCAGGTTTAGGGCAGAAATCTTTCCCAGTTGCTGCCACTGCTGCTGTGGAGGCATTGGTCACGTTGCGTCCTATCCCTCACTAGGCATGGCAGAATGCACAGGTGGAACCCTTAAACCACAAGACCCTACCCAAACACAAGCCTAGTGTGTTGTTCAGGATCTAGATGTGAATCCATCAAAGGTATGGAATGTGAACTAGGTAATAGATATAGTGGGGCTACTATAGAAACGAGGAGGCACAGATGGTCTTCATTTCTGATCTATGATGGCTCTTTCTGCATTTTAATAATCTGTCAATTCAAGAATTTTACATATTGTTTGGTCAAGATGCATGATAATTGGAGCTACCATTCAATAGTGAGCAATGTTGTAATCACTCTATTTATGTTGTCTTGTTCATTTTCTATGGCTTGGAACATCTCTGCACACTGAATGGTGTTTAAGCACATTCTCCACTCCCAACTCACATTTATTCCAACACATACTTTCCTTAAATAGGTTCTTCTTTTTTTGCCGTACTACAGGATGTTTTGAATAACTTGGGCTCCTGTGACCTGGATGAAGATGACCTCATGCTTGACTTGGAGTTCCTGGAAGAACAACATCATTGCCGTTCTGGTAAGCCAAGCAAAACCACTCTTTTTTCTAATGGGGTTTTTTTTTTAGGAGGAAATTTGCCAAGTGCACTAGAAGTGAGTGGTAAAGTTACTTTTTAAGAAAAGAAAATGAAGAGTGGATAATATATTTAGCAGCTTAATGGTTCAGATTTTCTCTAGCAATTGTCCTGCAGGAGATAATTTTCTCCAGATTCTAGTGTCTTGCGTAACATTGTTCGTAATGCTGCTATTACTGGTAATCAAACCATTTTTCTCCAAAACACTTAATAGGACAAGTCGTCAAATGTAGGCATTTTATTTTATTATTTTTACAAATATGAGAGAATCCTTCTGGTCCAGAAGGTAGTGACTCAGTGGTTTTTGAAATGATTTTAATGTCAACAAGTGATAACTGTTGTTGCCTTTCTTCTTATCTTCTTCCTCTTCTTTGTAAATGTTGCCACAGTACTTAACCTTTTCCTCCCATTTCCCCTAGTCAAGGTTTTAATGCATGGTTAGGTGGTGAGAGATTCAGTACAATAGGCATTTTTTTCTCCATTTATATTATTGCTTGCACCATTGTTTATATTTCACCTTGAGTTTAAAGGTCTATATAATTTGTATACCTTCCAAATTAATGATTTACAAGTTATTAGTAAATAATGAGGAACCGTGATCATGACTTTTTAGGAGAAAATATAAAGTTCTGATTCACATAAACTAGCCTGTGAACATTTATAGCAGCATTCCTGATTTATTTGTTTTGTTTTGTTTTTTGTTTGTTTGTTTTTGTTGAGCCAAAGTGGATCTAACTTGTAGTGGTTTCCACTTCAGTGCAAGCTACCATATCAGATTTTGCCCTTAAATATTTCAGATGTTCTGGCGATTCTGCCATTGTGGACACTTGCACACTTACTGGCATATATGTGCTCATAAATATAGTGATAGCTGTGGACATGAGAATGATTTATCTGTGCATAGACCTGAGTGCTGGTATGAGTTATTGAGGAGAAAGGAACTAAAGAAATAGTGCATAGAGTGGAGTCCGAGGAAACCAGAGAGTGTAACAGCCAGCTCAGGCAACATAAAACCAAGACTTGAATAATAAGACAAAGCTTACAATAACACCTTTTCTCTTAAGAACTAAATAGTACTAATCCTACTTGGGACTTGAAGGCTTAGGCTTGTTGGGACAGTAAAGGGGCAACCCCAGACACTCTGGACAGGTTTGGGTATGGTTGTCTTTTTAGCCAAAGCCTAATTTAGTTGCACAAAGAAGAGGTGGTTAGGTTTCAAAGTAAAGGTGCCAGAGTGATGTCTTACATTTATTTGTTTGTTTGTTTGTTTGTTACCTATAATGCCCCATTAGTGCCGAAGCACTTTTCTTGGCGGTTTACAAAAGATTAAAACCAGGATTCCACAGTAAGCACTAAAATATAACACAAATAGCAATAATGTAAGAAAGCATAAAAAAACCAGTGGCACCAATAAATTATCACAGAAAAGCGGAACCAGAGGAAAAACACTCAACTGGGGTCATGTTGAAAAGCCTCCCTGAAAAGTAGTGTTTTCAGCTGTCTCCTTAAAGAATACAGGGAGGGGGCCAGGCATAACTCCTCTGGAACTTGATTCCATAGCCTCGGTGCCACCACAGAGAAGGCCTTACCTCTCGTAGATAACCTTTGGGCCTCTCTCGGGGTGGCTTCCTAGTGGGGCCTGGCCTGAGGAGACTTGGTGGGTTAGGGAGATGATATTGGGGAAAGATCCTCCAACAGGTAATGTGGTCCCAAACCGTGAAGGACTTTATATGTGAGTGTCAAAACCTGGGGAGTGTGTAACTCACTAGAAAGTGAGAATAGTGAGAAGGGATGTGTCCCCTAGGATGCCATAGTTGTGATGAATAAATAATATACTTTCAATTTGTTAAAGGGAAAAATATGTTTGAAAAAAAATGTGTTCTGTCAAAAATCTCTTTAGTGAATTTAATGTGGCACATTTTAGCACTTTAGCAAAAGCTATCAAGCTTCCTCACAACAAACTGATGCACATAAGAAGCTTGCTCTATATAGGAACCACTGCAGTGGAAAATCCTGTATCTGGGAAGCTGCTTAAAAGAGGAGAAAAGAGATTTGTGATAGCATAATCAAGTTGATAGACTAACATACTGAGTCAGTGCTCAGAAATGGATGTCAAGCAACCAGCTTGCTGTGGCTTAGGCCATACTTCTGTCTGGTTAAAGACTGCTGTAAAAATTAAACGGAACACATGCTTCTGAAATAACATTAACAGAAATACGTGCTGGTAATTATCTCATCTTATTTGGCCTTAACATCGAGCCATCTCATAAGACTGTTATTTGTGGATAACCTCTTCCCAGTGGACCTGTTAATGGACAGCCACTAGCTACCTCTCTCAGTGTCTCGGGAAAATCACCTCAGGCAGGCCTGCTGTCTGCTGCTTTGCAAGTTTTTGAGGGTGGCATTTCTTATGTCACACAGTATGTCTTCTCTGTTTCTGTTTCTTGATGGGTTCCAGCTGTATTGACACATAGATCGCAAACTGTTCTATGAAAAGGTGCTGCTACTTTACAGTGACTGTCTGTGACGATAAGAACCACAAATACATCCCTTACTATTTCTGTTGCAAGTCTCTGTTCTTTGTCTCATTCCAGTTTGGAAGGGTCAAAGTCAAGATCATGGAACTGTGAAGTGGTTAAACATATAGGCTGGAATTCTTTGCTCTATAAATTCCATTGATTCAAATGGCCCCACTCTACTTGTGACTTACAATTGGACAGGCTGTTTCATCATGTTGCATCTCTCTTGACTAAAATCTGAAGATATTTTTTTTTTGCATTCCTCCTTTTGAGATAGTGACTGAAATCTACTAGTAAGAGCCTGCTCCACGAGTAAAAACAAAACAAAAATCCACCACTATTTAAATCGAGTTCAGCATGTTTTGCATCGACTTAAATTTGGATGTTTACATGAGGTAGGTGCACGTGCAAATCAATGTGACAGAGGAGTAAGCTTTTCTACTCCTCTGCCAGAGGTTTACTTATTTTAAGGCGGACATGAAATCGATTTACTGGAATCAATTACGAAAAAGTGGAATCCCTATCCATGCAATTTTTTAAAAATTCCTGCTGTCAGATACAGCACTATACCAGATAACAGGATTTTTGTTTTTAAAGCATTGTGGTCACTTGCTGAAAAAGCCAGAGCCATGCTAAATGGAGCTGATTCCCAGCCACCAGCCAGCCAAGCCTAGCCTTCTTTCCCTCCTCTTTCAGCCCACCATCTTCCTCCCCTCCCTCAACTAACTTCTCCTCCTCACCTCTTCCAGATCACTCCCATCTTCTATTCCCCTGAGTTACCTGCCCCCATGCCACTTCTACTCCCATCCTTACTCCTTGCCCCCCTTTCCCTTTCTAGCCCTTTCCACCTCTTTCCATTTCCACCCCTTTCCCCCTCAGCAGCAGTGGCGGAGGCACACACCAACTCAAAAGTCACATGATCTTTCAACGAAATGGGGGTAGAAAAGAAGATCTCTCTCCCTAAATATTTCATCAGTGGGATCAGGCTCTAAGTTGCAAGTAGAGCAGGCCCATGGATACAGGGAATTTACGGAGGAAATAACTCATCAGATTCCCACTGATTCAGAGGACTTACTCTAGTTGTGACTTACTACTGGATTTCAGCCAATGTAATCTTGGGGCTTTCTGCAGACAAGTTAGTGAATGGGCAGAGGAGTCTCTTTATCAGTGCTGGACTTGGTTTGTTCTAAACAGAAACTCAGTTACAGGCACAGGGCCTTTTAAACTCCTTACCCTCCTGGTGACATTCAAACGCATAGCCTGTACTTTATGTTCTTCTTCTTCTCATTGTTTACCTGCCTTGCAGGGCTGCTCTGGGGAATTGACACGTTAAATGTTCATAAAGTACAGTTGAGTTTATTTTTTAAGGATGTTGTCTAGAAGCACTAAATATTTACTTGGAGCCATTTAGTGCTTCCCACAGTCTGTCAATACGTAGATGCTTAAAACTGAGCCTGATGTAACAGACATGATCTGCTTTAGGGGGTGGCTGTTTATTACACTGCATAAATTAGATGCTTAAATGCTTTGAATACTCGAAAGGAATAACTGTGGCAGTTTTGGAAGACAGGTTACTGTTTTTATATGGCTGAAACTCATCAAGTCCTTATGCAAAGAAACAGCATTAATTTAACCTTGTTTGTTCTGTGGGTTCCCTCCCTTCTTCCTATTTAAATATGTCTCGTTTAATGCAAAACATTGATTTCTGAACTCTTCATGTATAAATGGAGGGCTTAATCTTCAGTGGTGAAAGGAAAGGATAATTGGAACAATTGGCATGCGTAAGGATGGACATCAGTTACCCTCAGCAAGAACTCAGGAACCATGGCATCAAGATTCCAATCAAATTGCTTTGGACTCTCTCAAGATGGACTAAAATGAAATAAAGTGAGCTTCTCTTTGGATAAAAAATCCCTTGCTCTAGGGACTAGGACAGGTAGGAATACAAGGAAAATATGAGGGGATATCAAAATGTATTTGCACCTATTTTTATTCTCCAAAATACATATACTAACTACTACTACTACTACTAGAACTAATCATCATCTTTGAACTGCAGAACTGGAAGGGACCCTATGCATCATCGGGTCCAGCCCCTCTCAAAGAAGTACAGTGGGGAATTGAATTTCCAACTTTTGACTGCAGGCAGAGACCTAAGCCACTGAGCTATTCAGCAGTCCTTATCCATGACAACACATGTTGCAGAACTGTGTTGTGCTTCCTCTCCAATATTCTGACTTATGCTGACACGTTATCGGTCCGTATTTTGCAGAACAGCCAAGAGACCCAAAGACATCCCATATGGGACATGATGGAGATAAGGTTTCTCTCTTAGGCTTTAACAAGAAGTCTCTGTGTAGAAAACTTTGAAAAGGGATTTGATTTGAAGGCACATCATCATCATCATCATCATTAAAACTACCTGCCAAGTTTTCCACATGAAATGTTGAACACATATATCCTGCACACCACTGACCTGCAATGTACTGTAGATTTGACACCCAGCTTCATATGGACTATGGGAATTGTACTCATTTTAAAATAGGAAATGTTTATTTATTTAACTTCATTGTTAGGCATGGAAAAGGAGGGGAGGGGAAGGGGGTCTGTATCACCTTAAACAATACTGCAGCTTATTCTCCAGATTGAAGTACATGGGTCTCCACTATAGCTGAACCTTTCTGCTGATAAAAGGAATGATGAAAGGTGTATATCCAAAGTATAAATTTTCTCAGTTCTAAAAATCTCTCTTCTAGAGATGGGGGTATTCGTATACGAATATCCCCGCACAGGTGGCGTTAACGAGGGTCCAGCCTCATGGGGCCGGACGGTCCACTCACTGATCTGCTGCGGATGCGGACGGCGCAATTCTACGAATGGCTCCACAGTTCGCGATCTGCTCACCGCTACTGGCAGGAGGCAGGAGGACAAGCCTTGCTGCAAGGTCGAAGAGTGGTGAGCGGATTGTGCGCTGTGGAGCCATTTGTAGAATTGCGCCATCCACGTCTGCGTCGCATTGGTGAGTGGACCGTCCGGCCCCATGGGGCTGGACCCAAGTTAACACCACCTGTGCGGGGATATTCGTATACGAATACCCCCATCTCTAGTCTCTTCTAGACTGCCCAGGGATTAAATGAAGCTTTAAAGTGCACTCCTATCTATTCAGAAGTAAATCTCAATATGTTCATCTCCACTTATTGCCTTTGATTCCCATGCCAGCGATTGGGAGCCTTGGCCACACTAGGCACTTAATTCCAGTCTGAGAAAAATGGGGGGGGGGGTGGCACTGTCTAGCAGCAGTGGAAGCAGCTGTGGGCTTAGGATATGAACAGATATAACTTTTGCCAGTCTCACTAACTAAATAAATCAAAGTTGTTCAGGCTGCAAAGCAGAGATGAATTCCAACCAACAGCTTTCCGGTCTTCAAAGCAGAGCTTAGGTCTATATAGTGAATACACCACCATCTGATGATCAATTTCTACCTAGCTCCTATCGTATAATAGGGGGGAAAGCCCTGTTAATATAAACCAGTTCATCTAATCCAATTGAATGCATGCTTGCTTATCTTGGAGAAGCATAACTTGAACCCAGTGCAACTACCTTCCAAGTGTGTGGGCGCAGGACTATGGGCAATTTAATATATTATATATGTCTATACACTGGATTCATAGCTGCAGATTCTGTTTGCCTGTATAACTTTTACCAACTTTTTATTGCTCAGTCTGCCATTTAAAAAAAATATTAAATGGATCTGGGGGTTTCCTTGGTTTAAAGTTTAATGCTGAGGCACTCTGGCTATTTAATAACACAGTATAATGAGCTGGCACTGTAAAATGCCAGTGAAATAATTGAGGTCCCTGGGTTATTCCTCTGCCATGTGTTCATATAACAGGTTTCTCCCTCTCTTTTTGTGCACATTAGAAGGTTACGAAATTCTGCATTTTAAGTCTTTTGTACTCCTGTACAACAAACCATTGATTCTTTGTTAAAAGATTGCTGAGAAATTTACAAAATAATTGTTACATTTAAAGCATACCCTATTAATTAGTCCTTTTGTGCGTTTTTTGAACAGTAAGAATGGAACTTGGAAACGTGCTATTTTGGAATATAGTTCTCAGAATCCTAAGTCTTGGAAGTGTAACCTCAAAGGTAACTTTTCCAAGCAATGGATAGGTAGCATTATAAGCAATGTTTCAGATACTCCTTTTTAATGAGGACACTTCAGTTAACAAGTTAAAAGCTGCAGTTCCTGAGGCAACTCAGGGAAGACTGCAACCCTGTCAACCTCCTCCAAAGAAAGCCTGAACTCATACGTGCCTTCTTTTTGGTTACGGTTCCAGCACCTAAATCTCAAAAAAGGAGGTTCCCTGGCTAACTCTGCTCAAGTATGTTCTTCAACTCTGATTATTTTCTTCCATTGTTATCTGAGGTGCAAGCTACATCAGGATTGCAGCACTCCAGAGCCTCTGATCAAATACCCACAAATCCACTGCCTGCAATTTCAGAGGAATTCTAGCCAGGCTTGTTTGGATTCACTCTGAGTTTTTCTGCCATTGTCGCTCTAGTCCCAGTTCCACCCGTTTCATCACTGCCAGCTGCCTGGTAAACTGTGGGTTCATTTGGCTCTGCTCCATGGGAGGGGACACTCTGGTCAAAGGGCTCTAGATCATGGCCACAGCCCTAGACATTTCTCCATTCCAGAGGTCAGCCATGGCTTTGACAGGACCATCTGTCAAGATGACAGAAAAATCCTCAAAAGCTGTTAGGAAACCATATCCGTCAGTCTCCTGGGGTGGATTTCATGACAACATAACTACAGAGAGTTCTTCCATAGCCAGTTTACTGCCATTCCATCCAGCACAGAAGTCCAAATCACAGGTGTGCTGTGCAAGATGCGTGAGGTCAGATAACACTGGGGACAGACCTGTGGTTGTCATGCAGTACAGGAAGTCCTAACCAGTTCCCGATAAGGTGGCCTCAGCCTGAGTGTTGAAGTCCTCCAGCACCACAAGCTGAGGGGTGGGGGTCCAGCTTCACCTCTGAGATCAACTCAACTACCTCAGGGAGGAAGACTGTTGAGTATTGGGTTGGGTAGTATAACAGTATAACAGAATTCATGTTCTGTCTTTGGCACTCATTTTTGGGTATTATTATTAGTTTTTATTTTATTTTTACTCTGGTTTCTCTTCAGATCGTATAAATCTTTCGCCTTTTACTAAAGATTTCCCTGGAGAGAGGGTATACATACTCAAATCCAGCAAATTGTGTAACAGGGCACTTGCTGAGGGGGATGAATGGTCTGTTACTGCACAGAGAACCAAGAGAGGCAAAACTGGGAGAAATTGACTTCCCCAGTTTCATCCAACTGGATCTCTGTAGTACAGGCCAGATCAGGTCCTTGATTATCCAGGATCAGGTCCTTGATGGCTGATGGTTTCCCTTCACTGACCTGGCATTCAGCACTACCACTTTTAATTGAGGCTGCTTGAGTTGGGAGACAGTTTAGGGGTAACCAATACCCTGTTCTGTCCCTCTTTCCAATGATGAAATAGGTGTCTCCCTACACATATCTCTTTTGTCTTTTACTTCAATGGCTGCTCCCTGGCCTCTGTTAACTGCTTTTAAAATATTGCTACTTGTTCTGACCCTGAGTCAAAGGCAAATGTTGAGTGAGATGCAACCACAAGGGTAGGATGCAGCATTTCTGGTGAATGGGCTCTAGATATGAGTGGGTCCTTTGTCAGAAGATGGGTCTTGGCAAATGCTTGACTTTGCAGATCCATGATTCTGGATTTACTCTTCCAGGAAAAAAAATATATATGCTGGGGTTGCTACAGAAAATAAAAGTGATCCATACATATGAGGTTTATAATAAAGATGAGCAAAATGGCCTCCTAAAATTCTCTCTACTGTTTGTTGGCAACAAGAACAGGGAAGAGATTTCAGGGAAAGTTCTGTGGGGTGAGACAGAATTCTCCAATGGTTTGGAAGGTAGGCATAGGAAGTGATCTACAAAACGTCAGCTGAATGAAATTGTCTTGTAGTACACTGATGGACATAGACAAAGGGAAGTGTTAAAGTAAAATTAGGAGTGGAATGAATAGGAGCCAAGTTCATTGCTTACTTCAGCTAGATTAAAATAATAGTAAACATTAATAAAACTGCATGCAGCATTCTACACCCTGGTTGTAGGCGGCAGAAATGGAGAAGCCATCTTGTAAATATTTCTAGGGGAAGGTTGCCATTCTCTGATAGTTCAGCCAACATTGAGCAATCTGAGTCTTAACAAAATAAAAGTTAGACACATATTTAACTTTCAAACTGAAGCTCGCTCTCCCCGTGCATGCTACAAACAGAATGGAAGCTACTAATCTATGGGGCAGCCCCATCGTGTGTGCAGGCAGCAGGGTCATGTTGGTGAGGGTAAGTTCCTGGGCCCTTCAACACTTCCAGCACAGTGCTAAGAACATATTCTTTAAACAAATTAATACTAGCAGTGTTCTCTCTCTCTCTCTCTCTGTTTATGAAAGAGAAAAAGAGAGAGGGTATTTTTATCTGGGATTGTGCTGCACGACCTTTTCTTCCAGCATCATTTACTTGATGAAAAACGAACTTTTGGAGTTGGGTATTTCCAGATGAACATGTTTGAACATGCAATTAACTATATGTTTCAAAAAGCAGCTTTGTGGAGGTTGTTTTCTGCACTAGAAACAAGGCTCAGGGAAAAAGGTAAAAGCCCCTTTCCCCTTTCTCATTTGGAATTCCTCCTCTGGTGGCTACTTCTAAACTGTTTGAAAAATTGCTTCTATAAAGCACAACTAATTACATCCTTATTTAAAATAAATTCCTTTTGAGATTGGTGAGACCTTTAAAGTAAATTTGCTGAGGACCATGGTGTTAATCAGTTTAATAACTGGTAGTAGCAACAGTTAACAGAATTTACTTTTCAAAGTCAAAGTTTCATTGGACTTCCTGGGAGAATTCTCATAATCCAAATAGCCTCTAGGCCACTGTTTGTTGGCATGTGGCCAAATGAAAGTGTTGGTGTAATGACCCAAGGATGTCAATTAGGAATTAATTAAGGAGTTGCTAAATTATTTTGGAGTTTGATGAACAAGCCTGGGTGGAAAACACAGCAGTGATTTAGGCGTTTCAACCGCATCGATAAACTAAACCTGGGAATATTTGTTAATGTTTCCAGTGGGGAAAAGCACAACTGAACCGCAATATGAATTGTGCCTGTAGAAGAAAAAAATGACAGAACGGAATAGATTTATGGAAAAGACAACTAAGGCCTATCACTGAGTAGATGGGGAAATGAAAAATGAAAAGAGTTACCATAATTGTGGATATAAAAAGCCATAGCATATCAAGCTTCACACTCTAGATGATGTTGGCTTGCATCTTCCGCTAGCCTTCGTGGTGGTGAAGAATGTTGGGAGATGCAGCCCAATAACATCAGGAGGACAGCCCTCTGCTCATTCTGCTTTCACAGGGCCAGGAGACAAAAACCCAGATGGGACTGGTAGGCCCACATGGGGGAGAATGTTGCATGGGTAGAAGGAGGCTTAGGTGAGCCAGTTTCTCATCTGCCTTAGCACTGTTAGATGAGTCATCACAATACCATATGTGATACAGAACTATACTAAATTGCCATATGCTGTAAAATTAACTGCCATAAGGTATATCATGTAGACGCTGGAAATAATTATATTTTAGATTACAACTCCCAGAATTCCCCAGCCAGAAAGGCTGCTACTGTGATATTACCAGGATGTGATTATTAAGTGTTGCTCACTTCTAATGCAGTGGTTCCCAACCTTGGGTAAACCAGGTGTTCCAGGACTGCAACTCCCAGAAGCCTTTGCCATTAGCTCTGCTGTTCAACCCCTTCATGGATTGCTGCCTTGTCGTGGCGAAGGGGCTTGAGTAATTCAGAGAAGCAATGGGCTATGCTGTGCAGGGACACCCAAGACGGACAGGTCATAGTGGAGAGTTCTGACTAAACGCGATCCACCTGGAGCAGGAACTGGCAAGCCACTCCAGTATCTTTGCCAAGAAAACTCCATGGACAGAAACAAAAGGCTAAAAGATATGATGCTGGAAGATGAGCCCCTCAGGTCGGGAGGCGTCCAACATGCTACTGAGGAAGAGCGGAGGACAAGTACAAGTAGCTCCAGAGCTAATGAAGTGGTTGGGCCAAAGCCAAAAGGACGCTCAGCTGCGGACGTGCCTGGAAGTGAAAGGAAAGTCCGATGCTGCAAAGAAAAATACTGCATAGGAACCTGGAATGTAAGATCTGTGAACCTTGGTAAGTTGGATGTGGTCAAACAGGAGATGGCAAGAATAAACATTGACATCCTGGGCATCAGTGAACTAAAATGGACGGGAATGGGCAAATTCAATTCAGACAATTATCGTATCTACTATTGTGGGCAAGAAATGGAGTAGCCCTCATAGTCAACAAAAGAGTGAGAAAAGCTGTACTGGGATACAATCTCAAAAATGATAGAATGATTTCAATACGAATCCAAGGCAGACCTTTCAACATCACAGTGATCCAAGTTTATGCACCAACCACCAATGCTGAAGAGGCTGAAACTGACCAATTCTGTGAAGACTTACAACACCTTCTAGAACTGACACCAAAGAAAGATGTTCTTCTCATTATAGGGGACTGGAATGCTAAAGTAGGGAGTCAAGAGATAAAAGGAACAACAGGTAAGTTTGGCCTTGGAGTTCAAAACGAAGCAGGGCAAAGGCTAATAGAGTTTTGTCAAGAGAACAAGCTCGTCATCACAAACACTCTTTTCCAACAACACAAGAGGCGACTCTACACATGGACATCACCAGATGGGCAATACTGAAATCAGATTGATTATGTTCTCTGCAGCCAAAGATGGAGAAGCTCTATACAGTCAGCAAAAACAAGACCTGGAGCTGATTGTGGCTCTGATCATCAGCTTCTTATAGCAAAACTCAAGCTTAAACTGAAGAAAGTAGGAAACACCACTGGGCTAGTCAGGTATAATCTAAACCAAATCCCTTATGAATACACAGTGGAAGTGAAGAACAGATTTAAGGAACTAGATTTGGTGGACAGAGTCCCTGAAGAACTATGAATGGAGGCTCGTAACATTGTACAGGAGGCAGCAACGAAAACCATCCCAAAGAAAAGGAAATGCAAGAAAACAAAGTGGCTGTCCAACGAGGCCTTACAAATAGCAGAGAAAAGAAAGGAAACAAAAAGCAAGGGAGATAGGGAAAGTTACAGAAAATTGAATGCAGACTTCCAAAGACTAGCAAGGAGAGACAAGAGGGCCTTCTTAAATGAACAGTGCAAAGAAATAGAGGAAAAGAATAGAAAGGGAAAAACCAGAGATCTGTTCAAGAAAATTGGAGATATTAAAGGAACATTTTGTGCAAAGATGGATATGATAAAGGACAAAAAGGGTAGGGACCTAACAGAAGCAGAAGACATCAAGAAGAGGTGGCAAGAATACACAGAGGAATTATACCAGAAAGATCTGGATGTCCCGGACAACCCAGATAGTGTGGTTGCTGACCTTGAGCCAGACATCCTGGAGAGTGAAGTCAAGTGGGCCTTAGAAAGCATGGCTAAGAACAAGGCCAGTGGAGGCGATGGCATTCCAGTCGAACTATTTAAAATCTTAAAATATGACGCTGTTAAGGTGCTACACTCAATATGCCAGCAAGTTTGGAAAACTCAGCAATGGCCAGAGGACTGGAAAAGATCAGTCTACATCCCAATCCCAAAGAAGGGCAGTGCCAAAGAATGCTCCAACTACTGTACAATTGCACTCATTTCACACGCTAGCAAGGTTATGCTCAAAATCCTCCAAGGTAGGCTTCAGCAGTATGTGGACCGAGAACTCCCAGAAGTACAAGCTGGATTTCGAAGGGGCAGAGGAACTAGAGACCAAATTTCTAACATGCGCTGGATTATGGAGAAAGCCAGAGAGTTCCAGAAAAACATCTACTTCTGCTTCATTGACTACGCAAAAGCTTTTGACCGTGTGGACCACAGCAAACTATGGCAAGTTCTTAAAGAAATGGGAGTGCCTGACCACCTTATCTACCTCCTGAGAAATCTATATGTGGGACAGGAAGCAACGGTTAGAACTGGATATGGAACAACTGATTGGTTCAAAATTGGGAAAGGAGTACGACAAGGCTGTATATTGTCTCCCTGCTTATTTAACTTATATGCAGAATACATCATGCGAAAGGCTGGAGTGGATGAATCCCAAGCCGGAATCAAGATTGCCGGAAGAAATATCAACAACCTCAGATATGCAGATGATACCACTCTGATGGCAGAAAGTGAGGAGGAATTAAAGAACCTCTTAATGAGGGTGAAAGAGGAGAGTGCCAAAAATGGTCTGAAGCTCAACATCAAAAAACCTAAGCTCATGGCCACTGGCCCCATCACCTCCTGGCAAATAGAAGGGGAAGATATGGAGGCAGTGACAGATTTTACTTTCTTGGGCTCCATGATCACTGCAGATAGTGACAGCAGCCAGGAAATTAAAAGACACCTGCTTCTTGGGAGGAAAGCGATGACAAACCTAGACAGCATCTTAAAAAGCAGAGATATCACCTTGCTGACAAAGGTCCTCATAGTCAAAGGTATGGTTTTTCCAGTAGCAAAGTATGGAAGTGAGAGCTGGACCATAAAGAAGGCTGACCGCCGAAGAATTGATGCTTTTGAATTGTGGTGCTGGAGGAGACTCTTGAGAGTCCCCTGGACTCAATGAGATCAAACCTATCCGTTCTGAAGGAAATCAACCCTGAGTGTTCACTGGAAGGACAGATCCTGAAGCTGAGGCTCCAATACTTTGGCCATCTCATGAGAAGACTCCCTGGAAAAGACCCTGATGTTGGGAAAGTGTGAAGGCAAGAGGAGAAGGGGACAACAGAAGACAAGGTGGTTGGATAGTGTCATCAAAGCTACCAACATGAATTTGATGAAACTCCGGGAGGCAGTGGAAGACAGGAGGGCCTGGCGTGCTCTGGTCCATGGGGTCACGAAGAGTCGGACACGACTTAATGACTAAACAACAAATGCCGTTCAAGGTTCCTGGGCGTTGTAGTCCAAGAACATTTGGGTTACCCAAGGTTAGGAACCACTGTTTTAAATAAATATTAAATATTTATATAGTTGGATACCCAGTGTGGTGTAGTGGGTAGAGTGGTGGACTAGGACTGAGGAGACTTGGATTCAAGTCTCCACTCAGCCATGGAAGCTCATGTAGATGTGGAATTGGTAAAAAAAATCACTCCTTAAATATCTCACTTACTGTGAAAACCCTGTTAGGCTCACTAAAAGCTAGTTCTAACTTGACTATATTTAACTATATTGTTAAATTTGTCATGCTGGTCTCAATGCTAACTAGCCCAGCATCTGCTCCTTGTCTTTTCTGTGGCCCAGCTATAATTGGACAAATTAATTAGAGCCACTCAGTTTCTTCTTACATCAGGTGATACCATGCCTATGCTACCTCTGAATGTAGAAGATCTATTCCTAGCCATAAAAGCTAATTGCTGCTGTTAAGATCCTTTCTCATTTGTTTAATGACATTTTGGGGAAATTGTTGCTTCTTTCCACACTCCATAAAAATATATTTAAAAATTACTAGTTTTCAATTAATTTCTATGGGCAGGCAATTGCTTGGCTGGTGATTCTAGGTCCATTCATCTACTAGCATTGTGAACTTCAGTATATGCATTGCCATCCCAGTCACTTTTTAAATAATGTTCATTCAGATTCAAGATCTTAGAGAGGTGATGAAGGAACTAAATTCATACACATTTCCTCTGGATATTCTTCTTAAGGGAACAATATTTTTAATGTCATTGCTGAAATTGCAGGGGACTGAGAGGTGTTAATTCCACTCTTTGTTCACTAATACTGCAAGTAAGCCATGAGGATAGAAAGAGCACCAACCAGTGACTGGGTCAGAGTAAAACAAGTCAGTTGCCCAGACTCTTATATTTAATGTATGTTTAATACTGTACAATATGTATTCTAATACAAAATCTCATGGCTCCTTATGAATATGAGATTTGTGTTATAGTCGAATAGTTTGATTAACATCAGCATCATCAGGTGTCGATTGCTTTTTAAAAAAATCTACAATATAGCAATTAAGTCAAACAGATACTTTTCTTTGCTTCTGGAGGTCGAACATTCCTTTGGCATTTTTTAAAAGTGTGCATCAAAAGCAGAAACTAATTGAGATGAAAAAATACAATCTTTATAGGTGCCCTGGGGCAGAGAAGAGAGATGTTATAATGAACAGTCTCTCTCTAATTACAACAAATTAAGATACAACCACATTCCCTTAAAACAATTGCCAAACGTTTTCAATTTTTTGGACAATAAATTTTTAAGAGTATACCAGGTGCTAATACTCTTTGTGCCTTTCTCAGTTTGGGGATTTGCAAAGGGCTAAGACAGCCTTTTTCATCTAAATGGAAATGCCTCAGGAACTGATCTGGTACTAAGAAGTCTACTATTGATTCTCAGTTGTATGCATATCTAGAGAAGTTAATATATGAACTTCATAGTTGCTGGAATCCGCTTGCTTTTTACTTTTCGGTACAGTCATTCTCAATTTATGGCAGAAGATTCCAATATATTTTTTCTGCTGATACTGTCCTATTGGGAATTAGCCAGAATGCTGCCATACTGGCAGTAATGCTGGATGTCACTGTAACTTTTAACAGGAAATGGATTATGACTGGAGATTCTGCCTTCTGACAACCTGGTATGTCTTCAATTCTAGTCTTTCTGTTCCTTTGCATTACTCATTATTATGAGGGAGTGAGATTATCATTTTAGTTATCATTACTCCTGTCATAGAAGATGGATTGATTTCCTAAAGGATGCCACAGGCTTGAGTTTTCAAAAGCTGAGCAGGGCTATTGAGGACGGCATTTTGGAGATCTCTCATTCATAGGGTTGTCATAAGTCAAAGATGACTTGATGGCATATAACACGTATAACAACTAAAGCTCCCACCACAGAAATAATTTCTCTTGTGTCATAATTATCAACATGCCAAACAAATGTAGGAAATTACTTTTGGGTTCCCTCTAGTGGCCAATTTTGATGTTGCAGTTTGAGAAAATGTGCAGAAAGAAAAACTTCCCTTGCTGCTTTGATGGTTAAGAGAATGATATAACACTTGAATTCTTGAAAAGTAGAAGTGTTACTGCTTTTATCAAAAATCAACTCTGTCACTGATATACATCCAGTTATATTAGCTATAACTATTTACTTTCAAGCTCTGGTTTCTGTTAGCTGCCTGAATCATGGGTGATACCATCCTGAAGCTAGGCAAGAATGCCAGATTGATTTCAAATTCAAATTCAGTAGATTTAACGAAGCAAAGCAGATAACATTCAGAAATAGTTGCTTTAAAATAAAATGAATAGCTTATTAAAAGTAACTTAAAAGTGTTGATGTTAACAAAATATGAATTCTACGCTGGGACTTTCTATCATAGTATATGCCTCCCTTTCCTCTTTGATGTCCTCATGTAGGTAAAGAAAAATTCCAGAGAGCAAATACTATTTTTAAGGGGGCTGGGCACTTTCCAGAGAGGGAAGTCACAATATTTTGGGGAACCTGATTCAAGTAGGAATGTGTATAACAACGCAAACAACTAAGAACAGTTGCCTAGCTGTGTTCTCTGTTTGGATGTATTTCCAGAAGGTGGTCACAGAGCATGGAATAAGTGAATTATTTTTCAATTAATTAGGCGAATCTTTTAATTTTTCATCAGTGAGAGCCAAATGCAATTAGAATAGTGACTAAATTTAATTAGGTCCTAATTAATTTAAAATTTGCCCACAATGTTATTAGGTTTAAACATTTTGTTAATTAGACGTGGAAAGAATCTCAGCAGCCAGGACATGAATAAAGAAGGATATTGGAACAGAGGTATAATCCCATGCATCTATCTCAGTGGTTTAGATTTCTGGCTGTGGTGCCAGAGGTCGGGAGTTTGATTCCCCGCATGCGCCTCCTTGACAGGGGTTGAACTCAATGATCTATAGGATCCCTTCCAGCTCTGCAGCTCTGAGATTATGATTATCTGGAAAGTGCCATGGTTGAAAGGTCAACTTAAACCATAAAAAGAGGTGACTTGAAGGAGTAAACCAGACAGTGCCACCAGAGGGGGAAACTGTCAACTGTAGAAACAAATGCTAGTTTGTCCTAGGATTTTCTTTAAAATGAATAATGTGTAATTGAATTTAATCTTTAACTTAATAATCAGTTAAGAATTTTAAATAATAACTGCAATCCAAATGAAATAAATATTTGAGTCTTTTAACTACGGTCTTGATTAGTTAGTACTTTTGAACTCAGATGATGGAGTTGGTTCTGCCCTCATTCAAAAAATAAATTTAAGGGTTGACAGGAGTCTGGATGCTTTAGGCAAGCTGCACAGTCCTAGGGTGCCCCCAGAGGAAGAGAAGGGCAAACCACTATTGAGTATGTTCTGCCTGGACTACTGAGGATTCTCTAGTCTGTTTTCTTCATGTCGCCAGTGTTCACCTGTCTTTAGGTAGCCTTCCATTATGTGTCTATAATGGACACAAGGATTTTTCTTTTTCTCCTTCAGGAAACAAGCTATGTACCAAGTTGATATTTTGAAGAGTAATGAGCCATTGCTTAGTCTGCAAGAAGCTGGTTGCTTCCGTATTCCTTCCCTCTCTCCATATTTACTGGATGAAAGACTTTTTTAAAAAAATGTAAAAAATCATTAAGACTGCCATCCTATACCCCCTTAACTGGAAGAAAGCTCCATTAAACTTAATCTAACTTACTTTTGAGAAGACATGCATAGCCTTCTATTGTGTGGTGCAGACAATAGGTGCGCTGGAGGTCCTTGTGCATGTAATTAGTATTTCCCTTTTCATTCAGAATATTGCAAAAACAAAACAAAAAACCACAACCTTAATTTCTTTTTACACTATGGCAAAAATATCTACTCACATAGAAGAAAATGGGTCTGTTCTCTCCCCGCCCCCAAACACTAAGGAAATAGTTTCTTCCATAACTATTATCCATAATCCTGTGCATTTTGTCATTCTCCAAGACTTTAATTAGCCACTCTTTGATTGTAGGAATAACGGCTATTTTCCCAGGCCCAAAATTTTGACAGCTGTCAAGAGGCTTGAAATGAGTGATTGTCATTCAAATAATTCAGCAAAATAATTAATGAAACAAACCTCTTTAACTTGCAAACTATTTTAGTGAGATTCCCAGAATCTGAAATAAGTATGTATTTGTTGTTTTTAACATATCGTCAAGTTGCCTCAGAGTTATGATGACCCTATGAATAAGTGACCTCCAAAATGTCCTGTTCTTAACAGCTGTGGTAAACTCCATACTGTAGTTTTCTTTAGTAAGTCAGTCCACCTCATATTTGATCTTTTTCTTTTCCTATTGACTTCAACTTTTCCAAGGATTATGGTCTTTTCAGTATAAACTCAGATGGGAGCAAAGCTGGAAGCAGGAACAGAGCATGATTTTTGGAGCACACTGTAATCTTCTAACGCAGCTGCAGACCAAACACATCTCTAACTCCATCCCAATCATGTAGCCACTCTGAACATCATCCTGGGTGATGGAAGGAGCAGGGAACTAGTTGTAGATTTTTTGCATTGGATTTGAATCCCTCTGGATATTTGAGCTGATTATGGCAATTTGGTTATATAAGTCAGCTGAACAGGACAACTCTAACATTTTCCTTGGCTATCACCTAACAGTCCTTCACTTGAGTACTTTGATGACTAGAGTAGAAAGTGTAGTCTACAGTCAGACTTATACAAAGTTGAAGGTTGATGTATATCCCCTGGATATATTTAGTTGCACAAAGACTGTCCTGAAGCATAACTGTATGGATTCTAGATTTTTTTTTTTTACTGTTTTCTGTCTTCCCAATATAATCCTTTCACCACTCTGTTGCATCTATATGAACCTCTTATAGTCTACCTGGCATTTGTTGCATGTATATTCACACTCTCTTTAGACCATGGAATGTGCAATTTTGTGAGTCCTAGGCCAGTTTGAATTGGGTGACTCTGTATGCAACAGATAATGCCTGCAGAGATTTCTTAACTTGAGGGTCATTCTCTTAAAAAAAATCATACCTTTTGTATTATTAACCAAAAGGATTTCAGCTATAGTGTGGTAATATGTGGTTCTCAAACTGGGGTCCCCAGATGTTCTTGGATTGCAGTTCCTGGAAGCTTTCACCACTTGCTGTGCTAGCCAGGATTTCTGGGAGTTGCAGTCCAAGAACACCTGCGTTACTCAAAGTTGAGAACCACTGATATTGCCTACTTTTTACAAAGGGAACTGACACTGGGAAGTTCTCCTGCACTTGAGAAGCTGTCATTGCCTTTGCACTGGAGGTCCCAGGAGTACTTGAAGCTCTGGGACACCATCATGGTTTGAAGAAATTCAGCAGCAGATGAAGTAGGCTCCTCATAAAATCCACTGAGATCTTTACAAGCCATGAAAATCTTATCAGAAGGTAATAGGAAGTTGTGATAGAAACAGAAGACATTTAGATGGACTGTTTCTGCTAACAGAGGATAGCTATCCAGTTCTAGGTACCATAGCAACAACTGCTGACTGGCATAACCTCCATTTATTAGTATTAGCTTCATATCTTGTGTTTGTACAGTGGTTAATAAGGTACTGCACGACTGTACCTAGTTAATGTCTCCTGTCAGTTCGTAGCAAGGATCAGAATTCTACCCTACCTGTTTGATCACTCTAGCCCTGATCAGTAATTCTGTTTAGTAAGCCACTCTACCTGCTGTTGCTACCTTGCTGCTGCTGCCGGAGGAACTGACCTTTGCCCAATTGCTAACTGATGCATCTCAGATGTGTGTGGAAAGCTGGAGAACACAATGGGCTGTAGCTGAAAGCAGTTAAACATCTTCTTGCCTTAAAGTTCTTGTGAAAAGGCTGTAGCAAACAAAATGTTTCCATGCAGTTAGCATGAATATAGGCTCTGTACAGAGCAACAGCTTCATCTCCTGTTAGAGAGGGGAAAATGTGGGCTAGTAAATCTAAAGGAAGAGAAACAAGAAGATGGTTGAATGACTCATAACTTACATAGTCGTTCTCATGCCACCACTTTGAAACTGGAGTGTGGGGAGGAGGAGGGGATCAATGACGAGAAAATGACGTCATCACCCTGCTGGATGAAGAGGTTGTGATGTGGCTGCTGAATTTCCATTCCAGGACTGTTCCTTGTGAGTAAATGAGTGAGTTTTAGAAGGACAGGAGTGGAGATGGCTTAGGAGCCCTCATGATAAGTAAACAAACAGACATTGTGATAGTGATAGCTGTTTTAAAGGGCTGGAATTTTTAATTGTCATATTTTCCATGGTGTGTGGCACATAAAAGGCACTGGAGGAGACTATGCAGGTACGAGATGGAGACATTTCTTTTTTGGACTATAGTTCCCAGAATTTCATGGCTAGCCATGTCCAAATATTTTTAATATTTCCTTGCTCTGAAAATGGATTTGCTATAGTAGTTTTGCTTTAAATTATGAGGTGAAAAACCTTTTTTTTAAGGGCCAGGGATCTCTCCATATTTAATTTGAATATAGTGAGTTAGGAAACTTGTTACTGTGAGTGAGAGATGGTTCAACTTTGGAACCATCAGTAACCTTCTTGATGAGAATGTAGTAATCAGTGTGGACAAATTGTAGTAAAATATAATTTTGAATCTGTTACTTGTGGGAAAATTTGCTTCTGTTATTTTAAGCCTACATTTTCTAGTTATACTTACTTACTCAGGCATGATTTTAACTGATTAGCAGGTCTCTCTCTCTTTCTCAAATCTTGTTGCACAACTTGCGTCCCCACCAGGGATAGCAATTTTTGGGCTTTAACTTGTTCCCTGTCTCATTCCTAAAGGCTTCTTTACAACAAAGGGATCTTTAGGGATCCTAAGAACCTGGAGGGATGATGATATTTTTAATTGTCCTGAGGCTGCTGCTGGTGACATCTTGTATGTGTTGCAGCTCAGCTCTGCCAACAGGATTTCAGCCACAGATTGTTGCAGTTTTTAAATTGCACCTGAGTATACATACCATGTTATAAAAGTACATTCTTCCGCTTGTTGTTCTTTGCTCATAACAGAATTTCCTTTGTAATTGGCTATATATTCATTTCATTACAAATATTTATCAACAGATTTCCGGCCATAACCTTATTAGGAGGAGGATGATACGAACCATAAGTCTTAGTTGAGATGTCTCTGTTTCATACCACTTGGGAATGATGATCTTTCATGTGAAGTTTAACTTAGCATTAAGGACATAATGAACATTTGTGGATTTTCTTGTCCTCAACGGAACATTGAGTCTTTATACATCAGGGTACCCTACTGGGAAAAACTGACAGCTGCTGTGAGATTTTTCACTCTTGTGTGGTAAAGACCAGTGCCTTTTCCTCCCAATCAGCAGGAGGAGTCACAGAAAGATTGTGTTTTGCACAGACTTAAGCTGTATGGAAACTATTGTAGGTGTTTTAAAAATGCACTTAGTGTAAAAGCCTTGTAGTTTTCCATGCAAAATGCAAGATTGTTGTGCAAAACCCCACTCCCTATAATTTTTCAGAAAGAAGTCTCAAAATGTGTGTGTGTGGGGGACACATTTCTTATCCAGTTGGGAGAAAAATATTGAATTTTTTCATATTCACTTCTGAGAAGGAAATAAGCACAGATTTACATTCCTTACGTAATATATAGGAGTTATTGGTCCTTATCATCTTCTTACGCTCTACCACCGATACCTCAGGATACTTAGTGCCAGGGCTGGTCTTCTGCTTATTCAGGGTGAGGTACCTACTTGAGATGCTGAAGTGTAAAGACAGCCAATTATGTGTTCCTATCAATTCCAGATAGGCTTCTGTAATTCCAGAAAAGCTTGCTGGTTGTAATGGCCAGCATGTGGTTCTCCAAACTGGCCAGGTCTCAAATGCCTGGCTCTGAGGAAGGGATTTTTGAGGAACAGGTATTTGGGCCTAGTCAGTTCTGTGGAGATTAGTACCAACTGATTTGTGAGATCATGGCTGCTCTTCAAAGAACTCGCTCACTCTGTGTTTCATTGTTGGAGGCAAAATGTGGACGATCCCAATAGTTGGGCAGGAAGGCTGGCAAAGGACATGAGAGGTTGAGTTACTGTTCTGTGATGCTCCGAACACATTTGAACCTCATTGTCTTGACTTTCTGTCTTGGATAGGGATTGTGAAGGGCATATGCTTTTTGAACAACAGAGAGATAAAGTTGACCACAATGTTAGGAAAAGATGGGTTCTTTCATAGTCCAGTTATCTGGAGATGGAAAATGGTGGAAGAAATATCCATTATCAAGCAAGATATGCAGTGATTGCAGTATTCTGAGGTACAGCCCCTGTACCTTTCTGGCTTGGTAGATAAAGGAATATTTGTCTCTGAAGGGGACGACAGAGGACAAGATGGTTGGACAGTGTCATCGAAGCTACCAACATGAATTTGACCCAACTCCGGGAGGCAGTGGAAGACAGGAGGGCCTGGCGTGCTCTGGTCCATGGGGTCACGAAGAGTCGGACACGACTTAATGACTAAACAACAACAACTGTCTGGATTTGGTACATTCAGTTTGTATTCCAAAATCATTTCCTGACAATTGTCGATGTATGGTGGATCCGAAAGTGGATAGGTTGCTCATCCATGTGCTGTCTGGCTTGTCTGCCATTCTGGCTTGTACAATAGTGATGCAAGTCTAAAACTCATGTACTAGATGGAGCTTGTCAGATAATGAGCTAAATATTAAAAGACGAAGAGTGCTCTCTGTCCAGTCCCTGAAGAGGAAGATGGCTCTATTATCAAACCTTAGTAGTGACCTTATCATAATTTTCTCATACATATTTATCAGTGTTCTCCTGGCATTCTGAAAGTATTATCTCCTGTCATGTTTTCAGTTCTTCTGCAGGTGAACACCTTTTAATTGCAGGTATTAATTTGCATTCAAATGGGAAGCATCTGGTTTGGCTTTGAAGAAAAAGACCATTTACAGGCTTTCTGAATTGATTATGTGGCCAAATTTCAAGAACACTTTTGTTTAAAAATCCTGCTGGAGCTGAATATATTTATGTGTAGCTTTCTTTCTTGTTAGAATTGTTAGGATTTGGGAGTGAACTTCCCTCTCAATAAAGGGTTATCCCCTGTCACAAATTGTTGGCAGATAGACTGCTACCACAGGTTAATCTGTGCCAGAACATATTTGGAGAGGGTTAGACCCTCTCTTTTGTACAGGTCTTCTTCCTTCAGCCAAATTCCAAGAAAAATGAGAGAGTAGGGTATGTGGCAAAGTCCAAGGAACCTACTACTTAATAACATCTTGAGAAACAGTTTTAAAATACATGGGTATCGTAAGGTTTAGCGAGAGGTTCTAGCACAGCCAATTGTCTAAATGTTCAGAATGAGTTGATTTGCCAAGGGGGATGGAAAAAAGTTTAAACCAAGGGAAGGCAATGTTAGGTCTTTAAGAAGAAGAAATGTAATTAACAATTGGTTAGTGCAGGTGGAGTTATTTAGTCACTGCCTACGTGACAAGAAGGACACAGCCGTGTGGAATTAACTACCATGAGGTGAACCACTAATTTGATTGGTTGGAGGTAGTATAAATTAAGAGGCTGGTTAGTGTGCCCTTCACAGTTCTATTTTGACTGTCATGCTTACGTTCTGTCCGGTTGACTGCTGAATGCCTAAGTTTATGTTCCTGTGAGCACTATGTAAATGTGTACAGCAAGTAAATATTCTCTGCACTTATTCCTGGTGTCTTCCTGTGTGCCTTACTACGTTGGAACTTCTGGTCCAAACCTTCGTAAGGAGAAAGGCTTCTGCTGTGATTTTAAACTGCTAGCAGGCAACACTCACATTCATTGTTGTAATTGTAGTTGGTATCTGCCATCAAGTTTTCTCCAACCCACGATGACCCTCTGAATAAGTGACCTCCAAAATGTCCTGTCATAAACATCCTTCTTGGACTCAAGGCTGTGGCTTCTTTTATGGAGTCAATCCATATAATTTTTGGTCTTCCTCTTTTCCTGATGCCTTCAACTTTTCCTTGCATCACATTCATATAGAATTCCAAGTGTTGTTGTTTAGTCGTTAAGTCGTGTCCGACTCTTCGTGACCCCATGGACCAGAGCACGCCAGGCCCTCCTGTCTTCCACTGCCTCCCGGAGTTGGGTCAAATTCATGTTGGTAGCTCTGTAGTCCCCTTCTCCTCTTGCCTTCACACTTTCCCAACATCAGGATCTTTTCCAGGGAGTCTTCTCTTCTCATGAGATGGCCAAAGTATTGGAGCCTCAGCTTCAGGATCTGTCCTTCCAGTGAGCACTCAGGGTTGAGTGCTCACTGGAAGGACAGATCCTGAAGCTGAGTATAGTATATTCCATATATTCTGAGTATAGTATATTCCAAGTATAGTGAATCTAAATTAGCTAGTAAAGAACATAAGCTGCCTCTTAATGAATCACACTATTGGTTCATTCAGCTCATTATTGTCTGCACTGTTTGGCAGTGGCTATATTTCAGGCCATATTCTTTCTTAACTGTACTTAGGGATGCTGAGAATTGAACCTGGGACCTGCTCTATGCTGCACATATTTCTCCACTGCTTTACTACAGCACCACCACACCTAGAAAATGTGAGTCTCAGGTTTCAGACCATGTGCAGAGCTCTTTGCAAAAAAGATGGTAACAAATAGCATATTAGACCTGACTGAGGCCGAAGCCATGTATTTATGGCATTCTGAAATCTCTGAAAACCAGCTTAAGAGGGCCTGATTGATTTGCATCATCCAGTAGTGTCAAATTTCTGATACCAGTGGCCTAACTGAAAGTCAGAAAATTACTCAGTGGCTGGACGTCCCGCCTTAACAGAAAAAGCACTATTCAGAGTCAAAATATCAGGATGTATTCTTGTTCATGCTTCCTGACGTGGTGCCAGCTCACAAGATGCTTAAGGGAGCATTCTGGAGTTACGTCAGAGAGTAGAAATTTGATTTGTTTCTAACATTGTTCTTGCTGCTACTGTTCTGGCTGAACTGAATGCTCTTTTGAATCACTTTTAGTTTTGAATATAGCAGTTGTACCAAAACTTTCATACCCAAACCCTGTAATCCTGCTTTTTTTGTGGCTGTTAGCAACAGTTTGCAGATTGATGCCTCCAGTGGACACTGCTAGTACAGCTGGGGGTGGTGGCGGCAGGGGGCACTTTGCCGTCAGGAGAAGGCAAGGCAGGTATGATGACATGATGGCAACAAATGCTTGCCAGCATTTGGGGTGCCTGGTAGGATCCCCCAGCACCTTCATATGGAACCAGAGTTGGACAAATTTAGACAAGATTTGAAAACCTATCTGTTCATCATGGAGCCATAGGTGTTGGTTTTTAGCAGTTAATTCATTCTTTTTGATTATTTATTTTGAGGACTTTTATCTTGATGTACCGGTTTGTGCGTGCGTGTGTGTACACACACACACACACACACACACACACACTTGCCTGCCCTGTGTGAGTGTTTGGTTTGGGTTGCCTGGTTGGCATATCGAACAACAGGATACCCTGAGTACTCTGATGTTGTCTGATTTCAGCTGCTAAGCAAGTAAGGCTGGGTTAGTATTTGGATGAGAGATCACCAAGGAATCTAAAGGTAGGGCCATTAAAGAACCTTCCCCGAAAGCTCTTGGAGTTTTATTTGCAACCTCACATGCCAGTTTGTGTGATTGGCAGAGACTTTTCTGGCCTGAGATGATAGCCTGTTGATCCAGCACTAACCAATCATTCCTTCCAGTCTCTGACTTCAAATAGAGCCCTGCCTCTTTGCTGAGTGTTCTCTCTCTTTCATCTCTTGGTGACAGTTGTTTGTTTGCTGTTGATCAGATCAGTTGGTTGCCAATATATGTGCCGGAGTGGAACTTTTGCCCTGTCTGGGTGCATCTTCAGATTACCACCCAGGCAGATTCTGAGTAACTTGTAGCTGTTCTACTCTGTGAGTCTCTGTACTTCTACTGTGATAATTTTTCCAGAAATTCCGTGCTCTGCAACAAAAGCTGGAGACCTGTTTCTACCAGTCACAGTAGATAGTAGTGGGCTAAGTGGACCAATGGTCTGCCTAAGTTTGAGGCCACGTTTTGCAATCCTAAGGTGGTACAGGGCCAGTCAATTTTGATTATGTGCTGACTTTGTTATGGACAAATTAAGCCATTTAGAATCAGCAACATTCTGTTTGAATAGGACCCTCTAAGGTTCACACATTTTCATAGCCAAAATTGGTCAAAAGGCTGTCTCTACCCCAAGGATCCTTTTGATGAAGATTTTCACATCATGAAACAGGTCTTATTTTTGGCTTGACCCTGGCCTAACTGTTCTGCTGTGGTATTTAAATATATATATATTTCTTGTAAATTTAATGTCTTCCTATCTTGAGAAATGGGTTTACTTATTGCACTTGTGAGGTTTAGCATACAAGTCATTTTACATGAATGAATAATTATCTCTAAAGAAATAAGATGGCCCATGAATAGTAGCAGCTCATGAGATTTTCCTTCCCAAGCTTCAGGCTAAATGTATCTAAATTATCTCAACTTACCATATGCATACTTTTTTTTTTAAAAAAAGTTATAGTCACGGATAACATTTGTAAAGAGAAATATGCAGCAGCTTTCAAAAATAGGAGCACATGCTTTGCTGAATATTATGTAGATATTTATGATAATTTAGTCACTTAATGTTCAGTGCATGAATTGCAAAGAAAATTCAGCCAGAGGTGAGTTTTTAAAAATGTGCTAAAAGGGTGGGTTCCAAAGGAATCATGCCAGTGATGCAAACATGGAAATGGGAGGGGTGTGATTCACTCTCCCCACAGCCCTCCCTTCCACCCTCAAAAATATGCCATGTATCATCACGGATTCCATCTTTCTGGGAATGTCAGAGAGAATGGAGGATGAGGGAGGAAGAACAAGCCATTGCACATGCCAGGTAGTGCTTGGTGTGTAGACACACGGTTTGGGTTACGTGGATGTAGGAATGTCTGTTCATGCATGTAAGTCAGCCAGCTATTGAAAGGAGGTGCTGAAGCTCAGTGTGCTTCAGGGGCCAGTGACTGTAATCACTATGTATGTATAAGATAACTTCCATTGAGACCCCCAGAACCTCAATGAGGTAAATCTATGAACTAGTCACTTCAGGTCCCACGCTGCACAACTCCACATAATCTACTAGCTATAGAAAAATGGGGAAGAATGATGGGGAATGAATTATGCTTATTAAACATATGTGTTAAGTTCCCTTTCTCTGACCACTGTCCAGATGTGCCCATCATAAGTATTCAGGCAGGTGGCAGCTGAGCACAGAGCCTTCTCACTGGTGCAGCCTCGAGCATAAATTACAACTAATAAACCTGTCTACTTGTTTCTGACTTATGATGACCATCCTGGGTTTTCTAGCTGTAAAGTTTTCAGAAGTGGTTCACCAGTCCCTCCTTCAGGTGGTGCTTTGGGATTCTGTAGCCTGCCCTAGGCCATGCAGGTGTCAGGGAACCTGATCCCATCAGCCATATACATTTTGCTCCGATGAATTTTACTGGCCTCTCCTGGCACACATCCTGAGATGTTTGTTTGAACAAATGTTTTTTGCTATTTAAGTGTTTTTCCACTGAGTTGCATTTCTGTTGTTGCAAGCTGTTTTATTGTGGTTTAATTTAGAGCTTTCAAAGATACTTTGGTTTTTATTACAACTTCTTGAAGCCCCCAGCCATTATGTCACTGTGGTGACTCAAGGATTCTGGGAGTTCTAATGAGAAAAACAAACAACCTTTAAAAGCTCTTGACTTAGTTTTTGTGATTCATTCTGAAAGTATTAATAGAAGAATGTGGCAAATATTTCAAAAATCAGTCAATTAATTAATAAATGTGAGAACTGATGATGAATTGGCCACAGGCTTGATAACAAGAGCTAAATCAGTACTCAAAGGGTTTAACTAAACTGGAGGGATTTCCTGGCCAGCTCTAAGTAGCTAGTTTGATCAAGCGTTAACAATGTTGTATTTTTAACATATGCTACATGATTGTGTTTTGGGTTATAGGAAATCTCTGGCATGCATGAAACATATGCCTAAGTGGGCAAGAATTTTTTTTAAAAAAAAAAGTCACAGGACAATTTCATATAAAATGGTGGCTGTCAGGAAAAATGAAAAAGTATTCCTCTGGTGCCTAATTAAGCCGTGAGGTTTAGTAAGAAAAACAGCCAAACAATTAATTACTGATTAAAAATTAACTGCGTGTTCTTTAAATTGATTTATGTGTATAATTAATGCTGCAACATTTTAAGACATCCACTGCGCTTTGCATAAATGTTGCAATAGATGAATGTTATTCGTGGCGTTACTTAAAATCAGCATTAATTTTAGTGGCACAGAACTGTGGCAATGACAGCCTGTTAAGAACAAGGTGAGACATTCTTTATTTTATGTCCCTATGTGCATCAAATGTGTTTGAATCCTTTGTACTGAGCAACTCAAAAAGAAAAGTTCCTTTTAAGTTTTTTAAAAACATGCCATACTTTTTCACAGAGATAAATTATTCACATTTGAAATGCTGCCTGGAATTCCCCAACGACAGTATCCCTTGGAGATTTGCTGATATGCCAAGTCTCACCAATTAACATCATCCAGAGGTTACTGTGCTGCATAGGAGATGGCTGAGTCAGTTGATGGTAGATTATACTATTTAAAATAAGAGGCAGAATGGTCTGGAGAAGATGTTGTGTGGGTGGGTGAGAGATCAATTTGAAAAACTCTTAACTTTGGTAATATTCTGGATTGGAGCTAATATGTGGAAAAATATAACAGCAAAATTGGCGCAGACCATCATTTATTTATTTATTTATTTATTTTGGGGTGATTAGATCTATTCGCTTGCTTTAGTGACAATTCTAATGGGCATAATTATTATTTACCATTATTTTCTTCTTGTTATTGCTATTGGAGAAAAAACACATCAGTTTTGAACCTATGGGCCAAGATCTTTAGTAATGCAGAAGAGACAGCAGAAGAAAGATGCTAGTGATGTCAGAATTTCAGTGTATTTATTTGCATTGTTGTTGTTTAGTCGTTAAGTCGTGTCCGACTCTTCCTTCGTGACCCCATTGACCAGAGCACGCCAGGCCCTCCTGTCTTCCACTGCCTCCAGGAGTTGGGTCAAATTCATGTTCATAGCTTCAATGACACTGTCCATCCATCTCGTCCTCTGTCGTCCCCTTCTCCTCTTGCCTTCACACTTTCCCAACATCAGGGTCTACAAACCCAATTAACAAGCGTTCCTTTAAAGCCTTATGTATAAAAGTTGCTCTTCTTTGTATATATTATGTGTTGCAATTTAATGCTAGTTGATTCTAGTTTCTATAATACTTGTGAATTATTTCAGTACAAATGTCATTTCCATTACATTGTGAACCTCCTCTTCCTTTTTATTTCATAATCATATTAGCTGAACTGTGAAAAAAAATATTTATCTGGGAACAGAAACTGTGTCCTCAGAACTGTGAAATACCCAGTGAAACATATAGGAAACATTTTGTCTGCTAAAAGTACAATACCCAACACTAACTGTTCCTGGCAATAATTTGGTCCCAGGGCTGTGGAACAACTTTTCTTTGGAATGAAAGATTTGCTTCTTTTTCTCTGAAAATTGCTATTTCTTTGGCCCTGAGAGAAAGAGAAGCAACTGAAAAGCTGGCTTTATAATGTTGTTTCACCCCCTCCAACTGTGATATGTGAATCTTCACTTGTCATGCTTGTGAGGATGAGGAACAAGATGGGAAGATTTTTTCCCCCTGTGCTATCAACTGGAGTTCTCTCACTGAAAATAACATATTTTGCACAATTTGCTGCATTGGGTAATGGCTTCTGCTTTGTTCTGTAGACTTTTCAAGAATTGGGAGCATTGGTGGGAGTGTCTGTGATTTTTTCCTTGCACGTGTCTTCTGGATGTGTGCTTTTTCTTCTCAGAGGGAAAGGATTTTGCACAGAGTCATTTGGTGCATTTTTGTCATTTCCCTTGAAAAGTGGCGGGGGAAGCCCATTCTTTTTCTCTCACAGGTGAGGTGAGGAATCTTGCAAGGCTTAAAAAAGTATCCCTCATTGTTGTGTTGAGACAGCATGAAATTAGCGAGAATAGAGAAATTAGCAAACATTCTTCACAACTTTAGCTGGGATTGAGTCGTAGCTCCAGCAAATTGCAGGGGTGAGAGAAAAGAGAAACAGAAATATTTTGGCCCCTCCTCCTCCACTGCCAACTGCCATTCTGTTGGTGTGGCTCCTCCCTCCCTCAGCTGCCAACAACCAGCATCCATTCCAACTTTGTGATTTCTCTTTCCCTCAACTGCCAACAACCATTCTGCCAGAGTGTACAACAGGAACAGAAAAGGACCACTCTACTGCAGTGGTTCTCAACCTTGGGTAACCCAGGTGTTCTTGGACTGCAACTCCCAGAAAGCCTGGCCAGGACAGCTGGTGGTGAAGGCTTCTGGGAATTGCAGTCCAAGAACACCTTAGTTTTGCAAGGTTGGGAAAAACTACCTACGGGCTCAGCTGGAAGACCAGCAACTTTTGATTCCTCCACTCTTGGAACTCTTTTTCATTGCTGCTGTTTGTAATGAAGAACTCAAACCTGATTTAGATTGTCCCCTGCTTCGGTTCCTTCTGTGGTCATATCTTTTAGATTAGAAGTCCGAGGGCAAAGCCTGATCTGTTATTGATCTTTGTAAGCTTCTCTCTGAGGCTTTTTAGCTGAAGAGCAAAGTAACATTTCTTAAAATGAACAACCAATACTCTCTAATATTTATTTTGTTTGTTTTTATATTGTTCTCCATTGTACTTTCATTGCCCTCCCTCAAGTGAATATATTGGCTGAAAGCTTGTTTGTGCAGCTGTGTGACATATGGCTGGTGACATAATCAGCCATGATAATTTTTCAGAAATTAAAAAAACAACAATTCTCCCCAACCCTAAATGTCCCAAGGCTTCTTGTGGGAAAGCCATTGGGTGCTGTAGGACTGAGAGGAGGAGAGAATTTAATTTCTGAAAACTGCAGCTGCCAAGATGACTTCCAGGTCTCTCTCTGTGTGTGTGTGTGTGTGTGATTCCTTAATTATTGAAAATCACTGCCACCAGTGGGAATCAGATTTTTTTAATTGTTTTTGAAAAATTACTATGGATGATGATGATATTATCAGCTGTACATAGTATAGCTCAGTGACGGCGAACCTTTTTGGACCTGAGTGCCCAAACTGGGGGGGAACAGCGGGCGGCGAAACCGGATGTGGTGGTGGCGGAACCGGATGTGGCGGCGGAAGGGGGAATCCCGGGCATGGAGGTGCCTCAAGACCCCACTCCAGATCCGCCGCCAGCGCCAGCTGCTCCGGATCCTGGCCCACCACCTGTTGGGGCGCCATCACCGCTGCTGTACCCGGCTTCTCAGGTTTGGCTGCGGGGGGGGGAGGGGAGTAGCAATCTGGCGACTTATGGCTCGTGTGCCCGCAGAGAGGGCTCTGAGTGCCAGCTATGGCACGCGTGCCATAGGTTCGCCATCGCTGGTATAGCTACACAAAGAGAATTACTTAAAGGCTTAAGAGATTACTTTTAATGCTGACATCTATGTGTGCATGTGCATGGGTGCACACATTTTCTGTTTCATACACATGTGTACACTTACATTCTCTGTTTATTGCATGCAACATATCCATCAATTCTTTGCTCTGACAACCCTCTGCCTCTTGCAACTCCTGTAGCCCCAATCCACTAGCAATTTAATATAAAGGGTTGTTTCTTACTCCAGTCCAGGCCAGTAGAAACAAACAAAAGGACTTCAGAAGAAACCTGTTTTATAGAAGTTGACAGATGGAACATTAATGCTGAGCAGTAGATTAATGTAACCATGACACTAAGTAAGAACAGAAGATAGTGAATCTTTTCTCCATAAAAGAATTTGTCTGGAAATATTCCTAACTTTCCTGTCCTCACTAAAGAGTACAACTTTCATCCCAAAAAGTGAAACCAGGAAAGGTTCAGAGAAGCATGTAGTATTATTAGAATTTGGGGCTGGGGAGGGGCAGTGTTCAATGTTCTTGTGTTTTGCTTTGTTAATAAACCCTGGTTTCTTGGACAAATGTCAAGTATCATCCCTTTAAGACATGTTATTAAATACCAATCAACCAACACAATAATTATACATTAGAGAGTAAAGTAAATCATGTTCTTGTAAGTGCTAGTTTACTGAACTAATTAGTAATATGTTCCTAAATAAGTTCTAATGATGTGGCTGATCATGCAGTCTAAAATACAGTTAAATGCATTTCAGTGAAATTTTATTTAATTTAAGCTATTAGACTGCTTGTGAATTCAGAAGGAATTTTTTTGAGATGCTCCAGGATGTCACCAGAAAGTCTCTCTCTCTGTTGATGTGTACAAAGGGGGAAAATCTCACACATCTCTGACTAGCCTGATTTTAAGTTGTGGATTCTTGTTGCATTTGAACTATTGCTCTTCAGTCTGTATCATGTGTTCCCATTCTAAGAGGAAGCTAGGCCAAAGCTATGAAGCTTACCAGCCCAGCCTTCATCCAGATAACCACAATTTAGGCATGGTAATGGAAGAATGGAGAATTCTGGCCTTTGGAGCTCTCCCTTTAAAAAGGCACATTTGTAGGCAACAAGCTAACTCCCAGAACTTAAGCTGAATTTATGTGCATAAATTCTATGTCTATAAACTGTGTGAGTAGCAAAACTATTATTTATTTGTTTCATTTCTAGGCCACCTTTCTTCCTGTGAGAGGATTCAAGGCAGCTCACAATGATTAAAATAAGATTGGCTAAACCCACAATAAATTAGAGAGTTAAAAAACAATTAAACATGTAATAATTAAAAAGATTGCAGAAACGTTTAATAACTTTGAAAACACACTTAAAAATTATATGCCCAGCATCCAAGATGGACTCTGTGGTTACAAGCTTGCCTAAAGAGGAGGTCTTAAACTCTCTCTCTCTCTCTCTCTCTCTCTCTCTCTCTCTCTCTCTCTCTCTCTCTCTCTGTGTGTGTGTGTGTGTGTCAGTCTAACTTCCTGAGGGATTGCAATCCACATCCTGGTAGCAACATTGGATTTAACTAGCTGAGTGCATCCAAAATATCTCTTCTAGTTTTACCAGAATCCATTATCTCATATACAGTACACCATGCACTGTGTATTAGTTCATGTGATAGGCATCTAAAAGAGCCCAAAAGAAATCTATGCCACTAACATTTGTTATTAATTTTTTTCTTTCCTTCTTTACTCCTCATGCTCACTTTTCTTAGGTTTGTACAGGAAATAAGCAGTGCATATATTTTCTAGTTAACCAAAAACTTTAATGTGAACTGATTGCTTATGTAGATGGGAGGCACAATGTCTATACTTTGAATGGCTCAAAAAGTGTGGGTGTAGTGGTCCCCTGCATTGCTTATTGACATGGTTACTATATCTTTGTTTTTCTTCCTGTCGGCTGAAAGAAGGCTCTTGATTACAAGATCAAGAAACAATTCAAAAACTTTGCCCAAAAGTAATATATTGACATACTGTGTTCTTAAAATGGGAACACACACACACACACGAATAAATTGCATGTTTTCCCATTGGCACATCAGATAGCTTATTTGTGGAATAAATCTTTGCTTCCACGTCAGTAATCTTCATTTTGACCTGAAATGAAATAAGTCAGATCTTTTATTTGCTAATGGATAAGTCATACCATAGAATTACGACACCTACTGTAATTTGGCAGAATTATCTAGATAGTTGTGGTTCAGCTCTACAACCCCGGCACAGAAATCCATATCTCGCTTGCAAATATGCTTGGGGGGAGGTGGTAATGAGCAGGTTACAGCACAAGTCACAAACAACGATGCTAGAAACATTAAACTGTGACATTTTGCTGTATAATAATATTCAGATGAAAAGTAATCAGGGTTATCTTTCTCCTGTGCTGCCAGATAGGAAGTATGAGTACCACATTATCTCAGGACCAACCCCTTAAATAATATATTCTGTAGTAAGCTCAGTTACTTAATAATGTGTCATTTTGATAGTTAAATGCCAAATTGCTATGTGCTGGCGTCCAGCATTGAAGCAGGAAAATGTGATCAGTTGTAACATAACAGACTTCACATTTGTCATTGCATCTCTGCATGTGCACATAGGAACTCAATATGCTTGTCATCAAGTTTGATCTTACACTCGTCTGTTAATTGTTTGATCTTAGAACTTTTAATAAGAAAGATTGTAGAGTTGTATATTAGAGTTGATAAGTAGAGATGGGGATGAAGCGCCAAAATGGGGCTTCGTCTTGGTTCGTGAGTCATCAAACTTGACGACATGAACCATGAATTGCCCCCCAGTGGCCCGACGAACTGGGGGGCGGTTTGTCGGGTCATATTTTTTTTAGACAGCCCCTGAGACTATCTAAAAAAAAAAAAAAAAAAAGCCCTGGCCCCCAAAGCCTTCCTATGCCATGCGGCATAGGAAGAGGAGGTAACGGATCAAAGCGACCCCCCAGCCCTGCTGCCTTTGCAAAGGCAGCGGGGCTACAGGATGACTTGGGTTGGGCTCTCCCCCTCTTCCTATTCCCCTGCAGATAGATATATATCTGGCCAAGATACTGGCGTTATGAATAGTAACATTTCCCCCGAGGGTTGAATTTCTTAGTTTTGATGGAAATGTCAGAAATGTACAAAGATTCCCTCCCACCCCAAAAAGTGTGTAGTGGTATAAACTCTTCAATTAAATATGTGCTTAAGCTTTGGGAAATAAAGGTCATCAAAACATGCAGTGGAGTATAAGCCAGAATCTTGAAAATTATGTGTCTATTTATATATTCAAAGGTGTATTTTCCTGCACAAATTATAATTCTGAATATCTTTGGGTGTTTTTTTTAAATTAATTTCACTGTAATGCTGACTGCACCATCTTATTTTCTTTTGCAACATTACATCTGAAGGACCCAAAGCTCTTTAGATATGATCTCTCTTCTGATTATGAAAGTCAGGATTAACCTTTTCCATTGGGATGCTTTTTTGATAATGTAAAACTGATATAACTATGCCCTTTGTGACTGTTGTGAAAGATGGCAGAAAATAGACAAGGCATGATAGGATGTAATTCATTTGCTAGTAATGGTGCTATTACAGTAATTACAATTTTGTCATTGTGGCTCTACAGTGTTTAAAGAACCTGGCCTGTGGCTTCATTGCAGATGTATAGCAACTAACCCTTTGAGGATCGTTTTCAGTCACATTCAGTTCATATTTGCTTAAAGAATGGAATGAAAAACAGAATTTCTGTAATAATTATTTGTTTTGCAAATGATCATTATCAGTTTAATTTTCTTCTATTATCGGAGTAAAACCTAAAGTGAAAAAAAGGACCAGTTTGTTAAAAAGAGAAAAACACTTTCTCTTTTTGTGTGTGTATCTACTATATACACTATATATATATACTTTATATACTATATATTAAAGTACATACTTTAGTATGTACACTATATGCATACACATTTTAGGATTCTGCCTTAAAAGGGCTGCTACAACACCTTTCAAAAGAAGAAAACATAGAAATGTAAAATTATACATTTATACAGAAAAAAAATGTCTTAACTGCTAGAGCAGTAAGACAATGGAACCTCATGAGGTGGTGAGTGCTCCAATGCTGGAGGCTTTCAAGAGAAAATTGGATACCCATCTGTGAGATCTGCTTTGATTTGGATTCCTGCGTTGAGCGGGGGGTTGGACTCTATGGCCTTATGGGCCCCCTCCAACTTGATTATTCTATGATTCTCTAATAAACAGATTAATACACAATGACCAACATCCAATCATGTCTTCTGTTAGTGGCAACAGTGATGCACCTGTGGAATGGAAGATTCACAGCATTGCACTGGTACTGGTGGAAATAAAGTTGAATCTGATTCTGGACTGTGCAGAAGAGGGAAATCGGACACACTTTCTGTTGGCTGCCCACATGGTAATGCTTCTGGAAACGTTAAGAACAAGTGTGCTACTGCATTGCACAGCTGGGATAACCAGTAGAACTGTCATACAACAGTGTTTTAGTCTGCTAGTGTATGTTGGGTTTAGAGCAATCTCTAAAGTAAAATCAAAACCCAATGTTAAAATGTCTTGCTCTTATTTTCCTGCCCAAAGGTCCTCCTAAGTGCGACCCTTCCCTTTCCAGCATTCTCTCTGTCATAGCATTCCACCTAGCTACTTTGGAGGGAGAAGTGTGTCAGGGAGGAACAACAGGTTCTGCTGGCACTAGCTGCCTATCGGCTCCTTCTTTTCCAGAACTCTGTCCTTATCTCTCCTGTTTCATTTTGTATCATCTCTCCTAGATTGTAAGTCATTTTCATTGAAAAGCATTTCTTGTGCTGGGGCAGGGCAGTGGCTTTGGTACAGTGAAGGAGAAGGATGAAAGGACGATATTTACAGTGGTATGAAGGCTAACTGCAGAGCTGGCGACATGCATCTCTCTACAGAGTGTTTCAGAGTGATTTCAGCAACATAGAAAGGCCAGAGGTTTCCCTCTAACTTCTAAAAACTTGTGGGAGGAAACATTGTTTTAAATATCCTAGCCACAGATCCTTTAGAGCTTTCAAGATCAAAACACATTAGCTCTGAACCATACCCAGGAACAAACAGACAAGCTGTGCCAGTCTTTCAGAACCTACCTCAGAAGCCTGCCATTAAGGAAAGTCCAATTAGCAAACAAGGGTCAGGGTCTTTTTAGTTGTGATGCTGTTCTTTGAAATTTCCCTCAAAATGTTTAGCTGCTTCTTTGGTGATTTGTTTGTTTTTTTAAATTGTAAAGCCCATTCTATCCTGCCAAGTGTTTTCTTGATGTGTGATTGCTGGGTTTTTTTTTTTTGGTGTTCTCCTGCTGTCTTATGAATAGTTTGACTTGCAAAGTTCTGAGTAATAGTTTTTTTTCAGGATCCTTTGAGGGACCTTGCCTAATATGTATGGAAAAAAAGCATTAAACAGTAATGCATCTGTAGTTTCCTTGCAGTTGCTTTATGTACTGCATGCTGCTTTTGAACATGTTTTCAAAGGCGGACCCACATAGCAGGGTGGATAAAAATAAATGATTTTTTAAAAATGAATTGATTTAAATCATGATTTAAAGCATAATGTAAAGAAAAATGATTTTTATTTAAATCCTTAAAATTGATTTATCAAAATTTTAATGATTAAAAATACAAGTTTTTAATTTAAATTGTGATTTAAATCAAATCCACTGCCCCACATAGATCACAATACATACACACAATGAATCAGTTGTATCTATGGAAGGAAAATAGAGGAGAGAAAAAACTGAAGACAATCTTTGTACAAAAACAAATACTAAAGACACTCCCCTGCACAACAGCACAACATTTATAGATCTGGCTCAAGCCTTTAACTTGGTGTGCAGAAAAGGTCTGTTGAAAATTGTAATGTCCTGAAAATGTCCTTGACTCGCATTGTTTGAGAATTCTATGATGGTATAAAAATTCACATCACTGATAGCAGTATTCTCTCTGATCCTTTTCCCATTACCAGCAGTGTAAAATAAGGCTGTGTCCTTGCTCAAACTCTTTTCAAACTTATGTTTTCTGTTTGCTGTGGGATACTTACCAGGAAGAAGACACTGGCGTTAACATTTGATGGAAAACTGTTAAATCTGCGGCATCTTCAGGCCATAACTAAAGTCTCATTTTGCACAGTGCATGAGCACTTGTTTGCTGATGATTGCATTCTTAATGCAACCACACTTCTGGATGTGCAAACAGATCTTGATCAATTTTTCTCTACCTGTAGCTATTTCAGCTTGAAGATCAGTACTGATAAGATGGTGGTGACATAGCAGCTTGCTCCAGGTGTACCTTATGAGGAACCTATTTTGAAAGTATACGAACACTCCATTTCTGCAGTGAATTGGTTCACGTATCTTAGAAGCACTGTCCCTGCTGCATTCTCACTGATGATGAAGAAGCGACCCCATAAATCTCTAAAGCCTGCATTGCCTTTGGAAGGCTTTGATCATCTGTGTGTGGATTGACATGGAACCATTCTCTCCATGAAGATGAAGATGTATAAAGCTGCTGTTCTATCATCTCTGCTTGATGGAGTAGAGACTTGGACTGTCTATCAATGCCATGCAAGAAAGCTCAATCACTTTCACCTTGCCTACATTCAGACTATACTCTATATCAAATGGCAGGATAAAGTTGATGACAAGCATTTTTACAGTTCGGACACAATGTCAACTTCAGTGGTCTTGTTAGGATGTCAGATGAATCTCTCCCAAAGTATCTCTTCTGTGGAGAGTTTGCTCCATGTGTTCAGTTGTGTTGTGGACAAAAGAGATTATTCAAGGAGGCACTGAATGTATTTATTTTATTTATTTGAAATATTTTAATCTTGCCTTTCTTCTTGAAAAGGACCCAAGGCAGCTTATAACAATGAAAGATGATATTTAAAGTTGAAAACAATGAGTATACATTGGTGGTTAACAACATTAAAAGACAATATTTAAAACTATGAAACAACGAATACTGAGGCATTTTACATCATTAACAGGCAATATTTAACAGGCAATATTAAGGCAAAAATCAATAAGTATACTTTTTTTTTAAAGTCAATGAAAAATTGAAAACATAAGTAGTGCTAAAAATTCAGTCAAAGCAGCAATACATAACTAACTAAAAATCACACACAGGTAGCTGGTTACTGAGGGAAGGCTTGTCTGAAGAGAAAGGTCTTTGCCTGCTTGCAGAAGGATATCGAAGATGGGGCCAACCTAGCTTCCCGTGGGAGAGAGTTCCAAACTTGGAAGGAATTTAATATTGACTGTGTCAATTTAGAAGCTCTCACTGAAGATCAACATGTCTGGCCAAAGGCTGTCAAACGGGGGACTGAAAAATATGAAATAAAAAGTGAATTCATCATCTCCGATGGCCAAATTCAGTAGGTACAGCTATTTGAAATATGAGGATGACTGTGTTGTACCTCCCTGCCAGGTAGAGATGAAAATATTTGCTATTTTGTTCTTGCAAGTGAGAACTGAACAATTTAGAAGTTTGATCCCCAATGGCTGAGATTATGAGAATATGTGCATATTTTTCATGTTTTGACAGTCTTTTACGAAAAATTCACCGAAATTGTGTTTGTGTTAATTCTGTGTGGCAAAGAAAAATATGTAGTTTACATAGAAAAATATTTCTCTGCTAGAAAAACACCTAGGTGACATATGATCGAATATGCAAGATGTCGGTTGTGCTTCTTAGCCAACACAAACTTTTAAAAATCTCGCGTTCTTTCCAATAAATTTAAGAAGAAATGTAAGAATTTTGGGAAGTTCTGAGTTTTAGTGTTTTGAATTCTCATCCATTCCTACACGTCATTAAACGTATCTGTGTATAAATATATTGGTGAATAAGGACACGTATGTAATAACGGCTGAAATCCAGTTGTTTAGCATAACAACTAGACTAGCCCCATTGAATCAGTGAGGTTTTGGTGAGTCCAAAATGAAAGTTCCATTGATTCAACTGTAGTTGAAACTTAATATGTTGAACAGAAGGATTTCAGCCAATAAAAATGGGATTTTTGTAAATCTACGGCTTCGAGCCTTAGAAGTCACCTAGAATCCTACAGGCAAACTTCTGAAACTGGGAAGCCATGCAGCAGTGAGGCGACTTCCTGCAAGCAGTGTTCCCTTCTGCTTCCCAGCCAGAGTGCATATGTTGGAGTAGACAATGGCAATAGAAAGATCTCTCTTTTGCCTTCTTTTTCCATTCCCAGAAATCTTGGGAGACATAGTTTTGACTGCTTCAAAAATTTTCTTTTGTTTCTCCACAATCAGTGAACTTCCAGATCTCCTCAGCCTTCCTATTTAGCCATGCGTTTTGTATCTCTCACAGCTTCAACTTCAGCTCACGACCAGTTTTGTTGAAAACAGCTTTATTGGCAAGTGATTTGTTGAACTGATATACTTTATGTTCCGTGTAGTTGCTACAGGAAATGCTAGGTTATCAGTGGCAGGTTTTATTTACTATACAAACTGTGAGGAAATGAAGTAGAGTACAAACTGAGGACAAAAAGAGGCTTTCTAAGAATTATTTGTTATTGTGATTAAATTTAGTAGTTGGGAGCGATGCAGATCAGATAGTCCTATGCAAGGTGACACTTAAGGAATAGCAACTCTTTGGATGCCACTTTGTACCTGGGGAGGTGACTTAGTAAGCAAAAGCTATACTTAAGTACATGATAAGCAAGCAGTGATTCAATTATCCCAGCAGGATGGCTAATTAGCATAGGTTGCTTTGGCTTTTATTATGTTAGATATCAGACCACAGGGAACTAGATAGCATCCATCATTTCCTTCCAGAGTCACTGAACAGCTGTCATGGAGTAAAGGCTCTTAGATGTTTTATATTAAATAATGCTGACCACTTTATAGACAGGTTAACCTCTTCGGTGTGATGAAAAAAAATTACCATGTTTATGGTTCCTGCTTTTAAATGCAACCTCATTCCCTTTGAAGATGGTATGTTATCTGTGAGACGGTAGAAATGTAAGATTTAATATAAAAGGACAGAAAATAGGCTATATATTAAATAAATGAAGGCAAAAATTGACAAATTTGATTTTCTGGTGTCACAGATACAGCCATAGAGGCAGATAATTTACACATGCACACGTGCGTTATTATATTTGGTTAACCACAACTAAAATAAAGTTTTGCTCAATTCTGTTTCAGAAATGGGAATCAGGTGGCTTACAATCCTGATACCCAGTATAGTGGATAGAGTGATTGACTAGGACTCTGGAGACCAGGGTTCAAATCCCCTGGTAAAGCCACTCCTTAAATATCTCACTATATAGCCCTATAAAGGTTGCTATAAGTCAGTCCCGACTTGATGGCACAGAACAGCAGTCTTAAAACTCTTTGTTGTTGTTGCTACTGATAGAACATTTTTTTTAATGTTCCTTGGGAGAATTGCACCTCCAAAGGGACATACTATTTCCCTGTTCTCCAAGGTCTTGTTTAATTAACAAAATGAAAAGAAAATGATATGAAATAATATAAACACCTGGTTTTTTTCTTCAGACGGGAAGTCTTTCCTTCCAAATTGGAACTATTGGTTGCTCATGGTTAAAGGGCCTGATTTCACACACACCCAAAGGGTTCTGGGCCCAGAAGAATTGGTCCCCAGAATTTTAGGCCTGTTTTATAAGAGTTATATTGATTGCTATGTAAATACACAGAATGGTAGTTTCATTTGTATGGTAACTTTCAGTTGTATAGACTTTGTGCACCCTCTCCAGTGGGCAGAAACCTCTGAAACTTAGGTAAAGTGTGCTGCTTATATACCGCCCCATAGCGCTTCAAGCACTCTCTGGGTGGTTTACAAGTTAATTATGCACATTGCCCCCCCCAGCAAGCTGGGTACTCATTTTACCGACCTTGGAAGGATAGAAGGCTGAGTCAACCTTGAGCAGGCTACCTCGGATTGAACCCCGGGTTGTGAGCACAGTTTTGGCTGCAGTACAGCAGTTTAACCACTGTACCATGAGGCTCTACTTAGTCATCTAACTTCAGGGTAGTGGTGAAGCTGGAACTGAGGGCAGCATAGAGTACTGTATTTAATCTGATTTGTCTAATTAAGGCATCTCTTAATGGTATGGCCCTTAATAGCTACAGCATCCCAGCATTATGTTGCTTTGATGAATATGAAAATATTTGCACAAAATATTAAAACAGATTTTTTTTTTGGTTAGTTGAATTCTTTTAGAGTTTTCAAATGCTGCCTGATTTCAAACATGCATAGAAAGTTGTGGAGCTTTGTTGCATGGGATGAAAGATGGACTCAATTTGAGAACTAGACTGACTGAGCTAAGAAGACATGCCATTTTAAAAAAAATCAAATTGATCTAAAATCATGATTGAAATTTTTTTAAATTGATTTTTTAAAATTTAAATCATCAAACATCTGATTTTAAAAATTTAGATCAATCAAATCCACCCTGCCCTTAGAGGATCGGATTTGACTATAGCTGTGCCAAATATTTCTCCTGGTAGAATTGTGACCATTTTTAATTAATTAGATCAAGACGAAAAAAATTCAAAGGAAGAGAAATTCTCCTGGGGGCGTGTAATAGAAAGAAAAAGAAACAATTATACAGCACTCTCAGACACTGCGGTGTCCAAAATACCAAGCAAAAGAAATTTTAAAGGTCTTAAATGGATTTTAAAAATGGCAGGAAAAAATTGGATGGTTTCGTGGAGAAATAAAACTCTTAAAAAATTAGAGGACAAATGATAATAAAGCAACAGTTTCGCCTTTTTCTTTTCTTTTCCTGAAACTGGGCTTAATGTTGCCGTACCTAATGTTTTAATACCTGGTACAGGCTTTCCAGGGAAGGACTCAATTTCCTTCCCATACTATACATTCAGAGCTGATACAATTAGCAAACACATGTGATACATCATTTGCCAGGCTGTATCAAATTTCAGGCGATAATCAAATGTCTGACTATCATGAAGAAGGTTGTCATGTAACGTTGAAAGCAACTTGAAGTTCTGTAAGTTACTTTTTACTTTCCCAACTCAGTTATGAATGTCACAATGTAACTTCTTCAAATTAAAGTGTCTCACCATGTTGTCATGTTCTGCATTCTTTGATGGATACGTCCAAAGCAGATTTTAAGCATAAATGCACCGGTAATGACCAGACTGCTATTATTTTGCAGTGTGCCGAGAAGATTCCCACCAGTCTATAGTCTCCTGTGCTGCAGTGCTACTTACTCCCATTGAATCTGCAGCTGAAGGAAAGAAGAAGGAACAGCCAAAAATGCCTGAAGTGACCAAACAGTGAGTGAATAATATTGCAATATTTTTTTCTGTTTCTCGTGCGTGTTAAATGATTAGCATCAGGTATATCTTTACTAACATGTACGTTGTTTGTTTAAGACAACTGTCTTAAAACATGTGGATAAAATTCACTGTAGGGGTAAGTTGCTTCTTGTTAAAGGTAATCTGGAATCACACTAAGATGAGATGAACTCTGTATTTTTAGATGGAAATGGTATGTGGAGTTTTTCCAAGCTGGAATACATTTAGCTACTTTGGGCCAAACTAGCTGTATCATTGCATATTATGGTGATCGATCACTGTGCAGGGAACAAATGCAAAGTCATATTTATTTTTTTTTGTGATGTTATGTTCTTTTTAGGGACGTGGTGATATTTTGTGATATTATGTTCTTTTTAGGGACGTGGTGGCGCTGCGGGTTAAACCGCAAAAGCCTCTGGACTGCAAGATCGAAAGACCAGCAGTTCGAATCCACGCGACGGAGTGAGCTTCCGTCGCTTGTCCCAGCTCCTGCCAACCTAGTAGTTCGAAAACATGTAAATGCCAGTAGATAAATAGGTACCACCACGGTGGGAAGGTAACAGTGTTCCGTGTCTAGTCGCGCTGGCCACTTGAGCACGGAAACTGTCTTCGGACAAACTCTGGCTCTACGGCTTGGAAACGGGGATGAGCACCACCCCCTAGAGTCGGACATGACTGGACAATTGTCAAGGGGAACCTTTACATTTACCTTTATGCTCTTTTTATAGAAAATGTGAATAGTCTGTGTGCTATACATCTATAAATGGAGCAACTGGCTAGGTCTCATATGGACTATAGTGCAACAGTATCATCTGCTAAATCAGATGGTTGTTTTTTGCTTGGCTTTGACCAGAGGGAAAAACCACAGAAGTATGTATGGTATCCCTTTTTCCAGGAAGACGATGACATTATTTGCCTTCTCTGTCTGAAGACTGGTTGTGCCTTCTAGGATGTGGGTATCCTGTTTGTGACTACCAAGTCCCATTCATTTCAGTAGGTCTGGTTTCATTAGGTGTAAGGATGTAGCGAATATTCACAATTTTCCAACCCTGGAGGAAATAGTATATTGAGATTCCATTCGCATTTGCTGAAAAACAGCCATGGCAATTGCTTTGTTTTTTTGTGAGAAGTGGTTATCTGATTTAAAAAAGGAGTCAGATTCTGAGATTTTCCCTTGCTTGGTGTCACGTTGTGAATGGTAGTGAGCACAGGAGAGTATCCTGTAGACCATATTGACTGCTGCCATTGGTGTTGTCAAGATTCAGGCTGCCCTTTGCTATGTAAACCTTGCCATCCTTTTTCCTGCTGGCAATGGGGGCACAAAATTGTGCAGCAATTTCGGGCCATTTCCTGGCATTTTGAATTGTGGATACAGAAGCACAATATCCCACATTCATAAACTGGAGGTTTTTTGAAGAATGGAATCATTTGTTTACATGTTCAGCTGTCCACCATGAGATTATTTTTGAAGGCAATGCTAATGTACATTGACTTTGTTTCCAGACTTGGTTGGATAGCTGGCTGATTATTTTGCAGTAACTTTAGTTAAACTGCTGCAACACAGACAAAATTTCACATATTGACATTCTGATAATTTTACTTGCACTTACAAGCATTGATGGCTCTGATGCTAACATTATTTGTGGAACTGGAATTATCCTTAGATGCCACTGTGTTGCCGTGGTTGTCTGCATCAGGACAGCCAGAATATGGGCAAGTTGTGTAAACTGAGTGTGAGCAATCTTGTGTAAGTTAGTTTTTGAAGGCTGATGGAAATGCTTTCATGGTTGCAGTTCCCAAACTTGGGTTGACTTTCAAAGGCGATCCAAGGACTTGAGAAAAGTGAACTTCTTTTCTTTGCATGCCTGTCACACAATAGGAGAGTTGCATCTGTAGTTTGTATGGCAGAGGTGGTCAAAATGCAGCTGTCCAGGACTGCAGCTCCCAATATTCTTTGTCACAGGGTGTGCTAGTTAGTCCTGATGGGAACTGCAGGCCAAAAAATATCTGGAAGGCCACGTTTTGCCCACCCAAATGTACCAGGAAGGGCAAAAGGAGTAATGGGGACAAAATCCAAGTGTGCGGATGGATAGTCTGCTCCCTTTCTTTAAGAGAGCCACTGCTAAGCTTCCACAATCCCTGTCCAACAACATATTTACTCCATTCTTTTAGTGCCAAGGAAGTTGGCAGTTCTTTCCCTGCTTGGGTTTTAATTTGAGCAGGAGAAGAGTTCCAGAGCTTGTAAAACACACCTTCTACTTTGAAGTCAGCTTTTTTGAGGCTCTGAACTTCTCTTCCATGCCTGTCTCTGGAGAACTGTTTAAGCATCTTTAATGTCATCGCACTTCAAAGTTCTGTCCTGTTGCCTAGTCACCATTTGTAAAAACTTCCTTCATTTGCTTGGTATTTTACTATTCAGTTGGCAACAAAGAAATGCCAGATGGAGAAGACTGAAGTAGAATTCTACAGAATAAGATATCTTTTTTCTTTTTGGCAATATGATAGAAAATGGCATGGTATTATAGAAACTTAATACTGTTCACAGAGTTTTCCATAACTGCCATTCTGTCATCTCCACAACCGGTAATATGCAGTACCTACAGTAAGCCATAACACAGTATAATATAATACAATATATCACAATATAATATAATATACTGGGTGAAATCCTGTTGCTTAGCATAGTCAGTAACACTCGACTAGGCCCATTGGGATTTGATGTGTCAAGTCCTTCATAAGTTCCTTTGATTCCAATGGACCTACTCTAGCTGTGACTGATTTTAGCATAGTAAATTGCAGTTAGAGTAAGCCCCTTTTGAATCAGTGTGAGTTACAGAGTACCCGACTCACCAAATCTGCACTGACTCAGTGGGCCTATGCTAAGTGACAGGAGTTCAGCTAATAGGGTAGACTATAATAAAATAATTGCCTTTGTAAAAAATGGAAAAGTTAGGCTTTATTCTATAATTTGCTTAAAGAAGCTCCACCACATTTCATGGACACACAGTCAGATGTTCCAGCAGTTGGATTTCAGCCCAAGTCAGGAGGGAGTGTTAAACACATAGTTGCTAAGCAGAACCCTCCTCAGGAAGAGGAGGTTAATTCACTATGTCCATTGCCACAGACATAAAATGAGAGCAACACCAGCAAGAGGGCTGAGGAGAGAACTGTATATTTCACTATCCAATCCATGTTTCCAACTGTCATTGTCTCTAAGAGCTAAACTATACATTACAGATGTTCATTTAAGGAGGGAATTCCTTAACTTTTGAAAATATCTGACCTTTTCACAGCTCCTCTAGTTTGCAAATTTGCTTCCTTTGTTTTGTGATTGGTGTTCTGGATGTAGACAAGTGCTTTATTTGCAAGTATGAGTGTTCAGTCATTACGGTCTGCCAGAATTACAACTTTGAAGTATGAACGCATGTTGACTTCAATATTCACTGGCCATTTTCCACTCACAATGGCATATTTTCTGTTGCACACAGGATTTCAGCCACTGTTTGGTCTTTAGTGTTAGCCATCTAAGTAGCCTTCTAATACAGACTGCATGGACCACCAGCAGTAGTAAGAACATTGGATAGAGGTGAAGAGATCATGTCTCTTCCTCTAATGGTGTCCTTTTGCTACCAACTCCCTTCACAGAATAGAACCAGCATTATGTAATATCATTAACAGCACAAATTATTCTGGATCTGTCACTGTGAAAAGCAGTGTCATTCAGCTTTATGGCTGACTTTATTAATATAAACAATTTTAAGAACCATTTTGGTTGTAAAGTGGTATGCAATTCTTGTTAAATAAATAAGGAAGAATGCAGCATTCTTACTTGAGGAATAGGTTCTGAAGTGCCACTGAAGGCCAGTTTGAATTATTTGATAATTTAATCAGTGCTCCTAGAGTCATTTGGATTTTATAAGCTAGACACCAAAATCTCTTGGCCAGTGGTTTACGGATATGCTCCTCACTGATGAACTTATTTTTTTAGACTGGAGTAAGCCCACATTCTTCTCCAGAGACTAACAAGTAGATATTCTCCTTGGTATCCCACTGAATTTGGGAAGGCTCTGAAACCCATCAAACTATATTTTGCTGCTGTCCCAAAGATCTGTAGAGCTTGGTGTGGTATCACAGACAAAACCTCATGTCTCTCTCATCTTGGGGAAATCAGGGTTGGTGGTCAGAGCATATGTCAGCTTGCTGTCCATTCCATTCCAGATGTATAAGCTTCCCTCAATCTTGGTGAAAGTAGTCTACAGTGAGCGATTATAGGAGTTGCAGTTCAACACCATCTGCTGGTCACAAGTGGCCCACCTCTGATGTAGCTCCTTGAACATAGGCTATCTTTGGTTCTGCTGCATGAGTTACTGTATGGAACTGTTTGAATTGTTCAGTTGAATGTCTGGGGAGTGCAGTGTGATAGACTGCTGGAAGCAAAGGGTTCAGTGGTACAACAGCCTCAAATATAAAGTCTTGTGTAGGATCAAGAACCCTTTCAGTGCATAACAGGTCATATCTTTTTCTTGTCTTTCTTCAACACATTTATCTTCCACCCCTGGCCTAGTCATTCTGTAGGATATTTTTCAAACAGCATTTACAAGTGGTTTCAGCGGAAGAGGGGGCAGAAATTCAATAAACAAGGGTGTTCCAACACTTCAAACCTAGATTACATTTTTGCACACATTCTACCTGCTATGTGACATTTGTTCAAAGTTGATTTGTTGTTTAAATTCATAGAAATGAAACAATTTTTAAAAGTGTGCTGACATTTGGGGTAAACATTCCAGGCCTCCTTGGTGTTGCTATGGTGATGGTTTAGTAAGGCTCTCTTGAAAGGATATGGATGCTAAAACTTATTGTGAACTTTCCTTTAGATGGGTAGGAAGGGCTAAATATATTCCGTCACTTCATTTTAAAAAGAGTGGAAAAGCAGGGGCATGTTGAGCTGTCTATAGAAAGCAAGGGCCTTCTCCTAGTTGTAAACATCAGAAAAGAAGATAGTTTTGTGTTCTGTGTCTGTAGTTTTGATCACAGAGTACAAAATGGAAGCTTATGCTGCCTTGCCAGGCCATTCTTAGATGTTGCAGGTATTGGCCGTCAGGTAATACTTTGTTGACTGATGCCAGCAAGAGTGACAAATCACAATAATGTGCCATGGTCCAATGCAACAGGATACGCATCCAACCAATGCAGATTGATACAATTTGTGTGTGTTCATTTTGGTACCACACACCTATTTTGAGTGAGCATCCAGACTCTTTCAGAGTGCTGTGTAGGATCTTTGAACCTCTGAAACAAGGGTGAACATTGTGTGTCCAATTTATAGCATGAAGCCCTTCATAGTCATTTTGTGTCCCTCCCCAAGGTCACCCAGCCATGAAAAAATAGTTGCCTTTGAGAAAGAAAAAAAATGACACCAATGTTCTCTTCTCCTGGGAATTTCCAAAAGTAGTTATCTTTACTGGCAGAGTCTTCCAACTCCCTGCACGATAAAACTAGAAGTCCAGGTACTTCTTTACAAAATATTTTTTGACATCCCGGTGTTTGATGAGCTCCCTTCCCACAGGTGAGGGGCCATGAAATTTGGACCCCATGCCTACAAAAATGGCCCATCCTAGCTCTAAGCAATTTGGGTGTACAATTTCCTTGCATATGGGCTTTAAAATCCTTTGAAGGAGGCTTACTCCATATGTCTTCATTTTCAGAAGCCCGTTTGAACTGCATGGTCTCAGTAGTATTATGTTGTTACATGCCGTCAAGTTGCATCTGATTTATAGTGGCCCTAACAGGGTTTTAAATTGATATGACATGTTAAAGGAGTGGTTTCACCACTGCCTGTGGGAAGCTCCTGACCAAGATCGTTAGCTGTATTCCTGTTTCAGTGAGAGCAAACTCTCCTGGCAGAGACGTAGCAGCTGCCAGCGGGCGGCGTAACCTACTCATTCTGCCCCTTTCCCTTAGAGTTAGATCATAAGTTCAAAAACTTTCTCCGGCCAATCCTAGTGGCGATTAGGTAACCAGTATCCTATCTGAATTCTCACAACATACGATGTAACCCTTGCTAAGTTAATAAAAGAGTTCTCAAGGCGTTGCCTTTAGGCTCCGCTGGCTCGGACATCTGCTTGTCGACTTCTTTGCAATTGCCTTTCTATTGTTCCGTGATCACCTACAACTGCCACCCCCGGCATGAGTTTCCATGGCTGGGTGGGGATTTGAATCCAGGTCTCCTGCATCTTCATCCACTCTTTCCACTATATTATACTGGTCCCCCTTATTAGTAGGCCCTTATCTTTAGAAGTTCCTTTATTGACTGGCTGGCTGCCTTGATTAGGGATAAAGGAAATTTTCTTATGTGAGATAGCTGCTCATCTAGTTAAGAGATGAGAAAACTATGGCCCTTCGGATGTTGTCGGACTGCAACTCTCCTCACTATTTATCACTTGCTAATGCTAGCAGCAGGAGCTGCAGCAGCAACAACAGCAACAACAATAGCAACAACAATAGCAGGATTCCATCAGATTGGTTCCATCTTATGATGATCCTTCCCAGGTTTTTTTTTAATCTATAGAGTACTCAGAAATATTTACCATCCACTTCTTCTGGGATCATTTCTGGGACTATGCAGCTTGTTCAAGGTTACACAGGTTAGCTGTTCTCCACAGAGGCACAGTGGGGAATTGAACTCCCAACCTCTGGCTCTGCAGTCACATACCTAACACACAACCTGTCCTATGCTGTGCTACACAGAAATTTTAGCTGGAAATGCCAGGCATTGATCCTGGAACCTTCTGCTTGCAAGCCATGTGTTCTGGCACTGAGCTAGTCTTCCTCCCCAAAGCCAAGAGCATTTGAAACAAAGAATGCAAGGATGACATGATGGATTTTAGATCTGCTGGTATAGGAAAATGCCATTGAGGAGGTGGAAAACAGCCTTCCCTTGCAAGAAAAAAACAGTATAATGTTTTCATTACCTGCCTAGATTCCCATAACATGTCACTGGCTTGTTTTGGGGGAAAGACTATCTCTTGGTGTCTGTTCTCCTTGTTAAAAATATAATTAATAGTATGCCCCAGTACAAAGGATGCAAAGACGAGCAGGATGGAGATAAAAGAGGACTTATGAAATTGAAAGTAATATCTAAGGTGACTGGTAGTTTTTAGAAGGTATCTGAAGATCTTCCTGTTTATGAAGGCTTTCATGGTTTAGGAGAGGACCTAAACCATTCTGAAGAACTAAAACACACTTATTTGGAGTGCCAGATTTACAACACAATTCTATACTGTCTGTTCAGTCAGAGAGAAATCCAGTTGAGTTGAGTGAGTTTTACTGCCACATAAGTGCGTATGGGATTACAGCTTCATTTATTGTTTATTATTTTATATAAATTTTTGTTTTATTATATTGTACTATAACTGGTTGAAAGCTACCTCAATATTAAACGGTATCTCAAGGAAGGAAAGAAGGAAGGATTCCACATCCACCCCCACCCCTAGGGAGAAGGACGTACAAAGACGTACTGTGTGGTAAGCAATAAGATTTTTTTTATTACCGAGGTTGGTCCTAATTCATAAGAACACCAGAGCTAGTAAACCCCTGAACTGCTTTGTAGATGGTATAGCTAGTCTTGTTGGTGCAGGTAGATGGACTTCCTATAAGAGGCAAACTCCTTTTCTACCACAGAGCAGACCTGTGAGATGACTGTCTTGAAATGTTATGACATAAGATCATATGATCACAATGGAAAACAAAACTTGTTTCTCTGTTACGCTTATAGCCTGCCTTTTCTTCACTGAGCTCCAAACAACACAAGTCTCTTCTCCACATTATCCACCCCATCCACAAACCACCCAGTGGATTTTGTGCCTCAGTAGGGGATGGAACTTGTGTTTCTTATGTTGTAGGCCAACACTCTAATCGCTATGCCACACTACCATAAAACATACAAACGATGATTATATGGATAAAAGATCATAGCAACAACCATTTTATGAAACAGTAACCTATTCTAGAAGGTGCAGAGAAATGGAAAGGTAATTTTTAAAACCCTTTTGTGTGTTACATTTCCTTTGACAAGCAAACTCTATATATCCTTCAAGACAAACATTTTTGACCGACTTCAACAACTTTACAAAAGATGATGGAAGCGTTGCCTTTATGCCTTTCTCAGATGAACTGTCAATAGTAACAATAGGCAAGAGCTAACTTTGCTGTCATGCTGTTGAAAATCTGTTGTGATTCCAAGTATTACGTGGAAAGAAGGTTGAAAGTAACATAAGGTTATTTGCACAGAATTAAATTCTTCCCACAACAGTAGAAGTGTCGATGTTCAAGAGTTCATGCTTGGTACGCTGTTAAAGTGTAAGAATTAAGTGAATGTGAACATTTTTCAATGCAGTTCCTTAATATATCCATAAATGGTTTAATGTGAATGTATGCTGCTCTGTTAGAATATTGGAGGTTGTGGTAGGTGAGACTGTGAAACTTTTTCCTCTGCTAAATGTACACTAATAGCATTAATTGAATCTTCTGGAAGAATATATAATTACAAGTTTGGTGTTTCAGTGCATCAATTCTTTATATACATTGGTTTTCCTAGATTTTCAAAGATTTTAATATTAACATTTTATATTGAAATTCTGCTTACTGGTCTTAAGACTGAGCCCTAAAGAACTGATGACAGGATAATCCTCTGCATGCTTATTTAGAAGTAAGCTGTGTTTCAGCTGAAAAAGACTTACTCTCAGGTAAGTGTAGTAGATTTGCAGTCTAAATTAGGGATGTAAAGACTAAATTCTTCATTCTTTTTATTTTAGGTTGGCTTGATGAGACATCTCATAGAGGAATTGTTTAGCCGCACATGCTAAACACCCAGGATAGAGTAAGACAAGATCACATTTTTCCTCATTGATGGAAATTTGTACAGTCTGTCTTTGCTCAAAACTAATATCCTTTCCCTTTGAATAGAAAAACAAGCACATAATAGCAAGTGCAGAAAGCCTGGCTAATTTATATAAAAGTTGCACACAACCCTGTTATACCTATAATCCATAGAAGTCCATGCAACAAAGCAGCAGCCATTCATTTTGCACAAAAAAAATTATTCTCCTTATTGAAGAGCTGTACAAAATGCCTTGATGAGAGAGAAAAATGAGATAAGTAATATATATTTATTATTTATTTAAAATATTTTTACCCCGCCTTTTTCCTTAAATAAGGACCCGAGGCAGCTTACATCATTAAAAGACAGTATGTAAAGCTAACAACAGTGAGTATACAATACTAAAGCATAAAACAAATGCCACAGTAAAAAGTGGTAAGCAAAAGCAATACCAATAATTCAAAGCAGTAAATCCATTCTTGTCTCACATGTGAGGATGAGAGAAGCAAAGATTCTAGTCTAAATATGCTTTTTAAAACAAATCTTTTACTGAGGTTTATCATTTTATATTGTCAGTCATATGCTACTTGTAATAATTTTGACCAGTTTTGTGGACCTCTTCCAATAGCAGTTGAAACTCCGGATGTCTTACTAGTCTCTCCCAGTCAACATGCCCAGCTGTTCATGCAGGCAGTCAAGTAGTATGCTCTTACACACACTTCATATGTAATTCTGAAATGTTGTGTCTGAATTGTGTACTTTGAAATTGGAACCTTTTTGAGATGAACATGAAAGAACCAGTTGCTTAAGAGAGTGGTAGGAAGATAGTCCAGGAACAAAAATGATTTTTTGGAGCATACAGCAAAAAATGCTGCCCTTCCTTTATCACTTTAGAGAACAAATCAAGGACAAGAAATGGATCTCTGTGTTAGCACATAGATGGAACATGAGAAGAACTGTCTGTAAAATATGATTTGTGGGATTTAAATGCCAGTTATAGAGATTTAGTTCTGTCATAAAATGTTCATTAGAATCATTAGGATTTAGAATTAATTAGGAACAGTCAGATGTTTTAATATATGTTAATATACAGGTATATTTCCTTTCAAACTGGAAGAAGTAATCTAACTGAAGACCCTGAAGTCTTAAATCGTAACTACATGATACTTTGTCTGTTAATTCTGTCCCATAACTTGAATGAAGAAGCTGAGAAGAGCTGTTATTTATAAGTGTGAAAAGAGTTGAATTGGTGCAACAGAGCTTAATCATTGCAAATGCACTGTCTCTCTTAACCAATTTGTCAATGGTCGACAGTCAGAGTAATAAAGCCCTCTTCAGTTCTGGACATGTCTAATGGGAGAAATTTGTAACAGATCTTAATAACTGTCATGGTGTATGCTGCATGTTCCAAATAAGATGGGGTTGCCCTAAAAATTGCTTCCATGAAAACAAAAAGATAAAACAAGAGGAGAAAGAAGAGATGAATGGAATGATAGTTCAGCCTGGTGGTGGAGAAACGCCAACCATATTGCTGTCACAATACAGGATGGTGATGATGACATTGGGCTGCATTTTTTAATACAGACTTCTCTTTCTGTGCTTCTGAAATTGTGATGTTAGCTCTTTGGTATTTATTAGCTACTAGCTGTGGATTAGAAAACTCTTGCCTCCTCTCCTAGGACATATGGTATTGACATTTAACGTCTGTAAATTAAATTGTTTGGACTTAAGACTCAAAGATTCACAACCGTGAAAACAAGTAGACAGGTATACTGATGGGCCCTAGACTGCAAGGTGAAACAGACAGAAACAGATAATTATGCTCACTGTGCATTATCTGAGCCAGAACATTGAAAGAGTTACTTTACTAAACAAGTGTCTTATCAGATTTGTTATTGTAATGAACTGGTGATGCTTTATATTATGCTCCGTGGCAGCTGTTGACATGGTCATAAAACATATTGCTAACCAGAATAATGCTAAATTACTGTTCAGACAGAACTGCATGCAAAGCTCAGCTTACCTTGATAGCACAACAAAAACAGCCCACTGATTCACACAAGTTGTATTAGTTCCTTCTGTGAAGAATTGACTTTGTCTCTTATCTGTTTAATTCCCAGTGTGGTGTAGTGGATAGAGTGATGAACTAGGACTCTGGTGAACAAGGTTCAAATTCCCCACTCAGCCATGGAAACTCACTGGGGGAGTGGAGCTGGTAAAACCACTCCTTAAATGTCTCACTTAACCTTGAAATCCCTATTAGGGTTGCTACTGTATAAGCTGGTTCCGACTTCATGGCACAGAACAAACACACAATGTGTCTCTAGCTCTGAGAATCCAAGAGAGTTTTTAGACGTACAAGATGGTGTGGTGTTGTCTTGTTCACTGCCAGATGCATGGCTAAGTGCAAATTCACCTGCCACATCCTGAAAGTCCTATGTTAACCTCCGGCATGCCTCTGTCCTCCCCATGATCTGTCAAGCAACAAATGAAGAGATCATTAAGCAAATTTTACACCTAGGGCTTAAGAGCTGTGAAGGACAAACTAAAATAGACAGCATTAAGTGGTAATGTGGGGATCCTCCAGGCGCTGCAGACATTTGTACACAAAATCAAATTCACTGCTTTTCAGTATGCTGAGGATAATCCTATGTTTGCAGCCACAGGTGCACATGTGACACTACACCTCAGGTTTGTGTAGTACTGAGTCCCCAGTCTCTCAGGTATACTCCCTGTAATTGTGGTGATAATTCACCCGAGACTGACAGCTTCTCCAGGCTCATGTGATGAACGATTATTTTTACTATGTATAGAAAGACAGAACATTGAAATTACACAGAAGGTCACAGTATCTTTAAACTTCCTTTTGCATACTTAAACTGAGAATGTGAGTAAACTGTTAATTGTATAAAATTGATCTCTAGTGTTGTTATGATTTGTACTGCAATACTGTGATTAGATATTATCAAGTAGCTTTTTCTTCCTTTGTGCCTTTTCCTAAATGTCATATGATCAATGGGCTGAAGACATGAGTTGATTTATTCTATGGCTTAATGAAAACAGGTGCTTTAGTTTTTGAAACCAGCCCTTCTGTTGCAGGTAAAAACATGTAAACATATGGGCATTTTTGGGAGAAGGATGCTTGGAAGTCTGAATGAGGCTGAATAACATTTCCACTGCTGAGGGGGTTACCATGTGTGTTCTGATTCTAATTACTGCAAACATTAAATCTATTTTGAAAAATCTCAGAGGCCAAGAAGACAGATCAGAGCTGAACAAAAAAAGTTGCCTTATGTTTTGTCAGACCATTGACCTACTACTGTCTGTTCTGAGTGACAGCAGCTCTTCATCATTTACCTGCAGATCATTGGTGCTTCCTACTAGTTGGCCTTTTACCACTAAGTCGTGTCCAGGTCTAACCCTGCTTAGCAGCCAAAGTCAGATAAAATTGGATGTGTTCACTCTGCCGGAAGAAGTCAGGAGGCAAAGCCATTTAGCGTGTCTACAACAATGGCATACAAAAGTTGGAATAATTCTATAAGGGGCTGATATGATCTCCGCAAAAGGTGGAGAAATCTATTATGACCATATTATGACTGCAAAGCACACGCACTACAAAATATTAAGGGAGAACAAGATGCCCACCTTCCCTTTTTTAGAGACAGCTGCATGTTTAGAATTCTCTCAGGTTGGGGACTGAACATTTCTGATGTAATCCAAAGTAGCACTTGCAGTGGTATATTTTCAGTAAGGGCAAGGGCGAATTCCACTATAGTTTTTATTGCATAACTGTTTGTACAGTCGGTTCTGCAATGGCCTGGAGAACTCATGGTGCAGTGCTGTAATCAAGCAGAAATGTGCCAGTAGGGAGTTTTGCTCTGCTAGCCTTATGTTGAAATGAGATCAAGCTTCTTAAGTATGCTAATAATGACCAGAATCCTAGTGCCAGTTAATGCTTGAATAATTGTTGTTGTTATGTGCTATCATGTCATCTCCGACTTATGGTAACCTTATGAATGAGTAATCTCCAAAACGTCCTGTCCTCAACTGCCTTGCTCAGCTCTTGTAAACTTAAGTCTGTGGCTTCCTTTACGGAGTCAGTCTGTAACACCTTTAAGTTTTGGGGGGCTATATGTTTACTTAGGCATCTATTTATGAACCTTGCAAAGAGAGTTTCACAAAAATGAGTCTCTTCTCATGAAGGCAACACAAGCAATTATAACAATAGCCAAATTCTACAATTTGTGCACCCAGGTCCTTGGCAGCAGCATCAATAAAGAAGTTGCTTGTGGAATTGCAAAGTTCAAGTGTTCTTTTGGATTTCAAATTCAGACAAAAATCCAAGATATCTTCCTCAATTGGGTTGGGTATCCATAACATAGAAGAATCAGCTGCACACGCAGAGTCTTCAAAACACTAAAATAAAATATCAATTGAATTGCATAAACATGAGTTCACTATGTGGATTCACTCCTCTAACACAAATACTTAGGCAATATACTTAGACCAAATTGGCAAGGGACTTTGCAATCCAAGTGGCAACAGCAGCTTTGGCTTCTTCAACTCTCTCGTTCTTTCTGATTCAAATCTCTTACTCACAGCCCCACTCTTTTTAGTCCCACCCTTTAGGCTGAACCAATATTTCATATGGGTTGCAAGTCCATTTTGTATTTAATATTCCTCTTTTTCTGCTGACTTCAACCTTTCCCAGCATTTTGTTTTTTTTCCAGAGAATCCTGCCTTCTCACGATGTGCCTAAAGTAGGACAGCCTCAGTTTCAACATTTTTGCCTCCAAGTTTGATTTGCTCTGGAACCAATTGTTCATCTTTCTGGCATGCCAGAGTATACACAAAGCACTCCCCCACCATCACTTTTCAAACAAATTATTTTTTCCCCCTGTCAGCATTCTTAACTGCCCAGCTTTTGTACCCAGACGTAGTGATTGGAAATACAAGAGGGTGAGTGGTCTTGGTCTTGGTCTCCAGTGAGACATCCTTACACTTGATGACCTTTTCTAATTCCTTCATTTTTGCCCTTCCGAGTGTCAGTTCTTTCTGATTTCTTGGCTGCAGTCTCCATTTAGATTGAAGAGTCAACAAAGGTATGCAAAATCTCTAACTACTTCAGTTTCTTCATTGTTAATGCTAAAGTTTTGTATTTCTTCTGTAGTCATGATTGTTGTCCTCTTAATGTTGCAGTCCTGCTTTGGTACTTTCTTCTTTCACTTTTGCTAATTAAGTCTTGGTGGGTGAATTGTTGCTTATTAATAGGGTGATAGTCGAATTTCTGAGCATGTGTTGTGGCATGCAGCTAACACCTCATTTATGAACTGCAGTTTGTTGCCAAGAATAATGTAATTTTCCTTGTGCAAACATAAATTAGCAGTAAGATTCTGGTCATTAGGTGAACACAGTGGATTAAATAGATGAATGAGTTAGAAACACAGGAGTAGGTTCAGCACCCATTTGAGTTTAATTACAAACGAACTTAATTTTTTTGCTGTATGATATGTGAAATGACCCTTAAAAGGGAAATGAAGTCTGATAAAATCCATTCATGTTTGATCAAAGCCATTGAAGGGTTAGAGGGAAGAATTATTCTGTGTTACATTTTCAGGCAGATGCTTTCAGAGACATGTTATAAAATTCTGTTCCAAGAATCTGACAATATTTTCTTCTTTTGTGTATAAAGCATGACAAACGTGAAAAGTGACAAAGTGTTTGGTCCCAGGGTCCCATACATAGGTCTTTTTTGAAACAACGTTTGTCCCCTCACGTTGACTTATGCCACTGATCAGTTCTTTTAAACAAAAGACTTAGATCCGTGGCTGCTGAACTCAATTGAGGTTGGTCAGGCATGTCTGAGGAGAATATGATTCATTTATATTTAATTAAGCTGACTGGAATTAAACCCAGATAGAAATAAATCATTAGTTTTGCTTTTCAGGACGGTTACTTCAGAAGCTGTTCTAGCTACAGTATAGGACTAAAAGGAAAATGAGGTATTGTTAGAATTTCAGAATCTCTATTTCTCATTGAAGTCCGTGTTGAAATCACCTCCCCCCTTTTAATGGGCATATTGAATGAAGACAAAAGTGTGGACTACTCTTTTCCCCCTCTCTTTCTCTCTCTCTTCTCTTCTTTTCTTTTTCTTCTTTTGCCAATGAGAGAGTTTGGTGGAGATGTTACCTTTAAAGATAAATTTTGGATCATCTATACTTTTGTGAGGAAATACCTTTTTGATTAATATTATATTATGTTTCAAAGTTAATTATCTGGTACTCAATAAGAAGGTGAGTTCAATTAGGTTTTACTGGGAATTAATTTACATTTCGCCATAAAGTGTATAGTTCTGACTTGTGAAAAGGTAGTGCTAAAATCAATAGGTGTTTAAAAAAGTATTTTCCTTTTAACTTCTCACTCTTTCGCACACACACACACAGAGAGAGGACTGAAGTGTCCTACCACTTTTGCCAGGTGGAGAGCTAGCATTAGACTTGGGCTCTGGAGAACAGGGTTCAAATCCCCACTTGGCCATGGAAACTCACTTGGGGGAATTGAAATGGTAAAACCACTCCTTAATATCTCACTTACTGAACCTTGAAAGCCCAGTTAGGGGTCACTGTAAGTCATTTCTGACTTGATGGTACAGAATGCACAAACAGAATTAGGGATATTTGACAATTTTATCTTGGTTCATTTTTCACAAGTTACACACATTTATGGATATTATGTTCATGATGGAAAGGACGTGAAATCTGAAGAATTTAGATATGGGTGTAAGCAAAATTGACAGGTTTGCCTATCCAAGCCACGGCTTTCATTACTAAATGGTGTACTAGAACTGTCCCTCTGTTTTCTGAGAGGCATCTCAAATTTAAAATGTGTCTGGTAGGCAGGTACAGTGTGGCCCATTCCATGTTGGAAATGGCTCTATGGATAAAAATGTGGTGGTGCAAATGGGGAAAAATTGTTTCAGTTTTTTAAAAATTACCCACATCTACAAGTTTCTTCATGTTCTGGACAGGTTGAACATTTTCAGTGTAGAAGGTGAAATTGACATAATATGGCTAACTGGAAAAGTGTTGGAGTGCATCTTGGTTGTGCAGTTGGGCATATGCCTAATTTTTGTCATCCACAGTTGGCCATGGCATGAGAGCCATTGTGATGTAGTGGGTGGAGTCTCAGACTAGGACTTAGGAGGTCTGGGTTCAAATCTCTCCTTGGCCATGGAAACTCACAGGGCAGCGACAATGATAAACCAGTTCCTGAACATCTGACATACCACAAAAACCTGTGAGGGTCTCCAGGCTTTGGAAGTGACTTGTCAGTACATTACAGGATAATAAAGCCATGACAAGTTATGCAAAACTTACAGAAAGTCCAATGGGATTCTAGGAAATCTGCCAAGTATATAGAAATCACTTCATTAATTTTTAAAGCCCCAGTTTACTTCCAGATTGAATTGTTCTCAGCCACTGAGTTTACTGTTAGAGAGGATTACAAATATGATAGAAATATTAAGTAAAAATCAAATTGTTATATAAGAAGTTTTGTTTTGTTTTATTTTTTTGGAAATTGTATAGTTTCTGTGTTTTTTTCTACGAAGAATTGCTGTTGTTTTTGAAACTGACAAAAATCATGACTGCAGAAGAACTATGTAACTTTAAGTCAACAATGAAGAAATTGAAATAGTGAAAGATTTTGTATGCCTTGGTTCAATCATCTATCCAAATAGAGTACTGCCGAGAAATCAGAAGACTGAGCCTTGGAAGGGCAGCAGTGAAGGGATTAGAAAAGGTCTTCAAGTGTAATGATGTCTCACTGGAGACCAAGACCAAGATCATCCACAGTATTGTATTCCTGATCACCATGCATGCGTGTGAAAGCTGGACACTAATGAAAACTGACAGGAAACCCTCCCGATTCATTTGAAGTGTAGTGTTGGAAGAGAGCTTTGTGGATACCCTGGCATGCCAGAAAGATGAACAAGTGGGTCCTAGATGAAATGGATCTTGATCTATCTCTGGAGGCAAAAATGTTGAAACTGAAGCTGTCCTACTTTGGGCACATGATGAGAAGGCAAGATTCTCTCAAAAAGACAGTAATGGTGGGAAAGGTTGAATGCATCAGGAAAACCAAATACGAGATGGATTGACTTCCTAAGGAAGTCACAGGCTTGAGGTTACAATTGCTGAGCGGGGCTGTTGAGGACAGGGCATATTGGGAATTTTACGTAAGTCGCCATAAGTCTGAGGCAATTTGAGAGCAACAAATAGGGTTTTCAAGGTAAATGACATGTTTAAAGAGTGGCTTTACCAGTTCTATTCCCCCCAGTGCGTTTCCATGGCTGAGCAGAGATTTGAACTCAGGCCTCCTGAGTCCTAGTCTTATCCACTGCATCACTCTGGTTATATGAAGAATTAGGCTTCATAAACTGACCTTTTTTCAGTTTCATTAAAAAGTATCCCTGGTAATGATGTTACTACTATTGTTATTGTAACTGGAATCTATAATTAAATTTATAAAATGCCCTGTGCCTATGAAAGTAAGCAAAGGGTGAGAATAACAATTATTTTTCTACAATTTCTCTTGAGATTCGGTCAGCAAATGCATGCTTCAATTATTGCCATCATTTTCCTTTGTAAAGCTGGGGAAAAAAGTGGCAGAACATAATTTTCTGAGGAGGGTAGTTCCCTTGACATGTTGCAGACGGCAGGCCGATCATTATATGCTCATTTTCCCTTTTGTGTAGTTTCCTTGTGACACATAATCAACAGCCCCCCATTTGGCATCTTATGTGCTTAGGGAATAACTTGAACAATAGAAATACCTTAAAATGTCACTTAAATAAAAGAGAACAAATGTATAATTCCGGTTGAAGAAGTGAAATGGGATCTGCAGCAAAAAGGATGCTAAATCAAATTACATGGTATCTAATTTCCATAGATAGCTGCGTCAGAATACTGAGTAGCTGTGCTGCATTAGCTAAAGCAAAATGCAATCTTGGCATACAGAGCAGGCACATAATTCCATTGTGTGTGACCGCAACCAAATATTCTTCTGGCTATATTTCAAGCATACATGAAGCCAAGATTTTGTCTTTCTGATTCCAGTCAACATATAAATATCCCTGCCTCCATAGGTCTTGACCATGCTTCTTTCTTTCTTCTTTTACCCCATCTTCCACCCATCCTTCCACTGTTAGGGTTAAACAAGGGTAGTGGTTCCCAGATGTTCTTGTACTACAATTCCCAGAAATCCTGGCCAACATAGCTAGTGGTGAAGGTTTCTGGGAATTTCCACGCAATAATGCCTGAGGACTCAAGGTTGGGAACCACTGAACTAGGGGATATGTGGAAATCCCATTGTGGGTGGGAAGACAGGTTGGTTTTTGGAATATATGTTCTCCATAATGCCTTTATTGAGCCTTAGATTCCTATTTCTCATTTCTTCCTCTTTGTCGAATGCAGTGGTACTTGGGAATGGGCTTTGATGAAGAGAGCTATGTAATGAAAAGAACTTGTTTTTGACATGTGTTTGATTATTGAAGACACTGCAGCTCTTTAAAGCATTGTGCGCACAACAAGCTTAATTTTTAATATTCACAGCTACTGTTTGTAAGTGTTGAGAAAATCATCATTTAGGGCCCTTTGGATTTTCAAACTCCTTCTCCCTTTCTCCCAGCCCTAGATTGTGTGCTTGCATGTGCGCGAATTAGTTGAGCTGGAACTCGGTGACACAGATCAGGCATCATATGAAACCATAGTTGTTTCATTGGCTTGTTTCATTACCCACAGTTTGCTTATTTAGGGAACAGAATAAGCTCTGACTAAGCAACAGTGGACACAAAAAGTTTCAGACTTCTCCTTGTAGCCATTTCAATACAAACATTAGATTATGTGTGGGCTTGGCATCATTAGAAACTGATTTATCACAGTATCTGAATGAGACCAGTTTCTTACAGATCATTGTGTTAAGTCAGGATCCTTTCCTAGCATATGCTATGTTGACTGAGTGTGCAAGAAATTCATTTAACTAACTCGAGAGTTCTTTATTCATAATATAATGCTGCTTTATCTTGCTTGAAATTATACCACTAGCTGTTTTATGTAGACTGAAAGCTTTCATGTTTTACTATTACTTCTACAAGTACAGTAAGATCTTGATTGTCCCATATACAAAGATATGTCCAACTGCAGGAGCTGTATAAGAAAAATCTCAGTTAGGAGCTCTTTTCAATCCAAAAACTATATGCTCTGTACTGCTAGAGTATTTGTTTTAAATTAGTCATTCTACAACGTATAATAAAATAACTTGAGGTGCTCTGGATGTTTTCAGAGTGATGACCAAAATATTACTGCATTCACAACGTTTGTTGGAAGCTGGAAGACCTTATTGTACAGTACAGTTGGAAATATTTAATCCTGTGCTGTATGAGTGCATTGTCAAGATATAGATCCAGTTGTATTTCTTCATTAGACTTCAGCTGCAGTATTTTAAATCTAAAAGAGTAAGTAGATGGAGAAAAAATTCAAACAGACTATTATTCATTCTCAAGGTTCCAGCTGTCTTTATGCCTTGTGTTATTTGAGGGTGAATGGGTGAGGATACATTCAAAACCTTTGAGATTTGTAGTAAAATATATAGGGTGGGGCTTTCATGTTTTAATGGGGGAAAAAGAGGCTCTTTTTTTCATTTTCATGTTCTTTTGTTGATTCCCCAAAGAGAGCTTTAAAACATGGAATATCCTGTGAATGCATGTTCCCCCTCTTTTGTCTAACCTTTGCCCTCCCATCCCAGAATAATGAGGTGAGACAAAGTTTATGGTAGAATGATGGGCCACACGTTATTAACCATTAAAGTTCAAACTGCAAGCAAATGGAAGGGGCCTACTGTAGTGCGGAATAAGATTTGCAACTGGGGTCTCCCGGGACCCCTTAAACCATAAAATGGGCGAGTCCCATGCCCCGAGGCCCCAGGGTCTGAAGGCCCCAGGGTCCGAAGGCCCTCGGCCGGCCCTGATCTGGCCACCCCCTTCCATTGGGGACCGTTGGTCCAGGTGTGGCCACAGGGCATCCTTCCCCCCACATGCTGGACTCTCACAATCTGCAGTGTTGGGAGGTTGGACGAGCTGTTAGTATTCGCTATGTTCACACGGGGACTCACCAATCCATCTTTATTCCACACTACCCGCCAGTGGGTCCATTATAATCCCACCCTTAAACGGCCTACACACCTCTGCCAATGTGGGATAGGCAAAAAAATCCTCGCCTCCAACAGCCAATCAGGAAGCGGGTCAAAAATTCCTATCCAGCTCCAAAAGGCGACCAGTAAACTCACACTAGCACCGAGGGCAGGTGGGTTTGATTCAAGCCTCGAAAAGAGGTGGAAAGGGAGGCAGAGCCGGCCTATGTAAGCTGCTCCTTCCCCCTCCCCTCCCAGGTCATGTTAGCGCAATCTGCTTGTCTCGCATTATCCCGGGAGGGAGGGCAAAGAAGCCCCTACGGGGAGAAAAGCATCGGAGCAGCCGTTCTTTCACCATTTGTTAGCTAAATTGCCGAGATCATTTTTCATCCAATAAGATTGTGTGGACTGCTGTCATCAGCCAATCAGAACATCTAGAAGGGGGAGTGTGAATTTTGAATTGGTAAAATGCCTGGATTAGTTGGAAACTCGTGAGGAGTGCCCTTTTTTTCCTGGTAATTCTTCTTGGTGGGAATACAGTGTGCTGCTGAGCTGCTGGTCCATTCCCTTTTAGATTGCTGCCTTCCTGCCTTTCCGTTTTTCTTTCATATTTGTGAGATCTCTCTCTCCCCCCCCCCCCCCAATTTCTTTGGATTTTTCTGCCTGGCCTACCTGCTGGACTCAAAGAAGAGGGAGGAGAGAGAAGGCATCAAGTGGGAGGACAAGGAGAAATTTCCCCATATTCTAGTAATTAATTAATTAATACACCGCCCCATTAGTGCTGAAGTGCTATTCTGGTTGGTTAACAGAAGCATAGCCATAGCTTTGTTTTGAGGAGTGGCTTTGATTGTATTTTTTGTCATTATTTTTTTGCCAACACAGACTTTCTCCCATCAGCTGCTTGAAAGGAAAAGCAGAGAAGGATCTGTGTAAGCAAATCTCGCACAAACCATGGTTTATTAAAATTAGGATTTAATCATCTGAACTGTACCAGTTAGACATTATGAGAACTGTGTGGAAATGAATTACTTGCAGCCTGATGCACACACTGTCAACGTGTGTGTAACACAAGAGTGACAGTTTTACCACATCAATACACCACTCTCAAACATGTGTAAAGCACACAGGGTTTGAACCAAGATTTCTTCCTTTTCAGTCATCAAAGCAACCAATTCTCTTTACTGGGCTGTATGATTTCAGCCTGGGAAAGCATTGTTAGACTGCCTTCCTCACTAAGCTGCACAAAGATTACTTGAAGCTAAAAACATATCATTATGCCAAAAACATAAAGAACAGTTTATTACCCTATCATCTAATTTTCCCTCTCTGGGAAAAAAGTACTTATAAAGACACTGAAGAATGTAATACTCAGTATGCCAGTCACACTCATGTATTTCAGATTTACACAGGCAGAAATTAGAAACAGTACAATATTGCAAAAAGACAAGTGTCAAAATCAATTATAAACTTTAGTTTCTTTGGTGTTAACACGACCATGGGAGTTGTTACTTCCAAAAGAAATTATGGCAAATGGAATCAACAGCTTTCATTTATTGTACATGAATAAAAAGTACAATAAATGCAGCAGTTCATTATGTATAAAATCACATTTTGCCAACTGGGGATTTTACAAGCTCTTGGTGTTGTACATTTGATAAATCTCCTCTCATACATTTAGAATAATTCCAGATACTTATACTTTTGGAAGTTCTATTAATTACTTTCTGAAAGTCCTTTACATATGGAACTTGAAAGAAAAAGTGTGCATCAGTAACAGTGCTAACATTAAGTGTCCCCCAACATCATCAGTTCTGGCAGTGTTTCTTGGGGTGCATGGATATGAACAGAAGAACAATAGCAGTGGACGATGGGCTTCCAGTTATTATTGGCAGTCAGCAGTTTTACCTTCAAGGCTCCAAAGCATGACTTTAGAAATTGATAGTCATCAACCATCTGCTCTCTCCCAGGCTACTTAGAGATTCAAAGGTCAGAAGTTACAATATTTCTTTCATTTTCTGAATGGTTTTGAGCACAAAATGTAATGTGGAAAATGTAATGCATAAATACATTTACTATGACTGCGACTGAGTAAGCAAGCCAGGAAGCCATATTTAACCATTGCATCCTCATCCTGTGATACCTGAATTAGTGATGCAGCTACCTCATGTTATACCCTATATTTAGTAATCTAGAAGGGGGTATCTTTTAATCAGCCTTGTGTATTATTTTAGTGGTCCAACATACATGTTCTTCCCACTTCCAGTCCTCCAACTAAGATCCTGGATTAAGAGCCCTTATTACAACACACATTCACCTTTCAGTAATCATATTTTATTACTTCAATTGTGAAATACACAACTAATATTTCTTTTCACTCTGTCCTATACTCTCCCCCTAATGGATTGGTGCACTCACTTCTTCTCATTTGAGTGCATTTTTGTACACATTTCCCTATTCACTAAAATATATATTCATGCAAATTTTCATAATAAGCATTTCTTTCCCAAAGGGGCATAATTTTTGAGTGCAATTTGCTTATTTTGCAAACTTGGAAATATACAGGTTTCTGACCTCTCACTGTGTTCACATCTGAGAGGTGTGGATTGGATGTTTGTGCAATACAGTGCAGGTCTAAGGTAACATATGAAGGTTCTTAGGAACCACTCATGGTTTCCAGTTGTGAGGAAGGGTTCTAAGTATATGCAGTGTTAGTTGCATGGGACACACAGCTAACCAGGAGTGGGTGGCCAGCAGCCATGTTGGCATCTGGGGACATAACCAAAGTAAAATAACTCTCCCACCTTCTAGCGTTTGAAGTCTGTGAATTTCTGCAGACAGAAGGAATATGTATTGTTTGAGATAATGTAGAATCCTGCAGCAATTGAATTTTTTTTCTCCCTAGCATTTCTTATATATGGGAGGAGAGAGAGAAAGGAAGATAGTTTTGCTCCCTTTGGGAGTTTACATTGTCGTACTCATTTTCAGGGTTATTTTCCCCTAAAACATGACAAAACTAAGACCTTGGACTTTGTAAACCATAAACCTCTACATAATATCACTTTTGAATGCCTCATCTCTGTTTTAAAAGTGGGTTGCAATGTACATGGGACGACTGATAAACAAATATCAGCAAATATATTCCTGTGTTTCCATTGAGTGGAAACACCTGCCAACATAGTATCTTGGGTTCAAACCTCATGCACAAGCATTGGCAGATTTTCTTCATGGAGATCACCATTTGTGCAAGGTCAACACTTGCACAACTGACAGTCCTACATAATTGCACTGACAGGACTTTCTGTTCCGCAGAAGCTCAATAGGTTATGGGCCTCCAGGATTAAGCTTTGTTGAACACATGAAATTAATTGCTAGCCAAACAGTGAACTTCTAAAGGGAAACACAAGGGGAGTGAAAATGAAATTTATTAAAATAATTTGGCCAACAGCATATTTTAAAAGGGTCAGTGAAAGTCTTTTTACTTATATAGTGTGCTTGTTTACTTGAAACTTTTTCTTTTCCACCATTTCACTGACCTTTAACTTGTGATTCAAGCAAAAATAATTACAGGTGCTCTGAAATCAGTTATGCATAAATATCATTATTTCCATTTAGCTTTTGCCAAATTCAGATCTTGAGATGTAACTGAAGGTGCTGACTGAAGTGCTTTTGTCAAATAGCAACAGCTGTTCAGTAGTTACTACTGCTTGGCTAATGCTTTGGGACCAACATATTATTTAGATTTCATTAACATTTAATTAGCCCACAGCACCTATGTCTCACAAGTGACAGATGGAGGAAGAGAACAGAGAACCTAACGGCTATCTTACTGTTGTTGGTTTTTTTAATTTACTATTTACAAACTGTTCTCTCAAGTCTTGCCCCCTATATCATAATTTGGCATGAAATAATTTTTTGTTTACTTTTATTTAATCACCTAATGACCAGCCAAGCTTATGCTAAGAGATAGCACATCTTTATAACAGTTGAAGCACAAAAATAGTACGATAATGAATCAGTTGCACATTATTCAACATGCTCGCTCCTTATCAGAAGGTTAGAGATGATTAGTGAATCTTTCTCTCCCCCCATTCTATCTATGTCTGTTTCTATTTCTGTACATAAACATAATGGTGAGATCCATTATACTCCCTGTATCTGGATTCTAATTGTAGTAGTAACGTATGTGATATAATTAGTTGATTAACACAAGTTAGGTGGTGAATTTAAGATTATTACATGGATTTCAGTGAGAAAAGATTCATAGTGTATGCTCAGAAGACAGTAGTTAGTTTCTGAGCAATACTGATTAATCTGTTGTTTAAAGCAGGAGTGAATCATGTCCCATGAATTGTGTTTTGCAGTTTCTGTCATAATAACAGAAAAATATTAATTCTTTATTGTCTAAAATTCATGCTTCCTAGTTTCTAGGATTGGTGAATTTTATTATCCAATTTTTGATCATTTGATCCTTAGATCTTAGAACTACCATGTTGGTGGAACAGAACTATTTCCTTTACAAAAATGTTGTGTGAATACTTTCTTTTTTCACCTTCAGTGATGTTTTCCCAAGGTTTTCTGAACTTTGAAAAAACCTCCACGTTTACCTAAGAGGAGGGGAAAACTCAAGCATCCATTTATTCATGTTGTCTTTAAAAGCTAGAAGAAGGAATATAAAGCCTGTCTGTCATCACATCCTATGTTGATACCCCTTTCATTGGCACTGTCTCTTGATCTGATTCTTCCAAAAATCAGTCAGTCATTTATGAGGGAAATTGTATACCCTATATTTGATAAGTATGCAAATTGGAAGGCCATAGAAATCTTTGTAACAAACCTTTATGAACTTGATTCTTATCAATTAATTGGAGCCATTTTGCTGCAGTTGTATTTGGTACGAATTCCTGGCAATTAGTTGTCATGGCAAATAAGAACTGGGAGAAATACTGCTTTATTTTATGAAGGATCTCTCATTTATTTTAATTAAAATGACTGAAACCAAGACTCAAGCCTCCTGAATATTTATATTTGTTACAAGTTTGAGAAACAGACTATAGGGGGCGGCAAGGGGAGGTCTTGATTGATCAAATGAAGCAACAGACGTTGTTTTTGTCTATCTCTAGTTTTATAGTCAAGTATCATAACAAAAATGTCTACCTGATGTATCGGTGACATTAAAATGGGTTTGTTCAGACATAGATACTGCCACGGGAACAACGCTGGACTAGTGTAGGCTCATAGCCTGTCTGAATTAGCCATGAGGAAGAATGTGGAAACTTTTATTTTTGTGCTGCATTAACCACAATGTGCCATATTATACAAAGCTGAACAAACTGGCCCAAATTCAAAGTCAGTTTCAATTAGAGTAGACTTATGTAAGTGGTGTTTTATAAAAGTTGCATGGATTTCATAGGTCTAAGTTTCCCTCTAAGGTGCACGTGCCACTCCGCCCCCCTCTGTGCAGCATTCCTTCTCCTCCACACACCCACAGCAATAGTTTTTAGCACCTTTGGTTCCAGTTGTGATGGAACTCCACGTGGGTGGACGTGGAATCACGTTGGGGGGCAGTGCCCCACCCAGTGGGTCTGAAAATTGGAGGGAATGTTGGATAGGTCTTTTAAAATTTGGACTATCAACTGGATTTGGGTCACTGTAGTTAACTATAGGTGTGGTTAGTTGGAGCAAGCAAACTCCAAATTATAATTTACAGAGCTGGTTTGTTTCACTTAATCATAGTTAAGATTAACACAGTTTTGTTTCACATAACCAAAATAAATAAATAAATGGAAGTGGATATAATATTTTTATATCCTTGTGGTAGTCTGTCAGGATGAGACCTGAAGGCAGAGCACGCAATCCCAAAACTCACTGTTTTTTTTTCTTATGGTTCAACACTGCATCTAATTGGATTCATGCTCTTCTGTCTGAAAGTTAATGCACTGCCAATTTCCTCAGATTTATAAGAATCAAGAATATTTTTCAGAATATACTAACTGTGAGATGCTGCTGACTGAGCAGCTAGCTGAGCATCAACTACATATAAAGCCTTGGAGAAAGAGAAATTAAAGAACAATGTGGCTCATGCGGTGATCCATTAAAGGACTACTGCTTTCTATCACTGAGTGCAGAGGAGGCAGTGTAGCACTCATACTGGAGAATATTATAATGCGGCATCACTGTTAAGCTGTTCATAACAGTGCCTGGTATGGAAGAAGATAGGTGAGATTTGTTGTATGTGCTATGCACTGCTGTCCACTGAGGAGCTGAATGTATGGAGCTTCAATAGGAGCCCGGCGCCTCCATGATCTTGTGGTACCAAGCTCTTCTCCTTCATTCAGCAGCTTGGTGACAGGGACAAGTTGGGAGTTGATGCCCTTTTTGAGGATCCGTTTGACTCCGTTCTCACATCAGATGCTCAAAGAACCAGCTTTCGTTTCAGGGCAAACAGTGAAATCCTCTGCCATTTCTCGTTATTAAAAGATCATTTATTTTGTACGTACAATGTCATATAAAGTAGCACAAGGTGAGAATACACCATAGGTTTTGTTTTAGATTTGCCTTCGAAACGTATGTGGCACGCGTGTGAGTCTGAAAGAGGGAGGAAGAAAGGTGTAACATGCACATAATAGTGTGGAATTGTTTCCATCATGAAAGTCACTGGAAAAAGTGAGCAGTCACAAATTGCTGTCATCTCCCTATCTATGACAAAATAGAATAACAATATGTCAACCAAATCTTTATCCTTTTATATTATTTTACCTTTCCAAGTTATTTTCTTTCTTCCATTGCAGAGGAAGTATCTAAAGAGATTCTTGTATTGCTGAAAATGTTATTGTGACGATTCATAGCTATATCCCCTGGAGCATGTTTGTACATAAAAAAATCTGTTTTTCTGAAATTAATCTCTGTAAAATTGGATAGTAAACAGAAGCAGCAAAGCTCTTGGAAAAAAATCTGTTGACTTTAGCAATTACATGTGCCATTTTAGTGTTGCCAAAAGGATGATCATGTCTCAAAGCTACAGTCTGTAATATGGAATAAATTATTTCCCTTTAAAAAACATAAATAAAATATTTGTTTTTTTTTTTTTGCTATCTGTTTTACAGTGCAATTGGATTTTCAAAATGCTACCCTTAAGAATCACATTTGTTTGACAAGTTTGATTGGAAAATTAGAAGCTTTCTTGTAGACCTAGTTGATGTGAAGTAAACAACATTTTTGTTCATTATAAGGACAGAGGATGTGGGTGGAACTTTTTTTTTTTTTGACCTGGAACATTAAAATTTAGTTAAATATAAAGATATTATAAATTAAGCCAAATGTTATTGCTTAGTATTTCTAGTTGCTTCATTTCAATTTCAAAGAAAGCTGTTCCATGCGATTCATACATTAAAAATGAATTGTGCTAAATGATTGACAGTTAGGTATAAAATAGGACATGCGCGTGCGCGCGCGCACACACACACACTTGAGCTGTACCCATTTTCTAGCTGAATGTCTGAACAGGGCTATTATCTTACAGCTCTTGTTCATTTCTGATAAATTGTGTATGTGTGTCATTGGTAGTCAGCTTCCTTATTCTGCTTTCCAGATTATATTTTAGGGATGGGTGAGAAGTGTGTTTGCCTTTCATTTCAGTTTAAACTTACTAGGATGGTGATTCAAAAATGAACGAGGGCTCTAATACCCCTGTCCAGACATTCAGCTTGAAAATGGGTACAGTTCAAATAGTGTTGGCGCTGTGGTAACACAAGTACGCCTCTATGAGGATGTTGGCAAAGATGCCTCAGGCAAGCCATTTAGCCCCAGCTAAAGGCCCGAAAGAGAAGTTGTACAGGAGAGACTCAGGCTGCAAGACATGGCGATGCAGACAGAGGCTGACTCCCAAGAGGCAAAGGAGGAGTCCCCTGATCTGCGTGTATCCTGAAGGACGGTGCAATTCAAATGGAATATCCTGTGACTGAAACCCAAGAAAATGTAACAGATCCTACCGCAACACCCCAAGATGGAACAATGCAAACAGACTTTCCCATCCAAACCCTGGGGATTGCAGTTAGCTCGGTCCCAATAGAATGCCTTCTACAGGAGGGAGAAGGTCCCAGACGCTGGACGAACAGACTTACCGTTCTGGAACAGCGTTCTGGTGTTTGCCCCATGTTCCGGAGGACGGAGACTGTCACAGGTCACATGGTAACTGGGGGGCGGGCGCAGCTACTTAGCTGAGCGCTCGCCTCCTCTTCGCCCTCTTTCCGTTCCTATGCTGTGGCGGGTAGCGCGAAACAGGTAGTCTCGGTGTGTCCCAATTTTAATTCAGGTAAGCCAACAGCGCATCCGACCTCCCGGCTCTGCGGATCGTGCGATTACAGGGCTGGTGCGGGGAAGATGCGCTGGGCCACTTCCGGACCAACATTCATCAATTAAAGATGTATTGAGGTCTGGGAGTGTTTATTAGCGGCCAGCCAGGTTCCTGCGGTCTTTAAGACCGAGGGAACCTGGGGCTGGGGACTCGCCCTATGACTGATATATGGGTAGTTGTATACCCTGTTTTGTACCTGTTTTCGCACTACAGCAGGCCCCTCATTTCATAATCTCGTTAACTACAATTTGATCTCATTTAATAAAGTGTGGCCCATATTTTAATCCATAACTTGGTCTCGCGTCTTTATTCCGGAACTGGGTGGGCAAAGGGGCAGAGGGGGTTGGGAGCTGGGGGATATAAGAGAGACATTGGAGGAAGTGTGGAGTGAATTAGCAGGAGTAGGAGAAGGAAGGGAGTCTCCCGATCTGATAGTGGAGGAGGAGGGAGGGACTTAGGGAGACATCCAAAAGGAGTAGGGGAGCACTCTCCAGACTGACGAGTTTGAGGGAGATTCACCTGAATTCCCCAGAGGGTGAGATTACATGGTGAAGGATGACTCCTGAACATGGAAGCTGGTGGAGTTCAGGGTCCCTAAAGAAGAGGGAACCAGGCCTACTACCTTTCCCTCCCCCCAATCCCATTACTGGGGGGGGGGGGAGATGCCTATGGAAGAGTCCTCCTTTGTCTCACTGTGTCACTGCAGGGGTCACTGACTCTGACCTAGCTGTAGCACTGGAGACAACAATGCCAGAAGACCCATCTATACCGAATCCAGGAGGAGGAGCAGATGGTGACATCCCAGCACTCAGCCAGAGGGCCATTGTTACTCAATGTGCCTTACTTTCATTATGGTTGTACAGACTCTCCCTTCTCTGGGCTGCATGTTTCAGCGTGTTCAGCTGAATGAATTTACAATGTTAAGTGGACATTAAACTCTTAACACCCCAGTGGTGCTAACTTTGCTGTGCCTAAGAAAAAGAGACAGACTTAGGGCTAGTGAAGCCAACTAGCCACGAAAATGAACTGTTAGCTAATTGTTCAGAGTTGGTTCCCCTTCTACTGATTCAATAAACCCTGTTGTTATTACTAACCCTGGTGTTGGCTCCATGGATGTGGGAATTTAGGAGGGGCTACCCACCGATCTAGGGAGGGCTTACAACCCGACATCCTCATTTCACCTATAATTCATCTAGACTTCCTGTGTTCAGCATCACTGCATAGCAGTGGTTCCCAACCTTGGGTCCCCAGATTTCATGGACTAAAACTCCCAGAAGCCTTCACCACTTGCTGTTCTGGCCAGGATTTCTGGGAGTTGTCCAAGAACATCTGGGAACCCAAGTTTGCGAACCATTGCTGTATAAGCACAGTAAGTGTGTTCAGCTGAATGCATTTATAATGTTTCCATAATATTAAGGCTTCCAGACATGGAAACACTGTGTATGAGGTCAGATGAATATATTTACATATGCCTGGCCAGACCTTCATGCTGAATACGGGAAGTCTGCTGCTGGATATGGAGGGTGTGGCTTATGTACTGAACACTGGTGCCACCACCCTTAGTGTCATGCATACTTTAAGACTGAACATCTGAACAGGACTAATCAAGCACTGACATCTGCTCTGAAATTTACTGTTTGTAAATGTTTATGGGAATGTGTTGTACATACAAAGTTTTAAGAAGGTCATGCAAAAATGTTTATACATGAGGGACTGCAATGTGCAATACAGTAGGACCCCCATATCTGTGGGGGATCGGTTCCAAGCCCCACCATGAAAAGCATGGATTATAGCTAACAGTCTGTTGGACCCAGGACTCTCTCCCCCCACCTGTAATTTTTATCTTGATGGGGCCTCTGTGACTAAGAGCCAAGTTGAAATCTTCCCTCCTTCATCAAGATGCTGAAGATGACCGTCTTTGTTTCTTTCCCTCCTGCTGTCTTTCACACACACACACACACACACACAATCTCAATGGCTACACAGGTTTCTTGTCTTTGAAAACAATTAAGGATCCATTTCCTTGTTTGCCCAGGAGGAAAGGCCTAGCTGGAAGGCAGGAAGGGGTGGGAGGTGGGAAATCTCTCCCAGGAGGCAGTTTGGCTTAAGGTTTGCACTCCTCCTCCTGCCTCACCAGCCAGTCCAGTTCTGAGTTTTACAAGATGGATGCTGCTCTGAAGAGAAGCTGCCTTAAAGTTGCCACGAGACCTGGCAAAATGGTGGTGGCTTCCCTCTAGTGGCCAGTCTGATAAGTACATCTTACATCCATATTTGTAGGTACAATATTTTCATTTAACATTTTTAGTATGTATTTTTATCCAGCAGATAAGTGAATCTGTGGTTATTGATCCAGCAGATACAGAGGTCCTACTGTTCTAGATTCAGTGTAAAACAAAACAAAAAATCACTTGACGTGGATACATTTGAAAAGAGTGTGAGTAAATAGTATACATTTCAAAAGTGTATTCTGAAGCATGGATACTGAAAAAAGCATAGGGAAATTGCAACCCACTGAGAAATCTGGACAAACCTGAACAGTTGTTGTTGTTGTTTAGTCGTTAAGTCGTGTCCGACTCTTCGTGACCCCATGGACCAGAGCACGCCAGGCCCTCCTCTCTTCCACTGCCTCCCGGAGTTTGGTCAAATTCATGTTGGTAGCTTCGATGACACTGTCCAACCATCTCATCCTCTGTCGTCCCCTTCTCCTCTTGCCTTCACACTTTCCCAACATCAGGGTCTTTTCCAGGGAGTCTTCTCTTCTCATGAGATGGCAAAAGTATTGAAGCCTTAGCTCCAGGATCTGTCCTTCCAGTGAGCACTCAGGGTTGATTTCCTTCAGAGTGGATAGGTTTGATCTCTTTGCAGTCACTCTCAAGAGTCTCCTCCAGCACCACAATTCAAAAGCATCAATTCTTTGGCGGTCAGCCTTCTTTATGGTCCAGCTCTCACTTCCATACAACACTACTGGAAAAACCATAGCTTTGACTATGCTGACCTTTGTCGGCAAGGTGATGTCTGTGCTTTTTAAGATGCTGTCTAGGTTTGTCATCGCTTTCCTCCCAAGAAGCAGGCGTCTTTTAATTTCGTGGCTGCTGTCACCATCTGCAGTGATCATGGAGCCCAGGAAAGTAAAATCTGTCACTGCCTCCATATCTTCCCCTTCTATTTGCCAGGAGGTGATGGAACCAGTGGCCATGATCTTCGTTTTATATTGTTAAATGGGGTCCCGTGGGTATGGGGTGCACGTTAGAATTTAGTTTGTAATAAGCACTATTTGTATTTTTTGTAATTTTGTTGTATTTGTTTTTTGTTTTTGTCTGAAAAAAAAATTTATTAAAAAAATTAAAAAAGATCTTCTTTTTTTGATGTTGAGCTTCAGACCATTTTTTGCGCTCTCCTCTTTCACCCTCATTAAGAGGTTCTTTAATTCCTCCTCACTTTCTGCCATCAGAGTGGTATCATCTGCATATCTGAGGTTGTTGATATTTCTTCCGGCAATCTTAATTCCGGCTTGGGATTCATCCAGTCCAGCCTTTCGCATTAAAGTCCTGAACAGTAGTGAGCTTTAAAGATTCATCCATATCTACAGATTTGTTTTAAGTGCCACACTACCTGGTAAATGTTGTTTTATATACTTCTTCACTCATATTTTCCTATGTCCAGTTTCACTTACTAAAAACCTTTCTGTTACACCAACAGTCAGTCATTGTCACCTCCTGAAGAAGTTTGGCCTGTTCATTTCGAGTCTGACATAAGTCAGCAGTTATCAAGATTCAGAAGCAATTATCTACTGTATTTTTTTAAAAAACAGCTTTTGGATTACATGGTGTGGAAACAATGCCTGTTCAGAGATTAGGATAGTTAGTAGTAATATGAGTAGATCTGCCACATTGCCTAGGTGGCCAGGTTTTATCCAGATTGTACAAGTGCTTTCAGGTGCCTATTTGTCATTAGCTATTAGCTGGACTGGGTTCGAAGCTTTTATTTTAAAAGAAGCATGCACACACAAAATAAAGGGAATCTCTAGTTACTAGTGTTTGTGGAATTTGACATACAAGGCAAATGTGCAGGCACTAATTTGCCAACTCATATACTCTTTTCACTTTTGCCACTAAAGCACAATCTAAGGCATAGTTTGGGCCTTCATCTTATTCAGGTTCTGGGTAGTAAAGAACAGTTTTTACAAAATCAACTAATTTGAAAGAGACAACGTTGGAGACTTGTGGCATCTTCATACCCTGTTTCCCCTTAAATAAGACCTAACCTGAAAATAAGCCCTAGAATGATTTTTCAGGATGCTTGTAATATAAGCCCTACCCCAAAAATAAGCCCCAGTTAAGTGAAACCCCGCCCTCCACCATTGTGCAGCAACCAGAAGAAGGTAACATGACTGTATCTGAATAAATATAGATTGTTGTACATGAAAAAAATAAAACATCCCCTGAAAATAAGCCCTAATGCGTTTTTTGGAGCAAAAATTAATATAAGACCCTGTGTTATTTTTGGGGTAACACGGTAATATTCTGTTTATTTGCAAACTCAGCGTGAAGAATCATGACATGGCCTCATCAAGAAGCATACAGGTGATACAAAGCAAAGTGTGCTGCTTATATCCCGTCCCATAGTGTTAAAGTACACTCTGGGTGGTTTGCAACATAATTCTACAGGCTACAACATAATTATGCAGGTTGCACACAAAGGTATATAACAACATTAGTCACTGAAAATAAGGGCCCAGCCGAACTTTGTTTTTGTCCACGGTGTAGTTCTCCTTCCAGACACTGGCCAGAATCCTGTTGGGAAAAATCACAAGTATAATGCTGACCATACATTGCCTTTTCCTTTGTTGCTTGCTGTGCATTGAGTGAGTGAATTAATAACTGCTTCCCTGGCCTTTAAACCTGAGGAATGCGACACCCAGCCAGCACTGCAGCTAGACTCTTTTGTGCAATTGCCTTCTTATACAGCATGGGACCACCAGGATTCTGGCTGCTGTGATATGTGCATTTCAAGTTAGTACATTAATTTAAGAATTAGCATAGTCACTAAAATGTGAGCATCTTATCTTCCCTTTGTATTTCCCATAGGAACGGCATGTGAAAAATCTCAATCTTGATTTTATTCTGTTTCTCTAAATCCGATTTGCATTTTATTCCCTTTCTTGTTCCATATCCATTAGCATGACTCCGCTTTTTCTTCTTGCATAATAACGTGTTTATATGAGTTACATTTTTCTAATATGTGCATTGATTAACCCGGTTTACCTAACATAGACATTTATTTAGACACTTCACCTAAATGACACAATTACCCATACCAGCTAAAGCATATTTGTGTCTTGCTTTCAATTACAGATAGTTTAGCCATTCACATTTTAAAATGTGTGTTTAGTTCCCTGTGTGCTTTATTTTCCAAAACACCCCATATGTTTCGCAAAATGTGCACATTTTTGAGCCGAAGTACATTTCTTGCAATGATTCTTGGTGCAATAGCACTACTACAGTTCAAGGCTGTTCCATCTTTTCTATTATTATTCATTAAATACAGTATCTGCATCCATATTTCCCAGGAGCAGAATATTGCAGCCCATTATGAGTACTATTATGGTAATGTTACAGGCATACCTTGTTATTTGCTACAGTGGCTAATTTTTTAGCAACATACTGTAGAGAACAAGAAATTCTCTTTTGAGAACAAAATTGTCAGGGCTGAGATGTGTTCCAGATGTCTGAAAGCATGCTGGTAGTTTATTGTAAAGGGTGTTAAACTCTTCTTTTAATACTGAAGAACAGAGTTTCTGTCAAAATCTCAAGAGCGGATGTCATCTCTTTGACCAAATTAAGGACATTCCGTGTACTTAAACTTTTTTAAAAAAAATGCCACTCTGGAAATACTTACATAAAATTAGGCAAGTCTTTTAAAAAGTAAAACATACTTTTCCCTATCAATTTTCTTTATCATCATATTAAATCTGTCTCCTGACAGCTCAAAGGAAATTACAATTATTTACAGAGTGAATCTTTATTGGTGGCTGACAGACTGAACTCCCTCCCCCCCAAGACCATACAAACAATTATTTATAATAGTGTTTAGCTGGAAAATGGCAGTTACTCAGTATTTGATTTATGGAATTTTTCGAGGTAGGGCAGATACTTTTTTCAGTCCATCACACACCTTTTCTTTTATTGAGCCTATTATTGAAGTATGAAAGTGGCTTGGTTCTCTCGTGGAAGAGCAAACATGGAACACTCTCTGCAGCAGATGCTTCAGTCTTGCATTTAGTATATTATATTCTCCCTAAGTTGTGACCAACGTGCTGATAGAGGGAGCAACCTGGAGAAGTGGTGAGCAAATCCGTGACACTGGCAACAAGCTTGTGAGTTCCACAGTTATCTACCTGCCTCTTCCAGTGTTAACAATTTGCCAGTTTTGATTGGTGACCTGCTCCAATTAGGGATGACCCACCATACTCTACAGCATCATTTGAGCTATGTTACTGTACAAGAGAGATAAATCTCATATTTAGTTATGAGTCATCTACGTAGTATTGAATAATAGGCTGCTGTGTTTTGACCATTCCCTTTGTCACAGAATTATGCTCAATACTTTTAAATGAAGTTTTTTCATTATGTGTTCTGGCCTATGTATGTAGCTATTTTTCCTTTCTCCCCACAGCTTTGTACAGGGATAGTAGGGGAGAAGGGGAGAATCATGGGTAGGATTTTTCTCCTTTTTTTTCTAGTAATGTTATATTGTAGTCACATACTGTACCTGAAAATTAAGCAGCAAGTTAGCCTTAATTTAACTGTTCAAATTTTGCTCCCTTCCAGCTGAAAACTGAATTAGATCTTTGTGCTCTTTTACAGTTACCAAACTGTTAGCCCTTCTCTTCTAGCTTTCCCATCTCTGTCCCAACTATTTGCTTGGATACGGGGGGCCTCAGAGGGAGGCCTTCAACTATAGTTTCAAGAACATCTTAGGTCAGAAAAAAAATGTGTGAATCAGCATTGAACCATGGTCAAAGGGCTGGGGAGACCAATCAAAGCTGGAGGAAGCCTTCCTAGCATACATGTAGACTAGAGCATAAATTAATATGAAAAGGTTTGGATTTCCTAGAAGGTTCCAGAAAGAGTTATTATTTTGATTTAAATGACAAGAGCATTCTGCTCCTTGCCAGTGACTCGCCTTTGCCACTGATAAATCTCGCCATTCTTTGCATCCTGCCCGTCTTTGCTTCCACGGAACTGAAGCCTAGATATTCATTATCAGCTTCTCCACACCAATGTTGGCCCTGGTGCCTGAGGTGAAGTATAAGGAAGACCCCTCTTTACACACCCACATTCTAAAGGCAGAAACTGATAGGAATGCTAGTTAATACTAGCAGTGGAACAGAATCGTCACTACAGGCAAGGCCAGTTGGCCAGTTTAGGGGCATTGGGAAAGTCCCTGTGGCACACACAGTTCTGTCCTCCAACAATGGGGAATGGCCAGAGAGCTCAGGAGGAACATTCCAGATACTATTTTTGCTTCATTACCCCAGTGGATCTTTGGGGGCAGTTGCCTCCTTCTGTGTAAGGTCAGGGCAAACTAAAGGTAGTGCACCAGTTCTTTCCTATCTGTCTACAAGATTTTGCACTACTTTATTTCAGGGTGGGTTTAAAAAAAACCCTAACATAATCATTTATGTATCTGTTTTCTAACTTAATTTAAAAAGGCATACTACAAATCCTTTCCTGTACATTCTGATATCAGGCTAAGTAAAGCTATTAATAATTATTCACCAAATTAACTGATACTTGTATTATTACGTTTAAAGCAAGTTTGAAATTTTGGAGGATTTACATTTAGAATATTTAGCAACTTCATCATGATATGACTTTCTTACAATGTCAGTTTATGCAGATTTCTTTTCACATGTATTTTCACCCCCCTGAGAGACCAAATTAAAAAAAAGAACCTGATCACATTCAAAATAACTCCCTTAATAGTTTGTCTTCTTTCAGTCTCAGTTTGAAAGGTGAAGGTAGCAATTGTTGGTTTTTGAAGAATAAGAGAGGGTGAGAAAGAAAGAAATAAAATTGTGGTTTTGCTTTACTTTGCTCATTTGGGACCCATTAAGCTGGCTGAATGCAAATCACTGGTAGTGCTCTCTCTTTCTCGAACTCAGACCAGCGGAACACATTTAAGGCATAAAGTAGCATTCAGGCTGACATTATTGCATTATTGTGCCTTATATATCCCCAGAGAAGTTTGAACTGTAATCATTGAGAAGGCAGCCATAACTGCAGACTTCTTTTGAGACTGCGTCCTACCTAGCATCACAGTTGATTTGGTAGTTGTTTATTTTACACTATGTTTTAATTTTATTAAATCTTACACTGCCTTACACCAGTAACAGTGCTTCTTTGTCCAGTTGTTGTCTGGAATATTTTGAACTATACACACATATATTGGCAATGCCCCATAACCAAGCCCCAACAGCATACAAAAATGATACACACTAACTAGTTTTTTCAGTTTTCGCATTTAATGGAATAATTCCATGTGTGTGTGTTTGTGTGTATAAAGTTAATGGCCCGAATCCTCTTGACAAAATTGATGGATGCAATACTTCCTCCTCACAGTTTGGTCTTTGCAGTATTGGTTGCAGGACTAGTTCTATGACCATTTTTGCATCCAAGCGCCTGCAGAGTTGCATGTGGTTCCGTAACAAGTCATCAGAATTCGAGTTAATGGGTTTTAATTACATATCCAGGACCCAAAACACTTCACAATATGTTAGATAAGAATGAATAGCTCCACAACAATATATTACATTATCATGAGGATTGCTTTAAGCTCAGAGAAATTGGGGGTGCCAGTTGGTAACAGCAGTAGATGATCTCAGTGTCCTACTAGTAAAAACATCCCAGTATTTTAACTGTATGCTCTGATGTCACTAAATGAGCATCCAAAACATCTAAGATAAGAAATACTATGGCCACAAACCCCACTGTTCATGTTTAAAACAACCAGCCTGTTCAGTTTGTATAATAATCTTACACCAACATAAAGTTCTACCTGACTTAAAATTTTATTATCTTTTTTGGGTATTTGTTCAGTCACTCTTTCTATTTGAAAAAGGCACTTTAAGGCCTTAAATAGCTCAGGGCACAGGGGGGAGCGTATAGTTATCTGGGAAATGTACCTCTCAGAAGCCTTTGGGGGATGTAAAGTGTCTTTGGGGGAGATTTTTTCCAGGGGAAGGAATTTAGGAGGAAACCGTCAAAGGCCCCAAAGAGGGCAAAAATAAAATAAAATGAAATAAAAATACTGAACCATTGGAAGAAGCTCATCCCTGATTGAATTGAAACTATATTCATTCTTACAAGCCAGATCTCATTTACTGTAGGTCTATAGATATATCATCTAAAAATTTCACAAGTAGTGTCTTTAATGTAGGATGCTGCTCAGTCTATAAACAGTTTTAAGAGCCAGCATTTACAGATAATGGTTCCCAAATATATCTACATCCTGAAATTTTATGTCTACTCAGATTTTTTGAAAATAAATTTTTGGAGAAAGATTAGAGTTTAGGTGTCTTTTCTTGGGAATCCAGCAGTGTAGATCTGTCAGCATCAGGGGCAGATCTACTATGAAACTAATGAAGCTTAAGCTTCAGGGCCCCTGCCAGTGGAATAAAAGTAGAGATGGGGGTATTCGTATACGAATATTCCCCCACAGGTGCAGATAATGAGGGTCCACTCATGAGTCTGCCGCTGCCGTGAGCTCCACAGTGACTTCCTATTGCTCCGTTGCTCGCGATGGATTAGCCAGTCCTGGCAGAAGGCGGGATGACGAGCCTCTCTGCCAAGTCGCAGAGTGGCTAATAATCCATTGTGAACAACGGAGTGATAGGAAGGCACTGCAGAGCTCACAGCAGTGGCAGAATTGTGAGTGGTTGGTCTTGCCCCAGGGGGCCAGAGCCTCGTTATCTGCACCTGTGGGGGGATATTCGTATTCAAATACGAATACCCCCATCTCTAAATACAAGTATAAATAGCACTTTGGCTATTATCTCTGTTTTATTACTCTTGCTAAGACCTGATTTACTCATTATTTTTCTCTCTCTTTTTGTTTGAATTGTCTTATTTCTCTTCATGGATTGATAAGAAGTCATTTCAAAAGTGGTTGCTTCTTAATCTTTGTAAATTGACAACAGTGGTTTTGTGGCATCATATCTAATAGAAACAAGTAATTCAGTGTCTCAACGGGGTGAGCAAAGTGTAGCTCTTCAGATGTCATTGGTCTTCAAGTCTCAGCATTCCTAAATATTGGCTATATTTTTCTTCGACTGCTATGTCTGAGGACATATGGAGGGTGGCACTTTGCCCATCCCTTCTCTAGACCTGCTAGCCTTAATCTATCTTTTGAGTTTCTAGCAATGTTCCGTAATAGTAAGTGGCCACTGAAAGTATTTGGCTATTACTTTTCACCAGTGGTAAATCCCTGCAAATATAACAATTTGGGCAAAATTTGCCCTCCCCTCCCCTTCAAATGCACTGGTTCCTTCTCTGTCTTTGCCAGAAATGTTGGCAAGTCTTTGGTACCAAGTCCTGAGCTGCAATTCCCAAGTCTGAGTCCCTATTAAAAATAAGCTATTTTCCCCAGAAAAAAGGGAGGGATGGGTGGGTTTGGAATCATGAGTCGAGTCTGAGTCATTGAGAAAAAAAACACAAATCAAATTTGAGTTGAGTCACTGGTACAACTGAAGTCTGACTTGACCGTGAGTCCTGCAACTAGAGTCCCCATCCCTTGTCTTTGCCATTTCCGCCACTTGCTGCCACAATTTGTTTGGCCCATAGAAATCATGTCATTCCAGGTCTGAGTAGATCTGAGCAGATAGAAGCAAAGTCCGACTGAATCCAGTTTGAGAAATAACCACTGGGATCTTACTGTGGGATTTCAGTGTGAAGTGCATATCTCTTGTATTAAAAGTGCTAGGTCTCTGTTGCTTTCAGCCCCACCCCTCTACCCTATATTTCTAATACTACATAACTGAAATATTTTCTTGTGTAGATGAAAACTGTGTTTTCCATACAGTAGCATGAAACTGAGAAATGTGTTCATTCATTCCAGTTAAGTGGATAAATGTTTGTTCTTTTTTTCCTTTGCCTCCTGATAAGTTATAACAATCATATCAATAATTGGAAAGCAGACAAGCTTCATGCTTCATAATCAGGTTGTTTTGATGCAAATAGAGCTTTGCTCCTTCAGATGTTTAGTTGTTACCAACTCAGCAGGAGAGAGGAGGCTGCACACCCACACAATGAAAGCAAAAAGTAACCTTTTAAAAGCTTCCTTCTGTCCCCTCCAGTAATAGCACAAGCAATTAGTATATACAAATTCGATTTTCGTAATGAAAGGAGAAATAGAGAAAGATGACAGTTAAAACTATGGATCAAATGTTTCTCACTGTGCCTGCTTAACTGTTAGAAGATATTTGGATTTGTGATGAGTGGAGGCAGCCACCTTTCACGGGCCCCAGGAGTCTCCATGGAAATTGTTCTGGAGGTAATTGCAGAAATTGGTTTCCAAAACAAGTTATGCATTTTTTAAAAATCCCATATAAGTTTAGTTTTCAGCATCATTCCTAGTAACGCTCTGTTCCATGAACATGTAAGGGCTGCTTAGGGCTTATCTGTATTTACATTTGCCCCCAATAATCTCCATTCTAAATGGATTTGATTTAAAATCACATGACTATTTGAAATGCTGTTTGCGTTCCCACCTGGAAGATGGCCGGTAGTCCCTGTGTGAGGTTGTGTGTTTGGGTCTCCCCCCCCCCCCCCCGCCAAAAGAAACATAGAGGCAGGTCGGTAATAATGAATAAACAGGGTGCATCCTAGGGAGCATTCTGGTTGGGATGTGCTTCTCTCCCCTCTGCCTCAGTGGCTACCAACCTGCTTTCCCTCCCTATGTGGGGGATAGAAAAAAGAAATAATTAAAAGAAATAAAAATGTGGACCCAGCACACATGAAAAGCTGGCACAGATATTTCTTGGGGTCCTCACTGCCTGCTGATCTAGTCCTCCCCTTCTCTCTGCTTCCCAGACACCAGCAAAAGCATTTTTAAAGGGATGGAAGCTTCCAAGCTTTTTACAAACAACTTCCCAGCACATGTTGCCTCCTTCCCTCCTTCCTGCCACTCTCTCCTGTCACCTCTGCTCATTACTCCAAGGCACAGTTTGCAGCGACAAGGGTGTACATACGCAGAAATGAATAAAATAGATTGAGTTTCACATGCATACTATTTTAAACAACCCTCTAGCAGAACAGTATTTTAGTTTGCGTTCCACCTAAAAAACCACACTTCCCTAGCAAAGTAATCCGGGCTTGCATTTGTGTAATGGAGACACTGTTTTAAACATCAATTCATTTGAAGGTTGATGTGTTTTAAATAATGTTTACAGACCCTGAGAAGGACATTTCAGGTACAGGGCTGCCACTGAAGATGCCTACTTGCCACCCTATGTGAGTTGAGTTACCCAAAAAAAGGCAGGGCTTCTCCAGAGACATCAGAACATAAGCAAATCAAATCAAATTGTGCTGCTTATATACCACCCCAAAGTGCTTAAAGCGCTCTCTGGGTGGCTCACAGTTTAATTATGCAGGCCCTCCACCCCACATGAGTTGGATACTTAATTTACCGACCTCAAAAGGATGAAAGGCTTGAGTCAACCTCAAACCAGCTATCTGGGATTGAACCTGGGTCGTGAGCAGAGTTTTGGCTGCAGTACTGCAGTGTAACCACTGCGCCACAGTGCAGTATGTGTGGGAGCCTTTGGCAGATAAACCACAACACATGATCAATGCTGCAATATAGCCAAACAATACTGTCAGACATGCTGACTAAACATTGGTTGAGCTGCCTGTGTTATTACTGTTGATGACTAAAATGTGAGGATGGGAGAATACTAAGAATGTTCTTTTTGGCCATAGTAGAATAAATGCAAGCAAATAAGATGCACAAATACCCTTCTCTCAAGAGTTCCCAGTCATTGTTAATCTGCAGTCTTTTAGGCATTATATTCCTCAGTCCCCAAAGCAGAAAGTACAAGTACTGTTGATAAATTAAATTAATTCATAGAAAATTAAAGGCATAAAACAAAATCAAATAAGGCTTTCTTATCCCTTGCTACTGTTTGTTATATTAAATTTGAAATAATATTGTATTGGAGATGGTGCAAGTGGAGTTGTCCCCCCCCCCCCCATTTAAGCTTCAGCACTTTTGCTGGTAAAGTGGATACTAGACAATGAAAGGGAAATAAATACTTAGAAAAATGAAAAGACCAGCACTTAGCAGAACACTCTGCGTACTTTGCTACCATGATATTGCTGGAACTCGTTATTAGCTGGTTTGGAATGGTAATTTGCCTAGCTTGTAATGTTCAGAAGCAATACAAATCAAACATTATTTTTTTCCCAGTGTTCTCTTACAGCTCAGAGTGAAATACAAGACTCTACATATGAACAGAAAATGGCTTCTAATTTAATTTTGTTTGTTTGTTTTAGCCAATGCTAGACACCATCTGCAGCAGAATCTGCGCGTGTACACACACACACACACACACACACACACACACACACACAGAGACAGACAGACACGGGGGGCAGCAGAAGAGAATGAGAGCAAGCGAGAGATGGCAATGGTTTTTTTTTAAAATGCGGTTCCCATCAACCAACCCCAGCTGAAGCAATGGTGTCATGAAGGCTGAGAGCTATGGTGCAGCATCATGTGGAAGGCCATGCTTTGTCCATCCCAGTATGCACTCATTGTGATGGTTGTGAGGCCATCTCATTCATGAATTATGTCAAAGAAAGTAGAAGGAACATGAATTAAGAGTGCGGTCCTTACTCATTCCAAGCCTTGTTGTGGCCCAGCTCCCTTGTGCTGTCTCATTTTGAGATCTCTCAGTAGAAGGATTCGCCAACAGAACTGCTGTACTGACTATGATCTGCCAGGAAAAGAGTCAAAAAGGGGTGGAAAAGAAAAATGAAGTGAAGGGAGAGATGAGTTACACCAGATTTCCAGCCAAGGAACACAGCCACTGTCTGGGCATGAAGTGAGGCCAACGTGAGTGCAGCCCTCAAACTTTTCAGCCTCTCTAAGTTGGGGTGTCTTTGGATTTAGCACAGCTTCAGCTGGCCTTATGTCAGTTCAACTGGCCTTTAGCCATTTTGGCCAGTTGAGATTGGCCCAGATTTAGCCAGGGCAGCCTCCAAGAACAAGGTTCAAACCTTCCATCAGCAAGGTTCCTTATTCATTCGCCCTGCTTAGGCACAGCATCCTATGAACCATTAAAAAAATGATTTTAGTCAATTAGACTGTGCATCAATCATTTAAACATCACATGAAATAGTGAAAAGTTTCAGCAAAATAATCAAATGAAGTATTTGTTCTAAGACAGAAACCGACCCCCACCCTCAAATCTATAGTTAGCCATCCATAGCTTGAGTGAGTAATAACCCTGATTGTGAAACTGTGTTCAGCACTATCATCTTCTCCAGTAGAAAATAGTAATGGTTGATAGCCTGGTTTCTCCAAAATGGATTTATGTAGCAGGCTCTCTTACATATAATCTAAAAAAGTGCTATAATAAATAGTTCTCCAATCAGGCAACAAAGGTCTGGACAAAACGTAATCTAGATGTAATTTCCAAATATATATCTGTCGTATCTATCTATCCAAATGCAGGAAGATGTGTATGCTGCCTGACCTGCATTTTCAGGGAACTAGGCTTTCCAAATTGTGTTTCATTGTTGTAAACTGCCTGGAAGCTGCTTGTAGCAGAAAGCAAGGTGTATATTTGATAAATAAGATGATGAATATATATGAATTGGATGATATCCCATCAGAAAAAAAAGGTGCCTGGCCTGTGTCATTTCAAGTCAGAAAGCAGGGGTGAGAGGAGAATTATGTGTGCCATGGAAGTGTGCCAAATCAAAAAAAATTTTTTTATTGAAAATGTTGGTAGATAACGGTATCTTTCTCTCTTTTTTTGAGCCAATCAACTATTGAACTATTCCCGATATGCATGCATGGCATCTGTAAGGGTTTATCAGTCTAAAGGCAAATACCTCCGTATTGCTTTTGAGGATACTGCCCTCTTTGTTTTGTCTCCACTCTCCAGATATAGATTGTCTATAGAATTATGGAAATGAATAAGAAATACTAATGCATTTAGAAGTGCATCTTTAATTCTTCAATAAAAAGGGATAGAACCAGAGACATTCTGATTTCAAACATATAAGGTGTGTGTGTGTGGGGGGGGGGGGGCTGGCTGTAGTTAGTTATTAATGAGGCAAAAACATTCTGAATATTCAATTTTTTAAAAAATAGGCCACAAGACCTATGCTGAACCCTTCCACTAAAGACATGTTGCAGAAATAATGAGATGTGTCTCTGTTTGTCTTAGAATGGGTTTTCTCTAAAATATACATTTGAATGTCAGTAATTTTTTTCTTTGAACATCTAAATATTTAAAAGAAGATAATGGAGCAGTTTGTAAGAAATGTATTCAACAGTTGGATGATGAATTGGCTGCAGTGTAAAGTTGAATTAAATTTCCCATTGTGCCATGTTAACTTAAAAAGACACTATTACTTCATGCTACTCTAGTTTGTAAATTACTTTAAATATGCAAATATATGGGGAAATTAGTGTGAAGACTCTATTAAGATATCATTGAAAAAAAAATCCTCACTAACTTATTGTCTTGTGTACATTAGTGCTCATTATTTGCTTTCATGTTGGCTAATTATAATATTTCTGTCTCTCAAGACCTATTAACTGCATTTTAGTCTCTCTGCATTTCACATATACAAATGCATTTTTCTGTTCATGGTAGAAGTTTAATTTATACTAAACAAACCCCTTAGCTGCATATCAAATTATTATTTTTTCTTTATTCAAGTCTTCAAAGTATGAGATGTTGTTCCAATTTACTATTCTGGCTGTTGCTTGTAAACAGATCTTGTGTACAATTTAGCACAGTGTTGTATGGATCTTGTATTAGCAGCTGACATATCAGGTATTAATTTCATTGCATACTTAATAGTTCATTGACTATTTAGTGCTGAACTATGTAACCTGAAGATCACAAGTGTGGGTGAGCAAGTACCAGAAGGGATGGTGTATGCTTTTTCCTTCAAATTTTAAGCAAATCAAGCATATTTAATGCAAATATAACCTACAGGCAAAAATATTAAGCCAGAAGTAGCTAGCTGAACAGCAGCATAGGTAGTATAGTGATCCATCAATGTTGCCAAAGTGTGTACAACCCTCAGCTGAAGTAAAGAGGCCTTTGGCCTAGCCTGTGGTAGAATTGTGTTCAGTTTAACATACAGGAGAATATAAAGTAAATTGTACTACTTCCGGCTGAACAGAATTGTTTCTGAATCTAAAACAAAACACAGAAGCTCCTAATGAGTAAAATATCCGGTGCATAAGGGAGAGAGTTAGGCAGGGTGGATTTAAAAAATCAATGATTTTTTAAAAGTAAAAATTATTTAAATTAAGAAAAAAATCCAATTTTTAAAATTTATATTGTGATTTAAATCAAATCCACCCTAGTGTTAGGCTAGATTATTATCTCATTTTCTGATTTAATTTTTGCAGGAATGTTTGTAGGAAGCTTTGGGAAATATATCTCCTCCCCTGCAAACCTTGTTTGAAGTGGTATTCTCCTTTCTCCTGCTTAATTTTCAATTTATTCTATTTCTTGTTATTTCTTAAATTTATATCCCACTCTTCCAGAAAAGAAGAGTGGTGATTTACAGCTGTAGTATTTATTTATTATTATTTATTTTATTTATTTCATTTATACCCCGCCTATCTGGTCGATTGTGACCACTCTAGGCGGCTTACAACACACACTGTACAAATACATTGGCTAAAATCCTGGTGCTTAATGCAGTAAGTCATACTAGAGTAGACCCATCGAATCAGTGGGGATTTGGTGAGTCTGTTCCTCCATAAGTTCCATTGGTTCAAGTAGGACTACTCTAATTATGATTAAGTCACAACTAGAGAAGGCCCATTTCAACCAATGGAATTTATGAAAGAGTTGACTTGCCAAATCCCCACTGATTCTGTGGGCCTACTCTAGTGTGACTTCCTGCATTAAGCAACAGGATTTCAGCCAATATAATGTAATGCATCAAAACCAATGAAATATGTATTAGCTTCTTATTTTGGTTTTATTTTATATTTGTAAAGGACAAATAAAATCAAAGTAAAGTTCTTGACTATTCTACACAGGACAGCTGGCTACAAAAAAGCCATGTGTTAGATGTATGGTCTTGTCTGCCTCTCTTCCGTTACTCCAGACTGCCATTGTTCAGCAGACTAAAAAATGTTTCAAGCCATTATGTATATACTTGATATATGCAATACACCACATATCAGAATAGCATCTTGGCATGCGTGAGATTTATTTGTGACACATCAGTCTGAAACAGTGTTTCCTGATCTTTTACAAGTCACACACCCCTTTTATAATAGCCAAGCAACCTGTAACAACCCCCCCCCCCCCGCCGCCGTAATTGTATAAAAAGGCAGGACTCACACTGTTGAATGTGGGATGGAACCAAGGCAAAATTCCGCTGGAGGATGCTGGCTGGCAGTGCAACACTCCTTTCACCAACGCCAACCAGCAGTCCAAGAAGCATGTTAAAAGTTTCCATCTTTCACAAAAAGAAATAGTGAAAGAAGGGAAGGTTATGGTGGCAGCTTGCACGCTGACACATTTGTCTCCTAGCTGGGAATAAACAGCATTGAGCTCATAATAAATTAAAAATAACTGCAGCGACCCCCCAGAAAACACTTTGTGTTTTTTGGGGGGGTCACAGCTCACAGGTTGGGAACTCATGGTCTAGAAGGTTATCTGCTCTCATATTAAATGGTTCATCCTACTGAATTGTCAAAAAAGCATATGCCTGCATATATTAATTTGTAATAACCATATAAATCAGTAAGTCCATTTTTACTGTCTTTTTTCTAAAGTTTACAGCACATATCTAGTCTCTTCCATTCAGGAGAGAGTGATGTGTTCTGTACAGGATGGCACACGGAATCAAGCTGGGTTGAGGCTATGAATAGTCTATTAATCTTATAATCATTTTAGAACTGCAGAGCTGGAAGGGACCCTATGGATCATCAAGTCCCGCCCCTGTCAAGGAGGCACAGCGGGGAATTGAACTCTCAGCCTGTGGCTCTTCCGCCAGGATGCCTACTGAGCTATTCTGAAGAATATTCTTGAGAACAAACAATAATGAGATACAAGGGAAATCAGAAAAGCATATAGGTAATTAAATAATTGTATCAAAGATAGTTAATTTGCTCAGTAAAGGAGCCATTCATTTCATGAGTTCTTGGGGTAGGAGAAGATTAATCCAGGAGAACTATGTTGCCATACTAGAGTGTTGCTCTGGAAGCATCAGCTTTCATGGAGAGTTAGTAAGCGTGGGTCTGGAAGGACCTGAAACTTTCCATCTGTTTAACTATCTCTCTCTCGTTTCTCGTCAGCCACTCTATGAGGCCATCTGGAAAAGTCTGAAGAGACATTGGCGAGCCATGTAGAATTTATAAACAAGAGGTTAATGAAACAATGCCGTTTTTAATATAGTATATATACAACTGCCAACATTAAAATTACATTAGATGAAGTCCAGCAGGGCACGCTGTCAGGTAACATGAGCTACGCTGCAAGATTGCTGTAAAAGAAAGTGTTGCTAATGTAATATTCATGTCGTCTCTTCGATCAAGATAACTTTGATTGCTGAATTGAACTCTAAACTGCTGTGAGACTTTGCCTTGTTCAATGTAACTAAATAAGACAAAGAGACCTGACAGAGGAATTCAAAACATAGGAGGTCATTATATACCTCTTCTGCTTTTTACAGGCGTAGAAGGCCTGAAGAAGTCACAACATACTGTGCTCCTTTACAGGCTAAGCCCCAAACCCAAGAGTGACAATTTAAATTGGATGATATATGCATCTACTACAATTATTTTGAACAGGACACATACAGATCAAGGGCATACCAATTTGAGCTGGAGTTTTTGGAGACCTGGTTTGGATGATGTGTCAGTTTTTAAAGTCCTTCAGTGTTGAAAACTTGAAAATGACATGAGCAAATATGTTAATATTTTTGTATGCAGGCCCACCATTTGTGTATGAAGGCAGCAGCAATGTGAAAGGGTGCTATGGCATGCATCTGTATGCACACAGTTGTCCTCAACATAATGTGTGTGGTTGGTCAAAACAGCAATATAGGAAGTGGCCTTCTGTTGGGCCAGACCATCTACCCTTGTAGGTGCTCACGAAACGAAAAGGCTAATGATGAAGGTGATCACAGAACAGTTAGGAAAGCAATTAGCTTTAGAGAGAAAATGAAGAAGTCGACACGCAGATGTCCGCCAGCGGAGCCCCAGGGCGATGCCCTGAGAACTCCCTTTATTAACCTTAGCAAGCTTACACAGATTGTTGAAAGGATTCAGATAGGATACTGGTTACCTAATCGCTACTAGGATTGGCCAGAGAGAGTTATGCTCTAACTCTAAGGGGAAAGGCAGAATGAGGGAGTCGCCCCGCCCGCCAGCAGCCGCTGCTCCCTGCCAGGAGAGTTTGCTCTCACACTGAAACAGGAATGCAGCTGGCGACCTTGAGCAGGGTGTTCCCACATACCCTGGTATTGGTGGCTCTTCAAGCTTTCAAGCAAGATTATTTGCTAGCCTTGCATGGTATTACTGGGCCATCTTTTATCTAAACACTAACCAGGCTCAACTTTGCTGAGCTTCAAAACCCAGTCGAGATTAGTATGTTCAGAGTATTACATTTCCATCCTCCGCGCGCCCCCCCCCCCCCACAAATATGGACAACCTGTATCCTCATGCATCTGGCCAGTTTCCAAGGATGCAAAATGTACAATGCAAATAGTGGCAGCAGGGTGGAATTTGGCCATCAGTGTCTGCATCATTTTCATGCAAAGATCAGCTGTATGCAAGATATATGTATTGACCATACACAACCATGATAGCTCAGTCCTTCTTTGCTGTGCTAATTCACGTAATGGCTAAGTATCAATTTGGTTTTATATTGGACTCACAAATTATGCAGACATAGCTTTTTGTCTGATGTACCATTACAAATACCTCCAAGGACTTTCTAGAATATTGAGGGACCTGGATTGTTGTTGTTCCTCCAGCTAAGGCATTATTCCCAAGAAATATGTTAAAGAACCATGGATTCGTGGCATGGTGGGAGACAGAATGCTTAGCAGGGTATAACAGATTGAGAACATCTCTGTGAAACAGTGGAGAACACTGCTATTAATTGTCAGTAATATTGAGTGAAATGGACTAAATGATTTCACTTGTTCTAAGTGTTTCCCCATAATTCTATTATCTGGCATTCTTTATTGATAAGTGCTTCACACAGAAAGAGAAATTTGATCATCTGCATGTGTGTAGAAAGCAAGCTATTGGCATTCATTCATTCATTTATTTTATTTATCCCTCATCTTTGCAGGGACTTTTACTCTTTAAATCACCCACAGAAAGGCCATGTTTAATAGCAAACCAAAAAGTGTGCTCTTATATACCACTTCACAGTGCTTAAAGATCTATCTCGGTGGTTTACAATTTTTAATTATGCAGGCTACCCATTGCTCCCCCACAGCAAGCTGGGACCTCAATTTACTGACCTTGGAAGTATGGAAGGTTGAGTCAACCTCAAGCAAGCTTCCTGACCCCAGGATTTAACTCAGGTCGTGAGCAGAGTCTTCACTGCAGTACTGCAGTTTTAGCCACTGCGCCACAAGGCTCCTGTATGAGCTAGTATCCTATCAAGGCCCTCAGGTCTGCACCACTTGCTCAAGCGGTGGTCTCTGTCACGACCAGCTTCCTGTGAGGGAGAACCTGGTCGGTCGGACAGAGAGTAATTGGAAGTCTGAGTACCCCTACTCAGCTGGGTTGAGTCCTGGTGACCTCAGCCAGGGCGTACAACAAACTCCTTCTTACAAGTCTGCCCTAAAAAGATACTTGCTGACCCTTAAGAAAGCTCAGCAGGAAGTTACACATGAGCTTTGTAGTCCTAAGATCTACCTGGCTCAATAAGGTAGGACTCAGTAGCTTAATGTGGCCTTGCTTCCCCCTCAGGGTATAGCTAAGACAGCTTCACTGTTCAAGAGACCAGAAGATTTTATAATTGATCTTTTTATTGAAAAAATATAGATTTACAGAATAAAGTCAGTTTGATGCAAAGGCATAGCAATATAACGTTTTCAAGGCTTGTTACAAATACAATCAAGATAACTAATTCCCTTTTAGTTACAAAAGCTCTAAAAATCTCTAAAAGCTTCCTTAGGATAGGCAAAAGGCTTAGAGCCCCCCTTCTCCTTTTCCTTCTCTCCCTACATCTTTCCCAGTCCTTTCCCTGCACGGGGCAGCAGGCAAAAAGACCTAGAAAAATCTATGGTTCCATCCTAAAGGAAAAATAGGAACAAGATGGAACACTGCACATGGCAAAAGTTCCTTTTTCTCTCTTCTTGGCTCCTTCTGTCTTTCTTCGTCTCCCACGCTGTCATCCAATCACAGTGTAAGGTGGTAGAAGTATTCTCCTCCTCTTCTTCTTGTGAGAAAGCAGGTGTTGTTTGCCTCCGTCTATTTTCTTCTCCGCCATAACAAGTGTCTGGTCTTCTTATCTGGTCCTGGGAGAACTGGCTAAAGGAAAAACATTCTCACAGTCCTCCTGGACAACATTCCCATCATACAAAATCATTCTTCCATAGAACCAATATGGATTCCATTTTACATTGTTCACAACTACATATCCCATCTTCATACATGCTTTAAATCCACATAATCTCAACCATGACAGTCTCTATGAAGAGAATCCATCCTCTACTTGCACAATGGCAGTGCTCTGCACAAATGGGGTGACAACACATTAATATCTCTGTAGGAATCCGTGCTCAGTAGAAGCTGAACAGGATACTGACAAGGGGAAGAAAATAAACAAAAACATTTAAGTGATTAACTTTCCTTTGAGTTCATGCTCACATATAGGAGTGAGAATTTCATGGGCAACCTTCATTGAGCTGACAGCTTAGTTTGCTGCACTGCTTTCTCAGGCACTCAGTTCCTTTTAAATGGCTCATGGGTGCCACAGTTTTGCACAACACAAGAAAGATGAATGAAAGAGGCAAAAAAAAAAAAAAAGGCAACAACTGAGGACATGAAGGTTTCTCTCTAGATTGTTAAATCAATAACAATATAGCCATTGCTTTCAAACCTGTTTAGCTGATGTTCATGTCTGTTTCTAATGGGGTCAAACACTTGCTGAAACAAGCATGAAACACTTGTCCTTTGCTTTTATCTGGCTTTTACCTGCTTTCCAGCTTATGAGGCTCTAAAAACAACAAGTTGCTACTTACTTACCTTTATGATGGCGATTTTGTGGGTCCTGTCCTTTTGAGGTCTGCTGTACCTTGCGTAGCTGTATGGCAGGAGAGGTTTAAAAGGGTAGCACCTTTCATTCCCACAATGAAGTGGCCCTAGAACGGTGATAGACCCTAAGGAAAATGGAGAATGGCAGGTGATCCTGCCATACCTTAAACCCACTGCTTTGCTCAAAAAGTGCCACGATAAGTCTCCCATGTGAATGCTACCTTCAGCCAAAAATTGAGCCGGGTATTGTACATTAGAAATAGTTGACATGATTTTATTCTTCTTGATAAAGGGATGGGCTCCTACTCTTGATAGTTCCCTAGAGCAGTGAATTAAATTAACTCATCTGAATATATGGATATTACCTAGGAGTGGACTGTCTTATTTCAGCTGCTTGTAACATTCACCAAAAAATTGATACAAATCATGTTCTACCCACCACCACCACTGGGACTCTCTGGGAGTTACAACCATTTTCCCCTCTAAGGAGTCCCACCCCCCTTCAAAAATTGCATTGACTCTTGCGAAGGTGTATGTCTCTTCCCCTTTATTAATAAAAAATCAGTTAATACATAGGTTGCAACACGCTTGTACTTTTCTGAACACATATACACGAACACAAATCCATACACATTTTGAATATATTACCTACTAATATACACTTTTGATAAGCCATTTCTCTCATGTATTTTTCATATACTGTTCCCCCATTTTATGCATTTTAAACAATATTTTCCCAGTGTATTTTCTTTTCTGTCTTTTTTTTTAAAAACAAATTGGAGAGTACATCACAAAATTCAATGAAGTGTGGAAACTGAAAGTCAGTTTGATTCAAATTCACATATGAGTTTGGAGAGTTTTTTGAATTAGATTATTCAATACATATGAGATGAAAATGCACCCAAAGTGTGAAGCAGCATGGACATGTGTCATATGAACGAAATTATTTTTGCCTCATTGGTTTTTGAAATATGACACTTTTCAAAAGAGTATGCAGTTTTCAAGGAAATCTTATAATGGCTTAAGTCAGAAATGTGTGAAAATTTCATTTCCATTCATGTGTTGTCAAAATTCGCCAAAAGGAGCAGCATTTAAATGAATGAGAAAGTGACAATATGTTTTGCACCCTGATCTGAGGATTTCAGTTCAACTTACTTCATAGCAGAATTTACCAAAATCCACAAAACTTGAGTGACAAAACTTTTTAGGACTAAAAGTTCCAAAATACCAAGATAACTTTTCCCCCATCTGTATTCAGAATACCACTTTCCCAACATCTAGCCAAAACTGACCGATTTACTTATTCCTAGTTGGTGGATTGCTAGCTACTGAGTGCAAAGAAGGCAGACTTGAATTGGAGCCAGGTAGGAAAGAGAATTGGAGGAGGAAGACTTTGTGGAGGATGAATGAGTTGTGCTATCTAGAAAGGAATAGATGCAATGGAGTTTACAACACCCTGTGTGGCATAATTTTTCCCTTGAAAATGCTAAGGTTTCAGTAGGTTGAGAGTGTTCTCAAAACATGATGAAAGCTAGTTCGTCCAGAAGCTTGAAGCTTCCCGCACAGTCAACCATTATTGTACACTAATAACGTAAGACTGTATCCCCCACAAAACCATTTTCTTTCTTTGGGAGAACAGTTAATACAATTATTGGACTACCACTGTGCAGAAGGCATTGAGTGGGCATTGGCGACTGCTCTGTGAAGTGCTAATTATCCCTCCACACACATTGTGCAGTTTAACCTATAGCAGATTTAAACTGATGCCAAATAAGAGCTGAAAATCTGATACATAAAACACACAAAAGAGTGATGTTCTTTGCCAGAGGGAAAGCTAGTTAAATAGCCAAAGAAAAAAGGAAATGTCCTGTTAAAAAAATGGAAGGACGCACAACTTGACTTGAATTGCAGAAATCTATAATTCATTTCCCTTGTTACTGTTCAAAACTGTATCGAGGTATCTGAACTTAACGTTCAGAATGCCAGTAGTTGCTGGCCACATCCTTGTGAGAGTAAGGAACTTGGAGATTTTTATTGTCCTGCAGGAAGCTGAAGAATTTTGTGGAACATTATGGATGATCAGCATGGTTGGGTTTTATGATGAGAAGTAGTGAATGGATCCTCCAGCCTAGCCCCAAGTGGTTTCCCCACCCTTGACCTATGCCATCACTCCTTGGAGTAGAATGGAAGAAGGATTGTTCCAGGGTTTTCTAAGCATCAGGTACTCAAAAGCAGTTTGCCAATCCCTCCTTCTGACTGAGTTCCGAGGCCATGCAGCTGGTGATCTTGGCTCATTCTCACCTGGCAGTCAAAATGGGGATTCAGACTCCTAGCCCTTGGCACCACAGCCAGAGACTCCAAAACATTGAACTATCCCAGATCATAGCATGTCTACAGCTGTGAAAATATTTGCATATGGCGATATGACTTCATGATTAAAAATGAGAACATTACCTCCACCCTTGCCTTTCCAAAATCTTAGACTTAGAGTGCTGCCTGCATGTCACCTTAGGAAAAATTATTGACTTGCCAGTTACCATTGATTTTTCTGTGTGAATCATCGGGGTGCTTATGGAGAGTAGTGATTTGGGAAATGTCAAGGCACCAATCACTTGGTTTTGCTGAAAGGTTTCATTCAGAAGTGGCAATAATTTCCCCTAGTAAAGCATTTTTATTATATAGCTCCATGCTGCTGTCAACATGTCAGCTTCTGGATCTACGGGTTTATGGCTAATTTCTGGTTTTTTTGTGCATAGAACCCTTGGTTTTCATAAAGATATACCAAAATAAGGTTACTTTTTTTCTTTTACTATAAGTCCTAAAATCCTACAGCCAGCATGGTCTGCAACCATGCCAGATACAGTGTTCATAGAGACGTAGTAGAAGGCTGATCTAATTGCTAGTTCCAGATATCATAAACCCATTGAATCAGTGGGAACTTGTTAAGTCATCACTTACATATGTTGCACTGATAAAGTCAATTTGCTATGTTTAGGGCTAAAAATTAGGTATAGCTCCCACAATACCTATCTGTACACATGACCATAAATATTCACTTTTCAGCTTGATTTTAGAAGTGGGAATATTAGTTGCTGAAAATATTATAGCACAGGAAGAAGCAAATTCTCTCTCCCTCCTCACACATACACTTATGCATTACACTTGTTAGTGTGTAGATAGATATGTGTGTGTTCCTGTAAATAAGTATGAAAGCAGTTATGTGTGTATGTATATTCCTCTGCATTTCAGAAGGTAAAAGTGCTTTCAGACACCTATTGGAAATTCTTTAAATGAGAAACCAGACCATATTGAAGTCACTAGGCTTTTTCTCTTCTGATGGCTCTTATGACCCCAACTACTATGAGACTGCAAAGTGGCTGTTAGGAACAAAAACGTCTTTAGGATAATTGCCAATTGTGTGCCCCCTCCCCCATTTTTTCCATCTTTCTGCCACCAGTTTGAAGATGCAGTTATAGAGAAGTAACATCTTCTGAATCAACCCCTGGAATGCATTTCCTTCAAAAGAAATAAAGACCCAAATGTTATAACACCACCCGCCAGCATGGTCGGGATGCTGTGGCTGTGTTGCGACAGATCACTTGGCAGTTAATTAATTAAATTCTTGGTGGCACAGTGTAGCCAATCAATCAGTAAGTGGAAGCATAGAGTATGTTTGTGGCTTTTGTCTGAAATCCTTTCAATACCTACAGAGCCAGGAACCACACCATGTCGTCTTAGTTCATCAGGATGTACTCCCCCCCCCCAGTGCCTCTGGATATGTTTTTTATTTAGTTTTTTACATACTCAGTCCTTTTCTGTACTTCTTCATGACTAAAGCAATCTCTGTAGATCTCTGGAATTAAATATGACCATTGTTGTCATAACCATTTAGCATTTGTTTGAGCTATTGACTTGAACACAAAGCACTTGATTCCTGTGAGTTGTGCAGATGCAAATAGTGAGCGGCACATGGAGGTAATGAGATAATCAGAGAACTCATATTTGTTATTTGCAAAGTAAAATGAAAGTAATCAGAATCCCAGCTGGAGAGCTTTTACAGCTGAATGGGTCAGGGGTGTGATCTGTGAGGCTCTTAATACAAATGTTACCTCAACAACAGTGTCAGACACTTTAAAAAATATTAAGACCTATATATTTTTCTTAGAGTTACCCTGCTTCTTCTGTTCGTGGGTTTTTTTTCTCAGAGTTCAATCTGGAAGATTCATAGAGCAATGGAGAATCCACCAGAAAGCCACTGTCTGATACGTATAAAACTCACAGATCTGTTGATTTCTCTCACTTTGTACAGCTTGTGCTGTCAGACTTAACTGCATATCTGCTTGAAGGTACATAGAACGCGCCCGTAGACCATGTCAGATTATTTGGACATATGATTCTGATTGTCTACACTAGGAGCTAGTTGACATTCCAGATGTTATTTGGAATGCCAATTTTACTAGGCTGCAGCTGTCATCATTCCTGAATTTTGGCTGTGTTGGCAGAGACTGAAGGAGCTTGGAGCCAGCATCTGAGGGCCACAGCTTCACCATCTGGACTGCTGGATAGCTCAGTGTTTTCAGTATCTGGCTGCGGAGCCAGAGGCTAGAAATTTGATTCCCCACTGTGTCTCCTTAACAGGGACTGATCCATAGGGTCCCTTCCAGATCTGCAGTTCTAATATAAGATGATCAAAAATAAGATCAAAAGATTATCTCTGGTCTGCTGTAACTGGATGCAGTTCTCCTGGATTTCCAGTACATTTTTCATACCACCTGCTACCTTTTAACAGAAGGTATGAGGAAGTGATGGAATCAAACTTGAAACTTTTTGCATGTATTATGTCATTACTTAGTCACATAAAACCTGGAGGGGAAGATTAAATGAAGAAGAGAGAATCAGCATAAAGAAATCTTTTAAGTTAGTTTACTCCTTAAGATACCTTTCTCTACTGTTTGACTCTTGTGGCTTCTGAGCATAGACTTAGAGGATTGATTTAACATGCTTTTGCAGAAGTGCTCACTCAAGTAGTAAAAGATATATGTTTGTCATAGCTCATAATTTAACAGTGGATGTAAAATTTTGCTTGCTGTGCCTTTGCCCTGAAGGCTGAAGAACGACATTGTTCTTGTCTTCATGATCTCAGCAGTGTTCTCACACTGTTTTGTGCAAAATTGCCCATTTTTGGATGACTGCTGCTTTGAGGCACTGTATAGGTTGCTTCTGTCTTTTTTTTATTAATAAGTTAGTAAAGGTAAAGGTTCCCCTTGACAATTTGTCCAGTCGTGTTCGACTCTAGGGGGCGGTGCTCATCCCTGTTTCCAAGCCATAGAGCCAGCGTTTGTCCGAAGACAATCTTCCGTGGTCACATGGCCAGTGCGACTTAGACACGGAACGCTGTTACCTTCCCACCGAGGTGGTCCCTATTTATCTACTCGCATTTACATGCTTTCGAACCGCTAGGTTGGCGGGAGCTGGGACAAGCGACGGGTGCTCACTCCGTCGCGTGGATTCGATCTTACAGCTGCAGATCTATAGATCTTACAGCACAGAGGCTTCTGCGGTTTAACCCGCAGCGCCACCACGTCCCTCAATAAGTTAGTACTTCTGTACTTATTGTGTGCGTGTGTAGGCCTTGTTTCTCAAAGGGAAAAAATACAGATATTTTGCTCAAGTTACAGTGACAGGGAGAGGTCTTCATCTTGCTTTTAGCTGAAGATAAGGAAACTCATGAGGCTTTAAAATCAGGGTGGATTAAAACTGATTATTTCTTTAAAAAATTAAAATAAGACTTTTTAAATTTCAATCAGATTTCAAAAATTTAAATCAGATTTTTTTATTTACATCGGGGTTTTTTATTTGAATCAAATTTATTTCGATGAAATGCTTTTGGAAGAAAAATCTATCTATTCAGCATGAAATTACATATTCAGTTATGTAACATGAAGGTCATGTAATATTTACATTTTTGGTAAACTAATTCAATTAATCCAAGTTATTCAAGCTGAGAAAACATGCAGTTTTTCACAGTAAAAAAATGGTGTAAAATGAATGAAGTTTAGGAAAAGACCTTAATCCCATTGTTGTCCTGCATATCTATGTACAAACAATGTACAAATTGATGTTTAAGGAAATACAAAAATATTTATGCTATATAATGTTATTGTTTTAAATAAACAATGTAAGTAATTCTCCAAATATGAGTGATTTAACCTATTAAATTAAAATCTGTTCTGATATAGCTGTTTTACTAATCTGACAGGTTATTATTCTAAATATGAAATCTTCATCTGGCTCCAAATTTTAAAAATTATAACTACTATGAGTCTTTTTATGATTTAAATACCATGTTTCCCCGAAAATAAGACAGGGCCTTATATTAATTTTTGCTCCAAAAAACACATTAGGGCTTATTTTCAGGGGATGTTTTATTTTTTTCATGTGCAACAATCTATATTTATTCAAATACAGTCATGTCATCTTCTTCTGGTTGCTGCACAATGGTGGAGGCAGGGTTTCACTTAACTGGGGCTTATTTTTGGGGTAGGGCTTATATTATGAGCATCCTGAAAAATCATACTAGGGCTTATTTTCAGGTTAGGTCTTCTTTTCAGGGAAATGGTAAAATCTTACTGACTAGTGATTTAAACCATTATTTACATCGTGATTTGAATCAACTTGATTTAAATCAAACCCACCATGTTTAAAATTGCTCATTGTGGTGTCTTATCATACTGAGAGCAAAGAAACTGATGAGAATGTGGAATTTAGTAAGTATTCTTTCCATCCCTAAATTGTACTGATCGGCATATCTTGCATTTTGCCAGTTTTGTTTTAAAATTCATTATTGTAAGGTAATACTGGGCATATTTTGAAGTTTCCTTGCTGATGCATGTATCTCTGAAGAAAACCCATAGTGGGAAGAAGAAAACGTAAGTTGAAGAAATACAGGCTTTCATTACTTTCTACTTTGACTTTTATAAGCCTTTGTATGAGTAGTGAAGGAACATTGGTCTAGATGGGCGGGAGAGAAATCCAATAAATAAATAAATAAAAATAAATAAAAATAGTCATGGTTCCTCTAGGTTTTACAGCTCTAGGTTTTACCTCGTCCCCTTCCCCATCTTTTCCTTGAACTGATATCAACATTGATGTAACATTTTGGAAATTAATGTGTGTGTAATTTGGGTAGTACTATCTCATTTTAATTATTTTTGTGGAAATCATTTTGGTACATGAAACTAGATTATGTTACCTACAGATTAAGTTAATGGGCTGCTTGGAAATGTGGCTCATAAATAGAAAGCAGAAAATGGCATGATTCAATATTAAATTACATTGCAATCCAAACATTCAAAATATGTGACAAAAGAAACTGAATTCTGTAGAAAAGAGAGATCATACCAATTAAGTTTATAATAGAATGCTTAGTATTCTGATTGCAACCATTCTTCCAGGCTTTACTGGGTTTTCAGAAGGGAAATAATAGGAAAAGGAAAACTCTGCATTTAAAGAGAGGGTGGTGCACTAGAAATTACAAAAGCAATCTTCAAAAATAGCGCCTTCTGTAGATGGGTCTTAGTGGGCTGGACTAGATTCACTGGTACCTAGGCAGAATGTGATGTATTAGAAAAGGAGCAGTGTAGTTTGGGGGTGTCATTGGCAGAGCTTTAGTGGCTTATAGATATAGGCTTCCAAGAGACCAGGAAATGGTTTTAAAGATTATCCTGTATTGCATGGATGCTTGGGATGAGATTTCCATTGTTTTGTTTTTTCATTGTTATTAATAAGTTATCTCTTCCATACGATCTAATCCAGTGGAGGCAAACCTTTTTGGGCTCGCGTGCCCAAAATGAAGGGGGGGGGAGAAACCAGTGGCTGTCGTGCCGCCCGGAAGTCCGGAACCGGAAGTGGCGGTTTCAGGGGGAATCATAGGGACGGACCCAGAGGACCAGGAACAGGAAGTTTAAGGGGGAATCATAGCGACGGACCCAGAGGACCAGGAAGTGGCAGCGGAAGGGGGAATCATAGCGACAGACCCAGAGGACCAGGAAGTGGCAGCGGAAGGGGGAATCCTGGCTGCAGCCAGCTCATAAGGTTTGCCTCCACAAGGGAGGGTGGGTGGACCAATACCTCACGTGCCATAAGAAAGGGCTTCGCGTGCCACCTGGGGCACACGTGCCATAGGTTCGCCATCACTGATCTAATCCTTCTCAATTCTGAGTTGTTGTCATTCTTGTTATGTGTTGTCCAATTGTTTCTGATTGAATTTTTGAGGTGTCCTAGATAGTCATGGAGTGGTTGACTGTTGCTATCACCCAGTGAGTCGAGTGGGAGTTTGGAACCTGGTATCATGAGTTCTAACCACTGTACCACACTGGCTCTCAAATCCAGGTTAACTAGGACAGTTTCCAAATTTAATCCAAATACGGTAGCATACTTCCTTGTTAATGTATTCAGTTCTTTTGCATCTGCTTCCTTGTTAATGTATTCAATTCTTTTGCATCTTTTCCCTTCGCCTTCTTTCATTTGGAGTATGTTTCCTGCCAGACAGATAAATATTGTTTATGATGGTTCCAAATGTAGAACTGGGCCTTATATAGAGATTCAAAAACAGCTTCACCTCAAACTCAGTCTCACTTTGAAGTTTGCCTCCAGCTTGTCATGGATTCTCCCACCGCAGATCTTCCCGCTGCTGTTTCTCTGAGAAGGAAATCTGTAAGAAAACTTGGAAATGTAGAGCCAGTTACAAAGTAAGCTAGGAGGAGCTCTCCCATCACTAAATGTAAGCCACTAGTTGCTGTGAATGGCACATACTTTATTGAAAGGTAAACATGTGGCTTTCATTTCTTTTCATACTGTGAACAGCTGCATCCACAACGTGAAATTATTTCTGTCTTTAGCTTCTAAGTAATTTCAGTGAGAAAAGGCATATAGCTGTCTCAGAGGGGAAGAAAAAAAAGCAGAATATACATTTATGGATCACCAGGAGAGCCAAAATCCTGTAGAAGACACCACAAATCACTCTGATGCTGCTCCACCCTAAATTTTACGTTAGATCTCTAACTTGGCTGAAGGGTGTTGTTGCATTTTATATATTCCAACAGGCTTTTCTTATCAGAGACAGAAGCAGCTTGGGAGCAATAGTGATTGCTACTTAGGTCAATTGCAATTTATGTTTCTTGATTTGCTGTCAGACCAAGCTTTCTCAGAAGATAGAAGATGAAGAATGGTGTTCCCCACCCTGCCCCCTCATCCTCACCAGCCACCACACACACTATGGAGAAAATCATTTGCTGCTTTTGTGGGAAAAGAGTAGCAATTTAAAAATAAAAGTGACAGACCAAGCAGCCTTCATTTCTCCAGCTGCAGAAAACTTGCAGGTTGAGGAGAAGGGGGTACACACTCTTGGCAGCCTAAAGAAAACTGGCTTCTTAATGCCCACTTCTGGAGAATGCTGTAAGGCATGGTTCTCCTACACCATCCTAAGACGAAAAAAAGAGTGTGCAGGCAAAACAATCAGATGCTGCCTGGGAGATTCTGGGAGTTCTAATCCAAACAAGTAACTTTTCCAAGCTGTGATTGTATTTGTATAAGGACAGTTTTTAATGTCCATTTTCTAGATTTGTGTGAACCACCGGGAGCAGAAGCAGTGACGAACCATAGAATGGGAAACCTCCTTAGATTTCCTCCAGGCCTTTTTTTTTTTTTAACGCACAAATTATAAACATAACTTTTCACCTTTGTTTTCATGTCCTGTTAACTTCAGTCAGCGATAACATCTGTGCTTTAGTGTGGCTTTCTAAGTCATTGGGGCTCAAGTTCTTAACTTTTCCAGGAACATACACCGTGTTTGCTTAGATAGCATTAACAAAACTTTGCTTCAGTCCACCGTGGATACAATCTACCTTAAGAAATGCTTTCATGACTCTACTTGGTGTTATCTTGCCATGTTCTTAGTGAAATTTTACATTGGAAAAGCACAAAGCTATCTACAGGGTATGGGAAAAGTGGTAATTTGTCCAAAAACAAATATTATTCCACAAAGTGTATGAAATCTAGCGAAACCTGTTAAATTCTGTGGCAGAGGTCAATAAAAACATTATTTATGCTTAATTATGTATTATACAATTTTTTTGCTATGGTTTTTGTTCTGTAATGAGTAACCTTGCATCTGTTCATACTTGTGTGGGGCCTTCTCCCACTGGATCTTGCTCTGGGTTGCTATTTTTCCTCTTAAAACTGCATTTCTATCAAGGCACAATTTGTTCTTGTTGCTGCAAGAAAGGGAAATGCTACACCTACACAGGTATTACCAAAAAACAAACAAACAAACAAAACAAAACATAATCCTCAATTGATATTTCAGCTAAAATAAACTCAAACTTGCTACATAGTCTTGGCTGTATCACTTTGAACTGGAAAGCACTTGGAAGTTGGGAATGCTCACTACTCAGAAATTGGATTGACACTAAGCAACAGGGCTGAGCTGTTTGCCTCATTCAGTTACATCCCGAAGATATTTTTTGTCATGAGCTTAAAGGCTGGACTGGCATTTCTTCCATGAATTTAGGGTGCGATCAGATGAGCATTTGTCCCAGAAGTTAGGTTGGGTTGGGGATAGGCTGGTCCTTTTCCCTGTGACCATATGGCATATGGGCTCTTGCAAATCGGCACACACCTGTTTGATGGCTACCAACACCTTTTTGAGTTCCTGTCAGGCTACTATTTTTTGTGGGAGGGTGTGTGTGTGGGTAGCATCACTTAATTTTAGTTCAGTTTCAGCATGTGTGATCCCTGGGATCAAATCAAAGTGGATCCCTGATTGTCCCTTAGCTGATTTTGAGAAATGGGAAGCTTCTTTGCCACTTGCCTTTAGAGGGGAAGGGGAAGGAAGTTTTGCATTTTTTTTAAAAAAATGTTACAAACATATCAGTGGTACTTTGAAAGGGCAGTTAGCAACAATTAAAAAGAAATGAGATATTTCTCCCTTCCCCTCCACAGACTGGCAGAAAGGAAGCTTCCCATTTCTCAAGATTGTTAAGTGGGATAGACAAATCATAGAGGAGGAAACAAGGAGGATTTGTTATTGTTTTTGCTGTTGTTTTTTCCTGTAAAGTAAAAAAAAAAAGGGGGAAAGCTTCCTTTCTGAATAGCTTAGTGGTTTAGATATCTGTCTGCAGAGTCAGAGGCTGGGAGTTCAGTTTCTCCATGTGCCTTCTTGACAGGGGCTGGACTCAATGGTCCATAGGATCCCTTCCAGCTCTGCAGTTGTAAGATTTCTGCTCACCTGTGTAGAAGAAGGGAGAGAAGTATTCCATGATCTGGCGACCTATGGCTCGCGTGCCGGCAGAAAGGGCTCCGCGTGCCAGCTGTGGCACACGTGCCATAGGTTCGCCATCGCTGATCTAGACCAATCCAGGCTGGAATAATTGGGCTGTCGAGTTGCACTCTTCGTTCCATGTAAAAATTGAGACAGATCTTCACCAGTTGTACCCTCCCACATGCAATTAACAGGCTATCAGATGAGTTTTTGCTCAAAAGTAAATTGCTCACACTAGCTTGATCCCAAGCAAGTGCTTGTGGGATTCCACCTTTAAATGTCACACAGCTTCTTTGAATTTTCCCCTCCTGGAAAACAAAGCTTTAAAAAAAAAAATCTGAAGCAATATGCTATTTTACTCCAAAAAATGTCAGTGCTACTTTATAAATATTCATTGATATTATTATTTTGCTCTCAGCACTGAAATTCACTATTTTCACTTTCAAAAGCTAGATGTCTTTTTCAGTTGGAGAAATGAAAATTTCACACGCTTCTAAAATATCACACTTTACATATGAATATAAGGTGTTTGGGAGGCATATTTAGTAATGGATCTTTTTTATTTTTAAAGATTTGTTGTTCAGGGAAGCATAGTCTATGTCTTGTCTTAATGTAAAAATTGGAGGAAAGCTTAGATTCATGTAAGAGTAATTTGTTATTGATTTTCACCTCTGTTGGCATTTTAGGCTAGTGCAAAGATGTCATATTACAGCTTGATTTGATTTTAACATGCACCAAACTTCATATTCAGGGAAACTGGAAATTCCAAAGTTTTTTGAAAGACAAGATGCTTGTCCATCCTGTGGACAGAATAAAGAACATCTATGCCTTCATTTTGTCGTATGTTTGTGTTTTGTGGCAGCGGTCCCCAACCTTTTAAACTTCACGGACCAGTTGGGGAAGGCGGGGCACCCCCCCGCGTTCGCGCACATGCATGAAGGAAAGAACATGCGCTTGTGCGGGCGGGTGCACACTCGCACGCATGCACGAAGGAGCCGGCGCGCACTCGCACGCAGGGCAGCGGGGTGCTCGGGGGACACTCGTGCAGGGGTGGGGGCACTTGCGTGTGCATGCACTCACGCGCATGTGCAAAGGGGCTGTGTGGGGGCAGAAGTGCGTGCGGGGTAGGTGGGAGATCTGTCTCCGCAGCCCAGTCCGGCCTAGGCCACGGACCGGCACCGGGCCGCGGACCAGGAGTTGGGGACCCCTGTGCTGTGGAGTTATTGGATGGGTCTAAGTGCTCCTCCCCTTCATGGATTGCTGACTTGTCGCGGCGAAGGGGCTTGAGTAATTCAGAGAAGCTATGGGCTATGCCATGCAGGGACACCCAAGACGGACAGATCAGAGTGGAGAGTTCTCACTAAACGCGATCCACCTGAAGGAGGAACTGGCAAGCCACTCCAGTATCTTTGCCAAGAAAACTCCATGGACAGAAACAAAAGGCTAAAAGATATGACGCTGGAAGATGAGCCCCTCAGGTCGGAAGGCGTCCAACATGCTACTGAGGAAGAGCGGAGGACAAGGACAAGTAGCTCCAGAGCTAATGAAGTGGTTGGGCCAAAGCACTTTGGCTTTACTGTATTTCTTGTATTTTATACCAGTAATGGTGATTTTGGAAGAAGTCCCTCTTCCTTCTCCCTTCCAAGTTTTTCCACTGCCAGCTTCACTACTTAGTAAGCCATTTCAAAGGCTGTAGGTCACACAAGCATTCAGTCTTGGAATCAGAATGTTTTTACACATATATTTATCTTGCCAACTTACTCTCTGAATCTATATTGAATGACGTGTTACTGGAAATAACAACATACGGTGTCCACTTGTATGCATTGCAAAAATGAACCTGAAGTCTGTTTTCTCTGTATACCAATAATATATACAAATTTTAATGATGTGCTCTTATCCTGCAGTTGTGTTGACCTGGCACCTGCCCATTTGCTTCCTCCTTCATTGCTATCTGGGGAGCTTTGGTTTCAACTGCCAGCCTGCTAAGACATTGTTCTTGATTGCTAGATTGATTACTGCCTTTTAAAAGAATGCAGAGTTTAAATATTTAATATGGAAGAAATTTACTCCAAAAGCTGCCTGTGCCAAGGGAATCCTTTAAAGTAGATTACAGAGTACGGAAGCATAACTGACCTCCTTTCTGGCAATACAGGGTGTGGATGTGGGTAATAAATGAAGGATTGGCTATATTTTATGGACTGAGCAGTGCTTTATAGCTACCAGACACATTCAGTTCCATTCCATTCATTGCTGGATGACCCCAAGAGAATGCCAGAGTGGTGTATCTGACGTGTGAATTAGCATTTAAAAGAATAAATACATGTTGAAGTGCTTTGCAAAATGGTTTTAAGTGAAACAAACATCTCTGTATTTTATGAAGAGTGTCTACTAAAGTGGGGGTTCCATCACACATATTGCTTCTTATTTTCTGTTTTGTTACCAAAATCACCTAGAAATGACAAGCAAGTGATAATATTTTGCCTGGCAATGTGGGCTGTATCTAGAAATAAGATGTCTGTGTTTGCTTATTGTTAACTACTGGCTGGCCTCTTTAAGTTAGGAATCTTTATTAATAGCCCATTGTGTTAATTAAAAGTCAGATTAATGTTTTTACCTGGTGAGCATACGGAGCTGCTTCTTTATTTTGTTGTCACCTTTGGTGGATGTGAAGCTTTCACATGGCTGCTTCTACCGGGTGAATGAACCAAATTATAACCCCTAATTTGTGCTAGAAGCTGCTAAATCTTTGTGTTGTCTTTCCCCAGCCTCACAGCTGAAAATAAACTTACGTTTCAAGCAAGCATTGCAGTTGTGTAATCTTGGGGACACATGGCTTTTTCCTTTTTCCTTTCTGGATTATTTTAACATGACACTTAGCAAGTTTGATGCCCTAGATCAGCGATGGCGAACCTATGGCACGCGTGCCACAGCCGCCACACAGAGCCGTTTCTGCAGGCATGTGAGCCATAAGTCACCGGATCGCTACTCACCCCCCCCCCGCAGCCAAACCTCAGGAGGCGGCTGCAGCCGCGGTGCTGGTGCCCAGACAAGCGGCAGGCCAGGATCCGGAGCAGCTGGTGCTGGCGGCAGATCCGGATTGGGGTCTGGAGGCAATTCCGTGCCCGGGATTCCCCCTTCCGCCGCCACTATTTCCGCTTCTGCTGCCCGCCACCCGCTGGGTCCCCCCCCCCCCCAGTTTGGGCACTTGGGCCCAAAAAGGTTCGCCGCCACTGCCATAGATGGAGTTCCACAAGCAGGCAACCTCCACAGAGAAGGCCCTGCTTCATGCTCAGAGCCCAAAGCTGAGAGCCCTAGGGCTCTGAAGATAACTGAAAATACAAATAATTCTGCCTCTCTGCTTTCTCACAGTATATGGTCCCTGTGATGCTGTAAAGTCTGCAAAAGCTTTTTTGATTTCTCAGTAACTCTAATATTCTGTCTAGAGAAGCCAAAAGCAAGCTCTTAACAGTAGGCGTATAAAGCGATTGCTCATTTTGTATTTCATTTATGCTTAATACATTTGCTGCCTGATATTCAAGGTGTTTTCCAGTCCCACAGTGACATCTGTAAAAGTGTATAGGAAGGAAATGTTCTGGACCTACAAAATGGAGGTGTGGGATATTATCACTACCCTTTATCCTCTCAATGACCTTTGCAATTAATTCAATAATTCCTTCTCTTCAGTTTGTTAACCAATGGACAATATGAGGCAAGAAGCTAAGGCCAAAGTTACTGCTCCAAGGTTCAGTCTGATTTACCTCATAGACTTCTTTACACTGTGCCAGGTTTGGAAATACATCTGTATCTATATATCAATTTATGTAATAGCAGAATCCATTTGTTAGATTCGAAAAAGTTAGTGGGACTTGAAGGTGACATTTATAAAATGATACCAGGTGTTCATAGAGCAGACTCCTTCCCCCCCAACCCATTGGCTGAAAGCACAGGAGATGAATGACTGTGCCAAGGTTATAGTTATTGATTCAGGCAGGTAATAAGGGTTTCAGCCACAGTCTTACTAATGTTTGTTTCCATAGAAACAGGTCAGGTTTACTCTGCAAGTCAGATGAGACCATACTGACACTTTCAGGAGAAGAGGTAAAAGCCACAACACAAATCAAAATCTTTTTGAGGGGTGAGTGGGGTAAAGATAAATGAACAAATCTTTGCACAAGGAATTAGTTGCACAGTTCACAAGGGACCTGGAAGACATTAAAGGAAACTCTCATCCATCCCACCACAGTTTAACTGCTGAAAGAGATAAATTCATGCCTCTGTAAGCATCAGACATGAGTAAACAAGTTTCTGCATTGCTAGAAGTTCCTGTATGGAGAGATTGTTAAACAATCAGCGAGCTAAGCAACAGCCATTGGAAAACAGGTGACATAGAAAAGCAGAGAATATTTATTGTTTTACTCCTTTATTTTATCCAAATATTCATATTCTGCTCTGTATGAATAGATGTGAAGGCAGCTTATGCACAGTTGTCAAGCAAAGAGAGACGGTGGTCCCAGGATGTAAAAATGGGTATCAATACTTTATTGAAAGATAAGTTTCGGCTATTGCACTTTTAGCCTTCTTCAGGGGATAAAAGGAGTGAGAGATTGTCCACAAAAATATCCTTAGAGACAGATTCTACATAAGCATAACATCAGCGCCCCTGAAGAAGGCTAAAAGTGCACTTACATCCTGGGACCACCATCTCTCTTTGCTTGACAGCTTCAGTGGATGTACCAGTCCTTTTGGTTCTTGTTAGCTTATACACAGTAAAATGATTTTAAACCATCAACTATGTAAAGAAGATTTAAAATAATTTAAGACAAGAAACAAAACAAAAGCAAATAAATAAATAAAGAAAGAAGGAAAAAAATAGCACTTTAAAGACTAACTGCTATATTTTAATGTGAGCTTTCCAGGATCAAGTCTACTTCCTCAGACATAAGAGTGAGACTACATGGCAAACATTTATACACACCCGCAGCCAGTGTTGCTGTCCATTTGGTTCTGGTTATCGCCAGAGCCTAGCATGCATGGGGTGGGGGCCCCATGCAGTGCTTGTGGAAAATTAGAGGGAATCTTGACTCTAGTCATTACAAATATCCTGTATACTAACCTAGTTAGAATATCTATGAAAATAGATACCCAGTGCCTTGTGCAAATCTACCTGTTCAACTGCATGGCCATCAATTTTCCAGCTAAATTTAGATATTGTGTTTGTGTATGTGTGTTTGGGTTTGGGTTGGGTTGTTTTTTTTTTAGACCATTACTTTGGACTTCCCATAGTTAATCACTTATATGAGATCTATGATGCTCAAAGAGATGCAGTCTATGGAGTATTTGATTATGTAACAATGGTTTGAGGTTTGGTGTCTGTATGTGCCTGTGATCAGTAGATCAATAAACGTATGCATGAATGAGTGTGCTGTTTGGCAGTGGCATGTGATTTTCACTGATACATTTGAATATGTGAAGCAGCACTGTGATCTCTAAATGAATTACCTGCAGATGTTCCTTTTAAACAAAACTTTAAAGAAATGAGATTGATGAAGATGGATCTCCATAGCCTTGCTTAACTTGGCTTTGTACTATACTCATGAGTTAGTTTCCAGTCCTGTGTTTCATCCTGTTTTTTCTACCATCTGTCTTCCCTTTTATACAAGTCCTTGCTGCCTGGAAAAGACATTTAATTTAGAAATTCCTCAATGTTCTTTTCCCCTGAGATTCTTCTTGTGCTTCTCTGAAGTTTTGCCACTCCCTTCTCTGGGCAGAAAGTTGTCTCTTGAGAACTGTGAAATATGTGCAGACGTGCAGGATAGGTGTGTACAATAAAGGAATTGTAAATGAAACAAACCACACATGCAAATTCTTGTGTATCTCCTCGTTGGTCTTAATACTCCAAAACTCTGGACCTCTTAGATACAAAAAAGAGAATATTGTGGTAGTTGCAATTGTGAAAGACTATGGTTGACAGGGAAGGCAAAAGAGGGTTTGTTGCATTGCAGTCAGAAACCTTCTTGCCAACTTTGCAGAGCAAAAACTGTTCCTCAGCTCAGGTGCCCCTTGATGTTATAGAATCAGGGTTTCATAGAATAATTGAGTTAGAAGGAACCTATAAGGCCATCAGGTCCAACCCCCTGTGTAATGCAGGAATCCAAATCAAAGCAAATCTGACAGATGGTTGTCCAATTTTCTCTTGAATTGTACTGAAGCAGTCACCATCTCCTGAGGGTAATTGATTCCATTGTCATACTCCTCCAGCAGTTAAGAAGTCTTTTTCTGGTATTCTGCCTAAATCTGGTTTCCTGTAACTTGAGCCATTTATTATATTTCCTGCACTCTGGGATGCTTGAGAAGAGATCCTGCCCCTCCTCTGTATGGCTACCTTTTAAGTATTTGAAAAGTGCTATCATGTCTCCCCTCAGTCTTCTTTTCTCAACGCTAAACATGTCCAGTTCTTTCAGTCTTTCCTCATTAAGCTTGGTTTCCCATCTCCTGATCCTCCTTGTTGCCCTCCTCTGAACTTGCCCTTTTGTTGGCATCCTTCTTAAAGTGTGTTGTTCAGAACAGGACACAGTACTCTAGATGAGGCCTAACCACTGCCAAATAGAGGGGGACTAGTAGGAATCAACATAGAACTAGTGTGTTATGTGTTGATTCCTTCAAATGAAAGCTATTCTAGTAAAGATGTTAGACTCTTTTGAAGCCGTTAAACATACAAAATTCGTATGTTTTTGTTGGATTCAGTTTGACTAGTTCAGAGCCTCAGAATACCACAGCAGCCTCTGGTAATAAGGTTTAATTTTTTGGAGATAGCAATGTTGTGGAACTAGAAAGGATGGACAAGAAGTGACACATTTTTACAAGATTTTTAGGAGGGTAGGGAAGACTCTTGAGGAGGGCTTTGCATTTGTTTTGCTTAATCCCCCCCTCCGTTGTTTTCTACTTTGTTGAGATGTACTGTTTAATCAGAGATTGATTGTTGACCTAATTGTGTTGCTTTGTTGGAAGTCGGGATAGAACCAAGAATAGTTTTGCTTTGGTGCTTGGGTCACATCACATTTCTTTACAGAATGAATAGTAGGTGTTAAGTTTGTGACTATAGTCATGCCATTAATTATCTGATACTCCTTTTTATTTAGTGATAGCTCAGTGGTTTAAGTATCTGGCTGTGGAGCTATAGGATAGGAGTTTGATTCTTTACTGTGCCTCCCTGACAGGGGCTGGATTTGATGATCCATAGGCTCCCTTCCAGCTCTGCAATTCTAAGTTTGTTATTGTTATTATTCAATCATAAGGTAGGGAAGTGCAAAAAACAACAACACCAAAAACAACAACAAAAAAACTGTCTCCAGTGTAACAATGCACTCTCCTGATAGTTACTGCATTCTTCTGCAATTTTTTTTTTTTGTGAACTCAGATTTAACAGGACACCCGTGTAACTCTTACTCATTCAGTGATCTGGGACTTGAAATTTCAGCTCCTTAATTTGCTCAAGTCCTATTGATCCTGCTGCCTCATTTAAGCTGGTTTTGCTTTCTAGTGTTGTAAATGCTACCCTTAAAAGAGCTTGATATACGTTGGTGAGTGCTGAAGTTGTATGGAGAGAAGAGAATCTTCTGTAGGAAGAATAACTGCTTGCTCTTTCAATAGTTGGAAGTGAGGTGTGATTTCTTAGTTTGAGCATACACTATCTGGCAGTCAAAGAGGCTGTGATCTAAACTGGGACTCGTGGAAGTATTGAGAAGAATGATAGTAAAACGATAATGGCCTTAGTTCAGAAGCCAACATGTGCAGAATATCAGAAACTCAGCACATGTGTCTTCATACATTTTAAATAATAAAATAATCAGGAGATCAGCTGGGGTCAAGAAGGACTGGCAGAACATAAAACCTTTTTTTTTCCTTACAGAGATTCCTTAAGGCAAATATTCATTTTAGGGTACTGAAGGAGTTGAAATAGCAGTTTGAGGATTTTTTATGAGTACTGCTGATGGGGCAAGGAGGAACTGGTAGCTGTGTAATTTTATCCACTGCATCTGTGCAAATAACAGAGAGTCTCATGGCACCTTAAGAAATTAACAAATTAAAATTGGGATTGCCTATTGTGAACTACAGGCTACTTCTTCAGAAACGTGGAGTATAGGCTCAGAAGACAGATATTTATACAGATGCAAGATCGGTATGTAATTGAAGTTCAGAAAGTACCAGCTTGGTGATGGTCTTAACAGTAGTTAAGGTGACAAGAAGATATCTAAATGGTCATCATTAAAAGTTCTCCAAATTTCATTGGAGAATGGCGAGTATGTTGAAGCACAGATAAGCATATTAACACATCTGTGTCTGTATGAGACATGTGTAGTTAAGCAGATTAACAGATTAATGTTATAAATTTACTGCAATTATTTGTAATGTAATAGTGAAAAACTGAAAGGCTCATATCTTAGTGTAGACCTGTGCATTACAGCATACCATGGTCAACAGTCCAATGCAGCTGTCTCATTCCTGGATCTCTCTTTGGACGACCAAACTAGATCTGACTTAAAATACAATTTGGCATTTAACAAGCACATTTAAAAAAAATGCAGACTAGTTTTGTGTATCAGGATTGCAGCTTATGAAAAAGGCAGCATTTGCTGTTTTCTCCCCATATGCCATGTTGATTAAATCTAAATTTCTGCTCTGAAGCTGATGTTTCCAGTGGATTTCCTTCCAACATATATAGTCAACTCAGATCAACCATCTTTTTCAGGGTCATCAATGGGGCAAGAAAAGCTAAATTGTCCTTCTCTGCCTGCTCTAATTCCAATACAGTAACTGCCACCACTTCCAGGAGGATGCTGTTGGTATGAAGCAAAACAACACTGTGGCCAGAATCTTATTGCCTATTTGTACTTGCATAAGGGAAATTGTTGCTTCTCATTAACAAGATGATGGCTTTGATTCTGGATGTGTGCCAATCGCCATCCCGCCAGCTGAGGGCCAAACTACATAATGCAGGATCCTGACCACTGCATCTTAACATCATGTAACTGGGCTTTTAGCTAGAGGGATGGTGTAGATAAGATATCTAATGATTACAAATAAACTCCTTTGTAGATATGAAATACTGAGATGTTGTTTACCCACCCCTACTCCTGGCGGCTATCGGGAGCCATGCATTTTTGGATGTGAGTGCTAGTTATGACCTACAGAGACCTACAATTCTGAGACCAGATTATCTGAGAGACCATGTGCCCTCCCACCAAAGTGTGGTCAGATTTTAAGATCCTTGGGGAGAAGCCTTTCCTTGTGTTCTGTGAACATCTGACACATGTCTGGTGGCAAAAGAAAGGGTGAACTTTCTCAGGAGCTTCTAGGCTTTGGAGATGCTTACCCACTAAGGCTTATCAAGTGAGGCTCATCTAACCCAAATTCTGATGACTTTGTCCAGCAGGGAAAGATGCTTGTTTGTTTGCTTGTTTGTTTAAATATTCCCAGTCTGTCCTGTATCATATACCCTATATCCCAAGGCAGGGTACAATCCATAAAATCACATTGAATAGTAATAGTAATGCAGTTTAAATACCTCAAAATAATAAAAGCATTTCAAATTGCTTTGAAATAGTTTAGCAATTAAAACAATTAAGACAAAAACAGCAAACCAAAGGCCTGAATGCTAAGCGATGATCTCTCTAATTGCCCACAGTTTAGGTGAATATTCATATTTTAACCTAGTGCTGGCAGTCATTTGGTACAATTTGGTTGTCACTGCATAGAAGTGTAACTGCGTATTCCTTTGCTCTTGTTCTTCTGGCTTTGGATGTACCACTTACAGATTCTTCACATTGGCTAAATTTGATGCATTTAAACCTCCAATTTGTAAATGTGTTGTAATTTGTCGTTCGACCAGATAGGCGGGGTAAAAATGCAATAAATAAATAAATAAATAAATAAATTTGTCTTAATCGTTTGTTCTGATCACTTTGATTAATGTTTTTATCAGTCTTGTTTTTCAGTTTTTCATTGTACTGCTATTTTATTGTATATATTATTGCTCTTGCTCGCTGGATAGTTCAGTGAATTAGTAGAATAATTAGAGTTTGGGAGTTTGATTCCCCACTGTGCTTCCAAGGGCTAGAGACAGCCTCTTTGGCCTTGGACAAGCTGCACAGTCCCAGGACGCCTCCAGAAGAAGGGAATGGTAAACCACTTCTGTGTATTCTCTATCTGGAAAACCCTGAAAAGGGTCACCACAAGTCAGGATTAGCTTGAAGGTACACATTTAATGTTTTTATTGCTCTTAGACTTTAGCAGCATTTAGTGGAAAGGCAAGATAAATTTATGTCCCAGAAAAATCCTTAAATGTCTGTGGGATTTACTTGGATGGAACATTCAACCCAGCCCTAACTGAGATCCTGGAGGACTGCTGGCAGAGCTGGAAAATAATTTATTAATTTAATATTTTGACACTAAGAACGTTACTTCAGTGTTAAACTGGAGAATAAGCTGACTGATTCATCTAAAGAATAATGCTACTAGCATTCTTAACATTTCAGCATTTATTTCACAATGTTATTTTCTTAAGACACGATACAGTCCTCCTCTTTGCCGCAAAAACTAACCATCTTAACATTGACATGTTTAAATCAAGTGTATTATTTGCAAGCTGTGAGTCAAAGCAAATGATACTGAGCATGATGGACAAACATTCTGAACTGTTATGAGACACCATTTTATGTTGCTATTTAATGTCCTTGTTCACATACAGAAACAAGCTATGATGTGCCAAATCTCTTGGGCAAAGATGGAACTGGAATGTTTCTAGTATAGATGTGTCAAATGTCACTCGGCAATTCTGTGGTCACTGCATAGAAGTGTCACTGCATATTCATTTGCTCTTGTTCTTCTAGCTTTGGACACACCGTTTATAGATTCTTCACATCGGCAGAATTTTGATGCATGAAAACCTCTGAATTAAAATGTATAACATGCTCCCATTTTGAATGCATTGCTTTCAGAGAAGAATAGTTAGAATTGATCTATAGCATTAGTCAGTCATCTTTATCCATTCTTTTTTTGGATTTATATTGTTATGCAGCTGACGGTGTGTCTGTGTTGAGTAAATGTTCTTCTTACCTATTCATTGTTATGAATTTGAGAAAATTATACCTTCTGATCTGTAGCATAAATGGCTTCTTATTACTTTTATTCTTGGAGCACTGTGCCTCATTTCCCATCAAACTAACTGCATGGATATGCTGCAAAGGCTCGGGGTTGGCAGGTTGGGGGAGAAGATGAAGTTAAAAAATTCTAATTTGATGGTTCATTTCCTGAAATTATTATGTGTCTCGAAGGTAATAATGATCAGTCGTCTATGCCTTGCTTGTTCATGAACGAGACAGGGGGCATCTAAAGATGTGTGGGTTAATATGCTGCTCAGATAGATAAACTCAGTCATAATGCAAAAGTATCATGACTGACATTTCTTATACTGGACAAGGTAGGGAACCTGATCGTCCAGCATGCTATTAGGACAGTCATTTTGCTCCTGTGAAAAGAACTATCACCACAGGCACAGTTGTTTTAAAGACAAGAGGCAGAATCAATGGCTATAACCTTGGCACATATCTACATGGCTAAAGAGAGGTGGTAGCTGGCTGGAGAGCTCAGTGAGTTGAGTATGACTGGGAGTTTGATTCCCCACTGTGCCTCCTAGGAGAAGAGCCAGCCTGTGTAGCCTTGGGCAAGTTGCACAGTCCCAGAGTGCCTCCAGAAGGCATTGGCACACCCCTTTGAATACGCTTTACCTAGGAAACTCTGGAAAGGATTGACTTGAGTTGACTTGATAGCATGTAATTACTATAGAGATGTATGTTTAGAGTAATTTCTTTCTGAAGTGCAAGCTAAATTGTTAGTTTGGCTACCCATCAAGTACGTCCATCAGGCTCAAAGGTACAATGCCAGCAGACTACATGCAGAGAGGTCCCATCATTTGTTATTTCATATGAAAGGCTTTGTATGTAATATAGCAATGTTAAGAGTATTCTTTATGTTAAAGAGCACAGATTCAAGAGCATGTCTTATACTGGGTTAAATTGTTGGTTCATCTCATTCAGTATTCTCAACCCTAACTGGCAGCAGTTCCCCAGGACTTCAGGCAAGATTCTTATTCATATTCCTGCCAGGGATGAAGCTAGGACATTTTGCATCCTGACCAAATGCTGCAATCCTGACCTACGGTCCTTTCCCATCCCTCGATTTCTTTTTGTCGTTTTTCGTTTTCAACAGGTATAGATCCAAAATACAGACTCGGTAACATTTTGCAATCAGTGGGAGAGGGATGTGAAAAGAAGTGCATAACTATTTGCCGTTTGCCTTTTTTTTTTTTTTTTTTAACGCAGCTTCGACACATTTTGTGACCTCTGGTCAATGTGCTCTCCAAAGACTTTCTCTTGTGGCCTTTGGGTTAGCCTGGTGCAGACAGTGGCTACCTTTGTGATCTTTTGCATAATTTTCATAATAAGCCTGCTATGGAAGTGTGGTCTTGGGTAGCATTTGTTGGAATATGTAAATATTCTGCAACCCAACATATATCTGTGTTTCTGTGTATATAAAAGCAAAAGCGTGCTGCTTATATACCGCCCCATAGTGCTTCAAGCACTCTCTGGGCGGTTTACAAGTTAATTATGCAGGCTACACATTGCACCCCCAGCGAGCTGGGTACTCATTTTACCGACCTTGGAAGGATAGAAGGCTGAGTCAACCTTGAGCCGGCTACCTGGGATTGAACCCCGGGTCCTGAGCACAGTTTTGGCTGTAGTACAGCAGTTTAACCACTGCGCCACGAGGCTATAAGAATGAATGAAGTGTATTATTAGCATAAGAGAACATTTGTAACCAATTGGATTGTGTCTAGTGTTAGCCAATAGTTGCTTAGAGGGTTAACTGTCAGATATATAAAAAACTGTCACTATGAGGCTTGCCTGTTGATATGTTAGTTTTTCAGTTAGGACTGTTTGCTAGATGTCTGCTGTTAGTATGTTAGTAAGGAAGACACTAGGAAGCTGGTAAATGTCTGATACGAAACTTTTGTAAGTATATAGAGGGGAGATAAAACATGATAAATCTATGAAAACCTGACAGCCTTTATTAACATATGGAACTAAGTCAAGAAAGTAAGAATATGCTATGGAAAATAATTTGGGTTGGTGGTTTGTAATATTTTATGAGAATGAATTTAAGTATTTTAGGATATGAAACTAGGGGATGTATAGATGATTATAAGGTGATAAAATATTGAATAAGTAAGGTGATTGTAGTATTATAACTTTACGTTCTGTTATGTCATGGCTGCCATGAGATACATGGCTGATAAATAATGTGAGAGGATTGCCATATAAAATGTTAATAAAATTTAAAAACGAAATTGTTTTAAGAAGTCTGTCAAGTACAGATCAAATCTATACCAAGTCAAATATTCAATTATTGTTAACTTATTCTTCAATATATATTTTAAGTAAACGTTCTTAAAGTTAACTGTGACTTAATGATTTATCTTTTATCTGCTGGCACGTACACACATATATATATATCAAGGGAGAATATTATTCATCTGTATGGTTTTTTAAAACTCACGCTCAATCTGCTGTGTGCAAACTCATAAAAATTCAACTGCATTCACGTCATGCTAGTAAGTAAGGAGGCATCCTTCAGTCTTGAGAGACTATGGTAACGTGCTCTGAATAGAGGTCTTGGAACAGCGTCTAGTGTGGCTGAGAAGGTCAATTCGAGAGTGACAATCCCTTCCACACTGAAGACAAATACAATCTGTCCCCTGACCAGCTCCCTGATTTTGCTGGTTTCGGGACAGCCTCTTTGCCTCGGCCTGCTGAACAAGAGTCTCTTCAAATTGGGAGAGGCCATGCTGCACTGCCTGCCTCCAGGCTGGATGCTCAAATGTCAGTTTGCCATCTGTTGAGGTCCATTCCTAAGGCCTTCAGATCCCGCCTGCAGATATCCTTGTATCGCAACCGTGGTCTCCCTCGGGCACTTTCCCTGCACTAATTCTCCATACAGGAGATCTTTTGGAATCCGACCGTCAGCCATTCTCATGACATGACATGTCATGCTACGCCACACTTTACATTAGCTGTGTATAGGAACTTTGCCATTAGTTATCCTGCAGATGACTATACTAGCCACAGTTTGTTCTCTATTCTGTTCTCTGTACCGTTTGTTTTTTACTTTGTTCCTCTCCCAGTCTGAGTTCCTCAGAGATTGCTGTGGGGTCTCCCCCCCCCAATTCATTTGTCAATCCATATATCAAATCACAGTTCCACATTTAGATACAATGGCTGACTGGATTTTATAAGCTACCAGCAAACAATGGCTGAAGTGCTGTTGTGTTGCCATGCAAAGGCATAACTTTGGGAGGCGAATTGCTGCAAATTAATTGTGCTGGACATGTTCTAGTTACTGAGTTTTGAGGAGGTAGAACTGAGGCTCCGTTATCTATAAGCTTAGTGAAACCACTCAGAGTGCTTATCCTTTTGTCCAAATTCAGCATTCAGTCTCCACACTTATGCCACTACTGTAGCATTATGACTACAAGTCTGAGTCACAGATCAGGAAAACCCTCATTCAAATCTTGCTTCTGCCATGCAATTGATAGGTGATTTGGGGGCAGGCCAGTGTTTGAGCTCTGCTCCATCCCCACCATCTACAAGGTGTGTGGGCAACGTATGGCCCTCTAGATGTTGCTGAACTTCATCCGCCATATCCCCTCACCAGCTGCTGTGCTGGCAAGGTGGATGGGAGTTGCAGTCCAACAACATTTAGAGGGCCACAGTCTGTGTGTGGCTGACGTATAACATAGTGATGATAATACTAACCTCTTGTGCCAAGAATATACAATAACAGACTACATTTGAAGTTACATTTGAAAGCTGATGTAGACAGCCTAAGGATCTCTATTTTGGGCTGTAACTCCTGTGATCACGGAACATTGATAATCTTGCCTAGAGTTTATATGAGCTGCACTCCACCTCATCTGGGTGGTCCCAGTTGTCCATTCCTGCTTGAAGGGTTCAGATAAATGCTTAATATTGTTGGTGAATTTTAAAATCATGTTGGAAAATCCCAAGTTCAACCTCTGGTATCCCCTGGTAGAGCTAGGAAAGAATACTTCCCGAAACCCTGGAAAGCCTCTGCCTACTGTCGACGTTATTGGGCTAAATGCACCCAGCGGTCTGACCGAATATAAGGCACTTCCTGTAGTCTGCAATACTAGCTACTAAAATATGTAAAACCTCCCTGCTGTAGTTAAAAGTTGCTGCAGAAAAGAAAGCTGCCCTTAGGTAGCCTCGTCTGTATGTACAAATGGACTGTTAGTGTACAAATGGACTGTTAGTGTGAAAACAAATCCCTAGTCTATGTCCTGCTGCTGCCGCTTCCTTCCTGAAGATTTCTCTCCAGACGCCGTTTAGCCTTGTAAGGCCCTGTGGCAGACAATGCTGAACAGGCAATTTACATGGTGGAGTCAGAGGGGGCAATTGGGGGGAGGTGAGAAAGAAAAGGGAATGGTCGCTCAATTTGAATTTCTCACTTGCATCTTTTATTCAGAGGGGTATGTTTGACACATTTTCCACAGGGAGGGAAATGAACTATGTCAGCTGCATTAATACATTAAGAAATGAGCTTTGATGTGCTCTTTTATATTTATTGTAGAGGCTGAAATGATGAAAGCTGGAATTTTATTGCTGCTGCTTCTTCTTTTTGTCCCCTATAATCGCATTCTGCTTAAAACAAAACCAAGACACGCAGATAGAAATAGCTTATGGGAACTGTTCTAACTAGCTTGGGAGACCTTCAGTGGAAGGGTGTGAGATACATTTTGCATATTTATCAGGCTTGCTTTTCCAAGTGACTTCCCCAAGGCAGACGGAGTTCAGTGAGAGAGGCTATGTTGTTTATGAAAACATTAGCATAGAGCCAATTCAAAGCATTTATTGGATTTCTGTACATTCGCTGATACTCCTCAAGATACTTATCAAGTCCAGAAATATAAAGTGCATTAGTTTACACACTGTTCCCATGTAATATTGTGCTGGCTGTTGGTTGGTTGGGGCTTTTTTTTGTTTGTTTATTTTTGTTTTTTGCTTTTGGTAAGTCCTGGATCCTCAAAAATTGACCATCCTGTTTTAAACCATACCTGAAAACAGTGCAAAGGCAGAATAGAGCAGAATTGTTGGTAAATTCAGTTTGCTTCCATCATTTGGCACACAGTATACTACACCTAGTAAATAGGTGTGTATTTGGCATCTTCCATAGTTCCCCCCCCCCCTCCTTTTTGACACTGTTACCGGCTTGTGTTAGACCCAGTTGTTGCTTGTACTGTAAATTTCATTTCTGTTCCTCTTCCTGATTGCCTTTTCCTTGAGTGCTATGTCTTTTCATTTTCTAATGGCTCCATGAAGTGTTCCCCCCCCCCCACATCCACGCTCCAGTTCATTCTGAGATGCCTGTTTTCCTGTTTATTTGTCTTTGCTTTCCAGTGATTAATTCTAGAAGGAAGCAGCTGTGAATAGTAAATTGGCAATACAGAGTGGCTCTGGGGCTTTGGCAGTTGGTAGGGTTTTCAAAGTGTGGAAATAACAGGTGTCTTGTGTCATCACAGGTTTGGAAAGAAGTTCTAAAGCAAAAAGGAAAAGGAAAGCAAAAAAAAAAGTTCTTTCCTGTCCAGGCTCGTCTTTTCTCTTTTTCTCCCTTTCTCTTTGTACTTGGAGGTAACAATTAGTGGGCTGATTGGTTCTTCCACTTGCTTCAGAGTGGATTTGGATTCTGCAGAATGGATACTGTACCTGAGCATTCATTAACTGCTCAGAATCTTATGCAACTAATTTGATGTGTGCAGAGCTTGGAAAAGTTACTTTCAACGTAGCTAGTGCCCATGCTGGCTAGGGAATTCTGGGAGAAAAGTAACTATTCAAAGTTTGGGGTATTTGTAAGAGGACTTGATTTATTCAGCGTTAAGGTGTCTTGCTTTCACTGAATACATTAAAAATAGTCTTCTCAGAAGGTCAAGTTTGTACAAGTGTGGTTGCCTTCTGCAGGATCTGTCCATGGACTTCTGATAGTATACCAGAATGCAGTGGAAGTGGGTGCTCTCTTCTTTCCACTGCAGCCACCCCCCATTCACCCAAAAAGTTAGCTCTGGGAGACTGTGCAACTGCAATGCTAGCATCATGCTGAGGTTACGCCTTTCCCCCGGTTCCTTTCATAACACTGTGAGCTAGCTTAAATGAAGAAGTTGTACTCAGTTGAATATCACCAGAATGTTGCCTTACATAGTCCATAACAGGAGATCCAGTAGCTTTGTTGCATTTGACATGTCAGCACGGTTGTATAAACTTCATGAAACTGTTGAGCCAATTCTTTGTTTCCCTCTGGAGAAAAAAAAAACTTCGGGAAACTTTTGTTTGTTTGTTTAATGGGCATGCCAATATCGGATAGGTCAGAAGTGACCTCCCCTGCCATAATGTGTGTGCATTTATCTATGATTCATTTTAATTCTGTATTTTCAGTTCCTATTCTGAAATCTCAAAACTAAACATTCTTGCTGTCAGTTCTGGAAGTCTACAGATAGGTCTTAACTTTATACACCTAAATTCTTTGCCAGTTCCAAGTAAGATAGATCCAATATATCAGTGTAACTCCCATAACGTTTACCTCTCATTGACTAAATGGGCCCAAACTAGTTAGACTCAACTAGACTCAACAATTGAATCTAGTGCATTAATTTCATAGGTAAAGGTTCCCCTTGACAATTTGTCCAGTTGTGTCCGACTCTAGGGGGCGGTGCTCATCCCCGTTTCCAAGCCATAGAGCCAGCATTGGTCCATAGACAGTTTCTGTGGTCACGTGGCCAGCGCAACTAGACACGGAACGGCGTTACCTTCCCATCGAGGTGGTACCTATTTATCTACTCACATTTTTACATGCTTTCGAACTGCTAGGTTGGCAGGAGCTGGGACAAGCGACGGGAGCTCACTCCGTCACGTGGATTCGATCTTGCGACTGCTGGTCTTCCGACCTTGCAGCACAGAGGCTTCTGTGGTTTAACCCGCAGCGCCACCACGTCATTAATTTCATACATATCAGTTAAATAAGGTAACTTAACCTCTTGAGTGCCTCATAACTGTAGAAGTCTGTCACGTTCCCGTGTGGCCCTTGGTTGTTTCACCAAGCAAAAGTGCACGCTACGTGTCGTTCAGCTGCCACCAGTTGATTACATCAGCGTTATTCACTATTAATGACAGAGGTCCGGGCAACGTATCATTTAAGAACCAAGTAGAAATTGTTTATTGTTACAAGTGATAAAAGTCCAGTTAATGTCTTTAACTCTCAAATAAAACAACCTTCTCTCTTCTCATCTTCCCTCACACCCTTCCTCTCTCTCCCTCCTTTTCTTCTTTCCCCACTTAACTCCGCCCCCTATCAACTCCTATTGGTGCATGCAAATCTCAACATAAATATTAATGAGCAGGGTGAACGCTACAAAGTCTTTCACCGATCAGACATTAGGGATATACAGTGGTGCCTCGCTAGACGATGTTAATCCGTTCCGCGAAGATCGCTGTCTAGCGAAAACATCGTCTAGCGAAGCACGTTTTCCCATTGGAATGCATTGAAATCTCTTCAATGCGTTCCAAGGGAAAACGCAGTCGTCTAGCGAAAATCTCCCATAGGGAAACATCGTCTAGCGAGTGCGGGTCCCCATCGGAATGCACTGACAGCTGCACTGACAGCTTTTCACCACTAGTCGGCGCATTCCTATGGGGAAACCTCATCGTCTAGCGAAAATCGCCATAGGGAAACATCGTTTTGCGAAGCGCAGTAGCGATCGCAAAAAGGCATCGTCTAGCGATTTCCTCGTCCTGCGAGGCAATCGTCTAGCGAGGCACCACTGTATTTTAAGAGCTATGGTCAGAAGCACGGGGTCAAGAGAAGAACATGTATTATTCATGCTGTGCAACTTGTGCATACCTCTACATTCCATTAGTAACCTGTGCTTCTTCAAAAGCATGTGACATATAGGACATATATTCAGTATGCTCAGTGATGGACAAATTGATCAAGGTGATGCTTTTCTTCTTTCCTAATCAGATCATCTAAAATCAGTCACTGCCTTCAGGGACGTACCTTAGGTTTTTAGAGTCCCACTTTTAGGGCTTTAAATAAAATATAAAAACTCCTTCCAGACTGTGTGACATCAAGACAATGAAAAGGTTGAATTAATTTGCTATTTGCGATATCGCTCTCCTAATCTTTCCACATAGCAGCTGCCAAGCAGTGTATTTAATGTATTTGTCAGCTCTATTGTAAGATTTGAACTTTCGCCCTTAGTGGCAAGTGTCTTTTATGGCATTTGTCATTGGTTGCAGGGTGAACCACTCATGGGGAAGTGATAGCAGAACAGGATTTTTATCATCTTTCCCCTCTTAGTGTAAAGGCAGTCTTTGCATCCTTGCCTTTTGTTTCAAAGACAATTGAATGCAGATAGTAATCAGTGTTTATGGCACCAAGGATGAAGGGGAGGTTTTCCCTTTTGCTTCCAGGCTGCTTCTGTTATCTGGTTTGAAATGTCGAGCATTCTTCAGTGAGCGGAGAAGAGACCAGGAGATAACATTCATTGTGGTGTAAAGATGGTAGCAGAGATTTGGACCAAAGAAATAGCTTTTTGCATATTCTGAATGAAAATTCTAATGGAATCCCTAGAAACTACTCCAGACGCATATTTCTAAATGGAGGGCTTGCCACTGTATGTTATATACTGGCATTGCCATTTCAAGGACAAGATTTTACATGTGAAACTTAAAACTCCTCACTTGGGTCTGTAATGCAAATCTATAACTTATCCTAACCAGAGTATTTTTTGCATTTCATATGTCTCGTACAGAATGTAAAGAAGACTTGCTAAGTTCCTCATATTCCTTGGTTTGCGTTGTCTCAGCATGGTGAAACACCTTGAACATTAAAGCCCTGCAAGATTTCTTGTTTCCAGCTGCGAATGAGACAAAGAGCGCTTCCTGCTCCCAAAGTCTCAGTGATCTGTGTGAAATGTGTCTAATATCCTTTCCCAAAGTATTCACAGAAAGACTGGTTGACTGATATGAAAGGGCCCCTGTATCGGGAGAAAGGTATATTATAAACAAATAAAAACAATAAATAAAGATGAGAACAAATCATCCAGTGCTTCAAAGTCTTTCAAGAAGAAGCCATTGTAGATTCTGTAGAAATGAAAAGCAGAAAGCAAAGCGTGCTGCTTATATACCATCCCATAGCGCTTAAAGCATTCTCTGGGCGGTTTACAAGTTGGTTATGCAGGCTACACATTGCCCCCCCCCCCCCCTAGTGAGCTGGGTACTCATTTTACTGACCTCAGAAGGCTAGAAGGCTGAGTCAAACTAGAGCTGGCTACCGGGGATTGAACACAGGTCATGAGCACAGCTTCGCTGCCGTACAGCAGTTTAACTACTACGCCACAAGGAAATGTACAATTGAGCAAATTGCACAGTTTTGTACAAAATTGGCACTGCTCTGCAAAATTTGGCACTTTTTTTTTGCACAAAATGTCATTCTTGCCAAAGCCAAAGTCCTTTTGAAAATGCTAAAAAAAAATCTCACTGCCTTTGTTAGGGAGGAGAAGAATGTTCAGATTCCTCATCCTTGCGGGACAAGACAAAAACATCCACAGTCTCTCCTTCATCTTTGCTTCAGGATTAAAAATATATTGCATTCTGGCAGGGTCAAATGGATCAGATACAAAGGCCGTAGCTGTGTCTCCACAGGATCGGAGATAAGGGGGGGAGGAATAGTCTGTAAAGCAATACTCCAGGTAACAAGCTGCTTACCGGTGAAAGACAAGCCAGAGACAGGGGGGCTTATACACAGAACACTTGTGCCAAGGACAAGGAACATGTGATCATTGGGCTGAATACAGCCCATGGAAGTTCCTCAGTGGGCTTATCAGCTGTTTTGCAAGGACCTGCCCTCTTCCTCAAAAGCCTCACTCTCATTGGGTTTCCCTAGTTTAGCAGTACAGACTGCCTTTGCACAGTAGCTGGGTGAGGATTTCCAGCATGTCTTGAAAACGGCAAAGATGCCCCAAGGAGTGGTGGTGTGTCTGTGATGAGGCTACCAGCTGATGTAGTGTTGTTGCCGCAACATTGTCCAAGGGGAATAAAGAAAGCTGTCCTCAGGTTCAACACAGACTTAGCTTCAGCTTTCAAACTTGGAAGAAGGGAGAAAAATTAAAAGCCAGTTCTCATCTTATTGTAAAATGCTGTTTGTGCACTTTTTAAACCAGTACATGGTAAGTCAGAACAGCCATCACTCCCAGCCAGCATAGTCGTTGACTGGTGTGAGTTATATTTTCAGCATGTCAGAATCGGATCAAGTTAGAGAAGGCCGAGACAAAAGTCTATTATGTACAGAAATCTTCCACAATCTAGAATAGTCACCAAACCATTCTTTCCTGGAAAAGCCCAAAGGCAGCACTCCAGCTTGGTTTTGGTTAGTATTTTTGGTATTGCAGGATAAGACGCTTTTCTTTTGGCCCTAGGTAATTCTGTAATATAAGAACAAAGCAATTATGTTAATTTACACACTTAATTAGTTTATTGCTTTTCTGTCCCCTACCATCTTTGTTGAAAATTAAGCTTTGATTCCATTAATTAATAAGTGTGGGCACGTTTGGTAGCACCTGCTTAAAAGAAACCCTTGGAAACCAATAAAAGGTGTCTCACTTCCACTTCCTTCAGCAAACATACTCTTCATGGGAAGCAAACAATGTCCCACTCCTTTTTCCAGGCTTCTTTGCACCAGCTGCATGCATCCTTCAGTGAGATGCTTCCCCAGGCCCCATTGCTTGTCTTGCTTATCTTAGTGGCACAAGTGTTTTAGGCACCTGGCAAGAAAAAAGAAGAGTGGCATTGTCTTTGTCCACCGTCCGTTACAGTCTAAAGAATATAATAGGCCACAGGTGGCATAGGGAGGATAGAGGGAGTTGTGGAACTAAGTAAAGACAAGGGAAGGAAAGGAAGGGACTGTGCAGTGTAAGGAACTGGAGAGAGGAATGTGCTTCAGTGGGCTAAGGACATGGAAGCATTGTGTGTGTACGTGTGTGTTCATGAGTAGTTGTGAAAAGTGTCTAGGATGCATTGTCACTTGGCAAAGGAAGATTTTGTCATTGTTCCAAAGATATCCTAGAGCAGTGGTCCCCAACCTTGGGCCTCCAGATGTTCTTGGACTTCAACTCCTAGAAATTCTGGCCAGCAGAGCTGGTGGTGAAGGCTTCTGGGAGTTGTAGTCCAAGAACATCTGGAGGCCCAAGGTTGGGGACCACTGTCCTAGAGGACTGGTTCCCAACCTTGGGTCTTCAGATGTTCTTAGACTGCAACTCCCAGAGGCCTTCACCACGGGCTGTGCTGGCAAGGACTTCTGGGAGTTGCAGTCCAGGAGCCTCAACTTTGGGAACCACTGTCGTAGAGTAAACTTCCTATACTCCCCATTCCTTTTTTCATAAATGAATGGGAATCAGCTTTATATGCTGACATTCATTCATTTGCTTTAATCTATATGAGACAGAAGCAGGTCTTTGAGAATATATTTGTTCTAGGGGTAAGGATATTGATGGGATTGTGCTCATTTTTGAGACATAGGCTCCCAGCCAGGATGTGTTCTTGCTGTATCTAGACATTTGGATTTGTGTTATATGAATGTAGTAATTAATAAATAAAACAATCATTTTAGAGATTCTTTTGGAATCTATTTTTGAAATAATCTATTTCATTTAAAATAATCTATTTCTTTTCTTTTTGTGGACTGTGAATGCATTACTGTCCTTTAGTGCTAAATTACCTGCTGATAGCTTAGTGATGAAGCTGGAAAAAGATGGTGGGCAATGTTCTTTCAAGCAACGAAAAAAAGAGCGGAGCACCAACCACTCTGGGTGACAGTGGCTGCAGCCAGGTGCAAATGGAGATGTGAAAAGGTGGGAAGTAGTTGCTTTTCATGGACCTATTTGTACCCTTCAAAATGACAGTTCATGCACAAAAGAATGAACATCCGAACAATTTGGTGCAGCACTACATGGAAAACCTGAGACGATAGGATGACTGTAATGTCAAAATATTTGACACCTCTGACAGGAACATTCCCTTTTCTGTCAGTCATTTTGCTTTCTCTGTTCTTAAAACCTTCTGAACCCCTAGCCATTCATTCATTCACTCATTCATTCATCAGCTTGTCAGCTGCTTGCTCCAAATTGTGTCCCTTGAAGTTGGTGATAAGAAGATGCCTTTCACATAGACTTAATTTGGCAATAACAACAGCCTTGAACAAGCTGACAAAAACAATTGTATTAGTCTTGCTGCTACTGCTTATGAGTTGGAGGAGGAGGAGATGTTGGCAGATGATCCAGTGTAAATATTCAATTCTTAAAAATATATATCTCTGGTTTATAAATGTGGGATACTGTGCTTCTGTATCTACAATTCAAAACACCAGGAAATGGCCTGATATTGCAGCACAATATTGTTCCTATGTTGCCAGCAGGAAAAAGGATGCCGAACTTTACATAGCATAGGGCAGCCTGAATGTTGAACCAAGAACAGCTGGGATGTGGCTGCAGTCCTTGTGTGCCAAAATATTATGAAGAGCTGTTTTAGCCTTAATGAAATAGTGAAGCAAAAGTGTGTGTGAGTGCAACACATACAACAGGGAAACATTTGTTTCACCCTTTGATCTCTCGGGTGAATTAACAGAGTCATGCCTACTCTACAGAATACAGACTAGAAAGGAATCTTCAAATTTCCAAGCCCTTGCTCTACAAGAATGTCGTGTGCATGTTTTCCAAAAAAATTCCACCCACCTTTTGAAATTAAAAAAAGGGGAGGGACTGGGAGTTAGCAAAGATTGTCACGTTGGTGTGTCCACTCTCCAGCTAACGGACCTTGGAGATTGTTGGGCCAGGAAAGGACTTTGCCTGAGACCACCATAAAGGGTAGCATTGTGCAATGTTTGCACTCAGTTGAGTTATTTCATAGCTTCAAAAGAGCAAATGCACTGTAGTTTCATGAAAACATGAATACATATCCTGTATTGATGCTGCTCAATCCCCTTGTAGTTAATAAATGCTAGAACAGGTTTGAAAAGAGGAAAATGTGCATGTAAGAACAGACAGCAAAAACTACTGTTGAGTTTAATTAACACTATATTGGAATCAACTATCATAACACTTATTTTCTTTGTAAAAGTATCAAATTTATTCGGATACATATTGTTTCATTAATTCATAGTTACCTAATGTTATCAAAGACTAATGTAACTTGAGAAGTTGGTCGTTTAGTAACGGAGAAAAGAATGTTGGGCTTCCAGTGTTCGAAAAGAAATCAAAAATTTATATGTATTTTATAAGTTATGTCCCCAAATCCATTAAGGCTTCTCTTTAACTGGTCGTAAAATAGGGACTTAACATAAAAGCTCTTTTAACAATAACATTAGCTTTTTACTATTTTATGTGATAATAAAATAGGATGATTTTTATAGCTGCAGTTTTCTTCCTCATTGATTAATCAAATTAGTTACCTTATGAATGTGAGGAGTTTTTAGCAATTAGACACAACTCTTCTACAGTTCATTATGTGGAGTTAAAGGGAAACTATCTCCCAATCCCTTAATTCTGTGAAAGTATGAAATATGAAGATTTCCAGAACTAGTGGCCTTGCTTTGAAACCAATGGGTGATCTTGATTTGTGTGTCAGTCAACCCATAGCATTCAGGTCAACTTTGGATATTATTATCTCGTGATACTGCTGGGCAGAATACTTTCTTGGTTGTGCACCTACTTGTAATGTGTTTTCCCCAGATAGTTTTCTGTGCTACCTTTCTGAAATGAGGAACACCTTTAAATGGATTGTTATTTTAGTCATATTGCAATGTACTAAGTGTATTGGAAACATTATTGAATGGCAATACATATGTCTTTCAAGCAAAATAAATAGTCAATAGTAGGTGTATAGATGTCCATCATGGTCTCTAAATAGCCAAAGGCACTCAGCAAGAATGTGTGTGTATGAGACAGAGATTCTGAAATGTGTTCCAAGCATTTGTCATTTAAGAATAAATGCTTCCAGAAATTAAAATATCTGATTGCTGAATTAAAATATAGAATTGCAAGCCAGTTCCCTCATAAATCAGATCTTAGATATTGATATTGATAGGTAGAAGTTTTCACCTCTTTCCAGCAGCACTTATGACCCTGTGTTATTAAGGTTAAACATTTCCCTGAGTAGTGAATGCACTATTTATTTAAAACATTTTCCCCACCTTTCTCCTTAAAAGGATCTAGTTATTTAAAAATTGGATGGTTTATGAATGTGGGATATTACTTCTGTATCCATGATTCAAAACACCAGGAAGGGGCCTAACACTGCTTTGCAGTATCATACCTACATTGGCAGCCAGAAAAAGGATGCTGAACTTTACATAGCAAAGGCCAGCCTGAATGTTGATGATGCCAACATCAGCAATGTTCATGGCTATTTTTCAACAAGTTCAAAATGTTTGCCCAAACGTCCCCAAATCTGACAGAAAGCAAGACCAGACTGTCTAGTACTACCATGGAAAATCCATTCCTGATCTAAAGCCTGGTTGTTTGAAAATTGGAATTTTCTGTTTAGACTTTCCCCTTTTTAATACTGGATTATGGAATGCTGTATTGACTCGTCACACAATACTAAAAGTACACTCCTGTGCACCTGTGTTAAATGACAGAGCCCAGATGTAGGAGAACGTTCTTCCCGGCAAGAGGCAATGCTATATTCCTTAATCAAAGATGTGCCCATGTGAGAACAGAGTTGTTGAGCCCATAGCATATGTTTTTGTATTGCAGTTTTTATAAGGGTAAAAGGATTAGAATAATACACCCAATCTTGGTATATTTTCCTGACAGATCCATGGCAGATCTTTTGAAAGTATGTTTAAATTGGAACTACCTTCCCCCTGCCTGTAAATGTAGCAAAATGTCTAAATGTTATGATTGATACTAGTCCTAAAGGTTTGAAGAAATGGAATATGTAGTTATTTATTGATTGCCTTCTTTCTTTTGTGCCTTTTATGGTCAATGCCCACTGAATTAATTAAAATCCCTTATTTGTGATTGAACAAGCATATGTTTAATTTTAGATTTTCTGCCACAAGAGTCCTGAGTGCCTTTAGCTATTGCAAGGTGGGAGTGGGTAATATGCTTTGGCTGTTCTCTGTGCTTTTTGGTGAAGTCAAAATTGCAAGACCTCCCCCCCCCCCCACCTCCGCTAAGATGTATATTCTCAAATATTTGTCTCTGTTGGGGCCATCTGTCTTTCTGTGTCCTTTTCATGGCCCATGTTGTTTGCTCTTGTTCTTGATGATATGACTTCTACTCTCTGTAGTCAAGTGTAAGCCATCCTAGCATCTTTCCACATATTTTTTCTTAGAAATGTTTTTTCCCCCATTTCCCCCTCTCTTGCAATGAATCCACTTAATTTATTTTTGACCTAAGGTTTATATCTGACCATGAAAAGGTCATTGCAGCACTTGTAAGTCTAAAAAAAAAGTATATGGACATGTTAATTAATGTAAAGGAGACCATTAAGCTAATAGACTCCCGTTCCATAGATATTTCAACAGAATATTTAGTCAGATCAGGTCCAAAGAGAAGTTTTATTTAAAAATGTAATTTAAGATTTTGGTCACAATATAATTGCATTAGAATAATGATGGCTGACTGCTAGCACGACAGGTTCGAGCAAGCCTTAGAGATGCCTTTACCTGTCCATCTTTGACCACAGTGAATTTTAATCCAGGTTAAACAGGAAAAGGGAGAAAAAAACTTTGCTCACAACTTCACTTGTAAGAAAAAGAAGCAGTGAACCTACTGAATGCATTCAATGTAAATGAAATGTATGTTGAATACATATTCGTTCAATTAGCCGTCATTCAGGCCCCATATTCACTCACAAATCATGTGAGTCTCTTTTGAAGAAGGCGAGTTAGGGTAGAAAAAGCTCTTCCTTTCATAATGGTCACTCCACCTGCACCCTCTTGCTAATTTTCTCATTCATGTCTGTTTTGACTGTCTCAACATGATGAGATACTTCAGGGAGGAATTTTCAAGTCCCACAAGTTTCCTCACTTTCTCCACACACACCCAAAACCCCACACCCCTGTACTCTTTTTTTTCTTGAAGTTTCCGCAGTTTGGACAAAATGTCCCTGCAGAAAACCAGTGTATTTTCCTTCGTGAAGCTAGGCAGACATACACATATATAGGAAATATAGAAAGATTGGCTGGTTGATACAAAGGAGACTAATAACCTGTTTGATGCTTCTGTTCCTTAAAAGTCCGTGCGACATGGTAGCAGCTACTGTAATTCTGTGCAAATTGCATTATTGTCATAAAATGATGTTGAGAAAATGAAAGCGCTGTTAGAAAATCTCTCACTCTCTTGCAGGCAAGGAGGGGAAAATGCAGTTCTTGTCTTTGCATGCAAGAATTAGACAAACAAGGGGTTACATCTCTACTATGAGGGTATGCTTTTTGAATGTGTAGCATATGAATTGAATGAACTTAGCTCTTTATTTCTAAGCGCTCAGCTTATACAATTGTGTGTTGGTATTATCCCCTATCTCAAAATGTAAAACCGGAATAAAAAGAATGTACAAGTGACTACATACTGTTAAGTTTGACAGACACAAAGATGCAGAGATTATTTTGAGTTTAATCTTACCCTGTTTCCCCGAAAATAAGACCTAACCTGAAAATAAGCCCTAGTATGATTTTTCAGGATGCTCGTAATATAAGCCCTACCCCCAAAATAAGCCCCAGTTAAGTGAAACCCTGCCCTCCACCATTGTGCAGCATTGTGCAACAACCAGAAGATGACATGACTGTATTTGAATAAATGTAGATTGTTGTACATGAAACAAAATAAAACATCCCCTGAAAATAAACCCTAATGTGTTTTTTGGAGCAAAATTTAATATAAGACCCTGTCTTATTTTCGGGGAAACACGGTAGTTCTTATCAACTGTACTTGCAATGCTGGCATATTACAACAGAACTACAGAAGTACAGTTAATACACATGCATTTCTATATTATAGAAAAATATGTAGCTAAATATTGAATGAAGAACTTCTCAGTTTTTCTTCATACACAGTTTTCTTTCCGAAGTTTATAAAAGTAAAGAATATGCATTTAGTTCATGATATATATATATATATATATATTTAATACACCCTATTTCTAGAAGTCTGTCAGTCTGTCTTGTCTGTCTGTCTTGATGCCAGCGAAAAACCACCTTTAAAAACTTTCCAGGCTTTGTGACTTGGGTTTTGGGTGCAAAAGGAGCTGCAGAGGGGAAGGGAGACACCCCCACCCCCCAATTCCACTGATGGAATTCTGTTTGCTGCTGGCCACAGAATTAACTCCAGTTTTTAACATATAAAATGTTTTAAAATAATAATAATAATTGTTATTTGAAAAGAATGCAGTGATTTAACTCTATGCTGAAATGGAGGATAGGGAGCATGGAGAAATTCAAGTAAGAAAAGTGTGGAGTTGAATCTATAGGGAGGAGGAACATTGATGGGGCGTATTTTTCAGTAATACTGTCTCTGTCAGAATGGTGAGTGAATTATTTTAAAGTTAATGTTTTCAAATAATGGTATAGCAGGGACGAGTAACCTGCAGAAGTCTGGAATCTGCAAAAGACCAGCCCATGGGCCTTGGAGGGCCACTTCTGCTGCTGTGACATCAGTCCTTATGTTTTCTTAAAAATATTTTGTTTAAAGACTTAAAAAGTCACTTTCCACCCTCTAGTGGCCAAAAAGTTTAAAAAATAAATTGAGGGGTCAGGAGTGCCCTAGTGCTTCATTTGAGACCCTGGTGGCTGCATAGGGCTGACATAGCACATGTTGCCCACCTACTTGTGTTCATAGCAAAATATGTAAACCTAGCATTCAGACATCGTATCTGGTGGCCCTAAGATTTAAACTTGCCATCTTGAGAATAGTCCTGAAAACTTGAGTCTTAAGTCTATAACAATATCCTTGGTTTTTCTATTGTCTGTCATCAAACATATCCCTGATTTTCATTTTGAGAAACATAAAATGTTCTGATATGCTTGAATACCACATAGCAATTTTTTTTTTTTGGAATTAATTGCCAGTGCCACTTACTTTTTAATGCAGCCTCGGGGAGCAGGGGAGGAGAGGGATAGGTTATCTCTTGTCTAATCTACATCTGTGTCTAGTGTTTAATCTACATTCTTGTACATCAAGGTTCTCATAAATGTGTGTTTCTGTACCTTTCTATCATTCATGAAAAGTGCCCAATCGATTTTCAAGGTGACAGTAGCAAATGAGAATATTGTACCGGTACTCATGCATTTTGTCAAGAGAACAAGCTGGTAATCACAAACACTCTTTTCCAACAACACAAGAGGCGACTCTACACATGGACATCACCAGATGGGCAATACCGAAATCAGATTGATTATATTCTCTGCAGCCAAAGATGGAGAAGCTCTATACAGTCAGCAAAAACAAGACCTGGAGCTGATTGTGGCTCTGATCATCAGCTTCTTATAGCAAAATTCAAGCTTAAACTGAAGAAAGTAGGAAAACCACTGGGTTAGTCAGGTATAATCTAAACCAAATCCCTTATGAATACACGGTGGAAGTGAAGAACAGATTTAAGGAACTAGATTTGGTGGACAGAGTGCCTGAAGAACTATGGATGGAGGCTTGTAACATTGTACAGGAGGCAGCAACAAAAACCATCCCAAAGAAAAGGAAATGCAAGAAAGCAAAGTGGCTGTCCAACGAGGCCTTACAAATAGCAGAGAAGAGAAGGGAAACAAAATGCAAGGGAGATAGGGAAAGTTACAGAAAATGGAATGCAGACTTCCAAAGAATAGCAAGGAGAGACAAGAGGGCCTTCTTAAATGAACAGTGCAAAGATATAGAGGAAAAGAATAGAAAGGGAAAAACCAGAGATCTGTTCAAGAAAATTGGAGATATTAAAGGAACCTTTTGTGCAAAGATGGACATGATAAAGGACAAAAATGGTAGGGACCTCACAGAAGCAGAAGGCATCAAGAAGAGGTGGCAAGAATACACAGAGGAATTATACCAGAAAGATCTGGATGTCCCGGACAACCCAGATAGTGTGGTTGCTGACCTTGAGCCAGACATCTTGGAGAGCGAAGTCAAGTGGGCCTTAGAAAGCATGGCTAACAACAAGGCCAGTGGAGGTGATGGCATTCCAGTGGAACTATTTAAAATCTTAAAAGATGACGCTGTTAAGGTGCTACACTCAATATGCCAGCAAGTTTGGAAAACTCAGCAATGGCCAGAGGATTGGAAAAGATCAGTCTACATCCCAATGCCAAAGAAGGGCAGTGCCAAAGAATGCTCCAACTACTGTACAATTGCACTCATCTCACACGCTAGCAAGGTTATGCTCAAAATCGTACAAGGTAGGCTTCAGCAGTATGTGGACCGAGAACTCCCAGAAGTACAAGCTGGATTTCAGAGGGGCAGAGGAACTAGAGACCAAATTGCTAACATGTGCTGGATTATGGAGAAAGCCAGAGAGTTCCAGAAAAACATCTACTTCTGCTTCATTGACTATGCAAAAGCCTTTGACTGTGTGGACCACAGCAAACTATGGCAAGTTCTTAAAGAAATGGGAGTGCCTGACCACCTTATCTATCTCCTGAGAAATCTATATGTGGGACAGGAAGCAACAGTTAGAACTGGATATGGAACAACTGATTGGTTCAAAATTGGGAAAGAAGTACGACAAGGCTGTATATTGTCTCCCTGCTTATTTAACTTATATGCAGAATACATCATGCGAAAGGCTGGACTGGAGGTATCCAAAGCCGGAATTAAGATTGCCGGAAGAAATATCAACAACCTCCGATATGCAGATGATACCACTCTGATGGCAGAAAGTGAGGAGGAATTAAGGAACCTCTTAATGAGGATGAAAGAGGAGAGTGCCAAAAATGGTCTGAAGCTCAACATCAAAAAAACTAAGATCATGGCCACTGGTCCCATCACCTCCTGGCAAATAGAAGGGGAAGATATGGAGGCAGTGACAGATTTTACCTTCTTGGGCTCCATGATCACTGCAGATGGTGACAGCAGCCAGGAAATTAAAAGACCCCTGCTTCTTGGGAGGAAAGCGATGACAAACCTAGACAGCATCTTAAAAAGCAGAGACATCACCTTGCCGACAAAGGTCCGCATAGTCAAAGCTATGGTTTTTCCAGTAGCGATGTATGGAAGTGAGAGCTCTATAGGTGGTGCAAAGGATGGGACCTATCTTGCCCGTCCACATTTTGTGTTTCTCTAGGTGTGATAGCCCAAGCCATTGTTTTCACTGAAGGCAGATGTTTAGGTTGTAGAATCACTAGGGCAGTGGTTTCCAACCTTGGGTAACCCACTTATTCTTGGACTGCAACTTCCAGAAATCCCAGCCAGCACAGCTGGTGGTGAAGGCTTCTAGGAATTGCAGTCCAAGAACACTTTGGTTACCCACATGGATCATAATTAGATTGATACTGAGTTTTAAGTTGGGATGTGGAAAATCCTTGAAAACATTTTCATTCTCAGCAATTTTTGAAGTCTTCCCCTGCCGAGATTCCTCACTGAGACTTTCTGCTGCAACAGTAAGATTTTCTGGCTTCCTATGAAAACAAGCCACATTTTGTTTTGTTTTTCTCCTACTCTTTTGCACAGGAGCCTGCCAAATTCTCTGTAACTCAGTGCCTTGCCAGGGAATCTTGCTCAAGAGAGATGCCATATTATGTAGGAATTGTAATGATTCTGTGCAGATTGCTATCTATTTGAGAGGGGGGAAATGAAAATGAAAACATCTGAGAAATGCCACAAGACATCCTGCAATATTTCTAAGGAAGAGGTGAGGGGACTTGTATAGAGAAATCTTGCTGCAAGGAGAATTGAGGCCTTCTCCGCTTTTTTCATGTTTTCTTGCTGAAAGTGAGAAACTGTGAGGTTCACAGCCTTAGCTTTAAGTACTTAATGTAAAGAAATTGAATTTAATGGTGTTATTCTGCCTGCTAGTGCAAAGCTTTTACGATTCCTGGAAACACTGTATCCATCCTTATGCAAGCATCAAATTCAATACTTTCATTCTGAAATTTACAGAAACTTCGTTAACATTTACAATTTACAGAAACTTCATTAACAATAATTATGGCTTGTGCCATAAGTGCTTCTGCAACACACAATCACTTGTGCAACAATAAGATACTTTGGATATTTTCTGCTAATAGTTTATTGGACATAAGCTTAAGAACAAATTATAGATCAAGGAACTGTTTGTGGTGTAATGTTTTGCTCTTTGAGAAGAGATCCATATTCCAGCAATTAAACTGGGATGCTTCCTAGATTTACATGTGGATTTGATCAGAATATTTGTTTCCATTCATATTGCCTCCTACCAGACTGTAAAGTTAATTGCACATACCGGTTTTAAAATCAGCAGTCTTCACATAGTGGTCACAGAAAATCTTATATTAAGAGACAACCACCAATTTACTTTGTAGTTTATGGGAAAAGACAGGAAATTAAGAGAAATAGCAGGGTGGAGGAGCAAAAGAAAGACATTAGAAATTGCTCCTTTTTATCATTTCTTGCTTTATCTAGCCTTGAATATTGCAATCTGCCCCTTCTCGATTTTCCAGTACCCTGTCTAAAACTGCTGACATCCTTTCTTTATTGCTCATCCCATCCTTCTTGTTTATAAATATAACAATGCTTCACCTTATCTCCTTTGCACTAGCTTCTTTTTTCATTATTATGTTAATTCTAAAATATATTTCTTCATTGTTGGAACTTATTCATAATTAATTATAATCATGTGGTGTCAGGTTACTTTATGATTAGCCTCCTAGGACTTTTTAGGAATAAAGTACTTAGAGGTTGTTTACTGCTCCCTCTTTCTTGTGAAGCTCTGGAATCATGAAACTTGCCCAAGGCCATGCAACAGGCAGGCCATGTACGGTGAGCCACCCATGGTTGTTTTAATAATAATCTTAGAACTGCATTACTGGAAGAGACCCTATAGATCATCCGGTCCAGCCCCTGTCAAGGAGGCACAGTGGAGAATCAAACTCCTGACCTCTGGCTCCACAGCCAGATATCTAAACCACTGAGCTAGCCAGCAGTTCTGCAGCTGACCTTCCTCCAGGAGGTACAGAGGGGTTTCAAACCTCTGATCCTGGACACACCAGTGCTGTATTACCTACAAATATTTGTCTAAAAGCTGTTCCTTCTAGCTCTAAATCCAGTGACTGAAAATGCAGGTGTTTCCCAGATCTTCCTGGTTAATTTAGATTTAGTTATGCCTCCCTTCCTACCTTCTCATTCATCTTTTAGAACCAAGTGTAAATGAGAGAACAACATATCACCAAGTTTAATTATTTTATAATGCCGAACACATTTTGGAAGCGTCTAACAGATGATAATGATAACAAGAAAGATGACAATGTAGGAGGTTGGGTTTATGACTGACCTTAGGTCTGAAAATCCTAACGATTACTGCTTTAGATCATAGCATTTATATAGTAGTAGGATAGGCAGTATCTACAAATATAGGCTCTGTCTGAGCCACATTTTATCTTTTAGGACAACTCCTTAAAGCGTTGTCCTGTTAATGTTTTTCTGCTGTCCTTCAACAGGAACCTTTCTCTCAAGCTGTCCAAAGAAGTGGATCGGGGAGAAACAAGGTGCTCTCGGGTCAGTCAGCTCGCCAGCAGCCCATCACTGGAGTGGCCTTTTCCAGCCATGGAAGAAGGTGGAGGGATGGAATCTTTGCCCTTCCGGCTCATGATGCAAGACTGTACTGCTGTCAAAACATTACTGCTGAAGATGAAGAGGGTTCTCCAAGAGGTAAGAGTTGACCTTACTGAAGGATTAGTGTTAAAATGGTGGTGAGTTACTTACAGAAATAGCAAAGTGGACTTGACTACTGGAGATGGATTTTCTAAGATTTACTTTTATACTTCTGATTTACTGGTACAAAATTAATATAGGGACTTTTAGTACCAGAGATGCATGCATTGTTAACCAATCCTGAATTACCAGATCCTCAGGTACCAAGTCTTGCAATACCCTTGAATTTTAAGGAAAGGAAATAAACTGTTCTGAGTCAAATCAACTAAAAAAGAAAAACAAATTGGTGTGTGGAAGTTAGATAGGATAGGAATGGAAGGAGAGATGAAATGGTAAATCAGTCTTACTGCAGGCTGACAGGCTTGATTGACAGTTGCCCCTGGCCACGTAGCACATTCATGATGAATTACTGCTGGCTGCATGGCAAAGCAGTCATCTGATCACTCAGCCCTTAGCCAGAATGAGTTTCAACCAGCATCCATGCCAGCAGTGTTTTTGACTAGTCCATCAATAAACTTAAAATTGAGCTGACCACTCATAACTGCTATTGGTCTGCACTGCAGTTGCTTTCACTGAAAAGTATTGTTTATGTGACAAATGATCTGGTTTTTGGAAATACTGCTAAACCAGAGTTGGTTGTTTTGAGTACAACCCTACTACCCATCTCCCAGCACCACCATGAGAAGCAGATCAGAAACATCTGCTTTCATTTTTGATTAAGCAAAGTTAGTGTCTTAATCCCAACCAGTAAGTGTTGTCAGTTTTAAATACGCTGTATCCAAAACACAGAAACCATGGTTTACTCTTGGACAAAGTGGGGTTAATTTGAGGAAAAACAAATGCTGCAAATCTCATCCCAGCTTTGCCTGAAAAGAAGAAATGGCACAGTACACAAGCCCCAGGCTCCTTTGTGTAGCACTGAACTGTGATTTAATACTACATCTACATGTGGCTAGAATGAAACTTCTGTTTGCTGTTTTTGCACTGTATTGTTTATCAGAGATGTTGACAAGTCTTTGGGTCCAAGTCCCAAGTCTGAATCTTTGATACCAGGTCCCGAGCCCCACGCCCAAGTAACCTATTAAAAACTTGCTTTCCCCCCTGGAAAAAAAGCAGAGGGCTGGGTGGGCTCTGAGTTGCAAGTTGAGTCTGAGTCATCAAAAACAAAACAAACCAAACCAAAACTAAGTCACGTCCTATTTGAGTCACTGGTACAACTTAAGTCTGACTTGAAAGCAAGTCCTGCTACTGAAGTCCATGTTGTTTATTTTACAAATGAAAGTCATCATGTGATTTTGCATTCTGTATGAATTGATAAAGTTTATGCATTTTTCCTTTTATTATACATGGTTAACAAAGCATGGAGAAACAACCTTAAAGCAAATTCCCAAAGTGGTGGAAACTCAGTGTCAGAGTTCTGTTTTGGAGCATCTGTGATCTTGTTTCACTAAAAGTGTTTCGAATTATAGCAAGAATGAAAACAGTAGCTAACAGTGTGTTTTGTGGGTGTTATCAAAGAAGTTTAGTTGTTGTCAGAACTCATAATGTTACATTTTAAAAGGAATTGAATTGTTTTACTCATACTTCTTCTTGCTGTTGTTGCTTTGATCATGCAAGTAATTGGTGACACTATGTGCTACACTACCATTACCAACCGGCCAGAAAAATGCAGGGCAATATTAACTGGCTTCTTCTAGTGGCCAGTTCTGAAATTGCACCTTACAAGGATCACATTAAACCCCCACCCACCCACCTCCATTGCAGCAGCTCCACTGACTCCTGGTCTGTTTCCAGGCACAATTCAAAGTGCTGGTTTTAACCTTTAAAGCCTTAAGCTGCTTGGCTCCAAGCTTTCTCAAGGACCACATCTCCCTTTGTGAGCCTGCTTGGGTGACTCCCTGGAAAAGACCCTGATGTTGGGAAAGTGTGAAGGCAAGAGGAGAAGGGGACGACAGAGGACGAGATGGTTGGACAGTGTCATCGAAGCGACCAACATGACTTTGACCCAACTCTGGGAGGCAGTGGAAGACAGGAGGGCCTGGCGTGCTCTGGTCCATGGGGTCACGAAGAGTCGGACACGACTTAACGACTAAACAAGAACAACAACATAGTTTAGGTGTGTCCCAGGTGGCAGCCACGTTCACAACAAATGCAACAAAAAGACTTGTGGCACCTTCACATTTCATTTGGCCTAAGTGTTTGTGGACTGGAGCCCACAGAAAAAAAAGTGCTGCAAGACTCTTTCTGAATTTGCAGTGTGTGTGTAACAAATAATATTTATTAGTTAATCCTAAAACATTGGATTTTTAAAGAGTTTTTGTGGAGGAGTGTTGTCCATTTTATTAAGTCTTTTTTTAATGAGAGAAATAATGCAAAATACACGGCATTAACATCATGCTTACTAATGTGTTACTTATAATGCAAATGCAAAATCGCTAATGCAAATGCATTATACTTTTTAAAAACTCATCACTAATGTTTGTCCATTAACATTTTTGAATAACATTTGTTTACCTACTTATGTGCTTAACTGAAAATGAGCTCAGTGAGTGTTTCCTATCATTATCTCAACTGTCCATTATTAATTTGCAAATATGGCTCATTAAGAGAGATAAAATTGAGCTGGGTTTTCTGTGTACCTTATATTGCCCCAGGCTAGCTGTTCCAGTTTCACCTAAGGTGCCTTGGCAATCAAGCTGAGAACACCATTTATCTTTTTACTTCATTTGCCTGATCAGCTTGCATAGACCACAGATTGCATTGCAAATGATCTGAAAACCCTGGAACAAATTTGAACACCCCTCCCACCAAAAAAAGTCTATGAAAGGATGGAATGTACTCCATACTTTCCATAGCCATTGAGTAATTTCAAACTAAATAATGTGGTCCTTCATGACAGCAAAGATAAAACTGTTCCCGATAATGAGGAAGACAAAGTTTAATAATGTTAATGATAACAAGGCTCCTAATGAGTTCTCCAGCTCTGTTAATAGAAAGCAATAGGAAATAGAAGAGGGATAAGAAAGAGGGCACTACAGACAGAGGACTTCCTGACCCATGTTATGCAGTAATTGAATCTCTTAACAGCTTAATTGGATTGAAGGAATTAAAATGTCAAGTTGTCAAACATAATTTTCAAATATGTAAAGCAACACTAACTGTGTGTGTAGAAACCTAAGGGAAACTCTGTCCCATTTGTGGACCTCATTCCTAGCTGATATACATTTCAAACAAGCTTGCTTCACATCTACATGTCCTTCACTTGCTCTTTCATTTTGCTGGGTCAATACTTAAGTCAGCAGAATGAATAGTCTTAACTGGATAGACCAGCATCAAGATCAGGGGGTAAAGGCTTAGGAGAGAAAGGTCCAAGACAGATTTCCCTCAAATTATTCTTCTCATTCCATTCCTGAAAATAAAATAGTCATTAAACAAACAGAGAAAAACAACAACAAAACAACCCAGAAAGTTCCATAGTGTGATAAAAGGCAACAAGACTGGAACAGGATCAGCAACCAGGTATACGGATATGGGTGAATGTGTTAAGCTAACCTCACCCCTCTCCATCAAGAAGTCCCCTCCCCACCCAAACTTACTCAAGCTTTTGTGGAAGAATTGCAATGTTCTGGAGCTGAGCACTCTTATAGTAATAATCAGGGGCTCTGTTTTTATCAAGTTTCACGTTTAATACCTGAGTCGCGGTTACAATGTCAGAATCTTAGGAAATATAGTGGAGCAGAACTGGAAGCTGTGTAAGGTGATATTATCCATAGGCTGTGGAGAAACCCAGGCTGTAATCTTTTCTTTGCTCTGATGTTGACTAGGTGACTTTGAGCTGTTCATTAATTTTCAGCCAATTGTGCCCCTTGAGGAGAGGTGGTAATGTGACAGATGAGGGAGCCTTAATCTTAGCAGTAGAACACCTTTTTTGTATTAAGTGAGTCTCAGGTTCCTTCCCTGGCATTTCCACTTAGGGCTGGAAAACCTCCTGGCTGAAAGCTTACAGGGTTGCTGCCATTCCAAGCTGACTAGATAGACAAATGGTCTATCAGTTGCAACTATAGCTATTTACTAATGAGAGAAGGAAACACATAGAAAACCACACTGATTGCAATATCTTGCATATATATTGGCCAGAGCCATTAAAACAACACAGTTAACCCAGCTTGGGCATGGCATAGGGTCTGGATCTTGTCAGTGAGTGAGCAATTTAAGGCTAAATTTTCCACATCCCAGCTGCATGCTCTCTGTAATACTCTTTGATATTAGAAAGAGGAAACATAAGGAGTGATGAAAACCGTGGGCCATCTAGACATGCACTAATTATACAGGTCTCTCCTGCCAACTCAGTGTATGGCAGCAAATATTTTATATGTTTGTTACTTGATAAACCATGTTTGGGTAAGCTGTCTCTATAAACTTACTGATCGATAAACCCATCCTTACTTATTTCTGGTGAAGGATGTCGACCAGTGTTTCCAAACCTTCAGGCTCTAGATATTCTTAAATTACAGCTTCCAAAAGGTCTGATCATTGGCAGCACTGGTTAGGATTTCTGGGAGCTGTGATTGGTGAACATCTGGGGCCCCAGGTGTGACACTTGTGGATCTAGCCTATAATGCAGTGCTTCTCAACCTTGGGTCCCCAGATGTTCTTGGACTGCAACTCCCAAAAATCCTGGCCAGGACAGCATGTGGTGAAAGCTTCTGGGAGTTGCAGTCTAAGAACATCTGGGGACCCAATTGGAACCACTGCTCTACTGCGCGTGATCTTTCATATGACAAAAATCTACCCCCAATGGAAAGGGTCAAAACAGATAACATAGTTTGCAGCTCCATTAGAAATTGAGAAATTGACAGACCTGTCCATCTTTAAGGGTTTCTGTTTCCTATTATCATTCAAAGTATTCGTGCATCAACACCTGTTACCAACTCAATTAAAATGGAAGTTATGAAATGACATGGCATGAAAAGTAATCATCAGTCTTCCCTCCCCCACCCCTGATTTCTGCTCAATTCTTGGCAGATCTTTAAGTGAGAATTATTCTCCTCCAGAATACAGGCTTGAAAAATGAGATTCCTCCCCCATTCCTCCCCACTTGCAGTGCTTCTTGTTTGAAATCCGTAGGAAGATAACCTACCTAGAAACAAAGATATGCTCTAGCCTTGCTGCCAGTGCTTCAGCAGTCTTGGAGTGCCACGAAGCAAGTCTCGAATGCTACAGCTCCATGACTACTAGTTTCCTTATCTCTCCTGAGCAGTACAGAGATAGCTAAAATAAATATCTACCCATGAATCCTGGGATTTTCCTCGCTCCTGAGATCTTTTTATATTCCTTTGCTTTGCAACAGTCTATTATTTTTATTAGTCGTGGGGAAACAGGGGTAATTCTGACTTTAAATGTGTAAACCGTAGTCCACAGACAAGAAAGAGTCTGCTACCTTTGTTGCCCAAGTATCGTTACGCAGATTTCTTTTAATTTCCCTAGATCGGTCTTTCAGAATGATTTATTTCTTTATTGAGATGAATGTTTCAGCACCTTGAGATCTTTATGAAAGATTCTGGTTCCTGTTCCGAATTGCATCAAAACAGCTAAACGTCCTCTGTGGACATAATTTGTTTATTTTCAAAGTGTCTCACACCCCCAGCTGTATAGCCAGTGGCAGCACCATAATTTCCCATTTTGTGTTGGTATTCTCTCCTCCCCACACCCCCATAAATGATTACACTTTCAAAGGTATTGACTGAAGATAGTGCACTACAAAAGGTAAGGAGTAATTGGCTTGCCATTGGTAGTATACCTCAAGCCTTTATCAGATCTGAACAAAAGAAAAGCTCTGCTAAATCAGACAAAAGGACCTATCTTCTTCACTGTTCTATATCCTGCAGTGGCCAACCAGAGACCTCTAGGGAGCTCACAAGAGGACTTGGGTGGAGTAGCATCTCTCTGGTCATGTTGCCCAGAAAAGCTAATATACTGTAAATATTAAAGAAACTCACGTTACACATTGCTTTGGAGTTGCCAGATGACATAAAGTTGTTCTTGTATGCCGTCACGTTGGAACCAACTTAATAGGGCTTTCCAGATAAATGAGATATTTAAGATTTATCAGTTCTACCCCATCCAAGTAGTGAGTTTCCATGGCCAAGCAGGGATTTGAAACCACGTCTCCTGTGTCATAGCCCATCACTCTATCGGCTATACAATGTGTATCACAACATATCGTTACCAGTCATCTTTATCATTACCATTGCATCCTTCACTAAAGTAATGTTTGTGTATGATGCCCTGAACAAATTAGATTGTTCTTCCCAGCAGCCAGGGCAATACCTCTGGACACTGATCTTTGAAAATGCAACGGAGAAAAGAAAACAGTACTTCTGTTGTCACTTTGAATTAATAGGATAATTGTTGGTGGTGTTATGTGTTATCAAGTTGCCTCTGACTAAAAGCGAACCTATGCATGAACAATCTCTAAAATGTCCTGTCCTCAACAGCCCCGACCAGCTATTGTAAACTCAAGTCTGTGGCTTCCTTTAGGGAGTCAGTCCATCTCATATTTGGTCTTCCTCTTTTCCTAGTGCCTTCCACCATAAGAGAATAAATAAGAGAATAGATAGAACTTGAAAAATTCCTGTCAAAATCTTCTAAAAGTGTCCTAAAGCAGTGGTCCCCAACCTTTTCGGAACTGCGGACTGGTTGGGGGGCGGGGTCCATGGGTGGGGGCACCCCCCGTGCTCGTGGGTGGACGTGGCATGTTCGTGGGTGGGCGTGGCATTTCACGGGTGGGTGTGGTGCGCATGCGCGGGTGAAAGGCGTGCTTGTGGATGGGTGTGGTGTGCTCTCGCGCATGCGCGGTTGGGTGTGCTGCGCTTGCGGGTGAGTGGGGCGCGCACGTGTGCATGCACGCGAGCATGCCATGCCCACCAACGGGGGGGGGATATCTGTCTACGCGGCCCGGTCCTGCAAAGCCCACGGACTGGCACCAGGCCGCGGACCAGGGGTTGGGGACCCCTGTCCTAAAGTACCCTTAAATTGTAACTTTTAAAACTAACTGGAGAATGCTACTTGTCACACCAGAATGTAACTTTGGAACTACTTGTATGTGAAACAGGATTTCATAGCACTCTTGTAATGTAAAATGTAATAGCTATGGGTAACTATATTCCTAGCAATTATTTACTTTTAAGCTGTGGATGACAGGAAATGCAAGCAGATGTGAATTACTGACACCCTTATTCTCAGAGAATTTCCTTTCGATCAGTCTAATTTTCGCCAACACTGCATTTTGTAGCAGTTCTACATTGTGCACTTCAGTTCTTGAAGAGGCCAGGTTACTGTGGGGAAGACAAAATAATGGCTGTTTACCCCCCACTTTCATATACTTTCCTCTTTCACAGAAAGAGGTGGGCAATTTAATGTTTGTTTATGCACTTCTTTGACTATTGATCCTCATTGGGTGGTGGTGGAACTGGCCATTTTGGCTATCTGCAAAGGCCTTTAGCCCAACACTGGTGCCTCACAGAAGCCCTTGTTCAGTTGTTTCATCTTCTTGCTCACTGCACAATGCACTCATCCTCTCAACGAAAGCCAGCAAGAACAGAAACAAGAAGGAGGAACATCAACCTATACTGGCCTTACTTCCTCCTTTTAGATATCCTACAGAAAGGGCAGGCAAATAGCCTATGATGATTAACAGGGAGCAGAAGCAGGCAGAACAGTGTTATGTCCAGGGAATTGCAGTTCCCAGGAGTTTCCGAGGCAGGGCCATGCCCCTTTTTGACAGATGTAGAAAGGGTGCGTGCACACCATGCAGTCTGGTTGACATGGGGCAGCAGCAGCGCTTGGGAGAGAAATCACGTGAGACCCAAAGTAAAGCCACCCTATTCTAATCAGTAGTGCCTGCAGCTCCGGGCCAGCCCAGCCTGGCTTGGCCTCAGGAGATACGCAGAGCAGTGTTGTTGCTTTCAATACCATTCTCTGCAGGCCCACTCCCCTGCAGTGTGAGGAGTGTGCAGGTTTTTGTTTTGAGACTGTAACTCCCAGAATTCTGCCTGGGAAATTCTTCGTGAATTCTGGGGGTTGTAGTCCAATTCTGGGAGATGCCGTCTGGGGAATTTGGAGAGTTGCAGACCAGAAACTCAGAAGAGATGCCCTTGGTAGCAAGTCTTTTGATATCCCTCGTTCAAAAACGAACAGCGTTGAAGAGACTACAATAGCATTATAGTTACCACAGGTTTTAGGTTGAATTTACAGACTATTTTCCTTCCACTCTGGATCAAGACTATGGGACAAAGAAACCCCACAAATACAGCATTTGTACTGTACAAAGCATCCCCAAATGAAATTTGCCAGATACATATGGATTAACCATTAATAAGTTCAGAAAGCTTGATCTTGCCTACTGTCATAAATACTCTATATGATCTGTTTAGTGGTTTTAACATAGTATTCCAAGGTCTTTTTTAGGCCAATATAAATGTTGGCAGCTGTTCAGAAAGAAATTCAAAGTGTTTGTTGCCTGTGGCTGTATCAAAATGTTCTGAACAATTATACTTTGAGATGATAAGGAAGTGCATTATAATGCAAATGGGCTGCTGTTTTGTGACAAACTATTCTTATGTTCTTGTAAGAAAACAATTTGCACATTATCTCCTATTAAATTAGTCTTTCTAATTTAAACCAAATATGATTACATTTCAGTTTGTGTGTCAAACAAATTATTTCTGAAGCCAGACACACTCTTTTTGAAAAGTGCATTGCTTCAAAAAGACGGTGCTCTTTATGACAAGTGTAAATGGAAAATAAATAATAATCATAATTATAAGAACACACAACAAAGAGTAGACAAAATTAGTTGCACTATTAGGGTGAAAAATCCACAATGACAGAGAACCAATTCTTCTGAGGCCTAATTACATGAAATGTGTCTTAAATGCAAGCAAGGGGAAAAAGTATGATATCCATAATTCAGTAAACTGCATATGCACGTGGTTAAGTCCCTGAACAACTGCAGCAGCAGAAAATAAAAATGAAGACAAATAAACCTTTTGCTGTTCATTATATGTATGCATGAAAGAAGACTCGTGAATCAGAGACTTGTTGGAACATAGCAGTGTTCAGTAAACTTTTACATATAAAAGAGAAAGGGCCAAACATGTTTACAGTTGCTATAAGCTTGGGGCTGTGACAGCTAAAGACTTGTTATAATTGTCTGCCGATTCACTCTTAGGTTAATACCTACAAGCATTATGTCAGATTCCAGTTTTTCTTGACAGGCATCATACAGGAGCCAACAGTCCCTGAGGATAATAAGATACATGTGCTGTCAAGTTGGTTCTGAGTATGATGGTTCTCCCAGGGTATTCTAGGTAAGAAGTACTCAGAAGTGGTTTACCAGTGCCTCCTTTTGGTAGTGCTCTGGGGTCACATACTTTGGCCAAGGCCATACAGGTGGTGGGGCATGGAACCCATTAATCCACATGTGATCTCAGCTGGCCCCTCTCCTGGTAGCCACAGTGGGGATCCAACCTACTATCTAGAAGTGCTTCAGCCCACTGAAGTGATAAGAAGCTTATTTCATCCTTTAGATAAACCCATATAAAGGGCATTACAATTCTGAAAGTTAAAACCGTCACTTCAGGAGGAGTGTGGCCACTCTGTTGTTACTAGATGTGAAACACTGTAGTGAATCCAGTTTTATTTGGAGGAAATTTACAAGGGTGTAATATGTGTGTGGGGATGCTTCATGAGTGAGTAATTTCCAAATAGTACATTAGCATTACTATCCATAGTGGCAAAAGCTTTCTCGGGAGCTCTCCTTAACCATGTAAACACCTCTCAGTCTTAAATGTACTTTCTTTTGACAAATCCCACACGTACTTGTTTTTTATTGGATGATGGGACTTGAGCAAGGTGCTTGGAAGTTTGTGTGCATATTTACACATTTTCTTGTGTGGGGAATTCTTGTATTTTTACTTACTTTACACATTTCTCCCACTGACTAAAATATGCCTGTGCGTATTTTGTCAATTGTCAGCATTGTAGCTTAAAATGCACGCTTTGTTTTGTGTCCACTTTATTCCTCTGTAATATTCTATAACCCACACAAACGTGAGAATCCCCAAGGCACCGTATGTTTTTTCTCACAAGTATAAAGAATTCTGAAAAGGCCATGTCCCTATAGACCTTTGGTTCAGTAGATGTTCTTGAACTGAAACTCCCAGAAGCCTTGACCACTAGTTGTGCTGGCCAGGATTTCTGGGAGTTGTAGTCCAAAAACATCTGGGGACCCAAGGTTGGAAACCACTGCTATAGACTGTCAAATTAGGCAGGTGATCAGGTGTGTGACCCAGGTGCACCCCAGCACCTTGTCAATTAGGCACAATTCATCTCAGGAAGTTACATATATGGAAACATCTGTACGTTTGTGGCCAAGTATACCCTGCATATAGGTTCCCCTTTCCCTCACTTCAGGAAAAACAATAAACGTTGTTTCTTTTACTGAAGGAGATCTTCTCATACACAGTCATGGTGCTCAGAAATGTTTTTCCTTTTCTTGGTGTTCATGGGGTGTGCAAGGAGAGGCACTCCCCCCCGACATCCTAAATTTATCTATTACTGAAATGTGCAAAACCAGATACACTGTGTTGTTGTGTTGCACACAATGTGCAGAATTTTATGCTAATATACCACGATGCATCTTTGTGCTCCCCCCCCCCCCCGGAAGATTTCCTGCATGAACTCTTGCCTGTACTAATCTCATCTAGTAGCAAAGAAAACAGGAGAGGTGATCTCTAGGAAACATGCATCACGGATTGCAACGGGCTATAAAAGCTGAATCAGTACCTTCCATTGATCCTGGAATTTGATACGCTACTATTATATAAATGGAAGTGTGTGAGAAACAGAGCTTTAAAAGTTGCTTTTAAAGTAATTAGTTATAATAATATTTCTAACCCTCCACGAGTCAGGCTACAGATAGGTTGTGATTTATTCCTGTTTTGTCCTACTGTTGGCATGGTGAGGTTCTATCTGTTTTCCGGCAACTACACAACATACAGCTAATTGCGAGCCAGTGGCTATTCAGATCTTGTTGATACAGCAGCAGGGGTTATTATGAAATGGAATGAATAGCAAGTAATTCATTATTTGTGATCAGCTATTTTTAAGGTCTGGCCCAATATCTACCAAAGGCTAGGATGGAAAGAGAAAGAAGAGGTGCTAGTCTGCGCGTATGTATTTGAGATGTGCACAGTCTCTGGGCAAATGTGCAAAAAAGAAAAAGAAAAAAAGAATGGAACTGTCCTTGCACAGTTTTTGGGCGACTATGGGGAAGAGCAAAGAGCCACTGATTGCCCACAGGACAGAGCAACACCACTATGGATCCTTGATGTTCCATCCAGCATTTATGAAGTTGAGAAGATGTTAACTAGAGGTTCCCAGAAATTTGTTGTCAGGAAATGGAAATGAAAAAGACAGAGCTGCTGACATTAAAGGAGAAGGCAAGTGACAGTTGAATCCCTCATTAAAACCCAAGATCTCCCTTGAATGCTGCGACCAGTGAGTTGTAGGGAGGGCTCCCCTTGCTGGAAGAATGCCTGTAGGCAGAAGTAAAACCACCCTGTCTGCCACGTCCTTCCGATTGGTGGAACTGTGTAGTCCCTACTCTACCTCAGATCAGTAAGTGAAGTAGAGCTTCCAGAATAGAGAATTGCAGTATTTCTAGGTCTGAAAATCCCATCATGTTTCTCACCAAAAACCTATTTCTGCTGATTTCTAAATTAGGTTTTAAAAAAACAAAACAGAATATGACTTTATTTTTAAGTTTGTGTTTATTTTTTAATTCTAATGTGTTTAATTTCAAATTTCAAATAGAGTATTTTGTTAAAAGGGGGTTGGATGATGGTAAGGAGAGTTGGGCAAGCATAAAGGTTTCTCAAAAATTAAAACCAGAGGTTCTGATGGCAAAATGTTTGGGAAGCATTGTGTTGATACCTTATTTCTGCTTGCAGATAATTCCATGAAAAACAAGACTTGCAAATGAAATGTGGCTAATGCAGGCAGCCTAACTGTGTTATTATATAATGATTCCCAATTGTGCTGCCACTCATCTGTGTCGTTCTCAATTGTTAATTTAGACAAAAACAGTTACTCGCAAAGCCAGAAAGAGATTGCATGCTATAATCAGTTATTTGTGTCCCAACTATGTTCTGTAATTAATCAAATAATCACCATAATACAGCGTTTATCAAGCATGTCCAACTTGCAGCTTTCTCTGTGAATCCAAGATTGCCAGCTCACTTGTACAACTTTGTATGCGTTAATTCAAGGGAATTGTATAGGCTAGCCTGGTGGCCTGATGCAGTAGATGCAATGTCATAGATAGCCAGCAGGTGGTAGTCTTCATGCTTGGAGAGGTTCACTACTGCACTGGTTTATCTTCCAGGCTGGAAGACGTAATTGCAAAAGACATTGAATGGAACGTAAGCAAATTGGAGCCACTTTCGCAGGCAAAATTCTTTGCTGCTTTTGCTTTTGTTGTTGTTTTTTGAATTTGCAACAGAAACACAGCTTATATACCCTTTAAATTACAGAAGGGTTTTGTCAAAGGATCCTTAGGATTCTGATAACACTCTAATAGCATCTGCCTAGTTACTGTGCTGAGATAATGCTCTCTTGAACATCATTTCTGTGGGGTTGGGCATTGAGAGTGTTCTTTTAATGTTTTTTTTGGGGGGGGAAGTATTAGGCAGAGAGAATATATGTGACAAGTCATTTTTCAAGATACACCTCCCACTTGTTTTTTGGGGTGGGTGGAGTGGGGGGTGGGGAGCAAGTCTCTCATGACAAGGCAAAGCTTGTCAACCTAGAGGCAGCCACTGCGAAGGCTCTCTCTCTCGTGCCCTCACCAGACGTGCCTGTGAGAACAGTAAGACAGAAAGGAAGCTTGGTTGTCTTAGCCCCAGTGATCTTAAGACCTTGGCAGGCTCATATTTTGCTGTCGGTACAGAGGATAGCCAAATATTTCTTTCTCCTAAAATACAAAGTTCTTCACTCTTCAAAGAACTTGCACTTAAAATCTGAATTGTCAGGTGATAAAATATAATGCTGATTTTCTCCTCTTTAAATCTGAGGTTAAATGCAGCTAAAGTGGAATTTATGGTGGTTTTATGTCCCTTTTCCCTTGCCTTCAAGGTGCCATTGCCAATCCAGATATCATTTTGGACAGCAGCTCCATTAATGTCTGCTGTTAAAAAATATAGATGAGGTTGCCCTTGATCCAAATCAGTCACTTACCTTAACCACATTTTTCTCTTTACTCCCCCCCCTTTATTTATTTATTTATTTTGCTTTGCTGGGACCCATCGTCACATTCACTCATGCAAGCCCCGGCATCCATTTATTTATAGTCTTTCCCATAGAATAGTTGTAACTCTTTGTTTCACCCAGTGCATCTTCTTCTTTATTCTTGCTGCTGGCAGTGTCCATAATTTTTCCAGCATTGCAGAGGATTTAAAAACTTTTATGCCTGCCATTACTTTTGTGTTGGTGTTAGAGATTAGCAGCCACTGAACTGTGCTGAGCACATTAATTGGACTAATGACTGCATCTGTATATTTTCTTAAATAGCAGGTTCCTTCTTCCTCATGACACAAAGCAGGTGCTTCTACTGTTTAGTAAATGCTTCCTGATATCCCTCTGGCTTCCTCCATTTCACTGCTCATTGGAGTAAGGTTAAACACTTGAGAGTATATTGAGAATGTCTCTATGTATGCTTGCTTGGAAGTAATACGTGTCTTAGAAGAGGTGTGGGCAACTTTAAGAAGTCTTGGGCCAGGACCCTGTCACCTAGAATCTGGTGGGGGGAGGTTCCTTGCACCCCACCACCATTCCCCCCCCCCAATTTCTATGTATGTAGATATTGTTCTAGCTGAGAAAAGTCCTTGTACCCTGACAGGTAGCAATTTAACCATGGGGTGGGGAGCTGCTCCTGAGATGTTCCAAGTGACTTCCACTTTTGAATAAAAGCCCCGTCCATGGAAAAGAGTTTAGAGGGGAAAAGGAAATTGCCTTACTATCCCGTAGGTTAGTATGTAAGTGGGTGGTAGGAGCTCCCTTGGTAGTCTAAGGAAGCTCCTGGAGGGGAAATGGACTCCACAGATCACTCTGTAGCAACTCCTGTCTTAGAAGAATAATTTGCCTCCTATATTAGAGAACATGTTTTTTTTAAAGCCTGTTTTAAGCAGATGCATAATATTTATGAATTCACTCATTCATTCACTCACTCACTCATCCATCCATTCATTCAATTCAGCTCCCTTCCTTCCTCTTGAGAGCCCAGGTCAACTAACAACTGCAAGTTTTGTCAGTATTCTGCTGCCCAGTTATTATGTAAACAGCACACTGCTACAAAGGTCTGTCCAAATGTTAGGCTCACTGATTAAAAATAATCTTCTTAATAAATGTGTATAGGTTTATAGTATTCCCTTTTTGTTCCTAGCACAGGCAAATCGTAAGTCCAAACAGAACTATAAGTGGTGTAATGCAAAGCGGTTTCACATTGACTCGCGATGCATCAAAGCATGTCATGTCCATTCTGTTCTTTCTGTCCATCCATGTCCTTAAGCTCCACTCACTAGTCCCTAGGAGCTGAAAATGTTGAAACTCAGAGAATCTAATCCTTGGATTGGTCATCTAGCAAAATGCTGATTTCACTGCATTAGGAGTTGTGCCAACAGCATGTACATTTCATGAATCAACATCTTACTTGGCAGGTTGTGCCATTTTTCATAAGTCTTGTCAATACAGGGTACCATTTTGTGTGGGCTCATACCAGAGCTTAGCAAGATGAATTTTCATACTAGTTTCTGTGGGCAACAGTTCTTAGCCCCTCAAAAGAAGCTTTCCCAAGCTTTAGTTCAATCCATAGCAACTACATGGGTTGAGATTACTCTGTCTTTCTGCAAAATTCTTGAGTAAAAATAACCTGCCTAACTCTAATTGCTAACCTAAGACACAGTACATCCACTGAATTGGTAAGATTTACCTAAGTGTTGTGTTGCTATTCAGCAATTAATTTAATGGATCTAGACGGAGTAGAAGTAGTAGTTGGATTTAGGCTAAGATGTCTGCAAAATTAGTGTGTGTGTACTGTTTCATAGCTCTGTTTCATAACTCTGTTTTTTCATAACTCCCAAACAGATCTAAAACACCATGCATTTCTTTTCCCCTTTTAGTTGGTGATTAACTGTGTTTTTTGTCCACCAGTTAACACAGTGTGGGGAACCGTAATGCAGAATATTCAAACCTCCACGAGTAGTGACTTAGCAGATGAAATTTACTTAAAAATGGATGAATCTGTTAGCTTCTCTTCTCTCACATTCAAATTTAAGAAGCAGAAGTGTTTTTTGTCGAGGTTATGAAGGAATTTGAAAAATTTATCAAGTTCTCATGAAAAATGAACTGAGCAAAATTTTCAACCATTTGCACCAGCTAAATTCAATAAATGCAACTTAGTATCGACAGGATCATGTTCTGCCTACTTGCCATGTAGCTTTTAACGATGAAGGGTTGCCAGGAGTAACAAGCAATAACTCTAATTGAGCAGTGCAAGTGTGAATACAGGGATTCAAAGCCAAACTTGAAGAATTATGACATTGGCTACTTACTCTGCTATTTGCATCAGATTTGGCATGGATAAAATCAGAGTAAAAACCAATGACTGTACAACATAAAGTTCCGTGTAAATTTTCAAACATCTTTATCAAAGTGTGGATCAAAACTGCTCTAACTGTCACTTTCTGTATCTTGCATTGGCCAGTGAAGATGTTTTGTCGTCTTCGTATATTCTGTCCTCTTTTGGTATGAGTTAAATTTTCATTCAGAAGAACAGACGTAACATGATTTGACAGAGCAGATACCTCAAACAAGCAGCCAAAAGAGTTCAAGCTGCTTGTTTTGCACAAACACGGCTGATGGTGTAGGATGACAGATTAAAAGCAGAATATAAAGGCACTGTAATATTTGAACTGAATGTGTTCATTGCTGTCAAGCTACTCATCTGGAAGCATTTGTTCTTTTTTGCATACATGAAACAGAAAAGGATAATAGGCTTTCTCAATGTTTTCTCCTTTGAAGTATTCTCTCTGTTCAGAGAGAACCTAAATACACGTTCGAGATGTAGTGCAATACTTTTCTTTTTTAAAAATCACATTCTAGCATACCCACTCTCCTTCACCTTTTCCAAATAATATGGTTTGCACATGTCTTTTGTGACACAGCTAAGGATGCCATAAAATAATACGATTGTAAGAGTTAAAGCTGATATCAAGGCCACACAGCTTGTCCATATCTTTTAAATGAAGGCTTCCATGTGATGCCGGAGTGGTGTCGAAATGGAACATTTATCTGCCCCATCAGAGGTTGCTTTGCAAAGTTTAATCTCTGAAGTTGCCAGCCATGACTTTTGAAACTCAGATTTCAGCTGGAGTGTGCTTAGTTAGCGAACTGTTTGATTTAACATAGAAAGCACAAGACTGCAGTGTGTTTCAGATGTTTTAAATTGTTGTAAGAGACGTGAAGCGACTGTAGCCTCCTTTCACTCTGCTGCTTCTCTTCTGTCCTGGCTAATACAGCATCATGGGATATGACCTCATTACATTGTGCATCTATCTGGGTTTCAAGCCATTCTAAGCTTGGGAACATGGCGGAACTGCTCAGTCATGTGACCATCAGTCCACTTGGTCTGCAAGAACACAACTCCACCCCTCCTCTTTTTGAGCATCAGTTTTTCAGCCTTTATAAGCTCCTCACTTTGAACCCCAATGTGGCAGTCAGGTACAATCCATCATATTCATACTTGGAACACTTATATTTGCTGAATTTGACAAGCACAGATAGTTAAGAACTTTGTTCAATTTGCTTATAAAACTCATTTCATAATTGGGATGAGAGGGAGAGGTGTTTTTTTTAAAAAAAAAAAGAGTATGGGAGAAAGGAAACATCCACCTGGGACCATTCCTGTCCCCTGGGTGTGTCTGTCAGTCTGCAAACATTTGATCTTAGTACATATTGGGGGTAAACATGCAATTGTTCCCCTTTGTCTAAATTCTGGAGCTGGTTCCACCGGTTATGAGAGAGCCTTTTATCTGAAAATTTATTGGAATAAAGGAAAGCAAAGCAAAAAAGCGAAGTGTGCTGATTATATACCATTTCACAGCACTGAAAGCACTCTCTGGGTGATTTACAGTTTAATTATGCAGGCTACACATTGCCCTTCCAGCAAGCTGGGTACTCAGTTTACTGACCTGGAAAGGATGGAAGGCTGAGTGAACCTCGAGACGGCTACCTGGGATTGAACCCCAGTCATGAACAGAGTTTTGGCTGCAGTACTGACGTTTAACCACTGCACCATGAGGAACCTGTAGCAGCAGCTGCCGCCGCCCTTGCTCAGTGTTCAAGACTGGTCATTCCTCAACAGTAATCTTTCACTTTCTCTTCTTTTCTGGTAGTCTGAGAGGGGTTTTAAATGGATTGTTGTGCCCTGTTATTTTAAATGTGTTTTAATATTGATTTTAGTTACCATTTTAATATAATACTTGTTTAATTCTATTTAAATACTTACTGTTTTTAGCTTTTAAATACTGTTTTTTAATTATGTAAGCTGCCTTGAGTCCTTCTAAGGAGAAAGGTGGGATAAAGATAAGATTAAATAAATAAATAAATAAATAAAATTTCTTTCAAGCAGACTTAGACATGACCTCAACCGTCCCCGACCTGTTGCCCTCCAGAGGTAGTGGTCTTAGAGACATAAATCTACAGATGAGGTAGCACAAAATTATTCTGCTCATCTGTAAGAGAGTAAGATGTGTTCTGGGCTCTCTTAAGTGTTCTCACATTGGCATTAATTATTTTGGGACAGATATACAAAAAATAGGGAATGGCCACTGCTTTGACCTATGGACTTTTTAAGGGCTAGAGGCAAGAGACAAGTTGCTTTGGTCTTTCTGAACAGTCAGCTACTTCTGTGTGTTGTGTGTGTATGCTTTGCTTCCCAAAGGGAATAAATGGCCATTTTGTGTAAAACGGGGTGGGCACTCCTTGTCTTTTTCTTCAGCTGGAGGGGAGAGGTCTTGTACAGCTGGAAAAAATCTTTATCAAGATGTTTTGTCATTTCAACACACCCTGAAGCTAGGATAACAAGCAGATATTCTTCACATCTCTAACTGGATTGCAATTAGCATCATCCGTGGCTAATATGACCATTGCCTCTGGTAGCTGGAGATCAGGGGGGTCTGTAGTCCAACATCTTTGGAAAGTGCCATGCTGGGATCCTCTGATGCACAAATCTAAAGTTCTAATCTTTAAAAGAAAAGTTCTATCCTTCTTCAAAATGCTGTTTTTTCAGTAATTCAGCATTTTCCAGTCATTCACCATTGAGTTCAAACTCGGAATTTAAACCTTTAGCTCAAAAATGCTAAGGTGCATTGGTTGCATTTTTAATATGAAGATTACCTTTTAAAAAGTATTTGCTTATTATGTATGATTAAAGCTCCAAATCCCACTGTTTTGAATGCCAAACCAATTTGGAGGTACATCAGAAAATTGTACCATGGCCTTATGCCACTTTCAGTTACTTGAGCTAAGACTTGGATTGTGCTGTACTTAAACAAAAAAGGAGAAAAATGTTGTGTGTATAGACCTGACCAACTTGAAGATGCAGAACACACATATAAACATAGACATGGACAAATACGGACACACACACAAACACACGGAGACATTTACATGAGCCAAGCTCATTTCCCTCAGTGATTCTTCAGTATGAACAGAATTATGTACATGTGTTCAGTATATTTCAGTATATTTGACTTCATTAAATGTCTGATACTGCCTGGCAATGATCAGAGCAACTGGAGTGAAGGTTGTGTTAAAATAATTGCATAATGTAATCATATCTGTAGTTTTGACTGTGAAATAAGATGAGATTTGTAAACTAATGGGGATGCAAATCCTTGTTTATCTCATTTTTGTAAGTGAGAACCCTTCCCATTTTTTTCTCCTCACGTGTGAGAAGACAATGCTGTGGATGAGAATTCTTACATTTGTGAGAGTAATTTTTACACAAATTGCACAGTTGCAAAATGGCCCAAAATAACAACAACAGCTGTCTTAAAAAAATAAAAATAAAACAGAAGCAATGATTGTCTCAACAACTTCACAAGGGTGAAGACTTTTGTAAACATTACTCACAACTAGAGTAGACTCATTGAATCAATGGCCCTTATGGGAGAGTTGACTCACGAAACCCCCAGTGATGTCATGGGCTTACTCTAGTTGTGACTTACTGCTGGTTTCAGCCAGAGTTAGGTTTGGGGAGGAAATCATCTGCAGCTTCTTGTTGGCTATAGCTTACACAACTTTTGGTGTGGCACAGGGTCTAGTCCCAGTTAGCCTTGTCCCTAAACTGCATCCTTAGAGTACCATTATCAGCAGTATATTTATTGGATTCATTGAAATGTATAGTTATTGTGAAGAACTTCTCCTGTGACTTGAGAGAATACCAGGCACATCGATCTGTGAGCTGTAGGAGTTGATGTGGCTCCAGTGGTTGACCTATAGAAGTTGACCTGCAGAAGCACAAATGGCAATCCCTCTTGGGTAGTGAGGAGTTTTAACTCATCTCCCTATTGATCCCTAAAACAGACCTCTCGTGCCATTCCCTAGGATTGTAACAATATATGTAAAACAACAACAACCTTAGAATTGCTGAGCTAGAAGGGACCCTATGGATAATTGACTCCAGCCTCTGTCAAGAAAGCACGGTGGAGAATCAAATTTCCAACCTCTGGCTCCGCACCCAGATGCCTAAACCACTGAGCTATCCAGCCCAATTCATTGTTGTTGTTTTTTTGGTTCATAGTTCGGTTCGTGCCCACCTCTAGTACAAACATTAGAGTGTAAGGGAAGAAGTGCATCAATTTCTTATTTTCCAGTCAGAATGTAAGAGCATATCCCATATATGTGAAAGACAGACAGACAGAAAAAAAAAAAATCTAAAACAATCCTTAAGAAAAAGATAATAATGTTTGAAAAAGTTGAAGGCAGCAGGAAAAGAGGAAGAACAAATATGAGGTGGACTGACTTGATAGAGGACACCATAGCCTTGAATTTCTAAGAGTTGAGCAGAGCTGTTAATGAGACAACCTTTTGGAGGTTCCTCATTCATATAGTCACTATAAATCAGAAGTGACTCACAGCACATGATAACAACCACAGTTGGGAGGAACACAAGTTGCCCACCCCAGCATTAGAGATTGACAGGAGACTGAACCTTCTACTTCTCACACCAAGTCTAGATTTCCTTTCTCAAACTGAAAGTCTGTGCACTTTTATTAGTTATACAAGGGGTTTATATTAATGCTTTCAGAGACACAGATTTATTCATTGTTATTAATGCAGTTGTCACTCATGTACAACCAAAGATATGTCATTCTGTTGACAGCAATAAAAAAGGAAATGTTCTAATTTTTCTTTGCCGTGCTTTGCAGTTTTTCCAATTTAATTTATTGTCTTCTCTGTTTCTTTAAAGAATCACTGTTACACTCCAGCCAATTTTAAAATTGTGTTTTTAGCAAGCTCCATTAAGCAGTCCTACAGTGAACTTTTTGTCTGTCTCTGGTTTAGTGTGTGGGTAAGCAGAGCCATTACAAAAACATCTTCACTTTCCTCTGCCATTCAGTGGTGCCAGAATCCATTTTACGTTGCTGAAAATCTAAAGAAAACAATGAAGAAAAAGTGCAGGATACTGAATGCATATATGATATATACCTCTGTAAAGCCTACCCATGATCAGGATTCAAAAACTCAAAGGAAAATCTGCTTCATATAAATATTCTGCAAAGGAGGTGGGGGCTTTAATTTAAAGCAAAACATTGTGGTGGAGCAAGGAAATTTAAATCACAAAACACAGACCGTTGATGCATCATTTTATTCCTTAGTTTCCACCTCAAGTGGACAGTACAGCGCAATCTCACCAACCACTCCACTTCCAATCTAGCATGTCAGTTGTGATGTGGAAGAGTTGAAAGGAAACACAGGCTTTGACAGTGTTAAAATCTTAAAAATAGCTAATGTGCACTGTTGTCCTGTCCACAGTGAAACAACGCCTGGAATCCTACTGATGTTCAAGTAAACTGTGTATAACTTATTGCTGCTAATTGTGGCTGACAAGGTGCCAGAGCACTTCTTAGTTCCATGACTGATCGTGCTCCTGATTGCACAATTGAGATGTGCTGTGGTGCTTTATCAGTTAGCAGCAATTAGCCATATTAAACTATGCCAGCAACAGTAGAATTCTTGATTGATCTCGTCCAATTTCTGACTATGTTTGGGAGAAGGAAGTCTTGTTGTATTTAATGGGGTAGTCCTCCAAGGATTTTTCTTTTGAGGAAATCAGAAAGTGGAGCTCACCTCTTTTGTCTGCCTGTGCCCAGTGGTCCATAATCGGTGAAGTCTTGAAATCTTTTTCATCCCTAGTCCTAACTTGGCCTTACTTCATTATCTAGTTATTGATTTGAATGCTGTTTGTGTTCTTTTCATTGTTATTTACTTGAGTGGTACAGAGAAGCATAAATAAACTGCTTAAATCAAAACCTTTGCACTATTGCAGAATAGTTATTTCCTTTTCTCTAGGTCCTACTCTGCAGCATTCTTTATATACCCATAATGTTGATCCATTGGTTTTGGATGTCGGCAGCAGCATATTGGCAGCCATACACAATGTGTCTCATTTTGTAGGAAACAGTATTACAACGTATACAATCAGCTTCTTTAGCATTTCCTCTACCAGCATCTGTGTTGACTGCAGCTAAGTTTAAAGGGGATCCGGAAGCCTGAGATGCACCTGTGAATCATGGCAAATGTACACCCCACAGAAGGGTTCCCCCCCCACAAGTATGAGGGTGTTGTAGGTGATGTACAGTCCTTCTGAGGTCTGAGAGAGAAATAAAATTACCTCTGGTCCCTCAGAAGTTACTCATCCGTGAGCTGGTGGATTTCCAAGTGAATCAAATATTATATGAAGAACTAGATATGGGTAGACCTGGTTCATCCTCTTGTGCTAAACAAAGACATCTCTCATTGTTCTCTGAGATACCAAGAGATTTGGAGGTCTATCTCAGATTTGCACCATTTGCACATTTTTTTGAATGTGCAAAATTTACAGTAGCTATAACTTGCTTTGTTGTGTAGTTTGTTAAAAAGTAAAATCACCGGATGATTTGTTTGTATCTTTATGAGCAATCATCCTATGCTTTTATGCTTGCTGTGCTTTTATGTTTAGATACAGAAATGGAAAAGATGTTAAAAACATTTTGCACAAATGTTGTGAAGCTTAAGAAAATAGTGTTAGGAGTCTCATTCTTGTAGTTGAGATGAAGTCTCTCACAAGGACTTGACGAACTACCCCAACATATCAAAGCAACCTGTCTCAATAATAACACATTGGCAACATTTCCTTCCATCCCTACCTAGAAATTATATGTCTAGAACATTTTTTCACAATCCTAAAGAGATCAGCATCACAGTTCTAAGCAAGCAAACTTAGAAAGAAGACCTACTGTATTCTCAAAGGCTTTCACGGCTGGGATCTGATGGTTGTTGTGGGTTTTTTGGGCTCTTTGGCCGTGTTCTGAAGGTGGTTCTTCCTAACGTTTCGCCAGTGTCTGTGGCCGGCATCTTCAGAGGACAGGAGTCAGAACTCTGTCTGTGCTCTGGTGCAGTTTGTTTGGATTGTTGAGTATTTATAGCTGTGGGATCAGCTTTTGTCCTTTTCAGGAGATGGGTGATTGTGGTGATCAGCGTGTTTTTTCTTGTGGGTGTATTGTTGTGATAAGAGATAATTTTATCTTACATTATAATTGGGAAAGATTCAAAGTTGTTATATTTGCATAAATGTGGCTGACAGAATGAATAGCCAGCTGCTCATTCAAATCTATCCGTTATCAGCATAAAACTGATGATTTGAGTAATCCTGAGTAGCAGGGAAAAAGTGTGTTTTCAAAATTCAAATCCATCTATAGCAGCTTGGCAACTAACTGTTCTGGTTAAGAAATGTGGCACCATGTTATGCAGATACCTAGGTACTTTGAAGCACTTTCAAATGATTGTTTTCCTTAGAAAATACAACTTGAGTATCATCTTGGTTTCAGCATAGTGATTCCATCCATTATTGCAGGAGCAAATGGACTGCGGCAGAATCATTTATTAGATGTGGAAAATATTGATTTAACTGGATTGATTTGCTTTTGTGTTACAAGGACAAAAAAATGGCAGTGCAGTATAACATCTCATGGATATATTTCCACTCATTCACAGGCTCCCAAATCTTTATGGCTGGCCTGGGCAACGGGAGGTACAATATGCTGATTTTGGCAGCCTGGCAGCAAGGAGAAAAGCCAGAATTTCCCTTTAAAATCAAGTACCAAGGGAGTGCTCAACTTGTTTTTAAAGGTGAATGCCAGCTCTAGATTTTGTTGCAGCACAATGTATGAGAACAGTAAGTTGCAGTGTCTTTGCCTATGTGATGTTCTGACCCGCTGCCCCAGGAATATTTCATTTTCAACACAGATGGTAGAGACTGCACTTGAGTCTCATTCTTCCGGTGCTTCATGTGTAAAGTAGAATATCCTTAATATGAGAACCATTGATAAATTCCCTTATGATTCATAACTTTGTAATCTCCAATGAGATTACTGTGGTTATGCAAGTAATAATTACAACTTTTTTTGGACTACCGTAATGCATTTCACATGGGGCTGCCCTTGAAAACCACTTAGAAAGTTCAGTGGCCAGGGCCAAGTTTTTGAGTAATGTGAAAACTGCTTTAGTTGCTGAGTGCAATTCGAGGTGATGGCTATCATCATTTAAAATCCTGAACAGATTGGAACCAAGCAACTTAATTGACAACGTCTTTCTGTCTGCATCTGACCATCCTTTAGGATCAGCTGATACAGCCGCTACAGATTTTTTTTTGGTTGTTTTTGTTCTCTAAGGAGTTTGTGGTGGTGGGGAATAGAGAAGGAAAACATTGTGGTAAGAGAGAGACCAAACGGTGGGACTCTCTCTCTCTGTCTCTCTGTTTGTGTGTCCATTTTGCCCATTTACTTCAAGGGGAAGTGGCGAAGTAGTATGTTCAATGTGCTGATTGTGCACAGCAAGCCAGGATCCTGCAGTTTCCTGCCTTCTTGTGTTGTCTGAATCCAAGTGAGAAAGAATAAATAGTTACACCCTTTCCAGGCTTTAGCTCCTCTTGTGTAGGTCTTAAGTAAGAATTATGATCTGGGCATGCACGCAAGCCTGACTTCCAAACAGCACAGCATATTTACGATTGCATCTGTGACACTGTGTGGTGCCATTGAGGTGTAATGCTATTGGGAGCAGGACTTAATTTGGTGGCAGAGCGTGCATGTATGCCCAGCTTCCTGTCCCCACTTTGGCCCTACAGAGGAGCAGATCTGTGGGGCTATAACTAGGGTAGGGTACCAGAGGCTTTGCCCCAGGGTGTCAAAATTTAGAGCATACTAAATTCTGGAGATGAACAGTGAGCATCAGGAAAATAAATGGCAACATTTCCCTGCCTGCCTGTCTGCCTGCTTGCATTACAGCTCAAGTCCTTGAGCACATCCAGAGCCAAAGGATGCATTTTCAGAACTCAGCTCAGCTCACAGTCCTTTCACATAAAAGTCCATTCCTGATCATCTTTTACTCGGTTGATTTCAGCAGTCTAACTGAAGTGGAAAATGCCATTTTTGTTACTGTTATTGGTAAATGTATGAGAGTCTGATACTCTTGCTGCTCTACTGAAACTCATATAGAGGTCAACTAATAGATCACTAATCTGTGTTTGACTTACATTGTACAGTGAAAGAAATGTATGAGATGAAAAGGTGGAATCAACTTCATATTTCCATACATACTCCCACTGATGGAAGGGGGGGCGCTTTTTCATATGAATGGAAATGTAGGCTAACTATCAAACACATCATCACTAAGATTTGGTAGTTTTTAGGGTTGGTGGGTGGAATAAGATGGCTTCATGGGATAGAGGTATTCTGATGATTCGTCACTGACTGTTCTTGATCTAGATTACATGTTTATAATTAATGCTATTTAAAGCATTATACAGTGGTGCCTCGACTTACGAACTTAATCCGTTCCAGAAGATGGTCGTAACTCGAAATGGTCGTAAGTCAAAGCACCATTTCCCATAGGAATGCATTGAAACGCGATTAATCCGTTCCGGCCATTTTTTGGTTGTATCTCAAGGCGCCGGTCGCAAGTCAAAGCATTCGTTCCCATAGGAACTAATGGGAAAGCGGTTAATCCGTCCACTACCACTAGGGGGAGAATTTTTTTTTAACCTAAGATGACTTAGGTTAAAAAAACGGCAGGAAAGGAGGGAGGGAACAATGGGGAAAAGAGGAAAGAAAGAAGGTCATCACTGGGGCACACAGACCCCTCAGACAAAGGTTTGTGCTTTTAAGGTCAAAAAGAGAGAGGAGAGAGAGAGAGAAGACAATTTTTTTTGGGGGGGAAGAGACTTTGGAGTCTAAAACACATTTTAAACCCACACATTTTAAACCAACACCTTTTAAACCAAACACCTTTTAAAACAAAAGAGAGGTCACAGTACACAAACCCTAGGAGCCACAGAATTAAAAAAAAAAAACATTCTAGGGACTAAAAATGCTACAACTACACACTGCAAGACCCATCAAAGCACAGAAACATAACCCCCCCCCCCAGCCCAAATCCACGCTGCAAAAACCCTGTACATACAGTACTCACCCAGAACAGGCCACCTCTCTGTTTTAAAAAAGAAAGTCAAAAAGCAAAAATCCAAAAAGAAAAATTAAAAAAACCAAAAATGCCAAAAAACAACAACAGTATAGTAGAGTACAGTACCAGGCAGTACTAGGCAGTCTGAAGTCCCTCTCCAAACCCACACTCTCTAACCGCTGGGGCGAAAGAGCTACAGAGAAGCAGCCTCTTCGCTGACCAATGGTTAAGTGAAAGCAGTTCAAATTCCCCGCCTTTTTTTCCCGTTCGTAACTCGAAGTGCCGGTTGCAAGTCGAATCAAAATTTTGTGGCCGGAGCTAGTCGTAACCCGAATTGGTCGTAAGTCAGGACGTTCGTAAGTCGAGGCACCACTGTACATTGTACAATAGTGACAGACTCTCTCTCCATAGAGGTTCCAGTGTGTATTATTAGTTAATTGTTGCTGTTTTATCTTTGGAAGTTTTCTGTGTGATCTAGAAATGAAGGTGAAGATTTTCGTGCCTTAATTAAAATGCTGACCTCTTTGCTTTGCCAGTAGATGAAAGATGTTTCAGGGTTGCCTATTCAACCTGTCAGTGTGATAGGGAAAATATTATCTCACTATGTGTTTGATGCATTGAGAAAGGTTAAAAATTACTAGTAAGTGTTTGCAATTTGAGTGGGAAGGAAAGCAAGAAAGATTGTTGGTCTACTGCATGTTCTTAAAGTTTGTTGAATAGCTAAAACAAAAGTTATTGTTTAAGGGGATGATGGATGGATTACTAAGATTATCCCAGCAGTAGATAAAACGATGTATCATTTTAGATATTTGTTCCAATTTAAATAGTAGTGGTGCTTAGGATAAAAATCAGATACTAGTGTCATCCTTAGTCTATATTTTCTGTGTGAGAAACTTGCTGATGCAGAAGAACTGAAGAGGTACCCTTGGAATTAAAAACGATAAATCTGGAGTAGATTCTGGAATAGATGGCAGGCTGATTAGGTCTTATCCTCTTCGCCTTGTTTGAGTTTTTTCTCTTACACTTCTCATTTTGAAATACTCAGTTGAAGGAACCTAGGAGGTCTTCTGTCCTTCTATGCTATGACCTGGAAATCATTAGGAACCATGCAGTTATTAGCTGTAGAATGTTTATCTTTTGCCATTTTGTGGGGGGGGGGAATCATCCTTCTGATGAAATGCTCTTGACACTAAGTGCTGTTGTATCAAAAGCTGTTTCCATAAAAATCCAACAGCCTGACAATAACTGATGTTAAGCCAATGAATATATGAATACTTTGACTACTGATGCTTGGTCAGTTAACATATGAATAGCTTAATAATACTTTAGAACAGAGATGGACATGAACCTGAAAAATGGTGGTTCATGATGGTTCATGGTTGGCCACGAGTGAACCAGAAAACCGAACTGCAAACCAATGCAGTTTTCAGATCTTGCCCAGTGCAGGGAGGCTTACCTTCTCCTGTTGGGCTGCCACCACCCTGCCACTCTGATAGGCTGGCATAGAGACACCAGGCCTGGCTCCCAGAAGGCAAGCCAAGCCACTGTCTCTGAAGATGGTGGCAGTGGAAAAGGAAGAGGTAGCAGGACCAAGTAGGGAGGCGATGTGGACAGCAGGAAGGAGCCATCCATTTTGCTGAAACAAAGCACTGGACGGAAAAAAGTTTGGTGTTTCGTTTCAGCAAAACAGAATGCATGAACCGAACCATGAACCAAATCACAAACCTGCCTGGTTTGTGGGTTTTTTAGTTTGTAGTTCGGTTTGTGCCCATCTCTACTTTAGAACTTTACATTATAAATTATAAATTTGTTATATGTTATGTTGTTACCCGCCCAGAGTAGTCTATATGACTAGATGGGTGGGCTAAAAATGTAATAAATAAATAAATAAATAAATAAATAAATAAATTAATTAATTAATTAATTAATTAATTAATTAATTAATTAGATTTCTATCCCACCCATCTAGACCAAAGGTCTACTCCGGTACAGCCACTACCCAGTTCTTTCTGACTTTATGAGAATGCTTCACAAGTCCTATCTATCATACATTGTTAAAACTGTTCTTATAGAGTGGGTTAGCGTTGATTCAATATAGTAGCTGAGAGGTTGCCCTGTGAATCTGGAAATGCCTGGGCTGGACCTCATCCCAGTTATCAACTCATTAGGTAGTCTTTGATAACTCAGTGATCCTCGCTCCTTTGGTAATGTTTGAGTGTCATAATTTTGTCTGCCCATACAAGATTGTTGCAAGGATTGCACAGCAAGGTACGTACTGTGCTTTGAACATTCTGAAGTGCTATATAGCTCATATATTTTATTATTAATGCTCCTATGCTGTGACCAAATCGTTAGAAAACTTCCTTGTAAAAGCATCAGAGCTTTCACAAAACATGGAAAAGATTAGTATGATTTTATCCATGCAAATGAAAGTATACTTAACCAAACAGATGTGGTCTCCAGTATCTCTTCTAGTTTAGCCCATTGTTTTGTATATTGCTTCTTTTCTGAATATTTTGGTTTGCTGCTGTAGTTCACCTTGAGCGAAACAGCTTTTCAGTAAATCAACTTCCACGTTTCTTTTTATTTGCAAAGAGACAGCAGATCCAATTTGTGTGCTTCTAATTTCCACTTACATTCTCAGTCCATTTGACTAGGATACAATTGGCCATCTGTCTAGGTAGTCTCCTGCCTTGGAATGTGGCTCGGCACAGTGCTTGATACGAGCATGGATGGTTTTGCAAATATTATTTTGTCATTTTCTGAATCATGGTTGATAATGAGACTAGTCCACTTGCCATATGGAAGTTTGTCAAATGTACTATCTAATCAGCTGCCATGCAACGGCATCAGTTCGCATTTAATCCTGTAACACTGCTCTGGACTAACACTGCTGCCCTTTCTAAAAAAAATAACACAGACGTTTCTCTGATGCTCTCTGTGAAACTGAGGTGCCTGAGCAGATTCTAAGGAAGGATTCATCTTCATAGAACAAAGCAAGTAACATAAAATGTATGATCATAAAACTAGTTGCACTGAAATAAACATGTACATTTGTTGATTTCTGTGAAGTTGCCATGCTCCATCAAATTTCAGCTGCTGAGCCACCCTTGTCCAGTCATGCAGTTCTTGCATAGAGAGGCTTAAAAGCCATTCCAAAATCCCATTGATATTTGCAGAGAGATTACATGTGTGGCTAATAGTGGTTCATTGATAGGGTGCGACGAGACATGCCAGGCCTGTGGTCGGGGGCATGACCAGGGATGTGACCAATCTCTACTGGGCACCTTGTCAATGAGCCACAATTATCTGTGGCTCCTTATGTGATCCCTTCATGAACAACAATAGGATTTTGGCCAGAGTCAATGGAGTCATTTCAAACCTCTGTTCTACACAAAGCTCACTGAGTGATCTTGTGCCAGTCATTACCTCTCAGTATAGTCTGTCCCGTATGGTTGTTGTGAGAGCAAAATCAAACAGGGAGAACCATGTGCACCACCCTGAACTCCAGTGATCTATCTTCCTCTGGAACAGTATATGGAATTATGTGGCAGACCGTTACATGCCTTATCTCACAAGGTCAAAGCCCTGGGATGTTCTGAATAGTATTGCCTAAAACCATCATCCACCACTACCCACAGCCTTTCTTGTTTCATCTCAGCTTACCTTACAATAGTTGGAAGAGAAATCGTATATACCAAAACCAGTATATTGTTACAAACTAGTCCTGTTGCAGTGCAAAGCACTTGAGAGTAGTTTGGTCTTCAGTGGACAATTAAGAGTCATCAAACTTGCCAAAGACCTGATCCAGTCAGTAGTTTGCTGATTGGGACTGAGCCAGCTGTCTGTATTTTTGCACTCTTTATGAGGAGGGGCTCCCTATGGGGACTGTAATAATGAGCACCTGCACTTTCAAATTTACACCACTTGTGGCAGACTGCTATTTCAGGTGGGTCACTAGGCAGGGAAGATCAGAAGCAGTGAAGATTCCTTCTGAACGGTCTGTAGCATCTCCTATGGCTGGGCAGTTACTTATGCTTCTCAAGATGTATTCAATTGGCATTAGCCCTAACCATCAAAGGCAACAATGTGGGCTTCAGTCAAACAACATCTGGAATGCCACATGTGTCTCACCGTAGTCCTAAGTGCAGAGGTATCTTACAGGCATTTTTGAAAGGGAGTCTTCATTGTTCCACAAGACAGTTATTCTCAAACTCATAACTAAAACTCCTCAGTGGACAATTTCTCCTGTAATAAATTGTATGTATACACCTCTGGAAAAAGAAACGGCTTCATAGTCAAAGCCACCCATTTATTTTCATGGAACACTCAAATGGTAATGTCACAGATTAACTATAGTAGCAGGCACATTCTCTCATTAAAACACAACTATTCCTAAGATTTACTGCAAAGTGTCTTGCTACTACATCAGAGGCCTCTTTGTCCTGCTGAGATGTTTTGTGAAAACTATTGCTGTGACAACTGAACACTTACTGAACACTAACACATTCCCATTCTCTTGCTACAGAAAGCTTTTGGTTTCATTTTAGTGTCTTTTTCTTCCACTGTGAATTAATATTCATAGATGGTAGAAATAATTTGGTCAACTTTAACTACAAGGAAGAAACAGAACAAGAAGTGTTTGCATTAGAAAATGCTATGTTTCATAGGAAACTACTGCCCATGATTAAGGAGTGACACCAATCTCACGAGGTAGGGCAGAGAAGGAGTAGATGACTCGGATTGACAGATCCGATCATACGGCGATGAAGTTCAGTTGATTTCAGTGGGTCTACTCTAGTTGAGACTAACAGTGGACTTCGCCCATAAATTATGTGTAGTGTTTTACACCATGAAATCAATGAAGGCTTTAATGAACGCAACATATCAAGCTTGACTGAAGCACTGAATAGTAGGGGAATAAAAGCCACTAATTGGATCAGTAGCAACTAGAAAGTATTTGGCTAAATTTTCATGGAATAAACTCTCCATTTACTTGAATGTATTTGCGTGTGTTGATGCCAGCAACGAATTATGTATTTCCACAGCATTTATACCTGCTGCAGACTGGCATCTCTGTGTTATTAGTGGATGTTTAGGCATGTGTGCCAGTCTGGAACATCAGAAATGCTAATTGCACTCTCTGCAGCTACTTGGCTAAATGAAGAGAATTGGAAGAACGTTGCAACCTCTTTTTCTTGAGTATTTTGTAGATGTCCAACCTTACAGTTAATCTGTGCTTGGAATTTTCTTTTTAAGCTTATCCCAAAATGTCATTGGATAGCCTTCTTTTTACTGAAACCTTTGATACTTCCCGCATTAAACTTGTGGAGTTGGGGACCAGGTCTCCTGTTTCCTCAGAAAGAGCCCTATACATATATGCACACCGAATTATGCAAGTATTAAGCTGAAATGTCACTCATTGTCCACCCATACATTTGGTATAAGGTGTGAAAAGTGCTTAACACGGTGTCAGATCATATACTATGACTGCGCTAGTGCTTGAAGTCTAGAAAGAGATGTCTTACAATTTATTGTCTTGTTCTTTATTTTTTTTTAAAAAACTGGTTTATTCAAAAAAATCAGTAATTAAGTCACAACTATATATATACATTGCCAATCAGTGCATAATGAAGGAATTAGTTTACTTGGATAAATAACTACTTGGCCCCTTCCATCAATAGAAATGTAACATCAAATATAAGTCAGTCTTGACCAGATACTCTCACATTTTGGACATTTAGGTTCAGAACTAGAGATGGGGGTATTCGTATACGAATATCACCCCACAGGTGCAGATAACAAGTCACCATTCTGTCACTGCCGCGGGCTCTGCGCTCCCTTCCTATCGCTCTGGAGCTCGCAGTGCGTTAGCCACTCCTGGCAGAAGGCGGGATGACGAGCCTCTGCCAGGTCGAAGAGTGGCTAATCCATCGCAAGTGATAGGAAGGGATTGCGGAGCCCGCGGCAGTGGGGGAATTGTGAGTGGTCAGTCTGGCCCCAGGGGGCCGGACCCTCGTTATCTGCACCTGTGGGGGAATATTTGTATACGAATACCCCCATCTCTATTCAGAACCAAGAAACAAGCAAGCTCTCTGTTGGCCCTCAGAACTGTTATTCTGGTGCACAAGGTGGCCTGGTCCTTTGGAACTCAGTGGGCAACCTGCATTGCTTCCTGCTTGCTTATGCATCCCACTTTGCTGCTGGACCTCTACATTGCTCTTGCTGTTGTTGACAGAATTTAAATTTAAACTCTTAAGAGATTCAGAAATATTTTTAGGTGCACAGTTTAGAGAGGGAGCAGGCTCTGTGTAATAATTTCAGAGGGCTATATTGCTTTGGATTCAAATTGCAAGTGCTTGCTTTGCCTGTAAAGTTGTTTAAGAAGAGCCATGCTGGATGAGATCAAAGGTCTGTCTGGTCTGGCATTTTGTGTACATGGAGCCCAACCTATCAGGAAGCTGGAGGCAGGCCATTAATGCAACTTGTATGTATCCTATCCCCAGTGGCTCTTGGAGCAACTTAAAAACCAGCTCCAAAGAGTTTTGGAACTAGTTGGAAACTAGCACCAGAAGGGTTTCCAGTATTCTGGATTTTGGCATACTTGGAGGCTGTTTTTGTGCAAGCATTGGATGGTCAGAATTTCTCAGTGATCAGATTACCAGAGTCAAATGTGGAGAACATACAAAGAGACAGGCATAATCCAACAGAGCGGCATTATGTTCGTATCAGGGATGTGAATACTGTAGCTTTTGCTTTCAGAGAGGTGCAGAGAGGGGGGGGGGGAATTCCTCTTTTTTCCACAGTGCAAAATTTCTCTCTTGTGATATTTTTTGAGAAATCATGCTGGAAATCTCACAGGATTTCTCAGACTACGAATTACCCACTCTATTGTAAATGGACTATTCTCTTTTTTATATATACCTGATTTTGTACAGTATAAAATATAGCAACTTGCAGTCATTTGATTACATCATATTCAGAGAAATGCTTCGATTTTTTATTTTTGTTTCCATTATATTACATTTATATTGCTTTTATTTATTTACCTCCCTTGTAAGCTGCTTGGAATGTTTGTAGGGAAATAAACAAGTAGATTTCCCTTTTCTCCCAATTTTGCGTTCTCAGATGTGTTGACATATCAACACCAGCTCCAGTGTTCCTCACTGTATCACTAAATCATCAAGCATCTCAGCCATTTACTTGGACAGCAGTCACGTTACTTCTTTCAGACACCATTCTGATGTGCAGTTAAGTTTCTTAATTTCCTATTGACTTGCTGACTTAAGAGGCTGCACCTGTAATTGCACCTTCTGGCTTAAATATGGAAAAAATGTGGCTTTAAAAAATGGAAGTTATCTGTCTGCATCTTGCAAAACATGCCACTGGTAGTCTGTTCTGTGTATTGGGATAGGGCTTATGGTGTGGGCGAAATATGACTGGACAGCATTGAAAGTTAATACTCGAGCTTTAAGACCTTTTTTTTTGTCCGAAACTGCATTTACCCTTATTCTCTAGGAAATATGTCCATGAGTTAGTGATGGGTGAGAACTTTGCTTAGTTCATTGTTTGAAAATAACTTGTTAACATGTACACTTTCTTTCATTAACCTAACAGAAGGATTTTGAGGATAGAAAGAACGTGAAGGAAATTAAAAGGAGAGATTTACCCATATAGACATTTATGTTCAAATGCATCACTCCTTGAAGTCTGGATTTAAATCTCTGTACTGTATATTCCGCTGAAGCCTCTGTGCTGCAAGGTCAGAAGACCTGCAGTCGTAAGATCGAATCCACGCGATGGAGTGAGCCCCCGTCGCTTGTCCCAGCTCCCGCCAACCTAGCGGTTCGAAAGCATGCAAAATGAAAAAATGCGAGTAGATAAATAGGTACCACCTCGGTGGGAAGGTAAACGGCGTTCCGTGTCTAGTCACGCTGGCCACGTGACCACGGAGGATTGTCTGCGGACAAACGCTAGCTCTATGGGTTGAAACGGAGATGAGCACCGCCGCCTAGAGTCGGACACGACTGGACAAATTGTCAAGGGGAACCTTTACCTTTACTGTATATTCAACCATGTTAATGCTTAATTAGGTAAGGATGGAAAACAATTCTGTTGGACTCAAGCTTTAGTTCATGGGATAAAGTTGTGTAAATTAAGTAAAATGCACACATGTGCATATCAGAAAAATGGGTTAAAACTCTTTTAGTGCAAGAAGAAAACAGGTCTCACAACTTGATAATGAAAGAAGGATAGAAGGAAAATGCTGGTGGGATCTGAATAAACTCAGTGAAACAGAAGTGGAAAGTTAGTCAGATTTCTAGAACTAAGAGATACTCATCTTTCTAGCAGTTGCCTCATCTTTAATAGCCATGCTGATGGTTCTGTCCATGCTACAAATGGCTGTACCTATTAAAATTGACTTGAGCTAATGGTTAAGAATTTCACTTGTTCTTAAGAAGAAAATCACCAACGTTTTCATATTCCGCCTTGAACAGAATGGAAAGAACCTGAGATTTTTAATATGTGAAAGTAGGAGAAAGTTAAAATCTCTACCAAAATGGTTTATGGTGATGTAGATCAGTGGATTTGTCACTGTGTCACATTAGGATATACCAAGAGTTGTAACCTTCACTTGGCTTCCAGGTACACAGTGCTACAGGTCAGCATTCAGTTAATGTAGTTGCAGAGAAGTAGACAACTCTATTCATGTCCCTCTGAAGAAGGTATAGGGTGGCCACTTTCCTGCTTGACAGAGGACACTCCTTTATTTGAAAGACTTCAAGACAAACCTTCTCTAGAAGTGTTTTCCAGTACACTTCTCTGCTTCAAAGGTAAAGCTCTATAAAGGTGTATGTGTTTATGTGCAAGAGTTTCAAATATATTTCATAAATATTGGCAATCAGCAGCACTTGCACAACAGTCAGACAAGACACACAAGTCACTTTGTCAAAGTCTTCCCCACTATACTATGGTGCACTGTATTTCTGCTAAAATCAATGATTTTTCAATTTGCATCTATAAATACTATGTGGCATATGTCATTACTGTGCAAATTTCTCTTCTCTCTTTTTGTGATGTGTACATCCGTCACCCTGGTGTGATGCACCTCAGCCATCATTAGCCTTGTTAGTCTAAAATCTGTATACAATGGATTCAGATTTAGTTGCACTCAACTGGACTATGAGAAGTGGATTTTCTCCTCCCCTCTTCTCCACAGAGGCCCATCCACCTTTCTGGAAATGTGACATAGATGGTTGGTGGACTGTGCTGAATGGATGAGCTGTGGTATTGATCCAAACAGTGAAGGACTCTGGCATTACCCACCCATCCATGCTGCAGAGCTAGAGTGGAATCCCTGAAAGCCTAGTGGAGGCACATCCCAAGAGTGGAAGATAACTCATCCTGAATCCAGCTCACATACGCATTTTTCTCTGTGTAGCCTTCCGTATATATTGGGTCTGGTTCAAGTTGTTGGTTAGACCAGGTGGTACTTGTCATAAATGTTGCTTCCAGATATGCTCTGTTATGTGTTTTATAAGTTAGATTTGTAGCTAGTGTGGAGAAACAAAAATAAAAGTTTAAACAATTCTCCTTAGCATTTCATTCTCCTCTTCCACTCTGCAATCTTGAAGTATCAATATTCATGTAATACCCTCCTTCCCTTCCCTTCCCTTCCCTTCATCTATCTAAAGCACTTTTCTTTTCCTTCTAATCTTTACACTTCATATCACTTCCTCACAAACCTATCACAAAATTGGCATTTTACTACTCTTTAACCAAACTCAAATCACATTATTTGTCGGACCATTCACCTATCTGACTTCATTATTTTGGATTCCCCCCCCCCCCAATAATTACCTTACTCATGCAGCAAGGAGTATGTTAATTTGCACAGTGTATCAATATCTGGACAAATAGCAATTAGAGGTTGTAGTCTATATGATCCTGTGCTCTTATGTTTGCCTTTTGTCTCTGATCCAGTCTTCATCAGCTATCTACCCTCTGAGGTTATGCTGCTTTACAGATGCCAGGTGATTTTTTTGGTGAATATTATTTGTAATTCACGAATCACTGGTCCATGCTGGGAGAAAAATCTTTACATAATTGTCTAATTAATTGTGGCCATGCACATACCATCATTGGGTTTTCGTTGTTTCATAAGGCATAGCAACAGAGATTCATGTCTTTGTAGAATTCCCCATTCAGTGGTGTACAAACATTTGTTTTACTTAGGTCAGACGTCAATGAGCAATGAAGCAGATCTGTTTCGCGGAGTGCTTTTTCATAGGCTAGAGCTTTGGGCAACAACAATGTACATATGTTTTCAATGAGTGCTACTTACCTATCTATTATTAGAAGTTTCCCCTTTCCTCTCTGCTGCTCCAGGCCAACAAAGAGATTTGTGCACTATCATTGGAAAGTCAGAGTCTTCCACCCCATTTACTTTTGAATCACTGGAAAGATAAAACAAATTGTCTGAGAGTGTTTAAGCCCGGCAGAGAAGATCTCCTTCTACTACAGTGACTTGTGCTCTAAGGCTTTGTGTTTTTTTGTGATCAAGCTCTCAAACCTTCTATTTAGGAGGGTGTCCTCTAGAGGAGGAGGAGGAGGAGCAACTACTACTACTACTACTACTACAATGTGCTGTCAAGTAAGTTCTGACTTACGGGAACCTTTTCCAAGGTGTTTTAGGTATAGAATATGCAGAAGTGGTTTACTGATCCCTCCTTCTGTGGCTGCTCCAGTTTTATACAAATGGATGCAAGTTTAGCATACAAATGTGTAGTTTAATAAATATAAGTTAATAAATGTAGGTTTAATACACTATAGGGACCTGGAGATAAATATTATTGCCAAAGGTGAAATAGTTATATGTGAGTACAGAGTTGCACACTTTTGTAGCCACATTCACCGTGACCTTATTTCGAATGGTGTATCTGACAACTTGTAGACCATCTTTGTGAGGAATATTAGAGTAAAGTGCCTATATATCCATTGTGGCTAAGATGGTGTCTTGTGGAAGATTGTGGATGGACTGTAGCTGTATCAAGTTGGTTGTATCTCTTATGTAACAGGAGTTGTTGGATGCATGTGGTTTGACAAGGTCCATATATCCAGACACTCCAAAGGTGATTGCATTAATACTCTTCAATGGGTCATTCAGAGTTATCCGGTTTGTATATTTTGTGTAGTAGTTAGAAGAAGCCTGGTTGAGGAGATTGTGGCATAGTTTAGGACTGGGTCAAAGATATCTCCTAGGAATTCCGTCATTAGATGGGTTAGTCCTTTCTGGTCTTCAGCAATTGGGTCTACAGCTGTAGAAGTGTGAAATTAAGTGTTGGACAATTGTTTCTCGGCTTCCTGTGTATAATCTGATTTGTTCATGGCAACAACAACTTCTCCTTTGTCTACCCCTTTAATTATAATATCGGGGTTGTTTATGAGGCTGTAGATGGATTTGTGTTCCATCTGGCTGAGACTATGTGACAAATTATGTATCTTGTTAATTATTTCACCTTGGTCATAGTGATGAAAGCATTCAATATAGGGATCCAACTCCTTGTTTTGACCTTTAGAAGGATTCCATGTAGAATTCTTTTGGTGGAGATGGATGGTGGGCAGCTGTATGTTAGTGTTCCTCATCATGTTTAGAAGTCTGGGATGGTATTATTATTATTTTTGCTATGGAGCTGATTATCTTGTGGTGTTTGAGGTGTGCATTGAGTCTAAAATAATACCCTAACTTCCCTCTAAAAATAGTGCTCAGGATGGAGATTGACATTTGATAAGTAAGTGGCTATGCTCTTGTAACCCGTTTACAAATGGGTTCAGTTGAGTAAGCTTCACATTTGAAATATTTGCTGAACAAATTGGAATTATAATGCCTGACTCCAGCTAAACAATTTCTCTCAGTTTATTGTTATTGGCAAATTAATGTTAGTTTTGTGAAGTGATGAATCTAGGTGCTGAAATTCTGATCTAGTACACAATGACATATTTATCAAGTAGAGTACAATTATAATCTTCGTTGTTTTGCCATACTGTGGCATCCTGAGATTTATGGCTCAAATCCATTCAAAATATTGTGAGCCCTTTTCAAAGGTATAAAGAAGGCAAGTCCTCTCCAGTGGTCCATCATGGCTCTCATATTTCACATTGACATGAGTATTTAAAAGTTAGTTTTAAATAATTGGGCGGAATAGCCAATACCCTAGAAGACAGAAACAAAATTCAAAATGACCTTGATAGGATGGAGCACTGGGCCGAAAGCAACAGAATGAAATTCAACAGGGATAAGTGCAAAGTACTGCACCTTGGAAAAAGAAACCAATTGCACAGTTACAAGATGGGGGATACCTGGCCCAGAAAAACTACGAGCAAGAAGGATTTTAGAATTGTCGTAGATCACAAGCTAAATATGAGCCGACAGTGTAATGTGGCTACAAAAAAGGCTAATGTTATTTTAGGCTGTATTAATAGAAGTACAGTGGTGCCTCGACTTACAAACGTCCCGACTTACAACCAATTCGAGTTACAACCAGCTCCGGCCGCAAAATTTTGCTTCGACTTGCAACCGGCGCTTCGAGTTATGAACGGGAAACAAAAAGGTGGGGAAAGTAGGGAATTTGAACTGCTTTCAGTGAACCGTTGGTCAGTGAAGAGGCTGCTTCTCTGTAGCTCTTTCGCCCCAGCGGTTAGAGAGTGTGGGTTCGGAGAGAGACTTCGGACTGCCTGGTACTGTACTGTAGTGTATTTGGGGGGGGGGGGGGGGGATTTTTGTTTTTTTTAAAATTTTCTTTTTGGATTTTTGCTTTTTGAATTTCTTTTTTAAAACAGAGACAGTCTGTTCTGGGTGAGTACTGTATGTACAGGGTTTTTGCAGCGTGGGTTTGGGCTGGGGGGGTTATGTTTCTGTGCTCTGATGGGTCTTGCAGTGTGTAGTTGTAGCATTTTCAGTCCCTGCTAGAATGTGTTTGTTTTTTTAATTCTGTGGCTCCTAGGGTTTGTGTATTGTGACCTCTCTTTTGTTTTAAAAGGTGTTTGGTTTAAAATGTGTTGGTGTAAAATGTGTAGGTTTAAAATGTGTGGGTTTAACATGTGTGGGTTTAAAATGTGTTTTAGACTCCAAAGTCTCTCCCCCCCCATTGTCTTCTCTCTGTCCTCTCTCTTTTTGTGCTTAAAAGCACAAACCTTTGTCTGAGGGGTCTGTGCGCCCCAGTGATGACCTTCTTTCTTTCCTCTTTTCCCCATTGTTCCCTCCCTCCCTCCTTTCCTGCCCTTTTTTTAACCTAAGTCATCTTAGGTTAAAAAAAATTCTCCCCCTAGTGGTAGTGGACGGATTAACCGCTTTTCCATTAGTTCCTATGGGAACGAATGCTTCGACTTGCAACCTGTGCCTCGAGATACAACCAAAAAACAGCCGGAACGGATTAATCGCGTTTCAATGCATTCCTATGGAAAATGGTGCTTCAACTTACAACCATTTCGAGTTACGACCATCTTCTGGAACGGATTAAGTTCATAAGTCGAGGCACCACTGTATAGTTTCCAAATCCCGCGAGGTGCTAGTCCCCCTCCATTCAGCACTGGTTAGGCCTCACCTTGAGTATTGTGTCCAGTTCTGGACACCACACTTCAAGAAGGATGCTAACAAATTGGAACAAGTTCAGAGGAGGGCGACAAGGATGATCAGGGGGCTGGAAACCAAGCCCTATGAGGAAAGGTTGAAAGAATTGGGCATGTTTAGCCTTGAGAAAAGAAGAGTGAGGGGTAATACGATAGCACTTTTCAAATATTTGAAAGGCTGTCATACAGAGGAAGTACAAGATCCGTTCTCGATCGTCCCAGAGTGCAGGACACGCAACAATGGGCTCAAGTTAAAGGAAGCCAGATTTCAGTTGAATATCAGGAAAAACCTCCTAACTGTTAGAGCAGTACGACAGTGGAACCAGTTACCTCGGGAGTTGGTGAGTGCTCCAACACTGGAGGGATTCAAGAAAAACTTAGATAATCACCTGGCAGATATGCTTTGATTGTATTCCTGTGTTGAGCAGGGGGTAGGACTTGATGGCCTTGTAGGCCCCTTCCAACTTCAGTTTTCTATGATTCTATGAAAGGAGAGCTACTTTAGGCTGTAGTTCCCTTAATACATAGACAAGTCTTTTTGTCATAAGATACTTGATATAGTAGCACATTACACTGTTGGTGCACCATATTCTTCTAATGAATAATTCTTCTAGTGGCAGACAATAATGCAATATAGACACTTCTAAATGCATGTTTAGAGAGCCTCAAAACCCATATTATTCCTCATTAGATTTCAAAACAGTTTGTTAATGAGGTTTTCTTTCTTTCTTTCTTTCTTTGATTGACTACCAGAGAAAAGGCTCTCTTTTTATTCCCTTAATTTTTTATAATGAGGGTGTTTTTTTTGGTGGGGGAGGGGTATGGGAAAATTACTTACAGAAAATGCAAGCTATACAGTTTTCAAGACACTGATAAATATGCTTTTCAGGGATTTATTTTGAAGTTTGAAGAATTCTTCACTATGGTGTGACTTCAGAGCTAATTGCTGGAAGAAAACAGCTAATTGTTTTGTCCTAAATTATCTTCACTCTGTAGACTGTGACTGTAAATACTTTCCAACACATTTGAGCTTGATTCAGAATTTCAAGTTGTTAACTAGTTGTTCCAATACTTGAAAAAAAATAGTACAAAAAGACTTTCAAATGCAACAGATTGTGATAATGCAGATTTTTAAATTATTATTATTATTATTGGTAATGTGCCATGTAAGATCTCAGGAAAAATGTCAGACTAGTGTAACTTATATCTCTTAATATCTTGGCTCAGAATTCCTACGCCAGTTTAAAATGCTGGTATAACCTGTCCACAAATATGTATTCATTTACTCTGAACCCTAAAGTTTTAAGTCAGGGTCACAGAATGTGTTGAGCACTATGATGGGCGCTTACATATCAACCAACAAGAGGCCATACTGTACATTACCAAATAGGAGAACAAAAGGGGACAGTGACCTAACCCAAATTGCATAGATTAACTGATATGTACAGGTAAAAATTATGCAAAGATAAAAATTATTTTTGTAATTTAAAAAGAAATAGAATTCATCCCACTTGAGCAAATGCCACTCTGACCATGTGATTTGTGTGCCTGTCCAAGTGCTGTTAATTGTGCTTAGGCAACTATAAGGCCTTTCTTCTCTCTCCTTCTGGTTCTTTCATCTTTCAATCAGTGGACTGGACAGCCCTTTAAATGGAAGACACCCTTGAACTGGGTAGTATCCTCTAAGAGAGGGGTCCCCAACCCCCGGACCGGCACAGGGCCGCGGGGACATATGAGCTGGGCCGCGGGGACACAGGAGCGGCAAGCAGGAGAGTATTATTTATTGTCCCTTCCCCCGCTCCGCGCCAAATATCCAGCTTCTCGCCTAGGCACTCATTACAAAAAAGAGCTTGAGTGGGTGGAGAAGACTCTACTCACTGAAACAAATGAATGAGCCAATCAGGAAACGACTTAACCTAAGCGCTCCTTTCCCCCCAAAAAACTGCGACTGATCCCTTGGAGGTGGGGCCGAAGAACACCCCTCCATTCCGTAGGTGGGGCCTTTTGGGAAGTTATTTCGTAAGGAGGAACACAAGCGATGGTGCCGCCCCCAAACCCTCTACCCGCAAGAGAGGGATTGCCTAGCTTTTTCCTATTCCCTTCCCAAGGGAGCTCATGAGCTTCCAGGCTTTTCCTGCGCGTGCGCACTGAGTGGAAAAGGATGGCAGCCAGGCATTTGTGGAGAATGTGGAGCTCCATTGGTACCACCGTTTCTAATTCTTCCAAGGACGCCCTACCCATGCACGCACGGACACCCCCCGCTGAACTGGTCCGTGGTTTGAAAAAGGTTGGGGACCACTGCTCTAAGAACCCTGGATAGCTCAGATTTAAATATCTGGCTGCGGAATCAGAAATTGAGAGTTTGATTCCTCACTGTGTCTCCTTGATGGGCTGGGCTCAATGATCCATAGGGTCCCTTCCAGCTCTGTAGATCTAAGATGATGATGATGATGATTAGAAGGCATGGGGCCCTTCTGTTCATTACTAGGTCTTCAGAGCTTAGCAATAAGCTTGACTTCTCTTTGAATTTGTTTCTTTCCGGTCACTTGCACAAATTAAAGAATTAAAAATCTGTCACATTCTGACTTAGCTCTCATTTTAGTAAAGCTCTTGCCAATGTTTGTAATATATCACCCACCCGCAATACGTCTGTTTATGTATTTTCTATAAATATAGGGCTACTATGTCATGTAGTCTGACCTAATTAAATGTTAATTGGGTTGACCATGAAGACATATAAATAGCTCAATTGATTATCTAGGCATAATCATATTTTAGAGTGAAAATGCATGGGTTTGCTGAGCATATGGCAACAAACGACATCCATGGCTTCTCATATTAATCCTATCTGTCATTATTGGCTTCTAAACATAACACTGTTCCACTGCAATCCAGAGGTGTCTCTGAATAACTGATTATGCTTATTAAAAATACATCAGTCACTTTCCCCCCAAATTGGGAAATCATATATTGAGCTATCAATAATAATTTATAAGCAATGTAAATTAGAGCCTGGTTAGCTTCCTGCTGCTCTTTGTTATGTTATTTTCAGGGCAGTGTACCTGAAACTACAAGTTTGCTCTCAGAACAAATGCATGAGACATCCAGTCTTGACAACGCACCTGTGTTTAGTGTTTAGTTTCTGCTGTGCTTAACATTAGGTGATTAGTTTGCATCAAAAGTTCCAAGTATAATTATTATTTCACAAACAGTGTCTCCCTCTAGTTGGTTTCCTTAAATTATTTATAGGGCCAGGGCAGAGTTTGATTCATTTTTCGCCAATGAAGATTGATTTGGTGTCTGTTTTAGGAGAGATGCAAAAGACTACTCTGTGCTGCTTGGGGCCATTCCTAAATCCCAATAATAATTAGACTTTCCTTTGGGCTGTTTTCATTTATGCCCCAGTGTCAGGTCTTTAACTGAGCAGGACTCTCCTCTGCAGGGCATGCAAAGTGCACATTAGTTGTGATTTTTGACCGCGTTAGCCAAAAGCCACCAGCATAAATGTTGTGACATACATCAAAATGCAGGCAAGCAATGTGAACTGAGTAAGTTGTCTCACACCTGTACAACCCCAGGATTTTGAGGGATGGCAGCATCTCATTCATCTGTTAGGGTGGTGGAGAAAAATTGTGTGAAGGAACTCCTCCACAACAGCCCACAAAAGCTTCTGGTGTCTGAAAAAGTAGACTACAGTCCATGAAAACTTATGCCAAACAAAATTTGTGTGTCTTTAAGATACCACAGTATCTCCAAAGGCAGGTTTATTAGGAACCTATGGTTCTTATTTCTGTTCCTGTATCTTCTTGCATATTGTACATGTACATGCATTAAACGCACAGTATAAAATACACATTCCTTCCTTTCTTTTCTTTTTGAAGTAGAAAGATTGACTTCCTCAATATTTCTGAATGTCAAAAGTAATGTATCTTCCTTTAAGTCAAGAAGGAGACGTGGCGTAGAGGTTACACTTTGTTTTTCAGAATCTGTATTTCAGGGAAGAATTAATTTTCTTGGGTTGCCACATATCTCACTAAAGCTTTTAACAAGCCGTTTTGCACGCCTTAAATGTTGTGACTGCAATTATTCTCACCGCTTCATCTCCTCTCCAAAGGGCCTTTGTGATTTCAGTGTAGAACCACTTTTGACAGGTCATTTAAACTTACTTAGCTGCAGCAGCTTCAAGTCTGAATATCCTGCTCCTTGTATTTGTTCTCAGGGAACATAAGCATGTTGGACACCTGCACAGGATATTTGACTCTGGCATTCAAGGAAGAGTTGTTGTTCCAAAGTATGGTTGGCACCCTGCCATTTGTATATTGGCATCGTTTTATACAAGTTGCTTACATATGGTATGAATAACAAGGTGGAAGATGAATAAATAGAAACTGTTGTTTAATGTTTTAGTAGCCAATACATTCAGGTTAGCCAGCGTCATGTAGCAGACAGAGTGATGAACTAGAAGGACGCCTGGGTTCAAATCTCCACTCAGGCATGGAAACTCATTGGAGGTGCGGAACTGGTGAAACCACTCCTTAGATATCTCACTTACCTTGAAAGCCCTATTAAGGTTGTTACAAGTCACTTCTGACTTGATTGCACATACCAACAATAGCCAATACATACACATGTGTGCCTACGCTTAGAGATTCGCATGCTTTTGTATTTGTTTATTTCTAATTCATTGCCATTGTGAGCCATCATTGAACAAAGTCTGCGCCTACAATTTTGGCCTAAATTTGTGGTCCTGATCCAACCTGCAGGAGAAGGCTCTGCAAATTGCTTTGCTGGAACGATCCATTGAAACCAATCAATGGCAGCGGAGAAATGCAGATTTGAGGTGCATATTTCTAATTCATTGCCATTGTGAGCCATCATTGAACAAAGTCTACGCCTACAATTTTGGCCTAAATTTGTGGTCCTGATCCAACCTGCAGGAGAAGGCTCTGCAAATTGCTTTGCTGGAACGATCCATTGAAACCAATCAATGACAGCGGAGAAATGCAGATTTGAGGTGCATAAGGGCCAGTCTGGCAGAACAGCAGAGGATGACAGCACCTCTGTGCCCACACAGTAGCTCACACTCTAGATAAGGGGTCCCTTATTTTAGAGTAAGGAAAAAAAAGAGGTAGCTAGATCTCCAAAGTAACATGCAGTTTAACTGTCAATATTCTTCTATGGAATTCCTTGCATTTGGATCAATAAGTTGGTGCTGGGCAGGAAGCTTGTCGTTAAATTGGTCCAGGCAAATGCCTTTTTCTGTGTAACATCATTTTAAGGGGATATGATGACCAAGAACTGATGGAGGCTGGCAGAACACTGGGGAATAGTCCACCTCCCCAATTCATTTTATCCATGAACATTGCCCGAATCCCATCCACATACTTTCACTGTCTGTAAATGGGAGGAGAGTTTACAGCCAAGTGCTAAGCTAAAATATGTCACAACAATGCCAGTGAATTATATTTCACTCTTTTAAGGTAAAGGTAAAGGTTCCCCTTCACATTTAGTCCAGTCGTGTCCGACTCTAGGGCGCGGTGCTCATCCCCGTCTCCAAGCTGTAGAGCTAGCGTTTGTCCGAAGACAGTTTCCGTGGTCACGTGGCCAGCGCGACTAGACACAGAACGCCGTTACCTTCCCACCGAGGTGGTACCTATTTATCCACTCGCATTTTTACATGCTTTCGAACTGCTAGGTTGGCAGGAGCTGGGACAAGCGACGGGAGCTCACTCCATTGCGTGGATTCGATCTTACGACGGCTGGTCTTCTGACCTTGCAGCACAGAGGCTTCTGCGGTTTAACCCGCAGCGCCACCACGTCCCTACTCTTTTACTGGTCTTTAAATATGAAGTGTCCAACTACTGAAGTATTTAGTCAGTCATATACAATTTGTTAACTGTATTCAACTCATAGGCTATGTGAACTTATGCTCAGTTTAATGGCAGAAGCAATCTCCCTGAAAATAAGTTGGAGATTCACTCCCCCACCTTTAAATAGCTATAAAATGCACAGATTGTCCTTTCCTTTCTTTATTTATCATGATTTATTTGTTCTTGCGCTTCTAATACCCACTGAAGAGATTTTCTGCCAGTGTTAACTTCTCAGGTCAATAAATTTTGATAGCAATCTTGAGGGGAGTTAGTGTTTGGTGGCTATCATAGCACTGCATGCTCTTGCTGAAAAGCAGTTTCTGCAAACAGAATTAGCCCTTTCTTGGGCCCTCATTTCCCAAATAACTGTACATATTTTAAGTTACAGTTAAAGAACTTCCCAGCTTCAATAATCCAGGTTGTACAGGTTGAAGTAAGGCATTATCAATTTTCATGAACAGTTTACATTTTTACAGATTGGGGAGCTGCTGGTACACTAAGACCCCGTATCCATGGGGGATCGGCTCCAAGCCCCCCCAACAGATGCTGAAAAACATGGAACACTATTTTAATAGCAAACACTATACATAGCATGGTCTCTGACTCCATCTAGTAGCATGTTCTGGTATGACATCATAGAAATTATTTCTCTAGCCGCTAGAGCAGGGGTCTCAAACTCAATTTACCTGGGGGCCGCTGGAGGCAGAGTCTGGGTGAGGCTGGGCCGCATCAGATTTTCCGCCAAGCGAAGCAAGAGCCCAAGGAAGCCGCCCAGGAGTTTCCTTAGCCCGGCTGGGGCTCTGAGGAGGAGGAGGGGTGTGCGAGCCCTCGTCACCGGCCACGACCCCCTCTGGCTCCTTCTTCACTACCACCAGCAGCAGCAGCAGGACAAAGAAGCGGAGAAGGGAGGGAGCGCCGGCGACCGCCTAGCCGGGGGGGGAGGGCACGACATAAAATTAAAAAAAAACCTCACAGAATTCACCTTGCCAAAGGAGAAAAGCCCCCACCGGTACCCGTGAAATTAAACAGAACGGGTGCGCGCATGGACACAAACACACACACACGGAGGTCCGGCAACCTTCCTCTGAGGGCCCCCCCATCAAAAAAAGGCGCACTCAGCAGCAGCAGCTACCCCCACCATGGCAGAGGAGCAAACTTTGCGAGGCGAGCCCAGGCAGCCTCCAGAGCCGAGGCGGCTGAAGCAGGATGAAGAGGAGGAGGAGGAAGCACCGCCGGGTGCTGAGGCGGCCGCTGGCCGGGCTGGTGCTGGGGGTGCCGAGAGAGAAAGAGAGCCAGAGAGCCGCTTCCCTGGAAGAGGTGGCGGCGGCGGCGGCAGCTGCTGTTAGCGGCTTGGAGGCGCTCTTCTTCGAGGACGGGCCGGGAGCGAGCTCTGCTCTCAGGCATCACTCGGCGGCGGCTCGGGCGCTCGGGGAAAAGGGCCGGCAGCGCGCCTCGCTCACCAGCTCTCCCCCAAGACAGCGCCTCTTGCACCCTCCATCCGGAACTGCAGCCTGCCAGCCAGGAGACAGGCGGGCTGGCTGGCAGGCTGCAGTTCCGGATGGAGGGTGCAAGAGGCGCTGTCTTGGGAGAGAGCCGGCGAGTGAGGTGAGGCTTTTTTTGACTCTTGACAGCAGAGGACGTCTGGGCGCTTCAGGGGGGGCAGGCAAGGCGGGGCCCACAAACTATCATCCGGCGGGCCGCAAATGGCCCGCGGGCCGCATGTTTGAGACCCCTGCCTAGAGTCTAGCGAATGCCATACGTAGCATGGTCTCTGGCTCCCTCTAGTGGCCAGCTCTAGTGATAACTTCATCATTTTACACACACACACACACACAGAGAGAGAGAGAGAGAGAGAGAGAGAGAGAGATTATATGGATTTTTCTTTTAATATTTTTAATATTTTCAGACTGTGGATAAGTGAGTCAGTGGATACTGATCCTGTGGATAAGGGTTTCCTACTGTGTGTTTAGAAATACTACAGAATTAAAAACAGTTTTGACCAGATATACATGATAGACCTATGTGTGCTGATTTCCACACTTTATATACTTGATAATTGTTGTGTACATAATGTGGACTAGACACATACTTTGAAATCAAAGGGACTTCAGTCATAATTAGAGACATGAAAATGTCTTGAAAAACTTGCTCTTGATTTTGTTGCATTTCTTTGGTTCACATCTGTATTCCTATCCCATCCTTTGCTCATTAACAAATGACAAGACTTTGTTTTCTTCCCATACGGAAACCTATTCTGCTGTGCTATCTCAGGCAGGCAGAAAAACTCGAAGTTTATTGCCCACCTCATGGGCTACCAGTTATGATGGGTGGTCTACAGTTGTGCAGCTGAGATAATTTTGGACTTCAGCTTGCAGAATTGCTCATCTGTTACCTCTGCTACTTAGGGCTTCTGGGAATTATGGCCCCAAAACATTTGGAAGGCTGCACTTTGTATACTCTTGGACTGTATCTGGGTGAGTCACATAGTGTGCAAGTCTGTTCATCACACTGTTGAGTTGAATGCTACTTTTACAAGAGCATCTACAGAACGTTTGTCATAATCCTCCATCAAAGTCTAAGGGTGTGATCCTATTTATCCAAGATGGCTGACATTAGGCCTGCTGAAGCTATTCTGAAACCCAACCAGGTAATTTCAGTGGTGAAGTTTCAGCATTTTCTTACCTCAGCTTTTCTGGGTGTTTTGCTGGCTGCTGCATTCCTATGAGGTTCAAAGTATGCACTTTGAGATGTTGTGTGTTTTTCCGTGTTTGCTGAGTCGTCGTATAGAGTATCTTCTATCATGCACAGTGCTATTTCCTCAACACTTTGAGGAAATCTTTGCAAGTACACAGTGTATTTTCCATGAGACCAGAGATGATACAATCCCATGCCAGGCACTCTGTCATCTGAGTGAGGATGGGTTTTGAATACTGGTGAAGAAGTGTTACGATTGCTTGATGGTTTGAGTTGCATTGTAACATCAGTCTTTTCAGACTGGCTAAAACAGAGGATGGAACTAGGACTCCGATTACTTATGGGTACTCTAACCATAGCCTAAATTTGTTTTAGCATAGTGGCCATAACTCTGGGCTAAGCAGGTTTATCATAATTCAGCTCCTGCCTGTTCTTCCTCTTCTCCCCCCCCCCACCCCCACCTCGTTTTTTGACTGTTCTTCTGGCTGATTTTAACCAGCATGGAAATTGTGTCAGCTGATCCTTCTACAAGCAGATCCTTCTACAAGATCCTTGGAATCAAACAGCACAAGGGGACAGTGCTGGTGCAAGGGTGGCTGTACCAGCAAAAGAGCAGCTGTGCCAGCACAAGGGCAGCTTCTGCCATTCCAAACCACTACACCTAGCATATCTTTGAGTTTGGATTCAACTGCAATCCAAAACCAGTTACTCTTGTTTTCTCCTTTCTAGCAATACTTGCTTTAACAGTTCATTTTTTTTTTTCTATTTAAAATGGCCAAATAGAAGTTTTCAAAGTCCTGAAAAACATGACACTACATTTCTCTTGGGCTCTTCTGTTACAGTCCAATAAAGAAACTGATCTTCTTTGACCACAGCTTTTGTGTTGTATTGTACTCTGTAGTAGATAATTGTTCCCACTGGGATCGTTAAGGGTCTTTATGCACTTCTATTTATCTGTATTTTGTTTTGAAGGTCTTATTCATTATCTTGTGGAAGTGCTAGAGAAAGTATTTATTAGAACACACCAAGAAAAATAGTAACAGTTAACATTTGCCCGGTAACCTGCTTGTGTCAATTGTAGTTTTTATAGCTTACCTGTTTTTCTCTCAGTTATATTAGACAAATCTTTGGGTGTGATCAAATGGGGGAAATAAATCACATTTTGGACCACTTGTGGAGTGGCCAAGTATGATCTATTTCCAAGTGATCACATGATATACGGGCAATAGCGCTCCAGCCCACCCCCAATCTGTGCCCAAACTGGACCATTTTGATCCAATTATAGGGCTACTAGTTTTTAGGGTGAGTGATTCCCCAACAGATGGAAAGGTCACTTTAAGGGAGATTGCTCCCTGCGAGGCAGCACTTTACAGTGTGATCAGATGCACACCTTTCCAGCTTTGTGGTTACATCCTGTGTCACTTTATCCCTGTGCTGAGAAGAGTCGCAGCAAAATCTGTTTTTAACTCTTTTCTAATACATCAGTGACAATATGTAACATATTATTTAATATGTGTGTTCTATATTTAAATCAATGAAAATAAAGCACATAGTTCAGTAATGCCCAGAACTAATCTAAGTTTTACTTTATTTTTCTTTTAGAGCACCGATATGAGTCCTGCCAGCAGTACCCACTCCCTTCCAGTTAGCCCACTTACTGAAGAACCATTGTCATTCAAGGTAATGCTGTTTTGTTGTGCAGTCAGAGCTTTGTGTTGTATTATAATTACTGCATGAGAGTGTATTATTGCTACACAAGAGTGCAGCAGTTTTCTTGTACTGGCAGAGCCAATCAACACTCCACAAGACAATTCTAGAAATGGGGGCAGTTATGAACTTTTAAAACTGTTAAAAGGGAAACTGCACCTACATTCATGAATAGACAACCCAAATGTCCCCTGATTTAAAACAGCTCATATAAATTGAAAATACATGCTTTCAAAAAGGAAAAACAGCCACTTTGTCATAAGATTGACCATGCTTGGTACACACCTGCCAGCAGGAGCTTTGGGAAATGAAACTGTATGCATTTATGGGTGGATGGGGAGATATTTCAGTAAACATTCTCTCAAGATTTCTGAGACCTAATAGTCTCCTCACATAGGTTTTCAAAGGTAAAGTCAGTTCCAGGTCTCAAGCAATCTGAACTTTTGACCCTATCAATCAGAATGCAGTTAGCTGACTCTTAGGTGACTTTTTAACTCCTTCCTGGACAAACAGGCGTATCAGAATCATGCTTGCAAGAGGATTCTATGTCCAGTTGTAAAACTGAAGACACCAAAAGAATATTTAATTAAAAAATACAGATATTGAAAATATATTTTAGAATATATTTTAAAAAGACAACAGAATAAATATTCATGAACTCACTCATTCAAGCTGTGAAATTACTATTTTTTGCTTTGTGGCTGGGGCCATGGTCTTACTTAATGTTAGCAGAGCTTTGGTGCTTATATGGTATCCTAGTCTTCTGTCATAGTCTCCATTCCACCCATCTTATCACCAGGGGGAGGGTTCCTATGACATCACACTTTCTCTGCAACCTATACTTGAACCCACAACAAGTTTAAACATGTTTATCAGTAATCTGGCCTTTCTCATCAGGTTACTCATAAACATGTCCAAATCCACTTATAAGTTCAAACATAGTCTGCGGGGGGGGGGGGGGAATGACATCATAGAAATCCTTCCCCTACTCATCACTATATAATTGCTTGGCAATGTTTTTTGTTTGTTTGTTTTTTGTTTTTTAAAAAACCCTGAAGACATTATGTATCATCAAATCACTTTGAATTATGGTGACTATATGAGTTAATGTCCTATCAGGTCTGCTCAGATCTCACAAATCAACTACATCTCATGTTAGATTATTCTCTCTTCCTACTGCTCCTCCTTTTCTAACAGTATTATCTTTTCCAGTAAATTCTGCTCAGGTCTTACAAACTAACAGCTGTGGATTCCTTTATTGAATCAATTCATCTCATGTTATTTCACCCTCTTTTCTATTACCCCCCAAACCACATTTCCCAGCAATATTGTCTTTTCCAGCCAGTTTTATATTCTCATTATATGTGCAAAATAGGATAGCCTGAGTTTACTCATTTTTCTCTAGTGAGAGCTCAGACTTGACTTGAGAGAGCACCCACTTACTTGCCTTTCTGTAGTTCTTCAGCATCTGTAAGGCACACCTCCAACACCACATTTCAACTGAGTTGATTCCTCTGCACCCCCGCCTTTCTTCCCTGTCCATCTTGGATTGTTTTGACCTTGGTTTCAAGTGATTATCTTTGGTAACTCCCATGCCCCCTTTCTTTGTTTTGAATGGTGAGGGGACATCTGTTGTAAATCATGCCAGCAACGTGTTTGTAGAGCAAGGATTTGGAAATTTGGAAATTTGAAGATAGCTTTCCAGTCTGCATTCTGCAGAGCGGGCATGACAAAGTTAGTTTTCCTGAGAAGTTAAAGTGTGCATATGTTTCTCTGTTGTGTGTGTTGCACTCACTCACACTGTTACTCACCATTTGATTAAGTCCAAAACAGCCCTTCATAATATTTTGGCACAGAGGGACTGCAGCAGTATCCCAACTGTCTTTGGTTCAGCCATATTCATAAACCGGAGGGTTTTTGAAGAATTGGTTTGATTTAGATGTTTGTCAGAAAGGTGTCTTGCCATAGCAACACATATGTAAACGTGAAAAGGCCTGTATAGAATGGAGAGAGATATAATGAACCTAACCTCTATTCTTTCTGAAACACTGACTTTAGAAGAGAGTTAGTGTTGTAAGGGACAAAATGCTGAATTAGGACTCAAGAGACCTGAGTGCAGATCCCTGCTTGGCCATGGAAACTCATTTGCTGGATGGCACTGGAATACCACTCTTGGAGCATGCAAACCTGTTGGGGTTACTATAAGTTGGAAGGGATTTGATGGCACATAACAGTAACAGAGATGAGAGCCAGTGTGGTGTAATGGATAGTGATGGGCTAGACTTAGCCACGGAAACTCACCAGGGTATGGTACAGTGGTACCTCGCAAGACGAATGCCTCGGGCAACGAAAAACTCGCAAGACGAAAGCGTCTTGCGAGTTTTTTGGTGCTCCGCAAGACGAAGATATTTTCGTCTTGCGAGGTACGTTTTCCCATAGGAATGCATTGAATTTTAATTAATGCGTTCCTATGGGCAAAAAAACTCTGAAAAAGTCACTTACCAGGTAGGCAGCTGGGGAAGCACCATCGGAGGACTGGCGGGGGTCCCCTGCAACCGTGATCGCCGCTTTCAGAGGTCCCCCGGCAGTCCTCCGATGGTGCTGGGCAAGCCTTCCCCAGCACCATTTTTGAATTTCCCTCCCTTTTCCCCTGCCTTTTTCCGTTTGGAGGCTTGCCGAGCACCATCGGAGGCAAGCCTCCAAACGGAGAAAGGCAGGGGAAAAGGGTGGGAAAGTCAAAAATGGTGCTGGGGAAGGCTTCAGAGTCTTGCCCAGCACCATCAGAGGACTGCTGGGGGTCCCCCGCAACCGCGATCGCCGCTTTCAGAGGTCCCCCGGTAAAAATATTCCTAGGATATTGCACGTACCTTGAAACTCCTGTTAGGGTCACCATAAGTTGGATATGACTTGATGGCATGTAACAAGCACAGAGCAGCACCAGCAATAGGCTACTCTTCAGGTGCTATTGTGCTAAAACTCCAAGCAAGATCAATTCTGTTTCCTTGCACAGATAAGGCAAATAATGTCTTATCTGCTTTGGCTTGCCTCTAAGCAACACTGACAAAAAGGTTAGCAGCAGCAGCTTCACTTTCTTGTACTGCTTTCTCTTCTGTTCAGCAAGGAGGGGTCTGTTTTGTACAAGGCTTGGAAAAGTTACTTTTTAAAACTGGAATTTATATAATGCCTCAGCTAGTGCTAACTCTTTTCCAAATGCTGTCTAATTATGGGTTTTTTAGCTTTGGCAAGGTTCCTGCAGACCATGCCCTCAATTTATTACTATAACTGTATTAAGTCTTGAGGGGAGCTCATTTTAGAAATCCAGTGGCGTTCACACAATAGGTCCATGAAGAGAGCTGGTGGCTATAGATGGACATGCAGCCACATCTTTTAGACAAGAACACAGGGTATTAAAAAATAAAATCAGGTACATTTTTCTCTGACTACACTAGTTTCTTTATTCTGATACAAATAAAGAAAAAGAAAGATTTTTGACTGCCTTTTAAAGTAACATCCTCTATTTTCCTGTGGAACTCATGTAAACGTTGAGCTCAGGCCCCAGGGAGAAACTGCTGTATCTTCAAGACAGTGCCATTAAAAGGAAATAGAAGCAATATCAAATGCAACTGTTTGTGTTATTGCTTCCTGACTTGCTCCAGGAGAGAACAATATTGTTTCAGCAGTAATGTGAGTGAGTGGTTTTATATGCAATAACCCTTTCCAAATATTGTCAGTCTATAATATAGGTTTCTGATGACATGAAATGTGTTACTCCGTCCAACACAACTGTAATACTTCCCACCTCCTGCTCCCATAATTTGGAACAGAAAGGTTTGGATTTTTAATTTGATTCACTCGTGCATTGCTCAGAAAAGCTCTGTCACTAAGCAATAGTGCCTACAGACAGAGCCTCTGTACGTAGTTTTTTTGCTACACCATCATTTGCTAATAAATCTGAAATAAGTCAAAATTGACAATAGACAGACAGACAGACAGAGCAATTTATGGAACAGGTTAAGTAATGGATTTTATAATACCTTTCTCCTTCTCTTCCAAAGATGGACAGAGAGTGCTATTTGCACTGTATTTGTCTTCCTTTTATATCTTATTCTGTCCATTTTGCACAGATTAAACACAGTCGTTTCTTCTGCCTCTGCCTCTTTAGTCTCACTAGAACTTGGAAATAACTGATTACAGGTAGGGTAGTTATCTGTAAATATTGTGGCACCAAATAATGCAGTAAGTAATTACAAAGTAATTTTTCGGGAAGAACATGAAGACTCAGTTACTTTAAAACACTTACTTTTAACAGTTACTTAGTAAAGAATATTTTGGAGAATTTTTAGAATCTTAGAACTTCATAGCTGGAAGGGATCCTATGGATCATTGAGTCCAGCTTCTGTCAAGGAGGCACAGTGGGGAATCAAACTCCCAACCTCTGACTCCACAGCCAGATACCTAAACCACTGACAGCTTGACAGGAATTTTTCAGGAAGTATTCCTTGGTTTCATTTTTTTAAAATTTTTATTTATATAACTGTTTCTAAGGTGCAATATCAAAATTAGCCACAAGAGAGTATTTCCCTTTAATTCTCTAAGTCTCCTGATAATCATAATGCAACATATTAATGATGTGCAATATAATGAATTAGTTGTGCAATAAAAGTAAGAATAACAGCAATCTGGTTGAGGGAATAATGTGTAATGCAACAAGTTCTTTTTAAAAATTTAATATTCTAAGCTCTGAACCTTTTTCACCCTTCATATTTGGGACAGCTTTCTTTTTCTCTTTACCAAGGCCCTTCCCTCTATCCGTTCATCCCAGGACCATGTGATAAGGCACACTCTGTGCTATAGAAAAACTATTTGTGTGCAATGTACATAAATTAAACAAGGAATGACTTCTGTGTAGTATGTCAACTAGCCTAGCTTACTCCTGTTGTTATGTATTGTCAAGATGGTTCCGATTTATGGTGACCCTTATAGAGTTTTTGATGCAAATGAGATGTTCAAGAAGAGGTTCACTATTGCCAACCCCAGTGAGTTGTTGTGGCCAAGCAGGGACTTGAACCCATGTGTAACATTGTATCCACCACATCACATGGGCTTACCCCAGGTCAGTTTCGAATAAACTGAAGTGACACACCAAATAGCAGGAAAACAGTAGGAAATATCACCTGTCACAGCTTGGTAGCTCACAAAAGTCCTCTCAGAAAATGAGCAAATCACAATAGCAACTGCTAGATAGCTTAGTGGTTTAGGCATCTGGCTGCGGAGCAGGAGGTTGGGAGTTTGATTCCCCATTGTGTCTCCCTGACAGGGGCTGACATTAAATCACACATTATATATATATCTATGCAGCGGGGTTTCTCGAAGTTACTAATGGGTCCCCTGCAATATCTTGTATTTCAGCCACCTGAAAATACTGATCCCTAGTGGCATCACTGATTATTCTGTTCTACAAACAGTGCTGTGGGTACTGTGTACATCATTTCTTTTATAAACTGACCTCTTTATAGATGGTCTGGGTTTATAGTCAAGATTTCACAGTCAAGCAGCATGTGTTTCATAGAGCACAGAAAAAAGATAACATTAAAATGTGGACTATCTTTCTCCTCTACATGGTCTGCCTCTTCCTTATGAGTGAAACGGCTCCTGTTTTTCTTTCTTTCTTTCTTTTTTAAGAAAAGATGTTCTGCTTGAAAACTGATAGCAGATCAGATCAAATTGTTTTAGGGATCTAGATGTGTCCTGTCTGCCAACGCTGGTCCCTGTTGTGTGTGTTGGTGCCCAGGTCTATCAGCACGTTAATGCAAATGGCCTTTCCCCTTATAAAACGAAGAAGAAAGAGGTGGTTTGAACGGAGGTGGATTCTGTTACTTGCTTCTGGTATAAAATCACAAAGCAAATGTGTACTTGAGGTAGAGAGGGACAAGAGGTCACGCTTTGTATCCCTGCATTTGAGGCTGCATAAAAGCTGTTGCTCCTGCATGTTCAGCCTGAGGACGTAATCATGGGAAATTTGGAATTAAAATTACCGCTGTGCCTCCTGCTGTGCCATTTCCCTAGCAACTCATCACATCCTCGGTTCTGCACCCTAACCAGCTGCTATCTATAGAGAGGGCCCTTCAGGCTTTTGATATGAGGGTTTTTTGTTTTTGTTTTTTAATAGGCAGTCTGAGCAGTCAAGAACTGATGGGAACTCTCAGAGGCCATGTCACCCCCAGTCCATGGCAAGAGATGCCGTCTGGGCTTTAAATTTTTTTTTTTAAACTAAATGAATAAACAGTGACCTTCTCTGTGATTGCAAATAGTATGGAAAAACTAAGAAAATCGATTAGGAAAATGTGTTATATAGTTTGTGTGTCATCAACACTAGCAACTTTCCAAACAGAGATGAAAGAGTTATCTTCATCTTTTTTTTCATGTCACAAGCAAAGTTTGGAAAGTTACTTTTCTTGGACTACAACTTTCATATATACACAGCCAACCTAGCCACTACCTGAGGGATTCTGCAAGCTGGTCTTTAATAAAAAAAAGCTTTCTGAGTGGTCATAAAAGTTTTGCTGCATTTAGGGATGGGTCAATCCATCTATTCTTGTCACGTTCACATGCATTCTATTGTAAGTCATCTCCAATGTATGCATCTATCTGTACGTCTTCAGAGAAGAAATAAAACAGTATTGGTTTTCAGAAACATTCCCCTTTGCCGATGCATTTTTGTATACAGTTTCCCCCAGTATGTGTTTTTGTATGCAGCTTTCCCTGACACATACATTTTTATATGCACAGTTTGAGACAAAATCCAGCAGCAGACATTTCAGAGAAATGTGGAATATAAATATATATGTATTAGTGTGGGAAATGCAAATTTGGTTGTCTGGCTATATAATAGGAACCAAATGTAATTTTCCATGATCCCTAGTCATGAGTGAGTGCGTTTTTTTTAAAAGTCCTAAAACTATTGTGCTTGCAGTCAAAGATTTGAACAATTTATGTTAATTCAAACATCGGTCTCAGAGAAAGATAAGTTGAGGCACACAGTTCTCATTCTAACCATGGCTGCTCTTCTGCACCAGACTGATGTTCAGTATTATCTGTGACTGGCTGTAGCTGGCTGGGATAGCTCAGTGGTTCAGATATCTGGCTGTGGAGCCAGAGGTTGGCAGTTTGATTCCCCTCTGTGCCTTCTGTGAGTAGGCTTAGCCTGTGTAGTCATGGGGAAGCTACACAGTCCCAGGTTGCTCCCAGGAGAAAGGAATGATAACTTATGTGTATTCTCTACCTAGAAAATACTGGAAAGGGTTGCCGTAAGTCAGAATCGACTTGACTGCATGCAATTATTATTATAAGGTAAAGGTAAAGGTTCCCCTTGACAATTTGTCCAGTTGTGTCCGACTCTAGGGGGCGGTGCTCATCTCCGTTTCCAACCCATAGAGCTCGCGTTTGTCTGAAGACAATCTTCCGTGGTCACGTGGCCAGCGCAACTAGACACGGAACGCCATTACCTTCCCACCGAGGTGGTACCTATTTATCTACTCGCATTTTGCATGCTTTCGAACCGCTAGGTTGGCGGGAGCTGGGACAAGCGACGGGGGCTCACTCCGTCGCGTGGATTCGATCTTACGACTGCAGGTCTTCTGACCTTGCAGCACAGAGGCTTCTGCAGTTTAACCCGCAGCGCCACCACGTCCCTTCCAATTATTATTATAACTGGCTGTAAATACCAAAGCCTGGATCCTGGATAATGCTAATGGAATGGAAGGTTTTACCAGTGTGTTTATGTACATTGCCCCTTGGGTACAGAGAGCTCCAGTGAAGGCTTTAGCAGTGTCTGGACCAGCATCGGGCTTTCTGACATCAATAAAGTTTTCAGGGGGCATTCAACTATATCCACTGTCTAGTCAGTGACCATCTCAGTTCCGGGAGACAGAGCTGCAGCTGATGGGAAAGGGAAGCACTTACAGAAGGAGATACTGGTACTTCCTTGTGTGATGGCATGACTATTAATTAAATCAAGAGACTGTTCAGGATTTTAGAACTCGATTTTACGTCACATGGTTTTTGAATCATGTGTGCATCCTCACGGAACATGGTAGTAAACTGTGTGGCATATTGGCACTTCATTGCTCCAGGTCCCAGTTTTTCTTCTTGGACTGGAACTGTGGGATTTTGTGAGTTCTTGTCCAAAAAACAAACAAGCAAACAAACAAACAAACAAAAAACCCACAACTTTTCCAAGGTGGATTTGTGTGGATTGTTGGTGTGGAGTTCCACTTGACTATCTATGCAGTGCTGCCTCTTTGAAGAATCAAATCTAGTAAATGCCAAAAGGCTTTGCTCCTTTGATATATTTCATTTTTGCATCAATTTGAAAGTTCTCTGTTGAAGCCTCTTTTTAAAATTTTTATAACCTGGTAATGAATATACATTTTCTTGCTGTCAAGAACATCTGAAACACAGGCTGTGCCACAAAGTTCACACATCATATCAAAATGTCTTCAATGCAATGGTTACCACCATTTTGGCCTGGGCATGGGAGGGACAAGAATCAGTACTTGTATCACCGGTGGAACAAGGGAGTCCTTCCTGAACTCTTACTAGTCCCACCCCATCAACTCTAGATTTAAAAAGAATTATGGCTTAGCTGCAGGCTTCTGAAAATAATAGCTAAGAGAAATTGGTACAAAAGGTTAGCCCTTCTTAACTAGGAATGAAAAGCTTACTAGGAACACGCCTAGCTTAAGGAGACTGTTGCAACATGATGAGAATCCTCAAGGAGGAATTTCAAAGCCCTGGAAGATTCCTTGTTTCCAGCCAAGTTTAAGACAGAGATAAATTTTCCATCCCAAGGTCTTTGCATAAAATGCCTCCAGCATCCTTTTCCTTTGAGAAACAAATGATGGAAGCAACCCATCTGAAACAGCTTCTTGAGTATAGCGGCAGTCATCTTAGTTTGGTGTAATCTGTGCAAGATGCTCATTTTTAAACAAAATTTGGCATTTTCCCCACGTAATGTGATTTTTTCCCAGTGCAAGAACTCCAGGAGGAGAATGTTGCATTTCCTCGTCCTTGTGTATGAGGACGAGACAAGTAAGGATATATACCCCTACTCTCGCTCCCCCCAACCCCAGAAGTTGAAGTGCTGAGATGTATTTATTCCAACATAAATAAGTTCCAAATTTCCAACAAGCTCTTTAGGGCAGATGCCAAGTGTGGTGTACTTCCGAAAATGGCAACCCATGTGGAGTTATGGATGCTAGTGGAGTCATGACATGGTTCCTCCAGCACCACTATTTGTGACTGCCGAGAATACAGCTAATACAGAATGAAGGTTAAGCAGCATGCAATAAATCGATGACATTGGCCTGTTTTGGCATTTACCAGAACACAATTAGGCTAAAAGTGTATAGGGGCAGGGACACATAACATTCTAATGCCAGCCTTGACTCTGCCATTCCCAGATCTCTGAGCTCCTCTACAGACCATTGTAAATCCATCATGAATGTCAGGAACACACTTATTAGTATGTTCAGCTGTATTGTATTGAATCAAGCCATAGGTTTGATTCAATAAGTTTGAAGCTAATACCATTTTGTCTCATGGGCAGTCAGGCAAGGACTTTTCCCAGCAGAGCTGGTACTATAAAGTTAGGATGATCAAACATCAGCATACCTGTAAAACCACAAAATACTGGCCAATTTAGTCACCTGTGCTATTTTCTAAAGTGCATCTTTATAGACAAGAAGAGAGTAATGGCAACCCTTCCTTGATTTATTCTGTTCCTAAGCAACACTGAATTTCAGTGGCTATCATCTTGTTTTACTAATTTACTGAGTAGATATTTAAAATGGCAAAGGTTTGTTTGCTTTACAATCATTTGAGGAAACTCTTTGGCTTTTATTTGTTTTTGATTACTCTATTCTCGCCTCCGTAAATAGGCTGTTTGATATTAATCCCCAAACTGAGAAACAGCACTATAAATTAAAGGGGACAGTTCTTAGAAGAAATACCATGAGAGTCTGCGGATAAATTTCCCCCTTCCTTTTCTGTTTATGTCAAACTTGTATCCAGAAGGCAATTTCTGAGGGGATGGCTATGCTAGTCTGTCGCAGCATATTGACAAAATTATAGAAAAAGAAAACAATAGCAAGAGCGGGGGGGAAGACGAAAGAATAAAATGTTGTGGCACCTTAAAGACAACAGATTTATTTCAATGTGAGCCTTTGTAGATCAAGCTCCACTTCCTCAGACACATGGAGCTTTCATACTTGCTATCTATATTATTCCATATACCCTCCTTAGTACCTTTTAAGGAGAAAGGCGGGGTAAAAATATTTTAAATAAATAAAATAAATAAATCCCCATGGTAGTGGGTGGTCATGAGCAGGTGAGGATACAGGCAGTAGACAGGGTAACAATGCATTGTTAACACGGGAATGGAGGTATCAAGATGTTGGTTATTTAAAATTGCAGAAGGATTAGCTGTCTGCCAGGATAGATTTGGCTGTCACAGAAATTCCAAGAGTAGTTTCTGCAGCAGAGGTCAGGGTTTGTCAAAGAAACCAACATAAAATGTTACTGAAAGCTACATATTAATATATGTAGTATGCAAAGAAATCTTGATTTTTATTTAAGCCTTTAGAAATATACCAGAATTTGTTTATGTCGCAAACAAATTTAATTCCTCTGTCTGCCAGTCTAATCTTCCTTTTAAATTCCTTTTTTCTCCAAAGTGGCTATTGTATATTACTCCTGTAAAATATCAGGGTTAAGAATCACCAAAGGAAGATTTCACTGAGTTAGTATTAATTTATTTTCAAAGCACACAGAAATGACAGGAGCTTAATCTGGTACCTAATCACCAATTCGTCAGAAACATTGGATGTGATCTACTGGCTAATTTGGAGATCTTTGCTTGATATAAGATTAAACCTCTGAAAGGGGCTATAAATGCACAAAACATCATACTGATTTATAGTATTGCATGTTTTTTTTTTAAATGGTAATAATTTGTACTAGTTCATACTTTAAGAGTTGCAAGTTGATGAAAAGACAGGATGGAATCCTCTTTCATGCTAGAGATGTGAGTGTTAAAGAAAGCAATGATACCCAATGTGGTGGAGTGGACAGAGTGACGGACTAGGACTCTGGAGACCAGGGTTTGAATCCCCACTCAACCATGGAAACTTACTGGGAGAGTGGAACTGGTAAAAACACACCTTCAACATCTCACTTACCTTGAATGCCCTATTAGGGTCTCTGTAAGTTGGTTCTAACTTGACAGTATGTAACAACAATAATATAAAGAAAGCAAAACATATTTATCTATCTCCCACCAGGCAACGGTGAATTAATCTATGTGCAATCCATATTGTATGAATAACAGTACACACATGTACATCCATAATTTGTGTATACATATACCCACTGTGCTATAGTGGATAGAGTGATGGACAAGCACTCAGAGACCTGAGTTTGAATCACCATTCAGCCATGGAAACTAAAGGGGGATGATGGAACTGGTAAAACCACTCCTTAAGTATTTCATTTACCTTGCAGGCTCTATAAGTTGATTCTGACTTGACAGCACATAACAACACAATATATGAAGATTGTCAGTGCATTTACTGAGACTATAGTCGTGTTGTTTTCTGAATTTGAAGCTTCTGCTTTAAGAACCTCTAATATGTGGCTTCATTTTATCCCTAGTTCATCCCTGAACATCATTTTCCATTTGTTTTGCTTGTCTGGACTGGGAGTCAGCAATAGTTTTATTTTGATTTCTCTTGTGCTATCCCTGCTGTATGATGATGAATGCAAAAGTTGTTTGCAAAAATGATAATATGTTATCATGACAAGGCAAACAGAATTATCTTTCCATAAATTAAAATTAAATTATTATTGATTTCTCTTTCTCTCTTTATAAAGCAGTCTGTGCCTCTTAGGCAGAGAGGTCCTTGGAGTAAATGGGAATTAATTGTGGGAAAGAATACTGAATATTATGAAGCTGTCACTTCAGCTTTCCAGATCACCATGGTAGATATTAAAGTTGCTATGTGCATAACAATGACACAAATGATTTCAGCATATACAATTTCAGGCAAGAAATTATCATCGTTCATATTTATTATTTACTCTGTGAAGCACTGTTACTCGTACTGGTTTTGTTTTGAGGATGGTGATTCCTTGATATCTTTTCATGTACTCACTCAGAAATGGAACACTACTATTTTTCTTTCCCAAAATAGTGTGCTCCAAGGTTGATGAATCCACCTAGATTGTTAACTGTTCTCCTGTTCCCCAGTCCTTGATTTAAAACAGAAAATTTCCACATTAATTCAGAAAACAACAGATATGGAAATGGTTATTTGAAAATATTTTTAGGCTTTGGATCTCAAGTTGAGGTCTAATACAGGGGTCATCCCTATTAGAAATGGAATGAAAACTCATTAATTTCTCACCTTTTTCCAGGCTACAAAATCATGTCTTCCCCTTTAATCCATGAGTGGGGGAGGAAAAGAAATGTTGTGGTCAAGAGTGACCATCAGAGGTCCCTTCATCAGTGAAGGTTGGATACAGTAACTAAAAAGCACAGTGGGCTTAAGAACCGAGGACAATTTATTCTTATCTGGTCAAAACAGGTGCTATCACAGAGTACACAATCCAAAAAAGTACCCCAAAAACACGCCTTGTGATGCAGTTACAAAGCCTTTATACCTTTTAAAAACAATGTTACAACTATTAACCAATGGTAGTGCACATGAACGGCTTACCTATATAGGTTCCAGTCCAATCAGTGGAAAGGCCAGCAGATGATAATTCAAACAAAGCATCAACAGGATGTGAGGACCTTTTGAACCAAGCTGTGTATAGCTGTTGCATGCATAGGGACTTTCCGTGTAGCCCACTTTCAGCCTACTTGTCTATTCTTGTTGTTTTACTTATGTTCTTAGCTTCATGCAGAGTATGTGGTACGTAGCTACATGTCTTAAACACATACAAAGGTCATTATTTGACCTTTTCAAGCAGGCTAAAAAAAGATATACAGTGGACCCTCGACTTACGGAATTAATCCGTATTGGAACGGTGGCTGCAGGTCGAAAAGTCTGTAGGTCGAGGCTCCATTGACCTACAATGCATTGAAAACCGATTAATCCGTAACCGGCCGTTTTTGGTCCATTTTGTTTGATTTTCCGGTCTGTAGGTCGATTCTCCGGCCGCAAGTCGAACCTAAATTTTGCGGCCAGAGAAGTCTGTAACTCGAAAAGTCTGTAGGTCGAGCCGTCTGTAAGTCGAGGGTCCACTGTAGTAGGAACCTCCTATCCATGGGATCAATATCCACTGATTTACTTATCCACTGGCTGAAAAACTAAATAAAAAACCTCGGAAATATATATTTATACTGTATGTATTTCTAGGGTGTATTTACCTCAACTGACCACTAGAGAGAGCCAGAACATGCAATGTATAGTGTTCAATTCTTCTTCATTTTTCAGCATCCATGGCGGAGGGGGGGGCTTGGAATGATCCCTACAGATACCACAGTTCTACTCTAGATTGGTTTCTACTTCATGATACAGGTGCAAGAATCAATTCTTGAAGCTTACCCTACAGAAACCACATCCTCAATATAGTCTGTTGCTCAGAGCGAAATAATTCTTAGCTATGAGTATTAAATAGGAGTGATTGTTTTTTTAAAAGTTTGTTTAATTTTTCCAACAGGGAACTTTAACCATCACATAGGCCTCCATTGCAACTTTTTCTGTTTATTTAAAAAAAAATTGGTAAATTAATTTGTATCCTTATACCTTACATTATATTCGCAGACCTATTTTGTCCTTTATTGGCACAAGATTCCATAGTGTGTTATGTACCTGATTAGTAACTCCCCAATAAATTCTCTTTATCCACAGGTCTGATCTGTAGGTTATTGATCTGTTGGGAAAGCCTAAGGAGGGTTTGAACCCAGTCTCCACATTCATTCCTGACTCCAGAAGAATTGGTTGTTGTACGTTTTTCGGGCTGTTTGGCCGTGTTCCGAAGGTTTTTCTTCCTAACGTTTCGCCAGTCTCTTCAGAGGACAGGAGTTAGAACTCTGTCTGTGTTCTGGTTTAGGATAGTTGAGTATTTGTAGCTGTGGTATCAGCTTTTTGTCCTTTTCAGGAGATTGGGTGATCATGGTGATCAGGGTGTTTTTTGTTATGGGTGTATTGTTGTGATAAGGGGGGAGATGGTCTGTCACTGTGATTGATGGGTGTCGTTAGCTAGTCTTTTGTGTGCAGTGATCACCGGTCCTTGTGGCTGGGTAGAGTTCGTTGACCTTTTGCAGGTTGTATTTTTCAGTGCTGGGAGCCAGTCTTTGTTGAGTTTTAGACTTTCTTCTTTTTTGTTGAAACTTTTGAAAAAAACAACCTACAAACAGTATTCAGGCCCACCACAAAAATACAACAAATATTATGGTCAGCAAAGGACAAAAGGGACCCCCTCACAACTGCAGGGGTATACCGGATACCTTGCACTTGTGGCCAGGTATATATTGGGACCACAAAACGCAGCATCCACACCAGAATCAAAGAACATGAGAGACACTGCAGACTAAAACAGATGGAAAAATCAGCAGTAGCTGAACATGCCCTGAAACAAGCTGGATATGAAATTCTATTTCAAAATACAGAAGTACTGGACAACACCAGCAATCATTATGTTAGACTACACAGGGAAGCCATTGGAATCCACAAACACCACAGAAGAAAAACCTTCAGAACACGGCCAAACAGCCTGAAAAACCTACAACAGCCATCGGATCCCAGCCAGGAACGCCTTTGAGAATCCAGGAGAATTGTTTGTTTGTTTGTTTGTTTTCCCTGTGTCTGGAGTTCATAAACAGGATCAAAAATACCTTTTTTTCTTAGTTTCATTGTCTGAAATGTAGATTGTCAAAATCTACATCCTTTCGGGGTGTAGTTCTGTTCCTGAACTGGGAGATGGCTGTGGCTTGTGCTATTTCAGCTAAGGATCTGAGGTGTGAAAAGCCCTCCCACACAACCTGCAGCATCACCTGTTCAACATAGCATGCATGGCTGAGATGGGATGGGAAATCCTTCTGTCTAATATTGAATCAATTGTCATGTGTCCCTAAACTGACTTTACGGTAGGAGAAGAATGCTCATACGTATATTTTTTTGATCTCATTTATCTATATTGGTATATATATAGATACAGCTATGTCTGGTAGTAATGGAGGTTCCATAGAATCATACCTAGCAAAATGCTTTTTAACCCTGAGGCAAGGCAGGTTCAAGTACGGTGAATAACTCTGATGAGGATTAGACACAGAGATGATTTGTTTTATATTCGTGTTGCAAGAGTGGTGAACGTCTTCATTGTAGATGAGGGATAATAATCCTTGTCTGTCTCATCCACACCATTGAGGATAAGGGATTCCCAAAAGTTGTCTTGTCACGAAGGAGGAGGGTAAGGTCTTTGCAAGTGCTCACAATACTGTTCGCAAAGTGGCAATAATTTCACAATTTGTATTGAACTAGGATGATTGTTGGTTTGCTTAATGGGCATTTAAGAACTTGAAGAATTGGATGGGTGTTTTGCATCCTTCACAATCAGTCAGTGGTCCTCTGTCTCCCTGTGTATTTGTGTGTGCATGTGTACACTTACACTTTGCTCAAGGTTAAAGGGCGCTAGGTTTATGTCGATATATTTTGCACATATTACAGGGACCTTAAAGGGAAAAATAAAGCCCCGCATTTTGCTCTCAATCGGAAAAATAGGGTTTTAAAAAATTCCTTCCTGTGGTGTCGTGTCATAACAGGAGAGGCTAAATCAATGAGAACCAGGGATTTAGCACATGCTGAGGCCACCAGAAGGTAAACAATAAATAACAATAGCTCCAGCTGTGACTAAAAGTCTTTGGTACTAATTGTTGGGTAAATGTGGCACAAATGAAATTGATTTTTCAGTGTATAAATCACAAGTTAAATCACAGCTCAATTTGTTAATCATGAGTTAAATCCTTAATATAATCAGTTCTTTGGAAAGACTCAATTTAATCAATTGGGTTTTTTTTTCTGCATAAAAATAAGCAGTCTTGCTTGATATAACCTTAAAATGCTTTTCTAACAATATGTATTTTTCATAATCTTCTTAACCAGATGGTCACCATCTCCAATGATTTCTCTGTTCATGGACACTTGTAGTGTCTGAAAATATGTTCCTTAGAGAGAAAGGTGAAGATTTCACTTTATCTACGTAAAGTTACACATTGACAATAAATAGAGTTGCCACTCTGAAGAAAGCGTCACCCATGGAAACTATTGAAAATTATGCTAGAGATTTTGACAGGGGTTCTAAGAATTGTCAACATTATATCATGTTGTAGGAGAGCTCCAGTAATAACCTTAGTTCATTATAATAATAATTACATGCTGTCAAGTACTCAGAAGTGTATAAGTACAAAGTACTCAGAAGTGGTTTACCAGTGCCTTCTTCTGGGGGTGTCCTAGAACTGTGCAGGTTGTCCAAGGCTGGCTTTTTTGGGAGGCACATTGGAAAATTGAACTCCCAGCTTCTGGCTTTGAAGCCAGCGACCCAATTCCCCAGCTACAATAACTTCAGTTAAGAGTTGGGAAATAGGACTGATCAAATTTGTTATTATCTCCATATATTGTAGTTAATCTCTAGACACACAGACCCAGTTTGAGAACTGCAGATTTTTGTGTTGGTATGGAGCAAAATGAATACTAGAGGAGACGGAAAGATAAACCTAAATACTCCATACAAAACCTCTGCTTTTATAAAATTGGTTTTATAAAATTGAGGCCCCTGTCCAAGAACTATTGGACCTAATTTACAAACGTTTTACGAAAATTTATATAAACACATTGTCTCATAAATAGGATTTATTTCTCATAGTAGAGAAATAGAATTTATAAGGTCACAGATGAACATTAAGAAGACAGAAATTGTTTACAGCAGAATTGCATAACTTTAATGTTGGCAATACAGAAATAGAAAATTATTCCTATTTATAGGTTATGCGATCTTATAAGTATAACACATTTGAAATTGAAACTGTAATGACATATGGCTTTTTAAAATGTGTGTTTCGAATACAAAAATTGAAAATCTTGTTTAATTTATAAATCGGAAATATATTTTTCTTTTTAATCATTGATTTTATTCACCTAGATTAATTGCAATGAGAATAACTCATCTTGAGGAGTTTGACACACACACAGACACACACAGACACACACAATATTAGATATACTATTATATAAAAGATAGATAGGATACTTCTCCTGTCTGTTAGTTCTATCTTCTTTGTTTCTCCTCCATCCTGAAAAATAGCAGTGCTTTCAGCGGACTGACAGTTTTTTTATGATAGAGAACATAATGTTTCAGTTCTACTTAATTTCATACATATGAGGAGTCAAGATTAGCTGACAGCTTCAGTACATACAAAAAGCACTGCCTTAAATGACATTTTATAAAATAAGGACAGAGAAGTAGAAGAAGAGGAGAGAATGATTGGTCACTGGCAAGTGCCATAATGTAAAATGGTAAAGACGATTTTAGTGAGATCTGATGGCCTTACTAGACAAGGGCCTGATTCCGTATCTGGAAACAGAGCTCCCTTAAGAGGAAAATACTATTTATTTTAACATTTTCTTGCCTCAATATGCATTTGGGAAACTAGCTTGCTTTTGGGAAATAGGATGACTTTGTTTGTGTGTCTGATATCTCAGAATTGTTCCACTGAAAGATTTGGACAAACTAGAGAGATGACTTTGAAAGAGAAATAAAGATGCCTTTGCCTTAATAATCTGATCCTGAGAGTCCGACAGGGTCTCGTATCTTCCTTTGTTACATTATGAAGAATGGCATTTGGGATTATTCCCCCCCCACACACAAACATTTTGGCATAATAAGATCAGATATGTCTCTCAGATAAAATGTAAATTATCACTTCTATGCTGTTGTTTTGTATTGGTGGGTTTTTTAATAAAAGAATGCTATACGTATAACATTAGAAATTGGATTAGATTCAAGTGAAGGATAATTTCAGATACATAGATAACACCACATTCTTGACAGAAAATAGCAGTGACTTGAAGCTACTGAGTTGAAAGAGAAGAGTGCAAAAGTACGTTTATAGCTCGTTTGCCGTGCCAGCACTTTTCCCTGTGACACCGGCAGGAGCAAGGTCCCCCAACAATAACTCCATGGACTCCAGCTCAGCTTCTTGGCTCAGAATGCCTCTTATTAGTGGTACAGCATCACTGCCCCCTGCCTTTTCCCCACAGTCTCATAGGGCTGAGTTATAGTCTTTAACCCTTTGGGTGTCATTGGCCAACTTGAGACCCCAGTTAACTTCACTGGAAGTCCAGGTTCTGGAAAGCAGAAGGGAGAGGGAAACTTCACTCCAGGACATTCCCCTTTTAGGGAGGGCTGGTAGAGACAAGGTGAAAGAAGCCAGGCTCTGGGACTTGTCTTCTATCCTTCCCCTCCCCTCTGGCAGCCCTATCTTTACTTTTCTCTCCAGAGCCAGGGTAGTGTCCAAGCAAGCACTGTTGGACAGCTCAGCTTAGGTTATCTGGCTGCAGAGCCAGAGGTTGGGCGTTTAGTTCCTTACTGCGGCGAACACCCTAAGTTATGCATTGTAAGTTATGAATTATTCATGGTATATGTTAATGTGGAAGAGGCGGGGCCGAAAGAGATGTTAAAAGGCGGAGCCTGAGAGGAGAGAGTCAGTCAGTTAGAGTCAGTCAGAGTCTGTGTTAGGAATCTGAGAGAGAAGGATAGTTTGGGGTCTGAGGAGTGATTAGTCTGAGTGAGAACTGTGGTAATTAATATAGAAGATTAAAATTGATGCTTGATGAAACTTGAAGATTGTGCCTATGAATTGTTCCAGAAACCAACTGTAATCAATAAACCTGTTCTATTAAAAAGTCAGTGCTGAATGGACCTTCATCTTTTCTAAGTAAAGTACGTTGATAAGGAGATCAACTGGTGGCAGCGTGTCAAGAGGTGTTTTGGTTTGCCTTTGTGAGCTCTGTGTTTGGGGAGACAAGCAGGGGTCACGAGGGTGAACGTCACACTTACTATATCTCCTTGACAGGAGTTGGACTTGATCATCCATAGGATCTCTTGCAGCCCTGCTGTTCTAAGATGATGGATGCATGGAGTGGCATTTATATTTTTACCTTGCGAAGCAAAATGTCTTAAGCCAGGCTGGTTTCTAGACATCCCTTAAAAGCAGTGCCAAAACTTTTGTTGTTTTTGCATTAGTAGTTTGACTCTACTGTGGGGTCCCAGAGTCTCTCCCCCTCTACTGTGCCAATGATTTAAAAAAGAAAGCTGAGACTGTTGTTCCACACTAAGCCTCTTGGGAATAACATGGTCGCCCATTTTCACGGTAAGAGTACTTGGCAGAAAGCTTTTGTCTGAGAATAATGGAAGGAACAAAGGGGTAAACTACTGCCGGATCAATTCTCTAGGGGTGTGCTATTACCAGGAACAAGGGAGTTACGTTGCGTTCTTTTCTATCAAGTTGTCAGGGGAGAGGCAGTCAGTTGTTAAAAACTAGCCACTGGCTGCTTGGAAGCCTGCTTTCAAGTGTGATTTTTTTGAGAAAGCCCCTAGAGATTTTTCCATTGCCCACAGGGCTCCGGTACTCAACAGCCTTTTTAATGCAACTCTCCTGAAGAATTATATTAAAGAATCTGATGTTATTTTCTTTCAAGAAGCTTGCTTTTTAGAACAAATACAATGAGATGCTTTTTCTGCTTATTCAGTTAGAACAGTTTACGTGAAAGGTAGTAGATGACACATTAATGATGGTTAATTATATATAATAGCCACTTGGATTTAATGGTTAAAAATGTTCCAACATATGACTCTTTTGCTATAGGAGTCTTAGTGCGATTCAGATACTAACAGATGTTGATATTTAAAATCTTTTTTCTTCTAGTTCATGATAAATTGATATTTGATTCTCAATGAATGGAGTTGGAACAATGTTTAATCCAAATTGTATGCTTTTATCCACGAATGGATATAATGGATATAATGATCCCCTTTTAAAAACTAAGCATTTTCATTTGGAGAAGGCTGTGTACCTAATCTTGTTCAAACGGAACATCAAAGGATACAATGATTAATTATGCTGGTATTTCATTAACTCAGTTTGTAAATAGCTCTGAGAGATAATGTTAAGTGACTTTTGTGCCTGGAGATAAGGGTTGCATCCAGTGTTCCCATACCAGTAAAAGCAGAAAATGTAGGTATATTCCAAGAGTATTTCTACTTTGCCCTGGTTTGCACTAGTGAAACAACTGGGAAAGCAACATCTAGAGTAATCAAGCCATAATTGGTTGTGAAAGTGCTTGTGCCATGGTTTGATTAAGTTTTTAAGTGGAATACGAACACTGGATTTTATTTGCATGGACTAATGTGATTAATGTTCACGGGGTAGAAGTAGGGTTGTAAGTCCTTGCTTAGCTCATTTTCATGTGAAACAAAGAGCCTGTCCACACTGGTATATAGATTGTTTATTGGATCGCTGCTCATCCAGTTTGGTTTGAACCAAATGACAGTGTCCACACATGTTTCTATTTAGATCCTGCCCCTTTAAGAGCTGTGGTGCATCTTTCTGGCTCTTTTTGGTATGATTGAGCATGATCCTAATTATCTCATTGTGTAGCCTGTGCAGATGATTATTTTGTATCCAAATGGAGCTGTGGGCAGCATTATCAGAGGTGACAACCCTGTGACGTAATAAACGAGTTTGTGACTTTAAAAGGGAGGATGGTGAAAACCGCACCTCTATTTTCATCTTCTTTTTAAAAAATATTTTCCTGATGAAGCACAATTCTAATACTGTGCTAGGTTAGTGCATTGCTCTTTCAATGTGCCACTTAACTTTATTTAACAGCAACAAAAAAAGGAAAGCCACTTCAGCCAGCTGAATGACAACTACAAGAAAATACAGGGAAGGGGGCTAGTCTACTCCTTGAGTTATTCCCCCACAAGGCAGCACAGCCCCAGAAGGACCCTGACTGAGGAGAAAGATGAGGAAAAAGGGGGGAGTTATCTCCCATCTCCCCCACCTTCACTCCAGTATTTTCCCCTCATACCAGTACCGCCACCATAAGCTTGCCCTGCCATTGCTGTTGCCTCCTTACTCATGAGTAAACTGGGTACATTTATATATGAGTAAACTGCCAATCAAAAGACTTGTATGGGGCCCTATGTAAGGTTCGCTCAAGTGAGATAAAATGGATCACACTGAAGATAAGAACCTTTTAAGTGTGAACCAGAGCATTCCAGATTCCCCCGTCTGGACAAGGCTCAAAGAGAACCACAACATTTACTTTCCAGGGTTTTTTTTTTTAAAAGGTTGGGTAACCTTTCAGGAGAGTTTATTGAATTGTAGGAAATCCTGTCTAGCTCAATGGAATCAGGAGTGACTGTTTTCTTTGTGAGACTTCCCAACTCCATTGTGTGAAGTTATAGCATCTCCCGGTCTGGTGACAGTAAGCACTGCCAACATAAGAGAGAATGAACAAATAGAAGGATCATTTCTTGCCTTTACTGACTGTGTTAAAGCCAGAGAAGTGTGTGTCTGTGTGTACCATCAATTCTGACTTATAGCAACCATTTCCAGGGGTTTCTAGGTAGACAATACTCAGAGGTGTTTTACCCATTCCCTTCTTCTGGGGGCATCCTGGAACTGTGGAGCCAATAAGTCTCTGATCCTCATCCGTTTTTCATAGTTTTCTCTTAAATCACAAATGATGGGTGTTTCAGTAATCATGCAAATGAGATAAAGAGCTTCACCACTTGTTTCAAGAGGATACCAATTCCATGTGCATCAGAACTTTGGCAAAATCATTTTCAACAGATTTTGGCTTCATAATGAATATTTCCCCCAAACCAATTAGATAGTTCTAACATTATGCATCTCTCTCTCTCTCTCTCTCTCTCTCTCTCTCTCTCTCTCCCCATCACATATAAATGTACATGCTTACACACATACACACACACACACACACATATATCAATAACACAATACCATCTTGAATATTTATTAATTCTTTTTAAAAATACATTAATGTTTTGAACCTCCCTGCATTTGCTACCATATAAATAAGATAGGTATCGATCTATCCTGCTAGTATAAATGAAAGTGATCTTCATGTTAATCAAACATTTGTTTGTTCGTTTGACTTTTATATCACCCATCTGGTTGCCAAGACCACTCTGGGTGGTTTACATGTTAAACAAATATAACATCAAACAACAATTTAAAACAATAAACATAATAATTATAAAATCAAGATTAAACACATATACACCAACAAATTTAACTGAAGATAATTAAAATGATATGGAGGCAAGGCAGCGGGACTGATAATATAAATGTGAAAACAACCACTGTATTAGGATATTTATAAGGTCCTTTATTTATATAGGCTAAATCCAGTTGGCTGGATAGCTCAGTGAGTTAGGTCTGTGGTTATGGAGCCAGGGGCTGGGAGTTCAATTCCCCACTGTGCATCCTGGGAGAACAGCCACCCTGTGTGGCCTTGGGCAAGTTGCACTGTTCCAGGATTCAGAAGAAGGGAATGGTAAACCACTTCTGAGTAGTCCCTATCTAGAAAACCTTGGAAATAGACACCAGAATGTACTTGATGCCACACAATTATTATATTGTAGGCTCAATCCAGTGTTGGACCTAGTTAGAGTAGGAAGATAATGAAAACTGGAAGAGCATCCAAATGGAACTATGTAGAAAAGAAACACCTCTCAAGATAAGAAAGAATGTTCATCATTTGAATGTATTCCCATTCTCCCAGGAGCTCTGGCTCTTCCTTTGGAGACTCCTCCACCCAATAGGTCTCTGAGAGCCTCCTTAGCATTTCCTCCAAGTCCTCCTCTTCTCTGACTCATCTTTCCAACCTCCTGACAGCCCACCTCTTTCCAGGTCTTCTCCCTCGGGGCTTCTGTCTTTACCCTGGCAGGGTGGCCTTTGTGTTCCCCTGATGCTGGGGCAAGCAATCTCTTCCTTTCCCCCCTAGGCCTTATCCCTCTTCCCTGGGGTCCCTATAACCACCTCCACACGCAGTGCTTTGGTTTGGAACTCAATCTCTTGGTAGTGGGGCCTCTCCTTCCTTTCCAGGTCACCTCTTCTACCCTTCAGTCCAAGCTGGGTAGATGCTTCAGGCCTTGCATAATTTTTCTGATCTGTTATTATATGCCAGGTAAAGGGAACCTGCAGACCTCCACATGCTGTCAGACTACAACCCCCTTCATCCATGGGCACTGGTCATGGCAGATGGGAGAATGAAGAGGTCAAGTGAACCAACATCTGGAGGGGCACAAGTTCCCTTAGGCATAGCTTTACATGGGAAGAAAAATCTCATGGGAAAAAATAAGATGGCTCTGTTTTCCCTAAACAAAACTTCACAAACTGCGCTCTGATTACAAGCTGACCTTACATTCAAATGCATTTTTCATTAGAAAGAATACCTCTGTTAAGCTAACGTGACACTTCACTGCTACATTTTGTGCAGCTCTATCAATCTTTAAATACCACTGATTTGGATAAATGTAGACAGCCTTTAAGAAGATAATTATGACAGAAAATTCCTTTTAGCTTATGAAGAAAAGTTATTAGTCTCGTGAGAAAAAAATGTGATTGCTTTTTTCTGTATATTAATTCTGAAACCATCTCAAATGCAGAACCAATCCAGTATCAATTTTTGTCATAATAAGAGCACAGTCCAGTTGCTTAGGATGGATACATGCACCTCTGCCAGCTGGGAGCCCATTATTCTCTACCATCACTAGAATTCTTCTTGGTGGTGGCCCCAAAGCAAGACTTGAAAGGGATAGGTAGCACTTGATCTGTTTGACCAGGTTCCTTCCTCCTTCTGTGAAGCTCCAGTATTGGTCTCCTAGCCTCTTACAACGTCCCTACTAATTCCCTTCCTTAGATATTTGAATCACTCCATACTTCTGCTCACCTGATTTTCAAATATATCATTTATTTTCAAATATATACCAAATTGGTTCTTCCCTTTTTCCAGTTATCTGAACTATTCTATATCATGTTCCAACTATTTTTAAAATGTATCATGTAATTAGTAATAATTAATGTTCAATTTATAAGGTTGAAAGCAGGAGGAAATAAGGAATATGAGATATGAGATGGATTGACTCTCTAAAGGAACCCACAGGCTTGAGTTTGCTGAGCTGAGCAGGGCTGTTGAGGACAGGATATTTTGGAGATCACTCATTCATTCAGTCACTATAAGTTGGGGATGACTTGACAGCACATAGCAACAATAAATTTTCAAATAAATTACCTATCACGACTAATAACTTTCTAAGTTATTAATTCTATAGCACATCAGTTTTCACCTACTTCTAGAATATATTGTTTGAAATCCTGCTGCTGAACATAAAAAAATTTATAACTTTCAGTCTGATCTTAACCAGGAAATAAAAAGTACCCACTATGATTCTCGGGGCACACACTCACATCCCAAGGCACCGTGCATGCCCCGGAAAATCCCAGCAGAGACTCTTTAATTGTTGGCTAGATCAAGACTAGAAGTAATAGGTTTTCTTATGTTAAGTGACAGGATCGCACCCATTATTTCATTTAAAATATATCATTCAAATCAAGTATAGAATCTAGACTTCAAACATATTGTTTCATTTACAAAGTTCTGCAACCCTTTCTTGCTTTCTCTGTTTTTAAAGCCATAAAAGGTAATACATGTGTGTGTATGTTTTAATCTCTCTGAAGTAACTATCCATTTCTGCAGGCCAGGAGGTCTCTACAGAGAGCCTCTTCAAGAGGTCCATATAGTGGATTTGGTATGGAGAGTGGTTGGATTAATGAGCTCATTATCATTCAGTAAAGAGTGATGTGTGGATGACTGCCTACTTTAATTAGTTTTATTACTGAAGGAAATTGCTTCATATGCCAAACTCATTGACAAACATGCCTGGAAAACATTACAGTAGTAATCACACAGTACAAGGAAACGTTCATTAGTCTGTATGGCTAAGGGCACACGTTATTAGCAAGGATCAAATTGAAAAGATGGACACAGTGAAACCAGACATACATGATTTATCAGATCTAATAATTGTGGAAGGTAATGGGTAGTAACAATTTTTAAGAAAAAGATTTACTACAACAGAGGTGTTGATGTGGCAGAGAAACAGCTCTTCCTGTAATTACAGCACATGCTGTCAGTAATATCTCCTGAAGGTTTAAGCAGGTCAGGTTTACCCAGATAATAAATCCTAATGCAAATCATCCATGACTCAAATATTCTAATGAAAATGTTAATTAGTAACTGGAAGTTCAGTAAAAAGTGTGTGTGTGTGAAGGTGGATGCTTTGCACAGATTTTCCTCCAGACTTAGAAACAGTCATTTTATGCCAACAGATACAAAGACCTTCTCTAAAACACATCGACTCGTTAAATATACTACTTGAAAAGCAGTATCAGAGAATGAACGATGACACTGAAAAGTTTCAAATGGCTGAAGAGGCAGCAGCCTAGCAACCACCACTGAATTAGGGAGGAAAATATCAGAGACATAAAAAATTGTCTCTTAATGTATTGAGTTCTTTAAAAAAAGAAAAGAAAAGAACCATGCATTTCTTTTCATAATTATATTAGATTATCAACTAACAAAAGAGTCTGAGAAGCAAGAAAACTCTTTGCAGTTTATCAGATTATTATGTGAAACCAGGCCTTTTAATTAAGAACATTCTAAGTAACAGTAACAAACATACAAAGGCAGATGATTCATCACAGCAACTGTTATGGACAGAGTAATTTCATATGTTCCAGCTGTGTACCTACTGAACAGGCATACTCCTTTGGTGTGTTTTTTTGGTTTGGTTTTGCTTTAAATCAGTGGTTCCCAACCTTTTTTTCATTTGCATATCCACTGGCAGCCTATTTCCATAAACGGTACCATAAATTGTACAAAAACATTTGTAATTAATATGGTTGCTTTTACTTCAAATTTATATCTTTCAACTGTAAATAAATAGAGCAATAATGGGATTAAAAATAATACATGAACTGAACAATTAATGTAAAACTTAAAACAATAATAAAGAGAAGATACATAGAGAAGACCCATAAGAACTCAACACTGCTCACAGGACTGACTTGATAAGGTGCCTGCTTATATGTATATACACAGAAACCAACGCAACAGCGCTTGAATGTTCGTGAAGTGGTGTGGAGGAGAATAAAAGCTGAGCCTGTGAGGAGTAGACTGCCATGCCTGTCTGCTGTGGTAGCATGTTTGGAACATATTATTTAGGGAGAAGCTCCCCACCATTTGCCAAAATAACAAAGCGAGGTAACAGGGATTTTCTCGAAATTAAATAATGAAGAAAACCCGCTCCTCCACTCGTCATAATGTTCATTTAACTTCACAACTTTTATATCTTGGCACCCTAGATTAATGGCAAGCTCTCATCCATCCAAAAGACCTGAGAATTTCCCTCCTCTAAGGATCAAGCCAAACGTTTTGGGAGGAAGATGTGAAAATACCAGGGTTGAAGATTTGATACTGTTATGTTGACATGTCTCTAGTAGAAGCAAAATAATCATATTCAAATAATTTTTTTACAAGATTAAACATCTAATAGCTCTTTCTCCCTTAATGTTCTGAGAAAAACTAAATGGTGGAAAGAAAACACTGGAATATACACTTATGCAAAGGAAAAGAAATAAACTGGGCTTTCATTTTTGTGAGAAGATGCAAAATCTTGCTGGTTTGGAAGTTTTGGCAAGCAATTTCAACGAAGTAACAGTTTAAAAATTATAAAGAACAAGGATTTTTTTCCAAAAAGAAAATTCACATTCAACTGCCAAGTGTCAGGGTCTGGCCCTTACCGCCCTGGGAGCTGCAGGATCAGGGCCAACCTGAGCCAGGAGTGGCCTGGTGTTTGCAGGATCAGGCCCTGGCCTGTGTAGCAGCTGCTGGGCCACTCATGAGGCTCACCTGGAGGCCTGGAGGGAAGGCCTATTTAAGGAGTGGTTCTCCCTCCCAGAAGTGGCCTCAGCAACAAAGGTCTTTGGTTGTGCTGCTCCTTCAGAGTCCTTGCGGTCCTGTATCCTCCTGTTCTTGCCTTGGCCCCTGCTCTTGCCTTCTGCGTTTGGACTCCAGTGTTGTTACTCTTTAAAGGAGTGGGGCAGGAACAACACTGATGCCTCCATTTTTTTTCTCAAAGAGAGGACATATGTAGCTGCAGCCATGGTCCTTCCTTGTAGGTAGGGTGGGAAGGGAATATAAGTGCACTGCTGACACCTCCTTCCTTTGGCAGGTGAGGAGAAAAGAGGAATAGCAGAGTGTGGGATGCCACCTTGGCTCTGGAACAATGTTGGGTGAGGTGTCCATTTGCTTCCTGCCTCAAGCAGCAGAAGAGCTTGAACCAGTCCAGACACTGAATGTCATACACAACAATTCCATATGATTTTGGTGGCTGTTGTTGTTTAGTTGCTAAGTTGTGTCTGACTCTTTGTGACCCCATGGACCAGAGCATGCCAGGCCCTCCTGTCTTCCACTGCCTCCTGGAGTTTGGTCAAATTCATGTTGGTTGCTTCGATGACACTGTCCAACCATCTCGTCCTCTGTCGTCCCCTTCTCCTCTTGCCTTCACACTTTCCCAACATCAGGGTCTTTTCCAGGGAGTCTTCTCTTCTCATAAGATGGCCAAAGTATTGGAGCCTCAGCTTCAGGATCTGTCCTTCCAGTGAGCACTCAGGGTTGATTTCTTTCAAAATGGATAGGTTTGTTCTCTTTGCAGTCCAGGGGACTCTCAAGACTCTCCTCCAGCACCACAATTCAAATTTTGGTGGCTAAGCAGAGTCAAATCTGTTTAATATTGGGAAAGGACAACAGTACAGTGGTACAGCAGGGTTCTAGGTTCAGCCCTCAGCATCCCAATGTGGGGCCTGGAAAATATCCTGCCTGAAAGACATACCTTGTCAGAATGCGACCTTTAGCAAAAGGCAGCTTCCTATATTCCTTTCTTTCCATTGTTTTTTTCTGAGTAGAAAAAAATGCACATAGTAAGCATCACACACAGAACTGTGCTGCCCGCTGACCTGACAAGCCTGGGACATTATATCCAAATTTCGTATCACTGTGGTGCCAAATTATTTCAAAATGGGAAGCCATTGGAGGGAGAAAAGGCATTCTTACATAAATAATGTAGTCAGTGGGAAAGTGCATAAAATTACCAAACCCAGAATAAAAAGACAGAAGGTATTCTGACTGGCTTCAAAATGCAGACAGATCAGTCAGATTATTAGGAATTTTAGCCGGCACTGGCCTCTATTGTACAGTTGTTACCTACAGCTGAGATATTCTTCAAAACTGAAAATGCCTTCTTCAAACAGATCAAAGACATTTCTTTCCTTCTAATCCTGCAATCCAATTTCATCTAAGCAATATAATCAGAGAGGAGACACACCAAAGAGCTTATCTTAAACTGTCTTTTAGACTACAGCCAAACTGGCTTGACTAGCAGGGTACTCCGAATGTGAAGGGGATGGAAAATATCTGATTTCTGGATTTGATTTACTGTTCCTGTCTACTCAAGTCAATGACTGCATATATTTAACCTGGCACGCTTATAGTTGTTTTAGTTGGTTTAGGCTAGTTTAATAGTTAAATCTGTAATTGAACGTGATTCTGGGTATTAATCTACAATTGAAATTCATGTAAAAGGTACAGATATATTTCTTGATGCCAATGCTTTTTATCTTAGGCTGACTTGTATACGTATGCAATAGTGGTCGCTTGCATGAGAGCATCTGCCTTTTACAGAATTTAACCGTTCATCTGTTATCTGGACCAGTTTTGTGTGAAAACCTTTTTGTTTTATATTTTCTCCTCCTTGTTCAGTTCATATTACACTATTCTGTCCAGTACCGTCCTCCTTTATCTTCTACATTTTAAACATTTTGTACTTACTTTCAAATAGGGTCGTACACTGGGATTTGGCCAAATCACAAACTGAATCAAATCACCCTGATTCAGACATCATTTGTATGGGATCTGGGTGGAAGCAGAACAGCCAGATTCCATTCTGAGATGAAGTGAAGCAAATTTGTGTTTGGACCAAAAATTGAATCAGATGGAGCACAAAACCAGCCTCTTGCCTCCCCTACTTTCTGGCTAGTACAAGTAGACATGAGACTTTTTGGACTACAGCCCCCAGAAGTCTACAGACATCCCCCCAGCCAGAATTCTGTGAGCTATAGTCCAAAAAACAAAGTCCCCTCAAGTGTTTTGAATGACTTAAAGGTAAGAAATAAAGGCTCTGTCTGACACAATGAAGCTTCATGAAGATGGAGGTAGTGACTGGCTCTGCAGGCACTGCAAAGCATTAGGGGCTGGGGAGTCTTCCTGCCCATTATGCTTCATACAAGGTGCCTCTACCAGCCCCCTAATGCCTTGCAGCGCCCACAGAGCTTAGCACCATGCAGGCACTGAATAGGAGTTTCCAAATCTGGAGGGCTACATATTCTCCATGCTGGCTGTACAAGTACAGATCTTCTGGCTGAGCTTATAATTTCACTCTAAATTCCTTTGTTCTGTCCTTTTATGTTGCAACTCCCTATCACTGGGATTATATTTGATTCTCTCCCCTATCCCTTTTAATATATTCATCCTGGCCTTCCCTAACTAAACCTCATTTCTTTTTAATTTTCTTCACTATATTTTCTATCTTAACATTGCAGTCTTTCTATTATAATTTATTTTTAATTTGTTTACAGTGTACAACGGATGTTAGAGATAGACTGGGGAAGCCCCATAGATCTGAGGGTGGCATATGTCCTTCCCCCCCCCCCCTTCAACTTTCTTGTACCATCTAGTGGCAATTTTTTAAAGGGAGGGGAGTAAGGGGCAGGGCTACTAGGGCCTCAAAAAGTGACAAAATCCCCCACCCCCTAGAGGATACAAAGACATGTTTTGAGCCAATATTTTGTCAAGAATATTTTTGGGGGTTCTGGCGGGGCAAAGTTACTGTGAGTCTGCATTTGGACCCCTGGAGGGCCACATGTATTTATGAGGCTGAATGTTGCCCACCCCTTTGTTAGATGATAATGATGTCATGGGCTTAAAACTACATAAGAATTTACATAAGTTTTGATTTATCATTTAGTAATTAGAAATTTAGTAATTATAAATTACTAGCAATTGAATTTAGGCTATGGTTTCTTTTTTTTCCCCTTCCTCCTTCTTGTAAAAAGTTATTTAATTGTTTGTGTGACTCTTTACTCAGAGAATTATGAAATCGCATAGCAAGCTCTGCTGTTTTCTGCTTTCTGGAGTATACCGAGAAGGTACAGCGCCTCTGAAACAGGCCGATTTGCACAAGACCAAAAAGATACTCCTTCAGTTCATCACAGTATAGTCGTATTATGTAGGCAATACCTCTCGAATTCAGCTTGCTTCTTAAAACAGCTCATCCTCCAATGACAGAGTAGATGAATTATTCGTTCATATGATCCTCACTGCACAGGCTTTGAGTAGTCAGACTTCATAAATGTTTTATAACTTTATACGTACTGTACCTATTTCAGTATTGATGGAATGGCAAACAAATGACTATACGTTACTGAAAGAATTTGTGCATATCAAGGTGGCAGAGAGATGAAATATAGCAAAAATTCCCTTTATTTTGACATGCAGACTCCAGAGTAAATCCAGATGGGGTTACTGCACCATGGCATGGCCATCACATATATCTTTTACGTTACACTCCAACCTCAAAATAAATCATAATGATTCCTACCATAGGGTCAGCATTCAAGGAACTTGTCCTTTTCCTGCCATTGTTGTTTGTGGCTTTGATTCCTGTCCTACCAGTAGAAATGTGTGAGAACAAACCATAAAAATGTTTGCCTTGTCTGTAAGATGGTGAGATATTTGTTTGTCTCTATGTGAGTTTTCACATTGGTAGGAATGATTTTTGCACAAACTAAACATCGTGTTTTCTAATGAGTCAGTCATTCTGTATTTGCTCTCTCTCTCTCTGTGTTGTGCATTCATGTGCATAATTAGCTGTGCAAAGAGAAAGGACACTAATTTTATGCAGAGACATTCTGTGCAAATTATGGGACTCCCTTGATCCTAAACAAAATTCAACAATGGAAAGTTGTGTACTATTAGAAGGACCTATTGAGGCTTCCATTTGGATTCATTGACATTTCTATGTCCAGGATTCTCAGCACGATTCTAGGATGCTAGTCAAGGACAGGAAGGGTCCTCTATTCTGCAAACTTCCCAGGAGTGCATTTGAGAGACTTTCTATATGGAGCTGGTCAGATGTGATAGAAATTTATTTATCAAAGACAAAAGCCAGAAATTCCTCTGGCTTTGCAGAAACGTAAAGATATGACTAATGTAGCTCTTTGGATACTGGTTTACTTTGTAGTAAACAAAGCTGCCAGTGAAATGGACCTAAAAGCATGCCTCAGGTTAGTTTCTCTGGACAAATATTCTGAACTGGTCTTGGAACATGGAGGAAATGCTAGCAACAAGATAATTAGAGAAAAACTGCATAGATTTTCTTTATGGGATTCTCTGGGCCATCTAGGATATCATCAAGATGAGCACATTGGCCAGGAAATCATGTGATAAACCCGGTGATCTGATCTCTCTTAACTTTAAACAGTAGCCTTCTTGGCATGAATCAATACCAGCTAGATGAAAAGCACTGCTGACAAGGTAATATCTGTATTTTTCTTGACCTAAGCAACCCTGAAGTTGAAGCAAGTGTTAGGTGGAGTATTAAACCAATATATGAAAAGGTGCAATAGAACCAGTAATCTGATGTGTTCTATTATTTCATGAATCAGGAGGTGGGGTGTTTCTTTCCTCTTTTCTTTAGAAAAGAGAGAGAGAGTTTTTCTCAATATGAGAACTAGTAGCACGTTTGTCCCCATGTTTAATTCCATTTTATTTTATGTTTTAGTAGATTGTGAGTGTTTTGGGCAGGCTAGATAGCTCAGTGTTGGAGTACCTTCAGGAGTTTCCCCAGTGGGGCTTCTGGGAGAAGAGGCAGCCTGTATAGCCTTAGAAACTACAGTTGGAGACCCCTGCTTTAGCTTACACTGGACAACGTAAGTAACATACTGCATGTTACCTGGCTGCAGAGCTAAAGTTCAATTCCTTACTATACCTCCCAGGAGAAGAGCCAGCCTGTGTAGCTGAGCAGAGCTACTGACAATAGGACTTTTGAAGGTCACCAATTCATAGGGTCACCATAAGTTGGAAGCAACTTGATGGCTCGTAATGACAAGTGTCAGGACCGAATCTATAGTTCTATATTCAAATGCTGCTGTTAGAGCTTTTTTCTACCTCATGCTTTGCTAGTTAGATTGCTTAATTAAAAATGCCATTGATTATTATTTCATTGTATAACATTAACATAGAGTTAGTAAGATTACTAGGCCAAATCATGTAACCTAGCTTTTGTGTAGACAGAAATGCAGGCTTGTTTGTAACCCTGGATTTTTGTATTTTTAAGGGGTGGCGTGTCATGAGATTGAAGGAGAATGGGACTTGTAGTCAGAGATTAAAGGAAAATGGGAATTGTAGTCAACGAGAAAGAGAGAAAATGGAGCCTGTTAGGTTTTAAAAATGAAAGGAAGACATGAGAATGTGAGAAAGGCAGAGAGGTTGTTTTTCTTTATTTACAGCCAGCCTGGTACGGCGTGAATCCTGATAAGCGTACAAGGACGGGGAGGCACAGAGGGAACGATTAACTGAGCTGTTGTGAGTTCTTAGGAACTACAAAGCCCATGTGTCTGTGCTTGCAAAATACTGAGTAAAAGTAAAGTGTTCTTTTAAGGTCAGGCTTATTCTAGGCTCAAAGGCTACGCACTGCTGGAGGTTGAGGACTTGCCGCAGCATAAAGGTGGTAGATTTGTGGCTGAGGAATTCCCTGACTGAAGGATCCATGTTCCTTAGGGAGATTCGGTCCTGACATGGTTTGCAGCCGCGGGATGTACAACCTGAGCTGATGAGAGACTTTCCTAAAGGGACAGTTTTGTTTTACATGTTCAAAAGGCCATAGAATAAAGCAGCTTTTCCCTAAGTTGTTATTTTGCTAGGGCAGAATGGCTCTTAGAAAAACTTCGTCCATGCCCGGGCTAGAATTGCCTGAAGGAATGGATTTACTTTTGGCAAAAGAAATGGGGCAGGTCGCCCTAATGGATTCCTTGGTGGCTGGAGGTGCCAGACCTGAGATTACAGGGATATCCACGTTTAAGGAGTTTGAGCCGTTCCAGATGACCAACCGAGAACGGCGGCACTTGGAGCAAAACACCTGAGCAGCCCTCCGTGCTCAGAATACATGGGCTTCGGATGTGCCAGCCGGGGAGGAGGAGGAAGAGGATTCCAGCGGGATTCCTAACATGCCTAGCCTACAGGATGAGACTGGTGTAGGCGTGGAGGATGGCGCCACTGCAGGAGCTACCACCGGTGGGACGCCAACGCCAAGACGCCGTGCCATGACCCAATCGGACCAGTTGACTCTCATAATGGCTGATTTTCTGTCTGCTCAGAGGGAGCTAATTGTCAACCAAACCCAGAGGGAGAGATAAAGCGAGCTGGATGCAGCTTGTCTGAGAGAGCAGGCAGAGCAAGAGGCTGCAGAGAAGCGGCGGCAAAAAGATTCACTTGCCAGGTATGACAGAAAGCATTTACCTTCATTCACTGATGGGGAGGATGTCCTGGACTTTTTAATAAACTTTGAGTTAGTCTGTAAAGACATAGGCGCACCAGACCGACTCTTTGTTAAACTGCTACGCTCTCCGGTTTCTGGACAATTGGCTAAAATTCTTGCAAGGAGAGCTGAAGATGAACCCACTTGGGCGGAATTTAAGGTCCTGGTTCATCGTCGCTTTTGGTTCACGCCAGAGAAGTCTGCGTCAGCAGTTTAGGAGCATAAGGACACAGTACAAAGAAAGTTTTTCTGCTGTGGCTGATAGGTTGGAGAGTCATTGCTTGCAATAGATGCAAGCTGCAGGGGCGCAGACAGCAGAACAAATCATACAGTTAGTTTTGTGTGAGCAGTTTCTGACCCTGGTGCCACCTGAGCTTAAAGTTACCTTACTGGAAAAACATTTGAATAATCTTCAACAGCTGGCTTTAGCCGCGGATGAACTTTGGGCATTTCGCAGGGACGACAAGCTAAAAGCCAAACCTTCACACGCATCAGAGACGGCCAAAAAGTCAGGGGAATTTAAAGAGCCAGTCAAGCCGCTTCCCCAAGAGGTTAAGTGGGTCTATCTAAGTGATCCCAAAAAGCCTACCACTTCAGGTTCCCCTCTGAAATGTTACTTGTGTGGCGGGGACCATCTTCGATGAGACTGCCCTAAGGCCGTTTCTCAACCCAGCCAGCCACCCAAGACACCAGCCAAACCGCCAGTCCCTGCACGCACGCAGCAGATGCCTAAGCTGAAATTCATTGGTTACCCAGAGGTGGAGGAAGGAAAGCCGGACTTCGAGGTGACACAGCAAGAGGAAGCTACAGGAGGATTCCTCCACCCACTAACAACACTGCCAGCACCCAGACAATGAGGAGTTAATTCTCCGCAAGCACAGGAGCAAGCTAGTGAGGACAAAGGAATTTCAACTACTCAATGCAGCAATTACAATTCTTTCCAACTGGGCATGTTTGGAGCTTCTGTCCAGCAAGGGACGCAAGAGGCTACGCAGCCGACCCATTGGAATTTAAATTTCAGAATTGTGGACCCAGAGTGTTTAATTTCCAGAGAGCGAGCTGATTGGACTGCCAGAGAATTTGGTGAGTCAATAAAATTACAAAAAAACCCCAAGGTTTCCTGGAAATCAGGGCGTTAAGGGATACGGGTGCTGACCTTTCCTCTTTGAATAAAGATTTGGTTCACCCTGACCAAATTGTGCCTAACGCCAGGTTCCCCATCCACAGTTATCACCCCACTGACACAGGACTGGTTTATGTACCTCTTGCCCTAGTAACTGTTAGTTATAAAGGTTGGACGGGTCAGATTTATGCATTGCTTCATGAAGAGAATAATTTGAATTTTGTTATTGGAAATGACTTGGGATTTCAACTTTATAAAATGCAAAAAGAGCCTGGAATTCACGTAATTACCAGAGCCCAGGCACACCTTCAACCAAGGCCTCTGAGCGAAGCTCCTGAGACTCCATTTAAAACACCCCTTAGAAGGGCCCAAAGCATGCCTAGGCTGACTTTGGATGAAAAAAAGGCAGAGCTGGAGATTAACAGCCCATCCCCTCAGGCAGAACAGCCCTCGCCAGCCAGGCTGGTTTTGCCAGACGAAGAGCAACTTCCGTTGCCTGGGAAACCTGAAGAGGCTCCTACAGAACTTAGCAGCACAGGGGGGAAATTTGCCACAGGGATGGTGAACTCAAGTGAGTTCCAAAAGCTTCAAGAAACTGATCCTTCTCTTGTAGACCCGTGTTCTCCAGCCATTTTGACCAACACCCCTTCAAGGGAGACCTACTTGCCTCATGGCTCGGGGGAAAAATGCAGGAGTGATTTTCAAAGAGGCAGCAAACATCTTAATGACTGATTCTAGCCTGAAAGACATTGCCCAACAGGCTGGTCGGCCGTCTAAACTCCCTTTAAAGCGTTCTTTGTGTGAGGAAGACCATCTCCCCAAAGACTGTCCTAGGGTGTCCTACCATAACCAGCTTTCCAAGCAGCCGGCTGAGAAAGCGATCCCATCACATCAGTGACAGCTGTGTGAATTGCAGTTTACTGGGGGCCCAGTGGGAGGGAAAGGCCCGCCAAGCGGCCAGGAGGCTCTGAGAAATGATGCTTCAGAGAGATGGCAGTTCCTGGGAGTAATATGTCCTGGTCCCGGGATGAGAGGAATTAAGATACTGCAAGATGGAAAGGACGCCAGCAAGGAGGCTGGCGGCTTAGTGAGAAGCACACTGCACGAAGGACTCAGCGGAAGCAGTCCTAGCGAGGTGGTGTATGGGAAAAAACCTACCATCCATCATGTTGACAGACTGTCTAGGATGCATTGTGGCACAGAAGATGGTTGAATAAGTGTTTCCTGATTTACTGGTTCCTGACCATAACCAGAGTATATTCCTGATTTACTGGTTCCTGAGTATAACCAGAGTATATTACTGTTTTGATACTAACCTGACTGTTTTCTATTTTTCAGACTCCTAGAATTGCTTAACACCAAAGATCCAAGAGACAATCCTTGTTGAAGATTTGTATGATTAATTTTTTATTAAGAAAATATATAGTTTCACAGAAACAGTTTGTTTTTGCTCAAGCATAGCATAAAGAACATGTTCAAAAGAATACACAGTTAAATACAACAACTAATTTCCATTAAAAATAACAAACACTAAACTGGGCTAAGGTGGGCTAGCCCCACCTCCTTCTTTCCCTTACTTACATTCTCTTTCTCCTCCAAGCCACATACTCAAACCATCAATCCATCATCATGGATCTTGAATAGAACAAGAACAAGAATCTCTCCCACATAACCCATCGTCCATTTTCTACATTACTCGGACCGCCTTCTTCTTGACCATAAACCAATCAACTCAAAGAGGAGTAACTGTCCGTTCCACCCATAATTCTCATGAAGATGCAGGTGGTTTATTTCCATTCCAATTAGGAAAGAATTTGTTGGGTCTTCGTTCCCTCTGCGCCTCCCCGTCCTTGTACGCTTATCAGGATTCATGCTGTACCAGGCTGGCTGTAAATTAAGAAACACAACCTCTCTGCCTTTCTCACATTCTCATGTCTTCCTTTCATTTTTAAAACCTAACAGACTCCATTTTCTCTCTTTCTCATTGACTACAATTCCCATTTTCCTTTAATCTCTGACTACAAGTCCCATTCTCCTTCAATCTCATGACAACAAGCGATTGGTAATAGGATTGAATGTCAGACTAGAGTTCAAATGGATTCAGTTCCTGAATACATTTTTAAGGAAGTCCCCTGGATTGGGGTCTTGATGCAGTTAAGGGTCTTAAAGGAGGGGGGGGGGAGCATCAAAACCAGCAGCTTCTACCCCAGCCTTCCTACTGAAGGAAGAACGTTAGGCACCTGGAGAGGAGGAGGAGGAGGAAGATAGCTCAGTTGAATGCTACCCCTTTCGCTATTCCAGTAAACCCTTTTGTTTTTGAAATTACTGATCGTGAATTCATGGATCAAAGAATGGATGAAAGACAGTCTGCCAAACAAGCCAGGGCTGATGGGGCTCACAAAAACAAATATCTTAAATATTTCAAATATGGGCAACTATTTGTGCCCCAGTTCTGGATTCAGGAAATTCTGAAATACCTCTAGAATGTTAACGGAAGTCCTTCATTGCCCAGTAAAGGAACTGTTGGGTAACAAACTCTTCTGAACATTATTCTACCAGTACGGACAGCTTGTAATCATCTGGTGTGTTATACAGAATCTTGCCCTTAGTGAAAGCAGACTCTGAATGACTGTGAATTGCAGGTGATCACTTTCAGCCAGTGGTGAACTATTAGCCTAACCTCCCTGAGGATAAGTTGGGAGACAGAACCAGATAATTCCATTTAGGATACAGTAAGACCCTTTGAAGAATGGTGAAGAGAGGTAGAGGGGGATACAAATATGATTAATAAAAATTTTTCTATCCTCATCTCAGCACCTTACTACTATTTGTATCTTTGCAAATGATTGCCTGCTTTTGAACAGTAGGAGAAGTATTGTATGAAAATTGGAATGCGCTGTATTAAACCAAACAATACTGTTGCAGTTCTTAAATTGGCATTTTCTAACATGACATAAGTCTTGGCTTCAACAGCTTCAGGATCTAACATAGGTTTTGTTCATAGAAGCTATAGCAGTCGTGATGCATTATCCTGTATATAGGGAATAATCAGTTTTATATCCATTTAAGTGGAAGTTAATTCTTTTTAGTGTGTGTAATGTAAATATTTTACCACTTCACATTACCATACCATACATATGAAGGATCCTGGGAACAGTTCCAAACAATATTTGTGTCAACAACTTTGAACTTTAAAACAAATGCGCAGTGTTTCCAATCTTTTGGTTCCTATAATATTTACTGAGAAGTCACTATTGATGGCAATATGTAAGAGAAATTGTGCAGCTTTTTGTGGCAAGTGAATATTCTCTATCACTATCACTTTCATTTGCTGCTGCGGCGGCGGCTGGTGATAATAATTATGATTGTGTGCCATCAAGTCAATTCTGATTTATGGTGACTCTTTTCAGACTTTTCAAGGTAGACAGTACTCAGAAGTGATTTGCCATTCCCTTCTTCTGGGGGCATCTTGGGACTGTACAACTTGCCCAACGCTATACAGGCTGACTCTTCTGAGATACACAGTGGGGAACAAACTCTCAACCTCTGACTCCGCAGCCAGATACCTAAACTACGATGTATCCAGCCAGCACTTCCAGCTAAGAGCACAATAAATAAGTTCAATTCTTCAAAACAACAACAACAAACAAACAAACAAAAAACCTTTGGTTTATAAATGTGGGATATTGTGCTTCTGAACCCTCATTTCAAAATGCGAGAAAATCATAGAATAGTGCAGTTGGAAGGGGCCTACAAGGCCATCAAGTCCAACCCCCCTGCTCGATGCAGGAATACAAATCAAATCAAGTCATGCTTGTATTGTCAGAATCAAAAAGGATGACAAGCTTTACATGGCAAAGGGCAGCCTGAATGTTGACAGTGCCAATGGCAGAAGTCACAAAGTGACGCCAAGAAAATCGCAGAAGCTGACTCATTTTTTTTTCATCAGTTCACCACTTATCACCCAAAAACAAAGCAATTGTCGCAGCTTTTTCAATAGCTTTTTCAATAGGTGTGAATGGTAGTGAGCACAATAGGGTATCCTATAGGCCACCTTGACTGCTGAGTATATGCAGTATGTACAAAAGGATGGAGCAGTTCCGTAGCTTTTTGACCTCCCCTTCCCATAGATACTTCCTGTGGCCACTGAGCATTTTCATCCTTCCTTGGACTTTTCCCCACTTATTTTGTTCCCCTTAGTTGTCTTTCTTCCACTGGAGCTTTCAAAAGGAAACTTCCCTACAACACCTTAATGGATCTATTCTGGCTGTGTCACTCAGCACCCGAGTTCACCATTAGTGTATGACAGGAGTGGGCAATATGTGACCCATGGGCCACAAGCATCCTTCAGGTCTATTTTCACGGTGGTATCCAATACCATTTTTTTTTTCTGAAATGGCTTCAGCAATGGTGTAACCCAGCATAAAAAGAGTGGGAATTTTCACTAGTGTTATGCTGGATTTATGCCAGAGATATTTGCCTGTACCTATTTTAGATTGTAATTAGAGAAGGCAAATGTTGCTTGTTGGCTTGTGTTTGTGATCAGAGCTTGGAAGTACTCGTATTAGTTTTTGGATTGACATATCTTGCAGTCTCAGATAATTTTTGAAGTGGTCATCCAAAACATTAGCATCTGTGTGGTGTGCACAAATGTTTGGTCTTGTGGAAGGATCCAACATGTCTCCATCCCCAAACCAAGGCCAGCAATGGAATTATGAGCTCAAATGAATCTGGCGGGTTTGCATAATAGTTTTCTTGGTTAGACGGGTATTTAAATGTTTGTTGGAATTTGCATTAGTTTGACAAGGGCAATTTATTGGCTAAAATAAATTAGAGAGTAGTCCCAGAGAGCCCAGAGTAGTCACGCCGCCCAGAGTAGTCAAAACGACTAGATGGGCGGGATAAAAATGTAAGAAATAAATAAATAAATAAATAAAGTCCTGCTGCTTAGTGTAGCAAGTTACACTAAAGTAGGCCATTGAATCAATGAGGATTTGTTGAATAACCTTTAAGTTCCACTGATTGAAACAGGCTTACTCTACTTGCAACTTACTATGCTAAGAGGATTTCAGCCACTGTCACGTAGCAAGAGACAGTAGTTGTATAAATTCAGCATAAAATCATCTGGTTATCTTTGTCATTCTGGGTCTTTAACACTCAGTGGGAATAAATGCAATGGGACACAATTTTTTTTAGAGAATCCATGATACTTTTTATTTTAACAACTCTAGTGTAAGAAAATCTGTTCTTGACAGCAGGGATTACACTAATCTAGTAAACAGTCTGCTGAACATTCTATATTCAGAACATCTAACAAATCTATTCTTTAAAAGAATATTCTAAATTCATAGTACTATTTTGGCAGCAAATTGTGGTAAAGGTATTCCAGATAGCACCAAGTTAGATCTGTTTACACTTCTTGGAAATTATGGTGTAAGCAACATATGGTTGTTTGCATGTGAAATTTAAAGGACTTTAAATTACAAGGGTGCAGGCATTATATCTCTCCAAATGTGGCTAGCGTGCAAGAAAAGGGTTTGAGCCTCATGCTATGATTACCTCATAGAATTCCTAAAGCCCAACAGTTTTTCCTCTCTCCTTAACATGAAACCTGTTTGCTTATGTCTTTCTTTTCCCCTTCACCTTAAAAGCTTCTGTAACAAATTGTGATGTATTTGACAGTAATGGTCCAGAACCAGCAAGCCTTGAAATGCTGACCTGTTCTTCACCCCAGGTTTCCTAGCATTTGCTACTTTTAGCCCTTTCAAGATACATGTAGATCAAGGAAGTCTTGTGCATTGCTGTTGCTTTTTTGACAGAGATGTTACTGTTTTGTAATCTGTGCCGATAATTCTTCTATCTACTGTCTCTGCTCCTCTTATTATGTGCTTCCTCTGTTGCTTTCCTGTTGTGGTTTGTTGGCGACATTCATTTTAAGTTGTTCTGAAATCAAGTTCATTCTTTAGCACTGCTGGGTTATTTTTTTAAACTTAGATTTTATTAACATTTTGAAAATCACACAGTCATATGTGTATGTGTTTAAATACTCTCAGAGGTGAACAATCAAAACCTGCTATTGCTTTTCTGGTTTTGGTTCCTTCTTCCATCAGATACTGGATGAGATCGGATTTGTGTTTTACTCTGTGAAATGAGTTATTGTGTCCCATCCCTCTGCATTATCTCCATCTTCCACCCGTGCAGTTAGGATGGATTAGATTAGATTACGCATCCTTCAGTCTCGAGAGACTATGGTAACGTGCTCTGAATAGAGGACTTGGAACAACATCTAGTGTGGCTGAGAAGGCCAATTCGAGAGTGACAATCCCTTCCACACTGAAGACAAATACAATCTGTCCCCTGTCCAGCTCCCTGATTTTGCTGGTTTCAGGACAGTCTCTTTGCCTCGGCCTGCTGGACAAGTGTCTCTTCAAAATGGGAGAGGCCATGATGCACCGCCTGCCTCCAGGCTGAATGCTCAGATGTCAAGGTTTCCCATCTGTTGAGGTCCATTCCTAAGGCCTTCAGATCCCGCTTGCAGATCTCCTTGTATCGCAGCTGTGGTCTCCCTCTGGGGCGCTTTCCCTGCACTAATTCTCCATACAGGAGATCTTTTGGAATCCGACCGTCAGCCGTTCTCACGACATGCCCGAGCCAACGTAAACGTTGCTGTTTCAGTAATGTATACATGCTAAAAATTCCAGCTCATTCTAGGACTACTCTATTTGTAACTTTGTCCTGCCAGGTGATACCAAAAATGCGTTGGAGACAACGCATATGGAACGGGTTCAGCTTGCTCTCCTGCCGTGCACAAAGGGTACAGGACTCACTGCAGTACATGAGTGTACTGGGGACACAGGTTCTACAGACCTGGATCTTGGTATATATTATTGATTATATACTTACATACCATTTTTTTCCATCTATAAAATAAGACTTTTTCCTAAAATCGTTAGAGGGAAAATTGAGGGTCGTCTTATACACGGAAGGAGGTGGAGGCAAAGGAGCAGCCGCGCTCAGCTGCCTCTCGCGGCTGCCCATTGACTGCTGCTGCCGCCACCCAACTGCCTCCTCCAGTGCCACTCGCGGGCTCCCTTTGGGCAGGGGACAAGGTGGCGACGTGAGCTGGAGGTGAGCCCCAGCAATGGCGCTGGAAGATGTGAGTGGGCGGCAGCAGCAGCAGTCAATGGGCAGCTGCGAGAGGCAGTCAAGCGCGGCTGCTCCTTTACCTCCGCCTCCGCCTTGGGTCAAGATTGGGGGTAGTCTTATACATTGGTGGGTCTTATACAAGGAAAAATATGGTACAGTGGCCTAAATCCAACTTCCACTTCCAACTAGAATGCATCCATTATTTTAATAGAATTTACATGTTAGCTTACCATTCATCCAGAAAACAAAAATCATGACTGCAGAAGAACTACACAACTTTAATATCAAGAATGAAGAAATGAAGAAATTGAAACAGTGAAAGATTTCGTATACCTTGGTTCAGTCATCAGTCCTAACGAAGAATGCAGCCAAGAAATCAGAAGACTGAGACTTGGAAGAGACTTAGAAAAGATCATCCGCTTTGAGGATGTGTCACTGGAGACCAAGATTAAAATCATTCACTCGCTTTGCACACTTGCTTATGTATTCCCAATCACCATGTACAGGTGTGAAAGCCGGAAGTAAAGAAAGCTGACAAGAAAAAAAAATGATTTTAAATATAGTGCTGGAGAAGAGCTTTGTGGATACCCTGGAGTGCCAGAAAGACAAACAAGCAAGTCCTTGATCAAATCAAGCCTGAACAATCTCTGGAGGCAAAGGTGATAAAACTGAGACTGTCTTACTGTGTGAAGGAAAGATTTACTGGAGAAGGCAACAATGCTGGGAAAGGTTGAAGGCAGCAGGAAAAGAGGAAGATAAACTACAAGATGGATTGACTCCCTAGAATTACATTTTGTATTTTGGATGTTACCTATAAAGAAAGCTGATAAGGAATTAAAAGGATTGCAGAATGTGATTAATATGTATTGTAATTAAAATAAAAGGGCAAGGATAAACAAAAAATATATATGGTGTCTTCTTCAAAAGAATGAAGGTTTAGGTATACCTGATATTAAATTATATTACATAGCTCATCAATTGAGATATGTACCAGAAATTATAGGAAAACAGTAAAGGAATAATATGGAGTAATCTTGAGTTTTACAAGATTAAGGAAAATATGGAGACTTTTTTAAAAATAAAATGTAAAGGATATTATTAAAAACCTAGATAACCCATTTTTAAATAATATGTTGCAATGTTGGAAGAAGTATAAGAGAATATTGAGCCCAAAGATTTCCCCATTGACATACATGGTGGAATTACACAGTTTTCCAGATAGCCTGAAGAAGAAATTATATAAGATTTTGTAGAACAGAAAGTTATAAAAATTAAATATTGGAATATATAATACAGTATAATATAATATAATATAATAATATATACCGTGTTTCCCCGAAAATAAGACAGAGTTTTATATTAATTTTTGCTCCAAAAAACGCATTAGGGCTTATTTTCAGGGGATGTTTTATTTTACAGTCATGTTATCTTCTTCTGGTTGCTGCACAATGCTGCACAATGGTGGAGGGCGGGGTTTCACTTAACTAGGGCTTATTTTTGGGGTAGGGCTTATATTACGAGCATCCTGAAAAATCATACTAGGGCTTATTTTCAGGGTAGGTCTTATTTTCAGGGAAACAGGGTAGAGAATAAAAGAGATACTAGGAGGAGAAGGAATTACTTGGTTAAATGTAAGACGGTTAGATAACTGGACAAAGGAATGGGGGAAAAAGGAAGGAAAACGTAGGGGGATTACTGAATTTGAAGTAATTATTGAAAAGAGGGAAGAAATGGATTATAATATTCAAAGAAAAGGGTTAATTGTAATATATAAGAAGTTAGGAGAGAATGAATATAAAACAGTTGCTTTGAAAGAGATATGGCAAGGAGATTTAAATAAAGAAATCAGTAAAGAGGCATGGAAGAGGATCTGGGGGAAAAGAATAATGAAAAATATGTCAGAGTAAAGTAATATGGAGATAGTATTTCACACCAATAAAATTGAATACATTGAATAAAGAATTATCATTTATATGTTGGAGATGTAAAAACAAACAAACGGGGACATAATATCATATGTGGTGGGCATGTGAAGAGAGACAGAAAGAATGGATGATTATATTTAATGAAACTAAAGAAATTCTAGGGACAGATATACAAAGATGTCCAATGTTGGCATTGTTAAATATATTTGGAAACTGTCAACTAGATAGGGGAAAAATGGAACTAATTGTTTTTATGTTACCAGCAGTTAGATTGATATTTATAAGGAACTGAAAAAATAATAATCAATTGATGTTGGAAGAATGGTATAATGAGATATGGAATCTCGCTATCAACAATAAATTAACTTTTGAATTAAAAGTTAGAAAAGGATTATTGAAGGAAAATAGTTTTAATGGGATTTGGAACCCTTATATAGAATACAGTGGTGCCTCGCTAGACAAAGTTAATCCGTTCCGCGGAAATCGCTGTCTTGCGAAAACATCGTCTAGCGAAGCATGTTTCCCCATTGGAACGCATTGAAATCTCTTCAATGCGTTCCAAGGGAAAAGTCGTCGTCTTGCGAAGATCGTCCATAGGGAAACCTCGTCTAGCGAGCGCGGGTCCCCGTTGGAATGCACTGACAGCTATTGACCGCTAGTCAATGCATTCCAGTGGGGAAAAGTTGTCATCTAGCGAAAATCGCCCATAGGGAAACATCGTTTTGCGAAGCGCAGTAGCGATCGCAAAAAGCCATCGTCTAGCGAATTCCTCGTCCTGCGAGGCAATCGTCTAGCGAGGCACCACTGTATATATTTACAAAACATAAAGGTTATGCCCCCAACAAGGTGAGCTGTGTTTGGGAGGACATTTTATTTGGTGAGGTATTTTCTTCTAGGCTGACCTTTGTTCTCCCTGACCGCATGGTCTGAGGGGGCGGGGTTTTGGCTTTAAATGTGGGCTGGCAGAAGCTCTAAGCCCTTTTCCTGAAGAGGAGCTGAGGCAGGAGGTGAGCTGTGTTTGGGAGGACATTTTATTTGGTAATTTTATTCTCTGATTCTATTTTTGACTCTAATCTGGTAAATAGGAAAGCCAAATGGCATTGCATACACCTGGGGGGCAGGAAAGTCTTAGGGGTAGGATCAGACTTCCTCCCTTTTTTAATTCACTGACCAATCAGTCGAGATGGAGAGTGCAGGATCTGTTGCACTTGTAACACCTGTGGCATATTTGTTTTCTTGCCAATGAGGTGCCTGGGTAGAAATGCTCTAAGTGTTAGTTGGTGGTCCTCTTGGAAGACAAGGTCCGGCAGCTGGAGGCCTGTGTTCTAATCTCCACACTATTAGGGAGCAGGCCGGGTAGGTGGGGCTATTCAGCCTTGGAAGGCAGCCCATCTTGGAGAAGGAAAACTACAATTTTAAACCTCCACTGCCTTGTGGCTATATCCACTGATGGAAAAGGCTTCAGGAGTTAACCTCAAGGCAAAATCCGGAGCTGGAGTCCCGGAGGCAGTTCGTGTCGTTCTGGCAACTCCTGTGACATCGCTGGAACCAGTTGTATTGGCTCTTGCCTTTCCATTGGACTATGTCAGCAACGTGGAGAGGGGGGATTTGCTGCTTGGGTAACAGCCTATCCTCCATATTATTTTACCCAGGCTTCGTGCTCTGGAGAGGACACTCCAGCTTCGCATACAGCGTCGAAACAACACGGGAAGTAGCAGTTACCGGTTATAAGTCTTTGCTCGATTGGCGTAGAGCATGACGCCAGCGGCTACTTCCGACAGTGGGAGAGGTCATTGCACCTCACTAGGTAGCTACCGCCAGCCTTAAGCTGGGCAGTCCCTAGCCAGTAAGGTGCTACCTCACCACAGTCTGTTAACCTCACGGAGTGCATGGGGTTTAGGGTGAAAGCCGACAAGCAGATCGATAACCCTGCACCATGCAACAATCATAAGAAAACTTCTGCCCTAAAGTTGGGCACCTGGAATGTTCGGACAATGACCCCTGGCTTTTCTGACGACCTGCAGGAAATAGACGACGTGCGCAGGACAGCTGTCATCGACATGGAACTGAGTAGACTGCAGATGGACATTGTTGCCCTGCAAGAGACAAGATTGCCAGACATGGGATCTGTCAAAGAAAAAACCTTCTCATTCTTCTGGCAGGGAAAACCATTGAATGAGACTAGGGAACATAGTGTTGGCTTTGCGGTCAGAAATACTCTTCTGAGATCCATTGTTCCACCTACTGTGGGGAGTGAAAGAATCCTGTCTCTGCAGCTCCACTCATCAGGTCACCCTCATTAGTGCATATGCACCAACACTGTCATCCACAACAGAAGTCAAAGACAAATTCTACGACGATCTGGCAGCTACTATCAAAAAAATCCCTGAGAGAGAACCACTGTTCATTCTTGGAGACTTTAACGCTAGAGTTGGTGCTGATCACAATTCCTGGCCCACTTGTCTAGGCCGTTTTGGCATTGGAAAGATGAACGAAAATGGCCAACGCTTGCTGGAGTTTTGCTGTTATTATGGTCTTTGCGTCAGCAACACATTCTTTAATACAAAGCCTCAACACAGAGTTTCCTGGAGACATCCAAGATCCAAGCATTGGCATCAGCTCGATTTGATCCTCACTAGACGTTCTAGCCTTCCTAGTAGTACGATCACACGCAGCTACCAGAGTGCTGATTGCGATACTGATCACTCCCTGGTGTGTAGTAGAGTAAAACTGCGAACAAAGAGATTATATCACACGAAAAAGGAAGGAAGACCACGTATTGACATCAGCAAGACTCGCGATCAAAGAAAAGTGGAGGAATTTGCCCAAGCGCTTGAGGAAACCCTTCCAGGCCCGCCTGATGCAAATGCACCTGAACGATGGGAACATTTCAAGAACGCTGTGTATAACACCGCCTTGTCCACATTTGGCAAGAAGACCAAAAAGACGGCCGACTGGTTCGAAGCCCATTCGGAGGAGCTGATGCCAGCCATCGAGGATAAGAGGAGAGCTCTAGCAGCATACAAAGCCTGTCCTAGTGAGTACAACTTGCAAGCTCTTCGAGCTGCTCGTAGCCAAGTCCAACAGAATGGAGGGAAGGTGGAGTACCACAGGACATGAAGGATGCAAACATTGTCACATTGTATAAGAACAAAGGAGACAGGGGCGACTGCAATAACTACAGTGGCATCTCTCTTCTCAGCATTGTAGGGAAGCTGCTTGCCCATGTTGTGCTGAAGAGACTCCAGGTGCTTGCAGACAGAGTCTATCCAGAATCACAGTGTGGATTTCGAGCTAATAGATCCACCACTGACATGGTATTCTAACTCACTCTTTGTGGTCTTCATAGATCTTACAAAGGTCTTTGATTTGGTTAGCAGGGACGGCCTTCTTAAAATCCTTCCCAAGATTGGATGTCCACCTCGACTCCTTAACATCATCAGGTCCTTTCATGAGGAAATGAAAGGCACTGTAGTTTTTGATGGATCAACATCAGATCCCTTTGACATCCGAAGCAGAGTAAAAGAGGGCTGCGTCCTCGCGCCGACCCTGTTTGGGATGTTTTTGCTGTCATGCTGAAGCACGCCTTTGGAAGTGCAACAGAAGGTGTCTACCTCTGGACTAGATCAGATGGAAAGCTCTTTAATCTTTTTAGATTGAGAGCAAAGACCAAAGTCCAGCTGAAATGCATGCGAGACTTCCTCTTCGCCGATGATGCAGCTGTTGTTGCCCACTCTGCTGAAGACCTCCAACAACTCATGAATCGCTTTAGCAAGGCCTGCCAAGATTTTGGATTAACAATCAGCCTGAAGAAAACACAAGTCATGGGCCAGGGCGTGGACTCACCTCCCTCTATTACCATCTCCACACAAGGATTGGAGGTTGTTCATGATTTTGTGTACCTTAGTTCAACGATCTCTGACACTCTCTCCATAGATGTCGAGCTGGATAAATGCATTGGCAAAGCAGCTACCACGTTCTCTAGACTCACAAAGGGAGTATGGCTTAATAAGAAGCTGACGGCATATACCAAGATCCAGGTCTATAGAGCCTGTGTCCTGAGCACACTCCTGTACTGCAGTGAGTCCTGGACCATTTGTGCACGACAGGAGAGGAAGCTGAACACGTTCCATATGCGTTGTCTCCAATGCATTTTTGGTATCACCTGGCAGGACAAAGTTACAAATAGAGTAGTCCTAGAATGAGCTGGAATTTTTAGCATGTATACATTACTGAAACAGCGACGTCTACGTTGGCTTGGGCATGTCGTGAGAATGGCTGATGGTCGGATTCCAAAAGATCTCCTGTATGGAGAATTAGTGCAGGGAAAGCGCCCCAGAGGGAGACCACAGCTGCGATACAAGGAGATCTGCAAGCGGGACCTGAAGGCCTTAGGAATGGACCTCAACAGATGGGAAACCTTGACATCTGAGTGTTCAGCCTGGAGGCAGGCGGTGCAGCATGGCCTCTCCCATTTTGAAGAGACACTTGTCCAGCAGGCCGAGGCAAAGAGACTGTCCTGAAACCAGCAAAATCAGGGAGCTGGACAGGGGACAGATTGTATTTGTCTTCAGTGTGGAAGGGATTGTCACTCTTGAATTGGCCTTCTCAGCCACACTAGATGCTGTAAATTTATATTTATATCTATATCTATCTATAAATTGATATTCCCGATGGTGGTGGGTTACACTGTGTATTTGAGCTTTGATTCTGTCATTTATGTTTTTGTTATATTTTGTTATATTAAAAAAAAGATGGATTGACTCCCTAAAGGAACCCGCAGGCTTGAGTTTACATGCACTAAGCAGGGCTGTTGAGGACAGGACATTTTGGAGAGCTCTCACCATAAATTGGAGACAATTTGACAGCACGTAACAACAGCAACCCTAGTAAAAACTAGATACTGGATTTAAGGCCATGTCATCCATATGTTGTATGGTATTCAGTGAACATTATTTGAGTAGATACGCATAACAAGATAAGAGCAGGAGGACCAGATAGTCAGCAGCAACTATGATGTCTGGTGCATCACTATGGCTTGAGATATCTCTACCTCATTGCTTCGTTTGCATATTTTATGGCAAGAAGTGCTGCAAAAATATGGAGAGGGATTGTCAGCAGCAAAGCGAGAGAAATCCTAGTTTTGTGCATGTGAGGTCCTGTGGGAGGAGGAGTTAAAAAATAAACAGAGCAGTGTTTGCACTAGCGATGTAACGAATGCTCATTCCTGGCTATTTTCCAAGTCTTACTGTGCTAAGATGTCTTGCTGGACTTTACCCCCGCATATTGAGATTTCAAAGCTTCCCACGAAAACAAGACCTCCCATGTGTTTATATTTGTTGTTGTTCTTGTTCTCTCTCTCTCTCTTTGTCTGTGTGTGCTCGTGTGTTAGAAACATCTAAATTCTGTGCAGCTCAATGTCACTTTCAAGGCACCTTGTGCAGGAAAGATTTATTTATTTATTTAAAATATTTTACCCTGCCTTTCTCCTTAAAAAAGATCCAAGGTAGCTTACATAATTAAAAACCAATATTTAAAGGCTAGAAACAGTAAACATACAAATATATATATTTTAAAATCACACTAAATAATGGTAAACAGAATCAACACCAAAACCAGGTTCAAAGCAGCAAGGCATAAAACTCCCATTTAAAACCCTCTCAAATAGCCAATCCCTAAGGGGAAACCTTTCTCAAGAGAAAGGTCTTTGTCTGCTTTTGGAAAGACAGCAACGGTGGGGCCAGCCTGGCCTCCTGTGGGAGAGGGTTCCAGAGTCTGGGAGCGGCAAGAGAGAAGGCCCTTTCCCATGTCCCCATGAAATGCAACTGTGAGCATGGTGGGACTGAGAGAAACGCCTCTCTAGATGATCTTAACAGCCAGGCAGATGCTAGAAAGAGCACAAAAAGATGCCATTTTGTGTTGGAGTTATAATAATTTTGTGTGGGTTGCTGTTTCTTTCGTGGGTGGGGGGAATGACCATGAAACATCCAAGAAATCTTGCAAGGTTTCTTTACTCTCTCCTGCCAAAAAAGTTCATAAAAATCTTTTGCTGCATAGAGAAAAGAGGGTGCTTTTCCTTGGTTTTTTGCTGGAAGCTACAGGTTTCAGATCCCTCGTTTGCCAAAGTAACTCAGACCTTTAGAATGTGTCACAGTGGTTAATATGAGTATTACCATCCTTGTTGATTATAATTTAGCTATTGTAAAGCTATGCTGTGGCACAATTTTCTAAAAGTTGTGTTAACAATAAAGATGATGAGGGATTACACTGGAGATGCGTGGATGTTCTCTATTTTTTCTTCTTTTACTTGAACAAGTACTTCCTGTAATTATAATGACTTGTCCATGAATTCCCGTTGATTGTTGTTTCTGGTTATTTCTAATTATCAAATGAGCAGTCCTAGCCTTTGTACTTACACAGTAGGTCCAGAAAATTCCTCTTCAGAAAGTGTGCATAAAAATGTAATCTTGCCTACCCAGTCCTGTCATTACAGCAAAAAGTTCTGTGGTTTAGGCATTTATTCAACTATTGTATATTTGTTGTCTGAAAAGATCCTTGCATGTTTATGAGGTGTGGCCAGGAATATGGCTCTAAACTTGTAGACAGCAAGCTGAATTGAATAGCCTTCCATTGGAGGACAGTTATATAAAAAATCACATACCGTCTCTAGCCTTATATTTCCCTCTTGCTCTAATTCTCTGGGTTGGATAGCTAATTGCAATGCATAGTATGCTAATTGTATATTATTTCATACTCCAGGTACATGTCTGCTCTGCAAAGTTTTGTAAGATAGACATCTGTTTATTTTTACAGTACAGATGTTTTGGCTACATAGCTTTGTGAATTGGGTACCTGTCTGTTGAGCTAGAGGTCAGGAGTTTGGTACTCCACAGTAATGTGTATTTATTTATTCATTTAATTCATTTATTAATATCATTTCTATGCTGCCTTTCTCCCATAAAGGTACTCAAGGCAGCTTATAATATTTAAAATACAAATTAAAAAGTGTGATAAATTATTCAGATAAAAAACATGAAGTATGGACTTGTTTAAAATAATCATATAAAAACATTAAAAACCTTTAGATACATGCTTAAAAATACTGTATTAAAAGTTAGGGAAGAGTCCAGCTTAAATGTCCAATGTAGTTTAAAAGCTAGTTTAAAAATAATATTTTTACTTTTACCTGAGGGAGTGCAATCCATAACCTAGGATTAGCCAGAGAGAGGGCCCTCTCACGTGTTGTAGAAAAGCCAGGCTGTATGGTTTGGGGGCAACAACAGGTCCAATGTGTCCCTGGAAAAAGGTAATGGGAAACCATTTCTGAGTACTCTACCTAGAAAATTTTGGAAAAGTTATCATAAGTCAGTATCAACTTGATGGTATGCAATTATTATGATCAATATGGGTGAGCCACAACTGCCCGTCTAGATCAGTGGTTCTCAACCTTAGATTCCCAGATGTTCTTGAAAGGTCTTGAGAAATACAGTTTATCTATTGTGTTGGGTGTTGGGTGATTTCCATCTTCCTGCACGTCAGGAGGGATGGAGTAGGGCAGAAACCACAATCCTATGTATTAATTGTAAACTCATTCTTCAAGTACGTATGGATATTCAGGTAGCCCATGTCCACAGAAATAGTGTATACACCAATAGCAAACTCATTTTCTAAGAACCAATTGTTATGTGGCAAAAACAGAGCTACTAAAACACACACAAAAAGGGATCAGAAGGGCAGGAGAAACTTCAATTTCTCCAGAAATACAGGAAAGCTGTAGGAGAGATGTGAAAAAAGTGGTGAGCAACTGAAAACAAGTCATTGGGAATCGGGCATGCTCAGTTGCCATCGAGTGCTGAGAGTAAAATATGGAAAGAGGAATGTAATAACCCAACAAAAAAGGCATGGCTGATTTCCGGAATCCTGAACAGGGGCATTCTCCATACTGTAATATTTTACTGCTATTCCCGCTTGCATTGTATTTCTAAGCCTTTAGTGTGGAGTCACCTAATACTACTGCAGTTTCCAGATGTCCCCTGGGGAGAGGAGGTGATCATTGCAGTGGTTTTAAGTTTATTTTATTTTATGTATGTATTAGTTGCATTTATGTCCTCATTCTTCATCAGTAACCTCAAGGAGATAGATGTACTGTATGTGGCTCTCCCTCCCCGATGTTATCCTGAAAAAAGCCCTGTGAAGTTGGTCAGGTTGAGCTACTGTGACTGGCCCAAGGCCACGCAATGAGTTTGCGAATTTGAACCTAGGTCTCCTGAGTTGTAGTCCAGCACTCTTAAAACCACATGGTCTCACTTAAGTTTATAGTCTAAGGTAAAGGTTCCCCTTGACATTTAGTCCAGTTGTGTCCGACTCTAGGACGTGGTGCTCATCCCACAGTTTATAGTCTAGATATGCTCTAATAGTGAAGAATCCTGTTTTGGTTTCCAGCGGAAGCATTTTCTTTTTCTCTCAGTTTAATTTCATGCTTCTGGTCAAATCCAGCCTGTGTGTAACATGCGTGGTTTCACTCTCATTTAAAAGAGCACCAAACTCACCCACAGGTCACTACATTTGACTTTGTAGCAATATTGTTGACTGTCATGCTAACTTATTTCCATTCATGGAAGAGTTGTTTCCTTTATGTTTGCTGGATTTCTGCTTGCGGTACTGCTTACTTTTCCCCATCTAAAGTCTGATTTTTCTTTCTTTTTAAAAAAAAATCCCCAGTAATGCATCTGAAGAGAAATTTCTGCAATGCTGTTTTGAGTGAACAGTACTATGAAATTTTACGGCCATCTGTTCCTTCACTGAAATAAAGAGATGCCTGACAGGAACTTCAATAAAAAGCTTAAAAGAATCAGACACTAACAAAATGGACTTAACACACAGGGAGCTGTTCCACATTTCTGTGTATATAATATCTTTGGATGCATTAGGTTGTTTACACTGCAGACTTAGAATATGTTATTAAAAATATCACACATGACAGAGGGGCATTGAGTTTCATTACTGGGATGCAATTATCTCGCACTGTGTGAAGCTGCCTTTTCTTGTCAGGAGCAAAGGAAAAGCTCTAAGTCTATTATAACATCTCTTTTGATGTTTTTATAGGATATAATGAAAGATGAATGCTCATCGCTGAAGCTGCAGCTGAAAGAGAGAGATGAGCTCATTTCTCAACTCCGTGAAGAACTGGTAAGCATGAGGCAATACTTATTTCTTTTTGGAATTTACTCCACCTAAGAAATCACTTTAAATAAATAAAGTAATTAAGCAAAGAAGGAAGGAAGGAAGGAAATAAGTGGAATGCCTGGTCTGCTGCTGGATGACATGGAGTCATTTTAATCATTCCTTTCTGATTTAGGCATATTTTGTCAGACTCTGAAAGAATGCAAACCCAGTCTCATGTAGAGTAGTTGTTTGTTTTAGAAGGTTGTGTTGACAGTTGTGTTGCAGCATCAAAGGCACATTAATTAAGCTTGAGAGACAAGCCATAGTTCTGTGTGGGTTTTGCATGGCAAAAGGAAGGAACGGAATATGTGTCCCCAGTGATTTACTGTTAGTGATGCTTTTCAGCGACAGAATTAATCACCAACATTTGGCTACGTATTCTTTCAGGTTCCCCATGAAACGTATTTGTCTGATCCCACTTCTAGCTCACTATATTGTATTGCAATGAGTACTTTTTATATAAAAAAGAACAGATTAATATATTTAGCTCAGTCTACCATTTTGGACAAATGCTGAGTCAGATCTGTGGTATTTTCTGCAGGAAAAGCTTATAGCTTAGAACACTGGACATTATGTGCTTGATTGTTAGTAAAACTTCTGTGATTAACTCTGCTCATGACTTAATGTGTTAATGTACTGAGTCATGTGCTGAAACATGAGCATGTGTAGTGGTTCTTTCTTCAGCAACAATTAATGGAATCCTAGGTGTATTTTAGTACAGATCATAGGTCTGCTCCAAATGCAAACCCAGGGGAGTTTTGAAAGTGTTGGCCAGTAGAAGAGGGTGGGTTGCCCTAGCAAAGCCATTACTTTTAGGCATTAGAACAGTGGTTCCCAACCTTGGTTCACCCGATGTTCTTGGACTAAAACTCCCAGAACCCTTCATCACTAGCTGTGCTGGCCAGGATTTCTGAGAGTTGTAGCCCAAGAACATCTGGGGAACGAAGATTGGGAATCACTTCACTTGAAAGTGGACATGGAAATGAGTAATCCTATCAGCCTCTACACAAGTAACCTTGGCTCGCTTTAGCTCCCCAGATCCTCAGTCTGCATGGCCATGCTGTTTGAATGATTCTGGAGCTGTGCTCCACAAAAGTTACTTTTTCTGTGTTCTAGGCACTACAACAATGACTGTGCAATTGCACAGTTGATAAGTAGGTTCATGGCTTGGCCTAGATACAGCATATGGAGACCTCTGTGGTGACCATCCAGGAATCAACATTAGCTTGTTTGATGGTGGCTGCAGCCTTGTGCATCTACATAGCCACCTTCAGAATTTTAATGGTAGGGCCAGGAAAGCCTCTCCCTGCCTCTTTCTCCACACTCAAGCAGCTTGTCTTTTCCTCTTAGCAGACTTATCTGATTGGTTGGCTGTTCTAATGAAGTTGCTCCTCCCAGTTGTATAATGCACATGTCCCTCCAAAAGTTGCTCTAGAGTGTTGTGGCTTTGTGCTGTATCTCATGTGAGAGACTGTATCTAAGAGGAAGAAAATCCTCTTGCACACTTGCAGAAGTGACATCTGTTTGCACGGCTGTTGCTTCCCAACCATCATTGTTGATTGATGTTTGTGATGAAGAACACACTTAACTGGCTGCTTGGATTTTCTCTGTATGGCATCTATCTTTTGTTTTCATGCAACTATTTTATACATTAAGAAGGATAAGCATTGTTTGCATGGAAGACATTGTTTCCAAGAATATAAAGAGATGTTTTTCAAAGTGTCTGCAATAAATGTTCATTAACTGTGTTTTCAGATGTGGCTACATCAAGGAAGGAGGTATTATGCAATTATGGAGTGATAACATGGAATATAGAGAGTGTCAAGCTTTTGTGTATTGGTCAAATAGCGAAATAATGTGAGTCTTGTGAGAAGCATGTATTACCAAATGGCTGAAAAGCCTGCCACTGCAGAATTATACCCTGTTGCCGCAATGTAGCTTGCATACTGCTAGCATTTCTCCATTTGGAAGAAAAAATGCAAGTTTTGAGAAGGCCATGAAAGCACGTTGTTGGAGCTTCATAATTAAGCAATGACTTCTTATTTGTTTTTGTTGGTTTCTTTGTTTAAAACATTTATACCACTGTCCTTTAGCCAAAAACAGTCCTAGAGTGTCCTATGAAGATAAGTAGCAGGAAAATTACCTCAAGCTTACATTCTAAATTCAAGATATGACACAGGAGGAATACAGGATAGGAAGGGAAGGGGGGGTGTTACTATTTTTGAGCTTATTTGTTTATTACATATAAGCTGTGTTTCAACCATAAAGTTCTCAAAATATGTATAAGAAAACTAAAGATGAAAGCAATGCATTGTTAGCGCAACAGCAAGGAAGAGATGATAACAGTACACAGTTTATTAAAGGAAGTAGGAAAAGAGACGGTTAGGCATCCAGAAAACTGCTTAGCTGTTAGTGGGTTTTGTTGCTATTGTAATAATTTTGCTTTCTGTTAATTGTGTTTCTTATTGATGCTTCCTTTTTTTAAAAAAGGGAAATAGTATCAATTTTTAAATAAGGAAAAGAAGATATGGCAGCTCTTTAAAAAAAAACTCTTATTAAAAAAATCAGGAATGCAGATGTGTGGAAAATGAGTTCCATGAAGTGGAAAGGTACTAAGAAGTTCTAAGTAGCTAGTGTCAGTTTTTACCCCGTAGATGATAGAGACTGTGAGCAGGTCATCCATAGCTGAGTTCTAAGCAAGGGAGATCACATACCAGATTTTTGTCCAGTACCTGGCTGTCGGACATTCATGACTTTGAATGGCAGCACAAGGACCTTGAATTTGGATGGGAAAATATCAGAAAGCTCTCGCGAGATTATTGCAACATACGTCACTTTTCTAAGTGACCCAAAATAACAAACATGCTCGACATTTTGAACCATTTAAAAGTTGAAAGAACTTTTATTTTTATGATTGTCAGAAAACTGAGCCCTAACCCATGACTTTTGAATAAAATAAATAGTTTTGTAAGAAGTATGTGTTTTGCACCTCTTCGTAGATACATGTAGCTGATGTTTCTTTGGGTAAAGTAATGAAGTTAGTGAATCATACTGAGATAATGAACCAATGACTGGAATCCTAGTGGTTCTCATGTAAATTTCCCATAGCTAATTGCATCAAATTGACAAGGTGTCAGGGTGCATCTGGGTTGTGTCACAAGGCATATGTGGAGATACGCCTTGACATCTAATCAATTAGCTGCAATTATCCACAGCAAGTTATGCAGCGTTAGCCAAACATCAGCAGGATTCCAACCAATATGGAGTTTGTTCAGACCACTTCATGGGAGCTACTCCTTAACATTATGTAACAAACATGCCCTTTGGCTGTAGTTAGAAGCCATTATTGTGGCACAGTTCATGAACTGCCATACATCAGCTCAAATAAGTTGTCATCTAGTTTAATATTGTCTAACTGGATGTGGTCTCCCAGGAGAAAGAAAGGGTTTTCCCAACATCTTCTACCTGATCCCTTTAACTAGAATTGTCAAGACTGAGCTTGAGACCTTTTGCAGGGTGCCTGCAAAACATGCATCCAACTGCCAAGCTACAGTTCCTCTCTTTAGACTCTGCATCATTGTTTCTTGTGTCAGGACAGCAACAGGACAGCGCGTGTATTTTGTACAAGAGCATGAATATATTAGAAGTGATTTTCCTTTTTGCCTATATAAAGGGATCCCAAAGTGAGGTACAATAAAAAATAGATATAAATAGCCATCATTTAAAACCAGATTATGAACAAATGGGAGAGCCAGCCTTAAAAACTGAAAGTCATAAAGAATAATGCAGTTTCACCAGCATGCTGGAAGTTCAGCAAGAATCTATCCATGATATTCCTGGGGACAGAGTTCCTTCATCATGGTGCATCCTCTCATGTGTCCTCATCAATCTAGGTAGAAGACACAACATAGAACATGTCTAGAGTTCCATTCTACCATTATTTGGGGTAATACAGGCAGCCCTGGCAATGCAAATAATTCCTTTGTCCCCACTCCTGGAAATATTTCCATCCCAGACTATTCTCTGGAGTTCTTGAACAGTCAGACTGGATTGGTAGCATGGAATAAAATTATGGAGACATTACACTCCATCCAAGTAAATTCTAAACGTTCAGTGGATGCTACAGGAACTACTAAAGCAGCCAGAGATACACTGCAGGAATCACTGAATTAAAATCAGAATCTCCCTTCTGTCAGCCTTGCTCATTTATTTGGAATATTACTTGGTAGATAGGCAGTGCAATTTTAACTCAAAGAGGTGGCAGCTATATTGGGTTCATAATGAAAAGAAGCCTCTTAAATCCCTTTGCTGGTTGAGCCCCATTGTGCTGGCTGATCTCATTGATTTGCTGGAGAAGATCTGCCTGCTCAACTAATTTGCTGACCAAGATCAGTCACCAGAAGAGCCAGAAGGAGCTAAAAAAGATGCAAGGAGAAGGAAAAACTGAATTATGCCAGACACAGACCTCCTCCAGCCCCAGGATGACGTTGTTGTGCCAGCATAATATTAGGCTTAGGCGAGGGCAATCCTGTGTGTTTTCAACATCTGTGCTGTCAAGTCAATTCTGACTTACAGCGACCATTTCCAGGGTTTTCGACATAGAGAGTACTCAGAGGTGGTTTGTCATTCCCTTCCTCTGGGGGCATCTGGGATTGTGCAATTTGTCCAAGGCCAGACAGGCTGGCTGTTCTGGGATGCATAGTGGTGAATTGAACTCCTAGCCCCAGGCTCCACAGGCAAGATACTTAACTCACTGAACAATCCAGCAATCTGCAACATTCCTAGGCTGGGAGAATTGCTGGATTCAGCACAGTTTCAGCTAGCCTACTGTCACCTGGCTCTCAGCCATCTTGGCTAATTAGGGCTCTTCCATTATATACCTCCTTTCCTCCAACGAGTTCATGACATTGTACATTGTTCTCCTCTTTCTCACAACAAACCTCTGAAGCAGGTGAAGCTGACAAGATTATCCAGCAAGGATAATGGCTGAGTGGGGATTTGAACCCACATCTTTTGAGTCCTTGTCCAGTATGCTAACCATTGAGACACCTTGGCATGCCCCATCCATTTCAGCAGGGTCCCTTGATTTTCTATGTAGGAGTTTCAGAGGACTGGAGAACTACAAGAGCTGCCATAGAACTTCTTCCAGCCTATCTGCATGCACCTAAATTCACATTTCACTCATGGCTAAAGACCACATCAAAGCATAGAACTCTTCCGTTGCTATCATGGTTTAACGAGTGAACTATTATGTTTTTTTGGGTGAGCATCTGATATCCAGTGAGATACAACACCTCTTCTTTTATGGGTCATCAAAACCAGGGCCCTTACCCTGACTGGAGGAAAATGAGAAAATCTGAAAGCTGCTTCAGAGAAACTATGCATACACTACAGCTGTTTCATATAGGGAGCTTAATAGTTTAGGACAAGCTGATGGAATGCATGTGGTAGACCTGAAGGTTCTGGGTTTAATCTTAGGCATTAACATCTTTCAACTTGGCATTTTCTCTGAAATCATGAGTATTAGATATGCAGCAGAAGTTTCTCACCACAAGGGTAAAAAAAGATAGTCATCTCAGGCTTATTCGCTCTCTCTCCCCCCCCCCCCCCCCCCGACCAACTTTCCAATGTGCTTTAAGGTAATTTTTAATTTGAGGCACTTTATGAGTTTATGCATATTCCGCTGTCCTTTTTAGCAGCTTTGCACGAAAGATGCTATGGCTGGCTGTCATCAAAGTTATAACATATTATGTTGTAACATTAACTTGGACTTTTTCAAAATAATCAGGTCCTTTTCAAGTTTGATCTGGATTTCATGCTGATACTAACAAATGAGGCTGTACTCATTTATGCTAGCTATACTTCTACTTCCCTATCATTTAAAAAATAAAATAAAAATTGTTTTCCTTTTTTAAAGAAAAAGTATGCAAGTTCATTACCCTTCATAGCAAAATAGATAAATGTGGAGAAGTAATTTTAATTTAGTTCAAAATACCTTTTGTAAATTGAATTAACTTCCATGCCCTTGAATCTTTAATGGCATGATAATCTCTGACAGGAGTAATAGTTATACGCCAGGAAATCATATTGTGTATTCATCCTTATGATAATTCCTTACTTGTTCTGCATTTTATTATGAGTTTTGATCTTATTTCACGTGGGCTATTTTATGATGGAATATTACAGGTCGGTAGATGATTTACATAAGAAGAGACAGTTATAAGTACTTTCAAATCTTTTTTTCTCCCTCATATTTAGGAAACATCTGAGTAGAAAAGAAATAGATTAGGTGTACTTAAACATTATTAAAGTGTCAGATTCCTCTCCCCTCCTTTTTTTACAGAGAGAATTAATTGCATGTATTCCAGAAAAGGGCTTATCTCAGCAGTAATTACTCTTCAAGTCAACTCTGCAAGGCAACTGTAGAGTGGGAAAATGACAGTATCCAGTGATACACCGTGTGGATTAGCCTCCAATTTCTCGTACTCTCTGAAACCTTGATGAAAAGCTGTCAGCGAGATAGAATCTTTAATATTCCCTTGCTCTTGTGGAGGTGATTCTGCATATTAGTTTAAGTCTCTATCATTAAGCAGCACCATTTTGCACCTCTCTGGTGCTGGATGCAGATAAATGATTGTCATGCCATCGCTGCAGGAAGAGGTTTCTGGTCTGATGCTGATTTCCTCTGACATATTTGCATAGAAATAATAGGACAGGAGTTGAGTGCATCAGCAATAAAGCTCTGTCCTTAAGTGTCTCTGGAGATGTTACAATGTGACTAACACCCCTTTAATAACAATGCAGTGCATATGCTTGTCTTCTGTTAAGGTGTCACTGGTAGACTGCTAGCTTCAAGAGATATGCATGATTTTACTGACAGGTCCCCTCGCAGATTTAGATGAATGCGTTCCTGCTCTACTTTGAAAGTGTCTTCGCCACTTCTGCCGTACTCAGGAAATCAAAAGCCAGCTGTGTTTAGATGACTATGAAGGAGAAGTATGTCTCTTTTATTTCTGGCTGGTTCCAATGGAAACATTAAATCTTTAGAACAAGAAGAGTAGAAACAAATTGGTTGTAACTTTCTGCCCTTAATTTTTTATTTCACTTTTCCTCATTCCAAAGAATTCAGGATAGCATATGCCTAGTTTTTCCCCTCTGCCCTCTTGTCTTCTCACAGCAACCTAATTCAAGTAGGTTAATCTGGAAAATGGTGAGTGAGTGGCTCAAGGTTATCCATGGAGCTTTGTGGATATGCACAGATTAGAACCTGGGTCTCCTCTGTCCTAGTTACCCCTTCTTTATAATTTGTATTAGTGTAAATACACTGATACAATCTTCACAGATCTATCTGTGAAGATTCTCAGTCATCCAGGTGAGGTTATCTGGAAGTTGAGTCATGGCAACTGGACTTCTTTAAGTCCAGTTGCCATGACTCAACTTCCAGATCATCTTCACAAATACACAGATAGTGTAAATACAGTTCTATGCATGAGAAAGTGAGACTGAGATCTAACGATTGCTGCATAACTAAAATGGAATGTAAAACCTATTCTGTTGGGTCAAAAGAACTGTACATTATACTTCTGCATGCTGTGGGCCATGGAAGAAAGCCTTGGTTTGTGTTTTTCCCCCATCAAGGAGTAAGCTAATATCCTCACTCCTCATTCTGTACTTCCTAAATTCTGGTTGAAAGTGGGGCATGTCCAGAAATTGCTGTAAGCACAGTTTATATCAGCTTTCAGCTTATTCACATTATTTGCGTCTCTCCCACCCTTATCTCTGTGTATAGAAGCACTTTGATAACACAACAAGCATGTCATTGTATGCCTGCTAGCCTCAAGATTCCTTTTATGCACTGTCACTGATAGGTACAGGTAGTTCTGTCAGGACACAAATAGAATCCAGATGCAATCATATTTGCAATTACAAATATATTTTTGAATGACACACTATTTTTGTATGTCTTTGTCAATATATGCACACTTCTTAATAATCTAGATGCAAATGGTAGTGACATTAATATGTAGGTACATCCTTTGAGTGTAGTGGATATACTGCAAAAAGAGAAGATTGTTTAAGCGGAGAGGGTAAAAATTTAATTTTTTCATACCTGAACTCATCTTCTAAAATATGTATGTTGGAATATTTTATATTTTTAATCTACTTTAAGCTGCTGCAAATTAAACCCTTTAGGCTAAATTGGGAGATAGTGTTTGTTTTAATTCTTGGGTTTTTGGTTTTTTTTTAAGAAGTAGCAAATTGTTCTCTTATTATCAATTTAATGGCACTTGCTGAAGAGTGCTTCTTACACTCAATGCTTTGTGATGGAAATAATCTTCTTCCTAATTTAGACTACAGAACCAAGTAAACTGCCTCTCTTTGCTTTATTGACAAGTAATCTGCATAATAGTATGTTTTCCCTTGGAGTCATAGTTTTATGGCATTTGTTACAAGACTAAAGGCGTGTATAACAGGCAATTCAAAGGTCTTGATTTGTTTTGCTTGTCTAAAGTCAGTGGTGGTACTGTCAGTGCTGTTTATGAGATACTATGGGTGAAATCCAATTTGCAAAAACCGCTCATACAACACCCCATTAAATAAAAAGTTCACCATTTACTAAGCTTCCAGTATCTTCTTGTGTGACTGTGTAACACTTTAAAGTTCTATGGGATTATTTGCTTACTTAGATATCTATTGATGAACCTTTCAAAGTTGCTTGTAGAATTGCAAAGTTCAAGTGTCCCTCTGAATTCAAATTCAGATAAGAAGATCAGACATCTTCCTCAACTGGGTTGGGTGTCCAATACATAGAAGAATTAGTTCTTCAAACCCCTAAAATAAAATATCAATTCAGTTGTATGCAATTTATGAATTCACTTTGTGGATTCACCCCTCCAAAACAAACATAGGAATTATACCTAGACCAAGTTGGCAAAGGTTTTTCAGTTTACGTGGCAACAGTAGCTCTGGCCTCTTCATTTCTCCCACTCTTTCAGATTCAGATCTCTTACTCACAGCCCTGCTCTTTCTTAGCCCTACCCCCTTTGGGCTGAACCAATATTTCATAGGGGTTACAAAGGGAAGCCCTATTCTTCCCAGCAGGCAATCTCTGCCAATCCTAAGGCAAGCTGGGTGGAGCTCAGGCAGAACTATATATGTATGTGGGAGGAGAGTTACAATCTGCCCACTTTCAGCAGAATTCCAGCCAATGGGCAAAAAATTCCCAAGTCAAATAAGTCTGTTGTCAGATCAGTCTTGAATGCTGAGTTAAAATTCCCATGAAGGTTGAAGCCGTCAGAAATTGTTTTATGGAGACAAGACATCAGAGAAAATGAGCTACCTGTTGGTAAAATTGTTGTACTTTACTCTGTGTAAGCAAAATGGAGTATTAAGCCATTGGAAGAGTTACTTTCTGTGTGGGAGATGCTTGCTGTATTTCTCTTGCTATCAGATTGATTTGCTATCAGATTGATTTGCTGTAGTGTCTGAGGATGTCTGAATTGATTCCTTGTTAAGTGCATCCTTCTGAGTTGAGGCCTGCATGGACATTCTTTTGCTTACCCCCAAAAGGAAGCCTTCGTGAGCCAATGCTCATAACCTTTCAAGAGATCTTGAAAATTACTGATTTCATACTAGCTCTGTTTCCTATTAGGGACGTGGTGGCGCTGCGGGTTAAACCGCAGAAGCCTCTGTGCTGCAGGGTCGGAAGACCAGCAGTCGTAAGATCGAATCCACGCAACGGAGTGAGCTCCCGTCGCTTGTCCCAGCTCCTGCCCACCTAGCAGTTCGAAAGCATGCAAATGCGAGTAGATTAAATAGGTACCACCTCGGTGGGAAGGTAACGGCGTTCCGTGTCTAGTCACGCTGGCCACGTGACCACGGAAACTGTCTTCGGACAAACGCTGGCTCTATGGCTTGGAAACGGGGATGAGCACCGCGCCCTAGAGTCGGACACGACTGGACTAAATGTCAAGGGGAACCTTTACCTTTACCTTACCTGTTTCCTATTAAGCCAGGAGTTGATAGAGTGTCTTCCTGTGGCCAATGTGTTACTCCCCACTGTGTTTTTGCAGTCCTCAACCCTCCCCAAAGAGCTTATTTTTCTAGCTAAAAAAATAGAGGGTGAACTGCACCCCTTAGAAGTGGTGGTTCTGCTTTTAAGTGGGTCAAAGGATCTCCCTTGCACTCATTAACATCGCAAAATGCCATTGTTCAGAAACTGGAAATGGACTTCTACTAATCCTCTTTTCATTTTTTTAAGGGTTTGGGGGCATTTCTTTGTCAAACCCACTGACGTTGCCCCCTGCTCTCTAAGTGATTAAACTTACCTTAAGGCATTCAAAGAAAAAATGAAAACTTGTGAGAGCTCTGAGCATGGCTTGTCCTGGTGGTATCTCATTTCCCACTGTAGACTAAGACTAGAAACTATCCATCTAGAATCTGCAAAGGGAAAGATAGTACAGGATCTTTTGAGGAAACAGTAAAATCATGCAACTTGTGCAAAATGTTGACAGCTGTTTATTTGTTTTGTGGACTCCAAAAGAGGAGGTGCATCGGTATCTGTTCTCACAAGCAGCCAGTTGCTGTGTTCTTGCTGTATGAAATGCCCTGGGGGGGCTCTGACTACCCCTGCAGAAAGCTTCTCCTGCATGGAACTATGTCTGGCAATATTTCTGCAGGTGGTAGGCTCTGAAATGGGGCAGCCTGGGATTTAGGAGCAGCCTGGGATTTAATGAATCCAAAATGCCCCCCCCCCAATTCCTCTAGGAGCAAGCATCTATATATTATTTGTACCTGCAGTTGGCCCAAGTCACGTCCCTTCAAGACAAACCAATAGGGTAATTTGGGGGGGGGGGGGGACACTAGAGGATTAAAATAGCCTCCTTGGTTCACATCCGAGCTAGAAGAAGCTGACAGAGCTTTGGAAGTAATGTGCGGTACACCTGATTTCTCCCTAAACACCTCTTTCACACAGTTCACACAACTTACTATCTTGAGGTTAAGCACACACACACAGCACATACATATAGTCAGATATATGCACACACATTTACATGAACAGTTTTGCACTGTGATAATTGTGTATCATCAAGTCAATTTTGACTTATGGCAACCCTTTCCAGGGTTTTCAGTGTAGAGAGGATGCACAGAAGTGGTTTACCATTCCCTTCTTCTTGAGGGCACCCTGGGACTGTGCAGTTTGCCCATAACTACAAAGATTGGCTTCTCTCCCAGAAGGCACAGTAGGGACTCAAACTCCCAACTTCTGGCTCCACTGCCAGAAACCTAAACCACTGAACTATCCAGCCATCTATATTCACCTTAGTAATGGGGAAAGCATGTCATTCCAGACTGCACCCTCTGGATGACTGAGGTGGATGGTCACCAATCCAGCAACATCCGGACCACTATGCATTGCCCGAACCAAATTAGCTGTTTTATTAATCTCAAAATAACAATCAAGGAACCTAAAAAGGTGTTGCTTTTAAAGCCTGAGGCATGTTTGACAAGGACTTAACTGTGCCTAGGAATGAGAATCCAGAACACTACAAAAAGTTTCAGAAGATCAAACAGCTAGCAACAGAAAACAGTTTTGGTGAGCAACAGGTTCTTTTCAACCAGATTGTTATCTATAAGTATCAGAACATGACAGGGCTTTTCAGGCTGAAGTAAATTACTAGATTCCCACAGTGGAATACATAGTCAAATTTACAGGGAAACTCAAATGCCTCATGTTACCACTTCGGCATCTGCATTGTTAAAGCTTTGTCACGAAGGTTATTTCTATACTGTACAGAAACTGAAATGAAACAGCAGCCAAGTTTGGAAATAATATATTTTGAAAAAGAGACTGGGGAAGAGGAAAGGATTCCTAGTGAAATGATATCATCAGTTTCTAATGAATATTTCAGTGCTTGTCAGGAAACCCATTTAAAAAAGACCAATACAGCTTTCTAATTTTCTCCACTGCTTTATCGTATTTCCCTCCAAGCCAAATGGTACAGCAGAGCGACTGGTCTGTAATTTTATATCTGTGTAAGGATGATTTGTCATTGTATGGAACACACTCGCATTTTAAAACTGATAAAAATATTTACATATCTATGGAAATAAGGTTTAAATCTAACAGGGACCATTTTGTATGTCAAGCCATCTATCTCTGGAATAGATTCTGTAGTTGTTTAATGTAACTATTTGAAACTGGGAGTGAAAGGCTAAACTGCAGCCAACCCAAACTGCAGAAAAAGAGCTATGGCTAGAATGCACTTCTGATAAAGCAAAGACAAATAATCTTCAAGCATAATATTCTGTTATTATTCAGTATTCTGGTTTTGTATTCAAATATTTCTGTGACTCAAGCATCACATAAAATATTGTAGAATCCTGTGAGCACCACTGTCGGAGGAGCAGACAACCCCTCTCAGTCCATATATCCATGGGCTTCAGGCTGGAAGGTTGTGGCAACTCCACTATTGAACTCCACGGGGTCAGGGGATACAGAAACATTCACAACCAGAACAACTCCTTCCTTGTGTGTGCGACTGAGTTTGCCTCAGCAGCTGAGCTTCAGTCCCGAGTCCCACCCAAGAGTCTGGTATCACCAGGGCTTCTCTTTGTCTTTGATGAAGGAGGAATGAACAAAAACTGCAGAGCAGCCAAGAGTTCCCATGACTGCCTTATCCCTGTCTGCACCCCACAAAGAGGGGGGAACGGTAGCCCTTGGTTTTTGCTGACTCCTCTGGTAAGTGCTGCAGATGCTCCCGCTCCCAGTGGTGTCTCCAGCTCCTCTTTTGTGTGAGGGTTCAGGTCTGGTCCTGCTGTCCAGGCAGTTGAAGTGGTCTTTACGGGTGGCCCCAGTGTGGCAGCAGTTGTCAATGGTCTCAGTCCACACAATGGGCCCCTTCTGCCCTTTGGGGTGCACAGAACGCCACTAGGATCCTGGTCTAGGGGTTGTGCCTGAGAGTATATCCAAAAAGGCCCTCTGCCAGGAAGGCCGGCATGGGCCCTTCTAGTGCATTGCTCCAGGCCTCCTCGACCCAAACCCCTGCATCAGTTTCCTCTGCCCCTATCCCACCCACCCCCATCTCATCTACCTTTATGGTCCCCAGCTGCTCACAGATCCCAGTCCACACCTCTTTTCCCAGGTGCGTCTCCTCAATGCTTTCAGCTTTCTCCTTTCCCTGGGCAGGCTGACGGGTCCAAGTGCCTGCCTGCAGTCTGGTGATCTCCACATCTGCCAGCCAGTCAGAGGGTGCTGAGCAAGATCTGACAGCCCACCTGGGGCACCAGAGGCAACCCCTTCATAAATCCATAAATGTGTTCTTCAACTAAAGAAGCATTTTTAAAAATGGGGTTTTAGTTTTAATCTGTAAACTGCCCCAGAGTAGTGTTAGCACTATAGGGACAGTATATAAATCGATTAAATAAATAAATTTAAAGTTCCCTGTGGATCCAAGAACAGCATGAGCAGTTCTGCACATCCAGAGGAATCTTGGAATTTTCAAATAGCATCCTCTTCGCTATTACATGAATTTGTATGAATGAGAGGGGGGGAAGCCACGGATACAAGTAAGTCAGATATCGGGGAGGTGCTTTTTAAATATACACCCTAGTCCTTTAGGAACAGCACATCACCTGTGAGGATCCTTCCAGTTTTATGTTTCCTGTGATTAAGAAAGAGACAGAGAGTTTTGGGTTTGAAATACCAATTGCCAATAAAAGGCAGGAGCAATAACACTTTACACACATTTAAGTAAATTGTAGTTGCTGCTCTTCTGAACATGCTAGGAAAAAGCAAAATTGAACACAATGGGATTTGGTTTCTAATAAGCATGCGTAGAATTGCTTCCTGTAAGCAAGCTGTTGTGTGCGTTTTAAAGATATAGTGGTTTTTACTCATTGCCAAATTGGACTTGATGTGATTTTAAGATTCTGCTATATATCAATTTGTAATGATGTGACAAAATCCATAATTATTCTCAAGAAATCTGATTAAAGAGCATTGAATTCTGCTTACTCATTTTAATTTGGTACTACATTGACTTAATAAAGGCAGGAAAGCTTCAATCACTAGCTAATAGTAAATTATCAGATTATCTCTCTAATTTATGATCTTTATGTGCTCAGTAGGATATGCTAATGGCATTCAGCCCTTGATGTGGTGCAGTTATGAAGTTCTCCAGGGCTGCCAAAAAGAAGCAGTTGACTGATATGGTATTCAGTGGCCTCTCTTAGTAAGAACGTGGACTTGAGGCCACATTGCTTTGCATTAAATTTTTATATATGATTTAAGAAGACCTTCCTGGGAGTTTTGCTATATGCTTGCAATGAAACAGCAAGGACTCTACTTTAACAAGTATCTGTCAGCAAGTTGCTTGTGTACATATTGCACTGTTAGACGTATTATATACTGCTCATTTTCTCTTCTTCTAAGCAACCATTTATTACCTAGAATGCAAATGTCTAGCTAGCCTAACTTTAGAAGCTTAGAATTAGCTCACCCACAAAGCATTGTCTCAAGAAACAATAAGGTAGTATATGCTTTGGAAAAATTCACTGCTGATTAGCCAAAGAGAACAAACACAAGGTCTGACGAGCATGTGTAAACTTGCTAAGCCCACAGGGGAAGTAAAAAGCACCTAAAGATAAGGGCTAGGTCAGCAATAGAAGGCAAAGGATACATAACTGTATGCCTTTGTATTCTCAAAGGCTACATTTGTCCGAACGTGATTGGGGCAGACCCAAGGACATTATCTGACGCCATCTACTGCAACATAACTATTTCAAAGGGTATATGTAACTTCATGTAACTTTATGTAACTTTAAACAAGGATGCTTACCAAGAGACTCAGAACCTGTCATTCTGGGAGTGACAGCATCACTTCTTCCATTGTTTTGATGAAGACCTCTATAAAGTCTGTATGAACCTTTGTAAACTTTGAGCTGCTTTATTTCCGTCACTGACTGACAGCACTCTGCCTTGCAAGGCTCTCTGTTTCTTCTTTCACTTCTTTTCTCCAAAAAACTTCTTACCTCTATTTGCGAATTGCTTGCGTGTGTGGGTTCTCTCCAACTGTTTCTCTCTTTTCAGGTCCTTGCCAGAGAAGCCACGAACCTTAAAATTAAAACCTTTTCCATTTCCAACAGCAGAAACATGACATATGCGAGACACATTGGGCTTTTGGTGTTAACAGAATCTCTTTTTTTTTCCCAATGTGAAGAATGGTTGTGCATCTGTGGCATTGGGAAGAGACTAACATCTATATTAGAATGATGGTAATGACAAAAGACTAAATCCACACAATATAATCATGATCTGGATCGTACCTCTGGCCCCATGACAATTTACTTATTCTGAAAAAAAAAAACATTCAACTCTAGTAGTATGATTAATGACACATCAGATGGGTCCTGTAAATGAACCTGAGAAACCTAATGGGACATGCTTTGGATTTCACTGTCAGTCTTAGAGAATCAAGGTAACTCCCACCTCTGCTGTCACACCTTGGGCTCTTTTTTCTTGGCTACATGTGAACTCCCCTCTTGTCTGATTTTGACTACTAAGCAGGATTGGACCTGGTTAATACAGAGGACTGGATGATACCAGGGATTTTCAGACAGGATTAGGAAAGGATCCTGCCTGAAACCTTGCAGAGGCATTGGCAGTCAGGGTTGACAATATTGTCAGTCAGGGTTGACGCTATTGGTCTACATGGACTCAGTATAAGACAGCTTTCTGTGTCCAGAATGGGCCACTTTATTATAAGTCTTATTTTACTTATTTTTGGAGCCATTTACATGCCTTGCATGAGTTAGACCTTCAAGAAGAGTGAGAGAAAGTGAAGTGGACATATTTGTCACCAGCCAGCACTCAAATATATTACAGCTTCCTGCAACTAGGCACGAGAGTGGAACAGAGCAGGATGCTTTTGCCACCTTTGTCATGCCCAAGTGCCTATTTAGGAACCTAAGGGAGTGACTACATGGACTGTTTGGCCCAGTGTTTGGAGAACTGCAGGGACAGGCTGGTGCACTGTTAAAGATGGTGATCAGACAAAGCCTTTGCTAGACCACACCAGCCCACTCCCAGAATGTTCCCACCTACCCTTTCTGGCCCCTGTCAAAGGGCTTTTACTTTTCTGGTGTGGGTAGGAGTTCTCTGGTTTGGATTGGTTCCAACATGTGAGATCGCTGGAACCGATCCAAAGCAAGCCTTCCTCTTTCAATTTGCTAATATTGTGAAATAGCTTATTAAGCCATTTCAGGATATTGGCAAATTAATCACTTTTCCTGCACTTTTCCTCACATAAAGTAAGGATTTCTTTCTTTCTTTCTTTCTTTCTTTCTTTCTTTCTTTCTTTCTTTCTTTCTTTCTTTCTTTCTTTCTTTCTTTCTTTCATACCCCACCTTTCCACTAAAAGATAGCACTCAGGGCAGCTTACAAAGTTACTAAAAGAAATAAAAACTGATAAAGCCAACATTTACGGTATCTAAAAATCTTGATAAAATAATAACCTGTCCCACCATAAAAATCAGTAAAACCCTTTTAGAAATATTTTAAAAATTTAATGTTACAAAAAGGATACAGATTAAAAACTGCAGGGCAGGTTAGACATTATAAGCCAATGTAAAAAGATGTGTTTTTTTTTTTTTACTTCCTTGTTAAAGGATTGGAAACTGATTGTAACTTGTACGAGAGTGCAGTCCAGAGCCTAGGAGCTGCACAGGAGAAGGCTGTCTCCAGCATACTTGTTATTTGGGCTTCTAAGGCTCTTGGTATTTTGAAGAAGGCCTTATATAATAATGCTAAGCCTCCAAGCCCTGAAAATAACTTCAGTTAGCTTCCCACCTGAAAATACTGGTGCCTTTCTTCTCCCCAAATGGCAAAGAAAGCTTTGCCTGAAATCAAAGACAAAAAATGGAGGAGTTCTGACATGGTGTGTAGGGATGGTTGTCTAGCAGTAGTTGGGACCCATTGCCAGGTTTGACATCTTGATAAAGATGTTTCATACATCTGGGGTGTAATTTTTCTGTATATCTTATTGCTTGTCTGATCTTGTGTTCCTGATAGGAAAATTTATTGCAGAAGAGGGAGTAGGTGTATTAATAGATCATTGGGACTGCTGCATGTTCAGGTCATCTATCAAGTCAGGAAATCTTGCTGGTAACATGGAATTTGATTGCATGGCGCAAAGTTTGTTCTATCTTGTTTAATTTATGAAAATAGTATTCATCCCTTAAGGGACAAAGATATTTGCTTGCTTTCTCCCTGTGGTTTTTGAAACAGTGGGTGGACGTGGCTCATCAACACTCTTATGTCAATGTTCAAAATAAATTGTGTTTTCTGTCTCCAGCACTATTTGATCTTTATTTGCCCTGAGAAGTATTAATAATGCTACAACTTTTTCTTGTGGCCCTTGGTCATCCTATAAATGTTTAAGCAAGTTAGTATGATTAAACTTAGCCCTGCCCTGAATCTTTACGGGCATTTGCAATGCAGAAAAAGAGATGTGGAAGCTTTAAAATTATATCTAAAAGACCTTCAAAAGAAGGGGGAGAATGAGAATTGGTGCCTATTAACTGACCCTTTTTGTCCCTCTTGGTTACTTGTTGTTTGTGGCTACAAAGTCCAGCCAGTCAGGGATCACACAATGTCTTGATATTGCATGCAGCTTGAACAGTCATATTTAGCTATGTAAACATCTTACAAAGCCGAGAAGGGCAACACGTTTTGTCCTTACTCTGAATGGGACACTGATTTACAGTTCTTATGAAAAAGGGGAAAGAAGTTTTCACAGTTAGGTCAGTTTTTGCTTTTATGTGTAGGCATTCATGATTCACTTCAGTCACTGAACTTGATCAAACAGTTATGCAAAAGCAGGTAAATTGTATATGAATCCCCAAGGCCATTAGGTTGCAAAATATGTGGCAGACTACGTAGGAATATCTGTACAGTGCTGTGAGCAAGGCATGGCCTACACACCTGAGACTGCCTACTCCATGTTTCTAGTAGGGATGTGAGAAACACTCACCTAGTTCTTTGTTTTCATTGATTTATCCTACTGAAATAGATAAGATCAGTAAGAAATATTCAGCCCTCTGAGAGATTCTTTACCTCTAGGTAAAATATGAGACAAGGAATGCTGTTCTTGTCAAGCACTCTGTCATTTGTTTTAAAAGATACAAACAACGTCTGATGCTTAAAAGCCCATGCAGTAACAGAGCAGCTATTTTGCACAATATGTGTCATGTGTATTAAAGCATTTGCATTAGTTTGCTTAAATACAACCCTCCCCAACCTTACTTTCACTTTGCCAAGAGCACCACAAAATACTCCACCCTCTCAGAAGAATAATTTTGTAGTTCTGTATCTTCGGATGCAAGGACAAGAAAAGTAAGGATTTACTTCTCTCCTCACATGCTAATGTTTAGCCCCTGAGCCCTCAAAACAATTTCAGTTACCTGCTGTCCTGAACATATTGGTGCCTCCCTTCCAAAGGTGCAAAAGAAAACTAAGAAGGTGAAGATGACTGACCTGCTGGTGCAAGTCTTACTGATTCAGAAAAAGCTGTTCCATGCACTTTGTATATAATCTTCTTGTATCCACTTTAGCTTGTCCAGTCTAGGATTCCTGATTGAAGAAGATTTTGTGGGGGACGGAATGTAGATGTGTTAATAGATCACTGGAATGCCACAAGTTCAGATCATTTATCAATAAGAAAATCCAACTGGCAAGAGAATTTGATTGTATAACATGTTTAAGGGGTTACAGTTGCACTGAGATAAGTTTCTGTCTTGTTTTATTTATGAAAGTTAATAGCTGAGAGTGTGACCAAACAGTAGGAAAAATATGCATTGAACCAGTATGAATGTCCACCCAGGAAGTCAGGTTCCTCCAGGTTAATTTGCGTTAACCATCCAGACAGGAGTTGAGAGAGAGAGAGATGAGGAAACTGCCAATGAGCACTTGTTTATGGCTTGTTGAGGCAGCTTCTGATGTAGCCATCTCAATTTCCAGGAGTCAGAAGTGAGAGGGACAACAGCCCACAGCAGAGGATTCCTTAACAAGCTGCAAACAAGTGTCGATTGGAATCTTCCCTACTTTCTCTCTCTGTTCTTTTAGATACACTAGATCAACTTCCAGTTCCAGTGATGACATCAAGCCTTTAAACACACACACACATACAGTTTGGAGACAAGGGGTGTTTAGTTGAGATGAACTGTCTCTCTGTGAATGCCTCTTTGCTTCCTCTCCACCTGTCCTGCCAACCACCAGCACACCTACATATACCCCCCATTCATATACATATACCCCATCAGCACAAGTGATGAACCAGTGTGAATGCATTTGCTTACAGAAAAGCAGAAACCCCACCAGCAGAGGGGAAAAAGTGCAGATTCAGGCTCGGCTGATTCATAGGGACTTGTACGTCATGTAGTCAACTGCAAGTAATACAAATCTGACCCTCCCAATCCCAGAGCAATCTCCATATTATTTGTCAATGTAGTCACAGTTCACTGGCCAGTTTTGGAAGGAAAATAGTGTTGGTAGATAACTCTGAGACTTCCTTATGTTCTTAATAGGAATGTGACTTTTGAATTGTAACAAATGAAAAACACCACAAAGGAGAGTCTTTTAGATTCTTTTGATTGTTTCTGAAGGAGATCCTCTGAAATCTGAATCATTCCATTTAACAAATGAGATGGACCCACAAATGTTTATTTCATTTGGATTTCCTCATTCAAATTACCTTCATTTGACCCATATATGCAGAATTGCCCCACTCATTTCTAAGGTCAGTCTTGCGCATCTTGTGCAATTTGAGAAGAACTTGTTGGTGTAGGTCCACCAGAAATTGACAAGTTTGTTATGGTCATTGATGATGATGATGAATTGGTGGTGATTGAATATAAAGTAGTACCATCCTACACTGGTCTCATGATGGTGGTCATTTTGATAATTTCTCCTTGTCAATTATACTGTTTCTTGCTGATGAATTGAGGAGGAGACGGGAATTGAAAAATGCGACTTTGAAGTGCTGTTAGTGCCCACAAAGGTCTAATATTAACTGATTTTTCTTTCTCATGTACTGTTGTTAGTTTCCAATTTTGGAGTAGATGATTGTATGTTTCCTTTGGGGGGGGGGGCTGTTTTGAGTGTTCTGCATGGCTATATTTGGTTTAGTGATGGAAACACAAATGAGAGAAAACAAAATGTAAGAATTGAAAAGAGCCCATCCCTTTTGTGTTTCATGAAAGTACCGGTACCCAAATGACTAAAAAATGAACGAGACACCCCCCCAAAACAACACAAAATGAATGAAACCTGAAAGTTTTCCCTATACATATTCCTAATTCTTAATATTCTAGCCCATGAACCCTTCAGCTTTCATGTGCAATTCTTTTGCCCTAGACAAGTGGTTCCCAATCTTCTTTGAATCAGAACCCTTTTATAATAGTTGAGTAACCTGCAACCTCCCACTACCATATTTGCATAAAAAGGCACTTTGCAACCTCCTTGGGGGTCATGACTCCCAGGTTGGGAAGCACTGCCCTAGACCAAGAAGAAAACAAAGGACTACTAGCCACATTCTAACAAAGGAAATTAGTAGCAGCCCTATGGGTCAGGGATTGCTGCAATTTGTGACAAGACTCTTCACCAGGAACTTAAAGCTATTAACAAACTTCTGCTGTTCTGTGGCAATTTTTATGGTAGATTTCAGGGGTATGAATCCAGCTGATTGCCTTTGTCTCAGGTGATTGATTAGTTTTGAAGTATTAATGTTCTGTGCTGTTAGCATTAGCACAAAAGCTGCTGCTATTTTTCATCCTTGTACATCTTTTTAATAGGACTGTGAAATTACAGTACCTATGTTATGTATCAGCTGCTGGACAAGCTTCTTTTCAGTTTTTAATGTACTAATTCTTGATGAAAGAATCTGCCATTAGAGAGAAGAATGAGCTCTCTTCGAAGGCCATTAAGGCCAAACGATGTGTTTTTAAAATTCAGAAAGCATCTTAAAATATCCTATCTATTTGGACACTGTTTCAATGTGTTTATTAAGCACTGCAGTTATTAAGTGTGAAATTTCTCCATCAACTTGAGAATGTACATTAATCTAAATCCTGCTCACATATTTTAATTCTCATCATTTCATCTTTTGGATTTGGATCTGGGCTATTCTTCCACTAAATATTAGAATACAAATAGGTTTTAGAAGTTCTACCCTTATTCCTTTGAGCAAACAAGCTCAGTATTAATATTTAGTTCAGAAGAGCTCATAAAATGATCGATAGCATGTCGGAGCAAATTTGACTAAAGAGATTAAATAATGGGAAAGAGCCTTCCCTTGAAGCTTCAGTGTTTCATTTATTATATTGATTTGCCATCTGAGTAAAGTATTTTTTTAAAGTTCAATTAAAGTTGAACTTCGTAAGTTTTGCTTTTTTCACTACCCACACACAGGTGAGGATAGCTACAGCCGTAAATTGATAATAATTGGTGCATTGTAAATGTCAAGCATTTTCGTGTTAAGGGCTAGTTCCCAGATGGGCTAGAGTTGTTTTTCTCTTGATTCTTTATTTTTGTTATTGAAAAGGACCTGTGACACTTAAATTGTCTTGTACTCTTATTTTTCTCGGTAAACAGAGAGACTACAATAGAAAGAAAAACAACATCAGCACTGTTTAGTAAGGAAGTGAAGAAGTCCCAGAGATCTAAGTTAGAAAGAATTTAAACACATGGTCAGCTCTAAGAAACAGACAGGCCATCCACTGCATGCTTACTCAGAAGCAGCTCTGCTAAACTTACTCAATAATTCTGCACAAGACTGGAATCTTCCATTTTGGCTTGGTTATATGCAACATTACGGGCTCCAAAAAGCACTGCCTAGAATCATTTTGGAGTCAAATTTAGATTTAGTCATTTTTCAGATGAGCCTAGTAAAATCAGTGGGATTTAACAATATGATTTCCGTGGGTCTACACTAAACATGGCTATACCTAAATAGATTTTGTAGGATTCAGAGCCTGTTTGAAAAAGTTGTTTAATTGTTTTTACTACTGATGAAGTGAACTGAAGTGACCTTAATGTTTCCTGTGCCGGTCCATCAAACTGTTGTTCTGTTTTGCCTTTCAGCCATCCCATGAGAGGATCTAGGACCAGATTATGTATTACCTGCAATATCATTTACACACTGAATTTTCCACTGCTTCCTTCCTGTCATGACATCAGAATATTATGAGTTTCCTTATACCTATTCCACAACATAGGCTGGTGGCAATGGAAAAATATAAAGATATTTCAATGTAGAATAAATTATTGTGTTCTTCATGAAAAAGGGAAATCTGTAAAATCCACTATGGGAATACTGGCCAGTGGTTTGAATGGGGTGAGAGACAAGTTTAGCAGAGACCCAGGGTTTCAGTGGCATCCCTTGTATCACACATAACACGCAATCTAGTCCTTAAGTGTTGAGATATAAAACAGTTGCAGTTCTATATCTCAACACCGTGTACCAGCCTGCGGTGCCCAGCCTGAGGAAGATTAGTATAGACTGAAAGCTAGAATTTGTGAATTTTTTCATGATCTAATAAAGGTGTTGGGTACCAAGTGTGACGTGTGTAATTCTGCCTTTGGAAACCTCTAGTGCCATGTTTCCCCAAAAACAAGACAGGGTCTTATATTAATTTTTTGCTCAAAAAAAATGCATTAGGGCTTATTTTAAGGGGATTTTTTTTCCAAGTACAACAATCTACATTTATTCAAATACAGTCATTTATTTTATTCATTATTATTAATTTATTCGCACTCTCCTTCCCCTTCTTTAAATGTACCTGGTGCCACTTCCTCCAGGAGTGCCTCTGCCGCTGCTGCCGGGAGGTGGTGGCTCAGGTTCCTCTGGCTGCGGTGCCTGGGCTGAGGCTCCCATTGGGGCTGGTGGGCGCTGGGTTCGTTTTGTGGGAAACGACGGCGGCGTTGGCAACAGCGGCGGTGGAGGGTGGCGGGGGCCTGAAGCCGGCCAGCTTGGTTGAGGAGAGGGCGGCGGCAGCGGCTACTTCAACATGGCATGGCCCTGCCGGTGGCACCGAAGAGGCAGCTGAATGAGAGGAGGGTTAAAAGGCTTATGGTAGGAGAAAGAGGGGAGGGAGGAATAAAGGCATGGCGGGGGCCTGGCTGGCTGGCGGGAGCCGGAGCTAAGAAATTGCCTCCCCCTTCCAACCTTGTGCTTTGTTATCCTCACCTGGGCACACGCTGGAGAGGGGGGAAGCGCGCACACTGCAGAGGCGCAAGCCCCAAGAGCCGTTGGGAACTTAGGAGCCAAGGAGCAATTTCCTGGCGGCGCGCGGCTCCTACCTCCCTGACTGCCCAGCCCCTCCACAAGCGAGGGAAGGGGGAGAGGAAGAAGTTTTAAGTTTCTCTCGAGGGCCTGGAGGATCCCGGTGAGTCCCTGGTGGTGGGCGGGGTTTCACTTAACTAGGGCTTATTTTTGGGGTAGGACTTATATTACGAACATCCTGAAAAATCATACTAGGGCTTATTTTCAGGTTAGGTCTTATTTTCGGGGAAACACGGTATGATCACGAGTCTTTCCGGAGTGTTTCTCTCCTGTACACCTTTTTCTTACATCATTGCTATCCTTTACATCATCCCACTTGACATTTGATGGAGTACATTACTCCTGAAAAGTTCTATAAATAGTATGCTACTTCTGAAGGAGGCTGGGAGAGGAGGTTTTGTGCTTATGACTAATTAGGCATTTGGAAATGATCACATATAAAGAATATGTCTTTCATACCTCATCTGTTTTACGACAAAACAAGTAAGATCTTCCCTGCCTTGGTGCGATGTTTAGATTACACTGGCGAATCCACCATACAAAAATAAGTCAGAAGTAAGTCCAGTTTGATGGTCTTTGTAATTTACTCATCTGTAAGACGTATGATTCCCAGTGGTGTGTGTGCATGCATGCAAGTGTCCAACGAGGTGTGTCACCTGCACCCAAGTAGATCTTGCATTGGAGGGGGAAGGTTGAAAGAACACAGGCACGCACAGCTCAACAAATAAAGAAATCAACAGATGCAAGCCAAACCTTGGAAGCAGCTTCAAGAAAATTTAAAGGGGGGTGGGGAAGGGTGTGAAGCTAACAACCACCAAACTCATGCAAGGGCTTCTCCTCCTTCAGCAAGTAGGCAAAGCCATGACAAGGAAGTGGCATGGGAAGTACTCTGGTGGCAAAGAGAAAGTGAGGTGGCAAAACACGCTTGCATTTCTCTTTCCCCGTCTCCACACATATACTCCCAACACTGAATAGGTTCACTTGAGGCCTGCATGCCATTTGGATGTGAGGACTGCATCAGACCTCTGAGCGAGTCTATTTAGACTGCTCCAGCAAAGCGGTGCAGATGAGCCTTAAGTGAAAGATCAGTCTATTTACTCCATTCTCTCTCAGTTCCTCTGTGCTCATGCATAAATAGGAGTTAGAATTTTCCTTCAACTCATTTTTAATAAGGAATTGTCAAAATGTGAAAACTTCTTCAAGTTCAAAATGGAAAGAACTTGAGATTTAAACAAACTGAGCCAGAGAAACAGAAGCTGACAGATTCAAGCTCAAGGCTCCAATCTTAGCTACTCCTAGTCTGGGTTTGTCTCTGTATTCAACCATTAGTTGTTGCATGCTGTTAAGTTACCTCTCATCTATGAGGACTCCATGAATTCATATCCTCCTGAAATTAACAGCCCTTCTCATGTCTTGCAAACTAAAGGCCGTGACTTCTTTTATTGAGTCAATCCATCTCACATTTACTAGGGATGGGAATTTCAGAATTCTTTGCCTACCAAGTCCATAATTCCTTATTCTGGGAGTTCTGCCTGATTTACACATGCCTTACAGACACCTAAATGTTCAGAAAGAAAACTCCCAGCGAGCACTGGGGCAGGAATAGGAAGCTTGGGTGCAGCTAAGCCTGAAAGCTTTCTACCTTAGGCCTCAGTGGATGTGGTTCTCAGAGTGTTTCAAGAGAATTCTCTTTCCAACAAATATTTTAATGCTGCTTATTAAAAACTGTTTGGGATCAGTTTTTCTGCTGCAACTGCACATTGAAGCCTTAGGCTTTCCAGAGCAGATAGAGAGCATCCTCAAAACACAAGGGAAACCATATCCACCCGAGCAGCAGCCTTTTATATCTTTGGAATCTTTTTCTACCACTGATTTGATCCTCTCTGCTTGTAAGTAGTAGTCAAGTTCCAGGTGCCCAGCAGGAAATGAGAGTGCTTCGGCTGCCTATGGGATACTTTTCTTTTAACTGAAAAGTAGCCTGAAGAGGATGTGATGTTGAGGTGACAAGTGTCAAGAGAAGGAAGGTCTTTCATTTTTTCTCAGCAGCTGCTCAAAATTGCCTCTCCCAATCTGCTGTTCACATTATGTTTATACAAGAGTAATTTGACTCTTAGTAAAGTGAGTTGTAGGTTTGGTTATTTTGTATTAGGATTTTATTTTCTTCCCATGTCTCATGGTTTATACATTACAACGTCAAAGTTCAGAGAGGCATTATTACTGTAGATGTCACAACTCAGCAAATATCACTGATTTAATTCTGCTGCAAGATATACAGCGGATAGAGTGGATAGAGTGATGGACTAGGACTCAGGAGACCTGGGTTTGAATTCCTGCTCTGTCATGGAAACTTATTAAGGGGTGATGGAACTGGTAAAATCTCTCCGTAAATAATTCACTTACCTTGAAAGCCTATTAGGGTCATTAGGGGTGTGTGTGTGTGTGTGTGACCATTCCAGTGGGCCATGAGGAAATGCAAGTCCCAAGTAGAACCCCTCCTCCTCATGTTGCAAGGACTGGCTGTTCTAAGTGTTTCACACAGCGATACTCTCCATTATTGGCATTCTTTCTTCTCCCATTCTGCTTATTGGGTCCAAGTCTACATTCTACATTGTGTAGCTGGCCACAGAGTTATTATTTAGCTGCAGGCGTCTTTTATCTTAGTTGTTGCTTTTGATGTGTTTTTTTGCAAACCTCAGGGTACATAACCTTGAGGAGGAGGATCCCTCTTTTGCCACCATCCTGTCAATACTCAGAACCTGGGTTCACTATTTTGGATGATATATAATTGATAATCATCAGACAGATGTTATTTTTATGGAGCTGGAGTATAATAAAATTTGTTTTCTTTCTGAGTAGCTTACCTGTATAAATTGTACATAAACAACCACCCAAAGAAAATCTCTTTAGTAGGGCTGTGCAATGGATTCAGTCAACTCTCTGATGCTTCTCCATAAGGTCTATATAAATTGCTGCAGACCAGTTCAGCAATCCAGGTACAGTGGACCCTCGACTTACAGACGGCTCGACCTACAGACTTTTCGAGTTACAGACTTCTCTGGCCACAAAATTTAGGTTCGACTTGCGGCCAGAGAATCGACCTACAGACCGGAAAATCAAACAAAATGTACCAAAAACGGCCGGTTACGGATTAATCGGTTTTCAATGTATTGTAGGTCAATGGAGCCTCGACCTACAGACTTTTCGACCTGCAGCCACCGTTCCAATACGGATTAATTCCGTAAGTCGAGGGTCCACTGTAGTTTCTTAGTGCAAATCATTGGGCAGTGCATGCACAAAACCCCGCAACGAGATTTTTAAATTTGATTCAGATTTAGGCCTGAAAAGGCAGAAGGGATCCAAATTGGCCCAAACCAAATCAGAACAGAATCAAGGTAAGTGATAAGACTTCAAACTAAGGTTGCCGGTTGCACATAAAAGGACAGATCTGTGTACTTTTGTAATTTCTGTTAATTTCAGCAAGTGTATTTGAAATGTTCCCATGGATTTTTGTAGCAACGAGACAGTGCTAAGCACAGCTCCTGTTGGTTGTTATTGATTATTAATCCTATTGATGTGAATAGTAGTAACATGCACATGACTGTTAACAAAAATGGCAGTGGAGTGATGGAAATTTAGAAATGCATCTTGCATAGCCATTCCATCTGAGGAGAAGAATCTAAACATAAAGGTTTAGACTCTCTACAGCCTATCAACTGTTGGAAGAGCATGTCTTCCTGTTAACTTAATGGCCCCAGATTGCTCATTGAAGACCAAACCACTTTTGGATACTTTGCATTATAACAGGGATAGCTTGCAACAATATACTCCTCCCATTAAAATCCATTTCTCTCACAACTATTGTGAATATTGGACCTAAACCAGGAGAGAATAACAAAGTTTGGTGAGGTGGATAATGTCATAGTCCCTGCTACTAAGAAAGCTCTATGGCTTTAACTCTGTGAGCCCTGGCTACATCACTGCCTTTAGGTGTACAGTCTGTGAGAGTTCCATCCAACCATTCAACTGCTCTGTAACATCCAGAGTCTGAGATCCTCTGTGGGGGAGTCCACCCTGTGGCTTCTTTTCCTGCCAGCATTCTTCCATTTCTGTTCTCCATCCTTTCTGCATGAGTATCTATTTCAGCTATAGCTATCTTTACTGTTGGTTAAGAGTCCTGCAATCTTAGGTTTGGACAAATGGTCCATTCATTGCTTCTGCATTGAAAGAACTCGTCTTTTTCCTTGTTTTTTTTTGTTTTGTTTTGTTTTGTTTTTTTGGTCCAGTCTAATTATAAATACAAAGAAGATGATAGAGGATGCTATAAAGACATAAATCCATGTAAAGAGATCACAAGTGTGCTCCCTTTTCTTAAAAAAACACACCAACCTTTATTCTGAAAAGCTTCTAAGCCATACATGTAATGTCGAAAACATTTTTCCATTTTAATTTCAGTATACTCTTCAAATTGTGAGAAATTGTTCTTTTATTAAAATGAATCCTATAATCCCTGATCAGGCCTTTCTCTTTTCTTTTCTTCCCCTATAAGCTATCGACCAGAACTGAAGGCTTGGTATTGTGTATCCACAAAAAGTGAATGGCAGGTGGGATGAATTATACTCTTAGTTTAATGTCTCCTGGTGAAAACGCTCCTTGCTGGCTACTTTTAGGAGAAACTGATTCAGCAGACTTTTAAGACGCTCCTTTATGGCACCAGCGGTTTATGATGGGCAATTACCTAAATCAGCAATATCTGTCACTGCCATTAGCTCTTTGTGTGTTTATTCCAAAGGGGAAGGGGTTTTCATTCAGTAGCCTACTACATGGTCTGCATGAATAAGTTTCTTCACTCAATCCTAGGCAAATCCAATTAAAGAGAGCAGTGCTCTGGAGCATTGGTGCCATGAACCCTGGAGAATAAATGCTGGCCAGAGTAGCCAGTACTTACAGAGAGGAACCAATGATCTGATAATACAATTTTTATTTTATGTATGGACAATAGACATTGGCACAAATAAAAGCCACACCAAATGTGACTCTTCTAAAAAAAACCCAATGTGAAGCATCTTTTTCAAGATTTCACCTAGCTAAGCCATGACGTGTTCCACATTCCTTCATTTCATTTCCCCCTTTCCCCAGTTTTCACTCTTGTTCCAAGGTCATTCAGTATGCTCAGCCCTTTTTGCCTAGTTTGGGCATACAGAGTTTGGAACTCAGAGGATATGCTTGCTACTAGATATCAGGCAAAATCCAAAGAGACAAAACAAAACGAAACAAAAAGATTTTGAAAAATGGCACCTTGAAGACTATTATATTTTAATGTGAGCTTTCGTGGACAAGTCCACTTCGTCAGACATATGGGGGAAAATGAAATACTGGATGAATGGTTGGCTGCTAGGCTATTTTTCATCAAATGCAAACTAATTCAACATAGAGTTTCCTACAATAGTGAGAAATAATCATGTGTAGTTATCAAGCAGAGAAAGAGCTGCCTTGGAATTGTACAGCTTGGAAAGCCATATTTAATGTCCATATGTTGGTTGGAAGTCATATTATTATGAAATAATAATCTTCAGCTATGGAAAACTTGAATCCATTTTCCTTCTATAAATCTTTCAGATGATATTTCATTTACATAAAATATATAGACAAGTTTCATTTTTCTTTTTTGTGTCGATTACAATGGGAATTTGTGTGCGTGCGGGAGGTTGTTTAAAGAAATAGTTTGGGGGAGTATTAAACACTCTCTTTTGTAGTGGCACTACCTTTGTCAAAATTTGAGGGGAATACACTCTCTTTTGGTTTGGCCCTCTCTCAAAGTCACCCTTTCTATTTCATTTTCAAAATAGATTATGCTAACTGATTGTTTTTACAAACTCTAAGAAGCTGGGAATGGAGAGAATACTAACTGAGGGCTCGACTACATGTTGTAATACTTCTGTTTCTGTGTTGGGTTTACCATGCTTGAACTTGATTTGACAATATCCAACTACACAACGTACAGCTAAGTGCACATTTGGAGGGGGGCAGAAAGTGGTTTTTTTAGAAATAAAACATCCATGGTTTAAATCTGGTCACACTTTTTAAAAACCGTTTTGGCATATGTGAACACCTGTGTTGGCATAAATAGTGTCTGTGGAGGTCTGTGGGGTTTGCCAAAATGGATGCCAAATACAACAAGTTTTGGACTGCAGGATACTCTGCCGTCAAAACTCTTCTCTCCCCCCCCCCCATTTGTTTCTATTTTAGCACTGCATCTATTTATCCCTGTGACGGTTCAAAACTCATATATCAAAAAGTTAAATATTAAAAAACTTGAGGAGACTGAGGGTGGGCCATTGCTGCTGTCACCCCACAGCTGTACTAAAACTTGTGATACTTGCTTACCCAGCCACCTCTGGCACACTGGTGAAGGGAGCCCTGAAGCTGCATCCTCTGCCACAGAGTGTAAGTGGCTTCATGTTATTCTGGGAACCTGCTCTGCTCTCCTCGCTGAATTGGTGTCATTTCCTGGATACTCCCCCTCTTCAGGACGTGGGACTGCACCCTGCATCTTGGCTCTGCAGAGTTCCTGGAGGTTGGAGAAAGCCAGCTTTCATGAGGATGCACACACCTCCACAAAACCACATGACATTATATCATTTTCTAAAAAAACCCAAACCAGCTCCCAATTTAATTCAATAGTGTAGTCACACCTTAAAATCCCTGCTAAGGTTGCCATAACACAATGAGCTGTATCAACAAGGAATTTTAACACCGTAAAGTCTTAATAAAAGCAAGAGTCATCCTAGGTTTCAGCTGCAGAGTTTGGCGCAAAATGAGCATTGTTTTGCACCAGAATGGCCAGATTCATGCAAAACTGGGCAATCATACACAAAATATCATTTTTGACATTGTAATAATTCTGTTGAGAATGTCAGGAGATATCTTATAATCTTTGTCAACAAGGTGACGAATGTCATACAGCTTCATCTTTGTGTCCGAGGAAGAGAAAAAGGAAGTTTAGCATCCTAATGGAAGCAGGGAAGAGATTTCATTGAGCTTCGCTTCGAGATGATATATGCATTTTTTAATGAAAGGACATAGCTTTGTTTGAAATCTGATAATGGAACATTTCATTATAGGAAATCGCCAGCATAAATATTACTCTGATATTCAATTCCAGCAGTGTGTTGTTGACCTTTCTTGCTGAGTCGGTCAACTCTGCTGTGCTGGTTTTTCAAGTCTGTTTTTTTCCTTCAAGCCGTTCCGTGACAGTGGGCTCCAATGCATTGTTAATGAACATTATTTGTCTTTGTGAATGTTAGAGTTAATATAATCGGTGTAATTGGGAAGTAAGGAAATCTACACTACACATGCTGGTCTCTCCTTAGGGTTTCTTTCTGGCTTGCTGCTCCTGTGAAGCAGATTATACTTCGACCTTCGCTATACACATTATTCCTACTGGCAGGCAACAAGAAAAAAAAAACTGTCATTATAAGCGGAGACCCGTAAGACAACCATATTGTAGTACGGTAATTGGAAATGTTCAGCCCAGCTCAGAGTCTGAACTACTAGAGCAGAGAGAATGAAATTGTACTTTGAAGCTGGTTAAGTGACCTGCAAGTGTCCAGTCCAGCGGCAGCATTTAATCAAGCTTCTTATTCTGCCTTTTACGATGATCCTCCTACAGACACGGGAATAAGAAAAAGAACATATGCCGGGATTTCACCTATATAATCCTCCTGCAGGCGTGGCAGAAAGAGCACAGCTCAGACAAAGTTATGCCTGGAGCCTGTGGTGACGAGCTGCGTGCAGGAATTTGTCTTCTGCTGTACAGGCTGAATTTGTGGTGCACTTTGGAAGGGGCACATCAGCCCCACTGCTGGAACATCCCCATCACTTGAAATTATATTAGATCTCCATGCACTGAAGACAAATGCATGAACTGAAGAAGACTATTTTACAAAGCTGCAGAATGTTTGGTGATTAGGTTTATGTGCATCTCCATATGCCCTCCACAGTTTTCACCCTCTCCCTCTTTTAGCAAATGAAAGACTAGAGCCCCACCCTGGGCTGGTCCTGAGTCCTGACAAAGCACTAGATCTGCCATAATATGCTCCAGCCTTCTGAGAATGTACCTAAGCCAAGCCTTGAGCTTGCATACTTCATACAAATACTGTACACCAGAATGATGTTACAGTATTTGTACATGTGTTGCCTAACTTGCCTCAATCACTCATGTCAAGTAATGCAGTGAACTGAGTCACTTTGATTACAGTATAATTGTGTATACATAAAAATGAAAATATTTATTTTTCTTATTAAAAAGGATTGCTGTTTGAATACTTTCATTTGGGTCCATTAATTCTCATTAAATATGAATTAATGAGAATTTAATTGTATTGGTACAATTTAGCATCTTCGGTAGACATCATCCGATGTAGAAGATCTGACATTGTTTGGATGAAAATGGCAATAAGTCTTGTGTCACAGAATAACAAGTTTTATCTGTCATAGTTTTTCATGGACTGCAGCTTGCTTGTTAAGATACATTTGAATAAACAGGATGCAGTCCTTGACAGCTTCATCAAAAGCTTTTTATTCTTTAGGATGCTATAAGACTCTTTGTTATTTTTGCTGTGACAAATTAACATGGCTTCCCTCCTAAAATAAAATCAAAGGATTCCATTTGCAAAATAATATATAATTCATAATATAATGGGACTTTAGATGAATGGTTCTATGTGAAGTGCCACTCAGTGGGAAAGTGGATGTACTGTCAGGTTAGCAGCATGTTCATGTCTACCCCAAAGTAAGCCCCTTCAATGGAGCTTGTAATGCAATTTCATACATGCCTATTCAGAATTAGATTCTACTGATTTCAAGCCAGACTTGCTGTTTGGTAGGTAAATATATGACTGCATCTTAAAAATTTCTTGTTGTCTTGTACAAATCTATGTAAAGAGTGTGATGGAATTTTATGATTTCATTGCTGAGTAAAAGCCTGATTCTAAACCACAAGAAAACTGTAAAGTGTTTTTGTAGGCAATCCATTGTATTTGTGTCCTTGTATCGGAGTCCCGTGAAAATCATAATAGAAAGATTTCTATTAGAAATAGGGGTCTTCGTATATGAATACAAATACCCCCACACAGGTGGCGATAACAAGGGTCCGCTCACAATTCTGCCACTGCTGCGAGCTCCGTGGAGCCTTCCTATCACTCCAGAGCTTGCGATCGGCTCGCCACTCATGGGAGGAGGCGGGACAACAAGCCTCTCTGCCAGGTCGAAGAGCGGCTCACAGATCGCGATCTCCGGAGTGATAGGAAGGATCTCAGAGTTCGCGGCAGCTGCAGAATTGTGAGTGGACCATTGCCACCTGTGCAGGGGTATTCATATTCGTATACAAATACCAGCATCTCTAGTTTCTGTCTTTCCATATCTTTAGCTCTTCTCCTAGTGCATTGTTGGACCTTAGTTTTCTTATGATATGTGCTAATTTCCAGGGTTTTATAAAAAGAAAATGTTGTTGAAATAGTTTGTATAATATTAGTGTGAATATAGGAGGCATCAGGAGTTGGCTGGTGGTTGAATTGCATTTCTTTTATAATGGCATTTGTCCAATTTCCTGGGTGAGAATAAAAGTGGTCATTTTCAGGATGCTTTTGAGATTATCATCTGTCATATGAAATGACATTTTATACTAAGGAAAATATACATTTAACTTCTTGCAGTGAAAATATTTGCCAAGAAGGCTGTACATGTCCCCAAGAAAGCACATGTTTCTGAAAGTTTGCATGTGTTAATGTGGTTGAGGGACAATAGGTTGAAATTCAAGGATGTAACAAAGAGTGAACTGTAAGGTGAAGTAACAGTCGGACATGACTGGACTAAATGTCAAGGGGAACCTTTACCTTTACTTATTTATTTCCCTAAATATTTTTTGTTTGTTTCCAGAGCAGGGAGTAGTTATATTTATTCCCCTTACATCCCCTCCTTTAAAAGATATTTTTGTTCTATATTGTATACTATTTCAGGAATGACCCATGATCATCAGTCAGATTTTATTTCCAGCACAAATACTATAATTCACAGATGAATATGCATTGTCTCATTCTCATGCTGGAAGCAAGAACTCTTTATATGGTGTAATGATTTGTTGTTAAGAAAGAGACATTTTCCAGTACTCTTCACATCCTTACACTTACTAAAGAAAACTGTGACATAGCCTGAAAAGATCTGGGTATCTTCAAGACGAGACTGATTTACAGCTGAAATGCTTGATACAGTTTCTAGCCTTATACTTTGTTCAGGAGAATGTTCTATACATCACATGAAAATTATGGACACTCCAGGGCAACTAATTTGCATTTTTTTTGCATCTGAAAATCCTATGAAGTATATTTTCACAAACAAAAGAAAAACTGCATTTTTTTAAAAAAGTTGGATGTTTCCAGTCCAAAGCACTTTTGACAGATAGCTTGCACTAGATTTTATATACTTTTTTCGAATGCACCACAAGCATGCACTTTTCAGTCATTTCAAATTAGCGTATATATGACGCCTTGTCAAATTAAACAGATTATTTGCCAGCAGCATAATTTTCATTGTAGTTTGGTGTTTTTCGTTTTTTTAGGTTGAATGAATAGTTCCAGTACAATCAGTTTCCTCTTATAGATAATTGTTAACAAACTTTCTTTATAATATTAATAAAAGCTACGTTTTCCTAAAAGGTCTTTTAGGGCCTTCTGGCTTCCTCGGAATTTCAAAAAATGCTATGGCTTGCTCAGGCTTAACAGGCATAGTTTCCAATTTTCACTGAAGTAAGACTATCAAATTTCAGATGAATAGGTGCAGGAATTTACATATAAGAGTGCCTTTTCCCTGTGGGAGGTATGTGGAGAAAATGTCATGCTCATCCTTCGGGTTTCTTGTGGACCATTTATTCTGAACATGACACCCATTGTAGAAATGGCCCTAAGTAACAAACCTGAGAAGTTGCAGAAGATTTGATGCAATAGTTTATGTGAAGGGGGAGTCCTAGAAAATAAGATGGCAGAATGAATCACTTTATTTCCTTACCAGTGATTTTTTAAAGGCAGTTTGTATGAAAATGGCAGACATTACAACGTCACCAGTCCTGAAAGTTGCAAAGGCTAGAAAAGACAAGTGCAGGGACAAGACAGTTATAATGCTTAAAAACCAGCTGAAGGCTTTTTAAATAGTGAAGTCTACTTGTGGTGGTGAAGCTGCCATCTTGTGTATCCATTCTCCTACTGTTCCATCTCAACAGTTCCCACTTTTAAATGATTTTTTCAAATGAATCTCCACACATCTTTCTCCTGCTATCAATTACCTCCCTACTGTTTCTTTCACCAAAACTTCAAAAATATATATTTATTAATTGGGGGAAAAGAAACTTTTCTAAGCTGAAGACTCAAATTTTGCAAAGATTTGGCATGAGGCAAAGCTTAGATGTGTGTGTTTCTTATGGTGGAGCCAACTATAACCTGGACAGCATTGTGCAAGTTACTGGTTTAAATGTCATTGTCATTTTATACAATCAGTGGAAACTCAGAAGTTTACCTAACTCTATGGCTATGGAATTAATAAATATAAAGATTACATTTATTCAAGTATTACAAATCTTGTAGAACACTCAAGCAAAAAGAGGTCATTCTAGGCCTGCTGCCTCCTTCATCACTTCTATCATCCTCCTACACATGAAGGGTTGTAAGTCTGAAGAGGGACAGCCTCCAGTATCAGGAGGGGCTTTCCACGTAAGTTAGGGCTGTAGAAATCCAGGGGCCTGACTCATATAAAGAGTGTCTACACATAGAGGGTGGAGGATCATAGCTGAAGCACCCTATTCTATGTGGTTTCTAATGCCCAAACAGGACTCTGGTTATAAAATGATTGTACAGTAGGACCTCAGTATCTGTGGTTTCACTTATCGACAGTTTGCCACAACCCTATATACAACATAGAAAGGTACCCCCTTGTGACCTTTATCCCGCCCCCTTGTGGCCTTTGTCCTGCCTCCTTGTATGTTGTATATAAGATTCCCGCGTATCTGCGGTTTCAGGCACACTGGCCATGGATAGGGCAGTTGAACTGTATACAAAATGCAAGACTACTTGTGTTTTATAACATTCATTTCTGTGTTTGTACTCCAGTGAAAACAACCAGCCAGATAGTTAAACACATGAAATATATTTGACCTTTGAACAAGTTTCACCCTCGAGCAGTAATTTTTTTTCCCCTGTGGATTTCCAGAGCCATTTTGTTTATTTTGCCTTAATGACATAATCGTAGTAAAATGTTTGCCTCCTTTGACCAATCAAGTGTGGGACAGATCCAGAATATCTCCAGGACAAGTTTTTATTTGGTCTCAAAATAGGAAGATATTTGGAAATAAAACAAGGCTTCTATGAACACAAAATTTATATTGCAAGTTATTTCTTAGCAAGTAATTTTATATCAACAGCTACTTCAATAGTATCTCAGTATGTGTTTATTATTATTATTGCCAACTTCCAGCAAACTCCTGTATGGCCTGAGATTGTTACCTAGCTTTGGGCTTCTCATTTCTGGAAGCTGCCAATTCATTAAGTAGATAAGAAGCAGTTTGCTACAAGAAACTCCTAAGCAAGCTCTCGGTATTCAGTGCTCTGTGTTTATACCTAGTTCTCTTCAGTTCTGATTTCTGATTTCCTTCTGATATCAGTGATTAAACAATACCTCTCCCACTACCTAGCGCTTCTCTTTTTCTTTTGAATTTTGTTGATGTGTGTAGGGTAAGCTGTTAAGTCCCAGTGAAAGCTTCATTTTTCAAAAGCATAACATTTCCATCTGTCAACTGGAGCGCTGTTGAACTGTTCATCAGAGCTCCCTGAACAGGCAAAACAGATCTGTGAAAGGAATTAGAGCCGTATGTTCCATATTGCATCTGTCTCTCTACTCTGGCCTTCTCCAACCTCCTGTATTGCTACATCTCCCATCATCTTCCGAGATAACATGACTAGTTGAGGAATGCTGCTCTGTATGTACATTCGTCTTCCCTTTCGCTTACTAGGAGCATCTGTTTTTATTGTAAACCTTGACAGGCTGGTCTTTGAGATGTCAACAGAGTTTGTCTTGACCAGTTTTTTTGTTAGTTAGTTTGTTTGTTTTTTTGTTTTGTTTTATTTTTGTCCATCTAGCAGACTTCCTGAGTGGTTGAGATATAAAATCCAACAGTTGTCTACCAAAAAGTCTTTGGGTGCAGAGAAGAAAAGAAACAAGGGGAGATGTGGTACTTGTTCACGATGTTTTTTCTGCCTGATTGTGCTACAGAAGCTTTGGGCATACAAATTCCAAGGTATGATCGAGGAAGACATGCTCGGTCAGGTTTATTGAACAGAAGTCAGACGGTGTGGAGCATGAGAAATTAATAGATGTAGTGCCAACAACAAAATAACTCTTTGCCCATCAGCAGAAAATAAAAGCTGTTTTATGTGCAGTGTTATCTGAACTCTCAGCATGGAAAAAAAAATTAAATTGTTTTCTCAGCATGGAAGAAATTATATTTATGTCCATTTCATTTTCTTTCACAAACCCAGCGTTGTTTTTGGTGGGGTTTTTTAAAGGAAGTCCTTACGTTCTTTGGGGCAGGCAACACTAAATAATTTTGGCAAGCCACAGGAAGCTGCTGTCATGAATGGTCTTCCATGAAGAAGTTTCACTGACTTCTGCATTCATTTTATCTCTCTTTCTGATGTATTTCTGGCTCTCAGAGAAAAGACTGATTAGATCATAAAATCATAATGCTCTGAAATATACCTGTGTTAGCACTGGATAAAATTTCTAACATACCAAATAATAAAATATCTCTGCATGGCTACTCAGAATTAAATGCTACAGAGTTCAGTAAGACTTCTCCCACTTCAGTGAGGATAGGATTGCAGCCTCAACAGTTCAGCTTTAAGAAGGCTTTCATTGTGTTGTTTCTCATATAGCATTACCTGCTTTCAGAACCCTGATGTGGTGCCCGTTCTGTGTTTTGACAGACCCTTGATTAAAATGCTGTAGGGGAGGATGTTCTCTGAGCATATATCTGCTGACCTTTGTAGGTGATATACCATATTTTCCGTGTATAAAATGACATTTTTTCCTAAAATAATTAGAGGAAAATTGAGGGTCGTTTTATACACGGTAGTAAAGGGGGGGGGGAGGGATCAAAGTGCTTTGATGTCTGCTTCCCCCCTCCACTTTTTGCAAATAAAGTGGAGGGGGAAAGCAGCTTTTTGCAAAGAAAGTGGAGGAGGAAAACACTTTCCTCACAAGAAAGTGGAGGGGGAAATCAGGAATCGGTTTCCCCCTCCATTTTCTTGCGAGGAAAGCACTTCCCCCTCCACTTTCTTGCAAGGAAAGTGCTTTCCACCTTCACTTTCTTTGCAAAAAGCTGCTTTCCCCCTCCACTTTTTGCGAGGGGGAAAGCAGCTTTTTGCAAAGAAAGTGGAGGGGGAAAGCAGGAATCAAAGCGCTTTGATCCCTGCCTTCCCCCTCCACTTTCTTGCAAAGAAAGACATTTTGGGTTAGAAAAGGGGGGGGCATCTTATACATGGGGGTGTCCTATACACGGAAAAATACGGTATTTCCTAGAGAGGAAAAATGGAAGAAAGAAGAGAGGGATGGTGTGTGGAGGTTACCGGTCCCTTCTTCATTCCTCCTTCACTGATAATAGAATTGCCACATCAGCAGCATCCCACTCACTAACATTCATCTCCGTACACTGAGATTAGGGGCTGGAGAACGCTTAAGAAATGTCAGTGGGCCCCCAGTAGTAGTGAACCCCCTACTTGGCTGGTGACCAGTGATGCTGAACCACTGGCCTATCTTGCCTTATTCTAGGCCAGGATTGAGGTCCTTGACATGTCAAATGTCCTGCATTCAATCTAACATTCCAAGAACCCTTGGCCAGAGTGGCATTTAGCTGGGGGATTCTGAGAACTGTGCCCCCTGAAAAATTACTTTTCCACCTGAAGTGAAGTGTCTTCACTGTGGTTGGTTTGTTAGTGAGACCTCTTTAAAAAAAAATACTTGAAAAGTAGGATTCTGAATTCAGGATTTGAAAGATAAATAACAGGAAGAAGCAAATAGTAACTAATCTTTCTCTTAGCAATAGACATTTATGCACATGATTATGTAGCTCCAGTTCCCCAGAACCCAACTTTCCTCCAATGTTTTAAAAGCATTTGGCCTGAAATGACCAGTTTCAGGGGTACAGTTGTCCATTTTGAGCCACTCCTCCCTCTTTTTTTAGGCTTGTAGGTGATATTTCAACTTCAGGAGAAGGTGGAGATTTGGAATGGCAGCTATGAAGGAACTAAGAAAAATCCTCAAGTGTCATAGGAGACCAAGGTCTTGATCATCCAGCATTCTCAGTTATTGGGTATGGTTGAGAAAGCTGGTCAGTGAAGAAACGTGACTTAAAATAACCCAGAAAAGGGGTATAACATGCCTCTGTAACCTCCCAAGAGTCATTACAATCTTGTACCCCTATCCACAGATACGCAGCCTATCATATTGAAGGACAGTTTGCAAGGTGATGATATATTTTGCATTTAATCTCTACAGAATTAAAAAAATGATTGTAATATTGCAATAGAGGAAGAAAATTGCCAGGCAGGAGCCTTTACCATAAATTTATATATTTCCCCTCTACTGGTATCTTTTTCCCCTAGGTAGTCTCTACATCTATTATGTTACATCCAGAGACAATGCTATGAGAGAGATTGGAATGTTGGCTTAGCCCCCGATGCAAAGTGAATTTTAAAATGTTTAGACTCTGCGTTATGATCCAGTAGCAGAATCAAATGTGTGGAACTTATCTCAGAAGAAAGAAGAGCTTGCAGAGCTACAAATCTATATTGAGAGAACAGCTGAAATGAACCCATTTCACAATACAGTATACATTTGGGTATGAGTAATAACTACTAATGGCCAAGGACCATTGAGATGAAGCAGGGTGAAGCTCTCTAAGCACTTAGTTCCACATTTGGGTATTGCTGTAACATATAGTATCAGTAATTTCTAAAGATATTATGTAGTTGTAGATCATAAACTTTTAGCTTAAATTAAACATCATAGCTGGTTGCTTTAATGTGATGCATTATAGCTCAAATGTTCCAACAGCTTGAATAAAATGAACCATGCTGCGAATTCAGAACAAAAGAGCGAAGGTCAGTCCATAAGATGTCCCGTGATCTACGAACATCATTTATTTGTTTAACTTACAGTACATCTCTACATTCTGGGGGTTCAGTTTAATAGCGAACTTAATGTTGCAGTTCAAGTAGAAATTGAATATACGGAGAACATTCCTAATATTGTTTGTTATTATTAAATCTTATCAACCCTTCTTAATTATGTTGCTCAGACAAACATGCTGCTTTTTAAAAATTTCTTAGTTTTGACTTATGTGGGTCATAATGTGATTTTAAAAACAGTGGTAAGAATCATACTACTCATGTTCACCAGCATAAGTCCAACAGCATGAATTTCCAGGGCAAATTGCCACCAATTAAGAAGTCAAAACCTATATTTCTTGTCACATACCAAGTCATGGGACCGATGTGTGGTAAGACATACAAGTGCTGATCTCTTCACTATCAGCCATTTCCCACAGAGATTGACACCACTGGAATCAACACTGGCACGCATGAGTTGTTTTTTCCAGTTTGTTTTTGGTCATAATTTACCAAGTTTCAAAGGTATGAGGAGACAAAAAGGGAAGATTTCCCCATGCAGCTTAGAGGGAACGTTGCTTGCTGTGCAGTGTAAAGTAATTAGCATCTTAAAGTCCAATTTCTGCATTCATGACTTTTGCTTCATAGCTTTGTCTCTTTGTCTATCCTCACCCTATCCTGACTCTCTCCACCACCACAGAGATATGCATAAATAAAGATGGCAAGTATGAGTTCTCCATGTGTCTTAGGAAGTGGAGTTTGAGCCATAAAATCTGATACTGGCCTGAATCCTAGAAAGCCCATGGGTCCCTGGGAACCTGAAAGGGAGAAGGAAACGTTTAATTAAAGGCTGCATCTGATGACATCATCAGCCTTCACAACTCAAGGCTGCACCAACAGGAATCCAGCCACTGAAACAAATCTGTTAATAAGATGTCACAATATCTTGTTCTTCCCTGCTCCTTAAATTTTGTCAACCTGCTGAAACAGTCTAATAAGCTACCTTTTTGGCACCTCTCTGTTAAAAGCAGAAAAGAAATATGTATAATAAACAAAACAAAATGTGTAGTAAAAATGGAATAATCAAAATAGAAGTTTCCAGTCTGTGATATAATATCTGATTATGAATCTCGGATGTTTTAAGTGTACACCCCAAAAGGTAATATATGTGAATGTGACACAACATATGAATTGTGCAAAAAGAGCTGTCACACAGATACAGGTGTCCCATGTGTCAGGGAGCCATGGTTAGCTGAAGCAGAGGTGTGAAAAGTTACATTTTGGGCTTCAACTCCCAAAATGCCCTAGTCAGCATGGCCACTGGAATATACTACGAGTTGTAATAATCATATTCTAAAAACCTTTCCCTATGTCTGAGCTGAAGCCCCTTGTGGACAGTAGTTAGTAGCAAACCTGAATGGAGTAGCTTCAGCCTAATGTGAGGGATATGGCCTTAAGAGCCAAGAAAAGGGAAATGTCAGAAATAACATCAGAGCAAGGCACAAAGTGGTAGAAAAGAGAGTAACCATTTTGTCTGTTCCTGATGCCTTGAGCAGCTTGCCAAGTCCTATAACCATAATTGCTCTGAAGAAATTTATTCCCAATTTTCATGCCAAGCAATGAAGCCTAGCAACGTCTGTATGCTCCTTGACTTTGGACCAGACCCTTTAGGAGTTTCTGGAAGAAACGTTGACTTAAATCCTTTCTATGCAAATGTAATGTGAAATAGAGCAAAAGGCCCTTAGAATGAACATTTGATTGCTGGGGAGCCCCAGAGACCCGTAGCATCTGCTAGTGCTTTTTTAGGGGGGGAAATGTGAAAATGTAAACAAAAATTGTGCATATGTTTAAAGTTTGTTATTTTGACCTTACACCCTTCATGTTTATAGGAATGTTCCAATTATAAGAGTGGGATAGATCTCAAAGGGTTCGTCCCTTTGGTTCAAGAACACGGCAGAAATGTAACTCTGGATCCCTTTTAACTAAGCTTGTTTTCTCATCTGTGTTATGCACGGCTGGGTATAACAACAATATTTCTCCCCCTCCTTTGTCCTAAAACCCAGCATACTAAGCCTACCAAATGAGCTTCTGTATTTCAGCTCCTGAGGTAATTTTTGTTTTTATCTGTGCCACATTGCAAATGTTAGCTTTTTACCAAACACATTTAAACCTCTCAATGAGTTGCTCTTGTAGGGAGGAAGAACCAAATCCTCTCACAGTGAAAGGAAATTGTGCTTTCATAATGCACACAACTGGAATCCTGAGTTATTAGAGTCCTGAAGTCAAAACCATGCTCAATTTCTTTTCTTTTTTCACTTTTCTTTTCTTTTGGCATAGGGAATAGCTGTTTTTGTCACACAGCAAGACTAGCTTTTCAGAAGGTTGAATTCCAAGTGGAATCCACACATACACAACAGGGAACATATGTGGAAAAAGGACTGCAGAGTTTAAGGGGCTAGTGCCAGCCCCATATCCCTTCAACCATTCCCTACTGAGGCCAAAACAAAATTTGTAAACACATTTTGATGAACCTAGTGGCAGCAAATTTAGGACATCAAATAATGCTTTTCATTATTACTTTTTACCCCAACCAGGGATGGAGGGGGAGCTCGTAAGATTTTCTGCCTCATGTGCCAGAATAGCATGGCACAGCTTGGTACCTTGACCTGAGAAGGCATCATTCCTGTTCCATTGCAGAGAAAATTGCTTGGGCTGGCCCTAAGTATAGTTCCTACTTGGAGGAAGGGACTATACCATGTTCAGTTGAACACATAATATCTCTTAATATTTTCATCATCATCAATGCCAGAAGGCTTGAAATGGAGGGAAAGGGCTTGGTTTGGGTGGCCATGCAGACACTTCCCAGATATAGGTAAGTAATTCCTAAATAGGACTGTAGTCTTTATGCATGATAGAGAGATTTACTTTCTTCAAAGTATCATGCCTAGAACCTCCCACACATGCAGAGACACAGTACCACAGAACCAAGTAAGACCAACTGGTGTGACAGTCATAGGTGAACATGACAGGCATGCTGAATAGCTCAGTGGTTTAGGTCTCTGGCTGCAGAGCCAGAGGTTGGGAGTTCAGTTCCCCACTGTGCCTCCTTAACAGGAGATGGACTTGATGATCCACAAGGTCCCTTCCAGCTCAGCAATTCTAAGATTATTATTATAAAGAATTGCAAAAAAGCCCTTTAGTCCTTAAGATTACACAAATGTAAGAGTGGGGCACTAAAAAAATCAAACAAATTGCAATCTTTCTCCACAAAAGCTTGCAGTCTCTTCTACATGTTCACTGCATCCATCATTAAAAATTATGAAGCTTTCCTTTCCTTTTATCGCTTGATATCATAGCTCATCAGAAGCATTTGTTTTAGTGCCATGGTCAAGATGTAATGTCAAAGGCAAAGCCCGGAAAATCTTTGGTCTCAGCTGACAGAGTGATGCAGTCCTTCCTGATACTTGCATCTGCTCAAGAAGGGAAGCAAACATTAGAGTCATTTCTGACTTCGGCCTGTTGAAACTAGGCTGAGCAGAGCAGAACATTTCTCCAGAAACGAAGCAGACTAGGAGAGGAATGGGAAGTGAGGTGTGCTGCAGGAGAGTTCTGGGTGAACTACTTGCACAACTGTCTGTTGTGCAACTGGTTCAACATTTTCTGAGGTTGTGCAAGACATCATCCAGTACCTCCTTGCACAATCTGAAGCAGTATTGCTTCTGCTGGTGCTGGACATTAAAATTCACCTATGTTCAACTGATTAGAGCATGCACAATGTTAGGATTAAATTCTACCTATATACAACAGGATTCTGGCACACAGCTATATGGACATGGTTCTGAATCCTGGGAATGTTTATGTATTTTCCATTCAGTTTTGGTACCTTTTGTGGTGCTTCTCATAGCTTCCTATAGAGATTTATCATAACTTTTGTATTAATGAAACACCTTTGTAACATTCAGGTTAATGATATTCTGGATATTCTTAGGCACAAACTCAGTGCCAAGCTGCTCATGACAATCAAATATACAAAAGTATTTTCCAAAATTATTTGCACATATCTCTGCAGCTAATGGTTGAAACTGAATGCTTTGTGGTCCAAAATGCTAGTTAACTCCCAAGTCATGCTATAGGCTTTCAGCTAAGGCTACTCCTAGATAATGGGATGTGGACAACAATCTGTGTTTTTTGTCTTTTACATTTTGCCATGGGGGATAAATATGCCAGCTCCATAAACTTGACTATGGTATGGAGAAAAACTTGTTCTATTATAAAATCATATTTTGTTCAGGAACTCCGGAGTTCTCAGAGTGAGTCCTGCACTGAAACAGCCCAAGAGCAATATTGTTTGTTACCTCTTTCATTAACAACCAGAAAAGTGTACAGCATAATATCCTAACTATATTTAGCTCAAGCGGAAAATGAAAGTGATCATATAATCAAGTACCGTAATTCAATGCAAGTAGAAAGGGAATAAAACTAAGACTGTCTGGATATCTTCAAGGTTGATAGATTCCAGCAGCATTGTGTCAGATCAATCATTCCAATCAATGTTTATCATTATTATATCTGTTGTGTTGTATTTGTCACAGAAAAATAGGGATTCTTGTTTTTATGTGAATAGTGAGAGATTCATCCAATAGGCAGGGTAATTGGTATACCCTGTGAAAGAATGTGATGATTCTTGGACTAGTATTTTGTTCAGAGCACAAGGAAAATCATGGAAGTTTCCCTTTGCTCTGGTAGACCACCATCACCTGACCAGTCATATAACCAATAGGCACAACCAGTTTCACAAACGGTGCAAAACTGGGCACATAACTGAACTGTCTGAGTGTAGGGGATGTCTAGACAATTTCACTGAGTCAGATAATGATCAAGCTATTAATATCCTTGTTTTCTAAGCATGAAGAAAGCCTTGAATTTTCATCACCAATCTTAAAGGATGCAAGGGAGAAGTCAAAAGAATGACTCTTGGGAAGCTATACGTTGGGGGTTCTACAGCTCCTCCAAACAGCTCTGGTTCATGCACCCAACCACCATACTCCTTATGGGGTGGGGTGGGATTCCAGAAACAGTGTGCCACTACAGAGAAGGCCCTGTTTAGTGTCACCACCTAATGTACTTCCCCAGTGGCAGAACAGGTGAAATGGGCCTCTTGCCCAGATTAGAGCATGGGCAGGCTAATATACAAACAACATATTTGTTCACTGAGACAGGGTAGGGGAATAGATTGGATGCAACCTCAGATGGATGGCGAATGATTTTTCTTAGTACCACAGAAGATCTGAAGATTCTCCTCTCTATGGCAATGGCTACAGCAGTGGAAGCGGATTTTTTATTTTATATTTTTTGTTTAGGGAGGAAAACGCTGTATTTTGTTGGTATGTCTGAAATGGCTAATGTCTGAGCTGGTTGACATTAATACTAGGCTAGATCTGGGCATTTATGATCTATTTGAGCATGCATGCATGTGTTTATTCTTAAAATTACTTGTAGTTTGCTCACCTTACATGATGTTCTGATGATTAAAAAGAACAAACTCCAGGGAAATGGGAACCTCTCTTTTCTTCCTCTCTTTCATAATTGTGCTTACACAGTTCCCTCAACTAGGTAGGCAGAAAAATATTGGAAGCACATAGCAGGGAGATTTAATTAACGTCAAGAGTCATCAATAAACATTAGTTGCAATTGGAATAAGCTTAGTGTAATGATTCTTGCAATCTAACTGACTAATGCACCTGCCACTAAAATCTATGTGGAAGGTGACTGGCATTGGTCGTCGTGCCTCACATTCAGAGGCTTGTGGAGGATGGCTGAAAAGACTCTTAGGGGATACACCATACCAATTGGGTCAGTGTTATTACTGACACTGTATCAGCCAATTCACATTGTATTTATTTATGTTGCTGAAAACATTTATGCCACACCTTTCTGTCTTTTAAAGAGATTGGCCAGAAGGGATATTTTTACTGCAAATCCCACCGTTCTCCATTCTGGGAGTTCTAACTCTCAAGACAGACACTTTGTACCTACCTGACTCACCTGGGATAAAGGCCTAGAATGAAGGCCTAGCTCTGCTTAGCATCCTGTTCAGAAAGAAAGCTCCCAGCTTGCACTGGGGAGAAACAGGAAACTTGAGTGGTGCTAGGTTAGCTATGCCTCAAGGCCTTCCAGTTTAGACCTTTCTCCCAGTGAGCCACATTTAGTTAGGTATAAGGTGCATTTCTATTAGATAGAACTCCCAGAATGGAGAATTATAGGATTTGTAATGCAAAAAAATTTGAAAATCCTATCCCTAATAACAAGTATTTTATTAAACTTTTGCCAAGCAGGCAGTCCTGTCACTGTAGTAACCAAAGAATGTGTTGCTTGCTTATAGTTCTATGGTAGTCAGAAGGCACTCAGGTAGTGAGGAAGCAAAGGATAAGTATGAAAAATGTCATTGTTAATTAAGCAGCTGGATAAAAGTCAAAAGGGTGTTTAGTTGCTGATGTGCACAGGGGCAAAAGAAGCAGCCAGTGACACACAATGCATACAATTAGAACCGTGGATGTGAGGATAATGAGTCAAGATAAGCTTGAAATAAAATAAAATTTTAAAAAATAAGAAATTGATTGTTTAAACATTGCAGTATTTGGTGTGAGCAAAAGAAAATGGGTGAACACGATATTTTCAATCAAATAATTACAAAGTTCTGGAAACAACAAACCAAGAAGAAATGATGGGGCTGTAATAACGAGGTGAGGCATAGCAGTCGCTGTCGGGGCTATAATGCAAGGTGTTAGCAGATAATATCCATCAGATTTCATAGAAGATCAGCATTGCTGTCATTCACATCCTTCATTCAACTAAATATACTGAAGAAGAAACTGAAAGTTTTATGGAGATGTCCAGGAGAAAATGGATTACACACCTAAATAGAAATCCAAAAGTAGGAAGATGGGTGGAGTTCTAGGAGAATATGTGTGTTTCCAGGACTTTTTTGTTTCTGAAGAAATGCACAGAAGGCAACTGTTTCCAAAATGAACTGTTGAAAAGTAGAGATACTGGATGGTTTTTGTGTGTGTGTCTTTGAGTTTTTGACAAGGAAAAAAAATAGTTTCATTTGAAATGTGGATGCTGGAGGAGAGCTTTGTGGATACCCTGGACTGCCAGAAAGACAAACAAGTGGGTCCTAGATCAAATCAAGCCTGAACTATCTCTGGAGGCAAAAAATGTTGAAGCTGAAGCTGTCCTAATTTGGGCATTTCATGACAAGGCAGGATTGTCTGGAAATGACAATAATGCCGAGAACGGTGGAAGACAGAAGGAAAAGAGGAAGACCAAATATGAGATGAACTGACTCCCTAAAGGAAGCCACAGGCTTTTGTTTACATGTACTGAGCAGGGCAGTGGTGGACAGAACATTTTGAGGATTGCTCATTTATAGGGTCACAATAAGTTGGAGACAATTTGACGGCATATAACAGGCTTAGTTGAGCTGCTTTTACTTTAGTAAGAAAAGAAATGGAATGAAGCAAGCTTTTTAGGAACAATTTTACACAGACAAAATCTCATCCTTTGATACATAGAGTTTTCTATGGTGACCTGTGGAGCTGCAAAGCAACCTTTGGCTGTACACATACTGAACTTGGTCCACCTCTCGTTTCAGATCTTCAGTTCTGTAAACATTTAATGTGAAATAGGTCCAAATGGGTCAAGGGAGCATTCTCCTAAGTAGAGATCTGTAGGATTACAGTGTGTGCTGCCCAAACATGGTGGGAAATTAAATTAGTCTTAGACATTTTAGATCTTACCAAGATGCAGAGTTGCCATGGGGACCCATGATGCAGAACTCTTCTCGCACTAAGGTATACTCTAGGTATTTATTTTTGTTGTTTAGTCGTTAAGTCGTGTCCGACTCTTCGTGACCCCATGGACCAGCGCACGCCAGACCCTCCTGTCTTCCACTGCCTCCCGGAGTTGGGTCGAATTCATGTTGGTAGCTTCGGTGACACTGTCCAACCATCTCGTCCTCTGTCGTCCCCTTCTCCTCTTGCCTTCACACTTAGGCTGTGTTATATGACGGAGCATCTATTATTGATCTACCTAGATAAACTGAGCAGGGAGTGTTTTGATCTCTGTAAGATGAGATGATGGGCATTATGTCAGCTACCTTCTGAAAAGGATAAGACATTCACAGAGGAGAGTAGGCGTATAGTTGGCTGTGAGTCATTGAAAAAATGTCTTCAGCCTATCCTTTTTCATTCTGATTTCTTTATTTCTGAAGAGCAACTAGTGAATCATGGAGTTCAGAGAGTTTGATCAATAAGTATCCAGGCAAACAAGGGATTATGACTATAGTGGCACACTTCTGAATGCGTGTATGACCTATGGGTACAAACTTCTTTTTCACCTGCCCTTCCTGATCTAATCCTTTTATTTCTACTGTGATGTCTTTTTATTTATTTTTGTGAGCCCAAGCTCTCCAGGACTGTTTTCAGGTGCCTTTCTCCAAGCACTTGAAAATTGCTTATGCTTCCCATCTGCTCAAAGGTGTGATTCACAAAGTAATCACAAAGAGTATTCAGTATTTGGCCAAATCCTAATGTCTCTGACATATCACACACACACTTGCCAGTTATTGGTCTTCCAAGAGATTGTTCCAAGCTGTTGCTGTGTTATTGTGAGACCTACAATTTTAGAAAGTGACCTTTATGCCAACAGAATAAGTCCAGAACTAATGCAATGTGTAATACTGGCATTTGTTGCAATTTATATTAAAATAATTAATACAAAACAATGAGCATTATTTGTAATTGGTCACCCTATATTAGAATAATTCCTTCTGTGTTATCTCCTACAGTAGCTTTCTCACATTCAGTCCATGCCCTACTCATGTTAGGGAGGAACTTTCTGCTTAGAAATGACCCATGCTAGCACATTCCTATCTGTGCTTCAAACTCTGTTTTTCCAGTACTCTGCTTCTCCAGCTTGGTGTGGCCAGATGTGTTGCATTATAGCTTCCATTGTCCCAACTAGTGTAGCTAATGGTGTGAGAAGATGATAGTGTAATTTAACATCCCTGGGGGACACTAGGTTGGAGAAGGCTGTTCTGGTGTAATTGATAATTTCTTCTTCTTGGATGCATCTTCATTGATGGAGGTTTTTTGTAATGTATGTCTCACTTGAAATCAATAGTTGACAGGTACTATGGATTTATGGAAAGTGCTGAATAAAATCTGTTTTAGGTTAGAGACCATTACCATGAATATAAATAGCAAAGGAAATCTTTCACATATAATGTATTGTGAAAAACAGTTTCTGCTCATAACAAGGGGCAGGAAAACCCCTCTGATGGCCCTGCTATGCCATTATTCACTATATCACTTACATTACTCAGTCTCATATACCTTGCACATGACCTGGAAGCAAAATAGAAAGCAACACAGTGTGCCAAGCTACTTTTTAAAGGTAATTCATTCCTCTTGTTACAGGATTTGAAAAGTAACTTGTTACTCATAACAATGTTGCAAAAGTAACTTATTCTATTACTTGCTGCACTGCTTATTAGTTATGTATTATGTATAATTTTAAAACAGCACCTGATGATTGATAAGAGAATGTATGAAACTTGCAAACTTCTTGTCAAATTGTATCTGAAAACCCTCAAAATGCCATTAAAAGGATATTTGAAAGTAATTATAAACATAACTCATTACACCACTACATTTAATATCTTACTTGTGTTCATTCAAATTGTATCTTCCTTGCAAAATATGGCCATCTTTTATCTACTATCACTCAGTTTCACTTGAATGGCCACAATCTTGTTGGTTATTTGCACATGCATAAGTTTAATTGAGTAACTAATCACAGCAAATTGGAAATAACTAATGAGACGCTGGTTGTTTTAGAAGGCATGTGTCTGTGCAACAGGTGTCTACTTAGTAGTACAACCAGCTCCTCACTAGTTAGAGGCAATTTGCTGTAGTGAGTTACACAATTTAACTTACACAAGCATACCTCACCAACAAGCTTCTGACCAATGACTCCAAATTCTAGACAGGTTTTTCTAGATAGGAATGTAATCTTAATTGAAGAACTGAAGGGGAGGAACAACCAGGAAGGAGACAGAATTTATACCAGTGAAACCTAAGGAGCATAACTCTTTTGCTTTGCCAAGATGTAAAAAAAAAAATTGTTTTTGTTTCCATGCCAAATTCAAAATGCTAGTGTTAACTTATAAATCCCTTCACGATTTGGACCTTGTTACCTGTTGGAGCATCTCTCCTTAAGATCATCGGCCTGAGCCACCCTGTCTGTCCAGGCTTCGCGGTTGCGAGCGATCACCCCTAGAGAGTCCAGGAACACTACCACCAGGAACTGGGCCTTCTTAGTGTGGCCACAACACTATGGAATGTGTTGCCTATTGATGTTCATCAGGCTCCCTCCCTTCTGACCTTTATGAAATGTGTGAAAGCTGAGCTTTTCAAAGAGCCCTTTGATAACATCCTCCCCATTTGATACTCTTGTGGACCCATGTGTTTCAATTAGAGTTTTTTGCCATTTCCTCAAGAGTTCTTTTTGTTTGTTTTTATCATTTGTAAGTTTGTGTTGTGGGCAGGTTATTATTTCTGTTGCTGTTAGCTGCTCAGAGCAGCATTCTTTAACTACAGTGGAACCTCTACTTACGAACATCCCTACCTACGAACATTTCAACTTACGAACAGCTCCGTCCGCAAAATTTTGCTTCTACTTGCGAACGGAGCTTCAACTTACGAACCGAAAAAAAGGTGTTCTGTTTAAAAGGTGTTCTCTCCCTCCCTCCCTCCTTTCCTGCCTTTTTTTTAAACCTAAGTCATCTTAGGTTAAAAAAAAATTTCTCCCCCTAGTGGTAGAGGACGGATTAACCGGCTTTGGATTAACCGTTCAACGTAAGAACGGTGCCTCTACATAAGAACCAAAACCAGCCGGAACGGATTAATCGGTTTTCAATGCATTCCTATGGGAAATTTTGCTTCAACTTACGAACGTTTCAACTTAAGAACATCTTCTGGGACGGATTAAGTTCGTAAGTAGAGGTTCCACTATAGATGGGTGGGATAGAAATGTAAAAAATAAATAAAATAGATCTGTGGTTCCCAACTGTGAGTCCCCAGATGTTCTTGGACTAACACTCCCAGAAGACTTCATCACTAGCTGTGCTGGCCAGGAGTTTTGGGAGTTGTAGGCCAGGAACATCTGGGAACCCACGGTTGGGAACCACTGTTGTAGATGTTTGGCAGGTATTCACAAATAATCATAACTTGGCAGAAGCCAGCTTGGATAGTAGATGGAACAGGAGGCAGAGATAAGTCGAGAACTTCCCTCAGAATCATGTAACTATGTCTTCTTTTATGGCATACGGAATTCTTTATTAAAATCCCATGGGAAGAGACAGAGTCCACGTATCCTGTTCCAATGAAGCTTCTTTGTGAAACTTATTCTGCTCTGCTCAACCGTAAGAGAAAATGACTGAAGTGGATATTGGATCCAGGTCATGTAATGATCCATTGTGTAATAGAAGTCCGGGAGGACTGGAAAATGATGCTAAGTCATTCGGGAAAAAAATAATGCTAATCTAATTGTGTAAATGATCTTATGGAGTTGCGCTAGAAATTGATCTAAGATACACCTCTAGCAGGAGTAGTTGCTTTGGTAATGTCCAGTGGCTGTCTCATTCATACTTTGCAAATACTCTGACACAGTTCTCAGTTTCAAAAAAAGGATTGTAAAACATTTGAATGGATGTGCTTTGAAAGAATATAGAAGAACACTGCTATCTTTTACATATCTATTTAGAATATTTAATAAGTTTTAAGAACTCCTGCTTTCAGGTAAATACGTATGGGATTGCAGAATTATACAGTATGTGTACATTCTCACAGAAATGTTACTGAAAATGTATACTTAGATTTGTATTCCAGTCATTTTTTTGTACTTAACATGAAAACAAGACATTAAAAGGTTTATGAATGAGCATGTGCAAAACTGACAAAAACAAGTGAGATACTAATTTCCGCCCCCCGTCTTTAGATGAGACATCAGTAGAGGTGTGTTTGGAGTCTAACGTGGATGATAAAGAACAACAATAAGAAGCTAAACTAGAGGAAACATGGAGTACAGAAAAATGGAGGGAAATAAAACCCAGAATATTGAGATTTTAAAAAGTTTCCAAATGTGTTTTCACCATTATCCGTCATGGAATTGTATCTTTAAATTACACTTGTAATCCTCCCCAGTGTTGCTTCTGCTGTGTTTATGTGTATTCCCTTGGCTGAACAAATGCAAGTGATGGTCCTTACATTTTTCACATTATATAACAGACAATTAGATGTGTAAAATTCTAGTAACTTCTCCAGAGAATAAGACTGTGGATGTCTTGTTTTCTTTTGTAAAGTGGTACTGTCTTAAATTAGTTTCTTAAGAAATAAAGCTTTGCATATCACACTGTGGTTCTCTCTTCCTAATGCTGTTCAATTAACACCTAAATCAAGGCGAAAGCCTTAGCATCTGCCTAGTAAATGAACTAGCAGGACAGCTTCAGGGGAATGAATTTTGCATTTAGAATAGCACCATAATAAGCTTTGCCTGGTACCTTTTATAATGCAATGTTTGCAGTAGTTATTTGGATGTTAATATCTGAGCTGGCTGGATAGCTCAGTGAGTTAGTTATAAGGTTGGGTGTTCAATTCCCCAGTGTGTCTCCAGGGACAAAAATGATCCTGTGTAGCCATGGGCAAGCTGCACAGTCCCTGGAAGAAAAGAATGGTAAACTACTTCCAAATATTTCCTACCTAGAAAACCCTGGAAAGAGTTGCCATAAGTCAAAATTGACTTGATGGAATGCTGCTGCTGCTGTTGTTACTACCTGAGGAAACATCAAAGAGAGACATGGCTGACCTGATGTTTGTTGTCTTTTTTGTTTCACAGGAGAAGGCCCAACATTTACAGAGTGCTCTTGTCTCTCAAGCAGATAAATCTACACAGACTGAACTTGTAGGCCATGATGTAAGTAACTGTATTAAACAGTTTTTCTTTTATCTTCTGCATTGATATTTAAATGTCTACCTCCTCTGTTCTTTTTCTGCTGCTCTGTCTGTGGATTGATGTAAAAGTGTGCAACACCATTTATCTTTCACTGTTAAATGATTCTCAAATGCCTTCTGCAACACAAAAAAGATAATTACAGCTACCTGCCAGCATACCAATGTCCTATTAATTGCATGTTTTACCAACAGTTCCCTTGTATGCTCTAGAATTTGTGTGGAGATGAACTGGGAGAATATGTATTGGTACAAATTGGTATCTTCCATATTTTCAAACGTAAAAAAGCATTTACATACTTATTGCAACTTTATGAACCTATTATGCTTGTAATTACTGAAGGGTAAGCCAGACACCCTACCCTTGGTTTTTACATTGTGCTACAAAGGAAAATGGGAAGAACTTTGCAAATACGTTTGCATTAATATTTTAAGCATTGAGTCTCAGCAGGGAGTGTAGCTAGTAATTTAATTGAAAATTAGAATTTTTATATTGATGAAATTATGAACAGTGACTGTTAAGAAAGTTCACATTTCTGTGGAACAACTGAACACTGGTTTGTATGTACTTCTTCCACCTCCCCCATTACAGCTGTCTTTGAAAGTGTATTGGTAATCAAGAACATCTCAAGCAAAATTATTACCAATTTGAAAGAACATTGTACTATTGTCTTTCCCAATGGTATTAAGTCAATCTCTGATGTTTGATGTAGACTTGGATGTGTTTTTGACTTGTTCCACTAGTACACATTTTTGCTTTGTGTGTGTCACTTTTGTTGAAAGACTATGTATTAGCATCTGAATTAGTGGTCAGGATAGCACAATTTACTTTTCCTTTTGGTATACGCGACATTAACTTCAAGGGAATATGATTTTGGTTTGCTTTGTTGCTTTTTAAAGAAATGGAAATAGTAGTCAGGACCATAGGTGAAGGAATGGTTCTGGAGATTCTGACATGCGGCTGCCAGAAAACAATCAAGAATCTTGTTTTTCTGGCTTAAAAGTTGTGTGATTCAGATGTACTACTTGGGCACTGGTCTATCTGAATTTCCACCCCTACATTCTACTTTTTAATCTGTTTTTCTGTTTATTGATATGTGTGCATCATACAGTGCTTGTAATCCTCTTGCGTAAGTTACACCTGGAGAAGGCTGATGACCTCACTGATGGGATAAGATTAGTCCAACCAGCTTGTCCAACTTGCAAATAGTCAGTTTCATCACATGGAAGCTATGGCATGGAAGAAGGAAGTCTTTAAATCCTAAAAATGTACCCTTGTGAATAATGTCATCTGATGGCAATCAAAGACTTCCTCTTTCCATTTTGGGCTCCCACAGCTTCCACACAATGAAAGGAATTATTTGCAAGACAGACAAGCCATGGATGTGAAGGGAAAGTCTGCAGTTACTGAAAATATCTCCATTAGTGACATCATCAACCTTCTGGAGCTATAACTTACACAAGTCAGTACCTTGCAAAAGAAGAAAATAGATTGAAGTGATGAGGTGTGGTACAGACTCAGAGTTATATATGCCTACATACATGTACAATAGGAAGATTTAAAGGAATGAGAACAATTCATAGGTCCATGATGATACTATTACATTACAAGAATACATGTTGGAAGGGAGTCTTTTTGTTTTGTTTTTTAAATCTTTGTTCAACCAAGCAAAAGACATCAAGAGGGCTCAGTCAGAAAACAACAAATAAAAGCAAGAATAAAACAGTTGTTACGATAGAACAATGCACAGATGAGAAAACACACAGAGGCCTGTATTCTGAGAAAACTACTCATGCCTCGCTATCCCACTGAAACAACTGAATTTTATGTGAGCTACAAAGCTTCTTCAGTTTCAGCCGTAAGAGGCTTTATGGGGCTCCCTGGAAATGAATCTCACACAAAAAGTGTTACCGCAGAGATGGCCCTTGCCCTGTTATAACCTTCCTTTTCCCCTCAGTTTGATGTGAAAAACCTTTCCTTAAGATAACTATTTGGTTCAGTTATGTTTTATCAGATTAACACAAACCTTAAATGAACACAAATAGGATTCTAACCCTTGAGCATGGTACTGTCCACGTGTTTTCCTATGTGAACAGTTTAAGCAAAATACTTCACCTCTGATATTTTTTTCACCACACAGGCAACTTCCAAGGTTGATAAATTCTCAAATGAACATTATTTTGCAGCTTTATTTTGTTTAATGACTGTGATAGGGCGTGTGAACCATAGTTTGTGGCAGCCACATTTCATGATTCTCCAACAATATATCTCTGGTGTTTCACAGTTAGTATCTTCCATTATAATATCACATGTGTTCCTTGCATAAGTTAACAAACATCCAGATATGCATATATCTTGATTTGACCAGTTTTAGCCAATTTATATTAGCAAAACATATGGGAGAAAATTAATGCAGGGGGAATATAATAGGAAAATGTGACATAACACTTTTCTAAACACAAGAAAGGGAAGTCATTGTGATAGTGAAGTGATCCAACTAATATTATGTGTATATCATATACATTATGTGTTCATATTTTGTACATGTATCTGCAAAGTATATGCCACCAAATCAAGTATTTTAATTCCGATGGGAAACTTTAGACAGAACCTTCTAGTTGATAGACATTACTCTGAGTGGAAAGTGATGGTTCTTTTTCAACCATGGTATTTTGGAGGCATTCTTTGTCCTATTTTTTCAGACCTAATCTATTTTACTAGTATGGAATTTAGTGCATGTCTGATCTTGTCAAAATTCTTTGAATACATTCTTTCCTCAATAAGATGGCTCTTCAACATTATTTTTGCCTATTATTCACCTTCTACTATAACCTTATTTTAGCATTATGGGGATTGCAGAAGAACAGCAGAACAGATTTCCTTCACTGTTATTAATAATGATATTTCAGCCAACCTCATCCAGATTTTGGGTGGTTGACACATAATATGTTAGAGGCTCATTCTGAAAAAGATAAAGATATCAAGCTGCAACAACATAGAAACTGGATATTCCCATTATCTTTGGATGTGTGTAGATTTCAAGACAAGAAATAAGTTATTTCGTTTCATTTGTTTTCCAGGATGGCAAGAGCAAAAACTACTTTGTGCTCAGCTGAGCATTTTCATCTCTCACATTTGCTTGTGATTTTGCTCACTTCTTTATTTTCTAAGCATACTTGGATTTGCCCCAAGTTTAGGAATTTGCCTTCCTCTATAACAAACTGATAACATGCAGTGCTAATTAAAATATAGGAAGCAATCTAATGTATTTTGGTGAACATGAAGACGTTGGTTTCTTTGTGTGTGTGTTTTTTGCACAGGTTGTCTAGAGAGCTCAGTCAAATGTCGCTATCAAAAGGGAACCAGTCAGAAAGACATTGTTTCTAGTTTATACAGCAAATACAATTTCTTTTTTTAAAAAAAACGACATCTAAGCAAAATGCCGTATGTGTAACCTCTATTTGTGTGCATGTGTGTGTGTGTGTGTAGACAAGCATGCATTTGTGCATGTGTGTGAAAGTGGAATTTACCACTTAAATGCTGAGTGTATTTTAAACGATCAATGCCAATTTAACATCATCTTAACCTTCCTCAGTTCTTCAAAGACTTCTTTGATTTGGAGATCAAGGAATAATTTTTGATGTGTCAATTGAGTTATTAAAACAAGGACAGAAGATGAATAGACACAGTCAGGTTGCAGGGCAGTTGGTGATGGAATTATGCGAACTCCTAGGGGTAGCTCTTCTGATTAGCAAAGAGATAGGAATCTCAGGCTTGAAGCAGACTCTGTCAGATGCCTTTGAAGAGAGCCAGATGCTTTTCCTGAGTCTTTAGTGTGCTTTCCTTCTGTGAGAGAGGAGGAGCTTCTCCCATCCAGGCCTAATTTAGGGTGCAGAACTCCTCAGTCTGGTCTATGACATGTTCTGGGTAAGAAAGACTGCTTCTACAGGCCACTCCTGTTACCATTGATCTCCATCTCAGCTGCTTCATAAAATCAAACCTTGCTTTGGATTCATTCTTCATTCAGGTTGTGACTACACTTGCAAGCCGAATTGGAGTGATTAGGCTTTGCTGCAGCTTGGTTCACTTCTGTTTTACACGTCTGTTGGATTAGGTGATCACACAGAGACTGCAGATTGTTTTGGTGCCAGCATCCACACTGGCCCCTCAATTTGATGCAGTTTGATCCACCCCACAGCCCCCCTCCCTTTGATCCCACTTTCTGTCAATCCCTGGATCTCTTTTTATGGATCATTGTAAAGCTGGTGGGCTATTTAAAGTATTGCATGGCATTAGGGAATAGGGACTGCTTTCAAAAGTTCTCCATAATGTACAAACACATACACATATACCAAGGAAACATAGTAATAGTCTACAGTAGTTCATCAGAGTTGTTACTATTTCATATCGATTTTTATCTCTCTTTTTTTTTTGTCTGTGCAGAGTTGATCCAGCTTTAAACTAGTAGTTTCTTTAAACAAAATACTTCAAGGCAATTAGAGAGAAAGATAGTGGGAGTGGGTGTTCCTGCTGCCCTGAATATCACACCCATCTTAGTACATCACCAGAATACCACTCACAATCATGCCTTCCTCATCCTTTTTGAGAATAAAACAACGAATCACAGGGAGAAAAGTCCATTCAAATTGTTTCAGCTTGAAAAAAATAGAAGCCCCCAGTGGCAGAGGAAAAAAATTCGCATGAGGACCAGAAAGGACTGAACTGACTGGAATTGACCTTTGTGTCATATGATAAATTTTTAAAAAGAGCAAATTTATCCATTTTACACCCGCAGCAAATCCTCCAATATTTGACCATGTAGTCACAACCTCACTCATTATATGAATACTGTATTTGAGCTGTGGCTTTGTTATCAGCAGTATTCACAGTTCATGATGGGTGTGATTGCTGAAGAGCAGTATGTTAAAGAAATTCATAGAGAGCATAAATGCCCTTGGAATGTACACAGTTATTGCTCTGTTATATCACTAATAGAAGTATAAGTATAGATAGTCTGTGATTCAAGTAAAGGGGGACCTCACTGTGAAATATGTTCCTCTTTTCTTGGACCACAAACCAGGTAAAGATGTTGTTAGGCTATAACAACATCTATCATATCTCACCATAAAGTGTGTTCATTCAGACTGATGGGAGTTATAGATCAACAAACATGTGAAGTGGCACAAGTTGCCAACTCCTGCTGTTGGGCAACCCAAGTTCTTCTATGAAGCTTCAGGTTATATGAGGATTGCTTGTCCCTTAAAAGTAGAAAGATTCAGACTCTTTTATAGGACGAAACGTTCTGTTTTGGGATCTTTTAACAAGGCAGCATGACCTATATGTTTACTGATTATAATTCAGTGTGTGTTTCTGGAGCTGTTAATTAAGGTGACATAATTCTATTGAAATTTATTTTAATATTAAATATTTACATCGTAAGAGGATCATTCAAAGGCAGTCCCATGCTGTTCTCTGAAGTACCTTGCATTTCATCCAGACCTATTTTATGTGAGATCCAAGCCAACGATTCCCCCACCCCCAAATGGTAGATTGCATTTGCTGATACTAATTGCAAGGCAGAAATGTACAAACAGAAATGCATACATACCAATACAGCCTCAGGTTCTTGCTTGCTTCTCTGTTTATTTGTATTTTTGTATCAGATTTTAGTAGGCAGGTTGTTGTGTGATAGGATAAAAGAGAATTGCTAAATTTCTATTTTCTATGGAAAGCAATGAAAGTTAGAAGATGTATCTGCTGTCTTGCAGCTACTGGCTACTCTCACGGCTACACAAATTAACACTAACTAAATTCCTAATCTGAGTAATCACAGATGGGCAGAGTTTTAACATGGCTCTTTGTGGTGGATTTTTTAAAATTAGCATATGCATTAGCATAATGCTTGCTACAATGCTTTCTGTCGAATAATTGTTTATCAATTGTTATAGTACAGTCTACATCTGGAGTTCATAATTTGTTTTGCTGTATTTGATCCTTCTGAGTTCAGTACCAACTTTGTGCCACCTGCCTTGGTTCCCTGTTCTTCTCTAGTGCAACTGGACACAACTATATGACTTCAAAGCTCCACAAATGAAAATGTTAGTGCAGTGTTCTTCCACCATTCCTAGTGGGACAGGAACTCATTCATATGTATCTGTTTCTCTGTCATAGTGCTGTGCCATACTTGGTGCAACCCAGTGCAGAAATATGTGCTCAGTGATTTACTTGCAACACTGTGTGATCAGTTTTAGCTTTTTAAGTAGAATGGGTGCTAACTTCACTTTCAGTCTGGCATGCTTACTTGATTACTTGGTTACTTAAGTCATGCTTAACAACTTTCCTTCTTTTAGAACGACTGTCTAATGAAAGCTCTCTTTTCTGCTATACCTTCTTTATTCTAACTGTTCTCATTCTTCAGTGATTTGAAAAACTGTTTTGTATTCTGACTTATTTTCTTTTATGCTGTTTTCTAGTATGTTCCATTTTCTCCTTATCTTTGGCAATTATCTGTCTTATTAATTGGAGACATACCGTAAAAAATTTGAAACATTACCATTTGTACACAGCAGTAGGTGGGGGTGGCATGTGAGCTGATTTGATATAACAATCACTATTGCTTGGATGGGACTGTGGTCATTGTAACATTTGAATGGTTTGGATCCAAAGGATGGTAGAGGAAAAGGGCCATCTAACAATGTTTTCTAAGAGCCTGCACAAATATTAGCAAAGCTGATTCTTTAGCAGTTCTGATGGTTCTGGTTGTGCAAGAGGAAAACTGTAGTTGAATTGTGTTTGACTGCTGTCATGCAGCATTCCAGTATGTGGTGTAAAACAATGGAGACAGGTTCAGCATGTGAAGGATCTTGGATCCAACCTACTGCCTCAAAGCAAGTGCACATGGTGGAAGGAACAGCATGATTTCTCAAACAGTTCATTGCATAGTAATAGTCACCATAAGGTACAACTTGAAAAGGACCTATACTCAAGTGGTGGTATGCCGATACTTAGAAGGCAGCTCAATTTAGCTGATAAACCATCACTTCAGCATCTCAGGATGTTACCACTTTCCCAAAGTCTTGAAATCAAAATTGTACAGATAGCTAATATATTCCAACATTTATTTGCACCCCTCACCCCTCTTTTTATGTTTCCCACAATACTTTCCTCCCATCTATCCATCTGTTCCACTAGCAGACATGGTGGCAAAAGAACTGAATATACCTGCAGACACTGCTAAATAAATCTCATTCTGCTCGTGAGCTGTTTTACACGAGCTACTGGGCTGTTCTGTCTTTAACAGGTGGCAACTGTGGCCACACATTGGCGGTTGACTCCATTTAAATCCATTGCTGCACAACACTCCCACGAGGTTTCCTGCAAAGGAATGGAATGTCTTGTCTTTGCCACCTGACAGAAATTCTGCCAAAAATACTGTTATGCTTACATGTAACATCTGTCCCTGCCGTTGTTAATCTCTTCTGCTGTTGCAAGTAGATTTTTTTCTCTGTCTTCCATATTAATCATGATAGTATTTCTAGCGTCTGAAATATGCCACATGTCTCAGAACATATTAGCAATACAACTATCAGCACCTCCTGATTGGATGTAGGTTTGCATTGCTGTGTGTTCCTCTGTATTTCTTTTGAGAACAGCTGTAATACACGCTCACAGGTGGCCATGAAGGTATGTGCTTTAAGACATGTTATAGCTACTGTTTCACATGGTAGATATCCATTGGTTTTTAAATTGCTTCTTTAAAAGTGCTTGTCTTACATAAGTGCTTCCTTTTCTGTGGATATGGATGAGGTGTGGCCATTTAAGATACAGTGGTGCCTCGCTAGACGATGTTAATCCGTTCCGCGAAGATCGCTGTCTAGCGAAAACATCGTCTAGCGAAGCACGTTTTCCCATTAGAATGCATTGAAATCTCTTCAATGCGTTCCAAGGGAAAACGCAGTCGTCTAGCGAAAATCTCCCATAGGGAAACCTCGTCTAGCGAGTGCGGGTCCCCATCGGAATGCACTGACAGCTGCACTGACAGCTTTTCACCACTAGTCGGCGCATTCCTATGGGGAAACCTCATCGTCTAGCGAAAATTCCCCATAGGAGACATTGTTTTGCGAAGCGCAGTAGCGATCGCAAAAAGGCATCGTCTAGCGATTTCCTCGTCCTGCGAGGCAATCGTCTAGCGAGGCACCACTGTAGATTCATTTCAGATCTCACATAGAAGGTCTAGCCTGGGTCCTGACTGCTTCAGAACAAAATTCACGTCATCTCAAGACACCCATAGAATCTCTTTATTGTGATACAATGTGACATAGGACCTGGCAAAATCTGTTGAACCTGTCCCTATCACGATGTCACTATATTGCAATATACTCCTCCAGTTACTCCAGGTTCAGCACAATGAATCAATTAAAAAATGTCCTGACTAGATTATGTGTGGGGGAAACTCACACTTTTCTCTGAGGAATTGTTTCTTTTTGAACACCTGTCAGGAGGTTGTTTATTTTAAACGGCACTACGTTGTGCTATTTTTTTGGTTGTGTGAACAGCCATATCATTTTATTCTATCCGTGGGGCATTTCCTGTGCTGAAATCTTAGTGATGTGTTTTTTTAAAATAAACAGCACTGCGTCACATGCATCACATAGGCATTTTCTGTCTGCAACACTGATACAGTGCTATGCCACTTGGAATAAAAAAAGAGGAAAGAAATTGACTCTGGACAAAATGGTTATGGAAAAGAATGCAGGCGGAGTCAGGACAGACTAATGGGCAGATCAAAGTGTCAAGCAGGGGTCTATTTAAGGCCATTTAAAGAGTGTCTTAGTCCCCTGCACTGAATCAACCTGGTTCAGATGAAGCTGCACATGAGGATAGAGACAGTGACACACAGAGGATGTGTCAGGGTATACAATAATACCCTGACACAACTCTCAGAATATTTGGGCACTGTAGTTGCACTCTCAGTTACTGTGATGAAAGAGACAAGTGGCAAAATTCAACAGAACCTGTGCATTTATAAACGTGCTCTTGATTGCACTGGATATGATCATTAAAGCCTAAATATAACATCAGAACATTTGCCTTCTTTGACATGAATCAGTCTGACAGTTCAGGTCTTCAAATGGGGCTCTTCTGTAGTCTTCCCTCTAAACTGAGATGTGGACGGCGATAGTCCTTGAAATGAGTTTTTCCATTGCAGAATCCCATCTTTGCAATGCTTTCTTGATACTGTCTCTGCTAGTGTTTTCATGCCAGGTGAAGGTCTTTTTAGCATGTTTCTAATCAAGCCCAAATGAGAATCCTTATGATGCATTTGACAATAGTTCCCATCACCTCTGTCAGCATTAGCTATGGTGACTGGGGGTAATGGGAGTTGTGGTTGGGGGTATGAAAATCTTGCTGTCTTACTCGTGGTGAATTTCTCAATTTCACCTCTCAGTTTCACACCAGCCTTCTTGTTTCACCTCATTACTTTCCCAAATGGTGAAAAGGGCTTTTTAAAACCAAATCCAGATGAATATATACACATATATATAATTTTTATACATTTTAAAACAAACACAGCTTTCTGTGCATTTTATACCCATTTTTATATTGTTTAAAGCAAATATGTGCACAATTTGCCATTGTATGCATTTTGACTGTGCACAGAATACATTAGAAACCTGAGAAATAAGCAGATTTCATGAGCAAGATTCATTCTATTCCATTGACAGTCTGGGGAAATATGAAATGACTATGTACATGTAGAAATTCAAATCCAATGAATATCTTTTTCATCTCTAATGGTAATCCAATACATCTGGAGGGCCTGAAGTTAAGGAAGGTTTGTTTAACATTAAAGACTAAACATAGTGCATAAACATGTATAAAATTTATACAACTATAAAACTATTACAGCCACATTATATATAAAAAATCCAACGAGCCTAGTTATTATTAAGTTGTAGAAGCAATTTCTTATGCAGCATCTAAATTCACAGCAGTATGTAGGCATAGTAACATAATTTTAAAATAAAACTCCAAAAATACATCGATTCGGGGGATTATTCCTATCCGATAAATGAAGACCATACGTAATTCAACATTTTACACTGAACATTTTACACAGATATATATTTACATATATATATATATATATATATTTACACAGATATATATATATAGTTTAGTATGTATATTTTAGGGAGAAGCCTCTGTGCTGCAAGGTCGGAAGACCAGCAGTCGTGAGATCGAATCCACGCGACAGAGTGAGCTCCCATCCCAGCTCCTGCCAACCTAGCAGTTCAAAAGCATGCAAATGCAAGTAGATAAATAGGTACCACCACGGTGGGAAGGTAACGGCGTTCCGTGTCTAGTCGCGCTGGCCACGTGACCACGGAAACTGTCTACGGACAAACGCTGGCTCTATGGCTTGGAAACGGGGATGAGTACCGCCCCCTAGAGTCAGACACGACTGGACTAAATGTCAAGGGGAACCTATGTATATTTTAAAACAGCCATTGTATGTTTGGCATGACTTAACATGAATCTGATGGAGGGGACTGTAGTCCACTAAAGTTTGTGCCATATGCAACAGACTAACATGCGTACTCCTCTGGAAATTTCATGTAGACTCAAAGCATGTTGGCGTGTCTATGCCTGCAGAAGGCTGATGATGTCATCAGCATGGATAGTTTGTTTGTTTGTTTTGAAAAAACAAACAATTCTCTCTTGTGGCTCCAATAGCTCCTGTGTAATCCCTTTCATCATGTGGAAGCTGAAGGAGCTATGGGATGGGAGGAGGAAGTCTTTAATTATCTAAAATTATTGCTGCTGGGATGATATTACCACTCATGGCAATTTTCAATAATGAAAGACTTCCTCTTACCATTTTTTAGCTCCCACAGCTTCCACATGATGAAAGAGATTGCACAGGAACTGGGATACAGAAATAGGAATTATTTAAATTCTAAAAATCAGTTTGTGATGCTGACTTCATCAGCTTTCCTCAGACATTGTTATACCATCAGTATTTCAGCCATATGTCTATAATACATCATTTGATTTACAACATATGAATGAACCCTCCCGACCCCTTTTTACTTGCTTTTCTGCCTGATTACTCTTGCGCTGTTTATGTCAAAGAGCTAGTCATATTCTCCTCATGACTATGAAACCACTAACTCACTCATCAGATTTGCTCGTTGGGCTCAGTGTGTGGGATGACCAGGTTTCCTTTATATTGGTCATTAATTGGATTCAAAGCAACAGGAAGCTAATATAATTTAGTTAATTCTCTTCAGTTTGTTTTGTTTGTCTTTGATGCTTGATTATTCCCTAATTGTGTTCTTCGTATAGATACAGGATGGGGTTTTTTTTGTCCAAATGCTTTCTTTACATGTACTGTGTTTTAGATTATAATTATAGCATGATTACACTTATTTTAATCATTTATTATTCTGTTTTGCACTTAAATATTTTAATGCAACCTTTTTAGAGCACAAAGCATGTGAAATTCAAATATTGTTTTATGTCTCTGCCAGCAGTGATGCATGCAACTTAATCTCTTAAGACTCCATTTATCATTTTTTTCTTCTTTTTAAAGGCCCTGTGGAATTCTTCATGTACTGAAGGTTCAGTTTACAAACCAATCAGCATCTCATTGGTATCAACATTATTTAATTAAATAAATATTGTCTGGATACACACTACATAGACAATTAGTTTAATTTATCTTATATTAAAAAGTATGTACCTTTGCCTCAGGTGATTGCCATATTTGAGATGACTTATGCTGCAGTGGGGGGAATGTTTATTCATTATAAAAGCAACCAGAAAAGTATTCTTCACTATTATCAGCTGAATTAGCAAACCATTCATTAAATTATAACTAATAAATTATTGAGGATTTTGAACAATCAAAATAAAATATACTTACGCATCCATAACTTGTGTATAATTGCTTCATCCTTTGCGGCCTCAGCAGTATGTATTGGTGGCGATCTTTGACAATATTCAGGGCTAATCATGCTGTGAAACAGGGTGAGCCAAAAAGTTTCGGAGAGCACCATGATGGATGGGGTAGATCAGTGGTTTCCAAACACGTTGGCATCATGCCCCCCTTTTTGGATTTTTGTTAAGACCTCAAACTTTGATAAAACTCTACAAACTCCTTTTAACAAATAAATGAAATAGTAATTTAAAGTTAAAGCTAAACACATTAATGTATTAATAAAAATACATTCAATTAATTTCACAGTATAAATGGGAAAATAAAAAATGTAGAAGCTAATGAAAAAAAAATGTATATTTTTGGTTGTGGAAAGCTCACCATTGCACAGCCTCCTTGAAATGTCTTCATCCCTCCACTCTCAAGTTTGGGAAATAATGGGATAGATGAAGGGTGGAAATGGTGTCTAAATGCTGCACCAACATGGTTTTTATGGTATTGGTCCTAGTAAAGAGGTAACTGTTCAAAATATTGACACTGATGCCTGTACAAGTTCTGCATCGTGTGTGTGTTGGGGAGTTGTGCAAGGTCTTTATCTCACATGAATTACCTTTGGTGAGTAAGCAAATGGTCGACTGCACAAAAGAAAAAAAAACACAATGGGGGATAGAGAAAAGAGATAGAAAACTCTCACTACCCAAAGAAAAGCGTATATGGTTCCAGTATATTTTGTAGTAAATCGTCCCACAGGATTCTCTTGGAGGACAGTTCTTAACCTGGAGTAACAGCCACTGTTCCACTGATCTCACAGGCCACATAGGTCTGCAGAATTGCAAGACATCTTTTTCATACACTCATCGGTGGGTTGTAATCCTTTGGATGAATTCAACATCAAATAGGGCATTTTAAAATTAGTCTGGGAGCCTAACAAATGAAATGGTAATGACAAGTGAACTTACAGGCCTTCTTTTCTAGGCAAATATTTGACTTGTTGGCCATCTTCAGACACAGTGATAAATCAACAGCTTGTTCTGTGCATCAGAGTCCATTAGTTCCTGATAATGCTACTCTAAGTGTGTGTGTGTTTCTCAGGTGCATTGTGTGATCCTGAACAACCAGGGATCCAAGTGCATGCTAATAAGTGAGAAGCAACCTTCTCAAATTTTGCTATGATTCGGTACTGTTAACAGGTAAGCAGGTAATGTCAAGAACCAACAAATATCTTTCTATTTATAGTATAATACAAGATACATCAGCAGGTCTTTTTCTTCTGTCTTCTTATTTCTTTCTCAGGTTCATTTTCTGCTCTTCTAAACAGAGTTTCTATTCTTGATTCCAGAATCTGTTACTTCATAATAGAATTATTTGAATGCAGAAATGCAGTCTTGATTCTGCTCATTTTTTGACACATTGAAAAATTATAGGGATTACAGAACTTTCACCTAAACATTTTCTCTTATCCTTAGATAAGAGAAAATCCTTAGAGACTTTTCCCATCCTGCTTACAACTTCTTTGAACTGTTGCCATCTGGCAGAAGATACAGAACAATTAAGACTCGGACCACATGTTTTCTGAATAGTTTTTACCCCCGAGCTATAATTGCACTTAATAATGAACTTAAAGACCACCAGTAGTGAATAGTTGGACAGTGTTACTTAGCCTGCGGTGTAGATGTTTGTATTTTTAGGGGGGGATTTTTAGTGGGCGGGGAGTATTTGGGGATTTTTTATGTGTGTGCATGTGGGTCTGGTCTCTGGGTGTCTGTGTGAATTTCGTTGTATGTGTATACTATGTATAGACTTACAATGACAATAAATTTATTTGAAATACTTCATTAATTTTTTCTGATAATCAATTTGATGAAAAATAGCCTATTAGTGGAGTTGTGTATGATGGGATATCTCTTTAGTTAATTTCTTCTCTTCCTCTTTTCTTGCTTTTCATCATCTTCTCTACTGTTACTTGGTTTAGTTTCCCTAAATGGAGAGAAATAGCTCTACTAAGTGAAGTACTAAGTTAACATAGGGTTTGCTGTCTGTTAAACATGTCCCATACAGTATCTGACTGGGCACTTCCTTGACATAAAGCAGTGGAGTCTGGTCTGTCTGATGTTGTGGCGCTGTCCACGGTGCTGCACCTCTTTTGAAGGATAGGTTTCAGCATTTTTTAAATCATTCCTGTAAAGTTCAAAGTGCATTCCATCGGGAATAGATTCACTGCTCCCACGACATCAGAATCACCTTCTCCACTGACTTGAAGCCATATGCTATCTTAATGAAACTCTATGGACTACTAGAAAAAAGGTCACTCACAGACTGATACGACCCATGTTTACTTCGAGAGAAGCTCTGCTATTTTGCACAAGACATATTTCTAGGTATAGGTATATAGGATTTCAGAACTTTCTTGAAAAAAAGTAAAATTGGCCCAGACTACATCACTTCATATTGGTAGAGGAGAGAGCTCCCAGCAATCTAAATGTTGAATATTTCCACCATGACTCAGGTTGGAAAAGAAATTATTTGAGTTCGCATTGTGAAAAACAATAGTTTTGCACCTCCTGAAAGTGGCAACAGGATGAAGCCCATATTCCCTTGGAAAGATATTCATCGCTGAGGCTAGTGGTGTGTTTCTGTGTGGAAAAAAAATGTGCATTACATTTTCTTCATATGCACTAAAAATATGGCTACCAAGATGTGTTCATTTAAGCACATCCTTTTGAGTGCTGAACTGCTCCACTCTGAAGATATTAACATTGTGAATGTCATTACAATGCAAAGCTGAATATAATATTGCAGCTTTACTGGGATAATGAGCTTAAGTGGCATATCCTGTGTCCTAACGAGAAATCCCCCAACAATTTTGATATCTTTAATTCCATACTTATTTATGTTACATTTTCTTCAGTCTCTCAACAACCTCTTTTGAAAACATGAGCTAGCAAGAAGAAATTCAGATTCTTCTATTTCTTCAAAGACTATGGTCCAAACACCTTTACAGGAAAGAAAAACATAGGGTAATAGTGTAATCTCATCATTATTAGCCATTCAGGTTTGATTTTGTTATTGTTATTGTTTTAGATAGATAGATAGATAGATAGATAGATAGATAGATAGATAGATAGATAGATAGATAGATAGATAGATAGATAGATAGATAGATAGGTAGATGATTGACTGACTGACTGACTGATTGATTGATTGATTGATTGATTGATTGATTGATTGATTGATTAATTGATTGATTGATTACTGAGATGCCCCTAGGAAATAGCAGTAGTTTCACTTTTCATCTTGAGTTATCTGGGAGCAGTGATTCAAGCCGCTGCAAAAGGAGACAGAAATCTTCTCTCACCCATGTCTCTGAAATTGCTCTGTTATTACAAGGCCAAGTGTAACTGGTTGAAAGGTGTTATGATGCTGTCACATGGTTATGTGATACTTCATCGGTAGGATCACATAGGTTGTAAGTAGGATCACATAGGTTGTAAGAGGATCACATAGGTTTGAAGACCAAGTACAAGGTAGATGTCAAGAAGGGTGAAAGGCTTGAGAGAAATAAAGCAAAGCAAGGTTGTTGTCTATTAAGGAGGAGGATCTTTTGGAGAAGAGCAAAAGGTTTAACTCCCCACCCCTTTTTTTTTTTTTTTTTTTTTTTTAAGAAAAATTCAACCATAAACTTTTGGCTCAGGCCTGCATTACATACATTGTGCAAAAAAAAAAAAAAAAAAAAAAAAGCTTTCTTCCAGCATCCTTCTGTTCTTTAATTGATTCCATTTGTGGAAATCTACAGTGGTGTGCATAGTTTTTTCTTTTTAAAATGTGCCAGAATCTAAGGGCAGTCATGAAATCAAACTGATCAAATTAAGCACTGAAAAAGATATGGAAGGTCTGTTTTGAAGTAAAGGGACATTTGTAGAAAACGTTGCAGCATTTCCCTGTGTAAATTACCATCTACGTCAGTGTCTTTCCCCATTTCAGTATTGGGGTATTTTAAAAAATGAGGCAATAGGATGCGACAGGGCTAAGATCTGAGTCAAAATCTTCGAACTTACTCAAGTGGCTTGCTCTACAAAGCAAAGGGACAACATGGAGCAGACAGATTTCAAGCTAAGAGCTATTATTGGCAATTGTTTTTCTTCATAAAAGATGAAGACATATAATGATGCATAGAAGAGTGCCATTTGATGACATCACCATACATTTCCTTCAGTGGCAGAAGACATAAAAGTGAGCAGCATGGATGAATCACTCAGCTTTGGTTTTCCAACATTCTAGTAAAAATAAATAAATCCCAAGTTTTTTTCCTGCCTTCTATGTGAAGAAATATGCAGACTTTCTTAAATTTGTATCATAAAACCAGCCAATCAGATATCTCATCCCTTCCTTCTATGGTTCAAAATCACCATAGGCTAGATTTTTTGTCTGATGGTTTCTTCTCCCTGCCCATCCTCCCACTACTAGTTTCACCAGTTATGGCAGAGGAGACATGAACCCTACTGTGCACAGAGAACCCAGATTTCAGTTTCTCCTGTTGTAATATTAGTGACACTCTCCCTTGCAGGTGTCATAGCATTATGTGAAGAAACAGTAAACAGATTTGTGGCTCCTGAAAGACCAACAATTTTTACTTGACTGAAGCTTTTGGACACTCTATGCCATGCCTTGTGATTCCATTCATGTGATGAAATGGCCTGTGGTCTATAAACATTTATGCCAGATAAAACTTGCTAGTCTTTAAGGTGCCACCAGACTTTCCTTTCCTGTTTTCATGGTAGTAGATTACCATTACTCCCCTCCTGGAGATTCTTATAAGAAGAAAAAGTCTTCACTTGCACCTGTGGAAATACATCCATCGCCCAATAGCAGAATGGGATGAACTCTGTGTGTGTGTGTGTGTGTGTGAGAGAGAGAGAGAGAGAGAGAGACCTCCCCTCCCATGCTGCATTTCTGATAACGGTTCCACCACTGAAAAAGAGGAAGAAACTAGAGGTGTGTGATTTGATTTGCACTGTAAATAATATAGAAACATTCTTCTGTTTTCTTCTAAGCATTTGCATAGGACTTTGTTAGAGAAGGTAGCTGACCTCCAAAGCAAGTATACCTGGAAGCAAGTACACACACTTCCATAAATCAATCAATTACACTTCCGATGTAAATCTGCCATTTTGCTTCTCTTTTGGTTCCATGTTGGCCAACTTATAATTTGCCACTTCACCTCTGGATATAGGGCACTGGAATATTATAATTTGAAAGTGTACAATGTGTATACACATCTTCAGGATAGTTTGAGAAGAACTGTTCTACCTGAGGTAAGCATCACTGTACTTCTTTTGTTGTTTTAAAATGAGGATGCCCAAGATCATGTGTTCTGTGTTGCCAAGTCACTTCTGACTTTCAGCAACTCTAATACCACTTCCAAGGTAAGTGAAATATTTAAGGAGTATTTTTACTAATACTGCCCCCCGTGAGCTTCCATGGCCAAGAAGGGATTTGAACCCAGGTCCCCTATGTCTTAGTCTATCACTCTGTCCACTACACCAAAATGGATCTGCTGCCTAAGATAATACAGCATATTTTGACTGATACTCAAATTAATTGAAATAGCACACAATTGACTTGCTAGTCCCAACTAGAGTAGGTCATGTGAATCAATGGAGACTTAGTGTAAGGTAGCATTTCATGTAACTTCATTGATTCAGTGGCTGAAATCCATTAATAAGTCACAACTAGACCAGGCCAATTGAATCAGTGGAGATTTGGTGAGTCCTCTGGAAGCTCTATTGATTCAATAGGCCTACTATAGTTGTGACTTACTACTGGATTTCAGCCATTGAGTCTGCTGTTGTTGGGACTCACAGCTGGATTTAGGTTGAAGTTAAGAAGTAGTAGCAAAGCCATCAAGAAAAACAAATGCTCCATCACTGTGTCAAGGCAGAGCCTGAGAAAAATGTGTGCATTTTCCAAGAAAAATTTGTTAGAAGTCCTTCTCCAAATCTGATTTGGAAACCCTGCAAAGTCTAAACCATGCTATAATAGGGCAGAACCATTTACAAATGCTTCCTCAATTACTACTAGATATTTGCATTGGCTCTAACATCATAAATTTCAGCAGAGAATTTATGCTAGTTAAGAAGTCAGTCCTTTCATTTGTCATCTGCCAAGTTGACAATCTGGCATGCAACCCAAAACACAACCACCTACTTCTGAACTAGCAGCAATTTGCTACTGAAGTTTCTATTATTGGACTCAAACTCCTATTACTTAACTGGTGGGAATAATAGGATTCCAACCAGTATCTCTGCTACCTAGAGTGAGACTGTTTGCCATTTAGATTTCATTTTATATGTTAAGGAGTATCTCTTCTCTGATATATGGAGCTGATACAAATCCACTCACCAATGTTATATATAATCATTTATGGCATGAATGTTAAAGTCAATGAAAAAAATAATGGGACAAAAAATGGAAATGAAACTACAGAGAATATATGCACAAAAATGAGTGTCTGGGAAGGGATAATGGCAGGCTTCAAATAAAAAAAATCTATTTGGATAATATAAAAACCTAACATAAATTATTATACACTTCTCCATTACTGCCTCTTCATTTCTAAGCTGTCATCCCATGATGTCTTAATTTAATTTATCTGAGATAAACTAAGCTGGGTACTGAGTGAAGCATGCTTTCAAAAACTGCTTTTGATTTCAGGATCAGAATAAATAATGATCCCACCAAATTGTAATGCAATAGGTTAATATTATCTTCCTCTAAATCTAATCTAAGGACTGAAATGAAAGTGAATGAATTAAATTAATGCTTTATCTGTGCTTGAAAGTTGTGAAGTGTTTGTGGTGCATATACATATATATATAATGCAAAGAATGGATGCTGAATAGATTACCTGGATTTTTATCCTGCTATCTATCGAGTTATCTTAAAAGAAACTATATATGAGCATTGCATGCCAACAGTGTACTGTATATACATTTTAATATAGTGTAGTTTTAGAATTCATTTATTCATTTTGGAGTAATGGAAGTTCCTGCTTGTTAAGAATAAAACAGAACATTAACGTTAATGATACAATGGGAAGATGAAGCATGAAGGTAACAGATTATAAAAACGGGTTGGGAACAATAATGCATTGTTTTGGAGAAATTAAAATACATCAAAACACATTGTTCTCAAATGTCTGTAAGAGCGTTGCATGGAAAGATTAAATGATACTGAAGATAAATCTCAACCAAGTAAGATCACATTTTAAAGCTTTATTATGTAGTGCTGGCTTTGTGACCGGTGGAGAGATTTGCATTCATTTAAATCCATTAAACAAAGACTTAGGGGTTGGTGCACACATATATGTACATCACTCATTTATTCAACAATTAATGGCCTATACCAGAATGTGTAGGCCATTAATTATGTTTGAGAAGAGGTCACATACTTTGGAAAGCTCTATCTCTGGCATTTGATCAGTGATTCTTCTTTACATGAGCCCATCATCATTTCAAAATTAATGAAGTTTATGTATATAGCTCCATTTCAGTCTGTTGACAGGCCTTCTTATGGAACAGATACTACCTTGGTGGATGACATATCTGAGGAATAAGACAGGCAAGTATGCCCTTTATTCATTCTTCTGAATACTTCTCAGTATTCTTCTTCTCAATAACTTGGAATACTATTGACCATGGTCATCTTCTGAATCAATGTGACTTTAAGGCAGTGTTTTACAGTGACTGCATTCATTTTATTTATTTATTTATTTATTTATTCGACTTGTATCATTTTATTTATTTATTTATTTATTCGACTCATTCTTGGAGGAGTAATTCTGACATTGTTGTGAGGGGGCATTTCTGCTGGACACCATCATAGTTGGCTAAACTAGCTCCCACCAGGTTTTTTGGCTAAACCTTAGAGATAACATCCTGATACTAGGAGCTGTTTGATTATGGAGCAGGATGCCTTACAGTGTGGTAGATTCTTCTTTGAGGTTTTCCAACCAGGGTTGTATGGCCATCTGTCAAGGATCCATTACCTTTGCATTTACTAAATTTCATCATTGAGAGTCCGTATTGAATTACCGTTGGAGTCCCTTCTAACTCTACAATGCTATGGTTCCATCTTGTCATGCATGCCATTGCACATATAAGAGAAACGGCTGGCAGAGTTAGGGGTTCAGTTCCAATAATATGATGTTGATGAAACTTAATTCTGGCTCCTTTCTAAGTCGCAGGAAGCAGTTCTAGTTCCAAATCGGTGTGTGATGTCAGTAGTGGACTGGATGGGGGCAAATAAATTAAAACATGGCAAAACACATGGCCAGAGAAATGTTTTTCCTTCTCTTACAATTTTTTCTTTCTAAGTGGTATGATATCCTTCATTATACTGTATGTAACTCTGGAATTAGACAAGAGAATGAGGAAGACTTTGTTTACATTCCAGAAATAATCCTAATGACGCACACTGCTCCTTGTAATGTGTTTTTACAATTGCACCTTTTTTGCTACTCCAGGAAGCCTTCTAGGTACAGGCTATTTATACACCTGTTTCTGCCTTGGGAATTGCATCCAAGGCAACCAAATTATGATTTGGCCAACTACAAATTCTCCACAAACCTTTTTATCAACTGACCATCTTCCATGGTAGTATTCCTCTTCCTTCTCCTCCTCTTTTATTTCATATTGTCTTCTTCCTCTACCTCTATTATATATATCAATATCAGCAAGCTTCAGGGAGCCCTATGGCTTGCAGGGTGAAAAACTAGACAAAATAAAGAGGGTGGTCACCACACACAGAGACAGCAAAGTCAGCACAGATCATGTTCTTTGACTTGTAATATTGAGCACCGATGGGAAAAAAGAGAAACAAAGGAAGTTGGTGGAGGAATAGAATGAAATATCCTGGATGAGAAAATGTGAGTGACTGATTGGAACCCAGAACAGGAGCAACTGCATCAGCAGGTGAGGATCCACAACAACCTTTTCTTGGTACTCCCCACTTGCTTCCCTGTGTGGGGAGAGGTAACATGCCTTCCTCTTATATTCTGCAAATCATTGTCTGAAATTCTGTTCCATACTTTGCTGTGTTGTTGTTGTTTTGGCTTATATTCCGCATCACAGTGCTAGAGCATTCTCTGGGCAGTTTCCAACGTAATTATGCAAACAACAACTTGCCCACCAGCAAATTGGGTATTCAGTTCACTGACCTCAGAAGGATAGAAAGCTGAGTTGACTTTGATCAAACTGAGGTCATTTAACTGAGGTCATTTAAGCTGCACTACTGCAGCTTAAACACTGTGCAATGTGGGGGATGAGCATGTGCCATGTACAACTGAGGATGTTATCAGCCACAATGATTTATCAAAAATAAAGCATTTTACTCCCCACCGACCCACCCTGGAAGGTCCTGAGGCTCTGATGGAATCTCTTTTGTCATGGGGAAGCCACTCGGGGCCACAGGATAGGGAAGGGAGTCTTTGATTTCTGAAAATCACCACTACCAGAAAAGTCATCTCAGCAGTAGCGAGTTTTGGAATTTAAAGACTTCCCCATCACATGCCTCCCAACAGCTTCTCCACGATGAAAGGGATTCCATGGGAGCCTTGGAATCTTTCAGTGGGAGGGAATCAAATTTTCTCATTTCTGAAAAAAATGTTGTGTCTGATGACATTACCAGGGTTACATGGCAGAACTTACCGAACAAGATTTCGACCACTCATTAAGTACCTGATGAGTAATGAAAAGGAATCAGATTCCGTGGTCAAAGACTACACACTGGAGTAGATAAAACAGTGATGGCTGATTGGTTGAATGTACATAAATCAATATTTGATTGCATAATGTGGGAGAGGGTGTTAAAATCTTATTTTGAAGCTACTGGAGAGGTATTTTCATACTGCCTTTTTAGTTCAAGAAATCTCCCATACAAAACTTATTTTACATTCATTTCTATAAACTCTGTATTTACCTGTCTTTCCTTGTTGACTACAGATTTCGTGCGTACTTGTTGAGCCAGAAAAACGGTACTACCAGCTCAGCAGGCTCTGGCACATGTATAAGCAATTAGCCACAGAAATGATCATAATTGAATATTTCAACACTTTTTTCCTGCTACAGCTGACATGCCCCTTGCTAATTTATCTTCCTCTTTCCTTCCTAGAGAAACAGTCAACAGCTGTGACACCAAAAAGAACTTAATTTGGCAGCTGGAAAACCCAGATGCTAGGGCCAGGAATTTACCTATAAATTTTTGTTTGGGGAGGAGGGGGTGTATCTCTAGAAACCTTGCTGGGATATGCTGCCAGGGGCCCTACTTGGCTTCATAAGACAAGCTTTTGCTACTTAAATGCCTGGCAGCTCTTCTGGAATTCAGGAAGTTGTCCAACATGGTAAATTGGTGGTATTTAAAACAGAGAGATGCCGGTGAGAAGAGCTGGCAATCCAATCCTACCTCAGCTGTGTGCCAAGTGCAGAGGTTAGGTTACAGGCATAAGCAAGTGTAGTTGACAGAAACAGAGATGGGATTTTTGGATCTTCTGGATCACAGGTGCCATATTTTTCCATTCTGGGAGTTCTGCCTACCTTGCAGGATCCTTACAAACACTTCAATGTGATAAACCTGGGAGAAAGGCCTAAATAAGAAGGCTTTGAGGCTTAGCTAGGCCAAGATCCTCCCAAACTTCCTTCCCAAAAATAAAGCTCTCAGCTAGCACCAGGACAGGAACAGCTGGAGAAACGTGACCTAGCTAAGCCTCAAAGCCTTTCAAGGTAGGCCTTTTGTCCAGGTGCATCATGTTGAGGTGTTTGTAAGGTACCTGCAGGGGATGTAGAACTCCCCGAATGGAGAATTATGGTACTTATAGCACATAAAATCCAAATATCCAATTGCTAGACAAAACTATCCTTTTTGTTGGCATGACTTCTTTCTGCCACCTGACACCAGACATCTGCCAGCAGAAACATCTACTGGTGGACTTGTTCCGCCAGTAGAGGAGCCAAAGTGGAGATATAGGAGTAGAGATGCAACACGGGCCAGAATAAGCCAGATGCAAATCTCCTACTGCCCAGTGACAATGTCAGCACAAAGTGAGGCCAGGACAAGGGTAAGGTAAAGGTTCCCCTTGACATTTAATCCAGTCGTGTCCGACTCTAGGGGGCGGTGCTCATCCCCGTTTCCAAGCCATAGAGCCAGCGTTTGTCCGAAGACAGTTTCTGTGGTCACATGGCCAGCGCGACTAGACACGGAACGCCATTTCCTTCCCACCGTGGTGGTACCTATTTATCTACTCGCATTTGCATGCTTTCGAACGGCTAGGTTGGCAGGAGCTGGGACAAGCGACGGGAGCTCACTCCGTCACATGGATTCGATCTTACGACTGCTGGTCTTCCGACCTTGCAGCACAGAGGCTTCTACGGTTTAACCTGCAGCGCCAGTCCTAAGTAATTCTCAACATGCTTAGGTTGGGAGGAGTTCTGGTTCCATGCAGATTTAGCTGGGCTAGTTTTTGATCAACTGGCTGTCAGCCAACTTGGCTAATTAGGACTGCATTTGGGAATAAAGCTTTTTACATTCAGCAGAGCACACATTTGAGGAAATATGGATAGGCACCTTGTACATGGAATACAGTAGCTGAAAGTTATGAACTCAGCAGGGGGTGTCTCATCCCAAAATGAGGGAAGGCATCACTCTCCTTTGATCCATGAGCTTCTCATGTTTGTTATAGAGGGACAGGGAAATTGTGTTTCCCCCTCACCAGATGTTTGAGTACAACCACCATCAGCCCTAGGAAAGGTGGCGGATGATGTGAGCTATAACCCAGCAATATTTGAAGGGGCATGGATTCCCCATGCCTGATATAACAGTAGATTTCACAGGTACAGAACAAGAGGAAAGGTATCAGTACATACTTTTTAAAAAGTGCATATTTGATGCTAGATTGTTTAGTCTAAAAACCACAAATAAATGAAAATGTTTTTAATATTAATAACTTTTATGATATAAATAAGTTATCAGAGTACAAGCAACAAATATGGGGGCAGGGAATGTTCTCTGGCACAACATCTTTACATACGACTTTCTAGCCAGCACTTGGATGATAAATTGTGAAAACTGATGAGCCTGGCAAAAATACAGCTCGAAATAGAAGTGCTTTTCAACAAACATGAAAACAGATAGAGAAAATTGGCTCAGCCCCAGACAACTTCTTGTGTTCATACTTGTTATTTGGTGTAAAAACCTGAATTCAGTACAAAAGATAAAGTGAGAAGTGGCCTTCAGTTCAATCATTACTAGAACATCCATGGCACAGAAATCAGCTACCTGTTTCACCCACTCCTCTCAATCCACATTGCTAAAAGTTACCATACTGAGGGAGGCCAAAAAGACGATGATGAGAAATTGGGCCTTTTTGGTGGTGCCCCCCAGTCTCTGGAACAAGTTACCAACTGAGATGTACCAGGCTTCTTCCCTCCTTATGTTTAGGAATTACTTCAACAACTGAATCTCTAGGATGCTGTAATTTTTCTTTTCTTCTACTTTTTGTATGAATTGTAGACTTTATAGTTGTATAATATCACCATATTGTTTGAATGTATATTATATGGGGGCTTGTGGGCTATTATGCTGTAACCTGTAGGCCACCCAGAGTAACGCTTATACTAATGGGGCGGTAAACAAATCAAATAAATAAATAAATCCACCATTTATTTGCCACTCAAAATGTGCATTGAGGGTGACTGGACAAACCCTGTTGGATCAAACAAGTAGTTTAATGACCTATTTCCCTTTGTGACCACAAAGATGCTGCCAGTTAAGCCCAGAAACAAGGTCTAAAGGCAATCAACCCTCTCCAATGGATGTTCCCGACAGCTGGTATTCATACACCAAGGCAGACAAAGTACAATCTACCAGTCATACGTGGCCTCTAGAGCACCCAGTGCGCACCCCTCAAGTCCTCGAGACCATACTTGCCCTAGCCAGTTTTTTTGGAGTGACTCCTCCAGTGAAATCAAATGATCACAGATTTTTCCAACCAATATAAACATTTCACCTTTCGATTACTTAATGTTTCTAAAAATACTAGTTCAGACTTGATACAGGGGACCTCTACCCCCCCCCAATAGCCTTTAAATGGCAAATAGTCCACCCCAGATGGCATACAGAAGCTGCCCATCCCTGTCATAGAACCTCAGAAACTGGAGAGCTGCATATAGTCATCATATGACCCAAACAGGCATATCCTTTCTGAATTACTAATAGCAAAATCCTGCTGTGCATGCAAATTGCTATGTCACTAAAATGCTACCACTCAAATTGAGAATGTGTATCTTTGCATATTTTATCTTTGCAGATAAGAACTTAAAATGTTTAAAAAATACTCGCTTCTGAAGTAGATTTCGAGAGTTTTTCTGTACTTTTCTGCTTTTTCACTGAGGATTTTTCATGTCTAGAATTTACAAATATTCATTACATCATTAACCTGCAGACAAATGGAAAAAAAAATTCTTATACCCTTTATCCAAATACACAGCAGGCTAAGTAAAGCCCAATATTTTCAGTACAAAATAGCTTTCAGCAAAAAGAGACACACAAATTCTGGGAAACCGAGACAAACAAGGACTATGTAAATTCAATGGCTAATCCTAAACTGGACAACTCCATGCTGCAATACAGAGCTGTGGCTGGTATCTGGTCCCTTTTTAAAGCCACATAAGCTAGTGATCATCATAATTATTTATTTTATTTTATTTTTCTCTCAATTTTCTTTTCTCACAGGGGCACAAGATGGAGTACAAAATACTTAAAACACACAATTAATTTTGAACATATTGGTTAAAACTTGAAACTGGAATATACAGATATTAAAAACATTTTTTTAAAAAAATAATACATTGAATTTTATAAGACAGTCACATCACTGACTCCTCCAAAAGCTTATTTAAAAAGATATGTTTTGCAGACAGAAAGAAAGGAGGCAAGGAGTCAGCTGAAGGGATTTCCACAGTCTGAGAGCCGCCAGAGAAAAAGGCCCCTCTCAAGTCCTCACCAGACATGCTTGTGAAAGCGGTTGGACCAAAAAAATGTACTCTCCTGAGGATCTTACTACTCATAGGAGCTCATACAGAGAGCTATGGTCTTTCAGTTATTTTGTGTCAAGAAAGTCGATACATTAATAAGGGTAGGTCTTCAAAACTTCTAAAAAAAGTATAATTGAATTTGTTTAAATAATTAGGCACCGGTAGTACTCCTTCTCCAGAATCCTGTTAGTTATGTCCACCATCATAACTCCTTTGGTGTAACTTTCAGCAGTTAATGTAAATGTTCAAGCTCATTAGTTTTCTTTCTTTTAAAGTTTAGACCGGTGTTGAAATGAAATAGGGGGAAAATTATGAGTCAACAAATGTTAGAATCACATTAATTTATAAAAGAATTCTATGTTGAATCTTGTGTTGAAGCAGTTTTGACACATTTACTTTTCTTACTAAAATAATGTTTTTGTTAGTGGTTTCCATTCATTTTATGGGAAAATGATAAGAAAGAGGTGACATTGACTTCATCCTGCCTATTACTGGAGCAAGTAGGATTCACCGTTTATCTGTGCTTGCATATGTTATTACTTGTGCTAATTAATCCCATTTGCAAAGGCAAATTATGATTGGCATTTATCCTTAAAAATTAAGAGCTAATTACACAGAATATAATCTTCAAATTTGTATAAGTAGAAGCTCTGATTTTCTGTGCTCAAGACAGAATGTTTAAGCAAATTGGCTCAATGTATACACTATTTACATATGCTAATTAGGTACTGCTTCATTGTATTTGCCCCAGCAGGCAGGTTAAGTTCTCATTACTCAACTTGTTCCTCTGTGAGCTCAGGCTGACAGCAAGTCTGCTCAGAGACCGGTCTAGAACACTGAGCAAGCTGTGCTTCAGTTTAATCCCACTGGCTGTTGGCACTCGGATGAAAGAGGACTATTTTTATGATTAATGACCTTGAGAGATTTTAGTGCAAACATTGCTTGAAAATGACTTTCAAAGAAACATGAAGCGTTAACTGCTTCTAAGGAGCCAACAGTCCAAAGCCTAAACTCAGTTGTTAGTTCCAAATGAATCCAGGGGATTTACAGAAATGTCGACTTACACCTTTTATCAAGTGTTGTTAAGTGTTAGGCAGATTTTATATTGTTAACAGGTTGAACATTTGTTAATGGTTCCTGGTCCTCCTGGAGGCAATGACAAGGGAGGTGCTGCAGGGTTCAGTCCTGAGCCCAGTATTGTTCAACATTGTTAAAAATGAGTAGATGAAAATGTGGAAGCAATGCTCATCAGATGTGCAGATGACGCCAGACTGGCAGAGCAGCTGGCACTATGGAGGTTGTAGAGGTTGGAGGGCCATCTGCAAGGGAAGCTTTAGCTGTAGATTTCATCTCTTCATGAAGAGGTTGGATTCAGTAAACTTTGAGCGACACAGTTCAATGACTCCCCTGATTTCAGTCATCAGCAGTTGAATCAGTGGATCTTGTCTTGGTACTAGCAATTGGATTGAGGCATAGAACTTCAACTAAATGAGTGTAAATGATACAAACATTTGATTATATGCTGTAGGATCACTAAAGGTGTATAAAGCCAGAGATGCATTAGCTGCCAAGTCACTCTAGATTAAAGTTGTTTCTTATTGCAATTCTCATTCCAGGTTTCACTATTTATAATGCCAAGAATTTTGTGTGCTTTGACATCACACCAGTAATTCATATATTAATGTCCATAATTTCGGACAGGAGTTAAGAAAGAGAAAGGAAGAATATTCAGTTTTGTTGTTTCAGTTTGTCTTAGCAGTTCATGACCAGGAGAGAGTGGGACATCTTTGCTGCTTTAAGGCACTCCATCTTCCTTGCATGGCTTTGAGCTGAAAGACTAAGGGACAATGTGGGTTTATGGGAAGCAGTCATAATTTGTGATAATGCACAACGTAATTCCTGATCACGGGGCACATCTGTTAAATCATTCACCTTAACTTGCAGTTCCCTGGCTTTGTGGAAACATGAGATAGACTCAGCACTGGTCCTAAACCAGCAGGTTTTCAAATCATTGAATCATTTCTTGCTCTACAAAGGCAAGTGAGCTTAGTGATTTTTTTTTAATGTCAACTCCTTTTTCCAGCTTACCTATATAAAAGGATCTAAAAATAATTTTAGTTCAGAAGTTTGTGTCTGTGGAGTTCTCATTGACATCGTAATGACTTTGAATTTCACCTGCATGCATTCTTTTAAAAGGGACTTATAAAAATTTCTCTCCAAAGGCTTCTTACTGAGTAGGTTATTATTTGCATAATATTTTGCTGCCAAGCCTTCAGGGTTACACAAATTTAATCATGATGGGAAAAGACTTCAATAGGTATTGGCAAAAATCTAACACTCCTTCACTTACTGAAGCTTATCGGAGAGTCCCAGAACAGATTTTTTAATATTTTTGGATCTGCTCATGAATATTGACACCTAGTCTTTCGCATTTTTATCTTTTCAGACTTTTCTTTGTCTTTAAAAAATATGTATATCCCCAGTAAACTAAGTTAATTGATAGAGTCTGAACTCAAATCTGAGGTCAAATTAGTTCTCTTGAAACTTTGATGAAATGGAGAACTTTTATCATAGACTAATTAGCCAGTGGCCATTCTGACAAAAGACTCATGCTGAATATTTTGTAGAAAAACATTTAGATGAATAGACTTACACAATATGGCATCTGAGTCTCACCTTTCCTTGCCTAAAGCTGATCGCATTTCTAAAACATCCATTCCTACTGCTGTTCATGAATGTTATTATGGAGTGAAGGCACGTTAAGAAGTATCAGTGGGAACAACATACTGATGATGACTCACCTCAATTAATATTCGAGTTATTATAACACTAAATTTCCATACTGTTTTCTGTGGTGACTAGGAAAGTGAAAGTGATAAGTTGATCCACGTGGTAAGTTTTTGAGGATACTGTGATTTGCAGAAGTGTAATTCATTGTGTAGAGGATGTTTTTTCCAATGCCTTCTCATGGCGACCATAACATGTGTTCTGTCATTTCCAGAAACTGTTTTGGAAGGAAGCAGGTCATCACTCTTTGCCATAAGAGGTAGTCCAGTCTCTTATCACAGACAAGAAAACCCCTGCTGGATCAAACCAAAGGCCCATCTAGTTCAACATTCTATTCAAACAGGCAAAATGGGTTCAGTATACCGTATTTTTCCATCTATAAGACACTACTTTTTCCTAAAATCATTACCCTAAAAATTGAGGGGCGTCTTTTACACGGAAGTAAGCTGAGAAGAGAACAAAACTGCACATACCTTGCCTCTGTAAACAGACTTCCTTCAGCCACTCGGCTGAGTTTCCTATAGTCAGGAGACTTAGCTTCTTCCAATCAGGAGCCTTATGGAACTCATGTCAGCTGACCCTGAACAAACCAATTGGAACACACCTCCTTGGAGGTGGAGCCTGTAGGCTCAAAATTCAACACAGACAAAATGTCCGATGTTCTGAGCTCAGAGGCTGAATCCTCAAAGCTAAGTTTTCTTAATTTTGGGATTAGAATATTGAGGAGGGGTGTCTTATAAATGGGGGGTGTTATAAATGGAATAATATGGTACATTCTGTCTTATATTCTTCTGTAACTGATATAAAGATGTATATTTCCTCTGATTATGATAATAATAATAATTTGATGGCGTATGATGATGATGATGTGCCATCAAGTTGATTCCAACTTATGACTACCCTTCCCAGTGTTTTCTAGATTTATAACACTCAGAAGTGGTTTACCATTCCCTTCTTCTGGGGCACCCTGGGGCTGTGCAGCTTGCCCAAAGCCACACAGGCTGGCTCTTCTCCCAGGAGGCACAGGAGGGAATTGAGCTCCCGACCTCAAATTTTATAGCCAGGTTGCCAACTAACTGAGCTATCTGGCCACCTGTGGCTTCTGATAGTGGAGATTAAATATAACCATCCTAACTAGTAGCTTTTAAGACAATAATCTCTGTCATCTTCCTAACCGTGATTAATTCTGACCTCATTATGGACATTACAAAGCTCATGTGATAGTTGTCTGTTCTATGCCTTGGACTGCCCTGTGGTGAGAGGCAAAAATCCAATTGTTATTTAGCTAATATCTTAGTCTGACCCAACAGTTTTTATAGTCCTTCCAGGTCAGAGAAAACGAAAATGGGTGGCTTGCAGGGACCAAGCCGCTCTGGACCTATGACAGTTCTGATATCCCATGAAACTCAAGTTTTCATCCTTGGAGATTTGAGGCAATTCAGTAGACATGAAACCTCTTCTTTTTGATAATTTATTTTTTTGTTCTTTAGTCGTAAAGTCGTGTCCGACTCTTTGTGACCCCATGGACCAGAGCACGCCAGGCCCTCCTGTCTTCCACTGCCTCCTGGAGTTTGGTCAAATTCATGTTGGTCGCTTCGATGACACTGTCCAACCATCTCGTCCTCTGTCGTCCCCTTCTCCTCTTGCCCTCACACTTTCCCAACATCAGGGTCTTTTCCAGGGAGTCTTCTCTTCTCATGAGATGGCCAAAGTATTGGAGCCTCAGCTGCACGATCTGTCCTTCCAGTGAGCACTCAGGGTTGATTTCCTTCAGAATGGATAGGTTTGTTCTCCTTGCAGTCCAGGGGACTCTCAAGAGTCTCCTCCAGCACCACAATTCAAAAGCATCAATTCTTTGGCGGTCAGCCTTCTTTATGGTCCAGCTCTCACTTCCATACATCGCTACTGGAAAAACCATAGCTTTGACTATGCGGACCTTTGTCGGCAAGGTGATGTCTCTGCTTTTTTAAGATGCTGTCTAGGTTTGTCAATGCTAATTTATTTTAGCAACTGTTGAAATTTAGACTTCAAACTAAACATTATTCAGCTGCAACCTTAAATGCACCTATCTGAATGTAAATGACGTACATATTAATCAGATTTATCTCCAGTAAACTGTTTCCAGGATCACACTGTGGGACTGAAATATGTGATGCAGACAAATGGTATCAATATTTCACAGAAGTCAATATATTTTCACTTATCCATAGGGATCCATGATTAGATTCACCACACTCAGATAAAGTATTGTGCTGCATACTTATTCACCAAATTGTAATGCTTTGGGGTTGAGTGTTAACATTGCCTTTTTACAAGGATGTGCGCCTGCATCATTTTCTTAACCAGAGATATAGAAATATCTCAGTCTCACATTCTTTACATTTCCCAAATCCTTCCTGTATTCTCAACCCCTTCTTTGCTTGTGTTGGATTTCAAGACTTTGTTTTTGATCCCTGTGTGCAAACTTCGATGCATTTTCCATATGCATTTTTCTTAATCTATATATTTTGTATGCACTTTCCCCACTGATTAAAGCCTCTTGGTGCTTATTTTTCAATTCTATGCCTTTTTAGCCATTTGTGTTACTTAAAATGCAGATACAGTTTTTTTGCCTTCTCTGTTTCTTCAAACCATATCACACATTTTGCAAACATTTCTTAGTGTAGGCTTTTGGAATCCCGTTCTTTTCTTAGATTTTCAGAGGCGTTCTGCTTTTAGATGTAAATATACATAGGCATGCAGAGATTGTAAATTGCAAAGCGAAAGTACACATAAGCACCTTCAAGATAAGTATAGATTGTGAGGCAAAGGCCATAAGGCTGACCATAGAATGAGATTAAGTATAAAATATAACTTTAGAACGTATGATTCAAGTCACAGATAATGTTATCCTCATGTTAACACCGAGGTATAATTGAGGAGTCATTTTGTGTGAAAATAGGTATTAAGTGCAGGTTTTTATAAACGAGTAGAGATGGGGCAGTGGCCCAAGAGCAAGCTGATTCAAATCAGCAAACATAATAAGAACCTAAAAGAAAGATTAGGCAGTGAAGCAATGGCTTTAGCCCTTGAAGAGCGATTGCAGGCTTGAGCTATCCAACAGTGTTAGGACAACAGTCTGCTACACACCAAGTAAACAGCTAGCTGCAAATGGGAAGATTGCTATTATTGGAAAAGGTGGTCTCAAACCCGTGTGGGAACTAATCTTTAGGTGTAATCCAAATATTTATGCTTAATTAGATTAAGTCAGTTTGGTCATAAAGGGGAATAACAGTTGTGGACTAAGACAGTTCTGTGTGTTGTCTTCATCTCAGGGCACCTTCTTAGACTTGATGGCCACCCACTGACTTCATCTTGTGAGTGTTCTGACCTTTCCTTATGCACATATTGAATCTTTGATTCTTACAATGCCCTACCCGATTTCTGTTGAAACTCTCCTTATAAATGCATTTCTTCAACTTAACTGGACTCCAGTTTTGCTCTCAGAGGATGGAGCTATGATCCAGGTCTGTAAAAATATGGAAGGAATGCAGTAAGACCTCCTTTCACTGAAACAATGATTCAGATAAGCCCTAAAACTGGTATGCAATCTGCTTTAAAATTATCTTCCTTAAATCTCTTACACTAGGCAAGATGTGCCTTGTCTTGCAACAAATTTTGAGAATTATAGAATGGATAATTCTATCAGCAAACTTGGTGTCAATGGAATTGTCTTCCATCTCTATTTTTCACCAACCAAGCCCTCAATTATTGTTTTTATTTTTATTCAAGTGCCTATTGACTAAAAGCATGGCATGGTGATTTGGATGAATCTTTGGAAGAGTATGATTGGCAGTGCATCTGCATTTTAATCAACATATAGAAAAAGGAAACAAAGTGTGAGATTCTCAGTAGGGAACACATTACTCTCAAATTGATGCTTTGTGTAGTACATACAATCAATAGTCAATGTTGTTTGAAGAGGTGTGGTCAGAAACTGTTCATGTACCCATCTTTGAGGGATTTGAGGGACATGATCAATCGTCATGTTTGTAAGGAACATTTTTGCTATCCATAATTCCTGAATACAGGCAGAAGTTTCTTCGCATTAGAGCACTGCTAACCCTTGAACCTGTTTCTTCATCATTCTGAACTTTAAACCATTGGCAATTCTTCTTCATCCTTTTGAACCAAGTAAGCCTAGATTCCTGCATAAAGTCCTTCTTAAGCAATTGCATACGGCTGCAGTATCATGTATAACATGTATCTGAGAGTAGGAGCACATAGTGGTCAGAGCAGGGTAGCTCCTCACACCAACATTTCAGATGGTGCTTCGGCATTCCCCAAAACTCTAGCAGTAGGACAACTAAAATGGTTTTTGGACTCTTGGGCCAATTGCAGACATTAAACAATACTATTTGGATTGGTTACATCAGCCTTGGCCAGTATCAACAATGATTAAGGATGACTGGAGTCATCATCCAGCAACAGGATCCCTCTTCCTGGGGCTAGGCTTTACAATGGATTGGCCAAGAGATGACAACTTCCTTTAGCCTTCAAAGCGTAGCCAGTGGTAAGAGATGATGGGAACTGGAGGTTTGACAAAATCTGGAGAGTTGCACATTCTCCATTTTGGACAGAGTGCATTTAATTGAACTGTTCTTCCCATACATGTGCCAAGACAGTAAGGCTAGACAGGGCTATATTTCAGTAGCTGCTACTGACATGACTCTTACCCTTCCCTCTGTAGCTCTTCTGTTTCATGTTAGAATGCAGAAATGGGGTGTAATTCCCAGCACCATCCATCATTCCCAACACCAGGTTGACCTCAGCAAACAGGAGTGCTTTAAGGTGACATGCCTCCCTGCTTTTAGGTTCCACTCCCACCCCTGGCCCCATCTACATTCCAGAACATCCATGGACCCCAAACATTGCAACTCCTTTCATTTTGATCCCATTGCTTGTCTACATTTGTTTATCTGATGTGCTTTGCTGAAAGAGGAACCCTCTTTCTGCTACATAAGCCAGTCTGATGAATAACAATGATGTCTTGTAACGTGCTCCAAAGAGGCATATTACATGACCCCTCTGAGAAAATTACACACCAGTTCTGACTGAAATGTCACATGAGTCATTGATGAATGGGGCCTTTAGTGCACTGTTGATGGCAATCAGACTGCCTTTCTGACAGCCCATAAGTAAATCATAAGTAAGCTTCAAAACTTTTTTTTAAAATGTGCCCTTCAGTTATGGGCAGCTGTCAAGAGTAAAGGGCAACAGCATAATGATAGGCTTTCAAATAATATGGGGGGGGGGGGGATGGAGAAGTCTTCCATCTCAGAATTTAGAGATTAAAAATCAAACATCCACCTCCACCATGGTATGCAAATTATGATTTCATGGAGGAAATTGCTGTAAAAAATCATAAGCGACCAGCAGGAAGCATCAGGAATTCTCCCTGCCTTCCTTCCCTCTCAATCCTCTCCCTCCATTATGGCCTTGTAACTGCAGGAGAAGTTGAACTTTAACCCAAGACACTATCTTTCCTGCTCCTAAATGGAGCTGAAGTGCTGATTAGCATACATTTGCATAGACAGGAAGATACACTGCTTGAGATATAAGTGATGTTGCAAGAGCTTTACACACCCACCGTCTGTATTTTCCCTAAGCTTAATGTTCAAATGGATGAATGAGAGTTGGGTGGGATGACCACATAAAACAGAGTAGGTGGTTGTATTAATGAGGCACATGTAGTGAAGAAATGGTTTCTTTGACTGGGATCCCAAATGCTACATGGGGTCATGCAAGGAGTTTGTGCTATCCAGTGAAAGCTTTCTTTCTTTTCTTCAGACAGCTGTTCCTACCTTGATAATGCATGAGAGGGCAATCTTGCTCAGTGGCAGAGAAGGTAATTTTCATTCAGAAGATCCAAACTCTAGGAAAGACCTTCAGTATACACACATTAGAGCAGCCTGCCACAACCTTTGGGAAACACAAGAGTGATGATATTTCTGTATTAATGTCCTGATTGTGGACTTTCCACAGGTAACTGGTTGGTCACACTTATCAGTCTCCTCCCAATTTCACCAATCCTTCCACACACACAATCTGCTCTCAAGAATCCAGGGCTCCCCAGAATAGCATGGGGAGGCCATACAAGGTTGGGAGTTCTATAGCAGGAGGTTTTGTTTTTTGTTTTTTTTAATCTGCATGGATTTTGGGTTTGCTCTAAATTATTTTTGTTGTGCTTTTGAAGTGGAACAGGCTAAAAATGGAATTTACATTTTTTTCCCCCAAGAATTTTTTTTTTCATGTAGAGCATTGAAGAAATGTGGGGGACAAAAAAAAAACAACCCTAAAGTTGGGGCAAAAGTAATCAAATAGTACATACACCTCTAAATTTTCTCTAGTCCTTTTGACAATAAATTTGGGAGGAAATCTAGCTATGTCTACCCTTTCAAATCAAAAACTAAAGCAAAACCCATAACAAAGGTAAAATTTTAAAAGTTCAGATATATTAACACATCTTCTTTACTTTATATTAGCTACACAGGACTGGGTATTTCAGTAAAGGTAGACCAATATATACTCATGGTTGTCTTTGCACATCAGTTTGTTGTTGTTTAGTCGTTAAGTCGTGTCCGACTCTTCGTGACCCCATGAACCAGAGCACGCCAGGCCCTCCTGTCTTCCACTGCCTCCCGGAGTTTGGTCAAAGTCATGTTGGTAGCTTCGATGACACTGTCCAAACATCTTATCCTCTGTCGTCCCTTCTCCTCTTGTCTTCACACTTTCCCAACATCAGGGTCTTTTTCCAGGGAGTCTTCTCTTCTCATGAGATGGCCAAAGTATTGGAGCCTCAGCTTCAGGATCAGTTACATTTACAGAAAACAGTAAATGATACTTTAAGGAGAAATGGGAGCCAGAGACCAGCGTTGTAGTGGAGCTAGGCTTCACATAGTTGAAACACCAGGACGTTTTGAGCAGCAGCCGACATGGCGTCATCCATCACCCTCCTTGGGCTTCTCTGTCTTGAATGAACTGAGCTTAGGTTCACATACAAGCTGAGCAGGAATAGATTTTTCCTAGAACAATATATTGTTGTCAGTATTTGAGAGTAGTTTGGCCCTGAATGAGCAATTAAGAGCTATATAGAAGACCTGCTTCTAGTAGAAACCGAAAATGCTAGAATTTGTTGATTTGGACCAGTCCAGCTGCCTGCTTTTTGGTCTACTCTCAGAAGGGGACCAGTTATGGGGAATGTCATGGTGAGCACATGCACCCCTAAAGAAAGAGGAATCAATTTCTCCTTCTTTCCCTCCTTGTGCATGTTCCATTTTTCTTCCAGTGCCTTCTAACATTTTCACAGTGGGGTGGATCAGAGGCCATTAAGTTTCCTTTGGAAAAAGAGACAACTGTGTGCTGAGGCAGCAGACTGTTCAATTCTGTGTGAGGTGCTGAAAGACAAATAGGAAGAATTAGCTTGCTAAATGTTATCTCCTGACAGCATTCAAAATGGCAGTCTGTGAAAAAAACTACCTCAGGGCTGCTTGTATGTCTCCTGTGTGCTCGAATGGTAAACGGCCAATAAGAAATAATTTATTAAATGCTGTTGTGAGTATCTTATTGAAACAAGAGGCCAACATCTAGTTTAATTTCAAGACTGTAATTTTGTTGTCTTCAAGCAAAATATGGGCCTTGCTATGGTGATAGATACTAATTCCTTTTAAAATGTCTAGTTATGTTTGTTGTACTTTGTTGGGGAGCAGCAAGTGTCTCAGTACCATCACTTTTTGATCAATGGAAAAAATATGTGTTTTTCTTAATTATTAGGGACGAGTTCTCTAAAAGAGTTTCATCACTGCCTCTTAATTAGCAGTGTACAACTTCTGAGAACCCAGGACCCATTTTTGGCTTTCACCCTGAACGTTTGGGTCACACACACAAACACACACACACACACCCCTCTCTCCCACTGCTTTTGAGAAAAATGTATGCCAAAATAACAAATCACATCAGCAGGAGGAGCCTCAGGCAGAATGATTTGATGTCTAAATGCAATTTCACTTACCTGGTGCTTTTTTTCAGGTCAGAAAAGGTCATTTAAAAAAACCCAAAATAAAAGAAGAAATGACTGGCTTTTTTTTTTAAAGAGACATTTTGCAGGGGGGGCAAGAAAACCCCCGGGGCCAAGTTGTATTTAGGGGACAAATTGCACCTTGCAGATGGTTCTGGGGAGGGGGGGAATCAGAGTTCAGTCCCAATGAATATAACGAATCTTACTTCTGAGTAAACATGGATGAGAGGTTCTGTATAACACACCCACACACCCAATCAATAGGTTCCTTGAGCATGAGAACACTCTCATACATGCATTTTCTTTAGGTGTGGAGGGATTTCTCTATGTACTTTGAACAAGGGGAATTATTCCATGGAGATGTCTTTCTGAATATGCAGCACTGCCTCTGCCACTGAAGTGAGAGGAGATTACTGCATATCCAGAAGTGTCCTTTGTATGCAGTTTTATACAAGCTTTAGAGCTTCCAAGCCATTAAGTTCTGTACTGGTTCACTTCATCCTAAATTAACTAAACACTTGTCAGGTCAGGGATTTTGATACCTGAACTTCCTCCCAGGAGCCCTACAGAACTGTATAGACCTCTAGGGAAAAATCAGAAGCCTGTGTTTGTAACAGCTGACATTTATCCCAATTAAGGGTTTATTCCAGAATGAAAGCAGATAGTCATTCTGATTATATCAAAATCCATCTTGGTATCAGGGTATAAGTATTTTCATTGTTGCAATAATTCCAGGCAATGTCAGCTTGTCTAATTTTACAAGCTTTATTCATCTGCATTGCTTCTATGTTCCATAAGCACAAAAATACTTCGGAGTTGTAAGCATCCAAAAGTCTTACAGCTATGGAAAATTGTAGGCACAAATACTTAAAAATATATGAAAACTAAACTTAGTTGCAAGCAAATACTTGAGTCAGAATTCAGTCCAAAATGAATATACCAAAATGGATGATGATGATGATGATGATGATGATGATAATCCTAGAACTGCAGAGCTGGAAGGGACCCTATGGATCAATGAGTCCAGCCCCTGTCAGGGAGGCACAGTGGGGAATCAAACTCCCAATCTTGGCTCTGCAGCCAAATGCCTAAACCACTCAGCTATCCATCTAGTGTATGCAAGGAGCAGAATGAAATAGTGGAGGGACTTTTCCATTTCAATCTACAGGCAAGAGGTTCCATGAAGCAGAAACCCCCTTCTTGTGAGGTTAAAAGTATTGTGTGTTGGGCTTACGAGACAGATTGGGGATTCTGTTGGTGTACTGCCCACCCTGCTGCATACCAACAGTCTCCCTGCCTGAGCTGACGGAGGTAGTCTTGGACCTGGTGTTGAGAACTCCCACGCTGTTGGTGCTGGGGGACCTCAACATTCATGCCAAGGCTGCCTTGACTGGGGCGGCTCAGGACTTCATGGCCGCCATGACAACCATGGGGCTGTCTCAATGTGTCATCGGCCCGACACATGAGAAGGGCCATACTTTGGACCTGGTTTTCTCAACGGGACTGGAAGATGGTGGTTTGGATGTGGAGGGGCTGGTTGTGACCCCATTGTCATGGTCAGACCACTTCCTGGTCAAGTTTAGTCTATTAGCTTCTTCTCTCCTCTGCAAGGGTGGGGGATCTATTAAGATGATCTGCCCTCGGAGACTAATGGATCTGGATGGTTTCCTGAATGCTCTGGGCGATTATCCATCTGATATGGTCGGCTCTCCTGTCGAAGCTCAGGTCACCCTATGGAATAGGGAGATGACCCGGGTGGTTGACACGATTGCGCCTAAGCGCCCTCTCCCAGCACGCAGAGCCCAGACAGCTCCTTGGTATACATCTGAACTGTGCGCGATGAAGCAAGACAGCTGGAGTGCAGGTGGAGGAAATCCCACTGGGAGTCTGTTCGAACACGACTTAGAGCCCATTATCGGGCCTATTTCGTGGCAATATGGCTGGTGAAACGGCAATATTTTGCCATCTGTATTGCTTCCTCAGAATGTCATCCAGCAGAGCTGTTTCGGGTGGTCAGGGATCTTCTTCAACTAGGATATCCGGTGGAGGTCCCGGACCACTCATCAGCTCGCTATGATGAGTTTGCCATTCATTTTGAGGGGGAAATCGCTCAGATTTGCAGTGGGTTGGATTCCACCATTAGTGCAGAATCAGAGGATGTGTCCAGTGTACCGTGCTTAGGTCAAGTATTAATGGATGAGTTTCAATTGTTGAGACCTGATGATGTGAACAGGGTGCTTGGATCTGTCCGTTCTACTACAACTCCGCTCGACCCTTGCCCATCTTGGATAATTGGAAGATCTGCCAGGGGGGTTCACACCTGGGTCCAGGAGGCCGTGAACGCCTCTTTGAGAGAGGGAGTGGTCCCTACCGCCTTGAAAAAGGTGGTAATTTGGCCACTCCTTAAAAAGCCTAACCTGGACCCAAGGCTGGTGGTTAACTACCGACCAGTGGCGAACCTCCCTTATTTGGGCAAGGTGTTGGAGCGGGTTGTGGCCGGGCAACTCCAGGCGCTGCTGGATGAAATGGATTTTCTGGATCCATTTCAATCGGGTTTCAGGCCAGGCTTTGGTATGGAGACTGCCTTGGTCGCCCTGTACAATGACCTTTTCCGGGAGAGAGACAGGGGGAGTGTGACCCTGTTGATACTCCTGGACCTCTCAGCGGCTTTCGACACCATCGACCATGGTGTCCTTCTGGATAGGCTGCCTGGGTTGGGAGTTGGGGGCACCACTTTACGGTGGTTCCGCTCCTTCCTGTCTGACCATGTCCAGAAGGTGATGCTTGGGGACAGTTGCTCTGCCCCATGGCATTTATGTCATGGGGTTCCTCAGGGCTTGATACTGTCCCCCATGCTGTTTAACATCTACATGGAACCGCTGGGAGGGGTCATCAGGAGGTTTGGGCTGAGGAGTCAGCAATATGCTGACGACACTCTACTCTACCTCTCATTTTCCACCAATCCAGGTGAGGCGGTTTCTGTGCTGAACTCATGTCTGGACCTGATAATGGACTGGATGAGAGTTAATAAATTGAAACTCAATCCAGACAAGACGGAAGTGGTGTTAGTGGGTGCTTCACCGGACAGGCTAAAGGGCTATTTCCCTACCCTGAATGGGGTTGCACTCCCCCTAAGGGACAAGGTCTGCAGCCTGGGGGTGCTCCTGGGCCCCAGTCTAACTCTGGAAGCCCAGGTGGACTTGGTGGCCAGGAGCGCCTTCCTTCAGCTGCGGAAATTATATCAGCTACAGCCCTACCTGGACAAGCAGAGTCTCATGACAGTTATGCATGCACTGGTAACATCTCGTATAGATTACTGCAATGCGCTGTACGTGGGGCTGCCTTTGAAGACGGTCCGGCAACTGCAACTGGTTCAGAATCGAGCTGCACGGCTGGTGAGTGGTGGGGCCGCTAGGGAACACATCAGGCCAATTCTGTTCAAATTACATTGGCTACCAGTTGCTGCTCGGGCCCAATTCAAAGTGCTTGTTTTGACGTATAAAGCCCTAAACAGCTTGGGCCCTGGATACCTGAAGGACCGCCTCCTTCCATATGAAACTACCCGGCAATTAAGATCTAGCCAGGGGCCCTCCTGAAAGAGCCATCTCTCAAGGAGGTAAGAGAGATGGCTTGTAGACAAAGGGCCTTTTCGGCAGCTGCCCCCAGACTATGGAACGCCATCCCGAGGGAGATTCGTCTGGTGCCGACGTTGATGACGTTTCGGCGCCAGGTCAAATCCTTCCTGTTCCAGATGGTTTTTAATTGAAATAGTATCAACTGTGGATCCTGATGGCAATTTTTAGAGCACTGTATTTTAAATTGTATTTTAATTGTTTTATCTTTTTATCTTTTTATTGTATTTTAATTGTTGTAAGCCGCCCAGAGACCTTTGGGTAGTGTGGGCGGCATATAAGTTAAGTTAAATGAATGAAAGAGACCTTTGGGTAGTGTGGGCGGCATACAAGTTAAGTTAAATGAATGAATGAATGAATGAATGAATGAATGAATGAATGAATGAATGAATGAATGAATAAATAAATAAATAAATAAAAGTGAAAAGACAGCAGTAGGAAGCAAGTTTCTGGCTGTAGTTATGTACTAATTTTCTACCTGCAGGAAGTTTCTTCTTCCAGAACCTAAGGGGATATTTTAAATAAAGTTCTCCATCTGGAGTGTGGAGTGTTGTAATGCCTTGTGTGACCTTCAGAATCTACTACTTCAGTTTTACCATATTTGGCTAGATACAGATGTGGGGAAAGAGAATGTGCAGTTGAGGGGCTTCTGAGATTTTTTTGGAAAATCCCCACTGCTATTCACTCTGGCAAATAGAGTTTAAAAGCAGCCTTCCATTTCTGTTTCATCTGGAGTAGATTAGGGGTGGGCCAACTGCTGCTCGCCATGCTCAATTCAATATGTGGTTGTTGTAAAACCACACAACACAACAAAGATGCCAGGGAGATTCAGAACACTAATTTATTCTGTGTTAGTAAACTTATTCTGTTTACCCTCCAGCTTGGAGGAGTTACTTTTTCAATCAAAGGGCCTCGACTCTGTGAACTAGCATGGCCACTGGAGGTTCCAGGAGCTGTGGTCCAAAACAGAAACTTCTCCAGTCTTTGCCCTGTAGACATCTGTGTTGTGTCCATGCGGTTACATAACTCTCACTCCCTCCCTCTTCTCTCAGCTGTGCATCACATAAACATGAAATTGATTCAGGTTGATCTATCAGAAATATTCCACCGTGAATGTATTGTTTTGCTGCTGGGAGGTTGGGTGTATGATTTTACAGCCCAATTTTCACATCCAGGTTTCGTTCTTTGAAAAGAAAATACCAGGCTTATTAATAGTGGAATGGCTGGAATAAACTGAGCTGTTTATTCTCCACAACTACAGATTTCCTGCTCACTTAATTGGCATGGTGGGCAGGTGGACTGTTGTCATAGCAGATGCCACGACTTGCTACAGGGACTTCCCAGAGTTAACGTGATAAACTAAACCACTAAACAGGAAGAAAGGCATTTACAAACATTTTATTCCAGCTCTTTTTATTCTCCCCTTGGTAACTTGTTGCTGTAATACAACTCTTTTTAGGTGGAAGCAACAGTGTAGTGATGCCTGAGAGACTAACAAATTTATCATGGCATAAACGTTCATGTTCCAGTTGTGATGTTCACAGGCCAGAGCCTTCCACCTTGGGACACAGTTGTTAAGTTTTTAAAGTGCTGCAATATTCTTGCTGCAACTGTCTAACAAAGCTACCCCTCTGGAATTCTATTTTGGACAGTTTCACAGAGGTTTGGAAATCTTGCTCTTGTATTTCCCTTCCCTTTTTTTTTTTTTTTTTTTTTTGGTGGTTCTTTTATAGTTTTAAAATTAGTGTTGCTGTAGCCAGCGTAGGGCATGACTGGACACCGCCCCTGCCTTTTTCCTCAGCCATCATTCTGCAGTGACTCCCCCTGTTTTTGTCAAAGAAAGTGACACAGCGCTACAGCAATGCACCAACCTGGCATGGTAAACATTATACATATTGTACCGAAAGACACCTTCAATGTATGAGAATTGCACTGTATCAGTGAGTTGTCACCTCAGTTAACACCACCCACAGCTCTATTTAGGTGTGAATTAATCAACTGCATAGGCTACAGAATGGGTAATTAGGAGCATGCCAAATCACACCAAATAAACTGCAGCCCTAGCACTGAGCCATAAAAGAGTGGTACAGCTTACAAAAGGGGTGGGATGGATCGCTCTTACTGAAAACATACTGAATTGCTGGAAAATTGGGAAAACCAATGGCAGCAAAAGTGAACCAAATAGCAAACTATATCCCTGTCTGATCGCCCTCTTATTTTTCTCAATAAATTGTGCATTCATTTATTTGAAACAGTTACCTCCAAATTACCTCACCTTGTGATGTAATAATAGATTCTGAATTGCAGGCACTCATTATGGAGGTCCCATAACTCAGTTGCCCCCAGGAGAATCTAAAAGCATAGACAGCTGGGTTGACCCCTTTTAGCAAAGCAGTTCTAGTAGTTTTTAGCTGCAGTAGAAATAGATTCTTTGTAAAGCTAAAGGGGCCTTAGTCACCTTTTGGAAACCAAATTATGCCAAAATTATTTTGCATAATTAGAAAAGGTTCTTTTTTTAAAAAAATTAACCAGGGGCTTCTGGGAGTTGTCATCTCAAAAGAGAGAGATGACATTTCCATGCTCTGGAGATAGCCCTCAACAAGGTACAATTTCTATTCATCTGACTGTGGTCATTTGTTTTTATTCTTTTGACTGTGATCCCCTCAGAAAGAAGCCAGTATTGTAAATGATAAATTATAATGAAGAATTTGAGGTGCAAATTCAGGGGGGAAAGTGTCTAAACAGAAGAAAGAGCAGAATTCTGTTTTAATCTAGCTTGCTCGCTACCTTCCTTTCACCCCATCTGGAGCCGTATTTGGTAGAGCAAATGGTGACAGTTTGTCGTGTGGATATGAATTACAGACAGAGAAAGGCTTTAATCTACTTTGGAAACAAATTGTCCGAATCATACTTTGGAACACAAACTCTACATGCAGTCTTTATTTTAAACATTGCAACTATTTTGAATTTGAAGTGAAATTTATGCAACCAGTGGCTTGTTAATGAGTGGCAATTTGCAACAAAGACTCATATGGTTCCCTTTACACTGGCATAAATCATCAATGGCATTCTGGTCACAATTTAGGTTTGCACACAGAAATATTGCCACTCCCATCCCATCCCACAGCATCCCACATAAGGTTGCAAAACCCGGCAAGCTCAAAATGCTTTTATTTTATTCTGTAGCCTTAAGGGGAGTAGGATATTGTTAATCAAATTTGTATGGCTCTTACATCTAATTTTTTCTGCTGGCTACATTAGCCTTTAAGATTCCACGGGTTTTATGGCCCAAAGCGAGCTCTGATATATGATGGAAGAGAGGCTATAACAACTCTTGCATAGAACTCTCTCCCTATTTTCATTTCATGAAATTTGGTGTAGCTCTAATTCAGGTACCTTGCAAAAAAACCTAATCACTATTTGTAGTGTGGATGTGTGCAGTGGCTGCTAGTCAGCACAGCTATACATTTTATTCCAGTAGAGTTGGAAAATAATTTTATTTGTGTCTTTCAAACTGGAATCAACTATTTACATCTCAGTACACTGTGTCTTGAGCATTTACACATTTGTACTCCTAGCAAGGTGTTCCTGAGAAATTAAATGCCTACAAAGGAACATTCATATTATAAAATCAGAACAGCTAAAGGAAGCACATAACTGAAAAAAACGTGCACAAATATAAAAAATGCACATAACCACCTTTGAGTTGTGGGAAGATGTGTCGTTGGATATGCACATATGCTTTAATAAAAATATTTTATTAAACTACTTTAATAAATAACATGTGAAACTCCCTACAAAGTTTGGAAATGTGAAAAAAAGATTATTTCACAAGTGGGGTTCAGCGAATTCCAACAAAATTTCCACTGAAATCTTTGCATCTTGAAGTTTGTATCTCCAGTCTCCAAAACTGGCAGTGATTTTCTCTGAATAGGATGATGGTAATAGGCATTTTGTTGGCCCCTCTAGTAATGCACAACGAGACAGGTCTTTAGTCCAATCCAGCTCAACTCTTTGCATTTTCTTATGTTCTTGCATTCATGAGGGAAAGAAAAGAATTTCCAAATGTACATAAAGAACTATTTCTGTGGGCTTAGAGCAAATTCTTATTGTGCTGCAATTATACCTCCACCATAGCACTTTGTTGTTTAAGTCGTTTCAGAGTGAACAGCTCAGCATAAAATGTAAGGGGCTATTAAGCAGATTTAAATGTTCTTGTTTGCAGCTAGAAGCCATGTTTTTGCACACTGTAAGTTATAAGGTATAAATAATAAAAAAAGGAGGGGAATAGTTTATTGGGCTATAATGAGGAAAACAGAAGACATTTACAGGTACCTTTAGTTTTGCTGGTAAACGCTGGTAATGGCTCCTAAGCAGGGCAATAGAGTAGGTAGTTCTTTAAGGTCACATTTGCATTAAATCTGCCAACGCAATATGCTTTGATCCATACTCTGTATCCAAGCTATACATTGCAGACACCATACTGTGTGACTTACTAACTGTAATTCATTACTGCCCATTGAACACCAAAGGGAGGGGGGAGAGATGATCTCGAGTAGAGATGGGGGTATTCGTATACGAATACAAATATCCCCGCAGAGGTGGAAATAATGAGGGTCTGGCCCCATGGGGCCGGACTGTCCACTCATGATTTTGCAGCTGACGCGAGCTCATCGGACCTTCCTATCGCACCGTTGTCCACAATCGATTACCTAGTCCTGGCAGGAGGCGGGATGACAAGCCTCTCTGCTAGGTCGGAGAGTGGCTAATCCATTGCGGAGAACAGCGCAATAGGAAGCCTCCGCGGAGCCGGCGGAGCAGCAAAATCATGAGTGGAAATAACCCTCGTTATTTCCACCTGTGCGGGGATATTTGTATAGGAATACCCCCATCTCTAATCTCGAGTATACAGTTGCTGTTGCTCCTGCCTGTTATGTAGCTATTAAAAGATACACCCATAGCCTTGGGTGTCTATGATACCCTCACAGATACCTTTTCCTCATATAACATTTGCCTGAGATATGAATTAGAACACGTGCTGCACAAATTCCATGCATTTTAGATCTGAGTAGATCTCACTCATTCCATTCCTTACCACTCTGTGAGTATGCTCTCTCCTAGTTTTCAGTCTTCCTGGATTCTGGTTAAACTACAAATATTCAAATAATTAATTTCAGGAGGATTAATAACATATATTTATGTATTTATTTATTTAAAATATTTTTACCCTGCCTTTCTCCTCAAATACCAATGTTTTTATAATTTTGTTTGACTGTGCTTGGTATTATTATTATTATTATTATTATTATTATTATTATTATTATTATTATTATTATTATTATTATTATTATTATTATTATTATTACATCAGCATCAGCATCAATTGAAATGCACTTTTTGTCCATTAGTTCCTTTACACTCCTTTCTGGGTGTTACTGATACAGAGGTATGTATGTTGATAAAACCTTCTGACAGATCAGTCTATGTGTGAATGTGCTGTATGGTTGAATCAAGGTTCAACCATACAGCACATGTTTTTTGTCCTGTGTTTTACTGATACACAGACATATGTACCAACTAAAATTATTTATTTATGCCATTTCTATCCTGCCTTTCTCCTAATACAAAACTTCAGGCGGTGTATCAAAAATAGTTTTTAAAAATCATAACACAATGACATGGTAATATTAAAAGTCACTTTAATAATAATAATAGTACCATTAGCTAGATTTATTTAAAGTATTTCAAACAAAATGAGCAGCACCTCCCCCTTAAAAGCTCCTTTTTTCTCAGTGTTCAGTCATCAAAAAACTGTCTGGCTGAAACGCAAGATCATATGCATGGCCTTTTTACACAATGAAAATTCTTTCTCTTGAGCATCCCCTAAATCAGCCATTCTCAACCCTTTTTAAAGCTACGGCCATAAACACAATATGAAAGAAATATAGGCCAAATCAGCATTATATAAATCACGTAACAAACCTTATAAGCTGGTGTGTGAAAAATTGTTTCCAGTCTGTGGTCCCCTTCAAATGCACCAGGGCCCCCCAGGGGGGTCATATGGCCCCTTGTTGGAAATGGCTATCCTAAATGACCCTCATATCTATTCTAGAACAGATCTGTGAGGCATATAAGGGAGACATACTGTATAAGAGGAAAGGTTTCTTTTGATCTGCCAGTGGTGTCTCTGGTGAAAAGATTTATTTTTATATAACCCAATGGAAGAAATAGGTATAATGGTATAATTCAAATAACTTAGAAGGAACTGCGGGTTATAACATAAGAATATCAACAACAATTTTAAATTTGCTATAAGAAACCTGTAGATGTGCCACCCAGTTAGACAGATTTTATACTGGAATTACTATGGGTTTATTTTAGGTAATGGGAAATTGGTTTGATAATCATTTGTGAATTGTAGTGCTGAGGGTTCTGGGAATTAAAATTGAGGGCCCAGAGATCTCTGATCCTGGTGTAAGGGATGGGACAGGAGAATGGACTTTTTAGTACAAAATCATATGGACAGGCAGTTACACTAATTAATTCTGTCTGTAGTCACCCTATAAGTAATGTTGCACAAGCCCACCTTCCCCCTCCTTGATTACTGGCAAATCATACAACAGTATGTTTTGTCAGATCCCAGCACATCCTTCCTGTTTGAAAAGGGACCCATCTAATTCTTTTGTAGGATATTAGCTTGCTTCCTCATATCTATGGAGCATAAATGTCCCACTGTGTTTGGATGCACTTTTGATGAATATCAGAATGTGTTACAGCGTCTTTCATTTTTTCTCTGTACACATTTGCAAAAGAAATGACTGGGAGGGTTAATGATATAATCCCATATTCTTTATAAGCCTTATCAAATTCTGCCTTTTGACAAATGGCCATAACATATTTCAGGAATGCTTTGTTCTCTTATCTCATGAAATGCTCCATTGTATAGAGAAGATGCTTCAGTGCCACATGCTGTTACACATCAAAGCTCAGATTCAGTTTTTGTACATTCTCTCTTAATTTAAGCAGGCTTGATTCTTCCACGTCATTGCTGAGAACACTAAACCCATGGATATGTGTCTGTATCAGAACTTAGATTTGCTGAACTTCTGTGACTGCTTTCAGTAATGGGGAAGGAACTCACCACAGGAACAGGCCACCATTGGGTGCATTTTGCTATGTGATATTTTCCACAAGCACAACAATGATGTGCTCAGGCTTCTGATGCAAATATGTCTCTTTGTGTATCCAAAAGTCTTACATGCTTTAGCTGTTGAAATCCTTAGTATTTCAGAGGGAATGTCTCTACAGCAGTGGTTTCCAACCTTGGGTAACCCAGGTGTTCTTAGACTAAAACTTCTAGAAGCCTTCACCACTAGCTGTTCTATCCAGGAATTCTGGGTAGAATTAGGTCCACCTGGGATGAGGATATTCATATTTATTTACAAATATGAATATCCCCATCTTTAGTTACAGAACTTGTCAAGGATGGATCGAGGAGCCCATGGCTTTGTGCTGAGCTGACCTTTGTGGAGAGTCACCAAGGCTACAGATTTGAAAGGATTCCTACAAATAATGGTGTTTGCATAAGTACCTGCAACTTGCCACAGCTGATTTGGGCTAATTCACAAAATGCCAGAATGTATTTCAGTCAGCATGTGAGGAAGGCATGGGACCAAGATGTGCCCTACAACCTAGTCACTAACTGCAATTAGCCATGAGAAGTTATGTAAACCTTACCTTCACTCCAATACAATCCTGGCCAATAATAAAAATACAAGTTTGTTTGTTTTCATTTGTATGCCATCCTTCTCCCAGTTAAAGGACCCAAGGCAGCTCACAGATACTAAACTGACTAACAGCACAATACACTATGAAATTAAAAAAACTATTAGAAATATAGCAATATTAAAACAACAATTAGTTAAAGCTGTTACAACACACACATAAAATAATGTTTTTTATACATTTATTTAAAATATTATGCCCCACTTTTCTCCTTAAAAAAAGAACTCAAGGTGGCATATATCATTAAAAGAAAATATTTAATAGCTAAAAGCAGTAAGTATCCAAATATTTTATAAGAATTTCTTTTAAAGACCACACTAAAAATGGTAAACAAAATGAGCACCTAAACCAGATTCAAAATAGTAATATATATATATTCTGTCTTTCTCCCCATAGGGGACCCAAAGTGGCTCACAACAGGTAAAATAAGAACATTTGAAACACTATATAAATATCACAATTAAAAAACAATTAAACATACAGTACGATTAAAATAATCAAGTTTCTAAACAATTTAAAAACAAAACAATAGTTTACTGCTTAAAGACCTGACTGAAGAGGAATAATATGAATATGAATGAATAAGGAAACAATAGAGGGCCATCAGACTTCATGGAGTTTGCCATCCTTGACTATTACAAGTGTTGTGCTCTCTCAGTTGTGTCTGAAGTTTGTCAAGACACTAATACTAAAGTGTAAGGCATAATATACTGCAGGTCTCCAGTGAGCAGAAAAAACCTTCAATTGGAACGCTCCATATGGCTTTATGCACTAAATCTCTAGGTATAGATTATGTCTATACCTCTAGATATAGTCTATGCCATAGACTGAAATGCATGACGGTGACATGACAGCTGCCAGGTGTTCTGTTCCCATTTGTTTTCATGCAGAGAAAAAGACCTGAGAGGGACTATCATAAATGAAGCAAAACCTATCCTTCTAGGATAAAAAATCCTGATTAGAAAAATAAATTCCAGCTGTTCCATAGCTAAAGGTAAGGTAACTGTCTCACTGCAGAATAAATGTAAAGCTGATGAAGTCAGTCTCAAAATATGAGCAACCAGGCCAGATGTATTGTGTTAGATCTTGGGAGGTTTATTCTTCTGCTGAGAATAAACAGGACTTGGAGATCTCTGGAAGTGCTTGGAGAGGACCCAGCAGTCATATTTGATTGATAGAGCACCAGTCTGGCAAGCAGGAGAACCAAGTTCTGTATATAGCATCTTGTGAACACTTGAACTCCTTCCCTATAGCTATGAGAGCTGTTCTCTGAGTAGGCAGTACTGGGCTAAATTGACCACTGTTTTGACCACTGGTTATGCAGAGTGGGGGTTGCAATCCAAAAAGTAACTTTTCCAAGCTTTGGGTCTGACTAAGTAATGTAGCTACATGGGTTCTTTCAGCATAACTGCAAAGAATCTCAGCCCGAGCCTTGTAGGACTCAGGCTTTGTAGAAACAAACAGAGAAAACTACCCTGTTTCCCCCAAAATAAGACCTAACCTGAAAATAAGCCCTAGTATGATTTTTCAGGATGCTCGTAATATAAGCCCTACCCCAAAAATAAGCCCTAGTTAAGTGAAACCCCGCCCTCCACCATTGTGCAGCAACCAGAAGATGACATGACTGTATTGGAAGAAATGTAGATTGTTGTACATGAAAGAAATAAAACATCCCCTGAAAATAAGCCCTACTGCGTTTTTTGGAGCAAAAATTAATATAAGACCCTGTCTTATTTTCGGGGAAACACGGCATTAAGTCTTTCTACATCATCTAGAAGATCTGAGGGACTGTTGTTATTATTACTGTTGAGAAAATGAAAATGGACTCAAGCTGCAGGAAGCCAGATTTAGGCTGAATATCAGGAAAAACTTCTTAACTTTTAAAGCAGTACAATAATGGAACCAATTACCGCAGGAGGTGGTGAGCACTCCAGTGCTGAAGGCATTCAAGATAAAATTGGAGAACCATCTGTTAGATCTGCTTTGATTTGAATTCCTGCATTGGGTTGGATCTGATGGCCTTCTAGGCCCCTTCCAACTCAATTATTCTATGATTCTATGACATTTTTGTCATAGACAAAACCCACACTTTCATTCAATAAGAATTAAAGCTTTGCTTCATGCAGTAGCGATCATCTGCATTTGTCTCTTTCAACAAAAAATATTGTTACTGCCATCCTTTGCTAAGTGACCATTGTCAGAGAGATCTAGACTAGATGTGCCAGCCAAAATTTTGTGTGTCTTATCAGAAATCACCAAAAGGTGCTGCGTGCATTCTGCAACCAACCAATCTGGCTATGTTATTAGTTATGATTCTTGTTATTTTTGTCACCATCTCCACTGAGCACAGCAGTTATAAGAGCCATATACTACATTCTGTCCCCAGGAAAAGATTGTAAACCTTGATAAAAGAGCATTCTTCTTTATTAATAGGTTATATAATAGCAAAGGCTAGTATCCTGTTACTTAAATGTGCAGTGAAAGGAAAATCATGCAAGTGCCCCACCTGTTCCTGTAGCTTGCTTATTGCATGCCCATTCGTGCATTTGTTGTAAGAAGGTCATACAACTCATGACACAACAAGGAGCCTGTCAGAGTGGGCAGGATACTTACACAATTTCCCTTACACTCCAGTGTAAGGCAACAGAATACTAGACAAAGTCTCTCTACAACCAGGGCCTCTAAGCAAGCACAGAGCAACGTGGAAGTCTTATTTACAAAATACATGCAAAGGCATCACTTGAAGACCACCAGTGGAAAGTGTGAAGTGAATCTATTAGAACTACGTTGTGTTTAAACCAACTTTGGGTGATAGGAACATTTATAACTAATTCATTAAAAGAACTCAATTAATTCATTTAAATTAATCTTATAGGTGTAAATATGTATGGATAGTGAGCTCAAAATAGCAACATAACTTCAGTAATTATTAATTGGAGATGTACTTTTAAAAATATTAAAAACAGTGCAGGAAAGGTTGGCAAGAATTTCTAAGCAGTGAGGAGAACGTGCCTAGTTTATTCATTTTCTAATACAAGCAAGTCCTCTCAAAATGAATTATTGTAATACTCCCAATGGAGGTGTTTTCAGAATAGATATATTAATGGAGCTTTGATATATCTCAGATCTAATAACAGAGTATGAGCTGATTAAATATTGGAGTTCATGTTCTTTCTCCATTGCTGCCCACAGGCAAAATTCAACTCCTGACCTCTCCTGAACTGTTCTTGTAGGTCTCGTGTTTTTCCTATATATGAAATAAAAACTGTCCTAAGGCCAAAAACATGTCTAGTCTAAGCATTCTTTATTCTAGAAAAGCATTTCTAAGAATTTTCAACTGATATATTGAAAACAATTATAAACTTCACATACGTGACTCTTTCTAAGCAATTTCTATCTAATTATCAAACAGAATAACTGGTTCTGTTCGGAAACAAACTTATCCTTTCAAAGTGGTAGCCGTGTTAATCTGTGCAAGCATATCAGACAAGAAACAAATCAAACCAAAGGCAAAAACAAAATGAAGACAAAAACACTGTGGCACCTTAAAAGACTTTTGTTGTTTAGTCGTTAAGTCGTGTCCGACTCTTCGTGACCCCATGGACCAGAGCACGCCAGGCCCTCCTGTCTTCCACTGCCTCCCGGAGTTGGGTCAAATTCATGTTGGTAGCTTCGGTGACACTGTGCATCCATCTCGTCCTCTGACGTCCCCTTCTCCTCTTGCCTTCACACTTTCCCAACATCAGGGTCTTTTCCAGGGAGTCTTCTCTTCTCATGAGATGGCCAAAGTATTGGAGCCTCAGCTTCAGGATCTGTCCTTCCAGTGAGCACTCAGGGTTGATTTCCTTCAAAATGGATAGGTTTGTTCTCTTTGCAGTCCAGGGGACTCTCAAGAGTCTCCTCCAGTAGCACAATTCAAAAGCATCAATTCTTTGGCGGTCAGCCTTCTTTATGGTCCAGCTCTCACTTCCATACATCGCTATTGGAAAGACCATAGCTTTGACTATGCAGACCTTTGTCGGCAAGGTGATGTCTCTGCTTTTTATGATGCTGTCTAGGTTTCTCATCGCTTTCCTCCCAAGAAGCAGGCGTCTTTTAATTTCGTGGCTGCTGTCCCCATCTGCAGTGATCATGGAGCCCAAGAAAGTAAAATCTGTCACTGCCTCCATATGACAGGAGGCTCCTTCTATTTGCCAGGAGGTGATGGGACCAGTGGCCATGATCTTGGTTTTTTTGATGTTGAGCTTCAGACCATTTTTGGCGCTCTCCTCTTTCACCCTCATTAAGAGGTTCCTTAATTCCTCCTCACTTTCTGCCATCAGAGTGGTATCATCTGCATATCTGAGGTTGTTGATATTTCTTCCGGCAGTCTTAATTCAGTCTTGGGATTCCTCCAGTCCTGCCTTTCGCATGACGTATGCTGCATATAAGTTAAATAAGCAGGGAGACAATATACAGCCTTGTCGTACTCCTTTCCCAATTTTGAACCAATCAGTTGTTAAAAGACTAGTTGCTATATTTTTATTTGAGCTTTCAAGAATGAAGCCTATTTTATCAGACGTAAGAGTGATACTACATGGCAAACATTTACAGTATGTGTGGGCCCCAGATAAAGAGACTGGTTAGTTAGTGGACACAAGTTGCAAATTGTATGAGTTGATGTAGTATTTTACACCTACTGATGACTTAGAATCCCTGTTTGATATTCAGTTTTATCTTTTGAAACTTCTGTAAAAAGCATCCATGGTTAATGGGTAAATGAACTGCAGGCTATAGATAACAACAGCAGAACTTCGCAATCATTGTGGCATTATACATATGGTGATGTGTTAAGAACCCCTGACTTTGCCTTTGAACCTTGTTCTATAAAAGGGGCTGTGGTTAGTTAGAAAGGAACCTGGGCTGTGGAAAATATCTGCAGATAACATAATTTTTGAAATATTTTACATTTGGTAATGATATCATTTAAAATCAGAATGAAGCCACATAGTCACCACCCCCTGTGATTTAACTGGAAAAGGAAAATTGCTTTGGGTCAGCAATGGAGAGAAAACATGAATGCCAATATTCACCCAGTTCATACTGAGTTATTGGACCTTTCTCCTGTTCAGGAGCATCCAATGGCTAACCTGGGTCAATACAGGGCACTCATTTTTTAAAAAAACACTGTCATCTGATAGCATTAAATGGCATGACTTCAGTATCACAAGATTATAAGAACCCTGCTGGATCAGGACAAAGGTCCATCTTGTCCAACTCATGCAAATTGGTCAGCCTGGGGCAATCCCACCACCAAGACATTAATGAAACCACCCCCTCACATTTATTATATACAGAGGATCTACAGGTTTCATTGAATTGCCATAACCATTGCCGGTGCTCACATTCCCCATTGCCCTGCTATACACCCTTGTAACCTTTTCTTATCCATGAGTAATGCTGGACTTTTTAAAATAAGGAGTATAAGTTTAGATGGCCATATTGATATTGGCCCTATTCAGAATAGGACATGAAAAGGAGTGAGGCAGAAATAATTCTTAGTAAATTGCATCCCTTATTTAGGATATAACCACCGCCACCCCCACCCCCCATCTTGGAGTGTATGTTCTTGATTGCTTATTACCAACTGTCCTTAACAAAGACTTTAATAAAATATGTTGATGAGATTTATAATTTCTGAATGCAATGTGAACTTTAAAATTATTAGGACTATTACCATGAGATTATTAAAATATATTAGTGCATTCATTGAAATAGCAATTCTTTTGTGATAGCTTAAATGCAATAAATGTTTCTAATTAACTAATGCTCAAATAGCATGTAAATTTTTCTTATATTTCCTGTTTTAGATTAAATGAATTGGTTGTCTTGTTAACTGTGATTATAAAATATATATTAAGGGTTAATAGCTATATTCTGACTGCCCATTTATTAGCTAATTTCACAGTCTGCATGAGTAATTTAATTTCTGCTGGAGAAGGAAGCACAGATTCTCAGACTCCTGTCGTTTCCTTCCAGTATACGTGTCTCTAAGGGAAAAGACAAGATGAAATTGAGAGGCGTCATTGAGTATGCTCAGATAGGCCTATGTGCCACACAGGAGACTTTGCGTTGGTAAGATCCAAGCCTGATCTATGTCACAAAGGGGCTACATTGGTATGCCAATTACAGAGTTCCTCAAGGCTGTCCAATGTGCATGTAATAACAGATTGCAAGCAGAGGGCATCAGTCCTTTATGTGTTTGTCCATTTATTGTTGTAGGTATCTGGCTGAAGAGCCAGAATTTGGGAGTTCAATTCCCCACTGTGCCTCCTTGACATGGGTTGGATTTGATGATCCATAGGGTCCCTTCCAGCTCTGCAGTTCCAGGATGATGATGATGATGATGATGATGAAACTAGTGTTTCCCAACCTGGGGGTTCTGACCCCCAAGAGGGTTGTGAAGTGTTTTCTGGAGGGCCGCAGGTCACCTTATATGTGTTGTGTCCTTTGTTTAATAATGTCTTCTTTGACCTTTCTGAGTGGAATATTAAAGTTAGCATATATGTGTATGTATGAGAAACAGGACCTTTTGGTGGGAGGTGGGGAGAAAGAAGCCTCTACTTTCTGAGGAGAGATTACTATACCTCATTCAAAAGGCTTTTCTATGCAAACGTGGCAGAGGGAGGCTGCAAGTTATTTGGCTATTATAAAAGGGGTCACATCTGAAAAAAGGTAGGGAGCCCCTGTTTTAAACAAACAACCCTCCAACAACAACATGCTTCTCAGTGTACTATAGCAGTTAGACTGTGGCTCAAGTTAGTGAAGTGATGAGTATTCTTAGTAACTTTAAATTCTTACCATGCCAAGACTTTCCTTTGAGAATTTCCGCTGAATCAGGGAAGATTTTCAGACTTCCTGTGAAAACTCAAGTAACATTTCCTCTTTTTTTTTTTTTTTAATTTTCACTCATCATTCTACACATCTTAATACCCTTCCTGGCAAATCCTGCACAGGACAAATGCTTTCCTACACAGGAACTGTAGCAATCCTGTGCAGTTTGGTATTTCTTCTGCTCTTTTCAGGTGAAGCCTGTGCAGGGAATTTGCCATTATATGCAGAAATTGTAACAACCCTATGCTGATTGGCATTGATTCCAGGACAGATAATCAGAATCTCACAATGTTTCATGGGGGGGGGGGGAATTGAACACAGATAAATCTTGCTATGAGGAAAAAGAAGTGATTTTTTTTCTGTTTCTCTTTGAGAGCAGAAGGATCATTTATGATTGAGATAGGTAGAATTCTGAAATTCCTGTGAAAGCTCTCATCTCCAGAATGAGAATGAGACATGAAGCACTTTTTCCCTGCTGTGATTTATACAGTTTGCACAAAATTTCTGTAGCGTTTTTCCCTTTATAAAGCTAAGCGTGCACACAGCAATCATGAAAGAGCAGGCTGATTGCTCACAAAGATTTCCAACACTTCAGTTTTAAGTAATCCATGCAGTGTTATTCAAACTTAGAAATTTTGTATATAGTCTTGCAAAAGCAAGTCTTGTGGTTTTTCTCTGTGTGCGAGCCCGAAACAAAAACAAACTAACAAAAAAGCGCCATCTTGCACAGAGAGAGAGGAAAAAATATTTTTGCACTTTCTTCTTTAGTCATAAGAAAAACCAGGTATTTATAAGTTATTTAAAACAGTGTCAAAATATTAACACTGCATTAAATCTTCCTCTATATTTTATTCTACTCCATCTTCCTATATATGTATGAAATAGTTAATGAGCAAATTTCTTATCCATGATCTTATGACCCTATGCTTCAGGTTTGCAACAATCAGGATAAAATCTTTGCATCATGAGAAAAAAATAATTAGGATAAGCTGAACATTTTCCCCACCCACTCACAAAGAATCCTAAATTCTCACTGCCACCTTTGAACAGCTGCAGCAGCATCTGAAGCCAAAAATTAGAGGATGTTCTTTTTCAGATCCATTACATCCCTCCCAAGATGCATGAAAAGGCCTAAGGTTACATGCATAGTGTAAAAAAGAGAAATTATTACATCAGCGTTATGAAACCTTAATAGGAAGAGGATGACAGGTTCACATTCGGGGATCAAAGGGGCTCCATTGCTCAACAACTCAAGCTCTAAACCTGGAAGGCGGAAAGGGACACATCAGCCTCTCCACTGTTTAACATAACTTTAATTCTCTTAGATTTTGGATAAATTTAGATTAGAAAAATCTCACCTTTTAGGAGAGAGACCTAGAAGCCTCAGTTCTCTCTTTGTAATATTATACTTTTTGTCTGTTAGCCAGTTTGAGGACATTTGAGTAGTTTCGGGATTGTGTGTTAAGAACAGTTTTTGTGTGTAAACAGTGAGGTAGCTTTATTTTATTTTATTTTGGTTGTGTGTTTTTTTTTTTACTAATCTGCTGTCTTATTTGTCTTCTTTAGGCACTTACTTAGGCAAGAGAAGTTCTCTGTGTGAAAGGCAAATTTGCTGCCATCTGGTGTGGTGTGCAGAACATTTAACTTTTTAAACAGAACACAGCTCTTGAGGACGGGGACCAAACGACATGCAGAAAACTGGTCTGTGTTGGAGTGTGTCCTATATTTGAATGGGCGCCCAAGTCTGGTTTAAAAAGAATCGTGAACCAGAAGCTGTTCTTTATAGCTCTAACTAATTGTTTTAATACTGCCTTATGTTTAGCTGTTTTTTAGTCTCATAATTTATTGTGGTTTTAGTTGGTTTGCTTTTTAATAGCGTGCGAGCTGCCCTGGGCCACTTAATTGGGAGAAAGGCAGCATATAAATGAAATAAGTAAGTAAGTGGATAAGTCAGAGGAATCAAGGATGGGTTTATCATCTGGACAAAAGACTGAGGCACAGGCACACTGAGTCTCTGGTTACAGCCTTCTCTGGTATGATGTGATGAATTTTGTTTAGATCGTAAGTTATTTCTAATCATGCACCTCTTTCTATACAACATGCAAATGTTGTCAAATCCATGTCTCTCCCCCCCCCCAGCAAAAAAGGCAAAGATGAGTAAAAACCACTATGTTGTAGGGGGAGAACAAGTCGTTTAGGAAGCTGGCAAGGACAATGACTTTTGTCCTCTACTTTATGGTGCTTCACAGGAAGAGCTACTAGTGTACAGAGGGGCAAGTCCTAGCTGACCTTGATCTGTTGGTCTTAAGGTGTCACAGGACTCTGTTGTTTTAGCAACAAGGACAACCGTGCTTCTTCCAAGTGATCGTGCAGAAGTGTAGCATTACCAGCATGCTTGGCGAACCCTGGGTTTTGTGACCCAGTTTCTCTTCTCCTTTTCGCTGCAAAGTTCTCCCATAGCTTATTCAGAAACTAATTATTGGAAAGTTTGAGAAAACTGCAGCTGCCAAATGGTCTCACAGTTAGCAACCACATATATAAATTAAAAAGCAAACACATAGGGCCTGGGGGGTTTGCGTGGCCTCTTTTTGCAAACCAGGTTTATTCCCAGAATGGCATACAACAATTAAAGGAACTAAGGTTGGTGAAGTGTGGAGGGCAAGCTGAAGAGTTATAACTTCCCTAAATATGTCACTATGGGAGAAAGAAAATAAGGGAGGGAAAGAAAGACTTGCCTGTCAAATATTCTTCAAGGTCTGGAAACGAGTCTTGCTGATTTATTGGATGGGATCAAGGATCTGCCTTCAACTATTAGAAAGGTTCTCTTCATAGAAAGTGTCTCCATCTGATTTTCAGGCATCCTGCCATCCTTGGTACCACAGATCACCCCTTTCAACAAGTTCACCGACTGTCAGTGTAGTCCAGAGTCAGTTGACTAGAAAGTCTGCAAGGGGTATGTATGTGTGAAACTAGACCAATTGTACATGTCCAATGTCATCACAATACTGCCCTTTTTCATAAGGGTTAAAAAAGTCACTTCAGTAGTGTGGCTGCTTCCTTTTGGCTTATTCTGTATCACTTCTGAGGTTCCTTATATTTTGGAACCATGTAGCCAAGGATGAAGAACACTTTTGATTCTTGCACAACCATGACCTTACAGACAAGAGGATTCACCATTTTGTTTGAATTACATTGTAGTTCCAACTTGCTCCATGAAGAAATCACAAAGAAGATACTACTATTGCTGTTGTGATGTATAAAATCAACAAGATATACATGTTAATATGTTCTTTCATGTATTATGAAATGAGCTGGAGGGCTAGTAGTCTTGCAGCACCTTTAAGACTAACTAGTTTTTATTTTTCATAAGTTTTCGTGACTCCAAGAACACTTCTTCCAATGAATGGAGTGGCTGTATCTCTGTGGGGAGTTTAATACTGTTAGCAGGGAAGCTATTGTCAGGGGTGGATAAAAATAAGGTGTGTTGGCCTTGGGTGATTTTTTTTTCCTCAGACAATAGGCAGTGATTGATTCCATCACAGTGGTTGTGATTAGGGTCTAGCTGGGTGACAAAGGCCCAGATGATTGGGTTAATATATATAATGACATACTAATATGGCTAGTGAGCTAGATTACTGTTTCCAGAATGGGAGAGGTTTCCTCTACTGTTTTCAATATTTTCATTTTATTTAAATATCTAAGCTTGGCCTCCATATTTAAACAATTTGGCCCATGACCAAATTTGTGATTGTGTTTTTAGACACTTTCTTGTCCTTACTTCTGAGGATGAGGCAAGCAAATATTTATGCCCTCATTCTTCAGCCCCCTCTGTTCATTCCTGACTTTTTTATCTGCTTCCATTGCTCAAGCACTGCACATATGCAAATACTTGTGTGCTGAGCCAGTAACTGAATATATGAAGATATACACACAAAACCCAAGCTTTCTCTTCCTTCAGCAGCTCTTGCCTGGAGAACTGCCCTACTGGCTAGAGAAGTACAGCAATTCCCAGATACTTCCGCCAATTACCTGAGATCTGGACACCCAGATCTCATATGTCTGAAATGAAGTGATGAAAATATCTGACGATGAGGAAGGAGAGAGATCCTTTTGGGTGGAGCCGAAAGAGGCAGGAAGCAACCCTTGGCTTAAAGGGAAACAGAATGGTAGAATGTCAAGAATAAACGATGACAGAAAGGCAAAAAATCAAAAATAAGCTGTGTGTCTTGAAAGAAAACAATACAAATTCAGAAGAAGACAATACCTTTATTAGACTGCTGGAAAAATCAAGTGGATTGTGAGCTTTCTACTTGACAGGGAAGACAAAGTTCAGAGCTGAGTTTCAAAGGGATTGATATTTAAACGTTAGAAGATTTGAGCAGATTCAAGAAGAAACAGAGAGGCTGTGGAGAGAATGGAGAGCAGAGAAAGTGACAGAAGAAGCAGTAGGAGAGTTACAAGTACAAGATGTTATTACCGGAACACACACACCCTGGTAAAATTCAGCCAATGAGGCAGGTGGTGGTGTGATGAAATCCTTGTTGTTAAAAAGTGGGAAATGAGTGCAAATATCACAGCACTCCAAATATACATGAGAAAGGGTTTAAAGACAGGAGGAGGAGGAGACCTATTCAGGCTAATGAAAGTTGTAGGTGGAAGAACTAATGAACCGGGCATTAACAATGTATACTAGAAATAAGAAAGTTTTAAATCACTGAATACATATCTGTAATTGGGGGGGGGGGGGGATGCAGTCTCCAAAGCAAAGTTTTTTCTGCTTGTTTTTGTGGTTGTTCTTGTTGTATTTCTATGGTTTTAATTTTTTTAAAAAATTATATCGTTCCCGAATATATATTTGCAATACTTTTTATAAAAGCTCTGAGATAACAAGGCAGCAAAAGTGATTGGGAAATGATGGTGTTGTTCTCGGAATAGTTTCCTAAGATGAAAGTACCTATGCAGATGAATCCCAAAGGATTTCTAGCTCACAATTCAGCACTGCAATCCTATATCTCAGTTGGAGTCCTCTTGAGGTCAAAATGCTTAAATATCCACAGCTGCGCTAGCAGGATGGGGAAGTGTTTTCTGCTCTTCCTCCTGTTGTTGTAGTTTTTTTTAAACACTCTTTGCCTCCCACTGTTCTCACTGAGAGGGAAATCATTCAGACCAGCTCCAAAGGTTGTCTAAATGTTTTTCCAAATGCTTCTCCACATTGGATGTGTGACAGCGGATGGATATTGGGTACGCAATCCTTTTCCTCCCCAATCCAGTCTCTTTCTCTCTCTCTCTCTCTCTCTCTCTCTCTCTTTTTCTTTAACAGTGCATGATGCTGGCTCTCCAGTACCTAGGACTTAAGAGCTGTGGACCTTTCTGCAAAGACAGGGCAGAGGGAACTGAGATGCAGTCTCTTCTGAGGCCAAAGCTGTGTTTCCAGCCTCAGGGTTGAAACTGAGATGCTGGGATTGCAATGTAACTGACTTGCTAACTTACTCAGATATATATGTATATCTTCCAGTATGAACTGAAGATGCCTATATAGCTATAGTTATAGCTATAGCTATAGATATATAGATATTTCTGGGGTGTTTCAGGAAGACAGTCTCTGCAAATGCCAGTAGGAACTGAATTAATCCACTCCTTGGCATAAAACATATGCATGTATCAAGCCCATTTACTCCCTGACAGCATATTTAGCGTGTGATGGGAGCTTGTTTTAACTTGGAACAAACTGAACTAATTCCCAAGTTTTAAGAAAAATAGTTTGCTTTTTTTAATCCAGTTTCAATCAATTGGTCTGTCACTTGCTTTATTTGTATAACGCATTGCCTGAAGCGAGACAGAAAATCAGCAATACATTCTTGCTGAAGAAAAATAAGAACAATCTCGTAACAAGCAAAACACATTGACAAACAACATAGCAATAATGTAGCAAGAATTAATAACATAACAAGTGTATAAAGCACCAATGACGAAACATTCACGACCAGCTTAAAAGAAAAGTATTTTTCGGTCTGCTCATTAGCAGCACCATTGAAAAGAGTATGAAGGAAAATCAGAAAAGTTTTAGAGAAAAGCAAGGCCAGTTGCCATTTCTAGGTATTGATGAGAAGGTGGAACATCCTCTAGTGTAGAAGGTTATCAGCAGTGCTTCCTCCTCTGGTGATGGTACACAAAGCAGCAGAATGAGACCTTTTGCAGAGAGAGACAACAGATATACCCTCATACAATTGTGAATACATAAAGTTTGTTTATTTTTAGAAGCTCAGAAGGATCAAGCTTGGTTGGTACATGGATGGGAGACCACGAGGAAATACCAGGAATCTTCAGATAAGGCTAGGAATAAACCCCTCCTGAAATGCTAGACAGTCACTGCCAGTTAGAGTTGACAAATGTCGGCGAGATGGACTAATGCTCCAACTCAGATAAGACAGCTTCCTGTGTCCTTATTGATTGATTGATTGATTGATTGATTGATTGATTGATTGATTGTATTTTTACCCTGCCTATCTGGTCAGACGACCACTCTTATGTAAAGCCAGCCCCACATATTGCTGAGAAGGGTGTGGAACATCCCGTGACGAAGTGGATAGACAACAGAGCTCTTTCTTCTAGTGGTCTAAAGTACACAAGGGTGAGTTTATTCCATCACTGATTTTTGATAACCAGCATTGTATAGAATTCAGCTGAATAACAAATCTCCTTGCTAAATCAAGCATACAAATTGATTTGATTCCGGCACATTTTTTTAAACATAAATACACATATGCCAAGTCAAGCCAGCTTAGAATGTTCAGACTGGCAGAGCTAAGACTATGGAACGGAACTGTTAAATTTCGAGGGAACACCTCTAAACTCACAGTACAGAGTAAGTTTTATTTAATCATCAAAGACAAAGGGCTAACTGACACAGAATAGAAATCACTTAATGACTCGACACATTGGCCAAAATCGTATTGAAATTTTGTGCCAGCGTCATGCCATTGGTGTAAAATCTTGTTGGTGAACTGCTGCCAAGTTAAAGCGTTAGCATGGACCTTTCCTGCTGTGCATTGAATCACTCGACTGAGCACACAACAGCAGATGTCTATGTTAGCATTGAAACATGTGGCAATTCTCCACCATCAGAATGGTATATTACACCAGTGGACATAACTCATTTGGAATTTGGCCAATGATATTTATGATTTATTTGCTGAAATGATTATGTAGGTTAGAAGGAAGCCGGCAGATGATACAAAAGGTCTGTTGGTGGCGTTCAGTCTGTTGATGTTTGCCTCACAGGTACGACATCATACTCCTGGCAGGGCTCCTATTTATCGCTGTACGTTAATAAGCAAACTTTCCTAGATGTTGCTGGAGCTGAAATGTAATGAAATTGTATGTCTCTTTTGTCTACCTCATTGTCTTTTGGTATGGGAGAGAGAACTCTGCCTTAGCTAGGGAAGCTAAATAAATGCAGATCTGACCTTTTGTTTACTAGATGCCCAGGGAACTCTTTATTAGACTGCAGAAGTGCTTCAAAAGGTTTTAAGCCATTATGTGGAAGTGAAATGTGTCCCTTGTGGATCATTTTGACAGCCAAGATCTGATTCCTTTTCTTGTTGAGCAATGTCCTTTCCTTGGAGGTTCCCACATGTCATTTGCAAGTCACTTTGAGATAGATTCGGGTGCATAATTTGCCCCCTAGGATTTACTCTAAATGGTCTGGAGCAATTTGGAGGCAGAAAGAGAGTGGAAGGTAGGGACTGTATGGTGACAAAGCAATGTGAGTTGGCATAAACCACAGTCAAGATTACTGATAAGCAGAACTTGGCCAGGAAGTTGTCTCATTCTGCTCTGTGAGAGAAATGCTATGTCCTGTCTCGGTAGTTCTAAGGAAACAGGAATCTTGAACTAAACAGTCTGGCAGCCTTATCTGCTGCATCGCTTTGTCTGCTCATACATGTGACTTCTTGTCTGTTGTGCTTAGCTTGCCTGGTAGGTTGTGCTGCAGCTAACCCAGAAGGGATCAGGTGATATGAGGAGCCAATAGGATTTCAGCAGGCCCTATTAAACTACTGACACTGGGATTTGGTAGGTGAAACTCAGTAATGTAAACATACGCCATGTAATATGTCATCAGCTGTGGCTATATTTTGTTAATAGAAACTTTCCTACCCTAAGCCCATGTTCCTAAGCTCCCTTAGATACTGGGGAAGCCTTTGTGGGGAGTCTTAAATGTATGAACATTGCTGCTCGTGGTTCCGCCATGGCCTCTGGGACCAACAACAGTGATTTTAATACATTTAAGACGTTTCCCCTCATCCCATTGTCCCAAAAGCTTCCTCGAGACCAAATTGGTCCCAAGGAAGCCTAGGAATCTGGGAGGATGAGTGTGGGGGTGGGGGATAAGAAACTAAGTATTAACAAAATACAACCACGGCTGATGAAGGCATCAAGTTTATATGGCAGTACTCTACATTACCAGATTTCAGTATTGTGAACATGCTTAGTGGAAAGTAGCTAGTTCCACCTCCTTTCTTCATGGTTATAGCACTCCATCTGAAGAGGACAGCAGTAATGCTTGTGTGTTGGCTCTGTATATTCAAGTACCTAGGACCCAGATGTTCTAGACACTGACAGAGCTTAGGGAAGGTTTCTGTTGGGGAGGGACTACATCTCTCAGCAGCCATGCTGGTTGGGGGATTCTGGTAATTATAATATAAAAACTGACTTTTTCAGGCTATGTAGACTGAGGTCCCCATATATTGCCTGTGTGTACGTGCTTCTAAACCAGCAGCCTGCCACACTGCAGTCACGTGCAGTGACAGCCTCTGACAGTGACAGAATCCATTGATTCTTTAGCATCAGTATTGGACTTAATGACCAAACTGGGCAGAGATTCTACAAACATACTGTACCATGAAAAAAAAAAAAAGAATAAGCATACTGCTTATATACCACCCCATAGTGGTTAAACTACTCTCTGGTTGGATTAGAATTTAATTATGCAGGCTACACATTTCCCCTGACCCCCGCAAGCTGGTTACTTAATTTACTGACCTCAGAAGAATGGAAGGCTGAGTGAACCTTGAGCTGGCTACCTGGGATTGAACCCAAGTCATGAACAGAGTTTTGGATGCAGTACTATAGTGCAACAAGGCTCCACAACCCAATATAATCTGTGAGCATAAATGATTATTTTACATAGTTCTGGTCTTATTCATTCATAATAAGTGTGTTTATTGTGCTGATATCACTAGATATTTATACTGCAATATTGTTGTTTATTAGCAGTGCTGCAATATTACACTTGATATTTATGCTGCACATTTCAGCGAAAGCATGAAACATAGTCATATATCTGGAACTCTCTGCCAGAGGAACCTAGACTTGGTCTACCAGCACCAAAGACCATTTTATTCAGAATGACCTTTGGCATTCAAACTGAGTTAAACAGGGATGTTGTGCATTCTTTCATTGGTTATTGCATCCCTTCCATATTTTAAAAGTATTCGTTTTTATTTGAATGTGCCCATTAGCAATTTTAGTGCAGTTGTGGAGCAGAAAGGTGAGATACAAATTTAATAAAGAAATAAATGCAATTGTGGCTCTCGAGAGCACTTTCTAAACTGAATTGTGTCATTCTGTAATTTTGTGTAGGATGTTTTTACCTCCATAGCTGCAGTAATTGCTGCATTACACAGACAGTTCCTCTGTGTTACTTTTACAACAGGTTGCCACAGCAACAGCAAGCTGCAGAGAAAGCTGTATTTGGCCAGCACCGCACAATGATGTTTGCTGTATAAAGCTGTTTACTGAGGAATTAGCAATCTCTTAACACTGCAAATAGAAGGCAATCACCTGAGTTTTCTTTGCTCAGCATGTGAACCTCTTCTCCTGGATCAGGTGTCCTATAGCTGGCATACTGGTTATTAGCATCCCGTTAAAGAAAGGGTAGCTAGTGCAAAAGGAATGAATGAAATATTTCTTGAAATGAGTAATTATTGTTCTATATTAAGTATTAAGTATTAAGTATATATATGTTAAGTATTATGTATAAGATGAGGAATTGTTAATTTACTCATGAGACAAACCCTGTTGAGTTAGATCATGTGTCCTATTTCCAACTATGGTATTCACAGCCAAACATGAAGGCAACATCATTCCCTCGCTATTTGCCAGAATTTGGATTTCCCATAATTCCCTAGCCAGTATGGCCAGTGGCTGTGTATTTGGGCAATTCTGGGGATCATGGTCCAAAATAGTAACTTTTCTAAGCTCTGTCCAAAACATTGAAAGGAGCCCATCTTGAGGAGATGTGACTTTATGGATGCTCCAGACAGAGAATACTGTATCTGAATTTCTCAAATAGGTCTTAGTATTCTCTGAAAGGCATTTTCTGCTGTCAGCCCAAAAGACTGCTGTAGAAATAAACAAAGGAAACAATGAACATCAGCGGACATCTTGGATTCATTGTACAAAACTGAGTAAATTCTCCCAACCATTTTTAAATGGGTGTTTTAGGAAACTGCATCCACTCACAAAGGGGAGGTCATTTAAGCCTGCCTCATACAGATAGGTCCAGTATACTAAAAGGTTTTATTCATAAATCCCACCTTGCCCATGTGGTGTTGGTGTGTGCCTCAACTTTTCCCCTCAGGAAACACCTTCCAGGATTGAATCAGAGAATCAGAGAATCATAGAAAAGTGAAATTGGAAGGGGCCTACAAGGCCATCAAGTCCAACCCCCGCTCAATGCAGGAATACAATCAAATATCTGCTAGGTGATTATCTAAATTTTTCTTGAATGCCTCCAGTGTTGGAGCACTCACCAGCTCCCGAGGTAACTGGTTCCACTGTCGTACTGCTCTAACAGTTAGGAGGTTTTTCCTGATATTCAACCGACATCTGGCTTCCTTTAACTTGAGCCCATTGTTGCATGTCTTGCACTCTGGGATGATTGAGAAAAGATCTTGCCCCTCCTCTGTATGACAGCCTTTCAAATATTTGAAAAGCATTGCCATCCTGATTGTCCACTTGAGTAAAAGGCAGAAGCTTCAAGCTTTCACAAGATGGCAGGACCGAGGAGCAGAATGGTGACATCAGTGACTAATAGCTGTAAAAAACGGTTGCCAAACAGAGAACAACACAGGCTCCACTCCTTGAGGTAGCATGTAAATATGCCATCAACCATTATATAGCAGCTGGAACCACCTCATAAAACACTGCAATGTCTGGAGCCACAGTGTAACTGTAGATAGTTGTTTGCCCACATGTTATATATATTAGATATTTTGCTTCTTGAGAATAAGTAACACTAATAAGATTATGGATAAACTACTTTATTGCCTCTTTCTAGGATGGGCATTAAATACAAATGAATTGGGAACAACTAAAGACTGAATATACACATGAGCTGAGACAGCTAGAGCCTAAAGGCCTCACAATCTGAGGGGTCTCTACATAAGTCAAAATACCAATGTGGGTAGATGATAGCATAATATCATGGGTTTTTAAAACTTCACCGAGTTTAGGGTTTCGTCATCTCTTAATCTAGCCTGGAAAGACCTTGCCAGAGTAGACTTCTGACAAACTTTCATTACCGTAGCATCACAATTAAAGAATACTCACTAAAGAATACTTGCTAAATTCTTCATTCTACTCAGTTTAACTGAGCAAGTTAAACTGAGTAGAATCAAACTCCCAACCTCTGGCTCCATGGCCAGTGGTTTAGGTTTCTGGCTGTGGAGCCAAAGGTTGGGAGTTCGATTCCCCGCATGTGCCTCCTTGGCAAGGGCTGGACGTGATGATCCATAAGGTCTCTTCCAGCTATGCAGTTCTACGATGACTGAGATGACTGAAAGCCACCTCAAAAAGGAAATTTCAGCTTCTGGGAAGGCAAGATAAGACATGCTGTTGTTTTTATTATTATTTTTTGGCCATCGAACTATAACTTGTACAAACTCTCTATTAGAACTTTGTGTCCTTTCCCTTTGAGAGACAAGCTGTACATTCACCCGGAAAGCACAGAACAGTGACTGATAGTTAAAAGAGACACAATAACCCAGTCCATTGCTTCTAATCCTTAAAACACATGCAATGAAGTAGCAACTATTGTACTTACAATATGCTACTTAATTTCCATTAAAGTGTTATGTGTGTTAAAGCATTACTTTATGCAGTTTTGCTTAATTTGCACACATACAGACACACACACACATCCTTCCCTTGTCAAGAGTGCAACAAGAGCAGGAAAAATAATTGTGGTTCCCCACCCTTGTTTGTGAGGAAGAGTCATGGGACTGTTATGACCCAAACACTGGTTGCGCTCTGGGGTTTGTGAGAATAGCACAGGGTTGCCTGAGTAGGAAGGAAAACTTTCTCCAATTCTCTACTTCTACACTGACCGCCCAGTCATGTCACCTGCTTGATATGCAAGGAATGTGAATTCACCTTTACTCAACCCACTGCAGCATTACTTTGCTTCTTTCTTCTGAATTTCCCATCACTAGAATGTGAGCGGGTGATGTTAATGCTTTCCTGTACATGCCAAGACATTTTTAAAATACTAGATTGAATTCAGTAGGCACACATGCCTGTAGAAATTTAGAAGATATATGACAATCTTTTTTAATGGGAGGAAAGCATTTCCCCCCGATGGGACCATGAATGAAATGTTCTTTCCTTTCGTCCTTAAAACACACACATACTAGCACTTATTGAAATGAAATGCATTGGTGAGGCATTAATGTGTTTCACTAATGGAACTTGAACCTCTATCCTCCCATCTTCTGATCGGGTTCTTCCTGAGCTTGTTTTTACTTTTTCAAAAAGCTTTTATACTAATTATTTCTTCATTTTCCTTCTGCAACTCTCCTCCAGTTCTGTAGCTGTTAACAGGCTCCCAGTATTTGCTTGCTGAGTTCATCCATTACCCACACGGATGCTTGCTATCCAAATGCTGTAGGAAAGCTGTCTGTCTCCACTGTGTCTGACTGTGTCTCTTCCTCTCCCCCACCATGGCCATGTCTTGAATAATTTTCCAGTAGGCATATTGTTCTCAGAATGGCTGATGAGTTTTTTCTTATAAAAATATATGTTAAAATGAGATTATAAAGCAGGGGTCAAATGTACTCTCCAGCATTCCTGCCCCACGCTAAGTCTACACCCTCAAGGTGGGTGGGTGTGGGTGTGGGTAGGTAGGTAGGTAGGTAGGTAGGTAGGTAGGTAGGTAGGTAGGTAGGTAGGTAGATAGATAGATAGATAGATAGATAGATAGATAGATAGATAGATAGATAGATAGATAGATAGATAGATTAAAAAACACTCCCTGTGTACTCTCTGCCACACATGGGGAAGTGGGTTGTTAAATAAGACACTTCACAGTACCAGAAATTCATACCAAAAGGAGCTTTGGCAGCTATTTTAGTCCATTCTCAGACACTGTACATGCAGGGAATGGACTAAACTAGAGAACACTAGCCAGCACCAAAAAAAGGAGAAGCTAAAAAAGGCGTGGGTCAGGATACCCTTCGGTAAAATTGGTCTGCTCACTTCGTGGTCTCAAGAAGAAGAAGGAGCAGCAGAAGAAGAGCAAACCAATCTGCCTCTCTCAATGCACCGAACAGTGAGACAAATGCCTGTCTGAATGAGCAGTTAGGTGAGTTTCCTGTGAAAAGGATTGTTGTTACATTTTAGGGTTATTGTGCAGAAGGTCATATTCTGAATGATCTTTTCTCTCATATGAGCATGCTTGGGCTTTGAGATCTTCAGGAGAAATCCTTCTTACAACCCTGCCATCCTTAGAAGCACATCTCGTGAAGATGCAGGAAGGGGTGTTCTCTGTGGCCTGTTCCAGGCTCTGAAAATCCCTATGAAAGGAGGATAAACAGCATATTTCCTGTTGTCCCTCTGCCAGCAGGCAATTTTGTTTTTATTCAGGCGTGCCTTTGGAAACAGATGGGTTGTGAGAAGAGGGCTTATTGGCGACCATGTTTTCCATAGTGATGTGCTTTTAAAGGACATTGTTTTAAATGGTTGTAAATGGCACTTTCATTCTTGATCTTGTTTTGTGTTTGCAATGTGCTTTTTATTCAGCATTGTTGCCTCGAGCAGCATTGTGGGGAGAAAGGTAAGATATCAATCTTGTACATAAACAGGAATAAGGGCTCTCTTTTTTTAAGGTACAGGACGCAGATATTACAGGGATAAAACGAGGAATAGCTTGAGGCACTTCTTGATCAGGTTAATTTAAATGAAATACCTGGAGCTCTTCATGGACAGGGCTCATGTCTCATGTCTTTATGGGGTTGCCTGAATTAAAACCAACAGGATCTTTTTGCAATTCCTCTCTAAACCACGCAGAACACGAATGGCAGGTATTAGAGCTGATGCAGTTCCAACAGCCATTTTCACCTCGCATTATTAGACATTCATGGTGATGGGTTTCTGAAGGGAGAGCAGGAAATGTTGCCAGCATTAAAATTCAGTGTTCCGAGGTGTGTACTCATAAACCGAAGTCAGTTCACACATTGGAAGCCTTTGGCAAGCTTGCAATTGCTTGTGAACTTAATTCTGGATTAGAAATAAAACACTTCATTCTTTCAACACTCTTGATTCCTTATGCAACATTGAAATTTTGTATTTAGGGAGGGGTGTGGCACAGTGGTAGATCAGTGCTCTGTGCATAGAAGGTTCCACGTTCAGTGTCTCACATTAAAGATCCCACTTTCTCAGCAAAGCATACATTGTGTGGAACACCAGAGACAGAGACAGAAGAATTGAGTTAGGGCTGAGAATTGTTAAACTGGGCATGCCATGATCCACTGTCTTGTCTTTGCACCCATGCCTCCTCTGTTGTGTCCTTTTCCTCTGGTATTTAGTATAAGCCTTGATCAGCCACCAGTTTAGCACTGGGAAGGAATTTTACTCAAGGTGCAAACTGGGCTGATGGGGTTTTTGCTTTTCCTTAGCAATTTTGATAGTCCTAAATTGTGTGTGTGTGTGAATGTATGTTCGAATAAGGTCACAGTTTTTTCACAATCTTCTGGCCATTGGTCAGGATCCACTTCCTGGTAAGCAAGTTAGATGTACTTGCTCCCTAACATGGGATTCCCCTAAAGGACCTTGGAGTGATGCAAATTAAAACGATTCAGGAGAAATGTGAATGGAAAAGTATATAAATTTTCCATGAAAACCCTTTTTTTGGGGGGAAATAAACCCTCCACAAATGAATCGGGAAACAAGACAAAGCAAATTAGAAAAGTGACAAATGGAGAGAAGGTGAAGTTGAGTGGGGAGTGAGAGAGGGAAGAGCATAGCTTTTTCTGATGCAGAGAACATTTCAATTGACACAATTCAAGAAGGTCCCACACATGTTCCAAACTGGGTTGAGAATTTGGAACCTCACTGGAGCTGGTCTAAAGTCATGTCCACCTGTTTCTCTCAAGTAGACGAAAACTACTGTAAGAACAGCAGCAAACAGCAAGAACAGCTAAATCGAAACCCATAATAGGCAGGAGGAATGGCAAACGCTGTTGCTACTTTCGTTTTGCCCAGTCAGAAGGTGCCTGACTGGATTTTGGGTCTGTCCTGTACTCTGAATTGAAACACTTCAAATGCATTCCCTCAGTGACTTACCGGTGGTGGTGGGTGTCTCTGTAAGTTGTTGAACTTGGTGGGAAGCAGATGGTCTTCTAAGAAGCACTTGCCATATTGGAGTCTTGTGGGGCGGAAGGCCTTGATTCTTGCACACCAAAATTTCTGGACTTAAATCTAGAGAGTAAATAAATGTCATGGGATTCCCCTCTCCCCCCTCCTTGGCTAGCTGTCCAACTACAGGTTTAGGTTTCCTCTAGCTGCACAGTCAAGGTTATGGCAGTAGTAACCTTTGATTATTAAGGTTTACCTTTTCCTTGAAGAGAAAGACCGAAACTGGAATAAGCACAGGTAAGTTCGGGAGAGAGAGCTACATAAAAGAAAAGAATGTGTTTTGTTACTGTATTATAGAATCTCTATTCTATCTCTTTACCTTGGAGAGTTCAAGCCTTTTATTTTATGTCAGTAGGTAATTTAAATGAGATTAAAGGATTATTCCAGATAGCCTTCAGTGGGGACTTGATAAAATTAGACCTGCTAAGTGCTTCTGAGATATTGCTGAGTTCCCTCAATTTACACTAAAGATTGAGCTGTTTCTCAAAGGTGTAGGTATTAGTTTTTCAGGTGGAAAAAATTGAGACACCCAAGAAATCTGGTACAACAGTCTATTAACCAATGAAAGAATAACAGTCAAACTGTGCAAATGTAAAGCATACAATCATAGTATTGATAAGGCGGGGACGGAACCAAACTACTGAATATCAGACAGCATGCAGAATATACTCCACTCAGTTGATGACAATGTAAAGCTGGTTTATATTCAGTGTGCAGTAGTTTTTCTATCAGCCATTCCACATGCTCTCCTATGCTGATTGTCTCCCAGTTTTGCTGCTTAAAAACTGTTGAGCTATCCTTTAAATAGAGATGCTAAATATTCATTCTAAGACCTCCTGCATAGAAAACATGAGTGCTGCTATCGATCTATGGCTCCTTCCCAAAATACCTGTTATACGACATGGAGGTCTCCTTCATATTACTCCTGCTGTCACATGAGCCAGATTACTGTAATATTTATTCATTATAATGTTTGTTTTCTATCAACCTGTTCATCTAGATGAAATATAGATTCAATCTACAAAAATTAAAAAATATATATAAAACAAGCAGTACAGTAGGGCCCCCTTATCTGCAGGATCAGTATCCACTGATTCACTCATCCACAGTCTGACAATATTAAAAATATTAAAAGAAAAATCCTAGAAATATATATATAATGAAGTTACCAGAACTGGCTACTAGACGGAGCCAGAGACCATGCTATGTATAGCATTCGCTAGAGAAATATATTTCCACAATGTCATTACCACATAACTGGCCGCTAGAGGTAGCCAGAGACTATGCTATGTATAGCGTTCTCCATTAAAATACCGTTCACTATACAGTGGTGCCTCGCTAGACGATGTTAATCCGTTCCACGAGGATCACTGTCTAGCGAAAACATCGTCTAGCGAAGCACGTTTTCCCATTGGAATGCATTGAAATCGCTTCAATGCGTTCCAAGGGAAAACGCAGTCGTCTTGCGAAATTTCCCATAGGGAAACCTCGTCTAGCAAGTGAGGGTCCCCATAGGAATGCACTGACAGCTGCACTGACAGCTTTTCACCACTAGTCAGCGCACTCCTATGGGGAAACCTCATCGTCTAGCGAAAATCACCATAGGGAAACATCGTTTTGCGAAGCGCAGTAGCGATCGCAAAAAGGCATCGTCTAGCGATTTCCTCGTCCTGCGAGGCAATCGTCTAGCGAGGCACCACTGTAATCTACTTGGAACTAATCCCCCCGGATACGGGGGTCCTACTGTACCATACCAGCACAGCGGATGAACATAGATATGGAAAGCACCATTCCACAGGGTTAAAAGTGAAACAATCAGTCACTGCCAAAATAAAAAGTAAAACAACTTCACTATCAAATGGATAATAATTTTAAACTTTATGAAATGGTGGGGGGCTTAAAACTATTAAAAAGCTGCATAGCTCAGTGGTTTAGGCATCTGGCTGCAGAGCCAAAAATGGGAGTTCGATGCCCAACTGTGCATCTGTGACAAGGGCTGGATTCAATGATCCATAGGGTCCCTTCCAGCCGTGCAGTCCTATGAGTATAGCACAGCACAGCACAGCATAGCGTAGTATAAGTTTTAGATATTGGCCCAAATCCTGTTAGTTACTGCCACAAGCATAATACAATCAGTGTAACCTTTGTGTTAATGCCAGTATAAAATCCCAATATGGTTTTGGTCACACAGACGCAGACACACACACACACAGAGAGAGAGAGAGAGAGAGAGAGAGAGAGAGAGCAGGGCACAAAGAAACACATCTAATGCACACTGAATATAAACCAACCAAAACTGGTAAACAATTTTGATCACCAGAGTATTGCTTTACACCAGAAACCAAGTGGTGGGTAAACTCTTCCTCACCAGCTTTCCCAGTACGTATTAAGATAACAGATGGAACTAAAAAGGAGGATGGGTTTTCTTTCTATTCATTCAATCCATGTAGTGTCTTTACAGCAGCTACTGTACTTAAGAACAGGAAACTTTCAGGGCCTACTGGCCTTTGTTTGGGACCACGAGTGAAGTCTGAACAACAAGTGGAAGGAAGGGAAGAGTTTTCTACTCTGGCTTGGGTTAAGATCTTCCCTCAGCATGTCCTTCCTTGCCCCTTGCATAGTTTGTATCCATCTATTTTCCCTTCTAACACTGAACCATTCATCTGTGCCATTGTGGCTGAGACATGTCTAGTATATCGGCATAGAATCCCTGATACATGAGGTGTACAAGGTGTTCCTTTTCTAATGCCACTACCTGAACCTTTTCTTCTATAACTCTTTGGCTTCTTTGACTCGCTATCACATTCTATCACATTCGACTTGCATGTCATTGTATCCCAGTCTGGATAATTAGAATTGTTTCTTACTCTTTTGCTTACAGATGGTTCATTCTAAACTGGATGCTCTTCAGCATTTATCAGTTTCCCCCAAGGGCTTAGTTTTAAAGCTGCAAAGCCATCCTTTTGATATTTAATGCTAGCAATCTGGTTGCATTTTAATTCAAATGGAGTTTATCCCTTCTCAAGAAGTGCAGTTTGTTCCAGAACTAGTAGTACATTGAGACCTCTTAGCTAAGCCTCTCTAGTTGGCTTTGCATGCCATGAGACATTGAGCATTTCTCGGAAAGTGAGGTTTTTAAATCCTGGATTTCAATGTTCTGTTTAGAACTTATTGTTGCTTCCAGGACCATCTTATAACATCATCTCACTATCTGTAGGGTGGGGGATATTTGATGAGGTTTCCAAAAATGTCTCATTCTCATTGATTTTTCGTGTTTCATACAGCCAAAAAAAAAAAAAAAAAAAAAAAAAAAATTAAAAAGAAAGAAAGAAAAAGGGATTTTCCTTCTACCTGTGAGACTTCTTTTTATCCTCTGAGAACAGTCGCAATTCTTGATTTTCCCGAGTTTTCTCATTTCCTGCCATTTCTGATGCACAGAAACAGCCAAATCCTACACAGGGAACAGCTGGATCCTGCACAGGAAATGACTACACAATGCCTTATTGAAAAAAGATAGTGGAAACCATGCACGTTACAGGACTATTTTTTTTGCATGCATCAATTGAATGGCTCACAAAGTTGATTGGTATCTCCTGCTTTAAATCAGAAAGCAGGTAAAGTGTGTAAGTGTGTGCAAATACCACATTTTTACTCAAGTCCGCAAGCAAAATATTTTTTTCACCTTGAACTTTTAAAGCAAAGATTTCTTCTTTTTGACAATCATTATACCATTTTGTTCGAGAACCATTAGAATTCCTTCTAATGCCAGTGAGAATTCCTGCTGAACACAACTCTGTCTTGTTATTATTTGTGCAAGCTGGTTTGTTTTTCTCCTTCCTGTTTTGCTTTAACCAAGTGTCAGGATGCTGGAAGTAAAAAAATATATATCTAAGAAGAGCATAATTGGCCATCATGCATATTTCGCAACTTACAGGGCATGTTCTATAACTTATTGCCCAGAATCCAAGTGTGCAGCTATGCAAATAGCACCACTTTTGAAGCATAAGTGCCCCGAGTTAAGAAATCCTTGGCGACATTGTCCATTGCTTGCTGAGTCATACAGCTTAGCATGCAAGGAATAATGTTGACAGTGATTTCATAACTTGGGGCAATTTGCCTCTAAAAGTTAAGCTGTTTGTGCTGTGCCAGCGTAACTAGGTAAGCGGATTTTGGCTGCTGTCTTAAAATAATGTTGCCTGACACATTCCTTTTGAAGGTACTGCATGCTCTCTGCTGACCTGTTCTCACAGTTTTTATAAATGTATTTGTTTATTGGCTTAGAAACAAGATTATTTCTTTCAGGTGCTCAGAATAATATGTCAAGGGACCTATTGGGAAGCACTACATACAGAAAAGTTTGGAAACTTCTTTGCTTTCTTTTTGTGTTGCACAGGAAGGGGCATTGTTTTACTGAAACACCTTTTTTTTATGGGTGTAGTAGTCCAACGGTACCACATCTTGCTCAGGCTGGGACACTGTAATGCACCCTCCTCAGGGATCGTCTTGTGCGACCATCAGGCAACTTCCACATACATTTGTGTATGCGTGTTTTTGTTTGTTTTAATTGAGATCCATGCTAAAGACTTCCGAAATGACTACAAAGTTTCTCTCCTGATAGACCTTTTGTCGAGAAATCTTGTAGCAAGAACTAAAAGTGATCTGTTTGTCTACTTCTCTGAGAAGAAAGTATAGCAGGGAGATTCTTATTCCTACTCCACTGGTATGATCCTGTATTTGTGTGTGTGTGTGTGCGCGCACATGCACAAGCTGCAGCATCACACTGTGCACGGTTAAGCTTCTCAGCACCGATTTTGAGTCTTCTGCGTAGATTCAAAGAAAATTCTTGCTGTCTTCAAGTTTTCTTGGAGGGGAAAATAAAACCCCTGTTTCCATGAAGTTTGCTCCCATTTTCCTTTGTAATTGTTTAGTTTCTCACAGAGACTGCTGGTAATGAGAGGAAGCTGTCTTTCCAATCCACACACTTTATGCAAAATGTTTTGCCTAATTTATGTTGCTGGAGTGACAGCGTTCCATATCTATCCATCAGGTGTAGAGCAGAAGGACTGAATATGATGGGGAGCTTCACAGAAACATGTTGTTGACAACCTACTTCCATAACTAGAATATTCTTTACCAGCACAGATGCTGTTTTGTAGTTTGGTACGGGCTTAATTAGGACAGCCAGTAGTGATTTCATAGGCATGTGAAAAGCAACAATGAACCACAGAGGTAGACTCTTTTCAATACTAGTCAAGGGAGCAAGCTAAGATCTGGTAAAGCAAATAGCATGATGGACTAGGACTCGGGAGATATGGGTTCAAATCCCTGCTTAGCTTTGGAAACCCATGGAAGTAGCAATGGTAAAACCATTTTCTAAATATGTCATATACCTTGAAAACTCTTCTTGGCCACCATGTGTCAGATGCAACTTGACAGCACATAACCATAATGAGCAAACTAAAGTATTTTCTAAGATTATTTTGAGGCCCTGTTTTGTAGTGATCAGGTGAATCCCTTTCCCCAGTGAGGCTGATACCTGAACTAGGGAAAGCTGAGCTATTTCTTCCCAGGCTCAGGAAACCCATATTTAAATGAGTAAGTTGAACATATTTTCTCCCTATATTTCTGCAGATACTTCAATATATATGAGTGATTGAATACCACTTCTGAACATTTGGAGAAGGGCCAGATCTTGTGTGCATTACATTCTGATTTGCATACCAATCAGAGAGATGGAAAGCAGGTCCCTTTGCATCTGAATTTGTATGTAACAAATTTCTAAAGCATCTTTCAGGGACAGTGCCCTGGTAGCATTACTTGTTTTCAGATCTATCCTCTATTGTCCAACCAATGCTGGAAGGTTAGCAAAGGGAAAACATTGCTCTTTACCACTGTATTTTCCATGAAACAAGTGTTTTCTTGAGATCGTTTAGGAGACAAGTCTAATGTTCATTTTCAGCGCTTACTATCCAGACACTTTGGAGTTAATTCCTGGGAAAGCATTCAGAGTGCCAGATTGTGTGTGAGCTCAGCATGCTGTTGGAGTAGAATGTCAAACCAAAATCCTCCAGGGGCCTCATCCTCTCTCTACCTCTGCCAGGTGAGCAAAAGCAAAGTTTGCCTTTAGCTAAATCAGTGGGGGATTCCATGATGGGCCAACCCTGGAAATTACTTTGCATATCTCATTGTCATCAAAGCAGAATCATTTTTAAAGGGATGCTCCTTTGGAAGATAACAGAGAACTTCAGACCTTAGCAGATTCTTGCTAGGTGGACCTTCGCTGTTAGATCTTACTGTGTAGCAGATCATTCTGGTGTTCTGGTTTAAAATGTCAGGGAGATTTCACTTTATCCCATCCATGCCCAAACCTTTTATAATATAATCTTCTGACTTGAACTTAGCTTTAACTCCTCCTCCTCCTGGAGGTGACAAGGCCAGCTACCTCACAAATTGGCACATCAAAGCACAGGGTGTGGTATTTTTGTCCTCCAGTTTCCCTGTCAATGAGCTCAGTGCCAAGAACTGACGAGGCACAATGTTAGGGGGATTTGCCTATCCCCGCGATCTGTATTTTGCCTGATGTATTTGCTTGGTTCACAGAGAGCTGTTTATTGTGCAGGTGTTTTTTCTTTTACTGTTGGTAGAAAGCTCTAGTTTGAGTTTTGTATGTTGACCTATCTTCAGCTATGAGAGTGGGCTGAGTTTATAACAGTGTGGTGTAGCAGAGTATTGGATGAGCACTGGGAACACCTGTGTTCAAATCATCACTCAGCCATCAAGCTCGCCAGGAGATCTTTGGCCAGTCACACGTTTTCAACCTGGTTTACCTCACAAGGTTGTAGTAATGATAAAGTGGAGAGGAGAAGAAACAAATATTCTGTCTTGAGTTCACTGGAAGAAAGATAGGGTAGAAATCTAATTGATTAATTAATTATGCTAACTCTCCTACCTGGTGCTTCTAGGTTGCTGTTATAACCTGTCAAGTCACTTATAACTTAATAATAATAACTGTGTGATGTCAAGACAATTCTGACTTATGGTGACCCTTTTCCAGGCTTTTCCAGGCAGAGAATACTCAGAATTGATTTATCATTCCTTTCTTCTGGGGGCACCCTGGGATTGTGCAGCTTGCCCATGACCACACAAGCTGGCTCTTCTCTCAGGAGGTACAGTGGGGAATCAAACTCCCAACCTCTGTCTCCACAGCAGATACCTAAGCCTCTGAGCTATCCAGCCACTTGTAACTTTTGGCAACTCTTATAGTGTTTTCAGGAAATGCAAGATATTCAAGGAGTGGTTTAATCTTCTTCCCCAGTTTCTATTGCCAAGCATGGATTTGAACCCAGGTCTCCTGAGTCCTAGCCCTCCATTCTATCTACTACACTAAACTGGCTCTCCTATTTAGGTTAGTATTGTCTATTTGTATTGGCAACAGCTCTTTGAGTTCTCAGACATTGTTTCTTTTCTTGCCTGATGCCCAAAATTCCTCCAGACACAGATGCTAAGAAATGAACTTGGCACATTCTGCATGCAACATATTTACTTTGCCACTGCATCATTCCATACCCACCATTTCTTTGGTGGGTCACTCTGGCGTTTGGGCAGTGGCGTGTTCTTCTCTTAGAGACCATCTGTTTTTGGAATAATTGTCCATCAGACCAAAGTCTGTGGCCGTACCTCTAAGCACTGGTCACTTGTAGGAAAATAGCTGTTTCTGTTCTGCTCCTGATCCAAACCTGCCATCCCCCATCCCTGGAATAAGGCTGAATCCAAAGGACCAGTAAAGCTAAGAATCATCTTTACAGGAGACCCTTGAGGATAGTAGAATGGCTGAGTTTGGCTTTTAGAAAGAGTCTAACTAGTCCTTTCTTTGCAGTCTCCAACGGAGTCTTTTGTTCCCTTCCCATCTCCTCCTCTTATCTTCCACTTCCTACCCCCTGCTTCCTGTGTCGTATCTCTTAAATGAGGGTCCTTGACATAGGTGGTCTACAGTGGCTTCATATTATTTCTGACATTTCCCCCTGTGGTGTTCATTCTAAAGCACTTTGTGCTCTTGATTTTACAAGTGTGTCATGTGGGGTTATACATTCTATTTATATATGTGTATTTTAAAAATCCACATTGACCAGTTTTAGGCACTGATTCCTAAAGAACTGGCCTCAAAAGTTTTTTAGATATGAATAAGTACGCCAAGGACTTGTCAGAGTTCAAGGATCCGATTTGTTGAAAATTCTCCAAGGAAATTCAGACCTCAATAGCCACATAAGAAATTGGGTGTATGTTTTAATGACAGTCAGAGGGAAAGAAAATGTGAGTGAGTTACGGTGGAGCTGGGGATGTAGTAAAAATAATTATTAAACCAATTACCCTCCTCTTCTTAAAGTAGTTTAATCTGGGACTGGAATTTCTCGGAGAGCTGGGTGCAAGAATCATGGCACCAGTGAATCAAATTGCAGTCTAAACCATATCGTTCTGTTTTTTTAGCTCTAGAAAAAGAAGCATTAAGCAAGCACTGTATTAATTCATTTGATTCGAGCTAACTTAAGCTTGCAATCCTACGTACACTTGCATAGTCTCTAAAGCAGAGGTGAGCAATGTGCAGCCTTCCAGATGTTTGTTGGACTGCCAATTAGAACCCAGCAACTAGTGGCGTGGTACACATTCCCCCTCCCCTGAGCAAAGGAAATAAGCAACTGGACTTAGAAGTAAGCAACTGGATTTACTTCTTAGTAGGCATAGTTAGGATTACTTCACGCTTGCTGAACAAAATCACTTAAAGCATTGTCACTTGGAAAGACAATAATGCTAGCAAAGTTTGAGGGCAGCGGGAAATGAGCAAGAGCAAAATTGGGAAGGATATACTTCGTAAAAGAACCCACAGCCTTGAGTCTGCAAAAACTGAGCATGACTGTTAAAGATAGGACCTTTTGGAGGTCACTAATTTATAGGGCCATCATATGTTGGGCATGACTTGATGGCAGCAAGACATTGTTGTGTGTTGTGTGCCATCCAATTGCTTTCAACTTACACCAACCTGATTAATTGCAGACCTCCGAAAGGTCCTATCATTAACATTTAAACACATATTTTAGGCTCAAATGGTGAGAGCCATTTAGCAAAAACAGTAGTCCCAAACTTAATCATGATACTTTGTTAAGAGATAGTTTGTTTCTGAAGACTGAAAAAAAAGAACCACCACACAACATATTCACAAATTTTTCCCCTTCATTTCTGGGTCTCACATAAAGAATACCGTGCCTGGTCCTGCCCATTTTCTCCTTGCATTCTTCACGATTTCAGTACAACCTCTAAAGAAGAGAAAGTGGAGATGGGTAGGCTTTCGATGGGAAACAGAGTGCACTGAAGGATATCTAGATGTAGCATCTGTGGAAAACCAAAGCAAGAGAAAATCTGAATTGTTTCACTGGGTCTTTGCTGCTATCCCTGTCATGGATAGATAAATAAATAAATAAATATAGAGGATGTTTCTTTGATCAAATGTGTTTTGAAAAAGCATTAAAGTTACAGAAGCTACTCCAGGAGAGTCAGTGTAGTAGTAAATGGCAAATACATGCTTCCTTTAGGAATACATTGAGCAAAAGTAAACTTATTTGTAGGGACTTAATGGGAAATAGAGTGATTGATAGCATAGTCTTATGAAGACAAATCATGCCACACCAGCCTAGTTTCCATTTCCTGATAGTATTAGCTATATGTATATCCAGCAAGGAGAATATAATTGGACTCCAACAAGATATTTGACTGGCACCACATGTTACCATCCTATAGAAACTCAACAATTAGGAAGAAGGAGCTTTCTTTAAACAGTTTAAGTGGTTACTTGAATAACTATATGCAAAAGGTTGCATTTTGTGTATTAAAAACAGACCCTTTATCTTTCCTGGAAAAGGCAGGCAGGGGAAGTTGAGCCACAGAGAGATAATTTTAAGTGGAAAAAAGAACAAGCAGGAATTCTTGTTCTTTCCCCAGTCACATTCCCCTTCCTGATAGTTCTCAGCCCTGTTAGCCCTTTAGTCTTTCATTTATATGGGACTTGAATTTTCCCTCTAAGTTGCTAGCTTAAAAAAAAAAGCACTTAAAATATAGAGGAATTACCAGTATCTCCAGTTATGCTGCCAGTCCTGCAGCATAAACCATCCATAGAAGCAAAATCCTGGGTTGAGTAATATTGTTACTGGTTCTCTAAAATGTACCAACATGGTGAGCTTTCAGACTCTGCAGAATTCTCCAGCAGGCAAAGATAATACAGGATTTGAGGGTGGGGAAGAAGTGAATTATCCAGGAAACATGCCAGCAAGACAAGGTGGTGTATATACAGTTCTTCTTCATCCCCTGTTCCTCAGAGCAAATATCCTATGAGGTAAGTCAGGCTGCAAGGGAATGAGTTACAGAACTCCATTCTGAGTGTGCTTGCAATGAGGTGTGTGGAGATTTGTGGTTTTTGCACTACAACTCCCAGAATTCCCCAGGAAGCACCTCTCAGAATTGGATTGCAATCCCAGAATTTTCCAACAATTCAGAAGGCAGAATTCTCAGAGTTTCACTCCAAAAAACCCACAAATCTACACACTTCTAGCCTGTTGGCACTGCTGCTGCTGTTGCTGCCTTCCCTGCGGCTGTGGTGGAGGTGCACAAGAAGACTAGAGGTGTGTGCATTTGTGTGTTTTTTTGTTTTTGTTTTTTTAATACAACTCCTAGAATTCTGCTGGAGGGATTCTTGGAGAATTCTGGGAATGGCAGTACAAAAACACATATCTTCACACAACTACCGCGTTTCCCCAAAAATAAGACAGGGTCTTATATTAATTTTTGCTCCAAAAAAACACGCATTAGGGCTTAATTTCAGGGGATGTTTTATTTTTATTTTTCATTTTTTTACAACAATCTACATTTATTCAAACACAGTCATGTCATCTTCTTCTGGTTGCTGCACAAGGGTGGAGGGCGGGGTTTCACTTAACTGGGGCTTGTATTACGAGCATCCTGAAAAATCATACTAGGGCTTATTTTCAGGTTAGGTCTTATTTTTGGGGAAAACAGGGTATTTGCAATGCCAGGCTACAGAATACGTCAGTGATTCTCAAGCTTGGGTCCCCAGCAAGGTTGCCTCTAAGGTGTGCACCTGGACTTCCCTCCACTCAGCTTTTATCCTCCTTCATGCAGCAATTGTTTTCAGCCCCTTTGGTTCCCATCGTGAAGGAACCCCATGCGTGGGGGCCAGAGTCTCGTGCGCATGCCGGGGTGAAGTCACGAGAGAGAGAGGCGGAGCACGGGCTGAAAATCAGAGGGTATATTGGTCCCCAGATGTTATTCGACTCCCAGAAATCCTGGCCAGCACAGCTAGTGGTGAAGGCTTCTGGAAGTTTTAGTCCAAGAATATCTGGGAACCCAAGCTTGGGAACCACTGTGATATCTAAATAGGAGCAGCAGTTTTCCTAATGTCATGTAATCAGTTCCATGGAACTTGAATTTACCGAGTCCCTGTGTAACATTCCAACCATTTTACCACACTTACACTTTCCAAGGAGGGATTCGAACTCCTGATATGAACCACTAGACTAAATCCGCAGATTTATGGCCGTGCTATGTGGGAGGATTCTGGCAATTGTAGTCCAAGAAAGTAACGTGTCCAAACATTGCTCATTCTGAGCTTTTTAGTCCAAGGAGCCAGATTTAGAACAGCAGCAACAGGAAATGGACAGTGTTAGTTAAGGAAAGCAGGAATAATTTGGGAAAGTGCCAGAATCTTTTCAATATTTAAAGCTCAGCACCTCTCTTAAGACGTATGTCACCGTTTCTCTGATCGAGATATTTAGTAATTTCATAATGCCCTTCTCTGACCCTGCCCTTGATATCGATGCCATGGTAATGGCTGTGGCATATTCAATGAGAAGGAAAATGTCAGAAATAGGTTACAGTATAAAATCCAGATATCTGAAGTTTAGACAGGAGGCATTGATTCATCCTTTCATCAGTGTTGTGGGAGGGCCAGAGGAAGTGCACCCTGCCTTCCAAAACCTGAATCATACACTTTTGAATCTGATCCCTAAAGATCTGCGGTCAAAAGAAGTCAATGAGCATTTTGGCTAAGTGCCGGGAGGGTCAGGGGCAGAGCAGGTCTTCATGTGCTGAAAAGGGGTGAGAGTTCAGATGAAAAACGCTCATTACCCTTGTGAAACCCAATAGGGCATTTTGACTGTTCCTTGGTTTTGTGGATGCACAGATCTCGGCAAATGCTGTGACTGTCTCACTGGAAATGCTCCAGCCTACACCAGTTCCTCTAGATATTCAAGCCCTGTAGAGTGCAGTCATTAATCATGCATGAAAGGATGATCTACTACCGGGTTTTAAAAGCTCATTGAAGAAAATGGAAGCTTTTCACTGTTTTGAAGTGTCCCTAGATTCCAAGACTTAGTTCATTCTAGAGTTGTCGAGTGCCTGAAGGCCAGGTTCTTTTGTTAGAGGAAATATTTTAAATGCAGAACTGACGGGCCATGAGAGACTGGATGAGAAGTAAAAGGAAATTCCCAGTAGCTATCAGCACTGGACTTTGTAGGCATCCTTAACAGAGCTGGATTCCTGGGTGGACTTGTCCTTGACTGGCTGGCACTGCCAAAGGCCTCCAGCCAGGGAGGTGAAGAAATCTTGCCAATGTCTCATTTATGACTGAGACACTTTTTCTTGACAAGCAAGACAGCCTGCCAAGGGTTTAGTGAACCCTCCCCTCGAAAGATCTTACTCCAGTGTAACAGCAAGACAAGAAGTACTTTTCCCTCCCACTTTGGTTTATGACATTTGCATAAAATGCAAAGTGTGCTGTTTATATACTGCCCCATAGCAATTAAAGCATTCTCAGTACAGTTCACAATTTAATTCTGCAGGTTATACATTGTTCCCCCAGTGAGCTGGGTACTCCATTTATGAACCTCAGAAGGATGGAAAGCTGAATCAACTTTGAACTAGCTACTTAAGCCCACCAGGATCGAACTCAGTTTGATTCTCCACTGTGCTTCCTGTGAGTAGAGGCAGCCTGTGTGGCCTTGGACAAGCTGCACAATCCCAGGATGCCCCCAGAAGAAGGGAATGGCAAAACACTTCTGAGTATTCTTTACCTGGAAAACACTGTAAAGGGCTGCCATCAGTCAGAATTGACTTGACAGCACAAGATTATTAGTATTAGGAAGGGTTGCCATAAGTCAGAACTGACTTGTTGGCAAGTTTTCCCTGTCATTGTTTTTATCTGCTGCTATTTCAGCCAATGAGGATTACACAACATATATGATTCTCCTCTTGAAAAATTTATCTTGACAACAGCCCTGTGACATAGATCAGACTCAGAGAGGCTACCTGGCCCAAGGTCATCCAGTCAGTTTCATCGCCAAATTGAGATTTGAATCCAAGTCTCCTGAGTCTTAACCCAGCACTGTAGGTACTACAGTAGACTGGCTGATATGTAGCCAGTGAAACACACACACACACAAGGCCTTTTACAGCAAGCCTTTGCTACTCATATTTCTTCAGACAAGAAATTTCTTGGAGCAAATCTTTCTTTTGGTCTTGTCAGCCTGTGACTAATTGCTCTGACTTTTTGGCTGTTTCAGTCTGTTCTCTTCCAGGGAATACTGGTGAGATGGGGCCAGCTGCAGCCGTTAATTAGGATGAGGGGAGAGAGTGGTGTTCTTTCCCTTGCAAGAAAAAGTATACAAAACATGTTTTTTTTTACTACACCTTTATTATTCCAATTACACAAAAACCACAGACCAAAGCCAGGAAATAAGCAAACAAAAATTACATTTGGAATCATGTTATTGCAAGGATGGAAGAAGACAAACGCCAGTGGAGAGCTGTATCATGTACATCTAGTGATGTGTGAAATTATACTGCAAGGAGAAAATGTGAGAGATCTTGAACTTTTTGTTTTTCTTTTTAACTGCTGCAACATGAGAGCCGTAAGAAAATAAAATGTAGGTCATATACCATGAAAATACAACGCAGTCATACAGAAAAGTGTGCGCAGGCTAACGCACAAATGAGGTGGCAAAGTTTCGAAAGTGCCGGCGTTTCCGTTAGGTAGAGTTGGGCAACTGCCTCGGGTGACTGAAGCTGAAAGGTGGAGAATGGACAGAGGTGTACATGACACTGGTTGCCCCCTAAGCCTATTGTTTAACTCTCAGTTGTAGTTAAAGATGCAAACCTATTGTCAGTGTTGAAATAAGATAAAACTGATATTCTGGTCAGGGAAGTCTTGCTGGAAACAGAGTGCTGGTCCTGAGTCTGGAAGGTACCACTTCAGGCTACAGTTGGGTGATACCAATCGTAGACCTAAGCAAAAAATGTTCAGCAGTAAATAAGTGGACAATGGGCATGACTTTCTGGAATTGAGGCCAAGTTTTGGAGTGGAGTTTCTTAAAGATTTCAAGGAAGAGAGGCTTATCCTTGTCTGTAGGAGAGCAGCAAGATTTTTCTGTACTTTATTTATTTATTTATTTATTTATTTATTTATTTATTTATTTATTTATTTACCTACCCATCTAATGGTTAGGCCACTACTCTAGGTGGCTTACAATATTGCAATATAAACATAAAATAAAAATTCAATCATAATCAAATTAAAACGTAAACTAAAAAGAGAACCAAGACCTAGAATAACTATCTATAAAAAATAGCAGAATACTTTTAACATTGCCAACAAGGTGTTCCTCTCATCTCTGCTCTCCTACAGAAAGCACTAGATATACCTTCATCTCAAAGCATGGGAGTGGGTTTTCATTTCTTAGAATATAACAAAAGATGAAACTACCCACGCCTGACTTTTGAGCACCCCACATAGAAAAAATCTTTGGTTTCTACCTAAATCAGAATTTAAAAGGCTGGATTTCTCCCTCCCCTCTTCCTGAATATGTTCTTTGTGAATTTTGGGAAATCCTTAAAAATGAACAGAAATGAAACTTCTTACTCATGTATGGTAGCCAAATTCAAGAGGTTTGCTTATTCTTAGCATGTCATGCCTGGCTACCATATGGGGGTTAAATATGGAAAGCATTGCTGATAGCAACCCTAGTTCAACACTAACAGAGTAGAAAATCAGGATTAAAATCCATACATTTAAAATGAAGTAGTCATAATTGAGACCTGGATGTGTGAATCTGTCAGTTTCAATTCCTGTCCTTTTCATTTGTTTAAAAATTATGCCTCTGGATTTTTCTGTCATGGATATATTTCTGCAAATGCTGGTGATCTGCTTCTGTCACATTTTTTCCTTTAAAAACCCTCTTAATCAGAAAAGTTTTCCATTCTCAATATGAAGACATTCACAAGTTTTGGAAAATACAAATTACAAACTGAAATGGATTTATCACCTGTTCCTACCTGCATGTAATGCAAAGACCAATCTCACTCATAAACCTATGAACTATTGTCTGTTCCCTGCACTCTGCCCCATGTATGTCCTTCATTTTTGACTCAGCACTAGATTTAGATGTTTTTGCACATGTGTGGGATATTCAGGGCAAAAGGTCTGGACCACAGCCCCTTTTTTCATGCTTCAACTGCTGCCTCCCTTCCTCTTCAGAAAAAGAGCACCGCTTCCTTGCCTTCGCATATCCCAGCACGGTTATTTCTACTTAGCTGTGTTTGCTCTCCTTGATTGAGGAGAATGTTTTAACAGGTTAGATGAGTCATCTATCTTGCCTGTCACTTTTTAAAGTGGTAGTAATCACTTCACTGTTTGTTCTCATGTGGCATTCACGGTCACTTGATCATTAAACATTCATGTTGTTTTGCTAGGATGCCATATGGGAAGTTCAACTACCAAAAATGTAGGTTGGGGTAATAGTAAGATATGATCGACCGCTTGGATGGAACAGGGAAGAAGAGGTCAAAATGTAGACCTGCCATCCTTGACAACGTATTCATTAGTCATTAGCAAGCTTCAATAGGCAGTCTGCAGTCCCTATTATGTAAATAGGGTTTTAATAGCATCTCTGCATGGTAAAAAAAGGAACTAAGTCAGCAGTGTCAATTGGAACTCAACTCTGTATGTCAGTGTACAAAATGTGGCGATTTATGGCACATTTTACTTCAGATGAAAAGCTGTTCTCTGAAACTTGCTAAAAGACAAAAAAAAATGAATACATCATTAGAAGAATACTGTGCATGTTGAGAATTAAGTCATGCTTTATTCATTGGGGCTTAGTCCCTTCCATTCTGGGCTGCACCCTTAGATTGGTTTCAGAATTTTGGAGGTCACTTAGAGTCATAGAATAATTAAGTCAGAAAGGGCCTATAAGACCGTCGATTCGAACCCCCTGCTCAATGCAGGAATCCAAATCAAAGCAGATCTGACAGATGGGTGTCCAATTTTCTCTTGAATGTCCCCTGGTACATTGCACAATATGTGCTAAACTTATCCATAGGAAGAATTTTCTGTTAGGCCACATTGTGGTAACAGTAGTTGATCACTCAGTTTCCAGCAAAAGGTCATAAGCAAGGCACGGTTGGAATTTGGTAGAATACTGCCTTTAAAGATGCAGGATATATTTAGCTATGATGTTTGGTTGTCTCAGTGTCTGATATGACTGTCAACACCATTTATAGATAAATAAATATAGTAAATAAATATGGGTAGCTAGAAGCCCCTGAAGGATACATTTCCGATTTATCTTAGGAACATTTTTGCCTTGAATGGCAGCAGTTTAGCTATCTACTCTTGTCATTTGAGATGATAAGAGCTGCTTTACATGTCATACTGAAGTGCCATCAGAGAATGAGTCTGAGTGAAGTGTGTGCATCCATTCCACTGTCTCAGTGGTCATATGTAAAGCAGAAATACACATATGAGAAATATGTAAAATACCCTTCTATGCCTGGGACTTGGGATGCATGAAATCAGAGGCTTCCTTTTTCTGTTGTAATTTTAATTTCAAATTGTCAACACATCCCTCCGTTAACCTTAACATTTCATCTTAATGTTAGCATTGCTCAAGCACTGCTAATTATTGAACAGTAAATCTAACACAGTATTTAAGTATTTAAGATTACTTTAGTTGTATGAATTTACTGGCAGGGGAGACTTTTGGTAAAGACTTCCTTCTCCTGTCCCATGGCTCTCACAGTTTCCATGCAATGAAAGCAATTGCCCAGGAGTTGGACAAACCATGGGACAGAAGTAGGAAGCTTTTAATTACCAAAAATCTCCCTCTGCTAATGATGCCATCACGCTTCCACTGGCATAGGTTGTGCAGCAGGATTTAACTAACAATTTTCTTGAATGGATATAACTTTTGTAATCTCATGTAAAATTACTCATGTAAAATAGTGTAAATTAAGAGAGCATGGGACCTTTGGCAAACCTCATATTTTGAACTCAAGCTGCCAGAAGCACAGGTGGTAAGGAAGTATGAGTACTATGCCCCAAACGTATGGAGAGCTAAAGATTCCCTATATCTGTTCCAGTACATGTCTGATGTGTGAGAACGGAGGATATGTTTATGTCTCTGTAGCATAAATCTTACAGCTCATACCCATAGTGTACTGTGATCAGATGCAAAATATTCATATGCCAAAGCATGTAGCCTCATAACAGTGAAACCAAGAACATACTGAGTGTGAGGGGAGGAATGTATATTGAAAAAAATACAGAAGGAATGGAAGGATATTAATAAATGAGTAAATACAAGTAAATATATCTGAAGCTCAGAGCTTGGGAAATTAACCTGGAAAACCTCCCACAGATTTTCCTGCATGTGATTAATCTGAAAAGGGATGTGACCGAAGCTCTCTCACATCACAACCAGGCATTCTGCCACATTGGCTGCTTGTCCTTCATTGCTATTCCTCCTTTCATTTTACACCTGCTGCAACCTGAGTTATGGACATCAGACTTACATGGGTTGATTGGTAGCTCTCCTACCTGCCAGCTGACCTTTCCCCTCTGTCAAGTGGGCAATAGATCCTTCACCCATGGTGCCTCCCACCATCTGTGCTAGCATACTTCTTTCCTTGTGCCTAATTAATTCTTTGACTTTTTCAAGAGCTCATCTCATGACCTTGTCTAGGCTCTGACATCAAAGTCTGCCTCTGAAGCAATCAAATTTTGTTCCCCAAGGTTGTTGACTTGTTATGCTTGGTCTGCACACCACCTTGGCATTACTCTATGCAAAATACATCAAAGTAGAGGGGCAATCCTGCTCTGGTTCTGCTCACCTGTTTTTTGTTTGTTTGTTTCCTTGCTTCCTTGTTGTCCCATTGCATTTCCAATTAAATGCTGCTGGTTTTAGGCCTGCATATAAACAATTCTCTGCCCATTAATTTCGTACTGTACTTGGAAATTGATTCCATGCTCCATACTGAAATGATTACAGTACTTGACCTAGCAATCTATTTTTCCATATTTTTTTTAACTTTCTTTGGTGGCCCTAAGATTTTAATTAGACATGGGGACAAATAAAAAAAGAATCACAATATTTGTTAAAAATCACTGATTTGTTTAATATTCACCCCTTCATATTAGTCAATTCCAGAAACCCTGACAAATACGAAGGAATGAATATTTATCCATTTATATTCGTCCCTTATAGGAAGAGAGGGAAGGCTAGCCTTCCCCTCTCTGCCTGTGGCCTTCCCACTCTGCTTATGGTCCCGCTGAACAGCTGATCAGTGGGCCCATAGGCAGCCAGCCAGCCCCACAGCCACCCCCCCACAGCCTGTCCCCTATTCCTTCTCCTCCCTACCTTAGCCATCGCTGCCATCTGCCGCCGCCTGGCGCTGCCGCCATCCATCACCACCTGCTGAGGCGGCCTTTGCCACCACGGCCTGCCGTAAGGACACTGCAAAGGGCAGTCTGAATTCCCTTAAGGCAGGCCATGGCAGCACAGGCCACTGCAGTGGGCAGCGGTGGATGGTGGCAGTGGTGGCAATGTGGACTGCGGGCACAGATGGTGGCAGCCAAAGTAGGGAGGTGAAGGGGCAGTGGGAAGGGGGCAGGCGGGCAGGCTGTGGGGGGTGGGGAGCTCAGCTTCTCTTTTTTTAGACAACTTCGAGCTATCTAAAAAAAAAAAAAGCCCGATGAACCAACAAACTGGTTTGTGGTTCATCAGTTCACGGGGAGGAAACTTTGACGGACCACAAACCAGGACAATCCACCATTTTGGTGGTTCATCCCCATCTCTAATTGTAATCCATTTTTTGCAAGTTTTTGCTTTCAGAAAGAAAAGCATTGTACAATTCATTAGTGTGCCTCCCTGTACGATTCTTCTCAGCTTTCAAGCTCTTCAAGGGAAGTCAAGTTCTTGGTCCCTCCACCCTTTCAGAAGTTATTTTTAAGGACATTTCAGAGATAAATTTACATGCACTTTTTAAGTTTTATGCCATTCTGCTATCAGTTCTGAGTGGTAAGGGAAGTACTCTTGGTTTTATCTTTTGTATCTTTATAGATATTTCCACTAGAAAGAACGAGAGGTGATCCCCCTGTTTTTTTCTGGTCTGTTGATAATGACAATGATAATGACATTTCAATATATTAATAACATACAACACAATAAATTGCTTGCATGATAGGGGCACTAATAATGACAATGGCAACCTGGCCGCTGAGAAATAATGAGTACCACAGTGAGTCTGTTTTAAAATGTGACATTCTGAGTGCTGAATTTTCCAAAAATACCTGGGAAGCAACAGGATACAAACTCTTTGAATCAATATATGGAGGTCAGATTACAGGGCAACAGGTCTAATCCTGCTTCTTCAACTCATTCAGAGATCATCCATGGGTTCTGGTATGTCAAAAAAAAAAAAAGGACACAGAGTTTATATGAACTACTTCTATTTGTAACTTAATATGTATACGTACACATACATGTTAAAGCATGTATGTACATAGAAGCATAATGGAGTAAAAGACGTTGGCCAGGATTCGACTGGTGTTCATGTAAGGTTTGTGCAACTTGCCATGGCTAATTATGGCCAATTGATGAGGTGCCAAGGGTACATCGTGGTTACACAGTCAGCCTGGCCCACTACCGAGATGTGCCCCAGCACCTCATCAATCAGCTACAATTAGCCATGGCAAGTTACACAAACCTTATGTGAATACCAATATGATTTTGGGTCTCTTATGGAGAGAAGGGAGACAAACAAACAAACAAACAAGCTGCATCAAAATCTAAATTTGGAGTCCTAATAAGACCGAATCTCTTTTTGGCAACAATTGCAAACAGAAATTGATTAAAGCACTAAATAAAATGACATACAAATGCTATGGGATCACACAGCATAGTGTATTTTGAATAATTCATGCATGGAAAGTGCTCTATGATGAAAGGTGCTGCTGTGGGATATTATTTATTGTTACTGCTGATGGAGGTTCTGCTCACACCAAGGAGAGAATATGCTCCCAGTGGCTTTTTATATTTGTTCCTGTCACATTTCTTCATGATCCCTTGTGTTATCAGCGTTCCAGGAGGCAATGTAACTACAGCTGAAATACTTCTCACCTGGGAAGAAAAATGTCTAGGCACTAAGTAATAATTCTCTGAGTACCACAGGTAATGTTTCTCAGGCAAACATATGAGCCACTGATACTCTTTTGGTTACTTGTTCACATTTTGTAGTTTGTGTTGTTTTCTTTTTGTTCTCACAGCAGCCCCATAAAATAGCCTCAGATAGTGGTTGGTAAAGGCCACCTAATCAATTTCATGCCTCTTTTGGGAAACTGCTCCTAAATTTTCCTAACCAAAGTCCAACGCTCTGTCCATGTTGCTAGAATTAAGAAAATGGATTAGAAACGTTTCACCTCTGGCATATGGATTAAAGTCAACTATTGCTCCTTGTGGTAACTGATCTATTTCCTGTAGACCAAGGTGTTCAACCTTTCTATCTTCAGGGTCCACTTGAGTTAGCTGAAAATGACTTGAGGCCCAGCAATCACAAAATGGCAATGCAGAGATAAACCGGTCACAAAATGGTAGCAGATAGAAGTGGAGTTTAATATCATCAAGTGGAAATTACTAGTATAATATTCTATTCATATCTACTCCCTCTTTAGACATTTATTAATTCTTTGCAGTGGGTTCTGTGTAACAGCAAGTTCTTTTAGCTTTCCTCAAATTAAGTGCAAAAGAATTTGGAATTTACCCAAGCTGTTTAGATGACTAAACATCAGAATGGAAGGCCGTGTTCTTTATGTAAAGTTGCTGTAGCACTGTGTGGGTAATACCAAGTTTGGTCATCAAAGTTCACAGAAGAATAAAAGACATCTTTATTACAATTAAACCAAAGCCAGATAATTCCTATTAGTATTTCAGGAGAGCTGGATCTTATTTGTTTGTTTATGGAATGGAAATTAGTAGGCAAATTATATTTTTATTTCTGTTTTAATTGCAGAAAGGCTTGCATTAATTAAACATTTCTAGTTATTTGTTTCCAACAGTAATGTTGACATGGGCCAGCTGTCTCATTATCTCAGGCATATAAATGGACATTGGACTAAATTTCATCCTTTATGTATGTGAATTTTGTAAAGTATGGTATTTTACCTACATTACATAAGAGAAAGGCAGGAGAAAAATGTCCTAGCTATTCTCTGTGTGCCTCTGTAGGATTATGTCAAAGCAACTTAAGAAGGATATTTTAAAAAATCTATTTCCATTCACTATTTAAACCTGACTAATGTTTTCTTCTTTATTGATTATTCCTGCCACCTGCACTGTGTTTACACTCCTATTCTTTATTGTTTGCACAGAAAAAAAATCAGCTATCACATAAAGAGGAGAGGTGTGTAGGTATTGAACCCCAAATATGTCAGATTGGCTCTTAATGCAGATTTAATAGTTCTGTTCTGTCCATTGCTAGAACTCAGCAGACATTTTTATTTATTTATTAGAAATATTTCAAGACTGACTTTCTGTTCACCATTCTTCCCATGTTTCTTCCAGCAAATGAATTAAGATTGCCATGTGCCTTTTCCAGACATTCAATCAATGTGAGCAGTATTTTCATTGAACAGATGGCATATAAATAGAATGGATGGATGGATGAATAAGTGAAAGAATGAATGAATATAAGTGCTTTTCAGGCCTTGCATTTGAACATAGAAAGGTGAGGGGGGTGGAACAAGAAGTCACAGGATATGCATGGAAGGGAGCAGGTCAAAAAGGACAGGTTTGTCATGTGCTATTTATTGATGTGGTTGGTGATTGAAATAAAGTGGGGGGGGAGCACCAATCTCTGAATAGGTGGGTATTCTCTTTCTCTCTTTTTTTCAGTCTCTTATACATACACACAAAGACTTGTCATTAAGTCTAATTCATGCAGTTGTCAATCAAATGCTTTTGGAATGTCCACAAACAGGAAGTAAACACAACAGCATCCTCCTATTTATGCTCCTGAGTAACTTCTTTCTTGTTTGAGTCAAAAGCAATAGATGGGTGCTTCCAGAGTAGAAGGCTCAGCCAACAGGCTCCTGTCATTTTCCAAATGTGTTCCCACTCCTCATGTTCTTCAGAGAGAATCCTTCCAGGTTCGCCTCCCATGTAACATACATGGTGCCTTCTGATGCTGGAAGTACTGTGTAGCCATCGGAGCTGGGAATCATTGATCTTCCATTAATACTTCTCATCCTCTCTTACAGCTCTCCCAACTGGTTGGCATCTTGTGGTAGAACACTCCATACTGTATATTAACTTTCTGCACGATGGGAAGAAATATTCAGTCTGTCTCAGCTATTTTCTTGGGACAATTAGTGAAGGAGGATGTGTGAGGTAATCGTGCCCTGAGTCTCAAGGCTAGTGTGTGACATCTTTGAGTAGGGCCTTACTGCCACAGAAGGACAAACTGACTTGGTCTAGTCTTTGACGTCATCGGTAGTCAAAGATGGGCATGAAACGAACCACGAATCAAAACAACCTGCCATTCAAGGCCACAGGCTCACCTCACCTAATGGTAGTACTGGTCCTAGATGGTATACCATAGTTGTAACAAGTTCCTTACTATAAATAAGTAAGCTCCAGTTTTGCTAAACAGATGTACTTTCGTTAGATATATCTAACAGTAGGGATAGGAATCTCAGAGCCTCTCACTCTCGGAGAAAAACGGGTGGGGGGGAAATCACTATTTTCTCCTCATGGTGAGATTTTTCTCTGCAGGTTCCCAAACCCCCACCTTGAGAAGTCTTGTAGAAAATCTCACATTATTTCTCTGAAGCGTTGTGGGCATTTTTATTGGAGGAAATGCTAAGCTGTGTAGAAATATTATAACTCCTGTGCAGGCTGCATCTCTTCTCCACAAGATTTGCTGGAAAGGATGTGTAGCTGTACAGAATTGAGTGGTTTCCTGTGCAGAACAATCATGTGGGTGGGAAATAAATAAAAAAGGGTAATAAGACTCTGATCGAATTTTTGTAGAAAACTGGAAATCTTGCTGACGGAAGGGGATGTCCCAGCAGAGAATCCTTCATTGTGTGCCATGCCCATGACACAGGCCAGCTTGTGAGTAAGATCTGGTCATGAGGGCTCTATGAGTGATCTTTTGGGCCACCACTCCCAATATGCTTTGTCTGGGAGGACCCCTTGCAGCTAGGTCTTATGAAAGAGGTTGGAGGCAAATGGTGCACTGAGGACTGAGGAGCAAAATCAGGGCCTTGCTAGGTGGTGTCAGGGACTGCTGTCAATTTTGTATATGATGGGTGTGTGTGGCTGGTGCAGTGGTTACTTTGGCACTCGTGGTTTCTGCAGCGATACACCAAAGACCTTGCCCTGCCCTCATTGAGAGTAGACCAGCTCCTTATTGGAACACCCAGTGCTTTTGAGGGACACAACTTTAAACACTGTGAAATAATCCTCGTAGACCTATTTCAGTGCACTAGCTAGCCAAGATTTGCAGTAAAAAGAAAAATAAAGAAAACCCCTCTCTTTTCCTAATGCCTTTGCATCCTTGAATAGAAATACCTGAATGACATGATTTTAAAATGGAAGGATGTGATTCTTACATTGTTATTGATTGTGGGCAATTGAGTTAGCATAAAAATCCAATAACCAGCTTTTGTACAAAGCAATTTGTGTGCAGTGATAGGGAAAAAAAAGCTTTAAAAATTGTACCAGTGCAGGTAAAATTTGATGCACTTCAATTTGCCTCCTTTTATATGGTAAAGAGGAAATCTGCCTTGCCCAGCAACAATCTTAGTTCATTTCCTACTCTTTCTTTCTTTCTCGTTCTCTTTTCCTTTCCTTTCCTTTTTGCAATAGGAAACCAGTAAGCACTCAGAAATGAATAAAATTGGAACTTTTTACTCAAAAATTAAAAAAGGAGGAGGCAGCTCATGAATGCTAATCCATTTTAGTACATTTAGACAGAAGTTCCAGAAACCCAACAGAAAACATTCTGTACTAGAATGGGGATTATTTTGTTGTTCTCACACAAAAAAGGAGGAGCTAACTTCTATTCTCTGGTGTATTTTTAAAAGTCAAATCATCGTTTCCCTATGCCATTCAAACAGGAAAGAAAAAAAGATTTTTTTGTTATCTAAAAGCAATAAAGAACTTTACTTTACTTTACTTTATTAGATTTTTACCCCGCCCCCCTAGACAAAGTCTACTCGGGGCGGCTTACACACATAATAAAAACATTATTATACATAAAAATTTAAAAGATCATAATTTTAACACTTATATTAAATGTAAATCCATGTTTATCTCGCCAAGCTTGTGCCTATGTGTGTGCTGGTTCCAAAACATTGCAAAGTATTGGACAACGTACCCCCCATTATTGGTGGATTTCGCCCAACTATCATGGCCAGTGTTCAGATGTGATGGAAGTTACATCCAAAACCATATAGGAGGTTACAGATTCCCCTGCCCTGGTATAAATAGGCTATCCCAGTTACTAAGCAGAGATGCACACGAACCATCAGTTCAGCAGTTCATGCCACTTTGTTTAGTAGCCAAACAGATTTCAGCATTTCACAGTCCTGCTTCCTCTGCCCACACTGAGGCAGTGCCCCAGCTTCCCTACCCTGCCTCCTCAAGGCACTGCCTCTAAATGGGCGCCTGCCAGAGGAGGCAGGGCTGAGAAGCACCGAACACCGGTTCAGCTGCTAAACGAACCAGCACGAACTGCTGAATCGGCAGTTCATGCCCTTATTAAGACATGCAATTTTGCTTTATCTGTTAACAGCAATGGTTTTCTCTATTTATATTTTAGATATCTTTCTAGAATAGTTTTGGCTTTTCTGATTAGACTGAAGTTAATGTAAGGTGTACACATTCATTTTAGGGAAATAGGAATGCTTGAGGAATTTGGTCTTTCTGCGTTCCATTATGAACCCGATCTCCATTTCCAAAACTAATATGTACATCAGAACACAGTTGTGAGTTATTGGATTTTGCAGTCTGCAAATGTGACAATGCAGATTCCTGTTCAGAAAATACTTGAAACTTTGAAAGAAAATACATTGAAAATTTTCATTTTTAAGAGGAAAATAAGTTCCAAAATGAATATTTAAATCTGTGTTCAAACACATCACAAATTAATACAGAAATAGTATGGAATGGATTGATGAATAAAGACATGTCAAAGGGATACAGAAGAGAAAAAGATTGCTTTACCTATACCTGTATTGCCCATTCGCTTGCAGTGAGTTGAGCTCATCGCTCAACAATTGTAATACCAAATGATGACATCCCGGTGTGAACACTGCCATCTCACATCTGCGATCTTAGACAGAGTATCTGTATCACCTGGAACAAAATGATTTTCAGTAGCGGCAACTCATCCATCCATTTGTGAGTCTCTGAGTGATGAGTGATGAGATACCAAGTGATGTGTTATTAAGTTATGAGATCTACATGTATGATTCAGCCCTTGGGCTGATGATTGAATGAAGGATTCCTGCTTATATTAAAGAGTCCAACAGGAATCTCTAAACTGTTAACAGCTTTTGAAAGTGCTTTGAAGTCAAACCTAGTGTGAGTTTTCTACCATGGTTTAATATTTGTCTGTGGCATCTGTGTGCCAGGTGCTAGAAAAGGTGCAGGATATTTGTAATCCATAGTGGCAAATTTCCTATTCCTTGGTTGGAAAAGGGTGCCTTTACCAAAAATTAAAAAATTAAAATAAAATATAATAATAATAATAATAATAATAATAATAATAATAATAATAATAATAATAATAATAATAATAATAATAATAATAATAATAATAATAATAAAAAGAAAAAAGAAAAAAGGAAATTTATATATCAAGACATCCCATCAAAGAAACTGTCAGCCACTGGTAGATGTTTCTTTCCTCCTTGAGAGTGAAAATACCAATGCTTTTCTCAGACACAGCAGGCGCAAAATCAAGGTTTAGCACAAAAATGTGTGTATCGTGAAAAAACACCCTTCCCTGGTATCCTTGTGTGCATTTTTTTCACAGAAAAGTTCCAAAATGCAAAAAAAGTGCACAAAACCCCATTGCAGTCTTTCTCCCAATGGGGAGAAAACATTGAGATGCTTCATTTTCACCTGCAAGAACAAAATGAATGAAGACTGATGTCACTACTGCAAAATTTAAAAAGGTCAAAGCATTAGAAAGTTGCAGTGATAGACGTTGGTACTCCAGATAGTGGTCCAGATGCTCAACTCCATGTGTCTAGAGAAGTAGATTGTAATCCATGAAAATTTAGAGTGAAATAACTTTTTTAATCTTAAAGGTGCCACAGTAGTTTTTGTTAAAGGTAGATTTATATTCACAGTTTCAAAAAACTAGGATGTTAAGCCCCATGCACCAGAACAGGACATTTTACCCCCTGCCCTTCCTCCATGAAAAACTGGGACTACAAGTTTCCAGCCAAATCTAAAACCAACATGACTTCTGTTGGTGAGCTGTGATGCTGAGAAATAATGTGCTTTGTATTCTCGAAGGCTTTCACGGCTGGGATCCAATGGTTGTTGTAGGTTTTTCAGGCTGTTTGGCTGTGTTCTGAAGGTTGTTCTTCCTAACGTTTCACCAGTCTCTGTGGCCGGCATCTTCAGAGGACAGGAGTCAGAACTCTGTCTGTGCTCTGGTGCAGTTTTGTGGGATAGTTGAGTGTTTATAGCTGTGGGATCAACTTTTGTCCTTTTCAGGAGATTGGGTGATCATGGTGATCAGCGTGTTTTTTGTTGTGGGTGTATTGTTGTGATAAGGGGGAGAGATGATCTGTCACTGTGATTTATGGGTGTCGTTAGCTGGTCTTTTGTGTGCAGTGATCACGGGTCCTTGTGGCTGGATAGAGTTCGTTGACCTTTTGCAGGCTGTATTTTTCAGTGCTGGAAGCCAGGCTTTGTTGAGTTTTAGACTTTCTTTTTTGTTGAAGCTCTGCTGGTGTTTGTGGATTTCAATGGCTTCCCTGTGCAGTCTAACATAATGATTGCTGGTGTTGTCCAGTACTTCTGTATTTTGAAATAGAATTTCATGTCCAGCTTGTTTCAGGGCATGTTCAGCTACTGCTGATTTTTCCGGTTGTTTTAGTCTGCAGTGTTTCTCATGTTCTTTGATTCTGGTGTGGATGCTGCGTTTTGTGGTTCCAATATATGTGGTTCCATGGGGCGCCCCCTCAACCCGGTTATAGCAAACTTCTAGCATCCACAACGAAAACATACGCCAGATAAAACTTATATACATTTTAGGTGTCACAAGACTCCTTGTTGGCTTTCCCGCAGTTCATTAGAAATGTCATGAGGAAAGAAAAAAACAAACCAACAAGCCAAAATTCACTTAATGCCATTTTTAAAAAAATGGTGTATGGAATATTCCTAACTGCTTTTGCTGGAAGTTGGAAAGCAGGTATCTACTGAGTTCATAGGTTCGTAGGCCATTTAGATTCCAGGCCCATAAGTATTTGACAAAGCAGAAAATGTACTTCTATAACTTTGAATCCTGTTTTGGCTCTTTCCTTTGGCTACTTGGGATCAATAAAAATATCAGAGGAACTGGTGCAATTGAATGCCTTTTCTTCACAGGGCACACATTCTGCCTGTAAGATGATTTAAATGGTTATTTCTATTTAAATTGTCCATGAATGGTTCTCAAAATTGGAATATAGATCCAACTAACGCAACTCTATTAGAAGCTGGAGGAAGACTAATCTTGGAATAATCATGAATTAAACTGAATTGCATTAGAAAAAATCATGCTACAGATGTAAAATTTTCAAACCGTGTTGCTGCTTCTCCCTCTGCCTGTAGATTTCCCTGACTCAGAACTGCTTGTCTGATAATGAACTTGACAGTGTGTACACTGACAAATGCTGCTTTAAATCTTTTCATGAATTAAGTTCCTGCCATTTGAGTTCTCTTGGTTACTTTCTGCCAAGTCAGCTTTATTGTGAAAGTTTGGTTTTCACAGAACAGTAAATCAAATAGAAAAGGTAACTAAGTATATGCCATGCTTTTCAGTCTGACAGATCTGCGCAAGGTATCCATCCATCCATCAGTCCCAAGCTTGTTAACTTTGACTGGCGGCACCTAAGGTTGTGTGCATCAACAGTTACTCCTTGATCTGGGATCTTGACCTCCTTGTACTCTTCCCTTTTTATCCCTCTTTTTATTTCCTGTATAGTGCAGGATGCATCAAATGCCTGCCCAAAACAGGCAACATACACTCAATGGTTTAGGTATCTGGCTGCAGATCCAGAGGTTGGGAGTTCAGTTCCCCACTGTGCCTCTTTGACATGGGCTGGACTCGATTATCCATAGGGCTCCTTCCAGCTCTAGAGTTCTAAGATTATTATAAACTATTCAGTCATGCTAGACCATCCACTAGCTAGGGCAAGCCTCCTCTCCTCTTTCTAAGCTAGTCATCAGCATGGCTGCTGGACTTTTCCTCTTGCCTCCGTTGCAGCCTCCCTACCTCCACAGCATGCCAGTCTTTTTAACACTGGCACCCTGGCAGGTGTTATTTACACTGAGTTTGCAAGATCTGAACAGGGCTATTAATGCTAGGTTGCATTTATTCTAGGGTCACTTTAAGTCAAAAACAATTTGGCAGCTCGTAATAACAACACTTATTCCCATGATTGCAATGTTGATATTATTTACATAGAAAAGGAATATTCATTTATCACTTCTGTGACCAAATATGATAAATTTGAGTTTTGTAGGAGGGTTTGTACATAATAGCTCATGTCAGCCTGCGAATAACATTTGAACTGTGGGTTTTGTAATAATGATTTGTTCTGTTGTCGAACAAATGAATTGATCAGGTAAAAGACCGACTTTTTGTCAAAATACTACTTGCATTATCCTCACATGCTTCTCTGAAAGTGGTCACCTCACCTTTAAAAACTGAAACTTCTGGAATATGAGGGCAAAATAATAGTCCTGAAAAAGAAAAGCATTTATCTCTACTGGGTCACCAGTGAATATTAACATATAGTATCCTTGAAAGCTTGATGATAGAGTGGTAATGTCTTTTTTAAAAAACCAAGGTAGACGGAAGGTTAAACTACTGATAACTTTTAATCAAGTATGTTGTAAGAATTTCATTCAGTCTTCCTAAGATACATCCATGGGTCAAACAACAGGAGAGCTACGAAATTAATGAAGAAAGGAGAAATAGGACAATGGATGTGGGTTCTCTCAGTGGCCCAAGTGAATGAAAAGTTACCACTTTGCTCAAAGACATCACAAAAATGCTGGACCATGTTTCTTTTGTTTATAAAAATGTAGACGAGCAATCACTAGTATATCCTACGCAAACAAAAAAGAGAAAAGTCATCCACAAAAACTCTAAAAACATCTTATTTGATTTGATTTGTTGATTTAATTTGATTTAGTTCCATCTTGAATGATTAATTATTTTCATTTTTGAATATTGCTGATATTTTTAATTGTTTATTGGTACACTGATGTACGCCGCCCAGAGTAGTCAAAACGACTAGATGGGCGGGATAAAAATGTAAGAAATAAATAAATAAATAAATAATATTATGCAAGGAGAGGGTCAATTTGCCCCTAAACCCCTCTATTCCCAGTTCCATTGTCTTCCACACATGGGTGGCGGTATGTCTGAAGGCAACAGACTCTTCTATCTGTGTGGGCTCTTCACAGGAATTGGAACAAGAGTGGAGAGGCCTCATGGACACAGACATGATGCCTTCCAAGTGTAGGATTGAGATGGAAGTAAGTACAGAGGAGTGTGGGACCAGAGCATTTTTCTTGTGTGATAAGTATACTTATATTTTAATGGCTTCATGCAACTATTGTAATGAGGGTATGACATTACAAAAATAACCTCTATTGCTGAGTAGCAAAATTCAATATATAGACACAGATAAATAAAGATATTGCTGCTTGTAGTAGTGAATGCATGGTAAGTGCCAGTAATTTTGGAGGCAAAAAAGGACTATTGAGAAACAAGAGGGAAATAAGCATGAATGCACAGATGATAAAGTTTGCTCTTGTACAAATCTGTGTCTCGTGGCGCAGTGGTTAAATTGCTGTACTGTAGCCAAAACTGTGTGCACGACTCGGGGTTCAATCCCAGGCAGCTGGCTCGAGGTTGACTCAAGCCTTCCATCCTTTTGAGGTTAGTAAATTGATTATCCAGCTCATGTGGGGTGGAGGGCCTGCTTCATTAAATTGTAAGCCACCCAGAGAGTGCTTTAAGCTCTGTGGGGTGGTAATAAGCAGCACACTTTGCTTTTTGCTTTAATTCTCTGCTTGCAAACTGAATTGGGTTTGAGTTGTTTCTGTAGCCACAGAATGTGCTGCGTCATTTGTGAGGGGAAAACCAAAACCACAGAATGCCACAATGAGGTGGGTACTGGGGGAAAAGGTGGGATGTTCCTCCGGCTGGCTGGAACCAGCTTACACAATCTGTTAGGAGCAGAGAAACATTCTGTGTTTGCATGGGGAGGGAATCTGATCTTTCAAGCATGTGTAATGTCAGTCAGTGTGCCATTATGAATATACACTGGAGATATATCTGTGAAGATTCTCAGTCATCCAAGTGATGTTATCTGGAAGTTGAGTCATGGCAACTGGACTTCTTATTAGGTTGAAACGTTTCGCTACTCATCCAAGTAGCTTCTTCAGTCTGAGGAGAGTTGGTAGGAGATCCCTGATATATTCTCCACATTCGTTTCACTTCCCCCTGGTCTGAATAGGCTCATTAGATGGACAAAGGACTGGAGGTGAGTGAAAATCCCACTTCTGCAGTCTTTCTACACCCATTGTCATGGGTCATTAACAGTCGTTAACGGTGGTCTTTCTGGTGTGTGTGGTCCTGATCTTTCAACCTAATAAGAAAGAAAGCCAGTTGCCATGACTCAACTTCCAGATACACTGGAGATGTATACCATTAATTAGAGCTGTAACTAGCCAATTGTGGTAACTGGGACAAAGCAGTACCATCTCCATCTACTCCAGTCCAAGGTGTGGTCATGAGCTCTCCACACACCCCCATGTTTTCAACAACAAAGGAAAGGAAAGGAAAACTAAATAGGCCTGGGTGGTGTTGCCATTTATTTTCTACTCACCAGTAGATTTATCTCTAGATTTTAGGGTTTTTTAAACGTGGTGGTCTGGGGCAAAACCCCAGCTGCCCCTGCACCCGTTATAGCCCTGCTTTCAGTGTTCAAACCACTTTTCAGGAGAACATGAGCAGCAACAGCGAGGCCTTTCTCCAAGAGCATACATATTCTGACAATGGGGGGAGTAACTAAGGGACAGAATAGGATGACGTGGGGAAAGAAGGAGTTGCAACTGCATTTTCTTCTCTCCTAAGTGGGTATATCAGTGGGCAAATAAGGCTATACCATCCCATGGGGCTGGTCGTAAGAATCAATCATTATATATAGTGAATGACGGAACATTGTGTCTAAAACTGGGCTAGAGTGAGACAGACTGGTGTTTACACCAGGGATGACACTTTAAGACTTGACTTGATGAAGCATAAAACTGAAATGTGTCCCTTCCCTTGGGTTTCTGACATTGGCACTAAGAATTGGAAATAACTCAGTAGAATAAATAAAAAATGTTGTGGTGTTTCTCAGTGTATGTGTCTATTTCTAGCTTACAATATGCTCACACTAAATAATACAGGATGAACGGTTAGCAACTGATTGTTCAAGTGCCTCTGATCTTCTTTTAGCAAACATTTGAATCAAAACATCTTTATCTTCCCACACTTAGCATTACATAAACCACTAGAATGAAATGTCTTTCAGGGAGGTCAAAGCTGAGCATGGTACTCTGGGACAACATGCCATAATATTTTCTTTAACCTGTAATAACTGCCTTGAGCTGATCCAGTTTATCGTGATGAAATGGGCTCAGACAGCCCCATTACACCTCCGTATTGTTGTGCATTAGCAAAACACTTGCAAGGAAGGCCTCATAAATAAATCAAATGGCAGTTTCGAGTGAAAGAGTGTTGGAAGCGCCTTCCAGGAAAATGCAAACTGGGGATCTGTTGTGAAATTTTGTCTTTTGTTTGGAAATTTGGTCTGGCATGGACAGGGGAAAAGAAATAGATGGCAGCCATGAATGTAATGTCACACAGAGCTTGCAGGAGCTCCAACATGCTCACAACTTCTTTGGTGTTATGTTTCAGTACCCAGTAGGAAATCTTTAAAATGTTCTGAGTGTATGTGCATATTTATACAGTGGTGCCTCGCTAGACGATGTTAATCCGTTCCACGAAGATCGCTGTCTAGCGAAAACATCGTCTAGCGAAGCATGTTTTCCCATTGGAATGCATTGAAATCTCTTCAATGCGTTCCAAGGGAAAACTCAGTCGTCTTGCGAAAATCTCCCATAGGGAAACATCGTCCAGCGAGCGCGGGTCCCCGTCGGAATGCACTGACAGCTTTTGACCACTAGTCGGCGCATTCCTATGGGGAAACCTCATCGTCTAGCGAAAATTCCCCATAGGAGACGATCGTTTTGCGAAGTGCAGTAGCGATCGCAAAAAGGCATCGTCTAGCGATTTCCTCGTCCTGCGAGGCAATCGTCTAGCGAGGCACCACTGTATATATAAATACGTGTAACTTTGTTCTTGGTGAAAATTTGGGTGTATGACTGGGTATGAGAACGAACACGTACTCAGAAAATCTTGTTTGTGTGTCTCCTCCAAGAATATGGCAGACTTTTCACATTGGGAAGTTTGTGCTAGTCTACCAGTGCAGTGCAATTGTTCAGGGACAAGACTCACTGGAAAAGAGAACAATATCGGAAGGTAGTTGGAAAGGAGGAAGACTGAACATGGAATGGATTGAGTCAATAAAGGAAGTCACATCTTGAGTTTGCAAGATCCGTTCAAGGCTCTCAGTGACATGCCCTTTTGGAAGCCACAGAATTATAGGGTCACTGTCAGTTGGAAGAAACTTCACAGCACATAACAAGAGTTTGTGAAAGCAACTATAGAATGACAGGCAAGACAGACTGCTGGTTTTCCTTTCCTGCACTGGCAGAAAAAGGTTGAGATGAAGGCAAAACATTTATTTTAACAACTGCTTCAAATCTTTGCCAGAGTGGAAACTCACATTTGATTAACTTTATCACTCTGCCCACAGTTGCTAAGCTTTCAAAGCAGTTACTTAGGGAGCCCCCCCCTTTTTTTCCCTTGAAAGTCTCACATGTATCTGCTGAAATGTCTTCAAACCACTCTTCAGCATTTCTACTTCTAGTTTTCATGGGCAAGATATTTCATGTAGCTAAGGTGTGCATGTTACGGAAAGATTAAGGTGCAGTATTGTTATACAGATAATGACAGATACTCCTCAGATTTGTTAAAAGGTTTAAAACTTTCTGAGGAACCATCAGAGTCTATGAATATCTTCCTTTTAAAATTCTGTTAGATACTGTTGTTTCTTCCAGGGATGGTGATTTTGGTTTTATTTCCTCCACAGCTTCTGCTTTGCTATGTGGGGTGGGAAAGAAGGCTGCTTCAGATAGTTTTTGATAAGAATTTACCAAATTATGCAAAATGTCTTCATAATCAGGATGGAAAAAACTTCAGTGATTGTTTGTCTGGATTTAAATGAATGTGGGAGAAATCAAACCTGACAGATTTATCTAAGCAGACCTAAAATCATGAAGTGTTGACTTCCACACCTGAAGATGCCGGCCACAGAGACTGGTGAAACGTTAGGAAGAAAAACCTCCAGAACATGGCCAAACAGCCTGAAAAACCAACAACAACCATCAGATCCCGGCCGTGAAATCCTTTGAGAATACATTGACTTCCACAAGTTTAACACTTACATGGCAGAGAGATCTCATATGGTCCTCTCTATGCTGGGAATAATTGAACCACTTGACTTTCGCTGGTGTAAATGGAGAAGGGTTTTGTTTCCATTTTGTTTTTGACGAGCTTACCTAAATTCACAAAACTCTTCATATTCTGGATGGGAACAAGTTAATGTGTTAAAAACCTTAAATATGGAAGATAGTAGAAGTGACAGATTGCCTCATTCCTACCTCAGCACACACACAGTTACTCTAGTTGTAACTTTCTACTGGATTTTGTCTGTTCTTTGATGAAATGTGTGTGTGTATGTGTGTGTGTGTTTTGAGGCTCCACTCTGGATAACTGGAACAGCTGAGATTTGAGAACTGCTTACAATGTTGTTACTTCACTAAGATTCAGTGTTACATGGCCCTCCATGTAAACACTATTCCTCATGAACATACACTTGATTAAACTGGATAATTACACCCTGTTCTAGTCACTTGCAAAGCAAGGCAAGGAAAAATGTAAAAGTGAACTGATGACTGCTTACTTGTAAGTCCTAGTGTACTGAATATTCTAGGAGAAATAGTGTACCACTATTCTTCATTTTTAATTGAAAAGATGCCTCAATGCTTTGCAGCTGCGCCACATCCAAAAGATGAAAACTAACCTAAAACAATGTCCACTTTTCCTTTCCAGTAGCGTTCAACTGACAAATGCCCTCAAGGTGATTTGCGCTCATAAAACCCTCAAATGATATTTCCTTTTGTGACTCAAATAGTTGTCATATTCATTACATTGTTCAGGAAACTGAACAATCAGAGTGATTATAGTGTTTACTATTAATTAAATATTGTGTGTTGGCGGTGGGGGGAGATATTTAACTGCCTGGATCAATGCTTCCACTCTGTGATGGAGCCTGAAGTATTTTGGACCAATTTAATTACCTCGTACTATTACACATATAAGAGAGAAACAGATTTTGAGAGCCAAATGTCTATTTGTTGTGATGATTACTTCCATCATGTCATATTTCAGCCAACACTTCAATATTGAAAAGGTCGTCTAGCAAGCAAGAATTTTCAAATAGACTTGCTGTACTTTGAAATGCAATCTACTTAAGTTCCCAAATTGTCTAAACATCAAATAGGATTTCATTCAACAGGTGTGCGGTGGTTCATTTATATTTATATCTCAATTTATATGGTAATGTCACAAGCCATACTTAGTAACATATGAGGCCCAAGTCCCCTCTGAATTAGACTGGTCTTTTTCAGCATATGTAACATTTATTGCAAATGAAATGTCAAGTTGGATGGGCCAAAGTAGAGATCCCAGCCTTGGATCATTGTCCCAGGTAGGTGGCTTTTGCTCACAGAGGTGACTATCTCCATCACTTTCAGATTAAAACTGGTTTATAATTCTCTTAAAGAGTGAGACTCACTTTTCCATTATCCCTGCACCTCATTTCAGGAAGATAATAAAGAAAGCCCACTGCATAGACCAAAATAGTTTTTTTAGTGTGGCTAAGATAGGGACTTGGAGTTGTATGAAGAATAGCTTTGGCTCTCTGTCATTTAATATTCTGTGACACTGTGTGGGGAAAATTGCAATGGAAATAACCCATTTCTTTCTGTAGACACTCTGAGGTATGCTGTCTATTTATTCTTTATTCAAGTCATCTGTAGAGACTGCACAGACATTACATGGGGAATTTTAAACATTTATATGTATGTGTTATGCGGTAATGGCTGTTCCATATGCTGCCATTTTGAATGTATAATTTATGTCCTTGCTCTACTCTGTAGAAAGAAACTGCCTTGCTTGTTCTCTATGATGTGCAAACAAAAGAGCCCTTAAAAGTACAGCCAATGACACTGGCTGAAATCCTGTCCCTTGTGTAGGAAATCACATTAGAGTAGACCCATTGAATTAGTGGGATTTGGTTAGTCAACTCCTCCATAAGTACTCTTGATTCAAGTGGGTCTACTGTTGTTGTGACTTTTTTTTGCTGAAATAAGCCACAACTAGAAGAGGCCTATTTGAATCAAAGGAACTTAGCAGGAACTGACTCACCAAATCCTCACTGATTCATTGGGCCTATTCTGTGCGACTGACTATGCTGAGCAACTGGATTTTACCCACTAAGTCCAGAAAGAGTTTCTAGAATAAATGGAACTGCTGGAGAGCTCAGTGGTTTCAGTATCTGTCTGCAGGAGGTTGGGAGTTCAGTTCCTCACTGTACCTCCTTGACAGAGGCTGAACTTGATGTTCCATAGGGTTCCTTCCAGCTCTGCAGTTCTAAGATGATGTTGTTGTTGATGATGAAAGCATAGCTGACTCTAAAATCTATTACAGAGCTCGATTCCCAGGTCACTGACTCCACAGAGCAGTCTGCTCTTCCTAAGGAATAGATTCCCGGGTCATCGATTTCACTGAGCTGTCCACTCCTCTTGGGGAATAGCTTTCTGTTTGTGGAGCAACCCTCCACTAGCTGGTACTGTTCAAGAGATTTTGTGAAGCATCTTCCATCATCCCATCTAACATGCTAATGGTGGCAGATCATGGAAGTCCAAACATTTGGAAAGTACCAAGAGGGACAGGTTTTTGTGAGTCCTTCAAACATCTGTCTGACAGAATTATAATTTTCAGAGATTTTAGTTGTGAATCTTTCAGTCACAAGAATAGGTACTCTGAAGAGGTCTTCTCCTTTTCTGCTTGTATGAGCTCCTCTTTGAGTATCAGCCCAGTGTTGCCAGTCTGGTTTTTTTTATCAGATGTAGTTCCTAATGTTGGGTAACCCAGATGTTCTTGGACTGCGATTCCCAAAGGTTTTTACCACCACCTGCACTGGCCAGGGTTTCTGGGAGTTGCAGTCCAAGAACACCTGGGTTACCCAAGTTTGGGAACAACTGTTTTACATCCATGAATGCCCAGTTTAACTCCTTCAAAACTGCATCTGACTTCCAGATTATTTATCTGGTTGGTCTTGATGATAAACATTTAGAAAGTGTGTCGATGTAGGATAAAATAAAGACAGAAAAATAAATCTAAGGATCTTGCTGTTATCAAACAACGATCTATCAAGGGAAAGGGCAAAGTTTTAAAACAAAACACTGTGTCCAGACTACAAAGAATTTATATTACCATTGGGCATAATTCAGGACTTGCTGCTTACAGATTGTCAATAGAAGATGATGTTTTGATTTATTTGGGGGAAGAGGAAACCCATTCAAGAACCCTTTTAATTCATCAGGAATTTTTAAGAGGGCAGGATATTCACTGAAAGTGAACTAGAGGCACATGCTAGGAACTCAATTTGGATTCTCACAGTGCTTTCCTCTCATGTGATGACACTGTTATTTTTCTGCCATGTTCATCCATTTTTCTTGAGAAAAGCAGCACATGATTATTGTTATAAACCTTTCCAGTCAACCTGTTCTCAAGTAATGTAATGATCTTGCAGCAACCTTGAAATTTAGGAGAGGTCTTATCTGTGTATCGTGTATGGGAAACTGAAGCTAAGAGCCTGTGGCTGGTGACATCTAACTGGATGACAAAAACATTGGGTGGCATATGTATATGTCAATCACCAAAGACCCCTGCCATCGGGTCAGATACTGACCATTATACTTCTGACACATGATGCCTATCAAGGAATAAACAGACATGCCTATGTGACATGTGTACATATATGAACCAGTCCAAAGCTATGGTTGCTCGCTCTCATTCAGTGAAAATATTTTACTCACAAAGCATCCCTGCAAAATGATAAAGAGCACAGCAAAATTACAAATTAGCGTTGGATATTTCCAAGCGTCTGATTCGGTGGAGAGTGATAGGAAATGATTTGTTTAGTCCCTGTGGAGAGGCATGCCAGATGTCTCACAGTTCCAGCTGTCCCAGACATTTAGAATGCAGAGTGGTACTATTTTCAGTATTTGCCTACCCTTGCTTGCCATGGCACGCACCTAGGTACCTGTGAGCAAAAAAGTGTAAATGTGGTCAGAATACAAACCATAAGTAGCCAAGTGTAAGTATTTCCTTTAAGACAAGCATGCCATGATCCAGCCAAAGATGGAATGTGTACAGAAGCGTTTCCTGCAGTTTGGGGGAACCATGTGTGAGATCAGGGGCTGCATGTTTGGCCTGCCTCCCAGATCTGAAAGCAAGTAGCATGCAGAAGGAGTCTTTCTTAAAAGCTAAAATCTTGGCCCTTGGCTGCTTAGGAAGGGTTACAGGTGTGGATTCTTTCATCTCTGCTCCCTCTTCTCAACCAAAACTCGTACTGTCTACATTGATGGTTCCTTGGTTTGCATTCCCAAATGTTCTTGGATTAAAACCCGCAGAAGCCTTCACCACTAGCTGTACTGGCCAGGATTTCTGGGAGTTGTAGTCCAAGAACTTCTGGGGATCCAAGGTTGGAAACCACTGGCAGATGTTCTCTCTCTCTCTCTTTTTTTTTAAAAGGATGATTCTGCAGAGAGTCTGAAAAAGTAACTTATTTGGATTGCATTTCCCAGAATCTCCCAGACAACATGGCCATATTAGCTGGGAAGATTCCAGGAGTTATGGTTCACAAAAGTAACTTCTCCCATATCTGCGGATTGGCAGTGAGACTCTTTGTTTCTGTGCATCGTGCCCAGCTGATTGACCCTGAGGCATGCAGCAACACACATGCTTCACATGCAGTGCCTAGATCCAATCATTGGCCTGAATTAAAAGGGGCAAGCAGTGGGCAGAATGAAGAGTCTCTACTTGAAACTTTGGACAGCGGTCTAATGTGGATAAACAGTGTATGACAGCCTTCTGTTTATAAAGCAAGCCATAGAGAGTCAAGGATAGCATTTAAGACTCTGACGTGATGTGTGCAACCTGGATGCTCTATACATGCCTTAATAGACTGCAGTTACACTCTTCCAACATTAAGGCATACAGAGGTGGTATAACACACACCGACTAAAGGTATGAGATCCAGTGTTTCAGATTCATTGTATTTAGTAAAGGTAAAGGTTCCCCTTGACATTTAGTCCAGTCGTGTCCGACTCTAGGGGGCGGTGCTCATCCCCGTTTCCAAGCCATAGAGCCAGCGTTTGTCTGAAGACAGTTTCTGTGGTCACGTGGCCAGCGCGACTAGACACGGAACGCCGTTACCTTCCCACCGAGGTGGTACCTATTTATCTACTCGCATTTTTACATGCTTTCGAACTGCTAGGTTGGCAGGAGCTGGGAAAGCGACGGGAGCTCACTCCGTTGCGTGGATTCGATCTTACGACTGCTGGTCTTCTGACCTTGCAGCACAGAGGCTTCTGCGGTTTAACCCGCAGCGCCACCACGTCCCCATCATTGTATTTAGGTAACAGTATTTACCTACACCTGACCCTCCATCTTTGTTTATGTATTACCTCTTTTTCTGTATGCAAGGCTATAAATATATATAATATATACTCCCCCCATATGGTATCACAGACAAGGGCTGAAATCCTCTTGTTTAGTGTAATAAGTCACACTAGAGTAGGCCTATTGAATCAGTGGGGATTTGGTGTGTCAACTCCTCCTTAGGTTCTACTGATTCAAATGGACTTACTCTTGTTGCAGCTTACTTTAGCGTAAAACTACTTCAGCACAGTAAGTCACAACTAGAGGTAGGCCCATTTGAATCAATGGAACTTTTGGAGGAATTGACTCTCCAAATCCCCACTGATTCAACAAGCCTAGTACTCTAGTGCAAATTACTGTACTAAGCAATAGGGTTTCAGCTACTATTTTACCATATCATTTGCTGTTTGAGTAGATGAGATCTATAAGTTTGTAGTATACATGGGCTATTCGTATTCATATCTCTGGGTGCTGTGGAGGCCCATTCGCTTCTACCAGAATCGTCCGGTCCACTCACCATTCGCAGCGTGGTGCTCAGCTCTGTTGTCATCGCACCCATTGAGGAAGGAGCCCAGCCTCTTCCTTGCGTCCCCACAGAGCTGACCACTCATCAGCTGAGCGGAGAGACTCCTCATCCCACCTCCACAGTGCAGTGATCGACTGTGCGGGGAGACAGGGAAGAGCCAGCTGGGCTCCTTCCTCAATTGGCATAACAACGACACAGCCAAACGCTGCATTGTGAATGGTGAGTGGACTGGCCAGTTCTAGAGGGAATGAATGGGCCTCTGTGGCACCTGTGGTGCCACTTTTCATATTCGTATCCCCAGGGATATGAATAAAAATAGCCCATGTCTAGTTTGTAGGGTTCCTTGATAAATCAGTATGTGATGGCTTCAAGTCATAACAGCAATTATCACAGCATTAGGCATTTTTCTGAATGATGAAACAGCACTGCCCAGGTCTGATTTCCTTTGCCATCTTTGGTTTATTTACAAAGCAGATGGTTTTGGCATTTCTTTTGATGTTTAGTGCTTGCCCCTATCTAAGTGTGGCAGCTTTTTCATTGTCTAGCAAGACTTCCAATTAGTACAACCGCATCAGTATCATGAGCCTCATTGTCTTCTTAAAGCCTGATGACTCAAAGGAATATGTCCTAATTTACCACATTACTTTGGACAATGTTTAATTTGTGAGCCATTCTGTCTAAGAAAATAGAGGTGTAAAATACTGTACATACAATTGTTGCTAATTGCTTAGCATAAATAATTATTGTGCAGACAGTCATTGCAGCCAGCTTTGGCTTAAATTTAGAACATTTCTCATAAGTTACCCATAACAAATTAGCCAGAAAATGCAAAGTAAACACCCGGCTCAACTTGTTGTTGTTGTTGTTCTTTTTAACTCGGGGGGGGAGGGGAGGAATCACAGAAGTATTTAAGTTTCACTTGTTAGATGGTTGCAGATGGTTAAATGGAAAGCAGTTTAAGATAATGCTCTTCTATGTTGTCATGAATTTTGGTACGCTGTTGAGATTTTGCATGCAGAATCTAGTGGCAGAAAGTGAGTTAGTGTGGGCAGCTTTGGAACAGTCAGATGTGATTGGAGCAATCTAATGATGCCCAAACATTCACATGGAAATGGCTCCTGCCAATATCATGAAGTGGCTTAATAAGCGAGCCATGATACTGGCAAATGAATCACTTCCCCTGCTCTGCTCTGTAGAAGGCAAGGAAAATGAAAATACTTTTTTGTTCCTGTTAGACTATCGCTGATGTACTTCATCAATTATTTAAAAATATTAGCAAATATTTTCTTTGTATTTTCTCAAAGGGCCAGTCGGGAAATTGCCTGAAGCCGAAACCACCACTGTGAATTCAACTGCAGGCGGTTTCTCAACCAGCCCTTTAAGATGAGGCAAAGGAAAGATTTTTTTTCATTTTTTTTTAAAATAAGGGATGTAGGTGTGAGTGGGTGGCCACTCTTGAAGAAACTAAACCTCCTTTAGGTGCATAGAGTCTGTTGTTTGGTTTTTTAAAAATCAAAGTCACTATTTCCTGTTTTTTTGTTTTTGTTTCAGGGAGCTCTCAGTGGTATGCATGGGGCTCTGATTTGCATTCTCATAGGGACCCTATGAAGCAGCTTAAGATGAGAAATAGTTTTTCCCCAAGCTATCTGCATTTAACTTTGAGAGAAAACATCTTCCCAAGTCCGTCTTGACTAGAGATGGGGGTATTCATATTCGTATACGAATATGAATATCCCCGCACAGGTGGTGTTAATGAGGGTTCTGTCCCATGGGGCTGGACGGTCCACTCACCGATCCGCCGCAGACGCGGATGGCATGATTCTACCAATGGCCCCGCAGCGCGCGATCCGCTCGCCACTCCTGGCAGGAGGCAGGAGGAGAAGCCTCGCTGCAAGGTCGAAGAGTGGCGCTGCGGAGCCATTGGTAGAATCACGCCGTCTGCGGCAGGTTGGTGAGTGGACCGTCCGGCCCCATGGGGCTGGACCCTCGTTAACGCCACCTGTGCTGGGATATTCATATACGAATACCCCATCTGTAGTCTTGACCCATTGCCGTATCTGCTAATAGTAAAATTACACTAATCATAAGAAAAATATTGGAATTAACCAAAATGAAGCTCTTTCCTCCAAAGGAATAGTTGTATGTATGTATGTATGTATGTATGTATGTATGTATGTATGTATGTATGTATGTATGTATGTATGTATGTATGTATGTATGTATGTATGTATGTATGTATTTCATGTGTATCCCACCTTCCTCCTAATACTGGGACCCAAGGTGACTCACGACATGATTTTAAGAAAAAGACAATTAAAAACACAATAAGCTATGTTATTAAAACACAATTTAACAGCATATCATATTAAAACAACCAAATTCAAAGCAATGTAAAACACATCAGAAAAAAGAGGGGTATTGAAGCTGTATGTACAGCTGTGTCAGTGAATAATGAGAGGCGCTTACCATGGAATAGTGTGCTTTTGTGTCAGACAACAAACATAATATTCAGTTTTCGGAAGAACAGAATCGCAAACTGTTTTGTTGCGTGTGAATTTCAACCACAATGATTTGCTTCTGCTAAAATTCATGTTGTTTCCAACATTCCTATCAGATTCGCATTCCAGATGTCTGAAACTGGCACAGACTCGGAATGTAATTGGCTAGTAGAGAATCCCCCATCTCTCCAATTTGGATACTCGCCTTATTGCCTAAATCAATGAACACAAGCAGCACTTGCCAGCTTGTGTTCGGTTCTTTCTTACAGAGAAAGCAGCCCCAGCAGCCATACAATATTAAAACTAATTGCACATTTCATAAACAATTTTAGTTTATACTTTAGCAGATGCATCAATAAAGGTAAACTCATTGTGCGCCTCTTATATCAATATATCTTGATGACTCCTGTTGAGAAGTCAATATCTGCTGAGAGGTGCTTTATTTTTTTGGTACATATTGCAGGTGAAGAAACTAGATTTTAAGGGGCCAAACACAAAGAAAGAAGAAAAAGCAAAGTACATAATCTCTTTTATGTAACTCTGTGTGGATAATTTGGTTGATGAGGTGCTGATGTGCATCTTAGTTGTGCAACAGGTCACATGACCAGGGATTTGCTCAAGTCATGCCTTGGCACTTTGTCAGTTAGCTACAATTAGCTGTACCAAGTTAAACAGACCATACATAAATACCAATAGAATTCTGGCCAGTAGTTCTGAAGGGCATGTGTAGGTCTTAGTAAGAGTCAGCATTCTGAAATGATCAGGAAAACCCACATATCATAGACGTAGGACTTTGCAGCATGCTTAAAGATGGGAAGTTTATCTTTTTGAATTACCATTCCCAAGGCCTTGTTGGCTGTGTTATTATGGAAGATGTAGTCCAAAAATGTAAAAAATTTTCATCTCCGTTGATATAAGGTAATACTTGCCATGCTTTCCCGTTATGTCCAGCAAATGGCATTTGAGTCATATTGCAGAAACATGTCTTGCATGTCGGTAATTTTTAATCCTCTTCTTACCGAAGCCAATTTTAGTAGAATCTGCTTATTATTTTGGAAGATTAACAGTTTCATATTTGAATTATTTCAGAACTCTTGGCTCTGTGTCATACAGAGCTCGTGACCTGTTAATTTTGAAATTGTTGTTTAGTGCAGGAAATTTGTCTCCTGCCTCTTTTATTTGATTATATTTTTTCACATCACACAGTAAGTGAAATCTTCCCACTGTAAAGTCTCTGTGCTGAAAATCCTTACTGGATAGACTAGCTCCATTGATGCAAATATATAAGCATATTATTTTAGTGTGGATTTTTTTGTGTTAAATGGTGGCATTTAAAACATAGCATTATATGTTTGACAGTATGCGGGTGGGGTTGTACTACTCAAATCCATTAAATGAAAAGCAAGTGGATTGTATTAAAAGCAAGTGGATAGCAAGTGGATTGTATCTCTTTGTTGTTTTCACAACATTCCCTTCTATCTCTTTCCCCCTTCCTTTTCTGTATTAAGACACAGCATTTTTATTCATAAAAATGTCATAATGCATGAACCAAAAGTATTCTGAAACACAGACAAGAGTGTACATAGCAACGAGACAGAAAATGATTGGGCTGACTCATTATCTGGTCATGGACTTTTCTCAAAGGTGGATGAGATTTGCCTTTTTCTTTTTTCTTTTCCCTTCAGTAAGACTATAAATGCCTTATTTTGTTGCCTCATAGAGAAGATATATTTTCCGTAGTGTTTGTGCTTGTGTGTCTGTGTGTCTGTGTCTGTGTGTATACAGTATTTGCTCAATTGAACATATAAATCTTGACAAGAACCAACTTTCTTTTAGCATTCTCTGCAGTATGAATTCCACCTATTGCAGTAAATGATGCATTACACCCAAAAGCAATTTCTTGCAAACAACCATCATTCATTTGCACACTTTATATCAATAGATCTAGAGTTATGAATAATGTTTTTGAACTAAATCCAAATAAGCATTCTTACAAAATGTGTGCATAAAAATAAGGCAGAAAAAAAAAGGAAATATAGGGAATATAACTTTTCCTTTCCTATATGTGAATCGGGCTTATGTTCAAGCACAGTGCTGTCATGATAAAATCTGAGGTCTGCCCCCTCATTATGATAGCCATGCCCTTAAAGAGAAGCTAAAAATGAAGACATTTAGGTTGATTGTATTGAAATACTAGTTCTAAACTTTCATCTCCACTGAGAACACGTCTTTTATGAAGCTAATAGGTCTTAGTTGAGCACTCAAGATCGAGCCAACTCAAAATATTTGGTATTACAAGAGGAGTAACTCACAACAATATTTTGGAGGAAAAAAATATTTGCCCCTTGTTGGTTTGTGGCAAAGGAGAAGCCAAGCCGAAATGGATGCCTAACAGAAGAAGAGCTTAATGGCTAACACCCTGGAACAGAAGTAAAAATGGCAGTTTCACACTGAGCAGAGCGCCACCTATAGTTGAAATAGGAACATAACAATACAAGTCCTCATTACACCTGCTAAGGATTGCAATTCAATTCAAAGAGGACAGGGAAGCCTGTGCAAGACAATGAATGATATCATCATCCCTGCTGATAGCAAAATGCAGAACTTAATTTAGGCACTTGATCTGATTTCAGTGGCACATCCATATGAAAGGGTCCCGTACCTTTGGAAGTACTGTTGTAATTCTCAGGTCAGTGTAGATACATAGAAGGTATATACTTCACAGAGGCAGTTCAATGACACTATTTCTCCTCTCAATCACTCTTTTCCATGCTTGGAGTGTTTTAGAAGAGTTGATCTCAGTTGCTCTCACAACAAGGTGAGGGTGTTTAGGATGAGGAACTGTTACATATTCAAAGTGTTGTTTATCACTGAGGAACAGTTTGGACCTGGTGCACATTTGTGTGGGTTATTTGTGAACAAACTTGTCAATGATTGGGATACTCATTTGTATCCCAATTTAATGTTGACAGGCTGAATTGAATAACATCTTTGAGACCAAGAGGAGAATATACTTCCTCTGTCTGCTCACCCAATCCTCCACTGTACAAGTGGTACCATTGCTTTGAACCTTGTTTGTGTATTGTACATCGGTAATCAACTTTGCAAACATAAGTCCTATTCATTTCAAGAGGATGATATCCATTTTCACAAAGTAAAGACTGTGGGAAGCAGCAGAATACTGGTCCAAGTGCTTGGGCTAACTGCAGCCTTACTTCACTCTCCTCAGGTACATGGGCTCTGCAGGTTTTCCCGAACAATTATATATCTTTTTTCACCTGCAGGATGAAGCTAGTTATTCTCTTGAGTCAGCTTGTGTGCTCTTTCTCCTGAAGTGACTGGCTGGCTGGCTGTAAAACTGATAGACCATGTTTGCCCAGAGCTTGGAAATATTACTATTTTTGAGTACATCTCTCAGAATCTACCAAAAATTATGTCATTTTTGAGATCTCCCACAAAGTTTTGCCTCTGCCTTTGTCACATTAAAATCAAATGCGTGAGCTAGCTATAAGTGTCAAAGAAGTTTAGCAGAACACTAAATGTTACAGGGCAGGTAGTTTATTATACCTAATTCCAAAGAAAAGCAATTTAGACCTTGAATGGGTGAGATAAATCGCTCATTTGGACCATCTCATAAAAGCAAATAGGTGATAAATTGTAACTTGATGGCACACAATTAACATTATTAAGAAAGGAAAAGAAAGTGTGAAGACCAATTGATTGCACTTTCCCCTTAGGCCAGTCCCTCTTCCTGCTGAGTCCTGGAGTCCTGTCATTAACTCTGACCTGAAGTGGCTAACATTCTGTGTTTTCTCACTGATAGATTGAATATGCATATGAATATCACAGAATTTACTATCTCTTGACTTACAGGAAGCTTTTCTTTTAGGGCCCAATCTCTCTGCAAAACAAAATAAAAATAACTCATTTGTAAACAAGGGAAGGAAGGAAATAATCAGGCGGTATGCTTACAGAATAAAATAAATATCCACACATTTTGAGAGCTGAGAATTATTTCGTTTGGCCCATACTTAATAGAACAGATATACTCTTCTGCTCTCTACCATTCACATTTGTTGAAAAACAGGCCTGACAGATTGCTTTGTGTTTGGGTGAGAAGTGGTGAACTGATGAAAAAAGAAGTTAGCTTCTGGGATTTTCCCTTGCGTGGTGTCACTTTGTGAATGGTAGTGAGCAGAAGAGGGTCTCCTGTAGGCCATCTTGACTGCTGCTCTTTGCTATTTAAAGCTTGGCATCCTTTTCCCTGCTGACACTGAGGGCATGATATTGTGCATTTTGGGCCATTTCCTGGGTTTTTGAATTGTGGGTACAGAAAGCACAATATGCCACATTCATAAACTGGAGGTTTTTGAAGAATTTAACAACAACAACAACAACAACAACAACAACAACCATCATAATAAATGTGCTGTCAAGTCAATTCTAACTCATGGTGACCCTTTTCTAGGGGTTTCTTGATAGAGAATACTGAGAAGTGATTTACCATTCCCTTCTTTGGGGAGCACCCTGAGTCTGTGCAGCTTGCCCAAGGCCACACAGGCTGGCTCTGCTCTCAGGAGGCACAGTGAGGAACTGAACTCCCAACCTCTAGCTCTGCAGCCAAATACCTAAACCACAGAGGTATGCAACCAGTGTTCTATCTAAGGATGCAGTGTGTTGTATTGACATAAATATTTTTAATTTACTTTGTATTTTTCAATTAAATTTCAATAAATTTTATTTTTGTGTGGGTGCAATTTAAAAAAAAGTGAAAATTGATCTAGAGACAAGGTGGAATTCCTCAATGGGCAAACACACATGAAGGTGATATAGAATACAAACAGACTGATCTCCTTGTCCCTAATCTGGAGATGTATGTATGTATGTATGTATGTATGTATGTATGTATGTATGTATGTATGTATGTATGTATGTATGTATGTATGTATGTATGTATGTATTCGATTTCTATACCACCCATCTGGCAACCCAGGCCACTCTGGGTTTCCAGATGGGCAACCCAGAGATGTATGTATATATGCATATGGAGGTAATGTGGGGTACAGAAATTATAGAAAGTTCGATGTTTGTGTGTGAGAGTGAGGGGGAGGGAGGGACAGAGGGAGGGGAGAGTGAGTGAGTGAGTGAGTGAGTGAGTGAGTGAGTGAGTGAGTGAGTGAGTGAGTGAGTGAGTGAGTGAGAGATTTTCTTGATATACTTCTGAAATCTTGCAATTCTTTGGCAACTAGATGAATATGTCATCCTAGCTACAATTTTAGACCTATGATGCCAGTTCAGGGCCTCAAGTCTTTCTTCAGTGACAAGAAAGTGGTTCTAACTATAATATGAAATAAATCAAGGCAACAAATCCTATCATTTTAAAATGTGTGATTGGATGGCCAACGGTGGTGGTAGGTGTATAATCTACTTTAATTTACTGATTTATCAATGACACAAACTGGAAGGGACAAAAACCAGTTTGCTTAGAGTCGTTTATCAGACACAAGATCTCAAATGATTTCCGCTTGCAGTGGATTGGGTTCACTGTGAGCCTTACTGTGGCAAAGATAATTTACCTCAGTGATACCGGGTTATCTCATGACAGCTGTTATTGATGTGTAACACATCTTCCAGGAACACAAGTTGCCCAGTGCTGGAAAGGTAATGAGATGAGAGGGAAAAGGCAGAAAGATTAAAAAAACAAAAGCACCATTGCCTTGACTGAGAAATATTTGTAAAAGATACAGGGAGTCCAAATTGCTAGCAAGGCCCAACACTGATCTCAAATGCATCCAAAAATATTTATGGCAGAAACCCAGGGGCGGCTGCTGCTGCTGCTTTGTCAAGATTACAGCTGGGTCAGAGAGGCCCACACAATATCCACTCAGCCACACTGCCCAGACTTTCCTGCTATGGGAAAATTCCAGGAGGGCCAGATGTGCTGATGGCTGGGAGAACTGCCACCTGGTGCTGATTGGAGTAATGCTATTTCTTTATCTTCCTGCTGCTGACAGAAAAGCCGTTCAAGGCTAATCTATAAAGGAGGAGGGTATACGGAGATACTGTGGGCTCTACCAGTGGGCACTTTACTAGGAGACTGACCATGGGAGCCATTCAGCATGCCTTCTGTACATAGCAGTCTTGAATTGGAGAAAGCAGGAGATGGTTATTTTCCAAAGCAGCATTGTCTGACCTGGGAAGTGATATACTGCTGCTGCTATGGCAGAAGTCACAGTGACTTTTTGATTTCATTCAACAACCCACTGAAGAAATAAGAGTTTTGTTCCTGCAATGAGAATATGCCCTTGAATGCCAATAGGAACACAGTTCTTGAACCCAAGAGCTAGGTTCTGGCCCCCAAATTGAATCATAGGGATTAGTAGTGTTACCCCCTTCTTTGAAACGGAAACATCAACAATTCCTCAGATGCTACTTCTCGGTTTCTCTTACACCAGCTTCAGATTGGGAAAGAAAGCAGTCATAAGGTAGAGAATTTCACATTGCCCTAAGTGCAGGAATATATGTGTCTTTATGGATCTGCTGGCATTTTTTTGCCTGAAATTTCCCTCCATTTGTTTAATTTGTCTCCTATTCTTCTTCCAGAGAGCACAAAGTGAAATATATGATGATTCCTGTCTTTTGAGGAAACGTCCTTTCTTCTTTCTCCTGAGGCAAAGCCTGTGAGGAACTTCTAGGGAAGCCAGGACAGTTTAGAAAAGTGAAATATTGTAGGAAAACTTCGATTACAGTACCTTAAAAGCAACTGCTCTTATGATCTAATGCCTTATAAAATAAGAATAAAAACAGGCTTCTTTGCCTTGCCCTCCTGGCTGATTTCCCACTCAGACAAAAGGGTGGGGCAGAGACGTCTATGCTCTTGCTTGTAACTGGGAGATTTGCTGAGGAGGTGTCAAAAACAAGCAAGCTGTGCCTAGTGAGTGGCTGTTTGAGCCAGAGGAGGCTGGGGAGGGGAGTAGCAGCACCTGTACTGCCTTTACAAACTGGGATGAACCAGGATGAATCGGTTCATACCAGTCTCTAAGACTCTGGAGACCAGGGTTCAGATCCCTACTAAGCCATGGAAACTCACAGGGCGTGTGGAACTGGTAAAACCTTAAAAACCTCACTTATCTTGAAAGCCCTTTTAGGGTCTCTGTAAATTGGTTTTGGCTTACAGCAAACAACAACAACAGCATACAAGGATTGAGTACACGTCCAGTGAAATTGCATGCAAAATGCAAGTGAAAATAAATAAGAACTTTCATTCCATTTGAAGAACATTTGCACTGATATGGAAGTAGGATGGGACGAACTTATGATTGCATCGGTTTAAAAAACCATCATGGAATGCTTTGTCCACCTGCAGAAAAGACACAGTATCAACATTCGTATGGTTAGTAAAACTTCGCAAATATGGACACAGCTCACAGTAGTGCACGTTTCTCTTCCTTGATGGGATTGGTGTTGGACTCTGCTCTGGTAAGCAAAAGCAAGGCTTTCCCCCTCCTGTACTCTTGCTGACAGTATCTCTCGTGTCTCTGTGGTAGACTTGTCACTACATGTTCGTTGGCTCTCTAGAGTTTCCTTGTTACTCATGTTGCTGCCTGTGCAGCTCCTTCTTGACGTCTCCCACCGGAAAAGTGACAGAATTAAAAACATAAAATATTAATCCCAAGTGCAGAGCAAACAAATCTGTATCAGATGGCCGGCATTGCTTTCTTTTCCCAACACAGCTTCTTTGTGTGTTCACTTTATAACAAACACAGTCCTCTTAATGGAATGACAGTTTGTGAAGTTACTTCAGTTATTTGCAAAACAACTTCTTGAGATGGATTTGAGATTATCTCCCCTGCTTGTGCAACCTCATACAGCGCTGAGCCAACAACTCTTAGCTGAGAAGCTTCAGACTGAGCTTGGGGCTGCAGGAATGTGGTTGATGGTGGTAAAAGTAGACCTTTGGTCTAGATGGGCGGGATAGAAATCCAATAAACAAACAAACAAACAAACAAAAGAGGAGTTTTCTGAATTTATGTTTTTGATATCTGCAGGGACTCATCCTCAGTGGGGCTCCTCATCCACATTTTGGCACTTGAGAGCTTCCACTTCCTTTGTCATTGCACTTACAGGAGGTTTGTGAGGACAAGCTGGCAGCTGGCTGAGCTTTAACAATGGGCAATGTGTTTTCTCCTGCCAAATTTTCACATACACACAGGTGGATCTTTTCCTCCATTTTATTGCCCAGGGATGTAAAGAATACTAGCTAAATACTCCATTATTAATCCATCCATGCTCTCTGCACTTCATCAGGCACCTCAAGGAGGAGTTTTCAAACCACCCAAGATTCCTCAGCTCTAGGTGAAAAGAAAAAATAAGAATTCATTTTCCCCCTCGTCAAGATCAGTGTAATTTACAACAAATGTATCTTCACAGAACTAGTGGCCTTTCTATTTGAGGAAACACAGAATTACAAGCTGACTGTTTAAAAAAAAGTAGCAAGCAACCCCTTGGTTGAGCTGAATACTGAAAAGGCTGTACAATAAAGAAGCAGCCATCAGTATTTTACACAATGTACATTATTCCCATTATGGGATTATTTGTGTTGTTTTAGTAAATTTGCACAAGTCTCATTCTCTAGCCACAAAATACCTTATCCTCTCATGGGGCAAGGAGAACAATTTTGTGGTTCTTCATACTCGCATGCAAGGGCCAGACTAATGCATTTTCACATGGCTAGCGACTACCCATCCACTACCACAGGGTAGGATTCATGTATTTGTCACAGTCTGATTCATAGTTCTTCCTTCCATGATGTCATTACACGGATGTAATTTTAAGGGCTCTAGTACCAATTGTATATTACTTCTGGTATTGTAACTGGGCCAGAAACTGTTTCTTCCCTTGTTGATGTAGCATCAATGCAAGGCATCAGGAGCTCAAACTAGAGACTCCAGCAGTGAAACCTCACAATTTTTACCAGGGACAACCTCAGGACTGTTATTGCTGGGTGTAAGCCAGTGGTTTTGGTCATGTTGCCCCTCAGATTGTTTATTATTACTTACTCATTTACCCTCTCTAAGCATGTAAGTAGGGACAAGAGTGAAAATGAGGTGCCCCTTGCCTCTTCTTAAATTCTCCCTCTCCATGGTTGTGTGAACTGGGGCCAGTGGAAGAAGTTAAGCAAATAGTATTAAGGCAAGTAAAGACCAATATAACATTGGTGAAAAGGAGGTGAGTAGCATCAGAAAACAAGCTTACTGACAGCATTGTGCCTAAGGATCTCCCCAAAGATGGAGCTGAAACTGCACCCCATTCTCCGTGCCAAGATGATTGTTTACCAGAGGAAAAAAAACTATTGACTTGTTCTGTGTTGGACTTGAATACCACCATTGCAAAATGGCTGACAGCGCCAGCTCAGCAGAGATTAGTCAACATCGCTGGAAGCTATCAGGGTTCATCAAGAGTGGTTTGAAGACCAAGAAGGAGGTGCCTCATGACATTTTTTGGAGGGGGCAGTAGTATCCTCCTGCTCTAGTTTTGAGTCACATGTGGAATCCATCTTGGCTCATAAAGCTGCTGATCCTTCTTGGTTTGTTAGTCACTTAGTTACTCAGGTTTTCAATTACCAGCTGAGTTCTTAGATTACCCAATCTAGGAAAAAAGCTCAGCTGTCTCCGGGCCTCTTGCTTTTCCTTCAGTACTCCAGTCCCGAGTCCCTGGAGAGATAAATCCCACTTGGTAAACAAGGCAGCCCAAAAATATTTATTCTCATTGCAAGGGGGGTCTGTGAGAGATTTTATGCATATTTACAATGAAGCTTTGTCTATTTCTGTGAAACGCACAAGTAGAAAAACGTTGTAAGTTGTATGGACTAGTAAAAGTTGCAGTATTGAGTGGCCTATGTCTATCTTAGTGAGTGATCAGGCTGCCCTTTTATGCTTCAGAGGCAATATGAAGATTAGTTAGGTCACACTGGTGGGTAATGCAGAACAAGAAAGGGAAGAACCATGAGCTGCCAAACAGCACTTTTGGGTGCTACCACATCCAACACCTTGGCACCACAGATCCTGAGATTCAGGGACCAGAATGTGGGATGCATGGAAGGACCGAACATGCCCACTGCCTGCCTGAAGTCCCAAAACTTGAATGGGCAGTGACATCTGGAAGGTTTCCTAGCTGTTTGCTAGCTGGGACCAGGCTATCTAAGGATAGAAGAAATGTAGGGTATGTGTCTCACTCTTTAGGATCAGGAGAGGAGAGGAACGGACCCTGGGTTCTGAGTCACCTTCTTCCACACTAGGGCAGGAGCCTCTGCAGAAGCCTGGAGGTTAGAGTTAATTGCTCAATAATTTTGTGGCCCTCATTAAAACCCATCACTGTGTCTCACTTCTTTATTCTAGTCGGCGGGGGCAAAGCAAATGACAGAAACCACAATGGAGGGGGGAAATGTATTAATCCACTTGACTTTGTGCTGGAGAGGGGAATCTGTCCAGAGACTTTAAGAATCCTCTCAATGTTCTGTCACCATGCCAAGACAGTCAGTCTTGCCTAAGACCTGACCCTTTCTTGAGATTTCTTCACATCCCTAACTTTGACTCTCCCACATGGCACTCAAAGGAGCTCCCTAGCAGTCCATCAAGGCTGAATTCTCTTCATGCAGCTGAGGGAAGCTTTTAGCATTGTGAAGGACAGTAATGTACGGCCTCTGTACATTGAACTTACATTACTACCCCTTGCAACATTACAGGCACGTTTTGCACATTAAGACTATCCTACTGTCATAACATGTCTTTTATGTATCTTTTCATAAGACAACGCTCACTAGCAGAGTTGAGTTTCAGTATTGTGTTCAGCTCTTTTTTGATATTCAGAGCACATAGGTCTGTTGGGTGACTTTTCTTCCTTTTACTTGCAGATTCCCACCCACCCACCTACCCACCCCCATTTCTTTCCAGGTGAGAGGAATGTTCTATTATAAGCATGTATATATTTTAAAAATAGGTCATCCCTCTGTTTTATCTTTTGCATAGAGAATCTGACATGATGGTATGACACAGTGTGACCTGTAGAGTGTATCAGAGAGTTTTTGAAGTGGAGAGGCTAGTCTGTACATCCCTGAAACAGATGTCACATTATTGTCAGTATGAGAGCACAGCATATGATCTGGATTTTGTAACTCAAAGGAGAAAAACAGTTATTTCCTAAATGATTATCTTTTCTTGGAAGAATGATAAATTGTGGCTGCAATTTTTCCCCATTGTTCCACAACAAACCAGCAGTTTTATATGTGTGTGTGTGTGTGTATGGCACACACACAATTTGCAATTCCTGATGCTCAGATTAATTTGTTCTGATTTGATTGATTGAATGAGAATGGTATTTTGGTCGAATTATATTTAGGAAGGGAATGAAGGCTAGAGAAGGAGGAACTGAGAGCTTCACTTGGTATGAAAACATCTGGAGTCTCAGCCCTTAATGCAGTAGGAAAGAATAATGCTTCCCTCTGGTTGTAGTCTCTTTTAAAATGCTATTTGGATAAAACAGTAGAACAAAAGCAGAAACACTTGGCAAAATTTCTGAACTTCTTTTTAACCCATGCTTGAGGGAAATAATTTAAGATTAAAGGAACAAGTGAATGTAGACATCTTTCTACACCTACTTGTGGTTCCGCACAGTGGACGTTTTTCTGGGGCAATGAACTTACCCAGAGCACTGAGGCTGTTGGGGGGCAGGGGCAGGATCTTGGCTATATCCAGTAAAGTTCATACTAAAACCTGGTGTGGATTTTTCACCCCTGCAACATTGGATTCAGCAACTTCCTCAGGTCTGGTGTACTGTGTTGTCCTCAGCCCATTCTGCCTTACTTCAGAATATGAGTCTCTTCTCTTTGGTACCGTTGTCATGCCTTATTATATCATTAAATATGTTTTCTGTTGGCTGTTACCATAGAAACCTAAGGATTATTCCTATACACTTGTCTAATGTTGTAAACTTGTTCTTGTTTTATACTTTTCCTCGGGGCCTAACCACACATTGTGTTAATTGTGTAGCTTACAAACACCTCAAGAGATGTTTTTTTAGTCACAGATACATGTGGAGAGAGGCATTTCTAGGAGGAATGGAGTGTGTGGGAAGGCAGATTTACTTCCTTCCTCTGCAGCTGTGTGCAGGATGAAAATCAGCCCCAGTCTACAGTTAGCAATGGGAAAGTTGGCATCTGGGAGGGGTATGAAATACACTCGAATGAGTTATTCTTAACCGCTTGACTTGATTCACAAACCCCAGAACTCCCTGTGCGGTCCTAGAGTTAGCATAATAGGACATAACAAGGACCAAATACATGTGGCAGTAGGTTCTTAATTTCTTTCATGCTGGGTAGCGATGCTCATGCCAGCCTCTCCAGCTGCCAATCCTAGCCACAAGTGCTCAACCTCCCTGTGTCACTGCTGGTTGCATTCATGTTGTGGAGAAAGGAAAGTTGACCTTGCCTAGTCAAAGGTTTTCTTTTTCAGTACTTCACTGGCTCCTGTGGTGGGTGTACGTTCTGGGAATTCACCTATCAAAGCTCATGTTAAACCCCATATCAGAGCCCAGGGAGACTGCAACTTGTAAACCAGGGATCAAGGAACATCCTTTAGTTGAGGGCCACCTTCTTTCAAAATATTGTCCTCAAGGGGGACCATTCTGGTAGAAGGCAGGCCTGAAACAAGCAGTGGTCAGCACCAGATCTAAAACTACTGAGGCCATTCTCTCTCTCTCTCTCTCTCTCTCTCTCTCTCTCTCTCTCTCTCTCTCTCTCTCTCTCTCTCTCTCTCCCTCCCTCCCTCCCTCCCCCTCTCTCTCCCCCTCTCCTGAAAAAGGACCCAATGTCTTGTCATTCTTCTTCTCTCATTTGGACAAGCTCTGTCTTGCCCCATTCCCCATGGGCAAGACAGATAATTCTTGCCAAGGACCCAAAACAAAATGTGCTCCTTATATACCGCCCTATAGCTCTGGGTGGTTTACAGTTTAATTATGCAGGCTACACCTTATCCTCCCGCAAATTAAGTACTCCATTTATTGTCTTTGGAAGGATGAAAGGCTGAGTGAACCTCGATCCAGCTACCTGAGGCTGTCGTGATTGAACTCAGATCATGAGCAGAGTTTTAGCTGCAGTACTACAGTTTAACCACTGCGCCACAAGGCTTTTATCAGATCCAACTGGATTGGTTGTTGAGGTCCTTTGAAATTACGCAAAGAGCCATGCAATGTCCACTATTATGAAAATGTGGAGAACTATAAGTTTGAATACTTTTTTATTTTAGTCTCTAAAAGTTATTAAACTAAACTGTTGGAGGATTCATGTTTAGTCATCTATTAATAACAGACTGACAACCAATAATATGAGCATCTGTAACTAAACCATGACCACAACCAGATGCTGAGTAGGAAGAAAAGAATCTGTGACTTTCTTTTGTGCTATGAGTTTTTTAAAAACCCTCAAAGCACACAGGCTATATACTAAATCAACATACTGGAGAAATTTACAAAATAAATAAAAAAAGGATTTCCTCTATACTCCCCCCTGCCCAAGAATAACCACAGCTGCCTATCTGCAAATCTCTGTCATCAAAGACAATTCTAAAATGTAATAAATATGTCTATCCATGGCATTTAAGTAGGATACTGTAATAGGCTATTCGGACACCCAATGTGGTATAATGGATAGAGTGATAGACTAAGACTCAGGAGGCCTGGGTTCGAGTGCCTGCTCAGCCATGGAAGCTCACTGGGGGAATGGTACTGATAAAACCACTCCTTAAATATCTCACTTATAGCTTGTAAGAACAAATAATAGGCTATTTAGTTTTTTAAAAACTGACAGAGAACCTTGCTCTGTTATGTCAACTCTTTGACTGTCAACAACCAGTTTCTCTAGCCTGAGAAATTGTCTCCTGCCATGAAATTGCAAAGTATGATGTTATGGAGGCATCTGGGTTATCGTCTCATTATATGCTGAACCTTCTACATTGAAAGTAAGACCACCACCTTAAGTATAGTATCACATAGGATAGCTCCCCAAAATAGGGGCAAGGGCTACCTGGGAGTCTTTAGTTATAGTTAGTCCCCGTGGCCCTAGGATGGAGTTTAGAGTTCAGATATCCTAAGCCCTGGTTAAACACTCTGATCTCTGCATCATATTGTCTCTACTAATAACACCTAACACCTTGCTAAGAATATATCTAGTAGCTTTTCGTAAGAATTACTTTAGGGAAGAGAAAACAGAAGCTTCTTTGGGGCTTTTGATCTCAAGTGTGTTAATTTTAATGTTATTCTTACTACTATACACTTTCTGTAAAAAGGTGGCAGACTTCTTGCTCCTTTATCTCACTGATTTTACATTTCATGCTTTGCATTTCTCTGATTATTATAACTCTACAGTTATACTACTACCATCTGGCACTGCTCCTTATGTATAATAGGGAACTGGTGTATATCATTACAGCTGTCTGAACAACTAGTTACACGCAAAAGCTTAAAGCATGAAATAAACTAATCTCTATAGAACTCCCCCTCCCTTTCGATAGCTTTACGTCCTGCTGTCAAAATATCTTTTTTTTAAAAAAGAAGAAGACGAAGAAAAAGAGATGCTGGGCATTCTACACTTCAGATAACAATTTATGAAAACTGTTTCCTCATTAATTTTTATAAGAAGCAAAAGGCATTCAAAACAACAATGATTAAGGAGTTTTTTGCATGGAGACATTTTCCTTTGAGTATATTACCACACAGAACAGATGTTGATTTTTATTTCACCTAATCTCCACACCTAGTTTAGCAATGAGAGACTGTATTCCATTTTAAAATAATTTTTGTAGTGTAAAATACCATTATAACCCCACATCTTAGACGAGCAGAATAACGTTCTTTAAAATATGCGGGCCAAAATCTAACAGAAATGTGTGTGTTTTTTTAATTATTTATTCCAGCAAAAAGAAAGACAAGAAAAGGGGGGGGGGGGAGAAAGAAAAGGGATGTGTGTAAAAAAATAATCATGAGGTAGGTGTATACATTAATATAAGCTTTCTAGAAATAAGCAAAAGCAAAATAGAAATAAAAAGTAAAAAAATGACTGATGAAGTGGACTTGTCCACGAAAGCCCACATTAAAAAAAATATAAAAGTGACTCTTTAAGGTGTCACCGCGCTTTGGTCTTCTTCTTTTTTAAAAAACGTTTTATTTCTCTTTTGCTTTTAATATAAGCTGACTCTGTGTCCAAGATTTTGTTTGCAGTTGCCATGAATAGATAGAATTGGTATTCATCCGTAGCTAAAAAGAGATCTTCTGACCATCGAATGATGGATGGTGTATGTTTTATCTTTTCTACCCTTGACATATAAGTCTTTGCCGATGTAAGAACTTGTCAGAGTTGACTGCCCTGACTGTCAGTTGAATTCCAAGCATCAGGAATGTACATTAAAAAACATAATATATATGAATAGAAAAGATTGTTCTAATACAAAGTTAATTTCCTGCAATATATGCAACCAAATGGGAGTCACTACTGGCCACACCCAGTGGCTATATTGCAACAGCAACATTTAGCTAAGTGGTCGGTTTCTTTCTAAATAAACAAAATGTCACCCACTACATCCAAAATGCTGGATAATGGGCGCCTGGTAGTTGTAGATTGATTTATGTGTTGGGTTAAACTTCTGAATTGGCTTACATTGATGAAGGGTAGGCAAATAATTTATTTATGGCAAGGGCAGACAGTGATGCTTCCTCTGAGGACCTAGTTTCTTCTTCAGACGGGATTCCCAAGCATACTGTCCAGTGCACATTTGCCTGTTTATCCACAAGCTAAACTACTGATTCTCAACTTGACTTTTCTTATGTCCCACAAATCACTAAAAATTTAGGATCGATCAAGGCAGAAATGGAAAGGCTTGTGTTTTTTTCAATAAGGGCAATTACATTTTTAAGACATTTGCTGAACTTCTGTAATGCAGCTCCACATAGTGTGACACCTCTTTGTTGCATGGTGTTTGAGTCACATGCACCCTGAAATTATTTTTAATCAGCTGCAATTTGGCTTTAATCAGGGGTGATTTGCCACAGATTATGATGCCGATGTTATCTTCATTGCATTGCATATACACCAGATTTCAGCCATACTGCTCATATAGTCACAATGTACAATTTTCAGGTTATTAAAAAATGGATAATCATTTTTGATTGTTCTGAAGAGACAAATTAATACCCAAGATCCTCTTGCATAGTTACACTGGTGAAAAGGAAGTGGTTTAACTGGCAGCTGCAAATTACTACCAATTAAGGAGTCTCAGCTTGGATTGCTAGTCATGTAACAAGTTACCCAACTGGCATGCAATGAGGAATCCAAGCAGGGACTTGTTAATTAGCAGTAATTTACTAGTATAAGTTATGACATTTCCCTTCTGCCAATGGAATTACATAAAAAAGATTTTGGCCAATGACACTGAAATGCTAGCTAGCCAAAACAAAGTATTTGGAGAAATACTGATGACCAAGTTAATACTAGAATACCAAAAGTTCAGAGAAGGATAATTTGTGAAAGGAAGGGTTCAGATGTCACATTTGCAGGAAGGTATGGAGATTGAGGGAGAATGAATTCATACTGATGGCTATTAAAACCCTGTGTTCAACATTACATCTGCACCTTACCAATGGTCTACATGCCATTGGATAAGTACCTGTTGTGTAGATATCTTCTGTCTCTCATCTGTTTTCATGGTTTGGTCCACCATTTCAAAATTTTTAGATGGTGAAGGGAGAACAAAGGATCTTGTATTTATCACAGCCTTACAAAAGCTTGGGTGCCCTAGTTCAATTCTATAATAAGTATGATCACATCTTGTCTATGTGTGTGTTCTTTGTAGAGATGGGCATGATCCTGGGTCATCAGTTGATCGTTGGATTGTTGTTGCAACACCACAGGTGCTGCACATTCCCTTCCCCCACCCGCTCCCCCACTAACCAGATGGCGCACACTGCTCTTCTCTGGCTCTACACGTGCTCGTCCAATCGCAGAAGAAACACAGACTTCCCTTGTCTGCAGCTGGCCACCAAGACAAAGAAGTAGGGCAGGGATTGTTACTGTACAGCCTTTGAGTGACCAGCTGTTGGAGGAGACTGAGAAGAAAAGTCTGTGTTCCTGCTGCAACTGGTCAAAAGTCCAAAGAGGAGCTGAAGAGGAGAGTGCAACACCTGGTGAGTAGGGGAGCCAGCCAGTGTGGGGTGGAGGAAGGGAACACACGGGCACCTCTGGTGTTGTGACGATGATCCAGGACGATCCGACAACCCAGGATCATGCCTATCTCTGGTCTGTGTTGTCAAGTCAGAACCTACTTATAGTGACCCTAATAGCTCAAATTAACTCTTTTTTTAAAAAAAAACATCCAAATAGAGCCAGAGAGTAGAACCACAGTCCAAATACCACCATATTTGCATGCTGGTCTCTACACCAGTGAAAGAGAGGGGCTTTTATACAATGTATTAATCTAATCTTTCAATTTGTCTTTTTTTCTGCCTATTTAATGGATTGGCATAAGAATATTGTAAAAACAAACAAACAGTGCTGCTTGCCCTTTGCCCTCACAACAACCTTGGAAGGTTCATCAGAGTGGGAAGTAGAGTATAATGGAATGAGCCAGTTCCTGGGTCATCTTATGTCTTATCAAAGCCTCTCATTGAAACTTCCTCTCAGAGAAATTCCTGACAAAAAGAGAGCCCCTGCAGTGTATCAGACACGTTCAGTGGCTAGTACTCATGACACACCTAACATGTCTTATAGCATTGCTTGAGATTAAACCGAAGGCTGGAAATTGTATAAATGTGCTAAGGTTTTTTTGGAGGAAGGGCGAGAACTAAATGCAGTGTAAAAGCAGTGTTCTGCTCATATACCACTCCATAGTGCTTAAAACATTATTTGGACAGTTTACAATTTAATTATGCAGGCTACACATTCCACACACACACACACACACACCCCAGTGATCCGGGTACTCAATTTACCAAACTAGGAGGCTGGAAGGCTGAATTGAACCTCAAGCCAGCAACCTGGGATTGAACTCACGTCGTGAACAGAGTTTTGGCTGCAATACCGCAGTTTAACCACTGCACCATGAGTTTCCTTGTACTGTAGTAAAGACTTGGATAGTCATCAATATAACTGGAGAGAAGGTCAGAGTCAAGCCAGTGTCATAAGAGACCTGTACTTTTGCACACACTTTTTTTTTAACATAAAGTCAATTCCTCTGCAGTCTTGACAGTTCTTAACAATATGCACATCTTAATTAATGTTGTTTTGGAAAATCATCACCAATGCAAATTGGAGCTGTGGCAGGCTCAAGACAGGGAATAATGATATCCTGACATGACATCAAATTGGGAACAAAAGGCAGTTGCACTGTCAGGCGGCTAATGTGTGCTTTTTGGATGATGACTTTTATATACCCCCTACTCCACCTTCATTCTTCTGTCTTTACACTGCTTTGCATCAAGTCTCACATGACATGGATGCACTTACAGATAAAAGATACTGGTGCTGAAATGTATTGAATAAATTCTTTGGCGCTGGATATATTTGCTAAAAATCATCCATGCCATGGTATCTGAAGATCATCTGTCCCAACTGCTATGTACAGCTATGAATGCCACACAATGAAGGAAGCTGACAGGTAAAAAGTATTCACTCCTATGAAATGTGGTATTGGAGGAGAGCTTTATGGATATACGTAGGGGACTGCCAGAAGAACAAATCAATGGATTTCAGGTCAAATCAAGCCTGGGTTCGCACACGGTGATTAAACTGAGGCTTTGACATAAGAAGACGAGACTCACTGGAAAAGGCAATAATAGTAGAAAAAGTTGCAAGCAATAGGAAAAGATGAAGACCAAACATGAGATGGATTGACTCAATAAAAGCAATCAAGAGTTCTAAGTTTGCAAAGCCCAGTCAAAGCTATTCCTTATAGGAGCTTTCAGATGTCATTAATTCATAATTATCACAACATGCCAAGTGAATTGTGACATTGTGACTTTTCCAGGGCTTCCTGAAGTACTCAGAAGTGGTTTACCATTTCTTCTTCATGGCCTCTGTGAATCACACCCTGGATGATTCGCGCCTGCGCGGAGCCTCATCGGAAGATTCTAGAGCTTCTGCGGTAGCAATAAACACATTAGAATATGCCCCTCCCCACCCGTATAAGTACCTTGGTGCCAAGTGTCCTCTTTCAGTTTCTTTCAACTGCCGCGTTGAGAGCCTCATAATTCTGCTTCTGTGAGTAAAAGAGAAAGAGAGATTATTCTTGATTCCTTCCTGTTATCAATCTTTTTTCTTTTAAACTATTAGATCAAACTCATTATCATCAGAGATTTTTCCTTTCCCTCGCTCAGCCTCCGGCCGCAGCACCACCACCCCAATCATCGGTTTTTCTCCGCAATTATTTTCTCCTATTCATGGCCCCTTTGGGCCCGTTTAAGCACTGCGTTGTCTGTGATAATAAGATCCCACTTTCCGACGGACACGCTAAGTGCCTTTTCTGTTTGGGAGAACAACATCAAACTTCCTCCTGTACCCATTGCAAACATTTTAAGCACGGAGTTCTTCGATCTCGCCTCTCGAGGCTAAAACTCCGACTTTGGGAACAATCCTTACAACCAGTTCAAATGGCTCAACCTCCCTGTAGGGAAACTTCCCAAACCAAACCAAAGCCGTTACTGAATCATCGAAACAATGTCCATCGGCTACACCAGCTCATTCCGATTCTCCATCTGCATCATCTAAGACCTCGAAGACACACAAATCGAAACCCTCGATACCGAAGTCCTCGACTGCGAAAACAACTTCTAAACGTCAGAGACCTACTGAAACTGCTCCAGCTCCGGAGCCTGTTCCTCCTAAACGAGCTAAACAGTCTAAGCCTGCAGCCATCCCACCACAACCACAACAACTCTCTGAATCGATTTCGGTCGGATCTCCCTCAGATGATGACAGACTTCCGTCCCATCAACCCTGTTCTCCGTCTCCAGAATGGGATGATAGAGTCGACCGACTAATGTCCTCTCCTCCCAGTCCACAACCTTCCATTCCTTCCAGCAATCCTTCGGTTATTCCATCGCCCGAGGATTCCCATCCCGAACGGCTCAACACCATTCCATATTCGATGCCCTTGGATCGCCCACCGATCCCTAACCAGAACCGTCGACATCAACAATCTCGACAGCTCGCTTCATCATGTGTGGTTCAAACCCACGCTCAGCACGCGCATCGGGTTGCCATTTGCCCTGACCAGTGCTCTGCTCGACAAACTGCACCAACTAGTTGACCAGGTGTTTTACCCGGTTTGATAATACCATCTAGTAGTCGGCCTACCTCTCGACAACCATTCGTGTCGAAGTGGCCACATCACTGAGAGGCGGCTATACCTCAATCTGCTCCCCACTTTGTATCCAAAAAAACCTTGGATGGTGGAGCAGATTTCATCCACACGTGAGGCTTTTGCAGCCCCAGCCTCCCGATACTTTCCTACTACAATAGATGAGGGAAATCACTCTTCACGCTCGGCATCGCCAGGGTCCGTTTATTCTACTGCTATGCCATCGCATCAGCAACCTCCGTTTCGACACCACAGAGACACAGGCTCTGATATCGACGATCCTCGATATTCATCCTGGTCCATGGACACACGCTCCATTCCGTTACATCAACACAGTTCCCATCCTCCGGTAAATCCAGGTCATCGACCCTGGCACCGTTACGACACCGAGGTCCATCCCTACCAATTGAGGTCCGTCGACGCTCAACCACCGTCTTTCGATGTCAATGATCCTCGACATCGACAGATGTCCATGGACATGCCGCCCCCATCTTTTTCGACTAATAACCAGCAATACTACGAAACTCAGCCTCTCAACACCAAAGTCGATTGACAGTCCGTCGACTCCAGACGTGACCTCGATGGCTCTGACCATGGATCTTGGCCGCAGACCGTAAGTAATACCGATGACTTACCTCTCCAGAGTCGGACATTGTCGATACCGACCTGCCGTCACCGGCAAAGGATTTCCAGACCTATGCCCAACTTATAATTCACATGGCTAAATCCCTTGATCTGCAAATCCACGGACCATCAACGGAACCAGCCGATCATCTATATGATCCGATCTCTAAAAATACAACCACTCCGGTACACATATCGATGTTGCCATCTCTCCTTAGTACTGCGCAGAGATCCTGGACAAAACCAGCTTCCTCCCATACCATGTCTAAGCGGATTGATAACCTCTATAGAATCCATGACCCAGGAGCCATTTTCCTCCAAAAACATCCAGCTCCAAATTCTATATTTGTCGAAGCCTCTCAATCGAGATCTCAACACCAACAATCTCTCATACCACCAAATAAATACAGACGATGAATAGACTCCATGGGTAGATGGCTTTACTCTTCCGAAGCCTTCACCATGCAAGTCACTAATTATCAAGGAGCCATGGGAGCTTACCAACGCTTCCTCTGGGACAACATGTCCACCTTTATTGAATCCCTGCCAGAGGATAAAAAGATACTAGCTCAAACCTTCCAACAAGAAGGTCTCTCCGTTGCTAAACAACAGATGCTTTCTGCCTGCCACACCGTAGACGCTACAGCCAAGTCCATGGCCACTTCAGTAGCCCTACGCCGTTTTTCCTGGCTCAGAACGGCCGGCTTAGCCGAAGATGCTCGTGCACATATCGAAAACCTTCCCTTCGATAGAGCAGGTCTTTTCCATGCTGAAACTGACGATATACTAGAGAACGTACAAAAGAAACGTTCAGCAGCCAGACGTTGGAGAGTTTACCCTTCCTACCAGCAACATCCTCAACAAAATTAATGGAAACAACCCTATAACTCATACCAGAGGTTCCAACAAGACCCTCCCCGACAAACCTCTTACAATCTGTACTTCAAAAACCAAAGAGCCAAAACCCAGCAACAGCCTGCCACTAGGCGGAATGACCGGAAACCCAAACACCATGTTTGACATTCCTCTGACTGAGATCGCCACCCACCCCACCAACCCTGCCCTCTGGAAACACTTACCTGCATGGGAATCCATCACCACAGATTCCTGGGTACTCTCCATCATCAAAAACGGCTACCGCATCCACTTCTTCAAACTTCCTCCGACAACACATGTTGTTACTCTGTCACAACCCCTGCAAAAAGAAATAGCGAATTTACTTCTCAAAGATGCCATACAACCTGTCTATCAAAACAACGCCAGGTTTCTCTCTCGCTATTTCACCGTCCCCAAGAAAGACAGGGGACTTCGCCCTATTCTAGATTTAAGATTATTAAACAACTACATCGTCACCACAAAATTCCGCATGGTTACTCTAGAATCAGTTCTTCCCTTACTTCAAAAAAAATGACTGGTTCACCGTCATAGACCTAAGAGATGCTTACTTTCATATTGCAATACATCCCGCACACAGAAAATTCCTTCGTTTCCAACTTGGATCACAAGCATACCAATTCAAAAGACTCCCATTCAGCCTTGCATCAGCTCTGAGAGGGTTCACCAAGTGCATGGCACCGGTAGCCGCCTACCTCAGACTTCAAAACATTCTCGTCTTTCCATATATTGACAACTGGCTCCTTGTAGTGCACTCCCGTCGCAAAGCTCGATGAGACACCCATTTCACCCTCGCTCTTCTTCGCGATCTCGGTCTAACTATCAACGAACAGAAATCAAAATTAAAACCTACAAGGACTATACATTACATAGGCGTGCTCATAGACTCCACACGAGCTCGCGTGTTCCTCCCTACAGAAAAGAGACAAAACCTCTTCACCTTACTTCGCGGCTTCATTCCACATGCCTTGATACCTGCCTTAACGGTGCAACGAGTTCTAGGCACTATGGCCTCTATGACGTCAGTTGTACAGCATGTGCATCTCAAAATGAGATCTCTCCAATCCTGGTTTCTGGCCCTATTCGATCCACTAACAGACTCTCCCCACACTCTCCTAAGAGTCACTCCAGAACTAGCCTCTCAACTTCAATGGTGGCATTCCCATACCAACCTTTCTATCGGGCGACCGTTCCAACAACCTCGCCTGCGAATACAGGTCACTACTGACTTGCAATGGGCTGGGGGGCTCATTGCAAATCCCTCACAGTTCACGCCAAATGGTCTCACAAAGAGAAACTGCTCCACATAAACGAGTTGGAGCTACTAGCCGTCATAAAGGCCTACAAGGCTTTCAGAAACCTTCTTGTAGGAAAAATGGTACAGATCGCCACCAACAACACCACGGCGATGTACTACATCCTAAAACAAGGCGGCACCCACTCCCCAGGTCTCCTCTACCTAGCGGTCGACCTCTGGGAGTGGTGTCTGCAACATCACATCTGTCTCACAGCCTTACACATCGCTGGTCAAGACAACGACCTAGCAGACTCGCTCAGCTGTACAGATGCCCAAGCTCACGAGTGGGAACTAGATCAATCAGTATTCCGCCAACTATGCCGGAAATGGGGCACACTGACTCTTGATCTCTTTGCCTCCCGAGCAAATCGGAAATGCCAACTGTATTGCTCCCGAGTGGGAATAGGAAAACATTCCCATGGAGACGCGTTTGTCGGCCATTGGCCCAAGACTCTTACCTACCTTTTTCCGCCGTTCCCTCTCCTCCACAAAGTTGTCGTCCATCTACAACAAGACAAAACCAATGCCATCGTTATAGCCCCTTGGTGGCCGAAACAGACTTGGTTCCCAGTTCTCCGCAGTCTCTCATCAGACATCCACCATCTCCCCCGCCTGCCACACCTTCTCACACAGAACAACTCCCAAGTCCTACACCTGGACTTACCTGTTCTGCACCTGGCAGCATGGAGGATTCTCCCTCGTTAATGAACATTCTTCATCATGCAAAAAAAAAAAAAAAAACATCCACAAGGAAAGCGTACCTGTACAAATGGAAGAAATTTCAATCCTTTACAAAATCTTCCTCATCATCCTCCATCAAGCCATCACTTTCCACTGTTCTCTGCTTCCTCCTACATCTCAAATCCAAGGGCCTCTCCATCTCATCCTTGAGAGTCTACCTTTCGGCAATAATATCATACCAACCTCCAAATTCTCCAGCAGCAAACTTCTTCAAACATCCAACAACAAAACGTTTTCTTAAAGGTCTCTCTCATATCTACCCTGATACTCGACCTCCCTCTCCACAATGGTCACTAACTCTTGTTTTGAAACAGCTTACCAAAGCTCCTTTTGAGCCATTAGCTACAACTGACTTAAGACTCCTCACCTTTAAAACAGCTTTTCTCGTAGCCATCACCTAAGCTCGATGAGCTAGTGAATTGGCAGCTTTATGCTATGACTACCCTTATCTACAATTTTTCCCCGATAAGGTGAAGTTATTCATGGACATTTCCTTCCTCCCCAAAATTGTCTCTCAATTTCATCTTTCCCAGCCGATTGTCCTTCCTTCATTTTTTCCGTCACCTTCTTCAAATCAAGAAAAAATACTCCATACGTTGGATGTCAAAAGAGCTCTTGCTTTTTATCTCCAACGTACTCAGCCTTTTAGACAGTCATCTCGTCTCTTCATAAGCCATCAACTACCTACAAAAGGCCATCAGGTGACTTCCCAATCTATCTCCAGATGGGTCGCCTCTACTATTCATTTGGCTTATCAACTTGCTCGACAACCAGGCCCTGGAGTGGTTCGCCCTCACTCCACCAGGGCAGTGGCAGCCTCTACAGCCTTTCTCCACGGCGTACCTCTTCTGGATGTCTGCGCCTCTGCCACTTGGGCACAGCCGTCCACGTTTATCTGTCATTAGAGACTCGACCTATAGGTCGAGGCCCAGTTCTTCTGAGACTGGGCCTCTACTGTCTCTGTAGCAAGGTTTGGAATTTTTACAACCTGTTGAAAACAAGTGTCTTCTCCCACTGTGAAGCTAAGCATGCTGACATAGCAAGCATAAAAGTACAGGCTGATTGATCATGAAGACACATACAGCCGATGCAACTCTACTACTTTTATTAGGCCATGAAAAAGGCAGCAGTTACCACAGTATTAATTTTTGTACATTTACTGAAAAATGCACAAAATCTCTTCAGGAGATGCACAGGATGGAGTAGGAATCCAGTTTGATTTGATTTGATTTGATTTGTAGGCCACCTTTCTCCTTATGAGGGAACTCAAGGGGCTCACAATGTTAAAACAAGTAGAATTAATGTACCAATAAATTATGCATTAAAAGGAATTAAGCCATAATAGTAATTAAACGTACATTAAATGATTAAAATGTGTTCTTCCAAGTGATAATGCACAATTATCCGCTTTTTAGAATAATCCTTATTCCATCCAGTGTATCACACCCAAAAAAAGGCCAGAATCCTGTTTCCTTATGCAATTGTGTAAAGGCAAGAGTGTAAAAATTCCCTCTCTGCCCCCGCCTCTCTTTCTTGCTCCCAGTCTCACGCCAGTTATAAAATTGGTTGATTGACTAGTGGCCCAGAGAAGAGTGACTGCTCTTCCACATGCAATTTCCCCTCAATTGAATTTAGGCCCCAAATGCTAACATTAGGGAATTCCTCTTTTCTTGTCTACCCCTCAAGGACAGCAGTGTCGTCCACCACCAGCCAAGCCAAATGGGCTGGGAGGAACACCAGAATATCCTGGGCTGCCTTTCTGTGTTCTGCTTCCAAGCCATAATGCACAATTATCCAGCAGTGATGCACAAAAGCTCTTCAGCTCCAATTAAGACTGTTCATCAGTTCTGGCAATATACCCATAGGTGTACTATATTACAAGCATATAGCAGATGCAACAATATGTGCTATAGTAAAACATCCTCCAAATCCCCCATTCTTTCTTCTTCCCACCGCATTATCTGGAAAAAAAATCTCCTGAAGTTCTCTCACAAAAGGCTGACTAGAGAAGTAGGGGGCATCCCCCATATGAACATTATAGTGCATACACCACATTGGTTAAATCTTGACACCATTAGGTTTCCACCTAATGGAAGCTGATAACCTTTGAATGTTTCCTTGGCATCACCCTAGAATGCTTTATGCTTTGATCTTTCTATAAAAAGACCAAGACATATGCCCTCTGATAGAAATAAAACCTATTGCATCTGCTTGCAGTTATGCCATTTTAGCTAACATTTCAAGGCTGCGTAGTTTTGAGATCTATTTTATCTTTCATTCTTTGGCATGTCTCTCATCTGAGATCATTGTCTTCTCTTTCTTTATACTTCTTCCCCCTTTCATACAAATATAAAAAAGCATAGCACCCAGCATTTCCAGCTTAAGACAGGAAAATATTTAACCGCTATCAATTTTCATTAGGCAAAAAGCTGATTATGTTATTCTAAAATAGGATTGTCATCACATTTCTTGCAACAGTATGAAATGATTTACTGTAGCTTTCATACTGTGTGAATGGTACAGTATGAAAAAGATTATCAAACAACGATAACTTTTGTAAATTTGTTCCTCTTAGAACAATATTGACCAAGTTGTTTCTCAGGGAGGCAAATATTATGGTGTTTAAGCGTTTATTGATTGTTATAGATTTTATTCACATCCTACTGATTTAACAGTATGGCCACTGTCTGTTTCAATGCCTGCACCAGATAGTCTATTTGCTCTAGAACTGTTTCCCTGTACAGTCACAGTATGTGATATAAGTGGAGCATTGTTGCTATACTAACAGAGCCCCTTTTTTTTGCATGGAAACTCAGATGAAAGTTCAACAGAATTCAGTGGAGTTTGCTTTTAGGTGTGTGCGTATGGAAACATAGCCTACCTCAGGTTATCTGTTTTTGAAAATCATTTCCACAGTGCCTCTGTTGAATCAAAAGTGGTCCTTAATATTTCAGTTCAGGCAAATAATGTCTTGGTGTCTGTGTGTTGTGATGCCACTTTACACATAGAGACAGAAGGAGACATTGGGTCTGGACGTTGGGTATGAAACCTGAAAAGTGTTGCGTGCTCATACAAACATGCCAAGTAAATAAGGAAAGGGGGAAGACATTGCTCTGTGTCCCCCTTTCTGAATCCCTACATCCATACGATCATTCATCATCAGGCTAGGATGTACTTTATGAAGGCAAGTGGAATCTGCTCAAAACCAACCTACTTGCTCTCGTCACAACAATCCAGCTCAATCTTTGGGTAACATATCTATTTCTGCATACCTGCCTTCCTCCCCTCTTTGCATCTTGACCAACACTAAACCAAAAGAGAGAGAACTCAACCACAGAACCAAAAATATCATACATAGCAACTAATAAGTGAGGTTCCAGGACAGCAATATGTGGGGAGTATCCCAGATAGGCAGGAAAAAACATGCTAATACTCAAGTAACAATCTGGCTGACATGGAAAAAAAAATCATTCCCAGTGTCTTAAGGGGTAACCTGAGTTTGTCTGGGACACTCTGCAAGAGACAGGAAAGATGTATTATTGCCTGCTGGCCGGAGAAAGTAGGTGAAACCTCCTGCAGCTGGTCTTTATAAGGGCCTAGGCTAGCGAAGATCTCATAAGGATCTCATGACATGAAACTTGGTGAGATCTCAGCCCCCAGGCAGGTGACATTGAACCAGCAACTGATTGATGTGGTTTCAGGATTGCCTTTTGTCTCCTTTCTCACTGCAGCCTCTACCTTGTCAAGTTTTCTGTTTTCTCTTTCCTCAACAGCCAAAGTGTCAGCCATTAAAAATATTGTGAAAGGCCTTCTATGGCTGCACTTGTTTTCATTCCCTATTTGTCATTGAGACACCATCTTCTAAAGGTGAACTGAAAGTGGAATTCTTAATGAATTTTTAATTTTTTACACCAGTTCCCTTGCCCAAAAGACTCCCCTTGGATTTCACAAGCAATATCTTGGCAGGGTTTGTTATTTGTAAAAATTATCCAAGGGAACACATTACTGAGTCTCTAGAGCAGAGAACGCTAATATCTAAGTGTAAAGCACATTTTTGTAAAATGCTAATTAGCCCATTTACAAAAATATACTATTAAATTTCCATTAAGAAATTTTGAAGCAAGGAGGGGAGAGCTATGCAGCCTTGTATACTCTATATCGGCCACTGTTCTGTGCATGAGAAAATGATGCCTAAGGTGAGTGTCTCATCAGTAAAATTGGTGTATCCCTTTTTGAAACTGAAAGGGGTGAAATAATTATTCTTTCTGCTCCCCAAAGGTAGCTTAATCAGTGTAGAAATTCAATTTAATGGCCAGTATACATAATTTAAAGTGGAACAGTGTTTGCCTTCACCTTCAGCTTTGTGACATTTATTTTGCTTTGTTTTACACCATGAAGTACGGGATAGTACACATCTGAGGTGGACGTCTTCAAAGATGGTGCTGCGCTTAAGTACTGCAATGAGAGTGCTGAGCTTAAGTACTGCCTTGCTGAGTGTGTGGAGTAAAATGGGAGGGGGCAGTATGAAACTCTCCATCTGCCCAAGAAAACCAGCTGTGCCATTCAATTTAGTTTTGGGGGGCTGTTTGTAAACATTGCAGTACACTGCATAATAATAATAAAAAGGAGAGCAACTAGGTTCATTAGCAGTGTCAACTACCCTGGAAAGTAAATTTTCATTTGTTTCATTTTTTCAGGTAAGCATGGAAAACATCAGAAGGTTTCTTCCCACTGAGCAAGATTAGAAGTACAATAGTTTTGGAGTGTTTTAAGAGATTACAAGTGTTCTCTGTCCTTCCCCCCCCCCCCCCCAGTGCAAGTACATTTTGTGCACAAAACCTTGCGTTTGTACAAAAACAGGCACATCTCTAGAGATTCTGTAACTATTCTGTTTCTACTTTTGCTCAAGCGATGCAGGGAATGAACAAGAAGAGGTAGGTACCACAGCAAGACTTTAGGATTGCAGGGAATTCTTGGACCTGAGTCATGTGATTGAACCCCTCGGCCTGCTTTGGCTCTGTTTCAGATTTTTCCAGGTCTTCCTCAACATAATCCAAGCCCTATTCCTCTGGAGAGATTTCTCTGGGATCTCAGTCATAGGAGATCACTCAAATATCCAGACTTCCAGAAAAGACCAACACTGATAACAAGGCTACTGATACCACTGCTATCAGGTGAGCATGCCAGCAAGTCCTATTGACACAAGGTGTTCCTGGAGAGAAGGGATGAGCAAAATGGACTGTTTTTGTACTTACCAGCTAGCAAGCCCCAGCCTCTCCTGGATCCCCTTTTTTCTTCCAAAAAGAAGAAAAGATTACAGGAGCAGTATTTGATATTTTATATAGGCCCAAAGACTTCTTTGCACCATTGAACACCCCCCTCCAAATTGTCCATGAGTCAAAACTAGAAGTGGACTTCCAGCCAATTCCAATTTCATGTTGGATTGATGTGACTTTTAATGGCAGGCCTTGCATCTCATCAGGAGTCCTGGTGTCAGAAATCTGCCCTCTACAGTTGCCCACTGTATCCCAACCAGATATCTAAATCACTGAGCTATCCAGCAGTAGTTCGTCCTCCTCCACCACCTCCTCTTCTTCAGTGAGTACTGTACTACAATTCATAAGACATGCATTAGAAGAAAGGAAAAAAGTATGCTTTCTTCTCACCCTCATCCATACAGTTGAACTTCCTGTCAAAATTGGCATTTTCCTACTCCAGATGTTCCAGTGAGCAACAGTTCATGACCTCATAATATTGCTTGGAGGAGGTTGTTGGGGAGAAATGCTATCCATCAGCTGGTACTCTCTGAGGCTTTGGTTGTTGCCCTTTCTACTGTGTACCACTTCTTTGGTTATTTTGACTCCTTTTTTGCTTCCTTTGAAAAACCACTACAGGTTTCTCTGTTTTTTGTGGTCTGTGCAGGAAGCAATAAAAGGCGAAGACAAAGCTCTACTAGTAGAAGAAGACTGTGGAAAACATAGTCTAGCTCAAGGATCTTTGTCCCTGAGAGCCATACATTGAGTCTTAAAAACCACAACTTCACAATGACTTGAATGCTGAGACTTTGAAGGAACATGGCTTGTGGAAGAAATGAGAGGAGGGGGTGGCTATGAAAATTTGGCCTCAATTCAGTGGGCCACAAAGACTTGCAAGTGGTTATTATGACTTGTGTTGTTGAAAGTCAAATGAAGCAATAAGGGATTACTTCCTCATTTAGAACACCCCCACCTGCTCTATGTGATAGGCTGGTTCAATTAGTTTGCTTTTTAATTATAAAGGCACCTGCTTGTTTTCCTTAAGGGTAGGACATTTTCAGTTGTCTTGCACAGACACAGTACCGATATATTTAAAATTAGCTTCTTGCCTCTGGCCACTGTGTTTTGTCCATAATGAAATGGACAAATGAAAGATAGTGATTCCTCTTCAATTTGGGTCTTATAAGAACACAATTATGTAAGTGCGTAATGAAGCTACTTCTCTCACTTGTTCACTTTTATTCTATACCTTACCCCGTCTCCTGCTCTCAGCAGATAAAATGTGTAAGCGTGGAATATTTAATCTTCTCCTAACATAGCTATTCTATGTCACTAGAAAAATACTAAAACATCTTTAAAGACTTTTTCCCCAGTTTGTCAAGTATCCCAATCTTTATTTCAATCAAGTACATCTGATTAATTTTAAAGAAAAGTTTTCTGGAGTCTAAAGTATGCATAATTTCTGACAGCATGTCCAATCATGTTTCTAGTTCAAAATATTACTATTAAAATTAAGTTTATTAAATGTTACAATAAGAGGCATTGTAGGAAGGGTCCAAATAAATATTAGCACATTCCTCTTTTATTTCTATAATTCTAGGTGTGAATGAATCCAACATGTTTGTAGATGCATCAGCAAGATACATTCTTTGTGCCATTAGTTTTCTGTAGTAGGAATGTAAATTACAACGTGGTTTCCCCTTGTAAAATGAAGAAAATAAATTCCCATTCCAGGAGAAGGCATTATGTCTTTTTCTTTGTGTTGGAAAGAATTTGTGCATTTGTGCACTTCTCTGAAAACCCAGAATTTAAAACTGTAGTAGTTTCTCCCTACCTTCATGGACCATTAGATGTAGCAGATTCACTGGATGAGCCGGTGACATTTTGCCCAAATTTTGCGATCTATGGTGGAAGGAAAGTGCTTGTTGTTTGCTCTTATACTGGAGATGAGATTTCTTGTTGGGACTTGAGAATTTTTGGCAGGCTGTTTTGCTTGCTTTGAGACATCGTGTCTCCACCATGGGGCATTGGCATTACTCATGTGATCTTCTTTTACAAAAGAAGAACCTTTCATAAAAAATTCTCATCTCTATCTGTACTTGAATAGCATGGGCATGTCGGCATTCAGAACGATTCACAGAATGATTCACAGCAGGGGGTACACCTGGGGAGAGGTGGTCCTTAATTTTTTGCCTGTGTCATAGTCCGCACTGAACCTGGAAATGTCTAGTTTTGACCAAATAAAATTTTAAAAAGGTAAATGGGAACTATGGGAACATACTCTTCTTTTTCTGATCCTTCCTTCCTTCCTTCCTTCCTTCCTTCCTTCCTTCCTTCCTTCCTTCCTTCCTTCCTTCCTTCCTTCCTTCCTTCCTTCCTTCCTTCCTTCCTTCCTTCCTTCCTTCCTTCCTTCCTTCCTTCCTTTCCTTCCTTTCCTTCCTTCCTTCCTTCCTTCCTTCCTTCCTTCCTTCTAGGTCGGGGGCCTTACCAGAGCTCCAGGATCAATTAAAAAAATCAATTAACAAACTGACTGAAAAACTTTCAATAGTGGTCTCTGGGGTAGTGTTCATAGAGATGGTTCCCCATCTGTGCTGTAAAGAATTAAGCACTAAAATTGCTTGACAACACTGTATGGATCTGTTAGTTTTGTTTTCTCTAACATTTGTTTGCTAGCTTATTTTGTTTCTGAAGCCCCAGTTCTTTCTGGATCGGTTTGTGAATTTTAAGTAGTTTTTACTGTACAGTAAACCAAACCAAATCCCCTTCATGGATTGCTGCCTTGTCGTGGCGAAGGGGCTTGAGTAATTCAGAGAAGCTATGGGCTATGCCGTGCAGGGACACCCAAGACGGACAGGTCATAGTGGAGAGTTCTGACTAAACGCGATCCACCTGGAGCAGGAACTGGCAAGCCACTCCAGTATCTTTGCCAAGAAAACTCCATAAACAGAAACAAAAGGCTAAAAGATATGACACTGGAAGATGAGCCCCTCAGGTCGGAAGGCGTCCAACATGCTACTGAGGAAGAGTGGAGGACAAGTACAAGTAGCTCCAGAGCTAATGAAGTGGTTGGGCCAAAGCTGAAAGGATGCTCAGCTATGGACCTGTGTGGAAGTGAAAGGAAAGTCCGATGCTGCAAAGAAAAATACTGCATAGGAACCTGGAATGTAAGATCTATGAACCTTGGTAAGCTGGATGTGGTCAAACAGGAGATGGCAAGAATAAACATTGATATCCTGGGCGTCAGTGAACTAAAATGGACGGGAATGGGCAAATTCAATTCAGACGATTATCATATCTACTATTGTGGGCAAGAATCCCGTAGAGGAAATGGAGTAGCCGTCATAGTCAACAAAAGAGTGGGAAAAGCTGTACTGGGATACAATCTCAAAAATGATAGGATGATTTCAATACGAATCCAAGGCAGACCTTTCAACATCACAGTAATCCAAGTTTATGCACCAACCACCAATGCGGAAGAGGCTGAAATTGACCAATTCTATGAAGACTTACAACACCTTCTAGAACTAACACCAAAGAAAGATGTTCTTCTCATTATAGGGGATTGGAATGCTAAAGTAGGGAGTCAAGAGATAAAAGGAACAACAAGTAAGTTTAGCCTTGGAGTTCAAAACGAAGCAGGGCAAAGGCTAATAGAGTTTTGTCAAGAGAACAAGCTGGTCATCACAAACACTCTTTTCCAACAACACAAGAGGCGACTCTACACATGGACATCACCAGATGGGCAATACCGAAATCAGATTGATTATGTTCTCTGCAGTCAAAGATGGAGAAGCTCTATATATTCAGCAAAAACAAGACCTGGAGCTGATTGTGGCTCTGATCATCAGCTTCTTATAGCAAAACTCAAGCTTAAACTGAAGAAAGTAGGAAAAACCACTGGGCTAGTCAGGTGTAATCTAAACCAAATCCCTTATGAATACACAGTGGAAGTGAAGAACAGATTTAAGGAACTAGATTTGGTGGACCGAGTGCCTGAAGAACTATGGATGGAGGCTCATAACATTGTACAGGAGGCAGCAACAAAAACCATCCCAAAGAAAAGGAAATGCAAGAAAGCAAAGTGGCTGTCCAACGAGGCCTTACAAATAGCAGAGAAGAGAAGGGAAACAAAATGCAAGGGAGATAGGGAAAGTTGCAGAAAATGGAATGCAGACTTCCAAAGACTAGCCAGGAGAGACAAGAGGGCCTTCTTTAATGAACAGTGCAAAGAAATAGAGGAAAAGAATAGAAAGGGAAAAACCAGAGATCTGTTCAAGAAAATAGGTGATATTAAAGGAACATTTTGTGCAAAGATGGACATGATAAAGGACAAAAATGGTAGGGACCTAACAGAAGCAGAAGACATCAAGAAGAGGTGGAAAGAATACACAGAGGAATTATACCAGAAAGATCTGGATGTCCCAGACAACTCAGATAGTGTGGTTGCTGACCTTGAGCCAGACATCCTGGAGAATGAAGTCAAGTGGGCCTTAGAAAGCATGGCTAACAACAAGGCCAGTGGAGGTGATGGCATTCCAGTCGAACTATTTAAAATATTAAAAGATGACGCTGTTAAGGTGCTACACTCAATATGCCAGCAAGTTTCACACTCTAGCAAGGTTATGCTCAAAATCCTACAAGGTAGGCTTCAGCAGTATGTGGACTGAGAACTCCCAGAAGTACAAGCTGGATTTTGAAGGGGCAGAGGAACCAGAAACCAAATTGCTAACATGTGCTGGATTATGGAGAAAGCCAGAGAGTTCCAGAAAAACATCTACTTCTGCTTCTTTGACTTCGCAAAAGCCTTTGACTGTGTCGACCACAACAAACTATGGCAAGTTCTTAAAGAAATGGGAGTGCCTGACCACCTTATCTATCTCCTGAGAAATCTATATGTGGGACAGGAAGCAACAGTTAGAACTGGATATGGAACAACTGATCGGTTCAAAATTGGGAAAGGAGTACGACAAGGCTGTATATTGTCTCCCTGATTATTTAACTTATATGCAGAATACATCATGCGAAAGGCAGGACTGGATGAATCCCAAGACGGAATTAAGATTGCCGGAAGAAATATCAACAACCTCAGATATGCAGATGATACCACTCTGATGGCAGAAAGTGAGGAGGAATTAAGGAACCTCTTAATGAGGGTGAAAGAGGAGAGTGCAAAAAATGGTCTGAAGCTGAACATCAAAAAAACGAAGATCATGGCCACTGGTCCCATCACCTCCTGGCAAATAGAAGGGGAAGATATGGAGGCAGTGACAGATTTTACTTTCTTGGGCTCCATGATCACTGCAGATGGTGACAGCAGCCATAAAATTAAAAGACACCTGCTTCTTGGGAGGAAAGCGATGACAAACCTAGACAGCATCTTAAAAAGCAGAGACATCACCTTGCCGACAAAGGTCCACATAGTCAAAGCTATGGTTTTTCCAGTAGCAATGTATGGAAGTGAGAGCTGGACCATAAAGAAGGCTGACCGCCAAAGAATTGATGCTTTTGAATTGTGGTGCTGGAGGAGACTCTTGAGAGTCCCCTGGACTGCAAGGAGAACAAACCTATCCATTTTGAAGGAAATCAACACTGAGTGCTCACTGGAAGGACAGATCCTGAAGCTGAGGCTCCAATACTTTGGCCATCTTATGAGAAGAGAAGACTCCCTGGAAAAGACCCTGATGTTGGGAAAGTGTGAAGGCAAGAGGAGAAGGGGACGTCAGAGGACGAGATGGTTGGACAGTGTCATCGAAACTACCAACATGAATTTGACCCAACTCCGGGAGGCCGTGGAAGACAGGAGGGCCTGGCATGCTCTGGTCCATAGGGTCATGAGGAGTCGGACACGACTTAACGACTAAACAACAACAAACCAAATAAAATCGTCACCCATCCCTAGTATGAATCACAGGAATGTACTGTATATCCATTTTTATATGTAACAATTTTTTACTGAAAAGTTTATGATTTATAACCTCCCTCCATGATTTATGCATCGTATCACTCATTGACTCCAGAATACTTTTTAGAAGCCATAATTGATTACCTCTATTTCCTTCTCTACTATTTCCTTCTCTACTATTTCCATCTCGTCCTCTGTCGTCCCATTCTCCTCTTGCCTTCACATTTTCCCAACATCAGGGTCTTTTCCAGGGAGTCTTCTCTTCTCATGAGATGGCCAAAGTATTGGAGCCTCAGTTTCAGGATCTAACGACTAAACAACAAAACAACAACAACTATTTCCTTGGGGGAAAAAATCCCAGTCAGTTGTCTTCATTGATGTTACCTAAGGATGCTGATCTAATATATTTGTCTGACTTACAAAGATTTTAACCTAAATATATAAATGAAGAAGTGCTTGAATGCATTTGCCCCAATCTTATATTTCTGTTGTATTTGTCTTGTAAACAGCATGTTCAATAGATATAAGCCAGTGGGTTTGTGATAGAACGAGTTGGGGGTTGGGGCAGTATCTCTCTGATCAGTTTTAGATGGATTTTGGGAACAAGGTACCAGTGACAAGAATACAGTACCTAAAACAATGCCAAAGCTTAATCACAATAAGACAGATCAGAGTCAAGTACTAAGACTAATACATTGCGAGTAAGACAAAAGCATTTTATGTGATGGAGCGCGCCCTTCTCAAGCCAAGGACGTGCTCTCGATGACATGTCCACAGGGGTGATTTCAGAATTTTGTTTCATGTTTTGCCATGACTGCTCACTACAGCCAATGCCTTATTTAAATAAATATCCTATTTAAACTGAAAGGTATTTCTGTAGGTGAAGGATGGATAGCATGTGTTTAAAGTATCATACTTTGAAAAAAAAAAAAAAGAACAGCAAAAAAGACAGTCTGCAGTAATCCTGAAAAGGATTTAAGTAAGATTCAGACAACTGCTAATTGTACAGTTGCCTCTTGAAAGCTGTTGATGTGTTGATGCCATCTGTAGAAGTTAATCATATAGCAGGACCAGCCTTCCCACAGGTTCTCAAGCCTAATCGTGAATGTTGTGGATCAGACCTATGCTCACTGTATGAGCACATGGTGAACTGTTGAACTCATGTATATTATGGTATATTTTACGTGAGTATTCATCTCAAATTTGAGAGAAGATTGCTGAAAACATCATGCAAATTTTCTTTCCTTTAGAGCTGAAAAGGTACCGAGAGACTGCTAGTAAAACATTTACAACTAACTTTAAGATGGAAATATGTCTTCCTTATTGAGCTATAACTTTGCTTTGAAAGATATTTGTGGAAAGAACAGCTTTATTTTAGTATACGTGTCAACTCTTTTTGCTGTATTTACTCCAGGGACTATTTTATATTAATTTTTATTCAGATATATAATTTTAAACAGAAACAACAGAGAAGACAAACAGCCTTGGTTATATGTGATGTAACACAAATATTTCAAAGGGAAAAAAATGAATTGTGTAGTTTAGTTCGACTGCTATTCAGTGTTTATGTTGTTGTTGCGTACTTTCAAGTCAGAACTGACTTACAGCGGCCTTAATGGGGTAGATGAGATGTTTAAGGAATGGTTTTATCAGTTCCACACCCTCAGTGAGTTTTCATGTCTGAACAGGGATTTGAACCCATTCCCCCCCCCCCGAGACCTAGATCTACTACACCAGACTGGGCATTCCCAATCAATGTTTACTAAAGGCAAAAATACATGGCTCCAACTTTATGGAACCAGCTTCCGGAGGAGTTCCACCTAGCCCCCTCCCTGTGGATTTTTAGGAAGCAATTAGAGACATTGCTTTTCAGGGAGGCTTTCCACACCAACCCCAGCTGACCACCTTCCCCCCTTCCCCCCCTTTCCCCTCCTCTTCTTCCCTCCCCTCTTTTGCTCCATCTGCTCTGAGATTAGTTGGTGCCATCTAATTTTCTTTTTTTTTTTCTTATTTAGGGTTATTGCTATTGCAAAATTTTTATCTTAAAGTCATCAAGTTGGAAGTTACCAAGTAACAGTTTTGAAAAAATTGAGAAATGTGATAAAAATTCTTCCTGAGCCTCCAGGGGATGTTTTCAGCCTTAAAAACAAACAAACAAACAAACAAACAAAACTGGTGGGGGTTGTGGTTTGGGGAACCCAACAGTGCTGGGTGTTTCTGCCACAGTTTGACTCCTGGGGGCCACATCCAGCATGCAGGCTGCTCTTGGCTCACCCCAGCTCTATACCGATTTAGGTGATATAGATACAATATAGATTGATGTTTCTGTGTATACCTCAGGGTATATAAGCTTTCTCATGGTGAGCCATATTTTAGTATCATTGTATACCTTATGACCTCCTCTGCAAAGACTTACTTACTTACTTACTTACAGTGGACCCTCGACTTACGGAATTAATCCGTATTGGAACGGTGGCTGCAGGTCGAAAAGTCTGTAGGTCGAGGCTCCATTGACCTACAATGCATTGAAAACCGATTAATCCGTAACCGGCCGTTTTTGGTCCATTTTGTTTGATTTTCCGGTCTGTAGGTCGATTCTCCGGCCGCAAGTCGAACCTAAATTTTGCGGCCAGAGAAGTCTGTAACTCGAAAAGTCTGCAGGTCGAACCGTCTGTAAGTCGAGGGTCCACTGTACTTACTTACTTACTTACTTACTTACTTACTTACTTACTTATTTATTTATTTATTTATTTATTTATTTATTTATTTATTTATTTATTTATTTATTAGATTTATATACCGCCCATCTAGAACATATCTACTCTGGATGGTTTACATATAACATAAAAATAAACTAAGGTAAAATCCAGATTAATCACAGAGTCCAAGATGGGAAAGGAAGAAAAGAAGAAAGAGAAGAAAGAGAGAGAGAGAAAAGAAAAGGGGAGATAGGCTAGGTAATGGCTGTAGGGAAGGCCTGCCTGTATAGCCATGTCTTCAAGTTAGTCTTGAAGGCCCTCAGCGAGGGAGCCAGGCAGATCTCTACAGGTAAGTTGTTCCAGAAGCGAGAGGCCACTGCCAAGAAGGCCCGATTTCTAGTTTTTTCCCACCGGGCCTCTCTTGGCGTTAGGCCCCTCAGCCACCCAGCCTGACTGGAGCAGATGATATGGGTAGAACTGGGTGGAAGAAGGAGCTCTGCCAGGTATCGAGGGCCTAAACCGTTAAGGCTTTGTATGTAATGGTTAGCACCTTGAAATCAATGTGGAAACGGATAAGTAGCCAGTGTGAGGCAGCCAAGGTGGGGAAAATATGGTGAAATCTTTTAATTCCTGTTAATAGCCTGGCTGCCGTGTTCTGGACCATCTGGAGCTTCCGCATCAGTCTCAAAGGAAGACCCATGTAGAGAGCGTTACAGTAGTCTATTCTTGAGACTACGAGCGCATGGACCAGCGTGGTGAGCACCTCCGCGTCTAGATAGGGACGGAGTTGGGCGATCCGCCGAAGATGTAAATGGGCAGACCAAACTATGGATGCTACCTGGGTCTCCATGGTAAGCGCCAGGTCAAGATGGATCCCCAGACTGCGAACCGAATTCTTTGTGGTGAGAGTCACCCCCCCCCAAAAAGAGAGGGACTTCCCCAAACCACTGACATCGGGGCCACCCACCTGCAGGACCTCCGTCTTGTCCGGGTTCAACCTTAGTCCATTTGACTGCATCCATTGCAGAACGGGCTCCAGACAGCGCCCAAGTAGGGTTGCCAGATAAATGGGTACCAAAAGGAGGACATAGAAAGACAAAAAAGAGGACAGAGGAGGACATATTGAATGTTTCATTTGAATTGTTCCGGATTAAACCCGCAATCAATACAATTTTATTACAATAGCTGCCGATAAATGTCTCTTAGTGAACCAACCAAGAAACAGTCATGTTAAAAAATAAAAATAAATATTATATCACCAACAAAGTTAAAATAGAGCAACTGGTATTATTAGGCTGCCAGCTTGCACAAAAATATATTCCTTTAAAAATACAATCTCCCTGCTTAGACACTCCAGAAGTTGCTCTACAGTCCCCCATTAGAAGATTTTGGGAAAAACTTTATTTATTTACTTTAATGTTGGCATAGCAGGTGTTGGATTTCAACACCATCTGGAAGGCCACAGGTTCCCAAGCTCTGAAAGACACCCTTCTCTTCAGAACCACTCCTTTGGTTCACAACAGCTGCTGCTGAAGGAGGAAGCCCAACTCTAAAGAGTGCTGCTGCCCCTCCCCGTTTCTTACCTGACCTGAGCAACTGGTATCAGCCTCCTTCCTAGCAACCGGGGAGACGACGAATGAAACAAGCGCCCTGTGATCACAGGACTTCCGCCCGTAAAAAAAAAAAAAAAAGACTATGGCGTGATTCCATGGTGGGTTCACTTCCGCCCTTACAAAATAATTCTTCGTTACGGTGTCCCCTCAGTTCCAAACCATCTATTTTTCCTCGGGTAAGACGAAGAGGAGGAGGAGGAGGAGGAGGAGGAAGGCCACGTAGACAAAAGCCAGTCATTTTAAAGGTTTTTTTGCCTGCCGGATGGAGGACATTAGGCTAAAAAGGAGGACATGTCCTCCTTTTGCCGGACGTCTGGCAACCCTACGCCCAAGGGACGGAACAGCATCCACTGCAGATGGAAAAAAGAAGATGTAGAGCTGGGTGTCATCAGCACATTGGTGACACGAAGCTCCACATCCCCGGATGACACCCCCCCCCCCGGCCTCATATAGATGTTAAACAGCATTGGGGAGATGATCGAACCCTGTGGGACCCCACAACTGAGGGACCACAGGGCTGATACATTCTCCCCAAGCTGAACTCTCTGGGGACGGTCCTCCAAGAAGGACCGGAGCCAAGCGAGAGCAAGGCCACCAATCCGCAACTCGGAGAGCCTCCCCAGGAGGATACCATGGTCGACGGTATCAAAGGCGGCTGAGGTATTAAGGAGGATGAGCAAGGACATTTGGCCCCTGTCGGCCTCCCTAAGTAGGTCATCCAGCAGGGCGACCAATGCCGTTTCCGTGCCGTGGCACGGCCTGAAGCCTGACTGAAACAGATCCAGGACCATTCTGATAACCGTAGGCTGATGGTTCCCATCACCTGAATCTTAGCTCCACTGTCTTTATTTTCAAGCAACTCCTTATTTTCAAATCTCACAAAACATTTGTTGAACCCAATGCTGATCTCTCTTTCCCTGCCCACCCTCTACCACACACATAGGTGGCTCTTCACTTGAGTTGTCTATGAAGGCCGCTTTTAGTGTTGATCATAGAGAGATAGACAGATAGCTTTTCTCACCATTTGATGACTCAAGGAGGCTATTGGGCAATACGCAAAGTATGCACATGCATGTACACACACACATCCAAATCTGCACTTGCACAACTAATAACTGGCTTCTTCATCATCCTAAGATGTGTATTCTTTTGGCTGACACCAAAAGAAATTAATTATGGAGTATTTTCTCTTCTTTCTTGAATAGAATGGTTTACCAAAAATAGATTTAAAAAAACCCAGACCAAGCGTTTTATACCAAGGGAACAAGTATCTCAATTGTCTCAACTAGATGGCTTATTACACTGTTGGTATGAAAATTGGCAGGAAGGAGAATTTGTCTGGATGAAATAGGAAACCTTTGGATAACTCTGCTAAATAATGTTATGTTCTCTTGAGAGGACTTTTTCCCCCTCCCTCTCAAGCACTCACAATTCAGTCTTCTGATTTGCGAATACAAAATAATGCCAAACTTTTTCCTGACATGGATTAAAAATTGATATTGTTTGCAAGAAGATGATCTAAGGGCTGTCTTATGCCCAATGCTTTTTTTAACATTACAAATGACTGACTGGATGAATGAATCTGAAGAGAGAAGCAACTTAACCTGCTGCTTTGGTATATAAAATCCTCATTCAAGTCTGGCATGTCTTGGGTAATCAAACATACTTGCTTTAACACTGAGTGGCTGCTACAAGGAAAGGATGTACAGCTGGTTCATCATAAGTAAGTTTAGAGAAAAGGGAGAGAGAGAGAGAGAGAGAGAGAGAGAGAGAGAGAGAGAACAGAAGCACACTCTTGTAATACATTGGGGTCTCTAAAAATGCAGCCACTTAGTTACCACAGGGTACAAAAATCATGAATACACTATGGCTACTGTCTTATGCACACTTAATGAACTTAGTGGGATTTACTTTTTAGGAAACATGTGTTGTACTGGGTTGATTAAAGGCCACTTTTAAAATAATTCACATAAGCTTGAAGACTAGAGATCAGTTTTTGTGACCAAACAATCACATAACTGTTCAACTGCATACTCAGATTCTACCATATCTGATGCATTGTCATTTTAATCTACCAGGACAACAAAACCAAGCTCCTAAATGTGACAAAATGTTATTTTAGCAAATGTTTCCCATATTGTGTTTGTGTACATCAAGGTTTGCATGATGGTCTTTTCTTGCATAATGGTAGTAATGACTTTTCTTAGTATTCTACCAAAGCATACTCAAAATCTCAGTACTTTCCTTTTGTTGTTGTTTAGTCGTTAAGTCGTGTCCGCCTCTTCGTGACCCCATGGACCAGAGCACGCCAGGCCCTCCTGTCTTCCACTGCCTCCCGGAGTTTGGTCAAATTCATGTTGGTAGCTTCAATGACTTTACCAGGCAATAAATGCTATAGTGCTGATTAGGAACCAGAGAAAGAAGGCTGTACTTAATCAATTTTGGAAAATCCTGTTCTTGTTGTATAGTGGACACTCTCTCATTCTTTTCACTGGAAGGTTTCAATGCAAATGCATTTTGTTCTGGCTTGTCCTGCCTTGTTAAAGTGTGTTAGCTTAGTTTTGTAGTCAAGGAGACCTCAGTTGGATTTACTTGAACCCGCTGATTGTAAGGCCGAGGGAAGAATGGAGGTGTCTCGGAGCCCTCTGACTATCTGCAGCTGTTTTGAAAGTGAGTGAGTTGGAATCTGATTTTACAAAAGTGGTCAATGGAATCCCAGCAAATGGATATTTTAATAGGGAACTTGCCACTGTCTTAGATTGTTGCTTTATAATAGTCATTATTGCAAATGACAGTTCCTCAACTAGTGAAGAACACTATGTTAAGTCTGGCATTTTAGTAGATAAGGCTGCATCAATAAATATTCCAGAGAGTACAAACAGATGAGAGTTGTCAGTTTTAATTGATTGCTTCTTGCTCAAACTCTGCAGAAATCAACACTAGTGAATACCACAGAAAAAATGGCAGAGTAGTAGAGTTGACCATTACTCGTATTCTATCTCTCATAACCAAGTGAATGGAGATTTAACAAAGGCAGGTTCACGTGACTACATATCTGAATTTCAGAGTTGCTCATTGGGAGAGAAGGGACTCTTTGGAAGCTTTGGCCATCTCCTTTATGTCTTAAACCCCTTTCAGATATTATCATTGCAGCCTGTCCTCACTTTCATTCACATCAGTTCTTAATTCAAGTTTCAAATAGGAAGTCCTCCTGTTTCTGCCTCCTAGTTCTTCTTTGGCCTGCATTAATTTTTGCCAGCATTACTCTGTGATCATTTATAGTGCTATTCAAGTGTTTGATCAAAGGGTTAATCTTAACCTGTAAGTAGAGGAAGCAAGCTAACCTCACTCACTCCACCCTAGCTAGTTTGGAGCTAAAACTGAAGAAAAGAACAATGTCTACATGTGAGGTAGCTCCACATCATCAGGATCCCTAATTGGTCAATTTTTCTGATTGTGTGGAGAACCCCCATGGATTGACTCCAAATCTAGCTTTCCACATGTGAAAGCTAGAATGGGTCAGACTAATGTAGTCCCTTTACTCATGGGTTAATCATACTATTGAAGATGTGAATTGGATTCATAACTCATATCTCTCTTGAGTGTTGGCTCATTATAATGTGGAGAAAATACGCAAGAAAGAAATACTAAGTGGTTTGCTATTTTAAATGTTTATTGGTATTGTTGTTCTTCTTATATGTTGTCAAGTTGCCCCCAACTTATGGCGACCTCATGAATGACTGATCTCTAAAATGTTCTGTTTATTGGTATAAGTTTCAGAAATTGCTGCTGGTTATTGTTTTTCATATGAAATTGCATTTTATGTTCCTCTTCATCAGCATAGCCATGTGGTCCCTGATAGCTTGGAACTATTCTGTTTGAGTATCATAGAGTCGAAAACTCTAGCAACACAATAGATATCTTTTTAATGCTACATAGACCAGCTGGATGAATGATCAGCTTTATATAATGAAAACATTTCCCCTTAAGCATCATCCAGCATTTGCTTGATTCATTCCACTGGACTGGTAGTCATGCATCTGAATTTTGTCAGTCACTTAAAATAAATCTTACTGTATGCTTACTAAAAGTTAATTACCATGGTTTCAAGACACTGAATCGTTAGTAGAATAAGACATATCTAATGAACTTTAAACTACATGCTCACAGGTAATTAGTTGCACCAGTGCTTATAGTGTACTTGACTAGATGGGCTGAGTTTTCAGCTGTGACCAAGCTATGTATAGAACCCAACAGAAAACAGTGATGATGGCAAACCAGGCTTCTGAGTTTGTGCAGCATTTGCCTCTTCTGAGCTTGTGGATATATTATATTTGTTCTGGCACATTTGCCTCAGAATAATTGCCATCTGTCTCCTTAGTGTCTTTAAGATGGGGGAAATTGTCTCCTTTCCCATTGTCTGAAGTGCATTATCTTTTAGCCACATGCAATTTATCTGTAAGAAACTTTCAGACAAGTTGTAAATGCAGCAGTTATCCCTTGATATAGCAGTCAAGTCATTATGTTAATAGGCTTTGGTGGATCTGACCTAAGTGACCATTAAAAACACCAAAGGTGTGCTTTCCCTCACATAGCCAAATGAGATCACTTGTCATCACATATTCAGAGGTGGTATAATAATACAGTTAGCATATGCCTTATGAATTACCCTGTTTCCCCGAAAATAAGACAGGGTCTTATATTAATTTTTGCTCCAAAAAATGCATTAGGGCTTATTTTCAGGGGATGTTTTATTTTTTTCATGTACAACAATCTACATTTATTCAAATACAGTTGTGTCATCTTCTTCTGGTTGCTGCACAATGGTGGAGGGCGGGGTTTCACTTGACTGGGGCTTATTTTTGGGGTAGGGCTTATGAACATCCTGAAAAATCCTACTAGGGCTTAATTTCAGGTTAGGTCTTATTTTAGGGGAAACAGGGTATCTTGCACAGTGGTTTTCAAATATTTGGTTTCAGGAAATTCTCTCCATATCATCTGTGTTGAATAACATCTTAGAATAGCCATCAATTGGGGAAGACCATGAAGTTTGTTCTAGGTGCCCGTTCCACTTCTTTTCAGTCTTGTTGGACTATTTTCCAGTCTTGTTGGACTTTGCCATCCTTCTGCACAAAATGAACATGTGTGTAATGTGCCCTTGAAGCAGAATAGTAAGGGCTAAGAAGGCCAGTGGCATATTAGCTGCCTTTTAGGAAAGCTTGTCCCCGAATATGGAGTTTCTTATAGAAACAGTCCTGATAACTTTTGGAGAAATGCCAGGATTTCTTGGAAGAAAGACAAAATGCAAACCAATGATCTGATGATCTATAACTGTAACAATGATGACAACATATGTATTATAATACAAATTATACATTTATATACTACTTTCAGATGTTTAATGCACTTCATGTGCATCATCCAATTATAGTTTTTATGATAAGTCATAAGGCAAGCCAGCAGATGGAAAGAGAAGCACCTTGACGTGAGAGAGTAGAGGTTTCCTCAAAGCCATCTACTGATTTCATTGCAAAGAAAATATTTGGACCATGACATCCTCATTTGGGACTGAGCCTTTTTGCCAGTGTGCTGCAAATAATTCTAACCCAATGGCTGTCCACCTCCTTCCTCCAGTTATGACACTCCAGTACTTTTGCTAAATTGGTCGTGGTGTTTTCCCAATCTGTTCAACACTGATTGGCTTTTTTGTGGTTTTAAATGAGCACTTCCTACCTTAATCTGAGTGAACCTTTTCATTCTTTCTTGACTGCTATGATACTCCTCCCTATGGCACCCCATTAACTCAATATTCTTTTTGTCAATTTCTTTTAGTTTCCTGTCTTACATCTACAAAGCATTCAAATTTTAAACTTTTTTTAAAAAAAATCTTTATTATTTCCTTCATCTCTGCACCCTTCTTGCCCTATAGTGTTCTGTGTACAATTGAACTGGATCAAAAAAGCCATGTCTCCCAACCCACCTTGTCGCAGAGTAAGCAGTTGACAAACTGGACTTCATAAGGCAAAGCCGCAAAGTCATCTTATGTTAACAGGTCAAGGCTGAGTCTTGCCCTGGGACTCCTTCCATGGGGCATATTCACATGTGACAATAACCTACAGTTGGACATAAGTATGTTTTGTTCCTAATGCCATGAATATAATAGCAGGTGACCAAAGCAACCATAGCTTCTCTTATCCATTTCTGTTTACTTTCTGATGGGCAGCTGGGAAAACAAACCAGACCAGTGACAAGCTATGGTTACAAGTCTGGATGTTAGAACAAGTCATGTATAAGTCAACAAACCATGGGCTCAGATAGTAGTTTGCAGGTGATTAACAAACCATTGTGTCTTAGCAAAGGCTAATTTGCATATCATAATAAGGGAAATTTTTGTTTTTGAACACATCACGGCTTGTTATGATGCATAAAGATGGATGATTGGGTTATACTGTCCCAAATATGACTGTTGTCAGCATTCACACATGAATGCTGAAAATCACAGATGAATTTTAGAAATGCCTCTCAGTGCTAAATGTTTTTCCACTTTTAAGACATGCACAAATGAATACTGAGACATGCTTAAAATGTGCCCATGTATCTCTATAGGGCTGGCCCAAGACATTCTCATGGCAGCTGAAGTCAACAAACTAGCTAAGGAAGCAGAGACAGTAAATGTGGCAGACAGATTACTCCTCCCCTACTTTGCTGCTGGCCCTCAGCATCTGCTGCCTGAGGTGAATATTTTATTCTCCTAATGGTTAGCGCTGTATCTTTGAGATGTTGGTCATTCACAAAAACAGATTTTGTGTGGAATAGTTCATGGTCACTGACTAGTACACATTGCCACACATACATTGCCACATATTTCATGGACTGGGAACCTGACTGGGTTCTAGCATATCACTAGCTGCTGGAAGAAAACAAAGGCTTTAGTTAAGCATCTTGTGTAACAGAGTCTATTTTCAAAAGAGGCCACATTAATATGTAATTCACACACTCTGTTTCTTTCACGAAACCTAATTTCTGACAAGTTTTGAAAGTACCTGTCATATGCTGTAATTTCCTTCTTTCTTCAGTAAACAAGAGGCGTTACTCATCGGAAGCCTTTCTCTTCTGTACCAACCAGAAAAAAAAATTGAAAACACTTTTTTGCTGTATTAATGCTGACACCCCTTGCTCCAAAAAAAATGTGTTTTATTTACAGGGCACAGCTTATGGAAGTGCTCCTGTTCCTTCTCGCAGGCAATTATGTGAGTCCCTTAATTCTGCTCTGTGTTGTAAAGATAACTATATGTGTTCATGTGCTGTAGCATGGCATGCTGGTAGAGATGAAACAGCCCAAGGTCAATATACAACCAGAAGTGTTGCATATTGCCTGTAATGTGTTTGTAGCTAATGGCTTCTGATGTGCCTTTCTTTCCTAGCTTGGCCTGTCCTTTGTCCGACCAATACAGCTGTCAATGAGGGCCGCCCTGTGCTCCAGAGTTGTGAGCTAAGTTGAGAAGCTCCATGGCAACTCAAAGTCTGGAGAGGAGAAAGATTCTAGTTTGACCTCATGCATACCACTGATGATGCATGAACAGAAGCTTGTTAATGACCTTGTTCCTACTTTCTTGATAATTATCTTTGTGCAATTACTTTTGGACAGGAAAGCAAAATCTAAAACTATTCATGTATAGGGTTTTTTTTAAAAGCAGATATAAATAACTTCTAGCTAGAGCAATAGCAGAGTTTCTGCTGCCGAGTCATTGCTTCCGATTACTGTGCAGAGCAAACAAAAAATAACAGAGAGTTCTAAGAATGTTCTGCCTAAATTGTTCCTCTCTCTACTTGTGTCATCGAAAAAGAAAGAACTGGGTGAGATTCAGGAATTAGATTTTCAGTTGTAGTAATATTATAGACTGAGTGAGAGAAAAAGCCCTGGCAACCTACCCTAAGATCAGTGCTTTATGACTGAGCTCTGCACAAGTTAAATATATAGTTTCCAATTGCCATCAGACTTTAAAACAAGAAGCTTTTTTTCCCCATTTCCTTAAGCCTCTCTGTCTCTCTTTTGCCTTCCCTCATTGGTGTGTCCATCTGCAAGGCATCCATTTTGTTCCACGTGCACATAATATGCTACAGCAATGCACTGCATCAGTTGTGATTATCACATAGTGTATCACAGCGATGAATGCCAAGTTGATTCATCATCACATGACATTACTGGCTTCTTCACCAAATGCAATCCAATTGAAATTATGCTTTGATTTCACTGTTGGCAGTCTTGAACATGTTGCTTGCATCACATTCAGTGAGGTGGATAATATGAATTAATGGGGTAAAACGAGCTTAATAATGTATGTCTGCTAATATGGGTCTTGTGAAAACAAGGAAAAATGTAACCTGTATTATGATGGTTTCTTTCTTGTGTCACTATGGGAAGTGTTTAATTTCTGCTGGATGGAATTTCCTCTGATGGAAGGATTAACTGTGGTATTACTAATGGAGGTAGAAGGTGAGGAATTACCTGTGTCTAAGTGTTTGCTTCCTGAATGACTGGCTTAATAAAAGTTGAGTGTTCTTTGAGGTGTGTGATAGGACTGCAGGTGTAAAAAAAAAAAAAGACAGAACACAACACAACTGTCTAGATTTTGGGATTAGAGTTCTTCATTTTCAGTCTGAAAAGATTATTGATAAAGATCCTTACATGATCCTCCCGATTCTCCTGTAGCAAAACAATGCCACTGTTATAACTTTACATCCTGTAAATATGCAATGTGTGATAAATGTGACACCATAGTCTCAAGACTGCTATAAATGAAAACACTATAATTCAGGGCTAGAGTGTGTACACATGCTGAAAATTCCAAGTTTAATTGCAGGCATCTCCAGAAAGACTGAATCTTTGTTATTGCCATGCATTGTAGACAAGTCTAAGCTTGAAGGACCAGTGATCTGTCTCAGTATATCTCTCATGTTCCTATTTACATTTAAGTTGTGAGCGCCATTATTTGTGAAAAAACTAAGATTTGGGAAAAACTGAAAAATGCAGGGGTGGGGACTGGTTGCAACTTCTGGCTAATCAACACATCTGAAGGGAATAAAAAAAGATGAAGTGAGTCCAAAGACTGATAGTGAGTATGCTGTGGTCAGAGCTTGTAAAAGTTAATGGGGGGGGGAGGGGGGAATCTGAGAATTATAATTCCAAAATTATATTTGGAAACCACAGGGCATATAAGTGTGTCATGAGTCCATTTCCCTTCAAGAAAGTAGGTGTAAAAATGACTGAATATGACTTTTTTGCTACAGCATTTACAATTCAGTTTTCCATCTCTCTTCAGAAATAAGTCACTGGTAATGTCATTCCAGCAGTATCGATTTTTGGTAGACTTCCTCTTTCTGCCCTGTGGCTCCCACAGCTTCCACAAGATAAAAGAAATTGCAGGGGAGCCGTGGAACAGAAGTAGGAAGTGACTAATTTTCAAAATTTCCCCCTGGTAATGACATCACCAGCCTTTGCAAGCATAGTTATTCTAACAGGATATCAGCCGCTGTGTTCAATGTGAAGCTTAATAATTTGGTTTGTGTGTGTGTGGAATCCACAACCCACATTCCTACAGTTGAGATGTATGTATTGCAAAATTTCTGTTTGAATAAAGTGTGACTGAATGTCTGAACGTGAAGAATGAACGATCAAGGGGTTCAGTTCATTTTTCCTCTTACAGAAAGCAATGGATATTTTGCTATTAACTTAGAACATATCCGCTTATCTGTCTTATACCGTGTTTCCCCGAAAATAAGACAGGGTCTTATATTAATTTTTGCTCCAAAAAACGCATTAGGGCTTATTTTCAGGGGATGTTTTATTTAAAAGTCATGTCATCTTCTTCTGGTTGCTGCACAATGCTACACAATGGTGGAGAGTGGGGTTTAACTTAACTGGGGCTTATTTTGGGGGTAGGGCTTATATTACAAGCATCCTGAAAAATCATACTAGGGCTTATTTTCAGGTTAGGTCTTATTTTCGGGGAAACAGGGTAGTAAGTAGATCAACTACATATACTCCTCTAATTCCATTCCTAGTGGCTACGGTGGACTTCCTGGTTTCCATGGAAATGGCTATTAGCTGAATAAAAGTTTGTACCCATGTGTGTATAACCGATGCACACTGAAGTGTGAGAATATATTTGAGCATGGTTTTGAAATCATTTGGAAAATGCATGCAATTGAAACTTCAGTTTGATTTTGCTCATTAGCTTATTGCTCTGTTTTCCAACCCCTCTTATTGGTTCTAGAATGGGGGGGCTCATTTAAAAATGCAACTGTGTTGGATTCATCAGACAGATTTGCACTTAGCATTTCATGCTTCTTAGCATTAAATTTCTCCACAAAATCAATGGTTAATTAAAGAGAAGAGATAATTTTATTCAACATTATCTTGTTGTTATTTTTAATTTTTGCTTTATGCATTAAAAAAATGTTTGTCGCATTGTTGAACAAGTTTCTCTTTAAACCATACCGGAGGTAAAAATAAGAGTTTGAATCTGCCACAGAATTGCTCATCCTTACTTTTTTTGTTTCTATGGAGACTAACATTGCTTGGGTGAAAATGAAGTAACTCTTACAGATAAGGCCTAAACAATTTGATCAGTAGGAAATAAATGTCCTGTAAACATTTATGAGGAGGAGACTCAGCCCTTCACACAGTAATTTGGAAGATGGGTGATGAGCTTCATTCTGCAACTTTTGAACCACTACCTTGATTTCTGTGAGGAACGCATGGCCAGCTGTGCCCATTCCTGGAGAGGTCTGATCTGGCCAACAGTGACACATACATTAGTTACATCCTGGCTGAATTACTGTAATGCACTCTACATGGGACTGCCGATGGAAAGTGTCAGGAAATTTCAGCAGGTCCAAAATTCAGCTGCCAGATTGCTAACTGGGGCGGACTGCCAAACCATTTCTGGGCTGAATTCAAAGTACTGGTTCTAATCTAGAAAGCTCTAAATGGTTTGGGCCCAAGCTATCTCAAAGACCACATCACTCTTTATGAGCCTGCTTGAGTGTTAAGATCATTGGGGAGGCCTTTCTCTTGGTTCCAACACCTTCACAGGTGCTCTTGGGGGGTGGGTACATGAAAGAAGGCCTTCTCTGCTGCTGCTCCCAGACTTGGGAACTCCCTCCCATGGGAGGCTAGGCTGGCCCCATCTTTACTATCCTTCTGCAAGCAAGCAAAAACTTTTCTCTTCAGGCAAGTTTTCTCTGAGTGACTAGCTGCCTGAGTGAGGTTTTAAAAGGATTGTTATATCTTACTTCATTGAATGTTTGCTTGTTTTCTAGTATGTTATTTGTTTGACCCTTTTTTTATTTGTATACTCACCATTGTTGCTCTAAATACTCTATTTTAATGAAATAAGCCACCTTGGGTCCTTAAGGAGAAAGCTGGGGTGTTGTTGTTTAGTCGTTTAGTCGTGTCCGACTCTTCGTGACCCCATGGACCAGAGCACGCCAGGCCCTCCTGTCTTCCACTGCCTCCCGGAGTTTGGTCAGATTCATGTTGGTAGCTTCGATGACACTGTCCAACCATCTCGTCCTCTGTCGTCCCCTTCTCCTCTTGCCTTCACACTTTCCCAACATCAGGGTCTTTTCCAGGGAGTCTTCTCTTCTCATGAGATGGCCAAAGTATTGGAGCCTCAGCTTCAGGATCTGTCCTTCCAGTGAGCACTCCGGGTTGATTTCCTTTAGAATGGATAGGTTTGTTCTCCTTGCAGTCCAGGGGACTCTCAAGAGTCTCCTCCAGCACCACAATTCAAAAGCATCAATTCTTTGGCGGTCAGCCTTCTTTATGGTCCAGCTCTCACTTCCATACATCACTACAGGAAAAACCATAGCTTTGAGTATGCGGACCTTTGTCGGCAAGGTGATGTCTCTGCTGGGATAATAATATTTTAATAATCTCAGAACTGCAGAGCCAGAAGGGAACATCAAGTCCAGCCCTTGTCAAAGAGGCAGAGTTCGGAATTGAACTTCCAACCTCTTTATTTATTTATTTATTTATTTATTCGACTTTTATCCCGCCCTTCTAGACAGAAGTCTACCTCTGGCTCTGCAGCCAGATACCTAAACCACTGAGCTATCAATCAATCAATCAATCAATCAACCAATCAATCAATCAGACATTAGAAATAAATAAACACGCATGGAAGAGGGTGTTCATCCCCTGCCCCATCCCACTGTTGCTTTGTTCACATGAAAACTGATGGTTCTGAAGAAAACCTCCTTAACATGTACGAAGTCTTCACATGAACTAAATCAAAATTTTCCAGGATGCTACTTTGTATGAAGATGCTTCATGTGCAAATCAGGCTGCTCTTTTCAGAACTGTCGCTTGTCATTTGATAATGTGGTGACAGAAGGAATCCCCTCCTCGAGTGGTGATTGGATCCCTTTTTGAATAGGGCTTGAGTTGACTCCAGATTCAGATTTATACAACTGGACTGTTGCAGATGGATTCTACCACCCTCAAGATTGCAGTTTTATTCCTCCTCCCACCCCCTGCACAGAAACCAGGGGTTTGAGAGACTGGCTGACTAAGATGGGCTGTGGTACAGTTGCATGCAGGATCTAAAGGAAGATACCTTTGATTGCTTTGGGAAGAATTTCCCCCCTTGCTTCCACACTACAGTTGACTATTCAGCAGGTTTCCTTAATCCTCTGTGTATCTACTTTAGAGGGCTTGAAGGGGCTTCATGGGGAGAAGGGTGGGAAAGTCCACTTCGCCCAATCGAGATTCATGCACCTAGATCTAGGTATACCCCAATATGGATTGTGTTCTGAAGGGGAGGGCTTCTTATGCCAGTCGTTCTTCATCCTCCTGGAAGGTTTTCTCTATGTCATAACAACTCTCTGTCCACAACGAAGCCTTAAGGAATGCAGCTATCTTTATTTTCCTTTTTTGTCATTAAAACCTAATGAAGTTAGGCCTTTTTTTAAAGAATATAACAAATGGGAACAATATTTGTGTGTGTGTATATACATTCTCTGTGTATATACATATCTACGTAAATGCATTAGAGATGTGCATGAACCGGTGGTTTGTGCCAGTTCGGCTGATGCCTGAACAGGTGTTCCATGAGTCAGCACCCTGCCCCTTCTGGCGGCTGCCCACTCAGATGCAGTGGCAGGAGGAAGAGGCGCAGGGAATCCAGGGCGCTGCTTCCGAGTGGGAGCCCGCTGGAGGGGGTGGGGCACCAAACCACAGAACACCTGTTTAGCTGTGGAACAAACCAGCATGAACCTCCAAACTGATGACTCATGACCATCTTTAATATGCATACATGTGTGTATATGTATAGGTATATGGTATAACAGCTAATATGTTCTACTTATTTTTTAATGTTACTTTCTAGGATATTTGGGAACACTTTCAGTGGAATTTTTCAAGTTGTCTGCCAGTTCCATATCAATCCTTTTTTTTACCCCCAAAAGAAGTAAGAAAAAAGTAACATAACATACATGTAATAGGATGAAGCAAGTCATTCTTCAACACTGCAATACATTTATGACAACAAATTACTTTTAAAAACACTATGATAGGTAGTCTGAGAAAGTAACTTTCCAAGCAGTCCAGGGGGGGTTGCGGTATGGTGTGTGCGTGTGTGTGTGCGTGTGTGTGCGTGCGCGCACGCATCCTGGTTCCTTTATTGTTGTACACATTGATAATGAAAAAAGCAGATCCTGAACTATGTTCTCTTTTTAAATAATAGGTATGAACAATAGACATGAATTGCATCAAGGAAAAAAATCCCTGATAACTTCAGAAGAAAGATGGTACATGCTTTCATGATATATTGTAATATCTCTAAAAGTGCTTTTAACAGGACATATATATTCATCTGAATTGCATTTATAATTAAATTTCTGAATTATATCAGAGGAAGAATAAAAAATATGTAACAAAACTAATGGAATTCCAGTACTAGCCCATTTTGTTCTTTTGGCTAAAATCCTGTTGTTTAATGTAGTTATTTGCAACAAGAGTAGGCCAATTGAATTGGTTGGAATTTGGTGAGTCAACTCTAGAGATGGGGGTATTCGTATACCCTCAGGGGCCGGACCCTTGTTAACTCCAGCTGCGCAGGGATATTCGTATTCGTATACGAATATCCCTGCGCAGCTGGAGTTAACAAGGGTCCGGCCCCTGGGGCCAGACCATCCACTCACACGTCCGCTGCCACTGCTGGCCCCACTCATCATTCCAATCGCTCCTGAGTGCTGTTCTCTTCCCGGTCATTTAGCCACTCCTATCAGAGGGACGGAGGATGAGTCTCCCTGCAAGGCTGCCGAGTGGCTAGCCAAGCGGCGCTCCGGAACGATTGGAAGGAAGAGAGGGACCACTGGCAGCGGCAGACTCTCATTAACTCCAGCTGCACGCACGGGGATATTCGTATTTGTATATGAATACAAATATCCCCCTCTCTAGTCAACTCTTCTTAAGTTTCATTGATTCAATGAGCCTATTCTACTCACAACTTACTACACTAAGTAACAAAATCTGAGTCATTGGCATGTCTGTGTTGAGCAGACCAAATTCATACTGCTGTGAAAACAGCATAGGAATTCCCCTTGTATTTTCCTCCATTGCTGTAGTTTATTTCTGGGCAAGAAAGGGGATTAACTATGGTGGAAACAAGGATGGTAAGAAGAGGAGGTGGCTAGTTCCTAATCAGTTTCTGAGATCCTGTAATATTATGGAGTGTGGAAGGCCATGGAATAGCAAGAAATGTCACCTAGGGAATAATCACAGAGTAGCATTTTCTGAACATGAAAGGCACAATCCGGAGGAAACCAGGAGTGCCTAAGCTGCACATAATCAGTCAGATATACCTTGCTTTCCCTGTATTATGCCCATTAATGTCCCACCAACAGCTTATCTAAGATTCTTGTTATCTGCTTTTGCAGAATGATGCAGTTAGTGGCAAGTCTTGTAATACCAACATGGCTGGAGTAGATTTTTTTTTTCCAAAAATGTGCTCAGCCGTTAAACAGAGTGAAAAGGGGAGTAGAGAGAAGCTGTTAACACCATCTTTCAAGTTTCTGCATTCCTGTAGCTGCAGCGTATGGGAATTTGGGGAACATGGAGGAATCCAGCAAGCTATCTGCTATATGGAGAGTACTCATACATTGTTTTCACATATGTTCCATGGCATGCCAGTAATGCCACCCTTCTTCAGCACTATCGGAAGATGCTTGCGATGTGCACAAACTGGGAAGGAGGATCACATCAGGGACTCAGTTTTCTTTTAACATTTTAGACAAGCTTTTATCCACAGGATCAGAGCAATCAAAATCTTTGTGGAGAAACAAATAGACTAGCATCTTTGTAAGGAGCTTGCTTGGAGAACACGCAGACAAGCATCTTCTTCTCTTCTTTTTTCTTAAAATACAGAAAAACACAGATGCAGTTAATGAAATGTTCTTCTGTTATTTCAAAACGGCCTCGTGGACGGCAGCACAGTGTTCTGAATAGGAATGGGATTTTCAGATGTCCTATACTACAGATACTAAAATCCTACCTTGCAGTCACCTTACAGACACCTGGAAAAAAATGCCTAAAGTAGAAGGCATTGAGGCTTAGTTAATCCAAGTTGCCTTCTCAGAATAAAAGCTACCAGTAAGCACTAGGGCAGGAACAAGAAGTATGGCAGAGCTTGGCCTAGCTAAACCAAAAAGCCTTCTAATCTAGGCCTTCGTTCCAGGTGCATCACATTGAGGTGTTTGTGAGGGTTCCTGCAAGGTAGGTAGAACTCCCAGAATGGAGGAGTTTAGAATCTGTACTCCAGAAAATCTGAAAATCCCACCCCTCATTCTGAGAATTAATAGGTAGAGCGGGGGGGGAATCAAGAATGCAGTATTCAGGCAAGTGATATTTAAAGAAGTTTAAAGTAAGGTTTGCACATTTCTGGCATAGCCCTTTTAGAAGACATTTAGAGTAATGTTCAGAACACTCAGAGGAATCCAGAACCCTGTGAACAGTCAGTGGGAAGAAATCTCTTTTTAATCGTTGAGAAAATTTATAGGAAAAGAACCTAGAATAGGTACAAAGAGAGTACATAAGAAGCAAATGTACTTTTTACCATCTATATGAATAGCTGGTATAATAGCTGAAATCCTGTTGCTTAGCATAATGTGGCAACTAGAATAGGCCCATTGAATCAATAAGGATTTGGTGAGTCAGCTCCTCCACTGATTCCATGGATCTGGTCTAGTTGCTACTTTCTACGCTGACCCAGCTCACTGATTTCTGCTTACCTTAATTTTTCCAGGATGTGGCCTGCCATAATTCATGGACTATAAAATCATAGCATCATAGAATAATTGAGTTGGAAGGGGCCTATAGGGCCATCAAGTCCAATTCTCTGCTCAACGCTGGAATCCAAATTAAAGCAGATTGGACAGGTGGTTGTCCAATTTTCTCTTGAATGCCTCCAGTGCTAGAGCATTCACCACCTCCCAAGGCATTTGGTTCCTTTCTCATACTGCTCTAACAGTTAAGAAATTTTCCCTGATATTCAGCCTAAATCTGGCTTCCCATAGCTTGAATCCATTGTGACCCATTAATTTCTTGCTACAGTTCTTAGTCTTTTCAAAACAAGACATACACAGTGCAAGATTAGGAGTCTCTGTGCTACTTCGGGAAAACTGCATAATACATTTAATCAGCTGTTTTGTAAATAACCTTAGTCCATGTTGGCCCAGATTCATCAAGCCATAAAATTTTTGAAAAACTCTATGAATGTACTACAGTAGTGGATAAATGGTGATGACCATTCTCAGATTATTATTCTGTGTTCCAGAGTGCATTACTATGCAATCTAATGGGCAACAGTGTTTGACATGAGGGAATAGCAAACCTGTGTAAAGTGAATATCTGTCAATATAAGAGAGTGAAATTCCAATGCTATTTCTGCCCTTCATGCTGGTTCAGCTGACTCTTATTGTCTACAATAAAACAGCAATAAAATAAGCAATAAACTAGCTGTGTGTCTTTGACATGAACAGCAATGGTATATAAAGCAAGCTCATGCTGTCAAAGGTAATATAAAAAAGCCCAGTTGCAAAGCTGTTTTTGCCCTTCATGCTCCTCAGCGGCTACTTATTGGGAGACATATCCTTTTCACGGCATGTAATCATATGCGCACAGCATGCTGCAGGGTATGGATTCCCTCCCCTCATTCTTCCTTCCTTCTGGATTTAAGACAAAGCAGTTTAGAAGGGAGTGATAGGTGGGGAGTTTAATAAATGACCAGCCAAAGATATTTTGTTTTCACTTGGACTTTTATCAGTAGGGTCTGGCCCTTGATCTGGAAATGAAACTATTGTCTTGTTAGTCCTTTTGCTATTACTTACCTTGGCAGCTACTAGTTTAAATCTTTGCCAGAGTTTCTGTGTATATGTGAGTGTAGGTGGGTAGACACATTCATCTTGTGCGACAACAACAAAAGAGTCTTCAGGTTGCATTTGATGAAGGAGGCTTGAGTCCACAAATGCTTATGTCAAATATAACCTGTTTGCCTTAAGATTTTTTTAAATGTTATTTATGCCATGAGTTTTCTAGCCTGTTGTCATGATCTAATTGGAGTTATGCTTTAAAAAGTAAACTGTTGTGAAAGAATGTGGATGAAGATCTCATTGGAATCCATAATCAAGATGTGTACCGGGTCTAGAACAATGCTGTGCCAATATGTAACATTCATAGACAGATATACCGTATTTTCCCATTTATAACATGCCCCATTTATAAGACACCCCCCCAATTTTCTAACCCCAAAATTAAGAAAACTTATCTTTGAGGATTCAGCCTCTGAGTTCAGAACGTCGGACATTTTGTCTCTGTTGAATCATGAGCCTACAGGCTCCACCTCCAAGGAGGTGTATTCCAATTGGTTTGTTCAGGATCAGCTGACATCAGTTCCATAAGGCTCGTGATTGGAGGAAGCTAAGTCTCCTGACTGTAGGAAACTAAGCCTCGTGGCTGAAGCAAGACTGTTTAGAGAGGCAAGGTTTTGTTCTCTCTTCAGCTATCTCAGCTTACTTCTGTGTAAAAGACGCCCTTTAATTTTTAGTGTAATGATTTTAGGAAAAAGTAGAGTCTTATAGATGGAAAAATACGGTAAGTTGTATTGTTCTGTTAGATGCACACTTGATTTAAGTGATTTCTGATTCACGGATATTAGTACACCAGCTTTTTCATGCATAACTCAATAGAAGAGTCTGGCTAAAACTCAACAAAATGTATTTGAAGATGCAAAGTGATATACAGTATGTTTCACCCAACTGAACAATGAATACATGCAAGAACAAAGAAAAACGTGAACTCTTAAGTAAACAATGAATATCACTGCACAAACTCTTTATAGTCTAATGGTCTTCCCAGACTCTGTTACTCTACAGAGAAAAATGTTTCCTCAAGTTGAAAGTATATAAAAAAAATACAAATATGCATATATAAAAGTAACATTCCATACTTGGGGAATATATGGATTTAGAGATGAGCATGAACTGCTGGTGTTCAGCATTTCCCAACCCCGCCTCCACTGGTCGATGCCCACTCAGAAGCAGCACCCAGAGGAGGCAGGGCAGGAAAGGTGGGGCACTGCCTCTGAGCGGGTGCCCACCAGAGGAGATGGGGCTGGGAACCACCAAATACTTGTTTGTCCGAAGGATGAACCAGCACGAACTGCTAAACCAGCCATTTGTGCCCATCTCTAAATAAATTATTATAAAATTGTGCTGCTTATATACCATCCCAAAGTGCTTAAAGAACTCTCTGGGTGGTGTACAATTTAAATTATGCCGGCTATACATTGCCCCCTGCATCAAGCTGGATTCTCAATAATAATCAGCTTCATCATCAAAATATATTAAGACTCAAAGAAGTAGAGAGAGTGATCTCTCTCTATTCCAAAGTGCTTATAGTTACTACAGAAGAAAGAGGCTAGTTTAAGATAATAGCTTTGGAGTTTTCTACCTGTTAATTCAGCTGCCAAAATCCATTTATTACTTTATAGCAGAGGTGGATGTCATGCACCCCAAGTAATTTTGCATCTCCCAAGACTCTCCAGAAATAATATCTTTTTCAAAAAGCTGCCAAAAATGACTGGCATATCTTCCCACCCACTTTCTTTGCTTTGCAAAGAATATTTTATATTTTTAAAACTCATTTTAACTTGCTTAGTGATTAAATATAGTTAATTTCTTTTATTTTTATTTTAAAATGGCAGTTTTTGACCTTAATGACATTCACTGAATAAAGAGGTCTTTCTTCCAAAATTATTGGCAACTGTTTCTTATTTTCTCATACAGAATTCAACAGGAACTGTTTAGAGTTTAGAGAATCACAGAGCTGTGGTTCTCTGACGCCTAGACAATTCCTAACAATTGATTCAGGTAATGGGAAATAAGAAGCACCCGCCAATGAACGAGGATTGAAGACTTCAGATTGAAGACTTCCTTGTTCAATTAAGGAAATTAAGGTACAGAATAATGATCCTAAAGAAACAACAACAAACAGTAGACAGTGTTTAGTCAATAAACAAATTTAAATAAACAAGAAATAGCCACTACAAATTCAGGGAAGTGGCTAGGAGGCGACACTACTGATTTTTTAAATTTTTTTTTTCTTTTAAGAAGGAGTGCAGTAACCAAGCTGCCGGCCAAACTCAAAATTGGCTCACATGCCCCCAGAGAAGGTCCAATTCTGTCTTAAAGGGAATGTATCAGCAAAGTTATGTGAATTACCATTTTAAGCGCAAAATGCATCAAACTTAAGAATTCTTGTCATCGTGCCATGTAATGCTTGTGGAGCTTTAGCATCTGATGTACAGTAAAGAGATCTGTGGTCCACACACATTTGCTTTGCTGAAATACTGTCCGATCATCTCTTCATGTAACGCTTCACAGATTTCAGATGTACAATTTTACATTAGTAGGCAATAGTTAGGGGAAAGGAGAAATTAGGCTAATGGCATTGTTGCCTAATGGACTGGAAGGTCATGGAAGAATAATAGATGGGTTTATTTTAAAAGTGGGGAAAGCTTAATTGCATATTTATTGAGTAAAGCAGAATGGACTCCTCAGAGCCGTTATACTCTTTCAGGTAGAGGATATATGGTTTAACAATCTGCCTCATTAAGAAATTGTGCAATAGAATAATGGTGGCTCTGAAGCCCTTGCTGACGGTGGATATTTGTTTTATGGCTGGAGTGTTTAGTGGAGAAACAAAAGAAATTTAAATCCCTTAATTTATCTTGGACATGTATTGTCCTTTCACTGGCTGTGAACAAAGGATCTGAGCATTCAGTAATTATGGTGGCTTATGATCCATGGGAAGAAAGATCTTTTTACATGAACATACCTGTTGTATTTTAAGGTAATTATATTTTGTCTGAAACACTGGAGCCATTGCACTATTTCGGTGGTTGTGGAATTACTGATCTACCTACCAATTCTTCCAGCTGCTCTGTTGAGTAGTCAGTTAGTTGATTTTTATGCTTAAGGTCCAAGTGATAACTGAACATAAAAATACTGAACATGCCATAGGTTTGTTGGAGTGCTTAGCCAAGAAAAGTGTGACTTGGTATGTAATTCTAACATTTCCTAATTGTTAGTGATGATAAAAATTAATCCTTGAAAGATAATGATCTTTCAAGATGCATTAAAAAAAGCAAAGGCAAAGGCAGCTATATTGGCTGGATGAATGAATCCAAACTCCATATTAGTTGATACCTTTATTAGGACAAAAAAACCCCTGCAGAAACAAACAGCATTTTTGCAAAAATAAATGTTTTTACACGTTTTTGTAAATATGAAAAAACTTACAAATGCAGGAACAGGTGATACCTTTATTCAACCATTAAATCTATAAACAGTGAGCTTTCAATGATAAATCATCTTCAAGGCTGTGCACCAAGTTCTTCTTCTAAGACAGAGGTGCCTTCTAAGACAGACATGCCTTGGCCAAGAACTTTACACCTAAGAATAACCTCCTGACAAATCTCATCCTGCCACAAACATTTGGACTTTTGGTACCTGCTTTGAAGAAGTGGGATTTACCCACAAAAGCTCTCATAGTATATGATTTTTTAATTAGTGGCTTATAAAGGCATTGCCTATTCTTGCATTTGTATTTTGTAATGGTCACACGGCTCGTCCCTTTTGGTTGTTGTTACACCAGAACACAGACAGAGTTCTAACTTCTGTCCTCTGAAGATGCCAGCCACAGAGACTGGTGAAACGTTAGGAAGAAAAACCTCTAGAACACGGCCAAACAGCCCGAAAAACCTACAGCAACCATTGGATCCTGGCCATGAAAGCCTTTGAGAATACACTCATCCCTTTTATTTCAATGGAACTGTGAGGAAACCAAGAAAGAGCCCCCCATGTGCCAACAAGAAGGCTCATGGACTCTCAACACCAGCAGAGCAGGACTGCAACCACTAGGTGATATTCTTTTTACTTCAGTCTGACCCCAATTAGCTATACCTAGTGGATCTACTAAGGTAAAGGTTCCCCTCAATAATTTGTCCAGTCATGTCCGACTCTAGGGGCCGGTGCTCATCCCCGTTTCCAAGCCATAGAGCCAGTGTTTGTCTGAAGACAGTTTCCGTGGTCACATTGCCAGTGCGACTAGACACGGAACGCTGTTACCTTCCCACCGTGGTGGTACCTATTTATCTACTCACATTTGCATGCTTTCAAACTGCTAGGTTGGCAGGAGCTGGGACAAGCGACAGGAGCTCACTCTGTTGTGTGGATTTGATCTTACGACTGCTGGTCTTCCGACCTCGTGGCACAGAGGCTTCTGCGGTTTAACCCACAGCACCACCATGCCCCGATGGATCTACTAAATTATACCCCAGTTCCCAGATGGAGGACATGGGTTTTCTGCCCCTGTTTTCCAGGCCAAACAGAAACATGTCTGTTTTGAAGAAGAGCCAAATGGAGAGGAGGTATGTGTGTGTGAGCATAGTGTCTGTGACCTTTCCTTTGGAGAGCTGGAGTGTGAAATCCAACTCACAGCTGCCTCTGCGTAACTTTAAAACAACTTCCTGCCTCATCTGAGATAGAGGTGTCTGGCGAAATTCATCTTGCCAAGAACTTACCATCTAAGAATAACCGCCTGGCAATTCCCATCTTGCCATGAACATTTGGACTTTTAGTACTTGCTTTGAAGAAGTGGGATTTATCCACAAAAGTTTGCATAGGGTATGATTTTTTATTTTTTATTAGTGGCCTATAAAGGTACCACCTATTCTTGCATTTGTATTTTGTAATGGCCACATGGCTTACCCTTTTTATTTCAAGTTCTTGTGGGTAGTTCCAAAATTATTTTTCCAAACTTTTCCTGATTTTTCATGGAAAAAATTGAATCTTTCATCGGACACCTAGTATTCTGGATGAAAATATAAGTCTTCTAATGTGAAAACCAGTTGGGGAGGGGGCAACGCTGTTATGCATGAGAAGTCCTGGTCTCTCCCCTCTTTTATTGGAAAGAAAATTCTTTCCCATGGATAAAAACATTTGTGAGTATTCATTACACCCTAATCTAGTTGTTGTTTAGTCGTTAAGTCGTGTCCGACTCTTTGTGACCCCATGGACCAGAGCACGCCAGGCCCTCCTGTCTTCCACTGCCTCCTGGAGTTTGGTCAAATCTAGAGGGCCTCACATTCCCTAGCTATGTTCTGTTGGCATACTAGATTATGACAGATAATGTTGCCCATTAATTACAAGAGTGAAATTGGAATATAGGGTAAAAAAGAAATCCACAAGACTTTTCCAGTTCATTCTGTCCATGAGTGAAAAACATGGTGTCATCTGCAGACACTGTGTTCTTTAATGAAGATGTGGTTGTGCTTTTTTTTTTGATGAGTTTGTTGTTATAGAATTTAATGTACAGTCCATAAAGTTTTGTAACTACAGTGGTGCCTTGACGTACGAACTTAATTGGTTCTGGAACTCCGGTTGTAACTCAAAATGGTCGTAAGTCGAAGCACCATTTCCCATAGGAATGCATTGAAATGCAATTAATCCATTCCGGACAAAGAAAAAAAATCACCAAAAAACAAAACAAAAACACTGCAAGACCCATTGGAAACGCAATTAATCCGTTCCAGACGAAGGGGGGGGGGGGAAGCAAACAAACCGTGCAAGACCCTTTGGAAATGCAAAAAAAGCAAAGCAAAAAGCAAACAAACCGTGCAAGACCCTTCAGAAATGCAAAAAAAGCAAAGCAGAAAGCAAACGAACCATGCAAGACCCTTCGGAAATACAAAAAAAGCAAAGCAGAAAGCAAACAAACCCTGCAAGACCCATCGGAAATGGGAAAAAAAACCCAAAAAACAAACAAACCCTGCAAGACCCATTGGAAATGGGAAAACAAACAAACAAACCCTGTAAGACCCATCACAGCATAGAAACATAATCCCACCACCCAGTCCAAAACCACGCTGCAAAACCCACCCAGAACAGTTTTTTAAAAGTAGAAAGCAGCACCTTACCAGGCAGTCCAAAGCCTCCTCCGATCGCACAATCTCTAACCGCTGGGGAGAAAGAGCTACAAAGAAGCAGCCTCTTCGCCACCAACGGTTAGCAATTTGAATTCCCCGCCTTTTTCCCCTGCCTTTTTCTGGTTGTAACTCAAAGCTCCGGTCACAAGTAGAAGTAAAATTTTGCAGCCGGAGCTGGTCGTAACTCAAAATGGTTGTATGTCGGGACGTTCGTAAGTCGAGGCACCACTGTAGTTTCATCATGGGGATCGAGCACAGAATCATTCAGAAACATTTCCACAGTCAAGATGGTGCCTTAGCTTCTAATGAGCAGGATGCCAGATTTTCTTGTTATACGATTCATGGTTATTGTAATTGTTATTCCCTGTTTTTGTTTTAGCTGAAGTGATTCCCTAAAGATGACAAAATTTACACCAAAAAGGACAAAGAAGGCCAAAAACATGGAATGCAGTTAGAGAAAGCAGTATTTTTTAAATATTTGTCCATTACAGTTAGTGTAAATGCAACTCATATTTTTACACATATTGAAGAGAGCTTTCCATAAAATGAAAAAATAAAATGGAATTGCTTCCTGTTTTATTGAGGACTTACTGTATTTTAACAGAGGCACTAAAACTTTTCATTTGAAATTTCTAAGTCTAAATTCCCTCACCTATAATGCGGTAGTTCTCAGCTATGACAAAACAGCTCTATGGAAGCAAATGTATAATAAAATTCGTTCCGGTCCTATTACAGAAGCAGTTTAGCAGAAAATCAGGCAAGAGATTTCTATCATTTCTTAAATGGGAAAAAGAAATAAAAGGGGCAAGACAACAACAGTTGGCAGTGTGAAAAGTCTTCATGGTCCTCTGATCATTCTACTGCTTTCAGTCACCTTTTGTGCTTCACCTGATTTTAGAGCAGTCTAGAGGACATAATGCCCTCAGGGAAATATATATATATATTTCCACTCTCCCCTCCCCTTCCTTCCTCTCTCTCTCTCTCCCACAGAGTGTACGGTGGCAGGAGCTGGTAGTACCAGAGGGTGACAGATCTATGCAGATTTTGACCTGATCTGCATAGATATTAGAGAATTAAGCTGGCACACATTTTAAGCTCTTTTTCTTGCATTTTGACCAAGTCTGGTAGGACTTGGAAAAGTTGGCTGCCTTTTCTTCCAATATGTTGAATATTATGAATCGAGAAGGTTATGCTGAAGCACAGGATAAGATTATAGACAATGGATGGACACCTTCAGAAGGTCAGAAGGATCAGTTATCCAGCCCATCAGACTTACTGAAGAAATGCCTTGTTTTTCTGGCAAGCATTCAGCCCTTGAGTTTTATCTTCGGTTTAACTTTTGTGGCTGACTCTTAATATGTTAACATTCTAATCTTTTCACATATTGGATCTTGTCTAGTGATTTTCTTGACTGCTTTTCTTTTTATATTGTAAACCTCTCTGTGAGGATTTCTAGTCTGGCAGTACGTAAACATTTTACATACATACATAGATAAAATGCAGCTCACAGGCTTTGTGTTGCCATCCCCTGCCACAATCCACAAGTTCTGAGTTTCAAAATGTGTTCATGTGAACTTGACAAACCAAAGGCTTCTAACATAAATTTCTTACTAGTATGACTTAGGCAGGATGGGTCATACACAATATTTTTTTTCTTATTGTATTGTAATACCCCTTTTGGGGGTGGTAAAGGTGGTGGATACAGTATTGCCTAGAGCATGTCATTTAGGCAAGAGATACCCCCATTCTGTCTACTTGCATTCTTTAATAGATGGTGTCATATATGCCTCTTCCCCCACCCCGATGATCCCACCATATTTTTTTCAAAATGTCACTTAGAAAGTAGCCCCATGATTTTTATAATTTCCTGCTTACTGGTTTGAAGTACAGAATGAAAAATGATGGTGTCTGTACGCTGAACATGCCTGGGGATTATGGAGTCATTGTTTTTCAGACTTAACGTAAATTCTCACATTATTTTGCTGTCAAAGAGCTTTGTTCTTCTCCTTCTCTGTACCTCCAGAGTCCTCCTTGGTGTGTTTCTATAAAGAAGTATAAAGGCCTTTTTCAAAAAGGGAAGGAAAGGAGAAACAAAGTGAAGTCAGACCAACAGCTATGCAGTCTTCTGTAACACTACTTAGCTTGTTGAGTGCTTGCTTACGTATGTGGGGCTGGGCGGGGAGAATGGGGAGAAATAAAGAGCGTGGGTACTCATGAATCAGACTTCTAGTTGTATCACCATCCACTACTTCTTTTTTGCCTGCTGCCACCTCCAGGATTCCCCTAAATGCTGACATGAGAATAAAGCAATAGCACACAGAGATGGGAGAGTTCCCATAAATTTCATATTAATTTCCAGAATCTGAATTCTGAATTAAGCCTAGCAAAACAAAAAAAGAGTAGCCTAGCAACTTAAAGGTTAATGAATCTGAAGAAAGCCATGCCATGACACATTTGTTTGCCTTTAAGATGTGGTAAGAAATATTTTCATATGTCAAGTCCTTGCTCTTCCTCCCTCATGCCACCCCTCTTTTAACCTTATTAAAGAGAACTCAGGATAGTTGTATGTGGTTGTGAATTACATTAGGGTTCACTAAGAGTGGGAAATCACTTTCGCTTCCCACTTTATCCTTCCAATGTCCTTGAGGATTCTTCTGGATCATAGAAGATATGAAAGTAACTGTCCTATGTCTTTAAATATGGAGCTGCTGCTGTCAAGTAAATACAGGGAGTGGCTGATTTTTCTGGGTGAAAATGCAAAATTTCCACAATTTCTGCTTCCAGGTTTTCCTTCATTTCTGACAGAGTGCGAAAATGCGGAATGTTGTGGATACTAGATGGCGTAGCTTCACCAGAGGTTAAGGCAAGCCAAGAAGAATTTGAGCAGACAGACAGCTTTTGCAATATAAACTTCTATTCAATTAATATTGCAGTATATACATACAGCATAGTCCATTTGTTCAGTCCTTGGTCAAACACAGTTTAGCAATTAGTCAGTCCGTTTCCTTAGTCAATAAATCAGAGTTCCGTGGTCAGTTCAATGCCATAAATCCGTCCAGCAGCATTACTCCTTGTTTCTCCTTTCGTCCCACAAGATTGAGTATGCTGGAACTGTCAGCTTTATCTCGCCATTCAGCCAATCAGTGATTAGCTTCCGCAGGTAGCTCCGTCTGCATTTTTGTTTCCACAGCTGTTCTAATTCAGCCTACTAGCTGGTTCCTATCTCAGCTGTACATCTTAAATCATTAGTTCTACAGACTTTTCTCTACCGTTTTCATCCTTATAAATACTTACAATCATGTACAAACTGGATTAACAATTCAACAGGTCTTAACAAATACCTGACAATTTCCCACCGAAGAGCACTTCCATTTGTGGGAGGGGACTGTGAAGGGATAAAGCATTGGCTATGGAATGATTCTGTACTTTTCATCAACATATATCCTTTGCTGTTAAAACAGCCGGACATTATTCTTTACACAAATCTGCCACAGCCATATCTAATTTGGTCTTTATTTTCTCTTTTATGGAGTAGACAGCTGTTTACTCCTCTAGGGAAATGGAGTACTCTGCTGTGGGACACTTGCAGGAACAGCATTGTCTGCCCTCTATTCCTGATACAGTGGTGCCTTGAGTTGCGAACTTTATTCGTTCCGGGATGATGGTCGTAACTCAAGTTGGTTGTAACTCAAAGCACCATTTCCCATAGGAATACATTGAAACGCGATTAATCCGTTCCAGCCATTTTTTGGTTGTATCTCAAAGCATTAGTTCCCATAGGAACTAATGCAAAAGCGGTTAATCCGTCCACTAGGGGGAGACTTTTTTTTAAACCTAAAATGACCTCTAAGGTTAAAAAAAGGGCAGGAAAGGAGGGAGGGAGGGAGCCTTTTTTCTGGTCATATCTCAAAGTGCTGGTCGCAAGTCAAAGCAAAATTTTGCGACAGGAGCTGGTCGTAACTCGAGTTGGTTGCAGGTCAAGACGTTCGTAAGTCGAGGCACCACTGTACTGTGTGGCCCAGGTTTCCCTGAAAGACAACCCCGAAGGCTTCTGCATTATCCAAGTCCTCCAAACATGTATACAGTAAGACCTCCATATCTGCAAGGTATTGGTTCCATGATCTACAGTCGATCACTGAAAATGCAAATAAGAGGAACCCCATATACAACATACAAAAGGGCAGGACAGAGGCTCCCTTGAATGTTGTATATAGGGTTGCAGCAAATTGCAGATAAGTGAAACTGTGGATATTGATCCCGCAGATAAGGGGGCCCTACTATACACCTTAAAAGAGTTATGGCAGTTTTCCCAGTTTGAAAGAAGAAGGAAACCAACAAGCAAACAACAACAATGATATAAACCAGTCCCTTTAATACTTGCTTGAAGTCTTCCAATGTTAAGACTTTAGAGGTTTTCAGCCAAAACAGAGCCACTGAGAAACTAGAACAAAGTATCAGCTATAGTTAGGAGAATATGCAATATTTAGAGAACTAACCCCCCCCCCCCAAAAAAAGCTTGCTCGAGCCCCACCCTACCAGCCAAATGTGTCTAAGCTATTCTAACATTTTAGGGTCCTAAAATGACACGTTAAAATGGAAGCTGCTTCTATGGGGAAGCAGCTTTCAGAAAAATAGAAGACAGATTTTTATATAGTCAGGAACAGGGGAAATATACTTTCTAAGAATATTGGGCAGGATTAAGATCGTTGTGGAGATATCTTTTGTAGGCATTCATGAAGTTTTGTTGTCTTAAGGACAGAAGCTATAAAACATGTACAGTTATCAGACATTTATTAATGTATCCAGTAGCAAGACTGGGGAACTCTCAGGGTATGCATTGATTTTCTTCTCTTTTTCCTCCATGGGTAATATTTCCTTCTTTAAATCGACTCAACACAAGTCAATAGTTAATATTTTTGTTGTTGTTATGTGCTGTCAAGTTACCTCCAACTTATGGCGACCTTATGTATTAATGTCCTCCAAAAAGTCCTGTCATCAAGAGTCTTGTTCAGCTCTTGCAGTTAATATATATTTAATATACTACACTTAATATATAATATTGCAAAATTGCAAAACATTGATAAACAGGGGCTTTAAAGAGTTTACTGTAATTATGAAGTGTGTTTTTAAAAAGTTAAAGAAAATATATTTATATATGTACAGTAAATTATTTGAATAGTCTTGCTAATTAAAAATAAGCTGTCACTTCAGGAGACTACATCTTTTAGAATAAACACAAAGCATCTGTTGCTTGACATTTCTGGTGCCTTAGCTCTGATGTGTAAAAGGTAATCATTGTTCTCTGAGCTTCTAACTGTTTTCATAATAAGCTGAAAGCATGTTATGATTAGGGTCATAAACAAGGTCCAGATTAACTATCATTCTAGCCACTCAACAGCGTATCATGGCAGTCAACTTTGAAATGTCCTGTAGTTACATTTCTTTATCTTATTCTCCAGATTGGGACTCTCTGAAATTGTCTACAGCAGTTCCTTAATGATACAATATGCAGAGGTATAATTGCTTTTGATGTAGTTATGTAGGGGTTTAAAATATGGAACATGGGAAGCTGACATACCAGTTGAGACTATCATCCATATAACCACTTCTGACCACAAGCAGTTCACAAGGGATTTCAGGCAGAGATTTATTTATTTTATTTATTACATTTATTTATTTCTTCCATTGTCTGACACCTGATTCTCTTTCTCACCTGGGATTGAACCTGGGACTTTCTGGGTAGAAAAGCTTTTCCTCTTAGCTCTTATCCCTCCTGAAATATTGCAAATAAGTGGCATGGTTGCACTATCTTTAGGGGATGGCAGATGTTTGCAGCTGGAGTACAAATTCTGCCACCAAGGGGTTGGGAGAGTGAAGTATTCTTGTTGAGGATGTGTTGGAGATCATTTATGATGTCTGTAAGGGCCTAATCACACCAGCCAAATAAACCCCAGTTATACTGATTTGGCTGCTTTTTAGATCATTTCATAAATTCCCAAGCACATGGCGCAAGATCATGATCAACTCATTTTCCTGGCCAGCAGTTTATTCCTGGTTTATTTCCCCCTCACTGGGAGGGTTTTTTGTTTTTGTTTTGTACCAATGATGAATCACTTCATTCCTTACCGTTTCAGCCTGTGTGAACGTTGCTGTTGATTTATTTCCTTTGCAAAGGGGTCGGTATTCTGGGTGCTGTGGCCACTTCACGGACACTGCGCTTGTCCCCTTTTATATATCAACAAATTGTCTCGTAATGAGACAGGCGATCCCTTAGATAGCCAGATAACAGCTGCTGCTAGCAAAAACAGCAGGAGACAGCTCAAAGGAGACAACCTTCCCCCCTTCCGTTGAAAGAGGGCTTGAGCAGAGGCATTTCTTGTTTCTCCTCTCTCTCTTTTTAACCCTTGAAAGGAGTTACGTAAAGTGAGTAAAGGAGGGAAGAGAAAAGGGGAGGAGAGAATGCTCAGACCTCTCTTATTGCACAACTGATGTATCACTTTTGTTATTAAAAAAAAGGACAAGGGGGGCCTGATTGCCCCAAGAAACAGTAGAGAAAATGAATCGATACGAAATTAAGAGCAGTGTAGGCTGCTATAATGGTTCAAATAGAAACAAATGAATCAATACAGTTTTAAACAATGGGAACACTCCTGCCAGTGTACATACCACGTGATCACAAAACAAATGTATCAGTAAAACAGAAGTATGGAACGAATTGGTATAACTGGGGTGTGATTAGGCCCTAAGTAGTCTTAGTTTCGGTCTGAAAGTGACAACTACAGGCACTCCTCACTTAATGACCGAGTTCCATTCTTACGTCTATGTCGTTAACTGGTCGATAAGCGAGAAGTGATAACAGTATACAAAGGAGTAATAAATCACGTGCTGTTGAGAAGGGGTGTGGTGAAGACGCAAGCATGGATTTACGAGGTTGGTCAGATACTAAAGCAAAAGTGTGCTGTTTATATATGACCCCATAGCGCTGAAAGCATTCTCTGGACAGTTTACAATTTAATTATGCAGGCTACACATCGCCTCCTCAGAAAGTTGGGTACTCAGTTTACCAACTTCAGAAGGATGGACGGCTGAGTCAACCTGGAGTCGGCTACTTGGGATTGAAGGACCCAGGTTGTGAGCAGAATTTTGGCTGCAGTACTGCAGTTTAACCACTGCGCCATGAGGCTCGCAGGCTAGAAAACAGAAACCTTTTCTTTTTCCAACTTCATGCCACTTACTGCTTTTGTGCCATTATCTTTACAGTGGTGCCTTGACTTACGAACTTAATCCGTCCCAGAAGATGTTCGTAAGTCAAAACGTTCGTAAGTCAAATCAGCATTTCCCATAGGAATGCATTGAAAACCGATTAATCCGTTCCGGCTGTTTTTTGTTCTTATGTCAAGGTGCCGTTTGTAAGTCAAAGTCAAAACCGGTTAATCCGTCCTCTACCACTAGGGGGAGAACTTTTTTTTTTTAACCTAAGATGACTTAGGTTAAAAAAAAGGGCAGGAAAGGAGGGAGGGAGGGAACGAACACCTTTTAAACAGAACACCTTTAAAACCAAGCAGCTTTAAACCAAACCAAGCATCTTTTAAACCAATTTTTACATTTTAAAATTACAGTACCAGGCAGTACCAGGCAGTCCAAAGTCCATTTCCCGCTTCCCCTGCATTTTTTTTTGTTCGTAAGTCAAAGCTCCGTTCGCAAGTCAAAGCAAAATTTTGCAAACGGAGCTGTTCGTAAGTCAAAATGTTCGTACGTCGGGGCGTTCGTAATTCAAGGCACCACTGTAATTGCATTTTGACAACAGTAGGCATTCTTGTAGTCAGTTCTCATGTGTAACTGATAAGCAGTGATACTGATGTAGGAAGTCAAATAGGAAGTCGAAGGAAAGAGTGTCAAATTATACACCAGATTTAATCACATCACAGTATTATATTTCATAAAAACAAAACAAAAAAACAACAACAAAAAATAGGCACCTAAGAAAGTGAGTTAAGCTTCAGTTTTCCTTAAACAGGACACCAGTAGATTTTCTGGCTGTTATAGTTGTAGAACATTTTTGCTATTGCTTTACTATTAAATTGCACTAATAATAACCTGCCTACTATACTCAGCATTCCTGTGGAAGTCTCAAAATGAGGTGTTAGTTAATATGAACCTGCTTTTGCAAATAAATTACACATTACGTCTAGCATTTTTTTGGCTGCGATATATGCCGTGAGCATGAAAAATGCAAGGAGGTGAAAGGAGACTTTAAAAATAATTCAGTTCTTTATTATTTTCTATGCAATGCCTTTGGTTCCTGTGTACCTGTAAAACAAATTGCCGTTCAGCCCTGAGAAATTATTCAATTTTACAGGCATCTGGAAAGAGGAAAATAAAAATCACCAGCTTTTTCTCATACATAAGTAAGGGATGTAGGATGGATAATGCAAGGAAGTGTTTGCTTCTAGCATGAGGAAGCCTTTTAGCAATTAATTGGGTGATATCCAGATGCAACCTCTGAACTTTGAAAACTTCAGCAGTCTTCTAATTGTGCATCACCAACGAATCACTGTGCACTTCATTTATGGTGGGAATAACAAAGATTGGTGGTCACAGTCATGGCCCTGAGAAGTAGCACTCCCTTAAATTGGATATGCAGAATATGAATACTTGTCTGTAAAGTACCTATATTTAAAAGAATAATAATTCAGCCTTCAAGGGCCATGACCCATGACTGAAAGAGGAGTGATTTTGGGGTTGGCCTCTGTAGGATTGAGGCATGGAATGGGTAAAGCGTCTATTATATCCTGGACAAATACCTAAGTGGCTTAATTGGCAATTATTGTACTTCAGAATATTATCTGCATTTTTCTCAATGATGCTATGGTCTCTTGCAGTGTTGTGCTATTCCAGTGGTGGTGAACCTTTTTGGGTTCGTGTGCCCAAACTGGGGAAAAGAAACACAACAGGGGGCGACGGAACCGGAAGTGGCGGCAGCGGCGGAGGTGCCTCGAGACCCCACTCCGGATCCGCCGCCAGCACCAGCTGCTCCGGATCCTGACCTGTCGCCTGTCCGGGTACCAGCACCGCGGTTGCAGCTGGCTGCTCAGGTTTGGCTGCGGGGGGGGGGGTGAGAGTAGCGATCCGGCGACTTATGGCTCGCGTGCCGGCAGAAAGGGCTTCGTGTTCCAGCTGTGGCATGCGTGCCATAGGTTCGCCATCGCTGTGCTATTCTAACATCACTCCCTTCGGACGTGGTAGCTCATTGTGAATTCTTTCATAGTTGCACATAGATTCCCAAGGTATTTGCATAACAGATTGAGAGTGGTAGCTGTAAGGTCCATGTGCAAACCCAGCTTTTCTAAGAAGGCTCAGAAGGCATGATTTTAGGAGAAAGTATTCAGCCTGAAACCTGTTGTAGAATATCATGGACAAGTGGAAAACTGCACAAGCAGTTTTCACCTATTTTCTGCCACCTGTTGAGCACCAAAACTGAGTGTGCATCTATATGTGTCTTCCATAGGAAAGACATTTATCAATTTCCTCCCTCCGTCTTCAGTTCCCTGATGTGCTGGATGAAAGTGCATCAGGATATTCAGCCTTAGAAGCCATGGAAGATGCAGTACTCTTGAGGACCATGCGAGATGTCCTACTCTAAACACTTTGTAGAGGTAGGGCCAAATTTTCACTCCCAGGCCCCCTACAGACTAAACTGGGCTCAGAAACAGCTCCCTCTGGGAGGGAATTATCAAAACATAAAGTGACCAAATGTCCACTTCAGCTTTTTATTTTTTGGTTGGTGAAATTAATTTGTGTGCATGCAAAAGTCTTCTCCAGGAGCATAACTCTCTCCAAATTTTGCCTCTCCAAATGTTTTTAAAATCAAACTTTCCCAGCAGCTGTGGGAGGCCTCTGGGCTTGTGGAGGGGGTCTCAAAAATAACCTGGGGTCCACATGTACCCCAGAGTCCACACTTAAGCCACCTTTCTTCTATGGTCTCCAGGCTTTGCAGCATGGCATAAAATTTATCTAAGTGTTAGGGCCAGAGATAGGAGAAGTCAGAGTATTTTGCTTAAAGCTCCCAAAAATCTCCCAGGTAACATGGGAGTTGTAACCTAAAAAGTAATTTTTTCCTTGTCTTGATAAAGTGACAGAAGATTAAGAAAAATGAAATATTTTACTCATTTCCCTGCATGCCACTGCCACTCACAGCTTGCATGCATTCAAAAGAAAGAAAGATAGGGACAGGGATCAACAAGTAAGAAGGAAACCTTCACTGGGGGGAAATTTAAGGCTTTTTTAAACTGCCTTATTGAATATGGAAAATACATAAAAGAAATGTGTCTTTCGTTGACAACATTCATTTGTTTGAACATGCAATTGTTTCAGGGCACTTACAGTTGAATTTCAGTCCTAATTAATCTCTTAAACTCAAGCATATTAATTACATGGAATGCTTCTTGTGAAGCATTAAAAAGTGCTGCATATTTCCTTTTGTCCCTATGGCTTTTTATTTGTATTCTTGTTATGAAGGGAATAACAAAGATTGGTGTGTTGCAAAGCTAGAAATAACAGAGGAAATGAGATAAAGGGCAATGGGGGGGGGGAGAGAGTTTTTTCCAGAATAAAATAAGACACGTTTTATTACTTTTTATTTAAATAATAATAATAAGATGTCAATGGGTTAACAATGTTAAGACCCAACATTACTGTTTTTAGCTTTTAATATTGTGTTTCTAATTATGTAGGCTGCCTTGAGTCCTTTTATAGATGAAAGACGGGGTAAAAATACTTTAAATAATACATAAAAAAACAACACAGCAAGTCCTAACCATTGCATGTAAAAAAAGCTCATTCATTTCAATGGAGGTTGAGTGATTTATTTTTTATGAAATTAACAGAGGACTGGACATTGACATTTTGAAATATGCTGCCAGTTATTCTTTGGACAAATGAAATTTCACTTTAGTTGAAAGGTTCCTCCCATATACTTCAATTTCATCGTAGGAAAGTATTCCGGCCTATATGAGGTTTTAACCCGACAATTTTATTGTATAGAGAAATTATTTGCTTTGCAGCTGCAACCATTCATACATGAATGTTAACCCAAGGGAGACCCAACCGTTGAAGCAGCATATTCAGCCTCTCCTAACTGTGACCTAGTGTTTTGTGAGGTTTAGGTGATGTGTATGTGTGTCTTTCCAAAAAAAGAAAAAAGAAAAAAGGATTTAACAATGTGTTTTATTTGATAGTTCTGGAATTACATTTCTTCGTACCATATAACATAATGTTTTCTTCATCTGTCACTGCTGATCAAATGCATGCTTGTTTTTCATATTAGCTCAGAATTAGAATGTTTGTTGTTGTTATAGCTACAACATTTACAACCCCTAGCACATTTCACCCCCTCCCCAGCCTCATTGGTGGAAAAAGCTCATACACTATTGAGTGCATTTAGATGTTTAATAAAGAGTGCATTTTGGAAAGCATTTCTGAAGAATTATGTTGCTAATGGGTGTTTGAAAAATTCATTTGTGAATTCCAATATGAATTGAGTTGATTGACAGCTTCTGGACTAATTTGAAGACTGAAACATTCAGTCAGTAGCTTTTGCCAAATATTCGAACATATTTCATGGTTCCAATAAAATAAAATAAAAATAAACCAAACAACCCACTCCAGCAAGAACCGAAACCACAACTTCACACACTGCTATACAGTATAAAATGCAAAATGCCTATTTTGAGAGGAAGTATGGAAAACGTGCTGACTTTTAAATTTACAAAATCACATTAATTTGGAAACAAGACAGAAAAGACATAGGACTGAACTATAGTCTGTTTTGAATTATTTCTTTTCCCATCGATACAGAAGTGTAATGAAGCAATGGCACTTTATGATTCAATTTTTTTCAAGCATTTGCATTAGTGTAGTCATCCAAAATCTTGTTAAAAAGCTTGGCTGTAATTTGATTTATCTTTCTCTTTAGTTTTCCCTGTTTAGACATAAATGTTTTCTCTCCTTAAATATTAAATAGCAGATAAATCTAGTCATATTCTTCTTTTAAAAGAAGAAACCATTAACATACTACCTCTAGATACTTTCAATGTGATAAAAGTGTTTCTATTACTACTGTGTTAGCAGCATAATAGACAAATTTTATTATATTTGATATTGTTTATTCTGATTTATTGTTTTCTATGTTGGGAGATGCCTTATGAGAGCATGGTTGAAAATGGTACCCTTAAAAATGTCTTCAATGATAAATAAATGAGGACCACACCCCTGTTAGTTCCAAATACAAATTGGTATAGCTCAGTAGTTTGAAGCACCTGGCTGTGAAGCCATGGATTGGGTGCTCCAATCTCTACTGGACAAATCTCCACTGGAGTGTCTGTAACTGTTGGGATTGTGTGTCCTCCTGCCCCTTACACAGCTGTGGACAAACTGCAAAGTCTTCAGAATACCATCAGAAGAAGACAACTGGTAGACCACTTATGAGAACTAGCTTTAGAAAACCATGAGAGGGTTGATATAAATTGGAATTAACTTGAGAGGACATAATAATGGTGCAAGTACTGATTAGGATAATGCTACTAGGTTAATGCTGTGGCGTGAACTAGAAAGTACTATAAGGCAGTGGTCCCCAACCTTGGGCCTCCAGATGTTCTTGGACTTCAACTCCCAGAAATCCTGGCCAACAGAGGTGGTGGTGAAGGCTTCTGGGAGTCGTAGTCCAAGAACATCTGGAGGCCCAAGGTTGGAGACCACTGCTATAAGGTACTATCAGGTAGCATGAGGCAAGCTGACATTGCTCAGTTCTGTCTAGGGAAACAAATATCTGCATTTCTCATTTGCACATGTGAAAGAATGAGAGAACGAGAAGCCACCAAAAAGTTATCCGTACTCTCAAGACAGCAAAATATTCTGCATTTGCCAGAATATTGGACAAATTATGCAAATTGCTCAAATTACATAGCTGAACTACAGTATCATGGACTTGTAAACCTCTGAAGCATCAGATGCAGTCTTTGCTGATAAAGCAGGCAGTCCTTCTGTGCTTATGTTGCATATATGTTTGTATCACGTAGGCAAGAAACACTACTACTCTGCAGAACCATTGTGTGCAAACTGCAGAAACCTTGACGTGGAGTGGTGGTGGGAAAGGTGACTCCTTGCTGTGGTGCAGGTCAAAAATCTCAATAGGTTGTTTAGATAAGACTGAATAAGAGTGGCATTTCTTCACATCCTTAGCTCTGACCTACCACTTTCAATATAAGGAGAATAAGACTGAGTTACATTACAGGCTTACTGAAATAATTAGTGCAAATGATTTAAATTACTCTAAGACTTCAGTCCTAATGTCCTGGAAACACATTATAGGGGCTCAGAGGCAAGATCTGATGTCAAATGAGATGTCCATCCTTCTAGCCTTTGCCAGTTACCAGAAGTTTTTGTATTGCTGGTCCTCCTCCCAGGTCACAACTTTAACCTCACAGAGAATAGTGTGGCAGAAGGTAGAGAGGAAAAGAGCTCAGATAGACTAGAAATGAAGGCTGGTAGATGTAGACCACATTATTGAAACAAAGATAGCCACATCTCAGAATGGATCTTAATGAATCCTTTTCCCATTGCTTGCTTTGAGGAAGCTTCTTCTGTAAATGTTGCAACCGGCCATACAGAAGGGAAAGCAAGCAGGGAAATCAGCTCGTCTCATAGTCTTTTCCTGTCAATACAATCCTGGTAAGCTTCCAAAAACAGAGAGCTCATTTTTTTTCTCCTTTAAGATGGCATCCTAAAGCATTCTAGAGAATCCTTATCAAATGTGAGGAAGAGGTAGGATAACACTGGTGCAGGGAGAGAGGTAACCTTTCTGTGGACAGCTAGTCTTTTCTGATACTTTAATAAAAGGATAAGATGTGTTCCAGCTGTGTTGAGGACTATAGATAAAATAAATAGTGAAGCAGATGACATAAGGGGGCATGACTGCAGGGTAACCTGCTAAATGAGGGGGGTATTGGTGGAACTGTGATATATCTTTCAGGGTTTTCTGACTGAATTTGTGCTAATTTGCATATTAGATTTTTTTTTTAAATGGAGTTTTGACTGAGAAAAAAAATCCCATTGAACACTCCAATGGCCAAAAATGTTTAGGACAAATGGCAAATATGGGGGTCCTAGGTGTTCTGAACCCCCCGAAACATTGCCCAATGCCCCTTAGAGAGCACTGGGGGACTTTCTGAACGATCTTTTTTTTTTTTAATGGAGTGATCCAGGCTTGCTGTTTTGGGGGGCTCATGCATCTCATGGACTTCATGTTGCCCACCCTCGCGCTGAGTGTTTGGTATCATTTTGAATTTAATTGGAACATTTCCCCCGACCAATTAAAAAATTTCTAAATGTTTTTTCCAGTAAGGCACAGACATGGGTGGAAAAGAAATATGTCACTACATATTACTGCTGTCTTACTTCAGGATGCTGTTTTGAGGAAATAACATGCCATTTTACTTTCGACATTTGTTTGTCTGGGATGGGAAAATGTAGTAGTCCTAGAATAGGAAGGTTGCCTGCCACAAAATACGCCTTAGGTCTGCAGAAGAAATGAGTAATAAAGACAATCACTTGGCAAGGCCCATTGTTTCAGAAGCTTGCCCATAGCAGGTACTGTTATGTTCCTGACCTTACAAAAACCTTTATGCCTTACAAAAATCACTCCTCTGCCTATGGAAACAAGATATATACAAGAGCAGCTTCTGTTCCCTCAGGTTTTTCCTTGGAATTCAATAGTACCTTTCTGATTAATGGTGGAGGATTCTGAACTTAACTGTTCAAGGCTTTGATAAAGTCATTTCTAGACCTAGCAAATCTTTCCTCAAATACCAGCTAGCCCTGTAGTTGGAGCCCAGTGACAGTGGAACACTGGGTACTGTTTCCACAATTAGGTTGTCATTTTTCTTATATAACTTAGCCAACTTGGTCTGGAAGAATAACGTAGAGCTATACCACACTAAGAAGAAACAATGGTCTGCCTGAGCCCTGCTGGATTCTGGGAAAACCCTGTTTCTGTCCTTTTGTAGCTTCTAATGCATGTGTTGTGTGAACACATGGCTCTGCAGGTATTAGTAAACTACAGTTCTCATCAGGCCAAACCTGCATGGGTAATGCAAAGAATGTCCAATAATATCAAAAAGCCATATGTTCCCTATCCTTGCTCCAATGGCTTACCATAAGTCCAGGAAGCTCCTGGTCTTCGATATTCTGGGCAAGAATGATGGAGGAGACTGAATCCATGTAGAGGTTGGTTCTGCTCTGCATATACGCGAGTGATTGGCTGGTACAAATGTAATTAGATGATTAATACTGGAAAATCTAAGAAAGTATTTAATTATTGAGCAAGTTGGGATATATTGTCTAGCAATACTGGGGAAACGATGAGAACAAACACAGAGATATCTGTATGGACTATGTGTCACTATGTACAAAATACAGCATGATTGTCATAGAGTTAACATTGTATAATCCATGCATACAATCTACAACTATAACTCTATAAGCCTGTAATCTTCTGTACTTACGAATCAAGATACAGTTTTTCAGAGATATTCCAGCATAGTTTTTATAAAACATACTATGCAGTATAATCTGAACCTAAGCCAGGAGGCTTCTAAGAATCAAGATACTTAGGCTTAGTTCTCATAAACCGAGTGATAAATATGTGTCTAGATTGTGCTATTTCAGGCTTGAGGCCAAGGCTCACATGATGGAATGTGTCTTCTCAAAAAACAAAGAAAATACCCCTGCATCTAGCAAACAAGCAGGTTAGGAACAAGGCTATTTTAGACTCTTTCTGTATGGCATACATACTTTGTTATGCACAGAGAAGATTTTGGATAGAGGAGCATTCATTTGTATTATCATCCACCTGTACGATGTAGTACCAGATTCTGGAAACAGCATTATTTTTCTCTACTATAGTTTCTGATGAAACCAAAATTCTATCAATATTCTTTTATAATCTCAGAACTGCAGAGCTGGAAGGGATTTTAGGGATCATTGAGTCGAGCCCCTTTACACTTTCCAGGACTAGCAGACTTGAAGTCCCAGGACTTTAAGCAGGAGCAAGGAGGAGAAGGTCATCTGCTCCTTCCCCCTACCAGTTCACTCTGCATTGAGTAAAGGGATGAATTTACTCAGCAACAACACTGCATCATCAAGAACAATCAATCTTATCCTTTATTTTATTTATTTATTCAATTTGTATACCTATGTATAGCTCTCTAGCAAACTGCTACTTTGGGTGGTAGACAACAAATTAAATGTACATTATATACTAATACAAACAATAAACTATCCCAGACCTAGATCGTAAGCCAAAACAGGTAGCAAAACAATTTCCAGGACACACTACAATACTACGTTATTCCGCTTCTCCATCTTCCAGTGTCCCAGCTATTCAGGGAGATTGTCTCCAAAGGCTTCTCTGAATAGTTCTGTTTTTAGGAGCTTCTAGAATATGCAAAGTGAGGGTGCCTGTCATATTTTCTACAGGAGAGCATTCCATAGAAATGGCATCACTGTGGAGAAAGCCCTGTTTCTGGTTGCCATTTTCCAGGCTTCTCGGGGAGTTAACACTGGTATTGTGTTTGATTAATGCTAGCTGGATGGGGGCTAAGTTCTACTGCCCCATAATATATTAACAATGGAATTGAGTTCCGTGCGTTCACTGATTTTGTTAACTGAACAGTTCAGACTAGCAGAAGAAACTAAAGTCTTTATAAATAACATTAGAAATATGTTAATGAAACTTTATGTCAAATATAGTTTATCAATGTAAAGAGGAAATGAAACAAAAAGAACTCAAAATAAGATGCAAGATCTCTTTTGCTGCTGTAACAGGAAAAAGATTTCTACTTTGTGTGAAATATACTCAGATAGCCTGGTCTTGAATGGGCAGTTAAAACCCATTCCCCTGACAACCGACTCAGCAGAGATAGATGTAGCTAGAACTTCTTTGTTTCTATTGGTTGACATGCCTGCCTGCTTTTTGGAATGTCCTCATAGGGTGTGGCTAAGGGGAGTATCATGATGAGGAGCTGCACATCAAGATTTAACAATGCATCACTGGGGTTAAGCAACTTACACATTCACTCATGTACCAAAAGCATGTTGCTAGATTGCCAGAGACTATCACAGCTGAGAGCTCCTCAGACTTTCTTGGCTGCCGTAGTTTGGAAGTGGTCTATCGTTCACCTATCACTGATCCTCTTGTGCAAGACCTTAATCTCTCAGTTTTGTCTGAAAAACATGTAAATAATACTTTGATAATCTGGAGAATTAAAGTGAGTTATTTGCTTTATGTCACCATAAGTGTATAATCCATATACATTACCGGCCAGAATCCAATTGTCGATTTATGCTTGTGTAGGTGAAATCCTGCAACTCACAGTAGCAAAAAGTAGCTGAATAGCAAGATGCTGGTTGTGTTCCTATGTATTCAGTTTTGTAATTGGATGTATATCCAGGAATTCATGCAGCACCTTATTAATTAACTATAATTTGCTGCTTTGAGTTACAGGATTTCACTTATGTAAGAGTAAATCAGCAATTAGTTTCCAGCCCATATTGTACAGTTAATTATCAAAATGCCCATTATTATGGAGAGCAGGCTATGGAAAGAGGGTTTATGTTGTACAAACATACATGCATATGAAGGAGTGATTGCTCATGTGCACACACAGTAGTGCATGTATTTTCTATATAGGAATGAATGGCAAGCATGCACATATGTGTACTCAGTATGATTGGGACCTGGTGTCCTGTGTTTAATCTGCAAATATCAAGAAGCACAGCAGATGAGATGCGGTCTTTTAGGCTGACCAGAAGGGGAGTCCAAAGACCCACACTGGAGTTGAGTTCCCAAGGAGACAATATCAAAGAGTTTAGGGAGCAGACAGAGGAAATAGTAAAAGGTATATCAAAGTCAGTCATAAATTCAGGTCATATCATGCTGGAAGTCCAAGCAAGGAAACAAGCAGAAACTGTATTAGTAAGGATTCTGGGTCAGATCACCGGGCATCAATTAGCAGGGATCTAACAAAGCAAAAGCACAAGAAATACCAGAGGTACAAGAGATAACAGAACTATAGACTGGGTCATTCACAAAGAAGCAATGCAAGTATAAGTTCAGGGAACAAGAACTTACTGGAATTCCAGATATGAAATTCCTGAAGTTTCCTCAGTCTTCAACTCAGCCTTTTGTAACTGAGCTGGGCTGTGTCCTGCCAAAGAACTGTTAATATCACATCTCCCAAGGTGGAGTAGGAGGCTCTCGTCCCAAGGAGACTCCTTACTCATGTGGAGATGCCTGTTTACCAAAGATGTCTCTGCATCCGGTTACTTCCAGACGGGCTTGTTTCTTTATGTTGCACCTCTCTCATGGACTGAGAGATGGGCCCTTCCCCCCCTTGTACTCTAATCATGGGCTCTTTGCCTCTGAAGGAGGAGGTTCTTCAACCCTTATGAAGACACAACATCCTCAGAAGCTGCCTGTTCCTCTGTGCCTTCTGGCCTGGAAACTCTGGGTCCATATCAGAGGATTCCTCCAGTGGGATCATGACATCCAAATCATTATCATCTCCCACTTGACCAAGATGAAGATTAGGTTTCCTGTTTCTCCATGTAATTTCATCCTTAGTTTATTGTGAAGGCTGGTCCTGCCATTAGGCAGGATGCGATGGTACCACGGACAGCTGATCAAGGTTTCATGAACGATAGAAAATTGATTACTCTTTAAGAAATACGTTGTTTTGTTTCTATGCTGGTGAGGTCAAAATACGCTGGTGGCATTTTTAGGTATCAAGATGAGTTGACTGGCTGTGGCTATTATGTTTCTTGACATAGAGTGTGCTAAGGGCAGGATACCATTTATGTTCTGCCTTGGGCAACAAAGTGGCTTGAGGCATTCCTGCTGAGAAATGGCCATTATAGGTGGATAGATAGATCCTCACACTATCATTTCCTGAGATTGCTTTGAATCAAGTGCACTTTTGAGCCATATACCATGCTATGTGTGATATTTTCCATCTGTGGTAAGTGGGAGATAGTTGATTTCCCCCCTCCTTTCAGTGCATATTCATTTTAAACACTAGTTTCAGATTTGCAATGTCATTATAATTTCTTTTTGACTCTACTATATCAATCATATTCTATAATGAATGTTGAACAGGCTTTCACTTTGCTGACATTTGGACTTGGCAATTGATTTTGAGCTCAGCTGGAGCTATAAGTTTTCCTTACTGTGTACTTAGTGAGATCCTATCAAGAATACTCCCAAAATAACCTGTGTTATGTTGTGGCAAATCATAGCATTATTCCTGTATACTGTAGCTACATTGAGCAAACATTAAATAGCGACGAAAGTTTGCTGCCAACCTGTGATAAAACACAGAGTGCTGACAATTGTCAAACACAAGCCACAGGCCTGAAATGAATATCAGAGTAGGATAAATGTCAGATGGAAATTTTGCAG